>CM072887.1:13391743-16103409 GCA_037013685.1 Acridotheres tristis
ACTTCTTTCAGACCAGTTGCCATACTTGTCATTTAATACTCCTGTGAAATTACTATTGATATTCATTACACATAGATTGGAAAGGAAAGCATCTGTTTTATAAAGTGACTAAATGATACAAGTTAGTCAAGTAAATCTGATCAAAAATGGACCATTTATGTCCTCTTGCTGTTGTCAGTCATATTTGTAGGTAGAAAAAAAGATTCATTCTTTCCTTGCCTGGAGCAGCATACGAGCAGTTCATGGCAACTGTAATCAACATTGATGTTAAATGATGCTTGAAAGATTATCATATTTTGTTTTAAAGTCTCATTCTGTTCTAGCATCATCAGCCTATTTTGCGCTTTTGTGAGATTTCTGGGACATGAAGAAAATATAGTAATATATAATATACAGCACATACATCCGTATGTAATATACAGCTCAGGTGTTCCAAGAAAATCAACAAATCATATGAAAAATTAAAAATAAAAAGCTAAATTCACAACAATACCATTTAAGTTCATATTTGAAGGAATTACAGAATTTAGAGTTTCTGGGGTCTGTTTTATTTTTACTAGAATGGTACTATAAAATAACTGGTGCAATTCCCTTTGAGTTTGTCACTGACTACAGGCAAAGGATAAAACCCTCTGGCAAACAAAAACACAGCACAGTTCCATGATCTCTGCTCAGAAAAAAAAAAGATCCATTGAATTCATAAGAGCTGTTTGCTTGGGGAGGAGCTGGGAAACCACTACCCCGGCCTGTGATAGCTCCTGTTTTCAAACACTGATTATGTCATGTCTATAGAAGAGAAAGGAAACACTGCAGAGCTGATGGCTATAAGTATTTTACTGTTACCTGTTTTCCTGCTTTAGGCTTGTGTGATTCAGTGCATTGCTGTTTGTGTATATAGACGTGAATCCTTTTAGAACCCAAGGAAGGGACTCGTTTGACCTTACTTCAAACTTCTAAATGCAGAGGTCAGCATCAGAGCTGGTTGTCTAGACTCCAGAATTTTGGCAGAAAAAGTAGACAATTTTAAGGTACAAATCAACTTCAGGCAGATACCTGAATTAGGTAACATCAATCACACATAGAATGCTTTTTTCTTATCAGTCATCGTAACAATAGCATAGACCCCTGTTTCAGATACAGAATAAATCATTATAATTTGGCATTATAGTTTGGTCAGTTAAGTCTGCTCCTCCAGGTGCAAAACCTTTTATTACGATACCAGGTCACAATTTAAAACTGAAATCCCTCAGAAAAAGAAGGGAAAAAACCTATTAACCTTTTGAACAGTAAACACTTGGGTTGTTGACTCTTCTTACTAGATTCTAGATGAATTCTTGCTCTCTTTAGCATTTCCCAAGCTACAGAGAGTAAGGATTCATCCAGAAAGACTGCAGTGTTAGACTTCATATGCCCTGTATGTGACAACAGTAAGTACTGGAAGTGTGGGCACTAATTATAGCTGTTTTACTTTGTTGTAGTGGGGACTCAAGCACGGCACTGAGCTCCTGGGGCTGCTGTGCAAGCACTTGCCTGGAGAGCAGCTGCCTTACAGCACCTGCATAGCAGGTGGGCTGAGAATCCCTCTGCTCAGAGCAGTGAACAGCTAAGGGTGTATGTGCAAGTCAGGATTAGCTGTGGTGAGCAGAGCTGGAAGGACTTGGTTTGATTCCCATTTTTAACAGGAAAAATCCCACTCTTTCCCCCATACTAGGGGTAACATCCCTAGAGCTGTCATTTCTTTCAGCTTAAAAACACTGCTCTCGGTGTGAGCAGACTTCTTTGCAATTAGAAAAACAATAAAAATACTAGCCTTAAATGACCTAAAATATGTTCTTCAGCTATACTAAATGATTCTTGTGTTAAACATGGAATCACATGAGGTTATCTCAGGCCTATCAGGTCATATCATGTTATGTCAGCAGTGATGTAATATTTTTGAGCTACTATCCAGAACGATTTGATAAAATACAGTACACATCATGTCTGAACAATAAAATTGGAAAGGCTTTGAAATCAAACTATAGCTGATTTAGCAAGTGACTGGTTCATATCAAATTGTACCATGCAAGTACTGAATGCTGTACATAATTTTTCTGATTTTCCTGTCTATTGCTTTAAAAAGTGACTGCTACTTACCCATAGACTGCCTGTCTAGAATTTTTTGTCAAAATCATCTGAAAGTGTTGAAATACAGCTCTCAAATTGCCACCAGGCAAGTAATATCTATTTATAGTTCTTTGTAGTCAAATCTTCTTTGTTTCCTGATGAAAGAGAGCAGTTCAATCCCTTTGGCTCCAAGATGTTGTCTAGTAAACTGTTCTGTGACAGTTTTTCCTACACAAATTATTTTTAAGAGTTTGAGAGTCTACTCCTTTAGTCCAGATCACATTTCTGTTTCCCAGTTAATCCCAAAGACAAGAGTACAAAATGGTAAATTCAGTCTGGATGCAGTCAGTTCAAGAACTTGAGCCTTTGTTCCCAGTAAGTCTGGCCTCCAGTTATTTAGACTGGTGTTTCACCCTGTCTAAAACTATAATTTGAATTGATAAGATAGTTTTTAACAGGCTAAAATAATATCACCATATATTATTCTCAAATATGTGCCCCAAAGCTAGCAATTGGCCCAAAAGGGTTACATTCTTTTCTGTATTGCAAATGTGTCTTAAAGGGAAAAAAAAAGTGCAGCTTCCAGAAACCATGGTAACAGAACAAAATTTCCCTAAGTAGACGTTCAAGTAGCACAAGCCACTGTAGCCATCATCAGAGCTGTAATGGCTTTGACACAAGCCAGCAGAGTCCCCAGTCCCTGTTATTGGCATGGACACAGCAGGATTGCAGCAGCACCCTCTGCTATAATGACCAGCCTTTCACATTATATGACCTCAGCTTCACATAAAGACAGACGAGCAGAAGAAAGACTAAAATGATAAGGAATCATAATACGTTACATATCTTTGAAGATTTCCAAGCATTAAGAAATCTAAAATACTGTTATCTATGATTTTGAGACTTTTCTAAAATAGAACTGTGCACTTAACTCTCTGTGGGTCCTGTGGAAATCCACTCCTTAAATAGTCACCCTTGTTTCTGTTTAATATACTATAGCATCCTTGTTCACTGAGAGGTAGTTTTCAGCATAAATAAAGGTAATGATATCAAACCCACAGCCTCTTACATTTAAATGGACCAAGGAGTATATACACTGCACTTTAATCCTTACCAGAGCCCTAGAGCCAACAACAACTTCTGTGAGCACAAAGCACAGTGTCTCAGGTGGCCATACCCTGAGGGCTTTTCTGTTCCTTGTCAAAGAATTAGACTCAGAAGCACTGCAAAATCCCAGGGCAGTGCAATGTATGGTGTCAGACAGTTGACTGTCACAGGGGCTTGATTTGAGGTAGCTACTCCAGGTCTCAGGTAATGATTTCACGTTTATTATGGATAGATAAGTAAAGAAAGACAAAACTCAGTTCACAAATAAAGCAGCTTCTGTCTCTTCCCAGCTGCAGCTCCACTCCATGACAAAACAAAGCTTGTGAAAGGACCAGTCCCTTTGCATCTTTCCTGAAGAGTGGGATGTTTCTAAGTTTAATATACTGTGAAAGTTATTGTTCTATCTGTGGCTGTCTAAAGCAAAGAAGATTTAATGTTAAACATTTTTATTATGCGATCAACTTACGTAGAAAAAGCACAATATGTCAAGCACATATGCTCTTCCATGGGTCACCATCAGTGTGTAGAGGGAAACTTGAGAGTTTTCTATTTTCAGTTGTATCAATTCTCTTATAGGAGTTATTGCATTCTTTAAAAACTTGGATGAGCTTAAAACTAATTTGGAATGCTCATACACACATGGATTTTTCCCCGTGCAGTATAATATTCTAAAATTCAAGGCAAAAACCTTTCTAGGACTTTGCAGCAGGATATCTGTTGACAATTGTGCTGCCTGTCAACAGCCTCTGCTATGGGAGCTCTTTAATGTAACTTTTTATCTACTGAGATGAACAGCTTCAACATGGAGACCAGCCCATTCTTTATGCCTTGTGTGAGGCCCATTCAATGACTGGAAAATATTTACTGGAAGTGTACCTAGCAATGAGATAGCTGTAGAAATTGTTTAGTTAGAGTTTTCTGGAAGTTTGGAGCAGCTGCTCAGTACCATCATGCTGGCATGACTAGATTGTGTGGTTATATAATGACTGCAGGTTTCTGCGGGTGGAAAATCAATCAGGTAAGTAATTTAGGACTCCACAACTGGGGAAGGGGAGTTTAAATAAGAGCTTAAATACGACTCTAGATCCCAAGTAGGTCCTGGGAACCACTCCCTTTGCTACCTCCGCCTTCAGCAGAAAGGCTCATAGCCAGTAGGAAGTAACATAAGAGAAAGTAAAAGGCTGCAACAACATTTTATATATTTCTTGCAGGTCTTTCCAAAGACTAAGTTGTTGTACTGTGAAGGCGAACTGCTATAATAGCCTATAAAAATGGGATTTTTTTTTTTTTGTAATGGGATGAAGAATATGACAGATGTTTTCTCATCATCTCTGAGAACAGGGAAAAAATGATAAAAATATAGCACTCATCCGGTGTCATTACAAATGTCTACCATTAAAAAAAAGCTTGTAAAATGAATGCTGAAACATTATAAACTCTATACAACATACTATAGTAGGAATAATGATAGTTACAGTCAAAAACAAAATGGTTTGACAGCAAAGGTGAAACTTTATACCAAATTTTCTACCAGTTATAATAGAAGGATTTTTTTCCCTTCAGAACTTCAACCAGAGACATTTCTTTCCTTATTATGTTGTTTTCAAAGATTATACCTTTTGTAGTCCCTATACCTGACATCTGATTATTTTTTTGTGTGGTAATGATTTCAAAGTTAATGCTCAAGTGGGAAATTCTTTGAATTCTGATTTTATAGAAGTTCATTTTGGATAAGTTCTCTATGTGCTATTGGATGTTTAAAGCAGCAACAAGGGCAATTATGAAAAATATCCAATTAAACTGTATTTACCTCTAAATATCTAGTGGGCTAATGTCTACCGTCAGAGTTGAATCCTGTGATCAGTAGATCAAATCATTAGAAAGGATCGATCTAATTTCTGTTGCCTTTAACTTTTCAATCATACTGTACCACGAGTGTACTTATTATGAAATTTTCTGTATCACTTGCATTGTCTTCTCATGTACATGCTTACAGTTTGCCAATTTGGGCACTAATGAATCTTACAAGTCTCAGGATGAATTACTCCTTGTATAACCTAATAACTAGGGGGCAAGAATGTTGCTGTTATGCTAGACTGAGTTTATTTCTTTAAGGGTAGAGAAGCGAATAAACAAATTTCATTTCCTAAAGCACCTAATCTTGGAATCAAAAATATGAACTGGTTTCAAAGTCAGTCGTATCCTACATGACCAGAAGGACCTAGCAACCGGAAATCTATCTGCAGATCTTAGTTCCAAACTAGTCCCCATTACAATTAAATAGAGTATATTCTATTTTTAGACATTTAAAGCTGTTTTATTAACACTTTTAAGCAAAATTAGTATTTGAGCACTCTTAAAAATTTGTGGCTGCCCATGGTCAACAGTGCATTTTTAAACTTTGCTATATATGGTAGGATATAAACTTCAAGAAACAATGGTAATATTTCTTACAATTGACAATTTAATGGCAGAAATATGAAGTGATTGACTCTGCAACTTGAACTGGGTTGGGCTTCAGTCCTGTAAGACATTTACAAAAGTAAGAAATCTCATTGAATCTGCATTTCAGAGTAAGGCCATGTTGTAAAAAACTACCCATCAAGATAATGATTTTCTTTTTGTCGTGAATCTTCCAACTGCATTTCTCAAAACTGAATAATTGAAAAATATTAATTTTGTTAAGTTGCTGTTTGACTGATACAGCATTTCCATAATGATGGAACCATGAGAAAACATTTCTATGTAATAGACAGGGAATTAAAAGCCCTAATGAAAATTTCAGTGGATGAATTCACATACAAAGGATGATCTCAATAAAGTGCATTAATAAATTACATTATCATCCCAAAAGGTCTGCTATGGTTTTTTTAACTCTATTCTGGAAGCACAGAAAACATGCATACTTTCAAATAATGTCATAAAATTGCTAAACAATGTTGCTTGTCTTTGTTAAGCACAAAATACTGCTTGCTGTACAAATGGCAATATTTGTTTATGAAAGATTCTGGGTTTAGCTTACACATTATTCCAGTTAGATAAATAAATGTCGAGTTATGTGTCAGCAAATAAATTCTTTGTAGAGATAGTTTGACAAAGTCTCTTATAGTTTGCTCTGTCCACCCTATAGCATATTGCTATATATATTTTGAAATTTTTAAGCTCCATATATTCCCTAATAGATAAAGGACATAGAGGGTGACTTTGTAAACTATGACAAGAGAGAGTTTATTTCCTGTTTGTTTCATTCTAACCTTCATTAATCTTTACATTTGTTTCAGACATAGGATGTTCTGTGAAAATCCAGTTCAGAACATTTGAATATCAATGACTGGAAAAAACATGATGGTATAACTTCTGCATGTAAAGCTATTGCCCATAGTTCTGAGCCATTCCATTTTTATTACAGTGTAGCTTTAGCTTCGAGGAGATTACCCAGTTAGCTAAATCCCTGCTAAATATTTATTTTTATCCAAATCTTCTCTACATTTGCAAATCCTGACTACACAAAATTTTGTATATGGCATCTCTGCAGTGTTTGGGACACAAAAATCTCTGTGTGGAAGTCCACTGTCTCGTGGCCCCACAGCTGCTGTTCCCTGCAGGCTGGCAGCATGGAAGGTGCTCTTTGGCTTGCAGAGAGCTATGGAAGAACTGCACACACATCTGTCCCAGGAAGGAACTGGGAAGTGCCTATAGAAATGCCCTTGGCATGGAAATGCCTTCTCATTTATTTGATGATTTTACCTCAGTGAGATCAGTGCTGCTGCTGCAGGTGGAGCTCCCAGACCTCCTTCAGCTCCCACCTTGGCACCTCGAGCCTCTGCTGAGCACATGGATCCTGATCTTCTGGGCATAGGGAACTTCTGGACGTAGAGACTACCTGAAAGTCCATTGGTAGGCTGTTCTTTAAAGCAAAAATGAAGATTGCCATGAGAAAGAGAATGCCATGAGAGAGCTTCTGTAAGCTTACAAGGCAAAAGATTTTTTTGCACTGCCTAAGAATAGGCTGATTTCTGTAATGCTAGAAGGAAAAATCAATCTCTGACTCTCAAATATTTTTTTTTTAAATTTCCCTTGGCTTTTTCAACTTTTTCCTTGAATTCAAGCTGAGAAGAATAAAAATTAAACAATTGTCAAAGGCTACATCAAGCTGCTACAACTAATAGTCATAGCAGGAAACTTAGCAATAATACTTTAAATCAAAATTATTGGCAGAAAGCAAGCAATCAGTATGATTTGAGAACTTTCCATGAGAAAGATTTTCCAATGAAATAATGCTCTTACAAACAAGTAAGTTTTCCAAAGAAAAGTTCAGTTTTGAAAGAAAAAAAGCATGATTATAATTGAAAAAAAATTGGAAATGACTACATCCCACCATATATGCAGCCCTGCTAGTATTCTATGACCCTGTAGGTCATAGGCAGAAAACTTGACAAGTTTAAAATTACATGCTATTGTTGTTTACATTAGGCTTATTCTGTAGTTTGTTTTGTTTTTATTATTATTATGATTATTATGATTATTATTTTATTATTATGTTTTCAGCCTGACAAAAGATGACACACATTTAAAATTTTGATTTTTTTTTTTTTTCCCTGATAAGAATCCTATAGACAGATGCAACTCTGGCTGAAAATGGTAAATTTCGTGATAATTATTTTTAATTGGAAAACTTTCGTTGTTTATTTTAATATTTTTTATGGTTTAATACAATCAATTAAAACTATATAAACATTGTATATTCATTTTATTCTCTTTTTCTTTTTTACCATTTCACCTTTGCCCAAAAAAAAAAAAAAAAAAATTAAAGAAAAAAGGAGGGGGAATGAAATGTTTTATTTCATGTAAAACAAAATACAGAGAAACACTTAAACATGTTTTCTGAAATATGAATAAAAACATCAAAATTATAATAACATCTTTGCTTTTTGATGATTACTGAGTATTGCAAAAAACCTACTACTTTCAACAAGGATGATGAAGAAGTGTGAAAAAATATTAATAAGTCAATCTTCTGTTGTTTTCCCAGGTCCACCATGATTAGGAGTGAAACTCTAATGCCATTTAAGACTATGTCAGCTACACTGGCTATTACATTCCTGTGTTTTGAAATGTCTAAGAACTGCTTTCCTACCCCAGAGTTATTTCCCAAAAGACAGATTATCCATTGGCTCAGGTGGGGTCACACATGCCTCTCACAGCTTGGCTCAGCACACCTTCTTCCTCCACAGTGAAACCCCTGATTCGTGCTCAACAGCACAGTGAGGCTTTTTTATTAAATTCAGTGAAAACCTCAGCCTTTCACGATTTCCAAAGGATTGCTTTGTTACCACTCAGCAAACATTTTAATAATAGGCATAAATTTAATAATAATCCTCCCTTTAGCACAAGCTTTACTGTAGAAATTAGCATCTCAACAAATATGACAGTGTGAGGGCATTTTGAGTTTTCTCACCTGGAGTAAGTAACAAATGTAAACTTGGCAGTTGCCATCTGGTTAATTCAATTAAAATCAGTAATGAAATGATGAGTGAAAGCATGAAGAGGAAGAAACCTGTGAGCATCTCGACTGATGAAAGTCTGAATACAAATGACAACAGCCATGACCATAGTTAAGTTGCAACATCTGCAGACTCAGTAAGGAGAATGTAATTTGGCTTGGTAAAAGTCAACAAAAAATAACTATTTTTAGAAAGAAAGCATGATAATCAAATTTCATTGCTTTTCTCAATAGAAAGGAAACATGGAGGAGAAAAAATACCTGCACAGGTTAGACTAATTTTGGAAAATTATATAGAATTTCATTAAATATTCTGCGGAAGTTTTATTGAAGTTGTTTTGGACACAAATGCCCAAGACAAAATAAAACTGTGATTTCCACACACGGATATTATGTACTTTGTACTTTAATAGAAAATTTGTTGCTTGGGTGTTGACAGCACATTTTCAAATGCAAGATCTACCTAGAGGAGTGCCTGCTGTGCCCTCAATAATACATTTGAAATAGATCCTTGTTATACACTGTAAGGAAGTCTAATCGAAATGCATGCAGCTGGTAAGATGATGGTGGCAGTTTAATTGTTGTTTATAATATCTGCTCTGTTTTCCTCCTTTGAGCTAAGCATCACCGTCTTTCCTGTCTTAAATTCCACTTTTCTATCAACAGTGAGCAGGAAAGTATTGCATTGACCACAAGTGTAGCAAATTGATTATGAATTGGTCAAGGGGCTAAACACTGAACAGTAATGAGCAGCCTGAGCTGTCTGTGAATGCTCCATATTGTTTATAAAGATGTTAAACAGAACTGACTGCCTCTTGCAGCATTGCCCATGGGAGCAGCACCGTGAAGAGTGCTAGATCTGATCTGAGGGTTTCTGCTAACTATCACAAAAGAAACACAGAGCTCTTCAAACGTACAGGTGACAGCAAAGGAAAACCTCACCAGATCTGAACAAAGAGCAGTAAGAGCTGCAGTCACATTTGTCTGCTCCCTGCACTCCCTTGTCTCTGCCCAAACCTGCAGTGAGTGAACACAGATTCCCACCCTCATTCAGTGCCCGGGAGCACAGCAGGACCCAGACACAGAGGTCACAGTGACCCTGGCACACCTCCAGCACGGGAGGCAGCCCTGTCGTGGCTTCTTCAGCTCTGCACCCCCGAGACACCTCCAGGCGAGGACAGGCACAGGACCTGCACAGCCACCCCCACACATTGTGCATACACCTGGCAGAAGGACTGTGTTAATGTTTGGAAAGGATATCGAGTACAGCTGAGCCCTGCCTCACTCTCTGGCTTTCCACTATGTGTTAATCTGTGGGCATCCTTTGGCAATCCCTAGAACTTGGTTTCAGAGGGGAATCCAGCATAAGTCACAGCCGTGTCATTTATTGTAAGCCCACAATATTTTGACATTGCCTGCTAAACTATTTATTAAGAGCTCATTAATTTACTTTTTTTCTCTAGCAAGAATGGCTTAATTCTTTATGCCTGTGAACTGCAGCCTGGCACAACAACAAGGCCTGAAATTCTGTTTGATTATCTCTCTTAACAAACAAAATGAGCACAGTTTCTAAAAGACTTTTTCAGCTTGGAAATATTTGAAATAGGCTGCTGGCTGAATTTAGTCTGTGAATGTTTGGCATTTCTGCAAAGCTTCAATACTGAATTTTTGCACTTTTATGAATTGTGTGTTATGTCCACAGGTTCAGATAGCAGTTCATTCCAGTATTAAAATGATTTTCTTATCCTATTACTTGTTCCCTGACTATTATATCTTTGCATCCTTTTCACTTGAGAATTTCCACATAAAAGGAAGACTTTCAGCTGGATTAGTGATCAAGTATTTTTAGACTTAGATTTTCTTACAGTAAAAACTTAGGCACAAAATCCATTCTTGATGATGACACTCTCAAACTGTCATCTCTGTGCATAGGAAGTCTAAATCTAGCCTCCAGGTGGACAGCAACTGAGCTAGGTGACTAAGAGTGGCTCTGCACTTGTATAGGCTAACACAGACTAAATGTTTAAATGTGTTTTGTAATACTGCCAGTATCTATCTTGGTCAAAAGTCAAAATATCCACCCACCAGTGAGACAACACAATCTTTGGAAAATATTTCTGTAAATTTTATCTTCAAAGTAGAGAGCACATTAAAGATTTTTCCTGGAGGAAATCAACATCTCCTTTGATTTTGGTAAAACCTCACTAATGGTTCTGAGCCTCTTCTTTCACACACCCACACACACATACCAACACACACAGGGACATCCCTTTGGTTAACAGTACTGTATATCACCATTGGTTTAATCCTACATGAGCAGAACTATGGACCTTCTGCAGGTCAGGTATAATTTCCAAAATGGTTGTGCTTTGGGTGCATGAATATACCTTGAATTCCTTGGTGTAGATTCAAAGTTCTTCCACACACCTCTCAGTGGCATAGCCACACTCCCCAAGAGCTTCCAGCCCATCACCAAACCTACTAATTGCTAATCCATGCACACTGCTTGACTTCTGTGTGTGGTTAGTCACTCAGGCTATTTCTCCAAGAAAGCCCTAAATGGGGTGCACAAGAAGAAATGAATAACTCTGACCATCCCAGTGCAACAGGGGGGTTCAGCAGGGAACACAATCCAGATTTGAGTCTGGGTAGTAATGCAGGAAATGCAATAATGTTTGTCACATAATTCTGAATCATATTGAAACAGATCGGAGAGTGACTTCCTTGAAATTCCTTCTCAATTTAGTTACTTTTTAATAGCTCTGCATTAAAAAAAAAAAAAAAAAAAAAAAAAAAAACTGTTCGACCCTCAGGCTAGAAATCTTAGTACACAAAAAGTACTATTTTAGAAAAACTTGTCTTGCTGTCAGTTCACCCAGGAGAAAGTTAAATTGAAATACACTTTAGAACTTAATTCATAGCAGTTTGGTCACTTAGTAAATAATGTCTTAGATATTGTAGATGTCTTTTATTAGTGCAATATTTTATATTTACACATTTGAGAAGACCAAATGTCACAGAAACTAGACTAAACACTTCAATTGTCACCACTCATCTTCTTGCCTTTTTCAGGTTATGATAAACATGAGGCCACATCCTCATCATCCCGATCACCTGCATGGATGTTGTTGACACCAGCAGGCAGAGCACAGCAGGTCTGCTGAAGTCACTGAGATCCCCCTGGATGTCAACAGCAGCAGGCCCAGCTCCTGCCCTTTAATTTGCATTGCCTCAGGACAAGACCCTCCAAAACACAAACAGGGGAAGCAAATGAGATCCCACCACCATGGAGAACCACAAATTTTATGAAAAAAATTCGCTCCTGCTTGTTTCAATAATTCCTGTTTGTACAAGAAATTGAAAGACACCATTAAAATTAAAGACTGGTGGTGATACCCATGCACTGACTTGAGAAGCTGCATGATAAAATTAACAAATCTTTGACCACATCTCCACCTCCTGCACACTAACCCACCTCTTGTAGGATTATCTTGATGTTCCAAATCTCAGAGCAGCTTTGTACAGCAGTAGCATCATAATACATTAAATAATTAAAAGAAAAAAAAAAGACAAAAACAACCTGCAAAGACATATTTTAATTTTTTTCCCCAGGTGCAGCAGGTGCCCACCCAAAATTATGCAGCCCTGATGTCTGGGATGGACAGTATGCTGGAGATAGTTCAGTCTCTGAGATTTTTACATCCCATGAAGGAAAGAGAGGTTATGTTTAGCAAAAAAATGAAAAACTATTCTTATCAGAGCTCCATATCAGACAGTGAATCAACTACAAGATAGTGTGTAAAATATTTACGTGTGTATCTAAATATATGCACACATATAAATATACATACACACATACAGTGACCCCTGCTCAGGAATGTCCTGCTGTTTTGCAGGACACTGGGCACACTTCTGGGATATCTGCCAGAGCACACTTTGTTTAAATACTTTCCCGAGGGAAAGGTTTGGCCTGTGGCTGCAGGCTGGAAGCTGAGCAGCTTCCCTGCACTGCTGCCTGCCAGGGCTTTGGTGGCAGAGGCTGAAGGCACAGGCACTGTGCCACAAACAAATGCATCCCTTCACACAGAATGTGAGGCAGCGCAATTTCAGCCCCTGGGAGCCTGTGAGCAGCTCCTGCACATGCCATGACTGCTGCTGAGGGCTGCCTGGGAGCACATTGTCACAGATCATGGTGCCCGTGTGTGTGCCCTGCTCACCCAGCTTCATTTCAGGCTCTTTATTTCAGTGATTTGAGGAGGGTGTGTGTTGGTGTTTCTCTCAGATAGTCAGCTGTGGGAATTTGCAGTGCACATGGCCTCAGTCCAGTGCAGAGTAACCCCACCAAAGGGGAGGGACCCTGCTACCCTTCCTGCACAAGCAAGGGATGGTTATCATTAGGGGAAAAAACTATTTGCAGCACTACTAAATGTACACCCATGACACTACCCTTGCAGCCTGAATTTAAAAATCTGTTTGTTATTTGGGGTGATTGAATGAAGATTCATTGGAAACCCGTTTCGAGCTATGAGACACTTGCAACCAGTCCCCTCCATTTCCCCCTTGCAGTTTCTCCTTTGTAAGTGCTCTGCTCTTCCCGCTGTGCTATCCGTCACCACAGCTGTACGAGATTGTTTTCATCTCCGTGTGCATGGCTGCTGGACCACCATGGGCTTTGAAGACTGTTGTATCAACATTCTCAGAGGGATTCCACATGCAAAATATATTTTTTTCTCTGCAGTGTATACGTTGCTATTCCTTCAGAGAAAAGTCACAAAGAAAAAAAATTTCCTCCAGGAACATGTGCAAGATGTAAATAAAAGGGGTCAGAAATACAGAGTGTATTTTATCTTCCACATTTGAATTAGGTAATTATTTTAGGTGCTACCTTAATATCAATATTTGTATCATGATGAAAACTTTTCTCAGATTTTAGACAATCCTTTTTTTGCACACCTCTTCATTGAAACCCATAACTAATCCAGACTTCCAGCATATCATTTTCTCTTCTCTAAAGTGTCTCTCTTAGTCTGCCTGCCCAAACTCTGAGTCTTATCTGAAATAATATTTCTATGAAGATAAGAATTCTGTGAATTCTTATGAAGAATTCTATGGGTTTTTCCAAAGAAACTCTTCCACAAAGCTGCCACAAATGTCATGAAAGGAACTTTTTCACATTTTCCTTTCTTCTGCAGTGCTTTTAAATCTTTTAATAGACAGCATTTTTTCTATCCCCTATCTTCCTCTTAAATTGACAAAGCATAAGTTGCTCTTTAATGATTCAACTGCTGCAGAGGTTGAATTGTATGTTCTGTGCATGAAGAGCATATTGTATTATACCTGTTAATTCTTTTTCTGCACTCAGTTTCTGGGGACCTGCGTTCAATCAGCCTTTTTCCACAGGGACATGTAGTGGTGGCTAATTTTACATGACTTCCTACCGTAGTGTGTATCTGCTGTTTCATTTCCTTCTTGCTAATGCCTGCAAATATGGCTCTCTTTATCTGCAGCTCTCTGGGAATGCTTGTGAAATTCAGCTTCTGAAAAGGATTTGTGGCATAATATCTCAGCTGGAGATATTGTAAGATAATACTTTTTCTATAGCAACAGGGAAGAAATTAGCCCATATATCCTGTGGGATATTGTGAAAGCAATTGAGAGGGACAAACTAATTACACTATCTCCTCAGCAGAAGACAGACAGATTAAGAGAGCTACATCAGTTAAAAATTGTCTAGAATGCTTACACATGATTTTATCCATCTTGTAAATACAATGTCTTCTGTTAAACTGATAAACCTAAAATCAGCATGTTTAGAATATATAAATCAGGAGAGGACAGGGATGGGATTTTTCAAAGGCATTTGAATAATTTGGCCTATTTGTTGTATTTGGAAATCAATTATAGTCTTCTTGGAAATTTCCAACCTAAATTATAAGCACTTCTACTCAGGCTGTAATATTCAGTAGATTCTTTCGAGTATCTTCCATTCTGATGTATTCCCAATCACTAGATGCTAGCAAGTGCTTGACAGAATTATTTAAAAGGCAAGTACTGGAAGCATTTTGTGGAGTAACTATTGGCACATGTTGGATTTTAGATTTATTTTCACTCTATATATCTGCTTTTTTTCTCTCTTTGTAAATACATGTGTTTGCCTAGATAGATAGATACAGATGTTAGGAATATATTAAACTTATGTACATATAAATTTCAAGTGTCTCTCCGTTGCTTCCCCAGAAGATTTACTCATTAGAGAAGATCTTAACTTGAAGTGAGTCACTGCACGATCTTGTAAATTCACTTGTTTCTTCTTGGTTAAACGCATGCAAACCATTTTTTAATAAAAACATCTAATCAGAAGGAATATATATGCTTTCATTACTGTCTACATCCCTGGTGTTACTTTAAAAATATTGCTCTAAACTGAAACCCAGAATTACTATGTATGAAACCCAAAGTATCAGTGGCAAAATTTGGAGCGCTCCAAGCTATTTTATGAGCTTCTTGTGCAGATTTCTTCTGGGATTGCAGAGTAATTTAGCTTGTGAGAGATGCAGAGAAGTCAATTAGCTGACTTTCAAGTTAGATCCAACTCACCCCAGCTCACACAGGTTCTTTGGGCCATGGGTAGACAAGAAGACCTTATCCAGTCAAGATCCATTCAAGCTACTTTCATAGTTCTCATATTAAAACACAGGAGTACTTTGGTATCATCTCTTTAGCTCAAATAAATGTTGTTAAGCATTGAAACTGAGTTACAAATTAACAGATCAACTTTTCCACGATCACACAAGAAGCCTCAAGACAATATAGTAAAGATGAACCAAATCTTAGTAGTTTACTGTTGTATTGCGTTATTTTATTGTTATTAGATGTTTTGTTCTATTGTTTGTACCCCCCCCCGTTATAATTCAGTTGCCCTAATTCCCGCCTACCCTTGATCAATCAATCCAAGCCCCAACCCACCTTCCAGTACCTTCCCTGTCCCTCACTCTAGTCCCTGCCCCGGAGATTGTCAATCCCTCCTAGCCCCCCCTATCCTTCTAGTATCTTCTGTATCAGTCATCGCCTTCTTAGCATATGATTTGATGTTACATGTATTTCCCCGCCTATGTTTCCCCCTATTCGTTGTATGTACAATCAGCCCTGCCTTATGTTACACCCCCAAACTGTAGCCATTGGTGCTGTATTGTACCCTCCCTTGGGGGAGGGCCCCTATTTAAGTTGCTGTACACCTGTGTTCCCTGCCTTCTGCGGTTCCCTTCTCCCGATCGCGGTTGTCCTCTCTCCCTCAATAAATCCCGCTTCCCCGGAACCTCAGAAGGACTCTGTCTCGATCCTTTGCTCCTCCCCGGACACGTGTACGGCCGTGAGGGTTCAGAGCCCTACCCACATTCCGGGTTCCCCTGAATCCTGGAAGTGGGCCACTCTCGGCACTGGTCTCGCCTTCAGGAGCTAGCTGGGCGAGTCGGTGCGGGGTGGAGAAGGCGGGCCGTGTCAGCTGGCGCCCAACGCGGGGCCATTCGACGAAGTGACCCCACGAAGAACTTCCAAGGATCCGAGGATCTGGAAGTCTTGGCCGTTAGCTACCCCGGTGACAGCAGGCTGATTCCGGCAGCATTCCCGGGGGTGAGGACAACAACCTTCCAGCACCAGGAGGGCTGTCCTCGGGGGAGGAGACCTTGTCTGCAGCACCACGCTCGGGACCACGGCAGAGTAAGTATCCCCCAGGGACCCTAGGGGTGAAAGGGACTTACCGGGACTGGCCATCCCATGGTGAGGGCAGGGAGCATTGCCCCAGGAGGGGGCAACGGGCTCTAGCCCTAGGTGGTTCCCCGAGCCCTTATTTTTAGTTTTTTAAGTTGTCCTTTGCTGCAGGCAGGGGTGGATTTTGCTGTGCCGACCAGTAAGATCAGAGTATGGGTGCTAAATTGTCGGTGCAGCAGAGAGAGATTTACAACCAAGTTGTGGGTACCCTGGTGGGAGGGAAGAAAAATTTTTCTAAGGGAAGTTTAAAAAAGTTCGTTAGATGGCTTACTTTGCATTTTCCTGAAGTGTCCCCTCAAAGTGTAAAAACTGTCCCCTTTTGGGATGCGGTGGGCTTGAGGTTATCAGAGGTAGGGGCCCAGGGGGATTATTCAGTTGGAAAATTAATTGTGTTGTTTTTTACAATTCGGTCTGTTCTAGAAGATAATAAGGGAGTGGACAGTAAGCCAAAGCGAACTTCCCCAGTTTACCCTGTCTCTCCTTTCCCTTTTCCCGACCCCTCAATCCCTATACTGGGGGATCTGGGCGGGGCAGCCCGGCAACGATCGCAGGCGAGCCTGGCCAGGGAAACCAGCCACTGCTCGCCTGGCCCCCCGCAGTCTCCCCAGTTCCCTAGCCCTGGCAGCAAGGGCCCTGCTGCCAGGGATCCTTTCCTAAATCCCTCTGCCCTGAAACCTTTTTCCCCAGTTTCCCCAGTTATTACCCCAGTTCCATCTCCGGTTTTCACCCCTATCCTCGCACCCGCTCCTACCCCGGGACCCACCCTTGCATCTTACCCTGAGCCACAAAATGGTGCCCCTATCCCTGGAGCACAAGAGGGCATTGACCATGTGGCGTGGTCGTCCCCTTGTGCTCCTCCTCCTGGCCCGTCCCTTTCTTCTCCCTCGGATCCTCCCCTTGATCCTTATCCCAGTCCATTCCCTTCCCCAGTTACCACCCTCTGTCCTTTCCCCAGTTCAGAGTCCACCCAATTATGTCATTCAGCTCCGCCCCCAGCAGGCCCCTCCTGTTGTGATCCTGAAGGAGGGTCATCTCGGGAGGAACAAAAAAGAGCGGAGCTCAGTGCTGCCTCGTGTGAGGAGGAAAATGAGGCAGGCTGCCAGGGGGACTCGGGGGAGGACGTTTACTGGAGGCGACAGAGGATCCAAGAATGGGATCCACATCCCCCCTTGGGCTTGGCTCTGGCTGACAGCATACACAGGTCTCAGCCAGGGCCAATCCTAAAGGACGTAAAGGTCGCCTCCTTGCGTCGTCGAAAACGCTCCTCCATTTGACATCAACAGTCCTCAGCTGGCTCAGACACCCCCCTTTCAGAATCCTTTCCTAAACCCTTTTTCCTCAATTCCCTAAAGTGTTACGTGAATTACGTTGCCTCTTTTCTTTTAGAAGGATAACCTCCCCTTTCCTTCAAAATACCCTAAGCGCCCCTGGGGTTCCCCCTGCAAACCCTTCCCCATCCCCATGACCTCCTCGGGATGCTCCCTGTACTTGGAGCACCCCGTGGAGGATGCAACCCTGTCTCCGGTGGACCCTAAGGATATCTGTGGGCAGCACAAAAGTCGTCTTCACCATCACCGACATCAAGACACTCAGGCGAAGTCAGCAGAAGCAAATCTGAAACACTAAAGGACTTTATCGGGATGGTTCACTTCTACATTTTGAACAGTTCTGTTAATGATGTCAGTCTTGTTTCCTATTTCCCCTACCATTTCAGTTTTTAAGATTACTTTCAAAGGTGTCTCCCCCACACTGGTACCATCAACTTAATCTTCTTAAAAAGAAAAGGGGGAGATGTTGTATTGCGTTATTTTATTGTTATTAGATGTTTTGTTCTATTGTTTGTACCCCCCCCCGTTATAATTCAGTTGCCCTAATTCCCGCCTACCCTTGATCAATCAATCCAAGCCCCAACCCACCTTCCAGTACCTTCCCTGTCCCTCACTCTAGTCCCTGCCCCGGAGATTGTCAATCCCTCCTAGCCCCCCCTATCCTTCTAGTATCTTCTGTATCAGTCATCGCCTTCTTAGCATATGATTTGATGTTACATGTATTTCCCCGCCTATGTTTCCCCCTATTCGTTGTATGTACAATCAGCCCTGCCTTATGTTACACCCCCAAACTGTAGCCATTGGTGCTGTATTGTACCCTCCCTTGGGGGAGGGCCCCTATTTAAGTTGCTGTACACCTGTGTTCCCTGCCTTCTGCGGTTCCCTTCTCCCGATCGCGGTTGTCCTCTCTCCCTCAATAAATCCCGCTTCCCCGGAACCTCAGAAGGACTCTGTCTCGATCCTTTGCTCCTCCCCGGACACGTGTACGGCCGTGAGGGTTCAGAGCCCTACCCACATTCCGGGTTCCCCTGAATCCTGGAAGTGGGCCACTCTCGGCACTGGTCTCGCCTTCAGGAGCTAGCTGGGCGAGTCGGTGCGGGGTGGAGAAGGCGGGCCGTGTCAGTTTACAAGTGTTATTTCACTTTAAATGCCTTAAAGAGATAAAACTCCTTAAAGATAGACCATACTTAGGTTTAATTCCTCAGTAGTGAATCAGAAACGTGGATGTCTGCACTCCTAATTTTTAGGCTGTGGCATTATTGTCCCCTTCAGTTCTTCAGGGTAGCCCTCTCTTGTTCCTGCATTTTTTCCTCTTACCTGTCTTGGGAGACTCAATGTCCTTTTCTCTTCTGTGTTAATTCCACATTAATAGTCTCTTCAAACAGTTTATTCTTATAGTAATGAACTTCAGGAATCTTTATATGGAAAGGAAAAATAGTCTTCTTCAAAGGGAAGAACATAAACAATGACACAAAAGTTGTCCCCATAAGCCACACTGGCATTGGCATACCAGCACGTAGTGGTGTGATAGTAAATCCGATGAGATAGTGGGGTAGATCTACCCAGGTGCAAGAAAGGTACTCATATTTTCTGGAAAAAAATTCAAAAATTATAGAAGGTGTTAGTGTCACAAATTGTGTTAGGCAAACACCAGTCCAGCAGGAGGAGTGAGAGGTAAAGGAAGACATTATGCAGGGTATTAAAAGTGAAGCCAAACACTACAGAAACCAGGAACAGAAACATGATGAGATCAGGGCAACACAGTGTTAAAATTATCTTTCTTGATATTGCTTCAAGCTTGCCACAAAATATGATGTCTTTCTTTATATTATTTTTTCTTTATCCTATTTACTTTCTTTCCATTATTTTCCATTGTTTAAAATTAAATGCGTTTAAAAATGGTATTGATATTACTATCAAAAATTGGAGAAAATCAACCCATTTATTTATCCAGGCGTGGTTCTTATAAATACTTCTTTCCCAGAAGAGAGAAAATTTATTCCTCCTTTTCAATATCTCTTATGGGCTTAACCTCCCCAAAAGTAGAAATAGCAGTTTCTATTTCTTCCTTTTGTTCCAGGAAAAGACTGGACCTTATATAAAGAAACTGGACAGTTATTTCCTGAAAACAGGAGCTTTGTCAACAGTCCAAAATAGCTGGGACAAATTGAAACTGTTTTAGGGGAGCAATTATCAACTAACAGAAGATTCTGTATTTAGGGCCAGAAGCAGAATAGCCTGCAGTTGGCTTCTGGATTTCAGATCTTGTTAAAATATGCTCAGAAAGCTTGGGTAGCCTCTGTAACAGCTTGAACTTTTTTTGTTTTGCTTCAGTTGTCTTGTTCATGAGTGAAAAAGAGCACAAGGCCAAGTTTGCAGTGACCATTTCTATACTATCTTGCAACAGCATTCCTGGCAAGATTGCTAATGTCAAATTCTACCTGACACTCTGAGCTTGCCCCAGTTACAGTACCTGAGGAAAAAGCTCACCTGGGCTTCAGAGAGCCCCTAAATGTCACCATCATTTGCCAGCTGAGCTGGCAACTTTGATAGAATTATCACAGAACCATGGAATGGTTTGGCTTGGAAAGGACTTAAAGGTCAACTAGTTCCAATGCCCCTGTCTTGGAGAGATGGCTTCTACAGGACCAGATTGCTCAAAGTCCCATCCAACTGTTCTTGAACACTTAGAGGTTGGGACATCCCCAGACTCTCTGTGCAACCTCTTTCAGTGCCTCACCACCTCACAGTAAAGAATTTCTTCTTACATTCCCCTTCAAGGAGCATTTCTGATCTGCTCATAAAATAGCCCACAAATACATATTTTTCATCTGTGCCAACACTGCTTGAGACATTTTTCTGCCAAAGATGGAACGATATTGGTGTAGCCCATTTGCATGAAGAGCTAGTGCAGGAGTAGCAGTAGGCATGAGGAGTGTGCACACACCTCTCAACCCAACCACGGGCAGGTTCCACCTCAGTTTGGAGCCCATTCTCCCAGCAAAGTATCCTCTCTGTAGTTTGTAGTTCATGACATGGTAATCCAACAGTGTGGCCTTTCCACAGATATGAATTACATGGGAATGATTTCTCAACTTGCTAAAAGCTCCCAGACAAACAGGAAATAGGAAATGGGAAAAATATGAGAAGTCCTGGGCTGGAAGGAACTTCAATGATCTCTGTTCACTGGAAGTATGGATTATTTTGAAAATATTGAGAAAAGATGACTTATGTCAGAGAAAAGGCAGCTGTCCAATGCTATTTGCTATGAAGTGACAGTCTTTGTTCAGGTGTCCTCACAGGTCACTCTGGGCTGAGCAGCTGAATGCTACATCTCTTTCCAGCTCATTGCCCTGGCACAGCCCATCCTTCCCCATGACCCAGCTCCTGCATACCTGAGGGAAAGACGTTTGCTGGCAAGGTGGATAGTGTTTGTATGTAGTCCTCTGGTTCTGGAAAGGGGCTGTGCCATGATGCCTTGAACATACTAAAGCCTGGCATGGCAGCAAGAGAGTATGGTGCAGGAATCAAAGGTCTGAGTCCTGTCCAGTAGGGCTGAGACTTGGCAGACCAAGCCAAGCAAGGGTGAGCTTTTGGCAGTAGGGTGGATGGTGACTCACTGTCCTATAAATCAGTAAATGCCAGGAGGGCAAGAATCCTTCTCACACCATCTCTGCTACCTATAAGGGATCTAACTCAGAGGTGCTGGTTAGTATCTTTCCTGAACAGTGGAAATCATCTATCTCACTTCACTGATTGAGTCTCCAAATATTCCATTTTCTTGATAACTGACTAATGAGTTTAAAACTGCAGAAAAAGCTTGGTTTCTTTACATTTAAGCAGCTTCTGCTGAGAAAACATTCCCTTTGGCACACAGGTGCCAGCTGCTCTGACAAGAAGCAGCCATGGGAGAATCTGGTTTTGAGGATATCAGTTTGCCAGACTAATTTCCCCCTTTGTGGTGCTCAACATGCCTCAAAACACTGTTTGAAGAAATTTTATTTTGTTCAAGTGTCTGCTTTGGACTTTTTACTTTTCTTCGTCAGTGCGTCTTGCATAACTGCTGCTGTCCAATGAACTCAGAGCATTCCTCCAGTCTCAGCACTGCCTGTCCCACATCACCATGTTGCAAGTTTTCAGACACAGAGGAGGCAGAAAGCTCTGGCCTTTACCCTAACTACTTGAATGCATCCATCCCTTCTGACCCCTCTGTACTGTAAGCCTTTACTCTGCTGGGGCTATCCTGGCACAGGAGCCTTGTGTATCACTGCCCTGAAGCAAGACTCCTTTGGCAGTGCATGCAGTGCTGCTTTTCCTTGGGCACCACTTTAAAACACAGCTGTGTGATGAGGGGTGAGAGAAAAAGGAGCATCATATGCAGCACTCTGTCTAATGTAGGCATCAATAATGCAGTGAGTTCCCAAATTGCAGAGAAAAAGCCAATTTTCACCAAGAAATCTACAAGTGTCAGGCTTTTGGCTGGAACCTACTTCATTTTCTCCTATATACCCAATGAAAAATTGTCACAAGTAAGACTATCATCCTCTCTGAACAAGGATCACTCCAAGTCTAAGAAAGAAATAGTTAATTGCTTCTCTTGAAACAACGGGCACATTTTAAAATTACTTATGAAGAGGAAACATTATGAGAGTCAGCAGGTGCTCAAAATTGTTATGTTCTGTTACTGTCTTAATTAATAAAAAAGTGACATAAAAATATGGGCACATTTATGTGATCATCTTTCTCTGTCAACTACTTTTAATAATTATTTGTAAATCAATAGAGAAATAAAAAGAAAACCACTTCCTAGAACATATTTTGTTGCAATTTTAGATTGCTATTTAAACTGAGAAACAGATGAATGTCTTTAGACAATACATAATTATTCAAACTTAACCAACCTGAAATCCAATATACTGCTTGATAAAAAGCACTTGCACAAAAATTGGAGGGCAAATATCAGGGATACTGGTTTGAATTTGTACATTATGGTGTTCTAAGGTGCACACTTTGACTTGATGCCCCAGAATTTAGGAGAGAGGCCTTTTCCTCTGCATTACCACTATATTTTTCTTGACCCAACATTGAACTTCAACATCTTCCTTTTCTCACCAAAAAGTATAGTAATGGCACATCTGAACAGCGATGTATAGGATTTAGCCATGGCATGCCACTGTTCCTTAGCGTAAGCAAAATAAAAATTGCTTGTTCTGTTTGGATAAATTCCAAAGCCATTCAAGTCACTGTGTCTTTTAAGCCAATTATTCTTTTGAAGTTCAATTAGCTACACTCAGACCTTTCCACAAATATAATTTGGTTAGGAAAAAATGTACAGCACCTTGAATGAATGAATGATCAAAAACTTTCCAGTATTCTGTGGTGACAATAAAAAACTAAAACCTAAAATAAGTACTTAGATGACTACTTGTCTACAAATTTGCAGAGAGGAAATTTAAAAAAACAAATGCCTATTGTATTATACTGTATTTATGCTCATGACACCCAAAGGCCAATTTCCATGCTATATTCATGGAAATATATATTCAATATATATATATATATTCACATACACTCTGGAATCCTTCAGTAATAACCAGCTCTTAGGGCATTGCTCTTGACACGATGTATGTGCAAATTTACATATGTAGCCACTTTCTTATGAGCCTTCTCCGTGAAACTGCTTCCATGCAGATGGAACCCTGGCCTATTCCGTCTAATGCTCTTGTGCAAACACCATCATGTATGACTGGAAGCTCTGAAAATCCATGGAGATTCCAAGGTCAAAGCCACAGAAGTAATTTACAGAGTTCCATATCAGAAAAATACCATATCAAGGAATTTGTTCTAAGTTACTACTTCAAGCTTTCTCTTTTCATCTCCTGTTTCATTTTCTTATCAGCATTCATTCCTTACAGCTTTGCTTTGCTTAAATTTTACACAGGTTTGGAGTCGTGCCATGTGTTTCATTGGATTTACCTATCAAACCAATGCAGTTATCCATGTCTGGTCCCACTCACAGCTGCATTACTCTCTTCTAAAATGAAGCTTAAAATAGGGCCATATTCCTTACAAAAATTCACCAAAATTTCCTGGGAGTTACCATATATTTTTTTCTGGATATTTATGGACTTACATATATATATCCCAATTTCAGCACTTTTCTACTTTGCTTGGGCTAATGTAGGGTAATGTGGAAAATTTAAACCAGGAAAGCAGTTGTTTAATGTTAAAAAAAAAACCAAACAAACAAGGAAATATTGTAGCACAGCGCCTCTGCAAGCTGAAAGCAATTTGGCATGTTACCATATGATTATGCCAATCACCTGATTTTCTTTTCTTTCATATTTTTTCTTAACCATATAAATATCCAGTCCCTCCTGTTCCACATTCTGAAGAGTAAAAGTATCTTGAGGCAAAAAGCCAATTGTCCTGTGAAAGCTGGTACCAAGCAATCAATTAAAAAGTACTTAATTTTGCTAAACTTTCTACTGATTAATAACTCTATGACTCAGCTGGATTTTTATACCTAAAGCCATTTCTCCATCTGGCAGACCAATTTTCAGCTTTTCCTTCTTTAAAACGAGGATTTCCTAACAGCATTCTTACTGAGAAATACTTTCTTATGTCAATACGCAAAAACCATTGCACACAACCAAAGAAAAATAAAGTAAAAAAAATTCATGCCAATGCTTGAAATACTAAAACCAATTATCTATCTTTCCAGCACTTTTTTGTTAATATCTGCTTAGCCATACTGCTATATTTTTTGCATTCTTCTTTTTTACTTGTGTAATCATCTGCAATGCAAAGAAATCTGTAATAAATATAAATACATAAACAAAGAGTGATAAACAAATCTTAAGTGATTTTGCAACCATGTCAACTCAAAAATTCAAATAACAGAGCTCTAAGAAGTACTTATATCTCATTAACATGAGCTCAAGAATATCACCAATTCAAGAATAGTATAGACTTCCCAGTTTCATCAGTGCATTCATGATTTTTTTTTGTATTTAAAGATTGCATTTATAAAATATAAATATGTAATTTCGTTTCTTTTCCAGCATTATCTGTCTTTTCAAACCAAATAAGTTTTTATCAATAGTTTATCACTATTGATAAAAGAACCTCCAGCAAGACAAACCTAGTAGGTTTGTGTATAGAGCTATCACAGAAATTTTATTTACAAACACTTCTTCTATCATGATAGGACAGGTGACAAAATACCTGTGTCATGTGACTAGAAAGCTTAGAGATTAAGTATGAGCAAGAATTCCAATAAGGTTGCACCAGAAATAAAGTTTTCCTTTTACATTTAAAGAAATAATCATCAGAGTGTGGTTTTAATGGAAATAACTTTTTCTTTCCTTGGTGTCATTACAACTGGCTTGTATCTCTACTGAGCAGTTCCTTCATCTATAATATAAATGTAATCTTCCCCATTACTACCTGAGTATTACAGCTTTGCTCATTTCTGTATGCAGTAGCATTCATTATCTTGTTCTTTTATGCATTATCCAATTTCCCAATAGATCTTCATAGCTAGAAAACTTGTCCTCACAACTTGGTCCTGAAATAATTAAAATTTATAAAACTTTTAGATATACGGTTTCATTCTATGGCTAAATTGGGTCCATTCTGGGGTTTTTTTTATGCCCACAGCTTACATATATATTTAAAGCTCTATTTTCTTGTTTCTTGGTGTGGTGCATCTCAGACTTTGCACTGTTATGAGCAACAGATGTACCTTGTCTTTTCAAACTGAGTCAAACTGGAATACTTGACCAAGAAAACATGCTTATCTTTGGGGTTCACTTGAGTTTTGGGTAAAGAAAAGAATTAAATATCTTCTAAATCAGGTTAGGCTGTAAGAAAAGCATCCAATTCTAATGCACTGTGATGATATGCATTTGCACAACTGTTTAAAAGAGACAGGGTACCCTTTCAATTACCCCCGTGCAGGACTGAGAGGTCTACAACTCTCGTCTGAAAAGAGCAAAATAGTGTCCCTTTGATTATTTGTCTGGGAAATGAGGGAGCAGAGTGTGGCAGCCACAGTTGTATGCAGAGCTCTGGGGCATGAGAGCAGGGTTGGCTTAGGCTGCTGCAAGGGCAAGAGTTTGCTTCCAAATATTTGGTTACCTCGATGTGACCTCTTGGAGACACACTTTCTTCCTCATGATCATTCCTGGCTCAATGCCACCATTGTCTTTGTGCCAGGCCAACAAGGAAAACAAGATTAAGGCTTTCCAGAGAAGGAAATCAAAACGTTTACAAACAACCTATGCTGGGTGACTATAAAAACAACTGGATGAAAGGGAAACTAAATTTTAGGCAAATCAATGACTCAGGGAAATGTTAAGTTTTCATCAGGAAAATTTCACTGATACTTGAGAGGATAAGGTTAGCTATGCCTTGTGCTTCCAGATGAGCAAGCCATCTGTCTGCATCCATAAGGCCACCAGAAAGGAATGCAAAGGAAGCCCACTTCAAGAAAGATGAAACTTCTTCCTACAGTTTGTGCATTTTAATAATGATGCTGCATTTAAAAAGTGCATTTAAAAGAATTATAATCCAGTGTATTTTGGGCAGAGCTGCAGGTCATCTCTGTCAGAGATGTGATCTGTACTAGGAACCAGCTGCTCTTTATTAGGGCTCTTAAGTTTGGTTCCTGTTCCGCCCTTGCTTGAAGTCCACTTGGGGCAAGGTACAACCCTCCAAGGGTAGGTAGATTCTCTTCCAGTAGCAGAGCAAAGATCAGAGAACTTCAGTCAGGCAAACTGGTAGCTTGAAAACCTACCAACCCACAGGCTCAGACAAAACTAAACCTTGTTTACTACATAATTACCTTTCATTTTCCTGCTCCTCAGAACTGTCTTGTGTGTTATCAGCTCTAACATCTCCACACTAGCCATGCTCAGGCTTGTTTGAATAATGGCTTCTAGTCTACCCAAATTCCCCATCTGCAGATAAAGCTAATAAACTCAGTTAACCTATGCAGGAGGCAGGGATAGGAGGGGAAATAAAGCAGCAGAACTCATCCAGCCTTAGAAAATCTTGGCTATCTCAGTTTTAGCGACTTGTAACTGAGAGAACCCTAAAGAGATTATTTTAAAAATTATATTTTCAAGGCCACTTTATTTTTCAGGGAGCCTGAGACCTGACGTCTGAACAATAGCAATGAACCAGTGGCCCCAAGCACACACTGGTGTTTTAAATTGCATCAGTGTGTCTGACTATTTACTTCAGATTTCTCAATCTGTTGTGGCAGGAAACTGAAATAGGTGTGGGGCATAGGTGTGTGGTGAAGGCCCCTTTTAGAAATACATGGTGACAGGCAGAAAGCTTAAAGCACAGCAGAAAACATTGTTTTCTGAAACCACCATGTAATTACTTATTTCTGCTGACACTGAGAATTTTATGTAATAGCAGTAATGAAGATATCAAGTACATAAGGGAAAAAATGGTCAGCTTTGAGTCTACAGCAAATGACCAATATCTTTTGCCATTTCTTATTTTTAAAATGCAGCCTTTAGCATGACCCTGGTTTTTCCTCCACTTCATTATAATGCATATGTTTACTCCTGCCATTGTCCAGTCCTCTTTAATGTAGTGTCAGATCCTATTCCAAATATTGATATTTCTGCCATCTCGCATTTCTTATAATACACCAAAATAATATTACTGGCAAGAGGAAATATAGCTTAGTGTCTGGCAAGAATCTGTTGGAGGAAAACACAATTCAGAAATGTGTATATATTCTCATTTACAGATCTTCATCCAAAACTGACAAAGATGGGAGGAAGAGGAGGACATTGGTGTTGTCTGTGTTTCTGTGTGTGCTCTGTGTCTGCCTGTGTCAATTTATGTGTGTATTTGTGTGTTACACACCTGCACTAGAGGGTTTGTGCCTTCTGGGTCAGTCTTGCCACTGGTTGGACCTCACTCATGGAGCTGCAGCAGCCTCACCTTGTCAGGAGACTGTCAGATTCAGCCCTGCTTGCCTCAACTCTTTTTATGCTTACAAATTGCAAATATTTGAATGAAAACTTTCACATATTACTGAATTAACTGAGTAAAATTATGAACAATATAAATATTTGTATGGAATGATCTTCATGCTTGTGTTTATTGAAGCGCCATCAAAATCAATATTATTTTTTCCACATAATTCATCAGTACAAATTTTACCCAGTCACTTTATATTGTTTAACATAATCATGGAAAAGAGACTCACAAAACAAGGAAGCAAAGCCAGAGATCCAAATTGGTAAGAGGCAGAATTTGAGCTTAAAAGAACAATCAAATGTGGCTGAACATGTGGTTGGATATTTATGACAGCAAACAGACTCTGAACATTGTTGTGGATTTTGTATAATTATATATATTATAATTATATATTATTTAATTAACATAAAAAGATTTCGGACACTATGAGGATCATTGGCCAAGAATTAGTTCCTACAACTAAGGTCAGAAAAAAAAAATTAAATATTCTGCTGTAGCTCATCAGAGTAAATATACAAAATAATACAGTGTGTGCTCTAGAGCCCTATGTGGCATTATGATAACGCCTTAAAACACTCCCTCTCTGATATTCTGATACTTTATCTTTTGAGATAAAAATATTAAAATATATATATAATTGCTCTCTGTTTTTCCACATTATGACCAATAATTTGTTTCACCCCACTTTCAACCAGTCCTCACCAGATGTCTGTGAGATAATAGAGGTCACATCTTCAGCTTGTAGAAAATGATACCCCTTTACTTTTTGTCTCTGCTAACACCCCAGAAGTGTGACAGGGTCTCTGCGCACTCAGGTCTATTCTGGACCCAGATGAGCTTGCTTCTTCCTAAAAGGCTTCTTCATACTTACTGTGGCTCCCTGCTTTCTAGTCAGATGGTCTAGAGTAGAAGAGGGACTGACATAGTTTTAGCTTGATCCCATTACAAATTTTTCCATACTCTTTACTCACACACAGTTCAAACACCCACTGATGAGTGACAGCCTTCCCTCTGTCACTTTTAGCTAAACCCTTTCTACTTTCAAGTGCTTCTGTTTTTTCTTAATGTGACTTGCACTGTTTCAGCAGCTGCTTAACGAATGCATTTTTGTCCAGCATAGTTACTTGGATATTAACAGTGCTTCTTTTCAAGACAAACATCAGGTGACCTGCTTCTCTGGGGATGAAATCCTCTAAGAGCTTCAATGCTCTCCTTCTACACCCACTGTGCACACACTGCTTGTGAGTGCACACATCTCAAGCAATGCCCTCCATCTTCACTCGTGTGTCTCATCCCCAGTGCTTCCAGTGTCTTGACATGTACCTCTCCCCTCACTATTCCTGCAGGCTCCAGCACTGACCTCTGTGTGCCTTCATCCCCCAAGTCTCTCTCTGCAGTGTTCTGCATTCTCTGTCACACCTGTGGGGTTAGGACACTGTCAGCCTTTCTTCAGTGTCCATCCCTTTGCTCAGAAGATGCTACTGGCTAAATTCCAGGGCTCCAAGTGCTGTTCCCGTGGGATTACGCCCCTCAGAATTTAGGAGCACTCATATTTTTTTGAGACTTTGTTGCTGTTTCTCCCCATAACAGCGAGACTGCAGTTCTCATTCTGACAGCAAAATTAAAGGCTTCCCAGGATTTCATTTATTTCACGCTTTGTCTCATATTGAATTGCAAGTACTCACATCCTCTGCAGACACTGCTGTGTTTCTCAGACTGTTGTTGCAGGTTCGTAGTTTGCCTGCTATTCCAGAGTTAATTGAAAGCTGCCATGTCCTTTAGTGCTAGCCATCATCAGGAATAAGGACGCTGAATTTTTTCCACTCCACTGGCAGCCACAGCTCACAAATGCAATATGAAGCTCTGATTAAGCCACATTTCTGCAGTTTAATCTCTGCTGACTGTTTTAGTTGTTCTACCTTTTCGCTCAAGCTATTTCCATAGTTTATTGTATGTCTAGTACCAGGTGTAATTCAGTAACCATTAGGAAAGGAGGGCTGACAGAGTTCTGCCTCATTAGGTGCCTGGAGCAGTGGCAGTCCCTGGCAGGCTTGCCCATGCCAGCTGCAGGAGCCCAGGGAGCCCCACACTGCTCCTTCCATGGTGCCAGCACAGCAGCTCATGCAGGCACCCAATTACCTGAATTGGAGAACAGACCTCGTTGAGAAGTAACCTTGCCAGGGAAAAATAGTTAGTTTCCAGCTGAATTAGTACTCTGCACTTGTTTGTTTATTTGGTTGTTTTTCCCCATAGTCCTCTAACATCTGTGCTAGCAAAGTGCCAGTACAACAAAGTGACAGGCAACCATGGGAGGGCCCTGCTTGAAAAAGGGTTTCCTCCAAAGAAATTCTGGAAGGACTGCAACCTGAGGGCTGGATTCTGCCTAGCCTGAAACACAATAAAATGCTAGAGAAGCTGCCATTGTACTGCCTTCTGCTACAGCCATAGGAAAGAGGGGTTGGTGGGGTGCTCTAATGGACCATAACTTAAAAATTCCTTGTTTTGAATCCGAGGAGGGAGGCAGAATTGGGGGCATCCACTGGAGCACACCTGCCAAGATTTTTGTGGCTGCAGTTAAGCATGCTAGCAGATCCTTAGGACTACACAATTTAAAGGTCTTATTTCCAGCATGTGTCATATAGCTCTTACCTAGTGTCTTGGAAACCTTAGGGAAATTGTTTGGGTAAATTTGTCTATTTCATGGGACTTCTATATGGAACAGCATGACCAGGGTTTGTATTCATTTTGAAAGGCCAGGTGGAGCATTTTACAAATAGGTATTCAAACACAAAGCTATTTCATGTTTTTATCTGTATCTATGGTGCATTTTAACTTTCAGAAACTTTAACTGAGAAAGGTACAGTTGCTGAAAAAGAAATTAATCACTCTGGCTGAACTTTAACACCCATTCAACATCTAATTAGTTGAATTAGAGCCACTTTGCAAGAGAGTCAATCAATTCTCCAGCTTTAGCTGCCCCAACGGTTCTGAAATTTGATGATGTTATCATTACTTCAGAGAAGACACTCAGTTAGCATTTTAATAAGTACGTTTTTCTCTGGCACTTTACCTCCTTACCAGGAACTATCATAAGTTAAAATATTATCAGCAAAATGCAGACTCTCCTGGGCCAGAACTGTGTCCACATCTGAAAACTTTCCTGGTAGAAAATTCTTATTACTTTCACATGGATCAAGAGAATTATCATCAACTGAGTATCATGATGTGAAGACTGAGAAGGTAATTAAGAGAACAGAATCTGAACTGCAGTAATACCTTTGCAGGAAAAGCTCAAAATGAATTATTAAAATTCTCTATTCACATTTGAATATATAGTGAGATGAAAATGCCTCCAGAAGTTTTAAACTAGCCTTTAAATACAAACTAGATGGATACTATGCTACAAACCTCCTCCAAGTTAAGCAAATACGTTTGATGTTTCACAGGGGCACCATCAAGTGAAAGCTGAAGATTTTGGTTGAAATTTAAAGCATACCAGATAAAAGGATGTATGTACATACAGAAAGTCTGGATTGGCCCAAGTTCTTGACTATTCACACTATTCTTTTAGGAAGAGAAAAGAAGGGTCTTGTGTGTCAAAAACTGCTTGGTCTGACGTTTAGTCTTTTTATTTTGCTGAAAAAGTTATGCAGGCTACTGGATCTCTCCTTCTGCTTTAGTATATTAAGAATTTTTTTAGGAGATAACATTCTTCATGTATCTGTATGAGTTTATGTTTGAAGAATAGCTCACAATGCAGGCCAGTTCTAGTAGGAACCCAGCAAAGTGTAATGTCTCTCTCAACTCTGAGGCTCTGGATTAGCAGTTTGGCTTTCCAAGGAGGGAAAGATGTGAGTCTCCTAAGGCATCTTGTGGAAAAGCAGTAGGGTGGGTGGAGGGAATGGTAACTGCCTCCCACAACCTGTCTGTCCAGTCCCTCTCAGGTACATCAGTAGACTTCCAGCATGAGTTCATTCTGTGTTATTTTCTTTGAAACTATCACTCTATTTTTTTGGGCTTTCTTGACTGTATTTTCCTGCAGAGATGGCATGGACCAAAAGCTCTTGAAAGCTTCTCCACAATATTTTCAAAACCTTCTAGCACACAGCCACCATGGACAAATCCACTTCTAAAACAGGAAGTTTCAGAATGAATAAAAACAATGGTTTAGAATAAAATTTTTACATGTACCATGAGCCAGCCATGGTGTCAGCTTTCATTTCTGCTGTAGAAACTGAGCTGTTGTACCAGATCAGCCTCATTTGTTGGGGTGCTGCACTGCTCCACCTTCTTTTTTGTGCTTAGTTTTAATATTTTCTTATGTGATAGCTTTGCATAAATGTTCCCACCACATTTGTTTCAAACATATCCTCTCTCTGGAACTCAATTTTCCAGCTAGATCTCACTAAAATACTGAGCTCTTGGAAAACAAAACAAGCCAGCGTTTCTGAAAGATGGTAAATTATCACAGATCATTATTTCTTTCACCTCTACAACATCCCCATATGCTTTAACAGTTGTTGTTTTAAACGTTTAGGTAGATGTTACAAGGGAAGGGTGAGGATAAATGAGAAAAATGGAAATGTACTGAGCCATCTCTGAAACTTCACAGTGGCAGGGAGCATCAGTTTTATCTCAGCCATGGCCTGCAAAGGAACAAATGAGGGGTCATGTTGATGTGCAGGCATCAACAGCTGCTGTCAGCAGAATTGCTGCAGGATTCCCTCTCTGGGTTACAAAACCAGCAACCTCAAGAGAATGAAATATAGTGGAAAATGAGCTAGAAGATTCACATGGAAACTTTCTAGAAGATTTGAGTGAGAAGAAAAAGAAAAATTAGGTCATGCAGCCATCAGAGAAATTATGTGGAGAACAGAGGGGCCAAAGAAGGACATAGATTGTAGCTTTTATCACTCTTTAGAAAGTAATGGCATTCTGATATTCTCAGAATTACCACATCATTACCATTTACCCGCTTAATTAAGGTACTAACTTATTTATATCTTTGCTTATAGATCTTGGAAATGCTACTATTTCCTCAGATATGAGGACCAAATCTTATATAGATCCCACTGCCACTTCCATTCATGGAAATTATGGACCATGCCTTTGATATAGTTAGCCTTACAATATCCCTATGCACGGGACATGAAACTACTATTTCTCTTTTCATTTTTAAATGTAATCTAGCAAAATTTCTTGTAGAGTTTTCAGAAGTTTTAGGTCTACAACTAGTCATTTAGGCCTGCAATGATACCAGCAACCTCTTGCAGAACAGATGTTTGAATCCAGGACCCTGAATTTTTAAGTAACTTTCATAACTCCTGATAACTCCATGAGGGTTTTTTATAGTGCTTATGCTAAAGCTCACAAATCCCAGTAAGGTATGACATGGCTGGTTTTTAACATTCCTTATGCTAATCAGCTGCACTCACCTCTTCTTTCTATGCGTCCTCTCAGTACCATGCTCTACCAGATATTTCTTATCAAATAAGCCAGCCATCTGAGAATCCTGAGAAAAACTTTAAGAAAAGGAGATGAGGCCATGAAAAGGAGCGACATCTCTCACTGCAAAACCAGCTCTTCAGTCAGAGCTCTGTGCAAAATTGTGCATTTAAATCTAATCCTCCGTGCAGACCTTTTGCTTCCTCTTCCTGAAAATTCTCTGGTATCAGGACAGTGACCCTGCACATGCTAGAACAAAGTCCTGGCTTATATGGGTTGAGACCTCATAGTAGAAAGAGTCTCTGGAGAGGAATGGGGACAACAAGCCATGGACATGGTTCAGCAGAAAATCTAATTCTCCACGTTAAGCCTTTTTAGGAATTGTGCCTCACTCAGCTTAATGCATTTGTCCTTCACATTCATGGACACAAGTTTTTAAAAGAAGTAAAATGGAAGACAATTAATGAAAAAAGAATATGCAGGGTACTGGAACAGCTAATCTGTTTTCTCTCTCAGTATATGTATGAGACTTAGAAGAAAACAACATGACATGAGTTAATTTCGTTTCCATTCTCTTCCTGCTAAAGATTGCAAAATAGTGAATTATAGCAGATTAAAATAATTTTTCATGCAGAGAATAATAAGTGTGTTGAATAGTTTACTATTTTAAAAGATTTAGATATAACCCTGGAGGTAATATTTGTGCTTGAAGGTGTGAGCAAAAGCAATTAAGGTAACTCTTTTTTTACATTCCAGCCCTTTAGGATATTTATATGCCATGGCAACCAGGCAGAAGTTGATGGACCAGATCTAAAGTTTGTAAAAATCAATGGAGAAGTTAATAGGACCAGCTCACTTAAAACTTGCTGGACACCTGACCCAGGATCTGCAATAAAAGTACATATTTCCTTTTCTTTGTTTATTTGCAAACATTTTAGCTCAGCTTTCTGCAGTTTTCCTGGTATGCCTTAGCTGGTCCAGGTCTGTCTCTTTCTGGGAGGAGATGGTGGTGAGTGTGGCCCAAGGGTTTGTTGAATGCAGTCCACTCTAAAGCTGAGACTGACAGCTGCAGCAGTAGTACCCTAGGGAGGACCATACACTCCCAGGAATGGATATATTATTTGCATGATGTTTAAATGCAGTTTTCCCAAGGGAGACGTGTGGCCTGAGCCTCCCTGAAAGTGGATGGAGTGTCAGTTCCCCAGCCAGGCTGCAGAACAGGGACTTGCTCAGCAATTTTTAAAATTTTTTAAATTTTTTTTAATATGACATTTTAAGCCATCTGGTTAGCCTGAAAAATCTCTCAGGTAGATATTCCCTAGATCATCCCCTTTCCATACCCAATATCCCAGATAAGTACACTTTGCTCTTCTTTAAAACTGTTTCAGATCCCTCTACCAGGCACTTGTCTCCCTCCCTAAGATCTTAAAGATCTTAAAGAACTTAGTCCCCTCCCAAGCTTTGCAACTGCTTGCCTATTTAAGCACAGGTCTGAATGGACTTCATTCTGTAATGTGCAAGCCTATATATACCTCGTGCAATGCATTGCAACAGAGCCTGCAGAGAAAGAGGAAGCTTTATTTCATCAGTGTGACTTTTGGAGACTCACAGACACCAGAAATTAGTGTTATAAACTTGTCAGCAGGTGATGTGTGGCTGCAGAATTATCCCAGCACTACCCCTTGTGTCCTTTGGATGAAACATTAAAGAAGAATGGAAGTTAGCTATGCATGAGATGCACTAAAACTATATGCTTAAATAACACCCATCTACTCATTTTTCCTATTTCATTTCAGGTCACTATTTTCTTCCTGAGTATTTTATTTAAATGCTTGCACTGTGAGTCTTCTGAGCCTTACAGGAGACCAGTTTTTTAAATCCTTGCAACTGTACCAAAAATGGGAAGGGCAACTATTTTAAGCTTACATTGAACAAGATAATCAGTTGCAAAATATGCCAAATAATGGAGAGCTTTTCCCTTCTTGGCTTGATTCAAATCTCCTAGCAGGGTGATTCCATAATGATCTCCCGTCTCACGTCCTCCACAGTAACTCCGTGACCTTGCACGAGTTTACCCTGGAGAGTCTAAGCCACATGCTCAATTCACTGAAATAAATGGAAAGTTGCCATTTTTTAGAGCACATAGGAAGAAATTTAGGTGAACACAAATCAAGGGACATATGAAATATTTCTGCCCAATTTTTATTGTTTTTCACATTTCCACATAAAATAAACCTATAGTTTTGTCCACTGGAAAAAAAATGTATAATTAATTGAGTAAAGATGAATAATTCTATTGATTTAGCTGGAACATGCAGCAAAATGCCAACTAATGCAGGTTCCTGGGTTTGAGATATTTTCCCTTTAGAAATATAATATATGGTTTATATATTTTCATATTTTCAAAGTTCATTAAATTATTGCCAAGAAGATATCATCATTTAAAAAAATGGAAAAAAAACTGATCAAACCAGGTAGGACATCTCAATTTGAAGAAATATTTCTTATGAGATGTTTGAAAAGATATAGACTTTCTCTGAGAAAATTCACCTTAGAAATAAAAAATAAAAGCAGTGAATGCAATTGTATTAATTGTCTTTATAATTTTGAGAATTTTCTTGTCAGTACCTGGCCTGATACTGTCTGAAATCAGGCTCTTCTCTGAAACTTCTCTGAAACTTCTCTGAAAATCTCTGGTTTTCAGAGGGAGGTGGGAGGGAAAATGATCTTCAAATTAACATGTATGGTCTCTGCAGCTTATAAAGTGTGAATCTGATATCTTGTGGCACAAACCCTTTCAGCATTTTCTGTGAGTTACATTCCATTTCCTTCTCAATAACAGTGCAGCAATATACCCATAGTGCATATTTTCTGTAACTTAATATGATTTCATGTAAAAATCAGGATTAACCAAAGCTGTAAAGGATAATTCAAGCTGACGATATGTCTCATATTTCTTCCTAAAGAAAATATAAACATATAAATGATATTTAGAGTCATGCTGAACACCCTAGTGCTGTAGGTTGAATGTGAAAGGCAAATTTTCCTTGCCAAGGCAGGATCAAGAGACTTTCAATGTAAATGAACATCCATTTTAAAATCTTTATCAGCTGGACAGCCACACATCTGATTTCCAGTCAACAGAATCTGTCAAGAACCTTTCCATAAGGACTGATAGCCACGAACTAAAGATATAGTACAAAACTGATAACGATGGGTAGATCAGACCTGGACCAATTGTTTGGAGCTGTGTGTGGATCCAGTGTAATTCTGAAAAGGATAAAACATGGTGTGGAAAAAGACGAATGATGGTGGTAGCTCCGTTTTTAGCAGAAATACTAATCTGGTCTGATCTGAAATTAGTACAGAAAATGCATTTTTGAGTTTTCTCCTTTTTTGAAAGTCTTTCAAAAAACAAATGTCATCTTGCAGGAGGTAAGGGGGAAATTGCTTCTACAGCTATGCTGCCTTTTGTGCCCAGGGGCAGCATTTTCATATCTCTGTAACACCCATGCATATGGAAGAGATTCTTACCTGGTATAATCGACATAAATGTATAACGTTCCCCTGAGGATGAGCACAGCAGCTTTCTCTGCACATTACTCCTTCCTGTGCTATTACAGATCACTGTACCTAATGTTATTTGGCTGGCTTTGATTCAATCTGCAAAGTACCAGGATTAATGACAATACCTATCGAAACATCCTTGTAAACATTTTCTGATGTTTGTCTCCAGAAAGAAAATGTTGGTTGGTCTTGTATTAATTGGACATTATCTCCAAGAATGTTAGATGGATTAAAACAGCTTTCAACCTTTGTAATACAACCTATCAAATCCAAACACAAGTTTGCTTCTCTATAAACAAACTGCCATCCTGTTTTATGATGATACCTACATGTACTGTGGGAACAAATGACAACAACATAAGTTGTATTGCTATCTTCTCACAGCTGTCAGGAGCTCATTTCTGAAAGGATCCAAATGCCAACTGTGCAGATTTGATGGAAATAGTAGAAAAGTACAACAAAGAAAAAAATTAATTCATTCGGAGTTTGGCTACTGAGAAGAAAACCCTACTTATCATTAGTACTATTTTTCTCTCCATTTTGCTTCTACCCAAGAAAGTGTCAAATTTTCCCATAGGAAATTTGACTCAGTTTTCCTTAAATAGGGCCTATTGTCATTTGCAAATTATTATAAACTACTATCAGCAGAGTCTACCTTTAATAATATAGATTATTAATATTATAAAGCATGCATTCCAGTATACAAATAAAATTATGATTTATGGGAGATGTCAAAAGGCTTTTGCTATGTTCACAATTATCAAAGCCAAAGATAATTTTAAAATATTTTCTTACCCTTTGTTTCTCTCAGCATTTAATTGTGGAATATTTTTCCATAAAAAGCTTGGAGGGATGCGTGTTGTGTGTGGATACATTTTACGTATCCACAGGTGTTAGGAGAGGCTTATTTGGGAATGGCTGTAGATTGGAGTATTTGAATAGAAGTAAAACCATCTGAAGCAAATTGTGGAGTTTTTCTAGGTTGGAAGCAGAAGCTCAAGAAGCTACAACAACTGCCCACAGAAATGAAAATAGGACTGAAAGTAGATATATATGTATAAAACTTTTTTTTTTTAATCTCTCACAATTCTGGGGCATAACACTGTCATTCTGCTATGAGTTTGATATCACAAAAGTTCTTTTATAAGTTGTAGCCCTGTAAGTCATAGGGCAAGTTTCTGTTTCATTATACAATACTGAATAGTTTGGTATTGTTCTATCAGAAACTGACAAGAAGACTTTTAAGCCTGAGTTCTGAAAATAAGCCAAATGTCTTTGACACTCCTCTAGATACCATTGTATTTTGTCAAAGTCATCAGCCTAAATTTACCATCAGAATAAGTCAGCTCAACTCAGCAGCATTGTAAGAGAATGAGCTTAGTTTAATGGAATTGAGGTCAGGATAATATTTAGCTGTTGTATGTGGTACAGCATAAAACTGCAGTTTTTCAAATATATTTTATTCCTACTTGGAAAACACCTTTACTATTTCAGGAGTGAGTCTTTATATGTCATAAACTTATACATTTTTTGGACCAATTAAATGAAATTCTGTTTATTTGCTTAAGTTATGTGACTGATTAGAAAGTTACATCTCAAGATGATTTTGGCTTAGAAGGTAATATGTAGAAGAAATAGTCCAAGAAAGTGGTGATACAAAATAGGATATGCTTATTTCTTCTAATTTAGTTGGTTGTGAAATAAGCCCAGGATTCCCACTGAACAGCAGATCTGTAGGTTCCTTATTGGTGTATGCCCATTGGTATTTTAGTTCAGAAAAGGTGCACATCTCCCAGAATTCTCCCAGCTAATAAATACATTTTACTTTGAGTAATTTCAGACGGCAGACCTGGATTCCATTTGGGTGAGCTAAGCCAGAAAACCTATTCTGGCAGAGCAGTTCAGTAGCACCAACCAGGAATAAGCTTTAGTCCAGGAGCTCAAATTATTTTTAAAATAATGCGCAACTCCTCAAGCCTTTGTAGTGTGGATATCATGAGAATAGCTTCTGATCGCATTAATAATGTAATAAAGCTAACTATCTAGGCAAGGAAATCACCATACCAAATATTTGATGATTTTTTTATATATTTCCATGTACAAAACACTTTGAAGAATAGCCTCCTGAGGTTCTTCATCCCTAACAATATCAGCAGAGACAGAGCATGAAGAATTTTTTTGATGTATGCCAACAGAATAATGAAAAGCTTCTCATAGTGCAGTGCAGGTATGAGGTATTGTCTGATTTCAGGGCTAGAAATATCCACCTTCAGAAGATGAAATGCATTTTTTGCATTTGCCAGATTGCCCTAACACCCATGGGAAACACACATTGTGTCTGTCAAAGGAATCATTCTAATGACAGCACAACCTGCAGTGAACTCAGCTGGCACAAATTGTTCTTTTCAGTAGAGTTAGGCAATGCTCCTGTGTTACTGCCCTTGACAACAACCTCAGCTCTTTTTTCAAGACTCCTGCAGGAGTGTGAATTGCCTCCACGGAGTTTTCCAAACGACCCCCATGATCAATGTCGTGTTCCTGCTTGTGGACATTAAGTACCATTCAGCCTTCCTAACCAGTCTCAGCACCCTCTCACACAGCCCATTCACAGGCTGGCCATCCTGCAGAATGACAGAGGTCACATCCCTAACCACAGCCCTAAACCACAGTGGAGGCTGCTGCAACACAACAACAACCAGTTGTGCCAGGTGTATGATGGCAGGTATGTTTTTCTCAGGTGTCTTTGTGACTAAAGTGCCTCTGCTGCTGAAAAGTGGCTAGAGTTTGGATGCCTAAGAAACGTCATTTTGAAAGAGATCGTTGTGCTAGGTCTGTGCCTTGATGTTCTTATTGCAGAAATTGGATGGACCCTTGCACCCAGAAGTATTTATACCCAGGACCTTGTTTTAATCTAGAAAGCAACTCTGCTACTGTAATTGAAATTCTGGTTGAATTTGCCCCTATCTCTCACTAAGGCTCAGCTAACACGAAATTTACGCAGCATTTGCAGTATTTTGAATAAGTAATTCAACGAGAGTAAGAAATTATTGCAAAATACAGCTGCTGCCTTTCCTTTCCAGAGATAGAGTATGCTAATGTATTTAATCTCAAGGTCTGACAAGGAAATGGGGAAGGAAGAGGATGTAGTAGCCTGTTGAAATGTAAATGTTAATAAAGAATCCTCTTTCAATGAAGCAAACCCAATAGAAATTTTCGTTCATTTTTTCAAATAATTAAAAATACTGATTGCTAACTTTTATTAAACGGTTCTTTAACACTTCATTAATAATATTCTATTGTTTAACACTTTATTGTATGTAATAGGCTTCAGCCAAACTCTGTACTTCTTTCCACAAGCTAACTTTTGGGCCACAGCACAGATTTTGGGTGCTGTTGAGAAGATGCTATCTGATACTAACCTGTTTTTAAAATGAGAATAAATAGGTTTTAAAAGTACCATATCTGCTCTAAAAATAAATAACTTACCACATTCACAGAATACAGCTGGTGCAAGGACAAAGTAGTAATGCAGTGTCTGAAATAATATAAATTAATTTTAAGCAAAATCAGTTAGTAAATCTTCTTCCTTATGAAGGCCTCTATGCTATTTTTCCCTAAAGATATTTAAACAAGCTGCTTCAACTTAACACATTTCTGACTTTAATAATCATATAGAAAATTATTCCTTGAATCCTCTCTCACAAACTGTTTATTAGACTTAATTTCTTGAATTGTGTAGTGCATTTCACCTGTTATTTGGGAAATTCCAGAGGAATGGCAAGGAATAGCATGAAGTAGTAGTTCATGGTGGGATTTGTGTAACTTAACTTGAGCTATTTAGAATCTAGAGGTCTAATCTAAGTCAGTTGACTGTATGGTCTCTGTTTTCATACCAGTAGGAGAGACTGGAAGAGTCAGAGCAAGATACTGGAAGCAGGTGAAATCAACTGACATTTAGAAATGTCCTTCCTGTCTCCATTGGCTATCAAGTGAGCTCCAGGTTAGAAACCTGGAGATTTTAAATGGCGAGATGGCATAAGATGCATCCTACATAAAGGAATGAAGCAGAAAAGTGAGATTCAGAGATTGATTGAACCTATGCTATAGTTATTCCAACCCTGGTACTCTTGTATTTCAGGCTCAAAACTGTTCTTTACTTCATTTTATTCTGAAATTATGATTATGTTATAAAATCCAACATTCTGTGACCAGAATTAAAAGTGAGGTAAGTACTATTAAAAAAAAAAAAAAAAAAAAGCACCATATAAGGATAAAATGATCAAGAAAACCAGGCCAGACTCTTTTATTCATTCTAACTTGAATGGTCTTTTATCATGCGAGTAAATTCACTGACTTCATAATTTGTGGCAATATATCCAATCTCTCTTCATGCACACGCTGTGGACTCTTCTTCAACCTCACAAAACAATACATTTAGTAAATGAAAAATCCTCTGATGGTGGATTTGACAGTTTGATAAGTGAATACTCCTTCTAGTCCTCTAGGCGAGTTGACATTTTCATCTGCCCTAAAACTGTGAGAAAAATATTCTTTAAATCTCGTACCTGGGCAAACACCATTTACAGTCATTTACTTGATGAAACAACAGTTCAACATACTTTTGTAGAGTTCTAATCCCAGAAGTTGATCAAGCTTCATGTAGGGCTGTAAACCTATCACCTGGTGTACTGTCACCTACCATCAATAAAAGTTTATAGCTTTCTGATCAAGGCATATTGCCACTGGGTTTTTGTTAGTTGAAGAAAAACAAAATTCCACAGGAAACTGTTATTTTCTGATTCTAGCACATAGGTTTTGCGACTAATAATGTCTCAATTACCATTATACTACAAAAGGTGATGCAAAAACAAAATTACAACGAGGTTGGAAATTTTAGTAATAAAGTTTAGAAGTAAAAGACATTATTTCAGGAGCTTTTACAATTGTTTAGCTGACATAAAATATTGATGTTATTTTTGTGGTTCCTTGTCATATTCAGGGATATATTAGTTTAATATAGCTTTGTCAAATCAATTCCCTCTCTAGTAGGATGTAACAAAGTATTTTTATTTGATTTGGATAGATGTTGAGCCGTAATATCAAGTAATTATGGTGGTTACATTTATTTTCTACATTATCCAAAATATTTTGCTCAAGAGTATCTTGGCGCAGTAACTTCTAGGAAGTAAAATCTCCATGGCAGAAAGAGACAATTATTTAGGTTTACCATGAACTGATTGTCAGAGTTATAACCACATGCAAAAGTTAAAACCATAAACAAGTTAAAGACAGGTCTTAAAACCTTACTTTGGTGATCTTTAACATAAACATAAAAGAAATAATGTTTCTAATACAAGTTAACAATACTTACCTATCTAGAAATCATATTTCATCAGGATTTCTGAAACAGCTTTTATACACCAAGAGAAATAGAAATAAGAAAATTCTTAGTGTAAACAATGTGAGCATGTACTTATGAAATCCCTTCTTTAAAGTTTTTCACCCCTTTCCACCTTTCTGCCTGTTCATAAGTCTTTGTCTGTGGGAATTTCACAGACAATCAAATGCCCCTTCTTGGACACTTGGAAAAAGTCTCATATAATTGTTTTGGGAAACAATAAGGGAAAAAAATCACATAATAATACCAGATGATAAATAGAGCCTTTCTGAATATAAGCAATCACTACTTAAAAAGTCAGGCCTCTACACCCCGTTTTTCACTCTCTCTACCTGATTTCTACTGCAAGTAGATTTCAGAGGATTTGTCCCTGGTACAATGATACCACAAAGCAGCAACCACTGCCGAAGGAACTTAGCATAAGAGTCATTAGGTATTTTAAAATAGTACGTGGGACATTCAGGTCAGGAAGACAAAGGGTTCAGGTGGGTCTGGTTTGTGGATGGGCGGGCCAAAGGAAAAAGCAGGAGCTGCTGAAGGGTCTGAGAGAGGTGGAGGATGCCAGCTGTTGTACAGTATGCAACAACTTCAGGGTGCCTAAGTGACAAATGGACATAGTCTTTAATTCTGCCATGATATCAAGAGCAGAGCTTTACTAAACATCAGTGGTAGTTACAGGACAAGTTCTTCAGCTGAAGTGCTAAGTTTTGTTTTGGCCATGAGAGATATTGTGTCTCCCATTCTCTGAGAATGATTGTCACTCTTCATGATATGAGCTCCTGACATCTACAGGAAATCTCCTAACTCCGTTTCTTGACAAATTACCTCATTCTTGCAGGTGAGCCAAAAGAAGTAACCAAATATGAAAACTGTTCTTACTTGAGATATATTATCCCTTATGTTGTCTGAAATGGTAAAAATTAGGAAGTACCCAACATGTAATAATGAAGATTGGCTTAGAGGGGTACTGAAATGAAGAGAATTAAGATGCATTTCCTTGGTGGTCTCTGAGCATCTGTGCTCTGGGATTCTGCTAGTTTTTTGCCTTGACTGAACTTTAAGTGTTGCCTTTGTGGGTAAGCATGTGCTGTGCCTCATTTCAGGCATAAAATAATACATTCGAAGGTTTTATCCCTGAGATGCTCCCTTACTTTATCAAAATGACACTATGTTTTTACTGAAACCCATTTAAACAAAGGTAAAACAGCCTTTGATTTCTCATCTTTGTCTTCATATTGGCTGCTTTTATAAGTATTGGGTTTTTGCCTTGGAATCAAGGACAATAAAACAGCAATTGACATTGGAGAATGACCTTTGAGCTAGCTACATCCTACAGCAGCAAAAGGATGTAACAGTGTGCCTCTTTTAAACTTTCTGAGAATCCCTTATTCCCATTATTGTCTGGTGCACTTCCCATGTCATTCACTATTTGATTTTTTTATATACATAAGATGAATTTTTTGAGTTATTTATTGTAGAAGTCCCAGTTTTTCAATGCAATGTTTTCCAGATCACCTGCTCAGTGGCCATTTATGCATGTTCTCTATGCAGATTTTGAAATTACTTCTGTTTCCATTAATTTCATCTCATATCCTTCTGCTGCAGCTCATTGTTTCTACTAAACAATGTGTTTCTAACATATTCCCATTTAGCATTGCTGTAAGACATGTCAGCAAAGTTCTTTGTTACATTTGGCTCCTTGGCTCCTATTCCATTTCTCCTTTCAACACTGCTTGTATCCTGAAAATAAAAAAACCCTTTTCCATTAGTACCACATAAACCTTTTTCCTGTTGCCTCCAAGGCATGAAGCATGCCTTGTCATTCCATTTTCTCTTTTGGTCTCTGCACATTCAGAGCCCTGCTCTCCTCATTACTATATATGCATTTCACAAGTTCTGGGGGAAAAAGCTTTAAAGCATACCCTCAATGTATAGGTATAAACATTTGTCTTAAATAAAACATGTCTTAAATATAAACTTGTCTTAAATAAAAATGAGACTTCTTTATGATGGAATAGCTTTCAGAAAAATTTAGCATGTCAAAGGCCTTGTCCCATTTCTTTTAATGTGTTCAAGAGTTTCATAAGGGACTAGAAGAACCTTCAAAATGGGGCATGTTGCCTAAAATGTCCCACCCAAAGCCACCAGTATATAAGAAAACCCATCCACTGTCCTCAGAGAGTCTGTCCAGACAGTCAGAGTCTGTCTGGAAACACCACACAATGAAGCAGACAACATGAGAGATCCTCTGAGGTTCAGAGGGGATATCTCATTAACCATACTCCAGCATCCTGCTATCTGAATGACCCTCAGCTGCCCATTTAAGTAAATGTCCTAGTTTTCCAACTCATTTTCCTAATCTTTTCTCGAAACAATTAGAGTTCAGGACTCTAGGGAGACAGTCTTATGGTGACTATCCTGGGTATCTCAGAATTTAATCCCTAATTTCACATGCAGTGACAGCCAGGGTAAGATCTCCAGCATTTTCCCCCGCCTGGCTCTTGCACGGACCTTACTCTGCCAACCTGCTGGCACGGCAGATGCTACTGCTGCTGAGCACTGCCCCTGCCAGAGCTGGCCAAATGCAAGGATGGCACACGCCAGACTGGCATGCCTGCTCTGCCCCAATCTCATTGGGATGTATGGTTCCTGCTGTATTAATAAAAACTGATGTATACAATTGCAGATGGCTCTGCTCAGTAATGATCCAGGCAGCCACAGAGGGAATGGGAGAAACTCATCAAAATTAATTGAATTTTTCTCTTAAGCCTCTCACATCCATCTGCAAATCCTGCCCTCTGTCTTTCCAAAGAAACTTCTGAACACATGAAGCCTGATAATGCTGTGTTAATATGAGCATATAACTGGGATCCTTCTGATAATCCTAGTCATGATCAGGCCGTCTGAGGTGTACCAGCTCTCTACTATTTAAATGCTGAATGTATTCTAAGAAGCCAGGGAGGCAATTTAGCCTTTTATTATATATGTCCAACTCATTTTAGCAGTAATAGCTGCTTCCGTTTTTAAATGAAATTGTTAACTTTTAAATTCCTTTGCAAATTTGTGAGTTTATTAGGAGAACAAGTTTTACTTACTTCTGCTTCCTTACACAATAAAGTGTTAGCTGCATGCGAAGATTTTGCATGATTTGAAGAGAAAAATAATCTGAGTATATACATTCCCTGCTGGCTCTATCCCAGTATTGCTCATCTGTCTGGTTTTGATTGGCTGGAGACTACACAAGTGTAGTCTTGTTCCCACAAAAACACAGGAAAACAGGTGTCTTCCTGTGCTGTTACAGTAAACTGTCACAAAACTCACATTCAACCTGAAGATACTCAAGAATCTGGATTTAAAATATTTGCCATTTTTATTTTTACATGCAGTTATCACTAAGGATGCAAGTGAAGAATGTCACCTCTTGGATCATGGATGGACATGTTATAGGAGGCATCTCACAGCCACAACACTACAGCTCTCTTTTCAGGTCTGGATTTAAGAAGACATTAAGACCACCACAAAAACAGTGTGGGCACTCACAGCTGTTCAAGTCATGCCCATCTGTATCTACTCCTTTCTATCCTGCTATCTTTAATGTCTTTCCCAGCTCCCATAAATCTGTGGATGTGATGCACCTGGCCCGAGTTACACCATCTGCCTCCCCATCTTATAACTTTGAATAACTTTCACATTTTTGAGTCTCCTTTTGATGCCTGGAAAGGCTTACCTGAAACAGAGACTAGACAGAGAAAAAGGAATAGAACAGGTATTTATTGAAAGGCTACACCTTGAACAGTGCAAGAGCCTGGCCGGGGCTACACTCTAGTTCAATCCAAAATGGATCCTAATCGCGAGTTTTTACACTTTTATAAGTTTTGGTTCATCTACATAGAGGGGTCAATTATCCAACCACAGCCCCAGGTTATGAAGCCTCAGCCCCTTGGCTTGCCCCCTTTCCCTCACTGTTGTTTTTGCTCTTTGGGTAATGGTTGTCCTTGATTCTCAAGCTGGGAAGGGATTGTTTTGTCTAACCACCCTGTGAAGAGAACTCACTAAACACCTAACATGAACTTTCAGAGTTACACACCAAGCAGCAGATAATCTGAAAAATATAAAAGCTAAACCCAATGCATCACCTTTGCTTTATCTCTAGTCCTGCTAATTGCTCTCCCCTGAGTACTGTTACATTTTTCCCCTAATACTGTGTGCTTTCCGTGGGGATTGGCCTGAACTCCCTTTTGGTGCTACTGTTTGTCATGCTATTAACAATGGTTGAAGAACTCTACCGAGGCATCAGAAACACCTACAGATCAGCTTTTAAGTCTCCATGAACATGTATTTTAGTGTAATGTTTATCAAGCATTTAATTGATTGTAACCTGCTTTGTTGTTCATTTCACTTGGTTTTCCCCAGCATAAACTAAAATCAACAAAACAAGAGTGAAGAGGGCTGAGCAAGCATATTTCTCATGCCAGTGGCTTTTGCCTCCCATGTGAACCCACGCAACAACATTATTGAAGCCTGCAGGTGTGGGGACATGAGACCAATGGTACCAGCATTTGCAGAAAAGCAAAGGAATGCAAGGGAAAACTGCTTGCGTGGCTGCAGACAGCTGGAAAGGCTGTAGAGCTGCAAATATTGACCTATGATATTGCACATCCTGAAGCACTAAGGCACCTCAAGCACCAGACAACTTCATTTTCTGTTTACCTCACCATGTGATTTTGCAGTCATCTGCCATACCATCCCTTTATCTCTTTTCTGTCAGAGAAGTCTCATTAGTCCATCTGCATGCAAAGTCTGTCTGGTGTCTGTGATCATCCTCATCACCCTTCTCAATGCTATTTTTGATTCTACTACAATCTTCTGAGAGCCTTGCATTAGAATTATAGTCAATTTTCAAGACATGCTGTGTGAAAGTATTATAGAGTGCCCTGGTGATGTTTTCTGCTTCATTTTTCCTCAGCTAAATAATTCCTACCATTGAATTTGTTTTTTCACTGAATCAGAGTAATGCAATAACCTGCTTGTTTTTATAACCCCAAAACTTGTTCACAGCAAGCAGAATCAGCCAAATAATTGTAATATACTTTAAATCTTTATGTTTTTAAGCTTTTCTAATAAATTATGCCGACTGAAGCTAAATCACCACATGAGCCGTGAGCACTCTGAAGGTCAAAAATCTATATGTATGCAGACATGGGAAAAGTCAAAGAACATTTATTCAAATTATTTTCATAAAGGACATTTTACATAGGTTGAGAGATATCCCCACAGTTTTGCAGTCATTTGACTTGTTAGGGGACAGGACTTGTCAGGTTTTCAAATTCCTAACACTCATTTTCCTTTAATAAAGTTCCTAACACATAGGCTTCTCCACCAAAATACCTAGAACTGTTGTCACATTTCATACAACCAATCTTACATGCAATTCGTCAATCATGAAAAATATTTTTAAACTGAATGTTCATTTACTGAAGCTTTTTTTTTTGTATCACTGAAGAACTAAATAGAGGATATGCTGTCTGCACATAAAGTGAATAAACACAGTCCATTCGTGACATGTGAGTGCCTTGATTCTCCTGGGCTACCATTTCTGATATGGAAGGTAGAGCTAAGGAAAATTAATCCATTCCTCCTTGGGTGTGGAGAATCACAGCATTAGCAACATCAGCCCAATACTAAGGAATTTCACTTACCAAAGCCCCTGGGGACCTGATCCTAAGGTCTGGCTCCCAGGCACTTCAGGGATTTAAATCTGCTTCTCAATGCAGCGTGAAACTCATTTGCATATAAATTCTCATTGTAGCAAAATGTTTTATGCTTCCCGTGCAGCTGAGATGGATCAGAATGGGTCACTAAGAAGAAAGAAAAATATTTCAACCTTTTGGAGACTTTGGGGTGACTCCTGTCACCTCCTCCCCTGTCTCACACCAGTGTCTTGAAGGCCAAAGTGCCCCTTATCCTGAGGGTCGGTTTCTCATGGCAAGCTGCAGTGCAGTGAGTGGCAATGGAGCACCTTTTGTTTAGCACTCCAGCTGTTTGCCTGCTTAAATATAATCTGCCTAATTAATTACCTGCTTTTCTTAAATTTGAGCTAAAATTCATTTTAAACTTCTTCACAATGTAAAATCCAGACAGGCAATTCAGTTCCTCAGGCTTGTAAAAAACTCATCTCTAAGGGCAGAAACCTTAAATTTCTAATTTGTTGAAAAACGCAGTTTATTGAATATGTGAATTCAGGCAAATGTAACAAATAGTTTTTGTCAGTAGAAAAAAAACTGTTACTCAATTTGGAACGCTTTGTTTAGACTTATCTTAATAATTTTTTTCTTTTTCTTTTTTTTTTTTTTTTTGAGACAACTTTTTGTTTCCAGCTTTTCAGAGCCTGGGTGGGCAAAAATGTTTTCTGGAGATGCTATTCTTTTCCAATAACTATGTGAGATGGGCTCACTGCAATTCTCTGTTTAGATGACTCTCTCAGGTCGCTTGTACTAGCTGGCATGAAAATGGCTACGCCTGTTCTTCAGAGACAAAATTGAAGAAAATCACCAAGTCTTTTGAAAAAAAAAAAAGAAAAGCAAAAATCAGTCTGCCCAATATGTAGCAAATGGGAGTTATCCAGAGGATCTCATAGAAAATGTGAGACAGGATTTCAAGGGTATATAACAGCCTCTGTATTCACACTGAAAAAACCCAGCCTAGTTTAGCTCTTAGAGGAACCGATTGCTGAAAAAAATACAGAGAGGCTGTTGAATTTCCATCCCTGGAGGTATTAAACCCTCAAATGAATTAAGGCCCAATCAACCTGACCCGAGGCTGAAGCTGGCTCTGTTGTGAGTCCAGGGCAGGATGAAAAGGCTGCCCAAGGTCCCTGTTCTGTGAATGTGCTTCCCAGAACCAGTCCACACTGCTGTAGAAATGAGGGGGAGCAATTTGTACAGCAGAAAACTCCCCCTTCCCTCTCATAGTCCAGTCTTTTAGGGTACACTTGGGCAAAGTTACCTTCATCAGTGAGCACTATTTCAGGTCAGGATTAAATTGTGCTTGCTGTTTTAAATGGCACACCAAGGAAGAACATCAGCTCTGAGACTGGCTCTGTCTGAGACACATCTTTTTCCGAAGCAAAGCATTGTCCCTCTGCTTCCTTGTCACTGACCCTCTCCTTCCTTGTCAAACAACTTTCTCCTGAGCATAGAGGGGAAAAGTGTAGAAAAAAAGAGAGCACTCCAAATTTAAAATACTGAGGAACCTTCAAAAATCAGGGAACGGCCCAGAAGACTGAACATTATGCCTGCTTGTTTGCCTATTCACTTTCAGGATGTGATAAAAAGTTGATGGATATTTCCAGCCTGATTTTTATGAGGGCAACCAAGTTTAAATACAGAAACACTAACAGGAGAAGAAAAATAAGCAATTAGCCTTGCAGAAGTCATAACATGTTTTTTTACTGATATGAGTTATGGATATCTGTATGTGTGGATGTGTATCAGAGGTTTTGGGGATGGGATGAATATGTGCATTCTATACAATTTCTGTTACTGGACCATGGTGTTCACCACTATGGGTGAAATTTTAATTCCACTTCTTCCAGGTATTTACACATTAATCTCTCAATATACATGACAATGTACTCTTTCCTGAGGAATCATGCCTCATTCAATGCGGCAATGCCACCCTCTCCCAGGAAATATTTTCTGCCTTTTATGAAATGCTGTAAAATGAATGTATATAGTACAAAATGTAAAGTACAAAAAATATAAAATCATGTAGAGAGAGATAACTGACCCAGCAGCTTTACAGTCCAGTGCCTAACATAGTCATGAATGAGCAATTAATTGACAGATGCTGTGATTGTACACATTTGAAAAACTGTCCCCAGGTGAAACTGTGAAGAATGACTGTAGGGTATCTTCAAATCCAGCCATAAAGACTTGATATCCATGAAGCAGCTTTAAACTGTCCCAACAGAGAGGAGAGTTACACCTGGGTTTTCAGCAGACTGAAGTACTAAGATATGTCATAAAAACAGAACATAAATGTCTCTAAAACCTGTGCTTTCTGGCCTTGTAAAGGCAGCATTACATTTTGGATTGAGCATGCTTGATTTGGCCCAAGATAAAAATGCTTCATATCTCTTTATATCAGGCTAGAAGTTTTGCTTTTTGTCTTTGCCCAAATTTAAATTGTGGATGAAATTCTCATCTTACACATGAAAGTAGAATTTCATGTCCAAGAGCAGAATTTGTCCATTTAATATCAAAGTAATGTGCACTTCTGGTAGAGCACTTTTTTAAGATTCTGACATGGAAACATACATTAATAATTGCAGCAAAATTTAAAAGAAGCAAAATTGACTCTTCTCCATTTTTTACAAATGAGACCTAAGCACTGAATCCAATCAGAATATACAAATTTAAAATAACAGTGACTTGTAAGCAAAATATTTATTTACTTATGTCAGTCACTCCTGATTTGGATTCAGTATGAATTCTTGTTATGATACAAGAATAATTATGCATCTTTTTTTAATACAATTCACGCTGCAGAGAAGCAATGTAAACAGACCAAGGATTCAGTGTTAATAAATAGCAATTTTTTATTTAGAATTTCTGTTTCGTATTGTAAAAGCTCAGGAGAAAATGCACTATACTGTACGTGTCTAGCACTGATAGCCAGATAGCCAGAGTCAAAGGTTGTTGGCAAGAACACACTGTGAGAAAGAACAGGATGTGGCTGAAAAAGAAGCCATACAGACATAGAGCAACACTTTTCTGGGACAAATGTTCTAGTTCTGGCTCCTGGAGATAAGCACAACACAGCACAGCTAAAGCTCATGGATGAGGTTGGGAACTGGGATGGACTTTTGACCAAGGGCTGACTCAGTAGGGTAGGATCAATACTACCAAAGACCTTGAAGCCCTCCAACTCTTTTCCTGAAAGGGCTACAAGAACGAACTGCGCATGATTAATAATTTGCCCAGAAAGCATGAAACAGCTCCAGTGAGGAGGAACTCATCTCTGAAAAGGCCCCCTTGGGAAGCCTGGGGAGTGCCTCAAGCACCTAAAACCAACAGTGGGATCAACACTAGGGCTAGAACTGGCCATCTCTTTTTTTTATTCTTCCTTTCTTTGTCTCTACCTCTCTTTAATGTCTCTCTCTCTTTTCTCTTTCACTCTACCCCTCGAGCAAGATCAATCCAAGAGTGTTTATACTAAAAAATGAGGAACTAACTTATATCAATTTCCATGTCAAGTGTGTAATTTACTAATAAAGCAATTCTAAGTTTCTGAGGATCCTCTGACTGTTGCTATTCGTTTTTCACCATGGACATCTCCCAATCTTGGGTGCTTCCTTCCCCTTAGAGTGGGACGCCACACCTACAAAGCAATTTTTAACACTAACCGCAGAAGTCTCATAAAGCTTAGAAATATAGCGATTTTGAAGCATGCTGACTTTCTTCAGGTGCCAAGTGTAGTTCAGCCTGCTCTGCATCTGAGTTCCTTTAACAATTCAAGAAGGTTTTGATGCCTAGGGCCACGAAAGGAAATTGTTGATCATCACCCAGTTTGGGTGATGTCTAACCAAGGTTAGACAACATAATTTCTTACTTTTTTATACCTTCTGGATTTCTAACAGCAAATACCTGACTTGAAAATCAGATAAATGTAGTTTTTTCCCTCATCTAATCAACTGCACATGAAAATATACATTTTAGGAAAATAAAATTATTAAAGCCTGTAATAAGCCCTACCAGTGAGGAAAGCTTTGAAACAGCTTTCATTTCTGTATCACATTTGCATTTGCTAAGATTTTACTGTTCAGAAGCTCCTTCTGCTCTTTTCCCATTGTTATTTAATGCTATCAAATTATTCATCATCAAAATTCAAATTAGCTCATCAAATCAAATTTGATTTATTAATCTAAAACTTCCAGGACTGATCATCCCTCTCTGACAGAATCTGATAAAGACATTTACACATGCATTTAAACAAAGATATGGCATGCACATTTTAGATGTGGTAAGGAGGCATGATTAGTGCTAATCCAGCGTTGTCCACAGGTGAAGACGTAGCTCCAGCAGTCTCCCTGGGGCTCTCAGACATCACAACTCCCAGCCACAGGAATAGCTGCCCTGTGGAAGTGTCCCTCGGGGTGAACGACAGAGCTGACCAGCAGATCACATTAATCTGGAGCTACTCTGCTTTATTAAAACCTATTTCAGGAGCAAGCTGTTACAACCAGGGTGTATCTGAATAATAAAATCATCTAATTCAAACCACATAGTCCATTAAGGAGACTCATGTTGTTATGCAAAATGTTACAGAAAGCCAGGGTATTCTGCATCTCACAGGCTCAGAGAAAAAAAAAATCAAATGGATCTTTCTTTAAAAATATCTAAAATGTTACTTTTATTAACATACATTCTGACCGAGTAAGCAGTCATACCCAGCAGAGCACGTGTGCTCTATCCTGAATGTATCTTAAGCTCAGTGAGGCTGATGAGGCCTGAGCACTCCAAAGTAAAAGCTATTGCTTGCAAATTTTTCTTTCAAAAAATCTGGATGGTAGAAATCTGTAACAAATGCAATAGCAGGAGCACATACCTGGACCAGATGGAACATCAAATATTCACCCAAAGGTCGCTGTGTACATCCGTTTTGAAACAAAACATTCAAAGTATCTTGGAAATTACTGGATGTGACAGATGTTCAGTTGCCATAGAAAATCAAATCCTCTTTACCAAGGTGATTAAGTACATCTGTGGGTGGCCGGTTTTATTGAAAATGTCTGCCTTAAAAATCAATGAAGCTTATTTTTCTATAGTCTTTGTTTGGTGTGACCAGATTATTCATGTTTGTTTATGTAAAATAGTCTTATAATTTTTTCTGGCAGAATATGGCTTCCTAAAAATAACCTGTTCAACTCCTATCAAAATACTGAGAAAAAAAGTTGTCAATATTGCCTAGAGACCCAAGTTTTGAAACTACTTTTAAAGATTCTGATAGTATTTTCCTTAAATGTATTGTAATATCATACCTTTTCATGTCTTGATAGCAGCTGGATCAGGACCCTGATGCTCATAGAAAGCACATAGGTGTTCAAAAAACGTACTGCAAAAAAGTTCACCTGGAGTGTTGAATCAAGGATACAAGACAAAACTCACTGGAATTACCAACTGCATAACATTGGAAATGTGATTGCTCCTTTTGCTATGTTGCTTTAATCCTTACACAAAAATTCTCAAATTAATGCCAAAGACTCATGTTCCAGTAGAGATGCTAACACAGTGTGTTAGCTGTAGCTACATGAAAAGCGAAATTCTGCTGTATATAGAGAACATAAGTTCATAAAGAAAGGTTCATTTTATTTTACTTTTGTGAAGGACATCACGATTTTTACATTACTGATAACTAATTCTAACATTGTTCAGACTATGTGCCTGTGATGCTGGGATCAGAGCAATCTTTATCCCAAATTTGTATCACAAGGTTGCCACAAAATCTATAGATTTGGGACATAAGGTATCGGCAAACTGAGGGGTAACAGAGTTTTCAATTTGTGAACAAATGTTCTTAGACTGTAAAATGTGAAAATATATCGATATCTCTGGAGCCTGGAGAATAACTCATTCTTTAGTACCTAAATTAACTGAACTAAAACCAGTTTGTTCTCCATGGCAGAGATCAGAAACCACAGAGCACAGGAACAGATGAGAAACCAAAGGACACACAGCACTTCCTACCGGAAGAACTTGCCTGGAAATGCTGCTAACTGTTGCAAGATGTCCCTACATGTTTCAGGTTTTTTTAGAACATTTTAGGATAAATTGCTATACATGTGTAGATTTTGCTTGTATTTCTGGACAAATTTCCTTATTGCTTACTTCTGAAACCTAAACATAATCTGCTTTGGTTAATGACTCTCATATTTTCATCTGTTCCTCTTATCTCTACTGCTGGTAATCTGGGAAAATGAGCAACAGAAATGTCAGTAAGCAGCTGAGACATTTTAGCGAAGTCTTGAGGTTTCCAAGAACTCTATTTTCTTGAAGTCTCATCTCAACAATACTCAGTAAAGCTCCTTAAAAACCTGCTCATGTAGGGCTATCTAAAATTTCTCACATTACTACTTTACAAAGAAAACTGTCTTACATTTAAACAGTTCTCAAAGAATGTCTGTGATCCAGGCTACCAAGTCCTACTTGAAAGAAACTGTCTCTCTAAGTGCCTTTGGTCATGTCTGAAAGGAAGATTTAGATTTTTAACTGACTTAAGCTTTTCTAAAAAATATGTCTGTCATCCATCTGAAATTAATTTACCCTATGCTTTCTAACTCTCTAGGCATTCGTTCCAAGATGTCATCACTCTGTTGGTAGTTTTAAAATAGCTACATGCACAAATTTTCTGAGCAGTTCCAGTTTTGCAATGAGTGTTTTGTCAGTGCTTCTTTTCAGTCTTTCCCTTTCCATGGCTAAAACCTCAACAAGAATAGAAAGAATTCAGCTTTTTTGTTTGTTTTTTGGGTTTTTTTAAACATGCATTTACACCACAAAAATATTTGGTACTCTGTGGTTTATTTCCTTTATTTTCATGCCTAATAATAAAATAGAAGATGCTGAGATTCAAGGACCACCTTGCAGTTTTTCATCAGGAGCAGAGAGAGGGGTGTAGCTCCATGGAAGCCCTTCCTGCATGTGTCCCAAGATCAGTGCAAAGTCTAATATTGACAACAGAAGTAACAGCATCATTAGTCCTCCCCTTGTGGGTGATGATGGAAAAGAAAAACCTGCTGCAGTCCACTCAACACCAGAGCCATTATTTTGAAACCTGTTGGCACTTCTTTAGCAAGTAGGGAGCAGGGTGTGCTGCTCATTCCTAGCAGGGGTTTGGCACAGTCCCCTGGCAGGCATTGGTGAGACATTCCACTCTGCTTTTCAACTTCCATCAGTAGCAAACAGGCCCTAGCATGGCCTCAGCTGGGACCTTTCTCCTTTTATTGACAAAATTATCCCCTTCCATACATTCACATTGATTTACCAGTGTAAAGCACAGGTTCAAAGGGACTCCCCATTTTAGGCCTTACCATGTGGACATGAATATCTTCAGGACCAGCTGTCTCTTTCCCAGCAAGAAGTAAGATCTTTGGGAGCCAGGTCTTTGTCCTCCCTCTAAAAGAGGGCTTAAACAGAGCAGGGTAATTACTAAAGATGTAACAAGTACAGAAATAACAGAGTTGCCATCTTAAGGCTACCTGAAATATCTCTCCAGTAGATAGCAGTTCTCTCATGAATACTGTCACCATGAAGATGCTGTTCAAAACATTTGAAAGCTAATTCAAAATATGAAATTGTTTGCAGTTATCCATATTGTGGAAAATATTTGTTCTGCTCAGCTGTTTAATCTTGTGGCAGTCTCACTGCACTTGTGTCTCATTCTGACACACCCCAATTAGCAGTCTGAAATTAACTCATGGGCAAAGCTCCATTTCTTTTAAAGCAAGAAGGAAAAATTACTTCATGAATATCTTGGATATTCTGTAAATCACTGTGTTACAGTCTTTTCATTCTTATCACCCAGTATACAGATGCTCTTCTAATTTTCATCTCCATCTTACTCAGAAAGCACCTGAGGACACATTGAAGAGCTTTCTGTCCACTAGAAGAATTTTTGTGGTTTGTAGAGAGATGATCAAATGTAAAGGTTTGAGGATGAGAGAAAGAAATCTCTATCATCATCTCACTCATTCAAATCTGGACAAATAACTCCTTTTAGCAAATGTTTTTGAGACTGTTATACAAGCAATTCTTTCATTGTAATTTTTAAACAATGATGGGTAAATGAGACAAAATGATTTCCTATAATGTTTCACTCTATGATACACTAATAACTTTTCAATTCTCATTAAATGGCTCTGTAGTTAGATTGCAAATATATAATAACTTTCACCATTAAAATTATGATGTAATTGTAATTTAATTGGGCTCCACACTCCACATTTAAACATACACATAAGATACTTTAGAAAACATTTCATAGAATTAAGAATGCAGCTTTTTCTTAGAATCTGAAGTAGGTTGTTTAGAATTAGATATGACAGACTGAGAGACAAAGACACAGAACAGGAATTCGTTGGAAAAAAAAGCCTTATCCAGTTCTGACAAGCCTTTTGTCATCAGTTAAAAACCCACATGTCATACAGGTATTGCCACTGGCAGAGTGACAACCTAACTGAAAACCGAGTAGAAAAAGCAAGTGGTCTGAGGGCAGCACAGGACGTCTTGGAGTCAGTACGTCAGGAGTCTCTCCGAATTCTTCAGAGAGAAATCAGAGTGCAGGGATTGAATTAAAACCTTTAGATGGATTGAGGTACGTTAAGCCACTCACACATCAGGCAGAGGTGAAAGTTTAGGTTTTAGTATGAGTGAACAAGCAAGTAAAGTAAGTAAGTGGAATGAGTAAGTAAGTAAGTAAGTGGAGTAAGTAAGTGAGTAAGTGAAATAAGTTTTAAGTGCTTTTAGTAAGTAAAGGTCTCAAATGCCAGAGTAGTGGTACATGTTCTTGTGAAGGTTGAAAAACATAGTCCTAGATACTGGGAGTTCCATGGAAGCTCCAGAAACACAGTTTCAGACATAATAAAGCTATAGTAAGAATATTGTTTACATTTTTCAGATAGAATAAGATAGACCATATGTGTGGTTCATACATAGCCTGGTGTGCTAAGAAACTAGAATTCTAATAGGTTAAGAAGTAGTGGTCCGAGTTCGTGTCTTAGCTTGTTGGGAAGTTTCTATATAAGAGCATGCATTTGGGAGAGCTGGGGCGATTTGCCATTGCTTTTTGCCATTGCCTTTTGCTTTTGCCATTGCTTTGCTTTTGCCTTTGAGACTGATGTGCTTCTGCTATATAAAAATAACTTTATAGCAACTATTAGCTGCTTGACTCATTGAAGAAAACAACCCGACAAGTTGGGTGCCTGAGAGCACCAGGAGGGAGGACTAACCTCACAGGAGGGAGTGGGAGAACTCCTCAGACCTCAGTGGTGCCATATCCTGCTGGTGCCAGCAGGCTTTTCCTTCTTGTGGCACATCACATCTACACACAGGGAAGGAACTCAGCTGGCCTGACTCATTCATGTACTTCAAGCAGTACCTTTGCCTTTTACTATGTCAGCTTAGGTTGGAAGGATTGAGGTCCAAGGATGAGCCTGGAAGAACACAAGGATTCTGCTTTTGTGTCTGATCTAAGGGGGTGCTGGGTGCTGGCCATGGCAAATGTGTTGTCTCCCCTTATCACACAACCCTGCAGGAGCACAGGCAGTCAGTTTCCTTGTGTCTCTTTTCAGTGACAGCTCAGACTTACTCTGAATTTTTCACTTTCTTGTTCTCTGAATCACTTTGCTTATTCTCACTTTAGTTTCCTTCAGCATCTTTGTGAGTCTTCTCTAAATTCTTTCCATCCTTTCTTCCCCATGGTCACTTTCCTATCTGCTTTGCATTTCTGTGTCTTTTTTCTTTCCTCTTTCCTTGTCGTCCGACAGTTTCCCGTGTCTCTTTCCTTTTCTCCTCGTCTTGTCATCCAACAATTCTTCCTTGCTGCCTTTCCCATTTTCCTGTTTTCTGTTCCCCTTACCTTTGAAGGCATGCCACCATGCTGATATAAAACATTCTGCAATAATGAGCTCTCCATTACTTGCCATTCTCAGCTGTTAAAGTCGTTCCTGCTCCCCGTGGCAACACAATGACTCTCTTTTCCAAATACTGTCAGTTGTATTTTACATCATGCAAGTTTTGTACACAACCGGCCAGAGCTGTGTGACCACAGCACCACACTGCAGACCACAGGCATGCCCAGAGCCTCACTCCAATGGCTCCCCAAACCCTTGGCTGGCCAAGGTTAGCCTGCAACAGCAGAGCTGCAGACCTGGCAGCCCAGGTGTCCCTGCCCACGACTCTGGGGCTCCTCCTTTGAAGCATCACCACTCCTGAGTACGCCTCTCCTAAGCTCAGGAGCGCTGAGCTAATGCTGCTCACTGCTCTCAGCAGCAGAATGTGCTCAGGGTGGCTACTGAAATCAGATATGCAAAAAAGTAAGGTCTTGAAAACAAACTGCACATTTAAGCTTCTTTCAACTCCTTTGAAAATAGAAATAATTGTCCTGGCAGAGGACATCAACTAATCCCTGCAGGCCACAGCTGGAGAATGGCCAAGTTACTGCACCAAGGGAAGGAGGACTGCAAAGGTTGCAATAGCCTAAATAAGCCTGAAAATAATCATGAGAACTTTTGTTGTTGCAGGGAAAGTACTTTTTGTAATAATAATCATTACAAATGGGAGACTGAAAGAATTCTGAGAATACCTTCTTGATAACCTACAGGAAAAAAAAAATTCATTCTATAAAATATTGATGGAGAAAACTTGCAATGAAAGTCTATGAGCTGGGGATTTACAGAAGTACTGTGTCTAATTTTTATTTATTTTTTGTTTTTCTTTTGGCATTCCAGTCACATGTTTCCTGAATGAACAACCAGTTCTTAAGTTCAACTGATGACAATGCTCCTAAGCCATCCTAGAAACTAGGTAATAAACAAACAGTAGATTTTGATAAATATTAATATCTTACTCTTCACTTCAAAGCTAATGTAATTCCACTTATTCTGGTAATAAGTTTTTTTTCCCATACTATCTCAAATATCAAAAAATAATTCATTGACCATGGGCTACTACGGCACTGAAGATGAATTATTAAGTTCAGGGGTCACAGGTTTTATCTATAAGCTAGAAAACTAGGGACAGTTTATAATTTATTTTAACACTTAAAAATGCAGTGTTTTTCTGAACATGCTGCAGCTCTAATCAATCTTTGATAAAGTCTTAAAAAATCAGAGGGGAATGTATAGAAGGTTTCAGTACGGCAAAAGCAAGTAAGTTCTCTCAGATCATGAGATCTTTGAAACTCCCTGCAAGATTAATATGGTACTTTAACACAACTTAGCTCTAAAAGAAGTATTCCACCTTCATTTTGTGCCAAACCTGGCAGCTGTGCCAGGCTTCGTTTTTTAAACCCAGCTGTCTCTGTCTTAATGTAAGTTCTGTTCAAAGAGATATTAATCAGACTGGCTAGACTGTTGGGACTTAATGTTTCAGTACCTACTTTTTTATCTAGGCTTATAAACTTTATATTGAGATATAAATTAAGACTATTTGCTTCTTCAACTCCTCGCCTGAGGGTACCTTTTATTCTAAGCTATCTGATGAGCTATACAAATGATGCATGCAAGAATGCCATCAGCTTTCATATGATGTTTATTTCTCCCTGTTAATGAAAAGATTTCCATTTTTTATGCATATTTCTTGTGGTTTAAGAAAATGCCATCTCTGTATTGCTTTAAAATTCACTATGATGGAAAGAGTTTTTATTAAAACAATATTTTTCTCCAGTTTCAAGATTGGCACTTGCATCCTCTCACTCTGACAGTTTACATTATTTTTCTGCATAATAGGATTGAAGCAGTGGAAGATTAACAGGAGGCAATCTAATTTAATGGTTGCAATTATAGTTGATGAAGAAATGTGTTAATCAGGAAAAATATAACTCTGATGACTTCCTATGTGGGAAAAAAAAAACAGAAAAGAAGGAAAGAAATGGAGATGAGAAATCTGTGCTGGGTGAACTTGCTCATCTGTATATCCACTTTTTTTCTAGAATCATATTTTAATATTGATATTCTGGCATAAAATTGCATTCTGTAGTACATAGGCTGTGTCAATCTGATGGCTCAGCAAGTAGAAAATGTTGAGGAGTAACACCAGTGTCTTCACTAACCCCTGAATAGGAAAAAACCCCAAACACTTTGCTTACTAAATGATCTGTGTAGGCAGGACTCTTGTGTGCATAACAGAAATCATCTGTGGGGCCGCTTCTCCATTTCAGCTGCACTTTGATCCTACAAGTGTGTGTAAGTATATAACAACTTGAGAAAAGTGTACCAGGGTATCATTGGCCATCATAAACTGCAAACTGCCTGATGCTCTAAAATGTAATGTAGCATGCAACAGGGTATTGCAACCTCACAGATCAGACAAAAAGGGTTCAGGGAACTCCTGACTGTCCTCTTTCCTTAGGGGTAGTTGATGCATTTTCATAAAAAATGCGTATGGCATTATTTAGTTGTTATCAACATGACATGGCAAAAAAATTACAGAAATGCAGCAATTTAATAAAATAGGACTTTACACACAGGGAACACACTTCCTCATTTTTGCCTCTTATTTCAGGAAATGAGAGAGAAGGGACTGATCTAAAGGATGACCCTTCCTTCTCAGATATCCTGAGTATCCCCAGCCATATGTATTATGCATTCAAAAACCCAACATAGCGGTCCTGGTACTGATTCTGCATCCCTCACCATGGGACAGCAAAGGTCTCAATTTCTGCAGCATTCCTGCAGGTACCTCAGTGGATTCTGCCTGCTGAACCACCAGCTGCTGGCCTTATGTAGGACAGCAACCTTCTTCTCACAGGGCTGTGAATGAGGTGATTCTCAACTATAAAGCAAAATCTACTACTTTTGATCAGACTTCCCCCCCAGGCCCCCCACCTCCCTCCCAAAAAACCCCAAAGAAACCAAAACAAACAAACTCCAACATAAACCTCCATTCTGCATTCAGACATTTTTGTGAAAATTCAGCCTGAAAAAAGAAAATGCATCTCTATCTCAGGGGAAATTTCAATGAGTGACATAAAAAACAGAGGAACATAAACAGTACACAAAACGAACACTGAACACTTTACATAAACATTTGCAGTAAAACTGCATATTTTTGAGGATTGATTTTATGACTATAAAAACATATTCTCCATGTATTATGTCTAGTCTGATGAATACCTTCAGTGATGTATAACTCTACTGAGCTCTTTCACCAGCTAAAGGTTTCAACCTTTGCAAGCAGGAAGAGCATCCCTTCCCAGTACCAATCCCAGTTTCAGGGGCAATGTAACTGTGGGTCTGCCCCAGCCCTCATCCTGTGGACTACAGGGTTAAGCAGGGACATGCAATAGGCATGAGAGCATTGCTGTGGCAGGGTCTCCTCCCTCTGCCTGCCACGTGGAGTGGTGAACCCATAGGACTGGAGCCCATAAGAGAGGGGCGTCGGCAGAAGGACAAAATGCCAAATCATTGCTCCTGTGAAGAAATTAATCCACCCAACCTTTCTTTAGCACTTTAGCTTAGAAATAACAAATAACACTCAGCAGCTGAGGCGTGAGGACCAGAATTAACGTCTACCACCACTTTGTGCTAAGACTATACACCTTTTTGGCAAAACTCAAGAAACATATTAATACTGTTATTATCATCATCATTATGTTTTGAAGGACTTGAAATTGATGGACTTAATGCTATGCTATGAACAAAAAATAACTACTGATGTTAAGCATGCAGAGTACCCTCTAAGGCAGAACTTTGGTTCTTTATTGCTTGTATTACAACAGAAATATTTGTGTCATCTGAAAAAACTGAACAAGGACTTGTGTTTCAAGTGACCAACCACATATTACAAATAGACAGTCTGCAGTGAAATGTTTGCAGATATAAGATTTATATTCAGTGATTTAGTCATTATTTTGTGAACAGTTCTGAATAGCAAATATCTTTGCACACTTTATGGTCCATTCACAAACAAACAAGCTAAATACAGTGGATAATATATTCATAGAATGTAACTCCTGAAGCTCTCATGCTACATATTTTTAAACCTGATCATCTTATTGTTTCTTAGGCGGGAAGTCTTTGCACATAAACAAGTAAGACTTTGAGATCTTGCATTATTATCACAACATAGCACTTTTTTTCTGATTTGCAGCGCTTCAGTTCTTCCAGAAGGCTCAATCTTCTGAGCTCAAGAATATCTGGAAGCAGCAAGTTATCTCATTACTTTTATCATAAGGCTGTTTTCTTGACCTAGAAGAAAAACAATACTACTTAATTTCTAAACTTGGGCATGGATGTAAGTAATAAAGTAGATTCTGAGGTAAAATTTTCTTTGGCCTTTGGGTTTTGAAACAAGTACAACCGTTAGCTTTTTCTTGCAGATGCAACATGTACATATGATTTATTATCACTAGTGGACAATCTATCATGCTCCTGTATGTGCTCCTCTCTTGAGGCTCTCCCACTCTGAAATGTCCCAGCACTCCCTCTTCCTGCTGCTTGACTCAGCCTTCTGCATTTGCTTAATATTGTTTTTATGAGCTAAATCTTAATTGTTAAAATTGACTCTTAGAGCAGTTAATGCCACGGCTCCTTAGTGTTTGAAACATTTGTTGTGCCTTCAGGACATCATATGGAAAAGCAGACTGCAAATCCTCTGTAAAATATAGCCATTTTCCCCTTTTCTCCTAAGAAAGTTATAATTGTCCTTCCCAATTGGTCTGGAAATGAAACCTGAATACAAATTTATTAGAGTTACAGATCTATATTAATTCAGGATACACCATAAGTAGCAAAAGAATTAATTCAAAAAATACTTTTGATTTCAAGGTGAGTTAGGAAACTGACATTTAAGAAAATATGGGCTGTGCATACCTCATATTTCATCTATGGAGGATGGTCAGTTTAAAACTTTAACATAGAAAAATAAGTCAACATACTTACTTTTCTAAGCAACTTTATGTTTGAGAGTTCTTGACTTTTTTAATCAGGAAAAAAGAAGATAAAATGCTCTACTTTGAATAAGAAAAAAAAAAAGTAGTAAATTGGTTACAGAAGTCAAAGCACACCTCTTACACTTTCCAGATCCATTGAGTTAAAAAAAAAACTTTGGATGTAGATTGCAAATTGAAAGATAGTGACAATGATAATATGAATAGTGTCATATATAAAAAAAAGAGAAATAAATGGAAATAAATGAATAGAGAATATAAATGTAAGAAGTTACTTGGAACTTTAAAATGAGCTCAGTGGAAACAGAAATGGAAAAACCATTGGACTGGAACATTGAATGACAGGGATGGAAGAGGAAAGCGTGGAAGAAACCTTGGTGTGCACACAACTGAAGTGCTTTCAGAAACACTTAAACAGGAGGATATTAGCTGGCTCAGTTCAGGAATTATTTTGAGTTACTAAAGAGAACAGAAGGGGTGATTATAAAAAGGTTCAGCTTCGTGGATAATATTTAAATGTTTGCCAGTACTGCAATACACAGCAGGAAAATCTATTGCTATTATGCTAAACACTGCATAATAATATGAAACTTTTCAAGGAAACTTTTCAACAGCTAATGTCTCTGGCAAGGGAAGGGGATTAGGACAGGGGACAAAAAACCTGTTCAAGAAGAGAAAGAACTGGGTCTTTTACCAAGATGTGAGTTGTGAAATTAGAAGTGCTCAAAAACCAACAGTTCGTAGTTGCACTTTTCAGGGATGTGACAGGGATAGGGAGTGAACAATACCTGGTTTTATATTTTCTTTTTTAATACGACCAAGTCCAAACCAGCTCCTTATCCTTGTTGGAGAATTAGAACCAAATCTGCTGTTTCTATCTCACAAGAACTTCACAGAACTCCTTCTGATTTCTGTGTCTTCTCCACTGGAGCATGACTAAAACAACAGCAGAGCAGGACATTTCCCGCTTGGATTCCTCTTCCTCTGACCCCACTTTCTTTTTTCAGCCATTTCTCTGGTCTCCTGAGACATAAGGACTCATGGATCTAGGCCAGAGTTGAATGAGAACCAGCAAACAAGAACAAATAGCAAATAACATTGGTTGAACCAAATCCAATTACATTTTAAGATTTTTCTATGCATCTGAAGAGGAAGATGCAGCAAAGAGCTGGAAAGACAAAGACATTTGTCTGCTTGGATATTATTTCATTGGCAGAAATTCATAGAGTGGGATTAATAAAGATATAAAAATATTTTATGCCATGTTTACTGTTTCAAATTTAGTCTATTTAATTTATAATTTGTTTACATTTCCTATCCATCAACATATTGCAAAATTTCTAGGTCTTATAGAAAGGAATATTGCCTCATAAAGGAGTGATCCAAGGAAGAGGGACGGAAAGTCTTTTATATGTCTGCTTATTCTGACCACAAGATTTGTGTTTTGAAGAGCATTTAAGGACACTGAATTTGTCCCTCATGGCTACCTCAGTTATTTTGCACAGGGTTCCCTGGTGTAATGTGGGTCTGTCCCATGCAAGTTCCTTTTTGTGTCAATCCAGGCAACCCATGATTGTCATAATTTATATCCCCTGGCACTACTGATTTTTGGAAAAGCCATTGAAGGAATGGCCTGACATGCTTCCTGAGTATGGTAATCAAAGAAATGTGGGTTTGGCCTGGTGTGGCAAAGAAAGAAGCAGCTATCTGGAAAAGTCATTCTGTCTAGGAGATGAGAACAAGTATTTTAATATAATTGTCATCAGGGAGGTCCATGCCCTGCTTTTGAGTGATTGAAAATATTTTGATGTTTTTTCCACTCCAAAATAACAAAAATGACAAAACAAAACAAACAAAAAAAAATCACTCTCTTCCTGACAGACTTCCGAGAGGGATTTTTTAAATCACTTTATGAAAAAATGTTGATACTTCTGTGGGAAACACTGAGAAGTGAGGAAAGATTTAATGATTGGTTGCACTTCTGGGTATCTGCAGGAGACATCTCTAAAATTACCTTATCTTATGAGTACTGCCTTTAAATGTTGTGTTAGCAGCATTCATATCACCAGGGATCAGGAACAATTTCATTTACACACCTCATTACAGATGATCAGGTGCAGCAAAGTCTGAATCCCAGAAAAGAGAAAATGTACTGCATCTAAACATCGGCATCTAAACATCAAGCAGCATCATTCTGGCTCAGACAGCAACATTAACCCTTTGTACCCTTCCAACAGAAGGCTGACCTCACTTTCCTTCCTTACACCTTCCTTTTTCCTGGCCCTCTGATATATTTTTTTTTCTCTTTTTCTTTTTTCTCTTTTTTTTTTGTAAGTAGTGTTATAAAAATATCGAAATGCTATTATTGACCATTATTGTGTATTCATGCTGCTTTCAATTTTCTTTTTTTTTTCATTGTTTCATTCCTTTTTTTCCCCAGAAAACTCCTTGCAACGTGTTTATTTGTCCTTAAAATAAAAATACATGGATCTGTCTAGGCGAGTAAGTACAATAACCCATTCGTCTGGACACTGTACATGAAATGATCAACCCATAAAGCTTTAGAAATTTTTATTTTCTATTTGGTCTCCCGGCTAACTTACTCTGTAAATTTTCTGTTTCACGTCACAGAGTTTATTTTCAGGATTTGGCTGGAATTGTCATAACGGATATTTAAAAACTTCAGGTACTAATTAACTTATTAGTAAAGTTGAAGGGGCAAAGCTCTTAGATAATCTCTGTTAAACAATTTTTTACATTAAAATAAAATTTCCTATATGTTAGATAGAATACCTTCAATACGGAAACACCTGCTCAGTTGAGAAGTTTGATTAATGCAGCAGAAGAATTGACAAAGTTCTTCTGGTAGAATAGGCTAGACCAGACTAGACTAAAATAGATTATTTCAGTTGAAAGGGAGCTACAAAAATCATTTTGTCTACCTGCTTGGCCAAGTAAGGACTCATCACCTTAAACCTTTTTGTAAAGGGCAGTGTCCAAATGCCTCTTAAACACTGACAGGTTTGGGGTATCAAACACCTCTTTTAGGAAATCTGTTCAAATGTTTGGTCACCCTCTTGGTAAAGAAATGCTTCCTAACACCCAGTCTGAACATCCTGTTCTGGTACCTAGAAATATTCAAAAAACCACTCATTTCTAATTACATCTTTTTTCCCTTTTTTACTTACATTATGAGTCCACATGGCTCAATCTACATGGTTTATCGCAATCACTTAAAAAGCTTTTATAATCTGTACTAATATGTATGCAAAGAAAAAGTTACAAATGTGTAACTGAAATTTTGTAGGCATTTTTCACAACTCTTGGTTCTAATATATTAAAAATATTCCTTTTCTTGGCTTTGATTTTATGTTTTGTGTTTTTTTCAATTAAGGACACTGAGGCGCTAATTTCAAATTTTGTTTGATTCTACTCTGAGCTCTGCTTTAACTATAATGTCCATCCTAAAAATGCTTTAGTCAGGGATTATCTTTTTGATATTAAATACTTTTTTTATATGATATGACACATAAGAGCTATAAGATAGCAAAATATTATGGTAATTAGTGAATTTCAGTATTTCTGTTATGCATTCTGATTTGATAAGACTTGATAACATTATGGGAAATAGTGACGCAATAAGCACAAAAAAGCCGAAGAGAAAACTTTTATAACCAAAAGAGAGTGTTGTTTTTATTTAATTTCGAGCAAGCTCAGATTGCTAATTGTTCAAATTATTGTAGTTATCCAGCCTAAAAGGGTGAGATGGGAAAATCTGAATTGCTCTTTCTTCAAATTAAGGTTTTCATTGAAAATGTGCTGTATTTTTCTACTGATGATACATAAACATTGCCTCTAATAGATAAAACTAGAGGAGATGTTTAAAAGCACTCAGTATTGGCCTAACTAGTGAACACAGTGAAAAAATTTTCCAATAACTTCAGTGCCTGCTGACCTGGGTCATTGCCAAGTGCTTTAGAAACTCTTACTTTCAGACTTTTTCCTACTAATAATTAATGTTTATTACTTCAGCTCTTATACCTCCCCATAAAAACCAGCACTTCTGCTGCCTATTCAACAAAAAGGCTTATTCAAATACATTTAAATTTGTAATTTATTTGAATATATTTTCAGGATGCTGCATCTCAGGAGCTTATTGGATTTATTTTCCATATAAGCTGTTGAATACCATGACATCCCCAGACTTGAAAACATGCTTCTGCCTCTTAAATCTGATGATATGCTACCACCACTAGGCGTGATTTCTGTCCCATACAATCTGGAGCAATGGACTCACCTAAGACAGGCAGCTCCTCTCTCACTCTCCCACACCTGAACTGTCTTTTGTAGTAATACCTCAGTTTTAGTGTTCGTGTTTATAGAACTTTCAAAGCTAGAAACTTCTGCTTATTTCAAAGTTCAAGCAAATGCTCCGTTTTATTCCTGTTTAAAAAGAATGTAAAACATATTTTCTAAATAATAGTTTCATATTTCCTTTAAAAACTGAAAACCAAAATCAAAATATTGGTATGTTGCTGCTGCAAAAAATTACATTTTTTCGATTAAAACATCTCCCATACTAACAAATCTTGCCTTAATCTTCCCTAGAAACAAAGTTTACTTACTGACCAGCTTTCTGCTAAATTCGTCCCAGAGGTCTACATGCCACAGTTTGAAACAGGTGGGGTAGTGGACAGCAAATGGGGTCCAGAGAGAAGAGGAGAGAGAATCTCCTGCAATGAGAAGCACATCTATGTCCTCCCACATCATACTCAGCATTTATCTTCCTACCAGGGGCCTTACAACCACCCATAATCTCACAGCAGTAATTTAACTGCTTTATTACTGAAGTGCTACTAACTTTGCTCAACCACTCGAAAAATATAATTATTCTTTGCTCATATACTAATAATTTGGTTTTTTTACATTAATATTCAGGACCTGAAAAAAAAGCTCTTTTTTCTATTTTTAATGATTTTATAACTGATGAATTTTTATAATTTAGAAATATTATTAAAAATATGAGCAGAAACTCATATATAAATATAAGAAAAGGATGTGGGTTTTTTTCAGGCATAGCCCAAGTTTTTTAAAATGCCAACAAATCAAGAAAATGTGGTTTCAGTTTCTCCTTTACGAAGGACTAGAGATCCCTGTGTCGATGTCCTGCAGGGAGCACAATCCACCACGCTGCAGTTGGTGCTGCTTTTAGCAGCCCCAGGTGGAGAGAATTCCTGCCTAGCTGATGCTTCGAGGAGAAGCTGTGAGCTGAAACGCCAGCCTCCTCAGCAAGAAACACCTCCTGACAATCCTTGTCAAGGTTTGGCAACACAAGCTGGGATTTAGCATGAAGGCAGTGAGGACATCCTTCTTTCTTCCTCACTTGCTAAATTCGAGGGTCCATCCTCGAGCAGCACCTGGAGCCACATGCTCAGTAGTGCACTTTAGGGCACTGACTTTGCCTCAGAGGCCAACTGAAGCTGCACAGAGCAGGCTGCTGCAGCCCTCACTGGAGTCTTTGAAATGCTCTCCTAATATGAATTAAGTTGAACTTTATTCTGAAAAAAAAAAAAAAAAAGCCCAAGCAAAATCAGAATAATCTTAACAAAATATTTTAATGTGATATTTTCAAAATTATCTTTATTCCAAAGTCCAGCAGCCAGTAGATTCTTAATTCTTCAAATCATTGGAGTTTGAAAAGTCTGATACTGTCTTGGGGTCTTTCAGGTGTGAAAGAAAATTATCTAGCCTCTCTTGAGAGCTAGAATCCAAAAACCCAGCTGCCTGTTCCTGGGATCCTCTTCTCCCAGTCGTTGTGCTGTGTGGTTTACTACCTGAAGAGACAATTACTGAATGTGTCATTGACAGCCTATAAAAATGAAACTATTTCATATAGCTTTAAGACAGAACACTCACTCAAAGCAATGCTCCTCTACCTTCTTTTCCATGCTGTGGAAGAATAATTTGCCATCATTTCCTGAAAGTTTCTTCCTCATTTCCCCGTAGTAAGTCACACCAGATATGTTCTTTATACCTGACATATCTTATTCTGTCTCTGGTGATTTTCCATTCTTTTCCTTCTTCCATTCTTACACAAGGTAGGAAAAAATCATAGGGGACAATTTTCACAAATCCTTGAAAGGTATGTGTGTATGCTTTTCTTTTTTTTTTATTGTTTGGTTTTTTGTTTGTTTGTTTGGGGTTTTTTTCAGTTATTACATGTTATAATGGACCTGTTTTTACCAGAGCAACTGAGTAAGTAAAGCTTTCTTAGTGCAACTAAACAGGACACCTATGGGACAGAATTCACCTCTTGCTTAGAATGTCAAATATTTCCTGTGTTAGTGACAAGGAAGAGAAATAATTGCCTTCAAAAAATATCATGTAGTCCTCAAGTAAGAACTAATATATTTAACATATTGTAATAACAGAAAATTCTAGGATCATACCAGGAAAAAAACTTTTAAAGGTGTCTAATCTGATACATTAATTTCCTTCTCCCAATTTTTGCTTGACTGCTATTCAAGTTATATACAAACTGAAAAAGAAGGTTACCCTGAAAAGGATTACTTTTTATACTATGTCCTCCAAAGTTTCATAAGTTTCATGATTTTTCTTATTAGGGCTGTGAAAAATTTCTAAATCCGTTTCAAGTTCTTCTTTAAAATTGTTCTTCATCAATTGAAAGCCTCAATTCCTCCTATAAATTCCTCCCTCTCCCTTCTTTGAGATGGCAGGTCCTTAAGCAAAATATTGCTTTTACTTAAAGTGAAATTCTGCTTAGGATTAGCATTAGAAGGCATCTGTGAATTTATGAAATGCCATTTTCATAAGACACAGAGAAATAATCTTGGAATTGTTTGTACTGGAGGAACATAGAGGGTACAAAACCAGCCACTGTTGGGAAAGGGGTGTTTAGTTTTAGGTAAGGAAAAAAAAAGAAAAAAAAAATGTTGCTAAGAAAGGTATATAGAATATGGAAAAATTAAACTGGATAGGTGGAAAATCTTGTAATAAGTCCAGAGCATTGAAATGACTATTCACGGTCTTTAGGAAAGTTGGAAAAACATGCAACAGAAAAAATGGATCTGCCTGGGTGGGAAACCTTCAGTGTCCCTTCCCACATTATGATTTATGATGTTTTTTTTACATAGAAAATCTAATTTTATCTCACAAACCTTACTATATCTCTTTCATTCTGTCTATATTTATCACTTTTGTCTTCTTCCACATCTCAAAATTCTCAGCTATTCCAGTGAGCTTTTGTCTGTTCAGTGGTTCATAATTCACAAAATCTCTTTCTTCCCACCTTCCTGTGTGACAACATATTTAAAATTTTTATGTGTTAGCCTAGCCCATTTTATCATAGAACCTGCCACATATATTTGTCTCGCTTGTGCCTGTATTCCACACGTCTTCCCTTCATTCGTGCTGTTCTGTGGAAAATTACTTGCATCAAAACTAAAATCCAGCATAACTGAATCACAGAAACTGAGGAAACAGAGGTCACTGAATTTTTGTTTTACTATAGGGAGGGTTTTTTTTAACCATCCAGCTATCAGTGCTTGAGAAACTCTCCAGACTACTTCTAAGGGGTAGAAGTAAAAGATAAATAAAGATAATAAAAGCAAACAAACATACTCATTGACAGTGGACTGAACATCCATATACATGGATGCACAAGGAATGTTTCAGGAGATTTGCAAATTAAAACTGTTTACCTGAGACTAATACACCTCCAGTTTTATTTTTTATTTGTAAATATTAGGGCACAACCTCCAATAGATTTTTAACTGTGACAGTCCCTCACGATTTAGCAGGACAGGTACAGTTAGGAAGCACCTGGGGGAATTGGATGAGATCAATCCAGGTCCTGCATCAGAATCAGAAACCTGCGGGTTTCTCCTCCCACTCCCACCCATGGCAGAGGGCGAGGGTGGCTTGCCACTGGGAACTTGTCACTGCCCTGACACCTCCTGGAGAGACAGACAGCTGCTTCTCCTGGCTCTCCTAGACAAGAGGCCTGATCTCTGTGTAACTCAAGGTCTCTGAGATGGATGCTTCCTAAGGCAAAAGGAAGATCTGACTTTACAGGAAAACAAACGGCAGAAACTGCACCATGATCCTCTGTGCATTACAGACAGGAATGTGCATTTCTGACTGTGTATGGACATACTAGGACTGCCAGCAGACTGAGGTTTTCTGTTCTAGTCTCAAGGCTATCATTAATGGAAAACAAGAACGTGAGTTCTGTCCTGAAAACCGGCTATGAAACATTCAAGGATACACAAAGAACAAAGATTTTTATACCTGCTGAGTTAAACATTAGTAATTTATATCTTCTGGGACAACAGAACATTTTTATTTCCAAAAACCCAAGTCTAAAGTTGAGCACCTGAAGTTTTGATGGAGTTTTCAAAGACATAACTAGCCATTGTAATGGTTCTTGAAGAAAAATTCTTTCTTTGTAACCATATTCTTAAAATAAGCTGCTGTCTTCTAGTCACAATTAAGCTTTTTTAAGTATGTCAATTAGACTGTATCTTGTTCTTAAGAGATTTTGATTGCACTTCTGAGAAAAGTGATGTGGGAATCAAGTCAATTCTCACAAGAGGCTCAAGAAGCTTTTAAAATAATTTTTGTGATGCATGAAAGCACAATCTAAATGGAGCTGTGTTTTCACATAAGGTTTTTTTCCTTAATGTATTAAGCAATACTACTCATAGCTATAGTTCAAAGAATTTTAGGAGGCACCAAGTTTATTAAAAAGGTGGTAGGAAGAAAACACCCTCTTGAATTCTTTCTACAGAACAAACATCACTGTAAATTTTTTTTTTCACCTTTCAGATAACTGCTGGTGTTTTCAGTCTGTATTGCATACAATCTTAAGAGCATGTGAATATATTTGCACTGTAAGGGTGAAGCTTTTCAAGGGCTATTACCATTTAAAATTTTACTTTGAGAAGGTAGAGACGATCAAGATGCAAAGAAAGATTAATGACATCAACCTGTCCAGCTCAGGAGTGCCTGGAGGTTCAGCAGGTATGAAGACCTCTCACTCCAGACAGTGCTCCACCAAAAGGCAGCTTGGGAGGCAGCAGATCACAGGACTGCCATTTCCTGGCTGTCAGGACTTCAGGGAACTCTGATTTTGCTTTTCACTCAAAACACAAACTGTGTGTGGAAACTGGGTTTTTTTTGTATGCAGTTTACATACAATGTGTAGGAACTTCAATGAAAAATGTGTTTTTAATCTGTCTGCACATTTTATTTAAAATAGATGGGAGCATATGGCTTTTTCTTTCTAGGTTCTGTGAATAAAATTCACCAAAGTGAATGAAATACCTGAAAGTGAGTGCAGAATTATAGTACAATACAAATGTCACGAATCTCGAAAAGATATAAAAAATTTTATGGTGACAATGTAATAGATGGTGGTCATAAAGTCCTTTTGCAGCTGTTGCCCTTTGAACTACAGACGATCTCAGAATAGTACAACACACACACACACACACACACACACACACACACACACAAACCTTCCCCCATTATAGACTTGGTCTAAAAAAACACCTTACTTTTGAATAATTCTTGCTAATAGTGAACAACTCCACTTGGCTCAGCAGTCTCACAGACAGTGTGAGCACACAGGACACTCTGCTCTCGCCCTCTCCCATCCCACTGCCCTCTCACACCCCTGCAATCCCTTCAGCCCACCTTGCTGCACAGGAGTGGTGTTGAGCCTGGAGTTTGGCCTGCATTTCAATTTTCATCAATTCTTAGCCCATCCCTCAGAAATTTTTTATAATTAATATCAAAATAAATTCAAAAGTAAATTTAGAAAATGTTTTGCATATCATTCCTTCCAATGTCAGAGTTTCTGACATAACAGAATAGCCCTGAAAATTTAATATTTTATCCTCTGTAGAAGCATTAAGGAACTCTCCCAGTAAAACCTAGCTGGCAATTTGGCTGTAATGGAGTCCTGAAGGATTATAAAAGTAGCTGCATTATCCTGTGTAAATACTCAATTGCTACTTGCATGAATTTTTTAATTAAACTGTCATTAAGAATTACCAACAAATCTGAATGTATTACTGTGATCCTACATCGAAGAGACAGGAAAGATGGGAAATAAATCTGTCTTGTGCTGAGGATAAATTTCTGAAATAAAACATCCAATATCTCACCGCAAAATGATAAAAAAAGGAACAGGCAGGAGAATGCTACAGCCCAAACATGTGCTCTTATTCAAATCTAGGTTATTTTGGTTCAGTGCAAAAATCTATTAAGAAAATAGGAATTGGAGAAACCCATGTAAAACACAAAGTATCGGAAAAAATGTCACAAAGTGACTGTGATGTCTTTAAAAATATTTATATGGAAGTCTTTCCTCTTTTTCATATATTTTTTAATATATATTTTTAATATCTGTTTTGCAAAAATTGATTAGTACAGGTAATTAGAAATAATTAAATAAAATTGAAATAAATATTGGAACTAAATACAAGTATGAGTCTAAATCAATCTTAATATTTAATTGATATCATGGTAAGACATGCACTACTAAGACTCTTAATACATATCTTCCCGTCTGTGTTTTATCTAAGCTTTAATTTCTCTAATTACCTGTTCCAGTAAAGACCTACTGTTTCCATCCTGAATGTCTTGTTCCAATTAAAAATATATTGTGCTTATGTTTACCTTTGTTACAGGCAATGGATTGATACTTTAATTCTCTCATCAATTTTCAAATGATCTTTATAAGGACTATCATTTTTTTTAGATTTTTTTCTGAGACCATGTTGTCTACGTTTAATTACAGATGTAATTTTACATCATTTTTTTGAAACTTGGACTTTTGGAGACAGCTTTCTTTTTTTCTGGGTATTTTTATATTATTATAATTCAATTATTTTCCACAGCTCTGACCAACAGCATTTTCTTTGAGGTCAATAAAACCCCAGTATCTGTATAAAGGAGCTAGCTATTTATATGTAAACATGGGCAGCATCCCACTACTTCACAATAGAAAAAAAATCGGTACCTCTGTTAACCTCCTTTCTTAGTTCATTCAAATGGCATTTCAATTAATTTTGCTTTATTTAGTCAACTCTTGCTTGGGGTAATAGATTTGTCCCGAATAAGGTTTATATGGGTGAGTGGCAATGTGGAGGGATGATGTGATGTGTGCAGTATTTTTTATTTTAGCATTGAAGGAAAATTCAGTTTTTAAAAATGTGGCTTGTATTAAGTGTTGGTAATGGCAGAAGACAGGACTATTTTTTGACCTCCTGTGAGTTCCACTGTTGTGTGCCAGTTTCTGGGAATTTCATCTCCTTAGGCTTGAGTTTCCTTCTAGCCCCTTGATTTCGGTGTTCTGGTGGAACATGATGGTGCCAGGAGTCTACTTGTGCAGGAAACACCAGGGCTGGGAATGGACCCTGCATGGACAGCCAGACCTGGCTGCAGGGTTGGGCACCCTGGGCAGCTTCTCCCCTGGCAGGGAGGGGACACGGGACACTGGATGTAATCCTAACAAGTGAATGGCAGCAGCTTCAATTATTGCAGTGACCTTTTGGAAACCACAAATGTCAAAAGGAGAGCTATATTTTGTGGGTGAAGTCAGGGCTATTTCAGAGCTGGAAGAGGTGAAGCGCCTGCCTATTTTACATATTCCTGATGTTATAGTGCCTTCTGTTTGGGCAAAAGAGCACACCACCATCTGCTACCCTCTTTAAAAGTTACAGCATCTGCTTTCCAGATGTGTTGCCAGTGCATCTGGCAGCAAGGGGAAGCCCACCCAGGCCCCTCAGTCAGGAGCAGGTGCTGCCAGAAGATGCAGTGGGGCCTCAGAGACAGGGCAGGGAGAGCAAAGGACCAACACCTCCCTCCTGGAAACACAAAAACTCTTCCTGACAGAGAAATGCATCTTTTCTAAGCCACGCTACATGACAGAACACAGTGAGAAATTATTTTATTTGATATTCTATAAGTTGCTACAACTTTAAGCCGATTTGAAGCTGTGAATAACATAATTTTCTCCAAAGATAGCTAAGTAAATGATCATTTTCAGCCTTTTATTTACAGCATTTCAAAAGAAGCCCTCAGCTTTACCTGCATGAGCAGTCACGCTAGAATTCTCCAGGCAGTTTGCAGGCATAAGGATCAGTACCTGCATACAGGATTGGCCTCTTACTCAGTGTTTGCAGAACCCCTTTAACAGTAAGGAGGGACACCAAAGGGTTAGGAGATAATTTTTTTTACATGGCTTCATGTAAGCCATGCAGTTCTGGTGTAGTTTGCTGCATTTTGAAGCATTTAATAGAATCTTGGAATGGTTAAGGTTGGAAAAGACCTTGAAGTTCATCGAGCCCAACCATGAGCCCAGCACCACCACCATGTTCACCATCAAGCCGTGTCCTCAAGGACCACAGCCACAAGTTCATGTGAACACTTCCAGGATGGTGACTCCACCGTTTCCCCGGGCAACCTGTTCCAATGCTTTACAACCTTTTACATGAAGAATTTTTTCCCTAATATCTAATCCAAACCTACCCTGATGCAACTTGAGGTCATTTCCTCTTTTCCTATCATTTAAATCCTGTTTTCATTTGACAACAGAATAATTAAGATGCAGAAGCACCTTATGCAGGAATTCTAATTATAAGGGTTTTTTGTTGGGTTTTTGGGGAGGAAAAAAGTGCATATTCACGTGTTTTGTATTAGCAAGAATAGCTGTGGTATGGCACGACCTTTGAATACTGTGAAACAATAATTATGAGGGGAAAAAACCCCAATCATTTAATAAGCTGCAGTTTTCTATATTTCCTTAAATCACACGTATGTTTTCACTCAAAATATGAATAAAGATGAGGTGAGTGCTCATTTTATGTGCATCATTTCAGCCTTTCTTAATGAGCAGACTTATTTTCAGTGCAATTTATGATTTTTTTTTCTTCTGAAGTTTTTACAGTAGGTAAGAAAATAGAACAAAAAGCATCACCTTCCAAAAATGCTGTGGCACGTTTTAATTCAGCAGCTGTATAGTGAACTTGCTGCACATGTTCAGGCAACAACAGCATGGTAATAAATCCCATTAATTCCCTTCCCCTGAGGTCTTTGCTCGCTGTTTGACTGAGAAAGTTCAAATTTTATTAGTTATGACAGATCAGGCTTTGATTTTCCTCTCTCTGGGGAAATGCCATCCTGTTATTTTAAGGTGAATTGTTCAGTTCAATTAAAAAAACTGCCTTAAGTTCTCATGACTGTTAATGCAGGGCAACTTTTTTAGCCAAACAGTTTCTCACTTTCCCTGACAGTAGAATTATACTGATCATGAAAAAAATGAAGATAGTGGATGTGATGGACAAGGATCCTCCTAGGGATCCAGTCCATAACACCTGGAACACCTGCTTCCCTGAGCTTCAAAAACATGGACCACAGGAAGATGAGCAAATAACTTTGCCTTTCCCCTTCTCTTTTAACTTGTTTGGATTCTATTATTTTCAGTGTGATTCCTCTGCAAACACTTAGATATCCAGCCACTGCTGTGCAGACGGGTGCAGCTGTGAAGTCCCAGTCCGTGATGTTTCTGCTCTGGCTTTGGTTCCCCCTCCTGTCATAGATGTGTACCTACAGCCTCACCCAAAAAGCTGAGCCAGAATATGGAACAGGAGAATCAAAATCCAACCTTATCTAATCACAGCTTTCTGAAAACCCATTTCTCAAAATAAAGGAGCATAGATTGTTCTCGAAATCCCCAAACTGTGGATTACTAAAAGCTGCTCTGGGACAAGTAAGAGAAATGAGATTGTCATTGTATGTGGCAATGGGCAGACATCAACAGTGAATCAAAGCTGGAAAATTCTGTTCTCTTCATTTTTAAGACCTGATGAGTTTCAGCCATCAGTTGCACTGATTACTTGAAACAATTTTGTGTCCTAGGAAGCTTTCAGAATTTTTCTTTCCAGCCCCACTACTGCTTAACTTCACACTTGTAATATTTAATGTAATAGATTTATAGTGTTTTTCCATTAGCAAAATTGATAATTAAACAATTGATTAAGTAGAGCACTTGGTAATACCTGATGTTAACTTTCCACAATTTAAGAAAATGGACTGTGATCATATTTTTTCACAGCTGAGCTGTTTTAAAGGCATTGAGGGTACATTTCTCACCATAGGATCACTTCATATAGTTTCTAAATGAACTTTATTATTGGCTTTTTAAAAAATATTCACAATTTATATTGACCTTTTTCCCACAGGCTGCCGTTATTTTCATATGCTCAAAAAATTGCAATAGGTTAGAGGCAGATGGTTTTCTTTTAGAGAAAAATTGCTGCTGTATCTCTGAATTACCTCAAAACTCTGCAAATTGAATAATTTTGTTTTTAAAGATCAATTTCATTGCTAAGATAAGTCTTAACTTTCTGCAGTTCTCTGAAGCATCAGCTCTGATTTTTCAAAGCATATATATAATGCTTTCTAACTTCTTGATCTTCAGCAAGTGGAATGATATTAGTATTATATTCATCATGAAAAGTAGCATTATAGCTTATTTATGGGGTAACCGAAATAAGAATGACAACCAGTCTAAGAACAAGAATTTCAAATAGAGTGTGGGAGAACCACAGAATTCTGTTTCACTGATGAGAGGTGAGAAATTCTCTTCCACTGGATCATTAGTGGCTCATACATGCCTGAATTATTTCAGAAGTTCACTAAAATGTTAATTATGTTCTTAAAAAGCTCTATCTGCCTTATGAATGTTAAGGGTCTTTCAAAGTGATACATGTTCTTGGGGAAAGCCAGAAATAATAAAAATGCTGTCCCCATGAATCCTCAGAATTACTCATCTTCAAAATTATTTCTAAACATGAAAATCCACTATTAGAAAGCTCACAAGAGATTTGTACCAGAATTAAGCCAAACTGATAACCTGTCCTGTGCTGATATGCTCCTGTCAATCATCTTTGTCAGTTTTTCCTGCCCTCAGACATGCTGTCAGGAGTGTCACAAAGCTTGCACAAAAATGTCTATATTTTTCTAGTCAATGCAAGAAAAAGAAACATAGAATCAATAAGGTTCAGAAAGACCTCTAGGATCTTCAAGTCCAACCTAACATCGTGAGGTTCACAACTAAACCAAGTTTCCTTGGAAGGTATAAATTAACCTTCAGCCAGGTGTAGGTAGTCGGGGTAAGTGTTACTTGTCTAGCCTGTCCAGCTCAGCATCCATCACGCCTCATCAGGGCTGGTAGAGTTCAGGACAGAACTTTTGTCCTCAAATAAGTGTTGCAAGCGGCAGGAGCTACAACTTCTCTGTTTTCCACGGACACAGCACTTACTGTGTCTGGCATTCTCTCAGAAGAGGGACTGAGCAAAGAGGCACCACAGTGAGCACCAGAAGTACTCATGACCTGAATCCTCTGGTCTTCTGACCTATTCCACTGTCACTGGCCACAAGTGATGGAAAAACATTATCTTTCATCCCTATTCTGAGTGCTATCACGAGTACTTAATCATCTCTTAGATTGATGTTTTATATCAGACCTCGCATGGGGTTTGCCCCATTTAAAAGAAGGAGACACACAGAATTAGTAAGTGGAAGTGGAAAGGTAGTACGCCACGTCAGGGCTTGTAGAGCTCAGATTATGGTATGTCTGAGAGCAGAAAAATCCCATTCTTGCATGACTGAGGAAAATATAATCAGCAAAAGTACTGGGAAAAGTCTTGCCTAATTACATATTTACACAATAGAGAGAAATGGCATTGGAGTAGTTCCAGGTTTTTTGGTTACATAATACATGTTTAACAAAACTGTCTAATTATAACTGCACATATTTACTCAAGAGATGTAAAAGGCTTCAAAGAAGATCTTTCATCCTCCAGGAAAGATTTTTTAAACATTTTAATCATTTACTATTGCTTCAAAATCTGTTACCTTTCAGTTCATAAATATATGAACTAAATATTATTTAGTACTATATAATAATGCCCTTTGGGTCTCTTTATTATTGGTTTCAGCCAATAATTGCTTGGAAGTCTGAGTGAATATTCCTTCTAGAAGAGACAAAAATAGAACACAAGAGCTTCAAAATTTTTCTTTCTCATAGAATAACTGCAGGATGCAACCTTACATCCTGAAGAATTAAAATACCTTCATGTATTAACATACAAGGGATGTAATGGCTTCTTGGATGACAGAGGTTGTTGTAATGGGAGGTCGCCAAAACAAAAACAAAATCCAAACATAAGCTGTTAACACTAGAGCAGCAGAGGTAAATAGGAAAATCCATCCTGCTGAAAAACAAAATAACTCGTGATTTTTAAGCTTCCCTTCTGAGTATTGGCAAAAAGGCAAAATCCTGAAATGGACTGATTTTCAAACAGATGTTGTTTTGGAAATATGGAAACAACCTTAAAGGACAGGTTTTTGAAATATTTTGCTTTTTTTCTTGCAGCTAAATTTAACCTTTCCCTCTCTGTCCATCCAATGGGCTTCCTACTTCACACCCCACTCTCTGGGCACTCCACTGCGTGGTGCAAAGGGCCAGGAGCCTCTCCCTGCATCCCATATTTCAGCTTCTTTTCTACCCCTTCCCTGCCCATGTCACAGCACACAAGCAACCCAGCAGCTTCCCACTCGTTTCCCCTGCACAGTCAGAGTGCCTTGGAAGCTCATGGCCATTGTTCTTTCACCTGTCCCTTCTCCATCCTCAGAGACACCTCCTGGGCTCAGCCATCAGCACAGAGAAGCCAGGGGGTTCTCCTTGGTGCTGGCATGTTGGGAAAGCTGCACCCCAGCTTTGAGGTCAGGAGAGCCCATGAGGAAAGTGGGGCGTCAGGTAAGACAGAAGTGTCATCACCACCTGGAGAGCCAGGAAGGTTCAGGAAGAATCAGGCATCCAGCTCTTTGGCCTGATTCCCACAGGAGCCAGCAAATCTCCACAGAGTGTGTAATTTCCATGGAACCAGTATTTTCTGATGTAAGAATTGCTGTGTCAATGATTCGTCTTTTTTTCAACCATCTCTAGTCCTGAGATAAATTTAATGAGGTTTTGTAGAAGCATCACGTCCTCACCACATCAAGCATGGACACAAAGCTGCACCACTGACTCGTCAGACGCAATGTAAAATATCTCAGCACAGCAGGGCTTTAGAAGAAGCTCGGGGAACAAGTGACTCTACTGCCTGTACCTTCTGTTATGATGAACTCCCAGCCGAAGAGCAACTTCATTTTGTTACTACAAAAGCACTCTTTAGTCAACAGGACTTCCACACAATTGACAGGGCTACACATTAGATAAAAATTTTTCTTCTCCTGGAGCGTGTACAATAAAGTACTGTCTTCACAGTAAGTAATGATAATAGTGGTACACAGGCTTGAGATGATGGGTCTGCATGTTCTCACCAGAGACCAGAGATAAATTATACCCAAGACAAAAGAAAACTCCCTTTTGCAGAAGCTATTAGCAAATCTATTTCTTGTTTTAATAGATGCACCTCCCTCCCACTTTTTTGCACTCCCTTTAAATATGTTAAATATCCGAATACATTATCAGGCAGGAAAGGATATTACTTGAATGCTGATTTTTAATCTGTGACAAATACATTATGTATAATAGCTTCCTCTTAATATTTCATAATCATCTTCATTTAATAATTGATCTGAGTCTAATTTGTAATGCTCATTACTCATATGAATTGAGAATGCTTTTCATCTCACACTATAGATCCAGCACGGCAAAGACAGGAGCTGCGGCTGCTGCTCTCGTTGTGTTAATCAGGAGCCAGAGCCTGGAGAGAAGCACAGGTGCAGGGTGAGATGCACGTCCCTTCCCTGGGAATGCTCAAGGACAGAAATTGCTTTACTGAGCGTGCTGTGACGTATGCTGAGTGCGTGTCAGCAGAGTGAAGGGCACGTCTCATGCTCTCTGTTCTACTGCGCTGTCACTGCCAGCTCAAGCATGTCTTTCCCTGTGTTGACATGCATGACAAATTGCAGAAAAACCTCTGACTGCTAATACTTTCTTCCTTCATCCCAGCTCTCAGTGTCAGTAAAATGCAGTTAAGCCTCATGAAAGGGCTGCGCTCATAAATTCTTGTTAGATATGTAATATTTTGCTACGTGCCCTGAGATGATCTGTCACGGAATAACTCTCCTCATATTTTGGAATCCTGCATGTTCAATCTGTTGTGACAATTACCACTTAAAAAATCACAAGCTTTTTTTCTTATATTGTAATATTACAACATGCCAGCAAACTATTAGTACCTGTGAGGATCTGCTGCCTGAAGTGTAGTTGAATGTAGGCGATTTTTCTTGCTGCAATATATTTCTGTAGCACAAAATATACCACAGTGTTTGGACCATCAGAGCAGTGTTTGGATGCAGCAGGTGAATTATCCAGAGTTAACAGGCTAACCCAAGGAAACCAGCAATTAGTCATGTAACAAGCAAATATTGGTGGAGGTGTTTTAATTTGTAGAAACTATGAACCAAAAATGTGGGGAACCTTTTCAGCAGCTTTGAAGTCATGCTCTTATAGGAGAACTGTGGACCTTTTCAAGCCTCAGGTTGTTTCCACAGATGTCTTGCATTCTACGTTACTCAAAGAGTAACACGTCATAAAAAACATGAAAGAAAACCCAGGGTGAGATGCTGTGGATCTCTGAATGCCTCAGACCTAACCTAGAGATACTTAAGGTGAAGTGTTCCATGAAAATAATTGGGTTTACTTTAACAAATTATGTGTGAATCTCTGCAAACTTCTTTTTAATTATATTCTTTTTTTGTATAAGTTACAGGGATTTTTTTGTTCAAATAGAATATTTTTAATTTATTTCTTCTTCTGCTACAAGGTTTTTGGAGTAGGAATTATTTCTTCACCTGTGAAGGTAAGACACCTCAGGCATTGGGTTCTAGAATTTTGAGGGAGGCTAATTGTATCATCAATACAATAATTTTCAAACAAGTAGAAACCTGTCTGTCCTATAATATACAAAACAAGTACTTTTGTACTCTCCATCCTTCTTTCCAGAGAGTCTGTTGAGAAATAAAGAGGAAAGAAAGGCTTGTTGAAAAACCTTTGAAAAGAAAAACTCTGGTCTTCCTTACTCCTCCTCTTCTATGTCAGGACCAAAGCCCTTCTGAGCAAACTTGTGGTATTACCCATAAATTTGGTATATATATGATAATATGCAATCAGGACCAACAGTGTTTGACCCAAGCAGTCCTGGAAGTACTTGCATCTTTTAAGAGCCTCAGCCACGCTCCCCTCCCAGGGTTTTCATTTTTCTGTGCTGGTCACCTCCTTTAACCTGATCCTAGTAATTCTGTATGGCAATGGTGTTTGTTGTATAAAAAATACAAAAAATCTTGCTGTATTTTAGATTGTCTGACACTGTAATCAACAGTGGTCTCAGCTGTGTGTGTGACTGGCTCATGATTTTGTCATCGTCTCTGACCTGGGCACTTGCATTATGTCTCCCAAATGGCTGAGATAGATCTGAAAATGGGGTTAGGCGTTCACTGGAATTTAAATGTCCGAGAGGATAGGGATGTTTCATGGGATTTCAAATGCCCTACCTCTAAATGTCTTACACTGATTAGTCTCTTTTGCTTAAGAACATTCTCAAGCCAGGTTGTTTGGGTTGCTAATGTAAAAGTCGGAGAGTGAAAAACCTCCAATGCTGAATATGCACAGATGAATCCCACTGTTTCTGTGTGCAGTACAGAGCATTTCCAGATGGCTTTGATGCATACTAAATGTTTATTATGTTTTCTAAAATTATTTGATTGAGTTTAACAAATTATAACTGAGTATCTGAAAGGAGAGAGAAAACTATAATGTTTCAAAAAGCTAAGTAATTGTCTGTAATTGCTATTCAGAGATATTTGTTTTCACCTGTGGTAAAATATTTTTGTTGTGTGCTCTCCAACAAGTGCTTTAGAAAGCAGCTTCCAGAACAAGGCGTTCCTATTCACTGTTGGAACTCCTGGCAAAAAGAGAATAGGGGTGAGGAAGTCCTTAAAAATAGAGCAAGCAAACAAGGTTCACCAGCCTGCCAGGATGAATGCATTCAAACTGGTTTGCTAAATCTGATCATTGTCTTTATTTATTTTTGAATTTATTTTGATGTATATTAAAAGATTTCCAAAGTACTAAAGTGTTCTATTCAGAATATTAACTGTTCAAGTTAGCTGCTATGGCTTCTTTTTTACTTCAGAGAGAGCCCTGAGAAGCAGAAGGCCCCACGTTTTTATCATTCCTTCATACTGTTCTGTGCCTTCATATTGCAGTTGCTCCATTGAAGGTAAACTTGCAGGAGGTGGCATTAATATTGGATTAAATTACTTGGGAGCTTGACCTTCATTGCAACTCACTATAAATTATGTTCATGATGCTTACCACCAAGATAGTCAGAGATCTCTCTCTAACTCTGGTGAATTCTGGTAAAAGCTAGTCACAAAATTCTTTTTGCTGACCTGGATCTGAAGTCTTGCAACATCTACAAATCTGTGCTTAAGTATCTAAGTCACCCAAGAAGAAATTTTATTTTAGTCTTTCTACTGCTAAGCTCCAGGTGCTGTGATAACCAGTGAAGCCACTGAAAGTCTAGTGAAAGAAAAGCAGACAAAACAATTTAAAATTTAACATGAAGTAAAATTCAGTTTGCTTCCAGCTCACCAAAACAATCTTCGCATAACCATCAAGATTTAATTAAAATTTCTCTTGCACCACTTAAACTGATGTTTGAGGTAATTTTCCACTTTTCACCTCTTGAATAATTATTTCCCTCTATAGGTGAAATGGGGAAAATCAGCTGAAACATTAAGCTCAGGTTGAAATGGAATTTAGAGCTTTTCCCATAAGTCTTCCAGGATCTTAATAAATGGTAGGTTTCTCAAGGATCACATCAGTACACCTCACATTTATGATTATATATTGGAAAAGGTGGTTTTGTAACATATGTGGGGATACCTCTCCCATGACTTCTGAATTTATAGACAGGATATGCAATGTCTTTGACTCACAGTCTTGAGCATTTTCAGAAACCAGTGCTGGATTTTCCTCAATGATAAAACAACAACAACAACAACAACAAAACTATTATCAGATTCAAAGCCCGAGAAAGAATTCCTTTGAAAAGCATCACAGTGAAGTACAGATGAATATAGACAGGGTAAGAGTGCTGAGGCAACAAATAAAGGATGTAGTCTGGAATAATAGGCTGTGTCAGAAGATCCCTTTGGAAAGCTCACAGTCAGCACTGCTAGAGAAGTCTTCAGAAATTTACCAGACAGCATTTCACATAGCCAGGAAGAAAAGATAGGTATTGGAGGTGAATTAAAGTCCATCTGAGCTGTGCTGTGCACTCAAGACCTGTCAATCTCAGCCTCTGTGTTTAGGCGAGGTTACTAGTTATTTCTTCTTAACTTCACCTGCACACATGAGTATTTTCATAAGTTCCCACACTAAGAAAATATTTGTTTGCATTTCTCCCTATAGCAAATATTCTCTGCTGCTAATTCTCTTATAGATGGAAAATACTACACTATTTTGACTCCACAATAAAGCACTATTTTGACTGCATTTTCCTTTCTGCTAGACAGCGCTCAGGACTGTGCACAGACAGGGGCAGAAGCTGAGGAATTTTTGTTGCCCAGTATGAGAACGGCAGGTTACAGTTGGCAGCTCCTTATGACTGCACTGCTGAACCCTAATTTTACCAACTCCTTTGTCATCCTGGGTATATCCACTGCATTGAAAAAAGACACCAACCAACCAACCTACCAACCAAACAAGAAACAATCAGAAGGTGAAAGAAAATGAAGGTGACAAAGACAGTGAAAGGCAGACTTCTTTTAACAGAATGAAAAGCTAAATTTTCTATTTCTCCAGAATTTTCAATGAAACAAATGTTGGTGGAATGATCAGTGGAAGAATACTTTTGTTCTTTTCTTACACAGGGATTTAGATCCCAGCAAGTCCAAGAAGAACTGTAATATATTTTAAGGTGTACTATAAAGGTCTTCCATTTTGAATCATTTTTTACACCAAGGCAAAATAAAACAAACAGGATAATTAACATTTCCTGTTAATATGAGTTATTCCATATACCTCCCACTGCACAAGGATTCCCTTCCCGTAATTTTTGTCTCTTAATAGGTTGCAATTTAGCAAATTCTTTCAAATTGAAAATTCTCCTGTATGCTTAAATTCTGTATTTTACCAGTATTTTGGAGAATGTGTCAATGTCTGAAAAAAAGTGGTCTGCTTGAGCCCATGTTCAAAATTAAGTCCACTGTAGTGTTTTATTGAATTAAGATGTCCATTTGACCCACACCTCTGTCCTAAAGCCACTGGGAAGAAATCACTCACATCACTAAAGTTTTTTTCAAATCTCTTACATCAGAATCCTGACTTAATATCTCCTAAAGCATTTTTCTTTATATTTTTATCTCTCCACAGTTTCTTTAATATTTCCTATGTAATGAAATCAAAAGATCATGCTTTATTCTACATACTGACTCCCCAGAGCTATGAAAGCTACCCTATTTCCTCTAAGGTTCTACATGAATCTCCAGCATCTGTCTTGTGTTTTGGTTATTTTTCTCATTTCCAGATGTTCCCTGGTGGTTTCAGGAAATTCACCTTCAAATTTTTGATGGTATTTTTTTCCTCCTTCATATTTTACACAAAATGTATGTCATGTTCCTGCATTGTGCTATTCTGATCTCTTTAAGTCTCCTTGCAGTTTAACTTCCTTCTGTCTGTTTGCTGATACACTTGCTTTGATGTAGCTGTCAAATTTGACCAATGACAAATGTAACAGCCTAAATGTAAATGTAAAATTTACAATGACAAATGTAAAATAATCATAAGATCTTAAACACTAAGGGTCATAGTATAGCTGAATGCATTAACCTCAGCTCTCTATATGACAGAGTTTCTAATCTATTATGTGATACTAGATCCTTTGATTCCAGCATAAATCAATAATGTAGCACTATAGCACATGCATTATGGAATTTCACATGTAAGGAGATGATACCCATTAGTTTTCTTTCCTTTTTTTAACTATATAACAATTGGTTAAGTTTACTTACCATGCAATAAAAACATTCTTTTTAGTCCTATTATAAATATTCATATAGGACTCATTTCAGACCTTACCAAATCCAAAACACTGGATGACTAAACAGGATTAATATTAGTATCAATTTTTTTGGTTTTTGTATGCTCAGACCCTTATGAGGTGAACTTTGTGTATGTCCATACAGAATATCATATGAAGGTATAGGTTCACATTCCTTCAAGTCAGTTCAACAACCAAAAGTAGGTACATTAGTGCAGTTCCTGAGTTTGGGTAACTCAGCTGCAGCAGAACATCAGAAGACCAGGAGTTTCTGGCACACAAGTGGTCAGAGAGGAATTAGTTCAGCTATCTCTGCATGCTGAATGCCTGGACCTACTGCAATCAGTACTTCCATGGATTCCCATCTTCTGTAACTAGTCAGGTATGTACTGCCAGTAGTCCCCATACAAAGATTCATGCCTTTTGAAAATAGAGGAGAAGAGGACCAAGAAGAGGGCAGCTTTAAGAAACTGTCCAGACTTCAGTACTTTCTTCTGACAAAATTCAAACACTTCCCTTTGGACTAGAAGAGATTACTCACAGTGTTAATCTTAACAAATTCTTTTTTTTGCTAAAATGAAAAAAATTGAGCAACAGAAAGAAAAGAGGTAGACTTTTTTTAAGATACCTTATCTAGACTTCCAAAGAACAAGCACAGACAAGCACAGCAATCAATAGTTCAGGCCAATTATCAGAAAAGCTGACTCTCAGTGGTAGCAGGAGCCAGGGCCCTCTTCTCTTTGAGCACCTAGATCATCTTCCATACTCAACCATGCCTTTTCTGGATTTTCAGCCAGCTGGCCAGTGCATTAATCCCACAAAATGAACTTTCTATACTATTTTCACAGCAGCATGATCACGATTGACCTGACCCTCATCATTACTGTGCTCTTCTTACTCCTGAGTGTCCTTCATTCAAGTCTAAATGAAACAAAAATCAGTTATTTTTTCATTTAGACTGCAAAAATTTCTCTTTAACATTCATAGGACTCTGCCACCTCATTCTACTCCCCTAAAAATTCTTCACAAAGTTCTGAGGTAAATAATTATCTAATTCAATGTCTCTGTTGCAAAGTATTTACTATTTTTGTTAGCCCTAAAGAAAGTGCTGACAGATCATTATGTGCATTTCTCTCTGCCATACAATCAAATTTGTGTGTTATAAATCAGTTAATTTCATTATAATCATACTTGGAGAAAGATTGGACCATGATGGTCATCGTTATTCATTTGAGATTTCTTGTTTTCTTAACCAGTAGTTCTCCTTATTGAACACTTGAATATAAAATTATATAATGTTTTTCTTTTTACAATTCTTCACAGTAAAAGTGTCCTTGGGAGGGGCACTTTTATTTTGCTCTCCCTTGTCATGTACATCAGCAGTTCTTTATTCAACAGCTCTTAAACAGCATAGAAGATTTGTATTTGATATTCCAAAGTTTAATCTGGGGTGCAGCACTTCCACATATAGGCTCCCAGAAACAGAATGAGCAGAACCCAGAGAAAGGAGTGAAAAGATCTACCTCCTCCTGCTGTCAAGGATATCAGAAGTCCTGAGGCATTATCTTTAATGCCTCACACATATCACAGCCCCTAGGGAAGGAGTTGAAAGGGTGATTTGGAAGTTAGAAGAACACTAATGAGCTGAGTCTCTGAGCTCTGCCTGTCTGACTCCATTGACTTCTTTACACCCTTGCTCATTATCATCACAGCAGCTCTACCTTACACAGTGTCTGCCACTCTTCACGTGAACTGAACTTACACAGAAATTGCTCAGAAGAGAACAACTGTGGAAACTCAGCATTTTGTCAGTGTAAGGTAGAAGTCAGGCACAGCAAGGTCTGAAGTGCAGTAAGACTTTTTACAGCATCTGTGTTGTTTTCAGTCCATGAGATACAGGGGTGGGGGGACAGGAGGACAGGACAGAACCCACTGTGCCTTCTGCTCAGCTTGTAGGTGAAAGCAATCTCTGCAGTGGGGAGAGAGGGGACAGAAAGCCACACCATCAATTCCACTGACAACAGGGAAAAATTGATCACAGAGGAATGTGGAAAGTTTCAACAATTTTCCTTATCTACTCTAGAATGCATGCTCTAGCAAAGTCTGTTTCACTTTCCCCAACAAAAGCTAAGAAAAAAGAGACCGTGTCTTCAAGAAACACCATGGTTATCATGTCTCTCTGCACTACTCAGGAATTTGGTGGGAGGCAGCAATATTTGACTGTATCCCAGTTAACTTCTTGAAACTGCCATAAGAGATGATAAAACAGTATTCACTACAAAAATTCCAGAACAATCTTTAGTCTGCTTCACACTGTTGAGCTAGCTGAAGAAACTCTTTGGAATCTGGTGAAGGAGTTGTCTCCTAACATGCCAAAATAAAGACGTTACACTGTATTTCCTTTGCTGTTTTGGGGCTTGTGTGTGAATTGGGAGGATAGTATTATATTAAGAAATGGGTCTTAGAAATGTGCAGTGATGGAGCTCTCAGCCTGCATGAGTTTGTCAAGTCAGGCAGAGCAATAGGTCCTCTCACCTTGGTGGCAGGGCATGACACATGAGGGAATGCCACACTTTATTGGCAGATTTTTCAAGGATCATGGAGATGTCTCCTGCTGTGCAGTTTAGCTCCATGTCCAGCCTTAAGGAAAGACTTTGATCTAGGAATCTTTCCTGGGATAGGATGAGAGGCTTTCACAGGGCAAGAGCCCAAGGCTATCTAAGGTGGAATTACCTCACAATTTTCTCCTTACAATTTTTATTTCATACACCAACAATAAAAGAAAGATATGAGGAAGAAATCTCCTTAATCTGGAGAGAAAGGACTTGGTTGATTCATGGTCCCATTCAGTCTCAAATATGGAAATAAAGCTCTAATAGGAAGACGATTTGAGCAGAAGGAAAAGCTGAGTTGTATTTCTTCAGTTACCTTGAGAACAATTTAGAGAGACTAGACTAACAAAGCTAAAAACTAGTAAAACCTTGTCCTTGGTAATCTGTTCTTCTTCTGCACCGAAGCAATGAATTTTGTCTCATCGACCAGCAGTCTCTCAAATACATATGTTCTGTTTTCAAGCAATTACAGAAAGTTTTAGATGCCACTTATTGTTATAAAATTTCACTGGATGTGTAAATTGAAAGGCTGTTCTTTGTTGAACTATAAAAATAAGGGCAAGCATAAAAGAAAAAATTGAATAAATGAGATATATATACATAGGGTATTGGAAAGGCAAGTTTATGCTAAGCAGAATAATAAGGACTGGAATTTGACCAAAGAACAGAAATAAATAATTATTAGTCAGGCTAGAGGTAAATTGCCTGTCTTCCAAAGAAGGCACTTGAGCCCAGCAGTAGAAAATGTAAAATGTATCCCAACAACATCTATGGATTATTTTCCAATCACAAAACAAAAGTTACATTATCTTAGGCAGTTTCCAGCACATTCTGTGAACAAAGAGTAGTACTAAAGAAGAGTTTAGAATTCGACAAACTTTATGTGAGAAGAAAGAAACCTGACATTTCGGCTTCACTGAGAAATTGTGGTGCATGAGGGAAGATGTAGTCTGACTAGGAACAAGAGAACACGAATAATACAGTAACCAGAACCACTAAGAAATATTTCCTGACCAAAATATTTCAGAGTTTTGACTAACATAAATCACTAAAATTATAAAGGTTTCCACAGATATTAAAAAACATGTTCTGACCTCTATAATGTCAAAGGATTAAAGGGAATTCTTTCAGCTATGTGTCTGAATTAATGCAGCACTAAAATATGCTTTTTCTTCATATATTGTGATATTCAGTATACATTCACTGTATAGTTGTACTGTTGTAGGAAGGATTGCAGCCATCCTTCCTTCACGCTCCATATTTCAGGAACTGCTCCTTAAAAACTCCCATCATAACTATAAATGAACTTCAAACGGTTATGCAGCAAAACTTGTCTTTCATATAACATTAGATATGTCTTGTATTTCTAATAATAATGAGTCTTTAGGTTCTCCTTAGACAGGGAACAAAGATAAATCTTACAGAATAGCAAGCTTCATGCCCTTAGATAGGAGGATACTGCTGGGCAAAAAGATTTAATGGTTTACTTAAATTATTTCAAAGCTGTATCTAAGTCAGCAAAAACCACTAGAAGCAGAACTCACTTGCAGGAAGCTTTTAAGGATAGAGCTTGGAGTTGGTAAAATACACGCAGGAACGAATATGTGACAATGACTTATTTAGAGTGTCCCTTAAGCACCTTTCCCTTTGCTGTCACATTAGTTAAACTCATGAAGATTCAGTTGTTAATTTTGAGTCATTTCTCAAAAAATATCTACATCTTTGAGAACTTCATCAAGTCACTGCAAAGTTCATAAATTCAATCAAAGATATGGTGTGTTTCTTGGCTCTGATACACTCTGTTTAATTCAGTAGAAAGCTTCTCAGGCCTCTTGGGACAGTGAACTATGGCTACAGAACTTCAACGTACCCCTAAGACAATACAGGTTGCAGTGAAAGCCAGTGTAGCAAGCAATATTTGTCAAATAAGACACATAATTTAAGATTAGCTGGTAAAAATCTGATTTAAATTTCTTTGTACTTTACTGTATGACATCTCTACCCTTTTAACAAGAATTAGCAGGTAAAAATGCAATATTTGCATGTTTTTGCATGATATTAAATTAAAATTCAGGTGCAGATAATGTTGTAATGTATATTCAGAAAAACAATAGAGAATTGCATGGACTTTTAGGATATTTGATAAATCAAAGTTTGTTTGTCTGGGGTTCTTTTTAATTTTAACTGTTATAACTAAGTTTCTCACGTCCTTAAATTATCAGTTTTCAGTCCCCATGTACAATCCAGGCTTCCTCACACAGCTCCCACTCCCAGGCATCATCATCATTCCGGAATCCTGCAGTTTTCTTCAATATCAGGGAAGCAGAGTTAAAAAGGAAATTAGTTATGAACATAGCTTACAGCTGTAAAGTTTTGGCCATTTACTGGCCAAAATGCACAGCATAATCTACTGAAACTATCAGTCACACATCAAGTATTAGCCACCTCTACAGCTCTCTTCCCATTTTATGCCTTTACAGAGAAAATATGCAATTTATTTGTGAGAAAAAAATCTGTGTCCAGCATTCATCCTGGCATTGACTAAATGGCTTAAACCTCTGTGATGCTTTGATATGTGATTCAGATCCTGTGTTGTAAGGAGGCTGATACAGGGTGGAAATAAGCATCAAATCCTAGGTCAACTTTGGAAGCTTAAGCCTGAATTTCCTGACTTTACTTGCTTTGAAGATAATTATTATCCTCTTGTAGTTATTATAAATATTTTCATAATATTCACATTTCCTGATTCCACCCTGAAAGAAAGCAGGAAATGCCAACAATTGGGAGAATTGGCATTTGCTAATGGAGCAAATGGCTCGCCTTTGTGTACAGTACACATGAGCTGGATAAGTGAAGCTTTACATGCTGATCCAAAGCAAATGCAAACCCTGAATTTTCTGAGATTTCCTCTTTATTGGAGTTTCTTCTCACATATTTCAGCTGTAAACTTTTTTTCTGAACTCAAAACAGCCAAACAGCCTGTTGAAGTGGTAGCCCAGTTGTGAAAGTAAAAAGTGTACAGCTTATGATATCAGCATGTAGGGTGAGAGGGTAAAAAGGACAGAAGGGCTGTGTATCAGACAGGGAGGAAAAGTGAAGGTGTGCTTGCCAGAAACAAGAATTTTGTAGTATGAACATATGACATACTTAAAGAAAATCACAGGTTTTCAATGAAACTTCCTTCAGTTCAAAAAGACCCTCAGGTTTAAAAATCTGTCAGAGCTAATATTATATGTGTGACCTTAAATATTCATTGGGTTTGTAGAAATTTCATCTCCTTTTGCATTTATCAAGAATTATTCATAATTTGGCAGTTTCTATCATAATTCAGACACTTTTAGGCCAAAAAATGTACAAAGAAAACTAAAGCCCAAAAGAGAAAATGACAGCTACAGTGATGGAATGGGGATAAGTGATAGTTTTAAAGAAACTCACTGTAGATCTATAATTTTCCCTTTTAACACCTTGTTTTTAAGCTATACTTCATTTAAGATGTCGACACAGCTTGATGTGAAGTAATTTATTGAACGCTGACTTTCTTGTATGATTTATTTTGTTGTTTTGCAAGTCAAGTACAATCTTGCAACACGTCTTACTTGTAAAATACTAAAAAACCCCTTTGTGTTTACTGGAGCAGTGATCAAAACATGACCATTATATGCCACATCTAGTTTAAAGCACAAATATGAGTGCCAAATTTGCCTAAAATCAAATCACTCATCCAGAATGCACAGCATCAAAGAGTTTTGATTTGATTTGACAAGGTAGCACAAGGCACTTTATAGGACATTCAACACACCAATACAAATTTGCTTTGCCTGTTGCATCACTCTCTATTTCCTGGTCTGTAGTTCTTCTTTATTTTATAAGGTGAGCTGAAAGAGTTGACAAAAAGGAGATTAGAGAGATCTAGATGGAAATCTGTACTTTGAAACTTGGCTGTTTAATTATTGTCATCTGTATTATATCAAGATGGAGAAAGAGGTTAATTCCTTATTTTCAGAGTGCAGTGCCTGTATCTCTCTTCAAAACCAATGACTATAAATGTTTTTATAAATGATAAAGAAATAAATAAAAAGGATGAACCATGTGACAAAGAAAATTCAGTGATAAACCATAAAAAATAGGCTCAGAAATTGTTTGTAATATTGGGCATACAATTCATACTAAAGATCTAGGTACATAAAATTACTTTTCTAGGCTTATTATTACCAGTTGCAGGCTTTATAATTGCAAACTGTAGTCCTTTAATTTGAAGATATTTTTTTACCCGCAAGTGTTATCCATAGTAAAGTAAGCCTCATCAAATCCATATAGGCAGAGGAATATGGAGGACAGGAAAAACCTTTTCTAGAAAACAGCACTACTATTATTATTATTATTACTATTATTATTATTATTATTATTATGGAATATTTGCTATACCTAGAAATATATCCACATATTTTTCTCTGTTCATCTCTCTCTCTTCCAGATGCCCATGGCTACCCATCTACAAAGATACCTACTCACCACATCTGGCTCAGTTGAAGGACCTTTGTCTTACACTTCTCCCTTCTAACAGTATCAAATATCTGCTCTTCATGCAGCTCTTGAGAGCTATTTGGTACTTTGTGATTGTGTCCTTTGTGATGGCATCACAAGAAGCTTGCCCTTATGGAAAGAAATTAGGTAGTAGGTAATTAATTTGAAGAAAATGTTAGATACCAGATAGTCAGTTGGAAAGACATCAGTGAAAAGGTTCATGATACACTAAAAAAAAGAAAAAAAAATCCCCAAGAAAATAAATCTACATTATAGTCATTCAATACCAATTCATACAGGAATATGTTTGTCACATTTTCTTTCCCCCCCAAAGGGAAAGGGCCCTCTGTACCATTCCCAGGTCTCCCCAACCACAAGCCCACCCTCTGCATCCTGGCACTCCCCAGCCCAGAGCAGGACCACACCCTCTTATCCCCAGATCACACCCCCCCCTCCTTTTCCCCCTTCAACACACCCTGACAACATGAAATGAAAGGTTGGGCTCTTCAGAATATTTTTCCCCCAAAGTCAACAACTACAGTGGGATTAAAAAATGAGCACCTGTGATTAATCAAACTGATAGTTTTATTTTCTCATTAGAAGAACTGTTTTTCTACCAGCAGTGTCCAATAAAGATGGACAGACACATGAATAAAATTAAATGTAGGAAAAATTAAACTATAGAAAACAAGAAAAAAAAAAGACACAAAATAAAAATCCCTTTGTACTATTTGTCAGTTCTTACCAGTTTGAAGCATTGTTGGAACTCAAGTATATATGTTTCAAAAGATAAAAACAAAAGTTTAATAAAAAGGCAAATTGTTCTTCTGTATTTTAAAAAGTAATTATTCCATGTCTCTATGTGATTGTGTGAAGTATGAAATAACAAAATATTCAGACTCCTCTTATTTAAGCATGAAAAAAGTAGAAGAAAATGGGTTAGCTGCTGCCTCCCTGTTAAAGGCTTCTGGTCTAGTTCAGGCCCAGTAATCAATGTGACATTATACCAGGGACATGAAAAGAAGCAGCTTGGACCATAAAAAAGCTCTCTATTTTTTCCAAACAAATCAGTCTTGTTTGGATGTGTGCACAGTCTGCTGCTCTTTAAATCTTCAGACTGCTGAAAACATGGTGTTTACCTCTCAAAATCCAGGCAAGTTTGTCCTGAGAAATAGAAGTACTCCTGTATAGGCAAGATTGTGTTGTCTATGACTGAGTTTCTTGGTTAAGGCTGAGCAATGGTTAGGTATTCACTGCATTAAGGTGACACAGTCATTTGTCCACTTTGCACAGTCTAGAACAAAAGAAACCGCAATAGGTATTGGGATTAAATAATTCAGTTTTTCTGGTCTGTTTACACCAGACAAATAGAGTATCTGGAGTATCCTGAATCAGCACATTTCTACTTTAGGAACAAGGAATTCAAAGAGCTTCCAGTGCCATCTCGGCAAGTGTTTCTCCCACTGGGTACTTGAAGTGACAAACTAGATTGAGATTCAAAACAATGTCTGGGCTTCCATCCAACTATCTGTAGCATCCTTCAAAAGCCAATAGAGTTGCACAACTCACCCTCTGCCCAATTCTCCCTCCAACAAAACACAAAAGGACGACAACACACAGGTCCTTACGTCCGAGAAGCAATAATCCATGCAAATCAGCCATATAATGCAAGATGACATTATGGGAAAGAGAACAAAGGAAGAAGGAACAGACAGGCATTAATTTCACTGTACATCATGAGTTACTGACACATAAAGTGTCAAAAATTAAAACATCCTCAGTTCGAATTGAGCAACATCCCAGCCCAGCATCACATCCATTTCAAGAACTCTTTCCTTGTAACATGTGGTAATATGAAGCATAGTTTTATTTATATCTAATTTCAGGATCTTAGAAGTTCCTGAATGTCCAAATGACCATAAGTATCTTTTCTCACAGAACATTTCATTGCTAAGGAACATTGTGTCAGTCAGCCAGAACTCTGCGTGTCAAAGCACTGTGATTAGTTTGAAATTTCGGCTCTGATACTAAACAATAGGCATTTTCATAGATACAGCAAGGATTCCAAATACTTTATTATTCTAAAATTTTGTGGAAAAGGAAATACTGTTAGGAACAAAACTCAAAACTTGTTTTCAGTAGGAGGAAATGAACACCCCACCAACATCATGTTCTACTCCAATTCATTAATCAAGATATAATCAATTAAACCTTTATCATTCCTCAGAATGGAGAAACCAATCTCTAGCAATGGTCTACTGAGCTGTAGCCATTAATCTTAGGTCATAGGCTGTGGAGAAACGACCTGAAGAGGTACTTTAATTAACAATTATTTTTTACAAGTGATAATCATGATCGTTTTAGTACATGCCAAGCAGAAGATAAGACTGATGAATCTCTTGTGGTTAGAACATTGATTTGTAATTTATATGAGAGAAATATATTTAAACAAAAGGGAAAAGGTATCAAACATTCAGATCAGAGGTTATAATGTTTTACAGGTCTCTGAGGACTTTGCTTTTCTTTTGAAGAACATGTTTCTCATGTAAGTCATCACAGCGTACACCACAGAAGATAATATTCAACTTCATGATATGGCATCCAGATTTTCACATTTGTATATACCATGTTGCTTCTATTCCCTTAATATAAATACTTAAAAAGTCCTAAATCTAAGCATTTCAGCCCTTTTATAGTTTTGTAGATCCAATCCTAAAAATACCAGCATTTGTGAAAATTAAACTCAGAGATCCCATTCAACAGTCAGTATCCAAGGTCAGTGACTACTCTTTAAAACTTGTGACTCATGAAAAGACTTGTAACTAGTACACCTTCAGAAGTGTTGCAAGCAAGGTGCAGCAAGGTGCTAAGATAAATGAAAGATCATTTCCCTCAATAAAACCAAAGGAATCACATGCATAAGAAAATTTTACTCTGTGGGAGGGGAAGAAAATGGAAAAAAAGAACCTAAAGTCTGAAAATTGGCATTTTAGCAACTAATCTAAGAATCTTTAAAGTATTCCATCAAGGTCTTCGGTTTTGACAGGTGCTTCAATAAATTATATTTGACAGTTCACATTTTTCTAATGTCATCAGTGTAATGTACAAAGTATATTTGAATTATCTGATGGGCCTAATGTACTGAACAGAGAGAGTAAATCCAGCTATCTCTGAGGACATTAGTTTGTTTTAGCATATGCCAATTCACATTGAACTTGAAACTGATGCTGTTCCCCATTGTGCTGTTGCATCACTTACGGATCTTTATAATGCTTCCACAAGTGAAGAAAGACATCGTTAGAATAAAAGCTGTGAGCATTTTAAGGGATGATGCTGAGACAATGAATGAGAATTTTCCTGTGGCAAAAAAACCAAAAACAAACAAAGCAGTGATAGAGTCAATATCTAAATGGGGCTTACATGGATAAACAAGGCAATGAAATTAAAGATTTATGCTTCTTCTGTTTGGTAATGGGGTTAAGAAACTTGAGGAATTTTGCTACACTTGAATATCAGGCAATGTCATGTATTTATGCTCACCTGTCAAATTCCAAAGGCATTAAAACATGGTCATATTAACAGCTTCTGGTTTGGATCTCAATGAGAGCTCCAAGAGCGCCAAGTCCTTAGCACTGCAGAAAACACAACCACTTTTATCCAGGCATCCAAATTTTTGTCTATTTCAGTTTGAACTTTTTGCCCCTCATTCATGGTCCCATTTGGGATCTGATCTTTTCAACAGATCTTTTGCTCTGTTCAAAATAGGCGAGTTCCACCAGGAACATGAGAGAACAGACAGAGTAATGGATGGCACCTCTGTACAGGAAAGCAAGGATGGAATGTGATGCCTGCTTTCCGGGTGCACAGAATAATAGAAGGAAGTCAGACCTGCCAAAGAAAAGGGTCAGGCAGAGAAAAAAGCTTGACTGTTTTGGCTGCATAAGAAAGGATAGCTGTGAGCAGCCAGAAAATTGTCAAAGAATGGCCTGGATGCCTAGAGCTTGTTCTAAGTCAATGCTCTCCTACAAGCAGCCACAGGAAGCTGCCAATATTGTGGTCCAGTGAGACAGGAACAGAGCATGGCACGTTGTACCTGTGTGCAACTGCACTCCTGCAGTATACCTTGAATACCTTTCCACCACAGTGTTAGATCAGCTCTTTCAAATAACTTATCAGCAGCAGGAAATATTTTCCACATTGGAGAAACTGCCAAAAGAGATGAGACAGGGTGATCTGACAGTACCTGCTTCCTCAAAAATGGTGACCAACAGCACACAGGCTTGTCCCCCATAGACATTTCTGAGTCTGTGCTTGTGTTTAGGCTTTCATTCTACAAGGGGAGTCCATTTTCTCCACTATTGTTGGAAGAACAGAAGACAAATATCCACACCTTCTCCTCCAAGGCTGTTTTCCCACCTGTGATATCAGCTGATTTACTCTAGATTTAAGCTTTAGAGAACCAAAAATTCTACTAAATGGGTGAAATGAGGCAAGATCAGAAGATCACACCCCAAGCTTACACATCAGGGCAGATTCTGCTTTCGGTTTTTGACACAGTCTGTGGGGATGGTTTAAGTGGATGAGGAGACTGCAGCAGCAATTTCAGGAAGAGCTCATCAGAGCTGTATTTTTCTGATAAATCTAGAATCAAAGCACAGAAGAAATATGCTTAGACTGAAAAAAAAGTATTTGGCAGGGAGGGTAAAGTGGAGAGCTCAGTTTGCAATTGCCCAGATTCAAAATACTCCATCTATTCTGCAAACAAGCAGCAAATGTATGGTGCCATTGATGAACAGCTGAGGTATAAATCACCACTCTGATATATGTGCCTACTGATTAAATTTATGAGATTCACTACTAAGAAGCAACTTATTCCAGGGAAGAAGCTGATTGTTCACCATGTTTGCTAAGCACTTACGAAGCCTCCTGGATTGGAAATATAATTAGAAAATGTATATGCACACACTTAGAACTAATTATATAAGAAAGCATATAATATTTTGCCACACTTACACCATATTTTAGAGAAAACATTAGACTTCTCATCTTCCACCTTACAGCTGAGAACTGCATACTAGATAAGATCTTTTCTGTAGTAAGATCACAGACATTTTCTTGCTGAAATGTTTGAAATACCTCTTGTACTGTAATTAAACATACACTTTTTCAACATTTTTCATCCTCCCTCAAGCATCATGCATTCATAAGGTCCTGGAAACCTCCTTGCCCTCAAACAAAACTTTGACCATCACAAATCCTCAGCATCAGTTTCTTCATACACGTTTGGACAGCTCTGACTATGTGAGATGGTTTAACAATGTGGCGACACTTGGGGGAGTAACACTGCAGCCTGCCTCATGAAAAGTGATATCTGGAAGAAGCTTATGGCAATTCCAATGTCAGCTGCATCAGCAGCAATTCCTATATGCAACTCAGAGCTGTAGTTGCCTTTCTTTCCTGTGCATACAGGGTAATCCTCAGAGAAATGTACAGTACTACCAAAAATGTCACTGTCTTGTGCCAGTTTAAGCAGCCAAGGTAATGTGGTTTGTGCATGTGCATTATGATTGTATCTTACATTTTCCATTCAGTTGCTGAACTCATGCTTACTAGGGAGAAAAAAATGCTATGGATTATTCTGCTCCAGTATGTGAAAACCATGTGAAAACCATGATTGATGACACGGCTCCGAGGAATAAGCCTCAATGGCATCTGCAGCACAGCTATGAGGTTACTAATAACCACAACCTGTGAATTGAGAAAGAAGCCCTTAAAAATTACTGCTGACAAACACAATGAAAGAGATTTATGGATTGCCTACATCAAGAGTGCCCAATCCTTGTGAAGTGGATGGCTTGCCTCATTCATTATGCTACTGTGACATGAAAATGATATTCTGCTCTTTTTCTTTTTTTTTTTTTTTTTTTTTCCACTGAGTGAATATCAGAGACTCCCTTCCAGGGAAAATAAACATGACTTATGTAGCCACTGAACTTTCAGTGATTTTAGTCCTTCATTCCCTTAATGGTTGAGGAAAACAGGATGTCTTTAGCTCCAAACAAAAGCCATATCAGCTTATCAACAGTAGATTTTAGCAAGCCTATTATATGGCTGTAAAGTCAAAGCCACTGTTAAATCAAATTATCTACATTCTTACTGCCTTTATTCCTGAAAAGTGCTTATACTAAATCATTGAAGGTTGATGTCTCTAGTGTTAAATATACTCAAACATTGCTAAGTTCACAGTGGTCAGGGTCCTTTCTCAAGTATGTTGTTACAAAATATAGTCAGGAAGAATCTAGAAGACTCTCAGCCAAACACAGACAAGGACTCAAGGGTTGTTTCTGTATCACATGGCAAAATTAAATATATTAAAGAAAAGAGAAAGTGGGTCAAATATGCAAAATGAAGAGGCAAGGGTTATTCTCAGAACTAGCTGTAATCAAAGAACCAGTACTTGTAGTGAATCCTAGTCCTGACACTGTGGTCTCCTGTTTTAGTCTGGTAGAAAACCATGCAGCTGTGAAAGACTAGTTGGAAATAGATAGTCTTCTTACACCAGTCACAGCTTCTCTGATAGTATCTTGCTATCTAGAGAAGAAAAAATGAAGACAATGTCTGAATCTGCATATAAAGCAATTCCTGAGATCCACAACTGACACTAAATGAAAAGGACCTTGTGCTTTTTGAAGGACTTCTGTGCTTTAAGGTCTAGACAGAAGCTGTATGGAGGGAACAACAGGTAATGCAAAACTGCTGCGCTGCTAATTTATGTCAAACTAGCAACCTTAAAACTACAGAAACACTGTGGGTAGCAGGAGTGGTCGAGGCACTCTTGTTAGTCTCTGTTAATAGAGAATTCTGTGAGATCAGTCAAGCTTTCTATCTCCTTGGGGATTTTACACTGCCACCCATGTGTGTAGTGGGCTGCACCCGCACTGCTCTGCAGCACACTGTGTTACACGGCCAAAGGGTTTGCTTGCCTTAGGAAAGCCCATGTGCTGGGACAAAATATGAGAAGGAAACACCTTGACACCCATGGCCAAAGGGTTTGCTTGCCTTAGGAAAGCCTATGTGCTGGACAAAATATGAAAAGGAAACACCTTGACACCCATATCTAATCTACAGAACCGTACATGGATGATGTTTGCAAGTACTGGTATCTCTCATTTCTAACACTTAAACACGAGCATTTTCCCTCTCAAGATCATTTAGAGAACGTTTGGGTGTAAGATATACAGCCTAGCTAGTTGTTAATCATCATCAAAGAGATATCAAAGTGTTACAGAGAAAGTTCAAATATTTACCTAACCTAGTCACAGAAAAAGAAATATCAGGCTGCAAATAAGTAGTAAGAGAATGAAATAATTTAATTCCAACATATATCCTAATGAGAAAGACTGTGTATGGGAAATGTGACAAGAGGTATAAAATGAACAGGCAAGCATCTGGATGATGATGGACTGCATTGTGGAAATATGAGGAAATCAGTGTATCTCGTGGATCATGTGGAAAGATGAGGAAATTATTGTACGTGGTGTGTCATGTGAAAACATGAGTTCCATCCTAGGCTTCATTATCAGAGCCTTCTTGTTGATGTAGGCTGGTGTTGCTGTGGAATCCTCAAAGAATGGAGGTCACATAACATCCCTTGGCAGCACGCTCCTGCCCTTGGTTGCCCTCAGGATGAAAAAGCTTATCTCTTTGAACTCCTGTTTCAACATTACATGCATTACCCTTTGTCCTCTCACCAGGCATTGCTGTGAACAGTCTGGCACCATCACACCCTGCTGGTAGAGACTGGGAGGCTGCTGTGAACCCCCCATTAAAATCTCCAGGGTAGCTGACCCCATATTATCAGGCCTCTTCTCCCAGGGGAAACAATCCAGACCCCACCCTGGATCTTGGTGGGTCTCTGTAGAACACACTCCAGTTTGTCCATGTCTCCCTTGTACAAGGGGGGCCTTAAGTGGTGTCACATCCCTCGCCCTGCTGGGTGCACTCCTCCTAGCACACCTCAGTGTGTGCTTGTCTGCCTCTGCTGCAGGTAAGTGCTTTGCCCACAGGGTTTTCTAGAGCACACTGCCAAGATGGATATCCACACTAGCTCCAAACCAGCATGAAGACTCAATTTCTCTGCCAAGAAAATTACTAAGAAGCAGGAGAAATTAACCTGAGTGCATCTTCATGCTGCTGCAGTCAGATGATTTCTGGTACCTGCAATAACGTGCTTAGAGTTAATTGGACAATATAGCATGGTACAATTGGTACTTTGGCTATCTCCTTTCATGAGGAAGGAGAACAAGATGTGACTGTCGTAGCTGGAGCTGTGATAGTCTGAAGACACTAAACAGCAGGCTTAAAATAGCTATCTTTGTGTTAGAAATGTGGAAGTTCTAGAAGTCAAACCTAATAACCACACCTACCTTCTTGTATGCCTGTGCTCTCAGCAACAGTGACCTTGAACCAACACAGAACTTTATTTTCCATAATGCAAAGACACCCTCACACCCAATATACAGTACCCAGTATATCCTATATGTAAATGCTGGCTGCTTCCTGATACTATAACTGTGAGTTATAAGCTTCTGATAGTAGTAACTGTCTCTCTGTCCTCACTAAACATTTTATTTATCCTGAATTATAAATGTCTCTTTTTTGTTTCCTCAAAAATATATGCAAAATCCTATAAGGGATACAAAGTAAAAACTGTGCATGTGTCATGCTGAAATGCAAAATGAGAAGCCAGGCAGTCAATTGTGTAACATTACTTTAATAAAGTAAAAATACAATATTGAAAAATGGTTCCTTCTAAAGCTTTAGACGGGGTAGGGAGGAGGACAAGGGAAAGAAGAGTATATGCTCCAGAGGTATGAAATAGTGACATGAAACAGAAAGACTATCTTGCCAATAAATATGCAGAACAGATTCTCAAACACTTTTCTGAGATGTATTGCATTTTATTTGAAAGAACATATGAGAGACACTGCCTGTGTCATTATCTGAAAGGCATATTCTTTGGTATGGTACATTAATGTTAAGTCATTTAGTCTGTGTTTGCTTGCAGACAAGGCAATTTTTAATTTAGCACTGTAAAATCAGCCAGATCTGAAGAAGCCCCTCATTGAAATTTCTGAATCTTAACTGTTCACATACCAGGAAAATTCAGCCTGGGCCAGGGAAGTCAGTTTGGGCTGATACCCTCCTTCTCAACATGTCTACTGGTAGGTAGTTAGGAGAAAGTTATGAGTCACAGAGATTCTTTCCTGGGAATTTCCTGTGACCATTTTTGCAGAGATTTAGAGCCCTTCAGAGACACCCATCTCTAATTATTACAGAGTTGTATTCCTAAACCTAGATAAACCATGCAATCACAGGAAAAAAAATTAGGGATTTTTTCTCTCTTGTGACTAACTGCCTTATGCAGTACATTGCAAACTTTCCAAACTCTATTTTTTGAATCATTAATAAAGAAGCAATAATTGAATGAATACATTAAAATGTGCCCTCCTTTTCTGGGAAAACTAGAACAGTAAAATGCTGCAGGACTAAATATCTTCTGAACATAGCAGCTGTGGTAGAGTCTCATCTCTTACACTCTACTTAGGGTAGCCCCTGCCTGTTCCTTCAGACTTTGCCTTTGGCACGAGGAATTGATGCTAAATAGTTAGTGCAGCAGATGTGAAGAATACTATTTTTCTGAAAGATTCAAAGGTGTCTTTCTTTTCTTTGGAATCCTGTCAAAATTGATTTGGCCATCTTCAGAGGTTCTCCACCCAGCTCTGTTTAAATTTGAGTCTGATAATTTTTCAGCAAATAAAACAAAGTCATTAATCATCCCACTGGGTCACATAGGACAGCAAGGTCTAAGATGATTAGTCACCCAGGCTGCTGCTATTCAAGTACATCTCTTAATGGGGAGTTGGATAGAGCTGCACAGGGCTTCTACTCTTTCTGACACTCCCTTGTACAATACACAAATAAGGATGGAATCTTGAAATGTGGAATGGTGGGTAGAACTCATCTCTTTTGGGTCATACTTTGAGTTAACAAATTCTGAGTGACCACATAATCATAAGCAGGGGACAGCAAACTGGGTGATATGTGCTATATAGGACCTGCCCGGGATCAGAAGGGAAGTGTCATGGAAATCAGAGCCATATGACTGTTGTTAAAAATGTCACTCAGGGTTTCATGCCAGAGCTACCCCAGTGACTCCTACAGCCCAAAGCAGGTCTCTCAGCTATACCTCACTTTATGGGGAGGGATCAGCCACCCCAAGTGCTTGGACAAACAGGGTGTCTTGCCTGGGTATATTTTGAGATCTTGCATATACTGTGTCATGGGAAATCTACAGTCATTGAATCTGTACGTCTTGGACACAGGAGCTGAGAAGATGCTGATGAGGGTCTCCAAGGAAAGTGCAAGGAAAGAGAAGATCACTCCTGACTGTCTCAACCGAGCATAGTACCAACCATCCCATTTCAGGGAATAATGAAAAACCATAAATACCTTTCCTTATTTCTGTGCTCAGCAGTTCCTCCATGTTCTCAGGAGTTGGCACAAATTAGGGCTTTAATGCTGCACTTTCTGGGCACTAACTCACAGACCTTCCACTTAGGCTATTAATTCCCAAAAGTATTCAATCTCTCACCAACAAGTCCTCCCTTCTCTAGGTTTCACCGTCTGACAGACACTCATTCATAAAAGGGTGTACTTGAAATTGATTCCACTTCATGTCTCAGACTGGACAGGTTTGTTTTCCTGTGAAGACAGTGTCCAGCATTCACCATCCACTCTATAGGCTCCTCTTCCTCTCTTACTCACTTGTCACCGGGTGACATACCTGGAACCTTTCCCAACAGTTTGAAACTTGTGAATTATTGATCTGGCTCTAGCTGAGGCTTGTAATCCACCCTTCCAGCAATGTTTGTATTATCTCTGTGTCAAGGTGCACAATTTTTAGCAAACTCAAGCTGATCATGGAGAGTCTTGTCCCTAAATATAATTGAGTCTTTTCTCAGAAAAATTCCGTCAGGAAATTTTCTGATTCCCTGTCCCCACCAATATATATATATCATACTGTACATAAATATATAAATATCCCAGTAATCAAATTAAGGAAGGCTGACAATGGTTGAATCCTTGGCAAGTCCTTTTTCATGGACACTTTATACATACTGGCCTCCTTCAACTGTGCAGCAGCAGCTCCTCCTGGGTTGCTTTTCATGAAAGTATGGGGTCATAGTTTAACTAACAATTAACAACAATTCATCATAGTTATCCCTTTCAGCAGTCAAGGAGTATATTGGTCATGCTGGTCACATTATTTTGACTGTGATGGGGGAAGGGGGAAGACTAGTATTTGTATACTATTTTTCTCAAAATGACATGCAGCCTTTTTAAATGTTACCTTTTGTTTTGTAATTGTTTAAACATGATTCAAACAGGATAGGAAGGAAAGGACTTTCTCCTATTTTCTTATTGTCCGTTCAACTAGAAGTTTGAAACAGCTTTTTTCGTGAGGCACCCCTTGAGCCCAAACACTCTGGCTAGCACAGCAAAACACTGCTAAGATGCTCCATTCATAAAGTGACTTATCAGCTGTGCTGTGGACTAGCAGTGAACAGGGAATCTACCACTAGAAGTAGCACATTTCTTGGATGCCCCAAGAACTAAAAAGTGTCCAATCCCCATGAAGGTTGATCAGAATTGTTTTATTAGAAATTATTTCACTCCATTGTGGTTTGTCATCAGGGAACAGCTTCCACAGCTGCAGCAGATACCTAGTGCAAAAGGGGTGAATGATCTTTTTCATTATAATTCCAGTTATCATTGTCATACACGTGACATCTCAAGATACATTTTTCTCCATTAACAGTGCTGTAACTTGCAAAACATCCAGGGCTACATTTTGATTCCTTTTCTCTGTTGATAAAGTGCAAACCATTTTTCTTTCCTGTGTATGCACCCATGGCTATTTATTACTGCTTCCTGTGCCCATCAGCAACAAAATTCTTGCTGTTTCATCAGCAAGAAAGTCTAAAACAATTTATAGAGCATAACTTCCTCTATGAGTGTCTTAGAGAAAGGTGAATTATGTGGCCAATAGAGCCTTCAGCTACTTGCATCAGTATTTTTTTCCCAACCAGTCTCTGAGATGGTTATCTACACTTTCATTACCTCGAGATGACATTAATGCCATTCAGTGCTGACTGGTCTGCCTGATAAAGCTAAGCATAAACCCAGGCTGATGCTGAATGTGACTGACAGTTTTCATAAGAAAAGCAAAAGCCAGGAGCTCATATCATCTCCCTAGAAAGAACTGCATTTGGCTGCCAGTTAAATATAAGAATTTTAAAATAGTTACATTTGATATGCTGTATTAAATTTTACATGATCTCATTATAGTCTATATCACTTTCTCCTCATGTTCCTGACTGTCTTTGACAGTCATCTGTCAAATCACAGGAGCTGATGTCCATTTGCAGAATAAAACCTTATACATTGGCAAGAAGTAGGAAGAAAAACTTCCAGGGAAAGTACCTTCACAAGGAAGTGGAGGAAGAAGGGTAGGACAGAGAATCAGGATCTTGCTTTAAATCTGGGATGCAGGGTATTGCCTAAGAGCTGCTGTCCCACAGCACACTTTGCCTCTTAAGATGCAGAATTCTGAAGCAAAAAAACGTTTTTTCATGTAGTACAGAGTGTGGCAAACACAAGTTTAAGCAGTGGATTTATTTGGGGAGTAAGAAGAATACATAGTAGCTGGTGGCTCATTTCGATTAATTCAATTCTCACTACTTTAATTTGTTCCTACTTTTTTTTGCTATTGCTGTACCACGGATTTGAGTATTGACAGACTCAGTCACATTCTAATCATTGTCATGAAAATTTAGGCTTCAGGGCTAAGTACAGCTTGGACTTTTGACACCAAATTTGGCTGAGATATTTCCAGTGAATGTACAAACAACCAACATATTTTGAAGCCAGGTTAAGATCCAAATCAGGAACAACCGCTGGCCAGGACAACTGAAAGAAGCAAGATTTTCTGAAACAAGAGGAAAGGTGTTCATTGGTAAAATGATTTGTTTCAAAATTGTCATAACCTTTTGGCATTTTAAAATGTAATATAGTGACCTCTTGCAATAGCATTGCCTCTCTCTGTAATGACATACAGTTTTGAAAAAAAAATTAGAAACATCAACAATTACTCAAAACAAAATGAAAAATTTTCTTTTCAATTCCAAATACATTATTTGAATAGCTTTTATTCTTTTATTTCCCTAAATTTCTGATAATCCTAAATGCCTTACCTTATTCTCTTACCTTCTTCTTCAGTCAGCAAATTTGTCATCAAGTTCAATTCTTGTCCAGCTCAACTTGACATCATAAAGACATTCAAGGTAATAGAATACTGGCCTAAACTTTTGGTGATAATAAAAGTGAAATGAGTATGAAATGCTGGCATTATCTTCAATTTGTCACAGGAGATGAAGGGTCATTCACTCAGAACCACTGTTAAAAGCTGTCTGCCAATTCAAGCTATTGTATTGTATGTACCCCTCCCCCATACAATTTGTTCACTTAATTTGAAATCCTGTGATCCTTTGCAATTTCATTTCTGCTTTCAATTACTTGACTTGTTCATTTTCCTGAGTAGCCACCTGAAATTGCACACAGACTGCCTATATACATTTATAACTTTTTTCCTTTTACTTTCTTTTTTTTTTAATGCAATCTTTGCTCTTGTTACATCCAAACTTATTTGTTTCCTTCCAGTGTTTCCTTAAATCTAATCTGTTCTTATCTGGTTGTCTGCTTATTTACCAGTTGTTTGGCTCCATAATTGCCCGAACTGCCTTTCTTTCAAATAAAAAGGGAAGGGAAGAAAGAGAAGAGAAGAGAAGAGAAGAGAAGAGAAGAGAAGAGAAGAGAAGAGAAGAGAAGAGAAGAGAAGAGAAGAGAAGAGAAGAGAAGAGAAGAGAAGAGAAGAGAAGAGAAGAGAAGAGAAGAGAAGAGAAGAGAAGAGAAGAGAAGAGAAGAGAAGAGAAGAGAAGAGAAGAGAAGAGGAGTTTGCTGGTCTTGAGCCCTGTTTTTTTTATAATTTAATAATTCTCTTACCTTCTTGCACCATCTGTTGCTGCCTATTTCCAAGCAATATTGTAGTACCTTGGCTGTATCATCATGAGCAGATCACTGTAGACATCTGCTCAGTAAGTAGAGGTGGTTAGAAAAGCAAATGAGACATGAGACTGCAGTGGGGAGGGACTACAGAATAAAATAGTTTTGATTTATGCATGTGCTGAGAATTTTTTGATCACACTGGACCTGTCCATGCAGAAAAGAGTTTTGGCACCTCTGGAAACCAGCCAGCTGCTGGAACACTCTCCAGTAGCCTATGGGGTCCAGATGCACCCACACCTGTGTGGGCAGAGAGAGGATGTAGGCAGCCTCAGGAGGCAAGAAAGGTCCCACCTCAAGTGTGCTGTGTCTGTGTGTGCAGGCTGTGCACAGACTGCTTCACGTGGCTGTTTTGGCAGCTGACACCATTATAAACAAAGCAAGGACAGAGAACTGTCCATAACAGGATGAGGAAAGAAGTTATTGTTCCTACAGAGGTTAAGTAGACACTGCTTGGCCAGAGGGGAAGAAGTTATTGCCAGCCTTGACCTTCCTTCTGGATAAATCCCAGCTCTGAACTGAGGTCTCCCACCATCATGAGAGTTGTCATATTTTCCATAATGGGACTACATATATTTTGGCCTCCGAGAAACTGTTTTGCAGCCACTCAATGGCTCAGTCACCTTCAGGTTCAGTTCTCACATATTCCCATTCTGCTGTCTTCCTGCCTGGACTCTGGAAGGCTTCAATGCCTGCTGTCAGCACATTTCAAGACACATTAACTTGAAATGAGACAAACTTCTCTTAGGTTTGAATTCACCTGGCTGGCATGTGCCAAGGGAGGCATGTCATGTTTACATACTGCTTTTTGTTATAAAGTATTACCTGTCATGTGACATAGGCCTAAGTCACCTCCTAGTTTAAAACGAGACTGAAGTGAGGTAAAAACATTTTCAATTTTCCAAAACAGCATGATGAAAAAGGCAAGAACGTAGACTTAAAAAGATACTGTTTTTATATATCATCCAACTTAATGGAAGCAGATATTCCATTGTTTAAGATAACAAGTGCAATAAAAAGATGTACTAAAACCATGCAACATTGGCCCCAAAGACTTGCCAATAATACTAAAGAAAAATTTGCTTGCTTAAATTTGTTCTGTTGAAGTTTTTTACCTTTGTAAGAACTGCAGTAATTTCAATATTACAAATACCTTGTTACATAAAATAATTTCTAGAGTTTCTTATTTAAGCTGGAAGCAGAATGCAAGGCTTGAAGCAGTGATAGCAGTGGCTCTCAAAGGAAGGAGTTGCTTGGGTGTCACTCTGTGCTGAGCCTCAATCAAAAACGCACATTCCCAAACTCCCGTACGGATATTAAATCACTTTCTGTAGGAATGTCAGAACAAGCTAGCACTAACTACCAGGTTCTTTCCTAGAGCACATAGTGAGACAGGGCCAAATGAGTCTCAGCCAGGACCATACAAGCTGAGATTCTTGAGATTTCAATTAGCAGTTAATTACTGCCCACTTGTGGCAAAATGGCAAGGGCTTGGTTGGAAACAACCTGCAGAGAGAGAGCAGACACCAGGCTGCAACTGCACCAGGTCTCTAAAATTTGATGATCTGATGGTTTCCCTTCTCTTCCTCTATCAGGGAAGATGTACTTAGCAAAGCAAGGAGAATGGTGGATAGCTGGAAGACACCAGGCTGTATAAAACATGCTGCTGCAGAGATTGAAACAGTTAAATGTTTTGTGCAGTGCCAGCACCTAACAATGTAAATACAATCCTGCAAAATAGGGAAGCTTACAGCAAAGAATCTCCACAAAATATTACTGTGAAAATCCCAATAAAAAATGTATTTTTGTCTCTTATTTACAATGTAAGATTGAATTCAGATCCTAAATTTAATAAGTTAATTGTGGACTAATAGATAATCTGCCAACAAATATTGTTTCACAAATGGTGGGTCTGTATTTCTTCCAGTCAGCATATAGGGATGAATGATCTAGCTCTTTATATATGACTAAACCTAAAGCAATTTTATCAGCTTAATATTACACAAGTGCTTTAGGATAGTAATACTAGCTTCTCCCTGCAAATCAGGAATTGAAAGCTCTAAAAGCAAGGCTTGTGAAATATAAAAAAATTTTACAGCCTGAAATGTTTAACAGTTTTATGAAATGAGCAGCTATTTCAGACTGATTTGTTGTTTTAAAACCTGCTTCATGAGATCCTACTATTTGCTGCAGAGTACATCAAGGACCTTTCAATTCAGAGGCTTGAAGAGGCTATAGCCTGGAAAACTTCAAGGGCAAGGGCAAGATCAGTGAAGGGAGGGGTATGGCATTATATCATTCTTAGAATATTGCATCTGTTATATGCAGCTCAGCAAGAGCAGCTTTTCCAGAGTAGTTGCTATGACCTTTCACATCAGAAATCAGAGAATATCCTGAGTTGGAAGAGACCCACAAGGATCATCAAAGTCCAACTCCTGGCCCTGCTCAGAACCATCCCCTAGAGTCACACCATGTGCCTCAGAGCATTGTCCAAACATTTCTTGAACTCTGTCAGGCTTGGTGCTGCGACCACTTCCCTGCACTCTTTACAAGGCGTGAGTTAGATCTTCTTGTTTTCTTCCTCATCTTACAACAGGGAAACTAGAGCATGAAACAATTAGGAAGCTTATTTTCAAAGGTGTTGAGCACACTGGCTCCAGATAAAAGTGAATGGGATCTCACCAAACCAGACCATAAATGGCAAGTCTGAAGTCATAGCTGCCTGCTGTATTGGCAACAGGAGGAGAATCCCTATCTTCTGTCCCCCAATTTCTGCTTTAACCGGCAGTTCTCACCCTTGTAATGAGAGTTCCTTTTTATTTTCCTTGAAAAACTGAAACATTTGGCTTGGGACACTACTTTAATAAAAGATGTGGGTCTTCTTTAATCTCATGCCTAGCTCTCCTTTGGCAGAAAAAAGGAAACCTTCTTCCCAGCAGTTCTTCAATGAGATGGGCTGGTAGAGCACACATTTATTAGGGACCATTCCTAAAATCGTTAGCCAGATAACATTACATTGTGCCCCCATTATATCTGCCTCATCTACTTTTTTGTCTTGTCTGTCAGCAATTAACAGCTAAGCCAAGTGTGATTTCTTCAATTCAATTCAGAATAAAATAAGTCTTTAAAAATCTAGAGGGAGCAAGCAAGATGTTCATGTACTACAGTGATAAATGTAGTACAAATTAATTGGGAAACTGCTTTGCAGCTATGAGGTGAGTCCTAGCCCCTACCTCTGATATGGACTCTGCTTTCTGAGAGGTTTGATGAGAAAAAGCGAGGATTTGCGAAGTCTCTGTGGCATGAGCCACCCTTGTGGAACTTTTATTGATTTTTATGTGCTGGAACACCAAGGGAGAACTTCCTGCTGGAGTGTGAGGCAACAGCCAGTCACAAAGTACTGCTGTTTAGGGAAAATATAAATTAAAGAACTATAAGTGAAAATAATGAAATAGACTGTTGGATAGTCAATATTCTCTAGGAATCACTGGAGCAGGAGCATTCACATGACCTGGCATTTTGTAATAAGACATGGTAAAATATCTGAAAATAATGAGCCATTATAATTGATCCCAGCTATAATGAAAATATCACTTGTTATCCTAATCCAGTCCTATTTGGCATTGGCCTTGATTTGGGAGTGATAAAAAGAAGACATGACATTAAATAGAAAGTGTTGGACAAATGATTATCTATAGACAATGCAACATCCCTGGCTCCTGAATCTGAATTTGGTCTGATTGTGCTTTCAAAGCTCATTGCTGTAGAAGAGATGATGTTCAGTGGGTCCATGAGACTGAAACTTGAGGACTTGAATCTCGACTTGAGGATGAAATGGATCCCAGTGGGAGAGGGAAAGAATCTAGTTCTTGCCAGTGAGAAAAGCTATTGCCAGATTTCAGCTGGCAGAGAACAAGAATGATGAGGCAGAATGAGAAAGGTGCAGAGAGACAACTAACCTTCAGTAGAATATTTCTGATCTGCCAAAGGAAAGTACAGACTTCACAGGATTGAATTGCTTTATGGATGAAAATCTTTGCAATAGAATTTAAGAAATAAAGTATCAACCTTTTCTTTTTCTTTTCTGTGAGGATCTAACTTTCCAGGTATAGAGACAGAAATTATAGTAATTTGGGTGCAAACATGCCTGGAGAGAATAAGATAATAGGTATTTTTCTATCAGGTACTAGCTGAAAAGAAATAAAAATTTAGTTACAGAAAGTAATGAGGACACTGTGGAAAAAACAGCTATAGAAAATTAAGCCATGCAGAATAACCTGTAATTAACTTGATCTAAACAAACTGAAACAATAAAGGGAAATCTGTAATTTATATTCTTTAGGGCAGAAGAGGAATGTAAAGTTAATTGTATTAAGAAAGCATTGAGAGGGCACCTAGAATTTTTTAGTTTTTAAAAAGAAATTCATTTTTTAAAGAAACTATGCAAAATTAGAATCTTGAGCAAAAAAAATGACAGAACAGTTCCAGGCCTGCAGACAACAAAAGAACGTCAATAAGAACACAAAAAATAAACTTACTGGAAAACAATAAAGAGGAAGACTCTACTTAGAACAGCTATTTCTAGTAGACGTGTGGTTGTGATTGAAATATTTTATTAGATATTGATAAAGCCTTAACCAGAATTTTGCACAAATCTGCAGTTCCTACCACAAACCATTTTCTAACTAGGTAAGCAAAGATAAAATTAGTGGATTATATTTTGAGGAGAAGCTAGGAAAGCTCAACTTCTTTAGTAAATCAAAGACTGAGTGAGGGTCCAAGAGCATTTTGCAAGTTTATCTGAAGAGCAAACCAGCATTTAAAAAAAAACAAACCAAACCCAAACAAAAAAAAACAACTTGTCAACAGGAAAAACATTGCCAATAAATAAATTTACACTAGAAATGTGAAGCCAGTTCCTACTTATAAGCATAAAAGTGAGAATAGCTTCCATGTGAGAGTTCAGAGGCATAAAAGTTGACGTTTATGACAGTGAATATATGATTTCCAATATCAAAAGGTGGAAATCTTTGGATAAGATTAAGAAATATCCTCTGGCTTGTCTGTTCCTGAGTTTTCTGATGTTCCTGATACTGTATAGTTTTTCTGTGACTATTTTGCACTGATATTTATCACCTGCTTATCCAGCATCAGACAAACTGAGAAAAAGACCTGCCACTTTAACATATTGCATAACCAGCCTATAAATGTATTTCTTTGACACAGTAAGACCAAGAATTTCTCAAGGGTCAGAACAATAGGCATTTATGAAGATAATGAGCACAGTCAGTGCTGCTGTAGAGAAACAAAGTAGAGGGAAAAGCAATGTGAAAAAAGGTGTTGAAAAAAATAAGATGATTGAATACCAACCTTGATGCTTAGGTTCACAAGCCAGCTTCTAATTGGTCATTATGACAAGGTAGTTCATCATTATCTAGTGTTTCTGATATCCTCTTCAGAAGCACCTAGCCTTACTCAATTTCTAGCAAAAGGGTACCAGTTTTAGATGATTCTTTGAAGTATCATGTCAGAGCACATTTTATATAATTTTTCCATCATCTTTGTTTAGAGGGAGAAGAGATGAGAATCTTCTGCATATCAGTTGGAAAATTACACAATATGAAGGGATTCTGGTAGTTGCAGCAGTAGATACTGAAGACAATGGAGAAATAATGACCAAAAAAAAAAAAAAAAAACAACAAGACAGGCAGAAGCCTGATATTTCTGGGAGTTTGCTGTGGTTTTTCTGGTTTTAACTTTTCTCTATCATTTTTACATGTCATTCTTCTGCTCTGGTGCAAAAAGCTTAAGTTCTCATGGTGCACATGTGTAATTATTAGTAGCTAGGCAAAACATAAAGCAGGGGAGAATGAGAGTGAAATATAAAAAAAAAAAAAAAGAGAGAGAAAAAATTAAAAATCAACAATGAATATAATTTCTCCTCCACACTCTTCTGGCATTGCAGCAGGAGTATGAGACAAAGTCAATTACTCACCGAACTAAACAATAAAAGGGTAACCTTAACACCTACAAATAAGAAGTTCATAAATAATGGACAAAGTAATTCAGAACAGTGGGAGTATGAAAAAAGTTGAAATCGTTTCAGTGTATGTAGCCTCTGCAATAGTCAATACTTCTTTGTATTTTAGCATCTTATAAATCCAAATGGATGAATGCCTTGGTTTTGATACATTTTTCTCCACTTAAATTCAAGGCACAAGCTTAGCTTTGACTAGGTGATATAATCAAGAAAGATATCATATGCTTAACTGAGATACTAAAGACCTATATTTCTTCTTAAAAATAAAGCACAAATCTCAGAATTTAAATACCAGTTTTCCAGACACAGTTTAGTTAGACCAGATTGAAAAAGAAACCAGAACAAAAAGCATATAGAAAGAAAACCAAAAAACCCCAAAACAAAACAACCCCCCCACACACACATCTTATCAACCAAATAAACAATGAAAATCAAAACTACTGACAGCATGGTCTAAGATAGTTTTTAAAGAAAATACTCTAGGTTGAAAAATACTAAAAAGAAGTTAGAAGTAGAAATGATTGCAGTAAGATATGGGCTCATTTTGTGCCCAGTAAAAAATAGATAAAGCACAGTCTGGAAATTATAACTAACTCTAAATTATGTCCTTTTTATGTGTGCATTGAAACAATTCATTATTCATTTAAAATGGTGGGAGAAAAACCTGTCACTCATGCCATCTATGTGACAGCAAAATATCTTCTCACAAATAATAGGAAGCATTTGATTAACAATTCACACAGAAACTTAGAGAAATATAAATCTGAAACACCTGTGACCATGATTTCCTTTATTTTTGACACACCAGAGTATACTGGAAGAATATTCTGGTGAATGGGGGTATTTTTATTTGGATTCCAAAAATGTTAAGCATTTCCAAGAGGGGTTTTGTTTGGTTGTTTTTGTTTATTTTTTTAACAGGGGAACTGTCATATGCCTCACCCTCCCCAGTGTTTCTCACAGCTTAGACTAATCAGTGACTCAAGAAAAGGCTTAATGTGTTTTTGTTGTCTTTAATGACACCAGAATTCTTTGTGGCATGTTTTCTCTTTCTATAAATATCTGCATTCCTTTTTTTGAAATTTACTAAGCCAGGAGAAAGTTAGGTTACCAGTTCTATTTGGTTCTCTTCTTCCCTTTAAGTGATATGTTCCTGATGGCTCATGCAACCTCAGCCCCACTGATGACCTTTGTCTCTAAGAAGATATCCAGTTGCATCTTTCTTCCCTGAGATAAGAGTGCCACTTTTTGAAATATAAAACAAAAGTGAATCATGTGGTGACTGTTGTGGACTACAAAAAATATGCTACAAAGACTCTTCTGAGAGCTGCTTGAGAACTGTTGTCTTAAATTATTACTTTTACACACTGATGACAGTAGTGTTTACATTGAAAGAAACTTCAAAGCTCTGAATTGTTCTGAATAGGAAAAAAAATTAAAATACGCACCTAAAACTACTATCATAAAATATCTTGACTCATTTGGGAATGGTATTATTTGAGAGATACATTTTTCTCTACACTTGGGCAAAAGAGAAGAGATGCAAACTCGCAACAGATTTGATTTTTTTTAGGTAAAAAAAAAATTCTCCTGAAAATTTCTTAAGCCAATAGCTATTGCAAGGAGAATTAAAATGCAGGCAGTGGTTTTCAGATTGACAGAAACAATTTGCTAGAGCAAGAAGAAATCTAAATTATAATTCTTTGATAAAAATTAAGAGTGTTGATTAAATTCTTGTTACAATGAATGGGATGAATTGAGATGATAATTTTCCATTTTGAGGTTAAAATGCAAGAGAGCAAGAACCTAAAGAAACAAAGCTTAACCAAAAGACGGTAACATAAATTTCCCATGGATATTACACAGTTTCTATGGGATTCCACTGGGAGTTGAACATGGTAAAGCAAATGTTACAATCATAACTCAAATGGCAGCTTCCACTGATTAAAGAGGAAAGGCTTGGCCGGTGTTCAATAACCTTGACAAAGACATTTTAAAAGACCCCACTGAATTTTTTGGTATAATTTTCTGTGAAGAATTTACATGGTTGGCACTGCAGCAGAAAATGAAGCAGTGGAGATGCTCAGCGCAGTGATGTCACTGAATCATCCACATGTACTAAAAATGAACGGTATCCTAACTCCAGATGTAGGATAGCTGAGCCTCAAACAAGGCCCCCAAACCTTTGCACAGCCAAATAGTTCTCATTGCAGCTTATATGTTGCTCCAGCAGCCATGTTCCACCCCCACTCCATCTACAGCCCTCTACTCCCTCTTGCAGCACATGAAATGCAAATTACCATTAGTAGTGGTAATAGACTCCAGGACTGATGTTGACTTGTCTTGAGTTGGGTTTAACTTGTTTAAACTGTAATAGCAATTGTCTGGCAACTATGTAGCTGTTCCCTAAATTGGTTTTGATTTCATTTAATTTTGTGCAATGATGTGGTTAATGGTTATTGTTAATAACAATACCCAGTAGTTGTGTTCTGTGGCACAAACTCTAGAAAAAAATGTGCTGTGGAAGAGCACCAAGATCAGTAGGTATCAGAGGTCCCCCCTACAGCAAACACAAATCACAGTGGCTGCCACTGGTCACAGCAGGAGTGCAGCCCTGCAAATCAGGGACAACAAAGACAACTGAAACAGAAATGACAAGCAATGAAAGGAAAGAGCATATACGTACATATATGTTATGTCAGGAAACTAAAGATTAATAACCCCTTAGGAGACTGCAGCACCAAGAAAGAAGGTGTCACTGTGACCTCCTGGGCAAAGCCTCCAGGGTACCAATGTCTCTTGATATCCTCATCCCTTTCTGGAAGAACTCCGAAGTGGTGACATGGTGACTCAGAGAATGAGTGACCATAACATCAGTGAAACAACCAGGTAGGTTAGAGGAAATTCGGCCTTTGCAGGTTTTGAGGGTTTTTTAATTAATATTTTAACTGTGTTGTTAATAAGGTGGGTTACTTAGGGCTTTTCTCCTGTGTTGTTGGACTATGACTGTCATTATTATTGTGTCTGGGCTAATAATAATTTTTTGTTTTATGTGTCAAGAATTTAATGAGACTAACAATAAATTATTCTGTCTCTATGTCAGTTGTGTTCCCTGTTTGCCCATAACAGGATTTTGAGAGCAGTATGAATAGGTGTATAGATCAGTTTTGTGATACAATGCAATCTTACTGTGGAATTAATCTTTTTTAAATGGCAGTGTGGGGATCTGAAACAAGGCTAATGTCCTTAGAGTAATGGTGTTAAGAGCATGATTCATTCAGAAAACACAGACATTGACTTTAGGATAAGATGGATTGCATTAGATACATTACTGACTACATAACCTAGATAAACTCCATTGAGTATTAAGTGATAAGAGTAGCTGTAAGTCCTGTACTGGAGACACTCACATTTAGTCACAAGATTAGGATCCCTGAGATCCCAGTGATCCATGTCCAGGAACAAGCAAAGTCATACTTGCATGGGACACTTCATCTGGCTGATGGATGAAAAAAAATCAGCAATAGCTGCATGCGGGAGGTAAAACAGTGAGTGGTGAAGTTTGCCTGAAGACTTTTGCCCTTGGAATATTCCTGAACTGCCCCTGTTGCAATAGGTTGAAGGCTGTTAACTCTTACATTAGTTACCATTGGATGAAGACACAATATTTTTCTGTAGCCAGAGCCATATGTATCTATGGCAAATTTTAAGCTCAGCCATAACTCTCTTCTGAGCAAAACAAAATTCAAGAGTGAAGTCTGGAAATTATTTGTGGAAATAAATTATAAGAGGAGAAAAATATACATCATGTTTGAACAATAACTTTTTAGTCAGCCCTACTGAAGACTATAGGAGAATTTCTTTGGCATTGGTTTATAAAAACAGAACATTTTGTTCACATGCATCAGTAGAAATGCATGTGGAATAACAAACGATTTAACTCTTCTTTCATTAAACTTCTGGACACTACCCACAAGAAGAAAGTGAACCTGCTATGATTAAAGACTTGTGACTGTGTGTGGATTGCTAATATAGTATCTAATGAGTTGGTGTCTCTCCCAGTAGCCATGCTCCTAACAGACTCCTCACAGAAAATAATTAATTGCATCAAAGAAGGGGAAGGACATCTTTCTGAGAATGGTAAGAGGGATGAGGGCTTTTTTTCAAATCCACATTTACAGTATGTGATACTGGATGTTCTTGAATCCTGCCAACATTATAAGATTTAGGTGCCTGTCTCAGAATTACATCTATTTTTCTCCTTTAGAGAAAGAGGTCTCTGGACATGCATTTTATCAAATATGAAACAGACTCTGGAAATACACATAAGATGTGCTGGAGTGTATCATTGTGGTTTTTAACCTTGTATTTCCTGTTCATAGGACCATGCCATGCCAACTGACTTCATTTCAAGAAGTGCAATTTCAAACTTTATCAGCATTGTCCTACCACTCTCTCATCTCATTACTGTTCCATAGATGAGTTGGAAACACTCATTTATGGAGGTTTTTTTAAATGGCATCTTTAAAAAGTTCTGTGTCGTGCAGCTTTTATTTTCTTTCTTTTTTGGGAGGCAGGGAATATGTGGAGAAGGGCTGTTAGGCCTTCCTGCATTGTTCCATATTTCATTCAGGGATAGCATTCAGTGCAGCCAAGCCAATACTTCTCTTTTTTCCCTCTAGGGTCATTTTACCCTGAATGTTTGACAGCAAATATTTTATAGTACTTTTCTTAGTTAATAATCCACATTAGTTGGGGGGTTTTTGCTTTTTTTTTCACTTTTGACATCTGGATTCCACAGTAATGAACACAGAGGATAGTTATCGTCCTGCTAATCTCTGGTTTGAGTACCTCTCACTCCTGTGCTGCAGGTTTCCTCAACAGTCCTTGATTCCCATCAGTTTTCAGCAGCTCATTTGTCTTTCTCTGATTTCAGTGATCATGTCCCAGGCTTTCCCTGATGCTACTTTCTGGATACATCTTCTCGGAGTGAAGTAATAAATAGTAAGTACTACTTATTCAGTGAGTACTGCGATGGACTAGTTTTTATTCATTTACCAAGATGCCTTCTGCTACCTTTGTGCATAAGCAGAGAGAAATTTAAGTCATACACAATAACACAGTCAGTGAAAACACAGGAAAGAATCAAATAGAACAAAATGCTAAATAAGGAATCCATAAAAAGATGGGGTTTGTAACAACATTTTTCATACCCAGGTATGATTATAAAAAAAAAACAGTTATCCAAGAGGTTGACTGAACAGGTAAGAAAGATTTTTCTATTAGAAAATAGGCCATAAAGGTATAAAACACAAGAAATCAAAATAATTTCAGTTAACTTTTCCTTCACAAACTGATTTTTTAACAAATCAAATACTAGAAAATGTTTACCTTCTTCCTTGTCCCAAAGTTATCAATTGCAAATTTCCTAGTAGAGATCTATGAAAATTCGACTTCAGGAGTTTTGGAATTGTTTCAGAAGAAGTTTGGTATCTTCAAAAAAGAATAAATAAATGGAAAATAACTTAATCTTTTATAGTTTTCTCTCACTTTTTTTCAATTTCCAATCCAACAAACTCTGATAATATTCTCCAGGATGAAACCCTGGTTCCAAAGAACCATGCCTAATGAAGGAAACAATCTAGTGAAGGAAAATTAATTTGTAAACAAACTAAAGATTAACCATTTATTATTCTGTACATATTTCCACCTGCATGGTGGTATCCACGTGGGCACAAGGCACCAAGGTTACAATACAGTAATACAATACAATACATGTTACAATATAGTCTCTATACTTTTTTTTTTGTCTATCCTGTGCCTTATGAAAATTAGCCTGTTATTTTGTGAGAAGGAATTCAAAGGCAAACACTCAACTCTTCAAGTTAGAGATGAGCCTTGTCTTCTTAGGTAAATTTCATTTTTCCAGTGACACAGGGTTGCCTGGAGTGGTTACATGCCCTAATATTCCTCTAGCCAGCTGACTAAAGGCTTCCAGGTGCAGTAGTCCTTCTGCAGAATACCAGCACCAACAGAGAGGACTTGTCACACCAATATGCAGTCCTCAAACCTCAAACTTTTCCTCTGCTTTGAACTTAAGACAATTGCCTAGTAGCAAGACCGTATCAGCAGTGAATCAGCAGGAGAGTGTCACTTTTGTTAAATTACTGTTATAGAGTAAAGCTTAAGATTGCTGTTACCATCCTATATTTTTAAGGTAAGTGACGGTTCTGTTCAGATTTTTTTTCCAAAAGTCTGTCTCAAGGGAGAAAGCATTTCTTTTAAACCAAAAAGGCATAAGATATAAAACGTCCGTTAAAATACTTCAGCTTTGATGATATTTTTCTTTTTTTTGTTGTTGTCTTTCTTTTGATTAAAAGTTTCAGTGTTTTCAACAATAAAGTTTCCAGTTTTCACAGCAAATAAGATTTTAAAAAGTGAAATGAGGGGCCAAAGGATATTATTTCTAAGAAAAAGTGTTTCTCCAGCAGAGTCCAAAAAGGAGCTGTTCATTCTGCAGAGAAGCTCATACAATGCCTGTGCTTAACAGAATGGAGTCACATTTTCCCTCAGAGAACTGCATTATGTTGAGTTCTGTCTGTACTCAGTGGTAGCCCCATACAGCAGCCAGACACCACTGCACTCAAAGGGAGAAAATAAAGGTCATTTTCACTATTATTCTTTCCACCTTGAAGATTTCTCTACAATGGAAGCAGCCCACTGTAGCTAACCCACTGCCAATTATCTTTTAAGAATAAAAGTTTAATTAAAGCACTTACAAGAACTATCTGTGTTGACCTCTAAATATGGAGTCAAAATCCTGAAATAGCATTATGCAGTCCTTAACAGAGGTCACTTTCATCACAGAATGCAAAATACCTGGCAATACACAGTGAGTGCCCAGTACTTCCTTCAAAGTGGATCTTGAAAGTACTCAGCCTATGCCAGGTGTGAGCCTCTGCCAGCAAGACATACTTTACATATGTGTAAATATATGTACATATATGCTGCCTGTGTATTGTGGTGGTTGGTTTGATAATGGCTGCAGAAAGGGAAACAGGTAATTCAACTTGCAAATTCAGAGGTTAATCAGGACAGATTTAAAGAGCCATAAGCCCCTCTTTTGAAAATAATCCTACAATTGGCCCAGCCTTTGAGATGCCAGACCCAATCTCCACATGTCAAGCAGTGACTCTGCATACAGGTAACTATTCCCAGGATCCAGGCATGCAGAGATGCCCACAAGAGCCTGGACCTAGCCCTGCTCTATCTGCACACTGCTGTTCTGCCTAATCCAGAACTCATGGAAGTCAATAAACCTAGTAGGGTTCATCTGCTTTTTCAGTTCACAATTTCTTCAGAGGCGCCTGTTCCTGTAAATGTATTAATTAGATGCTGGTAATGGCAGAGATAGCCAAGAGAATGCTTTGCAGGCTGTGACTGACTTACAACCAGGTCTGCTCATGGGCTCACTCTCCATCCCTTGTGGCTCTGTATGGGCACAAGTTCCAGAGCCAGATGCAGCAGAAGACTTTTGAATTAAGTCTAAGTCTGTCTATAGTGATTAAATAGCAAAGAATGGGCTCTGAATTTCCACTGGGGCATTTCTGTGGCACTAGTTATCTTTACGCATAATTTTCTATAATTATGTTTACTCTCGGTGAGTAAACTTCCAAATGATGTTTTGCATCACAAACAGTCATAATCTAATTTCTGGTTGCAGAATAAGCAGCAGAAAATAAATTAATTGTGAGTATAGACAATAAACATTTTCTAACAAATAGGCATTGCAGTAACATTTGGAATTCACAGACCTTTCCACGAAGAACCAGAGACTGTCAGCCGTTTGTGGTGCAATCATGAGCTTGATTACATGAGTCAGAGAAAACGTATTAACTCTTTCGGGTTTTAATTAATTTTTATTTTATTTATTGCAATTAATGATCAGAGCTGAAGAGAAGGTAGTATTTGAGAACAAAAGAAACCTCTTACCAATTTATTAAAGTCAGCAATTAAACTGACAAAAGATCAACAGAGCTGTGACAGAGACCTGTAAAAGTCATCGTAATTCACTTCAGTGCCTCTAGGAGGGCTGTAAGTTTTAATCTTATAAATACAACTTTTCACCCTAAAGCCTGAGACACCCATCTAACATGTCAAAAAGGATTTCTCATCTTTCCCAGATTCCTAGGTTCAATGCAGAGACTCACTTCTTATGGAATCAACAACTGCAGTCTCACAAGCTTTCAGATACCCTTGTGGCTCTGTTGTCATTCCCGTGCTCTGCCACTGCCTCACTCCTGCACACAATGGGCTTGGTATTCTGTCAGATTCAAAACTTGCAGGCTGTTCACTTCCTCTCTTGTTTGTTAATTGTGTCTCTTCTGATAACAATACTATAGGCTGTTTTTTTGGTATTTCATAACGTCTGGAACAAAAGCACTGTATGTACATTAAAAAGAGAAATCACACCTCGTTAAAATGATAAGAAAATTATATTGTGAATTATTATTAAAGCACCAGACAATAGCAGTAACAGATGATAACATAATTCTGTCCCATGGGGCTCATTACTTGAAGGTACAGCTGAAAAAGAGATATTTTCTGTACAGAGGCACAGGTTCACAGCATTGCTAGTGTTTGTCCTAGTCTTATACATGTAATCCTGAGCCCTGCTCCTGAGTGTTTTCAATGCCAGCCTGAGCAAAGCAGTGCTCTGCAGCTCACACAGTCCCTCAGTCCCAAGGCACCAGCAGGACACCATCACTGATAGAAAACACAGCTTGAAAACTTTGATTTTTCTATCTTTCTTGTTCAAACTAAGGTCAAATGGGAGTTGACACCATTTTTCAGTGAAGAAAGCATTTTCCAGGAAGAATGAACTTTCCCAAGGGACTGAAATGACTTACAAGTTCTGCTCAAATTTAGTCTGTAGCCCCATAGCAAAGAGAGAGAAGAGCATGGAAATATTCAAGTGTTTGGATTTCTGTAGCTTTTAAGATCCTAATACTCAAACATGTTAGCTAGCACAAACGTGCATTAAAACTGAGGTAGAATGCACCCTAGATAGCATTTATTTTGGTTTTCCTCCAGGTTCTATTTTTGTCTACTGGAAAATAAAAAAAGAAGAGTAAAAGTTTTGTTTCTAACAGTGTGGATAACAAAATATTTAAATAGACAATTCACTAATCATATAATCAAGACCTGTTTCAGGCATCTTGTCCAGTGATCTGTGTGAAATGCCACAGAAATGTGAAAACCTGTGCTAGTTATGAACCAAGTGAGAAAATAACTTGCTAAGTTTGTAGCAGTGTTCTGGCAGTGTACTTTTAAGGTGCCAAATAGGAAAAAGGGCAGTGTGACAGAGTGAATCAGCTGGAGGAGATACATTGTTGTAGTCTTGAGTCACACAGGACACAAACACAGTCCTCTGAGACTTTGGTCACCTCTTACAAAGGGTGGCACTTCTGCCTGACTTCACCTTCCATTTAGCTAAGGGAGTGTTTTCAAACAAGTCCTCACTGCAAGAAATCATCAGTGCCCACACTCCTCCCTGTGTCTCTTGGCTCGGCCAAGTGGAGCTCTCCCTGCAGCTCCTTGCAGTGCTGGCAATGCCCGGGGCTGTTTATCCTGCTGCTGCTGCAAGGCTCACCCAAAGCATTTCACTGCCTATGGCCCCAAACCCTCAGAGATGAGGACGTTTCCTATATCTGGTATCAGTATGACAGCAAGAAACATGAGTATTTTAACAATGAGTCATGAATATTCTCATTCTGCCCACCATTCTTCTGAAAAATCACATTTGGACAGCCTGATGCAGAGTTAAAAGGATGTGCACACCTGCTTAGGGATAACTTGCATTCAATGAACTGGACATCTATATAGCATTTAAATACTAACATAAATGCTGTAGCCGTCAATAAGAACTCGACTTTCTAATCATACTTGTTGCTGAAAACAGCTTGTAGCTTGGAGATGGGAGCCATAAAAAGTCAGGAACTAATGGTGTGTGGTTGAATGTGGTGTTGTTTAGGGAGGAGATGAATGAAAGAGCATAAGTGTTTACAGAAGAGAAGATATTAACCTTTGTATAGGACCCAGAGCAGTGAGACTGTCCAGAGTTATATCTATAAAAACAAACAATCAAAAGAGTATTAAAAAGAGGTGTCTGGAGTCCAAGAGAAGGTTTCATAATGGGTGAAGGATGAAGAAAAAGAATAAGGAAGAAACTGGTGGAATGAACGGATACCAAAATAGTAGGTGTATCCATATTATAAAAATATTATTAAAAATCCTTTTCTTCTATTACGATTAATTTCATTTATATATTGAAATTATTGCTTACAAGCTATTAATAATATTTAAATCATTTCTCTCTGTCCACAAAACCATATTATCTGTGCAAGACAGATTTTAGATCACTATGGCATGTGAAATTTTCAAATCCCATGGACCTGTTGTATACAAGTGTTTATTGGAGCTTTGTTATTTGAAATGCTACAACTCCTATATTGGTGGAATCAGAATTCTCTCTTTGCAAGAGCCTCACTGAAGGTGACAAGATTATGTGCATGACTAAGTATAGCACACTTCTGTGCTCTGCACTATGATAAACTGAAACCTGTCCACAGCTAATCCTGGATTTTTGTTGGTTTATACAAGATTTTCCAATGCAAAACTAGATTGCTTTCTTTTTGTTTAGTTGCATGATTCATAATGGCATTTTGAAGCTAAATTCCTTTTCATACAGTCATATAAAATGATAATCAAAAAAGGCTCACTCTGGGGCTGCTATACCAATGTTTATATCAATATTTTCAATTGTGATGGAGCCCAAAATTAAACTTTGCAAGCTCCCTTATGAAGTTGATACTAAATAATAATTTTAAAGAACTATGCTGTTAAAAAAATATAATTTAAAAGTCTGTTGTGCTTCCACAAGACTTCAACTAAATGTATACAATGATCAGATATGTAAGAAGATAAGTGCCATTCACTACCTATGAAATTGATTGATGGAAAAATAATTTAGATTACTTTCTTTTTTTTTAATGCAGAGATTCAGAGCAATTTAACTCCTAACCCTTCAATCTGTGTTGAAAAACAGAGCAGCCTCTGATAATTGCTTATAACAGGAATGAGAAGCCAATCTGACAAAATCTGCCATCTGGATGCCACCAGTAGAGCCAAGCCAGGCAGCTCTGCTCCTGCTCCAGCAAGGATGCACGCTGGGGCTGGATGGGCCTTCCTGCACAGCCTGAGCCTCCCTGGGGCTTTACACACAGCAGGCTGCTTTGCCCTGGTGGTGCAGGCAGTAGGAAGAGGTGACCTGCAGCTCACACCGGGGCCAAGGTGCATCTGACATGAGGTGATGAAAATAAGGAAGCCAAAACCAGAAACAGACACACAAAAAATTACAAAACCTTGGTGAAAGCAAGTGAGAAGAGCCAATTATTTATATGTCACCTGCAGAATATCACTGTTGACTTTCAGAAGGCTGAATAGCATAATAAAAAAAGTAAAGTTTATTGGAGGATTGGGAAAAATATTGCTTATGGAAAATATAACTGTGCAACTAAAACAAGATTCAGTTCAGTGAGGGTTTATCAACAGGTTGTGCTGAAAACTGAGAAAGCAGAGTAATTAGTTTGCCCTGTTAACCAAAGAAGTGATTTATACTTTTGAAACCAGAAGCAATTTAGTAGAGCCATTAGATGTTATGTCGCTATAATTAAGGGATTTTTCTCCTATAGGCCTATTTTTTTTAAAAAAATATGAAAAATTTTCCAATCTCTATTCCCCATAAAGGGTAAAAATATCTTTCTTGTATTAAAGTTCCATGACTCCAAACTGTGTTTCAGTACATTTGATAACCTCACTAGGGCTCTATATTTTAGTGGCAACATATTTAATGCATCCCTTGATGTCATGAAGATGTAAATCTAATTTGAAGGTTAAAGTTTTAAATGGCAATACAGTCTCTTTATTAAAAAGGTAATTTTCCAGTGATGACACATGCACATAATTTGGCAGCTCTTTCTTCCCTGCCCACCTTCCTTCAAGGATGCACAAATATGTCTGTTCTACAAATGGTATATCATTCTCCAAGAAAGGGGGGAAAGAGCAGTGGGCAAGGACAGCTATTTTTTCTCATACAGCAATCAATTCAGAGAACTGTATATCCCAGTGTTAACATTCACAAAAAGGGTGTGTACCAGCAAAAATTAATTACCAATTCATTTTCTTACAGTGTTTAAAAGGAATCAGGTACGTTTCTGACATATCATTTTATTAGAAGGCTTCTTGCAAGAAAATGTTTCCATCTCAGATATTTTGCCCTGCAGGTAAGTAACTTCTAGCAGATAAAGTTTATCATTGACAGGATCATTTTATATCAGGACAGTAGGATGTGTTTCTCCTGTTCAGTACTACCAGTACTTATCATAAACTGTTATTGTGCAAAGCAAAATGTTGTTTTTGTGAAACACACAGATCTAAAGGAGCTATAAACATAACACACCAGATAGGGAGCTGTTTGCTCTTCCAGTACTTTGAGGTTTTTTGTCGTTTTTGTTTTTGTTGTCTGTTTAAATATAATTTCTCATCAGATTTTAAGAATATATGCAATTTTGGGGTAGGGTGTGTATTGGGGGAAGTACTGGTTGATCTCTGAAAGACTGAGACCAATTGGGCCACTAGGATTTGTGGGGATGAGGACAACTTCTAAGTGACAAGGAGCTAATGAAAGGAGTCTTTATGCTGAAACCTGTAGGCTGGGACAGAAGAAAAATGAGGCCCAGCAGAAAACCTGCCTTCATATTGGAACATCAGATGGGCTTCTTGCTGCATGGCAGGCTGAGCCAAAGCCCACACAGCCATAGAAAAACATTCCCACTTTTTCATGTTCATTCTACTGAGAATAATGAGCATGGGAGAGACCTGGCTTCCTGTAGACCAGTCTAGGACTACCATACTGTAGCATTGCCATCACCTAAAGATTTTTCACTAACAGTACAATAAACAAATTTCTGAGCTTAGGCTCATTATGACCAATATTTTGTCTCATTATTTTTCTGTTAATGTCAAAAACTGCTTTGGCAGATCAAACCCCATCATTTGCTAGAACTAATTGTTGGTTGTTAAAAAAAGGACTGCAATTTACCACTTACTATTGAATTCTTAATTTGGCAGCTTATGAAATTTAAGAACACATGAAAGCACATCACAGATGAAAGGATGTGTATTTAATTGCTTAACAGATTTGCTGCTGTGCAAAGACTGCAGAGCTGCTGTCCAAGAAGGATCCCTTGGGCTTCTTCTCTCTCGCTTTCAGAAGTGAGAGCTATCGTTACAACAGAGCACTCTCCTTCCAGGAGTTTTCCAGACTGGTTTGGGTAAGTGTAGAAATTCATACTTATGAGGTAGATCTAAGAACAAATCAAAGTACACTTTGAGAGTCTGGCATTCCTGGCTGTGAAATGAATGGCTAATCTTCTGCTGACTTGAAAGTCAGCAGGAGCAGCTTCATAAATGAGACAAAAATGCAAGACTTTAATTCTTCATGAGTGAGATTTGTTACTGCCAGTAGTACCTATGTAACACATGAGCTCTCCAGCTGATGCTTAACCTGACCTCAGAGATATATAGGCTGTCAGCTGGCAGTTTATATGAGAAAATATCACAGATGTTTGTGAAAATTCACACTGAAGACTGAAGACTAACCCTTCTTAGGTTTTCATAAGCACAGTCTAATTGGATATGATAAATAGAATAAATGTAACTGCCTTCATATTTTTGCAGATAATAAAGTCAAATTCTCATTTGGTATTGTCCTACTTCTAAAATTTTAATGAAGCATTATGATAAGAACCAATTTTCTCTGTTTAATCTAATCTGAACATAACAGACTCAGAGCAGCACAATTACTGTGCTATGGCATATATAGAAAATTACTCATTATTACTGAGATCCAAAGTAGAGAAAGAGAAGATTTCCAAAGGCACAAAATGTCTAGAGCTGTAATTCCTGTTTGCACTAATAAGAAACTCTCACAGTACCGTTAACAAAGTAATCAGCTTTTCAATATTTTAAGGTGATAAAAATAAAATTATAGAAATAAGCAAATAATTTTACATTGCATTTTAAATTTTTTGTTTACTCATTCTTATTTCCAGATTCATATCTTTATGCTTAAGACTTCATATTTAAGATCAAGGACTGAATCAATCTTGTCAAGTGACTTTAGTCTGAGAAACAGCGATAGCAAAGCATGTATATTCACACATTGAAGTTATTGATGGATTTCTGCTCTTTGCCAAATTAATTTCCAAGCAGTATTTGATCTTATGTGAGTTGATAAATATACCTGATCAAACATTTATGGACTAAAGGATTCAAGATGAAATGTCAGATATCATGGCTAACAGTTTTGCTGCACACCTCAATGCCTCAGCCCTCAGGCACAGCATCCTGCCCAGGTCTCAACCTAAAGTTAATGATCCCACTGTCTGTTCTGCTCCATCATTTTTGATCCTCAGTGCCATCTCTTTTTATTATAAGTATGATTGTGATAAGAAAGGTTTCTGGCATGTCACTGTTTATTCCAAAGAGGTCCTAAGGCAAGGAAAAAGGAGAAAAAAAGAAGCAAGAGACCAGCATAGAAAACAAACAGCATCCTCACTGAAAAGGAGGGCCTGCAGAGCACATTGCTAGATCTGATCACAGTCGTACTGAGACCCACTGCCAGCAGCTCATATGTTGTGATAATGACTTCTCCATTACCAGGCAAGCTCAGCCTCATGACTCTGCTTAATTCCGCCATGAATTGTGTCAAGGAGTCAGTACCCCCCTCCAGCAGGGAACAAAAACCTGCTATCCACATATTCCAAGATCTGAACATTCTCAAGAAAAAAAATCTCCCTTTTCACACTGCACATTGTTTCTGAAGGTTCTCTCTCTAGTGCTTTGTGTCCAAGTAACAAGATCTTAAAATAATGAGAAGAAGCCTAGCATAAACCATAAATTCTCATAAATACGAACCTTTGTAGACACTGAAATAAAGGCAAATAGAACTGAGACTTTATAGGGGTGCTGTCTGAAAGCTTGGCATTTTGCAGCCTCTCAAGATCATGAGAGAACAAAGAAAGCTTCAGTTGCTGTTTGTTGAGAGATATGAGATTATGTTTTGGATATATCTCCACAGGTAAGAGTTGGAGGAAAAACATCATTAATGGTTACTATAAGTCTTGCAAATAAAACTGTATTTTCTGAGGAGATAGAAAAATTACAGTTTTCCTTCTGTTAACAGTGAAAATATGCTCTGATAAGTTGAAACATCCTTAAACACCTAGCTGTTTACTTGCTTTGCTTCTGGTGTGGTCTCTGTTGTGGGTAATACAGACAGCCAATATACACATGGCTACGGGATTTTATGCAGCTGAGAGATTGATTCTGGCATCAGCAGTATCCTCTCTCACCCTCTCAAGCATGTAACACCAGGGATATTGCAAGGATAATGGTAAGGAAGGAAGCAATGAGAGCTAAAGGATGTAGCAACAAAGTGAACACAAGGAAAGAAAACAGAAGGAGCAAGGGAGAAAAATCAGCTCCGGGAATGTTACTTCTCCATTTCAATATCTTTGCAGTGGGAATAATTCTACATTGGCCAGAGGAGATGTTCAAATTAATTCTTCCTTTCGTGCTACCTTGTCCTACAACCATCTGACAGACACCTGCAATCAAACCCTTGCCTGAAGCTGTACAGGCAGGAGTATCTACTGTGATGTCTAAGCAGCTGGGGCAGAGCTAAACGCAGCACAGTCAGACACACCACCGCCCAAAACTCCAGGGCAGCAATAAAGGCAGCAGAGCTGTGGTACTGCAGGTTAATAAATGTGTGAGAAAAGCCACCTCTCCTCACCCCCTCAGTTGTCAAGCCACTGTTTTCTTCATTGTGGCAAAATAGACTTGTAGTCAATATGGAAGTCCCGTGGTATCACTGACACTTTTTCCTGGCCAGGGGCAGTGGAACCACTGCCTTGTCCTGTGACAGTGCACAGCCACTTGGCTGCTCTCAGATACACTGAGACTTCAGTAGTGCCACCACCCACAGGTCAGAAAACCTTTCATAACTGCAGCTTGTGTGCCCTTAGCATCTCCCTTAACTTTTGGGGCCTGGCTGCTCAACCTGTGGTTTGCCATTCTAGGAACATCAGGAGCAGATTCCTCGGAAAATTTTACACATGCAGATGCAGTTATCTGTGAAATTAAGGGGCACCTAAAGCAACTAATAAGCCACTATGGGAACAGACAAGACAGCAGGTACATAGTTCACAAACGTGACTGCTAAGAAGGTTCTTAGGTACCCTCTGAAGTCACTTGCTTGGATTCCACATGGGACTATGTCAAAGGTTTGCAAACAGACAGTCCAAGTAGAATATATATGGGGGGAATTTTCATTCAGCTCTGCATCTTTAAATTCAGTGGTTATCTTTGCTATGATAATATCCCATGGAGGCTTTAAACATGCTATTCATCTAAAAATTTTACATAAAGGGGAGAATCATCCACACTCAGGAATTTCCACTGCTTTTCTCAGTTCATTTTCCGATTTGCTTTCCTTCTCACATTTGCTCATATAAAAAAATCTCACTCTTCTCACACAGAAAATCCACTGCTTCTTTATTCTTCCCATTCCTCAAAGGATTCTGGTTCTGCTACAATGTTTGGAATAAACAAAAATCACATGGAAGTGTGCCATGTAGTCTTGTTACTATATTTCAACAGATGGTAAGCAGTATTGTTCTGAATGCCTGCGTAACAAGAAGCTGTGTGTATATCCTTGCAGGGCTTTTTCCTGAGGAGCTGGGAGATGCAGCAAAGCAGCACTTGATGTCATTTACTTCTATTGTTCCTAGTTCTGCTATACACATGTAAAACTAAACAAACGAGATTCTAATTTTGAATGTATTAATCACGCCCACAGTTTGAGAACAATGAAGAATTAGATTAACTTGTATTTGTAGTTGTGCATGTTAGTCTGCATAAAACACACACACACACACTTTGCAGAGAAGTGGGAAAGTCAGGTACCCTTTCTTTCTCTCATCGTGACTATGTCCAGTGGAAGTTGGTGTAATGAGGGTCACATATCATGATTGTCAGATCCAACACAGTAGCAATTATCCAGGAGAGAGCAATTGTGACCACTCTCTGTTCAAAGGAGCAATTTATAGAAGTGGCTCATGAGCTGACAAAATTAAGAATAACCAAAGCTGATGATTAAAAGTTTTGACTAACTCTGCTACCAGAAGTGTTATAAAACTGTAAAGCTGAGGAGGGAGATGCCTGCAGTTGAACACTCAGACTAAAATGCAGGGCCCTTTCCAGTTCTGCCTGCATCACAGCACCAGCCATCATTTTCAGTGGTCTGCATAACACTTCTGTAGTCAAAAGTAGTTGAAAAAATGAAATTTGTCACAAAATCCTACCCAGACACAGAAGTATTTGTTTGGGAAGTGGTCAGTAGTTTCTTTCAAAGTGCTTGAATGGTCTGTCAGCTATCTAGCCAGAAAACAGCAACAACAACAAAATACTTATCATACATCATATATATATATATATATATATATATATATATATATATATATACATATGTATGTGTGTGTGTCGCTGTATATAATTTATGATTAACAAACTACAGATTTTCAGGAATAGTAAGTATGATAAGAAAAGTTCTCAGTCTCAAATATGCCAGCAGTACTGAATTACTTTGAATTAAATACTTTAGGGACATAAATCAACTTAAGGACAGTTCCTAAACATGGAAAGCAACTAAAATGATATTTGTATTCTTTGGTGTATGGAAATAATCAAATTCTTCTTCTGAGGGACATGAAAAGCCCTGCAGATCATTGATGCCAGATAAGATGGTGAGTAATACATTCAGTGCAGGCAGCACAGTGTGTAAGCTGCAGACTGAGCTCTGGGTGGCAGAAGCCTCAGGCAAGAGGCCATGAACTGGACCCTTTGCACAAAAAAAAGGGCACAGGGACCTGTGGCCCAGCCAGGTGACCAGGCAGAGACACAGGAGAAGCTGAAGACTCAGCAGGAAGATCCCAGACTTTCATGTGCATAGACTGTGAAGGCATAAAACCCAGGGCTTACTTTATTTGGTGTCTCTTCCTGGAGGCGCTCAGCTTGAGCTGTTTCTGTGTTACTGCATCATGAATAAATTGCTTTAAGGATGCAAGAGAAACCCAGCCAATATCAAAATCTGATCTGTGTGACTATGGTGGGTGTGTTTAGGCAGCCAAGCACGGCATCCATGTGCTGAGCAGAGCCATCCACTGAGATGGAGCTTCAGTCCTAGCAGTGCAGTCTCTGGTGGTGGGGATGTGGCTACCAGAGTGCCCCCTCTGAACAGTCAGACAGGAAAGTTTCCTTACACATGAGACATTACAGGATAAGGTAGTACAAGGGATGTACCACATAGCCTTGAAAAATACTAAGGGTCACACTGGCTAACCCAAGTAATTTGTCCTACCCTTACATCTGTGACACTATGCTGGCTTGGTGCACCTTTTATCTCAGTGTGGCTGAAAGGAAAAACACATCACCAAGAGGCAGGAAGAAGAACTTTGAAGGAGAAAAGAATGAAGGTTCTGTCTTTCTCCATTTATTTATTATTCCAAGGGTGGTATGAGACTGATTGAATTCCTATCTGGGTGTGTATCTTAGTTAATGTGTCAACAGGCATTTGAAATAGCAACTCTCTCCATTCAACCTGCTCTATCTGACTGAAAGAATTCAGTGTGCTTCGAATAAAAGCAAGACTCCCTATAACCAAATTATTGCAAAGATGGAAGGAGTGGATGAGCGTTTTGAGCAACTGACTCCAATTTCAGTCATTGATGCTGACATTACTGTATGATGAATCTTAAAATTAGACTTTTTTTTGCCTTACTTTTCCTTCTAGAATATGGCTCCATACTCTCCACCTTCAGAAATATTTCCTTTTTGCAGCTGCAGATGAATTATGGCTGATTCAGCCCTAAATAGTTTTATCATATCATTTGGGTTAGCTAGTTCTGCAGTTTCCAGCAGTGTCCTCTGGGACATGCATATAGGAAAGAACCACCCTCTCCAGCCCCATTAGAGACATAATTTTACATTCCTAACTAAGACAAATCCTTTTCACTTCTTGAAGTTAAAGGTGTTTTCCCAAATGTCCTTTCCCACTACTGAGATCCTAGCACACTCATGCTATTAGCCCCAAGACGTGTCTTTAACCTGTGTCCTGCTTTACCCATTTCTACCCTTGTCCTCAAGATCACATCATGTCAGTGCACGAGATTCTGATACTGCCATACACCACAGATGATTCCTATATGTGTCAGTCAATTTAATTTTCATGCTCCTGTCTTTTATGCCGAGGTCTTTATTAGAAATAGTAAATAAACTTTGTCCAGAGAGTCCTTGAGAAAATTGTCTAGTAACCTCTTTCAGCTTGATCATTTGCCTCACAGCGTGACTCATTGTCATCTCTCATTTAGAGAGCTCCTTACTACATCTCAGTTCCTGTAATAATCTCCATCTTCACCATTTTAGCTGATAATTTCCCATGTGACACTGCATCAAATGCTTTGCTCAAGGTCAGACAGATTTGATCTACTGCTTTTGTCTACAAAATCACAGCTTTCTTTTTTTTTCTAGAAACATGAATGAAGATTCTTATCAATTTTTGATTAGATAGGCATCAGGATAGCCTGACACAATGTGCCTCTGACCAAACCTTACTATATTTCATTCCCCCTTCCATTTATCTGCAGAGTTTTAATTAGTGTTTCTTTCAAAGTTTCCTACATAATCCCTGCATGCCAGTGAGGTCAGTAAAGCTCATAAGCCATAAGGAGATATTTTAAGTTTCCCAGAAGGTAATGTGATAATTAGGACAAAGCAATAATATTGATGCAGCTGTGGGTGGCAGGGGGAGGTAGAAGAAACAAGTAACTTAACCTCTAACCAAAGTTATGCATATTCTCCCAGTCTTTCCTCTACAAAATCGGGAATGACATTATCCAGTACAAAGTGGAAAAGCAAGAACAAGTAGAATTAAATTCTGGCTATACCTGTACCAGCGCAAATCAGCAGTCCCTCTCCTGCACAGCTCTCTCTGTCAGGGCACCATAGCAGGTACCTAGGGAAAAGGACAGAAACAAGAAAATCCTACTGTTCTGCTTTCCCACTAGCTACCCCCAGCTCCACAGGTTTGTGGTTAATGGATAATTGAGGAAAAGTATCTGTCTGTTAAATAGTTCTTACTGTACTGGATTGCTTTCCACAAATCAATGTAAGTTTCTAGCATTCACAATGTCTATTGAAACCTTGTTTATTTTGAGTTCATTACAAGCTGCTTCTTCTTGATGCCCTGTAGCTCTTAACTACACCAAACTATCACACCTCATCACCGTCTCCACTCCACAATACAATTCCTCTGTTTTGTCCCTTAGCTCTGTTTTCTGGAGCTGAGCAGCCTTACCCGTGGAGGTATTACCTGGGTATAAGCCATTGAACATCTTCAAGCACCTTTGCTACCCTCCTCTAGGCTTTGTCTTATATTTTCTCTGCCTTCTCAATATCCATCCTAAGATCTTTCAGGATGAAGCCAGATCCATACTGAGATTATTCTGGGATGTATTTAAAAAACACCCGAAAGACAATGCAGTCATTGGTCACAGCCAGCAGGTCATACTTTGCTCTGCACTGGTGTGGCCTCACCTCAAGTCCTGTGTGCAGTTTTGGGCACCACAATATAAGAAAGATATAAAGCTATTAGAGAGTGTCCAAAGCAGGGCTGTAAAGATGGTGAAGGGCCTTGAGGAGAAGCTATATGAGAACAGCTGAGGGCACTTGGTCTTTCAGCCTGAAGATGAGGAGACTGAGGACAGACCTCATTGCAGTTCCTTGTGAGGGGAAGAGGAGGGGAGGCACTGACCTCTGCTCTGTGGTGACAGTGACAGAACCTGAGGGAATGGCCTGAAGTTGTGTCAGGAGAGGTTTAGGGTGGATATTAAGAAAAGGTCCTTCACCCAGAGGGTGTTTGGACACTGGAACAGCTCCCCAGGGAAGTGGTCACAGCACCAGCCCAACCTCACAGAGTTCAAGAAGTGTTTGGAGAACACTCTCAGGCACACAATGTGACTTGGGATGTCCTGCACAGACACAGGAGTTGGACTTGATGAACCTTGTGGATCTCTTTCAACTCTTATTCTGTGATTCTGTGAATTTCCACAGTCCCGTTCCTGCCCCTTCAGAAAAATCTAACCATTTAAAACTTTGTGAACTCCATTTTTTAGATGTCTGCTCCTGGTTCAACAGGTAACAAACAGAAAACAGCAAGTTAGCACTTTACACTGCCATGTTTAAATCCTGTTTGAGAGATACCACTGTCACACCTGCCTGAGGCCATTCATAATATCTTTCTGATTTAACTTTTATTTCTGCACAAGATGTTTTTACACTTAATAGATCTAATTACCCAGTTATAGACAAATTGCCCCTCACATCCTGCATAAAAAAAGGTCAAATAGACATTAAGAGCCCAGACAGTGGTGCTGTACCAGAGTGGGGCTGCCCAGAAGAGCTGCCCATTGCCTGGAGCCTCAGCTCTACCTAAGCACATGCACCTTCCCAGGGCTCCAACGAGATTCAGCACAGCCTGGTCAGGCAGCCAACAGTGCAATCTTATTTTATTTGGAGGAAAGGCAAAAGCTAATAGAACACTGTAGAAATGGCACAAGGGAAAATGGAGCATGCTTGTTTTAATACTTTTATTAAAGAAAAGCATAGCATTACTGACTCTTTAACTTTTCATTCAATGTCACTTACTCTTATTAATTTATTAGAAGATTAATTTTTACCAAGTGACTACACAAGCATTTTCCATTTCAGCTGAAGAAAGACTTGTGATTTTTTTTTTGTGAACTCAAAGAAGAAAGTGAACATAAATTTGTTATACCTTGTTCACCCAGAGCACAGATGTGATTGAGATTTTCAGCTTTCCCTGACACTGCATGTCTGCTGACATTGCACATGTGATCCAATACAAAAACTGATTTTAAAAAGCATTCTGTATAGCCAGCACCTGTATGTCTTGCAAAGCTTCAAAACTGATAGTCTATCTTAGCACACAATGCTGTAAACTTACACAGTTTTTCAAAACTGGTCTTTTTTACAAAGAGCTTTTGCCGTTGATGCATTTTTTCAGGCTTGTGGTTTTGTACCACAACCAATATAACAAGAGAACATTGCCCTCTGGTGTCACAAGCTTTGTGCTTGGCAGGGCTCTCCACCTGCACTTTCTTACTCCTTTTCTTCCTTCTCTTTATTCACTGCAGTGAGAGCCAGGCTGTGGTACACAGGCATTAACCAGCAGAAGGTATGGAAAGGGATGTTTCCTATTCAATGGGAAATTTTTTGCAGTCATGTAACAATTTCCATGGGTGTGAAAACAATCTTTCTAAAGTACTGAAAGCCAGAATTAGCTCCTTTCAGGTTGGGTGATACTGTTAAATCTTAGCTGATTCTCTTGTTTTGACCAATTCATCAATTTATTTATTCATCTTCTTGATGTTTTGGTTGTTTTGGTTTTTTTTAGGATTTTAAATTAATATTAGAATTAAAGTTAGCAGAAGACTGAAGCTAAATCCGGTAGCTTATGGTACCAATTTCTTTACTATCACCAGAGTTTTTCTGATCATAACTGAGTTCTCCAGCCTGCACTTGGAGACATCTGAGTTCTGCCTAACTGCTCACAGGTTTGTCCCCAAGCACACTCCAGTATATTAGGGCAAAGGAATGGCAGAAAACAGCCAAATCAAATGCAAAGAAGCCAAATGATTACTTCGTGTTGGATAACAGTACCAAAAGAGAGAGAAGCAGCATCATTGTTTAAGCAGTTGGGGAAGAGACAGGAAGGGCTGCAGTGGGAGTAGCATGAAGCTTAAATTTATCTGCCTAGCCTTGCAGGTTCTGCTGTCAGGTGGTTTGCACAAAGCAGAATAGCAAGGTAAAGTGCCAGATTTTGTTACCTCAACTCTTAAAGCCAAAGATCATTTTTCCACTCAAATATTCCAGATGTTTAGTAAATGCCATTTTCAAAGAGATAGTTGCCACAATGAATAGATCTTGCGAGCTAATTAGTCCATACAAAATATATAGACAGTCATTTTTTCTAAGGAGTCAGTGGTGATTCCAACAGATGATCCACTAATTCCATCAGTGACTTGCAGCCACTCTGAAAACCACAAGGTACAGAAGTTTAAGGTACAGCCTCAAAACATAAGGTAGAGACTGACTACAGGGGTGGCCAGATGGTGCTGCTTGTAATTGGCTGCCTGTTATACAACTCCCTGGGTGCTGTCTAATGACTTACTTTTTGCTCAGTGGGATCCTACATCTAGCTTTAGCCTGATAATAGTTGATGGTCTAGGCTCACCTCTAGGTAGGACCACTCACAGACCATGGAAATATTTCCAGAGATTATTTTTTTTCTCCTCTTACCCTAAGCATTGGAGGAACATGCTCCTCTTAGTCCATTAACCAGAGATAAATAGATAATAAGATGAGAGCAGGCACACTCAGCTTTATATATGTGGCTTTCTATCTGTCCTCTGGACTTTTCCCTAGAAACACCAGACCAGTTTTTACCCAGACTCTGTGGGCACTCATTTAAGAGAGCCAGCCTGAAAAATACTCCAGGCCAGAGCTTCTGAGCTCTGTTCCCAGCCGATAAGCTGGTCCAGCTGTAGGCTAGGGAGAATTTCTCCCAGGATGATAACTCGGTCAAAATAAAGAGGAATTTAATAACAATGATAGAACACCTGTTGTGGTGTGTGACCAGCTCCTGGGAATGAGGTGTCTTCTCTCTGAACCAATCATCTTTTGCTGCTCTTGGAGTTGCGAGTCATGCTATAAAAACAAGTGTGTTTCTGAATAAACTTGTCTCTTTCTTTCTTATCATGAAAGAAGACCATGTAGCTGTGTGTTTTATTTCTGCCGCATCTAAAGGGTTAATACCCCTTTCCACGGCTACGAGACTCTTGACTATCTTCCAACCACTGAATTAAATCCTTGCTGATAGACTGAACACACAGATTTTCTTCCCAGCCATTTATAGGACTGTTCACTTCGAATTATTAACCAAAAAAGGCCTAATTTTTCTGCTTTTACAAGAAAATATAAATTGCCCTCTTGAAGAATTGAGGGCTGACATTATTTTTTGTGCATTTCCCATTTGTAGATGGCTTTTATAGAGGCCTTTGCTATAAGAAGGATTGAAAGAGGGGAATTAGGAGGCTGAGGTCAGATATGTTTAATTTAGGAATTAGAGAAAAAAAACACTGCAAAACTGAAATTTGAGAGGAACTTCAAGCTAGACTTCACCAAAAAAAAACTACAGGGAAAAAAAAACCCAAAAAAAGCATTTTCTTTTTTCAAAAGAAAAATACATGTAAATAAACAAGTTCTGAAAAATCTCTTAAGGTACTGAAGAGGGAAGTAGAGAGATAACTGTATAAGAAAAATTGGTTCTGGAAACCAAAATGCAGTCTGCAAGCACTGCTCTATAAAACTATTTTTAAAAAACAAACATCATAATAAACATGTGGTAAATATGTATTTTGTTAGTATTTGTCATTTTAATGTCTTTAACAATGTCTGTCTATATCTCCCCTATTTAGAACCAGCATAGTCCTTTGGTGGATCTATACCAGACCAAATCAAGGCTGAATTTTACTTTTTCTTGCTATGTTACTTCTTGGCTTGTTTCTTCTATATTACTTCTTGGCTTCTTGACAGTTTGGAGGATTTGGCAGCAATGAAGCTAAAACTTGTTTCAGGCTACAGTGCTTCAATCTGGGTGTGAAATTCAATGACCGTTTTAAATTCAGATTTTGCAGAGTCATGACATAAACAAATGTAGCATTGGAAGACATTCTCCATAGGAAGCTGTTGAGCAGACAGAGAGCAGACTGAAAAAGGTGGGGTGACCTCACCAAAATTGACTAGATTACCACACCAAGGGTCAGGCATTAATTTTGCCCTTAAGATTTATTTGCAGTAAATCATGTCATGCATGCTCTCTGAGGCTACCTCTCTGAGGTAGATCCTATTTCTCCATTTTTGCAAAACAAGTATTTAAAAAAAAAATTTACACATTACCTGACAGGTGTAGTAGTCAACAAGCTGAAAGTTGTTGATTTGTCCTATATGTCAGAGAGCCAATATTTTCCTATGCATCAGTTTGTCTTTCCACCTACTTCATTAGTTTGACTTATTTTTTAGGATTTCAAATAAATCCATGGAGACTTTTACTTGTCACTCCCAAAAATCTGCTGAACTGCCCTTTTGAATTTGGTGCCATGAGATCAGGTCTATTGCTTCATCTCTGTTGGGGAGTAGTGGTCTTCAGCAAGTGATTTTCCATATTGCTTTCCAAGGAAGCTGTTAGGAAATATGATTGAGACCACACTGACTGGAAAGGTTTCTCCTTAGCTCCTGCATAGGTGTCTCCAGAGGCTGGTTAGTCAGTCTTTGCAAATCTTTGAATTTGCAAGTTACTGTTGGCTGAAGAAGGCACTGAAGCCCCTGTAAACTGAGGCAAATTGCAGACAAGCTGACTTTACTTCACTCTCTTTAGTTATTTACCAGATTAGAAATTTGCATACAAGCATCCTGGGAATAGGCACACTTGGGAAGAAGGTCTGCAGAAGGGAGCAGCATGCTTCAGTAGCACAATGAGGTTCATCCAGACCTCTGGCCCTGGAGGTGAAATGGAGGATCAGTTCCTTAGACATCTGTCTCACCCATCTGCTTTTGGACTTCATGCACAGCTTTGGCAAAGATCTTAGAGGCACACACTACCTCTTACACATTCCTATAGCACCTGGGACAGTGGAGTGTGATCACTTTTAAGGCTTTAAACAGCACTGCTACAATAACGATTGGTAGAGAGAGTCAGATAATTAATTACTTTCCAGAAAAACTTACTCCCTAGTATAGTGTTCAATACAAGTATTGACTGAATTAATTTAATTTCAGAGTTTCAGTAGCAGCTTTATGGTTATTTTTTATTTTAGAGTTGATTTTGTGTTTATCAAGACTTTGTTAATGCTAAACTAGGACTGTCTCTGGGATGCTTGGAATTGAACTTTAACCTTTCATTTGCATTCAGACCCAGTACAGCCACCCTAACCCAATCCAGCCGTGCTATCTGGGTGTTGGGTGGTCGTGTTTGCCCTGAGTGTCACAGCTAGTGCTGTCACTGCTCCTTTTGCAGCTTCTTCTGCACACAGATGTACTGAGCAGATAAACTCTGTCCCTCCCCATGTAAATCTCATTTCCTGAGACCTCTCCTGCCTTTCTGTCAGCTGCTGAAAGAAGAAAAGATTACTCCCACTTTAAATTCTCTCTGGTCTATTCAAAGCGGTAGATGCATATCTCATCATAAACTGATACAACTCCATTATTTTCAGTGGAACTATGCCTATGTACACAAGATTCAGATCCAATTGCTTTCCAAAAATATCGAGACCACTACCCTTTGGCGGTGTCTGTTTAATGGTTTCTGCTGCAAGTTACTGTTACCAACACAGACTATTCTTCAGCCTAAAGCTCCTTACTGAACTGGGGCAGCCTCCTACACCCTTATCCAGAACATGATTCCAAGTGTAAGTCTATAAACAGAAATGCAGGGACTGACAGCAGCCTGCCTTTTGGAAAAATCTGTTTTTTATCTCCTGTCTTTAGAACAATAACTCATTTTTAATGAGTTTGATTTTCTTTTTTTAAATGTTGCACTATAATTTAAGGCTATTATTTTATTGGGGAAAAAACCCAACGTGTAATGAAACAATAGATATATTCATCTTGATATTCAATGCCTATTCCAACGATATTTTGGTCTCCTGGTAACATTACTAATGACTTGTCAACATGAAAGAGAGAAAGAGTGAAGCTATTTCACTGGATTCTGAAACAGCATGAAATCAAGTGCGGGTTACACCGATTTTGCAAAAACACACTGCTGGCAGCAATTCTCTCTGTGTTCAGCAAACCATGAAATAACACTATATCAAATTTCTGGAACTTGAAAACAGGGAAGCAATCCAAAAACAGTGGCCTTTTGGCAATGTCTAGCAGAAAGGTGGAAGTGCTGAAACATGGAACTTCCTTTCTTCCTCCTCTCCCCATGCTCAGATGTTCACAAAGGATCAGTGTAACAATCCACCAGAGCACAGCTCAATGGAAACATGGAAATTAATTGTTGCAGTCACCTCATTACTCGACTGTCAGTGTTAATAGATGTTTAGCACTGCAATAGAGCATCGGTGGTGTATGATTTTGTGACTGCAGATAAATGATTTTAAAGCAACAGCTCACCACGAGCAGCTGAGCCAGGTGCTGGACACTGGCAGTACAGCTCGGGATGCTTGGGATGCTCGGGATGCCCCTGCCCTGCGGCTGGGAAGAGAGGGAGGGATCAGAGATGCACAGCTCCCTGCTGCTGGGTCATGGCCAACTTGTCTCACATGAACAGAGCAGGGCAATCACAGGGAGCCCTAAGGTCTGTATGCCAGAGCGTAAAAGTGATACAACATTTAGAAGGATCTACGATTTGCAATTTCTTCTAAATTTCCAGAGGACTACTAGAAATATAGTGTCATCACCACTCTGTGGCACCAGCAAGCACAAAGATAGCCCTGCACCTGCAGAGCTGTTTGGAGGCAGTGCTTCTGAGGAACGGGTCAACTGGCTCGGAAAACTCACTTCACTACTTCTCTTTCAAAAGCTCAGCATCAAGCATTGAAGTACACAAACAGTTTGTTTATTTATGTATCATGATGAAGCAAGAAATATCATTTCAAAACATTGGTAGCTTCATCGTCAGACTTCTCAACTGTGCCTGTTTTGGAAATAGACTAAGCTAAAAAACTCAAAATTCTACGTGAATCCAGCCCTGAACAGAGTGTCTGTCTGGATGAGGTTGAGGATATGGCCATAGCTGATCAGAAGTGAGATGTCCTGGAAATAAATTCCAGTGAAAGCTGGGACAGGATTCCTCAGAGTCCTTTCTTCATGTGGAAATATAATCCTGGGGAATAAAGACCAATGTGTTCAGAAAATTTCATCTAATTCTATCCTTATTAAGCAAGATAGTTCAGACCCTGACAAGACAAAGGACTAGGCTGTTACTTTTATTATTCTTTTTATTTCTATGGGAGAAGGTGCACAGTGAAAATGATCTCACAAGAGATCTTCTGCTGCTCATCCTTTTTATTTTCCAAAACTTGAGTGATGCTTCAGAAGCAGAGGCCAGGTTTAGTCAACAAACAGTAAGTAATTGTTATAACTCACACCTGTCAGAGCTTGTCTATACCAGACGAAATATTTTACTGACTTTTGTAAAAGTGACGTTGGTTTAACGGGTGTTAAATTGTCATCCACACATGAAAAGTCTTTGATTTGGGCTTTCCAGTGCTGAAGCTCTGTTCACCCAAGGTAGTTTCTTTGGTTTGTTTGGTTTGTTTCTACAGATTTTGTTCTGCAGATGTCACTTTTTCCCTCTCCTTCTGTGCTTACAATACTCAAAACATCAGTCGAAAAGGAACTTTGAGTGTCTGTAATTCACTACAGAAACTTTTCAGGCTGCAAAAGAGACAGATGAGACACTAACACTGACAGTATCAGCAAAATAAATCTTTCAACAACAATAAATTGTATCTGTGCTTGTTTATTGAGTTTGGGGTTTTTTCACCTGTCCAAACTGATGGAAGCTCATCAAGACAATGCTACACAGGATTGAGAGTATACTTACCAGCTGACAAATTTGTAAAGCCACACAAATCTTGAAGCTTGTATAAGAAAGTAACCAATGTTTTGTCTTTTTCTTCCCTATGTCAGTGTGGAAGCCTAGAAGATAAGGAGCTAATGTCTCAAACACTGATAACTGGATGGCTGTGGAGCCAACCACGGACTGTTGATAATAACAGACAAGGAATGTTTCTAGTAACACGTGGTAGGAAAGAATGGGATATGGCTGGAAAAGGGGTCCATGCAGAAGCAGGGCAGCACTTTCCCAGGACAAGTTTCTTTGTTCTAGTTCCTGGAGATGAGCACAGCACAGTACAGTACAAGCACAGGAAAGAGGCTGAGAAGTGGACATGGACAGTAGGGGGGATCAAGACCACGCAAGACCCCCAAAGCCCTTCTGACCCATGTCCAGAAAGGTCTGAAAGAAGAGACTATGCACAGTAACTACTTTTCATAGAAAGATAAACCTATCTTCCAGAGAGAAAAAATCTGCCTATAAAGAGGTACCCCAACCAAGCCTGGGCAGAGCCCCCAAGACTCTGAACATCTCATCAGCTAGATCAATGCTGGAACCAGAACTGGAAGCTTGCTTACTTCCTTCCTTCTTTCTTTTTCTTTCTCATTTTTTCTCTCCGTCTTCCCTTTAATTAATCTCTTTCTCTTCCATGTACTTATATAGAGGTCAGGGACTAAATAATATACCACTTTCATGGCCAAGTAATTTACTAACAACATTTTGTAAGTTTTAGTGAACCCTCTGACTTTTGTCGTTCCTTTTGACCATGAGCATTTATGAACCTTGGATGCTCTTTTTCCACACAACAGGAACAAAAATACTTTGCTCTTGAATTGCATGCCTCATTTCTATTGCTCTCAGATCAGTACCCATGTACCTATACACTCCTCAGTTATGGTCTGTGCTCTTCATCTCAGTTACCACACCAGGAGGTAAAGAAGGCTTTTTAAAAAGCAGCTCAATTCTTTCAAAGTAGTCACAATCAGAAAGGCTACCAAGAGGTTGCAGTGATGTAGATAGGATCTTGGGCTCATATGCTTGCAGCAAGTGAAAATTCCAGAAATATCCACATGAGAGGAGGAAGAAGACATACTGTTACTGCAATCTACTATGTACTACCTAGACTATTTTCTTCACCCTGAACCAGGCTTATTTCTGCACAGAAAAATCCTCTTGAACAAAGAATACCCTTTCTCTTGGGCTACATGCAATATCCTAAAGCTGGATATTAGATAAGTTTTTCGTTAAGATGGTAAGACTGAAGCATGAATTCACTGTTTATTATTGAGCCTTGCATCTTCTTGAAAGTGAATTCAGAAAGCTGTCAGATTTATTTCTCTGTGGAGAAAAGAGATGGCATGATTCCAGTAACGGCAGCAATGTAAAATCCTTTAGTACCTCATGTCTTTAGAGGCTCCATTTGCAGATTTTCATGCTTTGGCTAAATGCAGCCAGGATTTTGCTATAGGTAAACTTGCATATGACTCGGCTCTACCTCCTGTGGTAAAACATATCCTGACTGCCAGCAGTTCAACTGTTGAACAATAGAGGAAAAAAGAAAGAAAAGTGCTCTTGATGCTAGGGCGTGTGACAGCATAATCTTCTTAAAATCTCTTTTCTACTGCAGTCTTGGGCACTGATATTGGTCTCTAGTGTCAAATATGCCTTATCATTCAAAATGGAAAAATGTTACATTAGAAATCACTGGTTAAAGAGTGGTAAAAACTAAATACAACCACATGCTGCCATGTGAACAGTCAGCAGAGACTGCTGACTTTTGACATGTCAAAGCCCAAGAAGTAGATTGTCTTTCAGAGAAGGGAAGGTGTAGGACAATGAGGATTACTCACTGATAAGCAACTGGGACAAATTTGCTCCTTCCCCAACATCAACTCATAGAAAGGAGTAATTTATTCTATTCTTATCACAAAATACAAGTATTGTGGGGAGCAGGACTCATGTTAAAGTATTACATCAGCATATGCTTTCCACCAGCAAACAGAAGTAAAATTCTGTGGATCACAAGTTGCCGAGGTGGAGCAAAGAAATTAAGGCATAGCAACAGTGAATTTGGGGTGGTAGAAAGGGATCTGACTCATCAATCACCCTTCTGGCTGCTATTAGTTTATGCAACATGATATCATGTCAATCATACGTCAAGGATCCCTGCAATGAACAGAGTTTCCTCTTTGGCATCTCTTTAAGTGCAAATAAAAAAAAAAAAAGATTACAGCACTGACAGTTTGGGTACCAGAACCTGTTTTAAAATTCAGATTTGCTCTTCAATTCTCCCCTCCTTTTTTCTTTGGATTTATTTTTACAGCCTCACATCTAAATGCATTTTTCCTGACTCACTGGATCAATTGATATTTTTCATCATCTCTCGGAAAGGATTCAGTTTTAAAGATGATATTTTGGTTAGCAGGGTTTTTTTGTTTATCAGTTTGGGGGGCAGTTGGGTTTTTTTATGCTATTAGTGACCCCTTAGACATTTTGATGCTTTTACTGTCCTTGAAAAGAAATTCTCCTTCTGAGTATTTCTAAATACAGTGTATTCCATTTTCGCTACATAAAAATTGGTGGTTATTAGCATTCCAGAGGCAACATGTCTACCAAGCTGACTGCAACAAAGATAAATTATCTCGTTTATGCTGCATGAATTCTCTTCTTTATATAAATACACACATCTATGGGACTATCTAACTTCATCATTCTAGCAACAGATAGCTACATAATCAAATTACTTAAATTAAAAATTAATTGAAAAAAATCTTTTCTTAACCCTATCTTGTCTGAATAAAAATAAACTATAATTACTAAAACTTGCTGTATATAAATTTAGCCAGGAGACAATTTCCAGTGAACTACACAACAACATTTCCATTTCATTTCAAAGGTGAACAGTTTTGATGAATACTGTGGGTTTTGTAAATACAAACCAGACACTAATAACAAGGGCCTAATAGGCAAAAAAATGAACCCCCAAGGACAGGAACCTTCAGGCGAAGTTATGAAATTACATTACTAGTGAATTTATGGTAAACACTTGTTAACTCACCTCGGTATGTGTATTTCAGCAAAGCCATTACATTTAACAGAAATCCTAGCCCTGCTTTGTGTGACTGAAGGAGGCTGAGGATGAGGAGGAGCTGTCAGTGCTGTGGTCCATTGCTCCCAGGGCTGCCAGCAGTGCAGCAGCTCTGCTCTGGAGTGCTGGTCCCAGGGGCTGCTGTCCGAGGGGTTGCTGTCCAGGAGAGCCATGCTGGGCATGCTGCCCACACCAGCAACGCTCTCTGCATGGGAAACACAAACAAAACGATCCTCACAGCACACAAGTATCACTTTTCCAGATGGGATAACACATAGACTTGTACTCTGCACCTGTACGAAGTTCCTTAATATGCTGTCTTAAAGATGTCACATTAAAGCTGGGGGGTGGTAATTCATCAGTTAGCCTAAATTAGTCTTGTACATCGAATTTTTTATCTTTTTCACCAGCTCTGAAGTGTTGTCACAGTATGTAACACAGAGCTGTCTGTTACACAGTTATAAACACGTGCATATAGCATGCAAATATCTGCATATGCTGGGTACTTATAGCTTCGTTCATATTCCTTTGTTCATATTTCTGGACCTTTGGTCTTGAGCTACCTGAGGTTTTGACATGGCTGGGCCTGGATACACTCAGTGTATTTCTGAACAGAAAACAGAAATTCCTGTCAATGCTCTGGAGGAGGCTGGGAAGAAAGGAAATGGCTTAGGCTATCATTTCATATTTCCACAGTTATAAAGCATAGACAATGGTTTCTTATCACTCAAAAATACATTTCTGGACACAATGCCAATAAAAATAATGAAAACAAACAACACAGCTTCCTAAACAAAGATAATAGGAAGTTTCTGACATTTCTGGCAGAATTTTGCAATGTTGTAAGCCATCATAGAATTGAGCTGAACTTTGTGATACAGATCTATTCTAGTCCTAACAGTGAGGTTCCAACATGCCAGCATTGAAAAAGAGATGCAATTTTGTGTCAGGAAGGACAGGCAGAGACAAGCTATCTGTACACACCAAAAGAAACGTCACTTCTATAAATCCACTCCCCTGTAAAAAGAGCTATGTTTATATTCATGAAAATGTTTTTCCTCCTGAGACTTATTTTGTCTCTTCTTGGTTGCACTATTACATTTATTTAAATATTATTTAAATTCACATCTCACCATCCAAATATAACAAAGCCTCCAAGGGAATTTAAGATGATATAGAGCAAGCTAAAGTGATGTTCAATTTTTAATCCCCGTCTTCCCATACTAAACAAAAAGGATGAACGTGTCTTCAGCAAATGAAACATTGCTGTGTCATTACAAATTTCCAGATGGTGCTAGCAATAAGTGAATGAGTTCATATCTCTGATGTAACTCCCATTAAATTAATGGTACTATACCAGGAATTAATTTGCCCTAGATCTGTACAAGTCAAACATAGAGAACCGTAGTAACAGTAGTTTTCTGCACTCTATTCATTAAATATATAAATCACAGAAATTTCTTAATTTACACAAATTCTTTTTGTAAATCACTTCATCAGCATATAATAAATTTCATGCATGCATTTTATATAATTTAACAGCAGCACACAATTATATAAAATAATTTCATTGGAACATAGCATGTTATCTTACTTACTATAATCTGAATTAAGCTATGTAGTATTTCCACTTATAGAAAACTGGCCACTCTGGATATTAATGGGTCAGTGGTGGTCTTTTAGTGACTGACATTACAGAGGAATAGCATTAGAAGTGGAAAAATAATTTAGAGCTTAGCTAAAATATCTAAATCATAGAGCCACAGAATGGTTTGGGTTGGAAGGGACCTTAAAGATCATCCAATTCCACAGGCAGAATTTCACTTCCAACTAGATCATATTGCTCAAAACCCTACCCAACCTGGCATTTAACACTTCCAGGGATAGAGCATCCCCAGCTTTGCTGGGCAATCTGTTCCAGTGCCTCACGACCCTCACAGTAAAGGATTTCTTTCTTATGTCTAATCCAAACCTACTCTGTCAGTTTAGAGCCATTTCCCCTTGTCCTAACTCTACATGCCCTTGTCAAAAATTCTTCTCCAGCTCTCTTGTAGCCCCCTTTCAGGTACCAAAAGGCTTCCATTAGGTCACCTTCTCTTCCCTGAATTTCTTATCAATGACAAAGCCTGCAAAATAAACTGTAAAAATAAGAGGTAATGGAGGTGAAATATAAACTGGAAGTTATGACCACAAAACAAATTAGTCCTACGTTGCAAGAAAAAGCAGGAAAAGTATGGAAATTACTAGAAATGCTAGCACAGACAATACCTTTGGTAATAGTAGTTGGGAAAGGACAAGTCAGTGTTCTAGGAAATGCTTCTAAAACGGTTTTTCCTGACAATTCAGTGCAGGATATCTTTCTTATTTCTCTCAACAGCTAACAATACTGGAGAAAGCTTAAGCCTATGCTTGGTATGACAACATGTTTTATTTTCCCACTCCTAGAAAATCCCACTACACAGAATTTACAGGAGATTTAGGAAGTGAGAAGTAAGCAGATGAGGTTGAAAAACCACCTCAGCAGTCCCGTAAAAAGGCCAGCAGATGTGCAGCCCGAGCATCATGAGTTATGCTTTCAGCAAAGTTCAGTCCTTGTCTAACTCTATTTTCACATAAATCACTGAAAATTTTGTAATTTTGTTTAAGTATTTTTGAAACTCATGGCTGAAGTTTTTGTTAAGGAGCTATTTAGGCAAGAGGGACTTTTATTGTAAGATTCAAGATTTCTAGTCTGCTTGCTGGCTGATGCCACCTCTAAAAGCACGATGAAGGATACTGCATTTCTGTGCTAAAGATAATAGAGGTGGTATTGATCAGACCAGCTGCCTGAAAGTCGGACATCCAGTCTAAGCCCAGTGGCAGCAGGATGACCATACAGACTCAATAAGGAGATACTGAGGCTTCCATTACAGTTACTTGAAAGAAAGATGTGTTTTCAGAAGCAATTAATTTCAACCTGTCTAAGGTACATGAGTTATTCTCGAAAGTTTCTCCTCTAGCTCAACTTTTCCCAGCTGTACAGGGAGTCTTAGTGACTTTCTTAGACCTGACACCTATTACAGAGTCTAAATTGGGCAAGAGGAATGGCACCTCATCTAGTAAGATAGTAGTACTAGTTGGTGGGTTGTTTTCAGTGATGGAAAATATTTGGACATAATTAGTCTCTTCTCACACTAAATGTTGTTTTTAATGGGATAATACTTGGGCAGTGCAACCTTGAAGCATCTCCAGTTCTCAGACCTAGCATATTTTGAGTTTTTTAAGCCTTTTTTCATTTGAGATTTCACAATACAGGTGTTATTGCTTATCTTCACAGGGTACCTAGAGGAAAGATTCACAATGTGCCTGGCTCAATTCACATGTGTTAACAAATTGCCTTTTCTGAAGACTTTGAATGAAAATTACAGTAACAAACAACACATGAAGGTAAGCACTAAACAGCAAAATACAAGGAATACAAAATACCTGGGAAATTCTGTTATAGCAACACCTCAGCCATTATTGGATATTAAGAAGTGCCATGCTCTGTGTTTTGGGGTCAGTCTAGCAGGTTCCCCCAGATGTAGACACTGGCAGAAAACACCAGGGAGCTCAAAGGAAAGATGCTATTGCAGCTGATTTATTCACAGGGCAAATGTGGAGTTTTTATTCATTCTGACAATAGCTCAGTGCAGTTAAGAGAACAAAAGAACCAGACCTGTTCCTCATTCTTCTGAATAACATTTCTTACAGGACAGAAAAGAATCCCCCCACACAGATTATGATCAAGTTTTCCATTTTCATTCAGTTTATTGGGTTTTGGGATTCTTTTTAATTTTCAGATTGACCTAAGTCTTGAAGATACCATATTAAAATACGGTGAGATAGATTGACATGGAGGGATGGATGGATGGATGGATGGATGGATGGATGGATGGATGGATGGATGGATGGATGGATGGATGGATGGACATAGATGCACACAATCTATCTGGAAAGAAAGAAATCTGGGACATATTGTCAACATCTATTTTAGAGTAGGTTGCAGGCGTTTTTATGCAGTCCTGAGTTCTTAACTCAAACTCGACCTCTAAATCTTTCTAGGTATGGCCAGTACCAAGATTTAGAAAGATGACAGTCAAACACTATCTGTTATAATACACGGTTTTCAGTCACAGCTGAAGGCATTTTTTACTATACTTAAATATATAGCTCTCAGGATTGCAAGTGAGGGACTTATTAAAATTAATGGACTTGATATTTGTACACTAGAAAAAATAATTGCTTACTTCATGAAGTGCTACAAATGATGAGTGACCTGAATATTATGCTAGTGAACATTTATAACACAGTGGATAATTTTGTAATTACAGATTCTTATGACATTATTAAAGCTAGGTCACTTGTTGCACTAATCTCTTCTCTTATGTCTCCTGGCATAATTACATTTGTTACTAAGTACAGTGCTTTTTAAAGAAAGGCATTGGCTGACATCAAATATTCAACCTTACCTATAATGAGATCATCATTTACAAACTGCTATTAGTACTATAGGAAGTTTTGATCAACAATGAATTACAGAATTGAAAACATAAGTTACAACTTCAATTTCTTTTTAAGCATTCTTTGATTTTATCTTGTAAAGAGTAACAAAACACTAGTTTGAAAAAAAAAAATCTGTTTTTCAAGGTAGATGCAATTATACACATGCAAAATGGGTATAAGGGAAGAGCAATGTATCATCTCATTCTTCCTGTATGTGAGGCACATTTCACCTGTGTCAGCACATTTCTTTGCAAGCAGGAATACTGTTGTGGGTAAAAGAGTCAGTGAACATAATGTGCTATATTTGGAAGTTCAAATATAAGCTATAGAAAAAAAAGCCCCTGCAAGACATTTTTAAGAAGAAATGAATACACAATAAGAAAGGTTCAATCAGATATCAAAATTAGATAAATCAACAGGAAAATAGAGACCCAAGAATCATATATCCTTTGCAACAGCATGAAGTGAATACAGCATTTCTTTACAGATATATGAATTGTAGTGTGTGAAGTAGAAATTCTAGGCAGAAGGAATTAAAAGCCTGCAAAGAAATAAGAGAGGAAAACATTGCTATTAAAGTTAATAAAAACTCATACAGGTTAATGATTCACTCCAGATGTATTGAATGGAATTGGGAGACTGCACTGTATCACCACAGAATGACTGTTAATGCTAATAAGGACATAACTTGAAGCAATCTGTGTTTCTCAAGTTTTATGAACTCTGGGCTAGCACGATCCCTTTAGAGGGAAAGATCAATGAGTTTTTCTACTGAGGTTATATCAGGAATTAAAGAAAATCTCATAGATTCATTCAAGTAGGGAGAAGAAGGGTAAATTATTGTAAGGGTTACAAGCCCTGTGTATTAAGTACTCCTAGATATAAATTAAAGGTTTCCAAGAACTTTTTCAAGGATTTTCAAAGATTTTCAACATCATAAAGTTAAGCTGGAGGCTTTGCAGGATAGACTATGAAAACACACATTAATGTAGCCTTTGGCAACCCTTGCTGGATCAACAGAAAACTCATAATTGTCATTTGAGTATTTCTCACACATATTTTGGTCAGAGATTCCTAAAGTAGCTTTTTCTTGTCAAACAAATGTGTGGACCTACATCCTACAGATGCAGATTTCTACTGTAATAAGCAGATTTGAACTCTCTGTGGCATTACATCCCTCTCTCCTAGTACATGCTGACAGATTTCCATAGTGTCTTCATTCTAAATGCATATGAAAAGCATAGAGGTATATGCTGCTATGTGAGGGGAAAGTCATTGAAGTCACATAGGGAAAAAGTGATATTGTGGACTATAAAATAAAGCCTGACAATCTGTCCAGGGCAAGGAAGCAATGATTTCATTCAAAGCCACAAAATTACAATAATGTAAAAATGCTGTTACCTCAAAAAAGCCAGTTCCTCTGAGGTAAGAAAATAAGAGTCTGTGTTTATTAAGAAATATATTTCCCTGATGAGACCAGATACAGAAATTACACCAACATTTTCCACAGCATTTTAAGGAGAAAATGTAGAACATAAGTGAACACCATCTTTGTCCTTTCTTTCATTTAAAACAAAAATAACAAAAAAACCACAAAGTATTAAAAAAAAAATCCTAAATTCAGCCACACACAAAACCAAAGGTGTTGTTCTAAAAGTCTCTGAAATTTGCCGTCAGCTTTTTAAAAGACACTAACATGATGCACAGAAGGCATTAGATATAACTATTTCCCACTCTTTTCTCCTATGTTTACAGAGTGGAGAGGCATTTGAATTGATTCTCTTTTTAAAACCTCAGGAGATAGAAAAGCTTTTAAGGAGGCTTTTTGCACACTTTCTAATATTAGTTTTCATGTCACCCTGTGCACCAGCTACTGTATATCTGCATTATTTTTTAGCAGGTCTTTTACCCGACAGCCACCTCAAGACTACTTAGATAATAAGGTGAAGAAAAATGGTTACAAGGATCTAATTTCACACTTGCTCTCCTATCTCTCTTCATATATGTCCAGTGTCTTTTCACATACATTTGATATTAAGGCAAACACAAATTTTATGTGCATCCTAAGATCTTCTCTAATCCTTCTATATGGTTGGCATGCCGTTCAAAGAAAGAAGGACTAAAAAACTGTTGAGTTATTTGCTTTAATCCTTGGCATCCCATTCCAGGAAAGTTTAATACCAGCAGATTTACTGCAGCCCACAATGATCAATGATGCTTCAATTTAGGGACTGGTGTTTTGTTTTTTGGGGTTTTTTTTTTGGTCTTGTACTTTTATTACAGATAGCTTTGGCAGCTATATTTAAGTGCTACTATTATTCGTCTTAGCACACAGAACATAAGAGCTCAAGATAATTTCCACCACTTTGTGTTTACTCCCTGCCTATATCCAGGCATCTAGCCAAAGTCACATGTACTGTCAGAATTGAAGACTCATACCAAATTGCTACTGAACTATCAATCCATCAAGAAAATGGATGCTGTTTTCATAGCATTGACCTTCCAATGGTGTAGATTGTTTTGCCTGCTTAAAGCAGCACTTTCCAAGGAAGTAATTTTCATAAATTATTAGGGGAATATTTGGGAATACTTTTAAACATCTTCAACGAATTTCATATAGCCTGCCAAGGGGAAAGTGTAATAATACACATCCATATTGATTACTACTCTACAGTCCTGACTGTGTTTTCCTAGTCTTCAGAGTAAAGAGGAATTTTCACTGCTTTAGTCAGGTACAGAGACAAAGGATGTTCAGAGAAGTAGTCCAAATTAATAGCTTATTCCTGGCATGAAATCATACATTCATTCATTACAAGGCCAGAAGAGACTCCAGTGATCTTGCAGCCTGACTCCTGCACAGCAGGACTTGCTGAATTAGTTAGTTTGAAGCAGAACACATGATGTAAAAAAAGTACTCAACCTATATTCACACACTTCTGGTAAATATATCTGTTTTAACCTGGATGGGACCAGGTGCCAAGATAAAAGAAAAAAAAAAAAAAAAGAAATGCTTATTTAGGTTTAACTAGTGCAACAGAATTTTGGGTTCATTTTAGAAGTATGGAGGGTTTTTGTGTCCTTATGATCTTTAGACAACATTCCTGCATTTCAGGGCCAGAACTCTATGAAAAAAAAGTGTTTCCCTCTAAAAACTGTATTCTCCTGTTATTTTCAGGAGACACCTGGCAATAACAGGAGAATACACTTCTTTTCACCTCCTGAAGCCCTGAAGAACTTCTGATCTCAGCTGACTGCTAAGTAACTAAGTATGAAAAAATTCAAGGCTAGCATGAGAAAAAAATCCTGTATTTAAATGCCCTTGGTGTTATGAAGGGATTGAAGTGTGACAGAAGATTTGATCTGCATACCATATGACAATGCTTCCCTCTAGAAGATTTACAGAACTAATGCTCTCAGCCTACAGGTTTCACTTTGGGGGAAGAAGAGCCCTTCCTGTGTGATGACATTTCATGGCCCATCGAAGCAATGCTGCAGGTACAGCTTGATTCATGCAGGCTAAGGTATGCTTCAATTCTTGCTGGTGGGGACACGGAATCAAAGCTTTGTCACCTCTCTTATCCCATTTCTCGACCCCTAGCTGCTCTTTTCTAGGTGGCCTAGATTCAAGCAGTTTGGATATGAGCTGGGTTAGATTCCAGCCAAGGGCCAAGGCATTTTATCAGAAGGCAGAACGTGTACTTTTCGAATCACTGATACGGGGGGGGGGAATTAGCTGTGTTAATAAGTCAATATTTAGACACTTACTTAAGCAATGACTGTTGATGGACCTACAAATTCTGACTTCTAAATTTTAATTTTGAGTGATAGTTTTTGGTAAATTAACATAGAAAGAAGGATTTTAATACTGGTGTAGTTACAGGAAAGTCTTAACATTAATGATGTTTTCTGGTGAATTCCTCCAAGCAACTGGGAAGAATTACCCCCTGACCTTGGAGGAATCACAATTTGGCTCACCACACAGTAACAAGTTTCAACATTTTGTATTAATATATTTTTCAGAAATGTAATCCATACTTGCTTCTGCTAACACTGTTCAGCCTAATAAATTGAAGCAGATTTTAAAATGCCATGAATGTAATACTGAGTTCCTGAAGACATTAGTATGTACTGACAGCACATACTGTCAGCAGGATTTTGCAATTGATATTTTAACAGACACGTCTTCTTGCAAGAAAATTCCACCTTTTTCTGAACTCAGCTGAGGTAAGCATGCAAAGGTAAGGCAAGTCTGATGGAGAATATTCTTCTTCCAGGAGTGTGGTTTTACAATTGATTGAAATGTAAAATGTGTTTTACAATTGAACAATTGATTACATTTTTCCTTCTAATTTGGGATTCGACCTGCCAGTATTTTTAGAGTTGGCTCAGTCTCACAATTCACTCGCATCTTGCAAGGATGCTTTGGCACGGAAATACAGCTTAGTTTTGAGTAAAGCAAGGATATTGGTTTCTAACAGTCTTCAATATAAAGGTATACAAAATATTTGAAGAAGTGGGAGCTCTAGTCCTAGGGTGCTCAGGACTTTGGCAGGCATAAAACCAGACAACTATAGAAAAGAGAAGCAAAAAAAGGGAAATCTTTGTCCTTTAAGTGCGGACACTGCCTCTCTCTCCCATCCTGAAGTACATTTCCTCACTGTGCAAGCCCACCATCCTAAAATATTTCATTCCAGGTTTTAAAATAAGATAATTTTCCACACTGATATTTGTTTCTATGTCACTTAGCAAGTAGCAAGACACAAAGGCCAAATAATCTTTCAGATAAGCGATCAGCAATTTAATTTTCTGGCAAAATGTGTTTATTCAGTTGGCAGTCTAGGCTAGACATCCTCTGCCAATTGGTATGAAGCCTTCAGGATTTTCTGATAAATAAGCAAAGTTTCTGGCAGACTAGAGCAAACTCTTTGCTATTTCTTTATATATCCTATAACTAATTCAACAAAAATTGTTATGAAATGAAAAGCTCTGAAAGCCACTTACCATATCAGCCTTTGGGCACTGTATAATGATTTTCCATTATGGGCTGAAATTAAGCATTTATAAAAAAGCAGTAATTTCACAGTTAGTCACCCAGAAATTTGGCCATGTTAAAACAGCATTTTAGAAAATTACAGGTAATATTATTCCTGAATGCAAATTAATGTCACTTCTGTTTGCCTATTGGGATAGCAAAGATCAAAGAATTTTGCAGGAGTAAATAATCACTAAGAGCCATCACGATCAGTTCTGAATCCTGGAAATTAAGTTGTGAAATGACATGTAATTCAATACAGGAACATATGTACTGATAAGTAAGAAATAAATGGCTGTTGTGACATTCCAGTATGACCCTATGGCTTCCTGAGGAATGAGAAGAGGAAATAGATGGTTTTATACAGTACACAAAACCCATCCAAATAGCACTAAAGCCTCAAGTGTCTTCTGAAAGTCATGCCCCAGAAATGAATCCACATTAAATAATGCAGTGCTCACATATTCCTTTTTATTTTATCAATTTATCCATGATGGCTTAACATTAATACACTCACTTATTTTAAAAGAATTTTATTTGATCCACTTTTGCACCTGAACTGACCAAGGGATAAGGAAGAGCCAGTGACTTGGAAAGAGTTGCATAATTAAGTAGAGAAGGTCCTCTTTCTTATGTCCTCTTCTCAAAACCATGATACCCATAGCAACAACACTCTTCCTGCAGAAAAAACTCTAGCCATCCAGCCAATAAAATCAACATCAGCAACAATAAAACCAAATTTACAAATATTTTCTCACATTTTTAGAATAAACATCCAACGCCCATGACCTCAAGAGCTTTACTGCTGAAAGGACAATGTGAAACGTGGCCCTGAGCCTTCAGGCCTGCCATCAGTTGGGTGTAGAAGGGGAGCAGGCACTGCAATACTGAACACTGGCACAAAATCATAAGATTCTCCCTTTGATGATTAATTCACAATATCAACCTTCTCTCAGCCATCTATTAGCAAAATATTTTGCATGAACTGACTTTCAGGTATATATTTACAACACAGTGAAGTCAATCTGAAGACAAATGTAAAATCCTTCCCAAGCAGGCCATAGTTTCGCTGTCTTTATCAAACAAACAAACAACAAAAACATTTTAAAAGAAAAAAAATAAATGCAATTGTTAATTTTTATACTGAAGTATACAAGTATTTAATGAAATTCTCTGTCTTTCTAAAATACTGATAGAAGCCTTAATAAAGCAATTAAGCAGCATACTGCAAACAGATTAAAAGTGTTGGTTAAGCTGAAATAGTGTTACCCTCTGTGATTATAAACATGATCACAGTTGAATATGCAATAGTAATGTTATTTATGAGTTGCTATCTTTTGAAAACAATAGTTTTGAAATACTGCTAATTTAAACCATTTTCAGACAATTTTTCATTTGGATTTAGAAGTTTATAAAGACTTAGAGCTCATGTAGTATATTACCTGACAGGTATTACCTGAAATTTGTTTTCAGCTTTTTTTTCTGACAATCTTATACCATCCCACATTTTTTAAAATACCAACAAACTTTTAGAGCCTTGTGGTTGCCAGCTATCCAAAATAATCATTAAGGAGTCATGCGTCCACTTAGAGCCACAGTGCTCATCTGTAGAGGAAACAGAAAATCAACACAGACTTTTAAGTGAGACTTTCTGACTGCCAGGGAGAAGATGAAAAATTAATTCAGAATATTTCTCTTTCTTTATTCTTTCCTTTGAACAAAACTTGATGCCCTTCTATATAATTTTGAAAAATAAAATATTCACTTTTTTAATGAACTGGAGAGCTGTATTCAAAGGTATAACAGCAGAAGGTGAGAAACCTTAAAATATTTTTCTCTTCTTCAATGACATGTAGTAATGCAGAACTTCAGCTTTGTTAGTGCACCTTTTAAAGATACTTTGGAAAATCATAGTACACAGTGTAATATCTTTTATTACAAATGCCTTTTTATCAGATAGTACTTTTTTTCAGATTTCATAGCAGTAATTAATGACAACATTAAAACAAGATAAAAAACAGATGAGTGAAACATCATAGTATGCAAAACATCAAGTAAAATAAGAAAAAATGAAGGGCTGACAACGAATGAAGAAAAAAACACTGATCAGCAAAGACAGAGCTAAGATTACACAGGCAATAATATAAAAGGATACAAAATTTAGACTGACATGCACATTACAAACTAGATTTAAAAATATAAATAAAAGACTAATCAGCTATACAGAAAAAAAAAAGGAGGGAGGGGAAGAGGAAGAAAAAGCTTGGCAGCTGTGGAGCAAAGATATAGAGAGACCAAAATCAATATAACACAGAAAGACTGCCTAGCAGTAATGACAAAAATAAACTGATATTTCTGCATCCAAGATGGAAGGAAAAGTCAGAGGCTAAGGCTTTAAGGAGGTTCATCATTATGAGAGCTCTGAAAAGGATAACAAACGAAACAATAGGTTGCCTAATTTGGCTTGATGTATACAAAAAGCTGGCATCAGTAGTGGAGAGCCATCATATAGAAATCCCTACAGTTACAGGGGAAAGTTAAAAGATACAGAAGGAGACATTTGCTGTGCTTGCTTCAGTGGCGCAGAAAGGAAGCCACACAGATTTCTGAGGAAAGATTAGCTTTGAAGAGAAAAGGCAGAAAATCAAAACGCAAAAGGCAAAGTTTTATGTAAATTTACCAAATAGATCTGGTAAGACTATCTTGACACTTTGACTTAATAAAATAACTGCTTTTGTACACAAGGGGAAGGAAGCTTGTCAGTCTGTTTGGATTACAGCAAAGTACAGATCCACATGGGAAATTATCAGTTATATGGGAGAAAATGTAGCTCTTGTACAAAAACTGTAATGCTGTTAGAAAGAACATATTAAAAAAAAGAGAACAAAAAACAGACCATGTGTTCAACCTAGATGTATTTTAATATAGCAGAGTTTCTTGATGGTTTGGCTTGGTTTGATCTTATTTAAAATTTTCCTTAGTCATCTCAATGTAAAAGCAGGAAGTGTGCTAAAACAGTTTCTAGTCACTCAAAATTGGAAGACACAAAAGGATCTGTATATCATTCAGTAAGCTAAGGGTATTAAGAAATTAACTGAAATAATGGCAATAAGTGAATAAAAGGGATCAGATGAAGACACCTAATACTAAGAGGAGGATATTTTTTAGGAACAGAAAAAAAGACATTACTATTAATTGGCCAGCAATGGCTATCTGAAACCCATGTCAATCCTACATCTCCTAAATCTATTCAGACCTGCACTAAATTATTCCCCACTGACTTCTTTTGAGATCTCCTACAGTTCAAGATGGCACATTCTCCTTGGATAATCTATTACAGAACCTTCTTTTTTTCCTATTTGCCAAATTTCTGCTTCATATGTGTACTTCTTCTTCCATCATTCAAGTCCTAAGAAAAATGCTGAATTCTATCTGACACAGACAGACTATCTGAAGTCCTCTGTCATACCTGTGTGCAGGAAATATGGATTTGGGCTGGGAACGATGCACAGGAGCTATTCAGACAAAAAGGACATGGGGAGTCTATCACACGGAAAAGAAAGAAGGTGTAAAAACAGATTTACACTGAAGCATACTTCATATATAACAAAAAAAAAAAAAAAGCAAAAACCAGCTATGAATGTAAGTAAGGCTGGCAAAAAAAAAAGGAGATTTTTACCCATAAGAGGTACTTGCTGCAAATAACAGCGTCAGAGGCCAAAAAAATCCTGGATTTAAGTTGTTTCTAAGATCATTAATAATGGTTTGTTAAGCAACTTACATGAAGGTGTTACCTGAAATAACTGCAGTAAAACTCAATAACAAAAGAGGACACTTCCAGACCTCTGATCCTGGAAAGGGAGTGTCTGGCAACTCACAAAAACATCTCTAGGACCTGGGCCAAGGTCAGACAGTTGCAGCAGAGAAAATGTGACCAGAGGACACCCCAACAGGATACCAAAGCACGAAGTGGTATGACTGCAAGGTTCTGGCAGGTCTATACATAACACGTGCAAATTGCGAATTTGAAAGACTTAAGTGATTCACAACAAAGCCCTTTGCATCTCCAGTTTTCAAGTTCTTCTCCAAAGACTAAGTGAACTAGAGAAACTCAAGGAAAACAGCTCAACTGTTCTTTTTCACATGAGCAAAATAACAGTTTTCCTAGTTTTGCTCTTGCACACAGCTTGAAAATTTCCCCTGAAGTTTTTCAAGACAGTTCCAGTTTGAGATGGACAAAGTGCACGGAATGTTATAGCATAAGGGATACGAGCCCAAAAAACACATAGAACACATCTAAAAAGAGGCCTTTCTACATCTTGTGTGGTCAGCTGGGGGTATGTGCTGGGGAAGGAAGGCAACAGGTATCACTGCCATCTTGCCTGTGGTGCCAAGAATACAGGCCCTAGGACAAAAGCCTTGCAGCATTAACAGATGGTGGGGGAAAAAAATGAAATGGCTGCAATTAATGCGTTTTTGAGTAGGCACAGGAGATACCAGATAATGTTGAATGCATTTAAAGTAAATAAAGAGGAGTCCAAATGGGCGTTTAGTTCCTTGATAATTAGCAAGCCAGCAGGTATCAAACCAGGCACAGCGCAGATAAGCCTTTCCTGATCACATCTGACTGACCCTGTGGGAATTTTTAAGCTCTGAATGCAAAACACCCATACAGAAGTGTTAAAGACTTTGCTGCTGTTTCTTTGGGAAGAGAAGATCCCAAAGAATAGGCCTAGCACTGATGTGGAGCTATGCATACAGGAATCTGACCCACATGCATTTGCTTTTTGGGGATGTTGCCAATTCATCCCTGGGCAAGTTTTACGTTAAGCACTCTTTTGTGGTGGCTGAGGAGGAAAATTAGTTGTTCAGTTATTCACAGTGGTAACACAATGCTCTTGTCACGGTTCTCATCAGCTTGGCTGTAGCTCTCTAGATTAGCTCAGTGGCATTAGCTTAGTCTCCATCCTACCAGGGTCAGAATCTATCAACTTCAGATGCTTCGTGCTCAGTCTGCCACGTAACAGCTGAGGGGTGCACATGAATAAAGTAAGGGCTTTACCTCTGACTTTCAAAGTGAAAAGCTCTCAGCTAATGACATTTCTCAGCAGTGTTAAGAGGCTAAGAGTGCTCCACATCTTTTTGAGACAAGTGATAATTTGTTGGCTAGCCCCTCTATTGGAGTAATGCTTTAGATTATCCAAGGCTTTAAAGTGATTAAGCTATATTTTTGTCATACAGAGAAACTTATCTGTAGTCATGAGGTCATGTATATTCAGACATGGAATTTTCATTTCTTCTCATTGAGTTTCAATAAAGAATCTTCTGTAGTCTAATCTGCATATGTTAAACAGTGTAATTATAAACTGATCCTTTATCCAGTGAGTTCAAATGCAAATATTGTCTCTTTCCTCAGTGCAGGAATTGGTTTGTGCAAGTGAATTGCAGATTAACTGAAGCTACTATGCCCTTTCTATTTTACTTAAATTAATGTAATTATTACGTGGCTAATAATTTTTTTAAATTACTTATTCTGTGATTCATTAACTGGGAAATTTCTTTCTGGATATAGAATATCTGAACATCCACCTATTTGTATCACAAAATAATGATTAGGAACAAATCATGTTACTCAGCGAGACAGTAATGATTTCTTTTAGAAAAGTCTTTTATAAGAAAACTCTTGAGTCGGTAGAAATGAATCCATTGTAAGGAGTGTGAATTAGTTGTCACCCTCGGAAAAGGCAGTTAGTTTTATAGTAGGAACAGAAGACAGATACAAGGGAGCCTTCACAGCTGGTATTTGGTGCTGTCCCCTTTCCATAAACCTGTCTGTGCTGTCTAGCACAGCCCTCTGTTTTACAGCCTCTCATGGTGTTACATATTCAAGCAAGGAAGCAGCGTGGGAAGAATATTTTCACAGTTACCAAACACGCTCCCAAACACTGATATAAAGTCAATTCCCAGCATGAAATTACACAAATAAGTCAATAAACTTGAACACCATCATGTGCAGAAGCAATAGTGAGAAGAAAGTCCAGAGCATCCTCATTGCAGCAAAGCAGCAGAATTGCAATGGCTGTTTTATATGAGTTGTAGCTAATTGAGGAGATATATAAAAACACACACAGAGTTACTTTTGTTTTCAAAAGCTTCTTTTGCCATTCCTATTATGTTTTGCTATAAATTAAATAGTTGCTGCTGCAAAGTCTCAGTATAAATAAGCACGGAGGCAAACGTGATAAATGCTCAACGATCTGTGCAGAGCTAAAGAAAACCTTACACTTTTCACTTGCTGTAAACAAAATCTTTGTCATGTAAGAGTATTTTTTATTTCTTTGTAATCAAGCGTTATGATTTTATAACCTTACAGACTCCTGTGCAGAGAACAACTCACATCTCTTCTGAGTTCATACTAATCCTGATATGAGTATCCAAGAAATACATCATATTTCTAACAGGAATGCTTAGGTCCCAAAATACCACTAAATGATGCAAAGCTTCCTGGAATCCTATCTTTTTTCCCATTTGCACTTATGTCTTCTAGGCCTTGCTAAAACTTCCCAAGAAGTTGGATTTAGAGTTCAAAGACATTATCTACAAACTATTGTCCAAAGAAGCTTTAGAAGGAGATAACATATTTCAGGTGGAAAAAAAATTTACATTCACAGGCTGACACATGAACAAAATATGACTAAAAGAAAAAATTTTGAGAAGGTAATCCTAGGAATGTTTCTATCATTGAAATCTCCACTTAGGAAGCTGCAGAATAGGTTGTTTCTTTACTGGAACAGTGTAGGAAAAAACAGATTATGATAAACATCCTGAAGCCCAGCCTATGGCTTAATGTCTGAGATCTGTAGTTTTCTCAACATGAAGTTACCACCTTTTTTTTTTTTTTTGTCTGTATAGAACTAAATTGAAAAGGTATTGTTGGCAGGTCAATAAGGAATCAATAATTCACTTAATATATTTTCCAGATGGTCCTTGAGCAAGTTCCAGTGATTATTCTTTATTCTTGCAACATCTGACATTTACGTCCATTTGCAAATCAAGCAGAAGTCCACAAGATTAGAAAAAATTATCAAAACCTTTCTTTTTCCAAGTCTTGACTCAAAGGATTGCTTGACTATTCAACCCAGGCCCAACCATGTTCATGATTACTTACTATTCTGCCATTAACCAGATTATTTTATTCAAGGCAAATATCTCTGTGTAGCTGTGAGGTACCAAAGTAAGCAGAGCAACAATTACAAATGGGATCTCCAAGAGCTAAACAAAGAATATTGACCAAGTTATGTTTGAACAGACACTGACCAAATTAAATGCAATAATCTGGAGAAGAGCTATTCACAACTATAATTCAACTGGAAGGTCATAGTCTTCATTTGAAAGCATCTTGTTAGCATTAATAGAGTTTTCAATGTCTTCATAGCCCACTTTAGCAGATCAAAAAGCAGTGATTCAAGGGGATGAGATGCCATAGGACCATACATTTTAAGTTTTGTGGTTAAGGCATGCCACTAGAGCTCATAATCCCTCCAGCCATAGACGCACTTTGAGACTGATGCACATCTGGTCTCAAAGCCTAAGATTTTTCCCAATGGAATGGTATCTCTCCACTCAGCAGATGTATTGTGCATCTTACCTTTAACAACACTGTCAAATTCCAATATCCAAAAATCATGACCTACTTCTAACTCTTCTACTTACCATGTGATGAGAACTGGGGGAGTCTTTGTCATTGTGTTTTGAAAGTAGACTGTCATATTTACCATATTTCCATTTTCTGGAACAGGGAAGGTATATTTTTCAATGGCAGCTTTTTCTTGCATTCCTGGGGATCTGAAAAAAAATACAGCAAGCTTCTCACGAATTCACATATCCCCAAAACCTCCCAAGCAATTAATAACTTTCTATTACCAATAAGTAGCAAGCTGTGTTGGTACACTCAACCAGCACAGTTTGTGTTGGTACTCAATATCTAATGCAGTCTTCCTGCCAGGAAAGCAGTTGGGCCCTAAGCTGCTCTCTTTGTCTACATTCCTTCTTAACTATTGACATCCTTAAAGTAGAAAGAGTTTTCCTTGGAAGCACAGGCAGATTATGTCTCTGAAGTTTCCACTGTTCCATCCAGTGCGCATCTACAAACTCTGATTTTCCACGCAAAAGTTCAATGTATTACTGCATAGAAAAATTGCTCATTTTATTAGGAAATACTTCAAGAGCACACTAGCTACAGATTCAAGTTAAATCTCCAAGTCAATATTCTTATTTGAGGATAGACTACACTTCATTAAAAGATAGACTTTATTACCACTCATTTGAGAATATTATCACTAGCACTAAACACTCTGATGTGTTACAAAGCACTTACAGTATTTATATTAAAGTAACTGACAGACCAATCTTTCACGTGTGGAAACCTCCCACAGTTTCAAAACCAACATGCTGGTTTATGGCTTAAGTTAGCTTCACTTTGAAAGCAAAAACATTGCAAGGAAAAGGCAGTTAGATATTCCCCAAAATGTCAGTGCAGACATTGAGGCTGTTACCATGAACAAGTAGACTATATTAGACAGAACTGTCCACTGCCAAGAACTTGTATCTATCTTTGCAAACACTCCACAGCTATTTCAGAAGCTATTTCCTTGATAATCATTTTAGTCGATTTGTGCCTCTGGATCTCTGTAGAAATCAGGCATGTTTGACACATTCCCAAATCTAATAGCATGTGGGTTTTGCTTGGAATATGTTCAAGATTCTTAGAGAAAGAAAAAAATTCAGCTCCATTCCTGGACTTCCTTCTTTTACTTTTCACTTTTCATGGTGTTTGAAAACAAAAGGTTTCATTCACAGACGACAGAAAAACTCAAGTGATTTTAAACCAGCTAAATTATGGAGTTTAGAATTTTTTTTCTTGCTTTAATTTTGTCCTGCAGGTGCTCAGTTCATTATTCCATGATCATTTGCATTTGTATGAGCAGAATATTTTAGAGTCTTTTCTTTTACATCTTGTGATCTTTCTTGCAGGCTTCTGGTCTTCTTTCATCTCCTGTCACTCTCTTATCCAAAGTGCTAATCTCAGCTGTAACTGTCTCGAACCTTTCCTTTCGTCCAGAAAGATCATTGAAGTCTGTAATTTATCACTTCCCTATTGTAACTGCAAGAACGGCTCTGAGCAGAACAAGCCTTATCTCACTGATAGCTACTTTGTCACCTTGTGGCTGCAAAGCATTCAGAAATGGCATTTGGTACATTAGCTGCAGATGGCATCAAGGGGATTCTGAAGAAATATTTTCTGGTTTCTTTACCTTTATTCCGCGATACGAAAATGCCCAAACAACTTTGCAGTGATTGCATTACATTTTTTAAATAAGGAGACATCTTCTTTGTCAGGTTTCATATGTTCTGGGGCAGATTTTTATGGGTTTGGAACTAATTCAAAAGCCAGCTTCTCTGATGAACATGTCTTGCCCCATTAAGCTTCAGTATTAACACCACTCCCCCTTCATGACCATTGTTTCTGCTATACGTGGCTGTGGGAAAGTTAGACTTCTCACTAATACCATCAGAGTTTGTGGCTTCTTGGTAGCTATTTTACTGCAATCCATGTCTAATCACAGTATACCTAAGAAGCTTAGTGCTGTGTTGTAGCAGACTACAAATTAGCTTGCTTTTCCATTAAAATACTCTTAGTTTATTCTTTTCTGTGTGGTTATAAAATTGACTGGCTGAACACTTGGGCACTTGTGTGTTTTGTTTGCCTAAATGATTGATATTTAAATGGCTTAATTGCATTCATTCCACCTTTTTATGGTTGAGCAAATGTTGATTGCATTTTTTTTTTAAGATGCAAAGAGAGAAAATTCATTTGGAACTCAGGGAAGAATTTTATTAATATGTACCAGGGTGGTTTGAATTTCAGAATTGATCTTATTTCTTTAATACTTATTATGGCAACATAAGGTTATAAGATCTTCATAGCCCTGTGAAAGTGCCAAACAGTTCAGCTGGTTTAGCTAGAGGAGTCTGTAGCTAGTATTGAGGCTATGAGGGTAAACCTTGTGCTGCTGCTGAAGAAATATAGAGGCACAGACAGGAAATAAGGATTATATTGTTTAAAGGAATAACCAAAAAGAGGATGGGGGGAGGGAGGCAGGGAGGGAGAGAGAGAGATTTAGTGCTCTTCAGAAAATCATAAACAGCCTTCCCTATAGGCAATGTCAAAATCAAACTGGTTTTCTCCAGTGACTCAACAAGATGCAGGCACTTAAAAATCCTCTTTCTCCATGACTGCAAAGAGGAACTGGAAGAACTTTGACCTGACAAACTCTAAGCAGAAAAGTACCAATCAAGCAGGTACCTATGAATACTACTCCTGATGAATTTAATCTTCATGTTGGTTAGTGAACTACTGTGAAGAGATCTTAACTTTCTACAAACAAACATGATTTGTAAGAAATGGCTGAAAAATCTGAAAAGTAATACTTCTGTTCTGTACAGAAAGTAGGACTTGGCCAGGCCCTGTTTAATATTTATGATATATAGCTTCTTATGTCATAAGGTGTTTTCCTAGTATTTTTAATTTGTATTTTTCCTTTCCAAGTGAGTATTCAGAACATTGTTAACAGGAAAATCACGATTAATAATTGCATTTTCATTTTAGCCTTACAATTCCTCACAATATAAGTCCTAAAACTGTTTTTGTTTGCTTCCGTATAGCTCTTAAAAATGCTCATCATGTTTGTTCTTACATAGAAAAAACCTCCAGCTCTAAATAAGATTTAGCTTTAGATTCAAAGCATCAGCATACAAAGAGTCAGTACCTTTTCAGACTAAAACTATCTGAATTACTCACCCATGGAATACTTGTCTTCCTATGATCATGGATGTTTAGTATCACAGATGCTAAATATCACCGAATTACATTATCAGGTTGAAAGGAACTACATCTGGTCATCTGGTCCCACCTCCTTGCTCTTGCAGGGTCATTCTAGAGCACGTGGCATGGGATTGTGTCCTGACAGTTCTTGAATACCTCCAGTGAGGGAGACTCCACAACCTCTCTGAACAAACTGTGCCACTGTGTGATCACCTGCATAGGAACAAAAGTTCTTCCTAACAAGTTCTTCCTAAATCCTTACTAAAATAGCTTTCTTTTGTCTCTTCTGTGACAGCAAGAATACAGACAATACATAGAAATAAATCCAGGGCGTGGTTTACAGCTATTGAAGATTTGTCTAACTTTACTTAAAATAACAACTGCATTCTGCAAACAAGAATCAGACTGAAGTTCTTTCCACTGCACTTAATATTTCACAAAAGTCTGTCCTTCCTCTAGGCTGTGTGATCCATTTGTTTAGGCAGTGACCAAACAACCACCGAGTTACTGCTACTATGTTGAGGTTAACACCCTCTTATGGTTTTCTTCTTTCTACTCACTGCAATATTTTTAGTAATTTCTTTTCAACACGAACTTATTAATTTTTTTCGCTTGTACAAATAAAAGGGCAGGAGAGTAGTATTGGCTCTCTTTGGTGCTTAAAATATCTCCAAATTAGTAGCATGAGATTGAAGAAGACATTTTTTCAACTTAGTTTACAGACTTTTCCTGCTCAAGCTGCATGTCATAGCAAATCATAGAGATAAGGGGAAAAACTAAGGTGAAAGCTGCAATAGTGGTAATGACAGAGGCAAACCGTGCATGCCGTTGAGAAAACCAATTTCAGGAAGGCTGAAGAACAGTTTACAGGTAAAGCAATTTCTTTGCACTTTACAATCAGTTATAGGCCTGCCTTGTAGGCTAAATCAGTGTCATCCTTGCCAGCTAAGACCAAAATTTGAAGAAACTTTTAATTCTTGTACTACCTTGCCTATACACATCATGCAGGGGTATCCACCTCATCTTGGTGTACGCATGGTTTCTCCAGTTGCACTGAAACTGGATTCACACACTTTGTTTTCCTTCCAAGACAAATATATAAGTTCAATATTATGTACTCCACCATAATTCACAATGGATTTGTCATTGTACAAACCAAACCCAAAAAGGTACTTTTATAAGTATCCTTTCTCTTTGTTTCACATATCATTGTACTTTAGGGTTACCAGAATTTTCAATCTACTTTGCAGAATTTAGATCCTGAAAAATACTAATATAGTTCTTTCATTTTAAAGATATAGTACAGATTGCCTACTAAATAAAGATTCTATTTTTCTCAAAGCCATTTATGAAGTCTCTGACACCCTCTTTTTTGCTTTCTGCTTCTATCTGGTATCTCTGGCTCTGATCTGATCTTTTCATCTGCTCTGTGTACCTTTCTCTCCCTATTTTGCTGGATGCATACACATTAGCAATCCATATTGCTGTTTTTATTTGCCATTTCACATGTATTCATTTTGATATCAGATTAATTGTTTGCTTCCCTATTGACTTTTTCAATTTTTTTTTTCCCCTGTCTTTTGTTTTATGTCCTTTTTCACATGTCCCTTATGTGAATAAGATGGGATAGTTTTATTTCAGTTGTTATATTAACCCCAAATTGCCTAAAATGCCTATTTGCAAACTTAAAATCTAGTATACAATACAATGTTTAGGAAGAGCAACAATACAGGGGCCAAAGAAATGTGGTGATGCAAAACAGAGCTCATATATAGTACTATCAAAATTAAGACAGGGGTTTTTTGCAAATGACAGATCTGTAGTCCGAGACAGTATCTGACTTCTAAATTCCTAGATATAGAGTGTGTTCCCCCAGTTTGAAGGCTTCTGGATGATCACTTTACCAAGGGAACTGTGATGCAGCACAAGTGAAGTGATGTGTGTCTCACTCACCTTGCAATCAGCCACCCTCTCTCTGTGGAGGTGAGCCTCAGCAATGCTAATAACAGTGCCCCAAAGGCCATGCACCTTGGAGAGATCAGAATGTCCACACCATGCTGTGCACCTTCTAACCCTGGAAAATCTGCATAAATATTCAATCAAAAGACACAGGTGAAATTCTTTTAATTAGACAGTAGCCTGCCCTAAAATATGAGCCATTATTAGGCCATATTTGCTCTAACACTGAATTGAACGCAAGAAATAATTGTATTCTGAAAGAGGATTTTGACCAAAAAAAGCTTTTTATCAGACTATAACAAGCAACAATATGTAGTAAACAGTGAGTTAGGCAGAGGGATTGAGGCAGAAGCATTCATGGCAGTACCTTCCAGCTCAATTGCAAGCTGCTGCTGTGCTGTCACTATTTGCTTCTGGTCTTCCTCCAGCTGGTCTGGTCTCTGGACAGCATGGCAGCTCAGGTGGAGACCTGAATCTCTGGGGACAGGCACATTTCCCAATGAAAAGCACAGGCCTCAGAGTTCTGTTCCTAAGGTATAAGGAAAAGGCACACAGAGATATATTCGTGCCTAAAAAGACACAGAAATGAGGATAGTCAGCTCCTGCTGAAGTCAACCTTCCAGCATCCCATATGCTTTTTAAATCTAGTATGAATCAATAGTCCAGTTTGCACCAGAAAGAAGAGCTGTTACTCTCTAGCTCCCTTTGCAAGAAAGGGGTAAAAGGAAGTTTTTATATCAGTTTCTCTAGGAGTGTGTTTAAGGACTTCAGAAGCCTGCAGAAAGTTCTTCAGCACTTTTTACCTATATTTAACTTATCATTTAAATAAACATCCTGTAAATATTGTTCCACTCCTATTTTTCTTTTTCTTCATGTGAAGCCAGACAACTTCAAGACTATGAGTAGAAGCTAATGCACTGAGTTCATTATTTCTTCTTTCCATTTTTCTTTAAAAGGAACACAAATTTCAGCTAAGCGACGAACTGACTGAATGAATTATTGTTTTGCAGTCAGGCCTGGTTTGCTTGGCATGCTTACCTTTCAACTGCTTCCAGTAGCTTGAAAAAACTGTCAATATTTAGCAGCACTGTTGCACAAACAGAAACCCTTCACTTGCTTCATGCTTCGTGTACCAGACATTTACATGTGGTTAAAGAATTAATGCACAAGCAAATGGACTGATACAAGCACTGCAGTAGCTTTAACTGATTTTGCAGCTCCCTTTGTTTTGCATATCAGATTAGAAATTCGATCCAAGCACTGACACACAAAGAAGTCTGGCCCACACTCCCAAATCTACTCCTTTTTATCATGTGCTCATTGTCCAAGAGCAATCATGGGTATCTATACAGCACACAACCTCACTGTACATACAGAACAGTTACCTGGGTTTGTTTCAGACTGGGAGTAATGCAGACTCTTCAGCTCATGTATCCTGAGATAATCAGCCACATTATGAAAAAAGGCTCATTAGCCAGAGTGCTACCACCTTACAGAACTGCTATTAGTCCTCTGAGACAAACTATTTCCAAAGCTACAACGGAACAGAAGGGGTGATAGCCCAAAGACCTGTTCAATTATCAAAATATAACACAGCTGGCATGCAACGTCTATATTTTACTCCTTTATTAGCATTAAGATTGTAGAGCTGAGGTTTAAGATTTTGTATGCTTAAAGACATCTAAAATCTGATTGGATAAAACCAGGAGCAGCCTGCTGTATCTTTGATGGTAGCCTGGTCTTGAGCCAGAGGCTGGTACCTTCCGAGATCCCTCTCAACCTAAGATTTTTTTATGATATTATGATTCCTGACACTAAACCCCACTCCTTTACCACAGCAATTTCCAAATCCTTCATATGAGGAAAATGCAACAGGGGCCTGTGCTCTAAATCAGATCAGATGTGTCATCTAGCTTTAAAAGCCTCCCAAGGACATGGACCATCCCTAAAAAAAGGCTAGGTTAGTATATATTTACAATGAGCCAGGAAGCAGAGGAGGGGTGAAGAAGCAGGACATAGGAACACCATAAGTGTAGAAAGTCTTAAAGCTGATATTGCTGCCAGGAACAGCATATTGTCAAACCATTGCTGATACTCTCCTGGGAGCTATCTTCATAGCTTTAACTCAATCTAAAGTTGAATTGTCAGTACAGTAGGGCACATGGAAAAGTCACAGCTCATTTTTTTAATTCAAAAAGTACTTTTCAAAAAGTACTACTTATGGTGCCCAAAGATTTTTCAAACTTTAAAGCAAAGATTTTAATATGGAGTAAAGGGGAAACCAAACACAAACTTAGATTGCCAATTACAGGGGAACAAACCACCCTTTCCTTACACAGTGAAGTCCCACTCATGACTGAGGCTATGAAGTGTCACAGCAACAAGAACAGGTAACACTAAAACTGTGGTAATAGCCATAATACTTTTTTTTGTATGATCTCTGTGTTCATGTGCAAAGATTCCCAGAACCAAATTCCCCAAAGCCAGACTGACTCCCTTAAGAATTGCTCTTGTCTCTGTCTTGTTAGCATTTTGTGCTCCTGTTCCATGATCCTGCACAGGAATGGGATGCTGTGCTCCATCAAAGCCCCAGTAGAATGAAGGTGCATAAGCACAGCATGGCTCCAGTCCTGCTCTTAAGAAAGGAAAAATGGCATGCTTCCAGGCATTCATCACTTCTGTAAGTGAGGGTTGGAGGCATGAAAGGCATCATATCCTCAAAGAAGCAGTACCAGAAGGTTTCTAGTGGCAAAAATGGAAACCGGGCAGTTTCTTCCAATTTATTTTAAATGAAAGGCAAACACACAGCTGCCTCTGCACATAACCATCACAATTTTCAAACAAAGATGCAGTTAAACATGACTGCATGCACATGGCCTCTCTAACAGGGTAGAGTGGTGGGTGGGAAACTGGAGACAAAGGCCAAGAAACATGATTTTCAATAATGGACTCAATAATAGAGACACAATTTGGTACCCAAATGGTAACTCAGATCAGAACCACCATTTTTTCATTTCCAAATAAATATAAATTCATTTAAACCTTTTTTTTCCTCCAGTAGTGATATCAAAGTTTTGCTTTAAAATTAAGGATAAAAAGTCTTGTTTGGGGCTGAGTGATCTGAAATAAATTTTGAGAAATACATATATACCCTTGAGTAAGTTTATAAAAAAAACAGCAATTACAGAAAATGCCACCTATGCTTTACTGCCACAGAAAATCCCCCGTCAGAGAAATGGAGTTTTGATTTCTCTTTTTCTGTCCTGTGCTCTAGATTAGAGCATGGAGGGGCTGGACTGATGTATACAGGATGCTGGAAGGGCATGCACCTCTAGTGGCATCCTGTCAGCTCAAGGACACCAAGAACACCATTTATAGATGCTGAAAGTACTCTTGGCAAGAGGAATGACTGTTTCTTAGTTCATGTAATTGCCACTACCATTCCCAGACATGACACTATTTAGCTATCAGCATCCTGAGTGGCCTTTTAAGAACTGCAGCCCCACAAACAGACCTTTGAAGGCTCTGCAGGGTGCTCAACTGGATCTACAGCCATTAATGAGGTGAGAGAGAGGGAGCTGGGAAGCAACTTCAGTCATTTCCTCTGATCATATGGGAAGAGGAAAAATCTTGGACAACAGCACACAGCAGATATGAAGGAAGTCAGATAGAAGACAACAGCAATGGTATCTACAGGTATCCTTTACACATCAAAACTTGAAGACCCTAGAGCCCCTTGCTGCCTCAGGAGTTCCAGGTGCCCACATTCCCCTTCCAGCCCTGAGTCTGCACCTCCCACCACTGTCAACTGCACCATCACTCAAGCCATGGACATCAATGCAGGAGGAACTGGGAGTGTCACATAACTGAGAAAGCTGGAGATGCCCAAGAGCTTGGGGGTAGTTAGGAAGCTCAGAGCCAAGGGAATTGGATCTAGGCCTGAAGAATAGAACACCACAGGGTGCAGAAATAGGGTGTTTGTCAGAAAAGCTGACACAGCAAGAGAGGAGGGGAGAAAGCAGCAGCAGAAGTACCTGCTCCATCAATGGGATAAGGAGAGAGGGCCAGAAAGAGATGAGGGGCTGAAAACTGAGAGCAGAGGGGTTTTTCTCTGGACAGCACCCAAGGGTCTTTCTAGGACCGAATTGGGAGGATCAATGAGCTGTGGGTCCTTGTGTGATGGGGGTCAGGGTGCTGGAGGTGATGCTGCCACCAAATTTCTTAAGCCTCTGCCAGGTGTGTAAACCCTGATGCTCTCCGAAGATACAAATGTAGAAAATTTGTCCTGTTTACCTATATGTGCTGAGTAAAAATATCTGTCCACACTTTAGGAACAGACATGAATGTGTCCAGTTTTAATAATGAAAAATCAAAACTTCAAAACAGACAGAAACTCAGTAATGCAGTCACCTCTGAAATACAGGAAATATTTTCTTGGATTTTTGTACTGAAAATATATTAGATTTGAATTTTCCTATTGAAAAGATATATTTCAATTCTGATATTTGGGGTTTTGGGTTTTTTTTGTTTTTTTTTTTCAACCAGGATTTAGTATTGACAAAGCCTACATGAAGGCTGATACTTGCTCCCAGTTTAGGAGTTGGTATTCTAGCTGAAAACTGACTGAGAATTTGGTAATTAACATTTTTATTATATTGGTAACAAATACATTTAGTAACTGGTGATATACTTGGTGAACTGTATATAATACAATACCTTAATCATAGAATATTTAAATTTATCACATTTTTAAAATATTACTTCTTAACTAAAATGTTATTTCTTTATGAATCATTTAAGTTTTGAATATTCAGTATTTCATATAGCAAACTTTACACTGAAAATAGTCAATCTGCTTAATTTTAACAGGCTTCCAACATCAGAAAGGTCACACAGCAGCTGAGGTAAAGGGACTGTCATTTTTGTGGCATCTTTCACTGTAGGAGCACAGACATTCAGAAGCAAATGGAGATGAAGCTATTTTACACCTGTCCACACTTACACCTTGAAAGTATTCCAGCTCTGTGCCTGACACTCCTTATTTTGGAAGTTAACATAAAAAGAGTAGATATTTTTATTGTTTTTTCAACAGCTTTTGAAATGAAATAAAATTAAATACACCACTGGTTTTCCACAATCTCTTTCAGTATCTTTACCTGTGTTTCCAGGCAAAGGTATTGCAAACCTTATTGGATTTCAGATTTTTAGCAGTTTAGACACAGTACAAATGAATTAATGGTGACCATTGCACAAATGTTTCTGTCATATTTTCCCCAGAACAGTATTTCTTTTGAGGTTTTTTAGCTTTCTTTTGGAGAATATTCTATGTAGAGAGCTCTCACTTAAATCTACCTTCTTTACCATTTATTCTGCAACAACATCAAACTTTACATTACCAGAATAAATGAAGTATTTTTCTCTTAAAGCTTAACTCAGAGTCCATGTAGATAGGAAGAAAAAACTTTCTTTGTCCTGCACATTCAGGGAGATTTGAAGGAATTATTATTACCACTGAGTTATTTTCAGTTCAGTGTGAAAACAATGAATATTGAGATCTTGAACAGACTCTTTGTTGTTTAATAAAAAACAAAATCAAACCAAAAATGTCTTTGATAAGGAGAAGTTAAAGAAATAATAGGAGTAGCTGCCTTCTCTTTATCAAAGGAAGGTGTTTCACCACTTCAAATGCCAGCAAGGGGGTTTTTTTGAATGTAAAATGAGATATATTCTTTTAAATGCTCACGTCTTGCCCAGTCCTAAGCCTCTTCTACAGAAACTTCCCTGGTGATTCAGAAGCTAGGTCTTATTTTGTAATGAACTGCACCAAAGATTTTTGGCTAATCATGTCAACCCCTGCAGGAAAAACACAAATTAACAGGAGTCCTAACTTCAAAGGTAAAATGTAAATACTTTCTCTAGTCTCTGCACACAAATGGGAGTATGAAAGTCCTGATTCAATGAGCACCTGATTTCTATCAAAGAAGACTGAAGCAGATAGCTGCAAATCATCTTCCTATGTAAGATCTTCTAATTCTAACACAAGACCTGACAGAGGAGATGCTCATGGAGACACAAGTTTTGGGGAGCTGTGTGATACATACCTAGTGAAGTAGCTGGTGGCACAAATCTCAATCATTATAAGTCAGCAAGACTGAGCTATAAACAAAAGGCAAAAGTAATATCCATTCTCTGGGAGAGGATAACAGCTGTGACCATTCAAAAAGTCTGATTTGATAAAATTGTCTCCAGAAAAAGAGTCCCTACAAAAGACTCAGATTTTGCAGGACATGATCAGAGGTCCTGAGGGAAAATAAATAAACTTTTGTTACTTTTAATATAAATTACTATTGTTATTTTAATATCATGGTGTCAGAGCTATAGGGCAATGAAAAAAATAATATGAAATTTTAAAAATTAATAACATTTCACAAATCTACAGGAGTCTCATGAGATAGTGGAAATGTACCAACTGCAGTAGACAAATTTACAGCTACATTTGCACTTCTTCCCTTTCTAAGTATAGCTAGTACAACAAATACTGCAGGAAAAGTGTCAGTTCTGTTTAATGTCTTGACTGAAAGGAATTTTCTGCCACAATCTTGCACTTCATAATTTCCATCCACAAGACAAAGGCAAACACTGTTCTTACTGGAGATCTATAGATCAATGACTTGAGAGAAATGCCTAAGAGGGGTTGATGAAAAGACACTTCTGAAACACTAATTGTATGGCAAGCACTTTGTATTGGGTTTGCACGGCAAGGTTTTGGGGGCAGAGGGGGCTATAGGAGTGGCTTTTCTGAGAAGCTGCTAGAAACGTCCCCCATGTCCAAAGCAGCCAATGCCAGCTGGCTCCAAGATGGACCTGTCCCTGGCTAAGTCTTTGCCCATCAGCAATGGTGGTAGCTCCTCTGGGATAATAGATTTGAGACGAGAAAAAAAGTTTTGTGCAGGAGCAAACTGTGGCCAGAGAAGAGAGAATGCATGAGAGGAGCAGCTCTGCAGACACCAAGGTCAGTGCAGAAGGAGTAGGAGGTGCTCCTGTCACTGGAGCAGAGATTCCCCTGTAACTCAAGGTGCAGACCAAGGTGAGGCAGGATGTCCCCTTGCAGCCCATGGAGGTCACAGTGGAGCACAGATCCACCTGCAGCCCATGCAGGGCCCCACTCTGGAGCAGATGGATCCCCAAGGGAGGCTATGACCCCATGGGAAGCCCCTGGTGGAGCAGAGTCCTGCCAGGAAACCTGTGAAGAGAGGAGCCCATTCCGGAGCAGGTTTGCTGGCTCCATGCTGGGGTAGTCTGCTCCTGAAGAGCTGCACCCTCTGGGAAGGACTCACTTTGGAGAAGCTTCTGGAGAACTGTCTGCCATGGGAGCCACCCCATACTGAACAAGGGAAGAGTGTGAGGAGTTTTCCCCATGAGGAGGAAGGAGCAGCAGAAAAAACTGTGATTGCAGTGATTGCAACTCCCCACTCCTTGTCACACTGTGCTGCTCAGGGAAAGAAGGCAGGGAATCAGGAAGAGAGTTAAGCCCAGAAAGGAGGGAGGTGTGGGGGGAGAAGGTGATTTTTAGATTTGTTATTACTTCTCGTTTTCCTACTTTGATTTAATTGTTAATAAATTCAATTAATTTCCCCAAGGTGAGTCCGTTTTACTTCTTTATTAATTGGTGAGTGATCTCTCCCTGCCCTTATCTCGACCCAAGAGCCTTTTGTGATATTTTCTCTCCCTTGTCCACTTGAAAAGGGCAGTGACAGAGCAGCATTAGTGGGCACCAGGCATCAAGCCAACATCAAACCACTACACAACTACATAAGCTCACCACCACTGAAATCCTAACTAATCAACATAAAGATAGTGCCTGGGGATTTATGTGTTCACTATTAATTTTGAATGGAAAAAGTGGTGACTCTGTCACCCTTCTATATTTATTTATAATTCCATTTAGATTTTTGTAATTTATGGAAGCTGACAGTCAAAACATTTAATTAGCAACCCCAGAGATCTCCTGCACATTTTAGAAACATGCAGCAATACTCTACATATTCTACAGGTTCCTGTTCTGGCAGAAATTTTCCATGAGGGATTGAATTAATAGTCAGTAACACACAACTCTCTTCTTTGCTTAATGCATTATAAAGGGCTGCATCTTCCACCCTCCTATGGTAAATCCAAAACAATTTAAATGAGTAGATTTCTGTGTCTACTGTCTATTCAATAGAGCCCATGGAATTTTTATATTGACTTTTGCCCCTGAAAATCTTTGTTACGATCATCTATTTACTGTCAGACCATTCTTTCTCCAAGCACTCCATTAAGTAATATCAATTTGTGAAAACCTATGCAGCTTGTCAACCCCTGCAGGGGTTGACAAAGAAAGGCCAAAAATCATCTAAAAATTTGAATGGAAAATAACTGTAACCCATAATACATATTGGCACAATGCCCATCACAATGCCACCCATCAGAATGGGTGCAGAAGAAAAAAATAATTCTAATAGAAAGCAGGAGGTCCTTATGTAACAAAACCCAGTAATAGTAAAGAGCAATCAGCCTTCTACAAAATGCAAACCCAAATAGAGATAAACATGGCTATCCTCACCTAGCTAGACTTAAGAGACATATCCAGAAATATAAAATACACAGAGCTAGAACAATGCCACTGGAGAAGAGCCTGGAGGAAAGTTACTGCATCTTGTTGTTACAGATTCCATCTAATCTATTCTTTCAGTGGCTTTGAATTTCCTGCCCTGTCTCTGGGCTCATTACTCTTTACCCATTCATTGAAACAGAGTAAAAATGTATTATATTATTTGGTAACTCAGGCTATGAATAATAATTTGCATAATAGGCCCGTAAACATTAAATGGCCTCGTGATGGAAATTATATGGATCAAAATATATCTTTAAAACCTGTGTAGGGCTATGCTTATTTTTGTATAATACCAGTTTTAGCATATGTACACACTGAAGTCACAGAGGTGATGGCTGATTAACATAAAGATGGGCTCCTATAGTATTCCAGGCAATACTGGTCACCTCACCTCAGACCTGTGACTGGACTGTGGGAACCCTGAGGTAGTGACTTTCTAGACTCTTCCCTCAAGGAAGCTTTACTCCAATTAAAGTCAGGTAGATATCAACAGAAAATAGTGTTTCAGGTAACTGAAATTTTCCACTGAAAAATTACTACTTTCAGAATTTTTTTTCCCCTCAAAAATATTTCAGATTAGACCTGTTGCCATGCTGAGTGATGGGAGTTGCACTCGACAACATTCATTCTGTACTGCCATCTAGATTGCATACTTCTGCCAGAGGCATTGCACCTTCCTCTTCAGTGAAAACAGACAGTACATCTTGGCACTCCCTTGGCCACTGAGCCAACAGCAGATCAAAACAAATAAAAGCACATCATTTAGTGGCATTACAGGCTCCAGATATTTACACTGGATATTCTAGGTTTGACCCTCAAATTTCTTAGTTTTTTCTCTATGCCACTGGAAAAAAAAGTGCTCATTCAAAGGTCCATCTTGTACTCCAAAGCTACTTCGAAGTGAATTGTTTTGCCAACACTTTGTAATGACTGACACAACTAAAGACCCTGCACTGGGCAAGACACTGCCCAGAAGTGAAGCAGTCAACTGCCTTTCACATCCAGTATGCCACAATGTTATTTTAAAAACTCAATAATCCTAACTTCTAGGACAACCCTGGGAATTCAACCCTACCTATTATAATTTCATTGTCTAAAACCTCACAAGTAAGTAAACCTTGCAGACCACAACAGACATTGTTGATGTTGTGAAATTTCTGCTTGTGTCTGCTTTGCTACCTTGAACAACATCAGAATATTTCATATATCCTTATTTATGCCAGTCATGAAACACTGACATTTTTGACAATTTAGGGGATGAGCACTCTGCATTACACACCATCAGCACTGTAATCTTTATATTAATTCCACAAGAGATTACTCTGTGTATATATACTTATATGTACACATAAATATGCACACAAAATACCTGCCAGAATAAAAATATTCTGATGCCATCACTAAGTTAAGTTAATGCTGGATTTGGCAGGCTGATAAGTAAACATAACCTCTTGTTTTCCAGTTTATGGTAAGAAACACATTAAAAAGGGTTACTTTAATCAGGTCAGCTTAAGCAGATGGCTAATTAGTTTCTTATTGTGTTATAATATTAATTCACTTTGCATGTTTAATTTATGTTTTTTACTCTTTTTTTTTTTTGCTAACAAAATATACAAAATAGGAAACTGGATATTCAAACTTTTTTACCTTCATAACACGGGTTTAGGTATAAAGGGTCACATGGATGGTGGATGTTCAAATTTATGAATCATTTAATCTAGTCTCAAATGTAGTCCCTGTTCCCCATAATACACTTTTGGCTCCAGATACAGCCAAAAAGCCGTCTGACCATTCCACATACTTTTGGAGAGGTGGCTTTAACTACATCTCCACAGAAGCTTGTCTTTCTCATGGTTTGGTCTCCTCTCAAAGCATAACTGAGCCAGCTGCCTCAGGTGCTCCTCTCCAATTCATCTTTGTTTGAACCCATCACAAGCATTTTCCTGCAAACTCCACATCAGGTCCTCATCCCAGAGCTACCTACCCCCAGGATCTGCACTTTCAGGCTTTCAAGCCTTATTCAGAAAACCACTGTAAGCAGCAAGAGCTCCTCGTGGCCCCTCTATTTTTGGCAGTTCCACCATTTTGCCACCTCACCTACACGATTATTGAGAGATGACTCACCTGAAACTATTGCCTTGCTATTCTGCTTGTCTCTTAGGGTTTTTTTCTCCCCAGTAGCCCATATTTGACTCAGTACATGCATTTAAACAAGACAGAAGAGATATACAGTGACTGTGTCATTGTTTATAAATAAAATTATTACATAGAGCAAGCCTGCATCTGTGAGAGCTTCTACAAAACTACCTCCAGAGCTGGAGACTTAATAAATAAAAAGCTGCTACCCTGTGACCCTCCTTTGGCTTTATCAGTTCCTTTCCATACTAGAGGAATATAAGATGACACAGGAGCTGCTGCAAGTCTGACACCACCATCTATTCCTTCACTCCTTTAGTGCCATGGTGATAGGAGAAAAGCAGAGGAGATGAATCCAACAGCTTGCCATTGTTGCAATTCCTCCCCACAGGAGACCTCCACTTCACATCAGAAAATGCAAATGTACAAGATGAGGGTAAGACACTGTGTGTCTTGTTTTTCAAAACTCGGATGATTAGGCATGTCTTTTTGTGCTAAAAAGAAAGTAGCCAGGTTAAAAATCATGTAAATAAAGCCGAGATTCAGATAACAATCATGAATCACATTAAAACAGCCTGCTATGTAGTTTAATTGTTGGCAAGTTTCAGCTTCCTGGTAACGGGACTGTTCCCACTGAGAGTCTCTAAGTCAGTACACAAAAGGAGACAGAATACTTATAAAAAGGAGGCAGAAAGTGCTCCTTCATATCCTTCACTGGTTTCAATGTCAGCTCTCAGGAAGAGGACCCCTCAAGTGATTCAATTCCCTGGACTTCATCAAACACTGAGTATTTGTATGAAATAATTTAATGATTAGACTTCTGGTTAAATTTTTCAAAGAGTGATTATGTTAATTACTTCTGGAAGTTAATTTCCTTACATAATTAATGTCCCATTGAAATCCATAATGCAGCTGTTTAAGAAATATTGGACTGTATCCAGCAAAATCTTCCAAACTCATGTACAATTCCTTGCTTTCTAATCTAATTGAGTTTTAATTAGGTCTCAGTGAATATGTGTAATAGAAATAGGGAAAATTAATGCAAAGTTAGTCTTTTTTCTTTTTCAGTGTTGTAAATTATGAATGGGTGCTCATCGCAAATTCAGCCACTCAGTCAGCTTGTGAGCAATTATAAACAATTCTCACCATATAGCACAATAGCATAGAGCTGCATCAAATAAATTATTTAAAAATCTGAAAGTTTTTAATTGTCAGTGAGAGTGAAGCAAGATACCTTCTGATATCAGCACCTCAGAAACAGAATTATTAGGATTTCTCACTGGATGGTTCCCATACTTTTGTTGAAATCCAAGGGAATTGTTTTGTATTAAAATTTGGCTCTTGAAAAGAAAAAAGTCCATTAGTGGTATTTTGGTAAATATATATGAAGCAAGCAGGAAGGCTGGCAAAGTAAACTGAATACATGTCCTCTGACAGGATTCTTCATTGCATTACTTAAATCAGAAACCCATGTCCTGATGGCTTGAATAGGCTTACGTGTTATCAGACCTTATAATGGAAAATGTGTGGCTGCTTTCCCCTCTCGGTGAGGGTACCTGACACAAATGTCATTACAGCCTCAGGCACTCCCAGTGCACGGCAGAACCTGTGTCACAGATTTCCCATCTCATAATCATTACAGAGATAACCTGAAGAAGACTCAGTGCATCAATACGAAATTAGGTCAGCCAAGACTTGACATAGTTGACTTTTGAAATCCTCCACCAACCCCTACTCATGTAAAAGGTTTTTTTATGACCCAAACATTGAAGCTCTAAATCCTCTGTCTGTGGATTGCTCTTGTGTAATCTGCTACCACTGAGAAAATTTAGCTTTGCCATCTTTGGCATTGAGACATATGCAGGCTGTCACATAGCTTCTGAGCTTCCTTTTCTTCATAGGCAGCTCCCTTTTGTTTCCTCAGAAGTCATGAGCTTGAGGTCCCTGACATTATGGTCCCTCTCTGGATAACCTACCCAGAACTTGTCACCTTTCTCAACATCCCTTTTAATTGGAAATTCAGATTTGGACAGTCTTCAAATACAGCCTCAATAGTACTAGAGAAAAACAAACAGTAAATTCTCTGGATCTCCTGGCCATACTTCTCCTTACACAGACCAGCATGTTTTGTTTTATTTGCATTGAGAAAGTACTATTGACTCAAAAGAGTTTGACACTTCTGAATCAGCAGCGACTGTGAAAGATTGTGGTGAAAATCTTGTTTGGTGGAAATCAGAAAATTTAATTATTTTGGGCTTCTGAATACTAGGTTGGAGAGCTCTGATTCTTAGTAATTTATACCCCTGTTTCATCAAATATTTACCAGTATGATTTTATATTAACTGCCCAGGATTATTTCTTTTTGTCTCAGGATTAACTTTATTCAACCTTGAATATACTGGTAACTACAGGCAGAAACTTAGGAAGAGTTTGCTAGCTATTGATACTGTAGATTTGAGGGTTTTTTAACTTTCGCTGTTCTGATCCTTCAAATTCGAAATGACGACTTCTGCCCCATTACATCACGCAGAGCCATTACCTTATGTCACAGAGAAGACATAAGCATTACTTTCACACAGTTTTTTACACTAGATCTTTGTTCATTTCTTTCCCTATCTCCCTCTCTGCAATTTTCTAAACTGAGCATTACTTTGTCCAAAGACAAATTATCACAGTGTAGGCAGAGAAATAAGACAGCCATTTCTGAGCTCAGACCTGGAGCTGTTTCTACAGATCAGAGTCATTAGTCAAACTTGGATGGGTGTATTTGAAGAAAAAACATTTAATGTTGCCAGTTACACACCTTTTTTCTTCACCTCTAAAGCATATTTTGCTCCTTTTCTTACAGAAAATTTGTTACTTTTTATTGTTTAAAGTATCTTCTCACATTCCTTTCCATAACCTGTTATAATAAAAATATTTCTGCATTTTTCTGCTCAGCATTGACTGACTGCTAAGATCACAACCTGATAAATGGCACTTCCTACTCTTTAGAGAAATATAGGTAGAGCACAGGCTCAGAGTATTACAGGTCATTCAGCTGTTTTAATATGACTACTGAGGCCCCTTTCCTATTTAAATGAAAAAAAAAAGAAGGTTTTTGTGGTCCACATAACTGAAATTTGGGTGGAGGAATATTCACCAAGCTTTCAAAATAAACTCTTCACCATGAGCTTTGATACCTCTTCACAAGAAGCTCTGCTCCAGAGGCTGAACCTGAACAGCTACAGGCCATGATGCCAGAGATTAATACATCCCCTCCCAGTACAAGAATATGTGTGCTCATATATGAGCAAGCAAACACCCTTTGAGCAGGGCACAGCACATGTGAGCATCTGTATGTCACTGATATTTCCGTTGCTTCCATGGTAGAAAATTATACACCTAGAGCAGAGCTCATTTTCTACTTCCATAAGCAGCACAATAGATCACCTTATTATTCTGCCACAAATTGAGTATAGTTTTCACTGTGATTCCTCAAAATGCAGACAGCCTCTTTCACTCACAAATGAAACAGCACACAATGCCTGCCAGAGCCAATACTCCCACGTACCAGCATAATGCTTCAGTAAGTTGAAGAAAGAAGCTTGCCAGCCTTTCGTGGTTGTCATTAAGCTAAATGAAAAGTACAGAGATAGTTGCTTGGCAGGCTGTTGATCTTTGAATACCAAATCTTTTCCCCTTCTAGAAGTCTCCTTTTTCCTCACTAGAAGCATAGGTGGACATTTGGCAGCTTCTCCTTTGGATGTGCTGCATTTCAAGTTTCTGCTCACTCTGCCTCTGTTGTCCCATGGCACAGAAAGCCAGAAGCTTGGACAACAGCTTCCTCAGCCACGCTGAGCTGCCCCTGTGTTGCATCTCTACTGAGAAGTCCAATATATTTAGTCCACTTATGAGGAGGCTAAAGCAAGGCTACCTGGACATTATGCAGCATGTTTTTAGTGCTGGGGTATTGCACGTGCTGGAGGAAGAGCTACAGCAGCATGCTGTAAAGAACCAGCTGGCTGCTGCACACACAGCATGCACATCTCGCTCTATCTATTGTCAGGACCCCAGGATACTTCAAATTATGTACAGTGTTGAACTGGCATTCATCTGGCTTCCAGAGTACGAAGGTGAAAATGGCTTCTCTGCTCCACATATTCGCATACAGCAGAGCAGAAAACATGGTCCTGGTTTTGGGTTGTTTTCTAATGCCATCCTTCCTGATCCAGCAACCTCTGGCTCCTACATCCAGCTTGTTGTATCGTGTTAATCATAACTGCCCTCTGCTTTCAGTCCCTGAAAGAGATGACCACACATCAGCTGAAAACTCCTCTTTGTGGGAAGTTTTCAAGGCTATCCTGTGCAGTAGGAGGAGATGGGGATGAGCCAGACAGCACAGCAGCAGTTGGCAGCAGCAGGAAACCAGTCATTAGTTCTCTGTGAAGAAGGAGAAGAAAGGGGAGGCCATGTTTTAGTGCTGTGGAGGGCAGACAAAACTCTGTCCATTGGCTCAAGAAGAGTGCCTTGACAGGAGCTGTGGATGACAGCCCAGGAGTGACAGCATTGTGCACCTTTCCCATAGAGAACATTTAATATCATCTCCCGAGCAGTACTGCCATGCTCCTTTCCCAGTTCCTGCCTGCCCAACTCTGTGCCCCCATCCCACCCCAACACCTCAGTCCTGTACTTGCTGGCTGCATCTTTATAATCAAATAACATCATTGCAAGTCCCTGGCTGCTTCTCTAAGCCAGAATTTGTAATTGTATTTGCAAGTCTGCTTTAATTGCAAACAATAAAAATGCAATTTCTGATGATAAGGAGGAGACAATAACTGTTCTTATTGCCAGCTTTGTGACTACAATGTTTACAGTTTTACTTTCAAATGCAGAAAAAAATATGTCCAGCTTTTCAAAGGCCAAGTCAGACAAGAGATCTTGTTTTGGAGTATAATTATTTCAGTGGATCAGGTGAGCAGAACTCAGATCCTGGAGGTTAATGTTTTAGAAATGGCTACACATGGCAAATCGTCTATGTCCTGGACAAAATCATGCATCATAAATTAACATGTCTAGGATAACATCTAGGAGTGACCAACTTTATTTTACCCACTGCTATTTCTTCTTGTTTATCCACCACTCATATATTCCTTTCCAAGGCTTTTCCAACTCCTTTTCGAAATATTCCCATTGCAAAAAACATGGTCATGTTTTTTCTTCTAATTCAATAAAAAAAATATATGGTACATCAAAGCCTTACTTCTGTTGCAATCACATTTTCATATGTAGAGAAACACATGTGGCTTTATATACAGGTACAGACAGAGAGAAAGATGCCTCACTCCTCCCCTCTCCTCATATTCAACTCTCATTCATATATGCTCAATGGAATACAGCACATTTCAAGATATTGTAATATAGCTCTTCTATCTCTTTATAGTATTCTTTTTATTTGGCATTATTACCTCTAGAGGCTTTAAATAAAATACATCATGTATAAGTTAGTAAAAGACAACAAAATGAAAATATGTAAATAAATCAGGAAAATATGTAAATAAAACAGGACTGTTTATTTATTGCCAGAATTTGCCAGCTGTTGAAAATAACCTGTTGCCCCTTCAAGCTGGCTGACTTGACAGTAATCTAGAAAAAAAAACCTCAAGTGCCAAACGGTTCACTGTATGATTGAATATTTATTACAATGGACATATTATCACCTAGGCAAATGAAAAATGCCTCAGGCATGTGGCAGCGAGAAGCAGTCAGACCAACCAAGAAAGTCTTTAATTTAGAACTAAGGACTCCTAGATAGATTTTTAAATGGACTTCAATTAAGGCACTCCAGACAGAAAGGTCCATTGTAAATGGGACTTTTATTAATCCTGATGATATGAGTAGTTCAGTATTTCACTGTGAGTTTCGCAAGTGTTATATAAAGGAATTATTGATTACGACTGCTAAAAGTCACCTAACATAATTATCTTAGTGCTTCCTTTCAGGATACCTCAGATCTCATCTAAAGATTCCCTCATTAAAAATGGATAATGCATGGCAGGATTTCTTATCTCTACTTTTTCTCCTTGTGGAATTTTTCAAGACTCTTTTACATTCATGCCACCGTCTGCCTTCTGAGTCCATTGCTCTATAGCTGTATTTTGAGCATTTATCCTTCACATCTCATGATTCTTGTTCCTTGAGATATTTCAGGCTGATCTGACTCTGGCTGTGCTGAAGCACACCACATTTCCTGAGCCTACTGAGGCAACCAGAGAACTTCAAAGCACAGCTACCCACAGCCTATGGTGGAGAGAGGGGAAACCAGAGCCTACAAGAACCTATCTGCTCACACAAGACTCCTTTTTCCTTAGTCTTAGGTTTCTTCCTAAGTATTTTTGAGTGCTTTGGATATGACAGTCTTTGATTAACATGTAAAGTTTTTCAGACCATACTGATTTAATTATTTGCGGTCCTTGTTTTTTCTTATATTATTACTACCTCAAGAAGACTGTCATGCAGGCAATGCTGCATAACATAGCTTTGCTAAGTCAAGACCTTGGAAATTCTTTAGTCAAGCACTTTGGTGAGCTATCAGTGTTCTGTAGTCCATACAACCATTTAAATTCCCTCCTTTAGGACGGCATTGCTGAACACCCAGTATTCCTTGAGCTGCAGAATTGCCACTAAAGTGTTTCTAAGGTGATCAAGGAGCCTGACTGTAAGAGCTGTTTTGCTTTCTCATGTTTATTCTCCTTCTTATTCTCTTTCTAGTTCAGTCACATTTCACTCCACGTGGACATATATGGCACATATCTGCTGAGTTCTTCCAAGAACTAACCCCTTACATAAATTCCCATTTCAAAATGATGTGAACTTGCAGAAACAACTCCATATCTAGGGCAATATTCAGTGAAGATGGCTCAGCATGCTACAAATTACACTTCCCATTGCTAGCACAGCTCTTTTCTGCTGCAGGGGAAATAATTTCCTAGGAAGACAGGAGGTGTACCAGCATTGCCTTCCCTGAGGGTGATGCACAAGAAACAAACACTGCTGGCTGCTGCTCTGAGGTCTACATCTCTCTAGGGGTTATAGCTGCTGTGTGAAAATATAGGCTTCTGAGCTGCAGTTTAAAAGGAACTAACAGCATCTGAAATAAAAACAAAATAATAATCTGTAATAATAATAACAGTGATTAAAAAAAGAACTTACTGGGCCGCTGTGACCTAAAAAAATTGGTCCCAATTCTCAGCTGCAGATATACCAAGTTGAGAAAAGCAGTTGCAAGAACAGGACACAATAAGTAATCTTAGCCCTTGAAACTGATGATTCAGGGTGTAAATTAGTGTGTTTTTAAATAGAAGCAAGTACCACTTTTCTTGGTACCAGTCCTCAGAGACTTGGGCCCTAAGTAAGTTCCTACGGGAATATTTCCCAACCTCCTCTTTTGTCTCTGCCTGTATAACCAACCTCCAAATTTATCAGTAGATTGAGTACTCAAAGAGGCAATCCAGCTGGTTTTGTGGCTAATTTACAAGAGTTAGAGAGGTTTCCTTCTGCTCATGCTTTCTCCTTAACCTGACCCAGCATTTGCATACTGTCTTGTCTTCACCTGGTTAGTTTAATTTGAAGTAAGAACACACTTTCTTTCTTGCCCTGTAAAGAATCACCTTTCAGTTGCTTCACTGTTATCTCTTCATTTTGAAGTCCGGAATTACAGTATGACAGCTGCATGACTGAGGTTAAAAAAAAGCCAGCAAGTCTGATTCATTGGTGGAAATTTAGAGCCTTCTAAAACTAATAAGCAGATTGGAGGGAACTGGTGCAATTGGAGTGAGAGCTCTGGGGTTTTCTGTTCCCCTCTTAAAAGAAGGAAGAGTGGGAGGTCAGGCAGAAAACTGAATTTTAAGATGCCTGGATAAGATTATTTGATAGATGATTTGCTACTATGCTCTAACTGCAATGGTTCTGCTGCCTTTAGCGTTCTGAAAATAGGGATCATGAGGCTGAAAGATAAAAGGCAGAGTGTTCAAGGGGAGAAATGACAAAGGATAGGGGAAAAAAAAAAGATGAAAAAACAGAAAATAGATGTGTGGTTCACATTAGGTAGTTTTCATTTCAAAGTTTATTTCTGTGTTATGTGTTCTGGCACCTTTGTGGTTAATACATTGCTTAGAGGACTGCTATTTTTTTACAATTATATTGAAACTATAGCTCATGAATCTAGTATTAATTCACAATTATTCAAATTGTGCCTTAAGAAACTAGTGTTAAAGTCTTCTTTTTCTACCAAAATGGTTCTACTCCCCTCACACAGAAGAATAAAAAGCAAAGAGTATTCAAATGGGTTTGAGAAGGCACATTCTCTTCAGCAGAGCTCCCTGCATGGAGACTTTATGAGACAATCATGCTGGATGCTAAACATTCTGCCATTGAATCTGTAATTATATCATTATCCAGTTGTTAAACAATGTGGATTTTGAGGGTTTTCATTATTTTCTGCCTACTCATCATTTCAGTCATTTGCTTCTCAGATGCACCTTATATAACCTAATTTAAAAAGAAAATAGGTTTCCTTTTTTCATTGGGCCCCTGGTTTTATTACATCCTGGGAGATATAAATGTCCCATGTGCAGACAGAGGTGACAGCAATGGCAATGTATAGGTGAATTGTAGCAAAAACACTATGGGATGGCAATGTTGAAATGGCCAGTTAGTCTACTCTGCCTCCAGAATTATCCTGTTCTAATATTCCACTACTGTAGATCTCTTGATAAGAAATTCACAGGCTGTAGCCTTGCAAGGCAGACTTAGTTTTACTGAGCAGAAGCAATAGGAGGAAGAAATGTGAAATCTGCTTTAGAAGATACTTGTTGGGTCTCCGGTCTTCATTCTAAGGCTGTCACAACACAAGAAGATGCTGACATTCTGCTCCTGTCTGCATGACACAGCTCCAAAGATAGGTTACTACAGCAGTCTGTGTATAAGATCTTAATGCAAGCAATTACTCTTAGATGGTAAAAGCTCTATTCTTTGACTACACCTTGAAAAATGCCCATTAAAATATACTTAAGAGAAATGTAATTATTTATTTCTTTTGTCACTTAAAACAAGCTAACCAGATGGCATGGAACAATCTCAGAAAGAGCCTCTCAATAAGATATTTAGATTTAATTAATATACAGTAACTAGCTCATTAAGTTAAATGTTTATTTGAGACTAATAGTAACCTCTTTTTTATTGTAGTTTCCATTTCCTGTAGCTGGCAGAGCAATAGACTACAGCTCTGAAAGCTAGCAAACAAAATGTTTTACATGTCCCAGTTTAATCTGGGATAGAGCTAATTTTCTTCCTAGTACCTGGTATAGTGTTGTGTTTTGGAATTAGGATAAGAATAATGTTAACACAGGGATGTTCTAGTCACCTCTGAGCAGCATTTACAGAGAGTCAGGACCTTTCTTGCTTCTCACACCATGCCACCAGTGAGTGGACTGGGGGTGCACAAGATGTTGGGAGATGACACAGCCAGGACAACTGACCCCCAAGTGACCCAAGGGATATTCTACACCGTATGTCAAGATGCTCAGTATATAAAGTAGGAAAAAGCTGGTCAGGAGCACTTCTTTGAAACTGGTTGGGCATAGTTTGGTAGGTAATGAACGATTGCTTTGTGCAAAATTTGTTTTGTATGTTCTAATTCTTTTATTATTATTATTATTATTATTATTATTATTATTATTATTATTATTATTATTAACCCTTCCTTTTTTTGCACAATTAAACTGGCTTTATTTCAACTTATGGTTGTTGCTGTTTTTTTTTTCTTCCATTTCCCTCTCCATCCTATTGGGGGTGGGATGGTGATTTAGCAGCTGTATGTTGTTCAGCTGTCTGCCAGGTTAAACCATAATAAATGTTTATCATCTCTGATCACCTCTGTAGTGAAGAAGATGAGAGTAATTGTGTGGCATTTCTGCAAAACAGCATAGTAAGAAAATTATTTAAACAAGAAGAGATCCTATCAGGGTCAAGTTAGGTGAGTATGGGAAGTGGCCAACCTCTGCAACAGGAAACCTCATGACCTGCAGAGCATCCCAGCAGTTTACTCACAAGGAAATGGGTTTGGCCTCTAAAGCAGCTTCCAAGTCCCATCCACCCTGAGAGAAATGTGGCAGGGACAAGGAATCCAATGCAAGACTTTGAGAGACTGAAACATCAAGAGGAACACCAAGAGGTCAAACTTGTCAGTCTTCCACAATTCCACTGATTTCCTCGGCAGCCACTTGAGAAGCACAAACCTAAGACACATGTATATGTACTCAATTTCCTTTCGAGCTGTCAGTAAAACACTGAGGGCCTCATGGGTATGTGGCAGCTGAAGCAGCTCTGTGAAAATAGCTCCTTTTAAAAATAAAAAAAGTCTTACTGTAATTGTTAATTACATCTGCAGATGACACAATATCATTAGCAGCATGTTAGATCCCAAGTATGAGTTGAGAAAAACTGTCTCACTGCCAAAGGAAAGGCATCAAGACAATATATTATTGAATTATTTAATTTAATTTAATTTAACTTGCTTGTATAGTATTCACACTGTTGATAACCTCCCTAACTCTTTCCTTCATTCAAGACTTCAATATTTGAATAAGGTAAAGTCTTCGAATGATTTTAAATTAAATCTGAATTAAAACTACTCTCTTGGACGTTTTAAAGTATAGCATAAAAAATGCTGCATGTTTTCGTTCAAAAGTCATTTAAAAAACCCCTCAAAACTACTTTTTAAACATTGTAATAATGTTCATCTAAAGCTATTACAACTTCAATTAACTGCAATTTCATTTGAGAAATGTTCATATTTGGAAAAAAGTTTGTTTTATTTAAAAAATCCCAAACATCCAAGTACCTTGCAAGCAAAATTAAGCACTTGTGATTATCCACTTGAACGCTGGAAATGGAATAATTGAAATTTGACCCTTCCTGTACTACACATCGATGCTAATATAATGCAAGTCAGATCTGTACATTTTTTTCTCATAAGAGTTGATATAAATAGGACCTTTAAGATAAGTTTCCCATTCTCCATTAAGCCGACAGCATGGAGTCTGAAGATAAATTAATGGAAATGAGTGTTTGTTATGCAGCCAACGAATGCATCTAGAATGCCTAAAGCAAAATAATAATCATTACAAGAGACCTCTGCAAGCTGAACTTAAAGGCCATGGAGTTGTGAGGAATGAAGGCAACTTGTAACAATGCCAATATAATCCACCACTTCTTCTGCACATAGCCCACTTCCAGGCTCATATCTCAGGTATGAGCATCTTCACAATGAAATTTTATTATTAATTCACTGCTGTTTCTGTTGAGCACCTTTGAAGTATCCATCATATTTTTTTAAATCCAGTGATAGGGGCAAAAAGCGCTATCTCAAATCCTTTTTATTTTCCTAAGTAACATCCCTCATTCACCATGAGCCTTAGCTCAGACTTAAATGTTTTCCAGATTATCTCTTCTCCAATGAATGAGGAGAACCTTTTAGACTCCTGGATCAGATATGTTTCAATTATTATGGCAAAGGCCAGTGCTACATGCACTCATCAAGGAAAGAAGTACCATGTTGGAGTAGCCCTGTATATCGTCATTGTCAGTGACATGCACTTGTTGTTCAGAGGAATAGGAAAATATTTTATTGCTAAGATAAAATATGAGAACAGTACACCAAGAAATAGATTTTCTCATATTGCCAGTCCAACCCTTACAAAAAGATTGGATCAATCAGGCAGGTCTTTTACTTGACATCTGTTTGAAAATTAATGAAGAATAGTTCCTGATGTGAGCCTACTGGCTAACATTTTGACATTCACACAAGCATGGCAAATGACAAAGCACTTTGATAGGTACATATCTCTTTTTTTCACATATTCAATCAGCCTTAGGTATTACATATTCTCTACTAAATCTCTGTTATTCAGGACTGATTCATATCTAGTGTAAATCAGTATGGATTGAATTAGGTCAGTGTAGCTGTGCTAATTTACACCAGTTTTCAATCGGGGGTATTGATTTTATACTAATATATTATATTTCTATACTAGAGAAATACAGTTTTCAGCTTGACATACTACTGTATTTTGCATCTCTTCAGGGAACAAGATTAAGATGTGGTTCATATTTTTTTGAGTGATTTCCATATCAAACTCCTCTAAGCATTTATCACTTACACAGAGATTCCTGCAGATCTTCAAAATCACCAACATCACCAGAGTATCCAACAAGACAGCTGACTAGAATCATCTGTAGAGAAGTCTGACACTGTGTATTTATAAATCCTGTTGCTTAATTTTAAAACCAACCAAATAATTCTAAGATTTTTAAAACAGATAAACATCTGTAAGATTTCCCACAGAAGAAAACTATTGTTCTTCCCTTCTCCCATAATCATATACACCTTTGGGGTCAGCCAGCTCCCCTGCCTCCTAATGACTGAATATCCAGGCATCCTATTCACAAGCTGCATCAGCAGATGGAAAACCCAGGTCCTACCAAGAGGCAAATTCATGAGCCAGGCCAGCCCCATCACAGTCACTTTGAGGATGGAGGAGCCAGCCTGATTAAAGAGACAGGGCCTGGCTTATAAGTCTGAAGGACAGGGGCAATTAAACAGCTTGTCTAATGAGCCATTTGGTCATAAGGACATCCCAAGGAGCAGAGGAGTCGAGAGTATGGACACAGTAAGCCAGAAAGTTTGGATATAGTTGTCCAACGTCCCTTCCAGGCAATAAACAAAGATGGCTAGAGAAAGAGCAGGAAAACAGAAAGCAAAACAACAAAAACCCCAGGAAGCATCATTATTGAGTGCATCTCCTCTGAGTCTTGAAGGAAATGACAAGCTTTAAAAAAAGGTTTTGAGTCAACAAACACCATTTTGGACGAAGGAATATTCTGCGAAAAAATTGTCTTTGAGTTCAAAACTTTATCTTACAAATAGCAGAAAATTATATTGACACTTTGTTCTTAATGCAGTGCTGAGAATCCGTCCAGGCAGATATAAATGTATTTGTCAGCATATGTTTAAAAATGGATAAAAGCAAATATTGTTCATTATTTGATTGAAGAGTCATGAAAAATGAGGTAGTTCAAAAAGAAACTTGGGAGTTCCACAAATCAGTGGAAAAATCAGTTCAAAATCCTCCCACTCACTTCAGTGTGCATCTCCTTGCAATAAGCGTATACCTCACAGCTGAAAATTTACATGATCATGAAAAACTGTGAAACTGCAGAGACCAGAGACAGGGAATCATCTTCAATTCATGCCTTAAGAAGCACAGAGAAAAATAAAGCAAAAAACAAATCAATATGGAATTTCACAGCAAAGAAGAGCTGGGACTGAGTAGGACTGATATGTATGAGTAGCTAAATTTATACTATTGGTTCTTGCCTAGAGAAAGAAGAATCATAGATGAGCTGCACTTTTGACTTGATATAATAAGGGAAGTTGTAAGAAAGAACAAGGTCCTAACTAGTTAGCAGAGCAGGCATGCTTGAGAAGTTTCCCTTCGGAGCTGTATCAGAAGGAGTTTCACGCTCAGGCATTTTTTTTAAGTATTTTCAGTCTGAAAAAGTAGAGTCTGAGCAGAAAACAATAAACCAGGTTAAAGTCTCAGTAGATATATAATCTCACTGCAGTCCATATACTCCTTTCAATCCCCAAGGTTTCAAATCATCTGAGATGTCAAATAACTTGTAGCCCAAATTTTCAGAAATAACCAAGACTCACTTCTGGATTTTCACTTGAAATAGTTCAATAGGGCCTGATGTGGGACTTACTACAATTCAAGTTTATTTGGAGTTCCTCAAGAATGAAAACTGATAGTACCTGGACATGCAAAATTCAATAACTAATTATGCAAGAAACAAACCTAAAGAATGCAAGAGCAAGAATTAGCATCTTTGTGCCACCCTTACTAGCTAAGGATCAGATTTTCAGCACAGCTTCCCTTCATTCAGTGTCTTTGTCTCAATGGAAAGCATCCTGGGCTTTCATTAGTCCTCTGTACAACAACAGACAGTTATGCCTGAGGCTGTGCAGTCCATGCAGCTAATAATAAAATGGAATGTACCTGTATTTCCAAGACAGCAGATTTATGCCCACCCAAGCACTTCAGTCTTGCAATTAACCTGTTCGTGGAACCACTAATTTCCTAAATGTTTTCACTTAAGGACTAACTCAATGAAGTCCTTTTAGTAAACTGACTTCAAGCTCTAATCCTTATTTTAAACAGAATACTGTTGGTGTGCTATAGCATTCACAATAATAAGAATAGATATGATCAACAATTTAGTATTTGGCTTGCAGCTTTGGTCATTCAGGATCATATTCTCCTTGACAATATTTTTAAAGATATGTTTTCAAAGTGAATCATTTTAGTCATATTTTCTCTCAAGTCTTACTGATGACCTACATTACATAAATACTTTCATTATATATTTTTTTAATTGCATACAAATAAGCTATATAAATACTTCACAGAATGAGATTTCTCTTACCTTTCTCTGAGGATCCCCCTCTAGCTGGTTCAGCTGGGCCTGGGCATATCTATGAACTTAGAAGTGATGAGGCTCAACACACTCAGTGACCAGACTGCAAAGGTGACCCAAGGGATTTGCTTGCTCAGCTCTCATTCTGGTGTAACAGCTTCCTTCAGGAATGTTCTCATGTCATGTTAGAGTAGTGCAATGACCCCCTTACTTTCTACAGGACACTAACAGACACAACAGGCCAACAATAAAAACAAGAAACAACAGCCCTGGCCTTCCCTGCATTCCTCCCTGCCTAGGCTATCACCAACAGAGATCTGGAGAAAGGATCCCTCCGGGCTGCTCCAGCTATATTCAAGGTGATGGTACAAAATAACTCTGCACTGGAGGACTTCTTCCAGAGATCTAGTTGGCATATGCACTTATTTTTTACTTCTTTTTCTTTACATCACTTGTGACTGTGGTTCTCATTCACTCTGACCTGACACATAGAAACCATTGAGACTACTCTAGTTCATACGTCCTGAAAATTCTCTGTGGGTTGGGCTTGTCTTTTTTATTCTAAATTTGTAAAGCCTGTAAAATAGAGGTCTCCTCCATAGCCAAGGCATCTGGATGTTAAACACACAGTAATGTGTGTTCACATAAATTTAAAGATTTCATTCAAATTCAGTCTACTATCAAAAATCAGTTAATATATTGAGATAATAGAGCCTATCAAAAATAATAGTTATGATGTCATCTTTTCCCCTGCAGCTTACAGGCTGTAAAATTTCAATCCTGCATTAGCCAATACTTTCATAAAAGACTTCACACTGAGTACACTGACTGATATTCTTGTAATAATTCTTAAGATATAAAATGATCATCTTTAGTTATTTTCAGACTGGCCCAACTACTTGTAGGATTTCTTGCAGTCTATGCTTAGAAGTAGCCACCAAGATAACAGACATTTTTAAATCTTCTAATTTTTACTGTCTCATAACTTTGTCAAGGCCAAGAACAATGAACTGCAAGTAAAGAATTGGAACACATAGAGATTCATGCTAAGCCTAAGGAATTGGCTTGGAGTTAAAGATTCAAGAACCTTTGCATATATGGGCACAACATATGTGAACAGCCTCTCCAGAGAACATGTGAACCACAGAGGCTTAAACTGTGACTTGCTCTTGCAGAAATCTATGTAGGCGTAGCAATAGAGACCTCATAAATAAATAGGATAAACAGGATAAGAAACAATGCCAAGTTACCACACATGTCCACAGGTGGGAACTAAGCAAATCTCTGCTTGAACCTCAAAAGACATGCAAACAGAGTCTTCAAGAAGGCAGTTACCATGTTTAGAGTGAATGACCTGTGTGAAGCCACAACACTTAATTTTTTTTTAATTGCTGTAGTATTCTTCCCATGCAGATTTCATGTCACTTTTTAGTCTCTTAATTGACTGCAATTATCATAAATATGTTCCTGAGGGTTTTACTCAGATAGCACCTCAGCTATATTTTGAAGACAATGGATTTGCACATATATAAAACTGAAGGAAAATTAATTCAGTGAAGAAAAATAAAGGCCAGTGACAGTTTTAATTGCTGATGCGACTGGCAAAAAAAGAGAAATAATTCATCTGAAACACAGTAGAAGAAAGACACAGAATAAAACAAAACATAAGGGAAGATGAAATGAGAAAGGCACAACTATTGTAGGCTGCTAAACCTTAGTCACTGTAAGCACCATACCCATGTTACCTCAGAAGTTCTTCAAGAAAGCTCCAAGGTGTTGTAACACTGCCCCAGGCACTGACAGCCAGCAGAGACCTGTGAAGTGCTACACATCCCTTCCATTCTGTGCAGCACAGACTTTGCTCTGACTTCAGGAAATCATGTTGGTGCTGGACACAGAAAATACAATTTCATTCCAGTATAATTAAAAACAGGTGATGGATGGCCTAGAGGAGGAAAAATGTGATTTAATCTGGAATTTTTCGCATAATAACTATAGACAAAAGAATGAATTTACTCAGAAAATTACTTCAGCAGAAAGCTCATCAAAAATTAGTATTTTATACCAGTCCAATGTCAAAACGTCATTGAGGGTATTGTTAAGCAATTGTTTGGGGTTTAAGTGATTGCTTTTAAGGACATATATTAATTGTCTATATCTAAACCTAACTCTATTATTATTATTATTGTTGTTGTTGTTATTTCTGATCTTTTACAGACAATCTTTCCTTTTGTGTGATTTTTTTTTTTAAAGAAGACTACTTTTCTGAGCCATTTTTCTTCTCCTGACCATGAGACAGGTGGCCCACTTTGCCATTCAGCAGGAAGAAATGCACCATTACAACTCAAGCAAAATTAATAAAGATATTTCATAAGCAGTAGTCACTACTAGGATCACCACAGCAATCTGAAGAATTTGGACTCCTAATTAAAGTAATACAGACTCAAATATCTATATATGGTACAAATGTGTGGTAAAAAGTTGTTTCTTCAAACAGATTTATGGATGAAATTTGCAGAGTATCTATAACCTACATCCATTAATTGGGTAAAGTATCATAATTTTTGAAAGATGAAAGGGTTTTTTCTACTCTTATAAAGTTTTCACACTTGTTATAAAACAATTAAATGGAATGACAAGGGAGGGAAGGATTGCATAACTGAGGCTCAGGCCTCAGACTCCCAGGTGACTCAAAAAGCTGAAGAATCCTCTCTTCTCTCATACCCAGAGAATATTTAATTCTTTTGTGTGAAGTGCAAGGACTTCATATTATAACTTGACTCCAGAGACAGTCCTGAGAAGTGATCCCCCTCAAACAACAGAAAACCTAAAGCTGATACTTCAAAACACTGAATAAGGGCCCTAACAATGTTTCTAAAGGGGTTAAAAATAAAAAAATAAAAATAAAAAAATTAAAAAAAAAAAAAGAGAGAGAGAGAAAGTTGTCATCACTCAAGTTTTACAGAAAATTGCTGGAGGTACCTGCCTCCCTTGGCAGGATTTGGGGCAGGAATTTGAGTAAATGGAGAATGGGACTTAGGACATATTCTGATCCTCAGAATTTCACAGTCAGATGGAGTAGGCACCTTCCTGCTCAAACATCTAATATGGATGAGATCCCAGCTATACACGCTGGTGGTATTCAAAGGCTTTTTTGCTTTCTGTATGCCCCTGAAGACGTCCCTGCAAGGCATCCCAGATTCTGCAGCTCTGTGACTGAAGACTTTGCTCTCTGACATTCATCATTGATACATTTAAGCCCTTCTTCAGATCTCAGCTTTAGAGTTTTAATCACAATTTTCAAGCAAATTTGGCATTATAATGTTAATCCTCCCTGAAAGCAGCTTTTCAGAAAAGGACTTGACAGTCCTGGTGGACAACAAGCTGACCATGTGCCAGTAATGTGTCCTTGCAGAAAAGGAGGCTGGCTGCATCCTAGACTGCATTGGGATGAGAATTGCCAGCAATTTGAGGAAGGTGGTCTTTCCTCTCTATTCATCCCTGCTGAGAAAAATCTGGAGGAGTGAGTCCAGTTTGTACTTCCCACCACATGAAAGGGCCTGCCTAGGACCTGTATAGCAATAGTTATCTGCTTTAAAGCAAGCTCCACTTTGCCAACAGGTAATAAAACATATGTTTTTACAATTCTAGATAGCAAATGTTAAAGAAGGCTGGAAAATGGATTATTATTGCTGTTCTGCAAACAGAAGTATATTCTTCTCTGAGGCTAGACTTAATAACACTATGGGAAAAAATGCTTTGCTCAAAAAAGATGTAGATACACCCAAAGCACTAAAAACATACCTCCTAAGGCAGAAAAAAACTGCATTATTATGCTAAGAAATCTGAAAAACAGTTCTATCACTGCAAAGGACACAGCTTTCCATGAAAATATCTGTAGTTTCAATCTATATGAAGTCTATGAGATAAAGTAAATCCTCAACCAGTTCAAATTTTTTATATAAGTTCAAAAACATTGAGACATATGTAGAAAGTGAAATCTAAATTACTCTGAAGGGAAGTTACTGTTACGCATTTATCTTGACTCCAGTTACTAGTTCTCATTTCATTGCATCCTGAGTCCAATATTTACCTTTATATATGATTAGATGCTACAGATATTTGCTTAAAAGCAAATGATTTGTTTACAAGGCATACTGTGAGATTTTAAGCAACTGAATTGCTACTGACATAACTAAAGTCATTCAAGAACAAATGTTTGTAAGTTTAAAAATATTTTGCATTTTATCTTCTGCCTCTTTTTCATCTCCCTTGCCTAAGATGAATGTGCCAAGTCTGTGCAGGAGAGAGCAATAACCTCAAAATCCAATTATGGTTTCATAGGTCAAGACATGTGTCTACTGAAACATCAAGTTTGTTACTCCCTGAGTCAGCAGATAAAGCACAAACAATGACATTACTTCCTTATAAGCAATTTTTAGGAAGATCTAAGAGACAAGGTTTGTCTTCTGAAATTTTGAATGTAGAAGTCTAAACTGATTTCAACAGATCATGCACTAACACCTGATTGAAGCAGATACAAACATTCAGGATGCTTTTAGGCCTGCTTCTAAGTAGGTAATACGATTATCATTAAAAGTACCAAAACAGAAGTAAAGATCTATTTAGGTCACTTGCCATTGGAACAGACAGATGCTGGAGTGCAGGATGCCTGAAAGCTTATACAAAAAGACTGCAAACCACTTCAATGTAAATTTTTGGCAAATGGCAAAAAGTAGTATCTGAGACACAGAATACAAAATAATTTCTATTCATGTGACAGTCTTATATAATAAATAACATGGAAATAATCTTTTCGTTGATGACTGTATGAATGTTGCCTTCTAATTAGCAAACAGTGTCCAAAGTTGTATATAAATAACAAGCTGTTTAAAACATCAAGAAAATAGACACTTTGGTGAAGTGCCCACATGGCATTTTGATAGTACTGTAATTGTACTATAGAGAAACTACTAAATTCATGCATTTCAAAGTGTCTACAAGGGTTATATACTCTTGTATGTAATAATACCCCTATGCAATATTTAAAACATATATAATGATGCCATTGCACCCTTCTTTACAGTAATATATTATCAGGAGAGCTAACAAGTTGTAGATGACATAAACCAGTGTCGGCTCCACAAGCATATCAGAATACATACATACATACATACATATATATGTGTGTGTGTCTATATATATATATATATACACTTTCTTATATATTAAAAAAAAAAAAAAGGGAAAAGCCCAGTCTATCTGAAAAATAAGCCAAATGTGGGGTTTTGCCTAAACAAATCTGGGTGCCCAAAGAAGGATCATTTCTTTCAAGCACAAAAGTCATTAGAAATATCAGCAGAGGTCAACGAGTAAAGTGACAGAGGTTACAGATGCAGCAGGCACTGCAAGTTTGCTTTATTTTCGTTCCTCTCTCATAATTTCATGGACAAAAAGGGCATCATTGGAATGCCACAGCCAGCGGTAGCAGCAGTTTCTTTTGTATTGGGCAGGTATAAAGTGATCATAAAGAGCAAAACAGTCAGGCTTTTATCTCACACTTACCTTCCTGTCTTAAAACCTCTCCAAGCATTTCACACCAAGTTCAAATAAATGACACTTACTCCACAACCTAGACTGATGTTCTGAGGATTTATTTAGCAGCAAAGCACCCAGATATAGTTCCACTGGACATGATTAATAAGGGTGTATTACGGTGCATATTCTGCATTTCAAGCTAAGGCATATTCATATGAGCACTTAAAAATGTCTAATATTCTTATGGCAACACTTGTAAAGCACTGTATGCACCAATTGCATACAGTTTCCTCACTGAAGGTCCTTTGAGCTATGCCAGTGACAACACTCTGGGATATCTGCTACGGCTGTTTTGCTCTGAGTTAGTTCCACTGTGCTCCCACAGCACAGTGGTCTCACAATAACAATATGAATTATAACAAAATAATAACAACAATAATAGAAATATTAAAAATAGCACCACTGGCTTAAGTGCAAATGACCAAAACCTGTTATCAAAGTCAGACTTGAGTAGTTTCCCCAGAAGCCCAAATTGCCAGAATAAGTTACTATAAAGCTTCAGATATCAAGCCATTCTGTGTTTCCCAGTACGAGCGAGATGCGGACATACTAGAGAGCCTGGTGAAAGACCACTAAAATAATCAAAGGGCTGGGGCAGCTCTCCTGTGGGGAAAGGCTGAGAGAGCTGACTGTTCACCCTGTAGAAGGCAAGGCTCAGGGGAGATCTCATCACTGTATACAGATATCTGAAGAAAGGGTGCAAAGACAGAGTCAGGCACTTCCAAGTGGTGCCCAAGACAGGATCAGAGGCAGTGGACACAAACAGAAACACAGAAGGCTCCATCAGAACATCGGGAAACATTTTTTTATTGTGAGGATGACTGAGGACTCCACTGTTGGACAGGGTCACAGCAACTAACATTGTCTACCTGGACCTGACAAGTGTCTGACACTGTCCCACATGACATCCTTGTCTCCAAACTGGGGAGACATGAATTCCATAAATGGATAAAGAGCTGGCTGGATGGCAGCACACAAGGAATTGTGGTCAATGGCTCATTGTCCACATGGAGAGCAGTGAGAAGTGGTGTCCTTCAGGGGTCAGTACTGGGGCCAACACTGTTCAGTATCTTTGCTGGTGACACAGACAGTAGGATTGAGAGCAGTCTTAGCAAGTTTGCTGGTGACACCAGGCTGTGTGGGCACTCAACACACTGGAGGGAAGGGACACCATTCAGAGGGACTTTGACAGGCTTGAGAGGTGGGCTGATACAAACCTGGTGAAGCTCAACAAAGTGAAGTGCAAGGTCCTACACCTGGATCATGGCGATGCCAGGCACACCTACCAGCTGGGCAAAGTGATTGAGAGCAGCCCTGTGGAGAGAGACTTGGCAGTGATGGTTGATGAAAACCTCAACATGAGCCAGCAGTGTGTGCTCACCAGACAGAAAGCATCCTGGGCTGCACCCAAAGCATGGACAGCTGGTCAAGTAATCTTGCCCCACTACTCTGCTCTTGTGAGACTCCATCCAGAGTGCTTCATCCAGCTCTGGGGCCCCCAAGATAAGAAGGACATGGAACTGTTGGAGCAAGTCCTGAGGGCCACAAAGCTGAAAGAGGGACTTGAGGTTCTCCCCTGTGAAGATGGGCTGAGAAAATTGGGGGTGTTTGTCCTGGAGAAGAGAAGATTGCATGGAGACCTCACAGCAACCTTCCAGTATCTGAAGGGGGCCTACAGGGAAGCTGGAGGGGTCTCTTCATCTGGAACTGTAGTGATAGGACAAGGAGTAACAGGCACAAATTGAAAGGGAAAATTTAGCTTAGATATTAGGAAAAAAATTTCACTGTGAGTGTGGTGAGAAACAGGAACAGATTGCCTGGAGAGGTTATGAATGCCCTAACCCTGGCAGCATCCAAGGTCAGCTTGGGTAAGGCCTTGAGCAGCCTGGTCTAGTGTGAGGTGTCCTTGCCCATGGCAGGGGGAGTCGGGACTAGATGACATTTAAAGTCTCTTCCAACCCCTTAACATTCTATGCTTCTATGATTCTATCATATTATGATTAAAACTACCTAGATCTTGATCTGCTCATCTCTGGGGTCAAAATTGATCTGGCATGTGGTTATTTGAGGAATGATAGGACTGATACCTCTGGATCCCCTGCTTCCATCCATGGCCAATGGATTATTCACAGACTGCAAAGACAAAAGGGATCTTTCTTTCAGAACAGTCACACAGAGAAATGCAGAGGAAAGTCCAGCAAACCAGTCTAATGCCAGCAATGAGTCCATGAAAACAAAGTCCTTTGGGGGCCTGTTCTAAGGGGAGAAGATATGAGGAATGTCTCAAAAGATTCTAGCATAAATGAGAAATGCTGTCCTGCATTTATTTAACATCACTCCTTGTGCAATTCCATGTTTGTAACATATTTATTTCCTCTTCTGCTTTTGTTATTAGCATTCAGTACCACCCTCCACTGAGTTCAAGGATAATGAGAAGGCAAAATAACAGGTTTCTTCATGAGAATAAATGGTGGAACGGTCTGAACAAAAGAGAAATGGGAATCCAAATATTTCTCCTAATAATGTTTAGCAATCCTAACAAGTTATAAGGAAAACTTCTAATCTAGTCTTCCCATTAGAATCTCATTGATCTTTCTGCTGTCAGTCAGCATAAACCTAATATTGGGTGGAATACATCTGCTGAGAGAGAGATACCAATTTATAAAGTAGTGACCTCACCTCTTCTTATAATCACTGAAGTGAAACAAGCACTTTTGGATTCCATTTCATCTTGAAAAGGATGTCCAAAATAAGTCAGATTAATCTTATCCTAAAAGTACCTATTTCATTCCACAATGCCTTAAGAGAGCTGATGGCAGCCAATGTAGGCAGACACTTACATGCAGGTGAATGTCAGACTGTGATGCTGATTTATTTACAAAGGCAGTACTGGTCTGACCTGATACAAGGGTTGCAGATGAAGTAGATTTTCACTACCATTTGAAATTCTTCTGTTGTTTACAGGCCTCTATGTCAACATAACTAAGAATCAGGCATCTCAGCAGGAACATGTCCTCCCAAGCAGGCATTCAGAGGGGACAGAATGAAAAAAGAAAGAGTGACAGCTGCCCCTACCTTGCCTAGTCTACTAGAGGACATTTTAGGTCTGTTAGAGAGGGATGCCACTAGTTTTAGCATTGTTGCACTTTCAGCTATGAGGAGCTGCTGCAATGCCAGACTCAGAAGATCCCTTGTTAAAACATTTACTGTGTTTCTTGCAGGTACTATGATCAATCATCTTTTTTCAACAGCTGCCTCACACCTTTAGCAGATTTTCAGGAATTGGTGGGACAGCAGTGGGCACTCCTAATCCTGTTATCCAGTAGGATCACAGACCACAGTGGGAGAAAAGTATTACTTTTCTCATGCGGATAAAGGTTCAGGACCTGGACATTCATCATGCCAAAATATTTTACAGAGTTGCTATAAAATTGGTAATAAAACAACCCCTGTTGTGTGACAAGCTCTGTTTGCCCCAAACTGTAAATTTTCTTCTTGACTATGATTTCCACAAGAATAAGAGTCATAAGATATGTGAGTTTGAGTATCTCTGTGAAATACATGTATTTGAGGATGCTTTCTTCCTCCCCTTGCTGGGCTTTTCAGCCTTTCTGGGCACTAATATTTTCAGAGAAAAAAAAAAAAACAGAGTGTTGGCTCAGAAGAGCTGTTTCAATGCCCTCCAGTATCCAGCATCCTTCACCACACCCTAAAGATGCACAGCCCTTACGAGCACAGAGAGGATCAATCTGAATTTTTACTGAAAGGCAGTCTGCTGGCTCTGGCTGAAAAAAAAAGTGCAGACTTGTCACCAGAATCAAACAACCCTTCTGGGACTGCAGTGAAAACAAAGAAATGGCAAAGCAGAAATCACAGAAACAGCCCTTTTAGGTCAACCTACAGGTCCCAGCTAAGTAAATCAATTTTGAGAATGGAAATCTTTTTTACAAGTATATCATGGTATATTCAACATCAACACAGTTTGAGATATCTTTATTTTTTTCTCCCGTATTCAGAATTACTCCCCACTAAGGACATAATGCCTGCAGTACTCCAAAAGTCACGGATTTGTCTAATTACCTTCAATTCATATGTTTGTTAGAGGCTCATAAAAATCTGTGACATTGAAAGACTCTATGGAAAGATACCATTTCAATAACTGGAAGGATCATAGGAACAGTATCATAATCATTTCAAAGGAACAGAGCACAAAATAATGGTGTTGGGATATGGAGGTGGGTAGTTTTTCATTCACCCTTTCTCTTTACACAGCAATAACCAGCATAAGATCAAAAATATAAAATCCTTCCCTCCTCTACACATCAATAACACATGTCTCATGAATCATTTCTGCAAAGTCTGCTGGTCATGTTTAGTTCTGTAATCACTTCCATTTTATTTTACTTTTTCAAAGCAGGAAACATCTGCTTGTTTCATACATTGGAGTCTATGCATTAAGTCCTCAGGAAAGTAAAATTCTAATCCCTACAACAGTAAACAGGAAAAAATTCACTGATTTCTCTGAAGGCCAGAACTTAATATGAAATCTTTGGGTTTCAGCTTAATTTTCAAGGTTGAAAGCCTTCCCTGAACTTGTGAAAACCCAAAACAATAGTCTCCTTCATCCTTAGCCTTTATCTTTCGTGTGATTTATGCTAAAAGTGCTCACAGCTGCCTCGATTCAGTTTTTTAGTATTCTTCATGCAGGTAAATGCAATATGAATCTGGAATCAAAGCTGAATACGTTTTCTGTGCTAGTTACTGCTTTTCATTATTTTTAAAGCACCAAAAAGCATATATACTCTCTATCCAAAATCAAAAATATCAGATAATGGCATGCAGAAAAAGAACAGTTCTAGGCAAGAGATTTTGTTTGGTGTTAAGTTTTGGAGCTACAACATTATCTCTTATTGTTTGAGTCTGATGTACTTGTTCACCTTTTACCTTTCCTTGACCTATCCCCATTTGTTTTCTCCTCCCTTTCCTTCCTTTCCTTTATACAGATATGTAAAAGTAACCCAGTCCTAATGATATAAAATGTGCTGGTTTATATGTTATGCCAGCAAGCCTTCACGGTTTCATTTTTCCTCCAAATATGGGCAAGCCACCTTTTTTTATGTGCACTTCTTTTATAAAAGTGATCATTCTGAAAAATAAAACATACATTTTTGCTTTGAGTTAAACATGTCACAGTATGTATTAAAAGCCTATCTACATTGGAAAGAGCTTTCCTCTTGGCATGCAGAAGGAAAATGTTTGTTTTGATTCAATTAAGAAATCATTTACATATTTGCCCTTATTTTATATGTTGTTTTTAGTGTACAACAATTTCTTTACTCAGGAGAGTTCTTAATGCTCCCAAATACTCAGGAAATAAAATTAAATGTTCAAAGCTTTTTTGCATCTGGTGGTTACAGATATCACACTTGTGATGCTGAATTTTGGTTGCCAGACCCAAATGCGCAGAAAGTAATTAAAAGTCTTTACTTTGATCATGCAGGAGATGAGAAAAAAAAGGCTCAGTGTGCAATGCGATCAATGTGAGCTCTTGTAAACATGTGAACTATTATGCAGGAAGATACAAGCATTGTGGACTTATGGAATATTCAGAAAATCTTTTGGATCAGTGCTATAAACATAACAGCACTCACTCTCCCGAGAAAATTTGTTTATACCAGCTTACTCCAGTACCAATCAAGAAGGCAAAGGATGAAAGAAACATCTCTCCTCAAAGCAAGCACACAAAGCCAAAAACTGGAAATCTGACAAACTTGCACCTGCAATTTCCTAGGATTCTGCAGAACCAATGTCTTACTAACATAGAAAGTAGGACAATTATTCCCACTTTTTTTTCTTTTCAATTGGTGATATGTAATGCTGTGTTCTAGAGGATGAATATGCTACCTTTTGAAATCCAGTTTGAAAGTCCCTTCCTTCCTGCCTCAAAAGGAAATAGTGTGCATGCAGAACTAAAGCCAATGCTGCATTTGGAGCTGCCCCATTTCCCTCGATTAGGCCACTAGCCTTCTCTATCAGAGCCCTCTAATTCTCATGGAGTCTTCGAATTCTCCATGATTATCCTCTAATTCCATGACTTAACATTCCCAAACTCTGATTTGTTTGTCACAATAATATGATTAATCTTTGCATGAAGCACATAGGACCATTATCAATGGAACATCTTTTTTTGGAAAGAGAATCATCAGCCTCCCCATCAGCTCTTTTACAAAATTTTTTTCTGACACAAACATCTTTTTGTCACATTCTTGTTCTCATGAAAGAGCAAAATAAACTCAGTGGATGATATTTAAGAGACATTTACTCCACTGCTCTCTATGGTGGGCTTTACATTTTCACATCACAATAATAAAAATTTTAATTGCACTAATATTTACATAAGAATACAAGAAACAGCAGCATCCCTCTTTCCTGAGAGGTACTAGCTCATAGAAAGTACATGACTGACAGCACACAGCAAACATTCCTTGATCCTGTGCCTGTTGATGAGCCTCTCCTGAAGCCCTTAGCATTACTGCACAACTGCAAAACACACACTGTAGAGAAAAGGCAAACATCATCCTGAATTTTGCACAGACACCTAGCAAACTGGAGTAATTTAGCAAACTGGAGAGTGGGAAATCACAGGCACTTGGAACTAAGGAACTGAAAGCAAGTACAGTGACAAAGAAAGCAAACTGTAGTGAGTGGGGAATACAGAAAGAGGGCTGTGCATCCATTTCAGGTCTGGGATCTGCTGCTCTCAGTAGCAGCTCCTATGCAGCATATGCATGAACATTTCTGAAACTATGAGCCAAAATTAACTAAAAGGAACTTTAAACAATGCCACAGGCAGCTTCTGACTGCTAGCAAGCCTTCACCAGGCTCACTGAGAGTGGTGTACTGCAAGACTGTGTTTCAGCCAGCCATTATGCTGCACTGGTGGGAAATTCCAGGTTAATATTGCTCTGAGATGCATGGTCCTATCAGCCAACTCACTCCAAACTTCTGTACCAAATATACATGGGGACTGGCCAGTGGAGAGGCCAGGTCTGTTCTGTCCTGTTGCACAGAGGTGCCTAAAGGAGCTTGCATGACTCCTCAGAATGAGATGCTTGGAGACTGTACAAGTTTAGGATAGTTGCTATCAACAAGGATCCTAAGAACTTTAAACAGTGAAGGCTCTGAAGCTTTTGTTGACAGACATTTCTGGGTTCACACATCTGCTGCCAGGGGTAATGCAGAGTTCATCTTCTTGCTTTAACAAATCAGGAGAACTGCAGAATGCTCACTGCAGAATGTGTATATGCTTTGAGCTCAAAGAACTTCAGGCTGACAATGCAGCTCCTACTGTTTCATCTTTCTACAGTCTTCCCTGGCTAGTTTTGACCATCTGCAATTTTTATTTAAAAACACCATGAAATTTATTTTATTAAACATATTTATTAAAAAATCCTTTTTTCCCCTTCTACTCTCCTGCCTAATTTTCTCTGTTGGTCCAACTTTGAAGCACTAGTCCTTCAGCTGACAGCTTTTTATTATAGTTACATAGACACAATTTGAAAGGCCAGGAAATTCCTCTTATTCACAGTATAATGTTTGCTGTCATGGAACTGTGCATTAGAAATATAATAAGAATAGGCAAACATGACACTGCAGGAAAATTGGCACAACATCAGTTAAAGTACACAGTAAAGGTTGTCCTTTACAAAATGTTTTGGCTGGTAAAGGGCGCTGGCAGAGTTGAGCTACCAGACAAGTGCCTGAAATCCTTCTGGCCTTCAGTCCAGAACAGTCAAGAATTAAATCTCATTCTCTCATTCCACAAATGTCCTCAGGAGATGTTGTGACTCTCCAGTGGTTATCACTTACTCTCTTCATCTTTTAGCCACTCCTGGAAATAATGTTTAAACTATAACTAAGGAGGAATATATTTTTCCAGCCAATCGATAACCTTCCCTCTTCATCGTTTCCATCAGAGTTTACATGCTTCTTTTCCTGCTGCTTCTTCTGTTATTCCTGGAGTATTCCCACTATGTCTTGTCAGTCTCTGACACTTGCCATCAAAGAAACCCAACAAGGATATGAATTTATATAAGTACCTCAATGAATTAAGGCTATTCTACTCTGTTCTAACTAAAAATTTAAATAAAAAATATTTGCGTCCGGATAAATCCAGAAAATTCTATTAAATTCACAAAATTCAGATAACTTCAAGAGTGGATCACAGGAAAAGAGGAAATTAGACCAGAAAGGCTTAGTCTGATCTCTATGCTTCAGTAAGCAATTCCCTCAGGAAACCCTGAAGTGTGTTTTATACACTTGATAAATGTCTGCCTGTCAATATTTGTGTTTGTTGCAGTTAAGGTTAGTAGAACTGTAAAATAGACTACAAATATACAATTAATCGTTAATCTACATGCATGAATATGTAGATAATATGTCTAAAATTATAAATATGCAATATACAAATAATTATTCTTGCAAGAATTAGCTCACTGCATGAATCTCTCCCTTTTCTTTGTTTCACCCACCCTCAACATCCTGATTCAGAAGTGTTTGGATGTGTTTAACTTCAGTGTCCTGAAAAGCTCTCTTGAAAGTAAGTGCTGACTTGAGGATCTTGGCAGGGGCCCAAATTACAAGGGAAGTTGATCTTTCTAGGAGAACATATTTTCAAATGGTTTCTGTCTTGTTTTTTCAGCACCTTCTAAGCCATGATATGACAATGCAGTATTATATAAGTTGTGGAAGCAAAGATTTCTTGTTAGAGTAAGCCTGCACACTGCAGGTTATAATGGGATTTTAACTCAACTATTTTGTCCAGAACTACTGTATTATGACAAAAATGATAATGCTGCTAATGGCAGAGAGGACAGTGACAATGTGACAGTTTCCACTGACCTTTACAGATAATGTAAAACTACAAAAGGGCATTGTAAATGTTATGCCTTCAACATCTTTATCTACAGCTGAAACCAGGCTAAAGGACTAAAACTTTTTTATATAATTATGCAAATACTAAAGTCTTTCTATAAACATATAGATAGAAAACTGATTTCATTATCCCTTGATGAGGTCAGTTGGGTAATTTGGGGTTAACCAGGGTGGTAAGTTTCTTATATCAATGCAAATTTTAATTGCAGACAGAATAATTACAAAACCATCACTAGCAAAAATGCAAAACAGGCTTCTTAGAAAAGGTCCCTCAGTTTTGCAGATTATTTTTGCACAGTCCTTTACTAGTTAATTGGTTTACTGTATAGATGGTTGGGTGAAATTTTCTTGTTGAATTTTAACACATAGTAATTATTTTAAGGATTTTTCCCAAACGAGAAGATAAACTTAAAAATAAAAGTAATTTATTTTATTTTTATGTGGTTCTTCCAGACATCTAATTATAAAATTATTAATTCCCACTGAAGACCTTCAAAATTATAACCATAGATGCTCTTAAACAACATATGGATAAGTACGATTTCAAGGAGATCAAGAGAGGGGAAAAAGAAGAGTTGTAGTTCATAAAACTAGAATGGGTTCACTCTCGAAAGGAATAAATTTTGCAGTGAAAAACAGAATGTGAGACAAAATGACTTTGCAAGAAGATCAACTACTACAGACAGAGCAGACATGGAATTCATCCATCATTTCTTCCCTGAAGAGGGTAAGTCAGCTGGAAGCATCCAGTCCCCTACAGTCATGCCTATCAGATGAATCAGTTTAAAAATTAAGTGGATGGATAAAAAGCAATGGCATCTAAATCAATTATATAAAGAAACCCCTTTGACAAGGGAATGAGAAAACAACAGCATTTTTTTCCCTGACCGGAGAGAAAGAGTGAGGTGATTATTTTTGGTAAACTGTCCAAAAAATTCTGCAAAACAAAATGATTTGACTGAAATCTTTAACCTGCAACGAGCAAATTTTGTAGTAGTTTAAGGGATGGTATGGACCTGGAATGCCACTTTTACCTTTGGGCATGGAATATAGATGAATAAACATTTCAGGAATTTGATACATCCACATTTTGTTGAAAACCACGAGGTTAGAATCTGCATGATCTGCTAAATTTCAATACACTAATAGAAGCCTCTGCCATGTGTACTTAGAAACACTCAAGCTGTTCTACAGTTAGTTAAACTAAATGAGAGTTTAGTTTATTGATCAGCAAATTATTTCTAGGTAGGAGTTTCTGTTGATACAGTATTGCCCTGATTTCTCATTGTAAGACTTGTTGTCAAAGCTAAATATTTGAGATGTTTTTAAAAATTTTCCTCTCCTGCAGGAATATGTTATACCACTATAAATAAATCCTCTGATCATTAATAGAACTAAGAAGCTGCTACTCATGTTGACATGGCAAAAAAATGTATCACTATGAATTATCATCTTACCTAATTCAAGATGGAAAGACTCCAGGGAATTCCAGGAAAGGATGACATTAGCACAGATGAAGCTGCTGGACAAAACTTCAGAGGGTAAGAGAAGATAATCTAAAGAGATATTAAATAAATTAGACAGAAAAGCAGAAAAATCTCTGTCAGAAGGCAAATTTCAAAGCAGTTCTAAGAGTACACTCATTAAAGTCCTGCAAGGTGGTTATACAATATTGATACAAGTTTTAGTTTTAAAACCAATGTAGTGATATTTTTTACTAGATTATGGCTAATCAAAATCATAAACCAATATAACTGCAGATTTTAAATATTCTTAGTCACCAAAATAATACAAATGCTATTGTACTTGTAAAAGAATTGCAAATGTATTGTAAAAGAATAGAAACAAAAAAAAATATTATTCTTGGTCATGACAACTATTGAAAGTTCTCCAGATTCCTTTGTTTATTGTTTTTTAAGTAAGATTTGGGGTCCAACAACAAGAATTCAGTAATGTTTTGGAGCATTTCCCCAAAATAAAACTCAGAGCTAATGAGCAGTAGGCATTACCATCTTATAGAACCTAGACAGACATAACAACATTGACTAGGATAATAATTTCTCTTTTGCTGCTCTTCTGGTTTCAAGATTAGCAATTGACAGATCCTCACCATGCCTAAAATGAAAAGATCATACTGATTTCATCAAAAAAGTCTGGTTTTTCTGTGTAATCCTTTTGCCTGAAAAATCCCATGCAGAGACAGAGGAGCATTTCCTTTCCTAGACCACTACTTTTAGACTCTTCACATACAGAAGATTTTAGTGTCTGCTCCATTAAAGCATCTGCATCTGATGTATTTTTGGTTCCTTTCCCTTTTTAAGCTCTCTGAGCTCACTTATCAGGATTTGATCTTGGAGAAGCACTAGACAATCTATCTCTACCCTGTCTGCAAACTTGAACACCAGATTCAGAGCAAATTTTGTTAAGCCAACAAGGCCATTTCCTTGTGTATGTGCCTCACTAGGTACAAGCTGGGAGGCTGGTCCTAGGTGCTAAGTTAAGCAACCAGCTAGGAGCCATTCCACTAGGGAACAATTTCCTTTTATTTGGAGGAAAATACAGTAATAATGTTGCCCACAGTAAGAAAATTATGTTAATAATTACATGTTTCCTTGGGTTTGGAGTTCAGTGAAGAAACAGAAATTTCTTCGAGGATTTCTATGATAGGTGATGATACCACTACCACATTAATGCAATTTTTAGTAATTTCTTAACACACTTTTGAACTACAAACAAAGTTTTCTTTCTGAATTCAATGACTACCAAGAGCCTTTTTAATCCACAGAACTGGTAGTTTATTTCCTTTTCTGGCTCTTTTCCATTTAACTTCATTAATCTTCCATCCAGGAAAAAAAGGAAGATTCATGAGTCTCATTTCCAAAAGCAAAACTATTGACTGACTTTTTTTAAATGGCATTGATCTGGTCATCTTAAACTCTTACAGTTTAATACTAATCCTCCTATTTTACTAAAATAGACAAAGGCTGGAATTAGGGTGTCAAGATTTTGATAAGTATTCAAAAAATTATGTTGTAATATCTTAATAATATTTCCAAAAATTATACCCACTGGCAAAACCATACTACAAAGCAAAAAAAAAAAAATTACACAGAAAAATATTTCCATATTAAGGAAAATTTCTGAAGTTAGGAATAAATAACAGGTATTTTTCTACTGTGATGGTGTCATTAAGCACTGTTATAAGTAGCATTGGTGATGTTGGAAGAACATTTATGAAAATAAAAGTAACCAGATCCATAGTACATACAAATGGAGTTAACATCACTAATTTCCTTAAGATCTAAGGTTGTCTTGAAATACAAACTTATTCAGAACAAAGAGAAATTGCATTTACTAGACAATCTAAGACATGTTTTAGTAAAAACTAGTGAATATTGAATGCTTTGAATCAAAAAAGGTGCTTCCAAGGCTAAAATTTTCTCTTTGAAGATAGTTGAAATGTGGAAAATGAGAGTCTGCAAGACTTATGCTGTTCCCTAAAAACACATGGAATTTTTTATCCTCACCTGTTTTCTCCATTTCCTTCTGTTTTCCCATTATTTTCTTCATGCCTCTGTTTCTGAGTGTGGTCTACCACCAATTTTCACATTATATTTTGATAATTAATGACAGTGGGACATCTTGTGCTGTCCATGCACCTTACTCCATGTAGCCTCACATATCTGAAAATGTATTTCAAAGAGAAGCACGTGTTTGGGTATAAAATCTGGGGTGCACAGAGATTTGCAAGTGATGTCTAAGATCTCACGAGGACCCATCTCTGAGTTAGGTGTAAAACCTCTGTTCCTTCATTCTCAGCCTCCTGTCCATGTGTCAGGTCCCTGTTGTTTCTGTTACCACATAAACTGTGACAGCCTAATCCAAAAGAATCCTGGGATTCCTTTTTTCATTCTAGTAGCAAAAGGAACATGGAAGTGGTCCCCAAGGCTTACATTATAGCCTGGTATAATACATATTCAACTATGCAGCCCCCATTGATATTAATAAAACTGGTATGGCTGAAAATCTGCATTTAACTCCACAGTTTCATCAGATCTGATTTTCCAGCATTTATTCAGCTGGTAGGCAGGACACTACTGACATCAAAATAGTAACAAAGAGGAAAAGCTGACATAGTCACGCCCTGCCTGGTGAGGTTTTTTTTGGTGGTATAGAAGTGACAGTGTACAATGTCATCCTACTGAAAAGCAGTTTATTTGCAGCCTGCACATTTAGCACCTTATTGCTCCACAGCAGCAGGCTGATCAGATCCTGTTAACCATCAGCCAGAACCTGATCCTTTTGAAATCAAAGGTAGCTTTAGTATTGAATTTAATGGTGCAACAGGGTGAGTTTATGGAAAAGGTGAACATAACAGAGATATAGCAAAATTTTTAAAAAGCATCTCACAAAAAAAAGCTCTTCTGCATGTGTCAGTGACTGAATGCTGCAGAGTTCACTGACAGACTACACTGACAGATTTGAAAACTGCCTGCAGAAAACAGCTTCAATTCCTAGCCTCTGAACACAGAAGAGCTACAGAGAGACATAAGAAAGTATGTTAAAAAAATTCTTGGGGAAATTATAGATTTTTGTACAGTACCTATTACTGGGGAATTAAGAATAAAATTAACTGTGAGGCAAAAATTGAGGTTTCTGAAACTGCAGGTGAGTTGGCAAGAAAATACATATTATTTATGTGGTAAAAAGCAAATCTTTCATTTCAGGATTTTTTTATTTTTAATTTCATCCATTTAAAATGTTTCTGAATCTTTTAAAACCTGAGTTAAATTTCAAAATTAAAACCCATTTTAGTAAGAAAAACATTCACTGCAAATTGAGGAAGTAAAAAGAAGGGGAGGCTGCTGTTTATTTGGGTTTTTTAAGAGATCATTTTAGTAGGAAAATACAGTGTTTCTTGATATAACATCTGGTGTATTTGGAAAAAATGAGCCTTTATTGGCACAAAATCCCTCTATCAGGCTTCAGATTTTTTGGGGAAAGGGGACCAGATTTTTGCTGATGTAAATGAGTTGTTATAAAAGAAGAATTTCAAACATACTCCAATGACACAAAAGCTACATTTCTTTTGTCAAAATAGATGGAATTTCTCACCATTTTGTATTCAATGGCACATATTTTTTTTCCAATTCCCTTCCTTTTTCCTGATTGTTTCCTGATTCTTCCTGATCATGAAAAAAAGGCAGTTCTTCTACAAACTCATCCTATATTTACACACTCATGACAGGTGTCTTAGGAGGACATTTGGTGGCATATAAAATACCTATTCCTGAACAGAGCATACTACAGTCTCAAGATCAGATGATGATAAGAAAGCCCCTACTGAGACCATCTTCTACCACATACATGCAGTCCCTAGCACTGTGGCTGAATCCAGAAACCTCATTAGCAGTATCACACAGAAGGAAATACCTTCAAAACTTTCTTATTTCCAGATGTTAATCTAATTTCTACCTGCTAGCAAGAGATGGTGAGAATTCACTGACCTGAAAGAGTGAGTAGTTACAAGGGAAAAATATAAAAATCATAGTTGCTGTTTCATCTCAAATATATTTCTTCTTATACATTTCATTGCTCATTTTAAACCACATTTTTCTGGACTAGTATAACAAGTAGTCTTGGCTTTCCACATGGAGTATAACGTACTCTGAGTTAACAATACATATAATCTTTTGCCAGTATAGTTTCTGATTGATTCCATGCTATGAGGAATTTCTTGAATGCTAATTTCTGAGCAGCTGCCTTGACAGGTTGGGATAGGGAATCATCTGCATTTATTTATTCTGTACAACACAGAAAGCTGTTGGACTACATAAATGCTTGACTGGTTGCAGCCTTATATCTTGCCTACAATAGACCTAATTTAAATTTCTCTTACATTGATTTAACAGCACCAGAATCAATAGAATTCCTCTTGATTTTCATTAGTGTACTGTAAAAGACAGGAATCAGACTCAGTATGTTGAATGCAGAAACTTTTGTTGTTGTTTAAAAGAACTGCAAGTCCAGTGAAAAGAATGTAATTAGTGTCATTCCAGGCTGACATCCTCTTTTGTTCTGTTCTCCATTTTTTTGTTTCAGACCAGCCTATAGCTGAGGGTTATGGATCAGATTGTTTTGTAGTACTAAACAGCCAAAGAGAGGAAAGCAAGAATAACTGTAAAAAAACCTGCAACTCCACTGAAATTAACTGAGCTGCACAGATGTGAGGAACACTAGAACTTACTTTCAGGAGATTGGAAAAATACAGGGATATAAAGCTTTCAGCTTCATAAAGACAAAAAAAAAAGAAATTCAGACTCTTTGTAGAGAGGCAATCCAAATGTTTTAGATTTCTCCCTAGCTCTGATTAAGGTTTATATCTCATACTAAAATCAAATGTAACCTGTAAAGGATCATGATCTATGGCCTCACAGCCCAGGCTGGAGGTAGTCTACAGGTGAAGATTTAAAATGTCAACGTATTAAGAAATACTATACCCTAAGGCAAAAGGAATAAATGAATAAAGGTCAACTGTACCTATTAATGTTGATTGTTGAATAGACAGACTTTTCTCTAAATCCCTGGAAAATTTTGAGGGCAGTGTTCTAATTAGGCTGCAGAAAAAAGAAATAAAAACAAATACAAACAAACAAAATCCCTATCTAGAAACACATCCAGAAATATCTTCCAACTCCTTTCTCATTGCTGTTTGGTATCCCTTTGATCCTTGATTAGGAATTGAAATCAGCACATTTCAGTATATTTGCCAGTCTGTGCTCAATGCACAATGACTGCCTTTTTTGCTTCTGCTAAACCAGATATTTGAAAATATCTCCAAGACTCTTGTCCAGCTGCAGTTTCCCTTGGAATACTCCTTGCTTTAACCAGGATGAAATCCCAGCCGAGCACTATTCCAACACTGTTTGGCTTTGTACCTTCACGTTCTCTGGTTGCCTTCATGCAACACCCAGAGGCATGCAGCATAATTTCAGGTTCCTGCTATAAAAACACCATTCTTAAAGGCTGCTACATAACCCCCACACTATTTCAAATCCTTCAAACTGAAAAGAAACAAAGAACAATTTTGCCCTCCAGCCACATGGGGCCCAGTGGAGGTAGAAGGTCAAGTGCCTTGGAGTTCGGATGCAGCGTCTGACATTTGGCCTGACAGCCAAGAAATGGTCCCTGGCCTAATGATTCTTAGTACCACAGATGTAGCCAGTGAGGCCTGAATTTTATTACAATTAATGGTAATCAGGGATAGAAACAGAATGAGAGGCATTTCGGAGACCCTTCAAAAAACTTATATCAAATATCTGCTTTACTGCTACAGTAGGGTAAGACAGAAACAGGGAACACAGGAGGTGTATGGCAATGCCTTAGATAACATTTATTACCTAGCTGCAAAGAGAATAAGGCATTATTTAAATAAACATGCAACATGTTTTCCTGGCAATGCAAAGTGCATACACCAGAGAGGTACAAAGCAGAGCTGTTCAGTAAATACCTGGATTTTTTCTGTTTGGTGAAGCGGGTCCAAAGGAGCCAAAGTGTTTCTTGTCAGGGATCAAAATCTGTTTTAAAATCCTATGCCAAAACACTACTCCAAACAAAGCCAGAGAAAAGATACATAAGGATTTTGAAAAAATGTGGCGGGGGGAAATTCTGATACTTTATGTTCTGAAAAGGAATGTTTTTCAGAGTAAACCCTTTTCATAAGTGTTCAGCTGCATCTGATACCTTGGCTGCAGTAAATCTAACATGAATCTTCGGGGCATAAGTAAAATTGAGATAAAAAGGGCATAATGAATAATTGTCACTTATACACTAATCAGTAGAAACACAACAAAGCTAAAACTTACAATTAAGATTTTTTTTACCTTTGCGATGCAATGCTGTGCTGTGAGAAGCTGTGGACCAGCTCCTGCACATTGTAGTCTGGGATGCCCACAGAAATGTGTAGGAGAAAACTGCTTTTCACTGTGCACTGCAAAGACAGAAAAGTCCTTAGTGACCTCTTCCAGGCACTTAGGGTCAAAATAAGGTTTGGAGGCAAGTCAACTCTTCCGAGCAGTTTAGATGTATCTCGAACACCCTCACTTCAATCGAGCTAATAAAGTATTATTTTAAGGGGCAAAGCTATTTCACCTTAGAGAGAGAGCACCAGGAGTCATTCTTCTGTCTCCACGATGCCATAGGCTCTGCAAATCCAGGATCTGACCAAAAAAAAAAAAAAAAATCCCTTTCAGGGTTCAATTTTGTCAAGATTTTGACACTGTCAACACTTATTCACTGTAAGGGAGTTGAGAAACCGCTGAAAGTAAAGACTGTAGGAACATAATAGGATGAAGGAGGCAGTCTCTTTTGAAATCTGTTTTTAAACTCTTAACGCATAAAATTGAAAAACTTTAATTTGAAGCTTATTTTCAACAAAATCAATACTTCGAAAGCTTGGCAGATTGTACTGTGTTTAGAAAAGGAAGAAATTTTTCACAGTGCCCATTACAAGGTAAGAAAGGACTTAATAAATTCTGTGAGTTTTAAAAGGACTGTAAGAACTAAGATTTGAAGATAGACCATTAGACTACTTATACTTCTGAAGCAAGTGCAACCTCTGTCCTGAGTATCTTAGTAAACAATAATTCTTACCAAAGAGCACCAAATCCAGCTTGTTCATCATTGAAAATGCTAGCAATTTCCTGAAAAGTCAACACGTTTCAAGGGAAGTGTTTGAATCAAGTGAAACTAATCTTCTTCAGTTAAAGCAAAACCAAGTCATTGAAGCTGATGTATACCACTGAGAAACATAATAGTACCTTTTCTGCGTGTTCATATCTTTTTAGGAAGATAAGGCCTAAATTTTATGGATTTTTCATCATTTTTCTATCAAAACTGACCCTTCAATTAATGCATTATGCAATAAATTTCAGGTCATAGAATATCATACTGTTTTAATTTCAAGTCTGTACCAGAAAGGAGATTATGAAAGAACTATAACTAGTCTTCAGACACTGAAAGTCACTCTCCCTCATCCCTATCTTTATCATCTTGCAAGAATTTAAAAATTATCTCCAGCAAGTTTTCATGCAATGTATAAATGTCACAGATCATGGGAAAACCAAAGCTGTAACTTTTGTCCCTGCTAGTACCGTGGACAAGATATTTTTGACAATTTATTAAACTTCTGAACTACTAGGATACATTATTTTACTTAATGGTAAATCTTGGAACAAATTACTATTCAATTTGTTGATAAAATCAAGTGATTTCTTCCACTGACTACACCTGATAAAGTCTAGTTGTCTAATTCAGCAAGCACCTTTACTGCATTGTTGATGTTTATGCAAATATCACTTTGTCATTTAATGTATTTGGGCATTTGTTATTGACTAAAGTGCTTCAAGAGTTTTGTTCTTAGGAGCCGAGCTAGAATTTTGTTACACATTGACTTCCACCTGACAGTCCAACATAAACAATTGAAAAACCTATGCATAAATTACTTAAACCCTATGGCAACTGTTGCTACTTTTACTGGTCCACGTAAAATCATTTTTCCTCTCATGAAAGCAAATGCAAAGCTTTCCTTCTCTTGAGGGCATGTACCTAACTTGGTGATAGAATGTGACCATTGCAGTCACTGTCATGTTCTTCATTCCTGAAGGGATGTAATCTGAAACACTAAGACATTAATAGTTGGACTCAACTTGGGACCATAATAACTCTGTTTCATAGCCTTCACTGCTAGCCAATAAATTCTAGATATCGAACAGAACACAATCAATGTGTAGCCAACTATAAATTTACAGGGTATCATCATCATTAGATACACAGATCATTAAGCTTATATGGCAATACTTGCTGCATTTCTTTTAGAAAAGAAAATGCTTTTCTTTACAGAAAAGCTTCACTGAAAATACACTTCAGATACAGCTTGAGCTTTTTTAAGTGGTAGTTAAAAGTCCATTCTATATGCACCTTTCAAATAAATGAAAAGGTCCTTTGCTTTAGAAGGCACTGCACAAGTGTACCACATATATTTGTGCATAGCACTCAATTTTGTACAGAAAGTTGATGAAAAACTTAAACAGATTTCTATAAAAGTACTTCCAACTTCAGTGCTCAGAAGTCTCTCTTTGGAAGGTGAATGCACTCAAGAATGTCCCCAGTATCTTGCTTTAAGCTGTGTTTTTCTTTCTGCATGCACTGGTGTAGGGATCTTTTTGAGTATGACAGATGAAATCCTCACCTTTCATTTCCTTGTTTTTAGATATCTTTCCACCTCATAACTTCTCTGAAACCTTCACCCAGCCCTTTTAATAACCCAACTGAAAACCTATTTTACTCCTTCTATAACCAGCACGCATGCTAACCTTCCCCCCTACCATCTGCTCAGCAGTCAAGAGCTCATGGCACACCAGGTCTTCCTCACCACCAACATGTCCCAATATTTATGGATTGTTGATGGCATTTCCAGAGAGTGTGAAAGTCATCTCAGAACAAATGTCTCAGTCTAGCCAGGAGGAGCTGGCTTCCTACCATGCTTTAAGCCATACCATGAGGACAGTACTCACTCAGACTTTGCAAGAGAAATACTTAGAGCCTATGTACTGGAAGCATTTTTAAACTGAACGAGCATAGATTTAGACTGGGCATAAGGAAGAAATTTTTTACAATGAGTCTGGTGAGACATTGGAACAGGTTGCCCAGAGAAGTGGTGGATGCCCCATCCCTGGAAAGGTTCAAGGTCAAGCAGGATGGGGCTTTGAACAATCTGGTCCAGTGGAAGGTGTTGCTGCCTGTGGCAGGGTGGCTGGAATTATGTGATCTTTAAAACTCCCTTTAAATTCAAACCCTTCCATTATTCTGTGACTTGTTGTTTAAATAAGAGACCTTTCAAACTCTTCCTCAAGTGCCATATCCTCACCTGTGTTAAAAGTACAAAAAAGTAGAAATGTGAACAAAATAAATGAAAACTCTTTAAATAAATGATGAGTTAAAAACGAAAGGCATGAGAGACAGTCCTCTAAAATAATACATTTGGTATAGAGTCTGTTCAAAGTCCTTAGGCACTAGATGAAGGAATGGTGGATATGCTTTCAAAGAATTATTAAAAGGGAGGATGACAGCCTTTTCCCTCCATCCTCTCCTTGTGCACACAGGTGTACTTCTACATTACAATAGCACATTAATATCTATCATAACTCTTGGCAAGGAGATGAGATGTATCTCTCAGGGGGATGACACTATGCCCATCTCCTCTCCCTTGCATCTAGAAAAGCACTCTAAACAGGACCTCAGCAGGTATAAGGGGAAGACTACAGAGGAAATTGAGACGAGGGAAGAGGATGGTTGTTCTCAGCCCTTTGTGCTGTTGACAGGCCTTTGTGAGAGAGCAGAAATCATGCAGTGAGAAGGAAGAAATTACAGGGGATGGAGCTAGGGTTTCAGATCCCATTCCCTGAGATTTGCATACATTTAACATGAGTTCATTACTGAGCTAAAAATAAAACACAGAAATGGGAACTTTGGGTCACTTTCCTCCCAGGAAAACACCCTAATCATTAAGTTACATTCAGTTTGCCTCACATCATCCTCTCCCCATGTCTGGATTTGACAGTGTCCTCAAGCTTCAGAAGAGACCCAGAAAAATGCTGTCCCTAAATCTGGAGCCTGCACTTCCCTGTGAGATACAGAGAGACTCACTGGCACAGGGCAGGCTTCCAGGCAGACTTTGGTCCCCCCCTTTCTCTCCATGGCAGCAGCATCAAAGAACAGTAGAGAAAATCGGAGGAGGGGACAGTGTATTACTTACTCTCACTTGCAGACATCCAGCACACCCAACAATGTCCCATGAGAATCCTGTATGAAGCACCTTTTTGTGCCCAGTGAACATTTTTTCCAGTTTTGAGGAAACTGGTGGACATGAATAGACAAGTGACTATATAATTTTCAAGTTATGCAAACAGCAATAAAGGTCTTAAATCTAAGTAAAATGAAGCTCTGTGGAAAAATAGCAGAGTAGCCAATGGAGACAGCTAGATTCCAAGAAAGGCTGATTATCGCCTTGTGCCACATGTGCCACTTACTTGACATCTAAAAATACACCTATTTAGAGCTGGAAGCACTGACTCCTTCCTATGTGTACAGACACTGTTATGAGCAGACTCAGGCTCGTATCAGGCTCCTGGAAAGGAGAAGATAAACCTCCTGAGTGGTCATGAACACATCCTGTCTAGCACAGAGCATCAGCAGGCACTTAAGCTCTCTGCAAAAATCAGGGCATTGGAAAATTGACCCTAGCTGCAGCTAAAATTAATGAGAGTCCTGGAAAGAGAAGAATTTTAGTCATTCTGCTCTAAAATCTAAAAGAGCAGGAGAGATAAAGCCAAGAAACAACGGGGGAGCCAGTCTGGGTTAAATGCGTGTTTTTCCAAGTTAAGCAATCTTCTCTTTCAGAATTTAAAAGAGAACACTTGAAAGCTATATTGCTTTTCAGAAATTATTGAAGGTTTAGTGACAATTAGAGATTGACACACAAAAAAATATTTTCTGCTTCTTATCTTCAAAAGTCAACAGCTATTAATAAACACACTGTACTGCCCTGATTAGAAAGGTTGGAAGAAACCAAGTTTCCAGCTTTCAGTTTATTCTACAAAAAGGCCCTTGTTGACAGTGTTTTGTTTGCTGTGAGCACAGGAGGAAGACAAGAACAAAGTGAGGTTGTGCAAAAATTTGAAAGTATTGCCTGATGATTGATTGATTATGCTTGAATGATAATACCTCAAGGTGATTCTCTGAACCAGAAAATCCTGTGCTGGTCCCATACTGACCGATTACTGATGTGTAAGAAGTAGACAAATTGCTCCCCTATGTTTACAGACTAATAGTAGAAACCCACCTTTCCAATAAAAATGTCAAAGAGTGGAAAAACAAACATATGCCCCAGTAAAGTATATTGCTAAGGTGTGTATTCCAGCAATTGAAATTTATGTTTTTGTGTAAGACTAAATATTAAATTGAGCACAAAATGTTAAAATATATTTATGGTCTTTAATATGGTTTAGGTAAAAGTTATTACTTATTTATTTTCTGTTATTGGTAGAGGTGGTGTTACTGCTGTTTTGGTTTTATTGTTATTGCTCCTCTGGAACTTCTTTTCTCCTTGGGTCAAAAGGAAATTTGTATCTGACTCACTGGCTCAGTTATTAAATCCTATAAAATTCATTCATTTGTTCTAGTCAAATATGATATATTCTTATTTAACAAAATAAAAAGGGGCATATTCCTTGGCAAAGAGACCTCAGAAAAGGCGTTTTTGCTTCTGGTTATCTTATGCCTAAAAGTCTCCTGAAAAACTTTTTCTTAAAGATTTTTCACACCCCAAAAGATTGCTAGAGCAGTAGATCATTACACTGTGATGCTCCAAGGACTGCTGTGTGCACAGAGACCTCTGTGCAGAGGGTGGGCAGTTCAAAATGTGCATTGACCAGCACTGGAAAGCCTGTGCTGACCTCTGGCAGCACACTGAGATCACCTCAAAACTCTGAGGCAAGCCCAGTCCACTGGATGCAGACTGACCTTTGCCTCACCATCACCCAAAGGGCCAGGCACCCAATTCCTCCTGACAGACCCAGATTTGAAGCTTCAGAGCTCTATTACCATTGGGAAGCAGCGAGAGGGATTTTGTTTGATGACTTGCTGAACATAGAAAACTTTACTTAGGTGAATTCTAGGGTTGCCTTGAAAATCATTAGAGGCTCAGCTCTCAAGGCTTCTAAACACCTGAAGCGTCTTGCAAAATGAGAGCCAATAAAGCAAGACCAAAATTTCTTTCACAGCATGAATAGATTCTTGCTAGAAAAATCAATTCCGTTACACTATCTTTACAAAATTGGTTAGTAAACACAATGATGAAGAACATCTGGCTAACAGGCAGGAAGATATGAAAAAATCAGATTTAATTAAGACATATTAGTCCCACAGTCCATTCAACTGTCAGACACAAATGTCCAAACACGGCTCTCAAACATCAACATGAAAGATCTCCTCGTTACCTTGAAAAAAAACAGTTAAAGTGTGTGAAGTTCAGTAAGTTGTTTCAGCCAACAGGGAGATGGCTTCAGTTTGAAGAAATAATACCCTGGGAGATGCTCTCTTTGTTGCAGTTTTCCCTCTGGGAAACTTAAAATATCGGTGGACATTCTCTTTGAAAAAATCCCAACTTATAGTAAACACACTGCCTCACTTTACAGCATCACCAGTGCAAGCATAGGCTGTCATTTGAAGGCAGCATAAGGATAGCTATGGTTGCCTGAACTGAAAACTTATTCATCCTAATAACAAAATGGTAACAATAAACTCTAGTTGTTTTACAGTTAAAATTAGATGCTTATATTTTTGTCTCATAGTCTTTAAAAGCCCATACAGGCATTATATGAGAATTCAGTTATCAGAGCCGGATTTCTTGGTCCACTGGATTGTCACTTGAGAATTAAGTGCTGAAAATCGAGTACTCCGGCATACCTATTGCACAACAATATCCAATCCTGGGCATTTTGTTGATTGTCTGAAATGGCAAATTCCATGGTTGTCTTTCCAAAGAGCTGATAGTTTCCCTTTTCCTATCTTTCTTCTTCCTTTTCACGTCATAAAATGAAGAAAGGTGAACTTAGATAATAATAAAAGTTTTTATGTACCTCTTGGAATAAAAACAAACCGTCTGTTGGAATGAAGCTTTACTTTTCTGGCTCTCACAGTGATTTTATTTACTTGTTTTCATTACTTTACAGTTAGTTTTATCATATAAAAAGAATACAGCTTATTCTATTTCTTCTTATATATTCCTTCCCTTTGCTCCCTGAAAAGTATTTTTCATACATGCTACATTTTTCCTCCAGATGCATCTTTTGCCACTATGAACAGACAAATTTTAGGGTTCAAAATCCCTTTTGAATGTCAGAAAAAGCAGCCTGCTCAGCCCTAAAAGTAACCAGGTTCCTAAGGGTTCACAGAACCAGTCAGATAAAGAAATGAAGGCAGAGACCTGGAACACCAGTGGCATTAATAATGTAATATGGTGCTTTTCACCTCTGCATTACTGATGCAAAATGAAAGTTGCTACCCTGTGATCGTTATTCAGTGACCCATACGAAATGCATGGGTGACCTCCATCTAGCTCCCAGTAGATATTTCTCTGTCTTGCAAAAACAAACACAAAGGTTAGTGCTCCAGTTAGTAGTTTCAAAAGAGGTTGATAACTGTTCTTGCCACTGCTGTTGTAAATTTTTGGTCTGTGCAGTTTCACTTTCTGGCCTTGCTAGTCTCAAACTTTGTTGAAGCGGGAGATTGATTTTTAAAACAACAAAAGGTTGTGAAACCACATGCTAACTTGGATGGCATAAAGAAATCTGTGGAAGCAGAGCTTCTGTGATATGATTTTATTTGCCTTGGTGTGATGTTCTTATCCCTCACAACACCTGTTTCAGTAACTTTGAAAGACTTTAAAAACCTCTCATTACACAGTCAACAGCTCAACAGGGATTAGCATTTCAGTTCCTTTGATATAATCACTAAATTGAAGTATGCATACCATGATAGAACTACCAATATTTGTAAAAATTGAAGGAACAAACCCCTGAGACCTCATGAATTTTCTGCATTTGGCTGAGTAAAGAACCTAAAATTACATCCAAGATTCTCGGTATACAGCCTGAAGGAAATTTATGCCAGAAAGCCTTCAGAGAATGGATATTCATGAGCACCTATGCACACCCATTACAATCAAAAGTATGTGGAAAAATGTGTTCAAAACACCACTGAAGTCTTCAGAAAACCTCCCATTAGATTCAACGGACTTCAAGGCAGACTGAGACACAGCACCAGGATCCCTGTAAGTCCCTTTTGCATGAGAGGTCTACCTGGCCCCAGGTGGATGACACTTGCAATGGCACAGCAGAGAGCCAGTCTGCTGGGCCAGCCACTTACACATGGCACAGTCATTAATTAGTTTTGTATTTGCTCCTGTGATGCAAGGATACCTTTTTGCTTTCTAGAAAATAGCCCGGTAAACCTCCACAGAAAGAAAAATGTGTTTGGCAATCAAAGGATGGATTGTTTCTCTTTTTTTCTGAGTGAAAGAAAAAGATCAGTGATGAGTCTATGGGTCTGATCGATTATTATATTCATCTTCCCCAAGGAAACCAGGGACATCCTACTACAGGAATATTCACATCATCTCACTGCTGCTACACACTTGGACGCACCACATTAACCCAAGATTGTACCAGTGCTTCTTTCCTTGACATTCATCTCAACTACAATCACAGGCAATTTGCATCTCCATTGGAATGCAAATTCTTAAACTGGCACTTAGACCTCTCTCTCATTTAGTCTCAAGACCCTTACCCAGAAGCTGAACAGTAGCTTATAATGACATCAAAAGGAAGAAATCCAGCAGTCCCAAGAGCAAAACATTAACAGGATTTTATAGAAGATTTCAGAGAGAAAGAAGTAGATAAGAAACTGAAGAACTGCAAGTGAAATGGTTTGGAAACAAAGTATTCAAAAAACAAATTATAAAAATTATTAAATCTTACAGACTGGTGGCATCTGGTAAGAGTGACTTTTATGAGAAGAGATTATTTCTCAGATATTATCAAGATTATAGGGCTTTTACCCTTTCATTTGAGGAATAATTCTTCAGTCTATCTCATATCTGAATTTATTAAAATTTGTGAGACCCACTAAGTCCATGTTAAAGCTGACTTAGTACTTCAGGGTTTCAAGTCCAGAAAACTCCTATAAGGTACTCCAATAAGATTGGTCTGCACTCACTCAGCTTTGCTTTGGCACACCCAGCTTTATGAGCTTTCTACAGGCTCGGGTTTTGCCTTGGGCTGGGACAGGGAACCTGTTTTGGTGCAGAAAGTCTATCTGCCACATGGATACTGTACCAAATGTGTAACACATGTTTTTCCCAATGTTCCCACCAGGTAAGGGAGAAAGAAGCTTTTAAAAAGTCACTTTTACAAGCAGAATATTTTTATTTTTAGTTTATGTTTGTTTTTCTTCTACCTGTATTGGATGACACTACCGAATTTGAGGTCTAATGTTTTATATCAGTTTTTGTTGATGCCCCTATTATTTTTCCAAGCTGTTCACAGATTATTCTCAGAGTCTCTCTTTGCCCACTTCTAGTATAGCTGGTTTGCTGGGGATGTGAGGACCACATAGGGGCTCCAAAGGCAAATAAGTTAATGAGAAGAAAAAATCCACTGTTTTTGAGCTAATGACAAATAGGTGGCAAGCTGTAGAGAGGCAAGTTGTCCTGAAACTCAGGCTGAAGCCTTTCTTGCTTTCATCCCCTTTGTCGATAACCATACAAAGACAGAGGATACAGACAGCAAAATAAGCACAAGAAAGAAAAAGTGACCTTAGTGAATTTCACTCCAGTTTTTACTCCATCGAATATTTGCAATTATTCAGCATGACCCAAACTGAAATTTTTGCTCAAGGGTGCTTTCACCATTATTTTGATTGCCCGTGGGCACACCCTCTGGATGAATTAATATTTAATTGGGATGATTTCAGCAAGAGGGAAGTTCCTCCTCCTCCTCCCAAAAAAAAAAAAAAAAGAAAAAAAAATTTGATTTGATGCAGTTTGAGCATTACAGTTAGAGAGTGAATGTCTTCTGCTATTACCACCTTCTCCTTCAAGCATGTTTTGAAAGACAAGGATTGCAAGGATTTAAAACACTGTACATTTTAGGTGAAGATATCTCCAAAAATTGTTGATGAAGCTGAATAGGAAGGTGGCCATAGGGTCAGTGACATTAAAAAATTGATGTGGTATGCCTGTTCTGCTGAGCAGAGGACTCAAATACTTCCACGGATGTAATGGTAAGATGGTGTAAAACATTATTAAAATTTTTCTATTTCCTCATTTCTCATACTACAAATTATGAATGTTTTGTCAAGACTGCAGACATGTCACTATTTACAGAAATAGGAAATGTTTCTTATTTTGAAGATAGCTGAATAAATATACATCTGTGAAGGAAAGCAGAAGGAAATATCTGTTATGGCTGTAGAGCAAAATAATAAATGCAATACTGGCAAGCTGTTCAATTTATGTATTATCATGATTAACAGACATTATATTTGCAGCCATTTGTTCTTTTCCCACGAAAGGTAATCCAGCCCTGGAAAAGAGAGATAATACATTTTCTTGGACTACAAATTCATTTCAGATAATCATGGTAATTGATGTGTTCCAAAATGTTATCTTGAAAATGGGATTGAGTACATTTCACTGCAAAAAATTAAGCAGGACAGCTTGAGTAGAAAATATCATATAGAAAATTATATTCGAGACACTGTGTAACATCCTAATTGTATCTACAAGACTTCTTCCCTCAATGTTTCACCAAACCTTCATTCTCTAGTCTGAAGGAAAAGTACTTTTGCATCATTAATGCTCATCTTGATATTTGGTCAACCAAAATACAAAAGAAACATTTGCTTTACATCTTGCCTTCAGTGTCACAGAAAAGCACCATTATTACTTCAGTTAACCACATGTAAGGGACTGGGTTGTTAATGAGCAATGACTCAAACAATCAGCCACTTGCAAAAGCAGCGAGTGCTTTGCTGATGATGTGCGAGACCACGGCCCAGGTGAGGAGGGCTGTGAGCACCAGAGGGGGACCACTACAAATCAACCTTAGTTGAGCAAGAAGCTGGATTTTGATCCAGATAAGGCAAAAAAATAGTCCACAACATTTTCAACTCTCCCTTTTTCTGTTTGAGTATCTTCTCGAATAATTGACCATTGCCACACTTATGCAGTAATTTTCCAGCTACTCTTTTATACAGCTACCAAATGTACTTTTCCAAAAGTGATGAGCAGCCCTTTTGGCTCTCATGAATTTGAAAAATAGAATTTCTGAAATTTCAGACTTCTTCTCCTCACTATTTTCATATTCTCTATGCATATTGTATGAATCTGCATATTTATTATTTGTTTTGTAACATTCTCATCAAACATCACTTTGTTTACTCTATGCTCTTTCTCATTTAATTCTTGTTGCTAGTTATTTGCTTCCAGCACAAATCCTCTGATTTAATTTCTATGCCCTCATTAGACATCTTTATTGAAAATGAACACATGCAGCTGATTAGGACTTCTTCTGCCATTTGGAATCTTCAAATTCTTTCTCCTTGTCACTTTTCTTTCTCATTTTAGACTGCATGCATTTTTGCTATTAGGTTTATTTTTTTTTCTGCAAGCATCTACAGAGCACACATATCACCTTCTTAGTTTTCTTCTTTCCTCTGTTTTAAATACTTGATACCTTAAATTTTCAACTCAAATGTCTTCTAAACACAAAACAGCAGAAGATTCAGCTTCTTCTATTAAGCTTTCTTTGAACTGTGTGGTTTTTAAACATTGTGCTGATAATTTTCATTTCCTTCTAAATCTCCAAAGCTTTATCACAAGATTCATGTCTGAGAAATATTACCTGAAAAAATAATGAGCATTTCTAAAATATTCCTCCTTTCCTTAACTCTTCATATAATAAAAAACAGGCTTTGTAATTCATGAAAAATAAAGGGAGTCTATCTGTCTACACCTTGCATTTAACTCAGTAAAAGCCTCTGGAACCACAAATTATTAATCAGAACTTCACTGCACATCATCTTGAGCAACCTGTTCTTGTTGGATCTAATTTGAGAGGGGAGTTGGAACAAATATCCTTTTAAGGACCCTTCCCACCTAAATTGTTCTGTGACTTCATGAATCTCTGAACACACAACATATATCATCCCAATACTTCATCCTCTATAATATTTTAGTAGACTTTCTTAATATCTAAAGTAAATCTGATTTGATGTAAATTAATTTTTTGTTATTAATTAGCAATGCAGAAAACTCTTCAACTTCCATAGTGAAATATTCCCTTACATAGTTAAATTTCTAGATTTTTCTTTATAAATTTGGTATCATTTTTATGGTCTGTTATGCTGTTTATCTGCTCCTTTCTTAAAAAGACATGTCCCAGGTAAGGCCCAGTAATCCACACTAATTAAAGTGGAGAAATGTTGATCCATGCTGTGCATCCTCTTTACCGTGATTAAAGCTAGACCATAATACTTTACAATACCTATGAGTGTCACATTGAAGAGTGTCAAAAAAGTAATACTAAAATACAGATTTCTTCCTTATATTGTTTTCTATTCTAGATATTATGCTGGTTACCTTGTCAAGGAAGGAAATCAATTTTTTTTGACAGAATCTCTTTTTGAAAAACATATAATGGCACTTTTCACCATTTTATTATTTCCTGATTTTTTAAAATGCAAATTGATTAGTTATTTGTTTCTAAATTTTCCCAGGGGCCTCATTTTTTGAGTGTTAGCCTTTTTCTACTTTTAAAGAGCATATTGTCTTCACTCATCTGTCAGGAAATTCACAAGTTCAAAACAATCGTGAGTTCCCACATGCTTCTGAAATCTCAAGTATTTCTCCTAGTGGCGGTGCACGCTGTAAAGCTACCTAACAATCCTCTGAAAAGTGGCCATAAGCACATTGAGTTCTATAATGCAGTCAGAACAGCAGCCTGCATTCCAAACTATGATTTCTTAATGAGTTGAATGCTGCTGTACTTGCCACAGGATTCATGCATAATTGATTCCAATCCATTTTACCAATTAACCACCTTCCTAATGTTTGCACAGAGTTACTGGAAACAGTCTTGCTTTCTTCCACCATGAATTCTTTCTTAGATGCTTGTTTTAGCCTCATTGCTTACGACATCATTTCGTATTAGATAATTGCACTATGTTTACTCTAGGTTAGGAGTCATTATAACTTTACACCCGTGCTGCATTATTAATGTGCACAAAACTGCAATGTAATGCTGTATTGAACAGAAATGAAAGTGCAGTCATCATCTACGTTTGAGGAAAAGGGTGGCCTTGACTGTTAATATTTTCAAGGTGGTGAAAATATTTTAGATCACCAGAGTTCTAAATATAAGCTTTATTTCCATTAGGCATGTATGTGTTTGAACATCAATTTTTTTTTATATACTCAACTCTTTCTTTGACCATCCAGTAATTTGGGACGAATCCTGATTGCTTTGTCATTCCTCTATTATTTATAAGTACTTGAGGCTTAACCTAGAAAACTATACATTTAACTTCAAGAATATAATTGATCCCATCAGAATTTCTTATTTTACTACAAAATTAAGTCCTTTTTTAGGCTGGAACAAGCCTGAAATGATGTGGATTTTAGCCATTTTAGCCAGAAATTGCATCCTTTGACATTCAGTACTTTGAATTGTGTTCTAGTGCTGTGGGTTGGGTAATCTAAGCCATGAGGTTTTACTTCTCTTCCTGGAATGAATAACTACCCCTATGTCAAAACTGTGGGCTTGCATAGCAATTAAAGGGGTCATTTACAATTTCAATCAGTCTCGTCTGAGGAACCTTATGAAAACTGGCCTCCAAAAAATAGCAAAACTCCCAGTGGCTTCACTGTAGTTAGGGTTTTATCTCCAATTCCCCGAAGAGACTCAATTCCTCAAAAAGTATTAAAAATAACTTCAAAAAATTTTAAAATAGGAAAACCAGAAAAATTATTGGAGAATTGAAGAAAATGCATCAAATCAAGTTTTCCTTTTTGAATGAAGAGGTTATGAACTCCTTATCAAGGACTGATAAGGAGTAGAAATTGTTAGTCTAGTTTTCATTTCTTGGGAGTAATGTCTCTGTTTAACATAAAATTAAAGCAGTTGAGTGTGGTTTTGTACTAGAAAATAATTCTAGTGAAAATTAAAAACATTTTCAGCATGAGACTGTAATTTCTGTTTCTTAATTGGTGACTCTAAACTAAGTTGCAACAAAACTGGGAATTTTTAATATGTCCATCCTGTAAGGAGGAAAAAATAACAACCAGAAACCCCTGACCTGAATGCTAATTGGCAAGAATATTGTTTGTCTATTGATATTTTATTTAATAAAATGGCATACTAGACACATGTATTTTAAAGTTCAGGTTTAATTAAAAGATAAGACTAAGCAGCAGCTTGGCAAGAGGATAAGGGAAAGTGTTGAATTCTTTGTTTCTGTTGACAAAGCAGCTGCTTTTTTTTATAACTAATCTTAATGTCAAATCAAGAAATTACTTTCATAATTTTGGTGCATTTAATGAGTTACTCAAGTTTGCACTCAGGCAATTATCCTTCCTTATCTGATACTTTTATGAAGTGAAATATTGCAGGTCCCAGTCTGCTTGGATTTTTTAAAGCTGCTTTCCCTATATATATTATAGTAGAAAAACCTTATCTTCCAAGTTTAAACTATCCTCATCAGTCAGAAAGGAGAGGTTAAAAGCTAAAGTGTGGGAAGCTGAGCAAGTGATTAGCTGCTTAGAGGGCAACACTTGGAAACATTCTCTTTCCACAGCAAGGATTAGAATGCAGGAAAATGCTTTCAAATATATTAGTTCAGGGGGCAAAAACATTTATGGCATGACATAAGATTGTAAAAGTGGACATAACTCTTCTAGTAGCAATAAAGCTCTGTATTTTCATCTGAAGAACAGCTGGCTCTGGTTACTTCTTGTGTGTTCCCTTTATAAAACAAGTGACAAGGGTAAAGAGAACAGATTCTCTTTATTTTTCAAACGCAATAGCATGTGAAAACTCAATGAAAGATGAAAATTCCATTGTTATTGGCACTGAAAAAGTGACTGAGAAGATATTCTTGTGGAAAGGAGCTGAAACAACTGGATGTGAACTTAGACTTAACAGATAAGTGAGGAAACAGAGACATGAGGCTGCACTGGTGAACACAAGAATGAACACACACATCAAAGCTGGTGTCTTGCTATGTTGATAACTATGTGGAAAAAGAGCCATTCAGGTGTCAGGGACAACTTATGAAGCCTACAACCTGGTTTTCACATAGCATAAGCTGATATCAGCTCCTTTCCAGCTTTACTAATCTCTAACAAATGTCATGGCTACAGCTGTTGTTACACGTTACAGATGCTCAGAAAGCAAGACATTTCACTAAAATTGAGAAGAGTAGAAGCAGACAGAGAAGTCAACAAGTCAGCCTGTTGCAGGGTGTGTGTCTTGATTCAGTGTGAAATGCAAAATGCATTTTCTTTTGAAAAAAGTATCAGCTATTCCAGCAAAGTTTGAGACCTCCCTACTAGGTGAAAGACACACAGGTAACATCCCTACCTCCCATCAATAACAGCACTGATTGAACTTAGACTATCTGAATCTCAAATAGTGACTGGAGACACAAAGTTGTTTTAAGCTTTTCTATTCTTATATGTGATCAGAAATCTCTTTTGGACCTGAAAGCACCTTATAACGAAGACATTCTCAAAAATTATGCTGTTGTATTAAATTTAAAAAAAACAACACAGCAGAATGACCATATGTACATATTTTGGGGATTGTCTCTTACAGTGGTGCATCAGAATAGAGGCCACAGAGACTTTAAAGTTTGATTCCTCTCCTTCCTTTTCTCATTACAGAGCCTTGTCTTTACATCAGGCTTCTGATGTAGCTGTGCATGAGTGAGGTCATGTGTACCAGTTTCCTCTGGGGAGACAGGACTTAGTTCCCTTTCTTTAATTCATGACACTTGAAAAATTACTTCTGCTATCTGCACAAACCAGGGACTTGGACAAAAGCAACTTAGATGCCTTAGATGCTCCACTACTCAGTTGTGATAAGCAAAGCCAAAGAGCAGAAAGATTAATGATCGCAGTAGAAGGAGTAGCTGTCTTAAAACTCTAAGAAGGGTTAAACTGAATTTGGCTTTCTCCATCAGCAGTTGGTTACAAGCAGATACTTTGGAAAGAGGAAAAGCAGAGTAAATTTGCACTGAATTTCTTCCTTTGAATACATTCCTGGGTTCCAACTGTTTTTACCTCAGGGACTTACTGGTCTCGAATTTACCAAATAACTTCAGTCAAACCTCTTCCATATCTGACCTTTTTACTAAGAAGTCACAATAAGCAGGAATTAGAAGTTGACCAAAACGTTAAGGGCTATCTTCATCTTTGTGGGCTCAAGCTGCAATTTAAAAATCACCAATGTGTTTGCTAAAGCTGCTTGCCAACTCTATCAATATGTAGATGTTCACACAGGCCATTTTAATGAGGCTGAAAGCAATCATGTTATAAAAAAACCTTCAGTCTTGTAATTCTTCTCTGGAAGTTTCCAGGCCTAGAAGAATCCTTGTTGATTTACTATCAATCCTAATGCACAAAACATCACAAACTATGTCCGAATTGGAAGTATCTAAAAGGATGAAAGGCCTTAAACAAAGTAGAGCCACCTGATTCATTTCAAAGTCAGCCTAGCAGTGCTAATATACCCCCTTGAGTACCTGTCCTAAAATGCCAAGTGTGATGAGCTACCTCTTTATGGACTCTTGTCCCTTCTCTTTGGTGTTCCATAATTGCTGAAGATGTACCAGCTACTCCACAAGAGGGACAGCTGTCAGACTAAATTCTCCTGCTCCTTCTCAACTGATGCCACTCTGGCAGAAAGGGCATATTCATGGGGAAACCATCAACTAGAAGAAGCTGGTAGTTAAGGCACTTGGCAAAAAGAGCAAGAGTGCAATAATCAGAACACATTTCCTGTAACATTTATCAAGTAAGCAACTTAGTAGCCCTAGGCCATATTATGCCACACCTTGTTCAACAGATATCCCCACTGACTTCAAAATGTAGTTGTTTTGAAAAACTGACAGCAAGACAGATCCCCTGATACACTTGTGCTAAGTTTTAATGCAGAAACTTTTTTTAAAAGTTGAAAGAAACCCCCAATCACACTGCACCATCTCATGGAACTCACTGAAGCGAAAGGCAATAAATATAGAAGCAACTTTTAAAATACCAACATAAAGCTATACGAGAAAAAAATCTTTACATTTGAAGTCTATTTACCACTATTTTGCCACATGCTTACATATTACAAAACTGTATTATTTTCATTAACCCTTTGGCAATACGAAAGGAAACTCTGCAACTATGTTGACTTAATGACATTTACTCACAAGCTGACATAGCATTCAGATTATTCAGAAGTGTCACTGTCAAAAAGAAGCGAAGATTAAGGGAAGTAATCACAACTACTTTTGTTTTTATGACGGCATAATTTTTTCACAGTAGCTATAAATATCCCCTTTTCATGGTGAGCAAAGAGATACAACTAGTAATTGCCTATTGCTAAATTTCCTTGCTGTAAGTTAGCTATAAGGGCTTCCTCCTGCAGTGCAGGGAGATGGAACACAGTACCACAACCTGTCAGTGACATCTCTCAGAAGATGAAATGTAGGCTTGGTTGTGGCTTCCTCCACCTCTGTCCTTTTCCTTTCATCAAGATATTTCCCTACAATCTTGCTTCACTGCAAAAAGTGACTGCTCTGTTTCTGAAAAACTCTCTAAGACAACCTGTTGCACTTCTATTTTTGACTCATGTTCCATGAGGCATTTGTGTTCACTGCATTTATTGCACCGATTCAAACTGAAGCAACATGTACATTTAAAATGCTTCAGGCTGCCAATAAAAGTGCTGGGAAGACATGCTAGGGCTTCCCCAGACATTCTAGAACAATGGGCAGTAGACTCCAGGAGTGTTCTCTGTGCCAGGGGGACTCAGCTCTGATCCTGGGGTCAGAGGGGCTGATGCTCCCACTACCCACCAAAGCCTCCACAGCACCTCTGCAGTGCCCAGGTTCATGGCAGCTGGGAACAGAACATCTCCTTTGATTTCAAGCATTTATGACAGCACCGCAAAATTATAACAAAAGAAAACCACTTTCGTTTATCCACATTTCCTATGTTTTCTGAGACATAGACATTTTCTGAGAAATCACACTCAGGTTTTTCTTTTCTTAAAAGTAAGGGATTTTGGATAAAAATGTCCCATCTCTTCTGTTATGCTTTGCACAGCACCTCTAGCATATGTACTACAATCTCTCCTTATTCCTTCAATTTCCAAGGTCATTAGAAGGAATCAGAGCCCATGACACATTGCCTTTGCAGTCCTCATCACCACCTCCTCTCCCTGTGCAAGAGTTACCAGTGCTGCAGCTCCTGCAGCAGCTCCTTCACCAGCTGAACTCTGCCTGCCTTGCTCTGCCCTTTCTCCTTGGGGACAAGCACTGCTCTTCTTCAGAACAAACCTGTGTCCCACCAACCCTTCTGCCAGCACACACCCATCCAGCCTATAAAAACGAACCTGAGCTGCTTTGTGGTTGTAGACAAATTATAAATTATGAAAACATACATTAAGATAAGAATTTTTTAAAAACCAAAACAAAACAAAACAGCAAAACCCCTACATAAATACTTCATTCCTTTTTCCGCTTATCCTGCAAGCAAGATGACATTTATTTAAATCTTACATATTCATGACTTTTGTATCTAGCTAGAATATTCTAGAGCTGTTAGACCTCATCTTTCTGAGCAGCTGGAGTCCTGTCACCGCCTTTAATGGTGCAGAAGAGACACATCCAGTGAAAAGGATCTATGAGAAGCCCCAGTAAAGATCAAGCTGACAAGAGAAAGCCTGCCATGATCCTGCGTTGATGGTGTCAGCAGGACCACTGAAGTGAGAAGCACAAAATTTTTCTTTGATGACAAGCACCATTAAAATTTTCCCTCACAGGCCTCCTCGGGCTCTGACACATAAGGGGCTGTGACAGCTCCATCAATCAGCTCCTGCAGATCCTGAGGAAACCAGCCATCCCCACACAATAGCCACCATGGTACCAGCCCTGGGGGGTGTATCAGACAGCTAATATTGCACTTCTTGATGCATAAGGCCCAAGATACGAAGTTTTTCTCAGATTTCTACTCCCAGATGCCAAAATTACCAAGCAAAATCTCTGAATCCTTTTTTACCCTCTCTGCTGTTTCCAGGACAAATTGTTAATCTTCTGTCAAGCCTAATTCCTGATCCTAAGTTTATCTTAGCAGCCAGTCCCTTGGCTGGCCCTGCTGCACTCAAGTTGTGTGCTCTTTTAGTCTGGTCCTGTCCGTGGACTGGCAGAGCAAGTCTGGAGCTGCATTCCCTCCATTTTGACTTCAAACAGTGCCCACCATGGCTAGATGCTCCAGGACAAAAGATGTGGAGAGGCTCACCTGACACGGATGTGACAATGTGTGCTGGGTCTGACAGACCAGCAAGCAGAAAAGTCAAAGTTCTCCTGGTTCCAGGTAATGCTTTTAGACAAAAGCAAGGGAACATAATTTTGCCTTAAAAAATAAAATGCTGCTAACTTGACCTTAAGTAACTGCTCTCCTGTGTACAATGGTCTTGCCATAGCACCAAAATATGGTATAAATTAATTTATCAAGACAAAGTAATTTGTTGTAATGATTGACACAACAGCTCCTGTGCAATGCTCAGAGAATACTTATATGAGCATATATTACTGTGAGATTAAGTCAAAGCATATTAATATGCCCTCATTTGTCAGGGAAAGTACAAATATTTTGCTTTTACCAACATCTCAAAGTTGCCATTTCTAGCTCTCCTGTCTGTGTATAAACCATGAATATACTCTCATACTTGGTGCCACAGGAACAAAACTCGTTATCTTTATAGGCAAATCCAATAACATCTTTTAAATCTCTAAAGCACTGCTCACAGAAACAAGAAAATCTATAGAAAGGACATAATTTTTTACTTGCTACAATACTAATCCTGGAAAAGTATTGCCACAAGACATCATTATGTCTGCAAGTCTAGAAGAGCAATATAAAGCATTCAACCTGCATAATAAAATCACTATCTCCACGTTTATTTAGAAAAAATATAGAAATGTTTGGCCTAGAGACAAGTGATAGAAAAGCTGAATAAACTATTGTCATAGCTCAAATGAAAGTAGTAGCTAGAAGCAGAAGGTTAGGGGTGATATTCTTGGGGTTTAATTTGTTTTTTTCGAGGTTTAGTGAAATTTTTCATCCAAATAACTTAACCATACAGCACACATAGCTTACCTGATCTCACTGGAGCAGTTGATGTCAATAGATATTCACAAATTCAAGTTTACCTGGGTGAAATACAGAGTTGTAAAATAACTGTATTTTTTAAAGGTTAAAACATTTTAATATCGTATTTTCAAAATGCCCCTTTGTTTGAAAGTGATAAAAAAAACCACAACCTTTTCTCTGAATTCGATCTGGATTTGTAGCTAAACTGAAAAATTAATTCTACTTTTTCAGATTTTTAAGGCAATCAAAAATCAATTACTCAAGTACAGTTAACTTTGATACTATTTCACTTTGAAGAATTGGTACTGATCAGGGCAGTATTACACCAAGCACATTTAACACAGCAATTCCCACATTCCTCCAGGAATAAGGGCACTTGAGCAAGTTCTCTTTGCTAGTCATCCCAATCATAACTATTACCGGCAAGACACATGAGTGAGTGCAATCTCCTCCTCACATCTATGTTTCATTTCATTGTAACTTCAAAGAGAATGGGGCATACCACTGTTTGCCACTGCATTTGTGCATGAATACAATCATGTGTGTACATAGGTGCAAACAAAGAATTCTTGTTCTGCTTTGTTTTTTGAGAGGTCATGACAATGACCTCGAACAGACTGGGTGCACGGGACGGAGCAGCATCGCTCCGAGCCAGAGCAGAGCTGCTGGGTGCTCAGAAGTGCTGATGTGGCATCAGCATTTCTGTTATCTATGGCTCCCAGAGAGCCCTGTAATTCACCCATCTCCCTCGGCTCCACCATCTGAGCACAGAGAGCTTGTGTTTTGGGGGGATATCTGTGTTTGTTCAAGGATCATGTGTTTGCCAAGTGATAGGTAATCTCCAGTGGCCGTGTTGCCTTTCACAGTCTATTTGTAGTCTGAAGAATAACATGGACAGGAAACAGCATCCTTAGCAGATTTGCACTTAAAATTATTTGTATATCAGCCTTCCTTCAATAGCAAAGGAAGACGTTGTGTTTCTGAATTCCAGGCTTTCATGGTGTGCAAGAATTTTATTTCTATACAAAATAAATACCAGTTTTCCACTTAAAAAAAAGCCTGGTGGTTTTAGTCCTGTTTTTTTCAGGATATACTTTATCACATAAATTTCATGAAAGCAATCATGAAAATATCTTGTCCTGCTTGGATTTTCAATAAACTTAATGAAGAGCAGGGAATTCCCTTCTTACTGCCATTTCTAACTTGTATTCAAACACACATCTATAAGCACACACACCTCTCAAATAAATATATTTTGTTGTTGCATTCCCTAGATACATTGTAAATGGTACATTCTGCGACCCCTGCTGTGCCCTGTATCTTGTCCCCTTTCCCCTCCTGGCCATACAGGGCTGGCTGGGATCCAATTTCTCCCCACCCCCCTTTCCAGACCCTAGAAAAGGTCAGTACGCCCTGGCCTCTGTCTCTTTTTCCTCCTTTTTCCCTCTTTTTCCCTCATTTTCCCTACTCCCTGTTTCCCTGGTCTCTTTTTCCTCTTTTTCCCTTTTTCCCTGCTCTTTTCCCCTTTTTTCCCGCTCTTTCCCAGATCTTTTCCCTCTCTTTGCCCCTCTTCTCCCTTCCATTCCCTCACTACCCACAAGAAATAAATCCTGTAACCTTATCTGGAAAAAGGGCCTCTTTTGATATCTTCTCTATGTCCATGATGCTTGGACCCGGGGAAAACTCACCCTAACACCTGAGCTAGCCCGGAGGAAGGGTGAAAAACCCCATTCTAGGGTCCGTAAAAGCATCATTTTGTATAGCCATCCACTGTTTACCCTTGTAATTCCTACACTCTGTAAAGAGTTTCAGAGGGAAAAGTGCTCCTGCAACAACAAGAAATAAGTGGACAATTGTTTCATTTTCTTTCTCAATACTCATTCAGCAACAAAATTTCATGTGTTGGCAGGTTGCAGTAAAGAGAGCAACCTTTTGCAGCCTGGCATGGGGAGCAGAATCATGCTCCCCAGTGTTGAAAGGCATTTTCTGCCCACTGGTCCAGTTCTGCCTGACAAAGCATGTGGCTTTACAAATGGAGCCTAGTCCTGGGACACTGGCATATGTGCCCTAATTTGATTTAGTCACAAAAATCTAAATTCTAATCTAAAATTCTTTTGTGAAGAACTCAATTCCTCAAGGTGAACCAGGCAGCCTAGAATTTAACAATTAGCTTTTAAAATACCAGTCTTATCAGTCTTGGGAGGAAATTCAACATTAAAATAATATATTTAAGAAAAAAGATGTATTAATTTCTGCAACTAACATCCCCCCTGAGCGGCTGCTTAATGAGGGCAGGGGGGTTCAGCTCAGCACTAAAATAATGGGACAGGGTTACAGTATTATACAGAGCCCTGGCACAGGCAGAGGCACACATTTCTCTCTTCTCCAGATCACAGTAAATCCTAGGTGCCCTCAGCCAAGTAATTCCATTTCTCTGCTGTCCCTTTCTCTGGACCATTGCCCATGATTTCTTTAGCCTGGCAAATCTCTGGGACAAGGGTTGTCTATTATGACATATTTGGATGGTAGCAATTCCAGTGGGCATGAAAGGGATCTCTACACACTAACAAGTACAAATGAATAACAACAGAACAAGAACGCTGTCTTTTCTTAAAGCATCTTAAATCCCTTTTTCTATTCCTAGACACTTCACACTGCTTAATGAGCATGTGAGAAAAAGCCACAAAAGGACATTGCTTTGAAAGCAAATGCTTGCTTGCAATTTTGTATGGGTAAGTGAACCATTTTTTCATGTTCGAGTTCAGTAAGTAAAGACTTGGCTACTTCATATTTGAAAGAAAATCTTTCTGAACATGCACAAAGCCTGTCAGCCTGAAAAATTGCAACAAACCGGCCAAAGGAAAACAAAAAGCCCACAGACAATTGTTGAAGGAGACTAGTAGAGGACATATGCAAAAGGCTTCAACAGATGTGTCGGGATCAAGGACTGGGGAATACAGACAACTTCAGACAGGTTAAGAATCTGCATGGCAAAAAGACAAGCAAATAATATTCTCATAAAACATCACAAGGTTTATAAAGCTGTGCTGACATAATAGGATTCCATTCTTTTTAGGCTGTGATATCAATTCAGCTTCTCTGGCCCTTTTGTTCTCTAATAGACCTACTGAGACTAAAATCAGACCTGAGTGTTTTGCCTTTTGTGCTGAAGTGCTGCTGCAATGCCCACAAAAAGCTGATATCAACACCATCATACAGGAGGGACAAAACCACAGTCAAAATGAACAGGGCCTGTATCACCTGCTGATTTACATCTAGCATCCCAAGGAAGCAGAAACCCAGCTCACTAAAGAAAGGAGATGTATGGTTATGTGATGTGGGACACGCTTCACTAGATCTGATGCTCCTCTGGAGGCTCTGTGTGTGTGTGTGTGTAAATCAAACCCAATGATAGCTCTTACTTCCTTTTTATTAAGATATAAACAATGCAAAGAAAAAACAAGTTCTCTAGCTGATATAGAGGTAAATAGAAACCAGTGTTAACAGAGGAAAGTAAATGTTTCTATTGCTTAGTATCAACTTCCTACTCTGATTCCTCACCAATAAATACAGATTTGCATCAATTCCATACTCATGAGCATGATGCTGAATTTCAAGAGTATAATTTAGTGTACTGCTTCATATTAGCCAACATTAAGCATAAAGCAGAATCCTCCAATTCTGCACTCTCCTAGTTAGACAGTCCATAGTCTGCTTATATACATGGTATATGCAATTCCTCCTGAAGCAAGGTGAAGTACCTATATCCTTATCCTTTAACCAAAAGTTTTTTGGTGTCATTCCGACTTTTACATCACACTGCAAAAATTCAAAAGTCAGGAGCCCAGAAAATAGTTTGGACTTTTTTATTACCCTACTCAGTACTAACTACATTCTCTCCACATGCTCATGCTTAGTGGGAGTTATAGAGCTAGCTGCTCTTTGCTCCTTTGAATATTTCCCCAGAGCTGACAGCCAAAAGCTTCATTTTGAACATCTGGAACAGTAAAAGCAAAAAACAGCAGCAGCACCACCAAATTCTGTGTACCAGCAATGAATGATTTCTTTCTCTCAGCAGCATTTTGTGCACTAAATGCTTCAGCTGAGAGTATTATAGTCATGTGAGTGTGTTGACATGCCCTCTGTGAAAGTTCCCAGAAGTGCCATCTACCACAAATTATACTTGAAGCAGAAAGTGTCTCTAAGCTTTGTGCCTACCTATTTAATCAAATTAGAAATATCAGATCATTGAGAAGAAAGCTTTTGTCAATGTTCTTCTCCTAATTAGCTATCTTTATTATAACTACCAACCATGTTTCAGAGGAAAGATATTAAAAGTTAGAGCAATATCCTAGGGACCTTATAATCCAAATTAGAGAAGGCACATCAGCAGATGGCAGGCACACGAAGATGTGGAAAATGTGAAAAGACTCTGAAGCCTCGTGCATGAGAGCACGAGCTCCTTACAATGTTTGGCATTCAAAGGAGTTTGTTTCAAATATGGCAGTTAGCATGTCTTCCTCTACTTGCGGTCTCAGGCCAGGCACTAGAAAAGTTTATTAAATAATCGTGCATTTTAAAGCAAACAAATCCACCTAAGGAGGTGCTCAAAGATGAGCTGGGGACTCCACACCACCCCTCCATGGAAGGGTTCCTAAAGGTGACAACCATGGCAAGGCGCTTAGAGCAAAAGCCAGCACTACTCAGTATTTCGGTTCTGCTTTGAATGACACAAAAGGGCAGCCCTTGAGCCTCCTCTCAGACTGACAGAGCCAAGCCAGCCTCACACCCTGCATGAGCCAGGGTTCGACTCCTTCAGGCAAACACACACGAAGAGTGGAGCCAGGCATGAACATTCCTGTTCACTTTCCAGGACGGACAGGCAGGAGCCAGCTCGGACCTGCACACTCTGCCAAAGAGGCAGTAGATAAACGCCTGGGCACAGCATCTCACAAATGGAGCTCTGCAACTTCCAGAGCAGAGCTGGCTTCATTTTGGCTGGCTCACAAAGTGGACAGGGAAGCTTACAGCTGCCTGTGCCCATCTGTTTAGATATGCCTTAAGAGCCCAACAGAAGCTTTGGCCATCAACACCAGCTGAAAAGCGTGTCCTAAATTTAGGGCATTAAAACAATTTGGCAGAACAAATACAACTATTAGACATCAACGCAGATTCTGGACCAAAATTGTGGAAGAATCTCCAGTTTATGACATGTTAAATTATAGGCTAACTTGTCAAATTAGTTTCAAAGTCTGAGGGGAACAAATTCTGACAAGAAAAATAAACAAAGAGAAAAACAGTTTGCCAGAATTAAAGAAACCTTTAGCACCAAGCATTCAATAGTAATGGAAAAGCACTGTTACTATGACTACTGACAGCCAAATAATAATACCTCACCCTCAAAACAACAGCAAACATCATCTCTGTTTCTACCTAGACTATTCAGGAGTAAGGGGAAAACACCAGAACATCCACAGGTTCCTCTGCTTCCTTTACTCTAAGACATGAACTGCAACAGGAAAACAAGATGTAATGCGTGTAAAAACTATTTTTCTACGTGAAATGCTCATTAAAATCAAATGTTTACCCATTCCTTGATTCTTTCTTTTTTTTTCACCCCCCTCTCGCACTGTATAAGTCACCTGAACAATTAACCAGAGTATTTTTAATAAAAGTGATTTATGGCTTCCACCTCTGTCCTGTTACTGAGTTGCACTCATGGGGAAGGTCTGGAAGGAGCAAGGAGAACTGAATGTTGTGCTGTGTGAAAGCTTGTGTCATGGAATGCTGAGCATTTAGAGGAGAAGCCAGGCTACCTGCTGCCCAGTGGATGCTGAACAGCACAGCTCTAGGCACCCACATGCAGAACCAGCCAAGATACAGGCCTTAGCAGAGACTTGGCAAATTTTGTGACAGCTGAAATAAAACTAGATTGCCTAATAACAGCAAAGACAACCATATGGAGGACTGGACATGTAAATATTATCCATGTGCATGCTACACTAAGTCAGCAGAACTAATTTGCAGGAGAAAAATACGCTGTGGTGACTTCAGCTAAACTTTGGATTTTCAGGATTCTGCACTTCTTCCTTCTAGCTTCATCATTCCTCTTTCACTATCCCTGCTTAGAGACTGAAGGCTGCTTCTTTACCTCAAGGGATAGTCATGAAAATCCACGGTAAATGGAATTATCTATACCTACAGATGTAATCTATGTCCTCTGTATTTTGGCACCAGGTAGATATTGCAAGTATGGTAGGATTAAATCAGTTAAATCAGTATTTCAATGGTTTGAACAAGAAATCAATAGGTAAAAGAAAATAACAGAAGAAAACAAATCTCTCTGAACCTCTAAGAATGTTACACGGATCAGTAATTATCATGTTAACTAAAATTCCTCCCACATTCCTTTTACCTTGTCCTAACTTCCACAAAGCTTTTAATGCCCAGCTTTGAACCTTCCTCACTCCTTGGGAAAGAAATAAGACTGAATCAGTTTTGAGACAACTTATACATTTATCACTACTTCGTTTTCATTTCCAAGTGAATTTTAAACAGTTTAAGCTTGTCCAGTGATCAGCAGAAGTAAGAATTGTGTGGCCCAAGCACCTTGAGGAAGTCCCAGCTCCAAGACAAGGGTGACAGCCAGGTGCCACTCGAGGTGCTGGGTCAATGGCCACCTCTTGGCTGGATTATTCCCACTCCACAGCATCCCAGCAGACAAACACTTCTGGAGCCTAGTCTGTCTCCCTCCAGCCATTGCAGAGAAACCTCCACCATGAGAAGGCTCCTAAGCTAATCACTTTGAGTGAATACTCAATTAAAGCTAGCTAGGCAATATGAATATAGGCCCAGAACTGCTTTTAGAATTACATAATTCTGAGCAAAACACACTAGTCTCAGGCACTCTTCCATGTGGTTACTTACAAAGCATGAACTACCTCTGTATTTAGAATTTGAGGAAGAACCTGAGTGCCAGAAACCTTCTGTGTTTTTCCCAGAGAAATCATTTATTTCTGAGTTATAAGGATGAAAAATGAGAAACATGGGGAATTAAAGCAAGGGTAGTCAAGCTCAATCTTCTGCCCTGGAGTTCAACTAAAATCTGGATTCCCCAGTGGCAGGAAACTTGCACAGGCTTGCACAATTGCCACTTAAATTAATCTCTACAGAATGTGTAGAAATGAAATAACTCAGGATAATTGTGCCTAAATGGAAACATGAAGTGAAAAGGCATAGGTCTCTTTCCTATTGAGGATCTGCAAGCAGAGCTTTCAGAGAGTACAGTGGTGATTCAGGCAAATTGACATATTGTTAAATATACATGGGAGATGATGCAGCAACTGAGAAACCTAAAGCAAAATAAGGATGGCAGTTTTGTTTATGCAACACTACTTGCACTTACTAAGTTCATTTTTCTATCCAAAAAAAGGTAATAGCTTCAACTTTTTGTTTTGCTGGGTCTGTGTTTTGCCTATTAACTAGTAATTTTGACAATAGCCTTCAGTTTTTCATCAGCGATAGAATTATTTTTTCTACATGTGCCCTTAATGATTTGAACCTTTCCTGTATAAAAATTCCCATTAAACTTAAGAGAAGTTCTATGAATGAAAAAAATTCAGACACAGAACCAAAACTTATTACAACATCTCTATGAATTAATCTGAAGTCTTGCAAAATGTATTTAACAGCAGTCAGAGTCTGGAAAAAAACCACACTTTTCAGAATTAAAGAGCAAATATTTTGTGAAACTAATGACCACTACCATTTCAAATCAGGCAGTGGACTGTGTGAAAATACCTGTAAAATTGTTTAAAAACGTGTAATAACAACATAGGTGTTGGCTAGTGTGCCTTTACAACCATTCTTGTTTCACAAATAATTTTCAGCTTTAAAAATGTAGGTTTAATAAAATTAAAGGTTTTTGTGAAAAGGGGAAGATGGTAGAAGTAGTGACAACAGAAAGACAACAAAAATTAGAATTTTTCAAATCATTTGCTTATCACGCGTGATTTTTAAAAAAATAGCCTCAACATAAAACTGAAGCATTTTGAAATAATTGTAAAAATCAAAGCTGTCGTGCTGAAATATTCATTTCTCAGTGATCCACCACAGCAGATGCTTTGGCAAAGTGCAGTGCATGCTCTATGAGGTCCAGGAGGAAATTTGTGCTATGTTTCAAAGGTATGTGAAACAAGTGATTTTTGACTCCCTTAAGTTTGTAGTGCTGCATATTCGAACTGTAATATTTCTCTCCCTGGTTAAAAAAACATAAGTTGTCTGAGTTTGAATTTTAAGAATTTGTGTCATCTAGAGACTTTTAAACTCTAATTTCTGAAATTATGATTATTTTCATAAAAATAAATTGCTTGAATCCTATTTTTCCATCCAAAGCAAGTTACATGAAAGGCTGCTGAGCAGGGAAAGCATGGATCTCGAGGGTGAAATGCTTTATGCACGTGGGCTAACATACACACCAAAAATACATTTACATAAAATATATCAATTATGCCATTACATATTTTTGCTCTCTTGAACAACTGGTGAACATCTTGAACATGATAATCTGTGAAATGCACCAAATAAAAACAATCTAAAGCACTAGTTCAGAATAGTAGAATATTCTTCAGTTAAAATTTCTGGCTAATTATCACCTGCATAAACACTCATTCAGTTCACTCACATCATACATTATCTATTGACCTCTTTTTTTTTCCATTTGGGAACCAGTCAGCTCCCACTCAGAAATGTTTTTTTTCTGACACAAAAATATGAATAAAGTATTGCATATATCATCAAACTCATAAGTAGTTAATATTTCATTAAAACTGTTTTCACTCCAGAATTTTTACATAACTTTTTAGACATATGATGCTCACAATAAATTCTGAATATTGCTATTTAAAGGATACTTTGCCCCACAGGTAGCATAAGTACACTACTCTAATATTCACAGCATATATAAAGGTAACAGCTGAATCTCAGTTCTTTGACAACACATTGTTTCAAGTAAGAAACACAGACTTTTCATACAAAACCTCCCACCCAACAAATAAAACACTTCCCCAGAGAATCCAGGTTATTACAGTTTTTTCACTGACATGAAAATCTATGAGGTTTTTTATATTCAAAGCTTATAAATCAAGGATTCTTCAGTTTGTGAAAAATTCAATAACGGTTTGGAAAAAAAAAAAAATTTGTCTTACACTGTACCAGTAATGGAGACTACAAGAACAGTATCATATTCCTCATCATATTTGTACAAGATGGTTCATTACACATGAAAATATTATTCTATCATTTGCCTTTATTACTTTTTTTCACTTGATTTGACTGAATAAAAGCAGTTCAAGAACATCTATGATTCAAAAGAAGACTAAAACAGAAAGAAAATACTTTAAATTTGTCAACTTGCCTTTGTGAACACCCTTACTTTTTATTAGGACAGCTTGCTGCACCATAAATGCTAAACTGGATGTGCTCCCAGTGTTTTGCTGCCAGAGTATTGTCTGCTCAGTTAAAAAAAGACAACAATTGAACCTGGACAATTTCCATTCAACTGGAAGAATATTCCGATAACAGATATTCCTGAAACCATCAGAAACCAGCCTAGACATGTTTTCCTGTAAGGCTCAGGGATGAAGGATGCTGACCTTCTTTCCTAGTCCATGTGCTACCAGTTCTACCCTTTCCCACAGAGGAGAGCAGCCCAGCACATGTGAACCTCAGCTAGCCAGGGACTTATTTACAACTTGTTGCCAAGGAAATCCCCTCTCCTTTCACAGGTCTCCACCTGCAGCAAAGCAATGTTTCTTTCAGGTGGTGCTGAAGATGCCTCTTGGCAATAGCAGCAATTAAATGTCTGTTATACACAACGAGCCTCTAAAATGATAAAGCATTCTAGAATTTGGAGTGACTGGTGGCGTCAACTTTCAGGTGACTTGAGCATGAAGCATGGGTAAGGTCAGAGTGAGATTTTGCGGGAGGGAAGGGAATTCCAGAACTGCTTCCTGTGCTGTTTCTGGACTTAACCACCATAGTACCTCAGCCACCTACATAAGCACCAACATATCCCACCCTGGCACCATGCTTCTTTACCCCACCACTACAAAAATCAACTCATTGCTTGACAGTTCAGGAGTCTGAGGAAGAATTAACTCACCTTTTTCCCCCCCCTGAATGTCTACTCACCCTTCTTATTTAATTTTACAGTGTTATTTTTTTCCCTCACATCTGTGGTAAAACCCACAGAAGAAAAACATGGTCTTAGACATAATATATGAAGATATTCAATCATAAAATTTCATTCTCACATAAATATAGGAGCTAATACATACAATTATAGGAAGATTAACCCCCTAATTGATGCCAGATCTCTGTTGCTCTTAGTATTACATATGTTCCATATGTGTTATTTAAAGCTCTCATACACAGCTTTAATATTTGCATTAGACTTCCTGAAGATGTTTAAGTTCTTTATTTATGACTCAGTGCACTCTGCTTACTCTTGCCAGAACTATCTTTCTTCTCTAAGTCACCACTTCTCTTATCAGCTTCAGGCTTCTTCCTCTTTTATTAGAATTTAGCACTGTGTTGATGCTTTACAGGTTCTTCTGTAAATTTACCAGTGGCTTTTAATGTTATAGCTGAAAAACTTCTTTATCAACTGGAATATAAAACACTTTAATATGCAATCATGTATTGCAATAAACAACCTTATTGAAATATTTCAAGGGGTTACTGATGCTTCATGAGATACTCTCAAGAACAGTAGAAATACAGAGTTGGTGACATTGCTAGTAGACTTAGCTTTAAATTTTTGGTTAAAAGTGTACAGATTTATTTAGAGGGGCTTCTGATTCATTATCCTTTTCTGTACACCCAGACAGTGAGTTCTGAATGCTTAGGGAATGTGTGGGGATATGTAATAAAGGAAATAATGAGAGCACACATAGAAGACTTTAAGCTTGAAATTGTTGGGGGTTTTAACTTAAAACAGCTCTGGGCCATACCCAGAGAGAGCACTGCTCTTGCTTTTTTCTTCCCTGTGTTCACTGGGACCAGAGTAAGCATGCTTGAGAGACATGGGGGAAAATGTGAAAGGGGAGAAAAGCAAACACATTGAAAGAAAAGTGAGACGTAAGAGTAGACACTGGCATAAATTCAGAATTCAAAATACACAGATAACCAGCTGATAAACTTCTCCCATATGGCTCTGGAAAGAGACTCCTAGCCTGAGTTCTGGAAGCAACAAAAGTATCTCTGTCAGCAGAATCAGCAGTAAATCTGTGGGCTAGACAACAAACAAAATAATATACACCTGAGCCACAACAACTGCTTGAGCACCAAAGGACGAGGATGACTGTCTCTACCTATAGCTGGCTCTATATGCCTACTCTCCACAGGTCGTTGAACCTGGTTCTCAGAGTTTCCATTCTAAGAAAAGGTTAAGAAAGATTCAAGAGGCTTTCCTCTGAATATGTGATCTTACAAATTCTGGAAAGCAGGTGATTAGACATTCAGCACCCATCTCAAGACGTGATCACAACATTTGTCTTGGAACTTAGCAGTCTCTTTTATCTTTGATTGATATCTGTTTGCTTTGAATACAAGGTTCTATGTGAAGATTTCAAATTACTTTTTGTGCATTCATTTAATGACTACCACACACACAAAACAATCCCAAACACTTTTTACAATTATCTACCTTACTGACTCTAAAATGAATCTGTCATGCAGGAAAAAAATGCCATTGTTTATTAGCTTGAGAATTTACTAATATATGTTTTGATATGTACTGACATGTTTCAAATCCAGATGTCTGTACCCCCTCTCCTCATGCATCCTCCACTGTCAGAATTTGCTTTTTAATTTTGTTATTGCACCTTCAATCGATAAGAAATTGATTTTTTAAAACTTTCCAAATACACGGACAGGTTAATTTTTCATCTGAAATGTACATGTGCACCCACATAAACAGGGGAAGAGGAAAAAAAGAGAAGGACGGAAAGAATATTGCTTTTTAGGAAATCTATCAGAGATATTTCTCCAGGGCACTTAAGAGCACTAAAGAAAAGATTTTTATGCAAATATTGTATACTAATGCAATAGTGCCTTGACCCACCCCACTGAGTATGCTGCAATTAACCAAGCCAGTTAGTAAAAAGTGAAATTAAAATACCATAACTGAGTGTTCCAATAATGGTGTTCTTAGCAGCTTTTGGTAGATTCTAAGAGACAGTCCTTTGCAAATGTTAATAATTGCATAGACAGCAATGGATTAATATTTTATTTTCATTTGAAATAAATTATAGCCTATGCTTTCTCAAGCACATTTTCCGAGACTAAGTTAAACACTGAAAAAATAACATTCAACTATTCACTGTTGAAAGTCCAACAGATACATTGAGGACAAATAACCTGTGGAGACTTACTGCGCTAAAATTTACATAAAATGCTCAGTGAAATGACTAAAAGCACAAGAGCTGCACTTAATGCAGTAGCTACATAAAATTGCTATCCAGAATGCTATACCTTTTGTTTGAAAATTCAATCATTTAACAGGAAACTTCTGCCCTTCCTGACAAGGTCATGATATTCCACTGTGTAATGCCTCGCTGGGTCATTAAGGCTGTTACCTACCACCTATCATCTGTGTGGTTTTACATCAGGTTAAAACTATGCCCTTTCTGCAGAATGCAGAACAGCAAGGAAAAGTGAAGGCCAAGAGATAGGAAGCAACACAGCTTGTGGTTCCAGTGCAGTGCCCAGTACACGAGGGCCCTGCAGGGGGGGATTCTATGTCCGCAGTGTAAGTACTGTGCAATGGCCACAGTTTGTTGCCATGAAGCTGGTTTGCCATTTTGGGCCACCTCACAGCTGGCTCAGTTCAACACCTTAAACTCTCTTATTCAACTCTGCCAGGTCATTCTCTTGGGGAAACGTCCAAGTGCTGTGGCAGCATCTGACAGGGAAGTGGCTCCCTGGCAATGCCTGCCCACCCTGGGACCCACAGGGCAAGTGCTGCTCTATATCACAGAGCTGCTGTGCAAACACCTGGGAAAAGTTTCCCTCCAATCTTCTGTGTCCTTTGAATCCCTCTTCATTTGTGTTTGATCTAAAAAATACATGTTAAAATTAGGAAATATGTAGACACAATCATATAATAAACACCATTCTGTTTGAAAGCAAATTGTAATGGACACATGCAAAAACTGTTTGTGATCAACAAGATAAGCAAGGGACAGGAACAGTATTAAATCGAATCGCAGCCACATGCAGCAGGTGTCAGATGTGCCTTCAGTAGTTGCTACTGTGAAAGTAACACAGAACTCATTTGTTGAAGGTTGTGTTAAGGTGATGCAGGGTGTTTCTTCAGGTCTTGTCATCTCATATGAAGTGCTTATCAAGTATGTATAAACTTTTATAGCCTCTGTGAAATGAGCAACCTCTGACAAGCTCCTGAGGGACAGCTCTCTCTGTTTATGTAACAACTTTTAACAGAAGCAGCCAACCTGTTGGTTCTGTGACAGGCACTTAGAAGAATTAACTACTGTGATCTGCTGCGTGATCCCACCAAGGAGAGGCAGAAGGCAATCAGGAGGGTGGAGTTAAGGTTGTTTAGCAGCTGATCACAATCCTGTTCTGCATTACACAGGAGAGCACCACAGTGACAGACTGCGCTGGAACAACTGTCTGCCACGCCATGTGTGCAGTTAAAAAGACCAGAAAATTCTGATGCTACCCGTGACAGAGCATGGCTGTGCAATGTAAATCTGAGATGATTTGACTAAGCCCTTCCCAAGACACAGCCCAGATGTAAACAATCTTCTTATCTATTTCTCAGTGTCTTAGAGCACAATTTTGCATGCAACACTTGCACTTAGTGCCTGATTTAATTTACGTCACTAAGAGGAATGCCAAAAATATTGGTTTTGTTTCTCTCCAAGGACCACTGTAAATTCTGACACACATCTATGTTTGCCTTTAAATCCTATTAGAGCTCTACTTATTCCCTACAACACAATTAACAATGGAGTGATGAGCAAGGGTGACAAAAACAACAATTCTCAGTCTCCTGAATCTTTTGATTCCTTTTCAGCTAAATAATTAATAATGCAAAATCCAGACACAAGCCATGGAGTGTCTTCAGAGCCACTGATCAAATTTCATAGAATATTTCTCTTCATTAGAATATTTATTATACCAGTAGGTTTGGGCTTATATTACCCATTTCTTTATTGCACTCATTTCATAGCTATTAATGCTATTAATTAGTATCAACCTGAATATTAGATTAATTCTTTAAGTTTAACTTGAATAACATTTCTTTCTTAGTTTGCAGATCTAGGAACTGATAATACTAATCTCCCCCAGAACTGAAAATGTGCTTGGAATACATGCAGTCAGAAGCATCTTCAGTATATGACAGCAATTATAGCCAAATCTAATCCCATTCCCCATTTCAAAACTGAGCGAACTGACTCACATTACTTTTGGCATTTCTATGACATTATAAAAGAATATTTCCGACTCACGTTTGTACACTAAACATGACCTGTGTTTGAAATTATTCCCTTGCATGCTTCATACAGTAGGAGCACCTTTCTCAGTTGCTATGAAACTGTTGAAGCCAAGGAAAGGGAAAAAGCTTTGTGTCTTGGGAACACTATCTCTATGGAGCCCATTATTCAGGTTCTAGAAAACACACAAGGTCACACTTCTCATAGCAGAACACTGGTTTACCATTGTTATGCATATAACAGCTACATAAAAATGATGTATGCTCCTTCTGCTCTATATCTGGAGCAGATTTTTACCCCTTGGTAATGTAGCTGGACCACTTACAAAAAGTTCCATGCTACATCACACTGTTCACTGCCCTTTTCCAATATATGTGCATGTCTTGATATGCTTGTCACACACAGATCCGTATTTTCTCTCAGACTTGAAGACAGACAAAGGGTCTCAAGTACCCAAAAGTTCGTCTGGTTTTGTTGGTTGTTTTCCCAGAGATAACACTTGAGCCACTTCAAATCTTTAGCAGCAGCAAGCTTTCATAGAAATTATAGCAAAACCAGGACTTGTCAAAATGCCATGTCACTTGAGCACTTCAGAAATGTGATATCCTAGTCATCTGAGCAATCCTAACCATTCAGAGGAATCTGAAATTTTCAGGAGACAGGTGCCTAAAAACCTTTCAATAACTGTGACAGCAGAGCCTTTGTAGTCATGATGGCCAAAGGCTATGAAGAAAGCAGGGGGTTTGTGCAGGTAATACCTTCTATTATTCCAAAACAGAAGGAGGTTGTTCGAACAGTTTCTTTTTACCTTTCAGATAGGGTGAGCACGGCATAGGAAAATTGCCTTATCTAAGTACGTTAAGTCCCTTCTTCAGTAACGAGCTGGAACAGCAACTTCAGTGCAACTTCAGAGCTTCTCTCACCCCTTCAACCAGCACAGCCAGTACTGCATGCCTCCAGCAGATCAGCTCTTACACCTCATCTCATGCACTGTATTATGCATAGTGTCATTAGATAAAAAACAATGACATGGAGCTTAAATGAAATTCTAATGACAGCATATTTCTATTTTTGTGTTGACTTCTCTGCACGTTCAAATAAAAATGACAGTTGTAAAAATTTACTGAACTTTAAGTGATATAAAGGTGCTAAAAAATACTTTGGTGACTTTAAGCTTGAAACAGTGAAAATAGGTGCTTAGGTCAGCTCTTTAAAATTCTTCCAAGAATAATACACTGTCTGAGGACACAATAAAATATGCACCTTAAGACCTTCCTCAAATAAATCAAATTTTTAAAAAAAAAGAAAGAAAGAAAGAAATATATCTGATTTTTAATGTTATGGAGTAAATGTAAGCCAAATAAGTGATGTTACTTCAGAGGAAATTATTATGAGAGAAAAAAAAACAAAAAACAAACAATTTTCCAGTTGCTCAGTAGTAGGTAGCAACTGCTTTCCCATCATCATTACATACACAAACCTGGTATTGAATTGAAGCAACAAAAGACCAGATATGTTAACCTCGCTATAATTGCTTTGAAATCTTATTTTCTCCCACCTGAAAGCAGCAGTTTTGTGCTCACTGTTCTAATTCCTAAATGTGATCTATAAACATTTCATATTATTCTAATCTGTCCCTACAGTGTTGCAGCAATGGCAAGCACACACAGAAATCTTAATGAAGCACTCACTACAAACTGTAAACACAGAGGGTGCCAAGGTGTCATGTACAGTACTGATAGAGGTTAATACCTTCCACAGTCATTAGGTTTGGATTTGGGGATGTTTGCACAGTAGCCAACTCAGATAAAATTCAATTGTATGCTAGCAGCCTGTGAAAACCTCATGCATCATTGAATCTCTCAGTTACACCTGGGTCTTAATGGGATAAAACTCATCTCTGGGTACAACATCCTTATGTGTTGCTCCCACTACTGTGGCTTGCTTGGGGACATAGGATGGTGTAGAGTCCTATGCATAATCACTTCAGAGGGAATTATCAACTCTCTTAAGAGATATTAAGAAAGGGTACACTTGAAATGCTGAAGCAGATGAAAGCTGAGGGCACATCTGTACTTCAGTGACACCTGCTGACTTCCATGGAAGCAAGGCTGGGAGTGGGGCTGTTGTGGCAGCAAAGTCCATCAGTGACAGACACACCGATACAGGGACACGGAGCTGCAAGAACCACACTAAAACCAGGTAAACCGGGCAACATTTCAACTGCAAAAGAAAATTAGAACTTTTTGAAAGAAAACTTGTATGCTATATATTTTAAAAGAAAAAGCAATATGTATAATCAGTTGTGGATATGGGAGCCTGGGAAAGCCAGGCATTTGAAGGAAAACAGAAAGGAAAGAATTAATAACAAAAGTTGCACCTGTGGTTGTTTACAGGATGCATGCATGTGAGATGCGATGTTTTGGTAAAAGCGTGTTTGTAAGAGGTGTTGCCTTCCTCAGACCCATAAGCTGGCCCTATTCTTGGTTCAGTGAAGTAGTCTATAAAATGTGTGTATTTCTACAATAAAGCCGCTTTTTCTACCTCTGAGAGGAAGCTGTGCCTCTGTGCCTTTCTTTGCTGCTCCTACAGCAAACAGCAACAATCAGTGAGATGCTTTCAGGCCATTTTTTAGGTCACAGTGATGAAAAATGCAAAAAGTACCAAGATGAGGACCTTCTAGTGGCAGTGTCGAATTCCCATGCAGTAGCCCCTTTCATTATTACCAAAGCACCTAGATGTTACAACTGCACCGTGACAGTTAATATGATGTCTAATTATACTCCTTTCTTTGTGTCATCAGGCATACCAGCTCGCTGTATATTCCCATAAGATAAATAGCATATGTTCCTCTCTTAACAAATGCTAAACTAGTCACTAGTTTTACAGTCTTTACTTAGAATTGTACCACCAGGTGGAATTACAAAAATTAAATTCAGTAATCTGAAAAACGGCCCTCAAAATAAGAACACCTACAGTTTTTAGTTTTTGTTTTCCTATTTTTAATAATATTTTTTAAATCATAGCTGTCCATTTTTCAGGCTATTTGCACAGCTTCCGCCTGCAAAATTGTCAATTGTTCCAAGAAGGACAGATTATAGCTTGTCAAAAAGCCTGAAATTGAGCCAGTGACAGCCTGAAACCTATTCCAGGTTCCAAAAACATATTGCAACGCCTCTCCATTTTTATTTGGCAGCTGGTTACGAAAATCTTAGCTGCAGTGCAGGTATAAAAATGATAGAGATTAAATTAGAAAGATGTTTAGAGGAAGCATTTATTTCACAAGACTGGATGCCTGACTGAGGAAGAAGGCTTTTGTTTTATCCTTAGGACAGTATTGGTTTCATATGCAGACAGACGAGTTTTATATTCACATATTCTCTTCATTCCACTCCTCTCCTTTTCCTCTGTCACCTGCAGGTAGCAATCACGCCTCTTTGATAGTTAAAGTAAATGGCTAAAAGGTTGAATGAGTTTCTGTAAGCCAGCTGCATACTGAAAACAGCTGGGTTTCAGTAAAAAGATAGAAAAAGATAAAATCAGATCAATGCTGAAAATGGCAATAATGTGCACAGAGGGTAAAATTTAGTAAGGAATTAACTGTATATATTACTTGACCCAGAGACTCCTCCAAAGTGACACAACGTACATGAAAGAATTTAAGAAATAAGTGCTTAGGACACTTTCCAAGGATACTTCCAAGATATTGCACCTTGAATTTAAGCCCTGCACCCTATCCTCAAGTCTTGCCATCTAAACACCCAGGGCCCAGTTTAACACAAACACATGCTTCCCACAGCCTTTGACACACACAGCAAGCTGGCTCCTGCCCTGAGCTGAGACACTCCTCTGTGCATCTCATTGTTCAGATGTGACTACAAACGGTAGAAAGCCATGACTTCATGGACCCATTAAATAATGCCATTGATGTTCCACACTTCCCAAATCTGCACTCCATCCCAGTGTGGCTATATTGTTTTCTCCTTCTACCTCTATGAGCTCCTATTTATAGCACAATCACCTGCTCCATTTGAGTGCAGTACAAGTCCTTGGCTTAGCGTCTTGAAAATATTGTCCTTTCATGAGGAGCTAACTTTTATACAGCTTTACATGCCACCTCCTTTATCTGTCTGGCCTCGGACAATCAGTCACAGTGCCAAAATCTGAAACAAGTTTACAGGGCGGCCTCTAAAACTTTATGACTGCTCACTTCATTTGCAGCAGTTTCCAACAGGCACAGGCCATCCTTCCCAAAGCTAACAGGTGGCACAGGTTTCTCCTGTTTTTCTGATAACAAGGCAAGAGGTGAACCTATTACAGCAGGTTAAAGGGTGGAGAGGATTGCATTTTTTCTTTAGATAGGTTTATAGACGGGCAAGTTAATTTAAACAGCTGGCAAAAAGCCTACTGTAGTTTTAGCCATGATGAATTCTCAGATTATTATAGGACCAGATGGGCTTTGTCCTGTAAGTAATTGTATATTCTCTGGAGTGGACAGGGGGCCATTGAACCATCTGTTTTGTTGTTGCTCCAGAGTGTCTTATTGCTGTCTGTGTCTGCTGTTTCCCTACTTGACTCCCCTAGGCCTACTTTACATCAACCTGCTCAGACACAAGATGCCCTCTTCTTTTAAGCAAGAAAGAGAATTGTATTTGCCATCCCAGCCTGCCATGCTATGCCAGTAGTTTTCCCGTTCAATTGCTGCTTTTGCTTGCTTATTTTAGCTTCTGAAAACATATTGGAATGGACAATAGTTTTACAGTCTTTTAGCATTCTGGTGGTACCACTCAATGCTGCCTAGAGTTAAATTTGTAAATAATAATGCCTTGCCCTCACACAAGGCATTTTTCAACAGAAGAATACAAAGCTTTTCACACAGAGGTAACCATCACTAGTCTTATCCCACAATTGATGAAATTCAGGGACACAAGAAAGTTGTCAAGAATCATTGCCTAAAACCAGGAAATTCAGAGATACTCAGAATAGGATCAAATAATACAGAAGGGATAAGGTACAAACAAATCTATATAGGTATTCCCTACAAGACTATACCGGAATGAAAGAAATACAGGAAATAAGCAGGACGTAAAATTTCTTGCATGTGGCCAAAACTGGCATTTAGTTGTTGTACAAGACAGTCGGTGGCATAATTCCTATGTCTGACCTATAAAGAATTTTTATTAATATAAAAAGATATATGTGTTTTCCAGAAAGGCAAACTGCAAAACAAAGGACAACAATGTTAACCATACACTTGAGACAGACTTGCTGAACTCTTGGGGTGGTGTTTAAATGCCCAAGTCTGTCACCAAAGCCTTTTTACACTGAATCAGTATGAAGTTATCTAATGGCATCTCAGTGTCATGTCAATATTATATTCCACAGGGTCCCCTTATATCCTTTATGCTTTTCCTTAAATATATGTAAATAATTGTAAACAGAACCTAATATAGAAGAAAAACTGTAACCACGACTTTATAAATTACCCTGTACCATCCTCAGGAGTATAGGATCAATTCCAAAGGATCAAATAAAAAAATCAGCCACTCAGTTCACAATGAGACACTCCAGCTGAGTGAAAGATACAGTATGATCCTGTGAGATTTGTTTATTTTTTAGCATATACTGTTGTCCCTGAACAGGTATGCAAAACATTTCTGAAGCTAGTTATTTTTCATCCTGGAAAAACAATTTTGGACCTTTTGGACCTCCTCAGTTAATCAAAGATGAAGAGCTTTTTCATTATCTGGAGAACTGTACTCTTCATTGCTCTCATGATTGTTGAGATACCCTACCACAGATCTCTATATCATTATGACTAAGCTACATATTTCTGAAAGGCTCAGAAATGCAGAGTCAATTTTTTGTTATTAAAATCTGTGAAATTAACTAATTTAAATTCCACATGGGCCACTGATTCAGATAACATGAATAGAGGGTTTTTTAAATATTTGAATACCTTTTTGAACATGAGCTCAATTAAAAACAAGCTCTATGTTAAAAGTGTTTTTATAAAGTTTATGGGCCTTGAATTTTTCATGTCTTTTTGGAAACTAACTTGAGATTTATGATTAGTTTTCTTATTTTTATCATTAAACCCTTTAACAGAAATCTTAGGGAAACACAGTGCTATTTCTCAGCTTTTCCTTATGTTGTGGTGTCTTTAGATCACTATGTGTATAGAGATTCTTTCTTATGTTAACCTACAGTCTATACATTTTCCTCAGAGAAAATAAAATTGAGCAGCCAGTTGGCTCACACCACTCACCACAATGTCCCCAGAACAGCAGCGGTGCATCCATGAGCAGATGAGGACCTAAGCTGGGTATCAGAGCTGTACATAAGTCCCAGGCCATAACTGACATGAGCCTTATGTTCACTATGATTTCATCCATAATCATTTGGCATGTAGCTTACAATCCTGTTCATTATGCTGTCTTAATGTATGGGGAACAGAGGTCATTAGTACATATCTCAAAGGTTCAAATTTTAAATTAAATCTCAGCATCTTTTAGGGAAACAGCTTTTTAATTTTGTGTCTGAAAACTCTTGTAATTCCTTTTTCTAAAGTACCCTCAAGAGGCTTTTCTCACTCACTAACAGTAATCAACTTGTCAGAACTTAGAAACTTCACTGGTACCTTATGAAATTCTAAATTGCTGTAAGGTCATCTTTTCATTTTACTAACCTTATGAAAAGTTGCATCTCTCTTCTTTCCTCATATATCAAGTACATTTATATTGCTAGTGGTTTACACTTTATTCAGGTAGAGTGTGCTTCAGCTTTTCAAATACTACAGAATAATTTGATACACTAAAAGCATGAGGGAAAGAGCTAAACACAAAAAACCCACCAAAATTCACACTTATCTTTCTGGTACAATGCTGGAATACTCTTCACTTTTCCCAGCTGCATTAGAAATATGCTAATGTAAATGTGCTGCAGAAAACTATTCAAACCACCTTTTTCTTAAAATTATAGTTGTTTTAAGATTGCTAGGGTTTTAATTGTATCTATCTTAATCAGTTCACTTTTCTTTCCAGCTGTTCTTAGGACATCAGAACTCACTTCAAGATTGCCACCTTCTTGAATATATGCAACAGACAGTGGATTGTGATGGACTGAAAAATTGATTTTACACAAGCATGGAAAATATTTGGTCCAAATCCCATTGGGAATTGGGTTTATTGATGCATGGCAAAACTGCAGCAAATTCTTCAACGATGTGATTGCTATGAGACATGATAAGAAATGTGTCTTCAGCTAGCAGGAGACAATCAAGTGAAACTCAATAAACCAGTGGATAACACTTCCTTTGTGGCAGGTGGGCTAAAGCAATAAGAAAGGAAGACCTAACAGCACAGTTGTCAACAGCTTGGTGCATCCCTTAATATTGACCAGGAGAGGAATGAATGTGCACCCTCGGTGCATGGCACTCATCCAGTCACTGACCAGCACGAGTCAAGGCCTGGGATGACTCCAATTCCCCACGGCTGCAGAGGCAGGTGTGCAGTAAAGGTGACATGTGGATGTTCTCCAGTGCAGGCTGAGCAGGCTGTGGCACCAGCACTGTGGCCAACACAGATTCCATCAGACCCGGTGTCCTGGTGTCGTCACACACCGTTTTACCCCGTGCAGCATTCTCAGGAAAAGGAGAACCGCAGGGAAACTGCACATGCATTTTTCATCCACAGTACAAGAAAGGACACAAAAACAGACCTAGTCCAGAAACAGCAGCACATCTTGTTAACATCTAAGGCAAAGAGGCTACCTCAGGACACGCTCACAGAGCAGGTAGCATTGCTTCATATTATCTGCTGTAGCCATGTCAGCTTGAACACAGCACAAGATTCAAACCAACAGCATCTCACGAAATGGGAAAGGTGTTATACCACCTTGTTTCTGAAGGTTGAACAACGTGGTGTTGGTTTCTGGTAGCGATGCTTCATATAGTCCTTATATCTGATGATGTAAGGTGCTGAATGCAGGTAAAACCTAAGCAAGGGAATAGAAGTTATCCCTGGAGACAATCAAAATCAGGTTGGACAGAGGTCTGAGTGACCTGATCTAATTTAAAAATGTTCCTGCTCATTGCAGGGTAGTTAGACTACATGACCTTTAGAGGTCCCTTCCAACCCAAACTATTCTATGACTCCCAGTATGTTTACAAATCCTATCACATATCTCCATAGGCTGAGGCCCCTGACACACTGAGAGATCCCTCCATCATCAGAGATACAAGAAGTGATTCCTGGAGAAACTAGGACTCTATCACTCGCATCTCCAGCATAACATACTCTGTGACTGTTAAGAAACCAAAAACTTCAGAGTTCTCAGCCTGTGTGTCTACACAACACAAAGGCACATGTAGACTCTTTTCTTTAAAAAGGTGAGTAATCCTCTACTAAGGTTTCACAGAGGTATCACAGAATTTGTTTTTACCTGTCAAGTTATGAACAGAAAAAAAAATTTACATCCTGAAAACTGAACACAGTTTGCACTGTATTTTTCATGCACAAATAGTAGCTATAGATTTTTTTGTCTGAATTACTATTATTTATAAGAAATAGAAATAATACACGTGTTTCTGTGTATGCATACCGGGAGGTAGAAAGGCAAAAGGGAATAAAAGAAAGCATACTAATAATAACAGTGATGAATTACATACAGAAAGCATTAAAATGGTAGATCAGGAAGTGAGTATGGGACATTCATAGTTAACAAATTTCTAAATATTTTCCAAGTGTGAGAACTGTTCTAACACACATCAGCTTTCATTTCCTATCTGTTTAATGCCAGATAACAGCACATATTTTTTTTTCCCCTCTCATCATAACTTATAATACCTATTAATTTATTGCCAACTCTAATTCAAACTGACATCAGTAGACATCTTAGCAGTCTTAAGAAATAAACTGATGGTCAGTCTGGAGAGAACTTTTAATAATCTTCTTGTCATACGCTTACAAAGAACTTTCTTTGTTAATTTGATGCCACTAAAGATAATGCCAATATGTACCTCTTAATCTGTTAAACAACCATCAAAAATTATATTCTAGGGAAATAGAAAAAAAAGTCAGTGGTGAAAAGACTAACCAGGATTTCAATACTAATTAAAATGGCTCGGGAGCTACACAATGTAATATGCAGACTTTCAAAACATAAATAAACAAGGATAGTGTGGTTTGGGAAAGAGTAATTTACTTTTTTAAATCTTCTTTTTTGTGCAATAATACAACACATAGTAGATAAAGGGGAAAACTATTTGGGGGTCATTTTATTTTACAATAAAAATAACTCTGAATATATAAGTAATTTGACTGGGTTTTGGATTTGGGCATGTTTGATTGTTTCTGTTCTGGGCTTTTGATTTAATTAAAACTAGTGGCAGATGGAACATTTTCTCTGAATCTCTCCACCAATTTTTTGTAGTTATGTAATAACATTTTCCCAATTTAAATAATGCTTTCCATTGTCTGGTTTCAAAGCATCCACATGAAAAACATAGAATTCACAGGAGAGAAGCAACAAAAAATCGAAGATAAACTAATGGCTGTCAAAGAAAGAAATAAGCAGTTACATACAGAAAAGAAAAGTTTGCCCGAGTTCTTCTTAATTAGAAATTTTAGTAGTTACTTGAAATAAAAGTAGAGTGCTATCTTAAAATTATGATTTTTAAGTATTTTTAAGAAAACATTCAATTACTTGAGACCTGTTTTAATCCTGTACCCTGTATGCTGTGCATCTTATTAGTAATAAGATTTCAATAATTCAGAGAACAAGCTACTGAGGATATGGGTATATTTTCCATTCCATGCTTTTGGCAAGCAAAGCTTGTTGCTGGAAGACACTCTGAGCAGTTACAGCTAGGGCTCAACACACAACTGACTCCATGAAATCCCATGGTCTCTATTAGGCAGAGTCCAGTTACACTACTTGGTTATCTCATCTTGCCTTAAACCTAACTCCATGAAGCACTTCTGTCACCTCCAACACCTCCTGGCACATCTGAATTCTGAAACTGACCTAAAAGATAATAAAATAACTCAGACTCAGGTGTTATGCACAAAAGCGTGAATACATTGATTTATAAAGGATGGCAGCCACCAGAGCATTCCTTGCCTGTGCAGCTGCCTTAGGAAACATCTGAAGCAAACTTTTCTTCTGGAGCTCTCAAGCACCTAACTTCTGAATATGAATGACATAACATCAAGAAATATTTTATGAACAGTTGCAACACTAAATAAAATTCCTCTTCTTTTAAATTGATGAAAATATTTTTATCTGCATACTAACATCTCTTTAGTCTGCCACATCATATCTAGCTAACTTGAATTGCATTCGTGTTCGTTCCTTTCCAACATATATTTCAGACCTCATCCTTTCAAAACTTTGACAAGGTCTGAACTTCCACTAATATCTTGTACTTCATAAACTGAAGCAGTTTGACAATAAAACTTAAGTGTTAAAAAGTTTTAAATATTATTATTATTAGATATTATTTTTCTGAAGCAACCATCTATCCTGACTTTTAGTTGTCAAGATTACTGTGGCCAAAGAGTGAAGAGAATGAGATATCTTCAGAGGACAATCAGCCCCTCTGTTGGTGATGGTGAATCTCTCTCAGCTGTCTTGGGTGCATCCTATGGCCACTGCTGTGACTTGCACATATTGTAACTCTCAGGCACCTTGACTGGGACAGACAAACCCTCTTTAAATATGTGATCCTTCAAAGAAAACTATAGCATTTGAAGAAAATGGTAGCTAAAATGTTTCTGGGTTACTTAGCAAGTGATGAGGCTGTTTTGAAGGCTTAGATTCCACCAGTGAATCATCAGTATACTTCATCTTATTTCCTAACACACTTTGCTTGTGACAAAGTCTCAACCTGTTAACATAGGGATTTCCAGCTGAGATTTCATCTCATCCCCAACTTCCAAGGTGTCTTGCTGCTGCTGATACTGTTGTTTTTAAGCCAATTTAATCAGCTCATTTCAGTACCTTTATTGCAAGATCTCTCCCTTACATGCTACACAGCCTTGGATAAAGACAGCTACACAGTGACTCAGTTTCACCAACCGAAACACAGGAATTAGAATAATACTCTCACTTTGAAGAGCACAGGATGCATAGATGAAAAGCATTTTTATAGGAGCAAACTGTCATGTTGTCACTAATGAAAATAATATTACTCTCTCCGGAATACAAGTAAGATATCCACCAGTTTTCTTGTTCTTTTTTTTTTTTTAATCATTTACTAAAGGAATATGAAGTAAAAAGCAAAGATTAGACTATATAATAGATTATTTTTTTTTAGCTACAAAGTTTTGTATAGCCCACACATAATACAGACAAAACAGTATGCTGACTTCAGCTCCAGAAAAACTGTGAATTGCAGTCTTACAATATGAAATGCAATAAACCATACAAACCTCATTACCTATGTTGTTTTCTTTCTTAAATAATCTTACCAGCTCTGAGTTGGTATTTTATGGCCTCTATCTCTATAAATTTTTTAATCCACTTTAGGTATCTGTTATATCCATTTTTAAACCATAGATAAAATGCTTACTGCTATTTTGCAGGTGACTTCAACTATGATTACCATGTTATCCAGACCAAGCTGTGATTTTCTTGAACAATACTGAAGAGTGTTGGCTCCATACCAGCCTTATCTTTCAAGAGTGACACAATGATGACACCAAAGTTTCCTGATATTTTTCCTGAAATTGCACTCAGCAACATGCTCACAATTGGACCCAGCTAAACCTGGGCCACACTGCTTTGGACAGGCAGGTGAGGAATGGTAAACTCATTTTCTACCTGTGAATCTCAGGCCATTCTTCATTTGGAAAGCAAATATGGCTGTGAAGTACATTACTTCCCCAGTATAGTTCAAAGTCTGGCTGAAAGATTTTCTCAATCCCAAAATGCTAACATCTTTAAGCACCTGAGGATAAGACTGTCTACACAGGTGAGCAGCCTATGGCAGTTATTGTGTTGGGCAGAAGCAGTCCCCACAGAAACCCTCTTGCTCCTCCAAAAGTTTTATTGGACTGTCTTTGTGTCCCTACACAGCACCCCTAAGCCCCTTCCTTCTCTTGAAATCAGTAATGCTGCAGTTTGACTTCTTTTCACACGGTGACAAATATAGACATTACACAACGACTGTGATACAGCTTTTACACAAAGCAAAATGCCTCAACAACCCCCCCCCAAAAAAAAAAAAAAAATCTGGTGTATGTGGGACAATATCTATCAGGTTGACAAATTCCAACTAATAATTTGATTAGCTATCTTAAGTGTTGTTTCATTCTGATATTTAAAAAAATGTTTCTCAGTGGTTTGGACCAGTGATACAGTATCCGTGTCTCTACAGCAAAACTGCATACAGTTCTGCTTGAAAGAATTATCAAAAAATCAATAACTTAGTGTGGAACATTTTTTCCCGGAAAGTAAAAATATTTTAGAATGCTTTCTGGTTTGTCATAACAGATGAATTAGACATGGTGCTTCCCTTTTCTTCTAATCTATACCCTTTAAAATATTTATCTGAACAATATTCATCAAGATGTATCTATTTTAAGTTGCTTACCACTGCTGAAGCATAAATAATTGAAATAATTCTAAAAAAAATCTGCATCTATCCACAGGAGTAGTAAATAATAATAGTAAACAAGCCACCAAATCACTGACTTTGAAAGCATTTGTTGGTGTAAGGCACTTTTAACTTTACATGGACATTAGATATAGGCCATTTTCTGTTTACCTGTCTAATATATATCTCTTTGAGGGGACTGTAACTGTCTTTTACTGATCTTTTCCCCATCTAATCACTGGCAGAATTCCATAGCTTTGAGCTGGTCTGAAGGCTGTGGAAGATGTTTGCTCCCAAAGGGCAGTTAGTCCATGACAGGTCTTCCCACTGAGTTGAAAACCTTGCATCCTGACTAACAATCATATCCACTGCTGAAGAACATAATCCTTGATCTCATAACTGGGTTCTAAATTAAACAACCCAACCCTGAAAAGCACTCCTGCCATTATTCATGAAAACAGGCTTAACCAAATCACTATGGATTTGCAGGATTGTTCTTGTGTCTTTGACCTGGGACAAGCCACTTTAAGGGGGCACTGTGGGAAGACTGGCTAGAAGAAACAAGACATTCCAATCTCAACTTAGGTGTGACCCAGCCATGGGGACCTGGAACGCCTGCCATATCTGGGTGGGGGAGCCTAAGAATCTCAGAGGGAAGCCATGGGATCCCATCCCCACAGTTCAGTGGCATCCAAGTAATCTGAAGAGGAGAGGGAGGTGTATCCCAATCCTCTCTGTCTTACACTCTTACTTCCTTCAAACTTGCAGATCACAACCTGCCCCGTCCCCACATCAGGTGCTTAATTGTATGATGAAGAGAGATAAAAATCTGATGCATGAAGCAACAGAGCAAGAAATCTAAAGAAGGGAATCCATGACTCATATTTCCACTGTATAATGCATGAGACAAAGCATATAAGAAATGTGGAATCCAGACTTCAGTCAGAAAAAAATTGCAAATCAACACTGACATATAGCAGAACAAACTTATTTAATTGATAAGAAACTCATAAAATATAGTAGCTCTTCAAGGCTTCTGACCTGGCTGATTGCCCCATCTTTAATATTTTGGCTGAATCATTTAATAAAAAATTGATGTTATTCATTAACTGAGGGGCACAGTTGAGTCAAGCCTGCTATTCATCATGATTTTTATCATACTGCTCTATTATGGCTAGCACAAGATTTCTCTTGCAGAATTATTGCTGAGATAAGTTTCAACAGTGTTAGCAGTGGGAAGATACTCAGAAAAAAAAAACCTTCCTAATTCAGTAAAAAACAAGGTTAGTTTTGACAGATTTGTATTCAGAACATTACCCAAACCCCTTAGATAATTACTGCAATATTGTCTGAGACATTTTATTGATACTAGTACATCATTTACCTGTTAGTATTGCATGTTGCCTTATTTTTGCTCCTTGTCTTATTTTTCTAGAATTCCAAATACTGTCTTTTTTTCCAACTGCTGTGTTTATTTTATTCTCTGTTTATTTCCATACCATAGCTCAGTCAATTAAATGTTGTATCTGGCTTTGCAAAATTTCTACCCAGCCCCATGTTTTCAATCCCCTTAAGATTTTTGATGCTTTGTTCTGACATTATTCATTGCACTAGTGAAATCTGTTTCTAAAAACAGATCTTTGTGGCACAATGCAAACTGCTTGTTTTTTCCATTCACTGTTAAATGCGTCATTTGTTGCAGTCTCCTTCAGAGTTGAAATTTGATCTAAAATTAGGTTAGCTGGTACCTAGCTAGTGTAAACTAATCCTCTGTGGTAGTTCAGAGCTTACATTTACACCCAAAGCAGCTCTAAACAAGACCAGACAAATCCCTGAAGTGTCACCACACTTTGGATACCTGCATTATGTCTCGGTGTGTTTCCATACTCCTCTCCAGTGACCTCAGCAGAGTGTCTCACCCTCTTCATGAACACAACCAGCAGAAGCAAGGGACAGCTAACAAGAGGAAGGCTGGGTGCACTGCAGTAACCACCTGCCATCCTGGCTCTTGCTGGTAGCATTAACAGCAGCCTTCAGACTCTTCAACAAATTAAGTGGCGCTGGCAGTTCAAGGGCTGCTCTATAGTATGGCAAGAGATGTAAGACCTGTCTACTCTCTGTTTCTTCAGGCTTTTTAGTTGGAAGGTATTTTGCCCCCCTTTTAATTGTAACACTGGGATTATATCAAGTAATGACCACTGAGAGCAAAAGAGTAAAATAGAAGAAAAATGTCTGAAACTGCTTAAACGAAACAGCAATACCCTGATGTCTTTGCAAGTTCTTCACCTTCCTTATATTTTTCATACACATGGAAGGCCTGCAATATAAGTGGTTTTTTACAGTCAATATTCAGAGCAGTACCGTTTCTCCTGCACAAATTATTTTCTTTGTATACATCTTTAAAAACATCACTGCATGTTAGCTTCCGTTGGCTAAGTTATTTCAAAGCAGTACCTCAAGAGATTAAGACAGTTGAAGATTAAATGAACCTTTGTTTCCGCAGAAAAAGATTTCAGGAACAAGTACCCTTTGAAAGAACATAATGTATATTAAAGAAAAGCAGACTATTTGATGGTTAAAGAACTACAGCAGATTCTTCTTTTTGCAGCTTAATTAATAACAGGCTTTGGACTTTCCAAAGAAATACAAGGAATAGCAGTCATACTCTGTGGAAGTCACCTGTGTAATTATTTCTGGCATCTATTACATTTTCCATTATAACTTTCATGTTCTCTCAAACCATTTTCCTATGCTAAGGGCATCTTTCCTTTTCTAACTGGCTGCAATTTCACAGCAGGATGCATTTAGCAGATGAGACTAATTTTATACTCTCTAAATTGTCATATTTATTTGGAGCGCCATGAAGTGACCACTAGATACCTGGAACCTCATTCTCAATTACAGTGTGTCCTACATGGATTTAAAAAACTATTTCAGTAAAGCTGGCAGCTAAATGACAACCCCAATTAACTGATATGTTTCAAATTGTGTAAGATACATGAAGAAAATAGGTCCAAATTTGAGGCACACATTGGAGGATCATTTCATTATCAATAGATATTATTGTAATAAAATATATCATGGGTTTTGTGATCAAAGCCACAGTGTAAATTACAGAGTAAATTAGTTCCCTAGTTCACTGTCATTCACAGGAAGCAGATTTTTTTAATACCTGCTGAAGACCTTGGAGAGCCATGAGTCATTTACATCAGTGTTTGAACTGTTTAGACTGTATAATACTTTTCCAGGATTTTGGTTTTGTTGATTTGTCCTATGTCCTTTGGCTCTTGCAGAAAGTACAGTTCTGTTCTTTCAGCCAAAATTCCCTACTCACCTTTCCATGCATTCATACTTGTGCATCATCTCACTATGGATGTCCTTGTGAAATCAAGTTAATTCAGTGGGAGACCTTTACATTATCATGAAAGTTTGAAACACTTCCTGTCATGACGAGATTGCCTTACAAATACTCAGAAGTCTTATGCTCATCTAATTGCCACTGAGCATGAAGTGAAACGTAAAAGCAGAACCAATGGAAAATATTCTCTATAAGATCAAAGACCATGACATAACAAAATGGTTTTCTCTTGTTTATGCCACTGACCATTTCCAAACTCAGTGTATCTCTCCTGCCTTGTACAACCTGTGCAAAGACAAAGGAAATGTAAACTCGACTTTTCAGGACAACAGATCTGATGATGGTTAGTCACAATCATAGAAGAGCCTGGGTCAGAATGGACCTTAAATACCATCTAGTTCCAACTCACTCTGCCATAACCAGGGACACCTTCCACTAGACCACGTCGTTCAAAGCCCCATCCAACCTAGTCCTGAATATTTCCAGGGATGGGGCATCCACAAATTCTTTGATCAACCTATTCCTGTGCTTCACCATCCTCACAGTAAATTTCTTTTTTATATCTAATCTAAACCTATTCTCTGCCAGTTTAGAGCCCTTCCCCCTTGTCCTGTCATTACATGTCCTCCTAAATCGTCCCTCTTCAGATTTCTTGCAGGCCCCCGTTAGATACTGCAAAATACTATTAGATCCCAGAGCCTTCTTTTATCCAGGCTGAATAATCCAAACTCTCTCAGCCTGTGTTCATAGGAGCAGTGCTCCAGACCTCTGATCAGCTTTATGGCCCTGCTCTGGACTCAATCCTAAGTTGTGGACCTCAGATCTGGATGCAGCACTGCAGTGAGGTCTCACCAGAGCAGAGGGGCAGAATGCCATCCCTTATCTTACTGCCCACTCTCCTTCGGATGCAGTCCAGGATATAATTGGCTTTCTGGACTGCAAGGGCCCACTGACACTGGTCATGTCCAGCCTCTCATCCACCAACATCCCCAAGCCCTTCTCCTCAAGGCTGCTCTCAACCATTTACAATCATGTTCTCTGTCCATATTTTGAGACAAATCATGCTTATAGGTTCTCACTCTAGACAGCAACAAGTTTTGTGAGAGACTACAAAACAAAGCAAAAATAATTTGATCATTCTATTTTATGTTATTTTTCAAGTGAATAGGCATCAAAGGTTTTTAATGGGTTTATGGATATACTGTGTGTGTATTTGTGGAAGCTATGATTTTAACAGCTTCTCAAAAGAAAAAATCATCTAATAATGGAAGAAGTCAATAGGTACTTCAGGCATAAAATCTTGCATTATTGTGTTATTGTTGCTATTATGTATAATTTACCTATACCTCTATTGGAAGGCCTTGTCCCATTTTAGGAAGGAAAAGAAGAATAAAATCAAGCACAAAATGACCAAGAGGAATGTTATTTAAGATGGAAATGGAAATAGGGAATCATTATAAGCACTTCTGAAATTGCCTGGAGAAAAACAAGGAGACTGTTCTGGTTGCTGTGGAAGAGGAGAACAAATGCTCACATCCTTGAATAAATACAGGGACATCTGTGTCTTTAACCACCCAGATCAATGTAGACATAGCACTGACTAGATTAATACTCATGGAAAAGGATCAGTCCTCCACTTAAAACTGTTCATTAGAAAACCACTACCAACTTACAATTTGGAATTACTCTGTGATTTCAAGATTCAAGAATTACAGATTATTAATTTAATGTTACTGTGACCTTGACTTTAATGCCATATTTTTCTTTAATTAGCTGGGTAAAATTGCTGGATCGCATAAAATAGTGGCTTGCTTAGATGTGTATTTACTTGCTCATCTTCTCAACAAATTCATACAAAACATATAGTTTAACCTATCAAATTGCACCAGACAGCACCAAGGGTGCCTAGCCACAGGTAAGAAATTTGCTATCCACATGGCTATTTCCAAATCATGACATCAGTTCCTTACATCCCCTGGATTGCTCAAGAAGTGGGTTGTGCTTATGGCAGAGTAACATACTGGCAGAGGACATTATATTTTAAATTTAATTTAGAACTTTTTTCTTGTACAATAGGTGGGTAACTATTATTCTTAGCATTCTGCCAGTGAAGTTTCTTGTTGAACACCAAGGAGTTTTAATTATTTATGCAGTGCTGTAGCTTTTACTGTGCCCATCTCTACAAAGACAAGGAATATCATACACTCACAATGGGACAATTCCCTGCAGTTGTGATTATATGAAGCAGAACTGAAGAACATGCCAGCCAGGCCTGCCAAGAAAAATGAATGCAAATTACTTCTCTAGAAATTTATTTCCACAGATACCTCCTGTCCTTCCATCTTTCTGCAATTGGCCCTCTCTGTGCATGCTTCTTGCCACCAGTAAAGAACTGGCTTTGGTGGCTTTTTTTGGTGACAAGCCCTCTCTGGGGAGGTACTGAATGTCAATTGTGCAGAGCTATGGTTTAATGCCATTGGTCAGCACTTAGTTAAGAGGGATGCAAATCATAATATACTGATTCAGTAATCTCTCACCACAGCATTCTAGAGTAAAGCTACCTGGAAAACTGGTATAGAAAATGCCAACTCATTAAGCCAGGAGACCCTATTCAAAGCACCTCAGGCAAAGCAAACCTACATTTTCTCAGACAAGAAGCACTTTTTTGTCCCTCATTTTATGTGTATGACTTGTCTGAAAGCATCCCTAATTATTTCCTAGGAAACAATGTTTTCCAAATAAGAATGGAAGGCATCAGTTCTTCAATTATTAAAATTTTATCACACTGCAAAGCAAGAATGAAGTAAGAGGCAAGACAACAAATCAGATGCCATGCACCTGAAGAAAAGGCCATTTCCAAAGCATCAGTAAAAACTTTGCACCTGTATCTGTTGGAGAATGCTTAGAAAAAATATAGGACTCATAGGATAATTTTGTGATGCTTTAGGAATTGTGAGAAGATTAAGCAGCAAAACTTTCTTGGTTTATAGGTATACATCGCATTAAATAGAAGCTCAACTACACACTAAAATTTAAATCCATAAATCCATACAATAAAATGCAATAGTCAGCAGCACCAAACGTTGCCATTGTTCTCCAAGAAGTACTCAAAGAAATTAAAGGAACATCAACACCTTTTTTTTTTTTGTAAGTTGTTTTCTAAGAGGTCTTTCTGATGGTTCTAGACACACTTTAAAAGTATTACACATCACTAAGACTCACGCTTCAAATATGTCTTGTAACAGTGAGAGTTTGTTCACATGTATGTGAACAATTTAATTCTATGGGTGAGCAACATGAATTCAGCCCTACACACACCAGGAGTGCTCCCATGTTTGCCTGAGCTGGTTTGTTAGTGAGAGGCCAAGCATTTTTAATTCATCCAGTTTTCACTTGCCACCAGGAAGCAACTAGCTGGCCTCTGAATGCCTTTCACATGACGATAGTGATTGCTTCATTTTATAATTAAATGTCTCAGGGAAAACGGAGCCTTGAATTTCTCTTAAATCTACCAAAGGGCAGAATGATTTGAGCTGTGGCACTGGGGTACATGAATACCACAAACAAATGCTCAGAAAAGTAGACCATCTGTTCTCCTTAAGCATAACTATATCTTGCAGGTGTGCTGCAAGATAAAAAAATATATCCTGACACAAAAAGAAAATTAAAAAAAAAAAAAAAGAGAGAGAGAAAACAAGGCACAAAAAGACTAAAGAGGCACTTGAAAAGCAAGCAGGTTATCTGAAAAATAGGATTTAGGGAAAACAGTCATACAAGCTGCTGCACACCAAAGATAAGGAAAAAAATGCACACCTGATGGATTTCTGAAGGAAAAAATGGAAAAGGTCTAGTTGTCAGGAATATAAATATCAAAAACAGTGGGCAAAAGACTTCCAACTTAGAAGACAGCAAAAAGTGCAAGTTTTGAGGGATATGAGGCTTATGAGGAAAGGACATAGGGACTTTTAGAGATTTAAAGGAGTTAACCTATTTCTGATCTTACGACATCTATTCTCATGCAAGTGTTATAAACATGAAAGAGATTAGAGTAAAGAATATTTTAGAATCTTATAGAACATCTGGCTCTAACTGGGAAATTCACAAAATCCTCCAACCACAAAGATAAACACAAAAAGAGGAATATTATTACAATAGCATTTTTACTTATCTCTGAATAAATTACTTGAGTGAAATAAACTGATAAATTTTATTCATATTATAAAATACTTTTAATAGAAATAATCTATATTTTCCACCACATGCGCTTTGATGCCATGTTTACCAGCTCCATTTATAAGCTTCACAACATTTTTTGGGTATCCAAAACCTTGCCTTTTCTGCCTCCTATACAGCAGACCAGCAGGAAAATTGGAAATAATGCATACTGTTAAGTATACATAAAGCAAGTAAAGACAAAGAAAATACAATATAATTTCAATTCCAGTCATAGAGAGGAAAATACATATTTCAATTTATTTGCACAGTGTTAGCAAGGCAATATCAGGAACAGAACGATGCTGAAGTGTTCCTTTCTGCACAGATCTTACCACATATCCATTGTCCAATTTCTTCTGTACTATTTTTCTTTTCTTTTTTTTTGTATGATTTGCCAAGCAAATGCCTCAGACAGTCCCCCAGTTCTACCAATCAAGAGATCTCAAAGAACTTTAGTGCATGTGGTGAAAATCCATCGGTGCCAATGGAGATACTGAACCAGCTGACACCTCATGATAGGTGGATCTGGGAAACCAAAGTTATCATCCTGACCTGTAAAACTACTGGAGGGAGGAATCACAGTCTGTACTTGCACAGCTCCATATGTGGTTGCAAGGGAGTTGTCTATAACCACTGCACATCCGAGGCAGGACTTGTGTTCTGGATGTAAACACTAATCACACCATCAGTGCTAATGAGGCCCGTGACCTCAATAAACTTCCAGCACATTGTCCAACCATAACAGTTAGAAGTGGGGTTTGGGGTTTGTTGTTTCATATGCAACAAGAAATACTCCAAACTCATCAGATATTCATGCGAATCCAGCATGCTGTGCTGCCATGAAAGATTTCCTGGCTTAGGAAGGAAATCTCATATTCAGTGAGGCAATGTAACAGACTGTGTCATCAAAGATACAGCCACCTCACCAACTACAATGAAACTGTGCTTCATCCTCATGTTGACAGTGATGGAAAGCAATTTTAACCACTGCCATTTTTTTTGTTACCGGATCTGGAGGGAAAAGAAGGGTAAAAATACCTAGGTGCAAACATAGATAATTTGAAATTCCTACTAAGTTTTTACTGACTTTGACAACCATGCCAGGAAGATAAAAGGCACATTTCCAAGAATACAAAATGTATTTTTTACAACTGTGCATAGTAAAGAGAAGGAAGTGATAGTCTTCAAGCATTCCAATAGACTTTATAAACCACATTCCTTCTTAACACACAGAAAAATATTTTATCTACCCTGTTCAATAGCCATGGAGTTTTGAGAGCATTATACCAAATTTTCCTTTAAAGTAATTTTTAACAGTCAATAGGGCAAAACACTGGCATGAATTGTCTTCCGAGGTGGAAGAATTCCCATCATCGAACATTTTTAAAAACTGAGTGAACAAATAATATAAGTTAGGAATAGTATAAATGTGTTCCATCCTGTCTTTGGGGAAGGGACAAAGCAAGTGATTTCTTCACATCCTTTTCAGCACTACAGATTTAGAATAGGCATAAAAATATAGTTATGCAGCAACCAGATGCACAGTTGCTCCTGTGACAGTGAATGAATAGAAAAGCAATTCAAGTTTCACTGCCCATAACTGCCAGATTTTAATTTTTTTAAAAATGAAATTGTAAAAATCTACGTTATCTGTGGCAGTGCAAGAGTATGCTTCCTTCCTCCCCTGCCACATGTGTCACAGTGGAGATCCAAATGTGATCTCATTACTCAAGAACTATCAACTATGAGAGTGATCTGGGTTCATCAGCTCCTGAAGCATTCATGAAAACAGCTTTTTCTGTGCTAATTATTTCAGTGCTTCTCAAAGGGCTACCCATCTTTTAAAAAGTTCAAGTTAAAGTATATTAGCTTGTGAAATCATGTCCAACAATGTTCTTGTACAGTAAGCACATACCACAGGAGTACGTAAAAATCAAATTTATGCTGTTCTGACTCAGGTGAAGGAAAAGAAAATAAAACAAAAACAAAATAAAAAAATCCCAGCAACAGCTTTTTGACTGCAACATCAAACTTGTCTAATTTTTGAGTGGGAAGAAAATTTTTACACTTCCCTAATCACATTAGTAAATGCTAGGGCACAGCAGGTCAAAAACAGGCATTATATTGAATCTTAGCAAATGCAGAAATAAAATACAGACTTCTTTTAGTAATGGTAACACATTTTGGGATCTACCTCCCCAGGGACATGCTGGTTTTCCATCACAAAGTCTTTGAACCAAGGCTGGGTGTAACACTAAACTGTAAACCATAGCTCAGCTGGAATTAGTGGCACAATTCAAGTAAAATTGGTCTGCCACATTGATATACAAGAGGTCAAACTAGCCACTCATAATGGTTTGTCTGGTTTTTGTATTAACAAACTGGCAATCACAGAAAGCTCTACAAAGCTGACAAAGGATTCCACTTCCAGTTCCTCAGTACCAGAACTAAGGAAGCAGAAGGTGATGAACAACGTTGGTAAATGAGACACTTAGACATTAGCTTAAAGGAAAAATCTCTGCCTTGAAAAGAGTTATGGTAGTGCAGCTCCTTCCCTCTAACTGCCAACTTCAAGTGTTACCTCCTGAAATGTCATTATCACTCTTCCAAAATAGGGAGGTTCTGTGACTATCCAAAGCACTTCTAGTATTTCAGCTGAAATTAACACAGGTTCTAATGTGGAAGGATGAGGATTATCTGTGCTGGCTTCAAGGAATACAAACGGCAAAGTATTCCTCACAAAGAAAATAATACTCATAAATGAAAATTTTGGAAATTAATTGTTTGCAAACTAAGTATCTGCCTTGAAAATTAGTTATAAAATATGATCATTCCCTTGTACCTAGCAATTCTGATTATTGTGTCTTTGAAACAATGACAGACAAATTTGTCTAAAAGGTTATGTAAGACTGCTACAAAAATCAGGTATTTTTGAAACTGTAGATGTCACCACTAAATAAATAACTCCATATATTTTTTTCACAGCTTACTATTCTTTATCAAGTAAAACCCTTTTTTTCTTTTTTTATTTTTAAATAATGCAGGATCAAAGACTCTGTACATGATTCCAGAAGGGGCTGCAGTAGTCTGTGCTGACCAACATTAAGATAGGGCCCAAATTTAAGTTACACCACTGATATGAAATGCACTATTACTGCTAAATATGAGGGTTGAGTAAACCTACAGGCTTATGCCCAGCGTTATAAATACCTATACTTAGCTTCTAGTGGGGATATTGGGAGTTGCATCTCTTTTGCACAAATCATATGCCAAGCAGAGATTAAATGAAAAGAAATAGTAATAAATATTGCTGCTTTTGAACACTGACAGTAAAAACAGAGTCAATTGAATCAGGTACATCTTTTTAAGTTTTACTATTGCATTGTTTCTCATTAACTGTTCTTGGGCATAAAAAAACCCATATATTTGTGTGTGGTTTTTATTTAATAATAGAGGGAGAACATTGTCTGGATTGTAAATAATGACCTTAGGCTTTTTATTCTATTCTTTACTCTTTTGGGAAAATCTATTCTACTATCATACTATATCCCCTTCTTTTGGACACATCATCTAAGATGGTACCTGCTGCAACTGAATCTATCAAGCTCTGAACCTTCCCTTATAAATATAAAAATTGGGCAGAAAGCATCTACTCTCTGCATCTCAGTGACTTTTAAAAGTCATTCACACAGAAAATTGGCAATTTGACAGCTCAGGAAGACTAGTTTCAGTTCAGTTTCAGTAAAGGAAATAAATTGGTGTCTTGGTTACCTCTATTAGATAGTGAAAGATTCTCCCAGTGAAAAGGCTGAATAAAGAGGGAGAAATGTTGACACAGATCAGGACATTTAGAGTTGATATGCATATCAACTGCTGCTACTTTGAACACACATGACCTCAATGGGAGCTGAAACCAGAGTTATGCAGAATGCAGATATGGCACAGAATATGCAAACCAGACCCAGGCACTAAAAGGGAAGAGTGGGAGAGATCTCTAAAATCCATAATTTGCCAGAAATAAGTATCACCATTAAGTGAAGAACAGTAGAGAATAAAAGGAGTTCCTGACTTATGAAGATTAATTTGTTTATTCAGTCCTGATTCAGTTTCTAAGTCAGACACTGAGTTACTGCTGATTTAAACAGGCTTTGGCTTAATGCTCACTATGTAAGCCTTGTTTCTATGAAAATTATATCAGAGCATAATGATAAAATCATATCACCATCCCTAGGAATATCACTTGAGTTAAAAGTAAAAAATATCTTCTACAGCTAATCCCCTCAAATCCAATTATTTTAGTATTTACCAGAATCCACTCCAGCAGAAATGGAAGAAATTGCAGAACATATATGGAAAGAAACCTCTGTGTCTCATCTGAACCACTGGTCAGAGAGAAATACCGGTATGAAAGTACTTTTCTGTCTGTATGAAAAATACTCATCCATTTAACAGTTTGTGAGGCACTAAAAGGCTTAATAGAGGCAGATATTTTTTCCTGATACACACTGGATCAAAAAGCAGGGAACAGTCCATCCTCAGTTAGGTACTAGTGGCTAAGTCATACAAAGAAGAACACATCTTATCCACCACAGGAATATTACAATCTACAAAAATATAAGGAAATCCACAATTTCACAGAACTTTCAAAATAGTTCTCTGACTAAGAAGGAGAATATGCTCTGGAGTAGAGAAAATCAGCAAGAAATACACAACCATGGAGCTTGTAAGACAAGCTGAGAGATGAACTGGCAATGAAAGCTAAGGCTTTCATTTGAAGAAGAGCCAGTAGGCCATACCTTTACTTGTCAAATACTCCCAAAGTCACATGTTCTCAAGTGCATCCCTATGGAAACAGGTGGGGATGAATTGTGAGACTAAGTCCAGCAAAACCTGAAGATCTCTACCTTCCAAGGCTCCAAGTCTTTACTACCTTTATGTCATCCTTAGACAGGTCTTAAAGTCCTCCAGCCTCCTGTCTTTTGCTGGAAGAACTCAACCTAAGTGCAATAATCCTTTTCTGTAAAGACAAGAAGGTCCAAGAGGCACATCCCAAAACATCATATGACTGCAACCTGTAGCAGAGGTACACCCTAAAGCTTAAGGACTGGGGTACACTAGAAGTATCCATCTGCATATGTTTGAAGAATGACAGTATTGTCACTAAATCCACATAGGAGAGCTTTTCAGGAGTTTGGAGATTTAATTTCTTCTAGGAGACTGCAATAACCAAGAAGGAGCTCTAGCATGCAGTTCAGAGAAATTGAACCTTAGGATGAAAACTCCTCAGGCATAGTGCAATAATAAGCAAATAATCCATGAGAATCTTTGACACAAAATCTAAAGCAAAAAACAGATCTTAGATATTCTAAATTTTCTTTCCATAATTTTTATATAGCCTTATTTTATAATTATATGCAATATGATATTATTATTTTATAATACTACATAATACAATTTGTTTTATTTGTATTCTACAGAGGTTTTTAGAATACATTTCCGAAGGGAGTACAGACTGGAAAGGGATATGATCACTCAGGATGGAAAAGGTACCAGTGAAGTGATAGCAACCTGCACAGTCATTAAAGAATGAATGTGGACCCGTTGACAGACTGGTCAGATATTTAAGGAAACTACTACCCAGGCAATGTCAGTAAACTCGTACCAAGGGCTATATTAAAAACAGGAACAGCAAATTTACCTACAGCTGTCAGAAACAAACAACCCACCAAAAAAAACCCTAGCAGCCTGGTAATGCTCAGGAACTGACTGTGGAAAATTCAATCCAGGTAAGAAAAGCCCAACTGGAGACCAAAGCTCACAGCAATGCAAAGATCCATAAATCAGAGTCATATCCTGCAGGGCTGTCTAAAGTCACAGTGTTATCAGAGACAGGTTACAGGGCAAATCAGAACAGTATCAAGAGCCATCCCCAGTGACCTAAAGCAGGTTCTTATTTCATGAGATATTTTATTAGAAACATAGCTTTATCAATAGCTGTTCTTCCCAGAGGCAACCCCAACCTTTGCTGGGTGAAGGCAAATTCATAAACCCTCTCCCTCCTTGTTAATTCCTGTTAAAGTGGAGCTTAAGGTATCACAGCATAAGAAAACACTGCAGCATATTAAATCTCAAAAATATAGGAAATTAAGGAATGTTGAGACAAATGTCTCCTGTTGTTGAGTTTCACTTCAGGTGAATTAGTAAGCTGACAAACAGAAATATTTATGCAATTTTGTTTTAGAGTAGTACCTCTGATGTTCACTGTGAGAACACACCACAAAAAGAATTTATCAGTAAACAGCAGGAGATACAGAAGTCATAAATGACAACCTGTCCTTGGAGATAGACAAAGGAAATGAACTCTAAGGATTTTTATCTAAGGACTACACTGAGCACAATATCTGATAAACCTCGAGAAGGCAGAATAGATGAAAAAAACTGCCTTTTATAGTGTATAGTCCAAAAAACTAAGGATAAGTGGGGAAAAGTAAAACTCTGGGTGACACTTATATTCCTACAAATTACTCTTCACATTTTTTTTTTGCAAAATGAAAACTAAGCACTTGCATTTAAATCCAATACCATTAACAATTAAAATATCAGGATGAAAGGCCTCCTTTCCTAAAAATGAACAATCTGACAGCAAGCATTGAAAACCTGAGGAAGAACCCAATAAACAAAACACAGGAGTAGCAGAAAAAAAATCTCAAAAATTATCTCCAGTAACAATAGACAAATAATTTCAAAGTGTTACATCTCTCCCATCTCACCCTCATGCTACTATCCCTCACTATGTGATGGAAATGTCAGAAGCAGAGCAACAAGGGATCCATTCCTTTGTTGTTGTTTTTTAAGCTGTTTACAGCCTCTGCCAGAGTCAAGGAAAAATTAACATTCTGCTGTACAGGTGGAATTGTGCCAGGGATGAAATACCTGCACAGCAAGAACAAATTCAAGAATTAAACCACCTTTCTGCTGCCAACCTTCCCCAACGTCATCACAAAAATCTCTGTTCCTGAATTGTGTGAGCAGCTGTCTACCTGTGGGAGGTGTAAAGACTTAAAGATCAGAGTTGCCTGTCTCAAACACTGTTAAGGCCACAGAAGAACTTTGCCATGATAGGCACAGAATGGAGCTAACTCCAAGCAGAAGCCAGATCTGGGTATCGCATCCTGAGTAACGCATCCAGGCAAAAATTCCCACTGTGGCAAAGTGCATAAAGAATCAACTGCTCTTACACATATCAACAGTCAGACAAAGATCACCCTAAATTATGGGACAGATGGTACCTGTGCCTGGAAACTACCACTGAAGCCCCACCTGGAACTCGGACTGTAAACTGAGCCACCATGACAGGAACTCGAGATAAGATAGAGGTGATACTATTGTCTGAATGTTATCTCAGGTCTAGGGGAAGGTTAACAACGCTGGGGGAGAAGAACGTATCACTGATAAAACACATAAAGAATGCAGCAACAAGGAAAGCCAATTCAACAATGGTTCTGAAATCAGCTCAGACTGAGGAAAAGGCAATTTTGGCAGGAGGAGATTACAGCCACCAATTCACAACCCACTGACCCAAGAGAAAGACCAAGCACACAGACTAATTAGCTTTAGAGGAGAGAGAATCATTTAACCAATAGCATAAGAGAACTGTGTAGCTAATGAGCATTAATTCCTTTGTTTGATAAAACACATCAACAGTGAAAAATTTGGAACAATCTGGGGACCTCCACCACCAAGAAGCCAAGGGTAAAGAAGGGCCAATGGGACCCTCCTGGAGCCACAGGTGGTGACTACCTTACAGATTTTGTCTCTTTCCCTTTTTCTCTCTTTCCTTCTCCTCTCTTTTCTATTTCTTTCTACCTCACATTTTATTGCTAGATAAAATCTATAATATTGACTTTAGCATATGGTCTCATTTGCACCTTAATTCAGGCAGAGGCATCTCTCAATAACCAGTTCTTAACAGGATGAGCAGAGGAACGCAGGGGGTGAAGAGAATGTATCTTGGGACAGAGCAGAATACAGAATGAAGGTGAGAACACAGGGAATTGGAGTTTTTTCTTTGCTTTCTGGTAGCAAAGTACTAAGAGAAAATCAACTTTAAAATTGGGAGTGTTACGAAATCACTTTTGTTAGTGATCTTGGCAGCCATAACTGGCTAAATATGTTCTATCTTGACAGAAATGGAAGAGAAAAAATATTTTTTCCCAATAAAAGGAAAAAAAACCCAACAGGGCACTGCAGAAATCAGTGCTGAGAGCCCCTGCCGAATGAAAACCTCAGCATGATGTTAAAGAGATATTGTATTGCAAGAGACACCATCTGTTGTGTTTGGATCTGAGAAGTTGAGGGGCCAGAGGCAAAACTTGCTCCAGCAACAACCTTTATTCCTCAGCCCTGAAAGCTAACCCCGTTCTTGAGCTGAGCAGGTCATATTAGGCCATGTCTCCAAATCATATTCAGCAACATGTGTTTTGTGTGGTCTGAGAAAAAACATACATGCTTAGGTGGAACTAGCTATTAAATCAGGTCAGTGCTGATTTCAAAACCAGCAGCCATTGACACATAATTTAATAGTTACTAGGAGCTGATTAATCACTCCATGTGCAATACAAAGCATCCTTTTCTTGCCTAAGTCCTAACAGAAATGTCCAGAAGCTTTGTATTTCATCTGGACTCCATGCTGTTCTGCTCACATGTTTTGGATGGCTTAGAAGAAAGACGCAGGCACTATCTGAGATCCATCCCAAAGATAGCCACCCTCCATCAGATTTCCAATCCAGCCTCAAAAAATGAGAAAAAATGGCTGAGCTTTGCCAAAGGCAATTAATGGGCCAAAACCCCTGTGCCCCTATATCATGAATGCTGATTAACCTGACTTAGCTAGAGTAAAAATGAGCTGTGCTGATAAAAAAGAACTGTATAATGATACAGCAAAGGGAGACAGAAGGAGAATTTGTGATCTTCTGAATTATTCCTCCTAGTCTTTCACTAATATAAAATGGAATCATGTAAACAAAATCTATCAAAAGGGTTCAACCATTTACTACTTGAATCATTATATTTGGAAACTAGAAAAAACAAAAAAAAAAGAAAAAAATAAACCAAATCAAACCAAAACAAACCAAACAGAAAACCCCCTTTTTTATATTGGAAAATATCAAAATTTATAGTTCCCAGTGTGGGGGGAAACTTTCCTCATACAGCTTGGAAGACATCAGAGAAAATAAGATTTTCTCCTGAACTTAACCTTCTGTTTCTAACCTCCAGTCAATTTTTTTCCCCTTGTATAATAATTTTCTGCATTTAAAATTCAGCTACTTGCCAAGCAAACAGCATCTGTTTAAACAAAAGGAAGAGATTAGTGGCATCTACTGCCTGTGATAGGAAAACAGCCAAGCTTTGATAAAACTACGTTTCAAGTTTGCCTTTACTGTTTTCAAAAACTGCAGCTGTTCCCTCCAACTTTTTAAGCCTTAAGCTCTCTCGCATGACCTTGAAGACTTATGAAGCTGCAAAATTGTCCTAGGCACTTGCAAACTTTCCAAAGAAACGCATTTCAAACTGTTTCCTGTGACTTCCTTTTTATGAATAGGCTCATTTAATGTCTGTTAGTTAAGTTGAAAGGCATTCATTTGAGAGGTTTCTTCTAGAGGTAATATCGTATACTTGCATGAAAAAACATAGACATTATAGGGGTTAGCTAATTAACCCATCCAGAAATTCTTACCATTAGGATGAAATCAGAGAGAAATCTACTGCCAACTCCTAAGTGCAACAAAACGTTATCCCTTTAGTACCCAGATTTATTGTCCTATAATAAAAAAGTGAAATTTAAAAGGTTTCCTTTAAAAACTTCTCTTTTTTAATCTCTATGAGATTTCTTTATAATAAGACAGAAAAATAGATCACTGTCAATTACCTGAATTAAAGCTGGTTATACTTTTCCCACTCTTTCTTTTTAATGGGTGCAAGCAGTTCTTTGGTTTTTTAGCCTGAATGAGGAGTGATGAAGGAAAAAAAGATCTTTCAAGAATGAGGTAGAAAAAGTTTTTCTTACTGAGTTCAAAAGAGCCCTAAGCACAAAATTTTAGTTCTAATACTCAAACAGACTCTGGAGATATTCTAATACTGTGAGATGTTTTCTCTTACTTAATAATGCAATTAAGTTCTGAATTTTCCTTCCCTTATTCTTAGTACTCATTATATGAATGAAAATTTCCCACTCACTGAACTCTATTGATCATGTAAGTGCCTAAACTTGGAGACAGGCAGAGAATAAGATTGCATTACTGTGGTATCCTGTGACACAAATTTAAAGGCACCATCAGTCATTTAGATCATAAGATGGATAGATTTTGTAGGGCACTTATTTCTTTAGTTTTTTTGTCAATATCATCTTTACCAGGGTGTTCAGAAGTAGGGAAGCATAGGTTCAGAGGAAGATTTGTCTAAAGCCTAAAATGATTATGCAAGGGTTTATAATTTCACTTAATGTTGTGCACCATCAGATCAGCAAAAATTGTCAGTGTTCAATCTTTCCCTATCTCCTAAATTCCTTCACTAACAAAACTATTTGTGTCCCAAGTTGAGGATGTGAAGCATCAAGGCTGCTGATCAGAGACTATTACTAACATCCAAGAACTGTTAGGCAGACCAAAAAGCCCACACGAATTACTTCAGAATTGTGACATTTAAAAATTATGTTTACACTTGTTTTCTGCCTTCTGGGATTAGACTCCACAGGCACTACATCTTTTAGGCTTTCATCTAGACCAGGAAGGATGAAAAACTGCTTTGGCTTTAAAAAAAATGATTGCAAGCTCTTACTGTTCACGAAAGAGGGTTAACACTCTACACAGAGTGCTGAATATGGTAGGGCTCATGCCCAGCCCAAGATATTAGCATGGCTAATGCAGTCAATTTAATTTTTGGCTTCATGGAATGGTCCCAGAGAGCCTTACACAGCTACTGCATTTCAAATTAAAAATTTGATGAAAATAATTACCTAAAAAGTTGATGTGGATATGACAAGAAGAGACACTTAGAATATCTGGGTGTGATTGCAGCACTAATTAACACATAACAGACTATAGTCTCACTGACAGAAAAATGCAATCAATTAGTAGTGAACTACATGACTTTTTAAGAACAGCTGAAAGATCTAGGGGAAATAGAGATAAAGGGAAGGAACCAATGAAAACTACAGAAGATGAGTTAAAGCTTGCAAAAAAAAAAGATAAAGGCAGCAAAACAGAATGAGTAATTGCTATCTACAGGGGCTGAAGGTGTGAGAAGTCTTTTTCAATTAATGAAAAGAAAACAAAACAGAGCAAAAGCTGAAAGATCAGCCCTGCACATAGACAAGTGAGTGACCCCTTTACAGCATTACAGCATTAGTAACACATTTTTGCTGCAACACTAACCCCCTAACAGTGAAGGTCTCGGCCTCTAAAAACTCCCAAGAAAAAGAGACCTATTTGCTTCAGTTAATTAAAAAAATGTGGAGGGAGAACTCTGGAGAAGATATTACAGTAAAAAATAAATTTGAATCACCAAAGGACAGGTATCTTATTTCTCCATCTCTCATTCTTATTCAGCATGATTTCCGTTCACAGGCTTATCAGTAGATTGTTGCTCACTGACAATTTCTGTTGAAAGTACAAAAGATGCAGTATCTGTTGGGAGAAAAGATCATTGATCAGTCTCAGCCAGATGAAACAATGCTGATTTACACCACCTAAATATATGCATGTCATCAACTGAAATATCTTGTCATTATCCATAACAATATCAATTCAGATTTAAAGCTTGTGTCTTTCCTAAAATATTCAGGAAAGAAATCATTTTTTAGGATTTACTTATGTAGCCTGTTACCTTTACTCCTTATGTAGCCCATGTAAGAGGCACTCAAAATTGCAGCCTCTGCATTTGGGAAGTCATTATTATCCTGTCAGTGCTCTTCTGGATGGGGAATAAAAGTAGATGAAGATATTTGGATAGGAGGAAAGGCTGTTGACCACCAAACAAAGCAGCATGACAAGAAAGAGCAGGGGAGTCTTTCTGCCTAGTGATTACACCAAAGCATCCATAGCCAGAGACTTCTATGAACAAGGACAAGAACTTAACATGCAAGGACAGCTGGGTATTACCTCTAGCTTGACATATTTGCAAGGATTGAAATGCAAGCTAGACTTCATCTGCTGTCTTATTAAAGTTTGCCTTGGTATCTAATTAAATTGCCCATGGTCTAATTTAAATCACAGAATTCCTTCTGTTCTTAACAATGAATGAAAATAATAGGCAACAACTCAGAAATCTCTATGAATTCATAGACATCTCTTAAATTTCCACTCTCTAGACTGAATATATTTGTTTGTCTAGATTCTTTCCTCTGTATCAGTTATAATATCTAACACTTCAGTCTCATTATTCATACCTCTGTTTTAATCCCAGAATCACACAATGCATAAGGTTGATCAGGGCCACCTGAAATCATCTGGTCCAACCTATTTGCTCAAGCAAGGCCATTCCAGAGCACATTGCACAGGATTGTGCCCAAATGGTTCTCAGATATCTCTGGTGAGGGAGATTCCACAACCTCTCTGGACAATCTATTCCAGTGCTCAGTCACACAGCCAGTAAAGAAGATCTTCCTCAAGTTCAGGTGGGGCTTCCTGTGCATCAGTTTCTGCCATTGCCTCCTGTCCTGTTGCTTGGCACCACTGAGCAGAGCCTGGCTCCATCCTCCTGGCACCTCCCTGCAGATACTCACAGACATTGATGAGCTCCCCTCTCTTCTCAAGGCTGAGCAGCCCCAGCTCCCCCAGCCTTTCCTTTTCAAGAGAGATGCTCCAGTGCCTCAATCATCTCTGTAAGCCTCCACTGGAGCCACTCCAGCAGCTCCATGTCTCTCTTGTCCTGAGGGGCCCAGAACTGGACTCAGCATTCCAGATGTGCCTCAGCAGGGCTGGGCAGAGGGGCAGGATCACCTCCCTTGACCTGCTGGCAGTGCTCTTCCTAATGCACCCCAGGATCCCATTGGCCTTCCTGGCCACAAGGACACACTGCTGGCTCGTGGATGGCTTGTCTTTCACCAGGACTCTCAGGTCTTTCTCCACAGAGCTGCTTTCCAGCAGCAGCTGCCCCCAGCCTGTACTGGTGCCCAGGGTTATTACTCCCCCATTGCAGAACTCTGCATTTCCTTTTGTGGAATTTCAGAAGGTTCCTCCCTGCCCATCTCTCCAGTCTGTCCAGGTCCTTCTGCAGGGCTGCACAGCCCTCTGGGGAATCAGCCACTCCTCCCAGCTTTGTGTCACCAGTGAACTTGCTGAGGAGGCATCTGCCCCTTCACCAGGTCATTGATGAACAAGTTAAACAATACTGGGCCCAGTATTGACCCTTGGGGTCATTACTGGTGACAGGCCTCCAACTAGACCTGCACCACCGATTAGAACCCTCTGGGATCTGCTGCTCAGCCAGGTCTCAATCCACCTCACTGTCCACTCATCCAGTCCACACTTCCTGAGTTTGTCTATGAGGATATTGTGAGAGACAGTGTCAAAAGCCTTGGTGACATCGAGGTAGATTATATCTACTGCTCTCCTCTCATCCATCTGTGTTGTTTTTTGTCAGCAATCAGGTCTGTCAAGCATGATTTAGCAATTATTTCTTTTAAAAAATCAGTATTTCCCTTAAGGGTTCAGCACACAAACCAGTATATTGTTGCTAAGTAAAGATCACTTCTCTCTTTTCTTTTTTTTCCCAAGATTATACTATAATTACATTAGCTTAATCTGAATCCCACCTATCAATCACCATCTCTGCTAGTGATTCTTCCACTGGTGGAAGAATGCTCCATATTCAGTTTTTCTCCTGCATATTCTTATATTTCTCTCCCAGTTTGTCTGTTCATTTTTATGACAACCTACAACCACAGCTGCATTGCAGAACACTGCCTAAACTGACCAAGGAATGCTCCTCTCATTCCAGGCTAGACTGGTTAAGTCCAATACTGTAAGTACATGAGAAAGCTAAAAGGCTCACTCACAGCAAGAGCTACATACCACAGCACATTACCTGGTCTTCACTCAACTTTCTTGATCCCATGGGCCAAAATAGGCATCTGTGCAACCTTTAACATACCAAGAAGCTGCTCCTGGCTTAAGCAGTAGGAAACCACCAGGCTGTTTTACAGAGAGGAGCAGAACATGTCATAGGACACTGCACTCAGAATGTCCCCTTGAGAGCACAACACTCCACAGATACTCCCTGACCCCTGTTCTTCACCTCCTTCCTGTGCCACACACACCCAAACGAAAGAGTCAGCAAAAGGAACTCTCCATCAGTAGAAAATAGGTGCAGTCAAGTTGCACCTGATATCTCCCACACCTTGTTAACACACATATGCATGCCAATAATGAGAATTGTCCTGCTTAAGGCATGGAGGCATACAGGAAAATCTGCATCTCAGTCTTTCTCCCAGTTTTGTAGGTGCAGCACTCTCTGGTTGTGCCTCTTGTAGACACACCACTGTATCTGTGAACGCTGGGAGGAGCAGCTGAATACTAAATAGCTGCAATTGTTCCGGCCACAAGCACTCTGTAGGAAGCCTGGGGATTAGAAAAATTTATAGAACAACTGCTATAACTCAGCACTTGCTGATATAGCAGAGTCCTTCTCTATATTACTGTGATCCCCAGATCATGGACCACAACAACTCACAGCAAACTGTAATTTTAAAGACTGGTAAAAAGGCAGATATTTTCTATATTTTATGTTGAATTTACAGTATTAAGAATAGGTGTGCCAAGAATAATATCTGACTAAGCTATATTACTACAAAATTTTCAGGAAACACATATAATAACAGACATCTTTAAAAATATATCAGCTGTGGCATGCATGTGTATATATTTCTGTATGTAAATATAATTTTCAAGTATTTGTTATACACACACTTTCTTTCCTGATTCTGCTAATATTATTAGAGAGTGTCTTAGAATATTACTTGCATATTATTTGTTCCTAACATTGATTTTCTGAATTCATGTATCATATTAGATCAACCACCGAATAGTATAGCATGCTGATATATAATTACAAAGTTGCAGTTGCATTTTGCGACTCAGTGAATGACAACTCACATTCACTGATAATTTAGAAAATAAGTTGTTTTTGTTTTGTTTTTAATGAAAATGTCTCATTACCCTCAGGATATGAAGAAGTAAGGGTTCCATAATATCAGTATCAATATTATTTCGCTATTTTAAAGACTTTCACGTTACTTTCAAAATTTCAGTCGACTCCTATAGACCAACACAGATATCTTATTCAACATCTTTATGTCATTTAAGCCTTACTTGAGTCCTCAAGGTAGTTTTTGGACAAAATGTAATCCCTTCTGCAGTCTCTATGAATTTTCCCTATCTAGTTATCACTACAAGATTCTAGGGAAGCTCTCTCCCCAGGTTGAGAATCATCAGGTCCAAAATACTGTGTTAGACCAGCTACCACGTCCTTGTGACCAGAGCTTTGTAGGGTGCCCTGGATTGCACAGCACTGTGCAGTTTAGATCCACTCTCAAACCACCAGCACCTTTGCTGTGTCACCAGCTCTGCTCTTAGGAAGATTTTCTGCCAGAGGGTGAATGCTGTGGAATGATGGATTGCTGGGTTTGTAGCTGCAATCAAAGGAATAAAAGAGAACTAGCAATGAGTAAAGTAGAGTTAAAGTAGAGATGCCATGTAAATTTCACATGCTTGTCATATCTACAAAGGTAATCAGGTCTCTCTTTCACCAACCTCAGCACCTAGGAAGTGTCAGCATAGCCCAGAAACCTCTTTTCGACCTACCTAAAAATTATTTTAGGATGGGAGGCACTAGGAGTAGGAAATGCAATCATTGTATGCATTCAGTTTCCATTAACTTGTCTGGGTTTTACATTAAACTGTGAATGTTTCATTCAGCACAAATCACACTTTTAGACAGATTTGCAGATTGAACAGGCCTTTCAAAATTACATCGGTGATTTTCAAAGTGCACATTTTCACACCTGAATTCCTCAGATCTTGCAAAATGTACTAATTTTAGTATAAGTTTAGATAAGATTTGGGGCTTCTGTGGTTTAATGTCTGGTATCAGAATGACTGCCAGTTACCTAATGGCAGTTTGAAAGGTATCAAGCAGAATGGATAACATTTGTCTTCTTAGTTCCTCTGATAAACTTAGTTACCTCACTGAAATCCTTGAGAGTTAAAATGAAAGAGTATTTCTGATTTCTTTTTTGTCTAGTCCAAATGTTTCCAGTGTGGTAGAATATATATTATACTCAGTGACTCAAACTCATGTACCAGTATTTTAGTATTACTCAGGCTCTGTTGAGCTAGTTGGGTTTCAAGAACAGTGGGCTCTTTTAAACTGATATTATTTGCATTTCTGTCGTTGGAGAGGTTTGCTTTGCTGATTCAGGCTTTTTTAAACTCAAAAGGTCAAAGGTCAAAGAAAACCTTCATCTGCTGCATCCAATGAACCAATAATCTAGGGACTCAAGGTATTTGGTAATAATATGTTCCAGAAGGAAGTGCAGATATCTTCCCTCTCCTTGCTATAGTCTTCAAGTTACTTTTCTGACATGACAGTAAATCTGCAGACAGAAAAAGCACTGAAAATACATCACTCCATGAAATGGAATTATTTTCTCTTCAGTCACATGCAATACTTTGAAGGTGAACTCTATTTCATTTTCTGATGGTACTCTTTTCTTTCTATTTTTGAAAGCTTTGTGCATGAGAGAACAAAGGGAAAGGATTTATTCTCTTCAGATGTAGTTAGAAAATGGAAAATATAATGCAATAGATGCCAAATAGATCGAACTAAATAGGTATTGTTCTACAAGAAAAGAAGACATTTAATCTACTGAAAGCAATATGACACTAACAAATTTTGCAAAGAAACCTCATTAGTAGAGCCTAGTCTAAATGCACTATTTAGCACATGTAATTCTGTATTATTCTTTTAGTCATGTATTGTTGTGAAGAACTTGTAAAGAAACAAAATGCACAGATTACAGGCTTGACAAGGAACTCTAACAGAGAAAAGATCATTCCTCTGCTATTTTGTGCAGCCAAGTTATTTGAGTAATAATCTTGGAAAGCTCTTAAAATAATTGTATGCTGGCTGCCACTGCAGTACTGTTGGGAAGCTGGTCCAGAATGACTTTTTTCCCAGAACAAAAAAGCTTTTAATTAATTTCCATCTTAAATGCAATCACAGTTAGTTAATTACTTGTTTCTTTCTACACTTGTCTCTTTTTTATTTCTTGTATTAAGTAATTATTTTTCAGTTTAACTGGTTAATTACAACTTGTACTTTATGAATTATAAATGGCTAAAATTGCATAAAAGATGAATTATAAATGGTTATAATTGCATAAAAGATTGCATTTAAATTTAATGGGAGAGTGTGAGAGATATTAATGGATAATGGCTCAAATATTGCTAAGATCAGTGAAGGACTTTGCCCACAATAGCAAACTCTGTAAAGAAGAACTGCTCATCTGCAACAACTGAAACACCAGCCCCAAAATATGCCTCCTGGATTCCAGGAATTTGGACTGTGAGTTAAGCCACCTCACAGGAACTTGAGAAAAAATAAAAGTAGTTCAATTATCTTGGGTCTAAGTAAATAGGGGTGGGCGGGGAAGAATTAATCCACAAGGAAAGTGAACTCAGCAGCTCTCCCGAAAATCAGCTCTGGCTGGGTCTGGCAAGCCATAGCTCGCTGCCTCATTCCTGAGGCCTTCTGCCTGATTCAGGGTTGCAACAGATCCACAATTTAGCAAAAGACAAGGCAAAACTCCCCCCCTACAAGGAAGGCACTTGGCATCCCCATGAGTACCTGAACATACATTAACTAACCCATGGATCTCTACGTTTCATAGGACTCCACCACCAAGAAGCATCAATGGGATGCTGCAGGATCCACAGGGGCAGGGACTCTCTTTCTAATTAATTTGTCTCTATGAAACTCTCTCTCCTCTCCCTCCTTCTTTTTTATTTCTTTCTATATCTCACATTTCCTCTTGAATAAAATCCGTACTATTGACTTCGGCATATGGTCTCATTTGCACCTCAGTTTGGACAGAGGCATCTCTCTAGTAGTCAAAATAATCAGATCATAACAGAGAGCTTTGTGTCTTCTGCTACTAGGTAACACTGAAAAATATTTAAAACCAAATATTAACATTTGCACTTGAGTTGCAAGGACTGGATTTCACAAACTGCAATATTTGGTGTAGCAAACCTAACTGCTACCCAGGGAGAAATTCCTTCCTTTATCCATAGGCTACGTATCCATCAATTCCTACTGCATTCTTCAAAATTGGGATCAAATTGCTGGTCAGAAATCAGTGTCCCTTTGTCCAAGGACATATTCTGCTTGACTGAGTAAATTGATCTTCAGAATTCCAGTGCTTTCCTATTCTGTAACTTCTTGGTTACTTTGTACTTTAATATTAATACTGTGGCTAGATAAATGGTAATAAATACAAATGTTTAAGTCTCCCTGCCACAGGCAGCATTTCCTAGGCTGTAATAAAGAACTCCTGATGTTTCCTAGGGGTATAGACGAGGCAGTTATTAAAGCCTGCCAAAAAGGAAATACCGTAAACCCCATAAGCACAAAATATTATCAATTCTAGCAGAGATTCAACGATTCACCAGAGGAAGAATTTGTGCTTAAAGATTTCTGTGAGCATCTCTGTCAACAATCAAGTGATACAGGAATTTGCAAAATTTCTCATCTTACCCTGGAGACATGTCAGCACCTAATTTTGCTCCTGTCAAGTCTCAGACCTTACTTTTCTCTGCTTGCCCTGTCTTGCAACCCTGTTAAAATTGGCAATAAATTGTTCAACTTCTGCTTCAGAAAACTTTATTCTCTTTTCACCCAATAATCAAAAGGTCAGAATACTTGCCTATTTTGAGAAATGTTGATTCTCTACTTTTCCTGGGAGTGTGTAAATTCATGTCCTCCATGTTAGCACAGCCTAAAGAATGTTTCAGAACTCCATAAAAAGAGATCTGGGAATGCTTCAGAACATACTTTAATTTGAAGCACAAGACGAATTGAAGATCCTGAAGAGGAGAAATTATGAGCTTAACTCCAACATCCTTGGAGAAATACCCCTGTAAAATGGAGTACGTTGTGGGGGAGAGTGTAAACAAAAATACTTGCTAAGGCTCCTTGAAGTTAAGGTCCTCAAGTCAGCAGAGTAACACTCTGTTCCAGACCTAAGTATGTCACTCACAGCACCATTTTTCAAACACACTTCTCGTGACCTCCCCTCCAGACATTTCAGGTCTCCCAAGTCCTGCAGAGATGGGGCCTCTGCTCCTGGTCCCCAACAGCCTTCAGGCAAAGTCAAACTCACTGCCTTAATCAGGCTCTGTCCTTGATGACAATTAAAAACTGCTTGAGCCTCCTCTTCCACCAGAAAAGTCAACAGAGAAGTGCCAACAGCAAGTAGGAAGCTGAACATTCTTCAAACTGAGCAGCTGTTTGCCCAGTTCCCTGTTAAAAAGGAGAATGGAGAATTGATGGAATGGAGAATACCAGGCTGCAACCCCTTTGCAAGAGAAAGGCTCTGAAAAGGGCCAGGCCTCTCCTTTTTTGTGCGTGGCATTTCCAGCAGTTTAAGTTAGTATGCTGGATCCAGAAAAAAAAGACATTTTTTTGGTATTCAATTTTTGACACAGACCACATAGAAAAGTAAAGCACCTATTTTGAATGGTTTGATTTCCACTATGCTGTACCTGGTCAGTCTGGCCAAGAGCATGTTTCTCCAAAGGAAACCCCAATAAGAGAAAGACAGCCTTGACCTTGCAACATTTTCTTTTTACATTCCTCCAGGAGATTCCTTAATCTCAGGTGTCCCGAGAACATTGCCCCTTTTTACCCTGTACTGCCTCTGTACCAACCACAGACAGGAGAGGAAACATGGTCACACAGGAGGGGTTTCTCTCCTGGAATGGCAGGATTCTCCCCCAGCTCTCACACACCACAGTGCAGCACCTGCAGGGACTGGATATGACTCCCAAGACCTGCAATATCTGTTCTGGCCATAAAGCAGCTGCAATGGGACACCAAAGAGAATATGGCTGCATCATCAGATGGTAAAGGATCTTCTGTAAAATGGACCTTTTCTGATACGGTAAACTAGCTAATAAACAACTTCAAACTCTGCAACAAACAGTTATCCACAAACACTTCTACATCTGAGCATAGATTTATTTACCCAAGCCTACCTGAATCCACACTCAAACATGATAAGCATAACTCTACAACTGATCAAAAGAAATCTGAACCTACATATAAAACAAAGAGGTTCATTTTTCTCTCAGAATATTTTCCTGAGTATTTGCCCTACTTCATAGTAAAAAACAGAGAATTCTGAATCCCAATATCTTATGCACATCTAAAAAGAACTGCAAAAGCATTAAGGTATAACCTCTCCATCCTATAGAGTTATCTTCAGCTTTTCATGACCAAGATGTTAAAAAAATTCCATGAGTAGATGATTCATTCGGGTTCCAAGAGCTGGCTTTTATTCAGTTCACTATGTGATTTGAGCTTATTTCTCATAGTGATTTATTTCTTTTGCCAGTGCTGATTGCCACTGATTTTGACCCTGGTTCATCTGAACTATATAAAAATATGGCCTTGCTCAGAGGCCATTTTTAATCGCCATTAACTTCTCATGCAGATCACTGCTTTCTGTATGGAGCAGATGCACAGAATGGGAGAGACCTCACCACATGGTTTTTCAAATTTCCTTTATACTTAGGTCTGAATAAATCATTGAGGTGTCCTGTGAAATAAAAGAAACTTGTTTTCTTAACAAGGTCTGAACTTAACCTCTGATATACAGAATTCATCAAACATTCCTCTAAACCAGTCATCCCATGCAAAATCCAAAGTTTCTGATCTCCTAGAAACAAAATACAAAACCTTACAGAATCGTTTTAAATAATTGAATTCTGACTCACAGCAACAATACATAGTACAATGACTGCTATTAAAATATTATCATCTAACCTGTCACACAAATAATTGTATGGCAATGTAACTCCATTCCCTAGAGATTATTCTGTTTTTTCGGTCTTCAGCAGGTTTGTCGAGTTTTCAGTTAGGCTTTAATTTGAGAGTTCACTGAATGCATATTGCTCAATTTAGCCCTCTCTGCAGGTGATTCTCACCCAAACAGAGCTTATGCCTGACATTTTTCTTGTTATTGCCTGTAATGTTGGAAAGAAATAATTTTTAAAAGAATGCACTCATTGAAGAGATAATATATGGTTAGATCATTGTGTCAATATTGATTTTTAAAATATTTTTAGAATATGGCATTTGTTATCTCTTTTAATAGTCATCCAATGTTTACTAAAGGTTGCAGATCTTACTAGCAGTGAAAAAATGACTATTTTATCCTATATAGTTCTGATTCAGTTTTAAACCTTTTTGCCAATATAGAGTATGTTTATAAGCAATTCTGGTTTTTCTTTCACACGTACTTTTTTGGAAACAGGTGCATGTTTTGTAGCATTTAGTGTCTCTTTGACAATTTTCCTTGACAAAATATTTACATGGAATTGTGGCTCCTCTTCTCACCTTCATGGAATTCTTCAGTATGAGACATCTGACTTACTACCAATAGCACCAGGAACTCAAGTCAACTTCGAGAACTACTAATCAAGATTTAATACACAACGTTTTTTTTAATACTCTCTATTTGCCAGAAGAGGAATTCTGTGAATACGATTTCTAATTGCTGGGGAGCAGGATTACACGTACCATGAAGTTAATACTTTGCTTTGCAGTAGTTTAACACCTAAGTTTTGCCAGTGCCATCATTGGCAGCTCAGTTTTATTCTTTTCTTGCATTCCACTGATTTAAAGACAAGAAAACTGACACTTTGAATAGAATATTTGCAGATTTAATTCTAGCAAGTGCAGTTAATAGCACAACCTTTTTGCCAACAGGTCCGTGATACAGATGTTTATATGTCTGAATGGTACATTAATATTTAAAATTCTATTCTCAAGTGGGCAGATATCGATTGATACACCAACTATTTCCAATAAGAAAGGGTAGTTTATTAATTGCTTCATCCATCTGTCTATTTAATGGAGAAGTAACATTGTCCAATTAGCTTGAAGCTGGCAACACCTCAGAAGTTCATTATAAATACTTTCCACAGTGTAATCTAATGATTTAAAATACACTTTATTTATCTTGTAGGTGATTTTTTTTGTTATTGTTGGTTTGGGTTTTTTTTTTAGTTTTCATACCATTCAGGAAAATATTTTAAACCAATGTCAGCAATTTTGTTTTATGCTTATTGTTCACAAGAATGAATGCCAAGAATGTTGCTGTTTTGGAGAGGGATATTTATGAACTCTATATTTTTAGAAGGTAAATCTTCTTTTACACCAACACAATAACCTTCTTCACATAAATAAGTCTTTCTCCCTGAGGTCAGTGAGATTTTTTCTGCATGAGAAGCATAACAGCAAAATATTAAACATGGAATAGGTTTCCTACCAATGGCTTAGTTGGCTCTTTTGTACTTAGCTTCAGCACATATCTCTCTGTTAAAAAGGTTGGATTTCTTCTAGCACCAAATACTGAAGGACTCATATCATAATCCATCATTCTGAAAATACAAATGAATAAGGCAAGGTCTGTAAGTCCTTTTGCAAAAGTATAAAGTACTAACCATTTATCACTGATAAGACAGGTAATACTGGGACATTAAAAGCTGAAATGGTTCAGAAACCTTTTAAAATAGCACTTCTCCCTACAGCTGAGAATAACTGAGATTACCATCTTCCCCTCAGTACTGTTAATTCTTTGAAGCAGAAGCCATCATGTCATAGTATAGCTATGTATTGTAGCCCACAAATGTCCAGTTCTGATTTTGGCCTCTAGATACTATCAAACACTAAAATTATTTTTTTTGTATTTTTTTTTTTCTTTCATGAGAAATATATGTTTCTATGTCCAAAACAAATTGGATCATGTACACAGTTTGCTGAAAATTTGACTACAGGGAAAAATATTGCACTAAGTTCCTGAAGGGTCCTCCATAAATACGGCTAGGAAATAAGATTACTTCTGAAGCCAAGTTCTTTGTGCTTTTTTCCTAGCTCCATGTCAGCATCAGACCTGGTCACCAAATATCTTCTGTCTGAAATGATAAATATCCAGATAATAAGATAATAATGCAAAGCAGTAATTACCATGAGTGCTTCAGATAAAAGCAAATAAAATGTTTCAAGATGTAGTCCTGTTCACTGAAATGTATTTTTTCAAGAGCACTGATGCTCATAGGCAAGTAAAACACACTTATAAGACTTCTATAATCTCCGTAATGGAAAGATACTGGAGATTCCCCTTCACATATCAAAAGAATGCATGTATCTAATCCCTGTTCAGAACAACTCACTGTGGGGAGAAAATGCCCAGGACATATACTGACATTGCAATTTACAATCTGTGGAGACAAACTCAAACCATAACAAAAATTTCTCAGTTCTGACTTTTTCCTCAACGTTTGGCTCTAAGGTTTGGAGAAGCATACTCCTTTCTGGGTATAACCACATATTCTTCACTAACATATTCCTTTTAATTTTTCCGGTGGGACCAAACCATACAGTAAGAAGAGAAGTGACTTCATCTTGCATATTTTCAGTTTTTTCAATGTTTTGATTTTTTTTAACAAGGACTGAACAAAATTTAGCGAAACATCTCACAAACCTTCCAACTAAATTTCAGAATAGGCTGAAGAGAACTACAGGAACAATTCAAGAGCTATTCATAAAATAGTTCTCTGCTCTTTGTCAGCATCTGGAATGCAGAAAAAATTTGCCTGAAGTGTGGCACAGTAGATGCAATAGTAGATATTGCTACAGAAAACAATAAATTTCTTTTTTCATTTGGATTAATAAAAAAATGAGATCACTAACTCACTATGGATAAATAAATCCATTCCATCTATCATAAAGGTAGCACAGGCAACATATTGGAAAACTCCCAGCAAATGCAGCTGCTGCTTCCTCTGGTTCAAAGACCTGAGGTGCTCTCCAAAGTCAGCATCTGCTCTGCACCTGATCCCCCCAGGTCCAGTAGCTGAGTAGCCCAGATCATTCAGAATTTTTATTAAGATTGCCAGCAACATCTTCAGCAGAATCTGTAGATGGAATAGCCTTGCAAAATACTCAGCACTGACACAGTGTGATCTTATTTCATTCTGCAATAAGCAAAAAGTTTTTAAAAAGGATTTTCATCAAAGTCTCAAAGCAGAAATGTAACCCTGTTAGAAAGTCGAAAGTGCTAGAGATACTGTCAAGAAAAGGGGGCACATACTTGAAATGTTATTCAGGGGCTCACTGTTAAAAACTGGTCTGCTTGCACACATTAGAAGGGGAACTGTGCATCTCAGAGCTCAGCAGAACCACAGGGTAATAGCAAGCAGTGTGACACCTGTGACATGACAATGGGCATCCACTTAAAACAGGTGGGAAGACAAGACAGGGACCTGCAGTAAAAATTCATTGAAAAGTGATGGCAAGAGACACTCCACTGAGAAACCTGTATGGAGTATGACACTACAGAAGCAATGATGGCATAAGAGCCTGAGTACAAATGAAAAGAATGGTGTAAAGTGGGGAACCATTGTGGTTACATTTACAGCAACACACAGGTCGTGGAGATGCTTTACATCCTTCACGGATATCATGCTACATATGTAATATAAATGGCTGAATTTGAACATTGTTTAGAGAATGGAAGGAAAAAGCAAGAATCAAAGCAAGAAAAGTTTGTTCACTAGATAGTATACCAATTTATTGCATCTGTTATGTGAGGGACCTCTGTATTTTGCATGCACCACTAACATTTTTAACAAAGCAAAGGCAATATTATTCTCAACAAGCCACAGGATGCTCACATGCTCTTTTCCCTCACTGTGTTTGTCGTCTGTTACCCTCTGTGAGAGAGCAGGTGAAATAAAATTAAAGGGATTCGGTTCCTTCAAAGCAATGACACTCAGGAGCTGCCAGGGCCTGAAAACCCAGGTGCTGCAGAAAAAAAAGACTGAAAGACAGAAAACGGAACAGAACAGTACAGAAAATTTGGAGAGGAAAACAGGATAACCCGAAAAACAAAGCAAAATGACTGTGTAAGATATAGTGTAAAGTATCTGAATTTTCAAATACCAATGTCTAATGCTGAGTGTTGAATCTCTACTTTTCACCCACAAGAATTTGCCCGATTTTATAAATCCCTTTACAACACTGCAGGCAAGAAGTTTATAGTATGATAAAAAATAAGGCTTGTATCTGTCCTGCACAAAAGTTCCAGCTCTGTACCACTCAAATAGGAAAGCAAGTCTCTATTCCCTAAAATGTGCATGCAACTTTTATTCCCAAGTGTGGGTCTTCACTGTATGTTCATCTCAGAAAAAATGTTCATGATCAGGATCATACTTTTGCAAACTAGTTACGTAAAAAAGAAAACCAAAAAATCTGCTTTTTATATCATTAATGTATTATTTAAACCAAATTAAATCTTAATTTTTCAGGTTAAGGGGCTAGGAGCCAGGATGAAGACATCTACCAGCAACCACAGAAACTTGCAGCAAAATATTTAGGAGCAGGTTAAGAGAAAGGGGAAATTTTTGGTACAAAACACTTCTCACTTGTAAATTTTCAGTCCATTTTTACTAAAAAGCAAAACTTTTTTAAAAATGTTGAACTACAGTTTTAAAAGTATGAAAATTTCTCTCCCATTCCCTGGTTAATACAGATGCAATAAACTGTGATATGTGATGCACCAGAAATTATCTGTGAAATTCTGGTGTAATGCTCATAAAAAAAACACAAAGAATTTACACCAGCAGGTCTAAGAAGAGAATCTGGCTGCCTGTCTATAGCAGAGCATTTGAGAGAAGGTTCTCAGCCAGACACAAGAAGTAGGACAGATTATGTGGATGATTATGACTTGTTTTATTGCTAATACATAAACACTGCCAATGCAGTATCTAAGCAACAGCTCTATGATCTATTACAATGGACTCTAACATAATCAGGCTGCAGTCCCTCATGCTGTGTAACAAGCTTCAGCAAGACTTCCTTGCTTTCTAAACTTCCCTGGTAAGTGTACACGCCACTAAGTCCACTTAGCCTTGGATTTAGTCAACAGTCAATGTTAAAATAATATAAGCAAGTTTGGCTAGAAATATACATGTTTGCAGTCTTTGGCCTTGCAGAATTTACAATTGCAAAGCAACAAAATGCCCACACAACCACTTTTGGATTTTATCTTTACATTTGACCAGATCTTAGTGCTTTTTGCCCACCCATGCAAAAGCCCACAGCCTGTACAAGTGCCCTGGATTGTTCCTCCCAAGGTGCAGAATCCTGCATTTGCCTTTGGGGAATTTAAGGCAGTTCTTCTCTAAGAGAAGCAGAGCTTCTCTTTGTGCAATATTTTACACAGTCACAGTACAGCTGAGAAGGATGTACAAATTTTCAAACGTTGTGTATTCTTCAAACTATGGGACATCACACAGATTCCAGGCAACTGAAGCCTCACCATGATACTTCTGACTCTTTTTATTAATCGTTATCAATGATATAGATATTGCAGGGATTTGTAATTCTATAATTGGCATCATTCAAAAAATAGTTGCTAGTCCAAAATCCTCATGAAATGAGGAATTTTTGCTGGATATTCACCAGATATGCAGTAGACTGGGTGCTGTTGGCTGCAAAAAGTTGGGAGGAGTAGATCAACTAGAAAGCAATAAACAATTACAAGATAATAATGAAATTAGATAAAAATAAATGAAAACACATTGGATCTGGATAGCTGAATTCAGTTGAACACAGGATTTCTACATACTAACACACAAAACAGATGGCTCTCCACAAGACTGGAAAGAGTTTTAGGAATTGGAGTAAATGAGCTCCCACTGTGATGAAACCAGTGCACAGTCTTTACTGTATAAATAGAGTAGAACAAAAGAGAAATGGTGTAATTTTACCTTTGTCCATGTATTTTGTAGGCTGGTTGTTAAGCTGGGTAAGATACTTTTCAAATAATGTTGACAGAATGAAGTAAGGTATAGAAAAGTATCCCTCATACATTTTAGGGTTGTAGAAAATATCTTACAAAGACAGTCTTAAAGAACTCCTAATTGTTTAGTTTATCAAAACTGCAAGAAATGCTTTGACTATTGTATAAAATCTTCACTAGGAAAAGAAACATGGAGTAGTAGAAACCTTTATAAATCTACAAAGACAAAAGTTAGACAAATAAGAAGACATATTCTTGATCATGATGAAGATACCTCTGTGGAGACTGGTGATGGAGTTGTCTAAAGTGCCCATTATTAGGACTGAGACTGTCATCCCTTCTCTGGATAATAAGCTTTGGCAGAGCATTAACAGTAGCACTTATCAAATGCCAAAGTTCAATAGGGATTGAAGGAGTGAAGGTGAAATTCAGTGGGGACATCAGGGATCAGACCAGATGACCTTTTGGTGAGCAGGTCCAGTGACCTCAGGACCTTTAAAGGGTCAAGGGGCATGGGGAGGTAGCTGTGAATTTTTTTGCTGTAGACTCTGATCACATGAGGGGTGAAAGAGGGATACATCAGGAGAATCTTACTGGAACAGTTACTTCAGCTTTCCCAAGCAAGCTTTCAGCAGTTTGCTGCTTTAATCTGAGGCAAAAGCAGGAAAAATCTCATTGCCTGAAAGAGTGCTAGTTTTTATCTCCCTTAGCTATGCATTTCAAACCAGTTCTGTAGGACCAGCCTCGGAAGAAAATGAATGGTGTGATTATACAGTATTGCAGTGTCTCAGGTAACAAACGCGTGACAGCTACTTAACCAATACCTGGGAAGCCAACCGGCAAGGGTGGCATTAATGATTTTGCAGAAAGTTAACTAAGTGCATCTATCACTTTGTCATGTAGGGTAAAAGAAAGCATCAGTCAAAGAAGAAAGAGGGGAGCAGCCTCTGCTTCCTTTTTTTGGTTCTGCTGAAATCTGCTCTAAGAATCGATACAGCTGGAGCTGTGAACAGTACTCAGGCTGATTAAATGTAACGGGGATAGAAAGGGGAGGAGCAAGGCCAGAAGATGACCTGGAACTAAACAGAAGAAGCGTATTGTGGGTCAGCAAAACACCAGGGGTTTACTAAAAGGCTCCCCGATGTCCATGACCTAAAAATTATCTTCAGGGGCTTAGCCATTCTAGTTCCCTTCGAGTGTTTCACCTTGGCCAGTGACAAACTTTGAAAATGCTCCTGTTCACACACTGATTGCACTCTCAAAGTCAGATATTTCCAATACTTTTCTAAGAAAGACCATGCTGAAGTTATTCCTTCTTGGGACAGATTCACAGTGAATATGAATACCTCCAACTGTAATCTCAGTTTAGTCAGCTGATTTTCACAGCTCCTAAGTGCATCAAGCAAGTCTGTACAGTTCCTCTCTTCTCCTTCCTCCCTTGAAGAAGAGGCATCGTATACACCTTTCCATCCCTTTTCCATTTGCTAAGCCTAACGCAGCTCCCACACTGGAGCCTCTACTGCATGTAATACTTCTTTTGACCCTTTCCGTTTTTAAGATAACCTGTTCTTTGCTGAAGCCTGTCTTTCCAATATGGCCTGCAAAGCTCATTTAGTCAAAACTGTAACTAGAGCTGGTTGAAACATTTGTGTTTGGAACTGCCTTTTAAAAGGATTTCCTGCTTTTCTGAAGTATTTTTTCTGATTTTTGAAAAATCTATTTCTACAGATTTTAGATTTTTATTATTTTAAATTTAGTTTAGTGAAAAGAAGGAAAAGTAGAAGAGAGAAGCAAAAACAAAGAATCATAATAAGAAAAAGGACAATACTAAAAATCCATGATATGGCATCTAAAAGATTATAAGTTAAAATAAGTTTGCCCAGAAATACTTGACAAATAAATCTATCCAGTAAAAAATCCTACAAAATTTAAAATCTTAGGAAAGCATCTCATATTTTTTTAAAGAATCACTATTCTAATCCATATTCATTTTCATTGCATTAGTAGGATAAACACTGAAATCTGTTTCAAAATAACAGTCTATAAAGCTCATCTACACCTGGTTTTCAATTATTGTGGAACAATCTATCTTTTTGTTTATCCAGATGTGAAAATAGAAGAAAGAAATATATCCCCACTATGCCTTCCTAGAGCTCAAGTAATCTTTTTTTGTTATTATTGTTAGCAGTTTCCTTCTCCATTTTTAGAGTACCATATTCCTCTTTAACTTGGCAAACTCATTACTTTATAATGAATTAATTACTAGGGAAACAGCTTGTCAGTTTGAGTGGCAGATAGGAACAGGCTGCTCTTGTACCAGAGGGCAGGCATAGCACCTGACCTGATTAAATTAACGGGCTGCCAGTTCCACCCTTTAAAACTCTTGGGGTGAGCACTGCTGCCACCACTGCCTCAATGTGCTGTGCTCCCTTTCAAGTGATGAGTAGGCACTCTGATTTTTTGTCTTTCACTGTCAGGAAAATCAGTTCCAGAGGGTCATATGGGAGCGCACACAGTGCAGAAGGGAACTTGTTATGCAGTGGCCACTACCATTAATACCTTTGATATGGAAATAAACAGGTAAGATAAAAAATTCTAATAGCTTCATCATGATGTCCCCGCATCAGTCAGTTTTGCATTAGTTACTCAACCACTAGCAATTTGACTAAAATACCAAAAATTAAGAAATGCTGCAAGAATTAGCATACTCTTTGAGCTGTTCAGAGCCTATGCACCACTTAAGTTGTTAGCCCTGAGTGTAAGGCCTGCACAGGACATTCCAACCAGCCAGCTGCAAGCTCAGGTCCACTCCAGTAAAGCATTTGAGCACAGGACCCTTAAGTGACTCCAGTGGGATTATTTGCTTGCTTACAGTTAAATGCACACTTGGACATTGCAACTGGGTGAAGCACTAAATTATTTCAAGACGGTGATCCAATCCTTGCTGCTTGGGGCACTCTGGAAAGGAAAGAAATAATGGTGTTTCACACTGCTCATTCAGCTCGTGCTTTCTGTTCCCATAGGAGCAGAGAGTGAGGGGCAATTACTGTCTCACATTAGTGTGATGGGTCATCCTGTACCCCAAGGAGCAATGGAAAGCTCCAGTGCTTATTCCAGCCCTGTGCAGCTTCCCTATTGCTGCACTCTCAGTACTGGGAAATGCAGGCTGCTCTGCCATAGCAGCAATAAATGGGACTTGTGGCAATCTTGCAACAGGACTTGCCTTAAGCTTTCAGCTGCTGCTGCTTTCTTCCCCACCATGTGGCATGCAAAACAACACAAAGATGCTTTTTAAAACTGCTAAGAGAAGCAGGCTGATTTGTTTTCTCTAAAAATTCCAGGAATCCAAAATCTGTTGCCTTAACACTTGGATAGCCTAACAAGATCTCCCATCACATTTTGATTATGCCAGTAATAATAAAATAGAATCATAGAATCATGAAGGTTGGAAAAGACCTCCAAGATCATTGAGTCCAACCTTTGACCACTTTGTCAAGCAAACATTAGGTGCCATTTAAGGGACATTTGGAGAGGTATTTCTGCAAAACCCAAGTACCCATTACCTACATTTTTCTTTGGTCCTGATTAAAAAACAGGGGGAAAGGGCAAAGGGTTAGGAAACAATTGAATGAGGAAAAGACTTACTGTGATACTGTTGTAATCTAATTTACTTTTACCTTCCTGCACACAGGAAGCAATTGCTTCAAAAATTTGCTAGATTCCTCCACTCTGTATAGACTCGCACATACCTACCTCACAGAAACTGTGTAAAGCAAAAATATTAAGAACTGAGAAATGCTGATGTACTAAATTGAGAGAAGATTTATAACTGGCTTACATAAGAATAAAGGAGGAAAGTTTTAGCTTACACTGCAGAAAACCAGAGTGGTTTTTAACCTAGAAATATCATATCCTCAGCAGCATCCCAAAGGCCCCAGTCTGTGTTCACCAGACCTGCACCTCTCACACCTCCTTCCTCCTCTTTCATTTCAAAACTTGATGTTGTATGAACATTCCCCCAGCTTCCAATAAAACAAAAGCTATATCACTAGCTGTGAAATTTCTATAACTTTGATGCCCCACAAGACTAGCACTTCTTTCCTTTGATGGGAAAAGGTAACACAGGAAAGCTAAAGTTCTAAGTAAATGTAGCTTCTACTAAGCATTCAAATTTAGGTGTTCAGAAGTTCACATCTGCTGTCCTTGGAGAAATCAGCCCCTCCCTGGGAGTATGCAGGGACATGAAAGTGCAGCCCTCTCCTCTGCTCTCCTGTGTAAGAGCCCAAATATAAAAGAGAATTGACCCAGTGATATTTCTCTACCAAATTAAGGAAAGAAAGGGGAAGAAAAAGGTAACACTATCACACCTCATCAGACTTGCACAGACTAGCAGAAAACCTATGAACATTCAGATGCCCTGTAATATTTCTGTTCTAAGGTCTGCTTTAAATGGATCTGCCCACTTCATAGATCTCCAGACATTTCAACGGGGAAAAAAAAATAAGCATTTTCATCAGTGTGTCTCTCATCTTTGCCTTTAAAAATTATATATTTTTCATTCATTTTATGTGAATGCTGAATATTTGGAGACCTAATACCTGCATCTGTAGGGCATCTGAGATTTCTCATGTAATCCCAAAGGAAAAATATACTGATCCAATCACATTGGTACTGCAACAGAGGGCAGTGAAGAGAAAAGTCAATAAAAGCATCAGAGCACAAAAAGGCAAGCTGTAATCAATATATGATCTTGATATGGGCTGTCTGGTAAAGAAAAATCATTTAGGATTTAAATTTATTTCCTTGTGCAAACTGCTTAGAAAGTGAAAAAAATTGATGGGCTAAAGCTAATTTATTCCTCTATCCTGACTTCTTTTTATTTTTTTCCTTTTCTTTATCCAAGGAAGCAAGTAAATATTTTGATACTGGATAAATTAACCAGGCAGAATCTGGCAAGAGAACAGTAGTCTGGTTTCCATCTTTTGCCAGGCAAATGCTATTATGCCCAAGCCACCTGCCTGCCAGTTATTCAATGTCAAAAAAAGTCATCACAAGGAAAAATATCTCGTTCTTTGATAAAGAAAAAAATCCTCAAACCAGCATATTTTAGCAATTCTATCCTGATGGCAAAGGAAATGCTTTAAAATAGCTACAGGTATGTAAAAAATAAACAAACAAACAAATTACTTCTACAGATGCTTTCTTGCAGTCCATTTGCCAAATCTGGGCCCTGCCAGCATCCCTGCAGGTAATACTCATTCCCACCCACTCTACCACCAAGACCAGAAAACTGGGAAGATTGATAGCAAACTGCATCAGTTAAAAAAAGGCCAATAAGGCCTTTTTCATGTCCATCACATCTTGCCATGCTTCCCTCAGTGATGATATTTGAACACTTGGGAAATATGAAAATATATACATATTTTCAGACAAACAACACCAACCACATCAGAAAATTTTAACACTAATTTTTCCAGCGCTTCATGTCCATATTTTTAAAAACATTTCTGTCATACTGTCCTCTTTCTTCATGGGGTACTTCAGTCCTTTTTTTATCTGAAAAAATCTAATTTCCAAATTCTGCTTATTCACCTAAAACTTGAATCTAATCAGAGCGGAACTACATTCACTAAAATGAATGTTCATTGCCAGGAAATAAAACTCTACCTTAAAAGTGTGTTAAGTTCACGAAAATAGATAGGCAAAAGTTAATAAATACCAGAATCAGAAGCTGCCTCTGAAGTCTTGTCTCAATTCCCCTGTGCATTATCAATGGTCTTTTAATTTCATTGATTGTATGTTATTTTTTCCCATCAGATCTTGTTATTTCTACTGATTCTCCTTAACCAAACTAAAATTGCCTTCTCTGTACCAGTCTCTACACTGCATGTGGGACCTTATCTCCAACTCAAGTACATCACCCTTAACTTCTGAATTAGGATGCCACCAGCAGCAGAGACTACAGTCCACAGACCATTATCAAGTTCCTTTACGCTTTTAACTGCAACATAGCATAGTCATTAATCTGACCTCATCACCCAAAATGTTCCCCCTTTCTACTTCATCATTTCAGTTGCTCAGCTGTAAAGCCTACCACAATAAAAAATCATTACTACAGGGTCTCTTATCTCTGCTCCATGGCACAATATCCATATTGCTGCCCTGAACTGAAACTTAGGTCTGAGTATCAGAACAGCACATGTTCAGACTGACCTGACAGCATCAGACTGATAAACAGCCTGCACCATCATCTTGCTTCTGGCAGTGGTGAAAAGGGGATGGTTAGGAAAGAATGTAAGAGTAGTGCTGCTACCCCACCATAGTCTCACACCTGCTGGGTATCTATAGCTCAGCTGTGGAGTTTCTCCAATGGAGGTGGTATCACTGCATTTAATTGCCCATAAAGAGCATCCCTCATGCATGAATTTGTCCCATTGGTTTTTGAAGTCATCCCAAGATCTGGCATCCACAGTTTTTGCAATAATGTGTTCCACAGATTAGTCACACATTTGCTGAAAAATCATGTTCCTATCATTCATGTTTTGAACTGGTACTCAATTAATTAAATATTCTCTTAATGCTTTGGGGGTTTTGTTGTTTTTAAGGAAAAACTGCATGCACAACCCATATTCATCTTGTCTTTGCTACTTTTAAGTACAGATCTCTATCATTCCTCACTAATCTCATTGAGTAATGTCAGTCTATGTGGTCATCCCCTACAGAGAAGTAATACCATACCTCTGATCACGTTGTCTTCTCTGTACATTTTTTGCAGCCCTGGTTCCTAGAACTCAAGGTGTGAGTCCTCCACAGATTTCGAAAATGGCATAATTATTGCTTTCTTTTTTATTCTTTTAGTAATTCCTCATATTCAGTTTGCCCTTTTGTCTGCTGTTGAAACCACTACTTGACACTTTTCATAGAACTATCACCATTATTAGACCTTGTCATTATTCATTCTACAGTTAATAGCACGAGATATTTTTGCACATCTTCACTGTCAGTTTATTATTTAGACTGACTATCCTTTTTCCATGTTTCTAAAAATACTCCATATGGCACAGAACCTCCAGTGTCTCCAGTAGACAGGTCTCTACTGAGAAAATCAACCTTTACTTGTTTCCTGTTCAATATTTGCATCAGTTGCCATAATAACACAGTTCTACATGAGTGTTCCCAGGATACACCAAGTACAGTCTGTTAACAGCACATTGAGCACTTTAGGAACTGAACCTTTACCCTTTCTCATGGATTGGCAGATGCTTCTTTCCATTCCCATTCCACATGATGGAAAGATGTGAAAGTCTACTTTCTGTAGCACCATGAAAAGCCTATGGACCTAATACAATGTCCATTCTTCTCTGTTATTTCTACAGTTCTAGGGAAATAACTCCTATAAACTCAGCACGTTAATTTCACAGGAATTATGCCTTATATGACATTTGTGCCACTATCTTACCAAGCAGAAAATACAGTTAAAAATATATATCCTTCATGTCAAATGTTAAGTGCATGGTCCTTTAGGCTTAACTCAAGTAAAACAAAAATATTATGTACTTTACTACCAGATTTCTTCTCTACTAGATTACAATTAGCAGCCTTTCCCTGGCACAGGTATCAGAAGGAAAACATCTCTGCCTACTGCATACTTACCACATCACAAAATCAACTGCCATTCACAATATGCATTTTGCATCAAAGTGTCAATATCACTGCAGAAAAATAGTTTTGATATGCCAAGAAAATTCAGCCTTTCATGGCCAAAGCCAAAAAATCTTAATATTATTGGAGATCATCCAGCCTTCTACCAGAAACAAGGCTCTGAACTAGCCACTCTTTCTAGACTTTAAACTTAGTCATGGGGATGGGGGAGGCATTGGAGGAGTGTTAAGTTAAAAATTTCTTTTGTAAATATTTTTATGAATGACACAAGCTAAAAATTTCAAAAGCACTTATGTGACCTGAAAGACCAGTTCTCACTATAAGAATGCATTTTTAGTGACTGAACAGCAGAGTTTCAAAGGCATTTAAGTATGGTAACCTTTTGAAAAGATGTTACATGGTTACAAACCTCCTCCAGACCTTTCCAAGATAAAAATGGCAAATCAAGCATATTATAACTCTATTCTCATGTCTTCATGCATGAAGGCATTATTGTGGAAATAAAGTTGTCAAAACCAGCACATCAACCATGGTAAATAAAGATTTGCAGAACTGGTTCTATGTCATACTATGTAATTGCACAGTGTTAACATTCACAGTGTGTGCAGGTAAAGTCCTGGAGGCATACAGAGTACTAGATTTCTTGTAAATTTTCTCTCTTTATTAGAAAAAAAGAGTAAATTTAAGAAAACTGATGTTGAAATTCTTCTTGAATTTCTTTTTTTTGTCAAAAATTTTAACTTCTGACAATAAAAACATTGTATTGTTACAGCCCCAAGCTGATATGTTTAGGACCAAGATCTGAAACTATAAAGTTCTTAGCTTGTACCACTCCTCACTGACTCACTTTGTTGAGGAGTGAGAAGAAATCTTCGTTGAGGAGGAGTGGACGTATAAAGCATGTCATGGAAAATAATTTCTAAATTGGGTAACTATCTCATGACAACAGACTGAAAGAAAATGTTTGATCATACACAGCTAAAATGAATTTTTAAAAAACTTTAGAAATAAAAGAAAAGGATTAAATGTAGGGGAAATGAATAAATAAACCCTCTTCCCCCCACAAAAAGTATAAATAACATATCCTATATACCTTGGATATAATCGTCATCATATACACCAAAAAGCTTCAGTTGCACAACTTTTGAAGGGGAAAATTGCCATAGAAATTACATCAGAAGTCAGAGCGAGAAAATTAATCTTATATTTTAGAATTTCATTTTAGTCTTGGCTGTTCTCTGTTAAAAGATGTAAACTTAACTAATTCTTGGGATTCTTTAGTGGATTTGTTTACATAAATACCAGTATATGGATTTACCCATGAACATATATGAATCATAATGCACTTGAATATACCCACCACTCAGATTTCTTTTTCAGGCAGTTTATTAATGGGCCCAGGAATATCACGAGAGTCTAACCATCAAGATACATTTTCCTAACATATTTCTGCTAGCCTTTAAAATTGTATCTTATAGCAGTTGGCAACAGTACTGCAATGTCTATATCTAAAGCCAGAATTTGCATCAGCAGTACATTGATAAAGTTAATGAAGCTTAAAATGATTAAGTAGATGTTTCAATGATGTTTCAATAATTGGTTATTAATATTGAAATGAAAACTGAATCCACTGTGGTTATCAGCTCTAAAAAATTTTATGTTTAAAATAGTAGCAGAAGCTAATTACCATTTATTAACTCCAGAAAATTTCAGTGTGTTGTTTACAAATGGCCTAAGCAGCAATATTCAAGTCATTTTGCATGCAAGACTTCTTTTAAAAAGAAATTCTTAATCTTACAAAGGTTTGGGGTGGTGATAAGTTGCAACACAGAAAGCCCAGCACTGTGACTTTGCAACAGAGAATAACAGATTCAAACTTTCAGGATCTTTGTGAAAATCAGTATCATTCATCAAAGGACACTTGTTTGCCAGCTCTTATGGCACCTATGACAAATTTTCTTTGGTTTATAGCAAAGAGGTCTCTGGCTATGCTTAGCATTACAAACTCATTTTTCTTGAATCAAGCCTGTCTTAGACTCCTGACACAATGCAGAGAAGGAAAAAACTCTACGATGCTTTCTTTACCTGGTGAAAAAATGTACAACGTACACCAAGTTAGAAGAGACCAAAAAGTCCCTGTCTACTCCACTGTTCAAGAGTGCTGATAGGAAAGTGTTTGTTGGCACCTCAGCATCTAGATTTGCACCATCCCAAGAGGGATGGCTGGCACGGATTTCTTGTGTTCTCCTTTATCATCTGTCCTGAAAGAACAGGTGGAATGAGGGAGTGCTTATGTTGCTGAGGAAGAAGAGAAACAAATCGCTCCATCAGCACACACAAAAAGTAAATATGAGGGTACAGGTGCAGTAAGTGGAGCCCTCTGCTAACCCATTCCCACACATAATCTAACAAGCACTTCTACAGCAGATCTAGAGGATCTTGTGTTCCTGTATCAGCTATGCCACTTAACCACATCTTCTCTTTTATGGGATCAGGCAGAGACTGATCTTCCTTCGCAAGAGTCTGCTTTCTGTTCCAGTGAATAACTGAACAAAGTACCCTCTAGAGGAGGGGCATGGCTGTGCCTCTGCACTTTCACTCTGTAGTGAAGTTAATGATGGTGACACCCTTTCCAAGGCCTTTGAGCTCTGCCTGCAAAAGGATATTGTAAATTTGGAGGACAAAGAGGGAAAGCCTTCCAAGTTGTCTATGTCATTTCTATCAGTAATGCCAAATAGGACACCCTATAAAAACGGTAAGAAACGGCAAGAGCATTGCCCCTTTGTGCCTCCCATGTTGTAGCAGAAATAATGGCTTTGCTGCCTGTTGGCAGAACCTCAGACTGTATTAAAACAGTTTTCAGACATATTTTTCTTTTTTTTTCTTCTTTCCATTTTGACAAATAGGCAGTAAATATAATTTGCCATTGGTTACACTCAGAAATAATGCCTGTGGGCATATGGAAGGAATGACATTAACAACTGGTAGGCAATATCAACCAGTTCTGAACTCTCCATTTCTCATTATTTCACAAGATAAGAATCACAGCATATACTAGTAACCAATTCAAGCTGAGATAGGTAGGTAGATAGAATAGCAGTCTCTCGTTTGTGATTTTGCACTTCTTGCAAGCTAAAAAAATCTTCAGCTATAACCTTAGAAAACTTCATATTCAAGAGCTAAGTTCTCTGTGTAACACACACTTCAAAAAACATCAGGTATACCCTGTAATTATGGAACAATGGACAAGTAAAATCTGAATGTAATTCCTTGTGAAGAGCTGTGGGTTGCCAGTGGTGGCTTAAAAGCTTCAGGGAAACTCTCTGAGAATATTTGGACAAATGCAAGCTATTCAGTTTACTGATGTTCCTGACCTGTGTTTGGTGCTTGTGAACATGCTGACAGTGAAGTTTTACTCACAATAACATTTGGAAGAAGTTTCTATTATTGCCAGTGTGTACATTTGCACATAAATCTGAAAGCTAACATGAAGACAAACTTGCAAGACAATCTGTTATGGATTTCCCAGAGAGAACAGAAGCAATGAAAAGTAATTTCAATGACCAAGTATACAGCTCGAATAGCATGCAAGAAATACCGTTCATGCACAAACAATCCCCAGCAGAAAATATTAGCTCTCAGAAGCTTAAAGACACAATTCTGTCCAGTAATAAACCCTGGTGCCTCATTTGCAATAGTCAGCCAATACAATGACAGACCGAGGCTGCCACAACTAAAGGCAAGAGAATACAGACAGATTGTCAAATAATCACCTACAGAGGAAAAGTAGCAGTTTTGGAATATGCAAGATCTGAAAAGAATAATCAAATGCAATTCTGGATATGCAGTAGAAGAGATTCAACACTGCCAGCCTCTGCATTTAAACACCTAACTTTGTATTGCCTAGACAAAAGAACCACCTCTGCTCTCTAAGATGCAGTTTCAGTTCCTTTCTTTGTGTCCCTATTAAAAGATTTGAAAAAACCCCACAAAAGTACTGAATATCTGGCATAAGTATATGATTACACATTTCCATCAAATTAGCCAAGGAGGCACCTTGGGCAGGCCATTTGGACTCTGTTTCTCTATTGCCTGCCACTGTTCATATTCACTGGAGGATGCACACAATGTCCCATCACAAAGACATTTCTGGTTGGCTCCTTGATAAGAAACTTTCTTTTTGTGCTGTGAACCACTGCTTCAGAAGAAAACCCTAGACTGACCTTGCCTTGTTGAGATGTGCTTCATGCTTCAACATGGTAAATACATTAGAAATACATCTTAATATGACCTGGGTAGCTTTGCAAGTTTCAATGAACAAAAGTCCACACCTAAGCCTCACAACAATTCTTCCTTCCATACATAAAATACTTCCAGCAATACTTGGAAGTGATTTGTTTCATGTTCAGCATGGGCTACCTACATCTAGGTAGCCTGTAAGCAGAGGTGGGGATACACACTCAATTCATCTTTTTGCTAGATATTTTGTCATGATGTTGGCATTCCCACAGTAGCATATACTTTATGTCTTTAAGAAGACATAAACTTTTATGTCTTCTTCCTCTTCACCAGCAGAAATGCCTTAGACTCATTTTAGCAAAATTTTCACACAGAAAGTCCCATAAGTAATTAGGGATTAGATTTGTACCATAAGTAATTAGGGATTAGACTTGTATAGTACCTTAAAACTGAGCCTCCTCTATGAACAGAAAACAATCCTTTTGTTCACTGCAGTCTTCACCTTTCCTGTAACTTCAGCTCAGATCCTCAGTCTTGTTTTGCAATTATCAAAGTCAGTACGGTATCCAGGGAGATACCCTTGCTGTTGTTAGTGGCATTGTCTCTTAAGTTCCCAAACAAAACACTCCATCCCCATAATCACACCATGTGCAGTGCTCCAGGCCCCACTGTGTGAGGGTACTGAGCTGGGAAAATGTGATTGTCACATTCATATGGGGGGTGTTCTGACTCTGGGTACTGCCTCTGGTGACTTAGCTGACTGATGGGCAGCAGCGTGCTGTAGTTCAATGGGCATAAGTCAAGATTTAAGTATTGAGACTGGCAGAAAAGAAAGATTAAAGTCCAACAAGCATTCAGATCAAAGAGACAGTGCCTTGGTCTTACGTAAGGATGGCTGCATCTGGAATAAATCCAGACACTGGAGCACTGAGCTTTGAAATGAGAACTAGGAAAATATTGGCAATAAATCTCCTGATTTTCTTGTACAATATCAAGTCTTCAAAAGGGACAGGAATATGCTATCTGATCCAGCCAGAAACTTCCAGAATTAACAGGCCTCTTCAGGATTTGTTGAACACCATGAGTTGGTATATTCTTCTTTTGCTTCCAGATTTTTCAATCTGATATGAAACAGGCTTAGACCAGACTGCTACAGGAGCCAGTATAATAAACACAGATGCATAACCAGTGAGCAGAGGAACAGCTCAGCACAGAGGGTGCCCAGGGTCTTTTGTATGTCTGAAAAACCACACAGTTAATGCAAAAAAGTCCTGGCATCCCAAACTAAATTGAAGAGAAGGTTTGTGCAATTTGGCTAGAGGTTAGGAAAAAAAGGATTTCAATCCCTGTAATGATACTCATGTGGAGTTTTTCATAAGCAATACAAAATGAATCATCTGCCACCACAGTGTAGGAAGAAATCATTGAATCTGATGGTAGAAGGAATACCTGACTGAAATAAGAAACTGGTGTTTGTTCCTTTTTTCCAGTCCATTATTTTATATTCCTATGCTCATATGACTGAGATGAGTCAAGTAATTATATAAATTGTGGAATAGCCATGCATAGACTGCAACACCTGCTGAAAACTGGGACAGTGAGAGCCTAAATTAGCAAGAAATAGTCTTTTAACCTCTCTCATCCAAGGTCAGACTAGACAGAGCTTTCTCCATTATAAGCCTTAGAGAAAATGTCTTCCCACCCCACTAGCATATTTCAGGAGACCAAGTTAAGAAATCAATTATTTAAGTTTCATTATACCTATGATGAGACCTTCCTCAGACAAAATGGACTTTTCACCCCGGCAAGACAACTGAGTGGGACATCATCTTGCTCACTGAAATACAGCAAGTTTGCGAGTTCATAGAGTGAATTTTTCTGAACTTCAGACTCTTTCTGATACTTCTGTCTCTTAACCTTTTAGTAATGACAGCATCTCCTCCCAATTCAGAGGAACCATCAACAAAATTTTCTAAAAGGTTTCAAACAAAAATAAAGCAGTGTCCCATTTTTAATGCACTTAGAACTATAGCACATCTGACAAGTTTTATTTTTCTTCACATATAAACCATTCTTATTTGTATTCTGTTATATTCAAATTCTTCTATTAATCTTCTTTTCTTTATATTTTCAAGCAATTTACTGTGTGCTAAAGGAAGAGGAGGTCACAGTCTATAAATTCCAAAATCATCACAAGTGCCTTTTTAAATCATAAGCCTGGTATTTGCTATTCATGAGTACCACTGTAAAAGCTACTTCTATAAGCAAAGACATTTAATTCATGGCAAACAGAAAAATAATACAAAGGAAATTTTACCAGACATTCTTTGGTTTTCAAATGTGGTTACATTCCATTTAATCCTCGCAGTAGGTAATGTATTTATGATGAGATTTCTTTTTTTTTTTTAACCCCACCACCAACATGTAAATTCTACAGAAATATCTTCAAGGCCAGGCACCTTGAATACTCTTGCTTTGATGGTGGTATTTGCAACCTCATTCATTCTTTTTTTTTTCACGTAAGTAGACTGGTTAAAGTTGACTAAAAGTTTAAATGTGTTTGTTTAATTTAAACAACACTTTGGCTTCATTTTAGGGATAGAATGCTCATGGATAGTTTGCTTACTTAATTTTATGCCCAAATTTCTGAGGCAGCAGGGAAAGCTCTGGTCACCCTGACTTTCCTGGCAATTCAGAGAAAAAGAAATCCCACAAAATTTTGGCAGAGGAATGATATTTTGAAGTTTATTCTAAGCGTAAGGTCTATTACACAGCAGTATAGGGTACCTGCAGTTAGGGTGCTATGAGAATCCTACATATCTTTACATTTATTTAAGGGATAATCTTTATTTCTTACGGCTTTGCTACACAGTGCCATAAACAGCTGCTGAGATTAATAACAAATTAATTAATAACAAATCAACTTCCAGAGATGTATATAGAGAGCACACAACAGGGCCAATGAGGGAACCTAACAGTATTTTAAAGTAAACCACACATAATAGGAGACAGCAATATTTTTCTCCTCTTGGAAGAGGCTTTGCAGATCTGTACTCTCTTGAACTTTCTGGTAACATACAGTATGCACTAGATACATAAGGATATGTAAGATCTGAAGTCTGCACTGATGAGGAGACACAGGGAATGGAAAGACTAATTAAAGTTTGCTGTAAAGTGAAAGCACATTAGCTAAAGCTCATTAGATTCCTGTGTGGGTACTTTGCTTCTGAGTGAGAGGGTCCACACTGAGCTGACTGCACTTCAGCTTACATGATTTTACATCACACTCTAACTTACTGTACTTCACTTTACTGGACATGTGCCTTAAAATGTTTCCTAAATATTTCCACAGTGAAGTAAAATCTCCAAACAAATGAAGAAGGGGCTCCAAGTGCCAGGTTGGAAAAGGCAATGAGACTTTTAAGAGACAGTTAAAGCTCCTAAGGCCAATGACTGCAGCAGAAGCCGGCAGGGGTGGCTGCAGCCACCTGCTTGTGCCACCCTGTTACTGCTCCTTGTGCCACAGCAGAGGCTGCAGAAGAGGCAACACGTACTCACCTCAATTGCCACAATCTGCTCCTCACCCACAGTGCTCCTGCTGCCCATCAGGAGCCCTGCAGGAGCAGCAGACATGTAGTCAATGGCAGTGACTCTTAGAGCCATAAGAGATAGGAGCCAGAATAAATAATGCCAAACCCGAACACATGACACAACACAGAGGACACTGAGACGAGTTATCAGACCTAAACTCCAAAACACCCACCAGCAGTCCCTGCAGGACTCTACAGGGACAGAGAACCTTTCCTCAGCACCCTCTTTGAATACCAAATATTGCTGCCCTCCAGAAATCAAAATCTGATGGTCACTTCTTCCTAAGGGTTAGAAATTACGTTCTCAGTTAAAAAAAGTTTATGGCTAATATAGTCAAATTATGGAAATTAGTAATAAGCACCAGTCTCAAATGCAACATCAAAAATAATGCAATGAAAGGTTCCAGATCAAATGGATCTTCTTCACTTAGCGTAGAAACATATCTTTCTCTGCTTCAGCTTCTCTTTTATATGGCAATCTGTGACTCGACACATTGAAATCCAAAGACAGAGAGGTTTAACTAGTGGAGCAAGTAGAAAATGTGCTTAAGATAATTTAAGCTTGATTTCTTTTACTATATAGTGTAAAGAGAACAAAAATATGTGCTAATTTTGATTAAACTAGTTTAACTTTTAATGTAATAAATTAAAATTTACACCCCTCACACTTCTTAAACATGAATTATTTAAACGTTTTCAACATAAGCTTAATGGTTATTTGTTCTGAATATTGCTATTTTTCAATAGCACGGTAAACACAATGGAAAGAGGATTAGTGGAGTCTTGTATTTGCAAATTTACAAAGCTAGAAGTATTTGCAGACTTATGAAATCTAAGAGATACCTTGTTATGTAATTTATTTTGGACAATCGTTAAATAATATTTCTAAAGAGTACACTATGTTTAGAGCAAACTCTAAAATCTTAGACAAAAAAATTAAGTTTAGTTATAAAAAACCTCAAATTTGTGTGAATTAGAAATATAATTTATTACATCACAATCTTGCTATGGATATGTTATACAAAAAAAATTGATGATTACATTTTCAAAATTATTTTTCTTTACAAGTCACCCACTTCTACTGAAATAGATCAAGAAATAACCACAAGAGTGGCACATTTAACATTCCTCTATGTCTGTGGGTAGGCATAGTTATACTCTTCTAATAAAAAGTATTAGTTTTCCAATAATTGGCCTAAATCCAGAAATCAGTTCCCAAAAGGATTAGGAACAGCAGTGGTTTAGTTTCATTGGCTACATCCACTCATTTCACCTGCACTAGTTAACAGAAAGGAGAACTGACTCAGTTGGAAATTTAAAAACTATATTTCTGTCTTTGACTGAAACTGCAATATGGCACTTCCTCTCCAAATGAAAGACAATGTGCTCCTCTCAGGCTCAGTGACTGCTCAGTAAGCCTGCTGAAATTACCAAACAACAAAGTTCTCTAAGTACTAATAAGATATAACTTTAGGACAATGTCACCTGCAAGTCTTTATATTTTTACATCTTCTTTACCCTCTGCTTTATATTTCTGCCTTGTTTATTTTATAAGAGCCACTTACTTAAATAAATGATAGTAAAAATGTAGGTTGAGGGCTTTTTAGTGAGAATAATGCATTGTTTTCCTATGTTTTTTGTATTTTCTATGCAGGAATGGATCAGTGTGGTGTCATTGCCCTAGTACTCCTTATCTCTAGGTGCTGTCATTACTGATACCTGTTATCAGAGATGTGTATCATATTAGTAAGTACCTCATCACAGAAATATCAGCTTTTTCCTTTGATGCTGGAGCATGCAGTACTGATTTCTACATATGTACTGCATTACCATAGAGGCTTAGCTAAAAATAGCTACTACCTCACAGAAGGAGCCCTGAGGTTGTGTGGGGATTAAACTAGAAACACTCAGGATGCCAAAAGCACCTTCCTCAGGAAAATACCAAAAAGGATTTACTCAGATTTTACCAATCTTCCCCCAAAGAAACACTTGCAAATTGTTTGAGGAAAGCATGTTTAATGCTAAATACATTGGCATCAACAATTAACCAGATTAGAGGGCATTTAATTTATCAGAAGCTTCATAGGAAAAACATTGATCTAATTCCCAGAAAACAGGCAGCTGTTGGTGTCATAGAAAATGGAGTTGCAGGAACGTGAAGAAGTGCTGCTCCTTGCTTGGAATACCAGGATTCCTCACACATTTAAGGTTTTGTTTGTCTCTGTCTGCTCTCACGCTAGCTTAGCTTTGCTGCATTGAGGTTTGAGAATTGTGACTCCTGTCTGTGCCTCAGCTGTTTTTATGTCCCTAGTCAATTTGATTCTAGTGTTTGAGCATGGCATATTAGAGGAGCAATGTGGCAAAGCTTTCCTGCCCAGATACATGATGAAGATCATAAAATCCCACACATAAAGAGCTGTGCAGAAAAACAAAAAACAAAACAAAACAGGCTAATTTTTCTGCCCTTTCAGTATAATTTAACCAATATTTTCTATGACAAAAATTTTTATTAAACTTAAAACTGAAAAACTTCCAGTTTGGAGAACTTGGAAACCAAATTCCCATAAGGTTTTTGTTTTGTCAAGTGTGCACCTTCCAACAAGAGCTGAGTACACTACCAAGCTCCCGATCAGCTCAGCTGTCCTGCCCGATAAGGAGACTGAGTTATAATGCAATTCTATTCAGGGTAAAACAGCAAAATAGAAGAATTGAAAGTGGCAACTGTCACATTAAGTACGCAGGCTTACCTTGCACTGCACACTGGAAGAACACAGAAAATAAGGTTCCAATATAATATCTGCTTCAGCATCTGCCTTCCTCACAATAACAAGATATAGAGTGTGTTATCTACAGGAGAAATGCAGAAGTTTCAATATTTCCATAAAGACTGCCTGGTTGGCACTGTGCTATGTGCATTTCTGGGAGTGTCCTGGCAGCACTGGCTGCTACATTTGCATTCCACTCATATCACACCTGCTGGCACAACAGCTCTCCAACGCAGATTTTGTCTCCTGACTTCCCTCATTCTGTTTACAAGTAACATGTTAACATTGTTAACACTGAAAATACACAGCTTCTCTTAGTGCATAGTATTACTCATCCCAGTGGTGCATGTGCTGACCAAATTACTTATCAAACTTCATTCAAAACACAGTTTCATTTGCCTTTGTGATGACACCTGGAGGATGTCACAAAGCACTGGCTCTGTACTCCTCTCCTGGACAGATTTCCTTCACATTTTTCAACTTCTTTCAGTAACTTTCCATTCCTCCACATATTAAAAGTTAGAGTGCTAGACTTTTTTAAAGATTTACAGAATACTTTAGAAGGCAAAAGATTAGATTTGTATTTTTTTAAAACTCCTCCAACCTTGACACTATTGGCACAATAGTTTTCTCCTGACTTGCTAAATGCATTTCCTCAACTATCAAAAGCATAGAGTAATATTACCTTTCTCTGCAGGACATTTAATCCAGGGAGAACTAACTGTTCATTGGTTTAGAACTTGCCCAAATACATCTTCAGATCATTTAATCATACCACATAGTCACACCTTTAATTTGCACCGTCTATGCAAGATTTCAAAGTATTTTTTCACTCCTTTGATCTCTCAGTAAAAATCAGTCTGATCCTTGATACCACATTGGGTTTGCTGACTTTCTCTTTGAATTGAGCTAGCCCACAACCGTGCTGAACTGCCACTCTCTCTCGGCAGAGCCTCATCAAAGGAGCATCTGTGTCCAGAAACTGGATTTACTTTGCAGTCAAGGGAAAAACACCCATATGGTTCTCCATGACTCATACAGAATTTTATGTGAATCAGTGATAATGGTCACTAAACTCCAAATCTGGATATTTTTAAAAGTTCCTGCTTGTATTTGCAAACTCCAGTAAAAACTCAAAAAGATGCAAAATATTAATAATCTGTTGAAATATATATGTTCCCTTTCTTCTGTCTCTCATCCACTAATGTGAATAAAATCAAATGCAACAGAATAATTGAAGTAGGAACTGTTGGAACATGAGTTTTCTTAATAATCTCCCATGCTGCTTTGCATTTTTCCAGATCAAAGAAGTGATGAAAGTAGAAGGGATGTAGAAAATAGCTACATTGCTACTATCAAATGCTGAAATATTTTCACACTAATGCCTCATGTGTCAATAGCAGAGTTTAGACCACTACCTTATGCTGTTAATGTTCTAGTGACCTGCATGAAGCTACTTACCAAAATGGAGAGAAACATGAATGGCACCATTCCCTATTACACAACTTATTGTTACAGTGGAACTGAACCAAGAGTTTTCTGCTGACAGCAGATTTTATTCTTCCTCTCTTAACAATCCTGTTGTTTCCTTCTTTTTCAGACTTCCCTGATCACTCAGAAGAGCTTTCCCAGACCACTGTTACAACAGCATTTTAAAAAAATACTTTTTCTTCCTTTCTTGGAATACTTTTTGACAATTTAGCAAGCTCTACATATGTAATTAGGTACTGCCAAAACTGAGAAAAATTACACATGGCACAGGCTAAAGCAAGGAGAAGAGAAAAAAATATATATTAGTCATCAGCAACATCAGCCTATTGATTTGGATCAATTCCTAATAGAAATCCACAGGCTTGCAGATCCTGGAGTCTTCAGCAGAAATTCTCAATCTGCCATGCTCACTGATCTGCCTTACATCTTCCTGATAGCCCTTGCCCCTCCAAATTTTATACTCTAAACAGACACAGCAAACAGCTGACAGGAAGACAGAATACTCAAAACTCATCCAACATTTCAGGGTCAAGAGCAGAATTTGGCTTCTTTAGTCTCAGATCAGCATCAATCAAAAGGCAGTGCGAGCTTAAACTTTCAAGGCCTTCTCATGTGAGTTTTTCCATTTCTGGCATCCTGGTAGTTTCTTGGTCTGATTTTACTTCATGGGCCTGCAGATTTTTTACTTAAAGTCTAAAAGGATATATAGACAAGAGGGAGTTCCAAGTACCAGTTTGTATCAGTACTTTTAACTGTATTACTATCCTTAACAGAGAAGTATTAGCAAAAAGATGCATCACAACAGAATAAATCTCAACCAAAAACAATTCAAGATGTTTATAAATGTTGTTAAGAGTCTATCTTGTTAGCACACTAAGATATAGGCAGGCAAGCAGCTTGGTTCATAAATACCTAAATCAAAAGATAATCTTCAGTCATGGATCAGCCTGCTAGGTGCCCATACACAGTGTAATAAACTGAGGTACACAAAAATAGGTGATGCTAGACAGATTTTCTGTATCATTCTCTCTTCATGAGTCTTACATCAAGAAAAGTGGAATATTAAATTGTGATATATAAAAATGCTACAAATCCTCTAATATAAAGCATGTGCATGGCCATTGTTAAGAATGGAACTTCACAATGCAACACAGAAGTTGTTCTCTTCTTACACTAACTTGTCTGTAACAGGAAATGGGAAAGCACAGAACCCAATGGATATGTCTAAACCTAAAACAAAGGAGAAAAAAAACCAACAAGGTGAGTCCATCGCAAATATTTGGAGACACTGGTATCACCTCCAGGGGACAATTTCTAGAAAAGTGCAGTAGAAGAATGATTACATCATGGCTCAGCTCCTTGCTTGATAAAGACCTAATTAATTAAGCAGGTTTATTAGCTGAAGGTCCAAATAGGAGCTCAGCCTGAAATTTTTTATCACGTACAAGTATCCTTGCCATACTCTGAAGAAGGAAAGCTTATATCTCAAATAAGCCAACTTTGTTGGCTTATTTGAGAAACAAGTTCACTTTCTTCTTTTTTTCCCTGCACACAGAACCAAATGTGTGCAGCAGCTACAGACAGCAGCCACAAAGCCAGCTCATCAGCCCCCACCCAGCACAGCAGCAACCAAGCCACAGAGGCTTCAACAATAATAGTATTGTTGGGTATGAGTGAGTCCCAACCCACTCTAATTCTGCATCCACCATCCTGCTGCCATACCAGTCACACAGGTGTGCCAAGTCACCAGCAACAGCCCCAACCCCTGATCCCACAGCCTGTGGGGTATCTGAGTCTGCAGAAATTTTACAGTGACCCGTCTGAACCCAAACCTACTCAAGCCTCGGAAACCATAACCCCTGTGCTGGAAGCAGCAGCTCCCGTCAGAACAGAACTGAGCAAACTTAGATGCCCCTTTTGGAAACAACCCGAAAAAACCTAAATAATTTGTTCAAAATGAACGATCCAAATGTACATATCCATGCCAGATGACAATCTAAAGTTCATCCAACCTAGTACCAGACCAATGACATCTTCCAGATGGAATTTTGTGTAACAGATATTTCTAACACCACCACTTATAACACAGTGCATTGTAAGATTTGTTATCTGAAAATGCCAGCAATGATTGATAATTAAGTCTGTAAAAACCCCATAAAAACTTGTTGCAATTAACAAAGTAAAAATAATTTTAGGTTACAACTCTATACCAAACTAACCTGACTATCCACACTTTTTTGTGGTTTTGGTTTTAGAAATAAACCTGAAAGCCCTGAAATTTGGAAGTCAGAATCTGTCTTAAATCTTTTGTTGTTTTGAACAAATTTATCAGCCTTTGCTAGCTCCCAGAAACATTATATTTCTGTTTTCAAAAAATATAAAACTACCCTGGGAAGATGAAAATGTGAAATCTAAAAGGTCTATCATTAAAAATATTTGCTTTCTGGCACACAAACAGCAAGAAACATCAATATGAGCAAAATATATATAACATTTTCGGCCCCTATTTTAAACCCCTGATTTAAACAATAGAATAACTTCCTTGATGAGCATATGTGGAATAGTAATTGAAAATCAACAAGCCTGTTCTTATACAGCTCTCCTCTATATTACAGCTTTTGAGATCAGTATAATTTCACTAATGCATTAACACTTTTTATATCAGCTCTCAGCTTATTAGTTCCTAGATGAGCACCAAAAAGCTATGAACCCTTTAAACATTTTAAATAGAAATTTAAAAAAAAACCAAACCCCAAACCCCACCCAAACCCCACAGGAATAAAAGTATAGTCATAGAGTAAGTTTGAGGTAGAAAATGCAGTTCTTTCGTTCTTCTGTAACATATTTATTGTGTATTTGTTCACAACAACCTGCATGCTAATATTGTATCTGCTTATACTCTTCCTCTGTTGAGGGGAAAAAAAGAAGTGTAGATTTTTCCCCTAATTAGGGAAATTACTAAATTTGCTGTCAGCAATGCATTACTATCACAGAACAGTAATTTCAGAGACCTATGAAAACCAGTTATAAATAAGTGTAATTTTTTTCCATTTGGAAACACAAAGAAATGCATTTTATCAAGGTAGATGAAAGTAAAATTCTGCAGTACAGTCTCCTTCAAAGTTTTTTTGCAGTGTGTTTAACAAGGAGAATAAAAAATCACTGAGAATAATTTATTCAGGCATTTATCTATTGGTGTTTTGTAAATTCCATATCAACAAACTGCAATTACAGTTCCCACTACTGTATCTTCAACGGAGAGTTTTATAAAGACTTATGCATCCAATTAGGAGGATAGTTCATGTGACACATGAAGTCCTGGGGCACATCATTTCAATCATATGCTGTTGTTCCTGACTACTGACTAGGTGGATTCACTTCACAACACTCTGTTTTAATTCATTATAATTATTTCATTATAACTCAAATTTATTTCTTGCTCCAGAAAATCTCATACAAGAAGCTGCAATAGACAGGCTCTGTGTATATTAGACAATTTTGCACTTGTCTGGGTACTCATGATCTGTGAATACCAGAGATGCACAAATACACTGAGTCTTAATTTCAGCTCAGCAAACAGTTCATGACAGATTTTATGCTGCTGATCAGCCATATTTCTACATTTATTTTCATGGGTTTTGCTCTTTAAGGAGCTGGGTGTAGTCACAACATTTCAAAGCAGCATTCTCTTTCAGATCAGTAAGAAAAATATAAAGAGGAGAAGTATGAAATTGCCAAAATTTCATTCTGCAACTAAATTTCTTTAGCTTTCAAAAAATTAGCCTGATGCATTTTGATTCAAAACCCCAGGGATGGGTGCAGATCAGTGACAGTTCTTTTCAGTGTGCTCACTGCAAAGTTGTGTCCCTTTTTACCCCACTCCTCTGCCTGGGATAGGAAATCCTTCTCTCCATAGTATTGGCGTAGTCGACTCCATCCACACTGTGTACACAGGCACGTGAAACCCACAATTACCATGTCATTCTAAGTATCACGACAGGAGGCACAGCCCATCAGGGAACCCGTGAGATCAGGATGTCTAAGAAAATTTCAACTGATAGACAGCTGTGCTTTACCTATTAAAAAGCATTCAACTCAACTGCATAGCTAAATTTGGATCAAATAAAGGGAAAACAATAATTTTAAATTCTATGGACTAAAATTCTGTACTTTATATTTGAGAAATCATTACAGAAAAAAAATTCTAGCCAGAGATCTTTCTTTATGTTTCAACTATTCTACTTACTGCTCTGCTTATACACCACTGTGGGATTTCTTGTTATGGTCTTCATTTCCTCTGAACTTGTCCCTGTGCTCTTAGTTCCAGGAATTTTAACATTTTTCTAAGGATAAAGTTTTCAAAGCTCCTTGCTTAATGACCAAATCTCATTACCTGAGATTTGGGGTTACACTTTAGGAATATTATCTGGCATCTCTGTGATATGAAATTCTGCATTTTCATATCATACTTGTTTGAGAATAATAGGCTTTTTTCCCACCAATGCTGCCAATACTTGAAACCAAGCTCTCTTTTGTTGTTTCCATACAAGCTCTTCACTTTCCCTTATTTTCAGTTTATATAACGCCGATGTGAATTTAATCCTGAGGTTGCTGGTATTAGCACCACAAAATACTCTGTATTCCACAAACATTATCATCTAAATAGACAATGAAAATCAAAGAAAAATAAAGTCTGAATAAATTAAATAGGACAACTAGATTTCTGCATTATCTGCTTATTCCTTTTCTTCCTCATAGTCCTATAGTTTGCAAAATATTTTTTATTTTTATTTGCAAAATATCTTTTTGAGATGCTGGATGGGAGTGGAAAGACTGGTATTTATTGTCCCTTTTCAACATAATAAAAACTCTAAAAACAATTCCATCACGTTTAATCATTTTAATTATAAGTTTATTGCTCAATTTTCAAATCTTCTGGGGCATTAAATTAGACAATGTTGTAGTATTTATGTCTTTATAATATTTTGGGAGACATCATAGAAGACCCTCATGAAACCACTCTATTCTGCTGTTATCTGCACTCAAAAGTAGAGTGAAACCAATGTAGGACAAGAACAAAAATTGGCAGTAAACAAGAAAAAGCTATGTAAAACAGCTACTTTCACTGTCCCAAAGTGTATTTCACTGTTCAAAGAACAGGGCTAGTTTAGAGAACACTTTCTGTTTCTCCTACCCAAATCTTAATTTCTGGAAACAGAAAGAAATAGAAAGCTGAGTTTCTCAGATATCATTTTCAGTTGAAAGAGGGTCAATAGATAAAGTTGCTCAGAAGCAGTACAGAAATGAACTGCAGGGAGGAATAAACTGGTGATCCAGTCGTGATGAGGAAAACAAGATCTATTTCATGGAAGCCTCAAACTCTACCTTAAATCCCACAAAGACTGGTTTGCAGTAGCTAGAACTTGAATCCTGCTTGTCACTATAGTGTTGGTATAGTCACCAAAGTAACATCAGAGTCCTGTTCCTCCACAGATTTTTATTTTCTCTAATCTCTCCCCTGGCTGCTTTCTTGGCTCCTGTCATTAGAACACCAAGAGTACAGCATCAAAAAGAGATGCTCGCCCTATTACCCGCTTCAACTCAACCGCCCGGAGCCACGTATTTTACTGCTAATAGAATAATACCACATTGTGTGATTTTTGAAGGGGACAAACACTATTGGAAGTGAATAAACACTAATTGTAAGCATGGGAAGGATTCAGTTCATTTTAAAAATCGCAGCTTTTCAGGATGAGTGAGTCAGAGGAATGTATGTACTTACACCACCACGACGAAGGTCGCAGTATTTCCAGAAGTTTTCACACCATCTCGTACAGATATGTCTGGTCTGCAGGCAATCATTTTAACTTTTTCCCCATGTTAAGTTTCTCTTTCTGAAACCCATTGAAAAGTTTCTTGAACAAATACCTGACTAATCCTAACAAGCCATATGTTAGATCCTAAGGGCAGTCTAAGACAACACAGCAGAGCAGCCTGAAAAGTTACTAGATACTATAATCTGCACAGTTGGGTGGCTGAAACCTGCAGATCATGCTAATTAAAGGGGAAATGGGAAGAGGTTAATAAAAAGAGTCTATCTCTAAATAAACCTACTACTAACAAATGCTAAGTTTCAACCTGCTAGTTTTTTCTAACTAGAGAGAAGCTAAGTTAAAAGAAACGGAAAAAAAAAATACTTGTGTAACATTTGTATATCAAATGGATATATTTTCCCTACTACATTTAAAGGACTTTTTTTTTCTCAATGCTATATTTAATTTTGAATGAACTGCCAGGCAACGCTTAAGGGGCCAGACTAGAGTCCATCCAACAGTGTAGTCTTATTTTGAGGATTTTAAATCAGTGCTTAGGGTCCCTTCTAGCTCTCCTTACAAACAAGACTTTCACGCAACAGAAAAGGCTGCAGTGGTGTCAATAGTCACTACTACACCTGCAGAGGATGGAAATCACAAAACATTGTGATTACTCTCCTCTCAATCTAATTAATGTGTTTCCATTTCTCATTATTGTTTTCCGCACATTGGTATAAAAAAGAAAGCAGAAGACTCTCCCACTGCTGAAACATATAATCCCAGGGTCTTCCTTCTTTGCTTGTTTTTGATGTAGATACCTGGGAAGCTCTCATTCTCATACCCTTGGTAAGGAAAAAACCTTGCATCCTTCCCACAAATGAATGGAAAATATGCAGTTTTTCCCAGCCATCTCATTAAACCCATATCTCAGCCTATTCCATTAAAATTTAGCTCAGATGCATCTCTGATGTATTGAGCCAAGAACAACATAAGCAATCCAGCATTTGGATGCTTGGTTCAATTTTGGAGTACCAGTGCAAAGAGACATGGAAAAACTAGGGAAATTTCAGCAGAAGATCACTGGGATGGTCAGGACAAATATTTGCCCTATGAAAAGAAGCTGAGGAATCTGGGTTTGATCAGCCCAGAGAAGGGAATAGTTGGGAGAGCCATAACAGCAGCCCCAAGTAACTATGAGGAGGGTATAAAGATGACAGATCAGGGCAATTCTACGAGACATTCATCTTAAAATTCAGTCATTGGATTCCAATATTTCACTGTTTTTTTCTGCTGGCCACATTTCCTTTTTCATAACAGGTAGTCATTACTTTAAAAGTGTAATTCTATGTACTTTTATGACCATTTATCCTCTCCTGACTTCATTTAATATTATAGAAATCCATGTCACTACAGTAATGCAGTAGTAAAATATTTGGATAATTATACATGAAAAGTCTTATCCAAAATAGCACCAGTCAGAGAAAGAACCTTGAGAGTACTGTATCTTGCAAGAAATTTGAACATTCTAGTCACCTTTTTTGGTGTAAACATATATGTTAGCATTCAAAATGACATTGAAGTAATTTTAAATTAAAGCAGGATGATAGTTGAGAGCACTGTCTATTACAATCCAGGAATTTGGATGCAAAAATCTAAAGCAAAACAACCAAGCTAAATTATATTTCTTCAAACCACAAATTCCAGCCATAACAATCTCCTTTAGAGAGATTCAACTTTCAGTAGAACACTACCTTGAGGGAAATTGTCATTATTTCCCTTTCCTGGTTACTAACCAGTAATTTGCCACTGGGAAGGCACAACCCACTAACTCAAGGCAGTAATTTGTCACAAAACATCACAGACATTCTTTCTAGATATCAGCATGTAGTCCATTGATTTTATTACTTACAGGAGGGAGGCCCCACCAGGACAAGGAAAATGCAGGAAAATTCCACATCGGATGTTACCTGGGACTGAGCAATTCCTTATAGTGCCATCTTGAAATAAATCCACGTTTTCTTGCTCTCAGAAATTACAAAGTGGCCCTTTCCTCAAAATTATTCATGACTGTCTGAAGACAATAGTAGATTCTAAGAACATGTTCTTATGAGGCCATCCATCAATGGATATCTAAAGTAAAACCCTCCTGTGAGCCAATCTTTTCCCACTTTCAACCCCTCAAAAAATTCTAGTCATGGCAAAAACAGCATCACCAGAAATGGTCTATATTGTAAATCAAATAATAATAAATTACAGGGATCAATATTTCCTGTTCCATTTTTCGGAAATGCATATCACTCTGCCCTTCTCTATTGTAATCCTTTTCAATCAAAGAAGACCAGGTCATCCCACATGGTTCAGGGCTGAAGGTGGAAGGAAAAGATTAAATCTTTGCAAGAATGGGAATATTAAAAGAAAATCCTCACCAAAACAAACAGACACAAAAAAAATATTAAAACTGCAACAAAAAAACCCAGATAATTGCCCTTATTAAAGTTTAGTCTAATCATTTATATGATTATGTACATAAGGCTAAGCACCCCTATGTCTTTTCAAACCAGGGTAATAATGAGGAAGCTTACATTAAAATAGTATTCTTTTGAATGCAATTATCTTACAAAATACAACAAACCCAGGAATGAAACATAATTATGACACTCATCTTCCCCAATTACATCCAAACACCAAAGATCCTTAAGAATAAAATATAATTTTTGCACTCATCTTCTCACTTTTAAATAGTCCTTCCATCTGTATTGGCAAATTAAGCCCTGAAGAGAAATACAAATTTATGTGAAATTACTTAAAGTAACATCACTATTTTTAAGTACATGTAAAATTTTGAAATAAAATCTTCAGTTCTCAGATTGCCTCTTTATAATTTTTTTTTTTTGTCATTTTTATAGCCACGTACTGAGACCTGAGTGGTAAATACATTAACTAAATATTTGCACCACTAGGTGTGCTACTAGAACCTAATGTGTGTCAACTATATAAGGCATCAATATCCAAAATATAAAGCTTTATAATTTATTAGTAAAATTACATTCTCTATACCATGATAGCATTCCATTTTCTTCTCTTTGACTAAATGATCATTCCAAGCTGAAGACTTTCTGTTGTTCAGTGTAAGACCACTCACAATCTAAATATTGAGCCTGATTATGTGTAATACTATTGCTTTAAAGCACTGTAGAATGAGATTGAACAGTCCACTCACAGTGCAGTGCAATCAAGCTGTCAGTAAAGTCAAAGTAAATTAGACAAGGTCATATATCAGTATGGAAGGTTTACTATCTTGATTGTGTTCTCTGCAACTTCCTGCTCTCTTTTTGCTAAAAGTTACATCTCCTGCATTTTATATGAATCCTGAGTTGATCTTGTAAATGCTGAAATAAAGAGGAGAAAAACTTGAAACTCTTGAAGTATCGTAAGCTCTGCTGTCATTCATTAAGGAATTATGCTGGTTTTGCTGACCACCTGATAAATACTGACCAGTTCCAATCAGCAGTGATTCAAACATTACAGAAAAATAATAGAGGCCTCTTTTTTCTTTTTGTTAGGCCACTAAGAAATCTTAGCACCAGCAAATACTCTTTGCACTGACCTTCACTGCTCAGCTGTGACCTGAGCAACTCTGTTCAGCAGAAAGTATTACCAAAGCTCTAAAAGGAGCTGCATTTAATTAAGGCTAACTTAAAGTCAGTGCAAAGTGTCATAGCTTAAAGGAAAGGTCTCTCGGGATACCCAAGTCCTTCCCATATCTCATTAGAGTCCATATCCATTTAGAGTCACTGTGTACACTTCTCCACTTGCCATACCTGTATGCAGCATGCAGTAAATTTTCTTTGAGTGACATTTCTATGCAAAGATGGGGACAGGAGCTATCAGCCCTAGATGTTCCCTCCACAAGTGAGCAGCCCAACACTTTCTCAGCTCAAGCATGAAAAAGGTGATAAAAGGAGCCTCCATAAGGATGGCATTATATGAGGGGATGAAGAAAGGCCATCAGCCCACAAGCCCTCCTTAGCAGTCAGGTCAGCAGCGGTCTGAGATCATAAAGCATGGAGCATATCTTCAATGGGTGCTAAATCTGGGCCAAATTTACTTTCTGAAACAAAGCATCTGGCTTCTTAGAGTCTGATTAAAGGATGACACAATAATTTTCAAAACCAAGGTGCTGAGACTCACAAAACTTTTTGATTATACATTGAAAACCTACTTGCTTTTTCCAGAAAGTTGAAGTCTTAAGACAGTGTCTTACAGCTCTATGACAAGAGATTTTTTGAATTTTCACTCTCAACTCCAGCCTTGGGACACAGAGATGCCTTTTTCTTTCATATTTAATTAACTAGATTTGAGTAATTTTCAAACAGAACAAGTAAAATCACAGTAGGTGAAATCAATAGGTGATGTGTTAAATCAGTAGTTAGCTCGCAACATAAAGCATTTTTATACCTAAATGAAGTTTCTGTTTAGTAGAGTAAATGAAGAAAGATCCACCCAAATCCCAAACATATTTAATTAAAATAAGGTAATTATTGTAGAGCTATATTTGAACAGACAATACAGTTGCAGCAATTATCTCTAATTATGCAGCTCCAATCACAGAATAATAGAGGTTTCAATGTCACTAAGCACTATAAGGATAATTACTCTTTCCATTATTCTGATGGGCACATAATTAGCAACTTTAGAAAAAAAAAACTTCATGGGGACATAATAGCCACACTTTAACTACAGGCTGATTGAGAATGATCAAGGTATTCATTGCAAAAAGAAAAAGCAGCACCCTCAGTTGGTTCCAACTGAATAGTCATATATTTCCCCAAAAATTTATTCCATGCTCGAAATCATGTTTGATTAAAATACTATGCTTACTGAACAAGACCTTAAAATAGTAATATTTAATAAAACAGTTGAAAAAGTGTTAGATAAAACCTCTTCTCTAACAGAGGATACTGATGTTCAGAACACAAGTGCAAACATGGATCCATCTCAATCTTTAGCTGGTTCTTAAATATTCTTGGTTTGAGAAAGAAAATATTTGAGCCAAAGCAGAGTTTCTTCAAAGATGTAACTGAAAATCAGATGACAAGAGAGCAGAAACCCTGGTGACACTACTAACAGACTGTACCCTGGGGATCTGTCTCACAAATTTCTGTATTCACTTTCCCCAGATTGTCAGTTTTTCTGTGGTTCACCTTCAGTGCCACACAGAAACTGTGGCCTTACAAGAAGTGATGTATCTGAGAGCTAGGCATCCCCTCAAGCTTCAGTCCATTCCTCAATCTGCAGCACTGGACATGACCTGCTTTACAAGAGACTGAACCAGTCTTTATTTCTGCTGGCAAGGAGGCATGGCATGGCCACACCAAAAGGCACAGACATATTCAACCAGCTGGACATGGCCACGGGGCCACCTGAGAGCTGCAAGGCAAGCCCAACAGTCCAGCAGCCACCCCCTGTGCTGGCATCACCAAACACGGCTGTGTTCATGCTGATGGGAATGCCCAGGATATCGCCACTCCTCATACTCTTCCCAGGCACCTGTGGCACTGTGGTGCCCCAGCTAACTCCCAGATTGGTTCCTCCTACTTTGGGCACGTTGCTGACTCACCTAAGCCAGAGAACAAAGCCTTCCCAGTCAAACATGGAAAGGGATGTATCTCTAGGTGAGGTCTGTTGGCTTCAATTACCCCCTGGAGGGCTCTGCATCATTTCTGCAGCTAAACAGCCAGAAGTTCTCTCAGCTGCATGACTGAAGCTAGATGGGATGACCACAGACCTAAGAGGAGATCAATCTTTGCTGTCCATCCCTAGCAAGGGTGGCACAGAAAAAAAAAATGGGCTGTCCAGTCAGGGTTGCCATGGCATCACACTGTTCCTCACTTAGCATAGAGTTCAGAGTTTCAGAAAGACTGACAGCTGCTGTTCCCAAAAGCTAGGTGGAAAATTTCTCTCTCTGAGCTGATGCCCTGTGTGTGGGACACAAAAGACACCCCACTCATTCCTCGGCCAAGCCCTAAGGAAAACACATTGTTCTCACTGACAAGGAATATCTTCTATCTATGTAAAACTTGGCAGCTACAATCACCAATCACTGAAATTATGTTCAGGGAAATTAATGTGGTTTTAAAGGGATTTAATTGGATTTTTAAGTGACAGTCAGTTCTAGACAAGGACCTGATAAACTCCCAGATTTTCCCTTTTATGAGTGGCATAATCTTTTCTGCTCACTTGCAGAACCAGAAGCCCATCTAAGATTCCAAACAGAAGCTTTCAAGTACAAATATTTTAGAGGGTGAATTGGAATAAAAAATACTAAAAATCTCAAATTTTTCTTTCCAGCCCAGACAGAAAGGATATGCAACACAGAAAAGAGAACTGGGGGAGGGGAAGGTACCATTCTTACATAGTTGCAGTTATAAGACCTGAAAAAGATTAATGCTTCATTTTGTAGAGTGGAAAGGAGTAAAGGTGTTAGAAGCCTCTTCATGTTTTCCCTCAGTGCTTAGATTTAAAAGAAAATTGAGGAAACATAGTGCTTTTAGAAGACACTATTGAGACTTTCTGCTAGACTAACAGCCCTGCCAAGACAATATGTATTTGTATTTCAAACTTGACAGACACTGCACACTGATTGCAAGATTCGGAACACAGACTCATTCCAAACAGGGTCCTCTGCCCACAGGCTGTTCCTCACATACCTGCACCCCAGTGCCACAGCCTCTGTCCCCCGGTCTGGGATGTCAGCAGCCAGCTACAGCCGGTCAGCTGGAGCTGCCACCTGATGGCCAGAAAGCAGTCAGGTACCTCCAAGTGACACAAGAAATATGTTCCAGCTGCCCACTTGGTAAAGTCCTACAGAAATACACAATCCCTGCTGGCAGCTTATGCTCTTTCAACATATTTCAGCCATTTTCAACTAAAATGTACAAGCAAACTGAAATTCTGTCATGCACTTGCCTCTTACAAGTCAATCCATCACCTCTTTGCCAACAGTAAAAAAAAAGGAGTCCTGCAGTTTTCCCATTAGGCCAATACTTTATTTGCAAGACAAGATGAAGAACACTTTCAATATTTGAGTGAGGCCATCCCAGCAAATGCTTGATTCTTTTGCCATATAAAAGGGGCTGCAGTTTAATCTAGACTTCTGACTCCCATGGTGATTAGACAGCATGAGGAAGGCCAAAGTTTCCCAAGGAGACACGCACAGAAAAAATGTTCTCAATATGTTCAGAAGCAAAATTGCAATGACATCTGCACACTACCAGTCTGGCATGCTTATTATATGGTATAAAAATGTCTTCTTGGATTAGGTTTTGTGACAACTAGCCATTGCTTTAGTGGACTAAAAACATCTCCCCTGGAACTGGATACTAATTTTTGCCTCTTAGCTTGTAGCATTTCAATAATTGTGCATTCTTCAGAATAGTGAACAATTAAGACAGAAACTTCCAATTTTGTCTGCAGCAAATATAATATACTTTTTCCTATGTGTTTATTCCACATTTTCCAGTTTCTTGTTTTACCATGTTTGTGCCCTTTCATCTAAGATGACTGAATTATTTTTCTTCCTAGTAGTGTTTCCTTTGTGTGTTTTTTTGGGAAAGAGGGAGATGATGTCAGAACAACTCTAATACACATCCTTCACTTCTTTGTTAGCGCTTACTTTTTTTTTAACCTCAAAATGTTGTGCTGTTGCATTACCCCAGTTTTCTTCTTTTTACTTTCTATGATTTTTAAAATTTAATTTAGTTCTGAACTTCTAACAGTTTCCCTGTTGCAGTAGACTCTAGTTAGTTCTTTTATTTGTAGGATTTTTCATAATGTTGACTAATAAAACTTAGTGTTCATATCTATTCTGCTGCATTACAGAGACAAGTTTTCAAAGTCAACACTATCTTCATCTCTCCTTGTGCCTTTGGGCACATAGAGTACAAATCATTTGGGTTAAAAAAAAAACCTAAGAAAAAAAGACAGGAAAAAAAAACATAAACCACCACAACAACAAAACACCAGCACATTTGTGTTGCCCTTCTCTGAAAGCAGTTCAAAACCCTGCCAGAGGAAAAATGCGGCAACAGAGAGCTCTAGAGGCCCTGTCCTGCATTGCACCAATTCCCACATATACATTTTATATTTATACATATATACACTTTCACATAAGCAGAATGCATGCCTCATGTCTTCTGTACTTGTGATGTGCAGAAATAGAAATACAAAATATTTCAGCTATAAGCTGCAATTATATGACAACCATCACTGTTCAGTTACTGCATGCAGGTTCATTTAGTTCTTTGAAATGAAGGGGGCAGAGGAGTGAGTGTTTTGCTTGGCTCTTTCTTTGGAAAAGAAGACAATACTTTTTGATAACAAACAATGGACCTGGGTCTATGCCTATAAAGTAAGGAAAGTGTCATTACAGTAAATTCTGGACCAGTTCTATAGTTGTCTACTTTTCCTATATTTTTTGTTAAAGTCACAATGCTTTTTCCAGTTCAGGTGAGGAGCATGCACTTGCAGTGACTATGCTCATCAAAATCCCTTTGAGGTAAGTTTTGAGTGGTTAGCAGAAAGAAAAACACTTTATAAGAAATCCCCAACTCATACATAATACAAGCATCATCAGGTACCACTGAAGCGAATCTTTCCAAAGTACTATGGAGCCACCTGGCAGCAGGCAGGTGAAGAGCTTGTGTGCAGGAGCCTGTACCACACCCGTGCTCTAAGGATGAAAACTGCACTGCCATGTACCTGACCATCCACTGTGGCTCTTTCACAGACCATTTGCACAACAAGAGCTAAAATACTGATACTGCTACCACCCAAGAACAGAGTCTGAACTTGCCATGCCACAAATACAGGTCTGTTTCACAGGGTCTATTTTATCTCAAGTCCTGAAGTTTTGTCCTTACTTCTGAACCAGAACTTGCCTTTCTAATTGGAAAAATTCCCCACTCAGATGTATCACAGCTCGGTGATTGCCCCAGGGCACCTCTCTAGTATCACCCCAATATCTCTAGGGAGGTTTCTTTTCCTATTGCTCCTGAAAGGCAAACCTGCCAGTTCCCAAAGCAGCATTTGCCCTCAAACACTCATGCAACGACAAGCTAAGCCAAAGGACAAGAGCTTAATTCCAGAACACCAAATTTTTCAGTGACCAGAATGTTTAAATTTGCCTGCAAACTGTCCTCTGGGCCACTCAAATCATATCCTTCTACAAGAAAAAAGAAATAAACAAACAAACTTAGATAGGAGCCACACAAAAATCTTTTACAAATAGTTTGTTCCTCATTTTTCCTTCCTACATAACAGAAGGACATGTTTCTTAACATCTGTCCGTTTTAACACTTTAAATTCCACTGTAAAACAAAACTGATTCACAGCCTTCAGTAGAAATGAAACCATAAGGATCTCACAAGCAGGCCTCAACATAAGCAAGAATGTTCATCATTTCCTAACACACTTATACACAAGGATGATGTGTAAGGTGAAAAAAGACCAAACAACCACATTCTGGCCATCCCCAAATCTATACTGGATGTGGGATTGCAACAATAAAAATTTCCAGATTCCCTTTCTGTTTAACTCACATCTGTGCATATTACATTATCTTGTGACCTGAATAACCTTAGCTTGTATTATATTTTAAATACAGGACATTAGTGTGGTATGGAATACCATGCAAATTAGCAGGAGGACTCTGCAGTGAGAATTATTTAACTGTTATTGTTTACATCAAGCCACACACAGATGCAGAAAATCACCAAAAATTGTTCAGATATATATCCACCTCAACTAAACTGACCACATAAAATATCTTAACCCTACAATATCCCCCTTGCTTGCAGCAACTGAGAAAAGAATGCTTTTCCTTAAATAGGCTCTCCTCAACTCTCAGCTGCCAGGGTCAACATAGTTTTGTTGTGATTCTCCTCCTTTGCCAGCCTCCTTCCACTCTGAGTTCCTAAGAAGTAGATGGATTTTTCCCTTCCCAGCTGTAACCATTCCTTTTCTGAAAAGCTGCTCTCTCTTTCACTTCTTCCCCTCCAGAATAGCTACTGGCAGTCTCCTTCAGAGACCAAATCTTCTTAAAACTTTTGCTTCATTTATTTCTGCTGACCGCTCTCGGACTGTTAGTCCCAAAATCCACAAATGATGGGTCAGACTCTAAAATTCCATGGAACGCCAATTAAACAAAGTTTAAAAATAATGGCTGTCGTTTGGGGATGTTTCCTGCTTGCTCCCAACACATGTGCATGGTGCTCATGCCATTGCAACTCTCACACCTGTTACTGAGTACAGAGATTTTGGCTACTGATGGGGTACCCTCATGGGGTACCACGGGAAATCAGATCCCTTTGGGATTGGTCACAGAATCATACAACAGTTAGAGCTGGAAGAGACCTTAAACATAATCTAGCTCTGAGCCCCCTGCCTATGTTGGTCAAAGCTCCATCCAGCCTGTCCTTGAACACTGATGGGGATGAGACAACCACAGTTTCTCTAAGGCAACCTGTTCCAGTGCCTCACGACCCTCACACTAAAGCATTTCTTTCTAAAAGTCTAATCTAAACCTGCCCTCTTTCAGTTTGAAGCCATGACCCTTTTCCTGTCACTACATGCACTTGTAAATAGTTTCTTTCAATCTTTCTTGTAAGTTCCCTTTAGGTACTAGAAGACACAATTAGCTACCTGTAAGCCTTGTCTTTTCCAGGCTGAATAATCCCAATTCTCTCAGCCTTTCCTCATAGGAAAGGTGCTACTAACCATCTTTATGTCCCTCCTCTGGACTCAATCCAACAGCTCCATGTCCTCCCTGAGCTGAGACCCCAGAGCTGGACACAACATTCCAGATGTGTCTCACAGAGCAGAGGGGCAGAATCCCCTCCCTGCCCTGCTGCCCACTCTGCTCGGGATGCAGCCCAGGACTCGTTTGGCTCTCTGGGCTGTGAGTGCCCATGGCTGGGTCATGTCCAGCCTCTCACCCACCAAGTCCTTCTCCCCAGGGCTGCTTTCCATCTGTTCATCCCCAGCCTCTGTTGACACCAGGGGTGCCCCAACCCAGGTGCAGCACCTTGCACTTGGTTAAACCACGTGAAGTTCCTATGGGCCCATTTATCAAGCTCATCCAGATCCCTCTGGATGGCATTCCATCCTTCAGGAGTGTCAACCACACCACTCAGCTGGGTCTCATCTGCAAACTTGCTGGGGGTGCACTCGTTCCCTTCAACTATGTCACAAATGAAGATAGCACATACACCCAGCAGGAGTCCCCAGGACACAGAATCACCTCCAGGACCAGCCCACTGCTAGACAAAAACAGCTTTGAACTGGACAAAACTCGAACTGGCAAACTGTCCATGAAAGCCTCCACAGCTTACTTAGCTAGGAGCTGAGACAGAGCACTGCAGCTGAAATTCCCATCACCTGCTGTCCTCTGCCAGGCCTCACAGACAGAGGGGGAGCAGCTTTTCTGGCAGCACATGTGAATTTTCACAGCTTTCCAAGGCTTCCCTGCAATCGTCAACACTAAATCTCTCAAGCTTTCCCAGTCATTTCTACAGAGGAAGAGAGGACTGTCCTGATCCAAAGGGCAGTGCTGCCAGCCAATGGTCAATTACATTTTTGGATGAAGGAGTCTCCTAGCTGATCTACTGTCCATTTTGCCATGTTAAAAAGGTTGGACACCACATCCATACGTACAAACAAGGTGTGCATGGTGTGGATTGGTTAAATAGTCCTAAATATTCAATGCCAAAAAATACTGGGGAAAAAAAAAGATCATACTCTAGCAAATGAGCTTGAAAAAGGTCAATAATGGTCAGCTTGAAAGTTTAAAGGAGTGCCTAAAAATAGAATCAAGAACTGTGGATGCTGTCTCAACATACAAGCACTAGAAAATTACTCATATGAATCTAATTACATGTGAAACAGCTCATATTTATCTAGTTAAAAATAAAAAAGCCCAAAGGAAACTCAGACAAGAGAAAGCCTTAATTCAGTCTGATGTATTCCTGCATTTGGGAAAATATTCCTCACAAAACATTAGACTCCATAGTCATAACAAAAATTAATGCAGAGAAATGGTTGTGTGTGTATGTATAATTTATAGATATATTCGATTCTCTTAAGTAAAAGTAATTTATTTTATTTATTTGTTATTTGAAATAACTGGTCTTACTTTTCATTCTGAAATTAAGGGAAAATCCAAGTATAGACTGTTTGATAAACACTATAAGCAATGTCATGGTCAAACAAAAAAGAGACAGGTTTTTTTCTGTTGAAAATGAACCAAGAGGAAAGAAACAGCTTTCTGTAAAAGTAGCGATCAACAGCAAAGTGCAATGCCATTAAGCTTTTCAAAGGACAGAGTGGAATGTGTGGGAAGATTAGAACAAAAAAATAAAGAAAGCTATTAAAAAACCCAGACGTCTGTCAGAAAAATAAGAAAAATACACGGGTCGGCGTTCTGCAAAAATGATTTAAATAAATCTATATTTTGGCAAATAGGAAAAGGAAACAGAAAAGAAGCAATAGAATCCAGATATTTTTCTTTGCCATTTCATTTGACAGCAATAATATCTAAGGTCATCTCTCATATAAACTTACCCTAAGTAGAAATATTTTCCTTCTGTTTACATTGAGATTGGACAGTAAAGTCATTATCATGTGTTCATGTGGTGGTGTTCTTTTTTAGTTCCTCACAAAGTAATCTATTTTATAACTGGGGGGGGGAACCACCCTTATCTGTATAATACCAATGAGCATGATACATGTCAAAGACAGTTTTGCTGGCTTATAGAAATTGAAACAGGAAGATGGCCACAAAATCACTCAGAGTTTGCCAGTGTGTTCATATTATCTACAAGAATACAAAACTCTTATGATACTAACTTCAAATCATCATTTCTACCTCCTACTATACCATATCTTTGGCAGGACTTATGAACAATGTTTCCATCTCTCAAAACTCTTTGGTTCCCATAAGATACTGCCAGCCAACTTTGTTGAAAGAAATTAGTCTTTACAGCTTCAAATATTTTTCAAAATTTTCCATTAGCCTTCAAATAAAAATGACATAAAATTAGGGTGCTTTACAGAGTGGCTAAAGGATGTTCTCACAGGAGTATTTACAGACATATAAAATAATCACAGAATTAGTTTGAAAACATTTTTTTCCTGAAAAGAAAGGAAGAACACCCTAAAATTTTCTGAGGAGTGGGTGCTATGTGGTTTGGGATTTATAGTACCCAAAATATGGTAAGATAAGAAAGACTTTTTGAGTAATCACTCCAAAAGCTTCACTGCAATTATAAAATACTTTTTCTGTTGTTCTTTTCCTTTTTTTCACCATGCATTGAGGATGACATTTAAAATGCCAATAATATTCATGTATCAGTCTCATACAACGTATGTTTGTCAAGTTCTGTATCATGTTAAGAATGAAGGCACTGATCTTTTGCCAAAAAAAGTTCTTTCAGACAAAATTCAGATCAATGTGTTAGCACTTATTATAAAATACCACCATTAGAATAAGAACAAGTCTAGGTAATTGCTGTGACAATAAGTAGTGTAAGATTGTATTTAATGTCCCCTTTCATTACAAATCCATTTGGCATCCATTCTAATTGCTTTCTATTCTAAAAAAAAATTATTTGATGTGTTGGTGGATGTCATGTGTGCCTTGTACATTTACAGCACTCCTATTGTAATTCAACATTAATTATATTTCACATTATGTCCTGCATAATGCAGCAGTATGAAATGCTCATATTTTGTAAATGAGAAAATTAAGCTCTATTTTTGTCCGTTGTAATCCCATTTTACCCTTATTACACTTCAGTATCAGAACTCTCCCATTTTATTCCCAAATCCATGAGCACACAAAACACAGCTCTTTAACACAGAACAGCAAAAACTTTGATACGTTTTAAAAGAAAAAAACCCAAAAACCTAATTTTCATCAATTTCATATCACTTTAATATATTTTCCTGCTTTTGAATTCTTACTAGGATCATAAAATGCAAGTTGGGAGAAAAAAAAAAGAAGCACTAGAGTCCAGTCTTCATAGATATAGAAGCAATCCATGAAAATAGACTTCTGGTCTGGATTTTAAGAAATTTGTCACTTCATGTATACCCTGACCTCTTCTCAGTCAGGAGGACATTTGCTCAGAGAAGACTAGTGTTTATTTTCCCATAGCTGTGTTTATCACAAGAACAAAGGATTAAAGAAAGAAAAAGGCAGTTAGAGGGTTTTCATTGAGGTGTAGAGAGCTATCCCTGCTAAAGCAAACCTGATTACTAGGATAGAATAAGGAAGTTTAAAAAGAAACAGTACAATGGAAGATATATAGATATTTGTGAAAAAAAAATATTTTTAAACATCAGGACTCCTTTTACACTTCTTCTAATGCCTCATCATTGACAAACTTTATAGAGGAGGGTTCCTTCTGTAGGAAGTTCTCTTGGTTGCCTTCATTTCACCAGTACACCAGGTGACCTTTCTACAGACTCTGTGTGTGTGTAAAGCCTTAAGCTTCTTAGTGTGGACAGACGGATTATGTTCTTCACACAGTTTACTAACCCATCCTTCTGCCAAATGTTTATATCAAATGTGGCATTTCTCAAACAAAAGCGAAATGCACCCATGAATAAACGGGGGGGGGGGGAGGGGGAAATAAGAAAGCATAAACAAGACATGAACTTTAAGACCACCCAAGACATTTTTGTTCTCCTTTGCTGACTCTCGGAGCTAGACATTCCAGAGACTTCCTAGCAAATACGACAGAAAGGTTAATATCACCTGTTTGCTGACAATCCCCCAGAACAGACATATGGTAGAATAGGACTATACAAGTCTTTCATTCAAGAAAAGCTTTGGGAATAGCAGACCAAGTGTTTCTTTACCTGTGAGCAGATGTTACTGCATCTGACTTACTACAGTTTCAGTAGAACCTTATGAGTTGTTACTTGACTCTCTGGGAGGTTGCCCATACTGGACCAGAGGAGCAGATCTCATCTTCACCAGGGCAAGTGGGAAAACCTACATTCCCACATGTACTTGGTTATCTTCACTTGCTAGTTTTTGTGTCCACACCAAGAAGTCAAAGGATATGATAACTCATGGGAGACCCCATCTACAATCCCCCTAAGGCCACTCAGGAAGATAGCATCCACATGGAAACTCTGCAGTCTTTCCTCAAAAACTCTGCTGATTTTCCTTCAACAGAAACAGGGCCTTTCTGCACTGTGTCTCAATATTTATAAAAGCAGCCAAAGTCTTCGTCCAATTTCTGTGGGGCTTGCAACCACATGAGTATGTGCTGGAATCATACAGGAGGGGAGGTCTTGATTTGCTAGGTTTAAGTACTTGAGACCCTTTAAGATAGATCCCACTGACCAGCTAAACACACAGATAAAAAAATCCTTCCTCCTTTTGAGCTTCTAAGGAAAAAAAAATGTAAAACAATATGTCAGAGGAAACTAGAAAATAAAACTACAGCTGAGCAGTGGAAAAAGAAGGATGGAAGGGGAGATAACAGTCTGATTGAAGCTTCAGACATTTTTTTATGTACCCATTCATTTTTGTTTTTCAAGCAAGACAGAAGTCCATACAGCAAGCTCCTGCAGAGTTAGACACGAACAGCTATGTCCTGAATTGAAAAACCACAGCTGCCTAAACCAAAGTAATGCCTTTATAAGCCATGTTTTTACTGAATAGTACTTAAGTCATGCTATTTTACAGCTAGAAGAAAACAGTAGCTTTCTATATAAACACACACTCCACAACAGTCTAAAATATGCTGAAAGTGTCAAGCAGTGCCACAAAAATTGGGAACAAATCAGGGCTATCTTTAGGCAAAAAAGCCAGAAGAGATACCTCATACATAACAGCTACTCAACAGAAGTTTCTTGAAGGTACACTCCAACTATAATAGGTTGAACATTGGTTTTAAATCTTATGAAGTGCTAAAAAGTTAACCCTTTGAGGCTCTCATGAAAAAAAACCAAAACACCAACAAACCACATAAGTAGGTGCATGAAGTTTCCAGTACCCAAAGAGCCTCAGCAAAGTAAAAATTTACTCCATCCAGGAATCATTATATATAAAATTAATTATTTTTTAATATTGTAGATAGCTTTCAATACAATCTCCTAACATTGCTGCTACAGTCAGTTATGCCTTTTCTGAATAATGGTCATGTTGCCATATACTTAAATATAGGGCTTCTGCTGAAGAGTCTTGTTTCTGAAAATTTATCATACACGTATAAAAGTTTTACATTTTATTATTAAAATTTTAATGTTATTATTGTATGTCTGTTACATACTTATAACAGCACTACAGGGCTTTAGAACAGGGACAGTGCTGGCATTCTCTGTCCAACATTTCAGGACTAGTCAGCTAACCTTCAGCCAAGTATCTCTGCACAAAGGAACACCGCAGTCCTGAGATTGACTTAGCCAAAGAAAAAAAAAAAAACACCAAGACAAATCTAAAGACAAATCTACAGCCTGTATTCAAAGGACTACAAGAATCAGCATGCCATGCACACGACAAAAACTTGTTATGCATGGATCAGTCGCTGAATCCATAAAGATTTATTTAATATTTTCTCTTTACAATCAGAATTTCTTATGCCTTTTCAGAAGGCATGACCATGTCCTGGATCTGTACCAAGCTTCCTGAGCACAGCAGCCTACCACAAAGTTTGTGTGTGTAGTCTCAAGAGTAGTCTGTGAATCTCCTCTTCACTGGTCACTCTGCCAAAAATCTGATGCTGTAGTAGCAAACCTTTTCACTGCAACTGTTAAGTTTGATATAACATAGATACAATTGCTAAATTAGCTAAAAAGAAAAAATAACCTATACAGTACAAATTGCACAAATGTTCTCCAATGGCAGCTTATGCTTCTTAGTCTCTTTGTATGTAATCAAACTAGTCTTGTCAAAATTTTTCACTGAGTATTTGCAATAAAACTTCTGGTTATGCTAATCTTTGTCCTCTATTATCCTTTATAGCAATTTCAGAGGCGCTGCCCTAGAGAGGTTCACAAGTCCTGACATTTAAAAAAAGTCCGTCATTTGATATTTGAAATTACTTAGAAGTACCTTTAACAGCAGCTCAGAATAAAGGTGGTGTGGGTGTGAATGCATTTAAGTGCACACCTGTTCATCAACACCCCTCTATCTTTCTTTTGAACCTCTATATTTTTGGTACTTCAAGTCCTATAATAGCAAGGTCACATTCAAGATTTAACCTGTGTCAGTAAAAGAAGGCTATTGAGATGCTAATTGCTTCCAAGTTACACTATCTGCTGGCTGTTCAATTTAACTTGCTACACATGCTTGTACCTGAAAGTCCAGACTGCAGAACAGTCCACTGCAGCATCTCTGGGACCTTGCAAAGCCTTTTTGGACATAGCAATAATTCACCAGAAACTGGTCAGATCTGGACATCTGCTCTTTTTTGTATAAATCAGAGGTAGCTTTTTAATAAAGTTCAAGCCTTTTAGTAGTTTACAAAACAGAAAAACAGAGTCATGCCCATTGTACAGATCAGGCATTCAAACCTCAGATACACATGAACTGTGCAATAACACCAAGCAGATCAACACCAGAATGGGAAAAGGACTTTCTCTATTCTAAACAGTGTGATATTCTATGAATTATCCTGCCAGTTTCGAGTTGCTTCAAGATTTTCAATTGTCACTTCTTAGTATCCCAGTTTAAAACATCTATTTAAATGCATTTTATGAGAGAGTAATGTCAACATGAAATTGAAATAGATGTGTTTGTTGGTTTGTGGGAGGTTTTTTTAACAGGAAGAGCCATACTTATTCTTATTTAGCATTGCTTTCCAGGCTGAAGGTAGAGAGAAGGTCTGTGTCTGGCTTCATATTTAGGTTTCTCTTGGAAACTGGAAATTTGCCAATTAAGATTTCTCTTCCTACCATTACCCTAAGGTTCTTTTAAGAGACAACAAAATTAGCACAAGGTCTCCAAATGGGATGGCAACTCATGATGACAGTTAAATAATGAGTTTTTCTTGTTTTTCCAGCTTTAAAAGATTGGGAGGAACTGGAATGTAAATGATAATTTCATACTGCATGAGATAAAGTGAATTATTATGCTCCCATTAGGTCTTCAGAGCACAGACCACAACACATCTTGTTTGGAAGGCCGAGTTATTTTAGATCAATTCTAGGGTGTTGCCTAATATTGCCACATTTGGCATCAAACACTGCCATCACACTTTTCTCTCTTTACTGTGCTTTGAAAGCCAAAGCAATCACAGAAAGGAAGTTCACAGATAGTACCCAGCTTCAGAAGAGGGCATAAGTCATCCCACGAAGAGCTGTTGGATATTCCTGCTGGGAACAGATGAGACAGGTCAAAGCTGTCTGGTTTGCTCTGCAGTTACCATGCTGTGCTGCAGACATACCCAAGCCCTCTTTCTTTGCTTCGCCTCAGGCTCTGCTTCATTACAGATGGTGGCCAAAGTAGAATACACAAAAGTGCAGTTGTTTTGAATGAAATTACAATGCCAGACCCTTTATCAGGCTACAGAAGAACCCAGGAAGGAAATAGCGCTGTAACCTACCTGGTCCTTATTAGAAATACAGGTCAAGATTCAATGAATTACTTCTTAGCCAGAGAAAAATAATCACTGTTGTATGTTTTACTGGTTATTTTAATAACTATTGCCACTGATTATTCCCTGTGGTTTGGCTTCTTTCTTATTATTCCAGCAAGTAGAGGCAAAATACAGCCTTCAGAAAAATACAATGGGACAACTCTACAGGGAATACAGACATTTCCAAAAGAACAAAAAGATAAGACCCAAAAAGAACCTTATCCCTGTCCCTACTGTTAGCTGATTTATCAAGCCCTATATGGCAAGAAACACTCAAAGAAAAATGGAAAATACTTTTAAAGGACAATTGTTACAATCCCAGTTGAAGTAAAAATGGTAAAATTAAACATTCCAAAAGGAAAAGTTTCCAGCTGCAATCATACACCTTTTCAGCAATCTGAAAAGCTATTTAGAAGAAAGAGAACTGCTGACACTTCCCCATTGCTGTCCCTTGATTCATGTGTCTGAATGACTCATGATAAATAAATCCACATATTTTAAATGGTCTTTTTTATAAGACTATGAACAAACTATATTACCATAGCATAGAGATTTCAGAATTCCAGATAGATCAAAAATTTATTTCCAGTGTCCCATCTATTTTGCAAATCACTGCACCAAAATTTTTCATTATCCCTCAGAATCCTATAGTGCTCATTTTTCTGCTGTGCTTCAGTGAATGCTTCACCAGCTGCACCTTTCTGCATCAGAATAAAACGAACATAGGGAAGCCTTTCAAATCACCAAAATAAAAATAATTTTTCTTTTCCCCTTCATTTTTCTTTACATCCACTGTCTCAGGTGTTTGTAAGGACCATGATATGATCATCTGGCTGCAGTAGTTAAAGCAATGATGAAGCCACACTCATTGCAGGACAAAGTGTTTGAGCTGCCTCGCTCAGATTCAACATTTTCCTCACCACATCCTTGTGCCTTTTTCTCAAACTGGACATATTTAATAGGCTCCTCTTTATTATAAAAGATAATAAAACTGTGCATATTTTGTACTAGAATGTCTTGAAATTTTAGTATTCCAAAAACCTAGTTGTTGTTTCTTTCCAAGAACTTCAAAGCAGGAACTGTCCAGAGTAGAGAAGCAGTGGCTAGCAGCTTATCAGGAGTCTGGGGTTGGCTGTATGGTTTTTGTCAAAGCCAGGAAATGCACCAAGTCTGTTCCCATAGGATTGAAAAATTTAAAATTAGGAAGATATTAAACACCTAGTTACACCTCTCAAGTGCATTCTGGCCAGAAGAAAGATATTATGCAAAAGTGTTACAGAAGAGTCAAGCTGGATGTTCTTGGAGAAAACTCTTGCTGCAGTCACACAACAGCAGAAGCTTTACAAACACCACTCAGCACAGTAGAGTCTTGCATAAGAACAGGCACTAATGAAGGAGGCATAACTAATGAAAGTTTAAATAGATCATACCTTGCCAAGGGCAGAGAAGACCAAAGGTAACAGGTAGCCTGAGCACAGCACTCTTCCAGGACTCTCTTTGCAGTCAGAGGAGAAAAGAGTGTGAAAATATTCAGAATAAAATCTGGCCACTTTTTCTTAATCAGATTCCTTAGACAGACAGACAAATCTGTTGGCAAATTAGTCCAACCACCTAGTAAAAGAGTCTAGTAATTAGGCACCAGTTTCTGTCTAGCCTTGTCTAAAGTATTATTCTTTCTCCTTCTCAATCTCTCCCTACATCTTCCTTTTCCACATTTATTTGAACAGATTTTATCTTTGCTAACTCTTCATGGCACTCTACACTTATATTTGCACTTCAAAACTGCCTTGGAAACCAGATGCCAGTAGTCCCTACATCCCCCTGAAAGCAGACAGCACAGTGACATAACACCACCAACTGATGACACACACATTGAGAGCAAGTGGTGTCACATGCAGTCCTTACCACTGGCTTTATCCATGAAGAATAGCAGTAACTGGAAAATTTCGTTGGTGTCATCAAGCTGAGCCTAGAGAATTAGCCAAGCTATAGATACTATACAGAAGTATGTAATTGGTGCTTCCCTCAGGGCAATATCTTAATTTGATTAGTGTTGAACCCACATTATTTTCATTAGCTATTACTAGCCATGTGGGAAAAGGGCCTGCTGTGCACAGGTGGCTGAGACATCTCTTCATGCTTTCAGGACCTCTGTTTATGCCAGTAGGAGAGTGGCATAAACTATTAGAGGCAAGGAAGTGATTCAAATTAATTTTCTCTAGGCTAGCAAAGCCATTTAATTTAGTCCTGTGAGATAAACAAGCATTTGTAGCAACAAAAAAATCTGAGGCTGCTGAAGCTGGGCAAAGAAGATCAGGGGTCTTTAACAAGCTTTTGCTTCAGAGTCCTGCTGGCTTGGATTTATAGTCCCAATGTGAGAGGAAAATAAGCTGTAATTTATTTTCACAGAAGTTCCTTTCCTCTGTCCTCCTTCACATGGTTCCTCACCACCACCATCCCACTTCCAACCTCTGGGTTGGAAGCCAACTTTTTCCAGAAACTTTTTTCTCAACCATATCAGTACAGTCAACTCAGTCCACACCTCAGCTACAGACATAGTAGAAAATACCATGAAGATTAAGAAGTGTATGCCTGCAGTTACATTTCTACTAAAAATAACACTGTTCTCTGAATTTCAAGATAAAGTAAAATATTAAAAGGTTTTCAAGGCAGAAATCATCACAGCTAGCCTGTCTTCCATCACAGTTCCAAGGAGAAGCAGCTAAAATCCAACCTCAAGCCATGGTTCACATGTATTTTCAATTCAAATATGAAACGGTTTCCAAATCTGCAAAATCACAATGTTCCCTAGTTCTATACAGACCTACTTCCAAACGTGTTCTCCATCTCACACAGGTTTCATACTTTCAGTAGTAACTCTGAAAAATTACTCTGATTCAAAATCTAGTATCTTACACTACTCATGGATTTTGTAGTCCCTTGAGCTCAAATTCTTTACCTCTGGATGAATTCCATCATTTCAACTGTTAGCAAGAGGGTCCATATTATAGAAGAGAATTATAGTTGAAGCTGTTTACAAGTCCAGATGGGAGCTCAGCTCTTAAAGGTGAAGCCAGACAAGTAAACTTCAGGTGCCTGAAGACACTGCGACACAACATCCATGTTGATATTCTTTAGTGTTGCAATATTTTCCCTTTTTGTTTTAAATGTACATATATTTATTTTTAAAAAAGGTGTACTCACATACAGCAATGACTTTCCAGTCAAAACAATACCAAAACAATTATTTAACTGGAAGAAACACTTTTTCTTGGAGAGAAACAGTTTGGATAAAAATACTAAGCAGCCTTGCCCTCATGTGCTGCTGCAGGAGAGCCCAAGGGGCCAAGAAAGTGGTTGGCTCTATCACAAGAGAGTGAATGAGCTTGGTGTGTCTCTCTGACCATGGCTTTTGCTGCCCTCCCTGCTCATACACCTTTCCTGCACTCATTTGTCTGCAGGAAGAAAAAGCTTCTGACTCCGTGCAGCAGTTCTCCAGAAGAGGATTTATAACCAGGAAGAGCAAACCACAGTGACTTTCAGGATGGAGCCAGCTGGGCACCACATACAAGGGAAAACAGCAAAGGGATATTTAGGCTTCCCTGAGCAGAATACCTTCTTTTTTTTGCACCAGGCAAGGCAGCCTTTAGTGCTGTTTATACCACAAGTGGTGGCACAGGGCCCAGATACTCATTTCCACTGGAGTTACTGCCTAAGAGATTTCCTGGCTTCAAAAACACATTTATACAATTCATTCAATAATTTCTACTAGCAAATACTCATTTATTAGGAAGTTCTAAGCTAAACAAACAAGGAAATCATCCAGTGTGCAGAAAAATAAGCTCTTTCACAAAACTGAAGCTCCTTAATACTGCTCTTCAGCATTAACCTTTTTTCCCTGTACCATTTTTGTGTTAGGGTTTCAGTCCATTCTTCTATGCCACTGAGGCTTCATGTTCTCCACTGGGGATAAATGAGAGCCATGAAGGCTTATCACTTTGTGAAATGTAGCCTTGAACTGTGTGGCTACAGCGCTGGGAAAGAGCACTGGGATGTATTTTAATGTCTTCTGTGTTCTGATCCATCTGAGACAGAACTGGAAACCAGGCAGAGATACTCTGCATGGAACATTGTAGTACTTAAGGTAAACACACCGAGGCTGATAGCTGAATCCTGACCTCCCTTTGTACCAGGTTCTCCACTCCTCTTTTTTCCTCATTATGATATTTTTATAATGATATATCTTGATAAATGGAAAACTTTTCACGCAATTTTATTGTGAAAACTCACCTTTTTCCTATTACTATTATATAGTTGCCATAACAACTTGATGCAACATGTTAATAATCATTCTCTGCATCCCTTTTTGCATTGTCGTTGTCATGACAACAACATAGATTTTATTTCAGACCTACCTCCCAACATTCTTGGCTGTGTTTTTGTTGGTTTGAGTGAAATCAGACTCAGCCTCTGCTAAAAAGACCAAAACAAAATCTGATGAAGTGCCTACAAAAGAAAGCATCTTTACGGAAAAAATGTTCTAAAGCTGTTGCATACAGCACTTAACTGTCTTTTCCAGATATATGCATATTTACTTTGAGAAAAAGCGCAATGCTAATACTACATTTGAGAACTGAATGCACAGAATAGAGCTTATAAGCATCCAACATTCTGTCTAGAAATAAACAATAGTTATTGATTTTTTTTTAAGCAGATTAGAATTTTTTTAACAATTTTAAGTATAAATAGTTAACTAATCTAGAATTATTCTATCCTTCAGTGGAAAAAAGTAAGAAAACCAAACCAAAAAATGCTGTGGCAATCTGATATCTCTATATTTTATGCAGTAGTGGAAATTGACGCTTTCTTTTTTTTTATGAGATTACTGTAATGAAATAGGGAGCTAATGTAAGGAAAGCTTCCTAGTCAGTGCCCCTTTTACTGCTGAGTGTCAGAAGAGAGTTTAAAATTATAAACTGAAATTTGTAATCTACAGTATCATGAGTCGTAAATTCACATCACTGATATAGAATAGACAGATTGTGACATTCACTGTGGAAAAAAACCCTTCACTAGAGATGCCAGGCCAAAGACAAGTTCTTGTCTCTTTTCCATTGACAGCAATACAATGTCTGTTGCCTGGAACTTACCCTCTTCCTGGAAGGAGTGTTACTACCTTTTCACTTGAAGTGCTCAACTTTTGCAACTGTCTGCATTGTTAAATTCAGAGCAATATTTATGTAATAATTACAAGCTGTGAAAAGTTAAGATCAGCCCAAAAAGATTTCCAGACACTTCCTATTACACATCAGAATATGCTTTATGAGTTTGCAGCCCTTACAAATGTTTTTTCAGCTACAGGAAATGTTTTAGCTTTCCCTGAATATTTCAAGCTTCTTTCCCCACAATGTGAAATTCAGAGTCATCCAAAGTGCAACATGTGGTTTCTAGGCTGCAGTAGCTATAATGGTGGGAATAGTGAAGCACTTGATTAGGGAGATAGAGATTAGGAATTCTGGAGACATGAATCTTAATTTCCATTTTGTTGCTTCTGTGAATAGGTATCATGTGTGCTGTATGCACATTCAGCTTGACCTTCTCTATTATCCTCAGTTCTAATAAATCCTGTTATCTTGGCACCCTACTCTGGAACTGCTCCTTCTCCCTGAACATCCAGCTTCAAAAGTACACAGCAGAAGCAAAAACATGAAAAAGAAAGGGATTGTCTAATTTTAAGAAATATGGAGAAATAATTTATTTACAAGAAAAATTGAGAAAATATTGGAACACAGAGTAAAATAAGAAGGCATAAAAAGTAATGAACAGATCAAATATCTTAATCTTTTTCTTAGCACAAGAGCTAAGCAAAAGCCACCAAAAGTTGAAACACAGAATGTTTTGACACTTATTATTGGTGAACTTAGTAGACAAAAATTTATCAATTGGGACAAAGAAATAGCTACAATTATCTAAACAAGAGGCAATAAAAGAATTATAAGCGCCCATGCTCAATCATTATGTGCAAAACACATGATATTGGAAATTTCCTACTGGTAGAAATTCCCATAGACATTTACCAGCTTATAGACAGAGAGACATATAAAAAGCATGGCACTAGACAGCCACAGAAAACATTGTGCTCTGTACAAGAGCACAGCAGGCATTTGAGAGACAATCTAAAGAAAAACTAAATTAACACCTAATTGTTTGGAATGGAGGGAGATAAAGAGAATGTGAAATTGAGTTAATGTAAAAATCTTTCTAGAGAAGAGAAATCTGGTTATTTAAATCTTGCTGCTTGCAATTATAAAGCTACTATATGCAAAATCTGTAGTGATTTATTTATCTCCATCTTACTCTTGACTCTAAAAATGTTCTTAACTGTTGCCATTTGTGTCAAAACACTAAAAAACAGCTTGCTTTTTATTTCTTTTGTGTGAATTAAGAATTTATTTAGGAAAGAGATAGACATGAATACTTCTTTGTAAGAAATACAGTTTCTCTAATTTTCTCTTACAGGAAACACAAATGTTCAAATTCTTCTGAGCCTTATGTTGGGACAAAAGGCAATTGATAAGAACCCATACTAATAAAAATACACTTCCATTCCACTCTAGCACATTTGTATGACCTTATTTTTCATGTATCAGGACTCTTACCAGTGAAATTCCAGTTTCTATGTGTTACTGGTTTAGCTAGATGATAATGTTTTCCAAAGTCAGTTTCCATTTAAATCACCTGTATCTGCTCAGACTTCCATTTACTATTTCAAATAGGAATTACTATCTTTTCGATTTACAATGGTAAAAATCTTCTTCAATCACTTCTGCAAATGAATTCAAGTCATGGAATAATGGAGAACATTATATCTCTTACATTTTATACATTTAAATTTCAAATATGAGATTTTTGCATTAATATTTTTCATCCCTTGCCATAGTAAATCAGGTTAATTGTTATCAGCCAAAAAAAACCACCACCACCAAAACAAAGGAACAAAAGCATAGAAGAAAGAAAAGACTTTCCTACTCTGTAAGTGCTAGCCTTTCTTCACAAAGCTTCCCTATGAAATAAAGCTGCAAGTTTTATTTAACAAGTTGCAACTACAAATATTACATACTTAGAGAGCATTTAGAAATAAGAAGAAAATCTGGAATATCTCCTAATATTTTCCATCCAGAGTTATTAGAAACCTGCTTCAAACAGGTTTGCAGAGCCTGGACTCTTAGGGTAGCCAGCTCTGAAACTAACTTTTTAAAGTACCTGGCAATAGTAGACCCTATGTTCAAGATTTTATGGTCTTCCATATCACTCTAGAATCTTCCTCTCAAACTTCCCTCTTTGGACATAAAGAACAGCTCAGGTAAGAAGGAGAGAAGAGAAAAAAAGGAAGCAAAAAAAATGGCAAGCAAAGAGTCTCTAGAAAGCAACTTCTGCAGACTCCTGACCTTTAGAGATGAATTAGGTACTCAGTAAGTCTTAAAGAGCTGCCCACATATTTGCTGGTCTGCTCTAAATAGTATCAGTCACAATAAGCAAACCCCCTTCACTTTCCAACTCTTCTGTACACCTACAACTCACTGGAGTATACCCCAACAAAAGGAAAAAAGTATAAGTTACCTGCTTAGCCAATCTCTGTGGCAGCTTTTTGCTGTTGTAGCAGCACACAATGAATCCAGGAGGTGCCAGAGACTCACTTAAAGTAGTTCCTAGGTAACAGTGCTTGACAAATGCTCAGCCAAAACTGCTGGAGATATGAAGGCACACAGTTCTCTTCCCACTCAACCAGAACAAAACCAAACCAGTGATCTCAAAGGCCCCTATGTTCCAGTGATGGCCAGACTTGCTTTTGATAAATGGAGGTGGACATTTGCATGTGCTGGGGATAAGAGAAAAGAAGAAGGCCACTTTATGCCTGAGGAAGTCTCTAAAGAAAAGATGGCACATGTGGAACATGAGAGTACCTGTCATTAGCCCCTGTTAATGACTCACAAAAATGAGAACAGGAAATATAAATACAGAAATGGGGTAATAAAGGACTGTTTTTCCAAGTCCTGACCTGGCGATCCTGAATAATGTAGTCCAGGGACCCCTGCTTGAGTAGGAAACTTGGACTACATGACCTCCAGAAGTCCCTTCCAACCTTAGCCATTCTGTGGTCTGCTTCTCTGTGTGTTATGCAGCAGAGCCCTGCCATTTCCAGGCAATGTCCACAGCAGTATTTCTGCCAATCATAATGAATCTCAAAACACAGCTCCTGGTCACATCTTTTCCCAGATAGCTAGGAAGATAAATTACTTTCTTGGAGTGACAGAAGTCTTTCTGGGAAGATAAATTACTTTCTTGGAGTGACAGAAGTCTTTCTGGGGCAATTTTCTTGCATTATTTGTAATAATGCAGAGCACCACTGCATCCTGTTACCCCTATTTCCATTGAAAACAGTGGCTTTTGCTTGCAGTGAGCAGAGCCAACATTATTATTATTATTCAGAATCACATTCTGTGTCATGGCAACTGGGAACTTAATATCATAGTGCTTCTTTTTTTTTTTTTTCCAATGAACTGATTGACTGCTTTGATAGCAGCGTTAATTATATCATTGGCAGAACTGCAATTAAATTAATGTGATCACAACTTACCATTGACCAATATCAAGCAATCTACTTCAGACAACTGCCAATTAGTTAGTTATCAAAAAAAATGCCCTCCAGAGACTTGATTTGCAAGTTCAGTTGTTAATCTAATAGAAGTGCAAACAGTACTGTGATTACTTATCAAAACATGTGGTCCAGCAGGACACTGATGCCCTTTGGGTATCTTGGAGCCTTCACTGTTTACCTCTGAGCAGATTTGAGGGGAAAGGCTGGAGAGAGTGCTAGCAGTATCATCTCCTATGGAAAAGCAAAACCTTACCCATTTACACAAGCCCCTGGAATGTTTTACTGTAAAGCACTACCTGAGTTATGAGGAAATTAATATAACCCAGCTGATCAAAGGCCATAGAGCAATTTGCATGAAGCATTCTGTTTAGTATTTATTTTTGACCCTAAGTCAAATTGAAAGGATGCTGACATTTTATAAAGCTTACATACTTATGTATGTGCAGAATTTTTTCAAAAGCTGGAGGGAAAATCTATCTCAGAATAATGTGGTTTACTGATTTCTGCTGGGAGTTTAGTTCTTTGGGTTTTATTTTGTTATTTTTGGAATTTTGTTCACTTATAAGATCTTTGGGGAAATTGCAGAGCCATCCTTTCTGTAACATACCTAGAACTAATCAATAAGTGGATGCATATTTTCTATTTAGAAAATTTTTTTCCATATCTACCTAAGCCCTTTCTATTTCAACCTGTATGAACAATCATTACTATTTTCTTTTTCTAAACCCAAAGCAAATAAACTTGAAGTACAAAAATAGAATAATGTCTGCTCCTTACAGTGAACTGACATGATCATAGCAGTGCCAAAAGTTCTGCCAAGTGAGAGACCACATCAGCATCCTGGGCCAGGCAGATAGATCCCTGTAAGAGCACATGCACATGCACACCACAGCATTTACTTGAACATTCAAGGCAACACTGCAAGCAGAATAAAAAAGATACACCTAACCCATAAGGATTGGAAGAATTAAGACCTGATTTGTGATCTCTGCGGAAAAGAGGAAGTTAAGAAATGGAAGAGTTTTGTTCTCCCAAAAATATTTGCAGGTAAACAAGCTGGCTCAGAGCTAGTGAACTCAAAGACCTTATCCACAGTCCACTCCTTTAATATTTTTTCTGTGCAATTTTCAAATATTTACAAAACTCCTCCAGTTTCCTTCTCCTACTGATTAATACCACAGCAGAATAAGGTGCATTATAGATATAAATACAGCATCATAGCTGTTGTAGATGGTCACATTATACAAGTATTAGTCTAAAATTCAGCACAGGGAGTAGGACTGGTTCTAATATAGGGAAAGAAGAAAGAAGCTAGTTACAGTTCTGTTTTCACTCTTTGAAAGTTTCTGGAACAAAACAAAAATCTTCAATAACAAAAAACCCAAGTAGAAGACAGAATGGCAAGATGCCTTGCAGGCTTACTAAATATATTGCTGCTCTTTAATAAAAAAATCTACTTTTAATTATACATTTTAGATGTGAAGCAAATAATATGACACTGCTAGGTTGACCTAGGCAACAAAAGGAAGCATAAACAGCTGAGGTCTGATTATTTTTCCCGAGGGATTTCTATTTAGAAGGTTTACAAGACCAGTGGAGCTTTTGAATTTCACTCACCCTGGAAGTAAGACAAGCCAAATGTGCTCAATAATGTTCTTTATCTATTTAGTATGGTAAGTCTGAGAGCACAAACTCTTCTGTTTCAGGTGAACAATTTAAAGACTCCAGTATAAGCTTTGGAGAAATAATGGACAGACCATAAACTGTTCATTTCTCACTTACATCATCAATTATTAATGACAGAATAAAAATACTATTATACCAGTTCACAGGAATTGTCAAGCTTCATTGAGGAGAGGAAGACAAAACACATTACTATTTGAACGTGTTGGATACTATCCAGTCATGCCTAGTAAATGATGCTGTAAACTTGACATTAGTACTGTCAGCACTTAAGTAGTAAAAATAAATTTCAAAAGAAGTTGGCTATTTTTCCATCCCCAACAATTTTGTTTAGGACATTGCACAAAAGTTGCATCCACAGTGAAAGCCTTGGGACCCTGGGCAGACTAGCCATAAAGACAGATACAACAAAATCCCTAATTCGTGATCCACAGGAATCTATTTACTATCTCCAGCCTTCATGATGCTATGAAAGTACTGACTGCACTTTGAGCCACTTTACAGCTGATCTTTAGATGCAAAAAGATCAAAAGGAATTACTCACTTGAAAACTGGAAGCTCGAACAGCTGATACTTCAAAGCATCACTTGGTGGGAGGTCCCGTTCGGGCTCTGTGTCTGCTGAAACAAAGAGAACAGACTGATTTAGTCTTGGGTACCTGCAGACATGAACTGAGAGCTTGTTCTGCTAAGTGGTGCCACTGAAGTGAACTCTGTAAAGTGAAAGGTTGATATAAAACCTTCTGGCTCTTCCCTGGTATTCTTTCCACTGACAATAAGAGACATCAGTTCAGGCCGGAGCTTCATGCTATTAAATACAATGGATCAGGACCAAAACACAAAAATGGATCCAAAATACATCAGTACAGGCAAAAAACAACTGTTACCCCAACAATATTCAACTCTCTGTAGCTGAATGATATGTATTCCTGCTGTGAGTTTTGCAAATGTTTATTTAGCTGTCATTTTTATTTTCTCTCAGCATTAACCAGGGGGCCAATTACCTTCCATCTAGCACACTGGCATGAAAAATAAATACATGTCCAAGCCTCAAAAAAATGCTTCATTTTCCTTTAAAACAGAATCCTGATTACAAATTAAGTGTTTATTCCAGTGACTGCCACCTAAGCTAGGACTGACAAAATTATTGTCCCAAATAAATCAGCACTCTGAGACAGGTAATAGGGGTTGGGGTTTTTTTCTGTTCATCTTCTTCAGCTCTCATAACCTATTTATTTGTTGCATCTGTTCTTGGGCTATGTGCGACTATTAAGCTACTTGTTAGCTAACTATTTTGATGCTGATCATACATTCTTCCTTGGCTTTGACTAGTCACATGGGGGTAAGATAATATCTCTCTGCTCTATCATACAGGTACTTTCATAACAAGGAAAACCTGCAAGCCAACAGTGGTTAACAAATGGCATGTTGTAATTCCCCAAGCACCACTGTAAAGACAAAGCAGTTTCCAAAAACATTCAGTGACAGCTCGGCTACTTGATCAGCTCTTTATAAAATGAGTGTTCAAAACACTTCTTATAGCTATCTGTGATCTTGCACTTCAAAAAGCACAGCAAAAACAACAAAAAAAAAAGGCAGAGGCCTTAGCTGAAAACACAAGTGTACTGCTAACAGAGACTTAAAATGACCTCTTCTGCTCTGTGTTATACAGCAAAATGGTTAGAAGTACAGAAAAAAGAAGTAAGTAATATGAAAGCTCATTAAGGTTTTTTCAAAGGATGCTGACTCACAATCTCATCCATCCTTTTGATTGCCACAAAGGATAGGAGTGCAAGAAAAAAAAGAATTGGGAGGAAGAGGGGGGACTGTATTTTTTTGTTCATACTTATCATCTCCTCCAGCCCTTCACTCTGCCCAGCACAGAACTGCATGTTCCCCAAGGAGCTTGTCATTTATCTAATGAAAGGTGAGATCCTTGCAATGGCAATGGAGCTGACTGGGGCAGTGCTCCATAAGTAGGCTCCCTGAAGTCAGTGTGGCTGTACAGCAAGACAGTGCCCACCAAGAGTTGAGGCAGACAATATCCAGCATTGAAGCATTGCCTTTGGTCCAAAACTTCCTCAGTCAACTCAGCTCACTGGGATGTGTGTGTATTCTCAGTCTGAAAGTTCTCTTCTAAAGAACTGGGAGTTGGCAGGTTGTGGTTGGGTTTTTTCAGTTGTTATTAAACTCCTTGAAATGTGCAAGTTCTCCAAGACTTCATGGGTTTAGCTAAAGTGCAGATGCATCCTGCTAAAGGTGAAATCACTCGCAGTCAATACAAAGGGTGTAGGATGCCTGGGGGGCTCATTTGACAATAGCAATGCATGATGTTGGTCAGTAAAATCCATCTTTTCAATTAACATTTTATCTACTGGAGGCTTATTTCAGTTACACAAAAAAATTTGAAAATCTAAAGCTCAGTGGCGTGTCAGACAATGCATGCTCTGTTATTTGCAAGCTGTTAAAAATCACTGGTGCAGATGTTTCCTTTCATTGTAGCCATAAATGTGAAAAAAAGTCACTGCAGCCATGGGAATCAGCCCACTTCTGCAGTGCTGAAATGGGGATGAGGATTCCACTCATTTTTTTATATTAGCAAAGAGGTACAGGAGGACCCATGCTTTTTCAAAATAATAAACAGTAATGAACACTGTGTTCCATAACACATCTATTTTTATTTTAAGTGGTTTAGCCACAGCTGAAGAGCTTGAAGGAAATTAAGCTAGATCAAAAATCCTATTCATGCTTTCCAAAATGGAATGGATAGTCTGTCATTTTACTTATGCAGCTCTTTCAATTCCATATTTATGGAACAGTGGTTTTCTGATTTGTTTCTTCCACTGTGGGCTACTGATTGTGTGTTGTACTTAAAGGCTCTTCATCTTGAAGCAAGCTTATTACTAATACATTATGGGATGCCAGAGCTACTGTTGGGTGTCCAGTAACTTTAGCAGTTCATTAGACTGAAACTAGGAACACGCAGCAGGTGGGACATCTGCCTGGAAAGCTACAATAGCATCAAAGACACACACACAAATTATAATAATGACTCATTATAAACTCTTTGTGCCTCTAGAAGAAAACACATATCACAGCTTGCCATCTTGTTATCATTAAGAATGTGAAAATGCTGCTTGAAAATGGGTGAAACATATATTCATGTAAATATCTGTATTTATAGGAAAGGAAGAAAGTGACAATTAAACTATATCTAAGTAAAACACAACACTGATGAAAGCAAAAAACCTCTTTTAACTATCCACACACATCTTTCAAAAAAGAAAAAAATTCAAAAGCAGCTCTATTTTTAGAGCAAATATGTAAACATGGAAATCCATTTATTTTTAAGGGATGGATAGCTGGATAATATTGGGCGTCCATAGGAAAATTTCGTCACCTTTTAGACTATACACTTATTCTTTTTATATGATTAGGACTGTGAATATCCCATCCCTGGAAGAGTTCAAGGCCAGAATGCATAGGGCTCTAAGCAGCCTGGTCTAGTGTAAGATGTCCTTGCCCACGGCTGGGGGGTTAGAACTTGGTGACCTTCAAGATCCCTTCCCAAAAAATTTTCTTGATACTTGGATTTTTGCTTTCTTTAGATCATCAAATCTGTTCTTCAGCATACTCCTAATGTTACATTAAGGTAGAAATTTAGGTCCATGTAACCTGCTTGTATTCACAGGGGTTTTGTCTTTGCCACTTTTGCAAAGTACATTATACCGTGGTGTAAGAGTTCACAGAAGTGAGGTGAGCCCGAGTCCACAACTACCAGCACAGGATTTAGATCCAGTTTGTATTAGAGAATGGATTAATGGAGAAATAAGAATTTTGGGAAACATTTAAATGGTAGAAGGTTTAGTACTTAATAAAAAGTGGTAAGAAAGCTTTATTGACTGAAGGTCAGAAAAAATTCTGCCTCACACATCCCTAGTACTCTACTCCCACACTAAAATAAATCCAGAAATAGAGAACAATGGAGTGAAAACCATTCCAGAAAGAATTTGGCAAACATATACCCCATCCTTTGCCAGATCCTTCCACCACTCAAGATGGAGAGAGTTAAATTCCGTGAAAACACTTTCTGGAGGCTTATCTTATATGTGTACTTTGCTGAGGACTGCAGATTTTCAAGGGATTGATTTCTCAAACATACTGAACAAAAGAAAATGCTGAAAGTAAAAAAAAAAAATTAAAATTAAAATTTTCTTCTTTGAAGCAGCTTATACAAAATACCCAAGTTTTGAAGTGAATTGCTAGCCTTTGAGGCACCATTTACAAAACAAAGTTCTAGCAGCAGTCTTTCATCTCTGACTGTCCCACACCCGTCAAAGTGTCTCCATCTCTGCTGCTCCTGATATCGTGTTAGCAACAGAAACATTTACAGGAGTAGAGCAGCATCACTAACTGCTGGGGAAGACAACCCACTCTCAAAATAATCCTTGCACATCATGTTGCAGTACTTCCTTGAAAAAGAACCAAAACATCCAGTTACAAATTTTAACAGATGAACATGATTTAACATGAGCCAGGATCTTCCAACACTCCCAGCCAGTTCTCCTAAACAGAGTGAACATGAAGATATTGAAATTGCCACCAGCTGCACTGGTGTGTGTGAATAAATATGTGCCCTGGGACAGAGGTAGTCACAGGATATTACAGGAGTGAAATAGCATAAACGCTTTTTTTTCTTTTTTTTATAGAAACTGGCTAGTGACTACTGGGCTTGCTCACAGCTAGCATCATGGAAACATTTTTACACATCTCAGTCTAGGCAGTTTGCCAGTGTTCAGAATGAACCAGTGCTTATCGTTTCCACAGCTACTTTGTGCTGCCCAAGTGCCTCTCCCAGCTGTCTGCATGCTATCGTGAACACAGTCAGCACAGCAAAATCACAGTGCACACAATGGTAAACCCACCATCACCTCAAGGGCAACTTTTGGCAAACATTCCCTTTCGTATTAGTCCAACTTTTCCTTCAAACACAGTTGTGATCTGTTTATTCACTGCCTTTTCCCATCTAAATTCCTCTGAATAAACTGTGCACCAAATAAGAACTGACAACAAGCAGACATCAAACGGGATTTAGTTCTCTGGACCGCTTAATTCCTGAGGGGCAGGCATAGAAAAGGAGATGTATGGATTCCCTGTGCAGAAAAGTTTGAGATTTATAGGAAAATGTCTCATGCCAATGAACTTCACAAAATTTTAAATAAGTTTTTAAAAGAGAGAGGAAGAGAGAAGGACAAAAAGGCGAGCCCTAGTGCTTTCTTAGGAGGGGAAGAGAACTTACAGAAAGAAAGAACAGGAATGAATCCTTTAATACCAGGCAACAAAGAGGTATCAAAAAAGGAAACCAATCAAAAAAAGAGAAAAAAAGACAAAAATCTGGAGCTGCTTGGACCCTGAAAAGGAAACATGCAAACCAGGAGAGTAAGCAGTAAATGATTTACCAGGTATATTTCTTCACCAAACTGGTGAAGGATGCTACTAGCACCAAGGACCACCTACCACCCACCAACCTCCAGACACCACTGAGACCTCCTCTTCTCACTCTGAAGCGCTGCCATAGCATTTTGGAGCCTGCTGGCCCCAGGAGTACAGGCAGGTCACCTCCCACAACCCAGTAGCTTCACCTGGGTCCACCTTGCAGTGCCTCGAGGCATGTCTGCCTTCAGGAGTGGAGCTGCCTGCTAAACCTCTGCCACCACGTATCCTGTTCAGGCTCCAGGATGCCCTGAGACCCACAGGAGCCCTGGATCCCACAGGGACAGTCCTGGCACACAGCCTGCACCCCGCTTGTTCAGTGCCGAGCGACGCGAGCACAGCACCAAGGCAGCACCAGCTGGGCTGAGAGGAGGCTCACTGCTGCCAGCCCACACTCAGATACAGCCACAGCCTCCTCAAAGAAAACTGGATTCCAGCTTGCAGAATTCACTACAAGCTGTGGACACCAAGGAGCATCGAATCCAGGCCTTGGACAGGAGGCATGTAAAACTCTTTTCAGGCACTACCCCATCACAGTGACATCTACCCCTTCTCCATAACTCAGAGGCAGTTTAAAATTTTGTCTCCTTTCTGTTCATTTCTTTCTCTGGAAGTCAGAATAAAACCCAGGCTAGAAGAAAATTATATTTTTATTTATGGAAAATTATTTTTTTTATTTACTCAACAAATCTCAATCTTTTCTCTCTTCCAAAAAGCACCTGGCATTTTAACCCAGCAGTCCATGATATCCACACATATAGAGGATCTAATTCAGACAGAAGAAATCAATTTCTCACCTTAATCTCACTGCATTTAACAGAAGGAGATAGTGGGGGGTTTTATTGGCAGTTTGACTGACCACTGCTGCAAGCAAGACTGACAAAAAGTGGAATCCTGAGGTTACAAAACTAGCAGTAACTCATCACAGGTTGCTTATAACCTGAATTGCAGTATTTTTCTTATCAGTCTTGCTTCTATGATGTGGCCTGATGCTCTGCTACAGGAAACAATTACTGTTACTCAAAGTAATATTGCTTCTTGGGGGAAATACAAACAACTGAAACTTAAACAATATGCTCTTATGCAAGTAAGTCTGGCAATAAGATAAGGAAAGACAACAAAAATAATGATTAAAAAAATCAGCAAAATCATAACAGTTTTAGAAGTTCTCCATGACACATCTGCTGTTCTTTAAATGAGACAATCTGTTCATTGCAGAGTTGCTTCCTGAAATCCAAGTTTTCTAATACCAAGCACTTTCAGCATTGCTAAAGCCTCATTTGTTTCCTTTCTTCTGGCCCTTCTCGTTCTGTTTTTATGAGAGGCATTTTGATAGCCTAGGACAAAAAAAGCCCTTAAAATTTGAAAAGTTCAGTGCCAGTTTCTATAAAGCATTAAAATAAACTTTTGTGATAACAGCAATAGTGATGTAGTAACAATCAAAATTATATTCAGTAAGGATTATAATTTCACAGCCCCATAAAACTAGACAAAATGTGAACTCCCTCAAGTGAGACTTATTCTTCACATTCTTTTTTCTTACCCTTTATTGTGTTTCCAGATACCATCCTTCCTGTTGGCTGCCAGCAGCTCTCAGCAATAATGTAAAATTACTGTGTTGTTGCCATGCATTAATAAAGCCAGTCCAAATCACCTTGTCCTGAGAAACTGACCACAGAAGTATTCCCTCGTGTCATAGCAAAGTATTAATTGTTACTCTATCAAAGAGTCAATTAACCAGGTTCCTAACTAATAGAAAATAACATCTAGAGGGAAGGCAAACAATTTTATGAGGACATCACATGTATACTTTCACACAACCTACAGAGGCTACCCTGTCTTCTCATAATTTTATTTCCTTGTGGGAACATTTTATTTTTTCCAATAGAAAATTATGCATTTTAATATCTTTACTTTTTGTCATTAACAGGAGACAGTTATAGTTTGAGGATATTTTCAAAAATGCAGTCTTTAAATAATATTAAGGGGAAAATTTTAACTGGATCAAGGTATTGAAAATACATATTTCAGACTAGGTAATTCTTTCTCTCTTACTAGTCCAGTCTCATCAGTCAAGTTTCTTTCAAGTAACACTGCTATTACAGGGATTCCTCTTACCTGTAAGGTCAATATGAGAAATTCAGGGGATTAGTAATACATTTCATTAACCTGACAGTTTTTTAAAATTAAATAAATATGTATCATCTTTGTTTACTTAATTTCCAAGTACAATTTTCAAGTATTCGTTTCATTCATTATATTCTCTAGCAAAACTCAGACTCTCTTCTAGGTACAAAAAGGTCTGCCTTCCAGAAGAGCAGAAATATCTCAGATGTGTGTGCAATATGTCTTCCTCTTAGAGGAGGAACTTGGACCCCCAGCACACTGCACAGGCAGCAACCCTACCTGGAGTAGAGAGTTGCTCTAGTCCCTATTTTTCATTAAGTATATTACACAATGCTAAGCAGCTCCCAAGAGTAAACCCTCAGAAAAACTCCATTCTGTATGTATCAAAGACTTGAAAGACAAGAGAATTATAAATTATTATCTAACTGCTACTGCTCTCATTTTAATACTTCATACTTGAGAGTCACAGAGACTGGGCCGTAAGAATGGCTGTTTCTTTATGGTTAGGACATTTGCATAATATGAAAGCACATCACCATGCCAATCTTCAGCAAATACTTGTCTAAACAAAACAGAAAACATAATAGGAGAAACAAGAAAAAAAAATCACCCCAAAAAACATACTCTGACACTCTTCTTAATATGGTGCAAGTTTAGGTGCAATCCAGAACAGAAAAGATTTTTGTCTTGGCATTGACATCTTGAATTCCTTCATCTGTAATTACTGGGTCTTCTAGCAGCCTTGCAGGTCATAGGGAAGTTTCATTCAAAAGTATTTTTGAAGCAGATTTCCCAAGTATATCCCTTCTTACTGTGCTGTGCTTCACATTTTACAAAGATTTCAGAGGACATAAACAGGAAAGCTTTGGGGGGGGAAAACAATGAAACACCAAGCCACTCAAAGACATTATCCAGGACCTCACCTGATGCCTTCCAGTGACATTCAAGGGACATGCAGTCCATGTATCAGTCTAGGATTAGACCAAAGAAAACCCTGCTGAAACATCCAGTGCAGATGTCAAGTCCTCACAATCAGTCTACTTTCCAGTTCTGCTTTTACTTTTTCACTTTTTTTTTCTAGTATAGATGCAAGATGAATATAGTCTCCTGGGCAAATTTAAACCAATATTATGAACAACTTTGGAAGAATAAAGTCTGCACATTTGGATTAATCTTCATGGTTGCCTAAGAAGGTTCACTTTTAGATCAACTCAGTGGGATTACCAGAGCTACCTGCACAAATAAATACCAACACAAAACCAGCACTCAGTAAACTTGGAGAAGTCACATAAGATTTACAGTGACCCAAAATGACCAGGTCAGGTTGAAGTGGGTAGCAGCTTTAAGAGCCCAGCAACTTAACAGGCTTGGTAACTTGGCTAATCTGAAGAGGGATGAGAAACAAAAATTAGTTGATCATGGTACATGCCAGTTGGCAAACACATCACTAAATACAACAAGAGAAAGCAATATTTAGCACTCCAAGCAAAACAGAGCAAAGACCACATCTACTGAATTGTACTCCCACACAGTTTTCCTGTTTAGTGAGTAAAAAGACATACCAGATGTAAGTCTACTGTCCCAGCAGAGCTGCTTATGTCTCAAGCAGTAACAGTCATAAGGAGATGAAAGTGCAGTAGAGAACATTGTCGTTGCTTCAGGTGGTAACCAAGGAATCAAAAAGATAGGCTTTTCTCAGTGGATTTCTAGACAACACAAAGATTGCAAGGTCTCTGTTGGTTTGCTTAACCTATGCTTGTTATGATCTGACTAGTGAGAGATGCTTCTGCTCAAATTAAGGTACAAACAAGACCATACGCCAAAGTTAATAATACAGTAAATGTGAGGTAGAGAGATAAAAAGAAATAGAAAAGCAGGGGAAAGGGGAAGAGAGAGAAAGGTTAAGCAGAAGATAGTCACCACGCATGGATCCAGTGACATCCCACTGGTCCTGTTTCACCCTGGGCCTCTCGGCTGTGGGGGTCTCACCTTTATACAGTCCAAGTTCTGCATACCCACAGGGTGCTAGCAGACACCATGCCCATAATTTGGGAAGGTAATGTGTATGACCATTTGCTTCCTTTGCCACAGTGGGAATTTCTGTTTGGATGCATTAACCAGGATATGCAAACCATCATCTTTCTTCTCAAGGCCTCCTGTCACAAATTCCTCCCTTCTATGCTATTCACAAGTTCTGACTGTGATGGCTTATCTTATGGCAAGCTCCTTCTGTGACCTTGACAGAGTTTGAGATGGGCTACTGTGTTCTTTAAGTTTTTATAATGTTGGAAAGTAGAATGAGTCTTCAAGTTGTCAGTAGAAAATCAGAGATAAACTAAAACTATAAGGTTGAATTCCCCATTAAAATTATTGAGAATCAAGAAAGGTGAAATTTGCTGGTGTAACACAACAAAACCAAGATAGACACCTTGAAAAAAAATCTTAATAATTATTTTTAAAAGCTCTGCAAATGCCTAACAAAAAATCTATTCTTTGCAGCATTTCTAGCATTAATACCACATCATGTAAAATAAGATTCTTTGAAAACGTTAAAAGCAATGCATTATCAAATGTTATTTGCAAGCTAACCAAGAAAAGACAAAGTCTAATATCACAATTGTATTGACCCAGAGTCCATCAAAATTCCTACTTACCAAAATGTTCAAAACAGGTTAAACAAAATGTATTTTAGAATATCTATTTAAATAAGCTACAATGAAAAAAAAAATCTGCTTAAAAAACAGCAAGTAAGAATCGTGGCGATGCCCTTTGTGAAATTATTCCCCATCTTACTGTGAGACAACACACAGGCAGCCATGGTGCAGTACACAACCAGGTCTGTGGGCAACTGACACTGAAAGGCTGAAGTGGCACATCCCATTTTCTAGTGAAGAGCTTCATTATCTCATATACAGTCTCAAATTAATTATATCTTACTACCAGCTTTTCCCTCCTTCAAAACATGCAAGTTGTCTACGAGCTGAAATAAAACTATCCCATCATAACTTCCTAATGAATCATGTATCACTTATGCAAAAATGTTGGGGGTTCTTTTTATCTTTATTTTCCACAGCCAAATGCAGAGTGTCTTCTTTTAACATCCTGGTTTAATATTACTGGTAAAAATACTTGTTAGTTAATATTATACCATATTCTTCTAAAATAATTGTCCTAACAATAAGAGCTTCTGAGTCATCTTTTTATGGTTGATTTCGCATTATTCTCATATAATTTTATCTCTCTTACAGAATATATCTTCCCCATTTTCCATGGTATTCTTTTCATTTAAGTCTAGAAGCAAGTAGATGCCTAAAAGTCAGCCTTCCTTTAAAGGCTGTGGGAAAAAACTACAGAAGACCCCAAAGGTTGATTCAGCATATCTGGAACACCCAGTTAATGCAGAGGGTGATTCATGTCTTCTATATCTCTGCTCCTGACTAGCAGAGCTCCTTTCGAGAAGCTGGTGAGACAAGGTGAGACCTATTGCTAATGCCTTACAGATACAGCTGCACCATCAGCTAGCACGGTGCAACGGGAGTGCATCTGTAGAGCAAAACACTTGGTGCTGAGAAGCACACTTCCACACTAGGTACACTTCAGGGAGAGAGGGAAAGCACTGCTTCAAACTTGCTGTAGTCTGTCCCCCCTGGCTGAAAGCCCACTAGCAGCTGGAGCACACTTAGGAGTGCTCCTGCACACAGGAGCCTATGCCTGGCAGTTCAGTTCCATCACCAGTCTCCACAGCCCAGGACTGTTCCACAGTGAGAACCCAAAGCAGCAAGTGGGAAAACCCAGGAGGTTCAAGTTAAAAGCAGGCCCTTTCTCCAACCTAAACTGCTAATATAGATATATATCATATATCATCATATATCATGTATCATATTTATGCCCTTTGAAATGCACTTTGGGCTTTTTTTTTCAGCACATTCAGTTAGTGCCCTGCATCTGGGCAATTACAATCCCTTTTGCAAACTGCCCATACTCAGTATCAATGCTGCATTTTGACCTTGATTACTTATACTGGTGTGCCTTTCATTAACAGAAACATTTTGAATTAAAGTCCGGAACCAGCTACACCTCCAGCTCTGCTACCTCTGTTAATAATACCTTACCAGGCATTTCTGTGGTTGCATCTGACACCTTCATAGTTCTATATACATATGTCTAGACTCCCTCTCTTGTGCCACAGATCACTGATTTAAGAGAAGAACAGCAAAGGGAGAACAATATTGTTGACAGTAAAGTAGAAAGCTCTTAGCATGAGTTGAAGAGTGAAAAATTTCAATGCTTCCATTTGCTCAAACACTGAATTCTTGCCTTTGACCTTAATGAGGTTTTTTTCTCACTATTCAGGTTTTAAAAGCCTCTGATGAATCTAAGGGCAAAATATTTCGTTTTCAATAAGAAATCAAGCTAAACACGGTATGAGGCAAACTAAATTGAAAAGTACTCCCTGGGAAGAAAGTAAAGACTAATAATGGACACACTGAATCACCTGATGGTGTCTCACTACAAATGTCACTGCTAAATCAGGCATCCCTTGTTATCATAGGGAAGTGATTGCATGGAAAATTTAAGTCTCATAAAGGGAACCATTGATTTTAGAAGTAATAATGAACCCAGCAACAATATAACTTCACAGATATTTAGTGGTACAAGCTGCATGTCTTGTATCCTTTGGGAATGCATAGCTAGCCAAAGGTCAGTCTGGTTTTTTTGTTATTCATATCAGCATATTTCACTCAAGAGAGTCTTCTACCACTCACAAGAAATAAATGTATTTGTAGAAATCAGTATTTTGCACATGAAGCACAGTCACTAACATGTGCCTTCATTTCAAGAATGCAATACATTTAAAATTCCCAACCCAATCTCAGTTGGAAGCAGCTGAGTGATTCAGGAGAGATAAAGCAGTAATTCACAATATCCTTTATCAGGAGCAAAGACAGAATTGGTATTTACCTCTCCTCCTGCTCCCATATCACACAAGTTTAATCTTCTCATCACCAGAAACAAAGGTTTATCTGTTCCCATATCCCAAGCCTGCATTGTCACTTCCTCCACGGCTCTTTCAGAACCTCCCTCTGTCCACCTCCACAGATGAGGAGAGCACGGTTAAAAATCACCCCTGACCCCTGAACTATCTGAAGTGAATTCACCAGGCCTAGAAAATACATGGAGAAGGCTCATGGGCAAGGACATTGAGTGGCCTTACCTTCAAATCCCAGTGGCTCCCTCCTCCTCTTTCTATATCCTCCCTTGCACTTGCAAGTCAGAAGGGATGAAGTCTAAGGTAGAACTATCCTCCTCTTTACATACAAATACCTATGTTTCCCTGACAGCTCTTTGCCTTGTAAAGGCTCCTCAGTACATCAGCCCTCAGAAGCAGCAGATCAGACACAGAAATAACAAAATACCATGTAAATTACATGCTTGCATCCATGTGATGCTCAAATCACCTCTGCACCACAGTCAGTGCAGTGAACTTAGGTCAGGTTAGACTGAGCAAACTCCAGCAGCAAGCTCAGCACAAGGCTGAAACACCTTTCCTGAAAGCTTGGGAAATTCTTGGTGAGTACCTCACGCTCCTGTGCTCTTGGCCAGGAGCCAAACCAGCTGATTTAAAGTTAACCTTGGGTACAACCCTGATGCACAGTCACAGCAGCAGCTGTGCAAGAGTAGAAAGACCCTATATAATTTGTCTTTCCTGGTCCAATACTCGACTGCTTTGTATTTTGTTACTACCTAACTAATAAAAAATTATTACAAAATATTCCAGCACTATCTGAAAGCATTTCATACATAGTACACATCTGCATGCAATTGATGTGAAAGAAAGCTTTAAGTACCTAGTATAAAGATGCAAGGGAAGCTGGAATTAAGTGCGTGAGTTCCAATAGAGATCTCTGAGAGGCTTTATATCAGTTTTCCTTTGATACTAGTGTATTACTCCCAGTTTAGATCAGTGTAAGGACGAATACATACACACCCAAAGACTATAAAAGCACCAAGCCCATAAAGCAGGAAAAGAAAGAGCAAATTATATTAACAGAAGAATCCATTAAGCTGTATAGAATTCCTGAATTTGCAGCACACCACATCATAAATTGCTGCACTTATTTTTATTACAAAACAATTTTTAACCAACAAAAATTTGCCTTATTAAACTAAACTAGAAGTTTAAAGACTAAAATCTGTCAGAATAGTCCTGAGAGAAAGTTCTTCAGAGTTCACGTTTCACAAGTGATTTGAGATTTGTCCTTGATAATCTTTAGTACTGAGGCTTTTGCTGAACTGTACCCTAAATTCTAGACTCAGAGCTTTATAAATTTAACAGAATGTTTTTAGCCTATTTAGTATCGATGTCAGCTCTGTCACATTACAACAGTCCTGTCCTCACATACAAAACAGAAAAGCTAGCAGTTGTCTCACATATAATAAAATGCAGTGAATTACTACAGAAAAAAAGTCTATTGAAAAAGGAACAGCATGATTCATATCAACGTTGTCCAAAATTGCACAGAAATTCCATCATCATTAGAACATTATGCTAAAGCTTTTGGAGCCTTACTTAGTGCTCTTTCTACTGACTACCATAATGTGTCCCACAACCCTTTTTTGCCTCATATAAAAGCAGAAGTGAAACAGAGAAAGTGACATGTTCAGTGCTATCATCCCATTTCATGCTTTCCACAAATACAAGAAATTGGCTTCAGTGAGTGGTAGAAGTTTCAGTCAGTAACTCAACTGAGCATTGTAGTTTATCTGGACTAAAAGTAAAAAGATATTATGCCTTTATACCCAGTGAATTTTTAATCGATTCCCTGCAGCTGTTATTTCCAGCATCTTTGGTTTTGCTTACTAAGAACACTAATTGAAGTTATATGTTCTATACAACAAATGTTTTCACATAGTAAACATTTGGGTCAACATTTTAAATATGGTGAACACGTTTCAAATAACAAATATGTATATGACAAGAACAAAACCTGTTCACAAGCATTGTTCCAATTGTAGGCAAGAGCAGTTGTCTCATACTATATACTATAAATTATTCTCATGTAATACATATAGAGATATTGCTGAAACTTTGTCCCAGCTGGCACCCCAGGCCTGAATTTGCAGCACAAGTTTCATCTCTCAACAGACTGAAGCTGAATAGCAAATATAGATCTTAAAACTTGAGGAAAAAAAATATCTCCAGGCTCTAGTTTGGAAGGCATCTTATTACAGAAACACAAATGTATGCTGAGACTAAGATTTTAATGTGAAATTCAATATGGCCTGAGAAGACATACTTGACACTTAGGGACTCAAATTAAATTTTAGATAGGACAAAACCATCAACAGGTACCCTCCTACAATCAGTCTAAGGGCTGAAACATCTACCTGTGAACCATGTCAAGTGGTAGTAAAAACAGGATATATTCTGTGGGTTTTATTTCTGGTTGCTATACACTCATATTTTGCATCCAAATCAGACATGGTGTAAAGAAGTATTTTGATACTGAAAATTGATTCCAACACGCACTAGTCAGTAATGCTTCACCTCTTCTCAAAGCTTTCAACCTCATGTCAATTTTGATACACGACATGAATAATTAGACTTATAAGATCTCAACATTTCACGGTGTATATGGTGTGTGTCATCCTAGTTATGCTACCCTATGTCTTCATTCTGCAGGTATTCCTTGTAATGTCAGATACTTCTCAAAGTGATAATGCTGCCAAAACATATGGGATTACTTACCTAAGAAATGCAGTGCTTGAAAGCAAAGTAGTGAGATACATTAGGTTCAGAGAGATGAACAGTGCACACATAAAACATGCTAAAATAATATGAAAAGTCTTTGCAAAGGTGAGGTAAAGAACAGATGCAGCACACTGCTCCAGGAGACACAGCTCCCACACCCACAGAAGGAGGGGGCACCTTGGCCTCTCTATCACCCTTCATTCCCAAACTCTCCCCAGCCTCCTGAGCTGACACCCTGCACTGGGAACACGTTTCTCTGCACTCCCACCGAGGGATTACCAATATCACTCCCTAGACTATCAACTGTTCAGCTAAATACCTAGCACACGAGGTAAACAAAATATTTGCTTTCACATTTGCTTCCATATAACAGCTTAAGTATCTCCCAGGGGACATTCACATCACAAAACCTTGAGAGCAAAACAGAAGGTATGCTTAGCTCTAAAGCTAGGTCTATCTGTGCAGCAGATCATTACCACCCCATGCAGTTTCTCTTAGAGCATTTGCTCTTAGAAAAAAAACAAAGTCCCTGTAGTCCCTGTTCTCACCTCGCAGTAACCTTGTAACACAGTCCTATGCCCTGCACTTCTGGATCACAAACAGCCATCTGGACTTGTGTCTTCCTCTGAGCTCAGTCCCCGTCCTGGGCCACCTCACAGTTGTTAATTAATGGCGCTGTCTACACGCAAAGTACTCTGCCCATCATCATTTATATTATAAATGCCTTTTCCCCCCTGACTCTCTGCTATGTTCCCGCTGCTAAATGTCCTTAATTTCAAGTTCTTTATGCTAGGCTTTGCCTTTAATAATACTTGAATGAAAAGCAATTTTAAAGCCATCCATACTGTCAGTGGTCCCCTCAAGCAAATGTGATTTCTGTTAGCTTTGCTTTCATGTTTAGGTTAAGAAGTTTAAATTAAGTAATTAAAAAAAAAGGCAAAACAATAAATGTTTAAGGTCAATCATTGAACAACCCACAGTTTTAAACATTTCCCCAACAGCTGCCCATATGCTTGTGTTTGCTTCTTGCAAACCATCACCTTCCACTCCAGCCTATGTCAATCATTACAACCTTTACTTGTAAGAAAAACTAATGTAACACATTGCAAAAGGGAAGTTTCAGCAATGGGAAATCAACTGAAGTGAGCTAGTAATGAAAACAGCATCTGACTGTCAACACATTCTGTTCTGATAATATTATATCAGCATGGTGGCATCAAGGTAAATGAGCCTTTTTGAATTGAGGAATTAAGCAACCTTGAGAAATCAGCCAAATAAATCAAAAATTCTTGGAGACATAATCAAGAAAAATATTGAGAATGCATATTCTTACAGACAAGATCCTAGACCTGGATCCAGAAAAGCAAGCTTTAGGGTTCCTGAGGTTCTTAAGTATCCATACCACGTTCCTCAAACCAGTTGCTTTGGTAATGACAGGTTCTTCTGATCCATATTATCATCATCTATCTCCTGTTTAATGGTGGACCAATTTTAAAGGGCCTTCTGGTTTCCAGTGCTTCTGTAAGGCTCACTTGGTGGGCTGGCACTACACCATGCAGTACATAGGGGGTTCTCTGTGTCTCCAGAGGGATGCCAATTTCTTCTCCTGAAATTTTTGGAAGCCCTACTGGTTGCCACTGGAACACATATGGGGCAGTAGCACCTCCTGTGCAGAGGACGAGGGAAGAGCCTTTCCTAAGGCAAAGTTCACTTATTCCCTCATATCCCTGATGCAAAGAAATGGGTTCAACAAGCCTCATTCTACAGGCCTCTCATTTTTAGTGCCCACACAAACACCAACCTTTCCCACTACCTCTTTCCCTCCTACAGCGTGTGCAGCCTGGGTACCTCCCGCACGGGGCAAACAAATCCAGTGCCAGAAGCAACACTGAGAAAGCTGGAATGTGTTACAAAACACGTTCCAGCCCTGCCTCCAGACCTAGGAATCTGCTGCACAGATGGTGCTTCTCAGCCAGAAGCAGGATGTGCTTGTATGTTCTTAAGCTTAGTGCTGCATGTGTTAGAGTCCTGGAGCAGCATCTCTGCCACCAGGGCTGGGACCTGACCTCACCTTCCTGTCAGACATGAGACTGCTTTCCTGGGGAAGATTGTAAATCTTGTTCTGTTTTGAAAGAAGCTTATTTTTTTAAGAAACAGAACTTGACATCTCTCTGGAGACAGAAGGTACATCCCTCTTCACGCATAGTGTAATGGCAGCCCAAAAGGGAAGCATTAGAGAAACACTGGAAACCAAAACACCCTTTGAAATTGGTCCACCATTACCCAGGAAAGATATGATAATAAGGATATGAGGGTCTAAATTTTGAATGCTTTCAGAAGAAATTTATAATTTTATTTCTCATAGAGTCTCAAGGCAAAAAAAATCCAAGCGTTGCCAACACACTACCCCCCACATATCCTGAGCCAGAGGATAACAGTGTGCCTACATTAACGCCTACAGCAAAATAATTAATGAAGACATGCAAGGAAAGAGCTCAGCTGAAGTTTAAATTTCTTTCTCTTGGGCACAGACAAGTGTAATGATACAGCACTACAAATTAAATATTCTAATGCAAATCAGGCTCATTTCTGAATGTCACAGTGACCTGAGCAGCCACTCAGAATAAAATATCGCCAAAGTTCCCTAAATCCAAGGAGAAGTCTAATGGTGCTCACAGCACAGAGAGCTGTAGAAATAGATTTTCTCCATCTCATATATAAATGCACAACTCTTAAAATTAATTCCTCTGAAGGATATGAGATATGAAGGATATGAGATAGCAGTTATACAAGAAACTAATGGGAATTTTAATAAGGTACAAAAAACCCCAAAAAACTTATGACGGACACAGCTATTTGATATCTCTTAGGCTTCCTTCTGAATTTTAAATAATTAATTTTAAAAACCAAACAAACAGTAATTGGGTTTTAATAATTGAGAGAACACCAGATAAGGAAACAATATCCAGTAAAGACAAAAGGAAATTAAGAAGTAATGAAAAATAATCTTAGAAGATCGAGATAACTTGAATCAGTTCAGCGTATATAATTTTTCCCTCCTGGGACTTCATACACCTTCATGCCCTTGCTTGGTTTCTTCTTATATAAGGCTTCAAGATTTTTGTGTACTGCAGCAATACTATTGCGAGTTCTATGATGTGCAGTGGTTAACACTGCAATAGGATGGGTTTGTACTGATTAAGGAGCAGTTCTGCTAACAAAGTCCTCCATGATCAGCTGTAAGATGTACTAGCAAAGTCAAAAATGCACTCCTGCAGATTACACCTGTGACAGGTCTTTAAACAGCAAGTCACCTACTACTGCCAACTAAGCTTTTGATGGGAAGAAGAGAGTACCTGTATACAAGCAGCAAGCAGCTACAGACAAGTTGTTTGTCAGTGCAATGTTCACTGATGTACAATAATTACTTTTCCTCTGTCTTGCAAGATATTTATGTTGCTTTATATGTATGGACCATGAGATAAAAGTCAGTCTACTGTCAGCTTTTATCATCATGTGGAGGTCTGAGGTCTGAAAGGGTGATGTGGATTTAAAAAATTTGAAAGCTTGAATATTTCTAAACACATAAAGAAATTTCACAAGAGCCTTGTATGGAGAACTCACAAGAGACCTCAAGCAATGTCTCAATTCTCTTAGAAATTATAAAGAAATACTTCAGCTTCTGCAAAAGCCTTTTAAAAAATGCAGTGTTTTTTCTCTCCTTCACTGTCCCATTCATTTGTTTATTTAGACGAGTCTAACGTGAGATTCTCAGATATGTGGTATATCTCTGATATGACTAAGCTGGGGCAACTGGTTTGGCACAGAAATCCCTATGAATATATCTGAAGCTCCATCTGGGCAATAAACACATTGATATAGCCTCCAAGCTGCTCCTTGGGAAGGATTCTTCTCCTGAACACTCCCAATGATGACCAAAAGGGCTATGTGGCTCAAAGCTTCCCATCTCTGTATGCAGCACAATTCAAAGCCTAGCAAGTCACTCATGCTTAACGAAATTTTAAAAAATTAAAGCCATATTTTGTTTCTGCTTTATTATAGAACAACATTCACCAAGAGCACTCCTCTCAATCATGGGTGAATGCATGGTCTGCTCTGCTGAAAGCCAGCAGGATTATTGTGACTGTTGGACTAAGCCAACAAGCACGTAGAGGGATTCAGTGCCATAGAGCTAACAGGGGCAGATATCCAGATAGACCTTATCTCCTATAAACCACTGCATAATTTTTATTCTTGGAATAGTTGTACCTCACAAAGTGGAGTATATCCTGTCTCAAGATACAGCTACAGCTCTGAGCATCAGTAGTTAAGAGACCTATCAGGAAGAAAATGTGAGTCTACTCAGCAGTTCAACTGCTTCACTAGCTGACCCTTTTTCTTTTCTCATGCCAATGCAAATCAATGGACTGAGATTATTTCTAATTTTTTACCACTGTATTTGAGAAAATAGTCTGTGTTCTTCTCATGGGATGCTGTAAGCTAGATTCTAGCTTGCACAGCACATCTCTGCAACCCAGAAAGAGTCCTCCACTGTGCACAGGGACTTTATTTCCTCTTTTCCTACTGAAAGAGAGGGTGTGATTTCTACTATTTCCTAGTAGCATACACTGCAGTGAATAATCTAAAGTTGTGTAGTATTGAATCACAGTCCTTGAAAAAGCTAAAAAATGCAAACTCACATATGTCTTCAACTGCCCATATTGCTCAATATTTACAAGGGTCTTTTCCCTGTGATTTATCTCCTTAAATAAAATTTTCAAGTTGTTAATGTTTATCATTGGTCACCTAACAGTTGGCTATCCTAGGCAGTGTTATCTAACTTAAGCAATGCAACCTTTAAGAAACTGAGTCTTGAATGTCCTTTGACCTTTGCTGAGAATCATTCTTCCCCTTTAGGAGTACTATGTTTGAAAGATTAATCAAGAGAAAAACATAAATATCAGGCTGCTCCCCTCCTACAAAATTGGAGATACTTTGCTCCCCACTGCACCACAAGAGTAGCACAATCATCCAGCTGCCACACAGAGAGCCACTCAGCTTCTGCAGGAGACAGAAGGGCTGTTTCACTCTCCTACCTCCGTTCTGTTAGGAACAGAGTCAGCAAGCAGAGCTTTTGATGGGATGTCAGCATTGGCAGCTCTCCTTTTCCTGTGTTTACTTGTGTGGGTCTCAGGCAGTCAGGGAGATCACCAAAAGCAGAAGCCATGAGACCTAAATACTTGGAAGACCTTTTCATGCATGCTTAGGAAGACCTGGCAGCCATCCTCCCTCCTTCAGCACTGCTGCCAAGTCCATGCTGGCTGCCGGACTTACACCCTATTAAAACAAGATTACAGGAGTAAAAGTGTTACCCACAACCACTTTGCAAGCTGTTTAGAGCCCTGCAGTGATGCTGGATCATCACCCTCAGGCATCTCACAGGGGTTCTCTACTGCTCTTCACTCTACACGGATGATGCTTCAAAAACCTCACTGAAGTGCCCTTTTCAATTCTTATCCTGCCAACACAGCCATCAGAGCCCTAAGAGCACTCACAACCCCAGGAAGGTCCAGAGTTTATTCTCATTTCTGAGTATGGGTCTCCCAGGTCCCTCTTGTATTGCTTCAACCCTGTTGGTATTTTCTACCCAGTACAGACATAAAGCACACAGATACAAATAAGACAAGTCATAAATCTGCTTTCTTGACAAGATCTGCCTCTTAAAGTCTCTCCTGGTAATAAGCAGAAACAACTACTGCTGGAAAGCACTTGGAGAGAAACAACTTCAGCAGTACAATGTAAATAATTAACGAAACCACTCTTCTAGATTGTATTATGCAAAGAAGAATAAATCATCAGACAAGCATTAAATATTTAATGGAAGCTATTGTAAAGCTGAAGAATCAAGTGTCCTTCTCTATCATTTTGGAGCATGGAAAAGTCATCAATACATTTAAGAACTGCCTCTCATCCCCTCTGTGGCACTGAAGGAAATGGATTCCCTTGAATTCTATATGCACTGTTTTCTACATCCAGATTCTAGAAGGCTTATAGTAAGAATTTCCTTGGTGAGGGGAGGGGAAAAACTGCAAAAAACATGACAAACAAACAAGCCAAAACCATCAGCCACCCCCTAGAGAGACCTTAATATGGCCTCTCAAATTGGGTAGTCAGAAATTGAGGCATACAAAATTGTTAGTAATTTCTAAAAACCCCGACTCACTGAGCTAATAATGAGCAGTTGCATTGCTGAGTGACTATTGAAGCAAAAGACATAATTCACCTCCCTCAGTGGTACTTATTAGCAATAAATCTATCCTCTATAGAAAGAAACAAGGCAAAACCCAACCCAACTCCCTATTTATAGTGTTACCAAATGAACATTTAATGTGGTATCATCAGAATTAATAAATAGAAACTCATGGAGCTCATCCAGACGTATAACTTGCTCTCCAAATCATTAGTTATTCAGGAACAATGGATGTAGTAAGTGTCTTGTGATTTTTGCTATGACACATTGTCTCTTAACATGCTGATAAATTCTCAGTACTACCACTGACTTTCTAAACCAGAAAAGAATTCTTGCAAGAGAGATCATTTAGAACTGAAAAAAATATTAAAATTTCGATATTTATCCAGTTTACATTTATCTATTTTAAAATGCATCTTTTTCAGGTTTCTTTTTGTCACTTGTGCTCATTATCAATAGCAAGCCTGCTAGAGTTCCACCATTTCTTTTGATGATTTTCTCTCCTTGTCAACCTTCAGCTGCTGCTTTTCATCCTTCACTGAAATTCCAGGTCCTCCTCAGGTCTGATGAACCTAAGGCAGAGCACTGTCTGGAGAACAAGCCAATATGGATTAGAGCACCATGACTGTCTACTTTGCAGCAATAAGTGTAGGAAGCCCAAAGTAACTATTAATTTGAATTTAGATCACAATTTGCACAGGGACTGGACAACTTCAATTTCTAATATTCAGCCTACACTGAACAAAATCGGTGGGAAAAAAAGAGTTAGAGCTCTGAAAACCCAAGAACTTTTTTTGCTGGCAGATCCTCCACACAAAAACAAGATGTGACCAGCACATTGTATTTCTAAGCTTCTGGCATTGTTTTAACTTATATAACACATACTAAAGCCATTAGTATGGTATTTTTACTTCACTAGTAGATCAAAATAAAACAAGTTGTGAAAGTTCTCACAGGAATAAAAGTGATTTTAAAATAGCAAGAGAAAATTCTGACCTCAAAGCAAACGCTTTACCTTTGCTTATTTCTAGAGAATTTTTGATAGTGGAAGAACTTGTGAAACTGTGCAATATCCGAAAAAATAAACTCTACAAAAGTATAATGTGTGAAGCAGAGATTGTTGAGAAAATTAGTTTAAAACACACTGACAGCGTGTTTTCATATAATGACCATACAGATTCTAAAGCCTAGCTTTAGACACAGACAAAGCCCTATTCATGCAACTCTTTCTTAGAAGCATGAAAAGGGGATATGCCCCAGTTTCTCAAGACCTTCAGCAGTTGTGTGGAATCAGAGCACTTCAGAGGTGGCATCAAAATATAGGCTCCAAGTCCAGAACCAAGCAGAAAGAAATACAGCAAACATTCCTGTAACTCACAGGTGTCACAAAAAAATAATTAAAAATTGCAGTCTCCTCTTCCTAATAACTGAGTGAACACTTGAGCATAAACTCCATTAGTTCAGCAGTTACTGCTCCAGTAGACAGCTTCATGGCTGGCTTGGGGAGGTTGTGGGCTCTGAGACACCAAGTGCTACTGATTCACCCTCATTCTAGATAGACTAGATAGTTTGGCTGCACCATGTTTCCAGTTTTTTCCTCAGATTCATCAATTTCCAAAGCAAGATACTGATACCAAGAAGTATTTTCACACACGAAATCACTCAGTAGCATCATGATAAATGGGCCAAGCCTTACTCCCAAGCGCTTGGTTGTTTCTTCCCTTTTTCCTAACTAGATCAGCCCTATTGCTTTCTACCATCTGATCCTGCCCCCTATTCTTGGACAGTCTTTGCAACCCTGAAATGAACAAAATATTACATCTGCAGTTCATTATGAAGCCTGGTTGCGCCAGTTGTACTGGGAGGGAATAGGTTTGGTTTTCTTCCCTTCCCAATTTAGACACAAATAGGCAGCCAGGCACAGCCCGGGCCAGGCTACACAACATCATATTTCACCTGAGCTAATGGCCTATAGCTAGTGCCACATGTGTTTTGTAGTAGGGCAGATGCATTCAAACAAAATGCATTTTGGTCTCTGGTGCTGCTTGTTTAACTGGAGTTGTTATTCTCGTTTCTCCTGAAACAAATTAGTCAAAACATTCTTTTATCCAGTATCTAGTCAACCTCTGCTATGCCATAATCAAAATACACCAAATCAATACCTTTGAAATTTTCATTTTCTTTGTTTGGCCTATAAGAGGCTCATCAAGCTCCCCTATATCAAATCCAGTAGCCTGATTAACAAATTAATCATCATCATCACACAACATCCAGCATAGCACAATATTATCCTGCTTTCTTTTAGCAAGCAAAACAGAAATCCACATGATCACATAATGAAGCACAAGTGAGACACAAAGCACTGAGCATATTATTTGATATTATTCTGCAGAGAGCATGTGTGTACAGTTGTCTTCCAACAAACAAAGTGGGGTTTTTGTGTCTGACGTGTTATTCTATAACACAGCATAATTCTAACGGGAAACTTGAGATTAAAATAGGCAAGCAAGGAACTGGATCATTTCCCAGAATGTTCTCTAAAGGCAATCTATCCTTCTTAGCAACTAGTTAGCAACCAAGAGATGATTTCTGTGGACTAAAGAATTAGCCAATAAAACAAAAGTCTAATCAGAAACACTATTGCCAGCATTTTACTGACACAAGGCCCATCTGAATAAATTTATTTTAAGCTCTAAAATTATTTTCATTTAGTCACAAAGTTAATAGAATAAGAAGGAAGAGAAAAAGAAAAGCAAGACAAAGATGGAAGAAATATAAACTACTAAATATCTTTCAAGGAACAAGAAGGAAAGATCAGTATTTTTTACCAGATTATTGGCTTGACTAAATTTAAACTAGTCAATGCCTTTTGCATTTGTGGACACTGTAAGAACTCACCCATTTAGAAGATCTGGGACAAATTCAGACCTAGTTCAAGCAATCATAATTCTCCTTAAGTTAGAACATTCTTGTTCACTTCCTCTGAGGACAAATCCAGGCTGTTGGCCACACAAAAGCCAGAAAAGGTGAGCGAGTGATTACATTTGAACCCTAAGATCTTATATTCTAATATCCAGCTTTCTAGACGAGTGGCAGTGTCATCACAGGGAAATATTAGTTGAGCCATGTAGTCCAGTGCAGAAGACCAAAGGAATGACCAGAGGAATAAAATACATTTATGCAGATGCTATAATCTATACTACCCTCCCTTATTGCACTCCATACACAGGAGCAGCAAAGGCCAGGCTGTCAGTCCAGAAATCCTGACCCTGGGTTCAAATGGGATTAATACTTGAGTTTTCTAGGTAGACCAAATATTAGTCTCTGATACAAGAAAATTTCTAAACAGTTTCAAATACAGGTGGCAAAATTCAAGACATGCCTAATCAAATAGTATTAAGTCTAAAGAATTTGTCAGGTACCCTCTAAATCGCTTTTTTTTTTTTTTCTAGCATGCCAGCATCCCAAGAAATACCAGAAACTTTCTTTGAAGGTCTCCTTCATTTTTCCTTCCTCCCATAGAAAAATAGAAAAATAATTACTGACAAATAAGAAGGCTACATGATCAAACCCAAGTAGTTCAGGGAATTCCAGATTTTAGGTTAACCAAACTTTCACCATACCCCTATTTTCCCACTGTTTTCCCACAGTTCATAATGTACAGTGACCACAAACTGATAGATCAATCTGCATTAGATTTCAATGAAGTTATGCAAGCTTGTAGACTTTCAAGGAACTTTACCATATGTTAATTCAGTTTTAATAGGTGGTTGTATAACAGTCATTACAAACCAAACATTTCTCTTTTGGTCTTTCAAAGTAGTTATTTTAACTACTTCCTTTTAGCTTCATCTTTAAAAGGACGATGAGTTTAGACCATTACATACACAATTTGACATATCAGCTATTTGCATCCCTTTGGATACTAAATACTGTAATTAAAAAAGATATAATTTTTTCTAGGATAATTACTTCTGTCTTATTTCCACTAAGAACAAACTCGAGGCTTCTAGTATGTTATTATTTTTTCTAGATTCACTGAGATAGGAGCTACTGTTTATTAACAGTCCTAAATTACCAGGTGGGACTGGTAATACCGATATACTTCCTTCATCTTCCAAGATCTTCAAAAATTTGTACATTGATTAACATCTTTTTAAAAAGCTTAAAATTACAAAACATTATATCACAATGTAGCAAACATGAGTTTATTGGTCTGTTGACAGACTGTACTAAGTTCTGGCTAAGGTAGCTAAGGAAAGATAATTTTCCTTTGTGAAAAATAAAATGAAAGATTAATGCCTTTCCCAAGGTCAAGAGAGACTTAGTGAAGAGTTTATCGTATTCACTTCAAAAAATAAGTAGAAAAATTAACAAATTAAAAATAAAAACCTAACCAAACAAAAATAAAACCTTTCAGCTTGAAACTCTATCCAAACTTGATGATTACGAGCCAAGGTCCTCACATTTTAAGTCTAATCTTAAGTCTAAGAAACTTAACAAGACCAAATTCTTTTAAGGGTTTTCCCTTCAGGCAGAATTAATATGTTAAACCCTTGTTCTAAGCTAATACAGATTTATGATCATTGTTAATGCTGTGAAACTAAAGCACCAAAAATGCTTATGTTATCCAGCACCAAGGAAGCACCAGTAGCTCAGGAAAATAAGAAAATATATCTGCACAAGTAGGCCAATTATTTTTATCATATAAAAAAACTAAGTTCCCAATTATTTGTGCAGAAAATATGGTACCCATACTAATTTTTTCAAAGTAAACCTGGAAAAATTTTTTGGTTTTTTGTTTTTTACCCATGTTTCAAATCTCTGTTGGTACCTCAACATCTTTCCCATATTAGCTCATGAATTTTCAAAGGCTTCTGCAATTAGCATCATCTGCATATTTAACTAATTTGTTGTTTACTTGACTTCTTATATCGTTAATAAATATGTTAAGGAAAATGTATTTAACGTTTATTTCCAGAGTGGATGTGGACATCTCTCCACAATCCACTACTTCCTCATTAATTTAAAGGATCCCTTTTCTGTACAAACCAATTTGGAGTTGGGATCCTCATGAAAACCCAAATTTTCATTCAGAATGAATTAGTCTGACTAAAATCTATTTAATTTGATTTACCATAATTCATCTGTACTAAGACTATATTGTAGAGACAAGATTAAATGTTGAATCAATTGCTCTTGATAACATTATCTCCTGATTACTTCCAGAACTGACCAGGGCAATCAGAGTTTTTCAAGATTACTTTCATGAATTCAAAGTTGATTAAGATCTCTGAAGTTTAAAGTTTTGCAAGTTGGGAGGAGAACAGAAAGGGAAGCACCAATATCACTCACTCACCTGTAAAATACATTTGAACAAGCACAGATTTGGCAAAAGCATTTACATTTCTTCTAGGGTATGAAAACAATGAGAACATAAGAATGAGCAAGCATGCAAAAGGTATTGCAATGGCTTTTATTGCACAGAACATAACTAGTATGAAAACACAAGCAGACAGGGTAAAGATATGCAGGTAAAATCTAAACTGATGTATTACCAGTTTGGGGGCATCATATGTTAGGAAACTTCTAGTCTGCTCAGAGGCAAATCCATCAGACCACAGGAAGACTGTTCTTACATTCAGTGGTTATTTCCTATGATCCTGCTATATAACAGTACTGCATTTCCAATTAAAATAATGAAGACTAATGATTTACAGAGACACCCGACAGCTAGGAAAGAATAAATGATTTTAACACCTGCACTATTACATTGACTCCTGTCGGTCATGTATCACATGCACGCATACCAGCCTTACTGAAAACAATCTGACATACCACAAAGAAAGGAATTCTACACCTAGGTGCCAGATACTTTGTTGTAAAATTCTGGAACTTCTAATTAATAGAAAATACTTGCCAAGTTTCAGAAGGCTAAACAACCAGAGTCACATTTAAATCACAGCCCTTAAAAATTGATCCATTATGGACTGACCTGGCTCTGAATGTTCTTTTCCGTGTACTAATTAAAGAGCTTATAGTGAGCAAGGCACTGGAAGAGCACTAAAAACTGCTAATCTCTCAATCCCTACAAAAAGTTGGCAAATTATCTTAATTGCCTGCAGCCCCAAAGCTATGCTGGTATTTAAAATGATAGCACAAATGTTATTCCAATAACACTGTTTAGCAGAACCACATGCCACCAGCATCATCTCAAATAATTTGAGATAAATCACACTTCGGGACGATTCAGAGAAGCAGTAGAAGATGCAGCTCCTCAGGTCAAATCTCACATTTTTACCATCCCAAGGCAAACAAAGGCACAAATTAGCCCTCATGCACCCTCCTTTTCTCCCCACTACGACCCAAACCTCACACAGAAAAAGAGATCCACAGCAACAGCTGAAGGATAATCATGCCAAGATGATAAAAAACAATAGTTCATACTACAAGCAGCCAAGCTATTTGAGCCAGAAGCCTCTCCACGGGGAGAAGCACTCAGCCATGCAGCTTCCATGAAGCCAGTACGCCCCCAGCAGTAAAAGCATCCCAGAGCACCTACAGAAGGCTTACACCAGGGAGATTACAGCTCAGGCAACTGCACTCTCATCCACCTCACTCTACTGGCCAAAGGGGAAGGATAAGCAGCCTGTCAGCTTGTGTTTCAAACAGTTTGCAATTAGCCATTACCCAGACTCTAGAGGGCCTTTGTTTTTCACTGCCTCCTCTCCACTGTGCCAATAGAGGAAGAAGGATGAAGGTTCCTGTCTCCCTTGCTGAGCCAAGCCTAGCAAATAGCCCAGAACTCTCTTTCCAGCAACCATACAAGAGCAAGTGTACAAGAACAAAGGCTTTGTTGAGACAAATCTGTTTCAGATATGAACTGTTAATTCTTCTTTGCATCAAAAAAGTAAACTTCAGAACAACACTCCCAGACAGGACACTTGCCAGAAAATTATTACGTTTAACAACATACAAGACAATGCATTACAGCTTTCAACTATTACCCAAGAGCCTCAAAGAGCACAGTGCATTTGAGATGACAGAGGTATGGCAATGACAAGTCTCTGCCCCAAGGACTCCATTTGTCATGGCCACAGCTGAGCCAGAAGTTTAATCTTTCACATGCAGCAGGTGGGTTTCACACATACCCCTCCAACTGAGTAGAAATACTAAAACTTATTAGCTTCCTTCCTCTGCACAGAGAGATAAATTAGTAGAACTTTCTGAGACTGTAGGTGGATATATTTAGAATAAATATCTTTCTGAATTTCAGAAACAGAAATAAGAACAAGAGTGATGGCTCCCTTGAGGCAGCCTCTTACCCATCACATCAAAATGGGTTTTGCAAAAACACAATCAGCTGTGTCATAATGTAATGGCACAGGACAAGGTTAGGGGCTTTTGTCACTACATAAGATAGCCTTAAGCTGCATAAGAGATTCTCAGCAATGGAAAATTTGGGTAAAAATACTCAGAGGGACTCTGCCACTGGAAATCATCTCAAGCAAAACAAGAAAACAACTGCAGGGTTGGAGTTGGCCTTATCTGACAGAACATCAGAAAAAATAACCCAGGTGACAATCAAGAAAGAGGTGGCAGGATTTGGTAATAACAAACTTTTGACTGCCACAAACATTTTGGAGAAGAGAAAATTGTATATATCTAACCTATCTGTACTTTAGAAATGCATCTGATATCGTGTCAGCTAAAATATAGAAAAGAGGAATTAGTGTGGTGCAGTAATTAGTATAACTGCTAGTAGTAGTAGGCACTGACTGTGGGGAGTTGGGCTGAAAAGCAGAAGGCCTGGAAGTGGAGTGGCATGAGACTTTGACTCTTTAAGGTTGCCAGTGATCATAGTGAGCAATGTCAGTTCCAATACTGGGCCTGAGCAATCTTGCCACAACCCACACACTTTTCTTTCTCAAGCAAGTGCTTGAATAACATCTTTCATGTGTGCCCCAAAACTCAGCAAAATTTCTCTCCAGAACATCTAAAAAGAAAGCAATACTAAAAATTATGTGTTCCTGTCACTATCTAGAAATGTATCACTTATTTTGCTTATTTTGGAAAGTAGACTCTATACAGAGAAGCCATAAGCTAGCACATAGCTAAAATTTTTATATAGCACAGGAGGAAATCACAAACTCTGAACTACCCAAGGTTTTCAAAATCAGGTCTAACTGAATATTAACAGCTAAATTAAAGCTAAAAGTATTTAGAATTACCTGCAAAGTTTTAAGAGTCTTTAAAGTTCAACACATTTCCATAGGTTTATAAAATTATTTGTGATACCTTCTAAATGAAGTGCAAGTCCTAGTGTTACTGAAAAACTTTCCTACTTGAAAACAAAGGTTTATCACAAAAATGTCAACATAATTTTAACTGAACAATCCTAGTCACTGCAGTGATAAAAAAAATTCGCCAACTCTCATATGTCATTTTGCAGGAAAGTTTCCAAATACATATATGTTGTTTTCACACTTAGAGGCAAACAGTAAAACCTATTAAAATGCAGATAGAATTATATCCGATATCAATGATGCCAAAACAGGCTATTTAAAGCTATGAAAAGAGCAAAGCTGGAGAAGCTTGAAATGATCTGCAGCACAGGAGCTCTGCAAAGAAAAGATTGCAGGCTAAGTAAAGTGATTTAATTCTTATATATCAACCAAACAAAGGAAAGTGAGCTATTAATTTTCCTGTATATTCTTATTTTTCCTTATTGTTCCAAACCAAATATGTCAACCTCACAGGTAAGTCTGAATCATTAATTTATGACCAGGAAAAAAATTTTCGCAAAGAGCCATTACGCCAGTTATACAAGCAAAATCAATTCATTATGAAAGACACAGAGTAGGAATAATAGATAAGCAAGAACTTGTTATACTCAAAGCTTTGCCTGTTCTCCAGACACTACTCTAAAGAATAAGTTTTAATCTAGTTTTACTGACAAATCCTGAGTTAAAGACAATTATGTATTTTTCATCCTCTGTATTTACTTGTAACTTTTAAGCTGACTTGACCTTCTCCTTTTCCCACAGAATAAATGAAACACATTTTTCCTATCACTTAGCAAAATAGTTAAGTAATCAGAAATTCAGCAGTATGTTTTTTCTGGCAAATGTGACTGTTGACACACAGAGCTAAGTTATCCTAAGTGCATGGACAGAGCACTATGAGACATGTTCTCACATCTCTTCTCAGACCCAGGACTCTGCAAGAAGAGTTCTTAGACACGTCTTGATGAGTACACTCTGCTTAAGACCTAGAAAGTTCTAGAAAAATTATTCCACATACTTGTATGATGGCATTATAGATTGACACAGATCCTGATCCAGTAAGGACATGCAGTTGCCTTTTTGGTGAGCAAGTTGAAATAGGGGCTTCCTTTACTCTAAGAGCTGAAAATACAGACTCAGTAAAGTTCAAGTGATGCACACAGACAGCATCTATTCCAGAAGTCCTGGTAGACATTACAGACTTACCCATTCAAATTCTTGAATAGTTGATTCGGCAGTTAATGACATAAGTGCTTTTCATTATGTAGCTCCACGGTTTTGATCCTTAGTAGGTACCCTTAATCCAGACTTAATGTGTCTGGGAAAGGCAGTCTTGGGACCATATCCCAAAGAATTTACAATGATCTTGTTCAAGCTCAATTTTAGCCAAAAACCCTGCAACAACAATTTCCTCCTTCAAACATGCATTTTCTTTTCATACAGAAAAGACAGACCCTTAGAAAGACAGAATGGAATTTTCCATCTGTGCAAGCCACCTCAAACTTCTTCCTCAAAAACTGGATCTCCTACCACGCAGCCAACAGCTCAACTGTCCAGTTGTATAGGTTCTCTTTGCCCAAAAACCTTCTATAAAAGCCATGGCTTCACATATTTCACAAGGTATTTCAACAAAACTGGATCTTAAGCCTTTCTGACTTTTGCACAAAATCCATGTTTCAGAGCATCCCCCAGTTTTGAGTCCTACCATGCTGCACGTATGACAACCAGCTAACATAATGTCCAACACCTATGGGATGTGAGAGAACTGAAGCAGAGAACAGAAACTGTTCAAAGCTGATCAATGAAGAATTCCCACAGCTCTGGGAAGTCTCCTGTGCCAGGCTGGGAAAGCCTTTTTTGCCATCCTCCCCTACAAGACAAAAGACTGGAGCAGAATAAAAGTGAGAACTCTTGTGCACCTGTGTGCCAGTGAAATACCATAATGAGATGTCCAGGGATGTTTGTCTAACTTGAGCTGCACCAAAAGATTTTCCATTGGAAACTTAGCAATTTATTTTCAAATTCAGAAATTTCCAGTGGAAAGGAGTTCTCCAGATTTAGTGATATTCCAGATTATGCATCTCAAATATCCTTCTATATAATTAACTACTATTTCCTGCTAGTTAAAAATAAGTTGGCCATGTATTCCACTTAGAGTAGTTCAGCAGCTATGCAATTTACATAATTTTAAATTATACAACCAATAATGTGCTAATTATTGTACTTTTCTGTTATATTTTGAATTTGCATTACAAAGGCCAAAGGCTTTAATTAGTATAAAGTCAAATCTGCTGGTTTAGAACATGGTGTAATTATGATAAAATCAAACTACATAGTACTTTCAAAAGATGGTTAGGTTATATTACAGTAGATCTTTAAAAGCTATGCTGATTTAATTGCAAGTGAACAAAACTTTATTAATATGGACATATTAATCCATGTACTATCTGGAGGGATTAATATATTTTATGGTTTAATAGAAACTTTTGGCTCGTATGCTTTTAAAATAAATTCATTTGACACAGGAAAATGTTTGCTGCTTCGGAGACTGACACAGCTTTTTTCAAATCCTGAATAATCCAGAGCAGAATCCAGGGCTGGTACAAGGATCTGCCTTTCTTGTATAATGTACATCCTTTGCATCTCTTCTTAAAGCTGTCCCAGGGACAGGCACAACTTAGCAAATTAATCTCATAACAATTCTGGATCCAGTAATTCCTCTCACTCCTAGTTTCCATCTATGTTGATATAATTTTTTAAGAATAAAAATAATTTTTTAAAATAGTATATCAGTGAGTGCTCTGCAGTAGTTGATGGCTCAATAGAGCCATAAGAGGAGCACAGCCAAAGGTCACTCTCTCAGGCAGCTGTACCTGCCAGCCCACTTTACACAAGCAGAGAGCACAAATGAATGACACAAGACGGGGACCCCAGAGAAAAGGGCTCCCATGAGTTGGGCAAAGACAGTTCTCTATGTTGAACAGAGTGTTTATTATATTATTTCTGTTGTTATTATTATATTCTGCTTTGTTATTTCTGGATTTAGACAAGTTTAAGGCCATGCCATGTACACTCTGAATTTTGGAATTACCTGGATTTCCAGCCAGCTGTTTACTCTTAATTTTTTTATTTTCGCCATGTCTTTGAAATTCTGCTATATGTATGTGTCAAAACGTGCATAATAGTTGTGCCTCTCTCTATACATAAATTCTGTTACATTCGGCTGGTAAACCAAAGTCGTTAGTCTCCGCAGGAACAGCCATAGTTGTTTTCCTAAAAGTGTTGAAACCAACTACCCCCCAACATATTTAAAAGCTCAGAGACAAGGCAGGAAGGTTTTCTACATAGCAACAATCTAACAGCCGAGTTCATTTTAATTATTTGTGTTTAAGTAAGTGGGACTTATTAGTGCTGAAACAGGTACTTTTCTTCCTAAGCCACTTCTCAGCAGCAGCAATTAAAGCTGTGAAGTACTGAAATGGTTTCTAAAAGCATTTTAACCAATTTTCCTAGCAAAATTTGGAACAGCCCTACCAAAATAAGCAGACAAAGAGCAATCTTGTTCAGACAAGTCGTAAATATTTGTCACCTCACTCTGAAGAACTCTTTTAAACCACTTGGCAACATTTATATTGTGGGGATAAACACAGATTGCAGTGCTGTTTACAGCTCTATAACCATAATGATGTAATTCCAATTTAGAAAAAGATATTAATCCATGAAGTTAATTGCTTTTCTTGTTAGCAAGCCTTATTTTAGTCCAATGACTGATTATAAAATAGTAGTACATGCTGAAGTTTAGCTCCATCATCAACTGCAGAGTCACCTATGCAAAATGTACAGCCAGGAATGAGGAATTTCCTTCTGCAGCACTGAAGGGAATACGGTGTTCATTCCCTTTGCATGAAAACCTCCCAAAGACCATGAGCACACAACCTCCTAAGGAGAGATTAGCTCTCCAGAAAAGACTAAAACTATTGATTTTATGAGCCATGACCACACCATTAGTATCCCTAGTCCAGTTCTATGCAATAGCAAAAAATTTATTAGTTAAATATCACAGCTGTCCGAAGTGTCATCAATACAACTGCTTACAGCAGTTTTACTTCAGCTCAGGTCTTCAAGAGCTTAAGGTACAAAATCAGGTCATATTCAAACTGTTCAAAACAGCAATCGTTTAATTTGTGAGGCTTTTATTTCACAGACTTTCTGATGTCATACATAAAAAATAGGCATGCAGATGACAGGAGACCACACATCTTGACAACTGTTAAGATTATGTTCTGTGTTGCAATGTAGAAAGTGAAGAACTAAGCCTCATCTTTGGAGATTATGCCTTACAAGAAATTTCATGTGTGACTTGTCTGAGCAGTCCTTCTGTGTCCCTGAGGGTTAAGGAAATAAATTACAAAACACCAAAATATTATCTTCATGGGGCCAAACATGTATATACTGAATGATACTGTGTCAGGCTGATACCCACATAATTAGCCTCCTAAAAACAAAAGCTCTTTTTTAGTCTCTATTGCACTTCATATTTTCTTCTTCAAGAGGTACAAAGAAAGTTTAATCATCCTAAAAGGGTGAAAATAAAGATTTTCAAACACTGGAGAAACACTACAGAGCTGGCTAATCTCTTCAGAGTGAAGGAGTATCTCTTCAGTAATACAGCACAATTAATACTTGCCATTCTTAACCTCAGTAATCTGACAAGGGAAATACCTTTTAGCCTCATGACTTATTTTTTCTGTAATCTCTCCTAAAGAATTTGAGCTCGTTACTGTAAAATAATGCCAGTATCTCATCCAAGCTACACAGAAACAGTTTCTGAGTGAGAGAGAAAAAAATTATTTTTTTTTATAGCCAAGACCAAAAAGTCCACAAAAGGGAGAGAGCATGGGTGTGTAAAAAGAAAGAAATCTTCAAGGCTTATATCAATTGGTCACCAAGCATCATCCTTTCTAAAAAATAATTTGGGTACTGAAATTTGGTTTTCTACAAGTTGCAAACATACCACCCTAACTACCAAAGTAGGCATTTTGACTGGACATTTCTGAAAGCTCCAAAGAGCACTTGCCTTAAAATAATGCACAGAACACATTTGCTTGAGAAAGAGGTAATGTAGCAGTAATCAAGGTCACACGCGATTTTTTTTTTCCAAAGCTGCCTAGTCTAAGGGATGGGTAGTACCACTGAGAACATCTTCAGTCTCCCAATTATTTGAGCAGAGAAGTCCAGAAGCACAAATCACAACCTCCATGAATTTTTAAAGGTCATTTTGAGAGGAACACAGAAAATATTATCCTCCTTTTTTTTTTTTTTTTTCTCACAGCTGCCCTTAGACCTAAGCAAAAATCCTTTGCAAGAAGGCCTCTTCTCTGACCTGCACTAATGCATTCAAGGGCATTCTGGGAATTCAACATTAGTCCTTGGTCAGTAGGCACAGAAGATGCCCTACCCACAAAACCACAATGGGAAAGCAAGCTTTGTGACAGAGCAGCAACCTGGGTCTCATCAAAACCAATGGGAACTTTTGTTTAATTAATTTGAGACAATGACTATTTAGGTGGTATGTGAGACTATGAAAATATGTAGTAATCACTTCTCCTCTCTCTCTCTCTCTGCCCTCATCAGCTTGTTACTCTGGCTTAATAGTTCAATATAACCAACACATTGCTTTCCCAAGAGTTTCTAAATAAACAAAGACTACTGGGTTTCACATTACACTTCTTACACTGACTTGTAACTTGCATGCCTCGACAGTCCTGATTAAATTCTCACCTGCCCTTCTCAAATCCAGTTTTAGTCTGTATCATGGCTGTCCATCTGTAACAGACATAAGAGGTTCAGCTCAGCACTACAGAATTATCAATATGTAAGAAAGAATTTAAAGGAGAAAAACAAAACTAAGAACACAAGAACATTTGATGAAGAAAAATCAGTGAGAGGTTAGGACCCCAAAAACCACACCATGTGCTCTCTGGAAAAAAAATGAGTGTTCTCGTTGTAATTATGCTGCTCAGAACAAGCATTTCCTTCTGCCATTTAGTCATTTTTACACTAGCATACATTTTTAGTCTAAAAGCAAAACTCCAATACAGAGCAAAAATATATTTTGTTTCTGTTAAGACCAGAAATACTTTCAGCCTCTCACACTTTACCTCCCTTATGGTTATCTAAGCTTTGGATTACATTTCCTCAAGCCTTCACAATTTTTACCAAGTGAAGTATCACTAATTTGTCCTTCCCTTCTATTTTCAGCAATGCATGTGATTCACTTCAATTAGATATTATTTCTCAATGTCATTATTGTGTGCTCACACCCACTCTGAGGTAATTAGCAAAGATCACTTACTTAAAATATTTAGACATGAGAAACACAAATAGAATATACACATCAGTGATTGAGGGAGGGAGTCCAAGACTGCCCCAAGGCCAGGTTCCATCACAATAATTATTATTGTGACCATTACATCATTTCTTCTTATCCTCATAGCAAAGTTACATAAAAACAAAACTAACTTTATGCATTTTTTTTAAAGGCTAAACTGTAGAGAAATCAATATTTGCTTTTATTTTCAATCTCTGAGGAAATTTTTGGTCTGAAATTCAAAAGTCCATAAAATACCCACCCCAAATTTAAATTAAGGCAGCAAATATCACCTTATGAAACACTGTATCCAGTAATGCACTGAAAAGCCAAATATTGTAATAGCGACAATGTTCCAATCTTTGCCTTCCCTCCAGTTTCTGTTTTCACAGTTTCATCCAGGAATACAGCCTAGCTTGCCTGCCAATATTAGTTCTTTTTATAAAGAGACACTGATTGTCACTAATAGCGCCATTATCTTCTGTAACAGACTTGTTTATGAAATGCTTGAAATTAGAGAGAGATGGTGCATCTCACTGTCAGAGCATGCAGCACTAGGATGGGATTTGTATTTACATACCGATTTTGATCTCTGGAGGTCCAGCACCTCATTTAAATGGCCAGTGAGATAAAGTCACTCAGTGTCGACAGTGAAAGTTTAAAAACTTCCAAGAATGGAGGCCCCACAATTTCTTTATTTCTTTGGGCCCTTGTTTCACTGTTTTGACCACTCTTCTGGTAATTAAAAAAAAAATCCTAACCCAACAAACACTTTTTACTATCTAAGTGGGCTTTCCTATAATGTAATTTAAGTCTGTTCCCTCTTGTCCTAATGCTGCATCTCCACAACAAGCTTCTGGTTCTGTCTTCTCACACTTTAGATTTTTTTTATTTTTTAAAGCAACTGTTTCTGCCTGTGAGCACAAACAAGGAAAGCAATCAGGCCATTTATTAACTCTTTGCAGACTGCAGTTTCAAGAGATTAATAGAGACAATTACTAGTAAGTCACTCAGGGTAACTACAGACATACAATTCATGCATTCATTTGGTGTTTCAGAATTACAAAATTGAACAACTAGACTGAAAACAGTTTCTCTCTCTCTTACCCTGGAAAGAGCCTTCTTTTTAAGAAATATTTAGCATTAAAAAGAACTTTTGCCACAATTTTTCCTAACTGTAGTTGCTCTATGTATAGACTCCTGCTCAATGTCTTCTAAAACTCAAAAAATTTCCCAAATTCCCAAATTTTTACTTACAATTCATGCTTTTCTAAAGTCCTTCAAATCACAAGTGAGCCAGATGACCAGGCAACCTACCCACCATCAGATCCTCCATGATCCTCTTTCTTAATATTTCCCAAGTTCCCACTGTTACTTACACCCATCCAAATTCTTACCCGTTCTTCCCAACTCCACTGCACTTACACTATGGGAAAACTGTGCTAAGCAGCCACAACAGTTCCCAACTGAAAATAACACAGCTTTTCACACATTGCATGTATATATACCTGACATGTGATGTGGCAGAAAGCTTTTATGGTTCCTTGTCCCTCTCTACCTACCTAATCCCTTAGGCCTTTACCCATTTTTAGGTACATAAGACAACTATTCCCAAAGTTATGCTGAACAAACCTTTATCAAGCAACCTTTGGCATTAATGGGAATACAGTCATTTAGGCCAACCACAAATTCCCCATGACACATTTGCACTGTATTACCACTTTTTCTAGTATTTTTGTATTCAGTCATAACTCATGTGGTTTTAGGATTTTTATCTCCACTGTTTAATTAGTCCTAATTTGTATATTTAGAGAGAAAGGCAGTTGTCATTGTCAAACTAATACATGTGTTGGTTCCCACGTGCAAGTCAATGGTACTAACTACATTCTTCTTTAAAAAATAGATGAAGCTGCCCTTTTAAGAGGATATCTGCATCAAAAATATTACTGTACAATAAAAGTGTCTTCCATTCCAAATTCTCACACCAACATTTCCGTTATGGGATTAGAACCAGTCCTTATTTAACACTGCTGTTACTAAGTTTCCATTAATCTGACGGAATACTCCCCCTTCAAGAGCACTGCACGTTTAGTGCAGCTAACTGGACTCTGTCTGTTCTGTTTCACATAACAGCAGTAAAAATTTCTGTTATATTTCCCCTTATAATTTTCTTTACTCCTCAGTGAGGTTACCAAGATTTATAAATACGTGCCTGAAAGTAGTATCAACTTATTTCTGATACAATTTTTTAAAAATTTTTGTTCACATCCCTCATTTTTTGCATTAACTATGCAAGTTCTACTGTTATTCAGGTCAGGCAAATTATGCTTACTTCTGTTTAGCATTTACCACAAATTTCTGCCAGGCATCTAACTATTACATTAAAACAAATTTCCTACCACAAGAGCCGTACATCTATTTATGCAGTTAAAATGCAATTTTCCATATTGTTTCAGTTATAAACAATTTTCAAAAATTATATCCATTCCCAGTATATTAAAAGGCCCTTTTGTGCAATACAACAAATGCATATAACAAATGGCGGGCAGTGAAAAGGAAGTAAAAATATCTCATTTTCTCTTGAAATTACAATAAACTCAACTCAAATATTGTACTTTTCTACCTATCAGTGCACTCAATTGAAAAACATTCATCTCAATAGCCAAACTCTCTCTATAGCTCCAGTTATACCAAGAAGCTTCTTAATCACATTTAGCCTACATTCCAACCTCTGTCCTTTTTTTTTTTGCTAAAGGAAAGCAGCCATTTATCAGTCCTTTTTAATTTAAAACACAGTTGAAATCCACTGGATGATATTTCTAGCTAGACCAGACACAGAAATGCTTCAAAGGCAGGCAGACCCTGCTGTCCTTCACATCCTGCAGTGCCACTGAAGCCTTTAGAGCAGGAGCCCCCACCATGCTGAGCAGGCAGGCTACAGGAGATGTGCAGGTGATGCACCCTGCACAGAACACCAAGCAATTTCTCTGGGTCACACAAACACAGAAGCAAAAGCTGAGCCATACAGAAAAATAGCCAATGGTATTTTAGGAAGAGCAGCAGGTTTTGGCAAAGGTCTCCAGCTCTACTACACCACTGATTTATCTTTTTTTCCTGACTTGAGCAGGCCCCTCAAAATCAATAGTTTGACTTCCATCAAACTTCTGTTTTCTACAGAGTTTCTGCTTCTAACACCTTTACCAATGCTCTTTGTAGCTTTCAGATGGGCTGTTTTGTCACTCCCTTAAAAAATGTTGATGCTCAACTTCAAGAATGCAAAAGAGCCAAGCTTTGCTCCATTTGCTTTATTGAAAGATTACTCTTCAAATCAAGTGAGCATTTTGTTTTAATCAGAACAGACACTTCAAGAGCAAGTGTCAAGCTGATGGAATTGCCTGTAGCACTAGGTGAGTTATGGGAGGGAGGCACCACTCCAGATTACAGCTCCAGTGTAAATTCCTACCTGGGCTGGCATCCTCTCTGAAATAATATTAAAGGACAGAAACAGCAAAGATTGTAACTTCAGCTCCTTCCATCTTCATTACAAAGGTCTCTCATAATACACTTTTTTGACATTGGGATAAGCTTCACTCTGCTCCCCTGGATGTTTCACACTTCATTATATTTTAGGTGTAACACCTTCTGATCACAGCCTAGTTATTTGAAGAATTGTGTTGCTCTTTTTGATCCTGGAAGGGAAGCTTGACCTAATCATGTACTGCCCCTCCAATTAGCAAATGCATCAGATGAAGACATTTGTCAGTGTAAATCTTACACATTGCATTATATAGCTGACAGAAAAGATCATTCCGTCTTTTATTCACTTAAACCTAAAATGTTTGTGGCTTTTTTTCCCTCTTCACACCATTAGCTGGAAAATTCAAAGAGCAAACTCACAATAAGTCAGACCATGAGCTTCAAAATGTTAACGTGCTCTTTTTCATCACAGGATTTCTTGTCCATTTCGCAGGTGAAAGATTACAACACTCAATAAGAAATGAGGGGATAAATAAGATTAAAGACAACGGTGTTGCAGCCTCCTGGTCGTCTTTGATCTGCTTTAACATGCATCTTAGAACCACAGACCTCAAGACTCAGCTAAGGAACTGGGTAGCAAACCAAATATAATCTCAAGCAACCTCCCTCAAGTGGAAATCTAATTCCAAGGGTAGATTACATGAAGTAGAAAATTACTGGAAAGACTAATCCTAGCTCTCAGCACCAGTGTTAGAGAAAGCCCAGTGAAACAGAATATAGTTTTTAAAGGCAATTACCAGACAACTTTCAGCATCACTGGATTTCTGTGTTTTTCCTACTGGCCAGCATTTAAAAATAGGCACCTTAAGCAAAAGTCCTAGACCAAGATTAGGTCTCCTAACTTTTCTGCAGACTCAGCTAACAGTCTGGAAACTAGTACTGAAATGTTGGAGCTGCATAAGCTTGCTATTGGATATATATATTTTTTTATATACTACCTTTAAGAGCAAAGTGGAAGGTGCAGACTAAGAAGGAAATGCAAACCTGGACCCCAATGCAAATCTTCATTGGCCAAATCTGCATTACTAAGGAATTCAGCACAACAGAAAAAAAAAATAAGTAGTAGATAGAGGCAGTCAGCACTATGACCCCTCTTCAATGCTTGTCAGAGAGGTCCATGGGCAATTTAGCCCAGGCACTGGTTCAGCACCTAAGCTCTGAGTCAGGCACAGGGGATCATATGGGGTATTCTCAGAGGGAACACTGGCATGACTGCCTTAACCAGCAAGCACCAAAATCACTCTGCAAAGCAAACTGACAGGCAAGGAACATAGAGAAAAACAGATCAGTTTAAGAAACAAACAAAAATCTGAGGAATTTGTGAAAGCTCAAAGGTTACAGGGTTACAACCATACCTAGTATCGTTACTGGCTTGAACCATTCCCACTGACACCTAAGAAGTATGAATTCTGAAATTACTGTAATTTTTTTTTAACTCAGTACTTTCATTTCTTTAAATGTTTCCTCTTCCTCAGATGAATTCTCATGAGAAAGACTGCTCTTTCCAGAATAGTTGTCAGATGCAGGACACAAGTTCATGCATTAAAATTTCATGTGCAGCTGACACAAGCCCCTCCTGTGTCCTCCCCATAACTTATTCAATAATGTTGAAGCAAAGACCCAGTCAGATGCAACTGAAATTAATTACATGAAATCATTTGGATTTGGTTTCCCTTTGGAGCTTTAGAGTAGTGCAAAAGATATTACAGGGGATAGCTGAGACACACCTTTTAATTTTGAAGCTGTAACCATGCAGAAATGTTTGAACTCACTTTACACTATCTGCACTATGTGAGGATAATTTCTCAGTGCAATACTTTTTATGGCAGACAGCTGCCTATCACTGACTTTAAATGGGACCTAAACATTGAAGTTCCTTTGAAGCTCCTTATTATCCTCACCTAAGTTGCTTAGTAGTGCAAAAACCTAATGTCAATGTCATATTTGGTTTAAAGACAAGTCTGGACAGAGATTTGTAGAAATTAATAGACCTTATGCTCACCAGGTTTTTCTTGGTCCTTAACCTCACTTTACAATTCCTCTATCCAAGAATCATCCAGTGGTTTTAGACCAGCCTTCACGGATTGGTGTAGAGCAGCATAACAATGTCTATGCATTCAGGCAATTGGAGTTTGATGATCAAGTAGGGCAAATCTATGCCTAAATCTTCTACTGCCATGTGCAGTAGTCCCATTGAGGCATTAGGTGACATGCTATTGCTAATAATTCACTTCCTTCCTTTACCTTCACAGCAAGCTGTTATCCAGTTTCCCTAGTTGTACCTTGACAATGGCATGAGGACGTAAATTATCTTTTAAATCCAAACCCTCAAAAAACAGCAACCTGCAACTCTGTTGGGAAAAGCAAGTTATAAACACACTTTCATTCCCTATGGGTTCTGTCCTCAAATTCTGAAGCAGGAGGAATAAAGTGTCCCTGATAATGAGAAATGAGCAAGTGCAGAACAGGGAAACAAAGCTGGTGAAGGGTCTGGAGCACAAGTCTGATGAGGAGCAACTGAGGGAACTGGGGTTGTTTAGCCTGGAGAAAAGGAGGCTCAGGAGGGATCTTATTGCTCTCCACAACTTCCAGAAAGGAGGTTGTGGCCAGTCTTCTCTCTCAGGAAATATGTGACAGGACCAGAGGAAATGGTCTCAAGCTGTGTCAAAGGATGTTTAGCTTGGATATTGGAAATAATTTATTCACTGAAAGATGGCCAGACATTGGAACAGGCTCTCCAATGAGTGGTGGAATCACTGTTCCTGGAAGTGTTGAAAATGCTCCTGGATTTGGCATTTGGAAATATGGTTACTGGTGAGCATGGTGGTGGCTGTTAATTATGGTTCAACTCAAATCTTAGAGGTCTTTTCCAACCTTAATGATTCTATGACAGTCATTGATTCACAGAAAGCTGACTAAAGACACAAAGTGTGATTAGAACATAGAAAACAAACAGCAGCCAGGAAATTCTATGTCCACAAGGATGACATGTCAGGTACCCTATAGCAGAGTAACCGGACAATGAACCAAAGAGGCTGGAGCTCAAGCACAGGTTCCAAAGCTCAGATGACATACAGTTTTAAGGAAGTTTAAACCACAGCTTTTGGGGTAAGCATAGCAAGTAGCTAAAGTAGAATGCAATATCTACCAGGGATCAAGCTCTGAGCCCACTTTATGTTTGATCCTGGCTGTAAAACTTTACTTTTCTGACATCTGCTTTGGATAGGCCAGCTCTGCCCATCCTTTAACCATTCAATCTTACTCTATAGTATTATTTGACTTTTTCAACAAGGCAAACATACACATCATCTTATCTTCCAGCTGCCAATCTCCACCTCTTTTTGCTAGCTTATCTACATCAATTTATTTACTAGCATCCAACTTATCTTTAGTTTGACCTCTGTTCTACTTGTCACAACCTTTCTCAGGCCCCAGAAAGATGACCACATCCATCACATCAACTTTTTTTTAATCCCTATTGCATTCAACTTCCCTTTTGGAAGATACACACTGAGTTTAACCACTGTAAAATCATGCAGCTACAAAGTTGGACATCATAAATATTAACTGCATACTGAAACAATGGCAAAGCAATGAAAATAATGAACCATCGCTGAAATGTATTTACATACTAGAGAATCAATCCATTGAACTGGCAGCTTGGAAAGCAGCATGAAGTTTTCCTGTGGTTCTTTCCCTCTGAAACAATTCAGTGTTACATGTTCAGGTACCCTACAGATGGGGTTACTGATGTGCAACTGCTTCTGGCCACTACTACCTGTCAACTTACTCATAGAGGTTATAAGTTAGAAATTTCCATCAACCCAAGTTTCCCACTAGCGCACAATTCCATGCTTCTCATTATGCTTTCCCACTCTCTTTTGGAAATAAACATGCAACATTTATTTTTTGGTTTCTCCAAGTATTTTTAAACTACGGTTAAGTAGCTAAGTTCTTGTGAGAATGAACCTACAATAGATTTACATGGTTCTAACAAGGTGGCAATTGAGACGGTGCTTTTGTAATAACATTTTGAAAATGTCAGCCTTGCTACTTTATGCACAAAATTCCCACAAATAAAACATTCTAGACTCTTTAGTCTTCTGTGATATGCGAAGAAATGGAACTGCAAAAACTTTGCTTATAGTCTTTTAATTTGAAGATAGCATTGAGAAGAGATCACCAATCCCATAAGCTTTTAAAGTTTAGAAAATAACCTATTTTTCCAGACTACACTATCACCTTTTCTTAGTCATATTCAAACTTCAGCTGTGAGGCATTCATAAACACTTTTTAAATTTTATACATACAACTGATGGAACAAACTCAGAACTTGATCTAGACATGGCTAACTGCAGTGAAGTCTTGATCAGATTCTTGATAAAACCAGACTTTAGCATATACAGAAGATCTTTACTAAGTAGAATATATATTTGCATTTATTATGCACTAAATCTGGAGGAATTTCTTTTTCTGATCATACAAGCTTGAAAAAAAAAGTTGCCTTTCAAATTTATATATATATAACCATATATCCAATAATCGCAGCTGTATCTAAAGAGGTCAAAGAAATGAAATTAAGCATAAGTCTGGGCTAGCAGTGGTATAGACAAGCCATAGTCCCACAGTCAGGGCAGGCCAGAAGATACAATGCCTCAGGGACAGCCTTGAGAATCACTATTCCAATTCCTCTTCTTGTCCCACCAGGCTATGTAGCAAAGTAAGCAGTGCTCAGTTCATGCTCTCTGGTATCCCTATGCTCCAATCCCAGTAGTGGCATAATGAGAGCCCAGAGGAAGACCTTAATTTTTGCTTGACTCATTCTTTCTCACAATCCATCTCTTTCTGTTATCACACAGCTTTGAAAAAAATCTGAAGATTCTTCAATACTAAAGATGTTTAGTTATATTTTTCTCATTAATATTTAAGTTCTGACAAGATTTTGATGTATTTGATATTTTCCAAACAGCAATACAAATAACACAGAACCATTGCCTTGTTGAATAGATATTGTACTGTATTAAAATTCAGATACATTTTATTGCTTTGAATATGCAACCTCTGTTGCAGAACTGATCTTTGCCTTCATCCAAATGAAAAGTAGAATTTCTAAATATTTGTGGATTCTAAGTCATCTGAATCAAAGAGTATGAATGAATGATAACACAAGGATGGTGATGGAAGCAATGAGGCAGCAAAGCAACTGCCTTTGCCAGATTTTTGTTAATATGTATTTATTCCAGCACACTTATTGTGGCGTGTACACCTAAGCATTCAAGGCAATTCTTCTGAATGATTAAACAAAGAGAACATAGCCCCACCATTACTAAGCCAAAAGGTGAGTTGAGGTTAGGTTTCCCCTAATTTCTCTCTAATGCTGGTTGAAAGAGATGGCAAATGATTTCATGAGTTGGCATGCTGGAGAAAGGGCCCTTCAGAGCAGGACTGAAGGGGAAGTAACAAGGCAACTAAGGGTAACCTGGCCAGAGGCACGTGCTACGCTTCCAATGGTACAGCCAGCAGCTCCACTACCATGCATTTGTTTGGAGTTCAGCAGGGGTTTCTGGAGTTAAGCAAGGGTTTCAGTGAGGTGCATGAAGCTGTGAAACAATCTTGAACTCTTTACATCTTCAGAGAGTGCACACACATGCTCAGCTCACCAGCCATTTTGCATTTTAAGTGCTTCTCGTGGCCAAAAATCAGAAGTGTGTATGGCATTGTCTTAACTTCCCTCTCAAGGATTTGCCTCCTTCTCCTTTCTTTCTTAATCTAAGAATAACAATTTTGAGCCCAAATTGGTGGCTGTCCTTTGCACATCTTGTAGACCCTCTTTGTGTAAGTGAAAACATAAGGCCACAAGCTGCCATGAACCTAGAATTTCATAAATCTATTTTATAAACCTATTTATTAATCCTACCTGTGAGCCTAGAATTTAACTCCTCACCACATGCCTCACTGCTCAGCTGACAACGACTACAAGCTCAGGGAAGCAAAGTAGTGATGGGCATGTTTAAAAAAGGAAATTTACTTTCACCATCTAACCCATCCAATGCAAAGCATAATTTTGAATATAACTGGTCATACCTTCTCCCAGAGAGGCTACTCCTCCCATCCCACCATTACCAAAGCCTTGTTACATACACTCAATACAGAGTTCCAAAGTGTTCTAAGGGCAAATGACATCTAATATTTGAAATGTCCTGTGGTGATTCATTTCCCAGGGAAACTTTTCACTAAATTTGCTAATAAGTTCATTAAAGAGGACACAGAAGTCTGATGAATGTGAGAGACATTCAGATGAAAACATAATCAAAAAATATCAGAACCTGCATATACTACTGATTTGAAAGGAAAAAGTTCAAAATAAAGCGAAAAAAGAAAACACAAAGGTTTGTGGAAATCACCACCATGCCCTCAAAAATAACCATGTCAAGACACACATTATGTTCTATTGTTCTTTCCTTTTGCATGACAAGCAAACATCAAGACCACAAGTTTAATGCTTGTAAGAAGAACATAGCTGTATGCCACACAAAGGGAAAACAGAAGCAGAAAAAGTGATGAAAGCTAGAAAAATAAACAGAATCATGTAGCTATTAAGACAGAATTTTATCACAGTATTATCTAGAAGTCTGTGACTGTTCTTTCTCTCTAGAATTATGTATTGTCTTGTCCATATGAAACTGAATGTCATTGTTTAACCCCAGCCAGCAACTAACAATCACACAACCACTTGCTCTCTCCCCACCCCGAGTGGGAGCAAGAGTCAGAAAAAGGTAAACTTCATGGGTTTAGATAATAAAAGTTTATTAATTAAAACAAAGTACTACTAATAATAATTGTAATGAAAACAAGATAAAGGAGTAAAACATAAAGAAAGCAAGGGATGCACAGTTCCTGAGCAGCAAATTATCTCTCTCCCAAACAACTCCCTACAGGCTATATACTGAACATTATGTTCTTCTGTATAGAAAATCCCTTTAGCCAGTTCAAGCCAGCTGTCTTAGCCATGCTCCCTCACAGCTTCTTGTGCATCTGCTCACTGGCAGGCATTGGAAAATGAAGAGTCGTTAATTTAGAATAAGCACTACTTAACAACAACTAAAGCATCAGTGTTATCCGCATTATTCTCATACTAAATCCAAAATACAGCACTGTACCAGCTACTAGGAGCAAGATTCCTGACCTCAGCTGAAACCAGATAACTCAAAGGAAGAAGTAGTCAAGGTAAGTATATGACTGCCACTATAAGGAGATATAGTCCCCAAAAATATTCTTTGTTCACTTGGGTAAAGCTGCACTAGGAAAAGCACTAATCCTTCCAAACAATGCTGGTTACACTCAGCCAGTCAGCAATGAAATGCTGCTCCAAGGTGCAATGCAGCTGTGTATGAGGGCAGCTGTGGCAGGCTTGGTCCCATAGCTGGGTTAAGACTCACAATCCCTTTCTCTATGGTTCAGAAAAACCACCATATCCTGGGTTACATCAGAAGTGTGACCAGCCAGCCAAGGAAGGCTATTCTGCCTCTCTACTCTGCTCTCCTCAGGCCCCATCTGCAGTGCTGCATCCAGCTCTGAGTCCCTGGCATAAAATAGACATGGACCTGTTGGAACAACCTCAGAGGATTTTAGTTAAGATCCTCAGAGAGCTAAAGCAGCTTTCCTTTGGAGAAAGGCTGAGAGAGTTGGTGTTGTTCAGCCTGGAGAAGGCTCTGGGGAGACCTTGCAGCAGTGCCTAAGGGACTCCCACATGAGAACTGGAGAGGGAATTTTACGAGACCATGTAGAGATGGGACAAGTGGGAAAGGCCTTAAACTGAAAAGAGTAGGTTTAGATTAGATACTATGAAAAAACTCTTTACTGTGAAGATGGTGAAGCACTGGAACAGGTTACACACAGAAAATGTGGATGCCCCACCCCTTCAAGTGTTGAAGATTATATTGGATGGGGCTTGAGGCAACCTGGTCTAGTGAAAGGCGTCTCTTTTCATGAAAGGGGGTTGAAATTGAATGGTCTTTAATGTTTCTTTCAACCCAAACCATTCTATAACCCCTCCACTGTAGTTTCCTATTGGTAGAAACCAACTGAAACCTCCAAAATCTTCTGGCTATTCATGCTCATGAAAGACTAATTTGATTATTAAAATAATAGTTAAACAGTAAGAAAATAATATAGACTATTTCAGTTGAAAGGAACCTAGAGAAATCATCTAGTCCAACTGCCAGAGAAATTCAGGCTGACCACAATCTAAAGCCTATTTTTTAAGTCATTGCCCAAACTCCTCAAACACTGACAGGCTTGGGGCATTGACCATCTATCTGGGAAGTCTGTTCCAGAGTTTGACTACCCTCTCGGTAAAGAAGTGCTTGCTAATGTGCAGTTTGAACCTCCCCTGGCACACCTTTGAACCATTTCCATATATCCTGTCAGTGGATACCAGGGAGAAGAGCTCAGGACCTCCCTCTTGCCTTCCCCTCCTCAGGAAGCTGTGGAGAGCAGTGAGGTCATCCCTCAGCCTCCTTTGCTCCAAACAAGACAAGCCCAAAGCCCTCAGCTGCTCCACTTAAAACAATGCTTACAGCCCTTTCACAGGCTTTGTTGCCCTCTTCTGGATATATGGAAGAAAGTCCATGGGATTGACCTGTAGAAAGACAATGATCTCAAACACACCCATACACCCTTTAATAATTTTTCCTAATTTGACAGAGCTCTGGAATGGAGCAACTACCAGCTTCTAGACTCTTGCACTTGAAAGCATAAATAAAAAAAGCCACTCTGGAATTATAGTGTCAATCTAGGTTACACTGAATTTATCAGAACTGCACAATTGGGACAGTACAGTTTACTGTCCTGTCCTCTCAGACCTCTGGTTCTACTGAAATCTCATTTTGTATTCAGCTTGAGGGTTTTTTTGTTTTATTTTGCATCTCTCCTCTGGCTATACTAAGTCTTCCTTTCAAGGTCGATTTGCTTTCTCAACAATAACTAATTTAGCATCACAATGCCACAGTGAGCTATGCAAAAATTATCTTCTCTATACTTCAGATTAGGATTCAGAATCACAAAAACTTTCCCATGTTCACATAGGGAGTCATCAGGGAATACAAACCGTGCATCTTCAGCCCCATTAACTGCAAGACCAACCCATCCATTTTAGAGTCAAGAATACTTCTGCATCTATTTCATTCATGAAACACATTAAATGATGTTATTTTTAATAATCTGATTCTCCTTCTTGAGTTCTATCACTTAATTTCTAATCCTATTATTTTCAAGTAAAATTATTTTTAATTAAGCATGTTCCATAATCAAGGTATTTTTATTGATTTGATACTCCATTGTCTAAAAGGGTCCAAGTACCTCTCCAGACTTATTTTCATATTTGGACACTTCAATATTTTTTCCCTATTCCTTATATCCAGTAGTATAGTGAATGTTGTGGCCTTTCTTCCAAGAGATAGGCTAATGGAACCAATGTATTAATCTGTTTTTTATGAAGCTCACTGTAGCTTTGTGTTTTATGTCTCAACATTTGAGAGGGCTCAAGGCTTCAAAGGTTCCTAGGTGGGTTCATATCCACATCCCCACAAAGAGCACAGTCACAAATCCCTTTGCTCTATAAAGTCTAAAAAAGTGTCTTCAATGAAGTTACTCCTCTGCCCACAACAGAATCTTCACTGGTACTGAGACCACCATTCAGTCATTTTTATAAACACACAACATCAAAGTTCCCAAATGCCCTTTCCACTCTTCTTAAAGTAAGGCAATGTCTCCTCTTCTGCAATTTTTGTTTTAACTATTCTAAATAGACTTTTATCCTTACAAAGAGTTTGTTTAATCTTCTCAAGAGACAAGATTGTCTCTTGAATCTTCTCAATGATCAAGAGTTGATCATTTCTTGTTCAGGCTTTCCATGTTTCCATACCTAATACTAGGAGGCCACAGAAGCAATATCACTGTTTCATTTATCATTTGTAAGTACTTAAATGGCGAGGGAACCACACAACATAATCTACCCCACAGGAAAAAAAATTAAAAAAAATTTTAATATAGTTATTCCCTTAAAATTACAACTTGGTGCCCACATTAGGATGGATGATGACTCACATGCATAACTATTTTGACACTGCCAAAAAGGAAGAATAATTAGCCCAGCTAAAAAAAAAAAAGTAAATCCATTTTTTTGTACCATTAGTTCATTTTTTTCACAACACAAAAAGTAACAATTCCATGTTCCTGGGGACTGTAGGAGGAAAAAAATAGTGATGGAGAAACGACTTATTTTTTGCCGTGCCCTTGTGGTTTTGACATTGAGAGAGTAACTGTTTTCTCAAAACGGAATTTAAAGGTGATGAGGGTGAGGAGGAAGAGAACATCCATATGACAGAAGATATAGAGAGACAAGGAGAGAAAAACATACAGGAAAAAAAGGTGGCTTAGGAGGACAAACAGGTATAAAGATTGAACTGTTCAAGAGGAATGCTGGCTTGTCACCTACAAATTACCCAATACCACATGCAGAACAGGCTTTTGTGTATTAGGTGAGGAGCACTAAGTTGCATTACTCCAACATGACTGCATGAGACTGTCAGAGCCCGCTGTCACAATGGCAAGTGTTGTTTATCTTCTTCCCAAGGTAAAATTCCACCAAAATTATTTAAATATCTTAATAAAATAGAATTTAAAATAATTTGACATAAATGTTATCTATTTCCATCCATTTCCTTTTTTTCTTTCTAATTTATGGAACCAGCATATTCTCTCCTCTAGTACCTGTTTATCCTTATCCCTCAATGAAAACTCCTTTTCATCTGGCTGCATACTAATGTGTAAATATATATGTAAAATAATGGGTTGTCCTTATGCCCATATTTTTGTTATTTATTTTAAGAGTTGTCACATTGAAATGGTGCTTTAAATCAAAAGATGGTGTATTTCTGACAACCCTTGGCTGACATCTATTGCCATTTATCACATTACAATGGACAAGAACGTAGCAGGACATGATTTATTGCTGCCAGGACTGGCATTTTGAAGAATGACTCCATGAAAACTTTCAAAAACATCGCTATGTTGATGACATTTGCTTCCAGTTTTGGGGCTTTTTTTTTCCTCTCACAATCTGAAAGAAGCTAAATATCAAGAAAACAGAGTACCACTAAATCAACTATCACAAGTATCCACAGCTTCAGCTGTATCTAAAATTCCAAGGGTGTGCTTAATAAGAAAGTCTATTGAGATGTAGCAATGTTTCACACCTGAAGAACTGTTATTAAAAACTTTTACTTTCAAGAAGCTGTATCAAATATACAATTACCAACATCACTAATAGCTCACAAAAATAAGTGACCAATGAAATTTTTTACATGTGTGGCCTTATTTTACACACAAACATCCTTCTCCTTCCAGACATAGAATGAATTATCAAACAGATAACCTGAAGCACTGACATCTTCTAGAAATAGAAAAAGATGATGAAAATAAATCAGCCATTCCACAGGGTAACAGTGAAGATGAAAACCCACTGATTTTGGCAAGTTCTGCTGCTACAGGTAGTCACTGTAGGAGTAAAGCACTGATTCCAGCTAAAGCCAACCAAAATGGTCCTTTTGTACCCTGTGAATTATATAAGGGTCACAGTCTCGCTTAAACAGAAGACTGGAATTCAACATGTTCCCTCCTTGTGGGAGAAATTCCTGGTGTAAGAGCCAACATAATTTGCTAAGCTGGATATTCTCACTCAGACATTTACTTCTACTGGATGGATTCAATTCTCCACCTTTGGAATTGTATGGAAAAGTAGGCACAGAATGACTATGAGCTGAACTGATAGCTGAACTGATGTTTGCCAAAATACACATAATGCAGTACTTTGACAACATACAATAGATGTGCAGAAGGCACTCTAAAATTGGATAAGCACACAAAGATATTTGCCTGGACAACCACTTGATTCAAGAAGGTAGAAGAACTTGAAGCTTTAGAAGAACTTTCTAAATCATAAAAACACTATAATTTCATTTTAAGGTCATTGTGGATTTTCTTATATTCGTGTAATGTATTTACCTTGTAACCCATGTCAAGATTTAGGATCAACAATACCCTCTAAAATACTTTGTGGCAAGTAGTTCCTCATGGTATCTTAGATCTGACACTCGCTGTTTTAATCTGTTTCTCATTCTTATAAAAGAATGAGTAGACAGGATTACTTCCTCTGTGTCTCCCATGATAAGATTAGATGGAAACTATAGAGATTAGACTTCTTTCTCAAGGCAGAACAAACTCTCCTCCATTTAACCATTCCTTTAGCAAAGCTATTCCACATAAATCTGAGCATCTATAATGAGCTACATATCCATTTGTGGAGAAAGCCAATGCCTGTGAGACCTTTTCACCCCTGCTTTGTTCCAGGACAGTTTCCGTGTTCTCCTGGTCACACTTGATCTTGAGTCAGGAATCTGAAAAGGAATAGGTCATCTTGCACAAAACATCTCTGTGTTTCACAGCTGATGGGTTAATGCCAGCCTCAACTTCTATTGCTTTAGCAGTGACTCCCCAACACCTACAAACGTGGTGAAAGCAGTTTCTTAGAGGACAGATACAGTAAAATGTTGGTCCCTTCCTTCCAGTAAGCTGTGATCCATTTAGGCAAATTACACATTACTTTCAGTCCCTACCCAGGAAATATCTGATGGCATGTTATGGCCCAACAAAGGGAAATGAAAGGAAAATACTTAGCAGACTATTAAAACTGCCCCACAAAAGTGTCAACACATTAGACTTCCTTTTTTTAACCTAAGGAATTTGCCTAATTTGCAAAGAACAAACATTCACTTGCTGTTATTTTTTTACACTCATTTATAGGTTCTGGGGATAGTTTGTGAACAGGTACAATAATTCTCATTGGTTCAGATCATATTTCCAAGTACACATTTGCTATATGTTTTCAAAGCCATTTCAGCCCATCAGTGTCCAAATATATTTCATAAGTGAGAAATCTCACACCTCCAAAATGTACTTGCCTATTTCCTGACCTGCTGACAGATACCCAACTCTACTGAAAACACATACGTGTGACTTGAGTCTGCCAGGCTACAAAATCTGCTATTTCAGTGAATTCCATTAATTGAGTCAAAACACACTAGAAATTTCAAATTTTCTGAATCCTTTTGGAATAAGTTGTTTCTGTAAGAAACTGCTCATGGACTTAAAGCTGCCTCCCACAGAGAAGGGCAGAAGCCAGTAGTCTAATTCAGCAAGGCTGATCATGCATAGGTTGCTAGCCTTTCCTCTGCTCTAAGAGAACTCAATCGATGACTGAAGGAAAGGATACTAGACAAAAATCAAATTTCATCTCACGTAAAATCTTGAAATCTTTTAATCCCATTTAAACAAGCTTCAAACTGTGAATGTCCTCCAAAAAGATTCAAAACTCTTTCTGTGCAAAGATGCAGAATTAGTGCTTCAATTAAGTAGGGGCAGGAGGACATAAATGAGTTCTGAGGAATGCTTCAAGCAGTGGGAGAATCTTATCTATACACAGAAATAACTGATGGGAGGGAATGAAGAAGAATGAAACAGACTCTTATCAGTGATGCTCCCTGAGGAAAGAGACAGTGGGCACAGATTGAAACACAAAATTATAACTGAGTAGAAAAAAACCCCTTTTTGTACCATTTGAGTGGTCAAATACAAGTTGCCCATAGAGACTGGGAGGTCCGCATCTGCAGATAGACTTGCCAAAGTCAATTGGGCAATGTCCTGGGCAGCCTGTGGTAGCTGATCCTGCTTCAACAACAGGCTTGGACCAGACTGTCTCCAGAAGTCTCATAATCTCAACCATTCTGTGCTCCTGTAGTGAAGAGATAGGAGGACAAAAAAGCTGTAAAAGCCATAGTTAAGCTGAACAGGCAGCGTGCAGCCAAGTTCCAAAGACCTCAGTGGTGGAACAGACCCAGCACTCAGTTTTGATTTGATAACCCTTGCAGCCAAGCAGGACCATTCTAAGCAGTGCTCAGTGCCACATCAGCATCAGCACCCAGCCTTCAGTTAGCACAGTGCTGTTAGAGGTCATCTGAATCTGTCTATTAAAAAATAATGGAAATACCTCTCAAAAGAAAGTCAGCTAGGAGAAAAAAATAATCATTTTTCTCCCTCACCTTTGTTTCTTGTTTTTGGGGTTTTTTTGGTTGGTTGGTTTTTTGGGAGGGGTTGTTTATGTTGTTCTGTTTTAATATATCTGTCAGTAGAACCAACAAGTCCACTGTGTTCCCCTGGGAGTTTCACTGGGAAGGTGCTCCTCAGGACTTCTCAGTCCCAAGGCTATCTTGCTCAGCTAGCTGTAGCCTCCTCAGCAGCATCTGCCACTGCAGAGTTTTACTGCGTTTTTTCTGTTGTTCTGCAATTTGCTGATCAGCAGCACAATCAATGATTTAAAGTAAGAAGGAGCTAGAGCTAATGTTTCATTCCTTCCCAAAGACACATGAAATGGAGAAAAGCAGCTTATAACACCATACAATTTCTTAATATCTCAGACAGAAAGGTTGTTTTTATGGTCTGAAAATGTATTCCTTCCAAATAGAAAGGAATAACTTGAAATAAAAGTGTTCCATTGATCTTTTTGATGCAATAATTTCAAACACATACCTTTACCTATTTAGATATATTATTGTTCTTCTATACTTGAGAGTTCATTCTCTGTTACTCAGGAATCAGCCTCCAAACAGTTTTTGATCCAAAATAAAACTCCAAAATCACTCACTGATCCTCTTCTAATATATACAGCAAGTATAGTCCCCACTCACAGAAAATATCAGATATAAACATTTTAGACCCATGTGTAGTTCTTCCATTGTGCTTGCAATGTTTCTCAACATAGACATATTACCAAGCAAATATAAAATAAAATTTGTAGGTGATTATTCGAAGAAAGAAAACAAAAAAAAAAAAAAAGAAAAATCAGCAGTATGCACAGAAATAAAGAATACCACTGCCCTACTTCCTGGGTGACTTCAGAGCAGGAACGTTTTCTTTTTTTTCCTTCAGAAATCTATTAAAGACCTAGATTTACAAACTATCACAGCATGACTAAATCAGTTTGCATAATACAGGCTACACAGAGATTTCATTCTGGGATTCCACATCTGGCCCTACAGCCACTGACCTCTGTTTTAAGTCTGCCATGCCTCAGAAAATTCTGTAATTTGGTCTTTCTACAAGGGGGAGAGAAGAAAAAAGACCACACAGGTTTCCATTCTAAGCTGCCATCCACCTCATCTTATTTAACTGTTAAATTCCCTGATTGCAAAAGCAACACTAGTTTTAAATTGGCTGAAACTTGGTCTCTAATAAATTAGATGTTCCTTCTTAAAAACGTTGAAGATATTTGGACCTATTTCCTTAAAATTTCCCTTAATGTTCTACTATTGAGATATATCATTGTTCTTCCGTACTTGAGGGTTCACTCTCTGTTACTCAGGAATCAGCCTCCAAACAGTTTTTGACCTAAAATAAAGCTCAAAGTCACCCAGAAAATAAGAGATTCTTTTCCTTTACAGCTGTTCACATTTGTCTGCATTACATTTATTATTGCACCTACTAAATGCATACCCTAAGGACACTGACACACTCTACCACATCTCACATATAGAGATACAGTTTGGTAATCAGAGAGGTAAACAGGGTTAACCCTCCTCTGGAACACTGGAAACTGGCCAAGATTAAAAATCCGAGAGGTGAGGTGTGGTAATCCTGTCAGAGGCATTGAAGCCTGTCAAGCATTAAACCAATTGTCAGCTTTTGGATCAAGAAGAGGAGAGTTTGAGGCAAAGCAACTGAATAACCTCTGAGCTCCAGGTAAAACCAATAGGCAAAAACCTTGTTGAGCAGTTGAAGTGGAGGAGTCACAAGGCACAGAGGACTGTGTAACTTCTGTAAACCTAGCAGAAGGCCAGAGAAGGTATTGGGAGATGAGGAATGCTTTCAAGCAGAATAATGAATGATAAGGCAAAGACAATTCTGGAGCTCATGCTGCCTGCCAGCAAGTCAGTTCCCTCAACCGTGTTAAAGCTCCATTTTCCCAATTTCTGGAATGCTACTTTACCACAAATGATGTCTGGACTTGAAAGGCAGCAAAATTATCTCCAAGCTGCCTTACAACTGACCAAAAGTGAAGAGGCTGAGTGCAACTCCAGGCAGAATTGGTTTAGTTGCACCTGTTACAGACACCAAGTGTGCAAGCTCCTATGTACACTAAGTACACCTGCATAAACACTGTGCCTTGAGATGTTTGGCTGGTTTCTGTGACATGAAGACCTTAATTAAAACAAATAGCATGTTTTAGTAGGAAAGGGACAAACACAGTGATACAGCTTCTAGAATCAAGACTGCATCATAAGCTCAGGTTTCACCAAAAAAAAAAAAAAACGGACAGGTATTCCTTATTTTGTAAAAAATTTATGTCTTAATGAGTCAATCTAAAAAGTGTTCAGAAGGTTCCCTCATGATTTTCCACATGCTGGCTGCCAGCACTCTGTCTTACAATTTACACTGTTCTAAAACTTCATGCCACAATGAGCTCTGCATGTGATTTTAAACAGTCACCTACTAAAGCCTTTATATGTATTGCCACAAGGGTCTCCCCTAGTGAATATGCTTTTCTGTATTCAGGTGCTCAGATACTTAAACATACCTATACATGCTGGTTCAGAACATTTGTATGCTTTTTATTCTGTATGCTTCTCCCTGGATGGCTGAGTCAAGCATGATGGATTAGAGTTGCTGTTAAAACACAAAGTCATTCAATGACAGTCTGACTGAGGGCATTTGCCTACAAAAGCACTCCGTGAGCTGGCATTTTGGGCCAAGTAAATTAGCTAAAGCATTTTCTCTAGTTTTTTTTCTCAATTATATTTTTTTACAACTTCTACATGCCATCTTAAAAGTTGTCTGGATTAAATGCTGTACCCAATGCCTGAAATTGAGCAGTAGTTGAGAAAAAGTAGCAGAATACTATGTAGACCATGGCCAAACTCTTGAATGCTATTTCTCCTAGTTAGCTATAAGCCCAGCATAACCACTTCCTTCTTTATATGCTTTGGTAATAGAAGCAGCACATGAAAAACTCTGACCAAGACAGCTGTTAGCACTAGAAAACTCTTAGTTTTAAACTACCAAGATAAAAGCCTGCAGAGGCAAGCTGAACAGCCAGCCAGAAATTACACCTCTCTCTGATACGGCTTTTGGTGATTATCTGTCTGCATTTCTTTCAGCTGTTTCCAAGAATAAAGAACTGCCCTTTCATTTGCATGGATGTTTTTTTCCATTCTGTTTCAGACAAATAGCTACTAACACTTAATCATTGCTTTTGGAATCAGGTCCTCAGATATGAAGCAGCTCTTCAGCAAGGCTGATTCTGACAAGAACTATTTAAAATATTTTTTTAATCCAAAACACCATGTACCTTTTGCAATCCACAATGGTATGCCAACATGCACCTTAATTATTGACATTTACAAAAAGTCAATTTGTCTGATTTTCCAGAATATTATAGAGAGGAAGAAAAATAATCCCACAATGCAGTGGGATGAAGCACAACATGTAAAGATAAAAGAACAGCACAGGACACCAGAATCTCTTTTTCAGAAGCCTACTGACTTACCATTATTCATTCTTTGGTGAGTTTCCTCAAAGTATGTATTTTTAAATCGCTGTTCCTCAAAAACCAGTATGGGCCATGCTTTTGAAATCATGGTAATCTTCTTAAGAGTCTAATTTTTCACTTTTTACTAGAACCGTCCATTACAGTTGGGCTACACAAAAAGGACATTACTACAGTTAAACTATTCAATCAGGGTTTGAATTCAGAAAACTTAATTCAAATATCAGGAATATCCACACTATAAAAAAATATAATATCTACCTAGGGCAAGGCAGCTGTTCTCTTGATCACTCAAAGATAGCCACATTTAAGTTGCAGTGGGGGTAGAGTTCAGTTTAAGGGGATAGAGAATTCTTTAGTTTAGGGCTCCCCTCTACCTCCACGAAAAAAAAAAAAAGGTAGTGATTTGGAGAAGCAACCACATATTCATAAAGCAATCCTGCATTGCCAAATTTTTTGTGGTAAAAGAAAGGGCTCTCAATAAATAAAATCCATTCACCCCTAAAAATTATAATTTAAAACTATGTTTCTTGCAAACATACTAGTCTTAGTAGTACACTAGAAAGTGTGCTTAAAGGGTAAATACATTAGAATCAGAAAAGCTCTAGGAATATGGGATTTGCACTGACTTATTTGTTTTCATGGTATCTCATCTCTCAAGAAAAAAAAAAAAAAGGAACAAACACTCCACAAACAGTCCCAGGAATGTAACCACAGCTCTCAGCATGCTCATCTTTTCCCACCCCAAGTCAAATGTTTCCCTTTCTTGAAAAGGACGTGGGCAATTGCTAACCACTGAAGTAATGAAGAGTAGCATGAAGATGCATAAGCAAATTCAGTAATTTGAGGTGAGATTAATGCCATCATTTAAAATATGCTTTACTAAACACGCTTTAAAAACATCTATGGGACAATTTTGAGGTCAGCAAGGTAAAGACTGCAATTCAGTGCTGCACAGATAGAGCTCCTGATTTGATTTCCAGGAAGCCCAAGTGCCAGGCTTCATATGGTTTAATAGCCTTCACTGACAGCAGTTTAGTCACCAAGATGCTTGTGGCAACAGTGAGTTTTTTAAGCACTTCTTGCATTCAGCTCCACATATTCAGTGCATGAAATACAAATATCCATTGTGATGAAGAAACACTTGGAGCAATTCAAGGAAAATGTTCTTTCACTTTAATGCCCACAATTGCCTAAACAGTGAATGTTTCTCCCTGCATGCTGGGCATCTGACAAAGCCTCCAAGATGAAGAAAATTACCTGCAGTTAGCTATAAATAAATTACCTTGATATTCTTACAAACTAAAAGGCAGGAATGCAAGGGGCAGCCAGGTCAGTGGATCTTAAACCTCTGCTAGGAAGACAAGATCACCACGTGATTAGCAGTGCTACAAGCATCATCAGCACTCACCACAAATCCCAACTACCTCTTGGATATTGAAACAATACAGAAAAAAATTGCATGATTGATGATAATTGCCCTGATATCTTGAATGGAATAAGCAACAAGTATCCATTGAATCTGACACCTGAAGAAGCCTTGTGAGACCAATGTCTCCTCCAGCTCCAAATATATGTGTGATTGTAGATCATATTCTGGCCTCGCTTATTCGGGCAGATATTAAAGGTTTCATTCTGCCATTAGAGATCACATTCTGGCCACACTTCTTTGGACAGAGGTTACAGAAGCTCTTAAACCTTTTGCAAAGATATTATTAGAGTAGTGAGCAGTGCTACATCATCCCTTCAACGAGGGCAATGGATAAATACTTCCTACCTTTTCCCTGGGAATAGGAGGAATACACCCTTTCTACTCTTCACTGATTTACTGTTTTAATATGAGAGATTTTTAGGTCTCACAAGCTCCCCTAAAGGCCTAGAAATCACATCTTCAGGGCAGGTAAGCAGAACTCACAGTAAGAGAAGGAGCAAAATTCTGATGTTCTTTGCTCAGCCAGCACCTGAAGATTTGGCTTTGACTCCTGCAGGGCTCACATGGAACATTTTCCTTCTGCCTTCTTTGTCTCAGCTTAGCCACGAGGTAATAGACAAACCACTGAAATCAGATTTCTTACTGGCATCATGCAACCCTTCCATTTTCCTCTCTCTGGAAGGTGAGAGTATAGCAACTGCCTGTCAGTCAGTCCTTGGGTGGCCAAGACAAGCCAGCCTCGTGGGCTGTTCAAGAGGTGGCAAATGGCCACAGGTTGAAATAAATCAATGCCTGGTAGTTTCAGTTTGGAGCAAGGCTGCCAATACAAATGGGAATTGTCACAGTATCTCTCAGGTTTGACCAGGGATCATTTAATACATTTCAGCTACTTAAAGGCAGGATTGTCCAGTCAGCATTGCATTACAAGGTGCCAGTATCATGGAAGCACTCTGTATTTAATCAGCTGTCAGCAATTTGGAGTTTTCCAGAGAAAACTAGCTCTCAATTCCAAATTACCTTTCCTACTGCACTCAGGGAAGATGTCCAGATCAAATGTTGTATTTTGTGTCTCATAATGATGTATAAGAGATTGAAGCAGGATGTAATTTAGGGATTGTATTTCTTTTTCCTCTAATTAAAAAATATTTTAGTTTCCACTTTATACTAATGCAAATGTCATTACTACAGGCCCAGGAAATTTTACTGTTGAGTATGGGCAAATGTAATGGGCTGAAACAGAGTATCATGGAAAAACTATGCAAATCACCATGCACAGTAAATCAACCTAATAGGCAGACTTCATCTTTCTTCCATAAAGGTCAAACATAGTTTGCAGTCAGGGAGGAAGGAAAGAAAGAAAAAAAAAAATTAAAAGGAAGGGGGGAGGAAAAAAAAAAAAAAAAAACCACCACACTATTGCCCAGAAAGGAAATTTAATGGAAATCCACTTATAGAATGTAAGTACAAAGACACTAATAGTGGTGGCAGACCTGTCTTTGCAGATGGTGTAAGAATCTTACCAAAAATTCCCTTTGACACTATTATGTGCACCTATTCTGCCCATTTCTGGTGTCTCCACTTCAACATACTGACAGAAGTCAGAATTTAAAGAAGGGAAAAAACAAAATTATGCGAAACACAAAGTTCAATGCAATGTACTAAAAAGCAGACCAAATGGTGACACAATCAAGATCTGGTAGTACCTGCACCATGAACTAACTTCTAACAGTAGATAGCCCTTTACCACAGACAAGAAAAATACAGCAAAACACCATGTCTGGAAGTTGAAGTTAGACTGATTCAGACTAGAAATACATTTTCCCTGAAGAAGACAAAAAATATGTTATGCCCTTTGAATTGTTTTAACTCAAAAAAAAAAAAAAAAAAAAATAAACATGCCAAGAAGGCATGTTACATCTGATTTAGACACCGAAGACTATTTTTTAGATTGCCAAATGAAATTCAAGATAGGTATCCACAGCTGGTAATATTAAACTGTTATACAGTATCTTATAGTTCTAGAATAAAGACCCCTCATTTTCCATGTTTTGCACAAGTTAAACATTGCTCCTAAACCACGCAGGAAAACATTTTTCTTAGAGTGTGATTCTTTTCACATTTGCCTCGACTAAAGCTGTGACCTTTTTTTTGCCTTCAGTACTACAAATCCCCACCCAGAGTCCAGCTTTCTCTATAGCTGCACAGCACAAATTCGTGTCCTGCTCCTTGAGCTCCACCAAGCAAACATTGACATGCAGACTTGCACAGAGTATCAGCAAGACTGTTATCTCTGGAGATTAATCCTGGAACCTATTGCTCTGATCCTCTCTCTTTTTCCTTGGGCAGCATTCTTTTTATATACTTTGTGGAAAAATACTCTTGTTTAGGTCAGGCTTCTTTCCTTTATTAGTCGTGGCCCATCAGCTGCCATCAGAGGTGGGAATCTTCTACATACTCACTCCAAACCTTCTCAACTCAATGTCTACATAAAAACGTGAAATGTCTAGAATAGATTCCAGTCTACCTGGACAGAGTGAATAGGTTCAGTTTTTTAACAACTTAGTTATCTGCTCTGCTGCATTCACATCTCGTTAGCCTACAGTCAAATGCCACTTAAGTATTTAGGTTAAAATAATTGTATAACCTTCTTTTATTCTAAAATCCTGTCACATAGAGATCTCATCTATTGAAATCCCAAACAAGTTATGTCATTGGGTGCAGATACCAAAATAGTATAAAATCCAAAAATCTAGTTTAACAGTTTCAGTCATTCATAAAGACTGAACGGTAGAAATACTCTATAACTTTTAATTACAAAAGAATCATAGCAATATGGGTGTCATTAGGTAATAGGTTGAGCTAATTAAAGACACTTTTGAAAGGCAGGAATTTCCTTCAGTTTTCATTGAAGCCAGTGGGAGTCGGAAAGAAAAAAGCCACACATTGCAACCAGATTATGCATTAATTCCCCTCTTATTACCTTGTTTATGTTGTCTGACAAAAAAAATGTGATTAAATGCTGTTGTTCAGTGATCAATTTTCAAATTAAGGTGTTACACACATCTATTCCATCCTATCTATTTCTAAGCACCAGCTGTAACTATGCTACATCAAATGCATCAGCTTCTGCATAATTCTTTTTAAAGCTGGCATTGCTTAGGCTTAGCCTTCTCAGACAGCAGGTTTTCACCTTGGGCAATACCATCCTTCAGTTATCTTGTGTTTCCTATTGGCACTGTGCTATTCTCCCTCTAGTCTCTTCATCCCTTGGATGAAGAGCTTTCAAGCAAGGGCTAATCTTTGCTCTGTGTGGCACAGTTCACAGACTAACATGGTTCAACCTCTTTTCAAAAATCAATGCAATTCCTCAGACATGCTTTTCCCCCTTCTGAATACTTGCTACAGGGCAGAAGGAATGCACTGTCCATAGTGGAATGAAACAGAAAATGCTATTCCCTGTTGTCTCAATTTTGGAGTCTATACATAATAAAAATCTAAAATCAATGATATTTTATAGACAGCTTTAGGAGCCATTAAACTCTGAGAAACAATTTCATTAAAATCCTAATAACAGGAGAAAACACATCTCATTATAAAACACTTTCACAGACTCTAGTATTCCAAAAGCTGTACAAAGGATAACATTCCAATCACTGTTTCCCACAGAAATTTAGAAAGGCTATAGATCGCCCCTTATCTTCATTATGGGGAAGCAGACACAGAAGATTAGTAGAAGATGAGAATTGAGTCTAAGTAAGTACATCTGTGGCACAGAAGGAAAGTGTGTTTTAGTAAGCTTACTAAAGGACAGGTGTTTAACAACATTCAGTATCGATTTTATTTTCACGGTCCCATGAACGTCAGTAGAATTTTTTTTATGCACTAAAACTTAACACTAAATGCTTCTAAAATTATCTTTAAATATGCATGAAAAATTTCAAAAGGCCATTGGGAGAGTCAGATGCATTAGGGTGAAAATATAGCTGTACTGAAGTCTCATTCTGTAAAATATTTTCAGATCTTATATGGAATACTGTGTCATCCTTTTGTACATTTTTTTTTTCTTTTAAAAGAAAGCTTTCTGGGCTGAACTATTGGGCAAGCACCACACTGCCCTAAATCATCTCTCCTGCCTGGTTTTCCTTTTTCCCCAGTTAAATTATATTCTTAGTTCTCTGAGCTGCCATAAAGTGCCCTAGGGGCAGTTATACCAGAGTGTAAACTAACCAGTGTTTGGAATCAAGACAGTGTCACACCACACTTTGTCTCCATGGACAAAGCCTCAAAGAGTTTAACAGGAGACAGGCTGCAATACATCCCACCCATAGCCAAAAACTTAGAGCTGTCTTTAAATACCACTTTCACCTATCACACCTACTCATAAGATACATATGTATCAGGGCTGCTCTTCCTGTTCATATATGTTTAAGCATAGGCATAATCCTTAATTTAATAACATACCATAAGCATGCTTAAAGGAACATATTTTTACAGGTTTGCAACTATGGTTAGGTTAGTGGTGGGCATGTACCATGGCTGGATATTGAAAATCTAATCTATTCTAAAAATCTAAGGCTTTTGCTTTACCTATTAAACTGTCTTTATCTCAGCCCATGAATTCTCACTATTAACCTTCTGATTCTCTTCCCATCCCACCAGGGGGGAAGGAACAGCTGTGAGGTGCTTAGTTGTTGGCCAGGGTTAAGCCATGATACTGAGGAATTGTGAATACCTAAATAAATATCACTATATTCACTAACATTGAGGACACACTGAGGAAGATTAAGAGTTTGGTTCCATGGTATTGCAAAGCACAAGCTATGGAGCAACACTGAAAAATTACTTTATTTACCAAGAATCAATCTTAGGCTAAAATAAAATTCCCACTTGGAACCGCGAGGTCAGTAGTAGATATTTATGGTATTGTGGCCTAATTAACTACTGGTAATTAAATCTATAAATAAATGGAAAAAGAATAGATCACATTTTGTTTGATTGTCTTAATTAAAAGCTGGAAGCTAGCAAGTCAGACATATTGTCTGCTTTCAGTGGGTTAACATTGATAAAACTTGCTATGAAGTTAATATTCTTGGTTCTGGAACGTTACCACACTGTTGTTATTCATGAGGAAGAGACACCCTTCAGCCAGCTATCATGACAGTATTCATAACACATTAATCATCTTCTAGGCGCTTAACAGAAATTGCCAATTCAGCAGTTTGTTTAGGTAATATGGAACAGAGCTGAGAGGGGGAAAGAAAACCATAGCATTTGAGTTTCAGAGATTTTAATACTGCAACTTTCTCCTCTAATATACTCCCTTCAGCTAAATTCCAAATGCTTAGAGGTGAGACAGCAAAAATTTGAAGATACATACTTGCATTCTTGACCAGTAACCCCAAAACATAAATTATGTCCAAGCCAATTTCTAGTGTCTTGGACAATCAACATTCAGTCAGTCTTAAAGGAAAACAAAGAAACTTCCAATTAACTTGAGGTTTCTGGTGTTACAATTTAAAGTTGTGGTTTTTTGTTTGTTTTAAATGGAAAAGCTGTGTTGGGTAAGGTTAACTATTACAGTAAAGCTACTGCACATCATCGCCTTTTCAGGCATGCACAAAAGTATTGTTTTTATGACTTAATGTTCCAGCTGCAATAAGGCCCCAGAGATACCCAGCTGTCATGAAAGCTCTGCATTTCATTATGAGAAGAGTGAAAAGCATATCAACCAGTCATTTGAAGGGTAGATACAGTGGGAAATGACTGAACAACCATTAAACAAAGGAAGAGAAAGGATCTAATGAGACTTTGGTAGCAATGATCACTGCAGAAGTTCATAAGAGTGAGGAGAGGAGACAACGGGTCAAGAAAAAAACAGGAGGGCAATTTATTCAGCTGGCAAGCTCTGAGGTGCAAGGGCTGCAAGACAGCAGCTAGAGAGGCTAAGTGTGTCTTTATTTTCCTTCCAAAATGAAAACATCTGAGTTAGGATATTCAGTTAGATTAAAATAAAAGCAACCAGCTTGTCGATCACAAAGCACAGCCCCACGCAGCTAATAATTCTGCATATCACGTGCACATTCAAAGGAGTGTGCTGTTTACCATGACTCATCAGCAGTGGGCACAGGGACTCTTGTAAACATCATCAAGCAGAATTTTATTCATTCTGAACTATACTTTGGGGAGTTTAGTGGACGCTGTTAAAATTCTTCAAGCAGCAGTGTGGAAAAGAGTGCTAACAAATAACCTACCTTTGTAATAATCATCTGTGCACTGAACGTAACAATAAGTCACAACAGGCTGTGCATCAATAGGCTATTGGCACACGCTTTTGAAGGCGTTCTGAGGACCAAACCAGAAGGATGAGTGCCTCCATCCATCAAAGAGCAGCACCAGCAGCCTACTAATGCACACCCTGGCTTAGCTAATTGTTACAGCTACAAGGCTCATAAATCTCAAATTTTGGGTTCTCCAAAATATTTCTCAAAACACCCAGAGGTCAAGTTCATCTCTCTCTAAAGACAGTAGGTAACAGAGAAAAATAGATACCTTTTAAATATATTATTTCTCTTGAGGGATGATTTTCAAGATAGTTTTAGTTTAGGTGTTGTTATTAGAGGAAATGCTTCAGAGCCTATGTACATAAAGCCAGAGACTGAAAAGGGCCACTACTGAGGCGGGAGTTTTATTTGGTGGGTTTTTTTCACCCCTGACAGGGAACAAAACTCAAGGAGCTGAGCCGACTTGCCCAAGGTCCCAGAATAACCTAACAACAGGACAGAGACGAACCTGGTTCCCCACATAAGCAGTGAAAAACATAATGGAGGTAGGTCAGCATGGGTTTCCTAAATCTTTTATAACTCTTGTGTCTTCCCCATAAAATTAATTTCCTACTGAAACTGAACCCTGAGAAAACACTGAAAAAAATCTCTGGTGACAAAATGGGAATGGCTTAGTAAACAGGGGTACTGCTGGCAGAGACAGGAACTGCAATCACTGCAGAAACTATTAATTTTCATAATCCTTAAATTTCTGACTAAAAGGTTGTATTTCCATTAGGAACATAAAGAGCTTCTTTCTGCATCTAAGCAACACAATGCAGGAACAAGATGAAAGGCAGAGGATTACAGAAAATGCAAGAGATCGAGTTATTTGCTTCAAAGAGATTCATACTCAAGTAAGAAAAAAACCAGCATCCAGTTATCATTGTAACAGAGACAGTTGTGCACATATAGACTGATGAGGTACATTGAAACTGGAAATTTTCTGAACCCTTGGTAATTCTCCAGTTTCCTACCACGGGCTGCAACAGACACAAAACTGCCACACGCAGGCTTGGTCCAGAACTGATAGCTTTTAACCCATCTCACCTTCTCACAGAGGACCTGAATTGGCTGGGTATCCTTTCTTTGGAGAAAAGGGTTTCCACAGACAGTAATCTCTAAAAGCAAATTTACTTAGAGGAAGGTGGGTGATTTCAAGAAAGGGATGCATCTCAGAGGCCTTTATATTCTGGAGGGGGTTTAATGGGAAATCTTATGCTAATAACTGATCTGACATGTGTTTAATAAAACCATCTATGGTAATAAGATAGTACTCTTTTCTGGACTTGCTAGCTCTTGGAAGAATTCTAGTTTTACTTTAGAATATTGCATTTAAAAGAAATGAGGGAAGTGTTACTGGATGAAAAGTATAATTAGCCAAAGAAAATATTAATACCAAACAGAAACAAGCACATAGTATAAATATATCGGATGATGTTTATAGACTATTAAAGCAACTTAAGCCATTAACCACAAGATTTGAAAAAGAAACAGAGGTCTTAAAAGCACCAGGAAAAGTTGAGTTTAATTATTGGGAACATACCACCACAACACACAGACCATAAGACAAGCTACTATGGAAAATGTTGGAATTGATTATGAGCAACAGACTGGACATTTGTTCTTAAACAGTTTTAGAACAAATAGTTCTGCTTTGCCACAACCACTGAGCTAACCACATATCCTTTCTCTCTAAACAACACTACACACAATTGCCTTTCCCAGAGCTCACCTACGGAACAAAGTATTTTATAAAACACTCTGTTCCTCTGTATGCAAGAGCAAAAAAAAAAAAAAAAAAAAAAAGGAAAAAAAAACACAAAAAAACCCCAACAAAAAAAGTTGCACAGTGCCACCACCTGCACACAAGTCTGTACTCAGGCAGAGCAATGTCAGGTTTCACTCAGACCCTTCAAGCCAAAAATAACAAGCTACACCATACTATAATTATGCTGCTTGCTTTGAATTACACTGAGAAACTGTTCTCCTGAGTCAAGGAACACTTTGAAAGACACAAGTGAAAATCAGTCACCACTGGGCAATAGTGTTATGTTATCTCCTTTCTGTGTTTCAGGCAATATCTCCTACTACGCAAGAGTACTCTCATACATGAAACAGCCTGATGCTCCAATTACAGCTGATTATATTCATTTAGCTCTCAATTCTGAGAGCACCACAATCCTGCTGTGTGTACACAACTCTGCTGCCCACAGGAACTCCAATGCAGGCTAAGATGGAGGTGGTGGACTGAAGAGATGTCAAATACTCACCAAAAGATAGAACTATGTTTCTGCATCACAGCTTAATAGCCTCCAGATTTCCTTCTAACAACACTCCACCAGTTAGCTATTTGTTCATCCAACCATGCACATTCTTCATTTAGTTTTCTGGCTGGCTACTTTTTAGGGCTTTGCCCTCATTTGACTCCATGACAGACTACATAGTCTCCTTAAGTAAGATCTGTAAAAAACTGTCCACAAAACCAGTTGCAGAAATAAAATGCATTCTGTTCCTCTCATTGGACTAATTGTGCCATTACTGCAATTCACAGAATCCAACCTGATGTTCCACTCTATTGTCAATTGCAAATTTCATTGCTGGCAAAGCTCAGCTCCACATCAAGCAAACTGGTGAGGCAGCAAACTTCTCCTGACCTTGTCCAGTTGACCAAAGAGTCACTCCAGGGTTTGAGCCACCTGACCACAGGTACTAAAAAGAGAAAACCACAAGATAGATGGGAACCACTGTCATGGCTCAGTATCACTCACAAACTTTACATAGGTAACAGAAAAGGACTAAGAAGACCATTAAGATCTCTCATCTTCTCTACTTCCTTCATCATGTTTGCCTTTCTTGTTTAGCTCACAGTTAATTTCTCATTTTCCTTTTTGCTTAAACAGCAAACTAAATCTGCACTAAGTTTTAAATACCTCTACCTATATACTATGTTGTTGAACCTGAAAACAAAAACAAAAAAAAAAAAACACAAAAAAAAAACAAAGAAAATTTAAAAAAAAATTAAAAAGAAACAAAGAAACAGAAAAAAACTGACAAGACCTTGGTGTCTTTCACTTGCAATAGAAAGTTTCTCCAGCCTAACAAAAAAAAAAAACACTTCTGAGGGAGGGCAAGAGGAATGCTTTTCTCCTGTGAGTCAACAGATTCACAGGCAGAGTGGAGTAGGATAGAAAACGGGTCAACTACAAGCAGTCTTAGTAAGAATAGATACTGCCTCTAATTCTGTCACAAGCTTCATTTAGTATGACATGAGAGAGGAGGTATTTGGTAGGAGAGAGATCTGCCCTCCTCCTGGGCATAAAGCCACCCAGGCCCTTTGCTGGGAGAAAGCAAGATGTAGGAGTTGACTATCATTGTTTCAAAACACACAGAGAATTAGGAATTAGGTAGCAATAGCAACTTGGAGTGCACCTACTAGAGATTATCATCCTTCATAGTTTTGCTTATACATGTGATAATTCTCTTTTGGATAAAAGCGAAAAATAAGCATTTTTGAAAATACTCCCAGTAAAGTGCCCAAATTAGCCACTTTTGAGAATGAACATTGCAAGAACATCTTCCAAGAAAAGCTTTCCCTAATCTACAGTGCAAATCTTTCTCCCCAGTGTAAAAGGGTTCACAATGAAAAAAATAAATCAGGCCTGTAGTGAAGAGATTATGATGATTTAATCCCAGGCAGCTACTGCAACTCTGAAATTATAGAAGCAGACATTTCTGGATTGATGACCTCATTTCTTCATCTCACAGCACATGGAAGTTTCATTCAAACCTGTTAAATGTCTCCAGGCCCACCAGTGCTTTCTAAAATGACACTTCCTCTTCTCTAGAGTTTAAAAACCCTACAGCCTCCCTCTCTGCCTAGAGAGCCTGAGGCAGGTGTACTGCAGTCTTAATTCTGCTTTAAGGCAACATCATCCTGTTCTTTGTCATGGAACACCAGCATTCATTATTCATTCACCCACTACGTATGGAAGGGGATAGAATTACTGCCTGTGAACCTTAAGGGCATCAGGGAGCAATATGAATTTAGCTCTCATTCAACTATAAGCACCAAAAGAAGTTCAGGCTTTTTCCACCAATTCACCTTCTCTCCTCAAAGCCTCCACACAAATTTGCACATCTTATTTTGACTGTGTCCTGGAAAGGAAAAAAGATCTGGTTTGGAAGATCTGATGCTCCTGAATTGAGGGTAGAGAGTCTCCATACAATATGTCTGCTCATTCTGTTGACCTGCCTGCCTTCAGAAACATAGCAAGGATGCTGACTTCTAGGCTCAATGACAGTATTTAAAATCTTCATTTGCTGCAAGTTGATCTGTCTGAGCACTCTGCAATTTTCCTACTCATCAAGAATCCATCGTTTCATGAAATAGAAACAGTTCTTGACCATTCCTCCCTACTTATGCTGTATGTGATAACAACCAAGTCGGGGCCGAGGCTGATGATCATGTATATAAATAAATTCTGCAGTCACACATCACAGGAGACAACAAGCAGGCAGAGAAGCACAAGTGATGGAAAAAGCACCCAGTCAGAATTAGCCTGTGCTACTAGCAAGCAGAATAATGCACAAGCTCTAGCATGTACATCTCTCACAGCAGCAGTCCCTCGTGGGTAAATGGTGTGAAGCACACAAGCAGCATCCTCAGACAAGCCTGCATAACTCTACTGCCCTCTTGTTCACATTTTTAATGTTTCCTCATGATTCTCCAAGCACAAACCCTTTATTCACAGAAAATTAGCATCTTTATGGATGCAGTAGTACCAAGCACTGCAAAAGTGATTTTACAGACTGAAGGCAAGTTACAGCACACAGATAAGTTGCAAACATTGACAAGAGCATCTCACAAAGCTACCGAGTTCCATCACAGTTACTAAAACAGGAATTGACAAGGATTTACACCCCTGTAATACTGACACATCACTAGTAAGGAGGTATGTTCCTGCAATTTTGCTGGCACCTCACTTAAGGAAAGAGGGGACAGGAAAATTTTTATCAAGTTAAACAACTGTCAGGTCACTTCCTTCACAAGCCTTTTCTATGAGCTACAGGTGGGCGCTTCAATAGATTTTTTCTTATATAATCTCTTTTTCTGAACATAAGCATCATCCTGACAGGCTTGGACCTTGTATGCAACCAAAATGCCACATTGGCAATTTCTGAGATCCCTTCAGTAGCTCCCAGTAAACTCCTGAGGAAATGGATACCAGCCTTTTGTCTCTTTTCCCAAATCCTCTGCTGCAACCCCCTTATTTTTGTCAGGGAGTTCAGACATACTCAGAGATACCCTTTTCAAGCAAACTTCTAAATGGGCAATGCTCTAATCTGCAGTTTAATCCTAGAAAGGAAGGTTATTATTCTCAGTAATTCAACTTTAAAAGTTTTGCCCTTGCCAAAGAACTGAATGGCAGCTTCTTTCTTTCATGCCAAAGGCCAATTACAGCAAGGTTTTACTTATACAGTTTAAGCCTCCATGCCCCCTTTATGTTTTTCATGCTGGGAATATCATTTGTTTTGATAGTTTTGTATTATGCAGTTTTTCACGGCTGGAGATTTCAAACACTGTGACTGTCCTGCCAGGAATCACATAGGGGGCTTTCCTTTAGAAATTCAGCCTCCATGATTGTCCTGCCAGGACTCATATAGCTCTGTCCTGATGTGGAATGCCTTATAATTTCACTGTGCTAAGAATTTAACTGGTATGTTTACCTTGAGAGGAATACGGGAACACCAGCAGCAAACTATTTCACTCTGCCTTGTTCAAGTTCCAGGATGTGATTTCACCTCACTTTGTAGGGTTGGTACCAATTAGCAGGTATTGAGGGACCTCTTTATGAATAGTAACAGAACAGCTCAGAGGGGATTCAGTTTGGTTTTCTAAGTCAGTTTTTTATGTGAAATTCTCTTACAGTCCCTCAAGCTTCAACTCCCTTCTCACGAGTGAAGATCCTATGTATACCAAATATACAAAATACCACTGAATCACATTTCTTCTGTTCCTCTGACTGTGGGTGCCACCCCATCCTGGGATGCAAGGAGCACATCCCAAACAGGTTGGGTTGCAGAAAAGAGTACCTCACCTGCAAGAGGGCCCTCTTACAACAGTAGTGTATCAACAGGCTTGACCCTACTCTCTCTTTCCAGTGCAGAGCAGCATTTTAATGGAACGCTGCAATTTGTAGAGTTGGATGAAATGGCTTTGCCATGGGGGTGAAGAGAAGCAGCAACCACAGGAACAGCAGTTCACCAGCTTCTGATTACTAGAGGAAGGGAAACATTTTCATTAATCCAAGTAGACAGACTGTTAGGAAAATCACTTTTCAATCCCTTGCATTTTGGGAGCTAGACCAATGTCTTACATGGACAGCTCCTACAACCAAAAAGCAGCTGGAAAAGTTTCATATATTCTTTCATTCTAGAAACTCTGTTACATTGTAAAAAAAACCTGCAATTATTCTGGCAGTAGTCACACTGTGGGATGCCTTTCTACCATCTGTTCTTTGAAGATAGAATGCTGATTTGAGCCAGCTAGTGGGAATTCCCACCTAGAAAAAAGACATCTGCCCACCAGTAAGGATACTATCCTTTTCACAGTCTGCTTCACACAGACTGGACACATTTGCCTTTTTTTCTGATGCAACGCATCCATTGGGATCAGAAAACCCTGAGATTTTCCATTTCAAATGAATTCACTAAGTCCATATAGCAAGAAGCATACCTGGTAACAAAACAGCAAACATTTATTCTGCAAGACAAAAATTACAATTGCTGCTGTAAGTTGCAGTTAAACAAAAGACCTCATGTAAAACGAATTTAAACATAACCTAAGTTAGGCTTATCACTTGGAATTCCTCTCACCTTTGGGTGCCCTTCCTCTTGTTCTTCTAGAACAAAAGCCCAAACCACCACATCCCACCAGGCTGTGCACTCAGCTTCCATGTAAGACCCTCAGGAAGACTGAAGGGTTAAAATTCACATTTAAATTCAAATTTCCAAGGCAACCTTCTGAAACCAAGCACCAGAGATACCTCAAGCTGACTTCTTAGGCCCAGCCCAGCCACTGGATACTAGAAGGGTCAGCCATTGATGGCTCTTTTGGAAATCAGTCAACTGACAGTTCAGGAGGATTTACTTCCTGCTCTTCATTATCCTACTAACAGCTGCCTGTTACCCACAGGGATATTCACAGGGAGTTGTGGCTACCAACACGTTCATACAAAATGTTGTACAAAACACATACAAGTATATTGTTGATCTCATGATTTCTGAGGGGCTGGTTGATTTTTAGCCACAGTACATACAACACCTCAACCAGCACAGTGACTCAAACTACTTTGCCAGAGGCAGATCCTCACTTCCTTATCTTCCAAAAAAATCCAAAATTGTGAGCTTGGCTACCACTTCTACTATAAGCATATCAACCTTATGCTTCATCTTCTGCATCTCCTTGCTTTTTAACGTGGGTCCACCTGACAGCTCCTTGCTCTGCCTGGAGGCCTCCAAGTGCTGCATTGAACAATCAACTGGGAGTGCAGAACCTCAGGAGTTTGTGTGTGGGAGATAAAGCTTAGCAAGAAAGAGGATTTAAACCATGAAAAATTTTACAACCATTAAAGACACCATGATTTTCATACTTTTTAGAGTATTTTTAATTCTGTTTTTCTTTATCCCAAAGATTTCTTCTTCCCTTCTCAGAAAACGTCATAAATTATGAAACAGACTTAAAACAAGTCCCTGTCTATTTTCATAACTAGTTCAAAGTAGCAACAAATTTTCTGACATGCAACCAGCAGCTCAGCATACATTTTCATTATTGATTACAGGTGTTTAGAAAGGTTGCCTGTTATGGCAGTATCGACTTATTGATAGCATACATGCACAACAGGACATTTCAATACAGGATAAGAAAATTAAAGATATTATTTATAGTCCTTTTAAATGCAGTGTGATTTTTTGTTTCCCCTCCAACATACATGAACAAGTGATAACACTCTCCTGTTTAAACAGCAGTACTTTCAAAATTCTTTCAGTAGTCTCTTATGCAACTTTCTCATCTAGCAGGCTCATGCAGATGCTGCCATCCTCGAGAGTTTTCCAGTTCTGAGTGAGGTAATGTATTTTTCTATGCTGGTCTATATCAATAAAGACTTTTGCTCTCAAGACACACTTCAGTGCTTCCAGCACAGAAAGTTTAAGGTTTCCTGTAGAAATCTTTAAATATGGAACCTCAGAGAAAAACAGTTTGGCTAAAAACTTTGAAATCTCTCATCTACATAATTTCATTTCCATTTTATTCAAAAAAATCCAATTAAATGCCATCCAGGTTACTTCAAGATATTGTACAATCCATTAGAAACTAGAAGCAGATAATGTAATCTTCTTTAGTAGAGGTATGGATATCATAAAATGTCTTCTAGCTGCTCTTCAACCCAGGTCATTTTATTCAGCAGTGAAACAATATCTGACGGACATCCAGAAATGCCACTTCAGTCCCAATTAATCAAGCCTTGCTCTAAAGCACTGTATGTCATTCAGAGAGGCATAGCCCCCAGAATATCAGGAGGTGGAGAGGGAGAATCCTTGAGGGCAGCAAAAAGGTGCTCCTGCAAGGTGACATCAGGGTGCTGATATTCTTCATGTTTGTAGCTGGTGTCAGTGCACTGCCTCAAGCCCTGGGCTCATGGCAACCTTCACAAGCACAGAGCCCACGGTGCTGCTGTTTGTGCACATGTTATAAGGTTAGGTAACTCGGGTAATGCTGTTCAAATACCTTCCATTTCAACATTATACATCAGCAGATCCAGGATGCGCCTCTATTATCTGTAATAGGAACACACATGCTTGCCTGCAGCACTGAACAGTCACCTCTTTCAATTATTTGTCAAATTACAGGAGCACAGCTCATCACTAAGCTTCATGACTGCAAGGGACAATTTGTCCTGCTTTTCATGTAGTATATTTCCCAGCATCATGCTGTCTAGCTGCTTCTATACAGACTTGAGTGGTAATCTCTCTCACTTCACTGATGTGTGTTGCATTGCGTGTTCATTTCTGATCCCACAGGGACTATACTTATGAGCACAGGTTTATTTAGACTACAAACAAAATTAAGCTGTTTTAAAAACTTTACCAACGTTCACACAATTCTTTGTTTAAGACTTACATTTGAACTCCCCAGCTTCCAATTTCCTCTCATCTGTACTGTCTTTTAGATTCTATGGCAAATACAGCCTTCAAGAGTTTTTTACACCTAAATCACCTTGTTCAACATTGGCTTTTCACACCTCCCAGCATCTCTGAGCTATCACTAAACTACAGCAGGGAAGCAATGAAGCAGCAGATAAACATTCTCACTGTTGCAAATCTTACTTTGCAACAGTCCCAAACAACACAGTTACACGGTCTGCCTTTAGGCCAAGAAGTACAATCGGAAAAAAGATAAATAATTATTTCTAAGTTTATAGTCAATAAGATAATTAAGCAACATAGCAGCCAAACAACCCCATGAGGTATATGCTCAGCCAGAATTATCAGCAAGTATTAAGTTTTCCAAATAAGGCTATTTATCTCGAAAGGTCTTTATATCAGGATTAGCTCATCTCATAGGAAACACTGTATATGCACTTTAGAAATTATAACTTTTGTATATTGCTGACATTTAATAATAAACAGAAGTACTGCAGTAATATTGTACATGCATAAATGCCAATACTTTTGAGAAAGTGGATTAAAAAAACATAACCTTCTGTCTGAGTCAGCTCGCTCATTTTCAGAGGAAGTTTTCTTAACATTAGTCCTATGAGAAGTCAAATTCACTGCCTTCATAACACAGACAGAGCAAAGCTCATCTTTTTATCTGCCTGAAGGCACAAGAACTTTCCTAGGGGCATAAATTACAGGACAGCTGGGTTCTTTCATCACAATACCATCAATCGAAAACCACCATTAGCCTTTTCTGCTCCAACTCTTCTTCAGTTCCCTTCTTTCCACAAGGCAAAGTGCATGACTTTTTTTAAACGTAATAATGATTAAAGACTTTTCTCTGCTGCTATAATGGCAATCCCTTCTTTAGCCATAAGTATGTTTTACATACTTACTTGCTGGAGATCAACATTGCCTCTTCCATCTCAGATCTGTCAGTCTTTTCTAAGACATTGTTTTATTTCATGCTGTGTTGGGGGGGAAATTCATTGCTCATTTTCCTATCTGCTCCAGTGCCTAGGGCTCTTCCCTCAGTGCTGACATCACTATTTCTAGCACCGAGAGTTGTGCCCCAATTAAAAGGAATTAACATAGGTCCAGATTAATTGCATTCAGGCTGGCAGTTTGTTCATCACCTTTATCAGAGTGACAGACAAGAGTGCACAAATGCTCTGGCACTGAGAACATCATCTCCTTTGTCCTTGCTACACACTCTGGCCTAGTGCTCAGGAACTATGACAATTTGATAGCATTTAATGTGGTTTTCAATCTTACTGTCTTGCCTGGTCCTATTTGTTGTAAAACACGCTATTGAGGTTCCTGCTGTTTCTCTTTTCTGCCTTTAGACCCTTACCTTGCACTATTTGGAATACTCTACAATTCACATTTTATGAAAAAAACTGTCTCCAGTGTACACTACTTTACTCTTCTGCTTAGTTAATAACAACAGTAACTGCTAGTTCTTGGTCTTTCCACAGCTGATTTGAGTAGGTGGTTCCAAAACCCTGCCAGGATCTAATTTCTTTCCATGACTCAGGTAACCCAGGTATTTTTCAACACACACATATTTGGTTCAATTTGCATAATCAGCCAACTAAAATAACCTCCATAATTCAAAAAGGCTTGTAATATGATATTAATGCTATTTATTCACAGCAAGTGGCATCTGGCCCAGAGGACTGAAGGTTCCCATGTATGACTTCAGAGATAGGGAGGCAAGAAGGATTTTTACAAAGGATTTATTGCAAAATTCAAATGTCAGCATAAGCTTCCAGCAAGCCTCTAAATGTAAAATTTCTCTGCCTTAAACCTAAAGTTTTACAGCTCTCCCAACTATTTTCTTCTCTACAGAAACTGGCAAAACTCGCATCCCTGTTTAGTAGATTTTCTAGAACAATTAAGGTCTTGTAATTAAACTCACTGGGCCATGATTCCCCTGTCCCCTTTTTCTTTCCTGCAAGTATATTTGTCCTTTTGAAACCTCACCTGTCCTCTATGAGTTCTCCAAATTAACTGGAAATGGATCCAATTAACCAGTTCACTGAGCACACCATGTTACATTCATCTGTCTGCTGATTTGAATATGCTCAGATTCTCCAGAAATTCTTTAACAAGCATTTTCCCGATCTGTGACTTTCCCTTTTTTCCTGTCAGCTTTATCAAAGCTCCTGCTGTGTTCATTACTAAAGTGAATATTGAGGCAAAAATAACAGTTAAGCACTGCAACCATCAGAAGCTTCTCCCAAAGGACAAACTGGACATGCACTTTCATCAGCCCTTAAATTAGTGTATTGCTTACACAAAATAATTGCATTCATTCTGCGCTATCCTCCAAAAACAATGGATGAGGAATAAACACAACAGTTCTGTATGACCCATCAGTTTTGGTTTAGTTGAACTGCCAGCTTTCAAAGCCTGGGCTGCCACTACAGCGACCCTTCAGTGAAATAGGAAGTACCTCAAAAGGCTGCTACTGCTTAGCTGATAAATAGATCTATTCATTGTATGAAGTCTTCAGATGGTTTCTTGGAGCTATTAATGTGATTAATTCTAGAGCAGTGCTTAAATATAGCTGAGATCTGTATCTTTTTCAGTTTCCTTTTTATGTACTGTTTCCCAGTTTATACCTTTTCTTAGCCCAAAGGACTGATGGACTATGATTACGCTTAAATGTAAAAAATACCATCAATTTACCAAAATGCTTCACTCTTGTGATCTTATCAGCATTTTCTCACTTAAGAATGTCTTACAAACTTATTTCAAAGATGAATATATCAGAATACAAGCACAGTCATAATCTCAGTAAAGCATAGTAGATCAAAAGAATAGCACTATCCTGTCAAACAAGCAATCTCATCAAAATTCTGTCAAACTATTTTGATAAAGGAGAAAAAAGTACATGAAGTATATCAAAGTGTGAGTATATTTCTATTTCAAATGACAGCTCCATGCCCTGAACAGTATAGGCAGGAATACTGCAGTAAGCAGTATGTCTGTTATGCTTACAAAAAACTTACTCCTACTGCTTACTGAAAGCTGGACATCACAGAAACCAAGAGCCCTGTGTCTGAAATCACTTCTTTAAGGGGAAAATTTTGCCAATAACTTCTTGAGAATTCAAATACATTTACAGTCATGTAATCACAAATTAGACAGTCCAAAACTGATGGTTATTAAATAAGCAAGATACTGCTGCAGTAAATGGAGGAATGACTAAATGTCATAAGCACCAGCAAAGTATTTCAGCTATACAACCCTTATTCTGAAAAGCATAATCCTGGTAGACAAGTGAACAGGAATAGAAGTGCTAATGTACAAAGTCATCATGAAATGCTGACAAACTTTCGGCCTGAGTAGTTTAGCAGTGTCTGGCAAACTACGTAAGTTGTACTTCTCTAACTTTTTTTTCTCTTAGAATACCTACATTGCACTATCATATTTTTTCTCCATTTTTTGTAGTCACAGCTACAAGGAAAGCAACAGCTAAAGATGACTAAACTAACCAAAGTAAACTCCTATGTTTGAATTAAGAAACTGAGAAGACAATGTTTCCCCACGTTACTCCTCTAGAGCACATGCTTCAGCACAAACTACTGGTTTTGTAGCTGTTCACCTCATGACACAATAGATGCACCTACTCAGTTTGCATTTCAGTACCACAGTATTGAGATGGTTCCCTTGGAGAAAATCCTAGCAATAGGAAACCCCTACCAACTAGAGCAGAGTTTATTTCTTGCTGTACAGAAGTGTCAACTTCCCTATAATGCCAGATTCCATTTTCATGCAACACATTGTTCCAGCTTAACAACTAAATACTCAAATCTCATTTCTCCAACCAACAGTCAAGTTACAGAACACAGTTACATGTCATTGATGTGGCACGATATTTAACAAAAAAAAAAATTTTCACATCAATATTTATTCTTACTATGCATGTATGTGCTTATATCTTTTCTAGCAGAGGATTATATTAAACTTGGAGGGGCAGAGGGAGGAAGAAGGCATGTAATGCTGTTCAATAAAAAATTATAAATATTCATTAAATGAATCCCCTACTTTATATGCATATTTAGAAACAACTGTTTAAAACACTAGTTAGATCGTCATTACTCTTAATGGCCTTTGCTTATGCTTATTATTTCCTGCATATTAGCCCTCACACTTTGTCATTACCAATACACCACTTTGCTATATTAATAAGGGATGTGAAATTCCCCTTCCTCATAACACAGAGCTCTGTTTTCCCCTTGGTGCATTAGTTAACTAAACAGTCTGTTAACCAGCTGCTAATCTCCTGTGACAGCGTGGCAGTGTCCCACGAGCTGGATAGGTGTGCATACAGGATGACTAATTACACTACAGTGCTAATGCGATGGAGAGAGAGTAAACAGCCTGCAGAGGCTGAGCACCCTCTGACGTGCTGAGATTCCTCGAGCCCTGCTGTACAAAACACTAAGTACACAGGGCATCAGGCAGACATCAGGTAATCTCCTCGATCATGCAGCCACTTGTATGAATTTATGATTGAGAAATTGGGATTGCTGCAGTCATACATACAGAAATTGCAGAAAGCTCCAGTGGCTTGCATATTGTCAGAGATCATCTTTCCAAAGCTCTCTGGATAGCTTTCCTAGGTCAAGAGTTTCATTACAAAGGACAGCCATGCCAGCCCTAACTGGCACTGCCTCTGAATGAGCACAGATAAATTCTCTCACGAAAAGGGAGAGTTGCTTATAATCTCCCATTCTTTCATGGGTGCTTTACCAGCTGGCAGCAATGGATTAACATGTATTCACTGCAAATGCTGATCTTTAGGATTCACTGAGGTGAAAACAAAGGAATTTCTGACTCCCTGCATCTAAAAGTTAAATATATTTAATAGCAGCTGTGCTAACATACTGAGAGCAGCCACAGCTTCCCTCATTGCACTTGATCATGATCAGTCATTCAGATGCAATAACTGAATAGTTTCTAATTGTTTCATTGTTAAGAGCAATGGCTAGCAAAAGCCTTTAGGTTGTGGCTTGTAAAACAGATAATGGTTAAAGCACATGGGAAAAATGTAACAAGTAGGTCTCCGTATTTTATAGTAAAAACTATTGTTAGAAATGACAGCCACTGTTTACCAACCCAGACATAGGCCTCGAAACACTGGAAGGAGAGCTACATTTATTCTTAAACTCTGCTTTGGGTTCAGTAGAGGGGAAAAAAATCCATCACACTTGTAAACATGCCATTACAGAGCATCAACATTCAAATTCACATCGGCCAGATTCAGACTCAACAAAGTTCAGCCCCATTTGGGGTGGGAACGCTAATTACTGGGGAAAAAAACTAGCCAAAAAGACACAGATTTGATAAGGCAGATCTTTTTGCACCATTTGACAGAAAAATACTTAAAGCAAAGGAAGTAATCCTACATGGTATATAAATTAGCCTGTTTTCAAGAAAGAATACAGTAAGCTTTATTCTTCAATTATGCTCTTTGACAAGGCCAATCTCCAAGGAACATTTAAGCAACAATCTGTAATAGAAAGACATCATACAGTAGGGATAGTAAATTAATTAGGATTTTCATTGCTAAATTGCTAATTGACACAGGATAAGAATAGGAATTATAATATACTTGACCATATAGCAGTCTTGCAAAACAATCTAGTTAATTAAGAATAAAGTTTTTAAAATTTACAATAGAAGAAACTACTACTTTATGTTATTCACATATGAGAGGCTGACCATTAACCCATAGAAAATGAAACTGTGCCAAAAATTAGCAGCTACATTAGCTTCAAGCTCCTGAAACTTTTCAACCTGCACAATTTGGGATCTTTTTCATGGTGTGATAACAGAAGGAAATAGAGGTTGAGTTTTCAGGTTTTCACTATTAGAAATACTGTTGATGAATGAAGTCTCAGATGCCCTGGTCTTCACCATGAGTTTTTGCATTGCTCTCATGAGACGAGACTCAGGCCTTGCAGTTACATTAGAGCTCCTGTGAATACAATCAAATTTATATCCCCAGTGGCCATTTCACTGGCTTCTATTTTGACACTTTTAAAGAGCTGACCAGGCATATGACTGCCAAGTGCCATTAACCCTGCTGAGCTTCATCAGCAGTCACACAGCACTGTGAGCACTTACCCAGCATAACCCCAGGCACTGCTCCTGCACTTGGTCAGAGCTCTGCTCACCACCTCCCATCTTGTCAGCAGAATCCCTCTTTCCATAGGCAAAATGCTGACATTGATGCTCAGCAGCCTTCATCCCCATCTCAGGCTCTCCAGAAATACCTCAGCAAGGCCAAAGCCTCCAGATTTGGCTTTCCATGGATCTGCTGAGGATCACAATCTCATAGCCCCTAGGAGCCTCCACTCAGGCTGCAGCACCCACAAAATTCACTTCAACACTTTGTCAAAGGCAGCCTTGTTGAAGCTGAGCAAAGGGAAATGAGGAGCAGCAGGACACTGGTTATCACTACCAAGCAGCACACCCACGCTTCTTTTACCTAATGCTCAACTGGGCTCAGCTGTTGCAAACACTAGCAGAAGGCAGGGTGACTTGCCACTGAGCCCCTTTGCTCCTTCAACTTAAATGCAATAAAACAAGGCAATGTATGCACAAGATTCATAAAATGATACATGGAACACCTACTTTGTCCACATTTACTATTACAGTCTCAACTGTAAACGTAAGGAAGATTGAAGAACAACAGGGAGCACTGAGTAGCAGAGGGAATGAAAGAATTTGTTAACAAAACAGAATATGAAGATCAGTATTTCACAGTTCATAAGAGTCCCCTTAGCAAAGTCTTCATAAATAATAGCATTAACATAATTATAGACTATTGACAAGAAGAAATTAAGGTTTGATCTGGCATGGATACGGAAGTGCTTCTAATATTCAGTCTGTAATTCCATCAGGCCACACTCCCTAAAATATTAATTGGAACATATGATATGAAGAACAAAAGAAATTGTCTCCTCCTCTTTACTATCCATGCAAAATTACTTCTTACATCATATTCTCCATGGTTTTAAATTAATCTGGCAATGGGGCCCAGAGCTTCACAGCCCTGACTTATAAAAAGAAAAATAAAGGAAGTGGACTTAAATTTGCCTTTGCTCAATTTCATCTCCTAGTATCAGCCTTTCCATATCTATGAGTTATCAAGAAGAGAGAGCCAAGACTCCTTTCAGAGATGTATTGCAGGAGGATGGCAGGCAAAGGACACAGTGAAAGAAAAAAGGGCCAAATACAGCTAAGGCTGTGTAGTCTGCATCCTTGGAGAAAACCAAGACCCTACTGAACATCCTGGTCTGACTCTGCCTTGAGTGGGGTGAAGGGGACTGGAGACCTTCCTCAGGTTCCCCCAGCCTAAGTTATCATAGGGTCTTGTTACATTTATGGGCAGTCTGAAATAATTCTGTCTACTGTCTTGTTTCTTGCATTTGTTAAGTATCCTGTAGGCAGTGGCAGTGACAGGGAGAGAGATCTGCATAGCTTTGAAAATTCAGATGGGAGAACACATCTGAATGACCCATTCCATTTGTTCACTAGCCTGGTTCCTAGCTTCCCTACAGACAGATTTGCAGCAAGGCTGACTGTTCATTCTGATCGTCCTCTGTGGCTGAAATGAGTCCTTGTCAGGAATGAATAAGACATGTTCAGTGTTCCCAATTCTCACAGCATATTTGAAGCCTGAGCCCCTAAAGGCACTTGAAATTCTTAATGTCCATTCTTTTTTTTCCACAGAGCAGATATGTCTAACTTGTTCCAGATATAAAATATCAGCTCAGACCCCTTAAGACATATCCAGCATGCACTGATTTCATTTGATATCTTAGGATTTTGGTACCTGACTCATAAATACCTAGAGTTTGCAGTAGTGACATTTGCCATACGTTTTGGGCTAGGAGACCCACCTAGCAGAATATATACAGGTAGAAATGTGAAGGGGAACAGACAGAAGGGAAAGAAACACAGGCAATAAGAGCTATGCATAACTGCAGATAGACAGGGGAGCTATAATTCATATGCAAAATGTAACATTATAGCAACTTAATTTGGCTTTGAGTTTATAAGGTAATAAACAAGCCCTAAAAAACTCTTGTGAAAAGCATCACCACTCCCTTGGGCTGAGGTCCTGCCATTTATTTGCCAGAGGACTTTATTGTGTCATAAAGCAAAAGCCTAGTGAAGCACAAGCAAAGTATTTCTTGCTCTGTAAAACTGTAATATCACACACAGTTATTTACTGCATGGTAGCCCCATTATTTTTGGTCTCCTCCCAATGTTAGATGTTGGCATTTGAGGAAAGAGCACTGCTGTCCCAATTAAAGAGAAACTGCCTCTTTTCCTTTACAAAAAAGAATTGTCCATTAGGAGCTTCTGACTGCTACACAATTTTAACATTCTGGCCACCCCATTTAGGTGCTTTCTGAGTGGGGAATAGAGAAGACAACATTATCAGTTTTCAAACTTTGATATTATTAGAAAACAAGCACATTTAATACTATAGATTAATTAAATAGCATAATCAAGTTAAGGAGCTGAAGTGCTCTCTGGCTAGAGAAACCATTTATTAAGTCAAGATGACAGTCTCAGGCAAAGATACTAAGTTAAGAAAATTACATAATTAGAACAAAATTTAATTGACTGATTCTAGGGCAGGACATGCTTGGCACACAAGTTTGTATAAGGATTTGGGTCTTTTTCCAAGATCACTATTGGGTTCATATTTGTATTAGTGTATTAATAAATGCTTTATTATCTTCTAGAAATGATAATGTGGGATCCATCAGCATAGGCAGATAAGAGGGCTGTCTTTTAGCTTTAATAATGAAAATTCTCTCAAGTAAGGAATTGTGATTTTAGTTCCATCTTCCTCTCATTCTGTGCTTGTGTGTATGCATACCTTAAGGAGAGAGACAGATCACAGTTCTATCAACATGCAGCACATGTTTTCATTTCAAGAAAATCTCAGATTTTGGAAGCTATAGCAAGGAAAGAAAAGATAGGAATCGATGTGAACTTAAAGCAGAAACAGGAAATAAGGGAAAACTGAAGAAGGAATGACTGAAAGAGCACAGATGATAAAGAGTGTGTCAAAGGAACAAACACCATCACTAGAGAAGCCTGTGTTCCACGTAACAGGCCTTGCTGGAGCCAGGTTGGTTTTCCATATGTGCAGAATCCATGAAAGACATTTCTGTTCCAAAATAATTCAACTGAAGTCTGCTGGACCTTTGTTCCCATAACAACAGCAATTCACTTCTCTAAATTCTATGAGTTTGGCACTGTGATGAGAAATATCCTATTCTTTCATTAAAATACTGGGTAAAGCACAGTAAGATACTAAAAAACATCTCATCAATTTACTGTACTTCAGAAATAGTTTCATTTTTCTTTGAGAAATAAAGCAAACTTCTGTCTTGATTGACATCAGTGAATTCTCCTTGGCACTATTATAAATTCACACAAATAAATCTACACAACATGGACTATATAAGTTCATTCTCTCTAATAGTCTCTGGCCAGAAGATACTAACAAATAAAAGAAAGAAGGGCGATGTTGTTATCTCCATTTCACAGACTGAAAGCCTCTCCTGAGAGAAGAGTTTCCAGTTTGCAGTTGTGAGGCCTGAGTCTTTATCTCTCCTGAAAAGTTTGCATTTTGCTTGAGCCTTCCAGCCTCCGTAGCCATCCTAAATACAAAATATTAATTTTGAAATTCCATTTTAACATCTGGTCCAAACTTATACATGTTTTTCCCTTGCAGTATGCCTGTGGCAGTAGTCTCTTAATAATTTATTCCTTTAGCTCATATCCCACCAACAAAGCCTCTGGCATATTAACGGAGAAACTGTACACCTTTTTCCAATAGGTACATAAATAAAACTTTCATGTGCAGCCATAGCAAAAAATACATATCTTGCACTTTATGATCACAGAACAACTGTAAAACAAAATGGATAAAATTTTAGCCTCACTGATGTCAGTGCCAAAACTTCTTACTGATTCCAATATGGGCAGGATTTGATCTAGGTTCTCAAATTTTCACAGGAGAATGCTTGCAGGTGCAGGCTTCCAGGCTGTGGTCCCTAACTCACTAAGCCAGGTCTGTGGAGAGGACATGAAGGGGACATTCTTCTTTTTATTTTCACATGATAAATTACTTGAAATTCTTACACTTTGCTTTTGTCGTCTTATTCCAGAAAAAGAATGAATGACCTTCTTGTCTATGCAATGCCATTTACTTTCCTGGGCAGCCAATACCAGCAATGGTCTAAAGGAGCTTTCTTTGTCTCAGGAAAGCACAGATATTATGATTCAGAAATAAGATTTTTAGCTCTGCAAGTTTTGAGAAGAAATAGATCTGCATTTTTTTCCCCCCAAAACCTCCACTGCTTATCAGATTAACCTTTACTTGTGTCAGCAATATGCAGCTAAGGAGTCAGGGTGTTCTGTGTTTTTGCACTTTGGAGTTCAGACTAGAAAGGGAAGGAGAAAGGGACATAATCAAAAATAAAATAATTCTAGATTTTAACAAAACCTTAAAAATATAAGTGAAAACAACTTTTATCTGCAAACATGGATTTTAAAATAACATTTCATTGTAGTAAGTCAAAACCATTTGAGTAGTTGTAATGGCAAGTAAATGGGGCCAGATCAGATTCCTCCCTCTCCTTTCCTTCCCCTTTTCCTCCTAGCTAATTTGCTTATGAATGTGAGCAAAGTATTCGGCAAATAGACCTTTCTGTATGAGGCTGAGGAGAGTATTAAGAAATTTTAATCTCAGGAAGAGACAATGCAGAATAATCTGCTTCTTGGGGTGGCAAGTATGGAATGATTCACACGGAAGAGGATTTAGTTCTCACAGAAATACAACACTCAAAAAGACCTCCAGAGTTTCTGGGTCTCATTTTCTGCCATTGTGTATTTTCTACTTGTAAATTTATTAAGATCCATCCCAAAGTGTTTTCCATTTTTGCTCCATTACACAGTAGGAAACTTCAAACTTTCAAGGTTTGAAATCATTCTCTCTTTCTTCTAGCACTCAGTCTTTGAGGTTAAACTGGGGGAGAGAGAGAGACCTGTAATATCTGCTGACATAATAATGAATCACTAGCACATCGCCTCACAGCCTGCATTTTCTGGGCAAGCCAAGATTTTGCAGCCCCTGTTTATAAAGCTGTACTCCACTCCTCCACCCCTTTTAAAATCTGTTCATATAGTTGGATAGGGGTGGCCAACTCCACAGGAAAGGGAAAAAGTCACTGGTTCCTGAAATCTATTGCAAATCTGGTGCAAACCAATGTCAGCTACCTCATGAGCTGTGTATACCAGAAATGTGTCCTGGCCGCCCTATTAAGATCAGACTATCTCAGAAAACAAAAAGATGAGTGAGAATACAGAAAATCCAACCCTGAATTTTAGCTCTGTAAAGCAGTTGAATACATGACAGGCTCACAATACTTGATAGTATCTTTTAACATTTGTATAATGAAAGATTCAAGTGATGCCTCCCAACACTATGGCACTTTAACTAAGAGTAGGTCATAGAAATCTTCAGTAAAACAAATTCATTTACTAGTGTCCAGGAAGATAGACACTGAGCTAGATCATGCACAAAAAGCCAAATTCAACATCACAGTTTTAACCAACAAGGAAGAAAAAAATTCACTTGGAGTTTTGATAATGGTGCATAGATAAGTAGGACACACTACAAGAACAAAGCAGATTTTCATGACTAAAATCTCTTGCAAGATTGATTTGTGTAGCCTTGGCAGTAAAAGTATATGAGCAAGGCTAATGAGCAGAAGTTGCATCTTGTTTAGACAACTAATACAGTGGAAATTAATAAGCCATTAGGCACATTTTTTGGGTCTGAAAACATAAGTAAATAGAAGCCATATAAAGTTTTTAAGTGGGGAAAAAATATGTAGACAATCAGGCCTACCAATCTTGGTAGCACCTTTTCAAAAGTGCAAGTAGCATCAGAAAGTAAATTCCAAACCAGCATTTTGTACGAGTTTTCCTCAACAGCCATGGTGACCATGGAATTCAAAAAGAAATGTAGGGATCTGCCAGGCAGCCAAATTTATTTTGTTACTAGGACAAGGGAAAAAAAGAATAGAAACAAACATCCTTAGATTTGGACTAGACATAAGGAAGAAGTTTTTACAATGATAGTGGTGAAACACTGGGATAAGTTACCCAGAAAAGTCGTGGATGCCCCATACTTGCAATTTTTCAGGGGTTGGATGGGACTCTGAGCCACCTCGTCTACTTGAACGTATCTCTTCTCATTGCAGGGGGAGTCGGAATATGTGACTTTAAAGGTCCCTTCCAAGCCAAAATATTCTATGATTCTATGAAGTTCTCTCCTTTTCTTCATCTCAACACCAGCAGGGAAAGGCTCTGGGCTTGGTTTCAACTGTACCTGACCCTGCAGGAGGCAAAGTACATCATCTTTTCTCACACTACTGCATGAGCTCTGCAGCAGCAAGAGAGAGAAGGAATCTTGCAGGGGACAGCTCATATCTTGGATTACCTGAACCACACTGTAATGCTTTCAATTCCTGGAAGGCTTTTCCCACCACTGGAAGACAAGTTTTACCATCTCTAGCTAAGGATTTGAACATATGTGTAAACTTAGTGCAGTTTGTCAAGGCATACAAGGCATTCAGGTAAGCAGAGGAGAAACATACATTCTTAAAGAAAAGTACTACATATTAAATCCTAACTTCATAGCTGTATTACAGACACATTTGCTGAGATCAATATTCTCGTACATTCCTCTCTATATTCAGAGCAATTGTTATCATTTGAACGATGGACGTAGACACACTTTTTTCACCTTTAGTTGTATTGAAATTTGGGACCCGATTGTGAGATCTGTGATCTATTCAACCCTTTGGTATTATTTTAACCTGAATAAACAGCTACCTTAATAGTGCTGGCATCAAAAGTACAATCATCCCATTATACTGTAACACAAGCATGTCACAAACTGCCCTGTGAGAGAAGAAAACAAAGCAGAATAAAACACGGCTGAATTGATGGATGGATTTTGGACCAGAGAGTGTGTCAGTGATAAGAATGATGATTTTACTGCTGTATAAATATTGTAATATGCACAATCAATTAACAAATTCCAATATTTTCTCAGAGAGCTGATAAAAATTATTAAGCTTCAGGCTCATTTCAGCAATGTTTAAATGAAGGTGGAAACCTACAACATGAATCAATCTACTGGCATAGTCACCTAGGATTTAGGAATATAACTCAAGTAATTTTTTCTTATCTTACAGAGAGCACTGTAGAAGGTATTTCAATTTACTGTGGATAACAATTTATCAAAATAAACCTGCTCAGGACATACCTTGAATACAAATGAGGCAGCAAGAAAATATAAAGGAAATATGAATTTTTAATTAACCCTGTGATGGTTCACAGATTCTGAAGCTCTCAATCTGACAACAAAGATTTTCTAAAGTTTTTACTCAATTTATGTGCTTCTATAACATAAAATATCAGACCTATTAAAACACACCATAGGAAATTTATAGATTAGGAAAGCACAGAGATGAAATTCCTGGATCTACAACACCAGTTCAAACCAGGCATTGCATCCCAGTCCCTCAAGTCACCAATCAAGGTACAACTCCAGCTGCCTCTCTACCACATCAGGTTTAAATATCCCACTCAGAACCTAATATCCTGCCATGAAGTAGCCTGGTTTGTGGCCACAAGCTATTCAGTGTTTTACTTTCAGATCTACAGTTCATCTGCTAAAGTGAGACCACCAGCTCTCATAACCTAGAGTGGCAGAGACAGCATTTCCATCTTGCAGCCATCAGTTTTCACATGCAAGAGGCTGAAGCCTGCGACCAGAGGTCAAGGAAATCAACAATTTCTCAGTGTCTGTGCTCTGACAAAATATTTCCATAAGTCAACCAAAAGGATTCTTAAAAGCAGCACCTGCAAGACAGGGCCTTAAGGTGCCAGCAGAAGGCACAAAAAAGGCTGCCAGAAAGTTGAGAGTAACTTTCTGCAGAGGGGTACCCCATAGAGCCTTAGAACTACTGATGCAGTCATCATGAATACATTGCCCTTGTTCTTCATTTCCAAACAGAAACCCCTTGAGAAGGGTCCTGAGATCACTTCCCTTCTGGAGGCTTGGCTGGCTGTGTTCAGGACCAACCTGGAGACATCACTGCCCCTTCCTCCTGCCACCACTGGAGGGGCTCCAGAGAGTGCTGCAGGAGCATCTCACTCCCTCAGGAGCTGGTTTAATTGTGCCTGCCATGGGGCTAGAAAAATGAAAGAGTTTTAAACAGTAAATTAATTAGCTGATAAACAGGTGGTTACAAACTATTATTTCTGTCTGAAATTAATGTAGCAGTAATATTTTTATAAATTCTAATAGGAAAAACTCAGAAGCTTCATCATAGTATTTAATGTAAGAAAAAGTAAAGTGCTGGCATTTTTATAGTGTTCTAATTAATGAGGATCTAGAGTGGAATTCTCATACAAATGCGGTACGTATTGTGTGACAACCCTATTAATACCAGAGAAGCTAATTATGATTAGTGCTATTACACTGAGTACTAAATGAATTAACAATAATGAGGCACTCCTAATACCATCATCACATTTGTGCATACATTTTAATGGATAGGTTTCACCTTGATTAGAGCTGATAAGTTATTAACAGCAAACAAAATTATCTCTTCCTAATTTTTCTTTGCCCTGTATTCAGAAACCAAAGCTCATTTCAGAGAAAGAAATGTTACTCATGAATATCCAATGTTTTTCCAGCCTTAATCAAACTGTTCTCACAACTGTTCATTAAAAGAAACTTCAATCATATGGCACTATTTCTAGTTCTAAACATTTTAACCAGGCAATACCAACTTCTTTGAGCTTCTTTACTAGGGTGCCAGGTATCTGGAGCCTTCCTGCAAGTCACTGGGCAAAAGATAACCATGTTGCCATCACTTAGGAACCTGAATTGAGAAAAGTAAACCCAAAGTACTGAACTTACTAGAAAACTTGAAAGATGAAGGGGTCAGCTTCAGACACAATGATGAGCAAGCAAGTCCCAGATTAAGAAGTCACCAGAGCAGCCAGAAGGGACCCCAGTCAGACTTGAATGTTTAAGTCTCTAGTCCCCAACCAGAAACGGGTATGCACATACTGCAGGTTTTGAGCACAGCAAACCCAACACTGTCAGGGTGTTTCTCATACAGAACATGTCCTTGATTTGTGCAATAAACCCAGTGTGTAAGGAGAAGGGAAAGGGGATGTGAACAGAAGCAGGATTTCCTGCAAAGGTGTGAGTGCCTGGACAGCAGGTACAGGGCAAGTGCAGTGCTTCCTGCACATCCTCAGCACACCATGCACAGTCCTGTGAGCTCTGAGTGGCTGCACTGAACAACACTCACACTCTGGTCACTTCTGTAAGCTCAGCATGTGGGAGCTGTACCAGGCTTGGCCAGGCTAGAAGACATTCTCAAGTCTTATACCAATATAAAATGTCCTTTGAATCAAAGTGCAATCCACTTGCACACCATTTTGACTAGAAGAGGAGATGCACCCAGGAAAACCCTGTCAATTGCTATCCTCAATATTTGACTGATGCCATTTCTTATTTTGCCTCAGTTGATTCTTCTATTGCTGCCAACTGATGTGGTTTTCCCTTCTAAGAACTGATTCTGATACAAATGCACACAAAGAATTTACTTTTAGATGAGTAGGAAGGGCTGGTGGGGAAAAAATCAGGGAACTGCCAGAAGTCTGTATACAAAAGAAGAATAAATCTGAGCAGGAGTAGACTGTTTTAATAACGGCAGTTGGATGAAAAGTACTTCCTAGAGAGGACTGCTTTTGTGTGATTTATGTCACTTCCTTCTCTACTTACCTGTAATTATTTTTATTATCCCTGCTTGCAGTAGCTTGATTCAATTGCTATCACAAACTCAGCTAGTTTCATGCAATCATGAGATATCCTTTGGATTCTCTCACTTCTGTAATGCTCTCAGAAACTCAATAGCCAGAGTACAGTTAAGTGCTTCTTTAAAATCAGTTCACAACCAATGTAAGCAAGCCTTTTGTGAAAATTTAGTACATTGGTTCAAGGAAGGAAAAAAAAATTGTTTCTTGTGGTGAGCATTCAGAGTCTATCCACTAATTCTCTGGAGCTATAAGGCCTCTTTGAGAAGAGGTTCTCTCTCTTCCAAATGCTATTACAGCATGGCAGTTAGAAAAGCAGTACTTGCATAGCAGTACCCGATACATAAAATTTCACAAAAATTCATGCAGAGTAGTTTTGTTGGGTTTTGTTGTGGGGTTTTATTTATACAGAGGAGTTGGATAGTATTATTTCACTGTGTAAGTTTCTGATTTATATTGACACAGATTATCAGGACACAGATTTTGCTGTTCACTATGAAATTCTGCTCTTGCTAACTTCCAATTTCAGGCATATTCATGCCTTACAAAATAGTGGAATTCAGTCTAATTAAAACTTGCAGTGTTTTCATTTGGGAAGACGTTAAAAACAATAAATTTTAAAGTGCAATCAGGAAGTAGCAGAGCTGGTTTTCACCTCACTTATACTGGTAGCTCAGTGGAAATAATATTGTTGTGCTAGTGTAATAACAGCTCTTGACAGAAAACCTAGCTTTTCAGAAGACTTGATCCAAGGTCCCAATCTTCAAATAGTGCCTTCCTTCTTGAATAAACCTTCTCATTTCACTGGTCTTCCAGTGAAGAAAAAAATACAAAAACAACTCTTATAGTAACATGAATACAGCTATCATAGTTTTTAAGGGGTATGTTCTGCAGTCAACATGTACCAACCTATTTCACTATACTGTCCACTTTTAACAGATAGCCAGTTCTGATTTGAAACACAGCCAAATCATTAAAGAATGCAGCAAATATTTGTTCAATAGCTCATCAGTACCTGTTGCAATTACGGTCACAAATTTAGGATCAAACCCAGCAGCATAGGTTGAGGTGAAACTTAGGGAGTTCTTTGCATTGCTCTGCATTAGGGAGCCCTCTTGGTCTGGGTTCATGATCTACTCAGCAATCAGAGCTTGAGATCAATGCATGATTTTAAAGAGAGTGGCCAACAGAAGAAATAAATGTAGCATGTCTTTTTGCAGCATGCTTTCAGAGGGGAAGAAGAACTGTTACCCTGGAACAAATCTATAGATTTCTGTTTGTCTACAACAGCAGCTAACATTAAATACTTGTGAAAACTCCTTCCCCAGCACACCTAGCTACTTAAGTGCCTGCTAGTGCACAATTCCTGTGAGGGATTGATCTGCTTCTCTGCAAGCTGATGTCTGAGGTTCAGCCTTTCTTAAACACTCCCGAGACTGTTTCTAGTATTTTTTCTTCACCTTGTTTCCTGCAAAGTTAAACAGCAATTTGCAAGTACCTCCTACAGTTATTCATTGCTTCTGAATACTTTCCAAAAGGAATTACCTTTGATAAATAAAGACAGAAGCACAGGAGCTAGAGGTGTGGGAGAAGCTAAGTAATTTAGGTGCAATATTTTTTTTAAAGCATTTTTTTTTTATTAAACACCAAAAAGATGTAATGTTTCTGAATGGAGAATTCTAGCAAAAAAAGATATTATCAACACTGACTGATAACAAAGGCATACAGACCATGCAGAGAAAATCATGTACAGTTCAATCTCTTAAAATGTCTGATTCTTAAGCCTAACCATTTATTAAGTAAATTACAGCATTACTCTTGCTGGTTCAACCAAGCCCATGCTGTTGAGACATTATGTCCAGTCTGGATTTCCAATTTTTAAGGTAGAGGTTGAAAAAGAGTTTTAGACTCTGTCAAGACACAAAAGAATGATTCAAAGACTGTAAAATCTTATTTGAAAAGTGAACAACTGACAGAAGCTTTGAATGTTTTCTCTTTCTCTGGGAAATTTAGATGAGATCAGAGTCTTGCATGAAGACACAATATTTGCATAGACAGGAGTTTAGAATTAAGCTGTTAAGAAGAGGGTTTGTTTGAATCTTACAAAAAGGCATGGCAGAATGTAGACAGAGGTAACAAAGCAACCAATTTTATAGGTCATTTCAATCTCGTATCTCAAGGTTCAATGCCTTTCCAAAATATGTCGCTGACAATACAGATGAAACAACATACTCTGCTCTGTACAGGAAGTACATTTTCCCAAAGGTCCTTTTCAACCTTCAAAACTAATAGTAAAGTTAATGATTCAGTGGAAACAAGAGAAGCCTCCTTATAATGAAAAATATTATAAAGACCCAATCCAGCACATCAAATAAATATGCACTTATAACAGCAGAGTTTCAATTATCTCAGTCAAAAATACTATCAAGATGCTACTCCAGCAGCTCAGTATCTACACACTGGACAATCATATTGTAAGAAACCAAGAGTTCAGAATTTAAGGGGGGGGAGCGGGGGGGGGAGAAAAGGCAACAGAAAAAGCATTGGAGAAAAGAAGCATAAACCTGTGTCACTCATCAGGGGGCCCAGAGGGACATGGAAGAAACAGAGGGACCATGCAGGAAACTAATAATGAGCTGGTGGTGAAATAGAGCTCCTAAGACATTCTTTTTCCTGTCACAGTCTCTTTTTCCATAGCACACCTGGCAAGTACCGGAGACAATCCTTAGTGCACACACACTGGAAGGGTAGTAATATCCTTAGAGGGAAGAGATTAGTTTAAGCAATATACTTCTCCAAGGATATTTTATATTCTGAACTTTTTTAGAGAGAACAAACTTACAAGAGAGAAAAAAACAACTGGGGTCATCACAGGGATTTCCTGTTTCTTATTCAAAATTAACTGATTGTGATTTGTGCTGGAGACAGTTAAAAAAGGTTTATTTCACCTAAAAAGAGAAGACAAATCAAAACATAACTATTTGTATGTGGAGGGTGATAGAGAGTCACCTTTTCTGAAGAACAGAGTGCACAGTACTTATCCAAATCTTTTAGACAAAAGTGTCTGGCTCGTGGGCTCTAGTTCTGAAGCATATGTGCAGAGTATTTGAGCAGACAGCAATGCAATGTCCCATTCTCCACTCACATACACAGGATATAGTCTAACACACACACAAAGCCCTTACCAAGTCCTTTTTTGTTCAAGAGGTTCCTTAACATGGGCACCTGGTACCAGATACAACACACATCTTTAATTGCATGTCACCCACATTCAGCTCACATACAGATTATGCTGTTTTATTACAACAGACTATTTCCTACAATGATGATGATGTCTTAAACCACAGTAACAAAATTAGTTTTCATCACAGCGTGAACCTAAGTCAGTATTGCCTTCCAGCTCTTTTCTTGCACATTTATAAAGTGTGAATCTCAAAATGGTGTTGAGGTACCTGTTAGAATATACCATTAAGTGGCAGCTGCTGGAAAAACATATTTAGATTTATTTAACCTACAGAAATTTGCAACATCTCATAAGTTTAGTGTATACAAAATGTACATTAAGACACTAGGGCTCATGGAAAAAAAAGCCCTAATGGCTAATTATATATACATTGGCTCATCTGTAAAGACAGCACAATTGCCTGCAGTTAGTTCAGTCCTTGTTCAGGCACTTCTTAAAAATGCATTCACTTGCAGATTCACTACACACCTTGGCTTCCCAAGGAAACCATGATGGTTGCACAGCTGTTGTCATGCCAAGTGCTACATGGTTCAAGTTGTATGAACCTTTCCTCTTTACTGAGATGATCAACATAAGCACATAGACACCAAGAGTATATTGACTATTCATTACAGACCTTTCATTTTATGCACCCTTAGAGATGTAAATGTCCAATATTCTTTTCTTAAGAAATAGACCATCAATATTATTCCCAAGTTTATAGATGCTTTCCAAAACTGAAGAACATGATGGAAGAACTTAGCAATTTGTTCACCAGCCTTGACTGACAGATATTGATTTATCTCTCACTCATATTCTGCCCAAGTTGCACATAAGACATTTTTCTGGAAGTACCATAACACTTCTCCAGCAGTTCCAGTGCCCTTAGTTTTAAGGTACTTCTTATTCAGGATCTTTAACTGTGGCAATAAGGAGACACTGTGCAGCTGATTTTCTATCTGAAGATTTAAGTTGCCTCCTTCATTAAGAGCTGTACACTTCTAACAGGCTTTAATGGAAGATCAGATTGCCATTCTAGTAAAGCTGTGGATGAATCCCAGTGCTGAAATAAGACCTGTAAGGCATCTATCAATTCTTTTTCTCCTAATATTTCTGAAGTATTGTATTTGCAAATAAATCAAGATTTTGATAAAGTTTGTTAATATAAAAAAATTAAAATTGCTAGAGACTACTGAATTAATCATTTTTATACATAAAAATGCATTTGATTTTATAATTATTGATCTATATTCCGAGATAATTTCTTAATTTTTCCTATAATGTGTACTAATATCTTGGTCAAAGCATTTATTCATTGTTGTGCCTTTCTGGAATGAGTTGGAGTTTCTGCAGCACCACAGTATAATTTTATGCCCTTGTTTAAAATCAAAGTCTAGGCAATTTCCCTTTTAGCCTTCCAATGACTGATGATATCACATCTGTCTCTGTTGATAATGATGCTCCTTTTAACATATGAAATAAAATACATACAGATTTCATTGTTCCGCATTTAAAATCAAGCACATGAAGGCAATTCCGTCTTATTTCAGCTTTTAACTTTTATGAAGAACTAGTTCTTTACAAACTCCTTAATTCATTAAAATTTTACTATTAGAAATCCAATACCAAAATCCATTTGAAAAGTTCCTCATTTTATCCTAATACTATTAATCCAGATTTCTAATTTCATTTTAATAACTCCTTTTTTAAAGGCTGTAAAAGCTATGTCATACATATCTATCACATAGCCTGAAATGGAGGATGGTTGGGGTTTTGTTCTGTTCTATAAATAGACTGGAAGAAAAATACTCTCCTTTTAGTCTAATAAATTACTCCACACTAAACAAAGAATTTTTCTTCCAAACACTTAACTTGTACATCAGTCAGTCTTAGATTTAGATGACTAAAAAGAACCAAAATATATTATTTTCCTGCCATGTATATACACTTCAAAATGTATAATTTGGGAAATTAAAACATTCTTTTTATCTTTGCAGAAAAGAAAGAAAAAGAGAATTGTTACATATCTTTTTTGTAGGTATTTAATGAAAAACAAGCTGTGACTTTGGAAACAGCACTTCAGTGAACCAACATAGTTATGACTATTTCATATGCTGTGCCCTTTAAACATATGCCAATTAAAAATTAAAGCCACCATTTCTCTCCTCAAAAAAAGCTATTTAGCTCACTGTCTTTGATTTGTTGTTATTGTTCTATTACAATACAGTCATCACAAGCACACAAAATCTTTGCAGATATAGTTAGAACTACATTATACTGCAACTTTTCCACGCCAATCCTGAAATCAAACAATTCTTCCAAGTGTCTGGCAGCACATCTCACTGAACAAGCAGTCCAGTTGTTAGAGAATTGTTTCTTGCAATGTGTAAATTGGCAAAATTTCCTTGCATAACACCACGCCTGAGTGAGAAGAAGTGAGTAAAATTTTAGCTGTGCCAGGATCTTGTGATCCTACTGAATTGTTCTAACGACAAAACAGACAAAAGATCCAATTCAACACAGACTATGACACACATTATTAAACTGCAGAAACAGGTTTTTCCTGTCAGAGACTCTGAATCAGGTTTTTTTGGAATGTACAGGTTTGTTGCAATTGCTGGCTTATGATGCCTGATATGTTACATAAGAATTGAAGAAATTACACATGAATAAGGAATAATTTTAAACTGTAATATTAACAGACCAGCAGCACACTTCTTGTTCCTATTACAACTTTATGGTTATAACACTATAGCTTCCTATAAATCATTAATGAAAGCTGATTATTATTTTTCATTTTCCAGTAGTATTACCATGTGTGCAATAATATTACATATTGCTAGCTACATTTTCCACCTCAGAATCACTTGCTTGGTTTTAGTGGAATACAAAAGAGCAGTGCACAGAGCTGTGTTTGAGTAACTGCATTTGAAAAGAAAAAGTGACTGGACTTTGCAACTTAAAAAGCAAGCTAACTGACTTGATGCATTAAAAACACAGAGCTCCATTCTTTTTTACTTGCAGACTGTTGAAGAAGTATTTTTTTATTGTTGATTTTTTACTGTAGTTCAGCTTTAAGTATTTTTTATTTTATAGAACGGAGATTTCTAAAATTGAGTTTGAAGCATAGTGTGGCCTCAATAGTAGAAGACTTTTTTCAGCACTGCATTGGAAAATCATAGCAAAGAAGTGGTAGGATAGCACAGATACATGTATGAGAACTATATGACAATGAATTAATAAGCTTCAGCACTGTTTAATGGTTTAGTGCTGCTTAAGGACAGAGTAAAATGAAGTAACTGGGAGAACAGATAGATGATTATCTATCTTCTAACAGAAGATGAATGATTACTAGAAGATTGACTGTGACAATACACTATTTCCCGTGGAAACAAAAACGGGGAACGCATTACAAATTCACAGATTTCAACTATTCTGCAGCTGACGTTGAACAACAGATTCAGATGGTCCCCCTGAACAGTCTACACCCTCATTAAAGACCATTGTCTGTAAATGCAAAAAGCAAGCAGTGATCAGAGGGAGTAACATGATCTTTCTAGATTGCTTTTGTCAATAAATACTCTGCAGATTGCTTCCATCCTTATGTTTAATGACCCATTACTACAAAAACATGCTAAGCAAGAGCAAGCCCATAGTGAAGCATGCTCTGGGGTTTGCAGTCACAGAGGACCAGGACAGAGCTTGTACAGAAGCCTTGGAGGCAGCAGATCTGACTAAGGGCTTGCTGTCATAATACCCCAAATTCAGCTCAGAGAAAATTACTCCTTAGAAAATGGGTATGCTCCTTATCTCTCTGAGACCTTAACTACTGCAGAGCACATCTTTTAACCCCACTGACTTATTAAAAAAAAACAGCTTTCTTTGGCTGTTGATTTTTCCTCAATGACCTTAATAAACCATATCTAAAGATATTTTGGTCATTTTCTGTGTTCAGAAGTAAATACTGCTGCCATTCATTTCTTGATGTTTTCCATTTTTTAATATCAGAATATTGTTCTTCAAAGTAATGTAAAAATTCCCTGGAAATAATTTCCATCTGAAGTGGTAAGGAACGGTAAGATGGTAATGAAGAAGTAATAAAAAATAAATTTAATCAATTCTTACCATTTCATCTACTTCTAAACTTTGATAGTTTACACTCTCTGATCAGAGTATTTTCTCTTAAGGGCGAGTCAGCATAGCAATATATATGAAAACATCAGAAACGGTTCAAAGGAGAATCACTTGTCAGGTAACTCCAAACAATCAATGCTTCATCAATTCTGCGACAGGCAGTGTCAGTTTAACCATACGTCTTTTGGATTAGCTACTCAGGTGACATAAGCCAGGGTTAACATTCCTGAAGCACTTTATACATATTAAATTCTTTTTAATTGAACATGGGGTGCTCCTGATTTGGCTATTATCATTTAATTGGTTTCAGTAGAGAGAGCACTGTTGTTTTCAAAGATACAAATAAGATCAGAACAAAACCTTACTGATTACATGACTTCCCTACCTTACTTTATTAAAGAGTTGCAAATTAATTTATTGTTAGTTAATGAGATTCTAAAATAAACTATTAATGGTAATTGTTTTCACTTTTATCAGACACTGTTCCAGATTAACCACATTTAGCATTTATGCTGCTTCATTTTTACAACCCACTCATTTACTTTTCACAGCTTTTTGGCAAAACTCTGCTGTCAATTAGCATGAATACTAAGCTTTTTCAGTGTTGACTTGAAAAATTAGTGAAAGAGAAAAAAATCTGTTTTCAATGAAGTCACTACAGAAAGCTTCATAGATTTCAATTGGAGTAGGAGCAGTTCCTCCAAAGATGAGATCTTCAGGCTTGAAATTGTTGGGTAGGTATTTAGCTAGTTAACAAAGGGGGGCTTGAGTTCTTCACTATAAATTCTGCACAGATCTCAATAAGCAGGTCTGACAGAATTTTTTCTAGCCTTGGTATTCCAAAGCACTGCACTGCTGTCGGACAAGACCTTTCTTATTTGATAAGGCTTATTTATGGAAAGGAAACCAATTTCACCAAGGTCAGATGTATGCACTGAGAACACCCAGAGTCTGACAAAGGACTGAGTAACCATTGCTCTGGCATTTTCAACTGGAAAGAAGCCTGTCCACACTATAACATTCAGGACACTGCACTTTACTGTTTTGTCTCCAGCCCTTTACCCACTTCTGAACAAGGGTCTTCATGGTAGGAAGTGTTGACTTCATCTGTGCTCTGTATACTACAGGCAGAAAAGTCCAAATGGAAGTTTCCCCCCTTAATTATTATTAGGAGCTTTTCTGCTTGCACTGAGAAATTAATTACGGGCAGGAGGATCCATGAGATAGTTAGTTTTGTCTGGAAATGCATGATCTCAGTCTGATTGGAAAACAGGAACTGACTATATATTAGCTGAGGCAGAAAATATAAAGCCATGATCACGAGATTTATTAGGCAGAAGCATTGTACAGAGTTATGAGGATTTTTATTTCTTTTTTTCCTGAGGTTCAATTGTAATAGTAACAATGTAACCATGATAAAGCAGTTTCTGCAGAAGTAATATAAACGTGAGTCAAAGTTTAATCCACAGAACAGCCTACCCAATGCAATATGAAACAAACCAGTGTGTATGGTTTATGGGAATATGTAAACTATGTGGCTCACTTTAAAAAATGACATGGTCAGTGAAGCTGCTTTTTAAGTTTTTTTCCACATGAATTGTCCTATTCAGGTATAAAAAGGAGGTTGAGTTTGTGAAAGATAGCAAATTGCTAATAGACTTTACTTGTTTAAGGTGGGGGGTTTTTTTGATGTTGGAAACAATAAGTGTGCAGCAGTGTTTTGTTTGGCTTCTGGTCAGGATCCCCAAACACACAGGCACTGGAACAAGGCTGACCCATCCCTACCTTTCTAGGATTACAGGTCTTAGAGCCAGTTTGGAATTGTCAGGTTTAAACACTGTGGGAAAAGATTTCAGGCAGATCAAAAATATCATCGTGTGGTGGTTTGACCTGGGCTAGACACTAGGTGCCCACTGAAGCTGCTCCATCACTCCTCTCCTCAGCAGGTCAGGGGAGAAAAAAATATCACAAAAAGCTCATGAATTAAGGGCAAATTTCCCTGTGAGGGAAATTGGGCACTCACCAATTTCTCTCACAGGGAAAACATACTTGAATTAAGAGAAATTTGTTGAATTTGTTGCCAATCAAAATCAGAGCAGACTAATGAGCCGTAAAACAAATCTTAAAACACATTTCCCACACCCTTTTCTTCTACAGAGTAAAAGTGTAAAGAATTGTGATCAATATAGTTCTTCAACCTAGCAAGTGTATTTTCCTTCAGAATGAATTTATAATATTCTTTTGTCTTCAAATCTTAGTAAACTAACAATGACTATAAGAAGCCACGTTCAGGTGAAGCACACATAAGAATATCCCTTGGCATATACTCTGCAAGATGAAGTTATCCTTTACCCTCACCAAATGAAAGGTTGCTCACAAAACTGCACTGGATCTATTAATGCATTTGTGAAACATTTTAGATGCAAGTTGACAAGTATCTTTGACAAACTAACTTTAGAAGGTTTTTTTTCCAAAACCAAGAGCAGAAGTAGAAATCATATTTATTTTAATATGAGCATCTCTTTGCATTGGCCTCTTCTGTCCCCCCCACTCTGGTTTTAGAGATCAGTGTAAAATGTTGTCAATGTGGTTTATTTCCAACAGTGAGCTTTCAGTTTAGCTTTGTGTCTGGAAGCAGGGAGAAGGAATCTCAGAACAGATTCAGAAATGGAGTTTTACAGACTACCTTTTTGTGTGGGCTCTGTTCTACCTGGGCTCTCTGTCCATCCACTTCTCTGGATCATTTCTGCAAATTCAGAGAACCTGCAATTTCTTTCTACTCTTGGAGTTGGAACCTTGGAAAGCAACATAATTGAAATTAATGGCTGTCGTCTTTCTGAGGAAGTAAAACATGCTCTAACATGCTTTAAACTCTTGAACTTTTGAGGCCAAAGTTCAGTATATGCTGTATGTATTTCCTCTTGCTGATGAGATGTACACACAACATGCATGCATATGATACCTACATGTACATTTAAGGACATTTCATTTGCAGGGCAGATATTACACCTGGGTACAATGAGTTACATCAGCATAAGGATAAAGTGAGTAAATTTGCAACTAGGTTGTTGCACTGCTAATATCACTATCACATACAAGCTTGAAATCATGGAACATTAAATGCTTCAAAACCTAGCTTCAAATTGCAATTTGTATTGAAAATTGCTGAGTCACAGAAATCTAAAATCATTGGTGCTCAGACTGAGTCAGCAATAGGAAAAGAGTGATAAGTTATGGGATATGAGACATTGCTCAAACCAGGCAGCCAGACAGAAGATGGGGTAAAGAACTCTATGGAAAATCACAACAGTGCAAAAATCAAACCACGGGTTCTGCAAACTGCAACACTGCAAGGAAAATCAATCTGTTGCTCTACCCTGCACAACACATTGGATAAGACCCTGGAGATAATGCAAAGAAATTTGGATATAAACACTGCAGAAAAATTGAGCATTTTGCTCAGTATGGTGTGTTGCTTCTTGTAAAAACAGGTAAATAAAGCGCTCCAGGCATGCCTCTGAAGTTTATACATTAATATTCCAATGTCCATTGTGTTGGGAACTTATATTTCTGCTGCATCAGAAGGACAGACACAGGTGATTAATTAATGTCAAACAGCAGTTCTATGATCTCTTGATTACCTAAAGCGACTTACTTGCAATGCTTTCAAGGTTTGTCACTTGCTAGCCCTCCACTATACGCAGTAAGTGATCTGGGGAACCAATTTCTTTGTTTGGTTGCTACAATCATATGATTTTTACTCATTGCTGTATTTCATTCTGTGCACAGTTATGGGAAGCATGGAAATACCTACTTGCTATAGTATTCTAGCAGCACTTTATGCTACGGTAACAGACTAATGTCAGTGACTGTAACAGACAGAACTGGAGAAAACTTGGCCATGTAAATGGTTTGTTCACAGAAACAAAATCTAGTCTTCTGAGTGATTCATACAACAGAAATATTTACATTTTAAAAAATAGAAGTCATATTTGCAAACTGTGCAAAGACATCATTTACCCCGGTAGACTGTGTACTGCTACATCCTGTTGTGCAAGAACAGACAGATCTACACAGCAGGTACCTCACTTCAAAGATTTCTCCACTTCAAGTGGCTATGCTACAGATTTAGCTCCGTGCCTAAAGTTTTTTAAAGAATGACAGCCATGTTTCCCAATAATCAGTCTAAAGTCTGACATCAAAATAATAGTGCTTAATTGGGAAAGGTTTCCTAAGCCTCCTGTAGTAGAACTTTAGCTTTGCTTTTGTGTTGTAATACAACACCTTGGCAAGGTGAGGTGGAAACTGAGCTTTGTCAGTTGCCACTTCATGTTAGCAGAATTCTCTGGTTCTGTGCTTATTGTCTCCAACAAGAGTAAAGTTCAGAATGAACACATATAATTACAAAAGTTTTGTCCCCACCATGATCACGAATAGGCTCTGGCTTAAATTGTACAACATGGTATGTTTTTCCTTAACTGTGCATCTGCTGCACAATTGTTTAGAGCAAAACTTTGAGGAACTTCAGTCTTCAGGCAGTGAAACGCTGATTTGCAAACAGCCAGCTATTTATATTACTGCACACTATTGTGACTGACACTGCCTCCATCTGTGGAGGAATGTGGGCTCCTGCAAAACTTGCAAAAACCTACAGGACACTGAAAATACCATTGCATTTGAACCAAGACCACTTGAAGAAACTGAGAAGAGCATTCCATTTCAGATAGAGAAAAGCATATACTTTAGGGTTACGGATTTATAGCTTAGTGCTGTAATTTATAGAGCCATTAAGTATTCCTAGTTTAATGAGGCCAGTCCTACAAAAATGACACAGCATTTTGCCCACAAGACCTGCTAGTTCCAAACCTCCTTATCCACTTCTACCTAGCTATTGTTCCAACTATTCTGTAGCCCTTCCCCATTAGAAAGCTGTGGTTCAAGTGACTTGTTATTCTAGAGAATTTACAAATATACAGTGATAATTTCTCCATCTGGATTACAATTCATGTCAAGGGATTGTCAGAACAAAAGAGCAACTATAGGACCCCTATCATCAGTCTCCTGGCAAAGCAGCAGGGCCTTGGCATCACCATTGCAACCTGTCCCTTTATGTGATTCATTGTGGGGAATGCTTGCTACTGATATCAAAGACCTATTTGTTCATGCACCATTGACTTCTGCTTTGCCATCGTGCTGAGAGATTGCTTCAATAAATGGCCAGAAGGAGCGTTTACGTCACAAGTAACACTTGCTACTGCAATTACTTTCCTATCCACCCTTTCCCACAGAGTGGAGCCCAGAAGAATTAGTATCCAATAATGGATCACAATTCACACTCGTAGAGTCTGAAACTTCTGGGGAAGCAAAACTTCATACACAGAAGATCAAATGCTTTAATTAAACTTTGGAAGAAAGGTGTACTGATTGCTGGAGAGAATACTTCCTACAAACTTACACAGCATCTACTTCCAAAAGTGTAACACAGAAGATGCTTCCCAAATGACTATATATGAAAGAAGCAAAAAGCTAAATGCTACTGTATTATAGATAAGATACTCTGAAACAGAAGCAACAGAAGCCCAATAGATGAAGCAAAATCACAAAACAGACTGAAGTTATCCTCATGGTGCTAAGAATTTGCAAGCATCTTGCTTGCGATAATATAAAATCTTGGATTTTTTTAAGTAGAATCAAAGTCCATATTGCTTCTCAAGACTACCAGAAGAGGAAAAAGAAAATAAACAAAAACTAACACCTCCAAACTACCCAATAAGACAGGTGAAAATGCCTCCCTAATACAGGAAACACAGCTTATCTGCTGACAACAGGACATACACAAGAGGTCCTGAATAAAAAACACAGAAGGAAATTTAGATTACTTAAAATTCTGCCAAATCCTGATTAACCACCTCCAGGCACTGCAGACCATTAGCTAAAGCATAAATTTTAATAATTTTGTCACGAATTTGCCTATTTGGTCCCCGATCATAGGACTCCCTAGCAAATGGCTATATAGCTGCTGAGACAGTAGATAATAAAGTTACTATTTCATTACTACGTGTATGCAACATCTTTCACAACAGGCATACATAGTCTTGCAGTAGATGCTTGGAAGGTGCTGCTTACAAGTTTGGCAGGCTGCCCTCTCTCTGCAGATGCCCAAAAAAGGAAACTTTCTGGCTTGCTGCTGCTATTGCTATGACCGATCACAATACACATCCTTTTACTGATGAAAAACCAAACAAACAAACCCACAAAGAGATAAAAACTCAGATCAACATTCACATTATTCTCTGTGAAAGAGAAGATACAGAAGCCAGAGAGATATGAGGTGAGACCTTATAAGGATGCAGTCTTTTATATCTGGCTTCCAAGAATTTTAGACATTTGTTAGATTTTTGCCTAGTGTCTTCCCCATGATATTTTTCAAGTATGTTTGAGATCAACAAAGACATATCAAGGATTTATAAACTCTTACAAGTCTATGAAAACTGCTAAGTGGATACACAATGGACTGATAAATGTCCAAATGGAAAAAAAAGAGTAATTACATAGCATTTTTAAATTATATTCCAACAAATCAACACATGAGAAATCCCATATATGACCCTTCAAACAGAGCTTATGATCAATTGAAAGGTTCAAATCCAGAGAAATTCAAGTTTCAATTTCTTATAACACATTATTACTGAAAAGAAAACAACTACTGCAAAGAGTATATTGCACAGTTCTCAGGTATAGCAGTTATCTTTGAAGTCAGTGTTCCAGGAGGATTTGAAAAACTGCATTTGTCACTTTAAAAAAAAGAACAGGCAATGCCTTGACTGCCTTACCACCATGGAGCTCTGAACAAATACTGATATTAATGGTCTGAGCACAGCTGTTCATATTGGTATCAGAAAAGCACAGCCACTCTGTTGGCCGCAATGCATTGCCTTCTGCCATTCCTCATTATCTATCATTCAAAGTGCCATTAAAACATCAGAAAGTAGAGGTGAGTAATGCTATAATAGCCTAGCCAGCAGCAATCATTTTTTTGTTATGATATTCAGTTTATTTTGTCAAACTATGTTAGCAATCACTGATTTGAAATATCCATTAGGCTTAGAGAGGACACACATCTATGAAGAGATAAAGATAACAATTTTGTGCCAGGCATTGATAAGCTATTTACTGCACCACAAATCAAAGGAAATATTTTCACTGAAGAACAGATATACCATTACAGCAATCACCAAACATCTGCCTCATCCAGATCAGAGAGGCATGCAGACACTCAAATTACTTGAATGATCAAGTGTCTGAGCACAAAATACAAGTTTTAAGGAAAAAAAGCCTACTGTGCTATCTACTGTGTTCTTCTGGGACAAGAACTTCCAGATCATAGATTACTTCACTGTACTTTCAGCAGCTCATCTGAAATTAAACAGAAATTGTAGCCTATTCAGTTCATATAGATCTCAGCTCCCACCCCTTTAGGTTGTACACCATATGTATAAATACTGAGGTGGGGGGGAGAGAAGGAGGAGGAGAGGAGTTGTGTTGGAAATTAGGCTTTGGCCATAATTTTTTTTGACCCAAATCATAGCTTGTCTAACTTTTCATGCTCTTACAATTGACTGCTCATCCATTTTTGAGGGTTGCAGTTCTAAAGTATTAATCCCTTTCTTTGCATTGACAAGACAGGCCACAGCACCGTGAACAAATAATAAAGCCAACACTCACCAATATAAATTACACTTCAGTCATATTTACAAGGACAAATGTCTTTCACAACTTTTTAGTTTGAGTCTCTGCTGGTTTATCCACTTGATCAAATTGACTCTTTGCTTAAATAAAGCAAAATATCAGTAGTAATCCAGTTTCTCTAAATGTGAGATTCCTGCAGAAGGGATGTAAATAGTAGCAAGGCACTCCTGGGAGGAATTGTGTCAGCTAAGGATATCTTCTGATGGTGATGTGGCTCTAAGGAAATGGGTTTTTTCCCCTCCTCTTCCTACAGAGGCACACCACTGAGGAGACCTGCAAAAAATTGCCATCTATTTAGATTATTGTGTCCTCTCCTTTATTTGAGCAAGGTTGCTGTTTGCCGGAAATGTCAAATCTATTCCAGCAATGCACTAAATTCTATCTTGTGAGAACAGGTGTTTCTTAGTGTCAAGGAGAAGCTTTCCCCACAGTTTTTAACCTTTCAGCCCCTGCAACAAAGGCTGTGCTAACATTCTGAAGGTTAAGGTTACATACTGTGAGATGCAGACATCTTTTCTTAAAATTTAGTACAGCAGCTTTAATATCGCCTCTTTCTCTTGCACAGCATGACAAAGACTTGCTTAACTATCAGCTTAATTAACTGTTAATTAAAACTAAAAAGCTAGATTTTCAAGTACAATTCTTCCATGCTTTCAGGTTTTATGACTTAAGTTTTGATTCAAGCCTACCCATTTGTTGAATACTGTCAATGTTCCCTTCATTTCAATGTTGGCAGAAACTGCCTTTATCTTAATGATATGGAAAAAGGGGAAGAAAATGAGCCTTGGCTTTCTTTTCTTTGCTTTTGTACTGGGCAAGTTTGAATGCTTACTTTAAAAATAAAATTGTAATTTTTTAAACATTGGTTGAGGTACGGCTTTATGTCATTAAAAAAAAAAAAAGAAACCAGATCCCTTTTTTTGGTGTTTGTTTTTTTTTTTTAATGTTGTGGTATATAGGGCTGTAAAGCACAGAATAGAAATTTCTCTGGCCATGCACACCCTGACTTCCTTCACAATAACTTAATCTTCTGAGAGTGATTCTAGACTGGGTTTTCTTGCAATATATCTGTGATCTAGTTATAAGTTTAAAAAGGGAATTAATTGTGGTAGCTCCAAGCTACAGCTTTTCTTCCCTGGCAGACTGGCAGCTGGTCCTTTTATAGAGTATCTCATAGGTGCCATTGAGGGGGAGGTCCAGAAGTCCCTTTTGCATGTTTCTGGCTTTATTGCAGTAGCAAAGCTCAGACACCTGTCAGGTATTACCAGTGAAGAGATGTTCAGTGGTCTGCTCAACACAAGTGGATCAGGGATACACAGTCCTTAAATGCACTGAGCAGTAAAACACATGAAGAACCATTTATCTGGAGTACAGTCTGGAAACAGCCCTCAGTCATAGACCAGGGACAGACTCTGGGAGATTTCTTTCCTGCAAGGTCTCACATTCAACAAGACCCAGGTGAAGGCCCACAGTGCTCTAAGCATTGTGGTCTGCTAGGCTACCTACGCCTCAAACAAGCTAGAAAATTTCTGCCCTCCCAGAATAGCTGTGCTACATCTCAGTTTTCCATCATTCTTACTCAATGCCCCATCAAAAAGAAAGATCACAAGTAAGAAAAAAAAAAAAAGTTCCCATTATTTTATGCATCATGCAATGAACGAGGAGAAATGCCCCCAACCAATATGTTCAGTCAATAATCACACACATCTAGTGAGGCTGAAGCATTCCTCAGAGCTGTAAAGAAGCAGAGGCTGTAACCAGAAGTCTTTGTGATTATGATACAAAAATCAGCACTGCAGCTCTTCTCTCCCTCTGCCCTCACTGAGCACTTTTGTTACTGCCTGTTGCCTGTTCAGCTTCGAGCTCTTTATCCCACCCAGCTGACCTGACTCTCAGCTACTCTCTGTTCAAGTTCTCAGTCCTCTATACAAACCCTCACAGGGTTCTCAAACTCTCTCTTTGGTCACTTCCCTGTTCTCAAGAGATCCCAGAGCACTAACTGTATTTTCCAAAATTATTGTAGCTTTTTCTATCATTTCATGTAAGAAGCCATGCAGGTTTAATCACCAAGTTCCTTAAATTATCTGTAGTAGGTACAGTTTGGTCAATATTTTCTTCAGGGTACTCTGAGATGAGCCACCAAAAGTCAGAAAATGGTGAAAATTAATGTGACACTAAGGAGCATAAAGAAAGGAGAAAAAAATATATGATACAAGAGCTCAAAAAGAGCAGTGAGCTTAATTGCTATCTAATCATCCTAATGTGATCCAACAGAAACACTTTAGAACTAGAAATCTTAATATGTGCTGAAAGATAACAGAGCAAAATTCCCTTTGACATGACTGGAAATAATAAGGGCTTCCCTTCTAGGACAGGAAACTTCACTGGTTCCCAAGGAAGATTTTTTTTTTCTGCCACTTACATTTAATTTCCTTATTACATCCATAGACAGTAAAAAAACACCACAAGGCCATTGTTAGCTACAAAATGGGAAGCTCGACCCTGTAAAATTGAAATAACAATTTTATCACCTAAGCATAGAAAAATATATATTTTAAGTGAACAAGTAAAGTGAGAACAGTACCTAAGATGCGTCATGTGGCTTTTACAGGCATTAATTCATACATTTTGCTATACACCACTAGTAAACTTCAGCATCGTTCCAGTGGGAACCAATTGCTTGACAGGGTGACCACAGTCGTTCCAGTGGGCCTCCACAAATACCAATATCTAGCACATTGGGAAAAGTTCTTGTTTCATATTTATACAGGATCAACAGGAGAAAAATTTGCCCTTCTGTTTAATGACATATCATAATTTTTTTCCCCTTTTCATGGGAGTAAAAAGAATTGTTCAGATTTCAGAAAAACTGTACCATAAAGTCAGGAAATCCCATTTTTTCTATATCACTGGGGAAAAAGAAAATAAAGGGGAAAAAAAAGTTCACCCAAGCAGTTATGTTTACGTTTCCATTAAATTTTTATCTTCTTACTTTCCACTCAGGTGTCTCTCAATATCATGTCCTTAAACTAGTCCTTATAAAACAAGCAGTTCCTTGACAGTAGTGGCACAGATGGATTATAACAATTTGTACTTGAAACAGAGGCACTAATACCATCAGTGAACCCATTTGGGGTTTTTTTCCTTTCCACTACTTCTGCAAAGAACTTACAACAAAATACCTTGTTGTCAGTCCTGACCTCTGAGAAAGGCAGTGATGAAGTGCTGAGATCATTTAATTGAAAAAGCAGCATTAATATATCTAAAAATGTGGTGACTCTTATAAGGAAGCAAGGTGCCAAGTTACTTAGCAGAAAATAACAATGCGAAATAAATCAGCCTCCTTCTCATGAGGATGTTTTAATGGTGACTGTGTGACTAGGCTTGTCCTAAAAGAACTGATTTTTTCCAGAGGGATGAAAAATACTGTGGCTTGGAATATCAGCAGATAGTAGAAAACTAATTTCCCATACTGTTAATACAATTTTGTTTATCTGAGACTGCAAAGTCAGGACAGATTGACCTGTAAAACCCGAGTTCTGATCCCAGCCTTTGTGTGATCTGTATGAACTGATTCACCTCTCCTAACCCATTTATTTAGCAAAACAAAGCCCTAATCCTCACAAGTGTTAAAAATTAGCACTGACTATGAGACTTCCAATAAAATGCAACCTAATTCTTTAATATCTTATACATAATGAACACTAGTTGCTTTCTGGTTCGGGATCTGAAATGTAACAGTTTATCCCAAGCATAATTCCAAAGCTCCATATTTCACCAGTACCTTTTACCAGAAGGACACAACTCTGGACTTCAAAGTTGGGATGCCAATGCCTCATCACAATCTCAGGGCTGACATCCAAATATTTGTGTACTGCTTGTACCAGTCCCATGATAAAAGACATGGTAATACATTTGCACTGCTTGGTTTTTTTACTGTGGATAGCATCAGTTCTGATTAGTGAATTATCTCATTTATTTTCACAGTCAACAAATTCTTCATTCTCTATATACAAAGAACATTTAATGCCTGTAGTCATTCTTTATTTATAAAATATGAAGGAATTACAATTTTGTTTCTGACAACTTCTTTAAGGTTATTAACCAGGTGACTTCTAAAAGGTTTGTCTATGCCATTCAGTCTCCCTCTCTCGTTTTTCCCTTCTGCTCCTGTCTGACAGTTTTACAGAACAGCAATTATCAGTAGATCCACAGTAGCAGCATTGTGACTATTAAACATGCTACAGTTCAGAGCAATATTTTTAATTGCTCACCAGAGCAATGCTTAACTGGGCGTACCACTCAGGTATTTTTACCAACATTTCATTTCACATGTTTAATTAAACCTTTTAGTCACAGTTCCCACACATTTTGCATTTTGAAATAAAAGGCTTTTTCTTCCTACATCCTCTATGTGCTGATTAGTTATTCAAATCTAAATAGTCCTAATCTGTATTCTCTGTTTATGATACTCAGTAGTATCTGCAGTTGTTTCTTGCATTCATCAGAGCACAGTACATGAAATTTGTGTCTTAATGGCTGCTAAAATCTTTCTGGGAGGGGAGGCCCCACTGGCTAATATGATTGTCTGCAAAGTAGCTAATTCCCATATATTCATGACTATGAATCATCCTGGGTTTGGACAAAAAAATTAAACATTAAATACTAGGACAGTGTTGTCCATTTGGAAACTTTCACTGAACTCCCACTGATCTCAAGCTAAAGCATGGCAATTTAAAAATTAGTAATTAACACTAAGTCATTGAGCAGTGCTGAGCATGTTTTCAAATCTAGGGTCAATGACTAACATCTAAAACCTGCAAAGCTCTAAACCTTTTTTAATGTATGTTTCTCTATCTGAAGTGGAAGTCCATCTCTGCTTTGAGACCAAGTTTGGGCTAGTTAAAAGTAGGATCTAATACAAAACGAACTGGATCTAATACAAAACTTTTTGTTTTACCTACTCTTAGCAGTGAGCTAAAGATATATAACTTTCTTCATTTTTGTAGCTGTGTCTCTTTGGCACTTTGAACATGCATTTCAAATGTTCCAGTGGAGAGGGTAGATGAACAGGAATGATGGATGGTCGACTATCTGATATATAATGCCACTATTTTCCATCCCAAAAACTGAATCCAACATAATTAAAGTTTCTTTTCAATATTCTTTTTTTTCCTCTCTGATGCTCACTGCCTTCCATTTCCCCCAACTATCACGATTTTTCCTAATATACAATGGGCACTATTTATCAAAAATGACATTCTTAGATAAAAACAGCTCCAGAAGCTAAGTGCATAGCCTACAGCCTGTAGAGATCACTTCTACTGCCTTGGCCAGGCTTTCTAGGTAAACAGCGATTCCCAGTCACTTTTTGAGTCTTTTGCACTGATGTGGTTTTGGTGCTGAAAATTGTTCATCATGAAACACTATAAAAAAGCAGCCTTGCCCTGAAAGTTTGTGAAGCAGTTAATTGAAAGGGAATAGGACATAAATTTTCAGCTCCACATTTGGTTACTTTTATCCTTTCTTTGTTTTCTTTACTTTGTCTTATCCACGTGTCTGTATAAAATATATCACCCAAATGTATGAGGGCTCTTTCCCCAGAATTACCTATGGCTCTATGGGATTATCATTCCAGAATAGAATAGAATTCACTGAGAAGCAAATAACATTATCATGAGCAATTCTCCCACTAAATGGAGTGTTTTCCTCGCATTCAACTCAGCTTTTTGTATGCCTGACCCTCATGAAGTATTGAGTATGAGAGAACTGAATACTTGATGGTGCACTAAGGAGAAGGGGTAAGCATCCTGTGTCTCACACATACACACATTATAGCCATGAAAGATTAAATAGGTACTCCCTTAAAATATGTGTGATCCCCTGGCACCACAAATACCTCTAAATCTAGCAGTTGTCTCCCAGATGCTTTCCCACATTCTCCAAATAACTTCAAAGACTGATGCTCTCAAGCATATCAAGGGTAGCTCTGATGAATAAATATGCGGCAATCACTTAGCAGTGATACCTGTAAATAAATTGGGGATTTTAAAAGCAGACAGTATTTCCAAATGTTACACAGTTGTCTTAATTTTCTGAATGTGATTCTTCAAAATTCCTGCAATCTAGAATTCTTAAAGGGGAATGCAGGTGATTCAATGTTCATTTTACGCATCCAGTATCCAATCCTGTAAAACGTTGAATAACACTGAGATGAGCTCACAATTTTCAAATCTCACTGCCATTTCAAAACCTTGAGAGATTAGGCCTTTGGAAAATGATAGAATGATGAAAATGATAAAATGATGGCAGCATGAAAACCTAAAAGAAAACATTGGCTCTAAAAATCTTTCTAGAGTATATGGAGAAAACACGTTTCTCAACAGTTGTCTTGGAAACTCCTAATGGGTCATTTGTTATCCTACTTACAGATTTACTTTGCCATCTTGTTCTAACATTAAGACAAACTACTGTGCATGACTGTTGTCTGTCATTTGAGCTCATCTCACTGTAGCTCAGCTGTGATGACAATTGCAAATTCACAAAATGGAGAATCCTCAGTTACTAAGTGTAGGTGATGAGTTATTATCACTGCCTTAGACTGTTCTCTGTTTGATTAAACATATAAGATCTGCAGTTTTCTAGCCAGAAGGTGAATTTTTTCCATAACTCCACAATTGAGATAAGGCACAAACTGCAACTTCAACATGTAGGAACTGTTATGAGCAAATATAATGAGGAGCCATGGGAAAAGTTCAGACACAAGAAAAAGAGGAAACTTTGAGTTAAAAAACAAAATAAAACAGAAGAGCCTAGAATTGTCTGGTCTTTTCCAACCTAGATGATTCTATGATTCTACAATGTGACAGGATTTTTTTAATCAGCATGGTTTTCCATCAATATATTTGTTTTGGTTAGACAAGTACTAGGCTGAATCTACAAGAATTTGCACCTTGAGAGCTGGGCCAAAGACCTCTAAGACTGCAGGAAAACAGGAGCACATCATCATCACCCAAAGCTCTCGCTCCTGTGAAGGAAGTAGAGGCTGAAGTACTATGTGCTCCATTTCAACAGGCAGAAACTTTGCCCAGAAAATGCTTTTCAGCATTGAAATGTTAACAAAAGGGGCATAAACATTATTTCCAGTAAACTCCTCCATGAAGAAGCTCAACTCACTATCAAAAATCAAAACTACTTTTTTTTCCGGCAAAAATTCCCAAAATCTAATCACTTTGCCTTAGGCCACCTGAGAGGGTGCATGAGAAGGCTCAAAATTGAAACAGTGAGGATTTTGTTATTTCTGATGGAAAACACTTCACACAGAACTATCCTTTAAATGTAAATGAGACAATTAGATATAAACCCAATCTTCTTTTTGTTTTAAGAAAGTATTTTCTTCCTTTATCAGCCAAGCTAGTGCTATAGGAGATACAAGTGTCATACTGTGGGCAAGAAGATTATTTCCTGCCTTGCTAATTTTAAAGCAGCCTTTAGATGCACAGCATGAAAGCATCTACATTACATTGTTTATCTAAGAAGAAATACAAGCCTATTCACCCGAGTTTTCTTCAGACCTCCCTTCACTTTCAGAAATTTCAGGGCTTTTAAATCCAAGCCGATCACTGACACTGATTTGCTTGTTTTCTTGTCCAAACTATAAAAATTAATAAATTGTAGTGAGCAGGCCTTTCTGGCATAGCTTGCCATATTTTTCTATCCGAGACTATACTGACTCTTGGTGGCTAGAGATGGAGTAATTCTTAAAATGTTCCTAAACACATGCATTCCTAAAACATACCTCAAACATAAGTCAAGCAGTGACATTCCAGGAATCAGGAAAGCAGAGCAGAAAGCTAAGAGGGTGAAGATCTGCTCCTCAGACAATTAGATATCATGCAAGAAGCAGTCAGTATCCACAGCCCAAAAAAAAAAAAAAAAAACAAAAAAACAAAAAAAAACCACCACAATTATGATGCCTCCACATTCAACAAACTCACAAACTCAGTTTATTCACATACAAATGGTGGGGGGGGGATGTTGCACTAAAATTCCTTTTTTCCTACTTTTCTAGTGCAGCATAGGTTGTTTATTCTAACTGTAAATACTAAGGTGTCTTGGCTGGACTTGGCCTCAGTCCCTACACGCTGTTCTGTTTTCATAACCTCTTTTTAGTCATGTTTTTATATGTTTGGAATACTATTCCTTCTCTACCAGTCCTCATTTCTCTTTTCCATCTATGTCCTTACATTTCTGCCTGCTTTGTGCGTAGCCTTTTGCAACTTTTTCTTAACAGTCTGTTTCAGGCATCCATTCTTATATAGTCAATTTCTCTGGGGATTATTGCATGTTCAGACCAAAAAAAACCGAATATGATCTTAGGACTGGCTGCACAAACAGGTTCTGAAAACTTGAAAGTTTCTACTAGATGCAATAAGAAATATGCCTGTTCAACACACAGGATTCCAGTTCATCATGACTTTAAAAAATTATCATAATTTTAAAAAATTATGCTTATCAGCAGAATCCTAATTGCATACCTGCCAGAGTGTAATCTTTCAAAATCTGAGTATTCTCAGATTTTATTTAATTTTTAATACGAACATATCATAAGTATAAAGGTAGTCCTTTTTTCAAAAGCCAGTAATCTGGGAAGGCTGTGTTAAAATTCATCACCCACACTGGTTTCTTTTTTGTGATTCTTAAGGCATGCACATCTCCAGGTGCTGTTTCTATTTACTGGGTCTCACTTCACTGATCAGGTGCTCACACCTCAGATCCCTCCTGCCGAATTTTTGTAACCCTGTGCTGTTGACTATCTAAGCTGTGCTCTTTTTTCTCCCCAGATTTTCAAGTATTTTGTTCTTCAAACACATAAATTTTGATCATATAAAAATTTTCTTGGGGTCTCAATAGCATGTTTCTAAGGTGAAATGTTCACTTTTATATTAACTAAGCAAGAGCATACTGGCAGCTGCTTGAAAGAAATGGAAACCACACACTGGACCTTTGTAAATGGGAAGTCCTTCCTTCTGCAAAACAGAAACAACCAGAAGAAAAATGGAGGGCAGCTTCTCTTGGGGAGAAATTTTGCACCTAAGCATTTATTTAGATATGAGACAGTCCCAGTTTTAAAAAGTCGAAAATTACTGCATTCCTCCGTTACTCTTCCTGTATATAGAGAGACTGAAAACGCTTTACCAAAAACAGCAGTGGGACCAGTGTCCTGGCTTTGGTAAGGCTCTGTTTAAGTCCTCTTGCCCATTTCTTACCTGTTCTTTCAAGTTTATCTTGTCCTAGTATCCAAGTGCCTTCCACAAAAGGAGAGATGCAGCATATTTTCATTTCACAGGCAAATACCCTGCAGGGTCCTGAGGTTTCAAGCTAATTTACTATGCTTAATATTTATCCATCTTCTATCCACTGCATTTGTTTGAAAAGTAAAAATCATCAGAGCAGAACCCAGCTGCTTTTTGTGTTCATAAAAAGAAACTTGCACTGTTTGGTAATGAGATCAAAACTCTGACGAGGACAGAAGTGTAGAATGCATATGTACAAAATGTATTTCAGTATGTCTGACCAGCTTTTAAATTCTCTTTTTTCTATCCTAAAATTATATGTTTACACCCTATTTCAATCAGCCCTGGACCTGCAAAATTTTCATATATGCTTATTTTTAAGTACCTATTAGTAGCTTCAGGATTACTGAAGTTAGTCTGCATTTTTATAAACGAGTAAAACTTTGCAGGACATGGGCCTAAACCTTGAATAACAGTTTCCCTCCTTTATGTTTTTATTCTTCCAAATTGTTCTTTAATTCCTCTGTTTTTCATCTCTCATCAGTATCCTCAGATGACCAGTATGGGACTGATGAGCACATGAAGAAGCATCATTAAAGTCGAGCTTAATGTTCTGTATCTAATTTAATCTAAGAACTGTCTTATGTCTATGTCTAACTTTTCATCAGATCAATTTTTCTCATTTTAGAGTTCAAAAGTTTTATCCCTCCAGAACTCATAAGAGGAAATATTATCTCTACAAAGCAAATAACAGGTGTATACAGAGTCACTATTGTACCTCTTGGCACTTTTAGGGAATTTAACACTTCCACTGTGTGTAGATATATACGTTGTACTTAAATTCCTTCTCTGGTGTAAAGTGGGTATTAGACATTGCATTCATGTATACCACTACTTTGTGCAGGGTAGTTGTAGGCTGTTTAAGAGCCATAGTATTTCAGTTTGGAGGTGGCTGCACTTTAGGTATGCCATAGTGCATGTCTGTACGTTGTGCTTTGCTGTTTTGCAAGAGTAAAGAGATTATAAATGTTAAATAGCAATGTTTTTGAAGAGATTTATAAATACAATTTAACATTTTTTTATCTCGAATGGATTTACAAGATTAAAAGCTAGTTAGAGAGATAAGATCATAAGCTAAGATATGATCTTAGGCTAAAATGGGAAGAAAGGTGGTGAGAGAAAAGATAATTGAGATGAGGTGGAAACAGGTGAACTAGAGTTATGAAAAGGCAGCACTCAGTAGATGAAATTCCAAATAAGAGACAAATTCTTGTTGCTGCACTACTGAGATTATGTGATAACAACATAGTCAGTGTGTTCAAATGCAGAGGGATCCAGAGTCATTTTTACTGACAATGTGTGCAACAAAAGGAAAGGAGGCAAACATAACCAACCAAAATCTTTGAAGGTGAAATCATGAGCACAGAAAGTACCATCAATAAAAAAGCAAATACGTAGAGCACCAGGTAGGAATCAGAAAACTTATAGGATCTCCAGAACACGAACAGGAGAGTCAACATTTAAGAATTTAGAACAAAAACTTAAAAGTAAAAAGCAGGACTACTGGAAGCTGTTTTTAAAAAAACTAGAGGGAAAATCAAAATCAGAGAAACCGGAAAGGAACCTGGAAAGGACTTCAGAAGAAAGAGATGTGTAGCAGAGGCTCAGAGATGAATGGCACATAGGCGGCAGTTCTGGATATGTAATACTACACTTCATGTATATGTGAGTATGTAACAGAGTAGGTAACGTTGCCTTTCTAGTGCAGTCAGAGGACGGTCCAGCAGGCAAGTAGATCACAATGACACAGACAACGAGGAAGACTTTGCAGGTAAAAGAAATGAGTCTGTAGAGAAATTAATTAGAGCATTAAGGTAGGAAAAGTCACAGCTAAAGGGCTTTTTCTTGGATGCAATAAACCAATACTTATCCAAAGGGAATATGAGTAACAGATTTGGGGATGCTGAGAAATTTAGATTTTGATCAAAAGAACAGGAGAGGCATTCTCCCCTATTCATATTTACATGAATAAAAGGGATCTTGGAAACCAGCATCCTAAGCAAAAATGATGTTCATGTCTCACACGCCACAAAGAAATAAATGAATACTAGAACACACAGAAAAGAAAACCAGATAATGAGTCAGAGTTGGGTCAAGAAACATGCAGCAACTAAACCCAGTAGTTAAGTGAAAGCACATGAATGCTTCTCTAACATCAGTCAGGAAAAATATTCATACAGATAAATTACTCTAATGTGTTGACAGAAATTCTCATCTATAATTACAGAAGTTACACCAAGCAGGAATACATGCTGGGAGGAAACTGTGCCAGCAAGAGAATTGTTTATGGTATAGCTGGTTAAATGTTTTTGTGTCTGAGAGAAGCCAGTTGATTGTGATGGTGCTTTAATCAGCAGCTGCTCTATCAGATCATTCTTCTGAGTTTTAGAAGGTATTTATTGGTTTTGAACCTCATAAAAATTATGTATTCTTTAATTCACCCATAATATTTTTTGTCTGGGCACTAGGTAGCCCCATAGCTAATCCTTTCCAATGGTCTGTGCTCTCCAATGGCAGGGTGGAGCAACCATCTCTGAAACTTAATTCTTGTTCTGTACCTTATCTGGAGTTTGGCTGAAAATACATTTCCTCCTGCTACATATTTCTGACTCCTGTTTATAGAAATTAGGGGAGTTTTTTCTCTGCAATACTTTATGTTCACGTTCCACACCACTGACCACTAGCTAGACTTCTGTGTTAGTCTCATGAACTATTTCTTCTGGGTTTTAATGAGTTACCACAGACTGCTGTAATTTCCCATACTACCACCTGAAAGTTAATGAAGGTAAAATGTCCTAAAAACATGTAAACAGCTTTTCCGTGTCAACATGCCTTCAGTTGAGAGGTCAAGCTCAGACACATAATTTATATGTTTAGAGAGATATTTCTCCTCACTTTCAGGTACAAGCTTCAAGCTGTCCTGTCAGTCTCCCTGTTTTTCAGGGAGGAATCTAGCAGGTAGAGCATCTCAGGAGTGCTAGGCAGGTGTGTCCTGCAAACAAAGGGCTGATCCAGAGAATGAAATGGTGGTTACACTGACACTTTGGGACAGTAACCACACAGGCATATACATCAAAAGGAAAGTACCCCAATCTACCCAGCCTGGTTTCTCTGCACGACATGTCACAGTCACAGCACATTCAGTATAGTGCTGATATCATCTCCTGTCTCCTCACCCATATTCTCTTCCTCAATATGGGGCAAAAACACATAGGTTTGTGCCAAGGTGTGACTTCTCCTTTGTACTTTCCTCTTCCCCTAAACCAATTCCTTCACTTCACACTGTGCTTTTTCATTTTTCACTGTAGTGCCATCTCTCTTCCTCTAAGTGCCAAAAGGAGACTCAGTTGCCATTTTTACAGAATCACGGAATGGTTTGGGTTGGAAGGGACCTTAAAGATCATCTCATTCCAACTGTCCTGCCATGTGCAAGGCCACCTTAAACTGGACCAGGTTGCTCAGAGGCCCATTTTTCCTGACCTTGAACACTTTCAGGGATGGGGCATCTGCAGCTTCTCTGGGCAACCTGTTCCAGTGCCTCAACATCCTCACAGAGAAGAATTTCTTCCTAAAAATTTTCTCCTCCCTTCACATAAAAGAAGCCTTGATTTGAACTTTGTAGAGAATCTAAGTGTCAGGTTGTGTGTTTAGAAGGCTCATGTCTACAAACACAAATAAGAACAGAAGTAGAATGCCAGGCATGAGAACACCAATAACTTGATAAGAGAAAAGGAAGCCTCATGCCCTGACTCCTCTCAAGAGGAGTGATCAATGTTGCTGTCCAGGTGTTAAAATCATCACTCTGATTCAACAGGGGCAGTTCCTCAGCTTAAAAGCTGATGGAGTGGCAGTTACTGCCTAAAGGGGTATGGGATTCCTTACAGGATATAGGGGAATAGCTCCAGAGGGACAAACCAGTCCAAGTAAATTATTGAAGAGCAAAAGAGGACTGGGCTCAACTGAGAGACTCATTTGCAGGGTGCATGCTAATCCATATAAAACTATTTTGATATCAAGCATAAAAGAAATTTTAGGTTCTCCCTGATATCGTTTGTTTCTTGTACTGACTGAAAAACTTGTAAGGTCAAAAAACAAATGTGTATCCTGGGTATGTGCTTTCTGGTCGTTTTTTCCAGCAGGTTTAAGAGGTGATTTGAAGACTTGTTCATGCAAACTGAAATTCTTTCATAGTTTCTAGTGAAAATGGTTTAGCCACATCTGTTTCATTTCCCATTTTCCAGCTTCAGCAAAATTCCTTCACTCCAAAACTCCCTATATATCTAAAATTTACAAACCTTGCTGGCCATTATCCTTCACACTTCCATGTGCCCACACTGTGATCTGAACCAGAAAATAAAAGAAAAGCTTTTTTCAAAAGAAGGGCCATTGCAGAAGAGCTCACAATTGTGTGTGATATTGTTTGAAGTTGCTTACTGAACTCACACATTTCCAGTGCTTCAGACACAGGGGTTAGGTAGGCTTTAAAAAAACAAAGAAACACTACTGTTCAGAAGCTTTTTTCAGCTATGATGACAACCCCTCTGAAATTGCTTATTTTTCAGATCAGTGGAGAGTGATACAGAAGGTCTTGGATCATTACAGAACATGAAGATCCTTACACATCTGAGCATATTGCAAGTGACAGCAGAACATAGAGTGAGCCCCCACCAACACTGTCAGCAGCCAGAGTTAAGAAAACAAAATTCACTGAAATTTTCCTTACTTTTCTGACTTTTTTATTGACCCGACACTGTTGTATGTTTAAAGCAGTCAGAGATGTGTTATGTCAGCCCAAGTGCCTGATGCAGAAACACTGGGAAAAGATAATCCAAGGAACCTCACTGTATACAAATGTATATGCCACGCATCTTAAGAGCAGCAGCTTTCTTATCCCTCCATCCAGGAGAAGGCTTCTGAAGGTGTCTGTAGACAAGGACAAGATGGGAAACAAAAAAAAAAGTGTATGTTGCAGCCCTCCCACAGAAATGGTTAAAGGAATGGTTAAAGCTCAAGGCTGCAAGCAGAACCACGCTGTAAGGAGAAAGCTGGCGATTCTGGAGCCAGCTCAGAGGCAGTGCTCCCATGGGTTTGCTGCTCCCATGCTCCACAGGTCAGCTGAGCAGCAGCAAATTCACCTGCTTCAGATCCACCACAGCAAGCACAATGAACCTCATGCTATTTATCTCTCCTTTTAAAACCCAGTTTCTCACATTCACAGGCTTACATGTGAATGATTTTGTCTTCTTTCATTTAAAAAAAGTTTCTGAAAATTACCACCTGAAAGTCTGAAATTTCAACTATCAAAGGGATAAGAAAATTTTTTTAAAGGCAGTGCTTTAAATATAATCTCTTCATTTTTGTCACATTTAGCACGTGATTTCTGACTGCAGAATTCATGTGTCACTGAAGCTTCCATGCTAAGCGCTTTTGTAGAGTGCCTGCCCAAAATTATTTTCTTGTGTAGGTGGTGAAGTGCTCCACTGGCAGCCAGTGAACCTCAGGATAACAATTAGCAGAGGAGCTGCTCAGCTGTCACTAACACTGACCCACTTCACACCCAAGCTAGTGAAGGCAAGTTGCTGTAGTCACATCATCTGCTGCAGAGTGCAAGTCCACTTATTGTACCTTCCCAAATCTTAAAGCAGAAGTTTGCTGTTTCACCCTTGAAATGTCAAGCTGACCATAGGCTACATCTAAAATAAGGCCACCCACAGCACAGCAGCACTGTTTCTCCTCCAGTGTGTCCTCTGAGCACACAGCCTGCCAAAGGGCAGATAGGTGGCACATCTGTGGTTCCCTAATTTGTGCTTGAAAGCTCTGACCCTCAGCAGGCAGCTGTGAACTGTGAGGAGAGGGGAACCACCTACCTCAATGATATGAAACTGCAGCAAGGGTTTAATAGAAATGACCAGAGGGGAAAAAAGCATGGAGTTACACATAACTAAGATATCCTGAGTATCAACAGAGCCATTCCTGGAAGTATGAACACAGTTTGGTGCTATAAAAGCATTTCATTGAATTATTATTATGATCATCATCTGGCCTGACCTCAAGGTGTCATCTTAAATTTTGGTGTAACAGCACCCTCCCATTTTACTTCTTTCCCTATAATGACTTTGTTTCCACTTTAGTTCAACTAGCAGCTTACAGAATAGGCCATTTACACGCCATTATCCTTTCCATTTATTCAAATAACTGGGAAGATTTTAGTCAAGTCTAGACCACACTTTAGCCTCTGGTTTCTCTTTTCCAGAAAAAAAATGACTGCTGGCTCACTTAATCCACCTTAACAAAGGGGAGGGAGATTTGGGTTTGTTCTCTTTATACTTGTAATCTTTCCCTCCTCAAATTGCTTTCTGGGAAGATGATCAACAGAGAAGAGAGAACTGTGTCACCTTGTGATTGATTACAGCTTTTCTCCAAATCACTCTCCTCATCTATTTCATATGACACTTACAAAAGCTAGCATGATGTTATATTCATCAGTTTCTAGAGAAAGAAAATGTCTAGCAATAAGAGATCCGTTTGTTTCACCACAAATAATTCCATTTCTTCTCAGTCTATCTTGGGAAAAATAATGAATACTTGAAAACACTTTGCAAATATTTCTCAGACATATTTCTTACGTTATACCATGTAAGAAATATTTAGTTCTGCTTAGTTATCAGCTGGTACTGTTTCTGAGCTTTCATAAGTCTGTTTTTTCCAAAATCTCTCTTTAACTGACTCCACAGACACCTGCATAGCTCACACACCCATTTCCATTTACTGCACAAAGCCATTGAAAAGCTGAACCAAAACAACCATTTATATTTAGGGCTGTGTTGCATCCTTAACAAAAGGGAATGCAGTTCTGAGCTGCTCCAGAAGTGCCACAGGAGGGAATTGCACTGCAGGCTGGTGGTTATTTACCACCAAGCATAGAGGTAAGCTAGCAGTAAATAACTACTCTGGTGCTCAAGTCCAGTAAGCATCAATTGTTCTGGATCCAGCAGAAACCACAAAGTTAAAGAATTATCCTGTAGCTGTCTTTTCCCATCCCTGCCTTGCACCCCTGCAATAAAAGAAAGAAGCACATCCTCATTTAACTTCTCCAGTGTTCTGGGAAAGCATGGAAGGGAGCATGTATCAATAAGCCCCTGCCTTGGCATGAAGCCTTCCTTCATGGCCAGCTCCTGGAGGATGCCTGGGGCCTCAATCAATCTGGCATGGGCAGTGCCTGTACTGAAGCCAGGCACAAAAAGCCACCCAAAAGCTCCACCTACCCCCTAATACACAGTCTCAGGACCACTCTAGAAAGAGACAGGTCAACATTAGCAGTAAGATATCCTCTCTGCTCTTGCACTGATCTGTGAATCAGAAAGAGCAATAAAGCTTTAATACAAATAGCAAGTATGCATTTGAGTGTCCTCCAATGCATAGACAGACAACAGCTTTTTGTTTGTAAAATACCACCCTAGTTACCATTAAAACAGTCTCTATATTCTACAACAGATCAACAGCCTAGTTCATTAATCTGGTCTCATGTCTCTCCTGAAGATCGCTTAAAAATCTGGTGTAGGAATGGCCACTGGGCCTGGTGAGAGCCCCTTTAACTCACCAAGAAAGGGCATTATTTATTTAATTTTCCTTATTGGTAGTTCAAAGACTTAGAAGCTAGTAATATTTAGAATTAGGAACCTAGTAATATTTAGATCCTATTAAACATTTCAACAAAATGGGCTCTGTTGTGTCAAAGCATGCTATTTCAGCTCCGTGTCTGAAAGGAATACTCACTCTTGAGAACATGAATTGGCAAGTACAAGCCAAGGCCATATTTGGCAGCAGGATGTACCAGTAAAAAGTAAAATGGCTAATATCAAGGACTTGAGAGGCAGATGTGTTTTGCTTGTTTTCCATTGCAAAGTGCTATCTAAATAACATTTCATTCCTCCCTGAAAAAACGAACAGAGAGGCTGCACATAGCCCCCTCATTAACCAGAGCCTCACACGAGGGCAGGCAAACCCTCTGCAGATTCTAGATAGAGCAGTCCACATAGGAAGATATGCTGGATGGCAGACGGAAAACATCCATTCTTCAGCTAAAACCATAGAAAATATACAGCCACAAGAGAAGTCTGAAGAAGAGATGAAGTCTAAAGACAAGACTTTCAAAAATGGATGCTCCCAGCCTTTAATATCCATCTTGCAAGTAACTTCATACAGCTGATTTTCCAGCCAAACCTTATTACTTTCCCTCTTCCTGCTATAATTGTTTTATTTGCCAATTTACCCACTTTAGGGGTCCCCTCACTTGTGCCCTCTTTTTCCATTAGGGTAACATGAAATGCTTTCCAAGCTGGTTTTTTTTTTTTCTGTTTTTATTGGCAAGCATCCTTTTTTCCACTAGGTAGCTTCCTCTCAGTTTCCCCTGCAATCAGACACACTGCAGTTCTGCTCAAGACCAGGAATACAGACATAGTTTTTTTATGAGGGCTGTCAGCATCTGCTTCTGAATGAATGATACACAGGCAAGCTCCCAGCAACTGCATCTCACAGATCCAGCTATAGTTTTCCAGGATGAAGAACTGACTATCAGGCTGGTAAGAGAAGATTCAAGCACAAACACAGCTCCGAGGAGCCTTTCACAGCAGCTGGGTTCCAGCAGCCTCTTACAGAAAATGCAGACAACAGCCATGACCAAAAGCAGACTAACAGCAGCAGTTCTGCTGGATGTCAGAGCACAGATATTCAAGGGACAGTGAGAGCAGGTCAGTCAAGCATGTTTTGGGGGGGAAAAAAAGACCAACGAAAAGATAGAAAAGTATGTGTTTGTTCCTGGCACCTGGCAGCTCACAAAAATCACTCCATATCACCCACACTGCAGTTCTAGCCCAGTGCTGCAAGCTTAGAAAAAGCTGTGATTCTGGCAGATCCATTCTATCCACACAGCAGTCAGGCATCCCTGCTGAACATCTGAAGAGCCCCCCAGCCATGTGTAACACCTGCTGGACAAGTATGGGTCAGCACAAAATAGAGCAAACAAAGTAAAACTGACTGGCCACAGGCTTCAGCCTCATGAACATGATAGTTCAATGTGCACAGCAGCAGCCTGGCCTCAGCAAGTCATGACATGCAGTTATCAGATGTGACCCACGTGGATCTGAATGATGCTAAAACATGGGACCTCACCCTGATCTCCTCTTTCAGGATGCCATTTTTTCCCAAGATTTTAGAAGGTAAACAACACTCTGACACTCACAGTCTGCGACAACTCAGGGCAAAATTCAAATCCAGGATGAGTATTCCAAAGTTTCGCATCTCACTTTAATAGAAAGTGGTTAAAAGGAACATGCTGCTATTCAATTTCCAATAGACGCACTCTCTGTAATTGTTTTTTCTTTCTGTACAAGGGGAAAAGAATAGATGAACATACACTTGGCTCTGTTCTTTTCCTTGATCCAGACCCAGAAATCAGAAGTGGAAATACACACCAGTTCAAATGATTAACAGGAAAAATATAAATTCACATTTTCTGACTGTGCAGATGCCTTGTACATTCAGCTATCAAACCGTTCAGGTGCAGGCTGTGGTACATTGATGTTCCCAGACTGCATCGCTGGAGTTAACAGAAAGCAGAGTATAGCCCAGCACACTGCTGGACTGACTCCAAAGCTGGGGAGGTCAAGGAAAAGATTCTCCTTGACTTTGGTGAGATTCAAAGAGGCTCTGGAAGGCTGTCTGTGTAAAGATAAATGGAATGCAGAAAACTAATCAAGCCTCAGCAATAGAGAAAGAAAAAGAAACCTTGCAAAAGCATTATGCAGCACAGTGAGCACTCTTACTCCATTTGTTGCCCTGTAACTTGCTCTCTAGTCTCCAATCTCAACTCCCCCCAGCCAAATCCATATAAGCTGATTTTTCAGTAGTTGGGCTACATGCCACCCTGAACATCTGGGAGAAGCACTTGCAAAACACTGGAAAACTCGCTGATAGCCATTGATAACAATCCTGCACTGGGATGAAAGGCTAGAAAAGCGTCTGGACACTACAAAACCTGCTCATGTTTTGCACTTTGTACAGTGGTCACCAGAGCTGCTGCAGCTCCCCGCTCTTGTGTCCAGGTCACGGTGCTGCTCAAAGCAGAGACCCTGATGTGCTCTGTCCCAGAAGGGTGGCTGTACTACATCCAACTCGAAGTTCAGCACTGCCTGGCATAACCTGTATTTGGCAGGAGCCATAGAGAAGATCAAGGACCAAATAAGCACGGCATTTTTTCCAATCTCCTGTTGGCTCAGCTCAGGGACATGAGCTGCTGTATTTTCTGTGTAGTTAGTAGCCCCCAACACCAACTTGCTCTTATCTTCTCCAATTTCCATAAAACTAACATAAATGCGTTCACAACATCCTTTATTAAAAAGTTCCATGTCCGATACCCTCTGCATGAAGATGCAACTTTTTTAAGCCTGTCTCCTGTTAGCTTCATTTGATGCTCAGCAGTTCTTGAATTGGAACACACAGAATATGCAACCCTTTATGTGCCTCTTTATCAGAGACTGCTCAGCTGTCTCTTTCCATACTGAGTCCCAGTTCAGTCAGAGCCGCCTACAAAAGACTTTTTGTGCTTTTGATCACCTTTGCTCCAAACCTTTCCAGTTCCATTACATTATTTTTAAATACAGAGATCAAACATTCACACATTATTCAGAGGCATGAAAACCACATATTCACACACACCATGTTTTGTTCTGTATTCCTTTCCTTATAAATGCCAACATTTGATTTGCATTTTTAACCACAAGTGAGTAAATTGACATTTTACAAATTTATCCACTAAAGCCTCAGGTTCTCGCTCTAGATACCCCAATTCCCAGTGTAAGCTCAGCTCACAAATCATCTTTAATGAATACTGGATTGTTTGTTCCCCACATGGATCAATTTATCATTACTTAAACTGAGGTAATGATCATCTGACATTTTCTTAGTCAATCAGTCTTATGAGGTTCTTCTGCAGTCCTCCAGATAGACTTGATATTTTCACCCCTACTATGATGGCATGGTATCTCCAGAAGTTTCTCTCCAAGCCATATATTAGCAGAGCCAAGAGCACACACATTCCTGAGTGATCTCCTTCCACTCACTCCAAGGACTGACTATTGACCTTGTTTTCCAAATTATCTATCCACACCAGTACTGTTATTCTGACGTCGTAACTTCTTAGCTTTCCTAAAATCCTCTAACAAGTTGGTTTTTACTAAGGTCTCTGACAAAGGAGACTGCATCACACATCATCTTTATCAACAAGCTTGTTGACTCCTACAGAGAACAGCAACACATTTGCAAGGCAGATGTGCAACTTTACTCTTACCAAGCACACAATACTTATCCAGATAGCCTCTAAATCTTCATTTTGTTATAGTTTCTGTGCTGTATCAAGTACTTCTGTCAAACTTGCTGATCATAGTTATCACCTCCTGGTGCAAAGGCATCTCTAAGCCAGGAGTCACATAGTACTGTAAGCTGCAATTCCTCTGAAGCTTTTGGATGAGCACTTCTAGTTGAGGTGATTTGTTACTCTTCATTTTGATCATTTCTTCTATAACCTTTTAGAGTCACTCCAGTTTCAGAAAGAATTTCTCAATGGTACCCCACAGAAAGGGTTGCGGCATGAGAAATTCCTCCAGGTTATTCCATAGAGAACAATTCACAGAATCGATGACATTTCCTTACCTTTGCCTTAACAAGTTGGAGTATCCCTGTTACAGCTCAATTGCCTGTTACTCCTACACATATCCAAGCAGGTTTCATGCTCCTGATGCATTTGAAGGAACACATGATCATTATTATAAACATTTGGATCCCTTTTGGTAGTTGATAGGTCAAACTCAAATTTGAGTACATTTCTGGGCTTTATATATAACCTACCAGAGTAGGACTTCTTTTTCTTTTCATTTTTTACTTTGCCTTCTTCAAACATAATTTCAGCTTCTTGGCAGATTCTTCTTACTTCTGATAATCTTTGTTTTGGGTAAAAGAAATCATGGTGACTTCCTGCAAACTCTAACAGGTTCAGTGTCGTCAAATAATGTTCATGTCAGCTCATTGATAACGCTTCCCCATTTTTACACAATTACCCTTCTCCACATTTGGGACCCTTGGGATGAATTTTTTGGCTTCCCTTGCTCTAATAAGGATGCCAAACCAAAGTATGTCATAGTCCTCATAACAGAGTTAGCAGGATTCAGAGCCTACACATCACTTGGTTCAAAGCCACCCACCCCCCTTGCTGCCCTGCTGATCAACTGCTCCATGAACCAGACATCAGCACTTGGTTTCTTCACCACATCTTACTACCTTCACCTGGTCAACAAGAAGGAAATCAGAGATTCCCATTACTCTTGTTTGCCTTGTCCCTCACAGGCTTTATATTTTCCAAATGCATTGTGCTGGCTGCTGTGTCCTTCAATAAAGTTACCACCCCAGATAAAATTCTTTTTCCTTGGAGGCATTAGCAGCCACAGCACATTTCTTCTTAGAAGCCGACTAGTTCCCTAGACAATTCATTGTGTTACTGATGCACGTCATGATGGACAATGTAGTGATGGACATCTATTCACACTGTCAACAGAAACAAAGGTAATGGGACTCTATGGTAACAGTGAAAAGGCTGTTAACCAAAATGAAGGCTTTGGAGTGGGAGGCATGACTATAATACCAGCCAAAGTGGATAAAATGAGTAAAGAGGACATGGAAAAAGAATAAAGTGGGTGAAACTAATCTAGGACTAGATTTGTCCTATTACCCTATTGCTTCATATAGTCTCACTGTGCTCACAATTCCAGTCAGTGAAGGGATGATAATAGCATTAAGCAGAAAAACCCAGGAATTCATATGCATAGCTCTGAATAAAGGTCAGAGAGAAACCACTCCCTACAGTCTATTTTGTTGTACAGAACAACAACAAAAAAACCCACAGAAGCTTATTGATAGGAAAAAGACCACACACCACGAAGATCTGATGCAATGGGACACCAGCAAGTTTCAGCTCAGCAGGGTTGCTCTCCCTCTCTCTTAAGACATTCCTAGCTTTTTCTTTTGAAGGACCAGAGCTTTAGAGAAGGCTCCATTAGGACATTGCCATACCATGAAAAATAGACCTGCCTGGAATATATAAAGAAGATACTGTAAGGTTGTTTCATGAACTGCATAATTTGCATATCATTTCTGGTTTGCATGTTTCCAGGCTGTTTGAACCTGCTGCTTGTTCTTCCACAGCTGTAGTAGTGCAGCTTGACTTCTCAAATGGAACAAAATTCAGCTTCAAGTCAGTGGGAGTAGGATTGTCTCTAATATTCATACTTTTTAGCAACACCACTGAAAAACATGGAATTATTGCATTCAATAATACAATGAAACAAAGTTCCAATTCTTTTTCCTGATGCACTGGAAAGCATTGTATAAAATTACTTCTTTTTGTACCTGGAAAGCAAGAACTACTTTCAAGTGGGCAATCTGCATTTAGGATGGACTGTAGGAATAAACACATGTGATGATGACTCTGATTCAACAATGCTGCATCAAATTCTGCAGAGAAATGTATAAGCTACACACTAAGCAAATATGGGATAAGGAATGCCTTACACTTTTGACGTCTTAAAAGCTGTCACCCAGTTCTTAATGATATGCTTCAAAATTTTGTCTGATTAGAGACATGCAGTTTTCATCAAGAGAAATCAGTTCAGAAAGGTTGTGACTTAATACAGCCATGCATGCATTCACTTACTCTGAAAAGATTTTTTTTAAATTATTTTGGACTTATTTCTTCATGTGGTCCCTGATTGTAGATGAAAAGCTATCTCTTCCAAGAGAGCTGCAGAAAAAGTGAATTTACTTTTATGTAAGTCCCTATTGATGACAAGTTTTGCTGTATTTGCTTTGTTTTACTGCTTTTTGAGCAGTATTGAGCAGTTCACCCTCCATGTATCAAAAAGTATAACATCCCTAACAAACATGCTACAATAAATTCAGATGGCCATATGGTCAGAGAAAAACAGAAGGAAAGAAAACTATCTCTGCAGGTAATCTTTAGATAACATTCCTTAGATGCCCTATAATTTTGATAATGCAAAACTTCTTCTAGAGGAGGAAAAAGAAACACCTGACTGCCAAATGACCAAGACTAAGGCATGCTGCATTTCCCCACCATCTTCACAAGAATCCATGGCAGTTTTTCCAGCTCTAAAGCAGCCTTCATTTTATTCCATCAACATTCTTACTAGAACAGACATGAATAAAAGACTCTGATATTACCCTATAAAATGCCTGTCCCCAAGTCAAAGCACATACACTGTTTCAGAACATGTTTCTTTTATTACCCGAAAGAATTGTTAGGACTCAACAGGTCTTGAGTTATGCCAGCTTGGCTGACCAGGCTTAAGTCACTTTACAGCAGAAAATGCAGTATAAACAAAAACATATCCTCCAAAAATTACAATACCAAATTCGGGGCCATTTTTCAGAGTTTCCATTTATCTCTTTTAGACTGCACTGTCCAATTGTACTTACAAATAAAATTAGACTTAGAGAGATCAAAGAGAACCTTGTTTCTGAACAGATGTAGGCTAATTGGCAATGCCTTGACCCTCAGAGGGGTCTGCAGTCGGTGCAGTACATAAAGAGCTATTACAGTTAATGGGTTAGTTCTAATTGCACCTTCTTTCCCTGAACTGCACAGTAAAAATATACCCCACGGACGCAGAGTGTGCTGCTTGGTCATTCACACAGGACTCGGGCACTCAGGAAAACTTACAGAGTGCTTACAGTAGGGACTAAAGCACAGAACCGTGACATGATTTGTTAAACTGAGAGATGGAAAATATAGGGAAGGGAGTACACTACAAAGGAGCTGACTTAGCTTCTTCTAATAAAGTTTAGACTTCACAGATGCTACAGATTTCTGGAATAAATGTGCCTCCATAGAGACAGTCACTTTCCTGTCCTCTCTTTACTATGTTTACTAATGTTCCTAGAGAATATTAATTTCTAGAAATACTGCATTACCAAAGTCACCTATTCATAGGAAGATTTGATATCCCAACATCCCTACTTACTGAAGTCAATCAAAACCCAGAGGATGAATTAACCACTAACCACATGGGAAGTGAAAACCAGTGTCAAACTGATGCCTGGAAAGGCTGACCTGAGACAGAGACTAGACAGAGCAAAAGGAATAAAACAGCTATTTATTGAAAGGATACATCCTGAGCAGTGCAAGAGCCTGGCCGGGGCTACACCCAAATCAAATCCAAGATGGATCCCAGCCACAACTCTTGACACTTTTATAGTTTTGCTTCATTAGAGTTGGTCAATTATCCAACCACAGCCCCAGGTTATGAAGCCTCAGCCCCTTGGCTTGCCCCCTTTCCCTCAGGGTTGTTTTTGTTTTTTGGGTGATGGTTGTCCTTGATTCTCAAGCTGGGAAAGGATTGTTTTGTCTAACCACCCTGTGAAGAGAACTCACACCTAACATGAACTTTCAGAGTTACACAACAAGCAGCAGAGAATCTGAAAAATATAAAAGCTAAAAACAAAGGCATAATTTCCCCATCACAACAGTCATCACTCTAAGTAACACAAAACTTTCTCTGGATCATAAAATACTGATCAGTAGCAGAAACTGGATTTCATGGAATGGACCACGAGATTCCTCTTGAGGAAGACTCCTTTACTCCTTATAGATGGGGCTGAAGCACCCCAAGAGTAGAATCAAGAGTCCACTAATGTGGCATAAAAGTAATAAGGCCACATCTCATACAATTTTCAGCCTGTTAAGAGTACCAGTCTCCTTGCAGACTGCAGAGAAGACTTATTTCTGCAGTGACTTGTTCTTGTATAACTTTATTTCAAACTAGCAAGATCATTCACTACATTTCTGCCATTCCTAAAATAACATTCAGAAACCAGAGTTTAGAATACTGTCAAACACTAGGGAGTGATCAATTTGGAGCTAGGAACAAGATTTAAACTTAAAAATTAAAATGTTCAGGTTATTGGGGAGATAGTAAAGCACTTTGCACAGATTGCAAGTGCTGTAGGTATTTTCTATGGCAATAAAGATAAGCACATTTTTTAAAAAGTTAAAATATCTAGAAACAAAAATTCCCTCCACCAAGCATATATTTTCACCTTCAGAGGATGCATACAAACTCAATTAGCAGAGCTGAGAGGAAGGTATTGAGATTGAAACAGCTTCTTATCAGAATCACAAATCAGCTTCTTAAAATACACAGGATAGAGTAGCAAGGCTTGAAACTTGCTTCCAACTGTCTGCTGAAGATAAAATACCACAGAACACAGCTTCCCAAAAAAATCTGGTGGCATTCAGACTATACTAAAAGCCCTGATGCTTGGATACCCAGGAACTGGATTTTTCCATTGACTTGCTTAGGCAGTGAAAAGAGCATATCTATTTCACACACCTCCTTATACACTTTGAAGAGCAAAAATGCCACATTTCCCTACAACCACAATTTTGCACTTCAAGCTAAAACCTGTTGTAAACAGCTCAAACCCAGTGGCAAAAATTCATACTAAACTTGGAATCTGGTAGCTAAGCTCTTGCCATGGACCTATCCATCTTTCATGATCAAGAGGTACTTTCTACCAATTTCTCTGTGGGTGTCTCTGAGACAGTGTAAGATAAAGACAAAGCACACTATTCTGTATCCTCAGGCTTATTTCTGTCATGATTTCAAGAGTGGAAAGCAATCAACCTGCAGGACTCTTCATTAGAGTAAAGCTGACATTTATGTCACATTGCAAATGTTATGGGGATTTCCCCTCTGCCTACAATGAAAATAAGAAGAATCCCCTGAAACTCTAATATGACTATAGAATTTTTCTTCCCCATGGCAATTTTCGATTGCTAGATTGCCTGTAATGAAAAAAAAAAAGAATGATTTATGCACATGTTCCTCTGCAGTTTAACACCTACAGGCACACTGTACACCACAGGAAGGCCAGGTTCTAAATACAGGGCTAAGGACCCTGTTGCATTTCTGGGACCAAAAGTGACAACAAACCATTCAAGGAATTCCCTGTGAATTTAGATGCTGTTTGCTCTCTAAGAAACACCTCTCTTTACAGTGATACCATACCCCCAGGATTCTGAGAAAACCCAGTTACTACCCTAAACAGTGACAAACCCCATGGTCTTTCTCCAGCACTTCTGAGAGGGCGAGGACTAATTCCAAAAAACAAGCACCACACTTGTATACAGCACATATAAATGTTTAATTAGTACCTGTACCTCCATGAATTTGGAGGAGGAGGTCCTAAAACGCACTCTTCCCCAGCAACACTATACCACATGCCCTGGCTGATGTGCATTTAGCCTGACAACCTAGATATAAAGTTTCACCACTGAGGGATTTCAAAAGACTGAATATAAACCCCCCAAATCAGGCAACATAGAAGCTGATGGGCTCCATCACTGACAAACATTTAGTAGCTCCAGTTCCTTGCTGGAGTATAAGGGCACTGAAAGATGGGATGCTTATTGAACAACCTATTTCTTACTCAATATGCAAAGCTTTTCTTAATAGGTAAAAAAAATGAAGCAGAATAAACTTAATCAGCACAGCATCTTGTCTTCTAAAATATGTGAAATTATTATAGCACTTGAAGACCAGAGTGTAGCAAATCCTCATGCAAAGTCATTAAGTGAACTTTGGTCCTAAGCAGCCTTGCCTACTAATCTGTTTAATGCAAACCACAGTTCTTGTCAAGAATGCTCTATTTGGTTTATATATTTAAATCATTAGTGTCTGAGATGACGATATCTCAGTATAAAACGTTTTGGCATCTTGCTCTAGCTTCTCTCCCATCTCTCTCCTTGGAATACAAAAACTCCTAAAAGTAGCTTGTGTTTTTCTTACATATCAACTGTAATTAGTCAAGAGGATGTTCAGGGAGCTTGACACAAGACAACTGAAGTAGTTACCTCTTTTTATTTATTTCCTGCTTGTGGTTCCTGGGTAAGAGCCATGCACAAACATATAAACTGCTGAACTCCTGGATGGATTTTACCACCATGAAAGATCCAGGGTTTTAAATTATTATCCAGTGCCAAACCATCCTTACAGCCGAGCTGATGTAAACATTTAGTGAATGTCTATCTCCTATTTAGAGAAGACTACAGGCAAAAAAAAAAAATACACAGATAATACAGATAAGATCATCCTAACTGGAAATTCTAAATTCCAGAATAATAACATCAAGGCTAAATTTAGCCTCAGAGTCTTCACATGCTGTGCTGAATCCTTCTTTCACTAGTAGTTTGTTAAAACATTCCAAGGATTTATTCTACTGCTAGTATTCAGGGTTTTTAAATCAGTCCTAGATAAGTCTTGTGAGTGGAGGAAGTAAAGCAAAATGTTGATCTTGTCTTCAGAGCTACTTGTAGAGGGAATAGGTTGTTGCTGGCCATGCAGGTATTTCACTGAACTGAAGAAAAAGTATCTGACTTAACAACCTTTCTTGCCTTGCAGTTTCAAAGGAACTAATTTGGCACACCATAAAATGTTAATTTTCCAGGTGTTTCCTTAGAGGAAAGACATGACTTTGCTTCATTAAAAAAAAAAAATTCCAAGGCTCCAAATTGTAACCTTGCTTTTTTTAATTTAAAAGCAAGCTGGGGAAAGGGGGCGTCACTTACAATTAGGTAGCAAAGCCAAAGTCACAAATGGGTGACCTTCACTACACTAAAACCCTAATGGTCACACCAAGCAATAAATGATAGGGGCCTTATGAACTTGGGAAAGGGTAATTAAACTGAAATACACCACCACTTTTATCTCAGCAGCAAGGGTTACAGCACTTCCTTCCAAGCACACAGCAGCTGCAAGTTGGCAGGGCTGAGCTGGCTGTAGGACAGCCTGACCCTAGCCCTCTGTCCCATCTTCCTTCCCAAATGGAAAAAAAAGGACATCTTCAAAAATTCCTTCAAAATAAACATAGAGGTTTCAAACAAACCTCTCCCAAGTGTACTTCAGTTGCCAGAATCTCACACCCCCCTAACATGCTTCGTGTCAAATGTCACCCAAAGCAGAAGTGTCCACAGAAGCAGCCTGTACTCTCAACAACTGGAAATGGGACTTTGAGCAGCATATCCTTGGCAGGTGTGAAGCAGTAAGGTTCCTTTGTGTCTGTGCCATTTGCTTCAGTAAACAATAAGTCATGTCCAATTTCTACTGTCAGTCCTTCCCTCTAAAGGAACAACCCCCACTCAAAAAGCTGGTCTTTAGACTTCAAGGCTGACATGGCAGGAAGTTGCATGCAAAAAAATTAAGTTGGAGAACAGACAGAAAAATATGCAGGAGGGAGGGAAGACAAGTGAAAAAACATAAGAATCACTACTTGATTATGCCTCTAGAGAAGCTGCCCCAGTAAGCACAACAACTCGATGTTACCTATTTGTATCTTATCACATCTATGTCAGCATTGCCTAATTTATTACACACTTTAATAGCCACATTTGTATTAGTTTCTGCTCCACACTGTCAACATTGCTTGCAAAATGCAGACTACAGCATTTCCCCCGTACATCAGCACCACCAATAGCCGGAAAACAGAAAACAAATTCTGAGTTTGGAGCGTACGGTAGGGCTAACAATTTATATACACCAGAACAAAGGCAGCTGGAGTTCATTTTTATTATCTCTCAAGACAAAACTGCAGATCTGGCTTTGTTATTCATGTGGACAAGATGGCAGGGACATCGCTAAGGAAACATGACAAGAACACTACAAGATACTATCTTAGCCTGTTGAGTTTTTCCAGAGGGAAACGGAATGAATCGTACTTGCAAAGAGCACGAGCACTTCAAACTGCTCAAAAAGCCTCAGACGTGGAGGAGCCGGTCCCCTGCTCTCTCTGCACATGGCTGGCAGATGCTACACATGCTATGGCTGAGCAGAATCAAGCCTTCAAAGTAGTATCAGCACTGGTGAAAATGAGAGACCAGGGGAAGGGACAGTGAAGGGGGAACATAAATTCATTGCCACATTAGGCTTCCAGGTATTAAAGCACAGCACAAATACTCTGCTATCATCACTGCTCAGCTGAGTGCACACCACAGAAGAGGATGAGGAGGATCCTTGCTCTCACAAGGTAACAGTGCCCCAGAAAAAAACTGACACCAGTGAAAAACTGCACTTAAAGAGTCCTTTATTTGCCCTTAAAAGAGCTAGAGTAGTCTTGGGGTAATTTCTGTTTCATTTAGTTACTCAACAGGGATCTCTGAATCACTAATTCAATGTTTAATCTTAGTGGTTAATTTTAAATGTTTCAATTATTCATGTCAAGCATCCCCTCAGTGTCTGCACAGGAACAGTTTCTGGTTTTGCACAGCACTGTCAGAACGAGGATCCAAGATGCACATAACCAATACCAGCATGGCTTTTGTGACAGGAAAGGTTGCAAGCGGAGACCTGTTTCAGCAGGTCTTAATAAAATTGAGAGAGAATTACATTTTGTAACCTTTATCAAGGCTGTGCTAAGAGTACACAGGAATGTCCTTTTCTCTAAATTTGAGAAACACAAAGTAGGCTACTTTCTTGGGCTTCCAAGTACTCTTCACTTCTGGGTGTGCAAAGGTGGAGAGCCTTCCAACCCAGCTCTGCATTTCTTAGACACTCCACAACCAGGAGCCATCTGCTCCCACGTCCTACCTCTCTTGAGAAACAGAAAGGGATGTGTTTTTCTACTGAGCTGAAAAATCTCTTTAGTATAATTCCCCTCCAGAGTCTCACTTGCTGGTGGTCATTATCAGCTTTTAACATCGAGTCTCCTGATGTCCCCAGGCAGCTGCAGAGGCACATTAGCTTAATTCTGTACATAGAGAGCAGAGGCAAAGATGCTCACCCCGATATGAGCAGGGAGTCCAGCTGAAACAGCCAAGCCACAACACAAATCTCCTGACACACAGCCTCACACTGCTCCTTTCCATGACCACAACCTAATCCCTCTTCATTACAGAGCCATGGAGGAAACAAAATGTCACAACATATTTAAGCCTCCACAGAGGTAAAGGACAAAGACCCCTGTGGCTCACTGTGCAATAGCAATCAGTACCACTTTTCACAGTCCACTTGCAAGAAACCACTTCTGCAACTAATTTAATGCCTCAAATTTGCCTCTGCATTTAATCAATCACTGAAGCCACAGATCATGCTGGGACAATCAGATGTTGTTATCAATTTCACTGCTAATGAGCATGGAGGAACAGAACAGTTTTCAGTAAGTACAAATGGAAGTGTTAGGTGCTGTTTGCACACAGTTAACAGAGAACAGGTGCATATCCTTCCCTCAGAGGCAGATACCTGTGTCCAGAAATGACAACAAGGATCAGCAGGTCATCTGATTGTTATGATTTCCTGAAGCCAGTACAGCTCTCCCTCTAAACTAGGAGAAGTACCACTGTTAGCAGGGTAGGCACACCGGTGGAAAAACTACATCACCAAATGTGGGTATTGGGGCTGCCCCAGAATAAAAATTCTGCGAGGCGAGATGAAAATTAGGCTTCTAAGTGAAGTCAACTACCTTGGGGCATTTGATTCAGCAATGTGCAACAGCAAGATAAAAGTAGGAACTTAAGAACATGTTGGTATCCTGCTTTTGAAGTCTATTTGTGCATTCACCTAGCAAAAGTATTGGTAGGTGATTTTAGAAGGTTGCACTTAAATTCCTACTCACATTTCAAATGCAATTCCTCCTAAAAAAAACCTTAAAAAATTTAACATGCTCTAAATGCTTGTTCCTAGTCCTGTTGAATTCTGGGGAAATTTTGGCAACCATGTCACAAGAACAGATGAAGTGGAGAGGAGAAGGCATGTAGTTAGATGTCCGTAATCCTGCCTGTAAACCCTTCCATGCATTACTGCCCAAGGAAGCACACACTGCACAAGACAACAGGACAGCACACACAATATTCCCCTCAGTAGGAAGGGGGATGCATCCAGTCAGTGGTAGAGAGCCCCAAAGCCATCACTGATCTGCCTTCACTGGTAGTTTTGTGGCTATAATCTAAACATAATCACTCCCCAACTAGGAAAGTGAAAAAAGGCATCCTGGAAAATTCTCTTAGCCCCAGTGTAGCCACACCTTCTCATGTGAGACAATATCTGAGAGCTTACCAGAGAAAGGAATCAACAGCATAGAGAACTGTGTTCCCTCTAGAGACACCTTGAGAGGCTTGAGAAGTGGACCTGTGAAAACCTCATGCAAGGTCCTGCACACGAGTCAAGGTAATCCCAAGCACAAATATAAGCTGGGTAGAGAATGGATTTAGTACAGCTCTGAGAAGGACTCAGGGTTGCTGCTGAACAAGAAGTTTTACATGACCCAGCAATGTGCACTTGCAGCCCAGAAAGCCAATGGAATCCCGGGCTGCATCCAAAGCAGTGTGGCCAGCAGGTCCAAGGGAGTGAATTCTGCCCTTCACTCTGGTGAGACCCCACCTGGAGTGCTGCATCCAGTAATGGGGCCCCCAACACAAGAAGGACTGGACCTGCTGAAGTGAGTCCAAAGGCCATGAAGATGATCAGAGGGCTGGAACATCCCTCCTGAAGACAATCTGAGAGAGTTGGGGCTGTTCACCTTGGAGAAGAGAAGGCTCTGAGAAGGCCTTACAGCATCCAGTTCCTAAAGGGATCCTACAAGAAAACTGGTGATGGAAATTTTAAAAGGGCATGTAGTGATAGAACAAGGGGAAATTGCTTTAAAGTGAAAGAGGACAGGTTTAGATTAGATATTAAGTTCTGTGAGAGTGGTGAGGGACTGGAACAGAGGAGTGGATGCTCCATCCTTGGAAGTGTTCATGGCCAGGTTGGATGGGGCTTTAAGGAACCTGGTCTAGAAGAAGGTGGTCCACTGCAGGAGGGTTGGAACTCGACGATCTTTAAGGTTCATTCCAACCCAAACCATTCTATGAGTCTCCTAAAAGAAAACAAAGATGCAGAGATGAAGAAATCCATCCAGTCGCACAGCAAGCCTATGGAAGATAGCAGAGCTAAAAATACAGTCCTTTTGTCCCTCCTAATACTCAAACTTAAAAGAAGCTGAGTGGAAAGGAAGCTGAGTTTTCAGGAAGGAAGAGATAAAGAAAAAAAAAAAAAAAAAGAAACAGACCTGATGCCCATTACTCTTTTTTTCTGAAGCTACCAGGAGGAAAAATCTTGCTTATAAGAATCTTATAAGAATCCACATCCTTCCCAGTGTAAGAGGCTATGTGATTTCTTGCTCTAAATATGAAAATGTTCTCTATCCTTGTATGATCACACAGACTGAAGGGAGATGCACCATTTGATTTAAATCATCAGAAGCAAACACAAATGGTCCCTGTGGAAAGATAACCTCTTCTTCTATCTACATCTGTCAAGTTTGGCTCATGACAGAATTATGACCCCAAAATAACATTTTAATAAGTGTTTACATGCTACCACTCCCCAAAGACTAAGCTGATAAAATTCTGCCTCAGAACTAATTACGCTTCAAGACAAGGCTACCCTCAGTGGATGCGGCAGCAAAAAACGGGACTTGGATAGATCTGTCCTTGGCAAGCTTCGGGCTCCTCCTTGTGGATGTCTTGGCACATATTCTTGTGAAAGGAAGGAAGAAAGCAGCTCAATTCATGTTTCAACATGTCTGGTATTTCCAGTGCCTGTGTTAGTCATATTAAAAATATGCGAATATATTAGCATGTGTCCCCTTCTCCTTCCACCCTTCACCCCGACGGGACAAGGACAGACAGATCAGCTGGCTGTTCACCTTGGAATCCCTCCTTGCTGTTGTGCTCAGGATCAGAGAATTGGAAAGGTAACATCAGCAGCCATTTGACAGACCCCTTCCAACCCTACCAATTCTGTGATAATCATCTTATGCTATACAGACTGAAGTGGGCAAGACCAGACATTATCACTGCAGGTATACAGGTGAAAAAACACACAGCAACACACACCTGAAGACCTGAGGGGGATATAACATCTTGGTATTCCATATTCCCTCCTATACATTTCAGATCTGTTTCTATCTGCCCCAGACCATGAGAGCAGCAAGGAAACAGAACAAAAGTGAATGTTTAAATCTTCCCTTTTTTATCTTAATACCAAAAAAAAAAGAGGCTTCTACTGCTGACAAAAGATCTTCAGCTTGGCAGAGATAAGAGAACAAATTAAGTCCATTCCAATACCAGCAGAGGAGAAGTTCAGCTTTTGAAATTTCTATATCCAAGACTCAGACTACTGCTACAAGTAAATATTCCCACAGCAGTCCTGAAATCAGTGGGTGTCTCAAGTGCATCCTTGAGCTATTTTGCACACAGCCCTTCCCAAAGCAGGTGGCTTAGAGCCACAGGATAGTCCACTGTTGCACAATTATTCGCTGGGGCCCCAAACATTGTAGTTGTGTGTGTGTTCAAGGAATGAAAAGAGCTGAGGAGATGAGTCCTCCCAGAGTCAACCAAGCCATATAATTCATTCAAGAAAAGCATCAGTTGGGTTTGTCTTGCCCACATTAGACATCCCTGTTCTGATGGCAAAGCATATTTCTCACCTAGAACAGATACCTAGTGTACATCCACTTGCTCTTTTGCTACCATGGTTCTTTGGCTTTTCCCTCCCCTTCTTCCCTTGTATTTTCACCCCTAAACAGCTTCTCAACTTTCATTTTGCTGGTCAAATAAGAAAAGTTGAAGTCTCTTCTTGTACTTTATGGCTGAATAGGCACAGGGGCTGTGCTGACACCTATCCTATTCCAAGTTTATTTTCCCTGAACATAGTGTGACCAGAACTATCAGATTTAGATTTTATATATATATATATATATATATAGAGAGAGAGAGAGAGAGAGAGAGAGAAAGAGAGTGAGATAAGATAGAGATATCTCAGGATCAGAGATTAACTTCGCCAGAGCGAATTCCCATTCCCTGGGAATACCTAAACAGAAATATCCTATGCTTACTTTTAATACTAGAATGCTACAGATATATACACGCTGATGTATTCATGTAGTCTTTCCCCAGTCTGCAATCTGCAAAGGAAATTCTTGTGTGAAATGGTCAATCTGAAGTCTCTGCACTCAAAAGAGCTACTATTTTACAATATTCATCTGCCACTGTATAAGCAGAAAATTGTTTCTCTTCTGCCATAAATGAAGTTTATTATTCTGGTTAACCTTCAACGTTCATATTGCATTTAAAGAAATATATTTCCTTAACCCACAAGTGATTAATATAATTTTGATCTGTTTTAATTAAGAAATAGTATTTCCTGACTTAACTAATGATTTCTGAACTCCACCTCTCTAGTAGTATATCTGTGCACTCCAAAGATATTCTTTATCTTCAGCTCTGTGAAGTGCTTTGGCAGGAGCTGAAGATATTTTAGGGACAGACTTTTGGCCCTTTTGGTACAACCTATGATGTGCACCAGTACCTCTGACCAAAAGCACCCAGAACTTCATAACAAAGATGTCAGTGAGTGCCTGGCCTCTCACCTCTCCATCTCAGCTTCCAGGAAATCCTTTGCTCTGCCTGGTCTCAGGACAAGAGCTGAGCTGTAAGACAGTGTTTACTCATTCTGGCACATGCAGTGTATCACGTTATCAGAGTTATCAGAGTGTCAGCCCACAGTGCATGCTGCTCATGCTGGATTTGTTTACCTGCACAGAACCTGCACCACACTTGGCTCTAGAACAGTCACATGAGAAATCACCCATCAACCACAGAATAGGCAAAATTGCAGCAGTGCAAAAAGTACCTCAGCCTAAGCTTAGGGTTGTCAGAAATCATCACAACTTCAAAAGCATGTTTCCATGAAGATACAAAGCAATAACAATCCTTCAGTTTGGACTTTTATGCTTTAAGGATCTTTATCCAAAATTCAAGCCACTACCCTAAGGAACAGTAAGTGTAGCAGCATACATCCTCAGAAAACCCGAGAAGGATTAACAAGAGCTCTAAAAATAGTTATTTATTTTCTGAGATGGCTGTGTAATCTGTAATTATAACTTTTTCCTTCATCCTACAGCCTCGTGAGATTCTGCCTTGGCTATGTAATCCGAACGAAAAAGACTGTTTCATCTAGCGATTATAAGAAATAAATAAAAAGTTTGCTGCAGAAGACGAGCCGGCCCTTGGGCTGTGTAACGTTGCCATCTAGTGATGGTCTCCAGATGTTACACACGAGACATCCCACCCGGTCCTGCTCAAATCCCCTGGCCTTAATCACCAGGGAATCTCGTATCAGACACTCCCTCCTGGCCGGAAAGTCAGACAAACTGATTTGTAACAGTGTTCTAGAGCCATCTTTTCTGCATATATCATAAAATAATAGATTAATTTGGGTTGCAAAGACCATTAAAGGCCATTAGGTCCAACACCCCTGCAATGAGCAAGGGTATCCCCAACTAGATCAGATTGCTCAGAGCCCCGTGTAACTTGACCTTGAATATTTCCAGGCATGGATGAGGCATTTGCCACCTCTCTGGGTAACTTGTTCCAGTGTTTCACCACCCTACTCATCATAAAAAAATTTTTAAATCTAAATCTACCTTCTTTTAGTTTAAAACTGTTACCCTTTCTCCTATTGGAACAGACCCTGCAAAAACTTTGGGCCCCAAAAAAAGTTTGTCCCCATATATATTCACTGCATACGTATGTGTGTATATACAAACTAAATGTTGCCCCCTAATCCATTGACCAAAATAGATTTTGTTTACCCTACTTAAGGCTCTAAGTTAATGGTGATCTATAAAGAGAGGGATAATAGAAGAAATTGCCTGGAAGTTAAAAGTGAGGATAACTACTGGAAAAGAGAAAACTTGCACCAATGCTTATTCCATATTTCAATTTGAAAATACAGCAGATAATCATTCACTATGCTTAACCTTGGCTAGGGAGCAGTTTTCCCACAACAGAAATAATACAGATACCCAAGATATTAAAAAGGGGGATAGAGGAGGGCAGTGGGCAATAATAAAAACAAACACCAAGTCAAGAAATAGAACCCAGGAAAAGCCTTTAAGAATGAAAGCACACCCAAATCCATTCAATATGGAGAGCTTTGAAATATCTGGCAGTGTCTGCAGCAGGCAGTCTGAGAGGCAATATTTGTGTGTACTGGCTGTGTACCAGCATCACAGGATATTTTAAAAGGTAGATTCTCACAATTATTTTTACCCTCAGGTCTTCCTATGTCTGACTCAGGTGGTGGTCAATGGGAAAGATCAATGGAGTTTAAGAGACTCAATACAGGCCACTCAAAAAATCTGCTGTTAATCTAAAACTGCTGTGCCTGTGCAAACAGCAGATCTAAATAGCTTCAGAGGGAGAAAACTAAAGGAATCACCACCTTACTGCCCCCAGGCACTGCCCAATGCCAAACCCTGAGCTGCTGCACCATTGCACTCTCTTTCAATAAAAATAATAATAATAAAAATCAGAGAAAAAATAATGAAAGTAATTTAAAAACTGAAGTGAAATGAAGCAGCAAGGTTTTACTTTTGTTCTTAAGACATGGTTCAAAATATATTGGAAGGAGTCAAAATTAGAAAGGCCAAATCCTCAAAAAAAAAATAGTTGCAAGTCCAAATCATCAAAATAAAATTTACTCAAGACAGAAAGGCATTAAGTGTACACAACAGTACAATGATATAGATAAAGCAATGAAAAGTTGTTCACCTGATGTCCCGTTCTTCTCCACTATTTGACAAGGCGATTACTGTCACATTTAGCACTTGCCTGGGTATTTCAGGAGATAAGGTCCAATTTTTTATCCTTTTGGGGAAGCCTGACACCAAAATGTCATGAATAACTAATGAGCTTTTTGTAAACACTCAGCAGAAAATCCATTTATAGGGCCAGTTGTATGTGCATAAAGGTCCTTCTATGAGGCTCCTAATTCTCCATCCTCTCCTCTCATAATTTCAGCACTTACAGCGAGAGCACAAGTATTCTTAAGAAATAAATCAATAAAATAAAATCAAGAGTAAAATAACCTGTGCAAAAAAAAAAAAAAAACAAAAACATCCATCTCCCTTTTTAACAAAGATGTATTGAAGAGATCTGTAATTATCACCCAAGAAAATGCACACTGCCCACGAAAGACAAGTACCCTGAAGAAGACAGCACAGCAACAGCTGCAGATATTTCTGTGGTTTTCTGTCCATTTTAAGCATACATTTGCCACAAAAAAATTATCCAAACATGGATCACGAGCTGATTATTGTCCACTTTCTTGAGCTGGGGAAAGATGTTTATTTAGAACAGACTTAGTGAATTATCCTCCCTTCACACATTTTTACACTTCTCTGTTTGAATACTGTCCTGTTGATAGCATTTTTAGTTCAACTTTGATGTTGTAAGAGAGATGCAGAAAACTAGCAAGTGCTATTGGCTGAGGGCCTAATTCAAATATACAACAGAGATTGACTGCAATGTTTTTTACAGCTTTCTGCTCCTGAGCACAGAACTTAGCAGAATTGGTTTTCAATTGCATTTTAATCGTTATGTACTCTCATTTATATTCTTACAGCTGAGTGGGTTCTTTCTTTCAAACTGTGTTTTCGGACAAACCAAGTCTATATTTTGGATTCAACACTCACTAAAACACAGCCAGAAAATAAAGACCAGAACTGACGCCTGCCTCCTCCCAGCTACAAATCTTAACCACTAAACCACAAACACAGACACTCCAGACAGAACTTTAAAGCTTACATACCACATTAAGCAGCAAAATTACCCCTTCTCTAAATGTAATTAAAAAGAAATTAGTCACACAAAACTCTGTTTTGTGTGACTATCTCCTACAATAGACCAACTCCATGAGCACTTGCAAAATCAAGCAGCCCACAAGCCAGAGGCAGAAGAGGACTTTCATTCCTGTGCCTGCAGAGTTCAGACATCATTTAATACCTGAGGTGCTTCACTTGCCAAGAAAACTATAATCCCTGACATGTGCGGAGTGAAGACACTTCAGTCAAGCAAAGATGCCCCTACATAAATTAGAAACCTCTAGGCTCTAAATACTACCTAAACAAAACTCTTTGGGTCATCATTTAAGAATCAAGGACCTGAATTTATCTTAAATCAGAAGTCAAGCATATAAATTCCAACTTGCACTTGGTCTTGTTTCTACCATCTTTCCATGCAATTAGCCTTGAGCCAAGGAGGTTCCTAAACTCTGTGGGTCCACTAATGCAGTCAGAAATTCCAGAAGGAACATGCAGAGAGAGATGAAAGTGGGATGACCCTGCAGCAACCAGAAAGGAAAACCATTCACATGCAAAAGGAATTAATGTACAGCTACATCCGCAAAGATGCATGCCCCAAAATTGTTTCTCTTGCACTAACAAGCCTGCTATGGAGATAGATTGACAAAACCTTGTGAGCCATCTTATCCTGTATCTGTTGCTGTGCTTTGCAGGATTTATGGCCATCCAACAACACCCTTTTCTTTCTGTAATTGGGTCTGCTCAATACTTCACAATCATTTTTATTCTCTGTCCCTCTGGAGTGTTAAAAGGATTTAGACTTTCACTCAGGAGAGAAATTAAACCTCTAATTAGACCAGGTGTGCCTAGAGCTGCATTCCACAGAAAACCTAAATAATTCTACTTTCATTTTACAAATTTATAAATCATTAGACTGCAAAACCTGTAAATAGGAATTAGGCAGGAGCTTAAAACTGTACTGAATCACCAGGAATGTGTGCATGCTTCCCACGCCGAAAATATCCCACAAAGCATTAAACTCCTGCTCCAAAAGCTCACTGGAATTAGTGAAGAGAGATCCATAGGGGTTTGGATCAAGCCTGAACTCTGCAGGCATACAATGTTTAACCAGACAGAGCTGCCCTGGCTTGACAGAAACAGCTCAGGACCTGCAGGTTAGCTCACCCAGTGAGTTATCTGAGCTTCCCAAGGCTCATGCAGAGGCTTTGCATAAAGGATGAAAGCATGAGTAACGCTGGACCTGTGGTGCTAAGTGCCTCTGAGCAAGAAACAGTCTGCCTGCAGCTCAGAGAAAATTAAAGTACAAAAGAAGAAACAATTTGCTTAAGGTCACATAAGAGAATCAGAATTTCCATACACGTCATCTGAATCTCATTCTTGTGGCTCGTTCCCTCACTCTGAGCTCTGCCTGTTGCATTGGAAGGCTGCACTTAAACCTGCCTCCCTGGATAACACTATTGGTGCTGAGAAAAGCAGGTCTTCCTTAGTTAAACAGACATCAAACTCACTCTCTGCAAGGAAGAAAAGGTTATGCTGATAGTTCTGAGCAGACAGATCTGTGGAAGAAAAGGTTATCCTGATAGCTCTTCTGAGCAAATGGATCTGTGGGGAAAGGTTACCCACTCGTGTATCAAAAAGTGCTCAAAGGGCAGGGCAGTTTGTTTTTCAACAGGCATTTCTCTGCTATTTATTGGATTGCTTGACTGTCCAAGAAAAATAATCCCGTGTGGAAATCAAATAAATGGCATTCATGGTTCATCCATGCTAATCTAAAAAGACGAAGCCCGCCCACATTGAGAAAATCATTGGATTGACCAATCATGGAACAAGTGCAGGCACATCAGTAATTAAAAAACAAAAAACAAACAAACAAAAAAACATCACCAAAAAAAAAAAAAATCTATACTCCACTTCCAAAAGGAAGTTAACTTTTCTAACATGGGTTCTGAGCATATACTATTTTCCTTACCACCTCTCTGTCCTCAATTTACTCATAAATCTTCCCCATGGAAAATTAGGCATAATAGCTACCAGGCACTGCAAAATACCAAAGGAAAAAAAAATAGCACAAAAGGTGACTTCAAGAATCACATGACAACTAAGGACAAAACAAGTACGACTTATAACAACCAAGGAAATACAGTTGATTAAAATGATACTTGGCTCTTAGTATTTTGGACAGACTTGGACATGTACAAGAAAGGAAATACTGTTAAAAAACAGTTTTCAGAGTCGTCCATATTTTTACTATTAATTCAAACAGGAAAACAAATCTCTCACTGAAGACAGATTCCACATTTCAAGTCTGCAGCAGCCCTCAGCTCTTCTTCTTGCAGTAACTTTAGCTAATGATACCACATTTGCTCAATTTACCTAGTTTCTATTAAATGACAGTCAGCACAGAGTCCAAGGCCACAGCCATGACGCAATTCTAAAATTTCTTTCTTAGAAAAGAGCAATGACTGGAAATTGATGAAGGTTGTTTATCTGGTTCAATTTTAAAAACAACTCAAAGCAGATATTTTCACTACTATCCATCATCTTCTGTATTAGTCACAGAGATTAGTGCAGATGAAGTATAGCTTCTAGCCCACCTTTCTAGCTTATTACTCACAAGAGTAATCCTATTTATCTGAAAATGATGAATTTTAAAACTTTTCATAAGATAAGAATAGGAGACAGGCCTAGTTGTAGCTAATGATTTTTCACTCTCCAAATTACAAGATAAGATCTGTAATTCAGTTCTACCAAGTAGATGGTGGGAGAATATTCTACAACACCACACAAATCTTTGTATGATCCTGATTTCCATGTGAAAAAGATTCCACACAGAGGGGTTCTCAAGATACTGTTAAAAAAAAATATATATATATGCGCATGTATGTATGCTTTCTAGCAAGAATATGGTTAGAATATTCCACTGCAATTACAGATATATACATTTGGAAAGTTGAGAAAAGCCTTGGACTGCCTGGACCCCTTAGCAAAAGAACCATGAGTGTGGGAACAGTGACTTTCCATTTATGGAGGCTGAAGCTGTAAGGGACCAGCTGTATCAGCTGAATGTTCTCAGGTCCTTGGGGCCTGATGGAATTCATCCCAGAGTCCTGAGGAGCTACTGAAGGTATGGCAGGACTTCTCTCAGTCAGGTACCAAAGGTCTTGGGAGTCTGAGGAGGCCCCTGCTGACTGAAGCTGCCCAAAGTTATTCCCCATCCTCCTACAAAGAAGAAAGTGAGGGAAGACCCAGTGAACTCCAGACTTGTTAGTCTAACCTCAGTACCTGCAACCATTACAGAGTACCAGATCCTACTGGGTACTATGGAAAGGCAGTTGAGGAATAATCAGGCACTCATCAGGCACAGTTAGCAGGGGTTCACAAAGCAAAGTCTGGTTTAACCCATTAGACACCCTCCTATGATAAGGTCACCTGCCCTATGGATGAAGGGAAAATGGTGGATGCAATTTTTCTGGATTCTAGGGAGGCTTTTGATACTACCCCTCATAGTATCTTTCTGGAAAAGCTGTCCAGCTATGGGGTGAGCTAGTTCAGGGTGTGTTGGGGGAAGAACTAGCTGAAGGGCAGAGCTCAGAGAGCTATACCAGCATGTTCCTCAGGGTTAAATTCTAGAGCCAGTCCTGCTCAATATATTTACCAACAATCTGGATGCAGGAGTTGAGTGAACCATTAACAAGTTTGCTGATGATACCAAACTGGAGATGCTGCTGACTCTCCAGGGACAAGATGCCTTGCAGAGGGATACAGATTGGAGCACTGGACTATGATTAATGGGCTGAAATTGAACAAGATACTGGATTCTGCACCTAGGATGGAGTAACACTGAGCACAAGTATTAATTGTGAGAGGAGTGGCTAGCAAGCAGCCCTGCAAAAAGGGAGCTGAGGATGACTGGCAGCAGCTCAGTCTGAGTCAGCAGGGTGTGCCCTGGCAGCCAGGAGGGCAAACTGCACCCTGGGGTGCCTCAAACAGCATCATCAAGCAGCCAAGAAAGGTGGTGGTTGTCCCACTGAATTCAGTTTTGGTGCAGCCTCACCTTGAATACTTGGGCAATTCTGGGCCCCACAATTTAAGAAGGATGTAAAGGTCTTTGAGTGCATCCAGAGGACAGCAACAAAACCAGTGAAAGGACCAGAAGGAATGTCCCATGAGGAGCAGCTGAGGGCTTTGGGCTTGTCTTGTTTGGAGCAAAGGAGGCTGAGGGATGACCTCACTGCTCTCCACAGCTTCCTGAGGAGGGGAAGGCAAGAGGGAGGTCCTGAGCTCTTCTCCCTGGTATCCACTGACAGGATATATGGAAATGGTTCAAAGGTGTGCCAGGGGAGGTTAGAAAGCACTTCTTTACCAAGAGGGTACTCAAACACTGTAACAGGCTTCTAGAGAGATGGTCGACGCCCCAAGCCTGTCAGTGTTTACGAGTCATTTGGAAAATGCCCTTAATAACATTCTTTAACTTGGCCAGCCCTGAATTGCTCAGGCAGTTGATCTAGATGATTGTTGTAGGTACCTTGCAACTGAAAAAGTCTATTCTAAGATGGCTGCAATACACATGGTATCTGATTTTTATTTACAAAATATATTGATTAGGATCTCTGTGCAAGCCTGATTTTGCCTGAGGTTATGGGGTTATGGAACTGGTCCTCTATATGCCGAGCTGCATCCCAGTGGCCTCCTGAAGCTCCAGTGCTGGAAATTATTGCCAAAAACCTGGTGTGACCTCAACTGAAAGTGTTTCAATATTAGTATTACTAAAGGTTTCTAAATAAAATTACATAGCTATAAAAAGAGATAAGGGAAAAGGAGAGAAGGTCTGTAGTGCTTTTTCTCTTGAAGGCATCTTACAATGTTATTATTGAAGCTCAGACCCATTTGAAGGTTTCCATAAACATTTAAGATAGCGATCACATTTCATAACAGGCAACTTCACAATAAAACTGTGCTGACATAAAGAAAGCTCCGTCAAGAACTGACTGGGCATAAGTTACAACTACTTGTGCAGTATATGTGCTGTTCTTGCACACCACACAAAGCCTTTGAGGAGTGCTGCAAACACAGCACAGCAGGGAACAACTCCACACAGAGAAATGCCCAGAGGGTCCCTGGGTGAACGACTCTTCAGCACTATCCAAGAATACTTTGTGTTAGCACAAAACACTCTGCCTACTTCCTCTGCTCTGGACCCATAAGCCCTGATCCACTCTTGTTTGGAAAAGTCACATGGCACAGATGTAAGCACAACTGAGAAGGGCAGTTACCAGTTTTAAGACCTCTGGCAGCATCCAGCAAGGTGGCTTGTCCACAGAAGGCTGCCAGAAAGTAAACATCAGCCTCGAGATATGTTCACGAAAACATACAGGAAAAATTGCTGCCAACAACTTGGATCAGGAACACAGCTTAACAAAGTCAAGGCCAACAAATTTACAGGGGCTCACTGTGAGCTCTGTGGCTCTTCATCTCAGGATAACTTAAAAAAACCCTAAACAACTCCTTTTTATAGGTCATTGTGAAAAGCCTAGAAATATTGGACTTTAATACGAATCCCTAAACCTCGACTATTGTTTAAGAAGAAAAATAGTCCAAATTCAACCTCTTACACCTTTTCACTGTACCATAAACAGAGGAGTTACTAATTTTCTTTGAGTCAGGCATCTCTGAGAGCTCAGTCATATAATGCACTGATATAGAAGATAGACCATGTACTTCATCTTGCTCAGCATTGTACACACAGGGAAACAACTTGGAATTTGAGAGCCTCCTACTGGCAGCCTCTCAGTGTCTTCAAATTACAGTCCACACAAGAGATAAACAGAGAGGAGGAAGGCAAGGACTGACTCTGCAATCAAAATTAAGTTTGCAGCCTGGCATTAACACTCTGAGACTTCGTCATAACCCACAGAATCCATATAAATGCATATTCACACATTTCCCATTTTTAAATGCATAAACAAAACACTTTCTAGTGCTCCATCTTCACCTCATGCCAGAAGGCAGAAGTACTTCACAAAGCAATTTGTGGCATTTTGGAGGGTTTTGTGCAGATCAATAAACACTGGAGTTCAGTTACACTTAATTTCAAAAGGTCAGCAAGCCTTTTACATTCTTCCAGAAAAATCACCTGTTCTTAGGATCTTTATCTTGTTCAAAAAAACCTCGTACCTCACTCCACAACTGTGACAAAACAAGGTTTCTGTAATCCTTGACATTTGGCAATACACATGAAAGCTACGTCAAAACTACATTTGAACCCCAAGAAACAGCTGACCCCTTAAGCCACAGGAACAGCAAATACTTTTACAAACTTACAAAGCAATTGCATAAGCAATCTGAAGGGAAGAACCACCCACACTTGACTCAAGAAAGAATAATTAGAATTATAGCAACTACATAAAGAAATACAACTATATCAGAATTTTTTCGGTACTAGACATCTGATCTTTAGCTCAATAAATTGTTAGGGGTAAGACTGAAACTTGTATCAGGATGAATGCTCTCCCTTGAGTCTTGTAAATTCCCCAAAACCTAGAGTAACCTAATGCCATGTGTAACCATGCAGGGGCAATTCCTATATTTCTGAAAGACAGCAAAAAACATCCTCTGAAGATAAACTACAGAAATAGGAGTTGCTTTCACCATAAACATTAAGTCTCATACATCATTAGATTACAAGGAACAGAAAGAAAATTTAAAGTACTTTTAAAAAGCTATGCAAGGTCTTCAATAAAAAGATCAGTATAAGTCAAACTTATTTGATGAGTAGCTAATGCAGGGATGACTGAATGCAAGGCTTTCTACATTTTTGCTTTCTACTGTGGTTATGCATGTAAGTATGAAAAACCTCACAGAAGGTAAGGCATTTTGTACAGCAGACTGGAGGAAAATGTTTTAGAATAATCAATTTGAGGAAGGAGGAGAGAATGAACTCTTTCCTTCTTTTTAGTAACGTTTTAGTTTCACCTAAAAGTCTGAGAAGAAACCCATAGCTGCTGTGCCAAGCACTCTGCCATTGTGGTAAAATAACTGGGTTCTTTTACCCTCCATTCACCCTCATTAACATTCTGCAATGCTTCATATGAAAGATGCTTGCACTAAAATATATGTTATTTTACTAAATGCCTCCATGCTTACCAGGTAAGAGAAGTTCTCAGCACTGGCAGAGAGGCTCTCAATCAACTGGTGCCTGAATCTGTATCCTAAGTACAAAAGCTCTTTCTTAAAGTGAGCATGGTTAAAACTCTGCATCTGCATTTCTCAGCTGGCCACATTATCGAAAACAGGACAATCCAATCCCAGATATACCTGTGATTTAAGGCACTGAACATTTGGAGTCTTGCTAATTAGGGATCTGGGGAATTATATTTCAGGGAACATGTAGTGATCACTTCTGTCTGGAAGCTGACAGAACAGCTGCAGCCCACAGGGACAAAGGAGCCCAGACCAAAGGTGAGAAGGAGAAAAGGCAGTCTCAAGCTTTCAAGGGGCATTCCATGCAACTATTTCCTGAAGGACTTCGGGGGTCACCCATCTTAGAACAGTCATTTGTCTGGAGGCAATATTTTACCACCATTTGAGATCAAGGAGGTTGGTGGGTGAAGGGGACCACGACTAATGGACCTAACCCAAACAGCCTCGTAATAGAAACATTCTTATGGCGCAGGGAGCACACCCATGAAGCGAACAGAGGACCTGCAACTAAGCCTCTTCTCACATGTTTTTCAGAATAAGGATTGATTTAAACAAGTGTTTCCTTAAAGCAGGGTATTAAGCAGTAGAAAAAAAAAAATCAATAGAGGCATTTATCAGGACAAGACAAAAATAAGTTACTTTTGATTCAAAATGAACACCCTGGAGAAAACTAGGTTCAGAGTACATCCTTCTGTTCAAGCGGAATTAGAATTTGTAGTGGAAAGTTATGCTAAGAGTTAACAAACTATATTACACATCTTTCATCATCAACCTAAAATCTCCCTACAAGTAAAATGTTATCAAATTGTATTAGCAGTTACACGCACCAAAAAAAAGTCAGTAAACTCTCTGCTGGAGATAGCTGTTATTTAGCTGGTCAATAGACATTAACTACAGCAGTTGCAGATTTGCTTGGAGATTAATACAACTGGTAATGAGAAGTTTGCAAGACTACAAAAATTGTTTTTTAACATACATTTGTGTAAAAAATAATAATCACTACAAACCTTGAATACACACATAACCTTGGAACAACATGAGACTTACAGTGAGAGGAAATCTTCTGTAGTGTGAACAGACTGGTGAAGAAATGCTGCTAACACTGACGTTTTTACTACATTTTTAACTCCCTGGTACTTCTTTTTTTTATCTTGCCTGCTGTCTCCTTTTCCTTGTCTCCATCTTGCTAATCCCTTCACTTATCCCTCCTGAAGTAACTGACCTGAGGTTATTAACAAATCTTCAACACCTGCAGGTTGTAGCACTGGGCTCACCTCTTCAGCAGGCCTTCCCTAGAGGACCACAGGTGAGCAGGGTTTGTGCTGTTGAATAGACTCCCTGGAAAAAAAAAACTGTGGGGAAAAAAATGACACTTCAGAAGCTGAGAAATGACAGGTACTCCCAGATTTCTATGTAATGCTGGCAAATCTTGGAGTTCTTTCATCTCTTCTGTCCAGAAGAGTTGCAGAGACAGGACAGCCTAGAAATGACACTGCAAACTAGAGATTAACCTACCCATTCTCCCTCTGGGAACCAGTGCCAAAGTGCCATCAAAAGCAAACAAATCACTTCTTGTCCACACACAGGAAGGACATTGACCTCTTAAATGACTCCAGAGGAAAGCCACCAAGTTCAGACCAGAGGATAGAGCACTTTCCCTGTGAGGAAAGGCTGAGAGAATTGTGATTGCCCAGCCTGGAGCAGAGAAGGCTTCAGAGTAACCTGATTGCAGTTTTCTAGTCCCTGAAGGGAACTTACAGGAAAGATGGGACACGACTATTTATAAGAGCATGAACTGACAGGACAAAGGGGGAATAGGTTCAAATTGAGAGAGAATAGATTTAGATTAGATATTAAGGAAAAAAATATTTACTGTGAGGGTAGTGAGGCACTGGAACATGTTGCCCAGTGAAGTTGTGGATGCACCATCCCTGACACCATTCAAGGGCAGACTGGATGGGGCTATGAACAACTCGGTCTAGGTGGAAGTGTCCTCTGCCCATGGCAGGGGGTTTGGAACTAGATGATCTTCATGGTCCCTTCCAACTCACACATTCTACAATTCTGTGGTTCTATGATTTTCCTATACTTTCTGTGCTGCTTTAGGTGTGTCCACACTGGCACAGAGCAGGTGGCACAAGGCAGTCATAAAAGCCATGCTGTGCTTTCTTGCACATGCCAGAATGGATATTGTCAGACAGATTAGGATACAACAGATGTTGAAAGGTACAGAACAGTTAAACAAAGAGGTCTTACCAGAACTGTACAACTGGGTAGCACAGAATTTTAGCAATCCTCAGAAACTTTTTACCACCATTCATCTGTCAGAAATTGCTTTTTTTTTTCAAGTTTCTCCAGCCTCCTTTCTTTACATTTATTTTCCAGCAGTCCTGTTCCTTACACTGAGATACATGGAAATGATGGAGACAGAGCACTGCTCTCATATCCACCAAGTGTAAGACAGACAGGCAAAGGAGTCTGCCCAGATGAATGTTACTCTGCAAGCAGAAATTTCCACTTGACTTGAGAATCATATTGTTTTCGTGCCTATACGTCCATATATTTTCATTCTCCCATGCCAGAATCAGCAGATGGACATTTCCCAAGTCTCCCTGAGGACCTTTGACCTCACATGCCTGCCTGACATGCACCCATAGGTTTGCTGTCCACACCAGGCACAGCAGCAGCAGCCATTTCCACTCGAGAAACAGAGCACAGTGCAGAGTTCAGTGATTAATGAATGTACTACTGCAGGGTGCAAAGGACCAGTAAGTTCCTTCCCTCCTGCTCAAGTGTAGTGCCTCAGCTCCCATCTCCCAATAGCATGTATGTTGGCCCAGTCAGTCACAGTCACTCTGCCTTGCCTCACTAATTTTGATTGTGGAATAGTTTCAACAGGAGAGTAGCCTCTTTATATCACAGGAGTCCACAACTTGGCACTTTTGTTCTGTCTTGGGAGACATAGGTTTGAGTCCTCCATCCGCAGAAGGAATTAAAGTTAGGAGTAAGATCCCACTATAAGGTCGTTCCATAAACACAAGAAGGGGACACTGGCATCACCACTTCGGTTAAACAAAAAGAGAGGAACAGTCCCTGCTGCTCTTTTGTTTTGTGGGGTGGGGAATAGCAAAAAAGGGGATGCATCAATGTCTGACCTCCCCCTGAAATCTACCTGAAGGAACCTGAGATTGTATTTTCAGGAAAGCATTGTAAAGAACAATGTGTGTTCCTCATGCCCTGTAACCACTGCCAGTGCTTAGATATTGATGGCTTCATTCTCAGGACTGCTGCCTTGAAAGTAGAAGTGATGAAATTACATACAACTAGAGAGACTTTGCTGTCCCTCAGGATTTTCCTCTCTCCTGTAATGCTGCAAAAATATAATGGGCTTTTTCATCTGCACAGAGAACGGGTTGTCACAATACAAACAGTAATCTGACATTTGCAGGGCAGGATCATGCCACGTTTTGCTGAAGGGCATTTTGATAGGTCTTTTCATGTACTACTCTTGACTGAACCTGGTAATCAAACAGATGGAACAAAACGAGCACTTAGTGACTAAACCAGTGCCGGCCCCTCAGCAACCCAATTGTGTTCACATGGCACGAAAAACCAGCACAACATTAATTCCCTCCTGATCCCCTCAATAGAAAGAGACCTGGAGCATTTTCCAGTATACAGGGGAGAGCACTTAAGAGGTCAAACTCATCCCCAAGAGACTGATGCCTGTGCCACAGCAGCAGCTGATTCTAAGCAGAGTATTTATCTGAGAACAGAATGTGGCACTGCTCTCTTCTATTTAATTTCAGGTAACATTTATGGTACACAGAAGGAAAAAAATAAGGGTTTTTTTGCCCCAGCATCTGGCTCTGCTCTCCAAGATAAATATAGGTCAAAACTTCCTCCCCAACTTCAAATTAACTCCCAATAGAGCATTAATTGTATGAAGCTCTTATGCAAAAATTAGAAAAAGATGGCCCCAAAGACATCAAGCACATATCCCCATAAGATGGTTCACTCATACTTAAGGGGCCAAAACCAAAAGTCAATTTTAATGAATACATGGCCAATTATTCACAGCATCTGAATTAACATAATTAACATTATAATGGATTTCTTCAAAAGGGAACTAATATAATAATTACACAAGGCATTCTAAATGGGAAACAAAGCCAAGTACAAATTTCAGAAGTTATTTTATGCAAATACTGTAGCTGTAGCATTCTGAGAATTCCATTGTAAGCTGAATTGTCCACTTCTGATACTATGAATAACTGCATGCCCATTTATTTCTAATAACCTATTATTTATGTGAAATTTCTTTTGTCCTTCTAAATGCTATGAACCCATTTAGAGAAACCATCTACATGACAGCTTCCAATTATCCTTATAAAATGTTGCATTGATTTGGATTAGGTACACATATAATTAAATGCCAACCAACTGTTGTGTTCTTAGAAGTTAGCAGAAATCCATGAAACCCAGCAAAAATAGAACATTGCATTTAATTCTAAACAACTTTTTCTAAACAAAGGCGATTTTTATATAATCACCCCAGAACACAATAAAATTGCACTCAGTTTGCCATTAAAAAGATTAGTGAGTGCAGGTATCAATATTTAATGTGCTAATAACAAGTGCCATTTTCCAGACCATCCCCAAACAAACTCATTCACTGCTGAACTCTTCCAGTGCACCAGTATTGCAGCCACTCTCCCATGTATACCCATGAGCAGCTCCATGATGCCATGCATTTATTCACCCTGCTCACTTCACTGACATTTCACAAATTGGCTTAGAGTCGGCAAGTCGGATTACTCACACTTATTGCATTCATGCTGAGGGACTCTGCTTTCCTCTGGGTCACACTGCTGAGCATCAGTGTCACTCAGAGGGGCTGGCCCTTGCTGATGTGGGTCCTCAGAAATGCAGTAATCAATGGTTCCTCCCAGAATGGAGATTTTGAAAACTCCTTTTGTCTCTTTAAGCTCACCATAAAACTGCTGTAGCATCTCAGTAGCTCCTGTGGCCAAGACACTACGCCTGTCACTGCCTCAGGGACGGCAGGGCAGCTGTGGGGTGAAGTGGGACCTGCCAGGGGAGTGACATGCTGCCACAAGTGGGTTACAGAGGGAGTAAGCAGGATTCAGTCCTGGAAGCCTCCACACCTTCTGAAAAACTGCAGCATAGCTGTACCTGAGCTATGGATTGTCTCTTCCTCTTATCCTCAGTGATTTAATGCTGGACTTGGAGCAGTTTTCCTTCTGAAGCAAACTCAGGCTACTTCTGTTATCGTTATTCTGGAAGGTCTGCAATGCCAGCAAACAGCTCTTTACAGCATTTAATAATGATATTTATTCTACTCATTACATAGTCATATTTTTATATTCATGCATTTCTCTTTCAGTGCCATTGGCCTTCCAGCAAACAATTCATTTGTGGACAAAGCACTTGTATGGCCCTCAAATTGTAAACTATTCAAAACATAGACAGTGAAAAACAACACAAGAGAGATCTGGAGGGCCTGACCAGAAACTGTCCAGAAATCACCCATGAATAAAATACACTGTCGGTCTCTTGTGCTTCAGATTGCTGAGTTAAAATGACAACAGTTAGAACATGGGGAATGGAGACACATAAAATGGCCTGCAAAAGCAGTTAAGTGCCACAGAGAAATTTGGACTTGATAAGAACAGAAGATTGTTTACAGCCCTGATTACTCCTGACCATGAATACTGTGCTTTGTGTCCAACAAGGACCTGAGCAAACCCCAGCACTCCGACACATTTGTTTGTCTGCTGAGACTCTGGAGGGCACAGACACTTCCCACTGGCACCATTATGCAGGTGGCTTTCCTGAGGCTTTCTGCTCCAAATTATGATCTCCAGCCATATGGGGAACACACTCATCAAACACATACAGCCTTCAGAGCTGATCTCCCTCTGTACCCTCTTGTTTTAATGTGGCTCTGTTCCCCCACATGCCCCTATGCCATGTTTTTTCTTTCTCTGGCAAGAACACAGTCAGGTTTTACTGCTACAAAAACCCATAGGAGTTTGGGATTCAGACAGTATAGGGAATGTACTGTGCTTTTCACCACCAAGTGACCCCAGGCAGGCTGGGACCCTGTCACCAGGAGGGGAAGAGACTCCCAGCTGTGTCTGCCCCAGCTCCAAGAGCTAGGCTTCAATTTTCCAACATGGAGAATAACTTCTCTCAGCTCTAAAAGCCAGCCATGTAGCATGAAACCGTCCAAGAGAGAAAGATCCTGCAGCGGGAGAGCCCCAAGGCAGTGGGCTGTGGCAGCCATGGAGTTTTCCCACTGCTCCCAAGGCAAGGGGAGAGGGAGTTTCCCCCTGCAGCCTCCTCCCAGTGTGGCAAGGGCCATGGGTTCACACCTGACGTGACACAGCCAGGTGTACCCACCTGGATTTGCAGGGATGGAGGTGCACGGAATCCCAGCCTCCACGAGGTCTCACCACATCTGCAGAAGTTGTTCCAATAGCTGTCTGTGAGAAATAAATGAGAAATAAATGAGAAAACCAGTATTTTTAGTTGGTTGTTGGTTTTTTTGGGTTTTTTTTTAACATTTATTGGGAGGTATATCTAATGCCTAAGATTACGATTTCATTTTTTCCTCTGAATATAAATACATTGCCTATGGATATATCAGAAACACACAGTAATGCAACTATGAGTTATTTACCTGCTGGGGCAATGCTAATGAGTATTCTAGCAATGAAAATGGCTTCACTGGCTTGTAAAATATAAAACAGCAGGGAACTCACTGGAGAGCCCACAAGCATATGTCAATAAACTTAAATTATTCACAAGTACATAAGCCTCCCAAGACACTAGCTTCCCAGCCCCCTTTCATTTTCTCATTGTTCCTGACTGCCTCACATTTTGAGCTAAGAAAAAGACTAATTTTCTTTCTTCCTAAAGCCCATAGAGTTTTTTCAGAAGCCAAACAATCACATAAAAAACCTTTAGTTCAGATACAAACTGAGTATTTTATTGGCTAATACTTCATATATGCAATTGACACGCATTGCAGAGTGCAATAGCAATACAAGACAATTGTATCTAAGACCATAAACACCTGAATATAAATTACATTTTACCAGAGTGCTCTAGCAATGCACTCAGACACAGCACTGATACAATGTGCTCTCATTCAGATTGTGGCTGTTCTTTGTTTCTCTCCTCTACATCAATCCTGTCACTATTAACATCTGTAACAATCACTAACGACTCACATTTTGACACTTCCAGTGTACACTGCCAAGCACTACAGGGTGTTACAAGTAAAACAGAAGGCTCTAATCCCCACCAAAGGTCCTTCAGCCAAAATTCAGATCAATGTTTGGACTTTAACAAAAAAACACCCTCCAACACATTGGAATACAAGTCCAGGCATCTGTTGTCATCAAAAGATTGTGATTGTTGTATTTCATGTCCCTCTTCATTATAAATCCATTTGGCACCCTTTGTAACAGCCTAGCCTCAGAAAAAAATTATTTGATGTTCCTGTAGATGTCATATGTGCCCTGTGCTTTTACAATACTACTGTAATTCAACATTCATTACCTTTCCAATTAATGTACTGAATAATGCTGCAATATGAAATGGTCACATTTCACAATGAGAAAACTGAGCTCAGCTCTGTCTGCTTTAATCCTATTTTAATTTTATTATAATTCAATACCAGAATTTTTCTCCTTCTTGGCTGGATTATTGACACCCAAACACACACAAGGGAAGTATGTTTTGCATAGAAAATATATACTTTTTCTTTTCCAATTTCTTTTTCAATACCATTCAGATATACTTTCCTGCCTTATGATCATTACTGAATAGCTCAAAAGGAAAACTGAGATGACAGAAGTATTAACAGAACAGCATTTACCAATTACCATAAATGTAGACATCATAAATACCTACAACTGATGGAAAATAGTAAGTGTGAAGCAGATTACAAATACAGAAAGAACGTGATATCAAAACTGTGGTCAAAGAATGGAAAACAGCCTCTCATTTAGAAGCTAAATGATCCAATATATTCCTTAAATGTTGTGTGTCAAATACCATTCAAAGTTTTACTGCTGAGTACCATAATAATAATTTTTTAAAAAGCTAAAACATATAGAGTATAACATATAGAGATGGAAAATACATATACAAAATTGCTTCCTGTATTTATGATGGAAAGAATATATGGTGAGTTTCCACAATGAGGAACTTAATTTTACTGTTTGTTTGGTTTAGCTGCTGTCAACAGCTGCAATCTTTGTGAGCTACTGGATTTGACTTGGTGGATAACGCTACCATCTCAAAGCACCTCACAGTTCTTTTTCATCCTGAATGTGCTAAAATGCTTGAAGAAGGTACAAATTCTCCCTTTTTCCAGTGACATTAGATCTAGCTTTCTTCCTTGTTACCCCACCACATCATTTTTAACAGAACCAAACCTGTAACACACAGCTGCAAAAAAAAATTAGCTGCCCCTCACACTCAGAAATCTTATATTCATTCTTCAGTGCCCATCACTAGCTGGCATTACTGAGTATGTGAATATGCCCTGGGAAGAATGTGCAGATCAGACAGAAGGAATTTTAGAATGTCACCTATAAAATATTCCCTCAGACAACTAAACAGCCTCATTTTAAATAACATTGCTGGTCAAAAAGTCTGTTTTTAAGAATATTTAAGAGCAGTCTATTTAGAATCTTGAGATAAAATTTCTTCTTGAACTGTTTTGGAATATTTCACTGAACTTTAAGTGCACAGGCTAGCTATTACTGATCTATCAGTAATTCAGATAGCCTATTTTAAGAAGAAGTTCAACAAATGCTCCTGCTTCAACATCATCCTTGACCAAAGCCTTTTTTACTTCTGCTAATTGCTTAGCAATGATCTTGACCCACTGCTGCAGCAGGTACAGTGAGGCAAATAGCCATGGAATGCTGCTGCTTTTCCAAGTACCGACGTAAAGGTTATAGGGAACCTCATATTTATTTAAGATAGCTTTATGACTAGAAACTTTCATTTGTTTGGTGTTAACCCACTTCGTTCTGATACAGCTTGATTTTGTGATTTCTATTTAGCTCTTCCATCCTCGCTGGTACCTCACTTTTGGTTTACTTATTTTAAATGACTATTATTACAGCTTTTAATTTTGAAAGAAAATTCATAGCTCCATTGATCCTCTCTTCCCACCATGTGAATGCGAGTCTTCAGGACACTGGCATCTTAGCTAGTCAGCCTAAAGGACCAACAGCTGGAGGGTTTTGCACCATCAGTGAGCAGTGCACAGGTGACATTGCTGTAATAAACATGCCTAGAACAGGAGAAGAAAAGTAAAGGGTAATATGTTAGGAAAGACAAACAAAACAAGATTTTGTGGAGACCTGAATACAAAATGACAAGATGTTCCAAACTGTGCACTGCAGTTAAGCTGTGTTAATAATTCCCCTGTCACTGACAGACTTTTAGAAGGGGATTCTCGTTAGCAATGAATGGCTGGGAGCTTGTTGTGTTTACTATCAGCTAACAAAGTGGGCAGCAGATGCTCTCACAGAGTTCATTTGTGTCAACACCTCAAGTATCCAACACTTGAGTTTTCACTCTGGCCAAGGCACATCTACCACAAGCAATTATTTATCAGATACAAGCTGAAAAACTATGAGAAAGGAGACTGTAACCTTCTCTACTGGCTAAATTAGCAACTGTGTGCCCATTATCTACATATTCTTTCTCCAAGCACTTTTCCCTTGGATTCCTTTTCTTCGGAGATAAAGAAATGTCTCTGGTGAGAAAAGCAACCAGCTGCCAAAGCCTGATGCTCAACCAGCCTCTCAAGGGAAAACTGCAGCCTAAAAAGACACCCTTTTATGAGGCTGTTCAGAGTTAAACCATCTTGTGCACATTGGTCTTCTGGCTCCACCAAATCACAGTCATTCTGTTCTGGACAGCAACAGCTCAAAGCTCTCAGACAGACATCCAGGAAAAGTCCACATCCTGGCTCTGAGATCGTATGTACTACTCTTAAGCATAAAGTAACCCAAGCAAAACCAGGTAAATATAGATAACCCAGACAAAGGCTCCATTTCCTGTCATCTCAAACTATCAAAGAAAAGAAAAACAATATTGTTGAAAGGGAGAGAAAATTTTCACCACTGAGTTCTTTTATCTTTCTTCTTAAATAGATCAGCACACAGAAAGGAGCAAAATGCAACGACCAGACTTTCTGAAACTTCATTTTACACTATGAACCTGGAAATTATATATGAATCTCGTGACGTTAGAAATTAAAAATCAAAATGACACTTCATGATTGCTTTAAAACACCTCTTGGAAAATCACTCCTAACCTACTGAATATATTTCCAATCATTTCAGCAGGTTTAAATACTGCATATATATTCCACACAGGATTCTACTAGAAACAAGAAATCAAAGCTAGAAGTCAGCGTTAAAAACACAGGAGGCCAAAGCTCTACTGGTTGTTTAAGAGAGCCCAGTGGCCTTCAATGATACTAACTGCACAAGCAAGGACTGCTTGTGTAAATTAAGCCAGAAGAAACAGGTTTGCCAATTGCATGGATATTCAAAATTTTTAAATTGGATGTTGTCCTGGTTTCTATTTTATTTCATAGAAGTGAATGAAAAACAGCCTGAACATTACTGGGTTTTTTCTACAAAGGATGTTCACAGACCTTGCAATACACATCACATCTCAACTTCACTTCCAGCTTAGCTACTTATAAGCACACTGTGAATTTGGTAGCCAATTTCTGGCTCTGAGCTTCAGCAAAAACATTCTTCCAGCCTCCAAGAATATAAAGAACATATTTAATATAATGAAGAGGAAATTATTACCCTTGAGTCTAACAACCAAAGAGTATCATTTAAAACCAAAGACTAACTTTTCTCTCTTATCATATTTCAGAATAATTATTTTTTCCTGTAAGAAAAGATATCTGACAGAAGAATACACACATTTGCTTTATGTTTGATGTCTTCAATAGAATGTGAACATAAAGCAACCATGGGAAGTTGTTGGTCTGCCTTCCTCGCTCTGGCATATACCTTGTACAGCTGCAGAAGATTATAAAAGATGATAAGCAGCTGTGATACCAACCCAGAAAACTCAAAAGTGTGGCTTTTAACTGTAAGAGCTTTGTTTGTTGCAACCGGACACTGCTCTAAACTGCAGTCTACCTTAATCTGGGAGAGCCCACATTTGGGGTTTGTCTGAGATTCTAGCCTAATCCATGGCTAAAAAACACAGCTCAGCCTGTGGAGCATCTGGATTCTGTGAGTTGACTGTGTTCCATAGGCAACCCCGAGGGTTATTTATAAAACCCAAGAAGATCTGTGGAGGCACTCAGTCTACTGGATATTCACAGGAATCACAGAAGCCAAGATAAAATTCTTCTTTGTTTTATTTGGTGCTTAGTGCATACCACAATGGGGGATGTGCTACTTGCAGGGCACCTCTGCTAATCATACTACATGGGGCTTTACTAAATGGTGCTGGCTCTTGGGGTGAAATCAATTGAGATTCCTGAAGCACCATCCGTGTTTCTTAAACAACACCCAGCCTTGAAAATTATACATAAATATTAACCAGCTATCGATCTAAATTCCTGTCTGCCCAAGACAAAGAGCTACCTACCATTCACCGCTCTGGCAAAACACAAATTTACCCTTATGGAAAAGAATTAAGCCAACAGCACCATGAGTCTCCTGAGCTTTAACAGTCACTGGCTGGAAAGTGTGCCTTCCTGCAATGGCCTGGATCTGCTCAGCTGTTGGTGAGAATTCAAAGAATGCAGCTGTCTGCTTCACACTGGCAGTCAGGTTCTAAAAGCAGTACAGTGAAAGCGAGATGTGCAATATGCTTCCTCTAAAGAAGGGAGCTCCCCACTTGGGATGTGCATTGCCATCATCTACTAATTTCATTCACTATTTTCTATGTTGCATTTCTGTTTTCTGGAGCTCTGCTTCTGTATAGCCAGACTCAACTTGTGGCTAAAATGAACTTGATTTTGCTCTTTTTGAAACCTGTGCCATTTCCTCCTAATTTCAGCAGATTTCAAGGAATAGGCTCAGATGTGTTTTGGCTGTCAGTAAACAGCATCTGCTTTACCCTTTTCCCGTCTTCATATATTATGATTACAGCATTCTTATCTTCAATGTGATTGTTCCAGGTGACTGCAGGATCAAAACAGGATCCCCAGCTGACCGTAAAGAAAAGAAAAAAGCATTGATGTGACCTTTCTTTCTAACTAAGTACTTTTTTTTCTGTACAACTGAAGAATTGCCTTCTGTTGCCTTTTGGTTACATCAAAGCAGACAAAAAGAACACCCTGTCCTTTCCGTGGTACTGTCTGTACAAGAGAATGACAGAGGTTTGCTCTGAACTTTTGTAGGTAAACACATAAACATGAATCTCACTATGTGCTTCCCTTCTGTGACTACACTGTCATGCAAACATGTTTCAACAGATAAAGCCTGGCATTAGCCTAAATCTAAAATACAGGTTGCTAATGAGGTATTTGGCCTAATGTGGAGAAACATGAAAGAAACCAACTGCCATTTCATTAACACTGAACCTGCAGCATTTCCTCCAGCACTAAGTGGCAGAATGTTGACCCGATGCCATTGTCCAGCTACCATGCAATTCCCTCACCCTTTGCTGGAAGAGCAAATACCCAGAAGCAAAGCATCTTTTGGACATTCTCCCCTTCTGGCACTCAGCTGCCTCCTTTATTGTGACGTACGGCCATCAGGAAATTAATTATGGCACAGCTGTTTTCCCACTGGCCCCATTCAGTTGTTTTCAAAATATTTTTTTCTGTTGCTTTTTCAACTATAATCAGTATCTGTAAAAATGCAGATCTGTCATTAATCCAGAAAAGTAATCATCCCCAGAGCTGTAACTGGGGACTCTTGGCATATTGTTATGGAAATGGAAAAATGAAACAGCTGTATCTTTAGGGTTTCAAAACAGCACTACTATCTGGAGTGGGACAAAGAGGCCAGCAATTTTAGATCACTCATTTACCCTGGCAACCAAAGTGGGAGTATAACTAAACATTTTGCAACCAGTAACATACTGGGAGTTATAACATATTTTATTAATAAAGACATGCAGAACAAAATTATAATGCAATCAGAATAAGGACCTTATCACCACTTCTAAGGTTTATTTATATCATGAAGCAACTGTAGAAAGAAGTAACTGGAAAGACTGTAATATTGTCATTGAATACTATCCCATAACTACCTGGGACCTGAGAAATAGTAAGGAACCATTTGCCAACCTCCTGTCAGGAAAAGCTCCTTTAGAAAATCACAGCTGTTACAACCATCTCCCATTTTTCAATAATTTTCTTGAAATCCTTAAGAGACTGTAATCCTCAGAGAAGCATAAACACTTCTGAAAACACATTACACACATTAAATATTTTTGCCAGATAAATTTTATTTTTTTCCTGTCTCATGCAGGAAAAAATAACAGTAATACATGGAAAAAATCTCTATCCCTTAACCAATTATTCATTTCCTCTGCAGTGCATCTTGGAAGTGCTAAGCATCTGCCACTGTTCAGTGACCAAATACCAGAAGTGCTTAAGTTTTAACATCATGATTCTTTGCAAAGAGACAGCCAATGTCCCAGAGACACTGCTGCCACACTCATTCCCGTCATGACAGTGCATAGAAAAGAGTTGCATAAAAAAGGAAATCACGACATTCCAGCAATTTCAGAGCACTGCAACAGCTCTTTTTATGTCCTCACTTATGTCAACTCCAACACCCCTGAGGCTACTGTAAATTGTACAGGGAGCCCAGGTATCATGAGACTTCCATTGTCTCCAAGTTGTTTTCCCTCAGTGCCACCTGCTTGGGTGCAAATAAAGGACATGGCCCCACAATTAGTCTTGCACACTGATACTGTCAGAGAGATGAGGCTTGTTCTTGGAAAAATAAAAAAAAACTCACTGTACCTTTTTCCTTGAAAATGGACTTGGGGAGGCAATTATAATTCAGATATGTTATCAAAATCCTTAGAAATTGAATCTGTTTTATCCTCTTCAGAATTAAACAGAACCACAAGAGAGAAGATGTTTTTTACACAGGTGCAGCAATGATTTGTGAGAGCTGCCTGTGTGAAAGAGCCCCTAATCAGAAGCCATTAGTCATCCAAAATCATCTTCTTTCCCATCTCAGGAGAAATAGCCTTACTTGCTGCATGACTTCATTTTAATAACTTTTGTGCAGAAGTGCAGGAGAGAGAAAAATACAGTTTTAAATGGTTTGGCAATTTTGTTTCACTAACCTGGTATTTACCTGGATCTCCACATTTAATAAAATTGGTTCTGTGCTTACATGTATACTCTGGACAGTTGTAAATATCAAATCATTTAAAATCTAGATAAGCCATTTCATACCCACACCAAGAAACCCAGAGAACAAAATAAAACATGTCAGAGGTTAAAATGAGATGTCAGAGCCTTCTCATTGCAAAGTTTAATTCAATATAATAGTCATCAAATGACAACACCAAAGAACTCAAATTATTATGAACAAAGTAATGTTTTCCATTAATGAGATCGTCACCAGCTTTATAACTGTGACCTTCCTGACACTAATAACTGGAGGCAGAACTGACTCAACAATGCACTTAATATTTTTTTAATATATTCATAACATAGTCAGTGATAGAAAATGACAGTAGTTTTCCTGTCTTTTACAGTGAGACACATGGGAAAATTCTGGGTAGGAGAAGGCAGGAATTAGCAAGAAACTCCACTCGTTCTGCTGAGGGAAATGTTTGCCTCTCTCTGCTGTCCTGGGTCAAGTGCAAAGCGGAGTCACTTATTCAATGTCACTGTCCGTGCATGTCCTCAGCTGTGCCTGTAGCTGTGTCCATAAAGCACATGCCAGAACAAGTGCTAGAAGAGCTGTTCCCCCAGACACCTGCATCCCTCCCCACCCCTTACCCTTTGGAAGGCATCTTGCAGCAAAGCCTCCCCCATCCTGCATCCCATTCCAGCATGAGCCTGTGGCCAGTTCCTGGAGCTGCACCACAGAGCCAGCTTCCCCAAGGCTTCCACGACTCCCATTTGCCCCACTGCTGCTCTGCCAATTGCTGGCAGGACAGAGCAAGGGAACAGCGAGTTCACCTTGACCCACTGCACCCTCCCCGTGTCCCTGTGGGGAAGTGCTTGGAAGGCTTCCCACAGGGCCCCTGCGATGGAGCTGTGGAGCTGCCCCTGCCTCCTGCAGTGAGTCCCATGTGAATCCAGGTGCCAGATGCACTAACATGGAAAACACAGTGCAAACAGCTCATGCTTTTTGTGGAAAGTTATTCCCAGAAAGGAATAAATTCCACCCTATCTTACATAAAGGTCCTCAGATGCTTGGGTGGATGCAGCTGATACATGTCATTTATACAGTAATGTGTATATAACATGTACACATTATACAATGTCTTATAACACATTTATCATTTATATACCACCTAATATCATGCTTTTATATAAGACATTGTATGATGGATATCATTTATATCACTCTCTCATTTACTTACAAATCCATGCTCACATCTTCCAAGACAGACACAAAAGCAAATTTAATTTTAACAAAAAGCTACAGTTGATAAACCTAAAATTCCCAATCTCTAAATTCCCTAATGGCTTCTCAACTGCATGAGCCGTTCCTGGGAACTACTGATTCCTGAAGAGCCACTGTCTTTAATCCCTACTTCACCAATAGTCCTTTCCATCAGTTTCTCTCTCTACTGCACACACCTGAGTTGGGGAAAACCTTTAGTAGTTAGACTTTGCTGTAATTTAACCTTCATAATACTTAAAAAGTAAAAGGAATGAGGATAACATCACAGCTTTAAGAAACAAAGCTTTTGAATGGCCTCAATGCAAGTTCTTTCATCACACGTGTTCATGGCCATCTAAGCATGGCAAATGCCAGAGTTTGAGCCCAGCATGGAAAACACTCAAGAAGCTGGAATAGGAAGCCAGACATCAGGGACCCTCAGCTCAAGAGAGAGACCTGCAGAGACATTTTTATTTCTGCCTGGTGACACTATGGCTTGGTGGGTCCAAGTGTCACATCAAGGGGCAAGAGGGAGCCCAGCAATTTCTAGTTTCAGACTGAGGCAGGTAATCTTTCCGTTTGATTCTTTTTTCCTCTAGTCTTGCCTTTTTTCACCATGATTTGCAAGCTATAGGAAATTAGGGCAAGGAATCTACTTAGCACGGTTTTAAAATGTAGAAGTAAATATCCAAATGGGAAAAAATTCCAAGATATTTACTTGCAGATTGAAACCATGCTGCACTGAGCAAACGCATCATTTTCTCTCCCTCCTGCTTTCCCATTTCTTCTGTGAAACCTTCCATACAGGCTTTTCCACCAGAGTGCCCACCAGGTAACAAGGTGCTGCATTCCTCAGCAAACCATGGGGAGCTGTGTACCTCCTTTCCTACTGAACAACTGGCAGTGATATTTAGTAAAATATTCCCCTGCTGAGCTATCACAGACTGTCCGACCTGAGCAGTGTGAGACATCTTTTTTTTGTCTACTCATCCTTTGGCCTGAGCAGGAGAGGTTTACTGAGTTACTAAACCTCAGAGACAATCATGTCTCCACACCTGAACTCTTCCAAACTCGATGAGAAATAAAAGTCAGTGCCAAGATATGACAAATAACCTCTGTGTAGGGTCCAGCAGGAGTCTGGACCCAAACTCAAAGGGATTATGGGCTCCTTAAAACACAGATGCATATTTCACATTTTGTGCCTGCTCCTTCCTTTTTTATTTGGCCTCTTAAAAGTTCAGTGTTCTGTCTTACAGCTGCTATAAATTCACTGTAAACACTACAGGCATATTTCTTAAGCTCCTAAATACACTACAGTTTCTTTCCAGATCAGAACTTGCCAACCAATGCAAATTCTATATGCTAAATGAGACACTGACCTAGGACCCTCTCTGGTTAGAGCCAGAACTGCTACAATGATAATGCAATTAATTCCTTTCCTGGATCCTTGTTTTCTCCAACAACCCTGAGCTTCTGCTGCTTGGGTTGATCCTGTTCACTTAAAATCCTCAGAGCAGGAATTACTTTACTAAAAAATCCCACTGAATACAAGCAACTAAGTACTTGCAAAATACTTGCAAACCCAGCCACCAGGGAAAAAAGAATTGGAAAATTAATCATCCTGTAAGAATGAGCAGCAAAAATATTATATCTAATCTTACAAAACTCTAGTAGAAGAGGGGCAGGGGAAGCATTTTAAAAAGAAAATAAAGTCCCTATTAAGGAAAATCTGAAGAGCTTTTATTTTGGCAATTAAGTCAGTCCCATAATATGAGTTAAGAGTAATACGAGTAATAGAAGACAATGAAAATGAAAGGAATAAAATGAATGTGTCTTTACAAACAGACCATGTGAATCTGCTTGTAGATAGGGCTAGGAACTTTAGATAGGGAAGTAACAGAAGAAACTCTTAGTTCTAGAAAATGTTACTATCAACACAGATTGTTGCCCAGCCAAGGACACGTTAAATTCCTGATCCTAGAGAAGAACAAAGACTTAATGGAATTATGAATAGGTTTTTCTTTCTTGTATACAATGAAAGGGGAGGTGCATATTAGAGGGGAGCATAGAGCAGGCAATTTGGGAAGTCTGTACCTTCCAAGTACCTCAGCCAATGGGGAAAAGGGAGATGCAGTCGGGAACTTAGGATAAGAAGGGGGCTGCATCCCCCAACAATGTGAGAGATCCTATGGGAAATGCCCATGGCCTTTATTCAAATGAAGTTACAGAACTCCTCTGTCTCCTCTTTGGACATAAACCTCTGGTATCATAGATTAATTTTCCTGACACTTGGGAGACACACTGATTGTTTATTTCAGAGTTGCACAACCTGAGTGCTCCAAGGTATTCCACAAATCAAGCACGCCAACTATCAAAAGTTTTTATTGTTTATACAATTTAGCAAATTAAGAAATTAGTGTTCACTGCAATGGACATAGTTCTGTTATTAATTAGTCTTCTATCTTCTATTAGTTAATGACAGCCTCGCTTCTCATGCTAACCAGTCAACGTGCTCAGTCTTTCTCTTCTTTTGGGTCGGTGGTTTTCTTGGGTCCATGGCCATGAGTCAGTGATCACAATCCACCCCTGCCAAAAACTACCTTTTACCCAGTCAGAGCTGAGTTTGCTTTATCAGTTTCTTCCTTCTCTTGGGGGTTCTGCCGGATGTCTTTGCGGCCCATAAACGCTGCATTCTTTGTGTCCACTCAGCAGTCCATCCTTCTCGCCGGGCATTATTAACCTCTCCCGAGGTCTGAGGTTACTGAAGCATGTCGGGCCCAACACGTCATTTGTATTCCTAACACGTGGCCATCGCTTAGCGCTCGCCTGTTACCCGCTACCTGCCTCACGGATTAATCTCTTTTCTCGTTGATAAGGCCGGATATACAACAAATCCCACCCTTTCTTGAGACGCTTTTTCCACATCCCGCATCTTGCCACCCTCGCTGCCGGGCGGCCCTTGCGGCCGCGCGGGGCCCGTGACGGGGAGCGGCGGCGCCTGCGCAGCGCCGCGGGCGGCGGAAGGCGCCGAGCCCCGGCCATGGCGCGGCGCGAAGGGTGTGCTGCTGCTGGAGGCGGCGGGGCTGCTCGGCGCCCTCCTGCTCTACCGCGCCATGGACCGCAGCCAAGGTGCGGCGGGGAGGGCAGGGGGCCGCGCCCCGACGGGGACCGGGGACGGGGACCGGGCAGGAGAGGCTCCTCCGCGCGGGGCCCGCCGCGCACCGCCCGGGTTTTGTAGGGAAATGCTTCCGTGTGGGGTCAGGAGTTCGGCTTGGGTGAGTGCAGGCGCACAGGGGCGGCTTGTTGGGCGGCCCCCCTAGGATTTACCTGTGAAGAACGAGCTGCTCTTGTAGTTTTACAAACCCAAGCCCGCCAGGAGTCCCTCGGGAGGGGGGCAGCACACGACTACACCAGGAACAAAGAGGAATCATACGCGGTTTTATAGTAACGGCACCGGCCAGATAAGAATTTAAAAGGCACAGAGGCTGTCCACAAATGAGGCAGGAATTGCTCAGTCCTGTTTCAGGCATCTGTTGAGCCCCTGAAGGGGTGCCCCGGCTGTGTCTGTGTCTCGCAGCCTCTGCCATTTGACATTTCCCAGGCTGAGGACAGACCCGGCTGGCAGGAGGCGGCCGGCGTCGTCTCCCGGATTATTTAGCTTCAGTCCCTCAGGTCTCTTACACTTACACCTCCGTGGCCAGGTAACAGAGCACCCGTTATAATAAGCAAATAATAAGCCAAGCACCAGTTTGGTTACTACAAGGAGGTTTGCTCCGCAGAGCAGCGGCCTCACTTTGCATGCAGGGCTCTGCAGGGTGCAGCGCTGGTTCCAGAGATGTGTCCCTGCGGGAAGAGAGCCTGTCCTGCTACCTGCAGGGTCAGGGCGAGCCAAAAGGCAGCTGCTGCTGGGACTGGGAGGGCAGGAATCCACCTGTTTCAGCAGTGATGTTGTCTTCATACCATTTACAAGCTGAGCTTTACCTTCACATCACTTTGCATTTGCTTTCCAGGATCCAGATGATGTCGGCCTGTTAAATTTCAGCCATCTTAGCATTTTTATTAGAAAATACATATAACAAAAACATGGAGATGTTTTCAGCCTATCGTAACTTAGTGCTGAGCATTCATCTTTGGGATTTTTTTCTCCTCTTTTGCCATTTTTATATGCATTTGCATATTTTCTATAATTACAGTTCTGTAAGGTGCAGTGAGCCAATCTAACAGCTCAGTGAACTCAGAGTGAGGCTTTTACTGCTTTCTTTGTGTTAGTACTAGAATGGTTAACATCTTTTTATGAGCTGCTGTAAATAATTAAAATAGCATAAACATGTTGTAGTTTTATACTGGGTTGTCAGAGTGGCCCATGGAACGATTCAGTGAAAATCTAAATCTGCACAGGGAAACGGAGCGCTTTTCCCTGGTTTTATTTGCATGTCAGTCTATGAGAGGCATGCAGCTTCCTGTGAATCTGTAGCTTGGACTTGGATTATCACAATGGTGAGGAAGCTCAGAAAACACTGTGATGATGGGGTTGCACGTATGAGTAACCTGAATAAAGTATCTGTAACTATTTTTTAAAAATAAATTCCTATCACATTATTTAATGGCGGCTGTAACTAAAGAGCTCAAACAAATTTCAATAAACCAAACCTAGTTAGAAAAATAGTGCATTTAATTATTCATCTTAATATATGCTGAGAAGTAACTGTGATTTATCTTTCTTGTCAGATTTCAGATACACAATGCAGAAGAGGTTTCCATCAATTCTGGAAGGTGGGTTTGTAGTCATTGGATTCAGAAGGACGGCTGAAGCTTCTACTGCATCTTAATACATAAAACTGATCTTAGGATGGCTTAAAACTTTCCTCAGGAGACGGTGCACAAGTTTTTATTGTTACGGCATGGAGTGTGAGACTGTTGGATAGAGACCTCAGAGCGGGAGGGTTACACACTGAATAAAACTAGCCACAAAGGGCCAGCTTGTCAGATATGTCTAACTTAGAGCTGACATGGATTTTCCTGTTTTTCAGTTTATTACAAATCCAATGAGTGGTCTGGAATTCATGGCATAAGGGAGAATGACCAGATGACATGGTTAAGCAGCAAAAACTGAAGTAAGAAAGACATGATTAAATAAAAAACTGTTTAAGAATAATTATTTTTTAAATGTCCAGCTCATCGTCTTGATTTCTTGCCTTTGTACTTGTTTTTCAGCCCTCTGTGCCTGAACTGTTTCTTCCTTTTGATGATGCTTTTCACATCCCTGTTGTGAAGCCAGTTGTCACGCTCTATTTCCCACTGGATCTGTTTGACATCTGTAGGAGGAAAGGTGAGAAACAAGGAGCCGATGGATACCTCTGACCTGATGTGGCATACAGATGAATCATGCAGAAGTTAAAACTTGACTACTGTATTTATAAAAGTTAATAAAGTGCAAACTGCCTTTTTTTTGAGAAAGCTGTGGGTTTTTTCATTCACAAAACAAACCCTACCATCTCGGCTTTAGTCAATGTAATGCTAGACACATTTGCATTAGGAGCAGTGTTTGAGTACTCCTAACATTTTTCAAGTAACATCAACAAGACTTGTAAAAGCTTTATTCAACCAGCATATACGCATGTAATTCATTAGGATTATTTTGGGAAAATTACTTTCTGCTTCACTGATACTGCAAGGAGACAGGCCAGTAGGTAGGTAAAGACAGCACTACCTCATGCCTTCCCTTCCCAAGGAATCAAGGACGCTTTACCTGAGCAGAATTCACACAAATGCTTGACAAAGAGCATCCTGCCTGTCCCTGTTTACAGTGTGAAAGGGCAACGACAGCCTCTCCCTCCTCTCTGAAGCCTTATTCACTCCACTACTCCCAGTTAACACTTAGCGCTGGTCATCTCTCATCACCAGAGAAAACTGTCACATCTTAGTGATGTTGAGCTACTGTCCCTGCTGTGTGGTTTCTGACCCTGTATTCCAGTTAAAGGTGGTTCATCTTTTCACATACAGAACCTGCAGGGAAAGAAGTGAATTTCAGCACTAAAACTGCCTGCTACTTGCAGCATGTACTTACTCGCGTTATCTCTGTTGGCCATGGCGTTCATTCCGATGTTGTCAAACTTAGACCCAGCATTTTCATCCAGCAGATAGCCGAACTTTAAAGAGAGAAATTTTAGTATTCTGTTACAAAGCAACTGATAAAATGCTTGATCACTTTTTGTTAAGTCCTGATCCAACTCACCTCTTCTGCAGATGCCAGTATACCAGCATCCTGGAGTTTTCTCTTCTTTCCTCGCCCGGATCCTTCAAAGAAAGAGTATTATTAGACACAACTTCAAGTTCCCACAGACATTAAAACGAAGTTTTACCACGTTTTAAATTTTTAGAACTTTTCTTAATGAGATCATCTGAATTAGCTATGTTGGAAATCTTTGTTCCCCACTTCCCCTAAAAGATAAGAAAAAAAGAGTTCCCAACCAAGAATTAAATAGCACAAATCTGTGCATCAGGTGTAACAGATCCACAAACCACCAGTACAATTCCATCCTTCAAAATTCCTCCTTCAACTCTCATCTTTTCAACAGCAGATTGTTATTCTGAATTATGCTGGTTGGGGGACAACCTCCTTTTCATTTATGGTTCATTCAAATCTGAACCTAGATCCAAAATGTGATGATCTACTGTAGTAAATCCCTCTACTCCAAAGGTTTTTGGACTATTTTATTTGCATTAAGCTTTCACGTCAGTGTTTTCTTACCTTCCAGTGATCCTGCAAAATTCATATCTTTCTTTTTCTTGCCTTTTTTACTGACGGATTTCAGTTGCTTGTCATTGTTTGAGTCTGATAGGAAAAAAACCCAAAACCATCAGTCTCCAATTTTCACATGTGCATGTATTGGAAGTGCAGCAGAGACTAAAATTCCTTTTTAGGTATACTTGTCATAATGGTCCAAGTCTTTAAAAGGCAGTGCACGTAACCAAATCTAGTATTTCCTCCAGCTAGACAATTAAAAATTGGTCTGTGGTGTGGTGTTTTTTACGGTGTTTCCACAGCACCAGAGGGGAGTCATACTATGATACATAAAATACAAAAGCTAAAAGCAGATGTTAGGTAAACCTCAAACGTCTGGTGGTAAGTTTGGTGAAATAATAATCTCATGAAAGATTGTGTTAACAACAGTTTACCTCCTTTACCCTCAGTAATCTTCCTGTGAACTTTAGTTATTCATTGAAATACTGCACTGATCTCTGCTTTTCCAGCCACGTGCACAGTATTCTGTGTAAACTGTGCTTTTCAGGTGAAAAAATAAAACCATGCATGTACAACAATCAGTTACTACTACAGTGGTAATAAAAACTTGAGGTTTTTTGAGCTGTATTGCAAGTGTAAGCTGTTACTTGTGAGACAGCCATTTCATTAAAAGTTAATTCATCTTACAAAAATCAGCATTAACTATGTCGAAAGAAATACAAAAATTATCAATGACCAGATTTTTAAATTTTTCTCCTTTAGCTCTTAATATTTCTGCCTACTGAAGCCAGTTATTTGTCTATAAAGCTACTGTTGTTATGCAATTTTCAGAATGAAATAAACATGTCTCATTTGGAAGTTTTTTTACCCAGATGCCTAATTCCCACTCTTGCCTAGGAGATTGTGCCAGGAAATGCTTCTCTTAAGATTTCATTGTACAGAGAAGGACTTGCCATTTCTTTGCTTAAAAGCCAAACTTCCCACCTAGGTAACTAAACTGGAATTTGCATATGTAGTTACATATTAGATAACCTATTTTTAAAGCTTTTTCTTCTTGTTTTTCAGTAACAAATGGCACTTTACCTAGGTCGTTATCATCTTCAGACACATCCATAAATACACCTCCCTCTTCATCCATATCCTCTTCAAAGTCTTCATCCATACTTCCTAAGGAGACTTCCTCATCATCCAGATCGCTGAAGTCATCTTCATCATCAGAATCCTCCCAGTCAGCACCAGATCCCTCACCACCTTGGCCTTTCTTTCCGCCTTTGGGATTTTTTTTTATATTACTAAAAGAAGATGTAACAAGCTTAGCACTTCATCTGGAAAAATATTTTTTGCATCTAGATGACATCTATCTACTGGCAAACACTATATTAGAAAGTTCAACATCATTGCAAACTACTGCAAATGTAGGCTGCAACCTAAAATATATATATTATACACTCAGGTATGTTTTCAACATTAGTATAGGCAGTTGTATTATAAAAGTCAACCATTTTAAGAAGTTCTGGAGAGAATCCTATTCTGACATTAGCAGAAATTACAACTTCAGTATTTTATCTCCTCTGTGTGTTTGCTCCTTTGAAAAACACACAAACTGCTCTATTAAACACCAGTCAAGATCACAAAAATGCTTCAGGTTTCACTAGGAGTTTAAACTTTAATTCTGCTGTCACCTCAAGGGAAAAAGTCTCTGTGCAAAATCAAATGCTGCATTATAGATACTTTGAGTAAAACAGAAGCTACTTAATCATTTACAATTAGACTCAATGAACCTAAAGGCCCTTTCCCACCTAAATGATGCTATGATTAATGAACTGACTTCAGGAGAACAGAGCTCTTTGACTGCATCTCACAAAGCTAATTAACTGTGTTAGGCCCAGTTACAACCAGTCCTTATGGCAACAATGCCATTACGCCTCATTCTGCTTTTGTACTTGGTAATTCTCAAATAGAAACCTGAGACAATGAAAAACAAGATTTTACACTGCTCACTGGGTCACTCCATTATATAAAATAATTAATTAATTAGTTAATTAAGATAAACCAATACCTCAGGTCTCATTTAAGACAGCAAACATCCATGTAAACATCCCAAGGTCATCATGAACTATTATGGGACATGCAGAAAACCTGCATTTCTCAGTGCAAAACTGTTCCTGCCTTTTTTGCAAGGTGATATTCTGAGTGGTTCTGAAAAAGGTCTATCTAGTTTCACAGAGTAAAACTCTCTGTAGATATTAAAACAAGAAGAGTAAGAACTAATCTGAAGTCTTACCCAGCAAAATCAAGGTCATCCTGATCAACAGCAGCATTATCATCAGCTTCAAAAGCATCTAGGGAGAAAAAAAAAAAAGTTCTTACTACAAAGAAATATGCAAGTCACTGTGTCTAGCAAGTACATGGACCTTGCTGGAGCAAGTCCAGAGGAGGGCCACAAAGACAACCAGAGAGCTGGAGCACCTCTCCTAGCACTGAAGTTGTTCAGTCTGGAGAAGAGAAGGCTTCAGGGTGACCTTATTGCAGTCTTCCAGTACCTAAAGGATGCTACAAGAGAGCTGGAGAGGGATTTTTTCCAAGGGCATGTAGTGATAGGACAAGGGGGAATGGCTTCAAACCGAAAGAGAGTTTAGATTAGGTATTAGGAAAAAATTCTTTACTGTGAGAGTGGTTAGGCACTGGTGAACAGGTTGCCCAGAGGAACTGCAGATACATCCCTGAAAGTGTTCAAGGTCAGGTTGGATGGAGCTCTGAGCAACCTGGTCTCGTGGAAGGTGTCCCTGCCATTGCAGGAGGGATGGAATGAGATGATCTTTAAGGTCCCTTCCAACCCAAGCTATTCTATGATTCTAGCATTGCAAAATATCTAATTTTCAGACATAGGGGCATTATTTTAAGCTTCTGAACTTAAGAAGCAAATTCTCATTAGAGACACTAACAATAAAAGACAAATGCAATTAGTAACAGATTCTTGTCATAACTAAGACCGCATTAAATGAGTCACTAAGAACTCCGACAAAAGAATGTAGAATTCTCTCAAAATACTGTACAAAACAGTTATGGAGAGTTAACTGGAACTTTTTTTTAAATACATGTAAGTAAAATTTGAAATAATAAAATAATGGATATTTTCTGGTACACTAACGAATTTAAATTCTGGAACAAATCATACACTAATTCCAAAGCAAAGTACATGCTACAGGAAGAGCTGAAGCTACTGCAGAAGTTTGCCAGTGGCCTTGCTGAACTCATAACCTCATGAAAAATGTTAGAAATGATGAGAGAAACTGTAAGCAAGAAAAAATAGAGGCAAATGTTACATGCTGCTAGAAAAGGTTACTCAGACTACATTAGGAAGAGCAAAAGGGCATGAACGGCCACTCATGAGTGTAAGTTCAAAATCAGACAATTTCCAGCCATTTAAACAAGCTGACTACTGCAGTGGTGGGAGCAAGGCCTCTTTTACAAACAGCCACACAGCTGGCTCACACAGCAGAGAGTAGGACTGCTGTCTGCAGGAGCACAAAGCCAGTTTTCTCCCACACCCATATTCCTCTATCTGATTCTTTTACACAATATGAACTATAAAAAGGATAAATTAATAATTTGAAAAATCCAGGAATAGTGGGATAGTTACTGAAAGGAAGAACAGCCTTACCCAATGCTCTTTCAAATTCATCATCATCCACATCTTCCACACTTTCTTCATCATCCAGATGCTTTTGTTTCTCTCTCTTCTTATCGAACTTCGAATAAAATCTGAAATAATATATTGCTCTCAGACACAAAACTCCAGGAGATGATCTTTATGACTTTTTAAATAAAAAACCTGCAAATTGTTTCCCATGTATGTTGGCAGTTGAAATCTGTAAGTGATGTTTCAAATACACCTAAAATCAAGAGATTTTTACTTCCTTTGTTTTTCAAAAATCAGTCACTACTGCAATATTTAAAACAATGACATTTCACTGGCCGAAGGTGGCAGAAGTTATTTTTAACATAATGAATTTATAAAAGAGCACAACAAAGGTGTAAAAAGCTGCCTTAGACTGAGAAGGAAGAAAGGATCAAATTCAACTTGAACATAATCAGAAAAAAATAAAGAAGACATTCACCCGTAAAGTTTTATTAAATTTTCTCACACAGCCCTCTTCTTTTGGGTCTTAGTGTTATCTTCTGTCAACTGTTTTCACCTTCATTTCATGTTAAAGAACCGCCAAACAGAGAAGGCAATTTTGACCATATACAAATCTTTGCCAAATGGATATCACTTCAATTTTAGTACTACAATTGCATTTTTATATCATAATCTCAAAGGAAATTCAAAGAAACAGAAAGAACTATAAGTAATAAAAAAATAAATACTCTGAAATGTAGCTCCTCTGACTTTCTTTTGCTTTGTTCCATTTTAATAAGCTTTGATGCTAATAATATAAGCTATATTCCAGCTTTCATTATATATACACCTCTGATGCCTAAGAATTACAATCCACAAGATATTCATCAATACCCATTACTTAAGACTTCTCTATTATAATGTCAGCTTACTTTATTTACTTAAACTACAAACCCCAATTGCCTTTGTTCATAGGTGATATTTTTTCCTAAGCATTTAACATTTAACAAATCTTAAAATTATGTCCAAGAAAAGTACTATTATCTTAAGTCACTCAAATTAATCAAAATTTGCAAGCACTTGAAATACCAGAGAATATTTACAAAATGCAGTTTTAATAGCATTGCATTAAAAAAACACCACTTAAAATGAACATTCACAAGTATTCCATTACCTGTGAAAGAACACTTCATCCACTGGGATTTTGCTTTCATCTTTGGCCCGGAATTCCTTACTATTGACTGCAAAACAAAAAAAAAACCCACTGATTTTACCTCAAGTTGAAATGCTGGTTATTCTTTCCAGAGGTTAAGCAGCACACACAGACAGAAGAAGAGTGTCCTTCATTCAGTAACGGGGAGTTTATCTGAAAATCTTTTCAAAGTAACACAGTGCATATACTGTACTCCAGTGTGAAGTATGGAAAAGACCCTATGGAAAAAGTCAAGTGGCACATCCCTAATCAGGTTCTCAGTTATGTATTAGCAAGGCAGAGGGATGCAATCACCTAGAGCTAAAACAGTAACAGGAAACAAAGTAGGGAGTCAGATGAACTTGCTGCCATGACCTAAAACACTGTCATTACTTCCACCCAGCACTCCCTGGCAGGAGATATGCTTGTCAGGAGCTGCGGAACAGGACGATGCAGCAGCTGAGCACATTGAGGAAGGGATCAAGCCTCAACCTGCCTCCATTTCTGAGGAATTCAGGCAAAATATGACACTGCAACAGCACATCAACTAAGGTAATGACCAGGTTCCCTGTGAAGGAGCTTTTTAACCTCTCACATTCCCCTTCCCTCCTCCTCAGAAGTAAAACAAAAGAAGAAAGGCTACAGATTATCTCAGTGGGCACAGAGTATAATAATTTCTAGGTGACATGGGTCCAAGTTTCTGAAACCACATCAGCACACTCACAGAAGGACTCTTCAAGTGGTAGAAAGTACCAGAGGATGCAATCTCAGCTCCCTACACCTCAGCAGAGATCAGCTACATGCAACAACTGAAGCCATATTAATATATCCGTATTTTTGTATCACGTTTCATTTGTAAGACATTTGAATTCCCCAAATTCTGTCCTAAATCCTCAGTCTACCCCTTCAACTCAGAATAAACTAAAGAATGTGACAAAGTGTATAGGCTAAAATTTCTATATTAAGCTTTACCAGCTATAAAACCAGGCATAAAAGTACAGTAGTACTTACTAATCTGCGTAACTAAAACCTCTTTGCAAATAACAGACCCAAAGATGGTGGAAAAGCACATCCCTGGGAACGCTACCGAGACTCTGACACAGAAGATGTGCCACAGTCTTCTGTCCTCAAGCAACACGTTTTACTGAGAGTTTGCTCTGTTTTTTAACTGCTGGTTCTTACACCAAATCCTACTCTTGATTATTGGAAACAGTTGGGACTGGACAAAAGGCAGCTTATTTCTGGAGGCAGGAAGACTCTTTGCAAAATAACAGTGCCAAAGATACCTTACACCCATCCTAACAACAGCTGCAACTATGGCATTGTATGGAGTAATCCATATCACTTAATGAAAAAACTTAATGTGATTTAAATAATTATCTAGATCAATTTTCTGGTATTTTAAGCTATTTTTCAATCATAATAAACAGAATAAAAATGGCTATAGAATAACTGACTTTCTCTACATCATTTTTTCTTCAAATGATTCAATAGATCCAAAGTTCCTCCTGTGCAGATTCCATACAACCTTACAAGAAGATGAGGTCTAATCCTGAACATCAGGCATGACCACTGCACTCCTGATGGATGGCACTTTCTTTTATTGCTAAGACAAACAGCATAGACAGTGTAGATGACACATCTACATTAACCAACCAAGGATTTTTTAGTCATCATAATCTTAACTGACTTAAGGGGCTGACTTACCTGCAAGATTCTGCATATCCTTCATAAACTGCTTCTTCTTCGGCTGCATTACCACACTGCTGGTGTTTTCTGTATCAGAGTATAAATCAGAGAGGAATTTTTATTTTATGGCTATTGATACAGAACTGTTAGGAGTGGCTGATAGACCAGTGGGTCGTGCTACCATCCATATAATGACCTCAAGAGGCTGGAGAAACGGGCTGACAAAAACTCTTGCAGTTTAACAAGAGGAATGCCAAAGTTCTACACTGAAGGAGGAACAATCCCATGCACCAGTATACACTGGGGGCTGCCCAGCTGGAAAGCAGCTTGGCTAAGAACACCCTGGAAGTCCTGATGGACACCCAGGTGACCGTGAGCCAACACTGTCCTTGCAGCAAAGAAGGCCGATGGCTTTCCTGGCACTTTTAGACCACACCTGGAGCCCTGTGCCCAGGTCTGGGCTCTCCAGTATAAGGCAAACATGGGCATACTGAGAGAATCAAGTGAAAGGTCACTAAGTTAAGGAAGGAGACTCCACCTGAACACCTGGAAACACTTCTTCTGAGGGCAACTGTGCGCTGGCACAGGTTGCACAGAGAGGCAGAGGAGTGTCCAGTCTTGGAGACATTCAAAAGCCATCTGGAAAGTCTGTTCTAGGTGTCTCTGCTTGAGTCCATGACTTCAGAGGTCCCTTCTAGCCTCAGCCATTCTGTAGTATCTACGTCTCCTTGTCCCTTGCTTATTCCTGCCAAGTGAGCAGTTCTGCACTGCGGGTGTGATCCCACTCCTCTGTTCCACCACATCCACCCCAAATACTTGACAAGGCACATCTGAGAGAATGAGAATTTGGACAGCACCTATAACCAAGAATACATGGTAGATCACAGAGAAGTGCCTACCTTTGCCTTTGCTGAGTTTGGGATTTCTGTACACAAAGCGATCCAAGAATCTCATTAACGTGAAATCCTGCAAAGGGTCACCAGAGTACTGGATGTGATTTCCCTGAAGGACGGAAAAAGCCAAAAACCATTAAAATCTTCATTTTAGAAAAGCACCATCTAAACACAGAGGATTCAATCAGTTCAAGAACAACATTCAAACATACTTTAAAAAGATAAAGACTTGGGGATACTATGCCACATAACCCTGACCAGGTTCTTCTTTCTGCAATTTCACTATTTTCTGAACTAAACCACACCTCCTTTACTTTGTTTCAGTGATAAACTGCTTTGCAATTTACTGTGCTAACAGCAGTTAATACTCAACATCATTTCAAGACCATATATTCAAATAAAAAATAAATCTTTTAAATACATATTTGTGAAAGTTTGAGTGGTTTTGGCACGGTAGCACAACAGTAGTTTTTAAAAAATTGATCCTGTAGTAGGACTCCCCCTATTTAAAAAAAATAATGAAAAGATATTAAAAAACTCTAATAAAGCTTTGAGAATCATGTAACACCTACATTTCTACCAAAATAAAACTTTTATGAGCAGTCCCCTTTACATGTAACATTGTAATTCCACGAAAAGCTTGGCATTTAAAAATATGGCAGAGTTCTGCAGAACTGCTAGTTAACCACAAAGTGCAAGGAGACTTTATAATGTATTTTTTTCAAATGATAAAAGACACCTAATGTAAAATATCAAACTTCAAAGCAACAAGCTAGTAAAAGCACTTACTTCTAGAATTGTTTTTGCAAACAGGGCCACAGACGGATGAAAATGTTCAGAAAGCTGAAAAACATGAGTCATTCATTTATTTCTAATTAAAAAATATGCTGTAAGACCACCCTGTGACTTATCAAATAATAGACACACATATAGTAGTGCACGGCTGATGAAGCACTTCAACAACTGAAGAATTTTAAGTTCTAACCTTTCATTTGCATTAAATATATTTTCACTTACCATTTTATTTAAGACAACACTAAAAAGCTTTAATGACCAAAGATAAGATCCAATAGTGAAAAAAATATTAATATTGTCCAAATCTCCACTTTAAAAATTCCTATACTCAAGAATATCAGTATTGTATGGAACATATACAAGCTTAAAGCTGAACAAAGTGTTAGCTTTAACTTTTCTGTTGTTACTCAAGTAGTTACTTCAAAATAACCGAGTTCTTTTTCCTCTCTGTGTACAAGGGCCACACTTATAAACACAGCAACAGCAATGCAAGAAAGTCCTACCTTCTTCAGTTCCCAAAGGCTTGTACTTTCAGCACCACAGTATAAAGGACTTCGGTGCATAGGATCATAAGAAGCTCCACTCTTCCTGCCTGAGGGGTGGAGGGAAGCAAAACAATTTTTCTCAGGCAACTTTACAAGAGTATTACTCTCATTTTCCCACAACAGTAATGCTGCCCATCACTCCCACCTGGACATGCCAGGGTTCATCTGGCAGCAGGAAAAGGCTGTATTCAACTGCCCTTCACAGTGTATGATCAGGTGCTGAGTTCCTGCCTGCTTCCAAGGAAGGCCCTGAAAAGCCCTGGCCTGTTCCAGAAGCCTTCAGGGAGGAGTGAAACTGGGCACAAGTTCAAAGCTGGACAAACTGTTCTAGCAGCCCTCACAAGCCAGAGAGCAGCTATACATCCTAACCTTGGCTACACTGCTCAGAACGTGTTTGAACATGGAAGCAAAGAATCCCAAGCCTGTTAACAGCTAAGGCACAAATAATGTGTTTATTACAAACTGCATCAAGTGAAATACACGAGTCATAGAGTCTCTTCATTGCTGCTGAGGTAACGGATAAATTGCTCTGACTGGCTGCCTTCAAACAAACTTAAATTTAAAAACTAAATTAATGTTTTAATCACTTAATTTTACAACAACTCTCGATCAACATTTCACTATTATGGTCTATTAGCTGTTAAATTATATATTTTCTTGCTGATTTACCTCCCATATTCAGATGATGCACCCACGAGGCTGATGAATTTGAATTGTTTGTTTTAGCAGAACTTTCCATTGTACTTTTCTTTTCATCTTCTACTTCTTTGTCAACGTCCACAAATTTTTCCTCATCCTCTTCAGCCTCTTCTTGATCCTTAAAGCACTCTTCATCATCTGACTCCTAAAAAACAAAAAACATTAGCAAACAGCTTTTCCTTTCCAGACTTACTCTGATTTTTTAGGAAAATGCACATAAAGTTCTTGAGCTTTATAAAAATCTAAACAAATGATGGTTGATATTTAAGAAATAGAGATTTTTTTTTCTTGATATAGCACCTAAAATTGAACTTTACTGCTTAGAACACACAACTGTAATGGTCCCCCCCACCTCAAGGAACATCTTAGCAAATGGTTACTAATAAACAGGTTAGAAAAAGGTGCTTATGAAAACAGCTCTTATTGGAAAAGCAGTGAGATACAGAAATCATCTTATACCACGTGATCCTGTAGCTGGACCCTTAACTCTGGTTTTACTTTCAGAAGCTCAGACAGAAGGTACAGGGTTCCACAAATGAAGGGTGGCATTTGTCCACAAGTGACTTGAAGCAGCCTCTTCACAAAGGCCTTCACGCGCCGCAGCACAACATCTGCCTTCAGAGACTTATAGACAAGATTTAGAAACATGGATGGCTTTGAGCACGTTGCTAAAGCAGGATCTAGAAGCTTCCTGTAGGACACATAGGAGAAATTTTGCTGATTGTCACAACGCACACAAGAGAACAACTGCTATTAACATCAACTATCTACATTTTTCAGAGTGCCATCTAAAAAACTAGTGACAGTTTGCTCCGCAGTACTCAAAACCATTAAGATCAATCCTGAACTGTCAAGACATATTTCTGGATATATATGAGACACTGAAGATTTAAAAAAAAATCAACTGCCTCAGTAAACAAAATACTGCAGGAAAGTAAAAAGAAACTGAGTTCAACTGAAAATAATTTCAAAACTAGAGGCATTCAGTGTTAAGAAACTAATCTTATTTGTTCATATGTTTAAAAAAATAGAAATCAAATGGTTAAAAATCAGCACACTTCACAATCAGATCAGACATTTGTACTGCAAGTTCATTTTCTACTCAATTTTTTTTCCAGGCTGCCAGGCACAGTAAGGCCCTTAAGTACACTGCACATTCTCAGGGAACCTGAATTCCCTTTTTAAAAAACCAGTAACTTCCCTTTGGTCATCTAAACAGAAGCCTGTAAGGATCCTATAAAGAGTCTAAACAATCAGCTAATACAAGAAAAAAGCAGTACTTTTAGAACACAAGGCTTTCCATCTACACAAATTAAATAATCTAAAAAATTTAACATAATATTCCTCCTCCTCAAAATAAGGGAAAAAAAAGGAAACAAGATTTTTGGCTATTTACAGGCGTAATTTACAGGCCTAATTACTTTACAGGCTATTACCTGTAAAGGTGATTTCAGAAGAAATAGTTATTAATTCGTTTCAAATAACATCTGGAAGTAACACAAGGCACCACAAGCGTGGCAAAGGATGAAATGCACATGTATTCTCAGGACCTATTACTGTCTTTTGTTTTTATCCTTACATTAAATTAAAGAAATCACATGCATTTTCTTCCAGCTCCTACAAAACATCAGAAATTGTAGCAAATGAAATACAAAACTAGCAAGATCTTAAAAGCAAAGTAAGTGCTTCTACCTCTTAAAATGAAATTTATATAAAAATGCAAACTTGCCACTTACTTGTACAGCGCTGCATAGTACCTGTCTGACACAGTCTGCTGAGAGTCCATCACTTGAAACAGCAACATCAGAGCCTGGACACTGGTACTGAAGTTCACAAGATGCAGAACTTTGAACAAGGTGTTCATTTGCTCTTTCACTTTCTCATCACCAGTCTCAGCGTAAGGGTAAGCTCTGTTTACCCCGCAAAGAAGAGCACTGAGCATTTTGGATTCAACATCTTTTTTCTTAATACAGTTCCGGAAAAAGCAGAAGTACAAAGTTATCAGCTTGTTAGCCAATGCACTTTCCTCATGACTGAGGACTATCTGATTTAGAAAGCAGATAGCATAATACTGAGTTTTCACGTTGATGTTTGAGCGGTACAGAAGCCTCTCCACCTCATTGCACACTACTCCCTTCATATTGGGGTGCTTGTGAAGTAATGTCTCTAAGAGATAAGAGGCTTTGGTGGCGATCTTGTTCTGAGGGTCACCCAGTTTATTCACCAGCAGGACCAGCAGAGCTTTCTCCTGCTCGGGCTTGTTACAGAGCAGCTCGTGGGAAACCGCCAGCGCTCGGGATTTCGTGGCTGTCAGGCAATCATGGCTCATTGTTTCCAAGGCCTGCACGAACTCTGCTATCTGCAGCTTCAGCTGATGCTCGAAATACCAGAGTATCAGCCGCCTGTCTCTGGAATCCTTGTTGCCACTCGACATCTGTACTATGTTGTTAAGCGGTCGCTGAGAGAAGGACCGCAATTTTCGATTGTCTGGTAAGATATCTGTAATGAGAAGCTCCTTGAAGGTATCTAAAGCCATAAGGCTCTGCTGCCTGCTGCCCTTTTTCTTTATGAGGTTTATCAAGTTCTCAACAAATTGTAGACTGTGGACAGCACTGTCCTGGATGAGAAGGGTCATCGCTGCCATCCTGTCAGCCAAGGTACCCGAGGACACAACAGTTTTAATCCATGCAGAAGAGGCCCCCTTCTGATATTCTGTTTTATTCTTAAACAGGTCTGTCTCATGCTCATACAGCTTTTGGGCCAGGGCCTTATACTTGGACAAAAGTGTCTGGTTCTGCGGCTCTGGAGAGAATTCATTGGTGTATTCTAGATCATACCACTTACCCCCCGGTTTGATCAGGATTGCTTGCCTAGCATGAAATTCAAAATCTTCTTCCAGTTTTTCTTTCTTTGCTGAAGCCTCTTGGCCCTGATCACCGCCGGCCTGCTTCTTTTTGCTGTCTTTCACACTGCTTGCCTTTTCCTTTCCTTTTTTTTCTTTTTTCACCTCCAGCGAAGGACGATTTGTTTCCTTCTTGCTCTTCTCTTTCTTTGGAGGCTTCTCTTTCTCCTCGCTGCCACCACCATCCTCATCCCCCTCCACCACCAGGCAGCTCTTTGCATACTTGCTGAGCCCCAGGGAGCTGACGAACGCCTCCAGCTCCCCTTCCTTCAGGTCATCGATCGTGTCCTTCTTGCCGCCGTCCACCATCTCGACCTCCTCGTCCACGGCACACAGCATGAGGTAATCTTGCTGCAAAGACAGGGCACAGCTGTCACGGGCAGATCTGCTGCAAGGTTTGCCAAGACTCCCAAGGGTTTCCCACTGAATCCCTGAATGGTTTGGCTTGGGAGGGACCTTAAGGACCATCCAGTTCCAAGCCCCTGCCATGGGCAGGGACACCTTCCCCTAGACCAGGTTGCTCAGAGTCCCGTGCACCCTGGCCTTGGGCACCTCCAGGGACTGCCAAGGGACTGGGCATGCACAAGTTCTCTGGGCAACCCGTGAGCAAAAAACTTGTTCCCAACATCCGCGCGGGATCCCGCACACAAGAGCCCCTCCCGGCATGAAGGATCCCGGCCGCCACGTGCTCCCGCTCCCTCACCTTGGTGCCGCCGAGGCGCAGCACCTCGTCCAGCGTGAATTCTCCCGCATCTCCGCCTTCTGCTTCTTCATCACCGTCTTCGTCGTCCTCCTCCTCGCCGCTGTCGCCCCCCGCCTTCCTCCGGTCGCGCACGCCGAAGTCCCAGAGCGCCGCCGCCATGGCCGCCCGCCGGAAGGGCTCCCGCGCCCTCGCTGACGCGAATCCGGCCCGTGCCGCGGCCTCCGGCGGGCGGCCGGGAGCGGGCGGAGAGCGGCAGCAGCAGGAGGAGGAGCGAGAGAAGCGGGAGCCGTGGCTGCCATGGTGCTGCCTCTCCGTGCGCTCCTGGCGGGCCGCCGGCGACTCCCTCGTCCCGTCGCCGCTGCCCGCGGCGACCGCTGGGCCTCTCTCCTCCCTCCTCTCCCCGCAGCTCCGGCGGCGGCGGCGCGGCTCTGCTCGGGCGAGGCGGAGACGGCCGGCGGGGACGGGGCGATGCTGCGGCACCTGGCGCGCAAGCTGCGGGCCAGCGGGCCGGTCACGGTGGCCGAGTACATGCGGGAGGCGCTCACCAACCCCGGGCAGGTGCGGCGGGGCCGGGCTGGGCCGGAGGGGCTGTGCCTCGGCCCCCGCTCACCGCGCTGACCCCCGGTCCCTGGGCCGCTTCCCCCTCGCAGGGTTACTACACGCGCCGCGGCGGCGTCGGCGAGAGCGGCGACTTCATCACCTCGCCCGAAATAAGTCAGGTGTTCGGAGAGGTAACGCGCTTCCTTGAGCCAAAAGATATTTGTTTTACTTTAACTACTCGGGCCTGGCTGGAATCCTGGTGGACAGCAAGCCATCTATGACCTACCAGTGCGTCCTTGTGGCCAAGAAGGCCAATGGGATCCTGGGGTGCATTAGGATAGATATTGCCAGCAGGTCAAGGGAGGTGATCCTTCCCCTCTGCCCAGCCCTGGTGAGGCACATCTGGAATGCTGAGTCCAGTTCTGGGCCCCTCAGGACAAGAGAGCCATGGAGCTGCTGGAGTGGCTCCAGTGGAGGCTTACAGAGATGATTGATTGAGGCACTGGAGCATCTCTCTTGAAAAGGAAAGGCTGGGGGAGCTGGGGCTGCTCAGCCTTGAGAAGAGGCACTGAGAGGGGAGCTCATCAATGTCTGTGAGTATCTGCAGGGAGGTGCCAGGAGGATGGAGCCAGGCTCTGCTCAGTGGTGCCGAGGAATAGGACAGGAGGCAATGGCAGAAACTGATGCACAGGAAACTCCACCTGAACATGAGAAAAATCTTCACTGGCACTCAGTGCCCAGGGACGTTGTGGAGTTTCACTCACTGGAGACACTCAGGAACCATCTGGACACAATCCTGTGCCATGTGCTCTAGGCTGACCCTCCTTGAGCAAAGAGGCCCAATGTGGTCCCTTCCAATTTCCATCCCAACTGATTTCCAAGCCAGTGTTCAGATACCTTATCAGTGTCAAAATACTGGGGTAGCAATGATAAGGTTCACGTGATTTCCCAAGAGAAAAATTAGTTTTGAGGGAAGAAGGGGGGTTTTGTTTTTCTGAAAGTCCTTTGTTTGAAACACCATCTGTGCTTAATAACACTTTACTTTCAAACAGAACGTGCTTATAAATAAAAAGAGTTATGGTGATTTTCCAGTGTGAAAAATCCCCTCAAAAATCATCTCCACAATTTGGTCTGGCTCACTCTGGTTTGTGTATCGTTTCCAGAAGTGAAGAGTAGCTAAATCCTGTTCTCAGTGACACTTTGGTAAATGCATTGTCAGGAAGAACAGTTGTCCAAAGGCACCTGGGCAGTGACCTGCATTTGAGCCTTAAGTGTAAGTTCTTACTCCAGCCAGAACAGACTCCCCACATTTCCTGATGGAGAGTTGCTTCTGCTGGGCTGACAGCAATCAATTACCAATTTTAATACTTAAAGACAAGAATGTGACCTTATGTATCATAATTCTTCTTAACTTTAAAATACTGAGACAGAATGTTCCCATGTTATCTTAGTTATTATCAGACAAAAGGCAGGTATGATTTTCCACAAGTGCTGGAGTTATTCCTGTAACCCTGTGTGTTGTTTCTCCCTGACAGTTAATAGGAATATGGTACATTAGTGAATGGATGGCCATGGGCAAACCCAACACCTTCCAGCTGGTGGAGCTAGGCCCAGGGAGGGGCACCCTCACTGAGGATATACTGCGGGTAGGTGAAAACTATTCATGTTCTTTGTTTCTGGCTATGTTCAATAGCTACAGTGAAAGCTGAAGATGTGTTGCTGTCAAGGTTTAGCCTTCCCTAGTAGCCAGATCACTTCAGTCAGGTTGGCAGCTCAGACTCTAACTAGACTAGATGAGTTTCTGCAACCAGGGCTCTCAGGTGGAAGCAGAACAGGGGCCAGTGTGTGTACACTGCAGATACACCTGTGACCTTCCAAACACCACTGGATAGATGGCAAGGGCAGGAACATTCCATTGTAAATTATTTCTGTGTAGGGAAACATTATCCAAACTGAAAACCATCTAGGAAGGTGTTGCTGTGTGTAACTGGGATGGAGACCTTAGTACAAGGAACAGAACGGGGGAGTACAATAGCACAGAATGAAATTGTGTCAATTCCTTTGCGTATTTAAGGCAGGACCTTATTTCTTTGGAGTTAACGCTTTGTGTTCAGTCATGCCTGCATGGCTGCCCTAATTAAAATGCTGCTGATTCATAAACAGATTGCTAATGGGATTTAGCACTACATAAGAACTTTTATTCTATTTACATATGTTAGTAAATATAGTGAAATGTGGGCTATCAAACACTTGTTTAAGGTGGCAGGGAAAACTGAACTATTTCACTCCTAATGATAGACCTTCTACAGGTCTTAGAGGAGCTGCAACTACTCTTCCAAATTAGCATTTCATGTTGTCCTTACAGCCCTGTAATGTGTAGCCAACTTTTTTGAAGTGTAGCAGCTTTTATTAAGACTTATGAAGAAACTCATACTGCCTTCTGAAGGAACAAAATGCAGTCTCTCTCACTGAGATTGTTTTGCTAGTGAAAGCCAACTAAAATCTTCTATCTTGAATAATTAATAGTGAATAGTAAATAGTGAGAAGAAATGTTAATACTTAAGCCTTTAATGTACACAGCACAAGACTGTGCCTAATAGAATTCATCTGCCTTTATAGGTCTTCAAGCAGCTCTCCTCTGTTCTTAGTAAATGTGATGTCTCTGTTCATCTGGTAGAAGTGAGCCCCAAACTCAGTGAGATCCAAGCAGTGATGCTGACAGGAAGGAAGGTGCAGCCAAACCCTGAGGATGAGTCTGCTTATATGAAAGGCATTAGCAAGACTGGAATTCCCATTTTTTGGTACAGAGACATTCAAGATGTGCCATCAGGTAAGGAGCTTGAATGCCTTGTTAAAGGGATGGTGCCCTTCCTTCACTGAAAGCTTTTTATAGCAAAGGGCATCTCTGCTAGCCTTCACACTGGACAGAAAAGTAGTTACATATTTGTTCTTCCTTGTATGAGTCTGAGGCAGAATCTTGGTTTATTTTCATCACTGTGACCTATTCTGTCTAGCTTCATTTGGGGGATAGCTACCCAATTTCCTATATTATTTTTATTTTCATGGGAAAAAAAACCAACAAACCTTTACTGGCTTTGCCTGAATCTCCTTTCACAAGACAGTGATCTAAAATTTATGGACTGGAAGCTAGAGCTAGCTGTAGAAATGGTATCTTTAATGTGTGCAAGCTGGAAGTAATTATAATTTTTTCACCACCACATTAACTAGCTTAATTCATTAAAAATCATAGAAATATTTTAACCAGGAAGCTGCCCTGGAAGCATTAATAATTTAATGCATTCTTTTTTTACCTTCCCACAGGTTACAGCTTTTACCTAGCACATGAGTTCTTTGATGCCCTGCCAATACATAAATTTCAGGTATAGCAAGATTATTATTTTAATTGTGACCATCTGCTTAAACACCTTTTCTCTCTGAGGAAGAACAGAATTAAGGTGCCAAACTAGACACATGCCCTGTCTCTGGTAATGAAATAATTCTAATTGAATTTGGACAAATAAGGCCTAATTCAGCTGATAACTGTAAAATTAATAATTATTCTTAGATGGAAAAACTTGAAGAAAGCTAAAGATTTCTTTCTGCTGAGATAACTCTCAAGGTTTTGGTGGTTTTTTTATTTCTTATGCTATATTAATGCAGCTTTCCACATGATTTTCTTTAATACTACTAACAAAAGACTGAAAGGCTTTCATTTGAGTAGTAATGAGAGCAGCAAAATAGAGGCTAGTTATGATTCACAAGTAGCAAATTTATGAAAATCACCAGTAGAATGAAATCTTTTGTTTTGATAAGTTAAATGTTGCACTGTCAATAGAAGAGGCAGCATCATTCATTCATTTTAAGTATAATTAAACCTGTATTTGTTGGCTCTGCAGATGATGAGACTCCACAAGCTTTCCCTAAAGCAGTTACTGGAATTAATTAGGAATGAGTAATAGCTGTTAATAATGTATTGTTCCTAAAACCTTTGTGAAAAGACTTGACATACTAGTTCAGTCAAGTGAACAAGATCCTGTGGTACCTGTTGGAGTGTAACAGGAGTACTTTGGGCTCGTTGAACAGCGAACAGAGAAAGGCTGGCGTGAGGTGTTGGTTGACATTGATCCAGAAGTTCCTGGCCAGCTGCGGTTTGTCCTGTCACCATCCAGGACCCCTGCGACACAGAACTTTATTCAGGTGAGGTTATGCCTACCAGAGCTTATCCTTACACCTTTATTGACTCTTTCAAGAACATTTAGTGCTTCTCAGTTACTCTGACAGCAAGAGGAGGGCTCTCAGTCTGTAAATTAATAGAGCTTAAAATTTCCACAAGCATTTAGCTCTGTATGCTGTGAAACTACAGCACAGAAATTACCACGTCTCAAACTACACAAAATGTCTCAGAGAGCAAACCAAGGCAGCAAGTGACAGGCAGAGTTCTGCACTGTATGTGTGGCATCACCATCTTGAGAGTGGCCTTGCCCCAGCCAGGCTCTCAGCCTGCTTGAGGGTACTCAGGGCAGCTGCCTGCTTCTGTGCCAGGCTGACCTTTAATGGAAAGTGGCTGTGGTTTATTCCTTAAATGCACTAGATACTCAAAGCTACAAAATTAAGTACTGGAGATTAAAGAGAGCTACAAAGTCTCACACAGGAACATAGGAAGGCCTCTCAAGAAGGGTGTGCACAGCTGAAGCACTATTTTCCTTATGTACCACAGTAAGGAAGTTTCACCTGATACATATATTCTTGGTAGAAAATTTTTCATTTGACTACAAGTTATTGAAGAGATGACTGAAATCCAGCAGTCAGAAAATACTAAATGAGAATGAGTGATAACAAAAACCAGCTCAAGCTAGTACAGGCAGCCTGGAATGCACCTCCTGTACCTGCATGTCCCAGCAAAGCAACAGCCCCAAGAAACCCAGTGTGAGGGAGGCTTGCCTTGTGCTTGTCTGCTAATACAGGTGTTCTGGTCTTTGAACTCTGCACTAGCCAGAAGAAACAAGAGACCACGTGGAAGTGTGTCCTGAGGCTGGTGTCATTGTGCAGAGGCTTGCCTCTCGGATAGAGAAGGATGGTGGAGCTGCTCTGGTTGCAGATTACGGCCATGACGGAACCAAAACTGACACCTTCCGGGTAAGGCACTTGCCCTGTAGCAATAAGCCAAAAGACTGTTATTTTTCATCATTAGGTTCTTCTAAGATAAAGTTTGTAGGTGGGCATAATAGCAAAAACTGCATAAAACTGAGTAATTCCTATTTAATCAGTACCCAGAAGAGTTTCTGTCTGATGGATAGGGTAATCTGAGCTCTTGCTACATTTATCTCAAATTTTCCATGTATAATTTGCTATTGTCACCCCTCAAAGGCACAACTTGATTTTTGCTGGCCCCAGCTATGATGACTGGACTATAGCTGAGTGTAATCTTCCAATTTCATTTTCAGGGTTTCCGGAACCACAAACTTCATGATGTGCTGAGTGCTCCAGGTACAGCAGATCTGACAGCAGATGTTGATTTCAGCTACCTTCGAAAGATGGCACAGGGAAAAACTGCAACATTAGGCCCCATAAAACAGCGGGAGTTTTTAAAGAACATGGGCATTGACCTCCGACTGCAGGTATGAGAGTGTTCACAGCTACAGAACTCTCCCAATGCACAGGCAATACTCTTAAGCAGCACGAGAGCTTTAGTAAAAATCTTTGGTTTTAAAATGAAGTTGTTCAAAATAACATGTAGGTATGAGATCAGAAAGGTGCTTCTGCTAGATGTGTGTTACTCTAGATCCCTGAAAGCAAACTGATCATATTATATGTAGGAACATTTAATGCAAAACTTGCATCAGTGCATGGGCTGTGAACCACCACCAGTGATCTCACCAGTTCTACCAACCATCACAGCACTGTTAAGTGAGGAGGATGCAAGAAAGGATTGCAGAAATTTATAGGAATGCAAGAAAGGCTCTAACCTGCTTTTTTTTCCCCAGGTGCTCTTGCAGAATTCTGGTGACACAGCAACCCGCGAGCAGTTACTTCACAGCTATGATATGCTGATGAATCCCGACAAGATGGGGGACTGTTTTAATTTTTTTGCCCTGCTGCCTCACCACAGACTTGTACATCCTGACAAGAAAGATAAGCCAAAATCAAAGTCTCCCCTACCACCTGTTGCTGGATTTAATGAACTTTTACTAAAATAATTTCAAATATTATCACAAAATGTGTGATGGCTGCTTTAAAATAAGTCAGGTGCAGCACACCAAACCTCTTGACTGACTACTCAAAGAAGCATGAGTGGAAATAAAGCAGTACACATACAGAAACAAGCACACACAGAACAGAGAACGAGAAATGGTTTGGGGGTCTTACAATAGAACTGAGTGAAGTATTTACTAGTGGAATCAAAACTTGTCAAAGATGCACTAAGGAGTCTTTAAATGTATTCAGGCTTTGGTACTTGAATAAAATCAAGCTGCTTTGACAGCTTTGAAGATATTTTTATAAAGAGAATAGTGACAGGATGCACGTAAAAGGAGTTCTGCTGGCAGAATTTCCACAGCAAGACATACCTATTAACAAATCCACAAAATATAGAACCACTTACTCCTAAGAACATCTGATAGGAGAGATAATTCACATAAATAAAAAGAACGAGTCTGATAGGGAAATAAATTTTATTTTCAAGCTTACCAGAGGATATTTACAAACAATGGGGTGTATAAAAATATAAAAGTACTTGACAGTGTCATTTTCAGGCTATAAATTTTACATGAGCTTTTTTTTTCTAGCATCACCATAGCACTATTGCTTGAATGAACGCAACTTAATTCTTCTAGGAGTAAGGATATTAAACACTGTAACCTACTGCTGTCAAAGTCTGCAGCAAAGGTAGAAAAAAGGGAATAAAAAACTCAGCTATTTTTACTACTCTAGGAAATTTACTCATAATGTAAGTCTGATTTTTTTTTGTTTTCTTGACTACTAGCTGCTTGTGGCTTCTATTGTCTGGCCCCATAAGTCTGCATATGATCAGGCAATCTCCTCCAGAGGCCAACAGCATTATTTTTATTTTAATACAACTAGAAGAATAAATAGCTCATAAAATATTTTGAAGCAGAGCAGACTTCATGGGGAGAGACAAAAGCCAGGCCTTCTACTTCATTATTGTCCCCTCCTTCCTCTATTCCTGTTGTGCTTTTTCAAGTGACTAAGCTGCTTTATTTCTTCCCTTAAAACAACACGAACAACAAACCCACAGGTAAACCTCAAGTAACAGCTCAAGTAAAAAAATCTGAAGTTTAAAACCAAACTGTATCTACATGATTACAGTTAGGATGGAATATAGCAATGGCTTCACTGAAATTTGGTCACTTGAGCACTGGAAGTTGAAAAACAGCACTGCTTTCCTTGCCAAGAGCGGGCAAATACCAAACTACCAATGTCAGAGGTGATTGCTCTGTCTCCAGAGATGAAAAGCAGTGCCTCTTTGAACAATCAGTCCTGAAACCCTCCCTAAACAGGGTAGGAATCCAGAGCTCAGCCTTTGCCAACATGGACACCACCTCTGCAGTGGCAGACAGATAAAGGGCAACAGGAAAAGAAAAAATGAGTTAAAGACTCAAACCTACCTGTGAGTACATCCTTCTGCAGCTGCCACTGACAACTGCCAGGTCACTGCTATTGCAAGCAGCTGCCAGCTCTGAACTAACCATGTATCATTTTAGGTGTATCTAACAACTTATAAATCTGCTCATCTGTTTCCTTACCTGAATAACAACAGTAGAAAAAAATACTTATCTACACACAAACAATAAAAGAAAAATCTTTGTAGAAGAGAGGAGATACCCCAAAGCCTGTCACTGCCTTTGCAGTTCAAGCCTGTATCAGTATTTCAGAAATATTTCCAACTAAGCTCCAGTTAAGCAGCTTGGCACATCAGGGATGCACACAGCCATCCAGCACCCTCCAGCAGCACAACACTCTTATCCCACAAAAAAAAAGGATTTCACCCTTTTAATTTTTTAAAATAAGACCAAAAAACCTTCTTCCATTTTCATTTAGCATGATGGCCTCGAATTTCTTTGAAATACCATTAACTTGAACTGTCCAAGGGAATAATTTCCAAAGAGCACTGCTGTTTCCCCTCTATTGTGCCACAAGTTCTGTTAGTGGTTGGGAATCCTTCAACTGAGGCATGTGCACAGAAAAGACTGAGTTAGGAGTTGCTTTTGGACTCTTCATTCAGCTCAAACAGTTCTGAGCACAGTAAAGAGGATGGGGGGAGCTGTAGGTTAGAGTGGGAAGGTGAAGTCCTTTCTCCTACAATCCAGCTGCCCTGGCAGAAGCAACAGGTGATGTGGTATCCACTGTTACTTCTAGGTTTTGAGCAGAGTTAACATAACAAGCTAACAGGCTACAAACTACTCCTGATGTAAGTCCAGGGAACCTTAAAAAAATTAGAAAAATATTAGAAAAATTTTTATATCTTATTACTCAAAACGACAGAAGAAAGCTGCATGTCTTTTTCCCTATTTTTCCACATCCTTCTGCTAGAAGCTGGTCTTCCAGAGTGAAAGGATATGCTACATCAAGTCTTGTATGTTCTCTGTGCTTTACTTGTGTAGTTTTACGGCGAAATGCCTTTGGTGCATCAATGACGTGCCAGCTTTGCACAGCAGCGCACTATTGTGGCTTACTGCTTTTTTAACAGACAAAATAAAAGCCTAGCACAGCTTTGTCATCTCCTTAGACTGTCACCCAGCATTTCAAGAGGAATGTAAGAAGTTATGGGGTTTTCTTTTTTTTTTTTTGTTGCTATCTGTAAAAAGTTCAATTAAGGCCAAGACACACATATTTAACTGTCTAAACAGCAGCAAATTATTCCTTCATCTATGAAGCTGTATTCAACTAAACCACCACGTTTTGCTTTAGCCAAGGTATTCTGTACTGTAAAGTCTTTTCATCATCCACAGTTTGAGAAATGGGAGATGTATCTAAGTAACAGAAAACAGTCCTCTACGGCCTAGTAAATAGGGATTAGAAAACTATTACAAAAACTCTTACTGCATAGGCTATGAAAATATCAAAACCCCTTGAAAAACACAAACTATTCAGTCTGTACACACTACACCTCAGTAATGGCTTTGTAGCCACCCAGCTCGGTGAAATGTTACAAGGCTTTGTATCCCACTGTCCAGTAACTACTCAGAGAAAGTCAGGGATGCAGAAAAGCTTGCCAGATGACAGTCAATTCCCATGGCAATGCAGGATCCTCTGGGGCTTTACACACCAAACTATGTGTACAGCATTTGGAAAGAGCTATAGCTGTTCCAAAACTTATCTCCAGTTTCTGCCTGGAGCATCCTTCTTTGCTGCAATTTAGCATAATGAGCAAATCAAGGGTCTTCTTCCATGTCATCTGGATTAGGAGCCATAATGAAGTGCTGGGGGTACTCGAGGTTGTGTTCATAAGCGTGTTCTTTCCAGCGTGCATCGTCGCTCTCGTGGGTAATGTAACGCTCTCCAATGCGTGTTTCAAATTCTCTGAGGTCAAGCCAAGTCTGATAATCCTAAGGAGTAAGAGATTGAAGGAAGCAGTTTTAAGAAGCAGCAGCACAACATTCCCACAGATAAATTCTGCAGCTTGTGTCCATTTTTAGTGTAAATAGCCACACAATATAACCAACAAGATCTGGTGTAAAAAAAAAAAAAGGGACCCCAATACTGTCCACAAAGAACAGTTCAAAATTAAACAGGCTAGTATCTAAGGTTGTGAAAGCAGCAGATCAACTCCATTCCAAACAAATATCTTCTAAACCGACTACAAGTTACGGCACACACCAGTGTGTCCACTTCAGCTGTGAGCAATGTTTGTCTCCATACTGATTTCACAGGGCTCCATGCACTCATCACTGCCCACAGCCAGAAAAGTAAACCCATGTTGTGCCAGACAGATAGGAAACGATGAGAGAGAAAGACAAATTTCCCTTGAGGAAAGAAGCCATTCACAGATGGTCAGAACCCTGGAGCACATCAAATGTAAAGCTAAAACCAGAAATGCTCAAGCCTTCATGAATGCTTGTTAACAGAATGTGACACTTGCAGTTTTTATAAGTCTCTGAGGGATTTCAGCAAAAAAAAATTATTCACCTATTATAAACATAGTGAAAAAGGCAGATGGGTTTACCTGTAACCATGGGTGACTAAGGGATTTGTCAACACTGAAACGTTTTCTCATCTTCACTTGAAGCAAATTGTTTATTAAATCAATGGCTGGCAAAGAAGAACAAAAATTATATTGTTTAAGTACTAATCACCTCTATCACCATTCACATGCTGCAACAGAAATTACTTTTCTATGTGTGAGTGTATCCTGTACTGAACTCCTTTAAATTTAACCAAGCTCTTGAATTTTCTGTTTAGCTTTGCTTATGTTAAATGTGGCTATGAAATAGGTATGGGTTAAGTTCCCCTTACTATTGATGGAAACACTAAAAGCTTTACTGTGTTATTTGTAAATCATTTTCCCTACTGATTTTAGTGATTTTCAGATAGGCCTAAAAAGCTCGAGCATAATCCTGTGTTCCACTAAGATAGGGGTACTTCCACTATTGTATACTTTAGTATACAACCTTCCACATCTACCTGTGTATTAATTATGTATTAACCAAACATGGTAACAACATAGAACCAAAGCTGGCACTGGACAGCTCTAGAGAACAGACTTTAAACTTCTAGGTTGTTCAGACCTGACATTTAAATCTGTACTTCCTAATGTACAAACTAAAATTCCAGACTCAACTTTGAACCATTTCTGTGATTATAGTTCAGATAAAATATGCCAGCATTCAGCAAATACCCACCTATGAATTAACTTCCTTTTGGGACTTTTTGGGAAGTGTCAAGTTACTCATTCCACTCATCATGCATGAAATTCATTTTTCTTGCTAAACTCCTGACTCCCTGCGCTGAAAATGATCTAAAGCATTATATTTCACAATTTATCTTTCACAAACATATTTACCTCATATTTATCCACTTTGGCATAGTCTACTAAACTCAAACTATTAATAATTTTCCCACTCTTTCCTAAATGAACATTGATGTTTTAAGCATTTGAATGTGTTATCTACATACACAGACATTCCAACAGAGAAAATTCATTTCTTTACCTTCACTAGAAATTTCTTTCCAAGGATTTGGTGGGTACATAAATGCCGCATTTTGAATCTGATCATTGATATCCTCATCTTCATTAAATGGGAATGTACCACTGAGGCTCACATAGACAATAACTCCCACTGACCACATGTCTAGGGAGCGGTTGTAGCCTTTGCTCCTGAGCACTTCAGGGGCAAGGTAGGCAGGAGTGCCCACCACTGAGCGCCGGAACGACTTCTCACCAATGATGCGTGCAAAGCCAAAATCACACAGCTTCACCTGCAAAAGCAGCACATTTTAAACTGAGAAATCTCTGCTTGACTTCACACCCTTTCTGACATCACTTAAACATTGTGTGTATGCAAACAGACACAAAACCCCGTGTAAACCAATCCATTCAGGTTTTAGGTTGCTGGGTTTGCAGCATGCAGATCAGCCACGATTCAGATCAAGACCTGAACGGGCCCCGCACACACTCAGGTCTGGGGCAGTTTGTATATTACATGGCCAGAAGTGTGCAAATAAGGAAAGATATCCTGATTCCAAACCCAGCTCATTTTCAGAGATGAATCCTCACTCTCGAAATGCACAGAACCAAAGTTAAAAACGCACATGAATCCCAGCCAAATCACATTCCTCTTAATCATATTCCAGAAGCTGGAGGTTTTGGCTACACAAAAATCAAACAATGAGTTTTAGCTTGAACTCAGACCCAGCCAGCTCTTGACAGAACACCCCAGTAAAATGCATTAACAGTTGGCACATGCATCGATGCTCAAATCTTCATGATCCTGCAACAGTTCCTTAATTTGAACACAAGCAGGCACTTGTGGAGACAAAAGGATCCAGATCAAGTCCAGCATATAACCCTAAGTCAATAAGCCCTCAGAATGTAAGAAAGAGCAGTGCATTGAAGGCACTTAGTGAGACAAGGGAATAAAAAGAGACAACAACAATACATGCAGTTCAAGTAATTCTAGAAGTCTGTTGAAAATCCCACAAGAGGTTGCTTTTTAAGCAACAATATCAACATTGCTTTACAAAGCCCCAATGAATAGTAATGAAAAATATTGTTTAATCTTCACGCACTTGAGGGAATGGTTCTGCTGATGCTAGTAGTACATTTTCTGGTTTTAAATCACAGTGCACAATATTCTTGAAGTGTAAATTCCTCAGAGCAACAAGTATCTGCAAAATGAAAGAACACTTTCAGAACATATTCAAGCAGATCAGAAGTGTCAAAAGACACACATACCAACCAATACAGCAATTTTTATCAACATAGTCCTCAAGAACTACCCCATATATACGGTGCAAGTACTGTTTTTTCCAGCCTACCAAGACTTGAAAACAAGGGGCTTCATTTTCCCCAGCCTTTTCCCCCCTCTTCTTTTCTGTCTTTTTGAATGCTTACTGTTCTGACATTCATCTTTAGATGTCCATAATCTTATGTCTTGGGAAAGAAGGGCCAAAAAAATTAATGTAACTAACATTCAAAGTTCTTTTCTTGTTTATTCAACTTTCATTAGATATGTAGATCTCTATGCTGTCTCTTTTAAATAACAATACAGAAAACCCCTTCTCCAAATTCTTGTCTTATAATTACAAATCCCAAATCTAGCATTTCCTCTCCAAGCAGAGTAACTGATTGCTCACCTGAGTGACCATGAATTTAGTAATTCGTTCTGGAAGTCGACTTTTCTCACTGGAAAGAATCATCTCTAGCATATCCCCATGCAGCTTTTCCATCACAACAAAGACCCGTTCTGGGGTTTCAAACATACATTCCAGGTTCACAATCCCAGGGTGGTGCAAATTCTAAAACAAAGTAGCATAGGTACATCACTAAAATAAAACAGTATGAAATATCCTGAATTACACAGAAATGTAAAATAGATACAGGTGAAAAAAAGCACCTGAGGAAAGAAACTAGCTTGAAACAAATGTCAACCTATAAAACATGCCAACTACTAAGGATAACTTGTTTAATACAAATTAGCTGCAATGATTAATTTTACAGTTGATGCATGTTCTGTACTCAAGCTACTGAGTATACGAATAATACTCAAAGATTGAGAGCCAGTAGCGGAAAACAGCAGAAAATAATACTAAGGGAAACAGAGTACATGGCTTCAGTGGGATCCCCAACAGCAGGGTAGGTATCACCCTCACCTTATCAATTCTACCAAGTACTCAGGAGTTCCTGCTTTTATAAGATTCCCTCTTCCAAAAGTACTCAGAAATCACAGACGTAAATTTAAAAATCAATTCAGCACACTTACACACAATGCCAAATCTCATTAATAATCTCATTGTCTATTGAAGACAAAACTTCAACGTGATTCAAAACACTTTTATACCTGGAGAATGGCTACTTCATTACGAAGTTGACTTTCCTGTTTAGTTGGAAACCTCATCTTGTCAATGACTTTGATAGCCACATCTCTTCCAGTCTTCCTATGTTTTCCTAAACAGAAAGTCAGTGTCAGCCATCAAGAGGTAGTAGCAATCCCTAGTACAAAACATTGCAGCAGAAATTCCTTTTTGGGGAAACGAGTATATTCTATCAAGTGTACAATATTACCATATTTACATTTAGAACTGCAAATGGCATATAAGTAAAAGAAGTGGTCAGCCTCCAGAGGAATTCTGCAGTTTAAACTTAAACCAGTTACCACTCTGCTGTCAGTCTGTCAGTGTTTGGTACACACACACACTGACATTACATGTATTGGGTGAAGTTTTTGCTTGTGCAAGGGACTTGCACATGAGCAAGCAGCAACTACCCCACAGAATATTGCCTTTCCTGTCAAATCAACAGCAATTCAAGGTCAAAGTGAAGACAGATCTACAAACTCACTCCAGTGATTTCATACTTCCATGTGCACAGGAAATTATACACCTTATATTCTATGGGAACGTGACAGTAATTAGGTGCCCCAAAGAACAGCAACACATTTAACACCCAGGTCAGTCTGCTGTGATCAGAAAGCTCTAAAAGGTTATGGTAAGAAAAGGTGGTAAGAAAAACACCACGCTGACAGCACCACATATTATTCCTTGGTGCAATCTGCATCAGCTCCCTGAGAAGCATTCTGCATACACAGGGAGGCTGTGTCCAGGGCTAAATGAAGAGCTGTTAATGCTTCCCCAGCTTTTCACAGCGGATGAACTGTTTCTTTCAGTCTCATCAGAGAGGTTAATGGGATCACACACTGCAAGACCTTGGAAATCTGAGACATTTAATACTAAACTACAACAGAACAGTAAGTCTGCACCAAAGAAAAGTGTCATTATCTGCTCAGCGAAGGGTTTGAAAGCCATTTTAGGAGAAGGGACGACACACACAGCTACAGTGCAAGTGGCACAGAAGACTCTACCAGCACTGCTGTGGGGAGCCTGGCTACACCTCAGCAGCCACCAGCCAGCCTCTCCTGCTGCTCCCTGGCCAGGGCTTAGGCAGGGCACAGGAACTGCTCCACAGACTCTTTGGCCAAACAACTACTGCACCTGCCTTTAACATCATCATGAATAAAGGGCTTATCTCCACCAGATGAAGGAAATTATATTGAAATGTAGCACAAATACAATCAGTTACAAACTAGATGCGAAAGACAGAAGACAAATGCTAGATTGCTAAAGAATGTAAAGCAAATCAACCCATCTAACAAAACACCTAACTACACAAGCTAGACTACAGCTAAAAATTGCCCATGAAGAGTAACAGAAAAGCAACTTGAAAATTCCTTTTGCTAAACAAAACACAACCAGCCAGTTTTCAGTGCAAGTTTTACATCAGTAAAAAAATGGCAAGAGTAGGTTTTTTCTGTCTACCTTTTTCAGATCTTTCAAACTAAACAAAATAGGAAAAGCAGAGGGTAACTGTTCTCACTGATGCAGGAGTTGGATATATATATCCTGTAAGTTTTGATTTGCAATTTTGGAAATGTTTGTCAAGAATAGGGGTCACAAAAAAATACATCAAAAAAGAAAAACCCAATCCAAACCCGGTAACAATGAAAGCAACTTATTTTTTCCATTGTTACCATTATTTCAGTATGACTACATAGATCAATAAGCCAATATGAGAATTTACCAAATCTACTCTCCCCAAATACCAGCAACAATTTAGCAGTGTGTAGAGCCAGTAAAACCATAGTCTTTTATATTGTCTTTTCCTACTCTTTCAACTTGTGATTCTATATTAAGGAGTAAGCATATCCTATATATTTTAAGCCCTCATTCAGAAAAAATAAATTAATGAAAGCTTTTTTTTAAGTATTTATTACACTTACAAGCACTTGTAAGCATTGAATCATGTAAAATACCAAGCTGAGATTTATCTACAAGGCAATTTAGGAACAATAAAATCCAGTCATTAAAGTAAGTGTCTGCATTTGTTAATTTCTATTCATAAGAGAGGGTGGACATTTTGATTCACACTATGCTTTAAGAAATACAGAGGGGGCAAAAAACCTGACCTCCATCAAGAGTGATGTAAAACCAGACCAAACTGTATTTCCACCAAGCAGTTTAGAAGTAATAAAGTATCTAACTATACAATTGGCACATAGAAAAATCACAGCAAAAATACTTCCTGATTAGGAAGAAAATGTGACAGAAGCAGAAAGATTACCACTTGTAAATCATAACTTATGATTTTTTCTTTCTTTCCAGATTTATGGTCTGTGGTTTTCTCAACACTTGAGATATAACATGAGATTAAAAAAAAAAGAGAGAGATAGAAACAGAGTTCATATGCATTTCCAGTACTTCTTTTTTGTGATTACATACTAAAAACAAGTTATATGCTGCAATAGAAGGTTTTAAAAAACTAGGTGATACTACTAGACTTGAAACCTAGCACCTAACACCCTTGGCAAAGGATACCTCTTCCTACTTTACCCTGCTGACAGAAATTTGTTCACATCAAGTAGGTCAATATGTTTGCAAACGTACTGTCAAACCATCAACTATGTGTTTTTCTAATTGCTTTTGGTCACATCTCTCAGGTGTCATTTAAAACAGGTATAACTGATAGCAAATATATGAATTCTAATACTGTAAAACACAAACAACAGTGTTAGAATTTGCAATTTAAAAATATCATTAAAAACATGGCCAAACTGGATTGCTTTGTATTTAACTATGGTCAAAATGCAATGCATATTCTAAACTGATTAGGATGCCAATGCAAAACTGTGAATGTGTGAATTTAATTGCAAAGAAATACTGTACATAAAACTGCAGAGACACACAGCAAAGTAATCCAAACAAAACTTTTAACAAGATTAACTTCACCTAAACGTTCTTGATACAGCTAAGTAAGTATGAAAAGGATAATTTTATCAAGCAGAGATTCCACCTTAATAAATGCATAATGGAACATAATGCAATTTACCTCCATACACAATACCAAACTGACCAGAACCCAGCACTTCATCAGCAAATATTTGGTACACAGAGCTGATATCCTAATGCATGAAAAAAAGAAATCACAAATATCAGGAGTCATCAAAATGTTCAGAAACATATTAGTTATTATTATTATTATTAGTTATTACAGTTAGGCTGTAATATCTTTGGCACTAATCAAACTCTGTAAAAGGTACCATCATTACACTGAATGGAGTGGGAAAACACAACAAACTTTTCCGAAGAGGATCCACTGAGCTGCACCAAAAGCAGGGACATACATTCATGAAAACTAACAGCCATGGCAGATAAGCAGGTTACCTCCTGCATATAACATGGACTTCTTTACCTACAGTGCTCTGGTGCTGCTTTCTCATCCAGACACTGCCACTACCAGTTACTTTGTAATACTCAGATAAATAAATATCACTATAATAGAATGCAAATGACTCACCACATTCTCCTGGACCTGGCAATTTGAAACAGAGATGCTTAGAGACAATTCTTCTGCAATAAAGAAGATAAAGCCAAGTAAGTAAATAAAAAGGGCAGACTTTTTCTAAAAAGAGTGGAAAAATGAAAATCAACAAAAACCCTTTACTGACTTCTAACCCAGTATCAGTGAAATAATTTTTAGTGTTGTTTTGCAGAAACTTCATACTCTGGAACTCATTAGATAAATAACTCTGGAAGTTTTGCTGGGGTTGTCTTTTTTTGTCCTATTCCTGATTACAAAAATAGTAGAACAATACAAGTGTGTACACAATAGACAGCTGGAGAACCAAAAGCAATAGCAACTGTATCATAGGTCATTAAATGAATAATGATTTCTGGTAGCAATAAAGAAAAATACAGGCAAGAGGAGCAGGTCAAATGAATGTGGCTTCTTATCTTCTGTGGCATCAAGACATACAGAATTAATGCACAAGAAAAGGAAACAAACCAAAGAAACTAAGTAACAGAATAATTGAATTTAAAAAGCAATAAAGACCATAATATTTTAAAAAATCTTTGTTTCATCGATGAACTACAGGAGCATAACAATCCTTGGAATATAAGGATACATTCAGGAAGTGCAATTTCCAAGTAAATGTATCAGATAAAAATTCTTCAGTCTGCAGACACATTGACATGGATTTTTCATTACAGGAATAACACTGATGCACAGGCAAGAAGAGACATACCAAGGAAGGCAGGAAATACCTTCTTTTTTTACTTCCAAGGCCAAAGTAAAGCATCACAGACTAACAGACATCTACCACTTGGAGTCTGTCTCTCTGAAGGCATTCCAGACACAACTGGATATGTTCATGTGTAACCTGGACTCTGACTTGTCAGTGAGGTTGGACTGGATGATCTCCAGAGGTCCCTCTCAACCCTAACAATTCTGTGATATTATGTAAACTTAAAGAAAAAAGAATTAATTCCTCTATAAGGCAGATAGAAAACACACTATAGACTAACTGGCACTTTGAAAAGAGCCTTTATTATCCTAAAGAGAATTTAGAGAAAAAAGATGCCTGATTTTTGCCACCTGTGCTTTATCTCAAAGAAAAAATTTACAGAGAGAAGATAGGAACAAATACTAATTCTCAAAGGCACACTGAATTCTGCATCTGAAATATGAACTCTGAGTCTTGCATATGCCTACTGATTATTGACTATGGTCAAGTCAGTACTGAAGTAACCATACAGAACACAAGGGAAAGCAATAAAGAAGTCAGACAAAACAATTCCTACGGTCAACAAAAACTGCTGCAAGGTAACTAGAAAATAAAGATACAGCTTTAGAAAGTGTTTACCAGAGCACACTGAACCCTTGTCCACAGATGGCTAGAAAATACAAAGTAACTCAGAGGTAAAGAGTGAGTTATTCCTTCCAAATAAACCCATTTTTCTAGTGTCTGAAATGTGCAAGAGTAAGGGCCAAGAAGTAGTCACTTCTAAAGAAATTAGTAATGCCACAATTCAGTATGTAATCTACAGCAGGTAAACAGCTTATTTTCTCTCTCATTTTAGCTCAGACTCACCCCACAAAGAAACACCCCACCCCAAACACCACGTACAAGGTTACAAAGGATTCTTTGCCATTGGTCAGACTGGAAGAACATCCTCATTTCTAACTCCCTTGGCTGCAGTGTGGTGTACAATAACTAGATAGTGCCTTGTGGACACTTTAACACTACAAATTCCCTGCTGCTGCAAGTATTTCAAGCACTAGCAATTTCTCCCTCCCTCTTTTGGTCTTTTCATTTAAAAGCATGCATTTGAGACTTTTTTTTAACTAAAATCTAGTTACCTTAAAGGCTCTTGAGATACATTTCATGATTCACAAAGTGTAGGAAGAAGAGGGATGAACAGACGTTTTGTGGCCTTCTGAGAGTTTAAAAACCAACCTGAGTTGTCTAAAACTATGCAAATGCCACTCCCCAACTCACAACAGTTTCTTATACTCCTACAATCCTAAACATACTAAAATACTTCCTCTCAGCATCTACCACTGCAGTTCTATTCCCTACCAATGTCAATGAAATTTTATTATTTATATATGAAAAACTATTAGTTTTGGAAAAATCAAGTGTTTTTGCAAGTCTGTCAGCAATGGTAAGCCTTAAGTGGTAGAAAAAAACCACGGTGTGTATATATACAGAGAGAGAGATACAGATATATATATGAAAAATTCCGTATCAAAAGTGGCATTTTATGTATGTATAAAGCCATGTATGAGGTACCATCTCACAGGTATGTTTCTTCATTGTAATTAAATACCAATGCCAGTACTGGCATTTCATAATTTACTATTTTAGACCATTGCAGCATTCACAGAAAGTGCCTTTACCTCAGACTAGTATTTACATGTTCTTAACTGTTGCTGATGCAGAGTAGCCAGATATCAGAGACAGAGAAACTGATCTTAGAATCTCCTGCAAAAGAAAATTTTACTGCAAGGAGATTAAAGAGTAGCTGGAATTCAAAAGGAAACTATAAGTGAAAGCATAAATCTCAGTACAGAATGAGAATGTATGTAGTTGCAAGGAACAAAGAGACAAAAGAAAGAAAACAATACATAAGTTTAGTGGAGCCTTGATAATGAATATAATCCTATGTCAGAGGAAAAAAGGCAGTGAAGATGCATAAGAAAAAGAACACAGTACTTTTTATAACTACCCACAGCTCAGAAGAAGTTTTTATATCACTGATGGTATTTACATTGCAACACTAACTCCTTTTCTTCTCCTTAGCTACTGACATCTCACAGAATTTTAAAAATACATATATATATATACATAGGTGCTAACATCAAAAAACATCCCAATTTAGTTCTTTCAAAGTGTATGCATATAATCTGAACATATATATTTAGTTATGTATATTAGAAGTATCTAATCTGTGCTCCCTTTTTACGTCTGTGTTTGTGTTCCTAGTGGTCCCACAGTAAAACTCTGCATTCATGTTGTAAATCTGATTCTTTACTACTTCCTGCTACAACAGATTAGAGGATTTGCCCACCCTCCACAATCCTGAGGGTCACTTTTTAGAGACTCATGGAAAATGATGGACCCAATTCAGCAGATACTTCACTATAAAGAAGCACTTTTCCCAAAGGAATCACTACCATCAGCAGCCTCAGCACATGAACAGCAGCGCCTTGTCTGCCTGCTTACTGTGATCTTTTCCTTGTCCTGCAGCAGTGCAAACGCTAGGCTGAGGAGTGACTGGCATCAAGGCCTGGCGAATGGCTTTCTCCCAGCCCTGAGCTACGTCAAGTCCAACTCCGGAGGCAGCGAGAACTGGACTGTGATGAGCGCTGCCATTGTTCTCGCCAACAAAGTACACCATCGTGTCAGTGATGATCTCAAAACAGTAGGGGTTGCTGCCCTGCACCACGTGTGAAAAATCTCGAGGTTGAGTCACCTGGAGAATTTCTGAAAGTGGAATCTCCTGAAGAAAGATATTAAAAAATTAAAAAATGAAAATGCACATAATATTTTAATATACTAACACCCATAACTTCAAGCGTTGCAAAGAAACCAAATCAAATATACCAGAAAACCAAAGCCAAAACACCAAGCTTCATAAATAAATTCAAACTGCACATGACCATCGCCCACCCAGTTTTCTGAATTCCTATATACAAGCCTAGACAGATTTTCAGGCCCACCACAGTTCTCTCTACACAACTACTATTTTCTGCTCAAACTACATTTATATTCATCATGAGACACACCTCCCCATCGCATGGGTAAAGTGATGCACAACTAGAGATGAGCATTTTCCCCTTGCAGTTTATACAGCTTAGGCAGAGAGGAGCATGAAGGAAAAAAAAGGGAAACATTAAGGAGAAGATGCAGTTATACAAGCTAATCAATAAGCACTGCTTTGTGCATCAGAATAATTTTGGGTAAAGATTCTCTTTTGTACAGATATTAGTGGATATTATCTATCTGGTCACTTTAAGACCATGGTACAAGACTATTACAGAACAGATCTGAAGGAAGAAATGGTTTCAAGTTCACACTAGCTGGAGGAAGATATTCCACATCCATGGAAAGGTGCAGGTGCATGTCCCTTGCAAGAGCAGTGAATAAGCAGGTGAACACCAGGCAGGCATTAGGAGGACAAGAGACAGCAGCTGATTGAGATGAAGAGCAAATAAATTAAAAGGCAAAAACTGTGACTTACTCTAACAGCAAAGACAAACAATCACATCTAATCAGTTTAGACAAGGGATGCAAAGGGGCAAGTGAAAGCAGTGACATTCCGGAGCAACAAGCAGGAACATATTTTACCAGCTGTGTTTTGAATGCACAGGGCTATACAAGTATCAGAGAGGTCTGAGAAGAGACTGCATTGGTCAAGATAGGGATGAAAAGGATCTGGGCAAGTTTATCTGGGTGTACAGAGAAAAGGCTTGATCTTAGAGATGTTATAAAGGAAGAAGCTGCAAGATTTGCACCCCCACCTAAAGGTATAAGACAAGAAAAGGGAAAGTCCTGTTTACACATTCAAATGCATTTTCTGAGTATTCCACCACCAAACACAATCCTGCATTGACAATACACTAAGCTCCATTTGTATAAACATAAGGCTATACAGTAAATTTTCCTGTAAATCTTGCTTGAAACTTTCAGTTGTACAGAAGGAAGTAATTTAATTTGAGGAACGTTGAAATAAAACACATAAGCATGCAAACTTTCACTACTCAGAGAACACAAAATTCCAAGCCTTCATTCAACTGGTGGCCAAAGAAATTCTCTGGTAATTGTGAGGAAAGCTTAATATGCCAGGTAATTCAGGAGAACAGTACATGCAAAAATGTAAGGAGAGACATACTCAAGGGAATTAGAGCAGGAGCTGCAAGCAACTTCTCAGGGTTAGTCTTGGTCCTTCTCACTTACAGGCTTTGGGCAACAATTAACCTGGTCACAGTTTTGATTCAAAAAGAGATAGGAAAATGGAGATAATACATAAACTGCTCACAAGTAGACTTCATATCTATAAAGCACTGAATAAATCAAGTGAAACATAATTATTACTCATCATTAATTACCTTGTAATATTTTGTTCCAGATTCATTTTGAAATAGTGTGAGGCATTTGCTGTCCAGTCTCCAGTAATGTCTTTTTCTCTACAAAATGTACAGTACAATTACATAAGGAATAAACCTCTCATATGGCTTTTGCTATCTCATTATTTAAATAAAGACAATGCTTTAAATTACTGTGATAATCATTCAAACTTAATCTGCAGTTTAATCTTAGCTACAAAAATTTAAAAACAAACTTTGGGAATAAGGACTTTGTTTTAATTGACAAAGAAGCTCAAAACTAGCAAAAATATCCCACAAACTAGCAAAAATATCACTTACCTTACAAGAAAATAAGTGACAACAGGAGTTATCTCATACAGGAGAAAACAGTTACTAAACAGGTTTTACTCAGGTGCATATTCTCACAAAATCTGAATCATTTAAATTTAGTGACAACTGTGGAAGTCATGCTTTCTCCCTCTGTGCCCTCATATCAACATAGCAAAGGTTCAAGCACTGAGTGAGCCTAACAAGTCCTTAATTCTTCTGTCAACACAGTGGCAAAACAGACACATTATGAGATTCAAATGAAAAAAATACTTTGTGGGGGGGGGGAAAAACCCAAGACAGACTAAATAGCCATTTGCTGGAAGCATCCACCAACAAGAAATCTCTCCCACCAAAAAGTAACATGGATTAACAGTTGTTTATAAATGTCTTGCAATTTAAGCAGAAGAATATTCCTTAAAACAGAGAAGCTTTTAGAAAGCTAATATGGCTGGTATGAATCTAAGATACTTTGCTTGCACCATGCTCATAGAGTTAGAAAACCACTTTCATATTCCTGGGACAAAAATCCAAGACCCTTAACTCTAACTCGGGATGACAAAGTTTGAAATAATATTCTATCATATTTATATTTTCTAAACTTTGTCATATTAAAAGATTTTTTTTGCCATATTTAAGCAGAGCTTAAATCCCTTCAGTCAGGGAGAAGCTCAGTCAACTTACAGGAGTTAGAAAAAGAAAACTAGATCAAAAATGGATTTAACTAAAAGGAATTCCCAGACAGCACTGGGACAGTAGGTGAAACCAAAAGGGTAAACTTGTCATTTTGATATATATGCTCTTTATTAAATCGTGAGTCAGGAAAGACTTTGGAGGAGAGGAATTAAGGAAAAGGCTGGTCACTTCCTCAGGGATTCATAATCTGCCCCATACCCTACTCTGAGAAAGGATGGGACCAGGGTCAGAAAAAGAGTAAAGATGATGACATAGAAACTTCTCATTTTAAAGAGTAAAATATTTTGTTAACCAGGGAGCACAAGAAGCACACAGATCCTGCTGTTAAAATGAACCTGTCTGGAAGTGAGAGGAAGCCCAGTTGTTTCAGGAATAGGAAACAGTCTGACATGCAGAGAACAGAACGGTCAAGGGAAACAGTCGATGTTGTAATGCCCAACACGGAAGTCTCCTCCCTTAGGAAGCTCTGTGAGATCTTGTTTGGCTGGAGGTACCTTGCTTTGGGTCAGGATACTCCATTTGACTGGCCTTTTTCAGTTGATGTCATCGAAGTAGCAGCCAGACTGACAGATGAAGAAAATCAAACTAAGCTAAGGTGTTTCATCAGATCACTGTTCTAAGGGGAGGTTAAAAAAAAAAGTCCATAGGGAAATATACTGGTTGTACTGAAAGTTTAAATCAGAGCTGAATACCAGGTCTGCCCTGAACAGTTCTGCTAGAACTATGTTATACTAGAACTTTGTCTGCTACCTGGCCTTAGTTTTTCCAGAGCTATCTGATGATAATTGTGACTTTTATGTAGTCTTGGCTGTAACCACACCTAAAATATGCTAGATGCTTATTTTGGACTGTGATAAATACATCTAGGTATTAGAAAACTGTACCTTAAAGAAATGGTTTTTAAGGTAATTTCACAAAGACCATTTACAGCAATCAGTTTAGCTGACAATCACAAAAAGTTAAACATTACAGTAACCTGAGCTGCCTATTATCACCCCTCAACTTGATTTAATCAGAACTTAAATAACTTCGTTTCTCTAAATTCTTTAGCTCTCCTTTAATCAGATGCCAGAGAGATAAAGAATGCAAAAGTGTTTCTGCTGCCTTTCATGGACAGTCTCAATATGCTACAATGTTCTTCATGAGATCTGGAAACTTCTTAAATTCATCCTTTTCATTCACTTACCAAAAAACAAGAGCATTCACTTCCTCCCATCAGATAATACTAAGGAATCCTGTTATTTTGCCTTGTCTTCCTCTTCAATACACAAAACTGAGTAGCCTGCCTACTCAATTAAGAGCTCATTACTGCTGGCACTGGCAACAAACAGTCTTTTTGGAGGATGCTTGCACACCCAAGAACATACAGTCAAGCCACAACTCTTAGAGTGAATTGCTAGAGGAATTAAGGGCTCCCATATCTACATATAACTATTTACAAACACCTAGATCATTATAATAATACTGTCAACCATTTCGGTACACATCATATTCTTATGATTTCCACCTTTTCACAGAAAAGAACAGAAACAGAACAGAACAGAAAAAGAGACACAAGTATTTAGTTCAACTACTAAAGAGAAAGAAGACCCAAGCAAATTATTCCAAGTTACCTTCTCAGGAAAGCTGAAATACTACGCATGCAATTCATTTGAGACAATGTAAAGATGCTTTTTCTTCTTAAAGTGGAGAAAGAAAAGCACTGTTCAATCACCACATGAAGAACTTTTAATAAATTACAGTTTATCCCTTGAACCAGTTTTCTTTATAACGAAGGTCACAGCTAAGTTCTTTCAAATGATACTCTAAATCAGAGATAAAATATACTAGTTTAGAGAAATAATTTAGGAAGAAACTGAAGTAACTGACCAGGTTGTCTCTACTAGTATAGTGGACCATCCATCCTTCTTTCACCATTGTACTGCTCTTCCTCTTTGTGTGTTTGATTGACTGTACAACTCGCATGAGAGGAATATTATTGCTTGTTGAAGGACTAAAAAGAAGATACAACAGTTTAATATGTAACAAGTAAAATACAACAGTACTGCATTTATACTCGTTTTACACATTTAGTCCATAAATTTCAGGAACAGATACCTTTTTATCCCATACAGATTTAGTTGACAGATGAATTTGATAAGTCATCTGAGCTCCTACTAACTCTCCTAGGGCAAGTATTGCAGTACTTAAGAAACAGATAAGAAACACACTGAAATGAGGACACCCACAGAAATCATCTCTCAAAACAATCTGCTGAGACTGCTGGTCTTTTATGCTATTTTACACCACAGAAATATAATTAACATCACCATAACTATAATTTCTTCTTGTCTATGTAAGTTGATTATGCTGCTTCATAATATTGCTGTTAATAAAGGTCTCTACCAAAGCAAACTGTCAACTTACAAAAATATAAACTGGGGTGTGTTAAATCACATCTGCACTAGAAAATTCTATCAGTGTTAAGGTATATTAACTGTCCTGTAGACAAGGGTTTAATAATCTATAATATTCTGAGAGAGCCATAAATTAAACATACAGATTTTAACAGCACTGAAAATTAAGCCAACCACTCTGCCTAACACTAGAGCTCTACATGTGGCACTAACAGACACATCTGTAAACACATACTGTGAGGTAATTTCAAAACAAAAAATGTAAGGATGCTTTAACATGGCATGCTGTTACACTACAGAATTGGCTACAGGATGCTGTCATGCCAAAAACCTGAATTGCTTCAAATCTGATTAGAAATAAATGGAAAAATCCTACTTAGAGGCAGATGTTGCTTCCCACTCAGGAGATCCTTGAGCTATAAATCACTAAAAGTTGGGAGATATCATTTTATGCTCTCCCTCACAAATTTGCTATTAAGCCCTGAGCTACAGTGATGTTTAGTTTGACCAAATACAACCGTGCTTATCTTATTAAGAATGACTAAGAAAATCAGGATGACTACTCAGAAAAATAGAAAAATAAAAAGATCAAATGTGATTTAAGGAACTATGTTAACAGTTATTGGATAAAAGACTTCAGAAACCTCAATTTCAAGATAAATAATGCAAACTATTGCATAACATGCATACACTATGATGCCAATATTAAAATATCCCAACTAATGCCTTTTAAATCCACCCATATATAACAGTAACTACATTAGGCTCAAGTCACAGAGACCTTAACCATGTACTAGCTTTGTTAAGCCATAGGTTTTATCCTGCTTTGATAATCTGGTTGTATTTGTTCAATAACTGTCACAGCATAACACTTTTTCCAATTAGAAGAGACTATATTCTTTTAGTCTATTTATGTTTCAGATTTTCTTGAGACAGGAGAACTTTACAAAGTATTTTCAAGCTAAAAAAAAAAAAAAGAAACGCCACACAAATGGAAAATACACTTTCAGCAATAAAACTGGGCTAATTGGAAACAATTTGCTCAGAATATTAAGCAAATATATATCCTGAGCAAAGAAATCCATCCTATATCTTACCTGATTGTTTTGACAGCTTCCTCATCTTTGTCTGCATCGAGGTCAGATGGATCCATAAAAAAGATTTTGTCCTCTGGAGGAGAGGGCTCTTCAGCATCATCTAGAACTCGACTACCATCACTATTCATTTCACTGCTATCAACTTCCATTGGCATATCCAAGTCCTGGCCTGGGCTAGCAGGTTCTGGAAACAGCACAAGTCAGACATTATTTCAAACATACAACTAAAAAAAAATAAAATCCTCCAACACCCACTTATTTTTTTTAGTTCACACTTATGGAAATAAACATAAAACTACAATCACAACATAGAAAATCTTTACATTTTTGCTACAAGATACCGTACTGCTACTTTAGCAGAGTATGCTAAAGAAGATTATCAACTTCGTTTTGCTAAATGCCAAGGCAAGAGAGACCCAACTAAAAGATGAACTATACTGAAAGAAACAGAGTGAAAAGCTTAAAGTCTGAACCTAAATCTCATTAAGTAATTCTGTTCCACAAGTAATCACGACAAAGTAACCTTTCAATGGCTAGAGATGACCCAGAGAATGATTCTTGTGCGAATGAAATTCTCCATTAACAGAAACCCAACTCTTCTCTCCCTGCTCTTGTAGTCCATAGTAAGAAAGAAAAGGGGGGCTGTGGAATTGCAGGAAAAGAGAAAAGCAGAACAGATCTTATTCACTTCTAATTTTCTGCAGGAAGAAATTTAGTGTTTTCAAAAAATTTACAACTGGTACTATGGAAAACTAAAACAATATAAAAATATAAGTATGTTCATCTGTAACCTTTTTACAGTTGTTTTTTTGTTTGTTGGCTTGTGGGGGGTTGTTTGTGTGTTTGTTTTTTACCTGGGGTGAGTTCAACTAAAAGTGAGAGTAGGAACAAAAAATAAGTTGCTCCTTCGTCTTCAGAAGAACTACATGAGACCATAGTTCCCAAAATATGTGGCCTTTAGCACCCTAGCATCACAAGGGCAGTAAAACCATCATGTTTTGATGCAAACAACATGTTGCACATTGCTGTTCACAGCCACCAACCTCCAGATCCAGAGAAGAGCCTGGGAGCTGGAGAAGGTTGGCATGAATGGATGGGATATATTGCTCAATGGCAACAGACCCACTAGCTAACACAGCAGTTGCCCAAGCCTCTGAATCAAGTTGTACAGTTTGATGCAATCTGCTGCACGTCACCAATTTTGTTTCACTAACAAATGTGTGGCAAGGCAACCACAGAATGGCTGAAGTCAGAGGAGATTTTTGAAGGTCACCTGGTCCAACAACCCCCTGAGTTCATTTCTCCAGTCTGTTGAAGTCCCTCTGGAGAGCAGCACAAACTCTCTGTCATATCAGCCAGTCCTCTCAGTCACCTGCAAACCTGCTGAGGTTACACTCTGCCCCATCAAGATCATTAACAAAGATGTTGAGCAGGACTGGACCCTTGGTTGGCCCCTGGGGTACAGCACAAATTACTTGCCATTGATAACCACTCTCTAGGCCCACCCATTCAATCAGTTTTTAATCCCTATCTGCTCATCTCTCCCATATTTCATCAGCTTAAAACTGGTCTAAAACTTTTTAAAATACTCTAAATATTCTTCCACAAAGTGTTCTGCATACTCTTCTTTCAATTCTGCAAGGTCTATTCAGAAAGCAGTCCTACTTCATTGAGGTTTCCAGAATTTAGAGCAGAGTTCTTTCTTTTGGTTTGGCTTGGAGTTTTTCTCCTTTCTCTTTTATCTCAAACACCTCAGCTAACTCCGGCCAGTAAAAATCATGGATATGAGGAAGTTGTAAAAAATGGTATGTGTCTTCAGATATTAACATTTTAAAGTATCTATTTCATGGTGAACCATGAGCAGACTGATCACAACAGGTCTTCGTATTTGTACGTTGGGGTGGCTTGTAGATTTTTCATTACCCTTGAGCAATCCCAAGCAAAGGATAGTGAACTTGTCAAGACTGATTAAGTAAAATTTAAGTCACCAGTGTGTAGTTTTTACAGTGAATCTCTTTCGTTTTCACTGACCTTAGTGAAAAAACTGGCAAGATAAATAAAAATATTTCAAATATTCAGAGATAAGAGAACGAAATATTAATGCATCTTGTTCAGCCTCAAAAGGTCTCTCACTATTTCAAACGATGTTTCTCATCTTACCTCCATTGAAAATAACCTCTCCAAGACAATCTCGAGGTACTTTAGGTGCACAGCGTTTGTGGCAGTTGAATCTGCAATCTAAAATAGCAGATAAATAAGGCCATGATACCAGAACCTCAGTCCTCACTCACCCAGACATGAACATTTATCATTCACATCTTCCAATACAAACTTCAGTTCAGATTCATACATTTGCATGTAACTGAAGACAGCATCAATGAGGTCATCTCCAGGAGGAAATGAACAATCTTGTCCTTATGTCACATGTTGATTTGTCCCACCACTATTTATTATGTCAATACTTCCCCTTCCAGTGCAAAATGGTTTGCTACTTCTGTAGCTTTTTCTGCAGCTATTTTTTCCCTCATGATGTAATTTCTCCCATTCTTTCATTTGTTCCACATCCTTTTTTTCCATTGCTTTATGATTTAACTGTCTCATCTCTAACATTTTTCCCCACCTGCCAACTAATACTTGTAGACATCAGAGACTTCTATGATCACACAACTATATCAGAGCAGGTATGTTCTGCAGTAAATCCTGAAGTCCAATTCCCCTCTCATTCAGGTTACAGATTTGCCTGACTACTCAAGCTCCATTTCTTGCTGACACGGGGCAGACAGAATAACGTTATGTCCAGATTTGGCCTGATGTGGAGATGGAATCTCACCTGGATGTGAGCCATTTCTGCACCCAAGCTATCAGACACAGCCTACTGAACAAAGTCCACTGTACAACATTACTGGTATTAACAGGAATTTCCTTTATTAGTAGCATCCCTTTGATTGTCAATTCCATCAACATCACAAATTTCAAAACTCCCTACTGTTTTCATATTGATAATTTAGCCTCTTTTTGCTCTCCAAAGCAAGCTCAATGTGTTTTTCTTCTAAACCCGGACAAGAGAAAAAACATTATCTCTCCATTTTTAGTAGCAAAGGAGCCAAATTCTGGAGCAGAATACAATACTGCTCAGCCTCTGAGTGCCTAAAAGGATGCGTCCTAGGAGACCCATGAACAGCCCTTTTTACAGCCGTGGCTTCAGTCCATATTATGGAATACAAATACTTCACTATTTTAAAGTAGGCTGGAAGAAACAGAGATATTCCAAATCCTGTCAGGAAACTAGAAGACTGAATCTACCCTAATAAATTAAACTACATTCAGAAACATTCCTGGATACTGCAATGCAATTCTCTAGTCTAGTAAACAGCTACAAACATCCCCTAGCGTGCTTTTGGCCCACAGCATTAGCACAATCCCAAACAGTTCCAAGGTCTAGCTCATAAACCAGAGCATCCTATGAAATTGCTCCAAACAGGCAGTCTGCATAGAGCCACCCAGGCTGGGATGCTAAGAAAACTTGTTCACGAGCATGGGTCATTCTGTCCCAGCTGACATCAGTGTCCAGGAATGTTTCTGGGCACATTTAATTTATTACCACAAATGCAGCCTTAGCATCTCAAACATCATCCTCAGAGTCCAAACAGCACCCTGAATTAAATCAAGAAATCCAGGCATAATCAGAAAGAAATCTTATGGTCAGAAATATAAAACTACTAAAAGACCCCAAGCTTTGCGAATGTGCACAAGCAAGTCAGTGGGAAACCTTAAGAATCTGTAGAATGCAGTATGAAAATATTTGAAATGCTTGGCATTGATTCCTGATATATTAAAAATAAGTATAGGATCTTACTGCATCAATGGAGGCCTATTAAGAGATTTATTTCTGTCCTGCACATATACATAGCACTTCTCTATGCTTGTTTTCCATGCATAAATGCTTACAATATGCATACAAGTAATATTTTTATCACGTGTCATTCAATTCCCTGAAACTGATGTGGTAGCCCCATTTGTTCAGCTGGATACAGTCACAGCAATTGTATATGGCCAGCAGCATCTGTATGTTAGAACCACAAGGCATCTTTTTCAGGCTTCATTATTTTTGTATCATGTGTATCCAAGAGACATACTGACTGGAAAAAATATCAAAACCAGTTCAGGATGCAGACTTCAAACAGACTACAAAGACTGCAAATAAAAATGAAATGAAAGATAAAACTACTTTCTTACTTACATGAGACAGCAGTATTACTAGTCAAAAAAAGTTAACATAGCTGTAAGCTTACCATTTTTTCTCTCCTCTAATAAAGCAAACTGAAAATGTATCAAGTGGCCTCCCTCAAAAAGCTGACCTTTGATACTCCCACATTTGACAAACTCACATGAGAGAAATGGAAACTCCTTTCCAAATTAATGTTTATGATTCACCACTAGACTTTTGTTTCCTGCAACAAAGGTGACAGATCTGCACTGACTAGCAATAAAAAGCCAGAAGGAGATCACACTAGTTATGCCCTAGGAAGCACATGAAAGAGCCTGAGAACTGAAGTCATGCATGTTAACATAAGCTACATAAAAACCATGCAAGTTCAGCACAGGCACCTACCTCCAAAAGGTAATAGTCAGTATCCTGTACTAGAATAATACAATGAAAACGCACAGATTCTTTAGTGGTCAGTCTAGAATACAGATATTGAACAAAAGGAAGCATTTCCCATTGTTATTAATTCATAATTATCCTTCTATAATTATAGTGTTTTCAATCTACACAATTAAATCTTATTTTTCAGAAAAATGTACAATGCACAGCATACTACAATGAAAGTGAGGGCTGCTGTGATCTTCGGAAAATCATGCAATTCTTCAAAAATTGCACTTCCCTATTTTGCAGTACACAGTCACCTAAGTTGCAAACACTTTTAAATACAAGACCTCTACTGAAATTTGCAGCTACAGCAGAACGTTAAATGGCTACCTTTGCATTGCATTCCTTGGCGAAAAAGGCCCTTAAGCAGCCGTTTGCAATACTGGCAGATGGTGGGACGAGTGTAAGAGTGAACAGCAAAGGTATGTGGGACCTTCACTCTGCAGAGCACCATCTTATCCATCCAGATGGGGCGGCCACTCCAAGAGGGAATCCTCTTACTAGGTTCTGGGCAGCAACGCTGGAATAAAGAAGGAGTACATAATTGGCACCAGAACTGTTCCACTGCCATGACTGCTTTGAAAAGTCACAGCAGTCAGATGAACTGGAAAAAGGCAAAAACTGCACTCATTTTTCAAAAGGACAAAATGGATAACCCTGGGAATCACTGACCTTTCAGCCTCCTCTCTGTGCCTGGGAAGATCACAGAGATCCTACTAGAAGCTATGTTAAAGCACATTAAGGACAGGGAGGCCAGTGGACTTCCATTATGGAATGACTCCATCAGTGAACAAGAAAAAGGCTACAGATGTAATTTATCTGGAATTCTGTACAGCCTTTGACATGATCACCATAACATCCTTCACTCTAAAGTGAAGAGATGGATTCAATGGGCAGACTTTTAGGAGAGTAAGGAATTGGATGGTCACAGCCAGAGGGTAGCCAATGGCTCAGAGTCCTGGCAGACATCAGTGACAAGTGGTGTCCCTCAGGGCTGACACTGGGACCAAAGCTACTAAATGTCTTTACCAATGACAGACAGTGGGAGCGAGTGCACCCTCAGCAGGTTTGTGGATGTCACTCAGCTGAGTGGAGCAGCTGGCACACTGCAGGGGCACAATGCCATCCAGCAGGATCTGGATAAACTTGAGAAGTGGGTCCATGTGAAACTTATGCGGCACAACAAGGCCAAGTGCTGGCGCTGCACCTGGGCTGAGGCACCTCCCTGTATCAACACAGGCTGGGGATTGGTGCCAGCCCTGCTGGGAAGGACTTTTGAGGTCCTGGTGGATGAAAAAAATGTCAGTGGGGCTCTAAGGGAGGTGTTGGCTTCCAAAGTGACCAGACAAGAAAGCAGCCTGGCCAAGAAGCTTTAAGAGGACATTCTGGTATTGTAAAACAAAACTATGAAAACACCAGATGGAAAAGCCTTACAGAAAGCAGGAAGTTATGTATGAACCTTTATTTCCACAGAAGATAAAATGCTAGAAATTCACTCATGACATTTATTTTTTAAGCAACCTGACAAGGTTCAGACAGCACATACAAACCTCCATATAGAGGGTAAAAATGGAAAACACTGGAGGCAGGCAAACCAAATTCCAATCACCACCTCAAACTATCAGTTTTTAAAAGCAAGGATAGCATGCTGGATAGCTTACTAAATTAGGCAAAAATATTTAGAAAATTCAAAAATTATTTTGAAAATTAAACCCCCTCAAAAAATTATTTGAAATTAAGTTAAAAGAAAAACTTTAGCAATTAAAACAGAAAAGGCATTGAGTAAAACAAAGAGGTATCAAAAAGGTACTAAACATGCATATAGAAATCACAAAGTTAAATTCTGTGATAAACGGTTACAATTCTATGTTCACTGAATAAATCTTACCAGTAGTCATAAACATCAAAATAGATATTTTTCATTACTCAAGATTAGGCTTTTATAGCTAAAAAAAATATGTTCTTGAACTAGACTTTATGATTTGTATTTTAAACTGTGGTAAGAAGAGTTTTAGTGTAAAGTAACAGGTGAGGAGAAAAGACTAAGGCACAAACAAATTGATGTAATCACTGCCTGTCCTATTATCCCAATATAGTTGGGATATACTTGACAATTGATATTTGTTATGTATATGATAACCTCTCAGCAATCAGCATAACAAGGAATTACTATGGGTGTCTGTTTTTACTGTAAGCCCTTCATCCCCTACACCCTCCTTGATAGAGTTTGGGGCTTTTTTGGATTAACTCTGTGAAAAGCTTAACAGCAGATCAGGAAAAATCTTCTCCAGTATTAAAGCTTACAATTTGTATTGCTTTGGCCAAGTAACTAATCTATGCTGATACAATAATTACAGAATTACTCTGTATTACTAAGAAGGCAAGATGTTTTATTGTTCTGAAGCCAAAGTCTCAAGATTTCATATAACCATGAGTGAAAAGCTAATAATAAAATTAAATATAAAACTTGTAATTTATTTCCTGTTTCATCTCTCACTGTAATAATAAGCAGTAAGTGTCACTGTCTAAGAATCACTGTATTTTAAAATTCACTAAAACTAATCTTAATGGTTAAGCTGGACTCCCACATACTCATCAGGAGCCACTTAAAACACTATCTAGTTCTCCAGAGATTAAAGAATTTAAAACAGAAATCGTTTCTCCTTTCACATTACATACTTCTTCAGAGGCAGAGGATGTGTGTTCAGCTTGTGCTGGCCTTGGAACTGAAAGCCCTGCTCCTGGTAAAGACACATTAGACAGGCGCCTCTTCCTCACTCCACTGCAGTTGTTTGGAATCTTGAAGGCACATCGCTTATGGTAGTTTAAGCCACAACCTGGAAGAGGAGTTTGTTTATTCAAAGTAACAAAAACAGTATCAATATTTTAAAAAAGCAGTTTTAAAAAGATGACCCAGGAAAATAGTAAAGGCAGAAATAGATTGTTGTGTCATATTCTCTTATTTTAGTGATCTTGGTGCAACTCACAGAAACAGCTCCTTCTCCAGTAAGCCCAGTTCTTGTAACAAGGTCTAAGACTTGGAAGCATCTCCCACCACCAGGAGGCTTTCATCACTCCCTCACTTTGGAGCACAAGAATCAAGAAGAATTCAGTGAGAAGGCAGCGTCAGTACCTGACAGCAAGCTGCAGAGTGCTCCACAGCCAGCTGGATGAAAGCCATAAGGAAAGGGATTCCCCTTTGGGAGTCTCTCCAAACTATGTGTTCCTTGTGCAAAGAACACAAGGCTGTAAGCTAGCTATTTTTTTCAAAGTGGGAAACAACAACACTTCTTAAGTCATTAGCCCAAGGCCACGCACAGTCTGCATTAACGCCAAGATCAGAACTTGGGTTTTTTAATGCACAAATCCATCCAGCTATGAAATACTATTATTTATCACTTGCTAACATACCAAACACAATATAACTTCTTCTTCCTCATCTTATATAGATATACACACACACAAATACACTAACTATCAGAGACTTACCTTCACATTTTAATCCTTGTCGTACCAAACCCCAAAGCATCTCTCCGCAGTAGTCACAAAAAGTAGGAGCCTTGTAGGAATGCACATAAAGTGCATGAGGACGAATCTGGAAATCTTCAACTGTGGCCAAAGCTTTTAAAAAAATTGCAGTAAGTTATAGCTCTTGCCACAGGATCAACAAGGATTTATGGAAAGAACATGTTTTTAAAATGGCTAATTTAAAGAATGCTAACAAGCTATTTAGGAAACAGCATTTTACTGTATGCCATTTAAATATGCATTTACAAGATTGCACAGTTTTCAGTAAACATTTTTATTGAGAAAAAATATCCATTGAACTCTGTAGGCTAATGGCCCCAACTAATCAACAGTATGAATCACTCTGTTGAAAACCTCACTAAGTTGAAGGCAGGTACAACAAGCCTTGCTAAAAGCAACTTTAAACATTTGAAAGAGCAACTTTGTCCTTGTTATTGGTTAATAACCACCACTCTAAGGACTATATTATTTAAATAAACCATTTTTAAGAACTACAATATCCTGTAAGAGTCTGGTTTTATAGGTATGATGCAGCAACAACATTTATATGAAGTCTTATGACAGCATAAGCCATCAATAGCACAAACTACAGAACAAAAAGACAGATACAAGCAAAAGAAAACCCACAACAGATGGAGGAACAAATTCTGAATGCTATCTGCCATTCGCCTTAAATAAAAAATTAAAAACTGATATTATTAGACTTACAAATTCACATTTGTATAATTCAGATTCATTTATAATAATAAAACCGAAGAAGATTAAAACAGAACAATGAAAAAATAACAAAACTGAGTACTGAAGCATCAGTGACACCTGGACTTTCTTGGAAACCTCTACCCCAAAGCATTATGAGACTTAAGCAAAAAAGCTCAAGGCAGGCATGAAAATAAGGCCCCATGAAGTCCTACTTTCTTTTCATCTACTGAATAAAGAGCTGCTCCACTGTTAAAATAGTACCTACCAGACAGTACAACCTCAACAAGATCTCCCTCATGTATCTCTTCTGCTGATGTAATTCGTTGCAAAATATTATCTGAGTTCAGGTCATGGCGGAACAGGAGAATTTTGTCATACATGCCAAAGAAACCACACTCTGGGAACTGCAACAGAAATCAAACTCTAAATTAATACATGCTCTTTGATAATCCTATACATCAATGTTTTTAAGAACAGCTACAGAACTCAAGAGTTGCAAAAGTTTCATGGTAACAAAATTAATCTCTTTATTTTTGAGGAAACAAAGCCTTTTCTGAAAATTTCTAATTTTATTTTTTAACCTGAAAAAAAGAAGTGTTAAGTTTTTTGTTTCTTTGGGTTTTTAATCTCTCAGACCTGCATAATCAGTCTGGAAAGTAAAAGCCAATGCAGGCCTTTAACTTGGGTCCCACCACCTATAACCCTTATTTCATGGGTATTCTGGTCAGGCAGGTATTTAGCTCAAGACACTCCAGCAGCACTGCCACACTTTTCTTGAGGAGCAAGCCAGTTAAGAGGCTCCATGTCATTGTTCCACAACAGTTCAGATCTACAGATGTGAGAAATCCTAAGCAACATGCTCCAGAGAACACTGCTTCAGCAGACAAGTTGGACTCGATGACCTCTACTGATCTCTACCAACATTACCCATTTTCTGTGATTCTGTGAAAACAAAAACTCAAATCCCCACAAGGACAGAAACAAAAATAAAAGAAATCCACATGGGAAACAGATACACTAAATAATGTGTCACTTTTCCATGATATTGAAAAAAAAAGCTTTCTGTATTTTCCCCTACTCTTCAAAATACCGTCAAATGTGAGTAAACCTTAAAATGAAAAGCTTAAAAATAAATAGCTCATGGGGAAAAAGAGCACGAACAGACCCTGGAGAGGAATGAGCAGCACTCAAGCAACTCCTTTGACCTTTCTGGTTTAAATCAGAATTCAAACTTGAGGTGGGAACACATATGGAGAACAAAACAGGAAAAATGTGGCAAAAATATGGAAAAGCTCAGAAGAAATTTTTAATTAATGAGGTAACGAGTTCGTAATTTACATGTTACACAATCAACGAGTATTTAAACTGCATGAAGCTTGTGGTATATTAACTGTTCTTAACTAAAATCAAAGATTTGTTCTACCAAATCAAAAATATAACAAAGATACCGTATCCATCATGCCCATTTTTTTCACACTTTCATCCCATTCAGAGAAAAAATAATGTCCTCTTTACAGCAGCAATTTTATCTGAAATATCAAACTGGTCTTCTCTGTTTTGGTGTGTACACACTACATAATTACATGACACATAATACTGAAGAAGTCCATGTTCCAGAGAGCATGCTACCTTGGACAGTCACAAAGAGAAGCAGCAGAATTTGTATAATTTAACCCTTGCAAAAGTAAAAGACAGAGCTGACCAATTTATACTGACACATAGATATTGAGTCCACAGCAAGAAGAAACTGATTTACTGGACCTATGCCAAAGCAGCTGGCTGCTTCCTCTGTCTGTTGACTCACTCTCAGGTTTCCTACGTGAAATAGCAAATATCCACGAATATAATTCTGAAAATTAGACTTGTCCAATTGCCCAAAGATCATTTGTAATAGGAAAGAAAATATAAAGCTTAAGAATTAGCTGTGCTGCCCAAATATATGTCTCAGTATCTCTGCAAGTATGCACAGGACTTGACTTTATATTCAGAACACACAAAGATACAGCCATTAGTAATTCTTCCAGGGGAACTGACATTTCATATCTGAAATCACATCATAAACTTACTTTAAGCTCTAACCCAAAATCCCATTGTGTCTTGATTGACAAGAAAACAAGATATATTTACATTATTAAAATAAGTACTGTGAGGCTTTATTCCTTGACTGACTGTTAACTTTTGTTAATTGCATTATACTGCTGAAGAACTTAATTCTAACAAAAGGGATATAAAATCAACATTACAACAGTATATATCTGACGGCAGATATACATGATATTTTTAATAACACCAATATTAATTTCAGCTTCCAGGAGGGACAACTCATGACTCAAGGAATCATGTGAACTATTGCCTCTTTGTATTAAGTTCACAGAACCACCTATGAACTGTAGATTTTAAGGAAGCCTCTAAGATATTTAACTAAGGTCTGAGTCTCCTTTTGATAAAAATGTCTCTTTTTTTTCCCCCTACTCTTTAACACAATAACCCTGTCATGCAGCTGCCAGAACATCCCTACACATAATCCCCCACCTCAGCAACCAGAGGTCACATAATCAACTGCCAAGCAGCACTTATCTTAATTGCTATGATAAAATATATTCTGCCTAGGCACCATTTACCCATTCTCATGTACAAATCTTGAATTTATTAAAATGTTTTAAACATACGTATGTTTTAAACATATTACATTAGTTTTCATTGCTAAAAAGCATTAAATGACAAAATAAACTAAAGTTACAGATAACCACTCAAGTCCTCTTTGTGACACCAAGTATAATCATTACAAAATGTGAGACATTACATCCCTTAGAAAGCAGCATCAATATTGATCCAAAGTTTGTAAATAACATTATAATAACTATAATTAAGATTTTTGTTTTCAAATAAATTCCAGACAAAGGCAAAATTAATTTCTATGGAGTAGAAATATTGTGAAAAAAGCAAAATCATCTATTACAGATTGTTAGAACTGTTGATATCAACACCCTTATTTGGTTCTCCATTAATTAAATGGACCTTTTAAGCTGTGTATCATGAATGCTCTTCATATTGTCACAATAAGATTTACCGCCCTGTTCTTCCAAAACAAATATACTTACACATAAAAAAGTGACTGTGAAAGACTGTCTGATTTTGTAACTCTAACATTTAACCTCCTTAAAAGGTTATTTATTCTATTTACAAAGTTGAGCTCTATCAATGGCTTCTAGACTAAGATGCAGAATCACACGCTCACGACTAACAAGGGAATGATCTATACTAGTACAGAGTACAAGAATTCTCTCACTAAACATAGACTCTGTATACAGTTTCTATAGTATGTGACAAAGATTGCACCACAACACATTTTTCTAGGCATTGTGCATGCCTGATCTCCATTTCTGAAATAATTCCAGAAGCTGAAAGGATGAGAAAAGAGAGAGCCCATTCATTGGTATGCAGAGCTTCAGTTGCTAGGATATTTTCTTGAATCCATAAGAAGGACAGGCAGTAGCTGAGGAACCTCACAGTAGCTCCTTTACCTGTCCTGCCTGTGAGGTGCTTGTCTGCACATCCACAAAGCAGCAGAGAGGAAAAATGCACGTGAGGGCAGCCCACCAACACCCTGCCCAGAACTTCCCAGCCCCTTCACAGGAGCCATCAGGCCACTAAAGGCCCATCTCCACAAGCCAGGGGAGCACAGAGAAAGAAGGGTAGGTAGGAACCCAAATCAAGAACTCCAGGGAAAAGATACCCTGGCCTTCACAGGACATCCTTGGACCCAGTTTCCACACATACACTGATCAGGTATGTCAACACTAGACCACCTTTTGGCCCGAGAGGGGTTGCGGTCCAGTGCTATGGTACAGATTATAAAATGCTGGGAAATTAGGATTGTACAATACCTATGGAATGTTTACAGACGGAAACAAAGGCAAGGAAAGAGGTGATTCAGGAAGGAATAAACGTGGGAAAAAATCGAGGGATAAGAAGATAAAAGAGGCTGGTCACCTGTAAACAGGGGTTGGTCAGAACAATTGTCTGATCACGCCCTGTGCATCATCTGCACCACCCGTCCTCTAGTCTCATTCAATTCAATTTCTAGATATTTTCCTGAATTCTTTTCTCTTATTCTGAGCCCATGTATGTGTATGGGGGGGGTCTGACTGCCAGCAATCAGAGCAAGACGACCCTGTAATGTCAGTGACTGGAGAGGTCAGTTAAGTGAAATCAAGAGCTTGAATATTCAGGTGTCAGCAACTGGAAAGACCAAGAACCAGCAGCTGCTACTTGGCAGAAAGTGCTTAAAGCTGACAGCTAGAGACATTCACTATTTTTTTACTGGTGTGTGAGTGGGTATGTGTCTGTATGGTTTTTTCCCCACTACCAGACCTCCACCCTGAACCACTGGAGATTGAAAGAGCACGGGACCGCTGGTTTGTGTCCATGTGAGTGCTCACAGACAAACACACTGCTGATCTGTTTGGATCTGTGTGTATACATGTATGTGTTGCACACCTGTATCCAAATGCTAGTGTCGATCAGAACTACATGGTCAGTCTTGCTGTCCGTGGCTGCACATAGGGACAGTGCTGCAGCAGCCTGCAAATTCCTAACAAAAATTTTCAAGTTAGATGAACTAATCCTGCTCTTTCCTTTCCCACCAAAAAAAATGTTTCCCAGTTAGAAAAGAACAGACCCTACCAGGAAGATACCTGCCTCTTAACTCCTTTCCACACACTCTGGCTCAGATTCCTCTCTTCTGCCCCCACTGCAGCCCCGTGCACCCAAGCCATGGAAGCACTGGCTGGCTGCCCTCCCCACGGCCGGCCCTGATGAGCTGCAGGTGGCCCAGCAGAGCCCTAAGGCACTTGGGCCTCGATGCAGGGAGCAATCAGCTCCAACCAAGCAGCTTGGCTCCTTACAGGCATGCGGCGCCCTGCTCTCTCTTCCGCTCCCCAGTCCATTCGGGAATTCAGCATTGCTTGCTAGCACCTTGGCCAGAAGGCTATGTGCAGACTGCTGGCCAAGAATAACCTCATCGATTAACAGGGGTTTTATTTCAAGTGGTATCTTTTAACAGAATTTTTACGCAAAGCTTAAACTATGTTCAATAGTTGAACTGTATTCAAGTTGTACACTACCAAATTCTTCTCTCTTGTACTGCAGCAAAGTACAGCTTTTATAGCTTGTCTTATGCTCAGTTACATGAAGCTGTTAAGGAAGAACATTATCTAGTTCCTTTGAAGTGCTAAGAGCTCATAATGTAAACTTGAAAACAAAATTCAAAACAGAGTTTTTTAAAGCCTGTTTTATCTTGCGGGATTATACAGCTATTACTTTCCTGCATACAAGCCTAATGTATCTGCACAGTTACTCAGAACATACAAACTACTAATCCCAGTATTACTAAGTTTCCTAAAAGTAAAAACATGACTGTTCCCAGTCTTAACAGTTCCAAAAGAGCATCTAGTGACAGGAAATCTCCTGTGGGAAGTCTACATATGCGTTAGACTGCGCCAAAATTAATCTCTGGTACACCAATATATCAACTTCTATCAAGAATATATGTAATTCTTTATACTTGGGTGGCACTAGCACAAATAACAGGACTAGTGCATTATTGCAGTTACACTGAAGAAAAATCATTGGTGTTATCTAGCATGCTCATACTGTAAGTATTACACTATATCCAGCTTTAACTGAGAGTGCATTGCATTGTCTTTTTTATCCAGAAGAATTCAACCAACATACATCTGTCAGTATCGCTGAGCGAAACACAACTGAGGCTTCTTTCTATCTTGGCAGTAACTGAAAAATCCCTTTACTTCAAGTTCCAGGAGTTATTTTACAAAGTTCTGGACTAGTCGCCAAAAATTCACACTAGGGAAAAGTGTAGGCGGATATTGTTTCAAGGTCCAATATCTCATGACCCATCATAACGCAAAACAAATGCTTCAAACCACTGAAAGTTAATTCCAAAGTCTAATGGTCCAAAACTCCATTGGAAAATCTCTTCGTTCACTGAAGTCATCCACTCTATTATCCTGCACCCCTACCCAGCTATTCACTCCTACTCTTTAGAATCATGTGCCAAATCACATTATCACACAGACAACTAGTTTCAAACATGTTGCAGGAGATCTTTCCCTCACCAGATGCCTCAGTATAGACATACTTGGACTACTGCTTGGCTAGATTTTCCAGCATACAAACCTATCACCATGCTGGAAATGGTAATCTGTCCCCCATGTAACACCTCTGTACCACCAGTAACTCCTCAGCTCTCATGTTCTCACAAGCATGTTGGCTTCTCAGGCCTCAACTCTTGCTAAGTCACTGCATTACTTAGCTCATATGAAGAAAACAGCTGACAAGTCAAGAAGACAGAGCAGTAGGAGGAAAATAGATCTGAGCACATCTGAACAGAAGAGATGATTTGCTTTCATTTTAGAGCCTTTCAAAAACAAACACCATGAACTATTACAAGCTTAACCTGGAGAAAAACCCAGAACACTGGTTGCGGTACTGTTATTTATTTATTCCACTCAAGTTGTTACTGCAAGAGTTGTAGAGATCCACTTTTAATATGGGTGGATTGCAATATGATCCTTGTAATGCAATGAAAATACAGAAATGGAATCTAATCAGCAAGACATAAGAAATACCCCTCTGATTTTGCTAAATGGTGAACTTGGGTGGGTTCAATCAGAAAAACTGTTCTAGAAAAACAGGCGGGAAGAGCAAGAAACGGATTGCACGGGTAAAGTATCAGTACTCAATCGAAAAGAATGCAATGGTTAAAGGATCATGAGAATTTCAGGGAAACATTCTAAGGTAGGGGAGCAATTCGTCTGTTTCAGAGCAAAACATAACAAAACCATAAGAGGAAATATATACTGATAAGGAGAATGCTGAATATGACTGAAAGTGAAAATGATGGACAGGTCTGTGGACCAAAAAAGAGAAGTTGTAGAAACATGAAAATAAAGACACATAAGTTTACTGAAAAAGTTACAACAAATCTTGCAGGTACTGATACTACACAACTAATAGCACAAGTAATACTACAGTAATCAAATGTTTTTTATTTATAGCTCTAACCAGAATAAAGGTAAGCTAGAATACTGCATTTAGAGCATGCTGTCCAACATAATTCTCAGTTTGCAGGAACACCACCACATGTGAGTTTCTAGCTTTAAGTCTGTAATCCCTTTGTTCTACTTCACGTGAGGAATGAAGAAACAGTATTCCAACACCGAACACGATTGAGAACTTGCATCTGTAATATCTGATCATTGTGCAAGGACACACACAGTCTATCTGCTACAAGTTTTTCTGCTGCTAAACACTGTCCCTCTGTTCCAGCAGCCATGTGGCCAGCTTAGGCTCCTCTTCAGATTGCCCCTGAGAACTGTATATCTTATGTCTGATACTTTAATGCACAGCAACCTAGATAAGGAATGAACGGAGAAGACCATGAATGTACTGGAGATCATAAGCAAGAAATTTTTTGAAGCATCTGTATAAAGTCTAAAGTTTAGATTTTCTGAGGGCTTCTATTAACCATTCACACAACAACACAACAACCCTAACACAGTTCTCCCCAAACTTAACTTCAAACTTGCAAAAAAAAATTGAAGAAAAACACTTAAAAAGAAAAAACATCTCCTGATGTGTAGACCATCTGTAATAGAGCTAAGAGACACACCAAATATTTGCATTACTCATCTCACTCTCCTTGCAGACACATGCCTCTTTAGTTTCAGTTCTCTTGATGCTGCTTCTAATTACCCTTCTGCAAAACCTGAACAAGCTACACTGAACACCAGTGTTTGAAGCAGGAAACACAGAAAAGCAGAGTCCTAACCAACATTTTTGACTGTAATTGTAGCCTCGAATACAGTTAGGCAGGTGGTTCAAGCTCCCAAGTAAGTGAAGAAGGACTCCTCAGAGTTTTATTTTGTTCCACATTACGTAGAGGAAAACAAGCCTGAAATGTGACTGTGAAGTAAGGAAATGTCCATTTAACACTAGTAAAGATAACACTCTCATAAGAAGAGAACTGTAAAAAAAAGAAGGATATTTCCCCTTATTAATCAAAGAAATGCAGCAGTAAGTAAATACTGTTAAGTACAGAACTATCACAAGAAGAAACCACACAGTATCCTGCAGTCAAGACAAGACAGTTTAAGTAGGCTGTGGAATACCAGAGGAAAGAGAAGCTTTAACACTTTTGAATCTCAACGGCAAACCCAGCAGCTTCAAAGCTTTTAACAGGAAAAAAACAGCAACCATTCGCATGACTACCAACAAGAACGCAGCTCATAATTTTCACATTAGCCATATACTAATCCTAGAACATTTAACAGTCCTTCAACAGTCACCAGATCTAAGAGAAAAAAAGTCAAGGCAGGACATATTGCTGTCAAATAGAGAGTACAGGGAGCATATTGCCACTCGTGCACTAGCTGCAAAACTACTTATGAAAGATGAATCCACCACACATGAGGTTGTTTCCTGATCAGTTTGCTGCCTGCAACATGTTTTCACTGAGCAGTCACTTTCTGGTAGCTGCAGGAGAGCAGAAACTGCAGCAAAGCCAGACAAAAAGGAAAACTGATCATGAAATCCTCATCAGTTTTGCAGTAGATTAGGCTTAGCATGTAAGAAGTTTGAGCTATAACAAGACCTCAAGTTAAACTTTTAGCTGAGCCTGCCAAAAAAACAGAAAGGAAAAAAGAAAAGTGTGAATGCACTTGTTTTCATTTTTCTTTAAGACAGAAGACAGGAAATATGCAGATGTAAAGAGAAGAAGCTGATATAGAAAGAAAAAGCAGCCCCTAAAATGGCTGCGTAAAGGTACACTTTTATATGCATGGCACATGAAAAAAATTGACCCAAATAACTCATCTCTTCAGAAAGGAACTAATATGCTGAATTACATTTTGGAAGTTATTACGAAATTGGCTTGTTTGACAACTTGTTTGTAAAAACATGAAAGACGCAGTAAGTTATGAGGTGGGGAAAAAAAGATACACAAGCATATGCAAATAACATATCATGTACTTATTTTTTTTCAGGCTATTAGGTGAAAAGGAATTATATAATAAAACTAACCAACAATAAATATCACAATTATCACAACAATGAAAGACATGGAGATAATTCCCCGACCTTGATGGAAAACAGCAATTATTTCTTATTTTATGAAATACTGGTATCTTCTTTTCAGGCTGCTTCCTGGGATCTAACCTTCCTAACCTAAAGATAAAGATAAAATTTGGATGCAAAGCCAGCATGATCAGTGTTACTTCCTTCCTCGAGAGACAGAATTTGCAACAGGGTAGCCAAGACACAACAGAAAAGTGTGCTAAGGTTCTTTTATTTCTTGGTCAACCCTCTCTTAACATAAATTATATTGATATATAAGAGTAACACATGTACAGAAAAACAATACTAGGATATTATTAGCTGTTTGGTGGGATCTTTAATTACTAACTAGAAACAAAAAGAACAGCTAGTATCAAGTCTGTGGCCCTGCAACGCATGTCTGTAGCCACAATTGGTCCTGTCACTGTGGCTGGCTATACAGATCTAAGAATATTCCTCAATAGCAGTAAGTGTAAGCCAGTAAAAAACCTAAGGTATCAGTGACAATTGATGAAAGGAAAAAGACATCCATATTTGAATTAAAAGTTTCTCCCTTGAGAGTTACCAAAATTTCTTTCTGCATAATTGCACACACCTAACATAGATCTTTGTCACCATACCAAACTCTTGGCATATCTCAGTTGCTATTACTAAACAGCCTGTTAGCACACAACTGCTGCCATCAGCAGAACAGGGTAGCATTATACCATACCTTCTGGTAAACTATTGAGCACACGAGGTCTTTAACAGCAGAGAGGGACAGGTCCTGAGCTTCAATGGTGACAGTCTCTCGAGTGAGACCAATCTGCAGAAGGAAGGAGATGCCATGCATAGAGCCTCGGGAGTTGGTGAGGCTCTGGGTACTGAAACTGCCATTGGAGAGTCGACTGGAGAGCCCCGACTGGGGACTTGAAGACAAAGTTGGGGTCTGTGGTGCAGCAGCATGACACGCAGGTGGGGAAAACTTCTGTAAGGATGGGGGAGAAGAGTCGTTTGATGACATCTGACTTGCTTTACTCTGCTGAGATCTCCCTAGTAGTCAAATTCTAAGTAAAAAATACCTTATCAGTTCGTGGTTTGAAATGAAAACAAGGATAATGTAAGTTTCCCTTTCTTAGCTCAGTAAAATGCTCTTGACCAGTAAAACTTAAATTTCCCTTTCATTTGGTGCAAGCCAAAGAGTAAAATAATTACAGCTGCAAGTTACTTTAAATTAAAGGTTCTCTTTCTGCAGTTACAATCAGCTGATTAAAAGCAGATTGCCTGTCCTTTAGCACCACATCCAAACACAGAGGCTTACATAAAGGCCTCACAGGAACACATCAGCTCTGCTGTTTTATACTTGTCCTTCATTTTCATTAAAAAAAAGCTGGAGAAGCAGACGGAAATAGAGGTCGATAATTCATTAAAAGTATCCTTGTTCACCTAATTACACAGATCATATCTTAAATGAAGTCTCATCTTCATGCAGATAGCCTTTTACAATGAAAGAAAATTCTTGAGCAACAACAGAAGTCCACGTATGTGATGACTCTGTTCCTCCTTCAGAAAGTCTTCTCTGAATTCACAGGACGCGGTGAACTTGAAGATCAATGAAGATATCCGATTTCATTTTTATAAAATATTTTAGCTCATAAAATGGAGGAGCAGAATGTCTGAAGACACAATCACATTAAATGTAATCTCTAGCATCACCCAGATAATCTCCAGCATTTTGAAACGTTGTACTCTGCCTGTAGGGGAAAAGATAAAGTTGCTATTTCACATGAAATGCATAAAGTCGCATACCCGTGTCATAACCACTCTACTTTTATGCAGCAGGATACCAACTCCTTTTACTCAAACGTGTTACATTAGAAGCATTTTGTACTTCTAAGTTAAACTTAACTGCATTCCCACTGTATGATACACAAGGAAAATCAGATCTAGCACTGACCAATACGTTACCACAACTTCTAATTGACGTTGGTTTAGCAGAGCAAAGCACTTAGCACTCAAGAGCAAAACAACAAAAAAGGTAGGGGGAGGGAGCAGTAGAACACAGCTCTGCCCTGTATATCGACATTGAGAAGCTGGTGGACAAGGAAGGAAAATCAATAAATGCATAGAAATGTCAAAAAAATACAAGATAAAATCTCAAACACTATGCGGCAGCATGTACTCAGGCTATCATTTTAATACTGTTATTCAAGAAAACTGAAGAATGACTTGCACAAACTCTAACTAGAAGAAGATATGCAGAGCATACAATTGAGCATCGGTTGGTTCCTTTGGAAAAAAAATCATTTAATATAATACTCGCACATCTTGTTAAAAAAGCAAGTCTACTACAACCTTTGAAAATAAATCATTTCATGAGCATGGGCTTGAGATACTCATTACAAGATGCTGTACTACCCGATTCAATATTTCAAGCATTTCATGAACAACTGAAATGTTTGAAAATAATAAGTTCTAGACTCCCCATGAAACTTCTGCCACAGGAAAAGTTTTCCACGGATGCAAAAGTGGCCCATATACATAGATACTAAACATTACTAACAGTTTTTAAGGAGCACTGATCCATACAGGATACCAGAATCAATAAGCTCACATACTTTTTCCTTCCCTTATGTAAAAAAAAAAAAAAATCTCAGAAAGTGTATTCCTCTTGCAATGAAATTTCAGAAGAGAAATGCCACATCTGCACACAGTAGAAGCTGTCCTTCCGAGAAATAAAGCTGAGACTTTAATACACTATGCACTCCTGGTATCTACCAGTGTAATAGTTCAAAACCTCGCTGTCACTGCATTCTGAAAGGCAGGTAAAAGGAAAGAGAGATACACAATTTGCAGTACTGGAAGGAAAATAAGCTCTTAGTACTGTGATAAAAATTCCTAACAGGGAATCTGGAAGAGAGAACCAATTGAAACTCCTGGATTTTCAGCACAGGTATCAGAAACTCTTGCCTTCAAATACAAGAAGACTTGTTGGACATTCAGTAACAATAGCTGAAAAGAAACTTCTCCCTTAAAGAACACACTAAACACAATACAGATGAAAGTCATAACTAGGAAGAGTAAGGGCAGCAACAGTAACATTTTAAGGACGTTTCTCAAGAAAGCAGCTTCACAGTCCCTTCAAGTTTGCTTGAAGATTACTTGTTTTCTACACACTGCTTTCCTCTCCCTCACCTCTCAGAGCAATGTCTCACCAGAGACACGGCAAATACGAAGCCTTAGGGGTGGATTTGAATTACAAAAAACAATGCCTAACCAACATAATAGAGAACAGAAAAGCCTTATGATCTGAAAGAATTAATGAGTCTGCTAGGCAAGCTTAATTTAGACAGTGAAAACACCCTGTGAAAGCTCACCTACAACTGCCTAATTAGAACATTAATTATATTTATCAAAAGCACGATGCATTTGCATTGACAAAGCCTTTTGAAACCATGTGTATTTGCATCCAAGCCTTTGAAGAAGTTTATTTTTGTTACTCGGTAGGAAAGAATGGATCCTTCTACGAAAGGAAAGCCATAGAAACTGCTCACTTTGTAGTGAGGATAGAGTTCTTCCGAGCATCAAATCAAATGAGTGTATGCCGAAATTGACATGCAGTCTGCAATTCAGCATTTTTATTTATTTATGCAAGGAAAACCCTACACCTCAAAAAGCGGAGAGGCACAGGGGCTATGAAGGAGCTCCTCTGCCTCCTTCCCCTGCTGCCTAGCTCGCAGCCTGCTCTCGCTCGGAAGCGCTGTCCCTGCCGTTCCTGCTGCCGCCAAACCAAGCGTGTCTCGGGCAGCTTCTCCACACCTGGCCCTTAACCCGCCCTTCCGTCCCGCCGAGCCCCGCTCCAGGCGGCTCCACTCGCAGTCCTTACCCCGGCAGGGGCCGTTCCCACCGGGAGGGCCGGCAGCTCCCCGCCACGGATGCCGGGCGGGACGCGTCCTGCCTGCCGCGGGTCACGCAGCCCCGTCCGGGCCGCCGCTGGCAGCCGCCCGTCCCTCCCGGGTTTAAATCCCCGCTGCGCGACCCGCCCCCGCCGGCACCATCTCCGGAGATGATGTGGCCTCGGCCCGTCACCCCCACCCCGGGGCACCCAGGGCGGAGCTGCCGCCGCGGCTCTATCCCCCCGCGGGGGCCGGCGGGCGCTCCCCCGTGGCACGGCCCGTACCGGGCTCGGCGGCCGCTCCCGCCGCCGCGGCAGGAACTTTTCGAGTCCGCCCCCGCCCTTCCCCGGCGCGGTGGCGGCAGCGGCGCCGACCCCCGTACACACCCACACACCGCGACCGCGCGGCGGCTCCCGCCCACAGCGACAGCCGCCGTGCCCCCGGTCCCGCCGCGCTCACCTGCGGCCCCGCAGCCCCGGGCCGGAGCGGCCGCTCGCGCATCTCCAGCCCCGCGGCTCCCCGCACACACACCAGAGCCGCCCGGGACGGGACGGGGCTGCGCCGCGGGGGCTGCCGGGAGCTGTAGTTCCGCGACCGCGTTCTGCCGCGGGCCGCCCGGCCTGAGCGAACCACGAGCCCCGACGTGCCCCGCGCGGGTGGGGGGCTCAGCGCGCGCGGCGGCGCACGCGCAAGGCTCCCTGAAAGAGTTTCCGTTAGTTTTCCTTGGCCGTGGCGGGCGCTGCCCCGAGCCGCTACAGCGGGACGGGACGGGACGGCCCCGGCTGCGGGGCCTTGCGCTCCGAGCTGCAGCTGCCACCTCCTTGCCGCCGCCCTGGCCTCGCCTCTCCAGCCGTGCCAAAACCTGGGTCCGCGCCAGCTCGCAGCCGCCGGCTGCGGTGCCAGCGCCGGGCGCGGGTTCGCGCAGCCCCCGCCCTGCCCGCCGTACCTCGCAGTACCGCGGCTCCGTCCCCCCGCTCCGCCCGGCCGGGGCACCCACAGCCCGTGTCTCCGGCCGCGCCGCTCCCGGCTCACCTTGCCGGGACGGGGGTGGCGCAGCCCCGCGGGGATGTCCCCTGGGCCGGGCAGGCCCTCCATCGCTGCACAGGAAATGCTTGACCTAGTGTGTCACAGCATCGCGCTGGGCTTTTCCGTGGCCGCGCTGACCTGGGAGCTGGAAGTGCCTTTCGCGTCTCCCGCTAGCCCCCACGGATGTGCGTGCAAGAACTCAGAAGTTCTCCAGGCCCTTTTCGCTGTCCGTCTCCTGCTGCGTTTCAGCCCCCCCTTCAATACTCTGATTCACCCAAATCCCATTTTCTGCCCTGCGTTAATGATGCCACTCTTGGCATCAGCAGTAAATTTCTGCACGCAAGATACTTAGCAAAGCAGTGAGCTGAAGTACCAAATAAAACTGGTGCAAGGCAAAACTGCCTCTGTAACCTCCCTCCAGCCCGAAAGCTCCCTGTTGAGAGACATCTCGTAATCTTCCTTCTTGAATTTTGATTCAATTTCTGTGTACAATCTTAAAATAATACCACTACCATAGGAAGTTGCTGAAGTTTAGGTTACGTACCAGACCGACAACACCTTGAAAAGGCAAACTGTCAAATTCAAAGGCTTCTAATCCTCAGCTCAGTGAGACACAGATGGAGAAGCAGATTAGTGCCTTGTCATTTATAGCTCTGTTTGTAACGTACATTTCTCATTTCCTTCATCTTGTGCTCCTGAGGCCTGGCCCAAAAGCCAGTGAAGCTGAGGGGAGTCTTTCCGCTTTCTTCACCCTATTTTGCATCAGACCTTTACACAGTGCAGCTGACAGAGAGTGTAACCAGCTCTCTGCGCTGACTGGCGCCATTTTATTTGATAAATAATTAGCCTGCAGCTTCTTGTCAAAATCTGGAAGTACTTTAAACTAAAAACATAGCAGTTAATGGTTGATTCTGCTTTAAACTGGTTTTGAATGCCAAAAACCACCCTGGGACTTTTTAATGAAGGCTAATTCCATGAATAGGGGATGTTCTTGCCAAAGCTCTGCACCAGATAGCTGAGCAATCTTCGTTTCCTTTTTCCTCTGAAGTGGGACTCCCACACGCCAGCACTGTAAACACAGACCTTGCCTCCATAAACATGATTTCTGATGCTTAGCACAGCAAGGAGTCACGCTCTACTGTATTTAAAGTGCAGCAAGCATCTCACATTTTGAGTAGCAGCCCTAAAAATAGCTGTTTATGGACAACACCAGATGTATATTAGGTATTACCACAGCCACTGGGCAACGATTATATTTCTTTGTAAAGAAGCTCAGCTTTGTACCATCCAATAGGGCTGGCGCCATTTAATTTGCTGCCCTAAGCTGTAATAGCTGCTTTTTCATAAATCAGAAGATGGATTAGTTAAAATCAATTTATTACAGAACAGAAGACAGCATCAGCCAAAATAAACTAAACCAAACTGCTCTAAGTACTTCTTTGGTGTTACTTTCTATTAAACAAATATCACTGAAGCATCCAAACCCTGTTCTGTTTGTAAAGATCTCTGTTGTAAAGATGTGTAAAACACATCTGAAAGCAGCTCTGCATTCAATATCTGTGTGTGGAGCAGCACATCCATCTGTACACATGCACAGCTGACTCCGTGTGATTGCAGCATCATGACAGCATTAGCCCTGGCTGCAGTAACTGACAGGGCAAGCATTCTGGTTTGTTATTTTTATGACTACCATAATTAGTGATTTCCTGTGGATTTCATCGATGTTCTTACTTTTTTTTCTGAGCCCACATCATTCCCTCAGATGGTTAGCTTGCTTTCACAGCTCAGCTTTCTCCTCTGATGCCAGCTGTGCTTTACAAATCACTCTTACATCTACAAGATACCAGGAAATGGGCAACTTTTATTGTATTTATTTGCTTCTATAAACAAAAAACTGTTTTTCTGTATGAACCACAAGGTCTATATAAACAAACTGCATTTGGAACTGTTTTAGAACTCTAAAAATGCATTAAGTTTTTCCAGTTTGAAAATAATCTCCCTAGCATTTGGCTATTTCGTCTGACAATGGATACATAGTGGATACATTTCTATTCACCAATCTAATGTTTTGAATATTTTCGCATTCAAGGCAATGCCTTGGGAGAGGTTACTGGTGCATTTGCCCGAGAAATTCCATTAGCACATGCTGCCATGATTATTTTTCACTGCTTTTGACACTGATGTTACATAGCAAAGGCTCTCATTTAGGATCTGCAAGATCTGCAATAAATGTCAGAAAAAAGAGGAAGTAATGTCTCTATAGAAAAAATATAGAAGCGGTTTTCCTTTTTTTATTCTTTTTTTCCTGTTCATTGTCTCTTTTCTCTCTCATTCTCTCAACTCAACATCTCTCATAAGAGAACTGAAAAAAAGGTTAGGAGTTCAGGTTTGGTTTGGATAAAATCCTGAAATGTGGGTATGTCTCTGAATTACCTCATCGTCTTGGTTTGAGCCCTTAGCTGAACTTTGTCCCAAAACCTACCTCCAATAAACCAGTGAAAAGTTTAGTATAGGCTTTAAAAACATAGAATCATTGGTATAAACATACGTTTTTGACATTTTTTTTTAATTAAACAAAATACATATTAGTATTTAAAATTATAGGTAATTGAGTTTTGGAATTCACTTATGCCCCCCTCCTCCCCCCCAGTTTAAGGAATGAATTCGCAGATCCTTGCATCTGCAGGATGGGTATCCTCATTCATATCATATATATAATTCTACTGTATTGGCTCCAAAATAAAGTTATTTTCCTAAATAAGTGTTAAAGGTAAACATAACCTATTTTACGCTTTCCACTTATCAAAGCTTTGTCTGAGAAGGCATCATCCCATGGCAGCAGTCTCTTTAAGCTGAATCACCAAGGAGAATCACCTGAATCACCAAGGCTGGTAAAGGCTGCTCCAAGCCCCAGAGAGGCGAGCAGTGATGAGTTAACCGGGATGAGCAGCAGCAGCAGCTCAAGCCCACAGGATGCACACCAGGCACCTGCAGGCCCCTGTGCTCCTCTGTGACCATCAGCCCCACCACCCTTTCCTCTGGGCTGGAAGGGCTGCCCATGGATTTCTGAGTCTGCAGCAGCCCAGGCTGCTGAGCCCTGGAAATCTCAGGCTGTATCTGCTGCCTCACTGCTGATGGCAAATCAGCCATAGTTCAGCCTCAAAATTACAGAATCGTAGAGTGGCTTGGGCTGCAAGGGACCTTACAGACCGCCCGGTTCCAACCCCTCTGCTGTGGGCAGAGATCTTCCACTAGACTGGGATGCTCAGAGCCCCATCCAACCTTTTGGATTGGAAATGACCTTTTATGATGTGGATCCAAATCACAGCAAACCACACTTCCTCTGCTCTCCCTGCCCCGGAGCTGCCAGTCGGAAGAGCCAAGCGTTAAAACTCCGTTTGTAACAGTGGAAGGTGCGGGAGTTGCCCTTCTGGGGAAAAGCGGCATGCATTAACCCCGCAGCGCTGGGCAGTGCACTCCTGCAGAGCTAATAGCCCAGGCAATGACGGAGCTCGCTGAAATGCTGGCATGTTGGAGGTCAGCAGAAGGAACAGGCTTTGACAGCGGTGCCGCCATCCACTGTCCTTCGGGACTTCAGTAGATGGCACTGTCACACCAGCTGTCCCTTCCTGAGCACAGGAAGGGACGATGTACAGATCATACTGTCACTCATTACTTATGCTTTTCTTCAAAAAAACTACCCTTTTTCCCCCCTCTAGATGATATCTGATTACATCTCTTTGATTTTTCAGAGTAATAATCCAACTATTTAAAATGTATATCATAGAACAGCTGACTACTGAGCGATTTGTTGTCACATTTTCTATTAGGTGGTATGAAGCAGGACTAAACAACACATTTTTCCTTTAAAAATCCCTGGAAAAACAAAATGTCCATCATTTTTTATTTTCTTTTTTAAGTTTGCATATTTAAAATAGTTATGTAATTCCATTTTAGGCTGTGAAACGTTCCGATTTCTGTTACGTGGAGTCCTTTTTTTTTTCTCCTCAGACTTCTTTATAGACATAGAACTTTATGGGGTGGTTATTGGCTATGAGAGGATGTGTTGTATACCATATATTGTGTACCATAATGTACCATATATCTCCATTCCAAATTTTGAAAGTAATGTCCTTAAAAAATCCTGTTTAATCTCTCCACACATCTGGTCCAGCACTTAAATTTTTATGTGTGTTTCCAGTGTAGGTGATATTAACACTGCCTTAATCTGACTTTACACTTGCCAAATTTGTAATCTATCAAATATTTGTAACCCTCAGAGCAACCACAATCCCTTAGGGAAAAGCAGTGTTAGCTAGTCCTGACTTATATTCTTGTCGGATTTCTCCTGTAGCTATTGTATTTATTTTCTTTTCTGCTAAATTGTATGGGAACCCTGGCACATCACCCAGAAATTCTGTCCAGCATCTGGATTGTATAGTTAACCACAGGAAATCTCATGGAGGGGCAGCAGATTTTTGTTCTGTTGTGTAGTTCTGCTGGGATCGCCATCATCTTGGTAGTGGGATTTAGACTAATTTCCCATGACTTGATCTCTGACATGCTGGGGCTTTTGTCTAAAAATCTGTCAACCATGCTGATTTTCCTGGGTAATCAAAAGATTGCCCATTTCTTCCTGTTAACCAGTGACTTGGCTGTGAATTTGGAACAATTTCCTAACAAAGCACTATGTGGACTTTCACGACTGGAAAAAAAAAGGCACCAATTTAAATTAACTCTTTGTTTTCCCATATATGAAAAAAAAATGGACACAGCCACATTCTGACTATCAGCTTGAAGGATGCTGCATCTATAGTAAAGCTATCACCACCAGAGATGTCATCTATATGCTGGGTGGCAGATCCACCAGCTTTTCTAGGAAACCTATGAAATCTGGGTCAGTGATCTGCAAATCACAAATCACTCAATTTCTCCAACATCACCCTCACTTGCAAAGCTATAGTTACTAGGATGTGCCTTTCCAGTACAAGGCTGATGAGCAGCAAAATGATTACTCCTGCTGCTTCCCTCCTTAATTTCTTCTTTTTTTTTCCTTTTGATTTGTTTTGAATTAAGCCTGAACTTTAAGAAATACGGAAAAATCGGAGACTTTAAATGGAGTATCTGTGATGCAGAATAGTTAGATGTTTTCTACAACATCCTCAAGCAAAAACGGTGATGTCAAACGTCCTAAAGAAGAAAACATGAGCTCAGAAACTTGTATCTTTGGTTTAATAATTTAAATTGGTGTACTGCAAAATACCACCTCACCACAGATTTTGCTTCATTGTTGGTTTATAGTATAATTACAGAATTTAAAACACCTGAAGAGCGGATTTTCATTCTAGCAAGTACTGTTGTTGTTTTAGGCCTAAAAGAGATGATAAGAAGAACTTATAAAGGAGTAAATTAAACCCCTTGGCGGCTCTGTCGGTCCTTGCAGTCCCGCCCTTCAGCAGCGCGGGCTCCGAGCTCCTACCCGGCTCCCGGCGGGAGAGCCCGGGCTGTGCCGCGGAGCCTCCCCGCTCCCGGGGCTGCCACCGCTGCCCAGGGCCGCCACATCACGCGGGTCCCCGTGTCGGAGCTGCCCCTCGCAACACAAAACCAGCTTTTCAGGGCAAAGCCGCAGGCTCCGGCTTTTCCCACGGTGGGAATCACGAGTGCCTGCCCGCGCTGGCGGCCCGGGAGGGGGGCGGAGGGAATGGGGCGGGGGCCGGGGGCTCGGGCAGCCCCTGGCTGGCACTGCTGACGTGCTGCGGGGACGGGCTGGGCTCGCAGGCACCGCGGGCTGCCGCACTCACTGGCAGGGCTGCGGCTGCAGCAGGCAGCGCCGCTTCTGCCGCAGCCTCCTCCTCCTTCTTCCCTCCCTCCCTCCCTCCGTGCCTGCTCCGTGCCGCCTCCGCCCCCGCCGGCACAGCCCCGGCTCTCCCTGTGGCCCCGGCAGGGATGGCGGGGATCGCTGCCCGGCTGCTCGGGGCGCTGTGCCTCGCCGCCTGCCTGCCCCCGGCGCTCGGCAGGGACGCCGGAGCGCAGTGGACCCTGCAGAAGGTGGGTCGCGTTTGCCTTTGCCGGGCGCTTCTCGCCTCTGCCTTGCTGTGGGGGCAGCGCCTTCCCGGCGGGCAGGAGTGTGCGGGTGGACAGCCCCATCCATCCTGCCCTGGCTGCCAACGGGAATTCGGGCTGGGGTCACCACTGGTCCCGCAGGTGAGGGTGGGTGGCATGGCTTCCCTCTTAGCCCGAGCTTGGTGGCTGCAGAGAACAAATCTTCACGCGTTTGTCTTTGTGCCTCTTGGGACCGGGCAGCAAGAGGGATAAGCTTTGTCGGGGTAGTTACTGAATTTAAGGGGAAACCCAAACGGGACAAGACAGATCAAAATCTGAAATTATATTCCTTATAACATTCTACTGTACTCCAACTTTCATTGTGATTACGGTGAGTCGGAGGACAGTGACTTAGTTTGAGAAGACAAATAGCTCTTCCAGCAGCATGCACTCATATCAATGAAAAATAAGTAGGCACGGTGCTGATAGCTGGTACAAAATTGTTTTGAAAAGATATAATGCTCTAATATGTTGTAGACTGAAACTATATTGTGTCTAATTTAGAGTAGTGTGTGAACTACTGTAAAAAGGAATCTTGAGATAAGGTTTAATTAAACAGTGGTAAGCTTTAAACCACAGATTTCTCAATGTAGCAGCTCTTAGTGTTCCATTATGAAACGTTAACATAGTTTTATTTATAAATAATTAAACCACATGAAACATAGGAGAGCATAAAACTGCAGATCACATTCGACTAAACATTTCAGGAATTTCCAAACAGAAAATATATTTCTAGGGCCCTTCCCCAAGTGTTTGTGGAAGAGCTGAAGTCAAAGTTCAGCAAGAAGCAACTGAATTCCACTAATCCAGTTCACCATTCGCTTCACCAATAGATCAGAGTCCAGGACAAGCTGGTAAAATGAAGCTTCCCTCACACTTCCCCTTTGTCATTCCCTTTCTCCTTGATTTTATTCACCCCCCCATTCAAGGAAATGTTGGCTTGTTTGTTTGTTAATGAGATACTGTGTCATTCTGTTCTATTAATTGTATCTTACAATACATACATATATATGTGTACAGCTCACTATATAATATATATAGCTCATGTATAGACTATATACCTGTAACATAATACATCTACTTATGTACTAATTATATCTGTAATGTACATGTATGTACATATACAGTATATGCATAAGAACATGTGGGGCTAAATCTTTAGTCACGCTGGTCAGCGAGCAATCGTTTAGCCCCAGTGCTCCTTTCTTCAGCCCCCTTGAGCCCCAGCGCTTCACTCTTAGTTGGTTCCATTCTGACGAGTCAGTCTCCTCGCCAGTGCTGTCAGTAGTGTCATCCAGCCAGAGAACGAGCCTCTGATGCTGATCCTCCCTGAGCTCCTCTGCCTGCGCATACACTAAACAAGAACAACGTCCTCTTCCTCATCAAATTCTTGTCCTTCAGCAACTTTTGTTCTTTCTCCCTGGAGGGACATGTAAGCCAGAAATTCAAAGTCCTACAGATAAGCCTGGGCCACTTGTAGAACTTGAAGTTTTGCAGTTTTATACAGCTTAGTACAACAGGCTTAGTGACAACCCTGTCACGAATATATTGTTCTGCCTCCCTGTTGTGGCAAAATAGGGATTGACCAACACTGTAAAGAATGAGTCACTTACAAATCTTCTTTTGCTTCTCTTGTATTTCATAACCACTTTTGAAACTCCCCTCACTTCCCAAATTTGAAGATACCTCCATTATTAGAAGTGGGAATTGATTCTTCTTTTCTAAAGTATTTTCATGCATTTGTACTTTAATAATGCTTCTTTGTAAAGTGATTCGATGACCCCAATTACCAGGCATGCTCTTCACTTGTTCAACTACATTTTCTGAACTTCCTTAATTAAATTGTCCTCCTACACTCTTCTGAAGTACATAGCTTTAGCTTTTCACTCTCCCCTTACAGCTTGCTCCTCCTAAACCGAACAGCTCCCTGACATTTTCTCTTGTCTGTGCCTCTTCTACAATGGTCTAAGTTCCATCATATTAAACTTCTAGTATTTCAAAAGAGTGTTTTACAACTTCCATGGTACAATTTTCAACCTTTTAAAAGTTCATCTTTATATCAGATGAAATGCAATTTTTCTTTAATCTTTGTCTAAATTTGCTAGCATTAAAAATGTTAACTGCCCATCCTAAATTCTGGTGTCCTTACAGTCTTAAAATTCAGCTTTAAACACTGTATTAAAATCGGCACAATGAGATTCAGTGTCTTTCTGTCACCCCTCTGCTTGATTTCACTGGTAAACCTAAATAGAATTGGAGGAAAGGTTCACATGGAGATAAACAGCTAGGAGACAAGAGAAGGGTAGAATTAAATGTTTGCAGTGAAGTCTAGAAAATAGTCATGCTTATTCTTGCTTTTACAAAGTAGAAAGTAAGTCAGATAGTGAGGCAACCTCAATTTTTTTAACAATATTCATCACGTAGGGTAATAAGATAACAGGTAAGTAATAAGATACCTGACTTTTGAGGTCAATTCACATTCTGACCAGGTAATGGGTTTTAGGTGTTATTTCAGACACGTGTGAAATGACACACACACGAGTAGAACAGGAGAGTGAATTATTTTTTGCTTACATATGCAGTGAGAGGGTTAGACTACAGGTATTAATGAAAATGTCAGTTTGATGCAGGAGCAGCCCAAAAGCAAGTCAGCTGTTAAACAAACAGTTTGAAGAAAGAAAAAGGATAAAATAAAAAATACCATTGTCCTACAGTATAAACTATGATGTGCTCATGTTCCAGTTTCTCTCCTGTTGCTCATCTCAGAAAGGATGACATAGACAAGGTACACTGAAGGACAGCAAGTCTGATCAGTTATGTAAAGCAGTTCTGATCAAACAACTAATAAACAAAGAAGTACTTTTTATTAGGGGAAAGACAGGAGTAGAGGGAAGACCCTGTGATATAAATGAGGAGGGTATATATGATAGTGCCTGAAATAGGAATCTATAAAAACAGTAGTGGCACAGGAAGTTTCTGAGGAGACAATTGCTTGAGATTGGATAGGTTCAAAAGAGGCACTTGAGATGTCCTTGGGAATCCCATCTGGCATTGAGCTACCACTCCAGAGACTGCAGAGCTCTTGCACATCAGAGATGTGCATTTGCCAGCTACACAAGGATGTCTGGGTCACCTGATACAGCCCCAAAGCCCTTCTCTTGGGCAACAGAAGGGAAGTCACTGGGGAGGTCAGTCACATACTAGAGGGAGGTAGGTCACTGCTGAGGTTAACCAAGCTGATTAATGCCCCAGCTAGCCCCAAAGGAGCCACAGCATCCTGTGCAGTCACACCCATTCTGCCACTGTGGGCAGAGGCCACAATGACACAGCTCGTTCCCTCTGGGAGTGAGGTACCTTAGGCGTTTGTTTGCTTTACTGCATCTTATTACATAGACACAGCATAAAGCTAAATATTATTACTAGAAACAAAGCTTCTGGTGTGTGTCTCAATAGAAACCTCAGTTGAAGGGGGTGTGGTTGCAGACATGACATGTAGAATGAAGATGTTAGGAAACAGAACCCATTCATAGGTTCAGGTTTTACAGCTAGCTGGTAGGTAAAACTTTCCCCCATACTTTAAATACTAGCATATTTTGCATGGAAATGGAAGACAGAGAAGCCAGTCATTTCTGAGTGAAAAGGAGTTTCTTAATTACTTTTTGTTGGGAGTAAATCAAAGTAACACAATGTGCCATTTTTATTGTAATTCTGAAGAAAACTATGGTTAAAGAGATCTAGTAATTGTTATAGCGCTCTTTCTTCTCTACAGTATTCTCACCAACCAAGAATTTTAGGTTCTGATGCTATTCAAAAAGTTGTGGCCAACACAGATATTTCTGAAATGTGGGAGAATGATTTGCGCCCTATCCTGATAGAAAGATACCCGGGATCACAAGGAAATTACATCGTGCGACAGGTAAGACAACACTTCCTGACAACCTCTAAGAATATATTATTTATAATAATAATAATATTCTGGTAACACCTTTGGTGACCTTCACCAAAGAGACATCCCACTGAAGTGACAGCCATATTCCTTTCATTCAGTAGGATGAAATCTATCACTGTTCAAGTCTAGACTGCATAGTGCCTACATGACATAGCTTGCACATTAGCTAGCATTATTTCCCTGGGCTGCATAGCATGATGAAAAATAAGTTGTTTTTTTTTTTTTTAAATCGTGGTTTTGATTTGAAAGTTTGCCCCAGGTCTGGTACCCAAAGTACAGCACAATGGTTCTCCTTTCCCTCACATGAGCAGGTTTTTGGTCACTGGTTCAAACCTGAGATCATGCATGGGATGAAGTAAATGACACCCCATCACTTTTTCTGGAGAGGCCCCATCCTGTGCTGTTACAGTGCCCTGGAGTGTTGCTTCAGATGGATGTATCAACACAAAAGGGGATCAGAGGAGCCCAAAGGGGCAGGCAGATGAAATGGGCAGCATGACAAAGTGCAGCCCTGGCCCATGAACCACAGCAGCGTCCCAGTGCTGGGCTAACAAACCCAGGCTGCAGCTGGCCCCAAGGCAGTGACGACTCCAGCACATTGTCTTTGAGCCACAAGAAGTTACCACCCAGAGGGGTTGTTGCTCTGTCAGCACCTCTGCTCTGCACTCACTGCATGGAATCTTCAGGACAGTGTCCGTGCTGGCTCTGGATCACATTAGCCAAAAGGGAGACAGACAATGGTACAGCTGAGTTTATTAAAGACATTCACATCATCTCACTAGCCTTCATCTACCCTTCAGGCACTGACTCAACAGCTTTAATACAGCCCTAACTACAATAAATTTAGTTGCTACTCTACAATTGGTAGGTTGGAAAAATGCAGCCTTTTTATGCATTGTGTGTGTGCACTTCTCTTTTGATTTAGTTTTGTGGTTTCTTTAGTGATACTCTGGAAGGCAGCCAAGTGAAAAGGGGAAAAGGAAGAAAAACAAAAAAACAGCTGAGCCTAGGCTAGAAAACCACAGATCATGTTCAAAATAGGATCATCCTGTTACAAGGTAACAGCATGTATTAAACTAGACCCCACACCATAGAAAAAAAATAAGAGTCCTCTATTGTCAAAACACAATAATGGAGTTTGAAATGGATTACACTTCTTTGCTGAGACACAAAATCATCAGACTCCTTTAAGGGAAAAGGGGAAAAGATGAGAACTCCAACCAGGCTTATATAGTCCCCTTAATCCTTAACAGACATCCTTCATTCTGCCTGCTGATAGCTGATAGACCATACAATGTTGTAAAAGCTTTCAGAGGGTGACCACAAACAAAATGGAAGTTTGTTCTAGCACTAAAATCTATGGCAATATTGTTGTTTTTTATCATTCCTACCGACTTTCCTAAGAGCAGAACAAGTCCTCAAAGTCTGTTTTCCCCTCAGAGGCTTTTCCTAATGTTTACTTAAAGAGAGAGGAATCTGCCTTGAAGAAGCTCTCTAGGGACCCATAAAAATAAGTTGCTCAACAGAGAAACAGAGATGTCCCTCTCATATGAGTTAGCCAGAACTCTGGTTGAAGTATAGCTGGGGTTGTTAGAGGTGTTATCTTCGGGCAGGAAGATAGCTAAAATGAATGATTTGCCTTATAGATTGTCTTAATTCTTATCTTTACATGAGCTACACTCACAGAATTTCATTTTTAAAATGCTGTTCTGAAATGTTTCATTCTTTCTTTAATTTAAAGTAATCTACCTATCTGTAATGACCTTGTAAACAATTTATGTCGCTCAAAAGGCAGATTTCTCACAGAAACTAAAAAGCCCAACCACCTCAGACCGACCAACTAAACCACTTTTTTTTTTTTTTTCCTTATACTGCTGTGGCATCTCTATATGATAATTGTCTAAACAGCCACAACAAGGTCTCTGCAGCCAATTCTGACTTTTAATTCAAGGGCACATCTGAGTTAAGCTTTGAAGATGTTAACATTAAATCTATTGTAGTTACACCTGAAAAAGACACTGGCCTAAAAATTTCAGAGATCAAGATCTTAATGTTTCATAATAATTGGCAGTAATTCAAAACACCTTCACGCTCCAAAGAGAAGGGTCAAAAGGAAGAAATAAAAAGCAAATGAGGCAAAGGCTCAGGTAGCAAACTTATACAGTGGTATTATATTTTTTGCTATAAAGTTTATCCTTTAAAACACCATGAACTTATAGAAATAAGCTTAGGAGCCACTATTAATTAGCTAATGACAATTTGTCTGCAACATCTTTCTGAAGCAAGAAATATTAATCTGATTGTTTTTTATAACTGCAGCATATCGAGCACCGTCTTCAAACCTTAAAGGCTGGTTGGGAAATTGAAGAAGATACATTTCAGAGATACACACCATATGGCTATAAAACGTTTTCAAATATTATCAGCACTCTTGACCCCTCTGCAAAACGCCATCTCGTACTTGCTTGCCATTATGACTCAAAATTCTTTGCACAACAATGGCAGGACAGAGTGTTCGTGGGAGCAACTGATTCAGCTGTGCCTTGTGCTATGATGTTGGAGCTGGCACGGGCCTTGGATAACAAGCTTCAGTTAATCAAGGTAGTATTTTGTTTCATTTTCATTTGCCTTTCCAACAGCAACAGGCCTCAGGGCATTTCCACATTCTTTTCCATAGTCTGCGTGCTGGGTTCTCTGATTGCTGTGCTTGTAATAAATCTCGCATTGACTCCAAGAACAAACAGAGATCAGTATCTACTACTCTGAAGTACATTATCACATTAAAAATTCTTATAAAAAGGGCAGATATCTAAAAGTTATCTATATAAACATATACCATATAAAAATAACAAATGATACATGAATAATAGAAGTTTCATAGACTTGGAAAGATACAATGGTACTTTCTATCTAAAAGGCACAGAACCTGACTCAGATGTTTCTATCATATCCAGTAATATCTAGGGTCATTGAAAAGTTTCATTGCATTTTGAATCCTGCAGAAATTTTTGTTGCATTTTGAATCCTGCAGAAACCTCTCAGTTGTATTCTGCTATGGGACACAGATGAACTAATTGTTGTGCAGAAGAATCACACTCAGGTTCCCCCATCCCACAAGGATTTCGAGTTTTTCTTCTTTTTTTTTTTTTACAAATTTGAAAAGTTTATTTATGAAAGAAGTATAATATTAGCAGTCTGTGTTAGCTATGCTGCAAAAATCTGCTTCAAAGGGCTGCAATTGCTAGGCACAAAAATCTGTTGAGCCTACAAACTCTTAAAGCTTGTAGGATTACAAATCTGCAGGATTACGGATTCACGAGTGCCATCTACTGGTTCAATATTCACTATTTACAGAAAAATAATTCTCATTCGTTTACAGAGCTTTTACAGGAAAAGGTTTCTCAAATGTGAGAGACACTCTACAAAGTTTCAGGAGTACATTCAGCTCAGGTATTAGGATTGTCAACAGCAGTTTCCAGAAACTGGATTGGTGCCTTCTGATATGCGAATATTTAAGAATGAGAAGATTAACAATATGCCAATATTTTTAATCACAAAACAAAACACTCCTGTAATGCAAAGGCTTTCATTCAGAAGCTTCATTTATAATAAATTTGCCTAGTGATTATTTATGAAACAACCTGCACACTGACCTTAAAGACTGCCATTTTCCACTATAACTACACTATTTTACAATGAAAATTGTTTTTTATCATTTAAGATAAGACAGCATTTGACAAAAAGGCATCTAATTACTTTGCACAGGCCACCACTTGTACAGTCTGTTAACAAAATATACTTTGGGATCCATCTGCTTAATACATTAGCTATGATGCTTTTGCTCTGCTTATGGTAGCAAAACAGACTTTGCTATGTTTTCAGCCAAATATATTTATACTTTGACTCGAAGCTGTGATTTTTTATCTTGATGTCTCTCCAGTTATACAGAGTAAGTTTAAAATTAACAGGCAAAAACATCTCTCTACATTAAAATGTGTTAAGCAGTAATAGTAATAACAACACAAGTATTACTTTCTGAAACTCAAAAAGCACTGATAGTTTCCTCCAGAATGTAATGCTGCCCACAGAGCTCTGTCATGTGCAAAGGACAAAGGGCAGAAAACCATTGCCATTAGAGAAATCAATATATCACTGTGAGCACCATCAATACCATCTAGCCTGCCTGAGTGACATTCTGTAGAAGTTTTTCACTACTGTTGATTTTGCATCAGCTCCAGCTATTTGGGAGTTGTAGCCCATCCAGGACATGACTGCTGCCAGTGACCCCACCTTTTTAACCACATCGTGCAATTTTACTTGAAGCAGTGTTAATTCATAGAGAGATTAAAATATTTATAGCAACGGTCAAGACCACAGCTCCCAAAACTGTCCATTTAGTGGAACCAGACTGGGATTCACTGTGCTGTGGATTATTAGGAAATTCTGACAGTTCAAACAAGGCTTCAGATAGTAGACTCCCTCTACATTGGGAAGAAATTTCATACAAATGTCTTTTTTGTGACATTAAATACATTTATCATATATATTCTCAGATTTTAATGCTGTTACATTTCTGGTTGTTGAAAGGGAAAGATATATCTGACATATCCACTCTCTTTGCTTTGGTTTAGCATAAAGTTGCCTCAGTGATTGCAAATTCCCCTGAATGAAAAGAAGGGGTTCAAAGAACTATCAACTTGTCAAATATATAATTTACCTCCACTGATGCACAGCTGTAGCAATTATATTAATCCTTGTGATGCAATCAAATAATAACATTAGCACTCCCATCAGGTGTTGTTACTGACACATCTCCTCATTATTTGAGACAATGCTGCTGCTACCTGGTTTTGCAGGTCTCAACTCTCATGTCTTCCAAAGTCAGAAATGAAACTTATCCAGAACCAAAATCATATGAGACTGGAGAATGTGTCACTATGTTAGATAAATAACAATTACCTTGACTGATCACTACCACTACTACACCGTAATAACAGCCAAAGGAAGGTTTGCATAGGGAGACCTGAAAATACTCCCTTATTTCTGTTACCTATATGAATACAGTATTTGCCCTTTCTTTAATGTTCTGGCCAGAATAATTTATTTTACTTTTAACTTCCTCCAACAGGCCAGCTCAACGTCAAGACCAGACCTTTCACTTCAGCTCATTTTTTTTGATGGTGAAGAAGCCTTTGTTCGGTGGTCCCCTTCCGATTCCCTCTATGGATCTCAACACTTAGCTCAAAAAATGGCATCGACTCCACACCCACCTGGCTCAACAACCACAAACCAGCTGCAGGGCATAGTAAGTGGCTTTCACCTCCTTAATGAACAATAGGAAATGGCATTTTAAAATGTATTTAATTAGTAAGTAACTGGCCAAATTCCCAAGAAACCATGACCCCATTAAAGTTAAAGGAAGAAGCAGGCTTCTGGAAACATTATGAAATATAATAGAGAATTGGCAAGATATTTTCAGGTGATTAGATCTGCTGCATGCAAGTACAAGGAGGAGTCACAGAAATATCAAAATACACAATTTATTAGAATATAAACTAGGATACCCACCTCCTTCAGAAAAAGGTAATTCAAAGTGATAAGAGCACAAACAGTATTGACCTATGAACAAATCTCCCCTAGCTCAGTACTAAGCTACAGCAAAATCTATTTTCCTTCGATTCCTACTGACATTCTGGTTGTCTGTTCCCTTCTACTTTCCCTGTTTACTGCTGAGGCACTTCTCTTCTGTCACTGCTTCTTGTGACTCATAAAATGTCTTTCCCTTGATAGACTTCGTTGTTCTCAGGGGAAGAAGCAATTTCCTCTTCTTTCTCCCCACCTACTGTCGTTTTTCTTTTAAAGAGATACAACACACAAATTGCATATTAAGCTATGGAGCCTGCTTCAGCTTGAGGAAGAGAGGAATAGCCTATCTTTTCCCTCCTTGGAAAGACAGCAAAATGTATCATATTGCAATCAGGTTCTGCTAGTGAATTCTTCTCAGGCACCATGGTAGAAAAGCCACGTCTTTGCCAGGGCTAGCAAAGACTTGCTCATGACCTACACAGGAAACGAAGAGTTTCTCTGCTGCTGCTGGTGTAGGAAAGCATTCTCTACTAAAGATTCTTTCTTCTCTAGGACCTGCTTGTACTACTGGATTTAATTGGTGCACCAAACCCAGTCTTTCCCAATTATTTTCAAAACACTCTTCGATGGTTTCAGAGGCTTCAAGCAATTGGTAAGCAGAAGGATATGTGCTTTGAATGAATTTCAAAACCTAGTGAGTAGCTTCTGAATGTATTAAGCTCTGTAAATCAGATTTTTAGATTAATTTTCTGGTTTACAGTAATAATCTTTGGTAATGTAAATGTGGAATCTTAAATCTATATGAAAATTTTGATACTCAGTTAATAAAACAACTGAGGACGACTCTCAGAAGCAACAAAACAGATTCTATTACTGATTGTCACTCTGTGACATTTGGCAACTGCTTCATTTCTGTGTTTTAGCTCTCATTCTGTAAAATGACGGTAATAGCACCAGTCCTGAGGTCTTCCAAGTATTAAACAAATGCAAAAGACAGTCACCACTGCCTTTGTTTTCTCTGATTGGAAAAGCTTCCACGGGAGAGGAAAAAATAATTCAAACGTGCTAACATGCCTCATTGTCCAGAAATTGTAATAATCACTTTCATTGTGCATTACAGAGAAAAAGCTACACAACATGAATCTGCTGAAGAATCACCGTGTTGAAAGTCAGTATTTCCAGAGTACTTTACATCGAGGCTTGGTTGAAGATGATCACGTTCCATTTTTATTAAGAGGTACCAGAAATTCTTATAGTTTGAAGTATATGTTCAGTAAGAAATGCATCATTTAGTAAATGAGCAAGTGCATATGCTCCTGTTTGTCAAGCTTATTTTCCCCAACTTGAGGCTTCTAAATCCAACTTTAGAGCTTTGATGTAACACCTCAATGAAAAAAATTGATTCCTTAGTGGTATGCAGCTGAAAAATCAGAGAAAAAGCATTAAAACAGGAAGGAAGCTGAGAAAAAAAATGCTCCTTCCCAAAAGCAATCAAGGAAGCAGAAGACTGATTTAACTCCTCTTTTGTCTAAAAGTTGCAACACATATAGGTGGCTTGATGTATATATATATATATATATAGACACACACACATATATATGCAGTGATACAGTCCTTTCGAGTGGAAGTTCCTTTATCTGAGGGCAACGCTGTCTCTATTTTATGGAGTAAAAATAAGACACCCTATTTCACCATTTACATACAGAAGTAAAAAATGCTTCAAAAACAGTCTTAACACTTTCACAAAAACATGGTAATCAGTTTTCAGTGAGGAGCTGCAGTAATTTCTGTCCTTCTGTAGCTCCTAAACACACAATTCAAAGAATCTCAAAAACAACAAGTAGCTACAGATTACTTAAAAAAAGGAAAAATAAAAGAGGGAAAAGTATTAAACAGGAAAGGAAGGTGGCATCTTTACACAACACACTCTTTAATGATGGGATGCAGTCACAAGCATCAAAACAAGAGAAGGTAAGAGGAAGCTGTAGTGACACACCCTATAAAGCAAGCTGATTGAGTAGTTACCTGACTCTGTTGCTAAATGGTGAAGTATCAGTTGGCTTAACAGAACTTCTCCAATATTTCTTCTCCAAATTTCACTTTGCTTTTTATAGGGGTTCCAGTCCTCCATCTGATTCCATCCCCTTTTCCTGCAGTATGGCATACCATGAAGGACACAGAAGAAAACCTTGACAGAGCCACTATTGACAATCTTAACAAAATCCTGCAAGTGTTTGTGCTGGAATATCTCAACCTGTGACAGACAAAACATCAACAAATTGCACTCCATTCACACTACTGTTTGCCTACCTTCACACTTGCTATTTAATTGCATTGGAGAGTACCAAGGTGAAGAAAAATGTGATAGTTCTTGCTAGACTTATTACTGATTGAGCTGTTCCTGGCCCATTGCTCCATCAGCCAAATAAGATACCATTAAATAAGACCTAGTTCAGCCTGGAAAGAATTTGATCTTTCCATGTTTTATCTCTGAATAAAAAAAATTCCATAATTTTCCAGATTGTTATCACTGGTTTGTGTCATGTATTATGATCCCAGGAGGGAATGCCTCATGACTTAATTGTATGATAGTTTTTACAAGCTGTGACCAACTTCTGCAGTGTTCAGCTATGGAAATTTACACCATGTTATCAAAAGAGGCAAAAAAATCACACCATAGCAGACCTCTGCTTCGGGCTGAACTAAACCACCTCACGCTGATATGAGTTGCTAGAACTCCTGACACACAGATGTGATTTTTAATCCTCTCTGGTGCCTCTCCTCTTTCCCTACAAAGGAGGCTGCAAGAGTTTTTCTCTGCAGACACCTGACCACCAGAAAAAAGAGCAATAATCCAAATTCAGTTTTGCCCTTATCATTTGTTGGCTACTTTTTGAATGGAGAAGAGTGGTGGGGGGGGTGATGCTAACAGGAAGGTATGTGGGGGTTTCCCTGTGCTCTGACTGCAGCAGAGGAGATATAAACAAAAGATCAGGTGGTGTGTGGGAGCAATGACACAGTACACACCATTCAGTCACGTGAGAATCATTCACAATTCGACCCAAAAACCTCCAAACCACCACCCACCTCCTGTTTTTAATACACACTACAACAAAAACAATCATACCAGGAAAGTGATCAATTTAGAAACTATAGTTTATCTAAATACAATTCTAAAGGCAAAGTGCTATCAAAAACAAAATGTTATTAAAAGCAAGACAACAGTTTAGGCACCAAAAAGATACCAATTTAACAACCCTGTGCTTTTACACTCCTTACTGGAATTATTCAGTAGCTTTAGTGTAACACTGGCAAAAAGAAAGCCTGGAACGAGGTCAATGAAAGCCAGAAGAACAATATTCAAAAGCTACTGGCAGAATTATGGTTTCCACAGGTGAGAAAAGGATGAGACCATTTTAAGAAAAAAATTAAAATATCAAGCTGATAGAAGATGAATTGAGAGAAAAAAAGTCAATATTTTGCTGCTCCAAACTTCTTCCCTACAAAGTTCTACCCTGAGCAAAGAGATTTAAAAAGGAGGTAAGCAATGGAGTTGTAGGCATGTCAGATTTGGCCTGTATGTTACCATTTTCCTAAAGCAAATATTTTGGAGCCCAAGACAATATTTACATCCATATCATAAAGTTGTTTCAGAAACAGGTATTTACAGTAATGAAAACTTGTAAAATTTTACTATTACAGGATAGCGTGAAAATTAAATTTAATTTGATTTTTGTAGCTCAAGATGAAACAAAAGCATTTTGTTTTCCTATTACTTTAACATTGGTGAGAAAAGTTTGTCTTACCTGCAACTTCTGAAATAGAATACTATGAAAATTCTAAAAAATTAGACAGATGTCTTTATTTTCAGGTATTACTGTACATCTGTGTAAATATATCAAAGCTTCTTGAACTCTTCGCAATCATATTCTCCTCTACTTCAGCCCATGAGAAAATAGGCTAAAAAACTACATTAAATCTTCTGAAGTTTGAATATATGTAAGTATAAGGCACCTTCCACACCCTCCTAAGTGGTGAAGAAAGTAACAGACTGGCCAAATATACAAATATTAAACATGAATTTGTGTGGCTGATTTCAGTGAACTCTTGTGGTACTTCATATTTTGCAGGACCTCTGAAAACTGCAGTACACATTTGCAGTGTGGACTGCTACCCTGCCTCTCTGAGAATTTGGAAGTTAACTTAAAACATGCTTCATTGTGAAATGTTGGATCAGAGGGTTGTTATAACTGGGAAAAGCCTGGGTTTTTAAAAATCTCTATTAAGACTTAGTTGAAACCATAATTTAACCGTGCAGTACACCAAATTATGCCAATTTTCTTACTGCCTGAGCATGCATCTCTCAAGTTATATTTACCCAGTCCAAGGAAATGAGATACAGATTGCTTTAATATGATTCAGTATTTCTCAAAATGTGAAGAAAACATGAAAAGGCTTGCTTTTTTTTCTTACCACTCTGGCTTTTGGGTTTGGGGATTTTTTTGGTACAGGAAAAAAGGACTATCTCCTAACTGGATGCTAGCCCTGGAAAAGTTTACTTGAAGAGGGAAGGGTTACCATCTTAGCAATTTATACGATCCATCATTCATTAAAAAAAAATAATTGCTGGAAGGAAAACTTACATCAGTAACCATGTGAATCCAAGAATCTAAGCTCTCAAAAGCACAAGAAGTAGTCAGTAAGGCAGACATGGTACAAAGTGGGTTCTCATTGCTACTAAGGCAGGGGGAGAACAAGCAGACAGGACAAAGTCAAAGCTATTTCATAAAATCCCAGAAAATAAAAAATACAAGTGAAGAGATCGGGACTGGTATCTCTTCTACTCTCACTTTCAACACTGAATATGACTAAATATCCAGATCCATTGGGTCTGGACAAGCACAGGATGGATAATCATTTCACAATTCAGAGAGAGGCTTTGTGTCGAAGAACCTATGGCCAAATAGTTTCTCCTTCCCCGTTGGATGGTGGCAGCAAAGGTTAGAAATCAATAGAGGACTTCAGTTAATCTAATGAGCAGAACTGCTGCACAGGCTCTCTCCTTGAAAAGGATTTGTCACATCTCAGTCAAGGGGAAGGAAAATAAATAAAAATCAGTTTACCAGCCACAAAAGGCTGTCACTGGCTTTCTGTGCCAAAGGTGTCTGTGGTTAGCACCTGGGTTAAGGGAATGCAGAACAGAATGAACTCAAGAACCATCACTCAACATGTAAAGCTGAAAAAAACCCCATATTATGGTAGTTTGTCTTGTAATAGGAGCTCTGGCTCCTTCTGTATCAGGACAAGGCAGTTTCTCACAAGAATCTGAAGCCAAGTAATGGTACATGCCCCTCAAACTCTCTAAAGCTGGATGCATTTACCTACAAGTGATGTGATCCTGTGTGATCACAGCTGGAACAACTCAGGGGAGTAACAATGCCAAATCCTCTGGCAGACAAATGACAGCAAGTACCAATCCTCTTTTCTCTCTAGCTGGGACAGCATTCCTAGCATTAGGAATCAAGATGATACAAATTATCAATTCTTATTCACTGCGTACCAAATAAACATTTAGACTGTGACCACCTAACAGCAAAACAAGTTGGAAAATGCAAAATATATAAAAAAACGCTTTCCATAGAAGTATTCCAAGGACCCAATCTACACTGATAGTAGACCCAGCAAAACAGTTCTGAAGTTTGACAACCTGCTCATTGAGACTGAAGTATCACCCCGGAGCATCAGTTAAACAATATATATAGAAAGATAACTACAAAATCTTGTACACAAATTACCACTTTTTCCTTGTAATTTACGAATTACACTGATTTTATTTTCCTCATATAAAAGGAGACATTTTACTCTGTGCTGATTTAACAAATATTCTTAATATATTCATAACAATAAAGCAGCTAAAAAGCTGTTCTAATATCTAAAAGAATATTTACCATCTGCACATACGATATATATTGTAAACAATCACTCAAAAAGTATTTTGTTGAAGTGATTATATTGCACTCAGAATTCTGGGATTCTCACCCTCCTTTCTCATTTTAAATCAGAGATAAGCTTCATTTTTTAATAAAATGGAGATTTAATTTTCTACTGAAAACAAGTAAGCATGCATTCAATATAATACAATGTATTGAAAATATCAGAAAAAGGGCATGTGTTTGATTATGAAACTGCAGTAAGGAACAACTGTTAACCAGGCCGCACAAAAGTAGTGTATTGTAAACATTCTGCTGGCTCTAAGGTGTTGCAGATGCTGTAGAAAGTGCAGTCTAGTTCAGCACCCAAGAGGTACAGAGAATCTGTTCAAGTGTTCTGTACTTCAGTGAATTTCCATGCAGCAATGGCACATGTAATGCACTCACAGAACGACAGGATAATGGACCAGAAGTGATTACTGAGTCAATACTGACCTCATAGAAACAGAGTCAATTGTTGTAACTTCATTGTAATCTTTAAATGAAAGTTTGCCAAGTCATCACATTTTCCAATAGAGCAAGGAAATTTTCACTCTTGCTGCAAATGAAGTACAGAACCAGATTCCTTACTTGTAGCTGACATGGACAGCGTCCCAGTGGCAGTCTGGACACTATCCTCAGCCTAAAACATCCCCAAAAGATGCATCTCCATCATGCAGAATGTCACCTTGCTTTTGCAAGAATGACTCCCTCCTCCAAGCACTCGTTCAAGAAACACAGGTCATGGAGGGGGGAAAAAAAAGGAAAAAGAAGGAACGCAGCGTTCTTACACAGAAAAAGAAATCCTCAGCCAGTGAAGAGGCCATGGATCTTTAAAATTCAAATGAAGGTTGTTTTCTCCACTCACATCTGCATGAGAAAGATTTCTTCATCAAAGCAATTATTGTCTGGTAACATAGTATCTTTGGAATCCCTGAGATACTACAGCTCCATGTAACCACCTCACCGAAGTGGAGAGACTGACTTAGCACACAGATGAAGGTGGAAGCCAATATATAGCACCCTGAGCTGCAAGTGGAACAACAGGAATGGGCAACCCATTCCTAGACGGCCAAGAGATGCAGAAGAATGTGCAGAGGAGCAACAGTACATAGATACTGCACAGGGGAACAGAAAAAAAAAAATTAAAGTATTTCTAAAAGGCCTTTCCCTGTTGTCAGAGCAGAGAAGGAAAAAAGACAGCAATGAGAAGAGCTCTCTGAGAAAGGCCCTGAAGAAATGCAGACACCTCAATGTACATTAGGACAGTAATGCAAATGCAGAGACAAGTTAAGTGGTCTCATTCCAAGTGTGCCCCAAAGGTTAAGCACTCCTGCAGTCACTATGAACTCTCAGCGATCACTGACCTGTACTCTGGATATAAACCAGGAATATAAATAAATTACTTTTCCCCCTGGAACTACCAAAAATACAAAGAGGAAAATACAAAGTCACAATCAAATCACAGAATACTCTCCGTAGTCAAAAATGAAATACTGGCTTCAGAAACAATAGCCATCTGTTCTGTATCCTAAATAGGGTTAATTGTAAAAAAGAGGTGCTTAATCTTAAGTTTTAAGTATTTTATTTCCCAGTATATTGCTAAATAATTTTGCAGTTAAACCAAAAAGTAAGAAATATCAGAGATGAGTATGGAATACTTACAACTAGAAAATGGTTGCTGAACCATCTGAATTTCTATAAAAGCATCAATAAAAATGTAAAAACACAGTCTCACAAAATCAATTACAATCTGAAATGCCAGATGCCACAATGGTGACAGCATGAATATTGACGGATTTTTGCAACCAAAAACTAATTGTGACTTGGCTTAATACAACAATCAAACATGTCTGGAAATTTGGACTTGTATTTCTGCCATTTTCTATTCTCTCAGCTATTCAGCATCCAGTAATTCTCGCTAGAAAAAAAAAATGCTACTTGGTGACAATTTTATTCTCTTATGGAGTTGTGCTGCATCTCAATACATTCTTGGATAAATGAAGAAGAGTGAATAAAAAAGATGAGTAGAAATAGAAACCCTATAAAAACTACTTGAAAAGTATTGTAAGTCTGCAAAATATCTGTGGCATTACACAGGCTACTGCTGATGCGAAGGAAAAAACTGCTATTTAACCACTTCATGAATATGAACAATGCACTTGTTCCCAGCCATTTAGAATGATTTGACATTCCAAATGTTTATAAAAATTGGGTAATAAAAGAATTAAGTCAATACCCTTAAGTATAATAAATAATGGTGTTTATTATGGTCGGGGTTGACCACGTGCGTTTGTTCCATATCTGCTTGGGACATTTGCAACACCAGTTCTGAATCCTTGAGCTGCTCCCACTCCTGGAATTCCAAGTCCTTGATTGAGTACACTGCTGTAGGGTGCAGATCCATGATTAAAGCCCAATCCACAGGGCTTTGTCTGAGTGTTTAAAAGGATAACTGGACTCACATTTTTGCCTGGTGTATTAAAAGCAAATTCTGGTGGTGGGCTGCTGGGCTTAGCTGGAGTGGAGGTAACAGGGTTCAAATTGTCAGCAGCTTTCAAAGATGGCATTGGAATAATGTGATGATCCGAAAGGTTCAGAATATTGTTTGCAATAGGCACAGATGATAAGGTAGGTCTGATCCAGTCATCTTTGAAAATCTGAACAGTCAAGGTAGAGACCAAGGTGTATAATCTGTTAGTGACATGGGCAAGTACCATTTGTTCATTCGCATCTCTCCGAATTCGGACATGGACTGATCCAGCCTAGAAAGTGATAAAAACAAGCTGGCTGTTAATTGTTATTCCAATAAAGATTCCCTACATGCATCCAAGAAGAGGTAAATTATCCAGAAGAGAATTACACAAAGACATTTTGCAGTGGAAACTACTGACTAAATTAAGAATCTTATTACAGGATATATTCTGATCTTTCCTAATATCTTGCTCTCTTATGAACTTATCAAGATTATCATTCAGGAAAAGTCAGTATTAAAACCAAACTACACAATACAAAATGTGCTGGCAAGAAAGGCAACAACTGGGGGAGAAAAATGGCTCAAAAGAACAAAGTACAAATTTAGGTGTAAGTGGCAGAAAAGTAAACTGAAAGCTATTTTTACATCAGAAAGAGAGAACTGCTGCCTTTTTTGTTGTTTTAAGAATGGTAGCATACTGGAAAAAAATCAGTAAAGAAATATTCTAAGAGTCTTAATTTTCCAGCTGTCACAAAATACCTCCATTAACTTAGGAACAACCAAGTTCTGTGTGATCATTCTGTATCACAAAAAATACCTTTTCATCTCTTTCAGCTTACAGAATTACTGGTACACAATTGTAGTTATTTTGGTCTACCTTCTTCCCTAGAAATGCTGAAAACATATGATTGTACTGTCTACTGTAGACCTTTGGTGCTTGAAGGGTTACAGTTATTTCTCTCTTCCTAAACAATTTACACTAACACATAATTTTGAAAAATGTTTTTCCTATTGTTTGTAATTTTCTTCACTCCAAAATATGAAAGAAATTCCAGTTGCAAAAATGCATGCTTTAAGCCAGAACTGCAGTATACATTAATATCACTAACCAACAACAAAGCTTAAAAAATTGTAAAGGACTGGGGAAGAGAAGTTTTACAATAAAGCACAAGGACTGAGTACTTATTTGACTCCATCAAATTTTTATAATTAATATTTCAGAAGAAATATCTTACTTTATGTAAAGTAAAAAATTAAAGTAGTATCTGACAACTTTTTTTTCAAAGGCTAGAAAGATAATAAAGACATAACTTACCAAAGTGCCAAAACCTAATGTCCAGAAATGCTCATTTCGAACTTCCAACACGCCATCCAAAGTTGAAACCTAATTTTACACAAACATCCACAAATATGAAAATAAATTATAAGTTTCAAATCCCTTTAGAAACATACTTTTATACATAATTGAGTAACAAATAATTTTCAGTAGTGAAATAAAAGCTCCATACACAGAACAGATGATGTTTGTTAATGTCACTAACGCTTATCTAACACACTTTTCCTACCCTTAAACATCCAAATCCATCAAAAACATTTTAAGGAACGTATTTCAAGTAACTCTTGCTGCCAAATTGCAGTATGTTCTCAACTTGATATGCTGCAATTCAACAGCTGCCAGTACTCCTTTTCCTCCTTCAACTTACATTTGTAAACCACTTTAATAGTAGCTCAAATTTAAATAAAACCAGCCTGCACTACTTAAATAGATTTGTTCCAGATACCTAAATGACACTATTCATCTTGGAAAGCAAGACTGAGATTTTCTACATCCAGCTAAAAAAATATTTAAAAAATAATTTTAGCAACTTCTTGGACTAGTCAGAAAAATTCTTCACATTCCTGAATACTTATTAGCTGTACACACTGTGCTATGTATTATACACTGACTTACCTCTCTAAGAAGTTTATCTAACTGGCCAATCACATGAGGTGGGGTTGTCTTCAAAAAGAAGAAGAAAAGAAAAAAAAAGTTATAATAAAGATTGACTGTCCCTGCTCAAGTAAGAGAGCCTTTAAGTCTGGTCTACCCACACAAGAGACCAATGGCATTTTCATTAAATTCTTATGACTTTGTGATGCATATTTGCACAACCTTTAACATTCTTGTAGCATATCACAAATTCCCATGGGAACACTTCCTGTTTGCAAGCTTAAAACAGATTTCAAGGGTTTGTTTTTGTTTTTTTGTTTTTTTTTTAAATGAGGCTATTTAACAAAACCAAAACCACAAAATCTGTTGATTTGGGAGACTGCCTTACCTGGAGTAGTACTTTCCCACTGTAGACACTCATGGGATACATGGTACCAAATGTCATCAAAGCAATTGCTATAGCAGAGGCTGTGTCCACAGCAAAATAATTGCTAGGAAGAAAGAGCAAATTTAAAGAAACACTAATATTTACGTTTTTGAAAGGCAGAACAACTTACTTATGATTCTTTTTTCATTCTTTTAAATTATATACGTTTACAGAATTTCACACATACTCATCTCATTTGAACTCTCACTCATCTTGGATAATAGACAGATGCACTGACAAGAGTTGCAATGCCATCCATACAAAACGCAGCTCTAGATCAGATCATTCCCTTCATGTGAAAAACCTATTTTCCCACAGACTGGATACAAAAAGAGCTACTGTTTTAAAACAACAACTGCACATACTTGATTTCAATGAGCATATATGTAATGCAAAGAGCCAGAGCTCCAGCAATATCAATCAAGACAAAAGGGTTCATCCGTGGCAGAAAGATGCTACTCAATCCTGGGATGATTCCACAAATACTGCAACAAAACAGAAAAAGCAGTTGTCAGCCAGATCTTCATTGTTACTTTGAAATTCGAAAACTATACCCATTATTTAGCATTTGACTTCTAACACACCTTGCTGTCACAGCATATGATGAATACTGTAAAAGTCCCACTAATTCTGCTCAAAGGCTGCTGTCAGCAAAAATTAATCAAGTGTTTTTTTCTGGGAACACATCTTTATGATATAGCTGTATCAGCTGTCTGCAACACAAGTGCTTCATGAGTTCAATATTGGTATTACACAGAGACATTATGTAATGCAACCATTGCATTATTAAAGGTAGTGAGAGATTAGTCTATCATCAGTCTTCATCTGCCACCTTGGTGTGCAGGAGTGTCCTAAAGCCAAAGCTAACTAATTCATGGAGTCTGAAAGGAGGAAGAAGACCAGCTAGTTGAATAAGAGGAGACCAAAAAAATGCATGAGGGAATGCTGGGAAAAGTATTTATTTATAGCTATTTCCTGTCAATGGGAGTATGAAGAGAGAAAAGAGTTTCTGTACTTCCCAGTGAATTTAAGTGCATGTCATGTCCTGGAGCATTTCAAGGCAAAGACAACATGAAATGTTTTGTTGCTATGGTTAAAGTCAACTTATGTTTAGACATCATGCCTGCTTCTGTAAGAATTTTAATCGACATAATTATATACAAGTGCAGATATTTTTAAATCAGCATTGCTTCACATAATACATCTGAAATAACCTGTATGTAGTTAAGCCAATATGAAAAAAAAATGAATTAGTATGTATACAGCTATCTCAAAACCCAGTAGAAATTACATTACTCTTGATCTAGGACCCTTTCAAGTTATCCCTCAGTGTCTTTCCCCTTAAAAGTGTGTTTCTACACTGATAAGAGGAATGCTGCGCTACTGTCTGTGATTGGTATCCACCTTTTTATTTTTTTTTTACAATAAAACTTGGGCAACCTAATTATTAGTCTTCCAAAACTATTTCACAGATTTTGGTTCTGATGATGTAACATCTTATAGCCATACAAAATCAATTCTTCTGTTATCAAGTCAGCATTCTCTGCTTTCCTTAACGGTAAAAAAGATCACAAGATGCAGAAACAGATGGGTTTTGAAGCATACTTAACATGTTTTACAACTTGGTTTAACATTTTGCTTTAGATACTGACAGACAGTTGGAAGAACATGGATGGATTAAAATAAACTTCCCTGACATCTGACAAAACTATTTGCAAACAATCTGCATTCAGATATCCAACATAAGCAAAACAGTTAACAGACAAGATGAATTATAAACACTGCTTATATCCCTGGAGGACATGGACTTTGCAGTTTCCTGCTGGACAGGTGAGGAGTTTCCATAGCTATGGCTGAGTAACCTGTTTCATGTATCACATTTAAACTCAACCATCTGAATCATTTGTCCAGCCCAAAGTAAATAAACATAAATTATTACAAAATATCTCACTCAGTAATGGATGTTGTGAAATGCAGTTCAAGCATGTACAGGATAATGTTAGTTTTCCTATTCTCATCCAAAGAGAATTACATACAATGTACTGAACACATATATTCCAAAGAAAAGATACCTAGAAAGATGTATTTCTGTTAAATTGATGTATCTGGGAAATATGGGAGACAATGTCTGCTCCAGAGTTCATACAGGAGAGCTACAGTAGGTAAAGCTATTTTAAAAGCTCTAATACAAGTTTATGCTTCAATGCCTCTCCAAATTGTTATTATACACACAAAACCAACACTGCCTTCCAGAAGCTAATGATTTTGAAAAACAGTATAAAGCTTTACCTTCTACTAAGATCTGCAACATGTTCCTGAAGCCAACTTGTGCTGGCAGCTGCAAAAGAAAGAAGGTAATAAAGTTAGCACAATTTTAAGTACGATTTTGAAGTTACTACATTTTAAAGTACACCTACGTTTTATTTTAAGGGAAGAATCCAATATACAGACTGTGAATGAGTAAATATATCTCAACAGATATCCTGGCACTTGAAAAAAAAACAAAAGTCTGTCTTTTCCAGACAGCAAGTACAATATCCACCTCTCATAATAATCTGAACTGATTAAATACAAATATAATTGCAAATTACAACCATTATCTTTTATATAATATAGTGTATAATAGATACTTATAACTATGGACAATTTACAAGACAATTATAACAGGATAATTTGCAATTGCTGGAATGACTGCAAACCTATTTCACAATGAAAAAAGGTAAAAGAGCTTTTAAAAAGAACTATTGCATTAACTTATTTTTAATATACACCCACTAGTCACAAAAGTTACCAGACAAGTTATACCTTGATAAAAATATGAATGTTAACATTTTTTTCTCAATTCTTGTTACAGTCTAATTTATCACATACCTTCAGAGACATAAGCAAAAGGCTTATTCTTAATGGAAAGCATTGTAAATAAGTTGAAAAAGAGAGCCACGAAAGTACCAACCAGCAGTCGTCCCCTAGGGAGGGGGAAAAGGGTGTCTTAATTTCCCATCATCACAGAGTATGTCATTAAGCTGCAACTACCAATAACATTATCAAAATACTTGGCTTGGTTTCCTTCACTAAGGCTGAAAACAAGTAGGATAAACTAGTATAACTCTTAATAACCAGCAGTGGTTTATCACCATAAGGGTTATAGGAGATCACTGAACTTCGTACGTTATCGTTATCACATAATGCTCGTAATGCTGAGTAACAGCTCTTAGCTAACTGCATATATGCACATACATATGTATTTGCCCTTTGAATATAAGAAAACATTGTCCCCTCAGCAGCATAGCTAAGAAGCTTAGCTTTCTATGGAATTATGTCATATACACCCTTCTTCTAGAACTTACATCCCACTCCTTTGCCCCATAACACGCTCTTTTCCTTTCCCCATGTTCTTTACAGTCTGAACCCTCTTTGTAAAACTCTCAGTTCCCTGTTGACCACAGCATCCTTCCTCCCCACACACCAGGCCTTCCATGAGGCCACAAGAAACAAAAGGAACTGAACTAGGAAAAGCAGCAATATATAGTTAGATCACTGTTTGAGAGAACACGAGCATTAAATTTCAAGTGTACCTTGAAAAGAATGGTTTGCAGGATACCTTGCACATGGTTTGAAACAAATGCCAAGGCACCAAAAGCAATCTGGTACTGAAAATACTTGCATAACTAATATATGCTAGGTAAGAATTAGAAACATAAAAGGACAATAACACATTTTACATGTCAAAATAATTTCTTACGTGTGTATCTCAGGCTGTTCCAGAAACCGCTCCGCACTACAAGAATAATTAAAAATTTTAGTTATATTCATACAGTAAAGCCTTGACAGCTAAAGCATGTTTTTACAGTTAGTAGCATTAGCTGCCATTCATAAATAAAAACTGATAGATACAGTACTGCAAAAAAATGGATTGCTTAAATAAACACAGCAACTTTTATAAGCAATAAAAGCATTTAACACTGAATTGAAGCAGATGTGATTCAGATTTCCCAAATATTTCCAAACCGTGCCACATATGTGCTAGTGACCATGAATGCTGCCTACATGATAAAAATATCCTTGTAAATGAACATGCGAAAAAAAATTTCTACTGGCACCACCACCCGTGTTGGTGATCACAACAAACTAAGTCTGAAATTCCTGACTTACAGCCTCACACTAAGCAAGATCAAGTAAAATAGACATTGGATCCTGTGGTGGAGATACAGATTTTTTTACCCATCAGTGAGTTAACAAATAAGCTCCAGCTGTAACAGAAAAACCTGCTAAGTTTGTGGAATTTCATAAAATTGATGTTGGAAAACTTGGAGGTTTTGACAGAGGGTGATTCATTCCAGCGGACTGTCAGTTCAATACATTAACCTTATAGTATAAAGTTGCTAAGTTGTTAATACAGCCCTTTAGACAGAAAATAGAGCACTTGAATAAAAAAAGGGAAGGTACACTGCTGCAGTTTTAAATTCCAGATGTTAACAATAGCCACTTCATCTTTAAAAACTAAAATACTGTTTTCCGCTAACCTCCCAAAATACAAATGCTGCCAAGCATAGACGGTACGGTAAATTGATACTTGAGAAAACTTTGAGGAAGTGAAACACTTGATGCTTTAAACATTCAGATCCTTGATACATTATGAAGCTGCTTTGACTTCAAAAAGTAACAGAAGTAAAACCAAAAAAGTTATGTTTGTTAATAAACTTTAAAAGGTCAAGATGCATAAAGAAATGCATTACATTAATTATACAACCTTTCGGAAAAAGTATTCTTAAAACCATGAAATCTTTCCTTAGAGACCTTTTTAAGTACATTTATCAATTCCCATCTTTACATCTAAAGCCTACATGTAGTGTAATAAATGTAGGCAAGCAGTAAGGTTTAGCAATATATTTTTTAAATCTTTTAAGTTTTTTCTAAAGTATCTCTACATACAGCACTCATGGAATGTATGGGCTTTTGGTTGATCCGGACTATATTATCCTCATATGTTAAAAAATTAAAGAAAACAGAACATAACCCTACCTTTCTTTCAGTATAAAAAGAGCACCAAGCTGTGCCAGAACTGTAGATGCAAATACAGCTAGAACTTCAAACCTTTCAAACCTGAAATTTGAGAATTAAGTTTAGAAACACTGAACACTGAACAATGCATCCAACAGAATCTTTTCTGTGCAAGAACCAGCAGGAAACACCTACTCTTTCCAATTCATTCAACAGCAGACAAATGAGAAGGAAATGGAAGTTTTACGGAATAGGCATTATTTTCAGTTTCTTTTAATACTCTACTCATCAGAAACACTTAAAATTAAGCATTTCTTCATTCTTCTTCCTGTCTGTCCCCTACTCTGTAATTGTTCTTTACAATAAGTCTTGGCCCTCCTCATTTTAGGCTCTTTCACATACAGAGTATTACTGATGGCTGTTTGAGGATCCAAGCACTGACAATGAGGAATGTATGAAATGTTGAATTATCAAACACTACACCTTGTTATTGTACTTACCCAAATGAATAGACTGGGCTGGGTTTCTTCATCATTACCCAGTAGCTTATTAGACATGTTACCAAACTGAAAAAAGGGGGAGAAATAGTCTGTGATAAATAACAGCAGCTTTTACAAACCTCATCTACAAATATACACTTGAGCCAGCAGAACTCGAACAAACAAATACAGCCACATCTTGCCCTGAACTCAACCTCCATCACTGTCACAGTGATGTTCTAAGTGCTCCTCATGTGCTTTCTGAACTTGCCTAGAAATACTGGAACCTGAGAAAGGCTGTCTAAATGAGAAGGAAGCTGATAAGCAAGATAGAAGAGTGAAAGAAAGAGCAAAAAAATCTCTCCAATAAAGTCTTCTTTTAGAGATATACCATGAATTAGATTTAGTACTCATTTAGAATCAGTCTGAGGCCACACCAAGTGTTGCCTTTCTTTTTCACAATGTAGTTACTCTATGCATACAGCCAAAACAGATTAATTTTCTTTTGCTGCATTCACCTACACGAGCTCTAATCTAAGTGGCCATTCACTGACAGCCACAGGTCCCTCTTGCTATCTTCTGTCCAAATTTTTTTCCTACTGAACATCTAGAATTCCAATTATTTTGGAATCTCCATGGTAGTAGTCAGAATGTTTCAAAAATGAGTACAGCTTCCTTCACCTATTTTTCCTCCTTTGAACAATTTTTTCTCTATTGAACAATTTTTTCAACTGGAATCCACATGGATTCAGTGCTATCTGTGCTTTCATGAAGCCCTTTTGTAATTAATAGCAATGTTAAATTAGACTGGATCAAGAATTCATCCCTACAACTGATGAACAATCACATCCTCACAACTTGATTCTCAGCCGTGTAGAATAAAAGCACAGGAAGTAATACTGTTCATATACAAAGCCATAAATTCATATTCTCAGTAAGACTTTTTATACAGACAGGAAAATGACAAAATGAAAAGAAGCAGAAATTGATTTTTGCAGCAGAATTACTGGGCATTGCTCTCCCTCACAGCAAATCAAAACTCTTGAAAAAGATTGCTGTGAGTTTGAATAATGTTCTAGTCCAACCCCTAATTAACCTTATATAGGAGTGCCAGGAGTGTTCTACCTTCTTCTAAAACTAAAAGAAAAAAAAAAAATCTATACAAATGGAAACTACAACATCAACACTTCCCCAGTTTCCCCAAAGTGAAAAAGGCATTTTGAGTCAAGACAATAAAAATTCAGTAGACAGAAAATTCTAAGAGAAATACAAGATTCATTAAAGTTAAATCTCAATTCTAATGCAGTCATAGATCAAATTTTTTTATGCCTATCCCAACAAGTCATTTTTGTTTCTGCATGTTTGCTGTTGTTATTTATGAATGTTTTACTATAAGTCAGGTAAGTAATAGTATGTAGTAGACATACATGTGACTCAGAAAACTGATCCATACCTTTTATAAGATAGTGGGATAGCAAGGAAGATAATGTAGGCTAACATTTTAAAAATATATACATTTTATTTCCCAACCACTGCTACCATTCTGTGTATTAGATAAGAACTGAATATATTTCATATCTGACTATTGATATATTTCAATTATCAATATTACCAAAAGTGTTCAGAACTATCATACTAAAAGTTGTTTTAATATAATTTTGTTAGAAAACAAGAAAAATACTGAAAATATGTAATGAACTTATGTGCAGAATGCTTGGCATTCAGCTTGTGAAATGTTTTTGAAATAGAATTACATGCTTCTTGTTTCCTGATCTTAAAACTGAGTGTTACTTCACAATCAGTGACTGGCATTCGGACAATGTTCTGAGAGAACAACCAGACAACAGTTTTGTGCTATATTGCTTCATGTTGTCACGCATCTGCACAGAGAAATCCCTGACTGAACTGGTCAGTTACCAGACACTCTCAATATAGCTACTGTGGCTTTTACAACCTGTTTATTGTGTGCAATTTTATACTCATTTAAGCTATATTTAAACCAGTTACTGTTTCTATACTGATGACTAAGCTACATGTCTTTGAACCTGTAACTAAATTTTATATGTATAGAAACACACAGAAAAAATTAACAGTAAGACAAAATGGGAAAAAAAACTCACCTGAAAAGGTCAAAGATTGTCAAATATGTGTAAGCAGTTAAAGCTGTAAAGAAACATAAATATTAAAACTTAATACTTAATTTTCAATGCAAAATGCCTATCCTATTCTAAGTCCCTTCTGTGCAGCTCTTTTCAATCTTCTACCTACATAAACTGCTGATAGACCAAGTCTCTGTTATTCTAAAGACACCAATATATTTAATGGCATAAGCAGGTTGATTATGGCAATCCTCATTCGACTAAAACACGTAATAAAGCCCAGATACAAAAGGTATCACATTTGTGACTAAGTTGTAACTAGGAATTTAAGTACTGGAAAGTCAGGAGATCTTCCAGAAACACATCACTTACCAAAGTAAAAGATCTTTCTTATGTGCAATATTGCAGTGAAAAGTAAGTTCAACTGAATGCTTTACTTGTTTTGCATCTCTAACCTATCCTGAAAGTGCAAGAAAACCTACATCAAAATTTAAAAACGCATTCTATTCTCAGTATAGGAGACAGGAAGGACATTGAAGCCCCTATCCAAAAGCAGAAGGCACAGAAACCTGCACTGGGTCTGGCTGATCTGGACTTCATTTCCCCACAGCAGCCCTCAGAGTGCAGTGCTTTGCAGTGGCACCTACAGAGGTGCTGGAAACACTCCAGTAGTTTGGTTACTGCTGAGCATTCCTTGGAAACAAAGAAGTCTTAAGCCTTTTCCATGCTACAAACATCCTCATTCAACTGCAAGTGAGGGTCTCTGCACATCACTGGTGCTACTTATACAAGGAACAGGTTTGAGGACCAGTAACTCAAAAAGTCTACTACTAGTTTTCAGTCTTAAAGATGAAGAAGCTACTGCAGGACGCAAATGACCAGCAGGACTGAAAAACTGCAAATTTTGACAGTTTCACCCATCCAAACTTGTCTGTGAAAAATGCTTCTAAGCTTACTGTGGCAAATCAAAAGGAAGCACCATCTGAACCTGGCTGTGCAAACCCCTAACTCCCATTAAGTACTGGATTTGGTTTTTTCAGTCAGCTGGAACTTCACAAGCTAAGAAACACATGGTAGTTTGTTGTAGTTACACAAGAGCCACCTACCTATGCTGTTTGTAGAGCTGCACCACATGAGCAGGAAGCCAATACATATTAAATTTATAGCACCAAACAGTAAAATCTTCCAGGACTGTTGATGAGAATAAATACGTATTTTAAACTTTCCAAAATTTGCAAGACAGAAATATAACTATCTGGTCTTAAAAACCAATATCGCAGTACTTGGTCATGCAAACAGAACTGGCTTCTCCTCCCACACAAAAATTCATCACTCATTTCAGAACAGCAAGCCCTTACTCTATTTTAAACTTTGCAGATTATTTTAAAACTCATTTATGAATGCCACCATGCTTAAAATACCTTTTTGGTCTAAAAAAACCCCAGCCATCTATAACATTTGCATTTTACTACAGCACACAGCATCTGACTTTGGAAAACCAACTTGTGCAACTTTATATTAGTGGGTTCCCTTTTTTGTGCTGAAACGTTGAACCCCAAAACATCTCAACACATTCAGTTTACAGTACTACTGAAGCCACCAGATATAATTCTGGAGAACACTAATTCACAGGGACAATGCACAGAAGCAATACAGTTTCAAAAATATATATGTATTTTTTTTAAGCACAGCTAGAAAATTCAAAGAAAAGGTTTCATAATAGACTTAAGTTAGTAGTATATTTTAACTTACTACAGCTAATGTATTTTTATTGTAATTATGAGGTTTTTTTAAGCAATACTTACCCTTCTGTCTGCTGCAACCAACCTAAATTCATGTGTTAACTTTCCAACCAATGATCTCTGTGATTTGCGGAACAGGTGTATTGTCCCCTTTAAAAAAAAAAGTTTTATTAAAAACTTCATTAAAACCATAATTTATATTAGCAAAAAGAAAATCTTCATTTATGAACTATTTTCACAATCATATCAAAGACTCAGGTGATTTTTTTGTTAACCAGAAATATCACAAACTTTAAACTCGACAATATTTTGGTAATTATGTCACATGGTTATTATATTGGAAAATGACAAATGACTTAGAATCAAGCTTCATTTAGACATAATCTATAACTCAGGTTTACTGAAAAAGACACTGAAATACTATTTAAAGAGCGGAACTTAACTTTTGTTTAGATGAAACTACTATAAGACAGTCTGAACACATAAATATTTTTCTTCATCAAAGCACACTTCCCACCCAAAGGCAATGGATTTATTAAACAGGAAAACATTGTTTATAGATCTATAAAGGAGAATCCACCACAGAAGTGAAAACAATGCTGATGATGTGGTGGAAGCAAGGCCAGTAACAAAACGAGACACACCAACAGTCCTGCCTCTGATTTAACCGAAAGGGGTGCTGCATGGCTCTCCTGCAAGTGCGACAAGGAGTAGATTGCCAGAGAAATTCATCTGCCATGGCACTTGTCTCCCTTTCCTCAGAGGGACCAAACTTCTAGATGATTGTCCTCCGTTCTGCTCTCCCCCCAAAGCAGTAAGATTTCCACATGAAAAGCCCTTCTGAATTGCAATAGAAATTTGTGGACTTGTAACGGATGGTCTGCCATCTGCAGCAGTTTAGGGCCGGATTAAATAAGGCTTGATTTTAAGCTATCACACCTTAGCTGCCAGCAGAAGGCAAAAAGACATACTAAGGGGCTGTTCACCAAAATAAACTGAATTAACTTTCAGACATTTTGTCAACACAGCTGCATTTCATATTATCTGAGAAATACAAGCGTGGCATGAATTAAAGCACTACTACAGATTCCAAGTTTAGCTCATCTGCGACAAAACACTGGCACTCTCTTCTTTACTAGCAAATCATTACATGATTATTTTAATTCTTAAGACACATACAGGATGCCAGAACACCTTGGAAAGCTTTTCTAACAGTGGACTGCTTGCTTGTGAATGCTATTGTGTTACAGAATCACAAAGAATCATAGACTAGCCTGAGTTGGAAGGGATCCACAAAAATCATTGAATCCAACTCCTGGCCTGCAGAGGACACCCCAAGAGTCACACCATGTGCCTGACAGCATTGTCCAAGCTCTTCTTGAGCTCTGTCAGGCTGGTGCTGTGACCACTTCCCTGGGGAGCTGTTCCAATGCCCAATCACTCTCTAGATGAAGAGCCTTTCCCTAATATCCAACCTAAACCCACACTGACACAACTTCAGGTCTTTCCCTCAGGTCCTGTCACTGTCACACAGAGCAGAGATCAGTGCCTGCCCCTCCTCTTCCCCTAACAAGGTAACTGCAGTGAGGTCTGTCCTTATTCTCCTCTTCCCCAGGCTGATCAGACCAAGTGACCTCAGCCACTCCTTTCATAGCTCCCCCTTCCCCCAGACCCTTCACATCTTCCTATCTCTCCTTGTCGCCTGTGCACCCATTGCTTTCCCACACTGCTGGCACCGTGTCCATCGCCCAGCCACAGGGGATGCCGTGAATCAGAGCTGGGAATTCTATGCCACAGCATTCCGTGCACCTCGTGCAAACCCGCGCAGGCCGCAGCCCACCCCTGGAAGCGAGCTGTTGCACCCCGGCACTGAGGCATCCCTCGATCCTACAGTGCTGCCCAGAGCCCGGTGCTGGCAGGGCGGCTGCCCCACACCTCAGCCCCCGAGGTGCTAGAAGAGCCCCACAAGCCGTGCTTGTGCAGCGAGCGGCACGGTCTGCTCCAACAGGTGACAGCACCTGTTATCCATACCCACGGCACTCCAGCGGTGCTCAGCGTGACAAGGGAACATTTCGCCGCCCAGATGAACACGCACACGCGGCGGTCGTTCCCAAAAGAATGGGTTTTCGTCTTTGAGAAGCGACCCACAGAGTGACAGCTCGACACCGGGGAGCAAGCGCACTATAACCTGCTTGTCCTGCGGCGAGTCCCAGCTCCCTGGCCGATGTGCCGCTGAAGAACTCCGAGGCTCAGACAACAGCCCGGCCACCCCGTTCGAGAGGCAACTCGGGCACAGGAGCTCCCCACGGCCCCGGCACCCGCCTGGGGCCGCGCTCGAGGGGCGGGCGGAGAGCCCCGAGCAGGAAACACGGCACGGGCAGCGACGCCCCGCGCTGCCCCGGGCCCCGGGCCCGTTATGGGCCGCGCCAGCCCGGGCGCCCCGCGGCGCCGCCGCCCCGCCGAGGGAGCGGGCACTTCCAGCAGCCTCCTCACCCCGTGCTCGGCGCACGACTTTCCTTCCCCGTTCCCTCCTTGCCCCCAGCAGGAGCTACTCACCATATTACTCCCCGCAGCGGAAGAGACGGCGCCATGCGAGGCCGGAAGGGGCGGGAGAGGTTCCCGTCGCCGCGGCAACGAGCGGGCCCGGCGGGACACGTGGCGGAAGCGGCGCCCGCCGGGAGCCGGCGGCGGCTCCGGGCCCGTCCCCACCCTGCGGGATGTGCGGCACAACGCGCCCTTCCCTCGCTCCTCCCCAGCCGGCGGCAGGCCGGGATGTAGAGGTCATGGCTGCTGCCTCCCCGCACTTCTGCCCGTATCTGCCCGCGGCCTGCGAGAGGCCAAGGAAGGGGCTCCCACGGGTGGTGAGCATCACAGACTCAGAGTCCAGCCTATGAGCAGAGACCACCATGTCAACCAGACCGTAGCACCGAGTGCCACGTCCAGTCTTTCCTTTAAACACCTCCAGGGATGGTGCCTCCACCACTTCCCATTCCAATATCTAACCACCCTTTCTGTGAAGAAATTCGTCGTATTCAATCTAAAGCTCCCATGGCACATCTTAAGACTGGCGTAGTCCTAGGCCTGTCATAGCCTGTGACGATACTCCACTACAGCAGTTCCACAAGGATAGCTTTGCTTCCCGGTACGAGCATTCCTCCGTGCCCACCGCCAGCCCTCTCCCTGCCGCAGTGCTCGGCCTTAAGGGCACTCAGCGTGCAAAAGGCATTTCTTCTCCCCAGCAAAACCCCCAAAGGACAGCAGCTCTCCAAACTACAGGAATTAAGTTGAAAATTTAGTCACTTTGCTGTGTGCTGAGACTCTTGGGAGTGCTCCCGTTGCTGTGAATATGATGAACATTAGAAGCACCACAGTCCAGAGGAGGGATCTGCACCCATCCCAGAGTCTGCTGCTATCCAAGGCAGACTTGGAAAGAGGATTCTGATACTGACTACTGGAACACCGGGACACGAGGGCTGGGAGGTGACAGCAATCCCTTGTGTGGGTGGGCAGCAGATCGCTTCGCTGTGCCCTGAAGTTCCTGCCAGAAGGAATGTGTACGGCAGGACCGCTTTGCTTGGAAAGTACAACGAAATACAGAACAGAAGTCATCTAGGAAGGTCAGATAGCTCTTAAGAGAAATCGTGTTGCAAAACACCTGCATGGGACTGAATGTACTGATAGTTTCACAAAACAGCTTATTTATTATTTATTATTATTTGCAAAGTAAGTGGAAAAGAGGAATAAAAACTGAAGTGTGGTATTTTATTACGACAGATTATTGTGCCTAGGAAGAAACTTTTGAAACAACTTTCTGTAACACCGCCTTAATCTTTGTTCTTTTAAAGAGTCTATTCAGTTCCCCAGTACCCATAGTTAAACTGGTTAAAAATGTTGCTTGCATCTCACTTGTTCTATAAGACATACCAAAATACTTACCTGACTGTGGGTGAGAGTTTGGCTTGTTCGTGGTTTAATTTGATGTGCCTGTCTTTAATCTGCTTCACAATTAAGTTGTGTGTATTGTCTCCTGTTCTGTGCATTTGCAGAGCATGTGATTTCATTATTGATAAAAAAGATAAAATAATTTTTATTTTCCAGATTTTGAGTGTATCTGGTCCTTAGAGTACACAGTATCATTAAGAACAGCTATCAGACTGACCAGGTAATTGTAGTCCATAAAATATATTTAACATCTCAGACCTCATTCTAAGCTCTTGGCTGTAACCAGTAAGCTTTTTTCCAGTGTACGGAAGAAGTTTTGGAAACTATTTGCAAAGAATAGGTTTGTGCTTTCTAGAATCTGGATGACAAGCAAGAAATTCAAACTGCAGCTGCTGCCTCCATTCACATTTAATGAGGAAATCAGAACTCAGGTGAACCACTGTATAATTTGCTCCACAAAGGTGTTTGGTTACTTCATTGTTGACATAGTATTGGGATTTTTGATTTATCTAATGTCACAGGATGTTTCTTCCCAGAAGAGGCCAGTAGTTAGTTATTAGAAACTGTACTTGCAGAAGTGTCTTCACAGAAGAAAAATTCTACAATAGCATTCTGCATATAACAAAACTAGGTCTTCAAGAATATCTAACAGCTGAGGCAATTTTAAGGCCTTTTAGAAATTGCAAAAATAAGATTTGAAAATAACAGAAGTTATAGACTTAAGAAATAACACATTGTTCTTACAGTATACACTTGCCAAAAAAGTGGAATTTTCAAAACTGTGTGGTAAAAACATCACACTTTGCTCAATAGGTAGGTTGTTTGTAGGCTGATATTTTGAAAAACATGTTGGGGTTTTTTTAAATATAGATACAACACAGTACCTGGAATAATCCCACAAGTGTTGAGAGATGGATTTTAGTTAAATTGTACTTTTCTGCCTTCACCACTACATGTATTTTCTGTTTTATCATGATACACAGAATAAAAAGTAACTTAGAGAAAGTTACAAAACTGTCTTCTCCAGAGCCATATGAACCCTTGCAGGAAACTGGCTGGATTTCACAAGGTAACGACATATTTGGAAATTGCAGAAAGATGGCATGATTTGGAAAAAACCCTAACAAACAACCCCAAAACAAAACAAATCCCACCCACCCAAACAAATTAAAAAAAACCCACCAACAAACAACAACAACAAAAAACAAAAACAAACAAAAAAAAAAACACAAACAAAAAAAACCCACAAACCCCCCCCCAAAAAAAAAAAAAAACCAAACAAACCCAAAGTTTTAACTTACTTTTTTTTCTGACTTTTCTCTGGTAAACTTAGAGAACTAAAATACAGAAATAAACAGATCTCCATCTGAGATACACCAGCATCTAACAGTCTAACAACAGGCATGAAGCCTTGCCTCCCACCTTGGCTAAAAATTGGAACAATTTAATGAGTCCAAGACAAACTTCAGTCCAGGGTATGCTGCCAAAACCAAAATCTCTGCAGATTTCAAAATAGCAAATGGTGGGATATATTTTTTCATGCTCTTCTTTCTTCATTAATTTTAATTTATCTAATTCTCTCCTCTACAATAATAAAATATCTGAATGTCTGTAACCTATACACTAACGGAAATAATTACCACAGTCATGTAACAGAGAAGTTACCAACAGAAATAATTTTAGTGTTTCAAAAACTACCTCCAAGCAGTAGTATTTCAGCCAAACAGAGATACCTTGGATAGACCCAGTGATGTGTTTCTGTCCTTAGGAATTATTCCTTGACAGAAGCAGGAATAGCTCATATGCTTCAGACCAAAGCACTGGGTTTTTTTTCCTCCTAGCTGTATTGATTTTTATTTGGTTGGTGTGTTTTAGCAGTGATTGACATGACGATGTGTGGAAGGCAGTGGTCATGGCTGGTTTTTGGGAGACTCCTAATGCTGCCAGATATGTAATATTAAAATGAATCTAAAACAATAAAGTTTGATTAATTTTATCTTCAGGATGTAATGGTAATAACAGAACACCTTCATAGCTGTAAACAGTCCAGATGCAGCCTGAAGACAAGAATTACAAGTGGTAAGGCAATGGGGATAGGTAAAGAAATTACACTGTTAACTCAGAATTAACAGCAGCACTCTCCCCCAAACAAAAGAAAAGCCATTTTGAAGCCAAGCAAATTTGTTCCAGATTTTTCAGGACTTCAGCATGACCACCTCCTGCTTTTCACCATAATCTAGCAAGACTAGGATAAGCACACACTTTCAGTTTAAGCACATTTATTTAGGAAGTAGCACTTCTGTTTACATTAGTTTTAAGAACGTGAGTTATGTTCTTTAGAAACTGGTTTATTTACATATTCATTGTTCCATCATCTGATATACAACACCTGATGTTTTAAATTTTTTTTTAAACCAGCAGCAATTTAACAGGCTTCAAGTTTAATGAAAAGGCTTTTAGTTTTGGACATTTTATCTGATAAACAGACAAGAAAACAGTAATAACAGGACAAACAAAACATTTTATTGTGAGCTAAAGCTATGTAACTGCTCATCATGCTTTTTTACATTGCTTATTAGTAAAACGGTGTTTAACATTTCAGAAAACATTCTTAAAAGAACAGTGAAACAAAAGTGCTTCTAAGCAACAAAATACAAAAATTAGTCCCATCCCAGACTGGAGTTGTCCAATATGTTTTATGGGGGTGGGGTTTGGTGTTTTGTCTCCACCTTTGGTTTTCATCACTTTGATACAGATTTCTGAAAAAAACTGACTAGCCCTTCACATGACTAAAAACTGGAATCATGTGGCAAAAACAGTTTCTGTATTTCCAGTCCCTTTGACACGTGTGCGACTATTAGCCAAAGCACTTTCTTCCCCACTTCTGATGGGAGAAAACCCTGCATAACTGAGGGGCCACACCCCGGCACCTCTGCGGACCACGCCTGTATTAACCAACTACAAAGAACGCTGACCTTTTATCCTCAAAGCCACTTCTCTAAAGAAAGGATTTTTTTATGAAGTGTATGTTAAGAAGGCAAGGAAAGTCTTACAGCAAAACAAGGTTCATCACCATAGTTCTCAGAAGTAATGTCAAGCGTTTTCAAATCAAACATCAGACTCTGAAGAATCTGCAGTGTTGAGCCAGTGTATTGAATCCACCAGAGGAGTGTGTACCTTGCCAATTATTGCTGAACTCAGGAGGTAGTTATTGACAAGGTAAGAAGTTTCCACTCTAAGACAGTTAATGATTCACACAAGAAGCAGGAAAAACAGAATACACATTTCCCTGTATTTTACAAGACAATTTTGTATTTGCAGGAAGTGACAACTTAACTTCCTCATCCTGTAGAATAGTTACTATAATTAAAAGAAAGTATATTGAAAAATATAATTAAATGAGAAATTCTAAAATAAAAGAGCTGATCAATTGGTCATCTCTTAGGATGTCTGCAGATCATCCAAAGCACGAAAATTCATATAGGTCAGTGAAACAACATTCTTCAACATTAAATAGCAGCTCAAGAGAAACTAATAATAAAACTGCCTCTAATTAGCACAATGACTGAGATAACTAGTTGCATTCACCACCTGCTTGCTGCTCTTCATTCCATTTTTGATATCTGGTAGAAACCCCAACAACTTAAAGCATCACAAAAGCTCAAGGCCACCACAGAAAATGAATGAAAATCTGGTCAGGTACAGTAGCACTGGCCACCTCCCAAAGCTGCTACATGCAGAAGTATCACTAAAGTGCTGGAGAAACTAGGAGAAGCACATTCTAGGCACAACTATGCATCATCCATGCCTTGGGTAGGAAAGCACTATGAAAATCTAGGGCACAAAGTCTCACCATAGGTGATTAAGGAAACCCTAAGGAGAAGGCTGATTTCCAGTGGCAGAACAGATCTCTCAGTTCCATTTACCAGCACATCTGACTTCAGTATTCCCAGTACAAAGTACTTAAATTTCACAAGAGGGACCTAACAGTAGTGCCAAGCAGTGCTAAGCCTCACCTGTTTAGAACAGAAAAAATACTATTTATTCTACACCAGAAGGTAAGATTAATTGAGTTACATGTATAAAAACCGTCATTTTAAAAACATTTGAGAGAATGGAACAGTAAAACCAGCAATAGCCTCTAATTAGTGCAGTGACAACATACCTTCTCAGTTCAGAGATCCCGTTCTTACTCATTTTCAAGTGTTAGTATCACCTTTGTTACCTACATAAAGTTGCAGGGCCATATTCAACAGAACTGTACTAGCAACTGGCTTTGAGTCAGTAAGACATCTCAGGGGAACAATGCTTATTTCTGATACACTAAATGCTGTAAAGTCTAAGAAACTAATAGGACAGAGAAACTTATTTGTGCATCAATAGCCAAGTTTAAGGCTTATCTTTAATATTCTGTGTTGGTTTTGTCTTAGCATACGCAGAGAATCTGTACAGGTTTGCTGTATCCACAGAAAAGTCAACATTAGTAAAGGAAGCATCATAACACACAACAAATTCTCATTTTAAGGAGAAAGAGCAATCTACATACTATTCTTCTAGTATGGTGAAAGACAAAAAGTGTGGCTCCTGCTTAATAAAAAGTAGAAACATGCTTAATAAAAGCAGAAAGATGTATGAAGAAAGTTGTTATAAAAAAGACAAGGGCTTGGTTTTATTTACTCCCTCCAGTAACTGCTACACTTGAAAGTCAGTAAAACACACTTACAGAGCGCCAGACAAGCTGCTAACTAATCATGTCAAAAAAGTGGGTCAAGTCACTCATTCACTAGCAGTGGGCAGATTCACAGAAAAATAGGGGAAAGAAATAAAAGAAAAAGAAAAGAAAAAACTGGTTCATAGAGCTAAGGGAATGGTAGTCTTTACAAAGGTTAAAAGCACCCAAACTGCTGTCCTGTTTATCCTGATTCAAAACATTGTATTTGAATACAACCTGATTTCATGGAAAATATAGTTGTAAAGTTGTATATAAGTACTATGTAAAACTTGGGAAATATGGGTAATTTGAGTCTGTGGGGTTTTTTTTGGGGAAGGGGAAAGGTTTGGTGGCTTTCTTCTGTTGTGGCTGTTTTTCCCCAGATCTGCTTTTATACACAGTTAATCAGTTAATCCAACATAGAGAGGAGTAAGATGCAAGATAATGCCTCAAGTGGAACAGAATTATTCTTAAAACAGTGTTCAGAAAATAGCATAAGACATTTAAAGGAGATTTATGAAACCAAACAGCACCTGGCCACAGGCTAAGAGTCCAGCAGCTGTGGGGCAAACTGATGTTGCAGAACGAAATTATCTTTTTACTGTCCCAGCACTAATTTATAGGGCTGTAGTTCATCCACTAAGCAGAAAACAATCAGGTATAAGAGAAGACCAAAAAGCAGCTGTATCAGTCACACAGATTCTCTTGACCTGAACTGGTTGTACAAACTAGTGAAAGGGCTGGTCCCTTTTCTTTTTATGTAGCAGCTGGTAATTCTGACTCTTTGTGCTGCATACTGGCAGTACTTTAGGAGGTGGGGACTTCTATCTCAACATTTCAGGTACCTATCCCATGCCAATGAATATGCATTTGAAATAAATAACCAGTATATTCCTCAAAATTAAGTGGACAAAACCAAGAGCTTTGTAACAATCATTTAGGAACACTTGAAGCCAAAAGCATCATCTTCAAGGTTCTCAATTGCAAAGGATCTCAGTAATATTTACCAAAACTTCATGAATAAAACCAAGGCCCTTTCTTAGCTGTAGCTATTTGGCAGATGTTAATTCAACAGTAATATTCATGCTTTGCACTTTGAAGAATATTACAAATACAGATCAAGTCAGCCAGGAATCTCCAACAACAGAGATGATCTACTGAAGGCAGAACTAAAGCAAAGCAAGACATGAGATTTAAGAATCTGAAATCTTTTAGCATTTCTCCAGAAAAGTGAATCAGGGGAACTAGTCACACTAGTCATGTGTTTGATTTACAGAAGACATACATTTGAGAGAGTCCTATCCTTAGAAGGCTAGAAATGGTTAGGTTAGACTATTTCAAAAGGCATAGTAGTGGAACACAATCTTCTCTTATTTGATTGCTTTTAATCTTAAGATCAGTTAAAAGCATCTCTGATTGGAAAAAAAAAAAAATTCCAAACATATTACATATGTGCATCTCAAAGTTTTGACAGAGTTTCTGCTATTTAGTACTCAATACCACACAGTGAGCACAGTCCTCTCAGAGTATTACTATACCTACAACTGCTATCAGCTAGGGCTGTTGTTTTTTTCATATATACATATAATATATTATTTATAGTCAACTATAAGTAGTTGCAAAAAATAAGTTAAATGAAAAATTAAAAACAAATTTTCTATTAAGACCAAAAGCAAACAACACTTACAACTTATTTTCAATAAAACAACAGTAAACAATATGCATTTTTACAGTATCACTAAGTTGGGAGAGGTGTAAAAAAAACCCCAAACCAAAAACAACAACAAAAAAACCCCCAAAACAAAAAACAAAACAAAAAACCAAACCAAAAACAAAAAAAACCCCCAAAATAAAACAAAACCAAAAAATCAAACAAAAAAACCCAAAAACCAAAACAAACAAACAAAAAAACCCAAAAAACCCACAAAAACAAACAAACAAACACACAAAAACAACAAAAGAAAACCAAACAAAACCACAAAAACCAACAACCCACAAACGTGCTTTAACAAGGAACTAGTGTTCTGCCTTGCAAACAACTGTGTTTGATCTGTGTAGAGTTTGTAAACAAGATGTTGGGCCTTTAGAAGTAAAGGCAAAAATGCTTTCCTTTATTATGGTATTTAAAGGCTATCATTTAAGAGATTTTTTTTTAATAGCTTGTCATTTATATAATAAAAACAAGTATTTGTACAAAGATGCAGTTTCTTTTTAAAAAAGCAGATCAGTTGAGTGTTTCATACTTTAATATATAAACCAAAACATATGAAAGCTATAAAAACATTAATGTGTGCCATGTATTAAACATGTAGCCTTGTATTTTAATGCTTACATGTGGAGATTAAAAAAAATTATCACAATGGAAATTTTACTTTCAATTATCATAAACAGACCAAAATACAGAGTAGAAACACATCATTTCTGAGACTCAACAATAAGCATCACTTACTCTCTTAAACATCAGCTGGGCTCAAGTTGTACACTGTAAGCATAAGCTAACATTCTACCAATGAAAGCATTACAAAATGCATTAAGAGAAAATACTGCCAGTAAATGAGTATCTCAGTCTATTCTTTTATTTAGTAACTTTACTTTTAAAAGGCAGTTTTAATTGGCTTTACAAGGTTGGGGTTTTTTGCTGTTCTGCTATCAAAGGTGGTCTTTAATTCTGTTCTGTGAACCATTCAGTCAAATTACAACGAAACAAAAAGACAAATAATAACAGACCAGCTACTTTTAACATTTTAATAATCTTAATTCCCCAATGCTGTTCTTCCACTTTGCACAGGGAAATTGTTTTATTTGGCACATTAAGGATAAAAAAGTCAAAGAAATTAACTGAAGTTTACAAACCTCCAAGTGAACATCACTGTTCCAAATTCATTGTTCATCAATGTCATGGCAAAACTAAAAACAAAAAAACACACACACAACATAGGGAAAGGTCCTCCAATGATCAATATCATCAGGGCCTTGTAGCAGAAACAATATACATATATTAATGTTCAAACCAGAATCGGATTGCTAGGAATCTTATCTCAAGTCCTGTTGTGCTCTCACTTACAGTGTGTAAATCATCACTAAATGGCAAGGAGGTTTGGATGAACACTTTTTTCACACTGTATAGTTCTCTCTTAATCTCAAGTTTTAATGCAGATATTTAAATATCTGTAAAGTCCTGTAAACTCTGGCTGCTTCCCAGTTGTCTGCACCAACTGCTCCGCAGGCAGCACTGTTTCAGTTCAAGTAGTGTCTCACACTGTGGTATCTCCAAAGTCCTTGTTCCAGCGAATGTACGCTTCCAGGGTCTGAGGGCTCAAACTGCGCTTGATCTTCTTCAAAGATTCTGTGAAATCTGACAGTTTGATATTTCTCATCTAAAGAGAAAATTAAAGACATCAGGGTCACAAGTGGTTTATGTGCTTTGGGCTATTCAGCAAGTACTTGACTATTCACTTTTAACAAAACACATTCTACAAGTGCTGCATCTTGATGTAAGAACAAATTTTTTTTGCAGTGAGAGCAGTCATTCACTGCAACAATCCCCCAAGAACTTGTAGTAGAGTCCCCACTGCTGGAGATTTTGAAGACATGACTGGGCAGGGTGCTAAATAATCTCATCTAAGTTGTCTTTCCCACAAAAGGATGGACCAGGTGATCTTCCAAGGTCCCTTCCAAACCGGGGTATTCTATTATTCTATGACCTGATGCAAGAGTCTTGTAATTTAAGACTACCAGTATGTACCATTTTTAATAAACTAATATTTGCTAATAGTAAGATTTGCCTTGTTATTTAATAGCTCCTTAGACTGGGTCATTACTTCCTGATTCAGTAGGTAGTGTGAGCTGATGCATACATACAAGAACATCACAAGAAAATATCACAGATGCTGTTAACCTCCTGCAACAAATCCTTCCAGCTTACAGCTTTAGCCAAGATCTCAGACTAAACACAAAAAGCAACTGAGAAATTAGCTTTTGCTTCATTTCCCCCTGTGTAACCGTGGTTTGCACACATACCTGAACAGAAATTTTGTAGACAGGACCAACTGCTTCATTTTTTTTAATGTTTACAGCTGCAGTTTGTGGTCAGGAGCTTAATCTTTTTCTTTATGATGGTCCATGTGAATGAATGCAAGTATTACACATATACATGCACAAATCTGTTTTAGGTTCTCTCTAAGTTAACCTGCTTTATGTAAAAATGGGGTGGAGGGGGTAGAAGTAATTTCACATAACACTTCTGGGAATGTTCTTGTGAAGTAACACTGAGAAAAAAAATGCCAGACCTCTGGCATCATCAGCTAGGTAAAAAATACTGCAGTTCAGCGTGAAGGAAAAGACAGGACAGTCAGATGAAATGAAGAACAGACTTACTAACAGAAGAAGTGCTCTGAAGCCTGAAAACCAACAAAATACCCATGAGCCTCAGACATCTGAGGACAGATCTTCTCAATCTCTATTTCTAAATAATTTTCTTTAATGAAGAAGTGATTAAAAAGGGTAATACCCCCCAAAATTATCCTATTTTGTATGATACTACACATAAAAAAGGGACCTTAAAAAGTTTCTAGTGAGAAAACGTTCTATTCAAAGGGGAAAATACAGCTGCTAGAATAGCTTACCTCACTGGCAGACATGTTCTTCACCTGTTCTGGTTTTAATTCTGTAAAAATAAAGATAGATGGGTGACTTGAATACGAAAACTTTCATCACTTCTGACAACTAAAACATGTTAAAAGCATTTCTGTTCTGGAAAAAAACCCTGCAGCTAAAAATTATACCTTTCAGCCTCAACAGAGTCTCCTATACAGAAAGGTACATGGTGTTTTTGTCTCCTTCTCCCCATTTATCAGCACCTCAAACAGGTTGCTCCCACACTCAGTTACTGCAGATGCAGCACGAAGTGGTAGCAGAATTATTTCATCTTCCTAAAGCACACAGGCCAACAGAGCTACCTTCCCCCGTATTATTCATGGTATCCACAATCTCCCTACTGAATCTCAGGAAACAGAAGGTACAGTCAGCCAAGAACAGTGAAATAAAATCAGGCAGGGCACATCACAGTGCTTCTTGCCCTATGCTGCACTCATGGGATCTAAACATTCCTGTATCATTCACCAATTTTTTTTTTTTTTTTTTTAACTTGCAATACTCTCATGGTATCAACATGTAACAGCAAACATTTTGCTACCAGCGTACAAGAAAAAGAATCCAGGCAGGATGGACAAGGATGGTATCACAAAACATGTTTTATGTGGAATACAGGAGCAAGTGAAAGAAATATGCTGCACGATGTTACACAGTCTCTTCATGAAATGGACTTGTGTGTGAAGAGAGTTGTCAGCAAAGTAAAGCCTGCATACGTAAATGCATACATAATTAATTCCACCACTCTAAATAAATATATTCAAATTCTTAGGAGATATGATGTCTCTTATGAGAGCCATTTAATGCAGTTTTGTTTCCCAGTTACTATGCAGGATTGTGAAAGATATGCTTTACAAATTCAGCAGCTGAAAGAAAGTGGTGAAAAACATTACATTCCAGCAGCTGGTTCCAAAAGAGATAGTGCACTGGCAAAAATGCATGCTGCAGGATGTAAAATAACACAAACACACCCACAAAACATAAACAGACCTCTCCTCCCCATAAATAATTTAAGAGAGTTGCAACAATTTTTATTTACACATAATAGGCTGATATTACAAAACACATCTGCTCTGCCTGCCTTTAGTACCTTTCTGTCAAGTAGGACAATGTGTCTGCAAGCAGAAAACTAACACCAAATCTTCACAATCTTTTCTACACAAAAATCCCACTACCGATCTCCACTAAACAACATCAGTTCCCTCGGATGTGGCTACTGAACACATAACTAGGTAGTTAAACAGAACAAAGAGAGGAGGTGCTAGAAAGAAGTATTAATGTTAAAACAGTGGGTTTTGCCTAGTTGGACATGTCAGAGAAAGAACAAATGTAAGTAAAACTCTGGTTCAATCACAGTTATCATCTGGATCACAATTCAACATTAAGAGTTAAAAATATAAAAAGCTATACCATTTAAACTGTATCTAGAAAAACTCCCAAAAATTGCTTGCTTCAGTTTTCCTTCCCTTAGACTTGGCAGAGATTTGACCCACTTATAAAGACAAGTAATGCAATCAGTAATTGCCATTCAAGTAATAATTTAGTTACAACAGAACTGACGACAGCCTCAGAAAGACACTAGTTAAAAACCCTCCAAATCAGTGAGAAACGCTTCACACTGCTTTTCTCCTATGACACAAAAAATTACTGTTTCACATGGTGAGATGCTGAAGGGTTTTGTGTAAGTAAATCTTATAAAGATGCTATTATGAGGAACAGACTAAAATCCAATGTAAAAAGTTAAATCTCAGAGGTTTGAGAATTATAAAGATGTAAGAAAATATATCTCCAATGTCAAAACCTCAGTAAAAATCTCTGCAGCTTACCTCTAATGGGGCCCAGGGCTGCATCCTTCGCTAATGCAGTTAGGTCACTTCCAGAGTATCCATCTGTCATTCTTTGTCAAAGGAAAAAGTGGGGTCAAGGAGGAAGGAAAAAAACCAAAAATCTGCTTCAAACCACATAAATTTAATTGCAGATAATCAAAATGTTATTTAATCAGGAGAAGTATTACTTTGATGTTATTTTGCAAGTTTAATAAATCAGAAGTGCATTCACTATAAGTGATCTGTATTTCACTGAAAGTGATCTTTCACAGATTAAATTTGAAGTACAGATATTCAAGTCCCAAATAACATTCTAGGAAAAAAAAAGATTAGCAACTAGGACTTGCAGATGAAAACTGATCCCAAGCACATTCACTATTTCTGTTAGAATTCTGTACCAGTAGTTTGTCAACATTTGTCAGTTAGTGTAAAACCAAAATCTCAACTGGGCCTGTACTCTTTCAATCCTATCAATAAAATGAGAGAAGCCAATACCACATGTTTAATATGATAGAAAGTGAACTGAAAGGAAGGTAAATTCTGCTACCCACTAGGGTTGGTGTGTTTGTTTTCTAAACCTGGCAGATCACCCAAATCCTCAGAACTACATGGTAGGGAGTGAAAAAAACCCAAAAAAACAACAACAAAAAAGAAGTTAAACCAAGGAGCCAAACTCTGTGGAAGCTGTTCCAGAGTTACACTTAATATCCAAGTTAACCAATGAAATATTTTGAAGAAGAAAGGCCTCCACACTAAACCAGGAAGCCACCAATACAAAATGCCAACATAAGTGAAAATGAGTAGTACAGGTTACCTAAAGGGAAGTTTAAAAACAAAAACACCACACCACCCTTATAGAGCAATGGCTAGCTGCAGCCACAAGAACTTAGTCTTCTGGAGATCCTGAAGTCTGTTACAGTTTATAGAAATTGCAGAGGGGCAATGGAACACAGAACCATAATGGAGGTTAAATACTTCACTCTTTCAAAACAAAGACAGATGGAAAAAGAAGCAGGCAGGATTCTCAACTTTTACATTTTCTCTAAACCCTTTAAAAAAGGTGTAATCAAGTTGCGTTTGTAATTTGGTTCTTATATTTGTAGTTAGAATACAGGACTCTGTGTTTTTTCTCCAGTTAGCTATTAATGAAGCCTACATGTGGCCTGGGCTGACAACCTTCAAGCACAGAGGAAATATACTCAGTTGGATTACACATCAACTTCTGCAACATTACTAAGAGACTGACAAATGCTACATCCAAGACTGTACTAACCTCTGGTGTACTACCACAAAGAGAAACAGACTGAAGTACATCCACATGTACATGCCTATCTTTGCTATCACATGCTCTGTTTTCACTCCTTCCTGCCCCACCTGCTTTTTTAGTCTAATCTCCTTCACATCCATTATTAGATTTAGGTAACTAACAGCAGTACTGTGTCAATCTCAATGATGAAAAACATAAAACAACTCAGTTTCATAACAGGAGGGAAAAATTAACCCACATTTTCCCAATCAAATTTGAAAGTGAAAAGAACCTAAAATTATCCAGTGCTTGCTCTTCTGTGTTGGTAATACATTCAACAAGCCTAGCGAGGCACCAGCAAAAAGAACTTGCCTTTTATTTGAAATGAATGCCAAGTGCAAATTGGTGCTATCTTTTTGCATCAGGGAGGAGAGCTAGACTCCTTGAGGGATGGGGTGGAAAGAAGTATCCTCCTCCTCAAAGTAAAGAGCTGATGGGCATGTTTCAACAACAGAAACCTGACTGGGTGTATCCTATATATGTATATATAAAAACACTTTCGTACAGCCTGACAGGGATCCATCTTCCCCAAATGCATGAAATTCATATTGTCGCTGTCAGATGATTTACATTAGTTACATTTTGAATCAATTAAAGAGTCTGAATGAATGCAGTAGAGGAATATATATATTTATTTAGTATGGTTACAAAACACTCACCTAGCTAGTTGAGCCAACTCTTTTTGAGTTAATGGACTTCCTTGCTTGCTTAGAAGATTTTTCAGCAAAATCAATCTTGTCTGAAAAAAAGATAAAATTATCAGATGTAAAACTTGTTTCCACAGAACAGTTAAAATTGTGTTGCAAGAACAGAACTACACTTTTGTCAGTTTTGCTTTTGTGCTTCACCAGTTTAAACTTGCCTATAGTGCTTGTGCAATTAGACTGTACAATATCATCTCTTCAGGAGCAGAGATAAGGACTGGGTAAAAACAAGATCAAGAGCCTAACTGCTAGTATCAAAAATAAGTCATTAGAATCTTCATCAAAAGTCCTGATCTCCTGTTGAACTGAGAAACATTAGGAAAATTACTTTTATCTTTTGCAATAAAACATTCTCCTTCAGCCCAACAAACATGCTCCTGTAAGTCCTACTTTAGACTTGCCTATGTCTGCCTGTCTGTAAGCCTGGTACAAAGTAGCTACGACCAGATTTGCTACTAGTATGAGTGGGAAAAAAAAGACAAAAATTAAAATAGTTCCCAGAATTAATGCACATTGTATATGTCAAGGTAAGCCAGAAGTTAGTTCACGGAATTGTAATCATCCACAAAAGCAAGTTAAGAATTGCCTGTGTCTTAAAAATATGAGTGGAAAACAATACTTACTTCCTCGTTTGGTAAAGACACATACACCCGTTTGGTGAATCGTCTGGAAAAAATCCAAACATGTATACATTGTTCACACTATTCTGCAACGATTTACCACATAAAAATCTAACATTTGGTTGGTGAAGTGAAAATTTCACTTCCATCATCAAACTGTAGGAAGCAGAACTGGAGATTTTGAAAAAAACACCAACAAGCAAACAAAAAATATGTACAAGCCACTGATGTCACCTTACTCTTATCCGAAGTTATAAGACTCCTCCCAGAGGGGAAACACTCTAAAGGTAGAAATGCCACTGACTACCAGCAATGAAATGAAGCATCTCTTAAATTTTACACAAAAAAGTCTTTGGAATAATTTCTTCAGGCAGTGCTGACATATCTATTTTTCTCAATCAAGAATGAAAAGAGAATAAAGTATGAGTACTTTTAACAAAAAAGCCCTAAGGCAAATCTACAGCAAGATCTGTAATTGCATGGGATGTCAGAAGACAATATTCACAGAGAAGAACTGCTGGATTTCTGGTCAATCTGCAATACTGATCAAATCTTCTCCTTTATTCTGCCATTAAGATCCAAATAACAAAAAAGCAAAATATTAAATTCAAGAAATTTAAAAAACACTGACTTAATCTTAACAGGTTTCAGACAATTCCAAGACTATCATGATTGTGCAGATGCATCTCAAAAGCAAAGAGTAAAGCCTGTCTTTGAGAGGTTAAGTAATTTAGCCTTGATGAACAGCTTTTACTTATTACAAAACTTCACCAAGATACTAGCCAAAACCTGTTCTTCATAATGAATATCATCTTGCTGTATATTCAGAAAAAGATGTTTTGATACCTGAGAACAGCATCATCAAGCTCCTGAGGCCTGTTTGTTGCTCCCATCACAAGTATTCTGTCCTCTCCAGAAGACTGCACCTATATAATGTAGGAAGGCAAGAGAGCTTTCAGTTTACACAGTCTACATTTCAATTAAGCAGAACTACAACAAAACTAGTTACAGACTTACCATGTATTCAGCACACTGATGGGGATCTTAATATATGTATGGTTTGGGGTTTTATTCCATTAAGGTAGGTTTAAAATATTCCTCAGATAAATGTAAAGTCAAACCAGGAAAAGGTAGGAAAAAAAAGTCTTTCTGGAAAAAACTGAGACTATAAAACTATAAAAGGCACTCATAAGTTTAGTCATCAGGAGATAATTATGTTGAAAAAGCCAGAGACTTTCTGCTGTCCTGAGGCTTTAACACCAAACACTGTTTTGAAGCCTATAGGGTGAGAATAAAGATTTTAAACTAAAGTATAGCCAGAACCAAAAAAATCAGAGCAGAGATCCAACTAACACAGGCCTTGCTCAAATCCAGTAATCAAAATAGGCTATCAAATAATCATAATAGCAGAAAGACACAGCAAGTTATTTCCCAATTCACTCATTTTATACCCAAGAATATGGAGACTTAGAGCTTTCAAACTTGAGACAAAACATCGGGCTACCAGAGACATTATTAATTCCCTTAGTGCTCAATTCTTCATAGATTTAGGTTCACTGCTACCATACCATGTTAAAAAGGTTCCTCAAAAATACTGTATGACATACAGTATACATACATAAGGTATGACATATACCTTAAATATTAAGTCAGCAAACACTGCATTATGCTTATTTTTCCCTTTTCATTTTAAGGGAAAACTCTGCATGTGTGTGTAATCATTTCTGCATATCAAAGTTACATTGCATTATTTGTCCTGATTCTTAAATTTTGGAGTTTTTCCCAACCTCCCTGTCTCTCCATGTTGTTATCTGCTCCTCCTGTACCTCATCACTGTTGCTTCACCACTGTAGCAATATTCCATTGCACTAATGGAACAGAAACTAAAATTATTCAATACAAGAACGGTGCTGTGACAGAAAAATATTCTGATACTCATTTGTGTGTGTGTGTTCCACTATGAAATCCAGTTCCATAATGGCATTCATGCCATTAAATGCTTCTTACTGGATTCTGTCTTCTCTAGCTTATGATGCCAATAAAAAAGTTATAGTTCCATAAAAGGTGTACTAAGATGTATCAGCTGAGCTGCGTATACATGAGATACCTAAACATGCTTATATATATATATATAATCTGAACTAGCCTGTTTGAAATCCTTATCCCTGAAGTCTCACCCCTTGACATTGCATGCTTGTGACACAAATTCCTTTGAAACCAAAAACTATTTAAAAGTCATTTAATCTTGTTTTGCTTTGCCAGAATAAAGACAAGTGACTCATCAAGCTATGCAATTGCAAACGTGGATTCAACTCTCCGTGACCCTCAAATGTCCCTCCTGCCCTGTAAGAACAATTGTCCTCACAGCTCCTTTACTACTGCCATCTGTTATCCTTTCTTCTCTGTCCATAATTTTCCAACACATTATTACAGCTCATCTCCAGATTGCTACTTTTCAGTCCAGCCTGCATCTTCAGGAATACCACAGTAAGCAGGTAGAAAATGAAGAACAACCAAAAAAAGCTGTTTGCCAATTATGGTGAGGTGGTAGGGAGGCTGAGCTAAGCCCCAGCAGCCAAACCCTTTGTAATTCACCTACAGGTTGTACTGGCACCCACTACATTAGCCAATTTAGCTAAATCCAATAATAAGAAGACTAAATACTTACACCATCAAATTCAATTAAAAATTCTGTTTTTAGACGCCTGCTAGCATCATGTTCACCTTCTCGCCTTTCACACAAAAGGCTATCAACTTCATCTAAAAAACAAAGAAAAACATCTTAATTAAGCATACATCAAAGTTTTTGGATTTGCCTAAGCTCCTTTGCTAATAGAGGGTTCTATTAAGAAAGACCAGATCTTCATTCTTTAGGAGACTGACAGATCTTAGGAAAGTTTAAAAACTTGCGTGATGTGTTGGCCTTTGAATAGGTAATGCCAAGCACACACAAGGGGTGGAAAAAAATAAAAAAAATCATCTCTCTGATGATAAACTGCTACTCAGGACAAGCAAAACACATTTTCACGTTTGAAATTTAACAGATTTACTCCGTAAAGGCAGTACAGTATTTTTCAAGAGCACCTCTTCCCACTATTAGCACCACCTAAATAATATAACAGTAATCTGACATGCTTTATATGAACTACTGATTGGCCAGCAGGTCATACCTGAGACAGTTGTCCTGAACTGCAGAATTACTCAAAATAAGTTTACCCAACTATTCCAATAGTTAATTACTTACTAATCTTTGGTAAGCAAGACTATTTAAGAAAGTAAACAAAAGTTAACATCTAAGGTCTTACCAATAAAAATTATAGAAGGTTGAAGTTCTCTGGCTACTGCAAATAGAGCACGCACCAGTTTCTCTCCTTCACCAACCTAAAATAACAATAAACTGGTTTTTTAGGGGATTAAAAATTTTTACTACAAGACAGCTAACAGAAGGACCCAGAAAATCTTGCTGGCAACCAACCACACTCAGTCCATTTATACATATTCAGATTATCACTGGCTCCATACATATGGTATTGTTTACATCTTAAGAAGACCACTACAACTTCTCTTATTATCACAACTGAGTTAACTGCTAAGAGATTTTGGTACCTAAATTACCACACTGAAAGAGAGCTAGGACTCAATTAATTCACTTTTTAAAGATGAAAAACCCCACAATCATCCATCTGTATTACTGCCAGTGCCATTGCTGAGCTGAAAAAACCTTTGACATTGATTTACCAGAAGCACAAAACAAAATTTTTTAACTTCACAGTAATTTTTTAAAAACTATTTTCATTATAGGCAAACAGTTCACCAAGGTCTCATCAGAAGTCTATGGTTTTCTTATGCCCCAATTAAAGCATGGGTGTTTTCCAATCGATCTAATTTACAGCCACTACTTACATATTTTGAAGTCAGGCTCGCTGCGCTGATGTTAAAGAAAGTAGCATTTGATTCTGCAGCGACTGCTTTGGCCTAGGAAAGGGGGGAAGAACAAAAGTACTTTTAAAAACTATCATATTGAAGGTAGTTCTCTGCATCTGTAGTGACCACTCATGTCCTGATGGACAGCTTCCCCTATTTCTTCAAAGGGAGCACCTTGTAAATGGAACAGAAAACTTCGGTCCAGGCCACTTAAAATGAGAATGGCTATGCAGTCAAATCAATAGACTCCCACAGACTTCTCTAATCCCATTAGCTCCATAGCCAACTACAACTTGCTTTCAGAAGAATAAAAGTCTCCATTTCCTTTCAGTTTATCCTGAATAGACATCTAAGCCAGTTTTAACTAATTCAGGGAAGTAGTTTAAGGCATCAAATCACATAAAAATCACATCAAATCACATTAAAAAATTACGTTATTTTTTCCCCTCCTTTATTTATGCAAAAGCTGTTTTTAGAGGAAAGCTAGGGCAAATAATCAGCTGGAATGCTCATTCAAACTACCCTCTTCTTTAACAGTTTCACCACATTCAGGAAAATTATTCCCTGCTTATAGAGTCTAATTTTAGTGACTAGCAATTATATTCCAGTATGTCAAACATAACAGATGAGCCTACATGAGCTGCTCTACATTCCCACTCCTGCACTTCAGAGCTGATCCAGCTCCAGTGTCAGCAGAGTGTGCAGCTGCAGCCACACCATGTGATCAGGACGATGTGCTTGGCTCAGCTGCATCAGGACACTCGATGCTCCCTGCCTGATGCACAGACACAGCACTCCAGTTTCCCGGATCTAGCACATCAAGCTGAGAAAAAAAGCTGTGGCCAGGCACTTCCACAGCCCTTACACTCTGCACAGCAGTGTGTCAGTGAGACAATCCCTTCTTCTGCTACTGTGCTCGCTCCCCAGTTCCAAAATGTACTTCTAGTATGTTTCAGTGGAGAGCAGAAAATTTCTGGTTAATCACTGCTGTACAAAACAATTAACCCACTTCCTCTTGCTCTCTCTGAAAATGAAACCTGGACTTGCTGGTTTAAGTTTTAAAATATTAATTGTCATAATGAAAATAATTAAAGAGAGAACAGTTTAGCAATTCCCTCCATAAAATCCACAGTTAAGAACATTTTTCCATTTTTATATATAAAATGACACCATAATACACATTCTGTAAGAATGTACTATTAGTCCAAGCCCCAAACTGAAAGCCACCCCTTGTGGTTACATTTTAAGCCCACCAACTCATGCATGAAGTAATTTTCTCACCAACATTGTCTTTCCATTTCCTGGTGGGCCAAACAGCAATAAACCACGTGCGGGAGCTCTCAGACCTGTAAATAACTGAAAAGGACATCATCAGAAGTTATCATGAAAGACCTGAATAAAATGTTGTTTTACCTTTGTAAGAGAATGGTTTAAGACTGAGGACACCGGCCAGCACTGATATAGTAACAGTAGCAGTGAGTGCCACAACAGTCCAGGCTTTGAGAGAACTACACTCTGTTAGTAACTTGACCTAATGCACACCACTATTGTTTCCCACACAGCAGCTAAATTATGTTCTAATCGTTCTGTGCCTGGATGCACTGTGAAAGCAGTTTAAAACACTTTCCACAAGACAGACTAGCCTATCAAGTTTAAAGCATCAGTTCCAGTTAAAAAAGGAGTAATGCAGGTGTACAGTAGGAAAGTTAAGTAGTGTTCTTACTAACTCCATATGGAAGAACTCCTTTATCTTATTAAATGAAACTTGAGAAGACAAGTTTTCAACTAAATGATTTAAAATATTACTTAACAACCACCTACTCTCTCTATGCCACTGATACTCATCTCCTCTCTCTCACTTTGCACTAGATTCATCTTTCCTACTCTATAAAATTGCCCCCACCATATGTAGCATCACAGCCAGCAAGTCTACAAATTCTCACAGAATGCATAACTTTTAGTTATTACTCTTGCCTGTTTTCTCTAGCACTTTGTCTATATCCCTTCCCTCAAAAGTTTCAGAGTTTCTCTTTTGGTCTCACACTCACCCCCTCCCTTCCAGCTTCCAAGAATTCCAATAAACAAGCAAAAGCAATAGGAGGGTATCTTATATACATCCCATGTGTAAACAGCACTGTCGGCAGGCACTCCTTTCCACAGTATCTATGACAATAAATAGCTCCATTTCATCATCCACAGCATTTTGTTTGTGCTTGACTCTGATCCCTAAAAGTAGTTACCCAGCTATTCATGGAGTGAACACTCCAGTGTTTCTGCTTTCCATGCTGCATACCACCATGTGCATTTTTTGTCTGACCTCTTTTGTTTGAAATAGTTCTTGGAGAGTTCCATCATTTTCACACAGCTCAGATCAAATCTGTAACTCTTCCTCACTTTGATCATCACCTACAGTTCAGCTGCACTGACATTTATTACTGAGATACACAAAGCTTTTCGTTTTTGTTAACAGGCTAATTGTACTGAACATGGTCTGAACTAACTGCTACCATTCCATTAGCATCTTACCACTGGAACAGTTGCAGCCAATCTTTCCTGTTTATGTACCTCAACCTTTGCTCTCCTAAAAAAATACCAGCGGCTTGTTAAATATGAATTTGAGTTCAAAACTCGTTAAAACTGAGTTAGTGTAAATTTACTAAGTATCCCCCCTATAGTGGTCATGTCTACTGTGTTCATTTACAAGGAATAAAACCAACCCTCTCTACTTCCAAGGGAAAGTTAAAAATTCATGGTATTCTCTGTCCTTATTCAAATCTCAACCTACACCAAGGTCAGGCCCATTGCTAGCTACAGTAATATGAGACAACCTTATCAAAGATACCACGTTATTGGAAAAGCTACTCCAAGCCTCCCATCTCCAAATCCTTCCCACCCAGCTCACAGTACTGGTGTCACTGAACAACACACTCGATATACTATGGCACTGTAGTAACAGAGATGCTGTAATGACATCTTCCTTCTGCATAACAACATCTGAGCACACAAAGCTTTGTTCTCCTTACAGCTCCTATGCTGTGCCAGGTTTAGGGTTTCTTCCCTATGCTGCTTCCAAACCAGTAGCTGCATTAAGGGGAAAACCAAAGAGCAACTCCAGTCACCTGTACATGTAACAAATGAGACCCACAAGCAAACAAAAAGTACAAACAGCAATTTTTCTGCAATAATCACAGAATCGTAAATTAGGGCTAGGTTGGAAGGGTCTTGGAAGATCATCTGCTTCCAACTTCCCTGTTATGGGCAGGGACATTTTCCACTACACCATACTGCTCAAAGCCCCTTCCAATCTGGCTTTGGAAAACTCCAGGATGGGGCATCTACAACTTCTCTGGGCAATCTGTTCTAGTGTCTCATCCTCAGTGTGAATAATTTCTTCCTAATAGCCAAATCTAAACCTAGTCTCACTTTGAAGCCATTTTCCCTTGTTCTGTCACTATCTGCCCTTGTAAACAGTTCCTCTTCAGTTTTCTTCTAGGTTTCCTTCAGATACTGAAATAATGTAATAAGGTCAGCTTGGAGCCCTTTCTTTTCCAAGCTTAACAACCCAAATTCTCAGCCGTTCCTTACAGGAGAGGTGCTCCAGCCCTCTGATCATCTAGGTGTTCTTCCACTGGACTTGCTCCGACAGGTCCATGCCCTCCCTATGCTGGGACCCCAAAACTGGACACAGCACTCCAGGTGGGATCTCATGAGAGCACTGCAGGAAATCATTGCATGCAATTTACCCAAAAGTACTGCAACTTTTAGTAAGTTCAGCTTCAGAAAATGACCAATTTAATTTTTTCTTAAAAGTAGCTCAGAAAATTCCAGTAGTATGTAGACTAGGCCTGAATCTAGGCAGTCACAGTAGTTGAGGTACCATCTATGATAAATAAAAGCCTAAATGATCAACTTCCATACAGTCAAGCAAAGAAGAAATTTGCTCTCAAATGTTATATATCTCAGTGTATTTGTTTGTTCAGTACACTTTTTTGCATCCTCTCCATCTGTGAATAAACTATTCAACATCCTCACAGAGAGGACGACCACAGTAACAATAAAGTTTTCCAAATCAGATGGAGTCACAACCTAATTTACCTATACAAATCTCTCCCATTTCACCCTTCTAGTTGTGGGCTTTGTCCTTTACATGACCATATAGGGTTGGACACATAGCTATAGCTATCTGGAACAGTCAGCCTGACAAATGGTGAGAATTTTGTTTGTTTGCTTTTGCTATTTGTTTGTTTTATGGGGTTGTAGGGATGTTGTGGCTTTGTTTGGTTTCTTTAAGGGTTTGTGGTCTGCTGATTTGATTTGGGCTTGAGTTTTTGGGGGGGGGGTTCCTTTATTTTCTTGCTCCAGTTGCTTTCTGCAACCTAGATTATCCAGAAGACAAGGAATTATATGGTAGTATTTTAACACATAAATTCTATATTCTTCTTTTCCAAAATGGCTAAGACCCCGCAGCTACCCGTAGCAATCGTAAGAAGCAAAACAGGATTCAAGAATCATCATTTCACGTGTGAAGCACATTTCTTTGATCCTGTTGCAGATTGATAACAAGACCCAGTTGCTTACCTCAGGTCTAAGAGAAGGAAGGATAACAATCTCTTGCAAAGCTTGTTTAGCCAGCTCCTGTCCTGCGATATCATCAAACTTCACAGCTGGCCCACTAACAAAGAAATGGAATACTAATTAGTCTAACAATGGGATACTCTTTCAGCTGCAGCTGACTAATTTAATGCATTTGACTATTTATACAGAACCCTTCTGAGAAATCTACAACTGATATTGTTAAGTATTTTAAAACATCCTTTTGCCAAAGTAACAATAAAACCACCCCATCCAAAAGGTCCTCAAAAAAAATTCAACACAGTAGAAGTACTAATTTCATTCCAAGTCGACCAAGATTGTACTGAATACAGAACTGATTTACTAGATTGACAAGCCTACTACTCTTCCTACTTACCTATCAACAACTTCATTTAGGATAAGATTAGCAAGATTGCTGTCCACATTTCTAAATATCTTTGTGTCTTTCTTTTTTCGAGGAGCAGTGGTTGGAGTAGAAGGTTTATTTGTTCTGCTATTTTTAGGAGCAGCCTGGAGAGGGGGGAAGGGAAAAAAAGAACCAACTCCACATTAATACTTTGAAAGTGTACTGTTAAACAAAATAAGATCTATATTTCATTTGCTCCAGTAAAACAATGTCTTAACAAATACCTAATATTCTAATGCTGTATTTTGCTAAAAATCATACTATCATATTAGTCAGCATGAGAAGAATATCTTGGGCTCCAGTAGTGAAGGAGGTTTGAGCTTCTTGTTTGATAATACATTTATTTAACTACAGTATTTTCCCCCAGCATACTCTGGAAATAAGCACCACAAACCATCTCAAGTTCTCAGTATCTGTAAGCAAGAATACCTACTGCTGTCATATTTTGTAATAGGTCACTTAAAAGTCTTCATATTATACTATAGCAACAATCAGGTTTTAACAGAATGGTTATGTTCAGTCCATTTGGCTCTTTATTCTACTTTACTGGGTAATAAGATGGAAGGGAAAAAGATGTATTGACAAAAATGTTGTCTTTTTCTGTATTCTTACTATAGATTTACTTCTGTGTTTCAGTCCCAGCCTAACCATAATTTGCTTTTCAATGTGGTTGCAAAACAACCTGTGCATGCATATAAGCTTTGGAACAGAAGAACATGCAGTGGGAAAGATCTTGTTGTTCTGGACTAAGAGGTTTTTCTCTCCATCTTTTACATACTTTTACATTTATTTTTCTTCTCAGTAACTTTCACTCAGCTTCCCATGCAATTTTGAAAACAAGTAGTATTTATTACTGTGGTTATACTTAAAATCCTCTTGTCCATGCACCCACCTGATGCCCCCCAATTTCTAAAATCCACTCTGCAGCATACCTCAAGAGGCCTGGCTAAAAACTAGCAGTTCCAGGCTTTTTTTCAAACAACTCTCTATTGTTACAACACTGCAATTAAGGTATTAAATCCAAAGCTTCTTCTGGAATTTACACTTGATTATTCAAGTGTATACTTCCATATTTATCCTCACTATACCTTGTGAGCTGAAGGTGTGGGGTTAGGTGCTGGTCTAGACACAGATGATGATACCCCACTGTAGCTGGGCGTTCTGTGGTGACCTGAAAGGCCTGTGGATCCGGTTTTTGCAACAGTCTTTGAACGAGGAAGGGAATTACTCGTGTGTGTTAAGGGGTCCTTCTTTTTTGGAACTGCTCCACTTTCTATAAAGAAAACCAGTGTCATAAGAACATTTGCAGCAGTTGTACTTTTATCATCAACTGCAACTAGAAAATAGAATTGCTGAAATACATAATACTGCATAATAGAAGAAAAACGCACATTTCTAAAGAGGTTTACAGTTTTTAAGGGGATATTGATGACTGCTTTCACCTACAGTTAAAATTCTAGTTTTTAGGAGCTCTCAAAACAAATCCTAGTTAGCCATCTTAGAAAAGCCAGAGATAACTTAGTCCTGATGAGGGAAGAATTCCATCTATTCCTTATGATGCAAAGTCTTCTGGCTTGTGTTCTGCTGTCTTCTTTCTCAACAACTCTTAAAAATAATCATTACAATAACCCCCAAATTTCAAGCCTTTAGTTTCAGAGTATTGATTCTTCAAGAGATGTTAGCAGGCTAGTTAATTGGATGCCAGCTAACATTATCTAGCACTTTGCACACAGAAGCTTCACCAACACATTTTAATCTAGAAAAGTCATAGTAGTAGTTATACTTGCAAGTGACTGTCAGGTGTTTTTTCTTTCAACTCACTTTCATTTTAGGAATCTTGAGGTGTAAGTAAATTCTGAATAGACAACCCTGAAGGAGCTTACCTTCCTACATTTAAAATTGAGTCTTAAAATATATTTACACATCACCAGACATTCCACTCATACTACTTATTCACCCTCATGATGAAGCTGGAACGTCTCAAATTAGGTGACAGATAAACTTGAAATATTGGCCACAGGTCATCAAACTAGAAAAAGCCATTCTGATCCAGAGTAAACAAGACAGCACTTGATGTCTACATTCTCTGTATGGGATACACGATAAAATAAAGTTCCTTGGCATAGAAATGGCAAGTGTAAAACATCAAATCAGAGACTAAGAGGTAAGAAGGTGATACAGCAAGCAGGCAGGTTGGTCAGGCTGGTTAATGATTAGAGCATAGCTTTACTTTAGGGTATTTTTTGTGGTGGGAATACACTACTGGAAACGGTCTAGTACAGTACTGTTGTCTGCGATGCAAACTATAAATACTGTCTTATTTTATATCCTTTTAAAAGGAGTAAGGAATCTTTTGATTAGCTAAGAGAAATAAGGCATCAGAGGTAAGGAAGCTCAGAACAGATTTCAGCTACATGTGTCTTCACTAGGATTGTAGAAACTTGCAACACAATTTGACCTGCTAGGCTTAAGGAACAGGCCAAAGAACTCCTATTCTTACAGAAATTAGTGACTCTATGAAAAAATTTTGACTTATAACATTGCAGTTCAATGAAAAATACTTTAAGCAAAAAGCCTCGTAATTTTAAATGTTGTGTTTAAAAATCTCAAAGAATACAGTCAAACAGTATAATGGAAGGATCAATTAATTATTTCTATATTCTCAGCCTCTTTAAAGATACTACCAGGACCAAATCTCTACACAGCCTGCAGGTATCCTTAACAACTCAGTGAAAAAGTTTCTAAAGCGTTTCTTTAGTCACAAATCTATCCCTTTTTAGAATTACAGAAACTCTGCAGGGGTCACAATAAACAATGCAGATGTATCAACATGCAAGAAACAAGGCAACTGGAAAAACATAAGTATATTTACCTGTAGCATGTTTCTTCTTAAAAACAAATAAACAAACCAAAAAGAAAACAAGAAAAACCATCAAAACTGGCTACTGACTAAAACACACAGAGCTCCAGAGCTGGATACTTAGTCATTCCTGCACAGGAATTTCCAAGTCAAAAACTCTTTAAAATTAGGCATACTTAGTAACTTTCAAGTTCAAAACCCAGTATGTGAATCTATTAACACATCTAGCTACTCAGCACTTTGACTGGTCCGATTTAATCAAAAGGTGGCACTCAGCTTGGTTGGGTTTTTTTTAAGCCCATCTCAACCTCATTTGCACAGCTGGCTTGAAGTCAACGTGAGAAGGCTTCAGAAACCTAAATTAGTTTTTCTCCATGTCCTTCACCCTAATATGCTGCTCAATTATCTCACTCTCCCAGAACTACTCCCACACATTGAGAACAGTACATGGATACTGCCATTTTGAGGGTCATAAAATTGCACAGGTAAGGAGTACTTCAGGAAGTTGGAAACAGGGAGGAAGGAACGGAAAAGAGACAAGGTTTAATACAAATTATGGTTTACTCTAACTACACCTCCAGGACTCAAGACTGGTAAGTTTACAGGTTTTGTTGTCAGTCCTGATAGGCAGCACATAAAGAAGCACTGATGAAGAGCTTCTGAACGTAGTTGTTTGTTGAATGTCAATTCCAGAGGGAATCTTCATTTTATATGCAAATTTTCATTGAAGTAACAAATAAAAATGTTATCAAATCGTTCAGAATTACAGTATATCTAAAGTTTATGTATTTCTAAAGCATGACGTATTTAAGTGAACATCATGTCAGACAGCTCCTACTGTTCCATTACACAAGATGCATATTTTGCTGTAACAAATGCAAAACCCCCCAGACACATTTCTTATCCATTTCTGTTGTCTACTGAAAGATGGGAAATACATAGCAAATGACTTTTATGTCTTCATAATATCTCCAGCAGCCTTTTGCCAAATGTTTCACTGTTTTGTTTAAAACAATAAGGAAGTACCTAAAACATGTTCTCATCACAAAGAGACACCATGGAATTTTTTCAAGTGTACCTGAAACACTGAACAGTTCAGCTGTCTACTTCATATAGGCTAGTAATGGATGCTTAATCAGTTTGGTTTTACTCTCTAATTCTGGACAGAATAATTTACTTTATAGCTCTAGGCTAACACCACTGGATTACACAGACATAATAGCTGTCTGGTCCTGAAAGCATCCCTGCAATATTCATTTGCCGTCCAAATACACACACAACGTAAGTTACGAACAAGCAAAGTAGCAAAGTTTTGTCTGGGGCTTTCTATTGGTTTAATGTGATAAGCTGCAGACAAAGGTGCCCAATTGCAGACTCCTTAGAAAGAAATGTTAAAAGTTAGCATATTACATAGATACTATATTAAACTGGTTTTAAAGTACAAATATGTTGGAACAAATCTAAGAGAAGCTTGATTAAATTAAATACCTAGAATTGCAAAAACAATCTTAGAATTATGCAGCTGTAGCTCATTTATTTAATATAACAGCCTTTATATTTCTAAAAAGCAAATCCATTATATTTTCTTTTCTGTATTTCAACCAGATTAAAGCACATGTCAATAAACCAGCTTCTACTAGTCTCTAACTTCTTAAGCACCCAAAAGAAAGTTTAAATTCAAATTAACAGCAGCAATTCCAGTACTGCAGAACCATTTCCAGTCTTTAGTTGTGACATCTTAAAAATTATCAGGGGATATTCCTCAGAAATTCCCTGCATCCGCCTATTGATAAATAATATAAAGAGACTAAAACAAGTTACTGTACATGGTCTGTGGACACCAAGTTGGAAGAAAAATCCACCAGTCTAAAATTATCTGTAACTTTATGCATGTAGTCTCATTTTAAAAAAACAACAAACCCAAAAAACTTTAAATTGCTGCTTTAAACTTCCAGCAATTACAAGACTGATCATTATTCAGGATCAGCATTCACAGTAGCCCCCCAAAATTGCAATTCTTCAAAAATTCAATTCAGATTTTTCAAATAGGTAGATGCAAGTAATAAAAGCTACTTAACAGAAAACTCCAGCAACTAAGAAGGACGTGCTGGATGTTTTCAATGGTAGCACAGCTGCACAAGCCAGGAATTACAGCTGTTCTCCTTTCTGAACTGACAGAGCCACAAAAATCTGCTTTTGTCAAATTATGCTGTTAAAAACAATCTTACTGCTACTTGTTCATCTACTTCAGGGAACTTCTTTGAAAACGTTGGTATAAAAAATAAAAGTTTTGCACCATGACAATCTTTGCCAGTATATGTCTTCTATTAAAGACAGGCCAGCAACTCCTTCCATGTGAAAACTGAGATAAAATACTAGCTAGCTGCACAGTATTCATGTTGAGGTAATAGAAATGTAATGCTTTCTCTGGCCATCCATCATGCTGAGATTTACATGTAAAATGGTATACACTGGAATTACTGTAATACTCTAAGTATTGCATGACTAGTAAATGAGTTCATAAAACTTAAACTCTGCCCTTGGCAAGACTGGCATAATCTTCTTCCCTAGCTTGTTTAAAAAAAAAAAGAAAGCAATAATCCAAAATGCAAAGGAAAACAAGCACATTTGAGGGGGGAGAATACAGGCAAATTGTTTTACATCTAATTTAAGACTATGAGAAGGAGAATGATGAATATTAAATTAATACTATTTCCAAGTAAAGGTTTGGGTCAAGGCTAGTTGTTATTTCTCTTTAGACAAGTTACTGCATAGCCCTCTGCAACTGAAGGGCAGGTGATACTACCGCTATGAGGTCTTGAAAACCTCAGTCTGTATCTGGAAGATAAACTTTCAAGAAAAATCTCTAGCTATTCATGTAAGTTTGGAAACCACAAATGCTGAAGGGATAGGCAGTCATTTGTGTAAGAATCAAGTAAATTGGTCATCTTGAGAGAATGAAGAATCTCAAATAAGTAACACTTCGGGAATATAAAAAATGCACAACATACTGTGAGAACAGAATCTTACACAAAATTATGAAGTAAAAACATCTGTAAAGACTAGCCTTTAAAGGCAAATAAAAGGAAGCAATGTAATTTTAGACCAAATGATGGGTAAAAAGACACTTTGCTTATGTTACAAGTAAGAATGACCATGTTTCATACTTCATAAAATCCTGAACTTTTAAAAAGCCCAACCTGATTAGGCAACAGGGCAGGTAATACTTTCCACAGACAGAAAAATGAAGCTTATGCCAGAGCCCTGTGGCTCAATATCTCTGAAGTACCTCTGCCTTCTCAGGTAGTGACAACAGTCCTCTTATCTGAAGTAGCCTGCAAACTGATTTCTTAGTTTTCTAAGAAATTCTGTCATCTACTTTGTGTTTCTAAATGATTAGAGCTGTCTATATGAAAACATTTTTTTACATATATAAAGGAAAAACAACAGCAAGATGATTAGCAGATTGAAGCACAATCACCTTTTTACACTGCTTTTAAGAAAAAACCGTATTACTAGTAAGTTCTTACAAAAAACATTCCCTCATCCTACACCCCAGAAAAGAAAAAGGAAGCACATGAGCACAGCCACTAGCCATTTAAGAAATCCAGATGCCTGTTAATAGCCTGACTTTAATGGTACTATATTGGGATCCCACAGCTGCAAAAGTTCAGTACTTTGGGTAAACCTTGGACTTCCACAACTTTACACCCTGTTTATGGACAAAAAAAGTTTATTTCTGCTATTTTAGCAAGTTTGGTTCAGTCTTCTGGGAAAGGATTAAAACAACATTCTTTGACAAAATGCAAGAGCTGCTGTCATTCCCCCCCATTTCAATTGTGTATCACTTTCTTCCATAAAAACCCCCTGAAATTTAAAGTTGCTTAATGCATATTCACAATATCATAAAGGAAGAGCTAATTAATGCAGGCACAACATATAACTTATATATCCAACACTGACACTTTCTAAAACAGATTTAATGTAATTCTTTGAAGAAGATTACACGAGATATATTTTCTAAAATGTTGCTTTAGTAAATAGATTTGAATTCAGTCATTGTAACAGAAAACTGAGTACTACAAAATAAAACAGTGCTGTCAAAGCCATGGAAAGGATGGAATGTATTTTATACAATGACTTCAAAAACAGAAGTATAAATAATTTTATTTTAAAGCTGGTGGGGCCAGAATATAGCATTGCATTATTGTGCCTTGAAATACACCAGGAACTGAGAGACATCCCCTCAATAGGTGCTGGTAAAACCAAACCCACCTGACTGGAGATGTCCATTGCGGCATGCCAGGTTAGTACTGTCATTATAGACCTCCATTTGCGGCTTGGAAATTTGCAAAACTGCCTGCAGCTTCTCTACATAGTAGAACAGAGGGGGAGGGAGGAAAAAGGACAAAATAAACAAACAAAAACCAAAAATGAACCAAGAAAATTTATGTATGTTGAACATAGAAATGTCAAGTTTGGCTTTGTTATAGTTAAAGATAAAAAGGAATATTTCTATCTATTCTACACATCCAGCAAATGTGTAAGAAAATTCTGTTAGTACGAGAACGACTGAAAACAGCTTTAAAACTCACCCTTTATGGCTGAGTTAATTACAACAATTTTTCCAGTCTAGTGATTGCAGTTACTTCTCAAAAACAATGTTCAGGATTGACCCAATTTAATTTAATAAATGTTTATGTCGGTAACACATTTCTGAAACTTCTCCTCAAGGTGTTACTTTTGACCAGGTGCAAGGAGTCCTCACTTCACCACATAAGAAATGTTCCACTTAAGTAGTACCAGCCAGTTAACTTTTTACAGAAACCTTCAAAGTTCAAGCAGAACACCATATACACATTACAGTGATGTCTTTTGAATCTCTATTTAGATATTTAATTGCCTTGAAATTAACTCAATGAAGTTGCAATGCAAATTGTGTTCTTTAGGAAGATTAACTTCAGAAACACCTGAATATAATATTTATAAAGCTAAAGATTAAGGAGAAAGAAATTAACTCTGAGAAGTAACAAGAAACAGCCAAACCATAAGTCAAAGAGGTGTATGGATGCAAACACAGAAGAAAAGTTAAGGCTACTTGTAGCCCAGTCACCATTCTTGCCCTTCCTACTGAAGTTAAAAACCTCTAGACCATATTTTGGGGCCCTTTACTGCCTCTCCCACTTTTATTTCACACACACACACACACCCCTCTTGTTTTAAAAACCAACCACAGTCTGTAAGAATACAAGGCATACACTGTCAAGCTCTCTCATTCCCTGCCCTTTTCCTTCTGCTCTCCACTGCAAGAGATAACACTACCAAGAAGATGCAAGAAAAAAGATGCCAACTAGAGAAGCGATTTCCTCTGGTAGTATGAAAGCATATATTGCAAAAGCAGACAAATCCTACTGAAAACGTACACAATTAAGATCATAAATAACCTTGCTGGAGGAAAAAGTGCAATTCAGAGCCTGCAGATGGTACAACATGAGCACTTCCTTCCTTAGGCTTCTTTACCTATTACAGATCTTTCTCTAAACTTTCTGCTTTGTTCCTTTCTTCTTCTTCCTGCTCCTGATCACTCACTGCTTAGCTTTCCTGAATAGTTTCTTTACACCTCGTAAAGTGATGGCTTAATATAATTTTGGTTGAACAAGATGTGGTTTAGAATGAAAACTTGGTAGACAAGGGCAAATATGAAAAGCTAAAGTTCAAGATTAGTACATATACACAAGGTTTACTTCATTTTAAATTGAAAGCTTTGAAGAGTCAGAGTAAAACAAAAAAAAAAAAGTCACTCAAACAAGAACAGCCTAGAAGTTACCCTCATAAGCTTTCCTCTCCAGAAGGGTAAGGAAAGTCCTTTTAGTACAACTGACTGCAGAGAGTGTACTACTTTAGTGGACACAGCACTAAAAAAGGAGGCAGAAGAATTGTCTACTCCCTGCCCAGTGCATGCAACCCAAACAGAAAGAAAGCTTAGGAAGCAAAATTAGTATTAATAGACTTTTAAGATACTAGATAATCAGGTGAGTTTTGGAGAACATTTCTAAGCTTAACAAAGAAGACAAAATTTCTAGCAGGAAATGCTATTTGCTTCAATGCTACAATTTGACACTGGGGTTCTACAATTATCAATGCTTAGTTATATTCAGGAACTCCAGAGCTCCTACCAAAGAAAAAAGAAAAAACATAATCCAACTGTTGTCCAGTTTCAATTCAGAGGCCTCTCATCACATTACCTATTAACATGTCATTTTAGTATTGCATATAAAATTTCAAATAGCAAATATATCATCTTTCTTTAACGACAGTATAGCTCTGGATCCTCTGGAATATAAAAAATGAATTAAATTGAGCTTTTAAATATTATTCCAGTGAATTATAGGATACCATAATCTTCCATTTAAATGCTTCCTCCCTATTTTTCCAGACACTGACAGAAAGTTTACAGATTCTCATTCGTTATTTCACCTTGATGATGCAATGCTGACATAAACCTACCAAACAAACAGCAGTGCAGCCACTGTCTTATTTAGGCAACACTAGAACTTGAATTCAGGGAATCTAATTTCTACTAAAAAAATGCAACCCTGAAGCAAAAAGCACCATCTCCTCTAAGAAAGTGAAATACTCCAAAAGGTGTTCATTGAAGACCCTATCTATACAGGCAAAATAGAGAAATATTAATACACTCCAAAGAGGATACTGATGACAGATATTTGAATTATGTGTCATATACACCCTTCAACCAAAATACTGAAGCTACACTAAATACACAGGCAGCCATTTGTTGTGCCAGAAATCTGTGCTACAGAAAGCCTCTCTGAAATGAGAGAGCACAGAGAGGTAAAACACAAATAGCATTAGAACTGAATAGTATTGCACTGGCCATCTATCTTTAGGAACAACAAGCTGCCAAGTTCTGTGTATCGACTGGAGCAAACTAATACCCGCCTGTCATTCTAAATGCATCAAATGTAATGACTCTAACATGGGTCATCAGTCATCCAGGAGAAACCAGGTGTGTGAAGACCATCAAAGCACAGTTTAACCACACAACCAACACACCTTAAACCATGTCAAAAATGGGGGACCACAACCAAATCAAATGCAAGAACTTTCAAGTCCCCTGACAGCTAATTGTCAATGGACTATCCAAGCAATCAAGTCCCCTTGAGATGACCTGAAACACATACATCACTTCAGCTTTCAGACTGTGTCACAGTACAGCTTAAACAGAGTAAGATAAGTAATTTATACTCGGGATGAAAACGGGGCTCAAAGCAGAAAATTCATCATCCATAGTAGGTAGCTCCACCCTCTTCCAACATTAAAAGGCATCAGTGGTGTGGTGACACAGTGGTAACACATGGGTGTGATCAGACATCAGGCTCTCACCAGTGGTGTCCAACACCCCCACCAGTGGGGTCATGCAACTTAAACTTATACTGATGTACCAACACTTAAAAAAATAAAACAACAACAGAAAAACCAACAACACTGAGCACTTTCAAGGGATAGCTGTCAGCAGTATGATTTCATTTTCACTGTCTATGTACTATCAATGTAACCTGCTTGACTGGATGGCATTTGAGTTAGGTAGTCTGCAATCACATCTCCGTCTAGCAAGCAGGAGGAAATATTTGGTATTATTGTCTGGTGTGTTTTATCCTTTCAGCTAATGCAATAAAGAACTTGCATATTCTGACTTAAGAAAGGGAGAAATTCCACAAAGCTAGCAGACAACACTCTTATGAGTTCAATTCACAGGAAAAATCACTTCATTCAACTGAAATAGCTTAAAGAGTAATGTAATAGCTTTATGCTTAATTCAACTACAAAAGGATCTTTACACCACTCAAAAACTTCCCAATATTTGTTACTATAATAACAGACTAAAAGTGTGTTTAGAATGGCACATGGAATTCAATCCTAGATTACCTTAAATTTCTACAAAATCCATATAAAATGACAGACAAAGATAATAAAAAAAGATGCTGTCAATACTTCAAAGTTGGCTAGATAGCATAAAAATATTACTCAAATAGAACCCTAATGATCAAACTTGTAGGGATTTCAAGCCATTGAAATATCTCTCCAAACCACATCTTTTATCTTCCTAAAGGGCACACGACTTCACTTGTTCCTTTTATATCTAAACTTCACTTTTAGGTACTTTGTGTGAAGCACATCATCAGTAAAAATTAAGAACCTAGGCAGAACAAAGTACTAAACTGATAATTTAAAAATAAAATAAAACATTATTTTACATCGACTAATATAATAAACACTACTCTATTTGTTTACCTTTCAATCTGCACTCTGAACAAAGCAAACAAATAGCATGTGATCACATGTTCAGGTAGTAGAGATGAATATATTTCAACTTTAGGGTTTTTTGTGAATTTTACCCTTTGTTTCTTTTCAATCAGACCATAGCAAGTAAGCAACTTATCAACACTTCAAGCACTACTAAAGCAATACAAGCAAGGATGAAGCACTACCCACAAAACACAAACACTGTTACTTCAAGCTTTTAGGAGCAGCAATTTTTTTCTAGAAATTCTAGTTACTTGCCACTAGGATGTGTGCACCAAGCCATACCTTATCAAAGATTGTGAGCGTGTAATCACTTCCACTCTATTGTTCCCTAGTTCGTATTACCTCTAGAAGTCAGCCTGTAAGCCTAGTAAGTGGAAAATATCTTTTCTCCATATACTAAAACTGCAGCAAGAAACATCTGTATTGAAGCATAAAAGACAGATGCCTCTTTCATCTCCTGTCCCCTTCAATTTTTTCAAAAATACTAAAGACATTAGGAACTCAAGGGAAACAAAAGGAGCTCACTTCCTTGGGGTTGTCACAACTTCTCTGTCAACCATCAGTTAGGACCACAGAACCATGAAGTGTGAGAGGAGAAAAGAATCCAAGTTTTCCTGTCTGTTCTGTATGTTCCTAGAAGAAGGAGTTAGTAGAACTCCACACAAAAGAGGGTAAGATTAAAGCCAAGATATGCAAGTTAAAATCAAGTATATTGGTTAGTGTACCCTTAAAGAGCAATTAAGAAAGAAATCCTTATTTTAATTTGACTGAACTGAAAGCATTTTTAAAATTTTAAATTTAGAGGATGCACTACACAGAGCCATGGTTCTGTTGTTTGATGGAAGGACCTTTACTCTGTTAAGAGCTTAAATACAACATTTAATTTTGATAAAGCTAAAGCTATACAACACTATGCTTCTGAAAAAAAATGACCTTCTAATTTTAAAATAGAACACTACTAGAAAAGAATCAAGAAAATTAGAATTTCACAACCTTATGGTCTACATGATGGTCAACAATTATTATCATCACCATTAATATTATTATTTACCAATAATAAGGAAAATTGTTAATGTAAGTGACAGCAAAAATCAACAGAATATGAAGTAGTTACACTTGCAGCAAGCATACTTGGCACCCATGATCAGCAATATATCATAAATTTCACTACAGTACTAACAGAAAAATGCTGAACAAACTCCATCAGGAGTTAATCAAGACTTCCTCATTTTGAGTCAAGTGTGCTATAATATAAAGACTTCTCAGTTACTTTTATACCTGAAAGTGGGTAATGAAATTCCCTTTTTGAAATCCATCAACAACACTTACTCTCAACTAAAAATTAAACTAAAGAGACACTACAAAGATAATGACTCCTTTACTTTAAAAATCAAAGTAATATTTTAGAAGAATGCATTAAATGAAGTTGTGCAAATAATTACAAACTTTCCAAAGTCATGAATTGTAACTGGTACCTAAAAGCTGCAACCGATCCTTGGCCATTGCCAAATTTGTCATCATTTTAGATTGGAGACGTCGAGCCCGTTCACACTGATCACCTTACAAAGAAAAATCCGTGTTAAAACACAATTCAGTTAATGAACTTTAAGTGCCAAAATACTGATACCCAGCCTTCCCTCCTCCTCCTCCCACCCCTTTATCTATCCCCTCCACTATGGAACTTCATTATAAAACGAATGAAAATGAACACTAAAGCTTCCTATTTCATCAAGAATTTAAAGTTAGTTGACACTATCTGCTTTCCAATAGTGCTTATAGAGTGATGGGAACCCAAACACTGCTTTGCACATTGCCTATAATTTCATGCTAATATGTCCCTTGTCTCTGCATTTCTCTGAACAGAAATCAAATAAAAAAAGATTTTTAAAAAGCTTGAAAAGTGACTGAGAGGCAAGTACAATTTGAAAGAATTAATTTTGACAAAATTAACAGATTTAAATTCAGTTGACTGTGTCCCTTTACATTTCAAAACACACAGAATTAGACATTAACACCACCACTTCCTAAGAAATACTGTCTGTTCAAGTCAAGCTTTTTTTTTAAACTGTACAATTTATACAGGTTCTATCAAATGCCACTGGTATTGCCTCCTAAGTAAGATCACCATATACTTCTAAACACAGCTGAGGAGCAAAATGCAAGTCTGCAAAAACACTTACAGGTTTAGATTTGGGGCAGATGATTTGGGTTGTTATTATTATAGTTATAATATTATTCTGAGGACAGAAATTCTCAGCAGGTCCTTCACTACACCTGTATTTTATGGTACATACCTGCTTCTACTCTAAAGGTTAAAAATGTTTCCATATAGAGAGATGGCCTTCTTCCTTTGTTTGAAATGTTCAGTTATTTTGGCCTAAATTACTCAGAAATACAACGTCAGGCCGTTCCAAATTGGGGGGTTGCTTTTTACATTATACTGAAGGGAATATAAAATTCTGCATAAGTGAGAACATGAACTGTCAACTTCAGCAATTCAAATCAAAACTGAGTATTTTGGCACTACCGTTATATAAGAAATCATGTGTTTTACTTAACAGTGTTCATGAACTCCTTATGATTTTGCAGAGTCTTGAAAATATTTGGAGCAAGATTTGCATGTGATATAGACCAGAATATTAAGGTGGAACACAGAAATGGACCAGTGCTCATCTACAGCTAACACAGGAATAAGAAAGATTCTTATGAAGTAATTCATACAGCAGGCTGCTCCTAGCCCCTATGTTTAGTAATATTGATTTCTCACTTCAAAGAAGCCATAAACCAAAATCAGTTCCACAAAACTTTAAAACTGGCTTACCTTGACCAATTACTAAGACAGCTATTCCTTTTTCCAGTTCTTCAATTCCTTTCTTATACCATTCAACAGCTTGTTCCTTTTGTCCTGCTTAAAAAGGAAGTGAGCTCATTATTTTCTTGAACAAATTAAAGCTTAGGAATGGTTCTATATAATGCTGTATAAAACAAGTGAGAGAGAGGAAGAGATATTTTAACAAAATCCTGTGATTTAAAAAGGTCTTAAAGGGACACTGTCAACCTTATATCTATTTAAATATCAAATAAGCTTTTCTGTTAAAAACAGGTACTACACCAGACTCAAATCACTTTTGCCTGTTTTAAGAATAATCCTTCATCTGCCTTAAAGAAATAAATCCCCCCTCCCCCTGCCCAGAAAAGAAAGATAAAAAAACCCACCCACACATATTCACTCCCAATAGAAATGGTGAAATTAACAATTTCTACTTCTGGAACATCAGCTAGAGATGCGTCTCTTAATCTTCCAGTGATAGCCAATAATAACACTAATAATAGCCAAAATAACACTAGAAGCACAGAAACTCAAGAAGAAAAGCAACAAGTCACAGACACTTCACGGGAGAGATGAAAGACACTTCTCCTCTGGTTAACTCTCGTACAGTGCAGTTCATTTGTCATGAGGGTATTTCTTTGTTTATGCTATTATGAAACTGCTGTATTACAGGTGTGTACCAACTTTCACGTGAAGAACGAGTAGAGTTAGAGCACACCTCTGTACCAACCACGTCCTGAATGGATATACAGCAAACACAACCGTGAACATGCCTATGTCTGACCTAAGCTATGTGATACCATGACTGCAAGTCAGCCACTTAAGTCCTATTAATATCTCCTTCATATTGCTCCCTTTCCATAAATACTCTGCATTAAAAATACATTTGCCTGCATAAGGAAAAATACTTTTGCAACATAATTATATCACACTAAGCATGCATTTCCACAGAGGAATATAACAAATTAGGTATTAGAACTAAAAACCTGATCAGCATTAACAAGCTACTAATGGTAGAAAAAACTAAAAATGCGTACAATGAACCTTCAGATATCATTACCCTAGTTTCAGATGACATGTTTCACAAAACTATTCCTAAGTGACAGTTACCAGTGGCTGTGTGCTTCTATACTCAAATCTTTGGATAACTTCAGTCCCAAACCTATTTTCTAGCAAATTTCTGTGTTAGCAAAAATATTTCAATTTCATTTCTAGAATCCTCTTCAGGGTTTTCCCTTGCTCCTCTTCAGATAAAAGAAATCTCTAAATAGTAACATTTGGCAAGTTCCTCTGTAAAGGTAATTTCATGCTTTGCTCTTCTTACCACCACACACCACAGAGCACCTGCCTATAGTCATGAACACCACACACCTTGGGAGTAATTTTATTACTGCCCTTTCTTCACCAGCCTCATATATCCTGATGGTTAAGGACAAATCTAGATAAATTAAACCACCCAAGGTAAGTGACTTCAATCCTCTCTTTAGGTGTTTTTTTCAAGCTTCTTCTCCTTACCACCCACAGAACCAGCTCTCACTGCAGTGTAAATTGTAAATCCCATACTGATTATAGCTAAATAAAAATCTGGTTTGAGATGATTCCAGCCACCTTTGCTAACAAAGCCTGAATTGCTTTGTTATTCTTAGGGGCAGCTGCAAACATGCCAAGGTCATCATTAAAATTTCACTTCCAGCTTTTAACTGGAGGAACTTTTAAAAGCACAATACCACACTAAGCTGTTCACAAAGGTTGTGCTCCAACTCCACACAGAAGGGTTGACTAGTTCTCAGTGATTATGATATTTAAAAATGTAATAAATGCCACATTCCTTGGACGTCACTGATTTGCTATATTGGCTCTATTGACTATATAGTTGCTATTGGCTATATTGAGCAGAATGGAGCTCATTTTCCTCAAACAGCCCCAATAGCACTGTGTTTTAGATTTGTGACTGAAACAGTTGAGAACACAGAAATGTTTAGGGTATTGCTGAACAGCACAACCTCAAGGTTTTCTTTTTCCCTTCTAGATCCCCAGTGAGTAGGCTGAGGGTGCACAAGAAGTTGGGAGAGAACACCAGGAGGATAACTGACCCAAACTTGCCAATGGAATATTCTGCATTGGACAATATAATGCTCATCAATAAAAAGCTGGGTAGATTAATAACTGGATGGGGGCTGTCTTCTAAGGCAATCATTGTTTGGAAAGATTCATCACTTCTTTTTTTTTTTCCCTCCCTCACTTTTGATTCTCCTATGCTCTCCCCTGTCCCACTGAAAAGAGTAAACAAGCAGCTGTGTGGATGCTTAACTGCTTGCAAGGGTCAATACCCCACACTGGCCTTCTTAGGAAAAGATATTAAGCTAATTGTGAAAATACCAAAACAAGAATAATAGCCCCGCTAATTCAGAAGCATAAAAAATTACTAGAAGTGCTATCAAAATTACAAAAGTATGCATAGCACCCACAATAAAAATGCCACATAACTAACAGGCTATTAGACAATTCAGAATTTCCAACCATTTCACACACTATGTCTAAAATACGGTTTTTTCCTTGAAGCTATAAAAAGCTTGTTTACAAATCAGAAAATTTTCAAAGATAGACAAGTATTCTGGCAAAATCAGACCAGCAAATAACAAATCTGTGAATTAAAAGGAGCTCTTTCTCAACGGAATTATAGTGCAGTTGCAGGGCTGTAATTGTTGTGCAATTGCTTATATTAGCAGCAAAGATCATCTTACTAAATGTATGGCCTATGCAGCTAATACATGTATGATCACCCTAAAGACGTCTACAGAGCAAGTCCATGATTAAAACTGGTAATTAAGGGCTTACCCTCCAAACCACCAACAGTTAAAGGTCACAACACTGGAACAGGTGCCTGACAAGGTAAGACTTTGCTACTCCCCACAGAGCAATCATCATCAACACCGAAGCTCTCAGCTACCTCCCGTTCTTTCATGCTTTGCTCCTATGACCCTCAGTACTCTCTCACCGTACATCTGTGCTGAACTAACCTTGCTGCACATGGTGCAGGTTTTTTTTCCTCTTTCAGAGCATACCACTGCCACTCCCAAATGGTCAATGCAAAGGTGGATAGATCCCACGCTTCTATGGTGCTCCCAGCATGCAGCTTCAATTGAAGGCCTACTCCTATATTTTTAATCTCCTCCTCTAGGAGTTTCAATAAAGCTCAACTGAAAGTTTAGAATAAAGCATTCTGACTTTTTCAGAGAATTTTAAAAACCAGCACAGCATGCCCACAAGGCCTACCTTTTGCATGCTGACAGAACGATGCTGCTGCATTTAGAATAAATAATTAAATTAAATTCAGTATCAAGAGTTTTGTGTGGTTGGGTTTTTTTAATGCTCTACAAAAAATGAAAAAAAAAAGTCCTCACTCCTCTGTTTTATTTCATTGAACCCTAAACATCCTCCTTAAGGTCTTCTCATCACACAGTGGTAGGTTTATAGGATTTTTAAGAGTATGCATGTCAAAAGGTTTAAGAAAAACATTTTTAAGAAACTGCCAAAATTCAGGTATTTCTTTCCTTAAAAATCACACTACTCAAATGAGCATTCTGAGGGCCAAGTAGCCCGAAGCGTCGCTCCAGCACTCATATCATTTGTCAGGCACTGCATTATAGGATGCACCCTTATTATTGTCCTTGGTGCTTTTGTTGTCCGGCTGGCTTGGTGAAGGCCAGTTACAGTCACACAGCCGCCCGCAATTTTTCATTGCCTCGCCCAGACCTCCGCGGCAAAAACTCTTTTAAGTTTTTGGGGAGAAACACAAGCACTTGTCCTACAAGGGGAACGAGCCCGAGCCGCAGCTTTGTGCACCGGGAGGCTGCGGAAGTGACGGACCCGACCGGGGACCAAAGCACCGCCGCCGCATGCGGGCACAGCACGGCTCAAGCCCCGCACACACCGTCCTTCCGCAGCCCGCGTTTCCCTCCTCAGCGGGTTTTGTTCGCTCTGAGCCGAGAGCAGTTCGACGGCACAGGGCCTTCCCGCCCTCCCCCCACACCCCGGGGCGGCCGCGGGCGCTCCCTCCCTACCTGTCTCGTCCTCGTCGATGCGCAGAGCCATGGAGATGCACTCGAAGGCCCGCTTGTGGCACGCCCGCACCGTCTCGGGCGCCCCGCCGGGCTCGGGCGCGTCGCTGGCCCCGGCCCTGCTGCCCTTGGCGGCCATGAGGGCGCCGCGGGAGAGGCGCTCGCAGAGCCAGGCGAAGAGCAGCCCGAGCTGGAAGGCGACGAAGCGGAGCAGGGCGAAGGCGGCGAAGAGCGGGTACGAGAAGTAGTACAGGTTCCGCTTGTGCGGGGACGCCGCCGCCGCCGCCCCCGCCGGCGGCACGGGGGGCGCCGGCCCGGGCGGCGAGGAGGGAGAGGAGCCGGCGGTCGGAGGCGCGGAACTGGAGCCGGCTGAGCCCTTCTTCTTCCCTCGGCCGCCCGGAGAATTCATTCACCGCCGTCGCCATAACCCGCTGCCAGGCACTGACAACAACCGGCCATGGCGATGGCGGCGGCGGCGACGCCCCTTTCGGCCGGCCCAGGGGGAGGGACGGAGGGCGGGCTGTGGGCGGCCCCGGCCGGGAGCGGAAAGAGGCGGCACCGCCCCTGCCACCATGGGAGGCGGCGGCGTGGGGCCCACAACGCCCGGACTGCCCCGGTCCCACGGCCCGAGGGACGGTCAGCGCTGGGCCTGGAAAGCACAGAGTCGCAGAAACAATGTGGTTGTCGAGTCATCGAGTCGAGCCTTTGACCGATGTCAAACTGGACCGTAGCACTAAGTACCACGTCCGGACGTTTCTTCAAAATGATCAGGGACGGTGACTGCACCACCTCCTCGGGCAGTACATCTCATTGTTAAACAACCCTTTCTGTGGTGAAATTCCTCCTGGTCTCCAACCTGGACCACCGCTGGCACAGCCTGAGGCAATGTCCCCTCGTCCTTTCGCTGGCTGCCCGGGAGAAGTGGCATCCTCCCACCTGGCTACAGCCTCCTTTCGGCAGTTGTGGAGAGCGCACCTCGACACGGAGAGCACCGCCCCGCTCCAGCCCTGGCCTGGCCGTTCAGTGTCGGCCCACGAAACGCAGCGAGTGGCCGGGCGATGAATAATTTAATAGGATTAGTTATTGTGACTGGGGCTGTGAGCCGCCCCGCAGGCACAATGCAGCGCAGGCTCCTGGCGCCGCTCCCGCCTGGAGTCATTGCTGGTGGCACACAGGCAGAGCCCAGGGAATTCCCTCGCACGGAGAGGCGCGGAGCAGCCAGTCACCGGCGGTGTCCCTGCTCCCGCCGCCCTGCAGCTGCCCCCGGGAGTGTGCTCCCGTGCTTTGTCTGCTCCGCAGCTCTGTAATGGGAATGACAGGCTGGCTGCTCACATGCAGGGAGCTAATGGAGTTCACTATACATTATAGATAAATCGCTCTGGAGAAAAAAAAAAATCTTTACTCTGCTCTCCTTGCCAGAACTGAGCACGCAGTTGTCCAAGCCCTTGTCAATTATTTGCCCAGGCATACTATTTATTTATTTGCGTCTCTACCAAAGAGATAGGTCCTCCACCTCCCTATTCCTTTGGTTATTTCAAACCTTAAAAATGCTCTGGTACCTTTGGTCCAGTAGCCTAGGAGAGGCACCCATACAGCAGCACCATCTATATTCACCATTTTAGCAAACACCTCCCTCTCTGCTTCAATCTTCCCCCTCATTGTGGTTGCCTTGTCTGTTGGCTGATCTTTTCCACCATTGTTTTTCTTTGTCACACACTCTCTGTTCTACAAATAAAATACTGAGTGATATTAGATTTTGACAGATCACCTCTCTGCTGCACCCCTGAACTGCACACAGGAGCTGAGACAGTCCCAAAACTGCAGACAGGTAATTCAGTGCACAAGCAGGTGGGGCATTTTAATTAAAAGGATGTGCCAAGCTAAAATCACTACTGTCTGCAATATTTTATTCATTCTTCCAAAATTACTATAAAACGACTGGGTTTTTTTTCTTGTTTGTGCCTCATAAAGTTACTTCCAGTTTTCGCTGCTAATGTGTATTTATTTTCTTAAATGACAGAGTGGAATGATTTTCTTTTAATGACAGAACAGTACACAGTATAGTTTTCTTACTGTATAAAATACAGAAATTTATTACAAATAAAATAACATATAAACATATAACAACAATTCATGACCTAGACCATTATTAGACAGACAGTGAACCTATCAGTGCTGAAAAGAATGCAGCAATGTACCTCATGTATTTTTCTTCTGTATTTTGTAAGAAGGATTATGTATTTATTATGAAAATATTATCAAGTATGTTCCAGCCCACTCATGAGTGAAGAATTGTTTTTAGTAAACGTAACTGTCCTTTAAAAAAAATCTGTTTACTGATTTAAAGGTTTAACAGATTTTGTAGTACCAAAGAAATTCCAGAAACTTCAAGCAGTGTTAACACTAAGAAGCATTCAAAAAAGTGAAATAAGCCCCTAACAACCGATTATTGATCTATTGTCTTTATTATCCCACTACTATCTAAAGTATCATCCCATTCCTGAGCAAAATAGAAAAGCCAGCAAAGTAGTAAATTTTTAACAAGGACAGATTGAATGACAATAGAAGAAAACGTATCTCAATCCTGACTAGTCATTTTATTCAATTATTTCTACTTTTTAAAAAATTTAGAACGACACCTTTGTGAATCATGTGACTGTATCATGACAATGAAAGAGTTTTAGAACCGTAACATGCTCCTAAACATGCCAAAACAGCTTCAAAAGCAGAAATCAGTGAGAAATTGTGAGAAGGTCTTAATGCTTTTAGTGAAAACCTACAGAGTCAGTTCACTATTGTGGCTATTGAATATTTTAGTGCTCTGCAAGTTGAATTTCCCTACCTTCCTGTATTATCGCCCTAGCAGTCATTGGACTTGCCAGTGAACCATTCTAATTAATCATCTCTTTTTTCTTTCCCAACATGACCTCTAAATGAAAGTCTCTAAAATGTCATTACTAAAACACGATGAAAAATTCAGAGAGAGGCTCAATACTGACTGAAAAGCTTCTTCACATTAAGAATTTGTTTGTATTCCTGTTCTAAGTTTCAGTAAAAAAATCTCAGTGTTTTCACCTCACCTCTTCAGCATCAGGCAAGTTTACCAGCACTAGGTACTAAAACAGACACAAAGACACGACACAGTTCTGCTCTAATTCCAAGTACTTCAGTTCAGTATCAAATCTGTGATTGACTGCACTAGTTTTTGAGCCTGCTTATCACTGTGGTAACATTGTCAGTTCTGCCAACATTATTTCAAATTCATTTCTGTACACAACTTCATTATTTCCACAAACAGATGATTACATCAGAGCAGAATCTATTGAAAACATGGCATTTTCTGTTACTTCTCCATTTCACAAATCTTTTAGGAACATCACCTACATCATTCGTATGCATCGTCATCACTGCAGCAAGAAGACAGAAAAAGAAGTAGACCTATTTTTGTAAAATAAGAAAGTTTATTTTCTAGAAAAAACTCAAACAAAACCTCAGTCAAACCAAAACCTTCCAAAAAGTCAAACTTACAGAAATGAAAATACTTGGTCAGTTTGAACCCAAAAATAGACTTAAGGCGTTTTAATTCACTAGCACAAACCACATTACCTGTGAATTAAAGAATTCACAGAATCATTAGGGTTGGAAGGGACCTCTGGAGATGATCTAGTCCAGCCCTCTGGCCAAGGCAGGGTTTTCAAAAGCAGAAATGCATCCAGGCAGGTTTTGAATCAGGTAGTCTCCTCTAGGGAAGGAAACTTCATGACCCCCCTGGGCAGCCTGTGCTCCAGTGCTCAGCCACCTTCAGTGTGAAGAAGTTCTTCCTCAAATTTAATTCCTAATGAAAAGAAAAGTAATCGGGCACAGCTGTTCAAACACCGGTGCGGTGCTTCAGAAGCAGCACTCTTCTATTTCCTGACAGTTTCAAGTCAGGACAGGATGACTGAAGCTGACACCCGGTGAAAGCTGAGCAGCTGCGATTTTGTTAACAGAGAGACAATTTACGGCTAGCGCTCACTTTTGTGCAAATCACACTCTGTGCAGCTCTGGAAGCTCATTTCGTTAACAAAACCCCACTTTCAGACCCAAATCAACTTCAGCAACGTTATTTTTCGTGAACACCACAGTGACCTCCTCAGACGCCAAGCCGCATTGATTACGAGCACATGTGTGTACCCCGTAACCCTAGGCTGGTTTGGAAGCGAACACACCCCTTGAGTTTCATTCCCGGCAGGACACCTGGAAACGGGACGCGCTCTCGGCCTCGCGCTGGGCCCCGCCCTCCCCGCGGCCGGCGCCGGAGCTGGGTGGGGCCCGCGCAGGCGCAGTGCGCCGGGGGCTGGCCGCGCGACCGCTTCAGTGACGTCAAAACAGTTCGCGACAGCGGCCGCGGTTGCTGCGGAGCGGCTCCCGGTGTCCCGCCGATCCCGGTGTCTTCCCCCCATCCCGGACCAACCGGCGGTAAGAGCCCTGCGGCGGGGCCGCCTCGTCCCCGCGGGGCGTCCGGAGCACGGCCGAGGGCGGCAGCCGCACGTGGCCCGAGGTTGCGGCGGGCCCCCAGCCCGGCCCTGCCCGAGGGGGCTCTCCGGGCGCTGCGGCGTGGGGTGGGCACGGGGCGGACGGAGGGAGGGAGGGAGGGAAGGAAAGAAAGGGATGGCTCCGGCTTCCCAGAGAGATGAGTGCTGTCTTTTCTAATCCCTGTACTCCTCTCTTCAGCGGACGTAACGCGAAACTTAAAGGCACTTCTCGGTTCTGCGTGCGGGAGAAACCAGTTCAAGTTTGGCGCGGGGGGGAGCACGGAGCAACTCTCTGCTTTCTTGTAATTGTGCCTTGGTAACCATTAGTAACAAAGTGATGCAATATGATTTAACTCACATGGGCTTCAGCTCAGCCTGCTGACCGGTTTTTTTATTGCTTTCCAAGATCTTCCTGTACGTCGATCAAATTTCACTTTTCAAATCATGGAGGGAGAACAGATTATGGAGGGGCAGCCACAGGTATTACAAGAAACGCTTTATGTGCCTTATGTTATATGTGCAAAAGGAGCATTTTAGCTTTGCTAACCGTGTGTTATTTTACAGGTTCCAGAAAATCCTCATTCCGAATACGGCCTCACTGAAAATGTAGAGGTAACAAAGATTTTGTTGCAGTGGAAGTCACATTTCTAATGAGGGGAAAAAAAAGTTTAATCCTGAGTCTAACTTCAGAAAATGTAACATTATCAATGGAGCTAAGCAATACCTATCCCTTGCAGAAATGACTGTAAATATATTTTCTGTTGTGCTACTTCCATTGTACTGAATGGTACTGAAGTAAATAATGGACCTTTTAATGAGTTGGGGTTTTATTTTTTTTTAAGTATCTTATAATTTTTATCTGTTTTATTGCTATCTGTGAGAGATCTAGATATATATTATGGCACAAAAATGCATCCACATTATGCTCTACATGTGTTAGGTAGACTGGGACAATCACTTCCTAACTATGTCATTTATTTATTCTTCTAATTAAAGAGAAGCCTTCAGTCACCCTTAATTATAAGTTCCTATTCTGTGCCAAGCTTTTCCAGAAACTATTCTTAAATCTTCTGAGACTCATCTGTCTGATAACTGCTTGTCTGCATGCCTTAGCTTCCATGGTTCCTACAGAGCCATAACACATTGGTCCTGTGTCAGTAGATTCATGTACATTGCATTGAATACACTTGGTTTACTGGCAGTAGGAGGATATCACTTTTCAACTACTTTAATGGTATAAGATGATTGAGCACTTTTTGATGAAAAAGTACCTGGAAGCATTTTTCATACGTTTTTTTTAAAGTGTCTATCTATACTTGGGTAGAGCATAGTCACAAAGGACTTCAGCAGAGTCCCCTTTGTCAGGCTCCACCTGAATTCCTTGTGCTTTTAGCATTTTGTGTTAGAAGCACGTGCATACAGGAACCATGTAACTGAGACTCTCGTTAGTACTCATTCCTGTCTTAGTGATGTAGAGTCAAAATGAGTGAATGCAAAAGCAGAAATAAAAATTACTGGGATTGGATGTCTTCTGTTGTAGAAAATTTACAACTTCGAAACAATGTTTCCCCAAAACATAGGAGTAACAGAAGGTTCCTCTAGATTAGGCTTTTGTGCAAGGAAAAATGTGCAGTTAAATATTCTTACAAGATGTAAAGTATTATTGCCATTGAATTGCAGAGATGGGTACTTTGCACACACACTTCAAAGTAGGTGTGGCTGCTATTACCAGTGTTCATTCACCTTTTTTTTTTTTTTTTTTTTTTAACTTCAGAGGATAGTAGAAAATGAGAAACTAAATGCTGAGAAAGCGTCGAAGCAGAAGGTGGATCTTCAGTCATTACCCACGCGTGCCTACTTGGATCAGACAGTTGTACCTATCTTGCTACAGGGACTTGCTGTTCTTGCAAAAGAGAGGTAAGATGCTTCCGTGTTCCTTCTGTTCCTAGGAAAATGTAGGTCTCAAACTTGGGCAGTGCAGTACCTTTCAGGCCTTGCACACTGAATCTGGTCTTGCTCTTTGTAAGATCATCATTATAACAGGTTTACAAACCTATGAATTACTGTGCTTGACCATGCAGGATGGGTTCCTCATTTAGGCACACATGGCATGATAGGAGTTATTTACTGAATTCAAGATCTCCTAATAAGGTATGCTACAGCTAAAGTTTTTGAGGGAAAAATGGTTTTGTTAATAATTTTATCTTGTAATTCACCTTAGAGAAGCAAGGCAAGAGGATGTTCTGGTTCTGAAGATGTTTGTAGTGTAGAATTACAAAGAGTTCTGCTTGACATTTAAGAGAAGGAAAGACAAATCAAGCATGACATGTGTCTTTAACAGAGATTAAAATATTTTCTAAGGGTGAGGCTGAGCCTACGCTGTCAACACAGTAAAAAGCAGACTCGTGGCTTATCCTCTGAGTAAAGATTATGCTGTTGAGGTGCCCCACTTCTCTTTACCAGTCAGTGTAGAAAAGTATCCTTCAATAACAGCAAACAGGTCTTCATCTTAATAAAACTAATTTCTAGCCTTTTGGTGTATCCTGACTAGTGGCAAACTGTACTGTGTGTAACCATCTCTCAAACTGAAATAATACAATCAAAAGCTGATATAGATGACCATAATTGTATCATGGCACCTACAGTGAGAAAAACCATCCACAGTGTATGAACTTCAAAAGGAGTTGGGAATTTAAACTGCAGGGTACAGACAGCTAAGTAAGCAAAATTAGGCACCTAGGGAGGTCCACCCCATGTGAGGTATGTGCAGATCTTCAGCTGACATCTGTGGGAGTTCTGCTGCAGACTCAATGTAAAACACAGCCCAAGGTTAATACACCACCCTTACACTCTGGAAACTTGTGTGACAGGCAAACTTCCCCTTGCTTTTCTCTTTCCCTTCCCCTTGCTTTGCCTTGTCTTGCCTTTTTTCCGTCTTCTTTATGGGTGCTCATCGCAGGAGTGTAATTGGATCATTGGTAGGAGGGGTTGGGGAACATACAGTTAAAATTGGAATAGTATGAACCTGCCAGGTCAAACTGGCTGTTCAGCTGAGCATAATAAACCCTCAGGAGTGAGAAAGCTGAACTGTCAGCTCTGCTGTATAATCTGCTGCTTAAAATTGAACAGGAAAGTATCTAGTGGTTGCAAAGTTCTTTTTCAAGGAATGTAGAAATGTTCAGGGAACAGCCCAGTACATCTGATGATCATGCCTGGAATTCAGTAGAAATTACCATCCAGGATAGTGAGCATATGGATAAATTAGATATTTGGGAAGAGGTCAACAAAATTTTTATCAGGTCTTTTAAATGTCGTTGAGTTTATTGAAGCAGTCAGCAAGCATACATGAAGAGGAATGCAGATGATGTAGTCTGTCTTTAAATTTCAAGAAAGTGAATAACTATGTGAAAAACTAAGAGCTTTTTAAGAGAGTTAATTGCTGTTGGTATTAAAGGAAATGCCTTTATATGGATGAGGAACTAATGGGAAGGAAGATATGAGATTAGAAGGTAGAAGTAAATGTTGAATTTTCATGGTGAAATGAGCTCAACACTACAATCATGGAAAAGATTACTTATAACAATTTGAAGAAGTGGCTGACCAAAGTTGTTAATGAGACTGAGTTTTACAGAATAGATTAAGGAGTTTTGTGTTTGCTTCTGGGTTTTTTTTTAAGTTGATCAATTGTAAATAATTGCACAGGAACTTCATAAAACTGTGAAGACTACATGAAAAATTTAAACTGTCAGAAAGTGACATTGAATCCAAATGAATATAAAGTTGTGGACCTCAGAGGGTAGTGAAAAACACTTCTGACAAAATGTTAGATTCTAAGCTGAAAATTACCCTTGTGAAAAAACGTTGTTAAACTATTATATGTATATGTCAATGCACTGCTTTATTCAAAATTAAATTCTGAATGGTAAGACTTAGAAATTGAAGGGGTAAAACCAACTTAATAATAAAAGGGTTAAAAACAAGCATAATGTCACTATTTAAATTTGTGATGTTCATGTATTTTTAGTATTATGTATCCTTCCCCTGCATTCTGGTAGAATGTGAAAGAGTGACAAGGTGGTCAGAAGTACAGAATGCTCTCTGTATAAAAAGGGACTGAATAGACGATATCTAGAAAAGAGGCTTCTGTGGATGAACATACTAGGTGCTTGTTAAATGACAACAGCACAGAGATGACAGATTGGGATGGAGTGTTTATTATCTCTTCTGATACAGTAATCAAACAAAGCTGGTAGCAAATTTATAAGAACCAAAAGGGCTGATCCTTCACGAGTCACATAAATCAGCTATTTTTTTTCTTTCAGTTGAGAACATTAACGTTTTATTTGTGCTCAAGAGGCAACTGGTCAAAGCTGTAGAGGAATCGACCTAGAACTATTAAGGGTGCTAGCTCAGAAATTGGTAGATGCTTGGAAGCCAAAATGATGGTCCCGAGAAGTATCTCTGCATATTTTTGTTGTTGTTGTTTTTGTGCTCTTTATAGGCATATTTGCTCACTGCCAGACCTTTGGTTTGACCTACTGTGGTATAAGTATTCCATTTATTCTGTGGAGAGAATCCAGATTAGCAGGATTCACATGGTATAGCTGGAGGAGTTCTTTTAAAAAAACCTACAAACTAAGGCCAGTGATCAAAAGTGTTTATTATTTACTACTTGCAAGTTACAGCACTTCTCAAACTTGAAGATTTGTTGTGTTCATTTCAGTTGCCAGAAGCTGTGAAAACAGCTCTTAATACACTGATATGCAATGACCACTTGAAAAAAAAAAAAAAGGAAAAAGCAGAGATTCAGTTTTACTTTAAATAGCATGAGTTAAATAAATAGGCAAGTGCATGTCCTATCCAATGATGTACATACAGTATTTATGCTTACAGACTGTGTTTTTAGGTGTGTAACTGTTCTAGCAATTTAGTAACATTGAACCAGCAGTGACTAAGACCCCATTTAAAAACTTTTTCGTTAGATGTACCACTGGAAATTTACAGTCACTCTTGGTACTTGGTGATCCCTAAATCGATGCTTAGAAATGTTTGGGAGGCATTCTGTTGCTTTTAAGGAAAGATGATTGGTCCTTCAGCTACCTAATTTCATATAATAAAAAATAATTGCTTTTGATTTACTTTTTTTCTTTGCAGACCACCCAATCCCATTGAATTTCTAGCAGCATATCTTTTAAAAAACAAGTCACAATTTGAGGACCGAAATTAACTCCATAAAAATGAGGACAGTTTGGCTGCTAGACTGAAATGCTCATTTGCCGCAATTTGTTTTCTGCTGTAAAAATCCTTTGGCCATGTTGTTGTCTTTCTTAACTGCACAGTTTGCTTTATCTTTTGAGTTTATTTAATAAAGAACACTTTACATTTAATTGTTCTCTTGTTTTAAACTAACTATTAAGAGACTTTCAGAATAAAGGACTGAAACTGCACTACTAGATGAAAGTCTGAGTAATTCCATGGGGCTACATCCTCTGAATGCATGACATAAAGGGAAACAATTTATTACAAGAATCACATGGTTGATAATTTATATAACTTAATTGGATTTTATATAGCACCCTCCAATGCAACATGCCTAAACAGAAAGCAAACAGATGCAGAACAATTAAAATTTATTTATTAACTAGAGGAGAGAACTTGCTTCAGAACACCCGGAAATGGGTTTAGTTATAATAAACAATGAGATCCAGCAGCTGAACAGGTCACCTACAGACAGCATCCAGTGTCCCACATAGGTACATTAATGAGGTTTGTTGTTAAGCATTTGTCATTGATCTCCTATGACTGGATAAAATGTACTGGATTCAGCTGAAACACAAAATTAATTTGGAAGTGATGTATAGGAGTTCTGTAATTCAGTTCTCTGTACTGTTACCTTTAGTTGAATTGTGTAAAAACTTGAAGGGACTGAGATCTTGCTGTTAGTCTTAGTAGGAAGGTTCTCACTATTTTACAAATATCCTGGTATCTTAAAACAGAAACAGTGAATTAGTACAGTCTAGGAGCAGTAAGAGTGGGGAACAAAAATTGAAAGAAGCCTGCAAACCCCAAATCAAGCCTACAAGCTGTCTTTTGGGAAATGTACCAAAATTTGGAAGGAGATTACTAATTCTATTGCCTTGTGGTGAACACAGTCTCCATCAAACAGTGACACTAAAAAGATACTGAAATGATTTTAACAACAGTGTTTTGACTTTCTGGAATGAGTAATAACATTTAAGTGAAGACAGGGAAACACCATAAGGACTTGGTACTACTATTTTTATTGCTAAAATGGTATTCCAATATTTCATAAGAAATAACTTTGCAAGACAGTAAGAACTGTTAAATGCAAAAAATCTATGCTGCTTCCCAGCTTCTATGCTGAGAATTTGTGCAAGACTGAAGCAAAAGAAGCAGTTTCACTTTTAATCCTCCTTGGACAGAGCAATTTTCTTAGATTGTTGTACCTGAATTCAGAATACAATCAGATTTCTTACCTCACAGTAACACCTGTCAAGTGGCTGCACAGCTCTTGCATCAACCTGCAATCTCAAAGCATCAAAGTACCAGTGCTAAAGGAAGCTGTCCCTGCCAGCAGAGTGCCTTTTACTCAGCTGCTGGCGTCACTGGTATGTGGTGTCATCTGCTATTATTTTCCCATCTAGGCTAGAGATTTAATTTGAGAGAATGAAAAAGCCATGTTCACATAGTCATGATGTTAACAGATTTACTACTGCAGCTTTTCTGGGCAGCCTCTTCTAAGAAATAAATTGAAATGTGACTAGCAGCAGTGAACTCACCAGCTCTAAGAATTAAATCTTAGTGATTCCTGTGAAGGTATGAGGAGTCAACAAGACAAGCACAACCATTTTCCTTTACTTAAATTGGCTTCACCAAGTGACCTTCTCCATAAAAGATACTCTCTAACAGGAAGAAGTAGCAAGTTAGTACCTGTATTATCTAGTTCTCAGTTACAAAAGTAATGATAAAGTCTAAATGTTAAAAGCATTTACTTGTTTTGAACTCTTCACTACAAAACAATGAAAATTCTGTAAAGAGACTTGACAGATGCTTGCTATCCCATTTAATTTAGAAAGATACATTCTTTCTCCACAGGGAATAACCGTTCTGAAGGCTTTAAGATATATTGTATTTAATTTTGAAATAAAAATACATTTAGAGTAAAAGCTTGAAGAAGTACTTGAAAATGGCAACTTTAGATGTATGACAGGCCACTGCTAAGTAGCTGAAAGCCATTTTCTCTTTATTTTTCAAATATTTTTAGTGTTCAGTACCCCAGGTAACTGAGTATATGCTCCCAATGGCAGTAAAATTGAGTAGAAAATAAAATGGAATACCTAGTTTACTTGACAACATGCCTTTCAAGATGACTATTTTAGATCTCCAATATCCAGAAGTTACTATTCAGTAACTGTGAAAGAATTATATATGAGTCATATGTAGTATTTTGAAGTGTGCCTTTTTAACTGCTTCCAGTGAGAACAGTCTTTTACCTGGAAGGGAACAATGACAGAAAAAAGGATTTCCCACTAAAAGCAATTCTGATCAAAGGATTCTAAATCCTTCTATTCTGAAGCCTGTTACCACCTAAAATTACAGTTTGACTTGCCAAATCCTTTTTATTTTTTTTTTTTTTTTGCTCCTCTGATTTATCAAGGACTTTCTCCAAAATCAGTACATCAGAGCAATCAGTTTTATTTTCTGAGGCACTGTCACCATTGTAAAAGCAGTCTGATCAAAAGAACTTTTCTCTCCCCATCAGACTTTCTAGAAATAAAAGACCTGCTTTTAAACAAAGGAAAAATCTGAAAAATTCTGAAAGATACAAGCAGTTGAAAGCTGTAGGTTGGAAAGGAAACATGAGAAAAATTCCTATGCCTGCCACGCTTCATAGAGTGGAGGTTTTGATATATTCTTAACGTTGTACTAATTACATAACAAATTATTCTTAGCCAAGCTTTAGCTTGTGTTCCCTATTCCATTTCATAGTCAGGATTCATTTTAAAAGTGACTACATAGCCTAGATCACAGAAATACAGAATGCTAGCTGTTACAGAAAGAGGCATTTTACCATGATGAGAAGTCTATCAGCACCATTTCTGCTAATGTTCCCATTCAAATACAGTTGTAAGCAAAGACTTCAAATGTAAATGTACCATGAATAATTATGGGGCAGTTTTCATCAGTGCTAGTGCAACACTGACTAGGAGTGTCTCATATTCCTATTCCAAACGTGCTTTTAGCTCTCTTCTTGAAGTTTGCTTTGCAACTGTGTGTAACAGACCTGTTTTCCAAGAGGAGCCTAAATTAATAAAAGACTGCTGGGTGGTTGAAAAGTATTTACAAGATGGATAATTACCCACTGATATTGTCAGATGCTCTTATCTTACACAGGAAGTGGAGATATTTCCCTTGTAAGGACTCTGAAGGTGGGGGTGTCTGCTTTTAACAGTAGAAGGAAAGACTGGTGGGAACAGCAGGTTCCTCAGATGCAGGACAGTTTGTAAATAGAAAAACATAAAGTAACAGTGAACAGCTTCCTGAGAAGGGAGGGGACAGGAAGCGGGCATTGTGATAAACATGATAGGAAAGAACCACGTGCAAGAGGACAATGAGAGCAAAAAGCAAGAAAGCAGCAGACCATGAAAGCTGGGCCAGCTGAAAATGTCCCATCCCAGCTGGTCACAGGGTGTTACTGAAGGAAAACCCTGCATGCTAAAGACACTTGCCAGTGCCTTCACACTTTTCTTCCAGGTAAGGAACAAATTGCCAACAGATCCATGTGCAGCAGAGGTCTGTGCTTCAAGGGTGTGCAAACTTGGGGGATTGTCCATGCATTGTGTCAACTCTCTCCTGCATATCAGAAAAAAATTACTGGAATAACAGCTTGGAACTATTAAGTGCTCCTCTTACTGTTCCCCATACAAACAGTGCTTGGAAGAATTGTAAAAGAATCAGAAGCATCTCCCAACCTAACCCTTGCTTCACATCATTCCACTGAAAGCTCAGCCTAGTTTCTCAGTTTATGGCTAGAACATTTCTATACTCTGTGTCCTGAGCACCAGAAAGCCCAGCACTGCCATTGTGGGAAGAGACCCACAAGGATCAAGTCCAACTCTTGGCCCTGCACTGGCCACCCGAAGACTCACACCAAGTGCCTGAGAGCGTTTTCCAAACACTTCTTGAAGAGCTGGCTGCTTTTGTGTTTCTGCCTCTTCCATTTCCACGTGGTACTGAGGGAGCACATCAGAGGGCCTTACACAAACAGATCATGATCAGGAGAGGATAGTTACCAGCAGGAACCCACAAATCACTAAACACTGTTCAATAGTATTATGATCCCTTGTGATAGAGTACAAATTAATGTCCTACCTTAGTGGAAATGGCCAAAGTTCCTTTGGTAATATTATGGCTGACAAGCTCTGTCAGGAGCAAGCAAAAACTGGAGGATGTTCTTCAGCTTCCATGGGCTCTGGATTGACAGTGCTAATTGATAACAGAGAAGGGCAAAGATTCACCTGTCACAGTGTTTGTGGCACATACCACAGTTTAAGGATTAGCAAAAAGAAAGTCTGTACTTTTTGTGACCTGCTGACACTGAGCTGTAATGTTCCTCTGCGTCTATATGGATGCTGTGTTCATGTTACACCCGGTAAAAACTTCATCCTAATCTGCACCTAGTCCAGGAGAGATAAAACTACACACAAGGAAAGAAAGGTTAATGAAAGCAAGGGAGAATGAAGCTTAAAAAAGCATAAGGAGAAAAGGAATCCAGCCTTCTGTATAGCAACAAGAAGAAATATATTTAAGAAATTTTAAAAGGCAAGGTGAAGAAAATACGTATAAAATGTTTTTACTTACTAAACCATCTGGATTACTACTCAGTTCTTATGTTTTAATTTAATTGAAAGGGAAATGCTTATAGAAAATGAAAGCTGTTCCTCTAAGTGATAGAAAATAATACCAGATAATTAAAAATTATGTTTTGTAATAAAATGTTCCTCCTAGCAGCCTCTTCCAACTGTTGGTGATGGACTGTGGGACAATAGTGTATCAATAACTTGACCATACCCTGGAATGACCCATTTTTAAAGTATATAATCACAACATGTATTTTTCTCCATGTAGGAAAATTTATCCTCTGCCGCATTTAGTTAACTTTATTGAAGGATTAGTGTATTGAAAGATCACTTCAGGAACTACTCTTACTCCTGAAGTTTATGTAAACGATTTGAGAGGTATAAATGTGTATCACAACTACCAATACAGTTTTATTCTAAAACAGTCAGGTAGGGTAGTTCTTCCAGTCTAGGTAGCAGTTATAATCGGCATTAACCTTTTTGAAGACTCTGTAAAATAACAATAGAATACTGTAAGGATATGTAGAGCAGTGAAGGCTTTGTAAAACATTAGACATTTGCTGGGGTAATTGGGCCCCATTTCCTCATGGCTACCTATTAGAAGTATTATTAATTGGAGACCACAGTCCTTACTGCCCCTCAGCTGCACTGGCAAGGCAGTGTTATGAGTACAGAGGAGGATGGTCAATGATAAAAAGGATACCAGCCATGCCATAAGCCTTTTTGATCTCCAAGGAATACCGCGGATGGCTTTTCCCCCTCACTCCCTTTGTTTCACTGCAAAAAAATCAAAACCAAAGCAAAACCAACAAACAAAAACAAAACAAGCCCTCAAGCCTCCGTATTTTGCACTAATTTATAACTGCCTGGAGGACTTTTCGAAGAATTAGATGACAAAGGGGGAGGAGGAGAATGTATTTCCTGGCCTGGCCCACACGTGCTCCACCTCACAAAGCCCCAGCCTGCCTTTAAGGCCTTAATGGCTGCAGGCCCTCATCTCTCCTGTTGTGGTTTCCTCTCTGCTGGTTGCATCTCTCACGTCAGCGGCTGAAATTGCTTTTTCCCTTCCCCCTTTTGTACCGGCCATACTCCCCTTTGCAGTTCTGCCTCGTTAGCTATTTTGAGCCACGCTTTATGTCTCCATGGCAGCAGCCCATTCACCCAGATAATTAAAAAAGGAAAAAAAATTAAAGGGGTGGGAAGTATTAAGCTGAGAAGAACCGGCGACTTCCACATAGCTGTACTCCCACGGCCCTCGCTCCGTGCCACGCTGCCACGGCCGTCACGGCACGGGCAGGGAGGCTTAGGGAAGGATCCTAGTTCGGAAACATGGAGCGCCAGCACAGCAAAATCCATGTACCCAAAGATGCCTTTGGGAAACGGTGCTCCATCCTTCGAGCCCTCAGTATCCCAGCCGCTCCCCGCGGCCGTCCCGGGCACAGGAGGCAGCGGAGAACGGGGCGCTCCCGCGGGTCACCCCGGGGGTCTCCCGGCCCCCCCGCGCCGCTCCCCTCACCTGACCCGCGCCCGGAATCTGCCCCGCCACCACGGAGACACGGCCCGGCCAATCAGCGCGCACGGCACCCATCGCCACGGCAACGTGCTGGCCAATCCGCGGCGGGCTCTCCCGCCTGGCCCCGCCCCCTACCCCTTCCCCCGCGGGGTGGTGCCGTACTTGTCAAAGAGGTGGGCGGAGCCAGCAGAGGGCGAGCGGCCAATCACTGTGAGGCTTTTGCTTTGGTGCCCAATGGGGGCGCGGCGGCCGCGCGGCCCTTAGTCCACGGGAGCCGAGCGGGGCCAAACCCAGCTGCGGCCGCGGCCTCCTTCTCTTCGCGCCCCCCCACCCGCCGGCGCGGAGTTGGCGGCGGCGGCGGCTTCGGGCTCTGTCCCCGCGTCCCCCCTCCGCGACCCCGCCCGGCCCCGCGCCCCCGGCTCGCGCCGCCCTGGCAGCGCCGCCTCCGCCCGCGGGGCCCGGGCCGTGCCGGGGGAGGAGGGGGAGCAGCGCCGCCGCCGCCGCCGCCGCGGGCGGGCCCGTCCCCCAGCGCCCCCCCCGAACACCATAGGCGGCTCCGGCTCCAAGATGTCCAACCGAGTGCTCTGCCGGGAGGCCAGCCACGCCGGCAGCTGGTACACGGCCTCAGGTACCGCCGCCGGGAGTGGGGAGCGGGCGGCTGGGGCTGAATCAGCACTTTGGGGCCGCCGCGGCCGGTACCGGGCGCGGGGAGGGGCCGCCGGCTCCGCCCCCGCCGGCACATGGCGGGCGGGGGGGCTGGGGGCTGCCGCCGAAGGGGAGCGGGCAGAGCCGGGGAGGGGGTGCCGCGGAGCACCCCGAACACACCTGCCGGCCGCCGCTGTCCCTCTGCTCCCGCACGGGAGCCTGCAGCGGCGCCTCTCGGCGGAAACCGGCGCTTGGTCGTCGCCGGGGATGGATCGGGCCCCTCGGCTGCGCCTCGTGTGCCTGCCCTGCCCGGCAGCCGCGCCTCGCCGCAGCTCCCTGTGTCACGGCGGCGGGGCTGGAGCCAGCCCGGGGCTGCGCTTCGTACCGAGCGTTGCTCTCTGTCGGAGCCCACGGACGGATTTCAGAATTTTCAACTGCTCCTGGGGTTTTTTTTTGTTCTGTTTTGTTAATTCCATGAGAAAATACCGGCTGTCCGGGATTAGAAAGCAGGGGGAAAGGTGTGAAAATAAGGAGGTTTATTTTACTTCTTGACGAGGTGTGAAAATAGGGGGATTTGTTTCTCGTCTTGTAGTCCAAGAAAACCTTCTATTTTTCCTTCCCGGGCGCTTTCTTCAGTAGGAGTGAAAAGTTTCTAAGCAATAATGCAGAGTGGCTCTGTCCATTTAAACATGTGGTACTTGCAGAAGAATAGAAGAAAAACGTGCGTTGGAGAGTGAGCTACAGATCCCCGCGCCCACGCCGAAAAAACGGCAGAAACACATAATAATGGCTTGATAGCACATGTGTTTGGAGATAAGTTTTGTTCGGTTTTGGGGCAGAACCGCCTTTGTGAAAAGGATGCACGTTTGTCTTTTCAGAGCTGTTAATGAGATTTGTAAGGGATGTTCTTTTACTGGCCTCGGGAGTAAAGATGATTACAAAACTGCAGGTGAACGAGCTTAGATGAACAAGAGGTTGTCATAATGAGCAGTTCAGAGGGATGGGGGTACAACTGAAAATAAACCAAACCAAACAATGAAGTGTTGCATTCAGAATCCTAAATTAACATCTAAGAAGAATTGGATGTGAAAAGTCATACACCTCTCTTGGCTAAAATAGATGTGTTTTCCCCCTCTCCAACATACATTGATGAACGAGGTATGAGGCAATAAATGAAAGGGAAGAAAAGAAATACAGGGAGGAGGGTAACACAGGAAGAGGCGGATTGTGTGATAAGTAGCTGGGCTTCAAATGGTTGGGTAGGCATTTTCGAGACAACAATAGAGGATGATTGTTTTCCTTCTGAGCTTAATATTCTAAACATAATTCTTGTATCCGTTACAAAACTGGCCTTAAATTTTCATGCAGCTTGCAACTACATTTATTTCCAATCATGTTAAAGGCATAGATTTAACCATGTGCCCAGACATCAAAACATCAGAGCTTTGTGGTAATCACCTTGGTCCTGCAATTTATATTTTTATTTATGAGTAAGGCAGAAAACTGATCTGTGATATGGAATAGCTACATGACCTTACATGCAAATTATGTGGTTTGTTTGGTATTGAGCTTCAAAGTCAAGTTATTACTGGATATTTGCAAATAAGAATTTTGATTAAAAAAAAAAAGGCATGGATTCTGTGTTTAACTGTTTTCTATAAATACAAGTGCATAATTTAGTTAGACTGTACTCTGGTAAGTGTGTGTGACTAGTTTGGCCAGTACTAATTGTTTGTAGTAGGGCATCTGAAAGCTTGTTACTCCCATTGCATTTGGGCAGCTCTCTGGCAATTGCTTGTTGAGGAGATGAGGGATGGTTGCACAGACACACTGCATGAAAAAAAACCCCAAACTGAATCATGTTGTAATAATGAATTATGACAGCTGTGCTTGTGACAAGTTAAATTGTTGCAGTGTGTATGGTGGGGGTAAATGGTTGATGTTGCATAATCTGGGGATTTTGGAAATATATTTTTCCTTAAATGAGCAAGGAGTATTATGTGTCTTGCTATACAACTCTCTTCTGCTGTTTGCACTGGGTATGTGAGAGCAGGAATTGTGCCTGTTCAGCAAGACAAAGACTACCTTTATTAGTTGCTTGAAAGCTAATTTTTGTATGCTATTTAGGGAGGTCTATCAAAACTTGAGAGAAAACAAATTGAGACCAGGAGGGTATGTGTTCATCATAGATTTAACTTAAAATCTTCCTATATTTCAGGCCAGATTCACATGTCAGTTGGTTCGTCAAACTTGTAACATAGGCTCCTCAATTGTATTACTTGAAGAAAGTGGATTTTACCATGTGTTTTCAGCCTGCATAGCTTCAAGGCTGAAGCTGAGGCAGGGATTAGTTTGAATTGTGATAGTTCTTCAGTGTGTTCCCATGGTTCTCCAGGAATTGTCTTTTCAAGTCCTCCTACCTCCTCTGTTCTTTGCACTACTGTCTCGGCCCAGAAGCGATTTGCTGTGTTATATATAAACTGGTGAGCGTTTAAGCTTCCCATTTCCTGCAAACTGCTCTCTTTCTACAGAGCTGAGTTTGATTACACTAAAAGGGTAATGAGAAATGTGATTTTTGCAAGATATGTTCCAAATCTTTACATCTGAAAGAATTTTTAAAGGGGCTGAGTGAGGATAAGGTTTTTAAGTGGTAGTTTATCTTGAGGTGCTTGGTACCTAGGGCTAAAACGTCAACACACCATGCAGGATGATGCATGGCATCCTGGACTTGAGAGGGGGGTTTACTCCAAAAGTGAAGCATCCATTGCTATTTAAAAAAAATAAAAAGAATTCTCTAAAATCAATCTGTAGAAGTCAGCTCTGGGAGAGAACGGCCAAAGCCAGCTGAGGGGGAAGAAGACAAAGGATGAATCCAGAATGTAGTTCAGCTTTTGTGGTCAGAGAATATTCTTAAACTGGGTTAGCTTTCTCCTCTGCACTCCAGGAATGGAAGCAGTATCAGAAGTGAAGTCACAACCACAAGGGAGCTACTACTCTTTGTGGATGGTCAATGCAGTGTGTGTAAGAAGGTTTGGAAGAAATGCCACCTCTTGTGTTTAGAGGCTGCTCATTTCCAAGGGACAGCAATTGCTTCAGCTGAAAATAGACCATTGCTCCATTATTTTCTTCGGCTATGGCTTATGTACTGCTTAGGTTCTGCCTTGGAAAATATAAACATGCACTCCATTCTAGTTTGAATATGCTACCTACTTGTATGATGCTAATGAATGCTGTAGAGCAGGTGGGACTGGCTGTGCAATTATGCACATCCAGGCATGTTCACATGTTAGTTACAGTGTTTCATTTAAGTAAACAACTTTGTATTAGTGGGAAAGTTAGGTCCCAGGGAGAAAAAGCTCACTGCTTCCTACTCAGTAAAGCTGAGAAGGGGGCAAGAAGTGGAAGATGAACTTCACCATGATGTTATGTTATAGCATTTGACTTCCCATGTGTTCTTCGTTGTGTGCTGTTGTAACAAAAAAAAAAATAAAAACTAAGTTGTTTAAGAAGTTTCAGCAGGTGAGTTCAGTATGAAAATTTTAACCAAAAGGATTGTCATATCTTTTCCTCTACGATTCTTGATGTGAGGAAGTTAATATTCATTCCACACCAGTCAGTGCAGCATCTTAATGAATTTCAGGTGTATACCTCTGGAGCATTTGACGGGCGGGCAGCAAAGAGAACAGTGAAATCTGGTCAGTTGTTCCTCCTCCTACTTAGTAGCACCACTGACCATGGGAAGCTTTACAGCTGAGCTTCCAAACTGAAACTGTGCTTTGACCATTGCTGATAGTAGGCCACTGGTCTAAACAGCCTTGTTTTTTTACTTGCAGAGCTTGATCTGCATGTCTACTTTTAAAAAAATATTAATGGTATATGACATGCGATTGCTTTTGTGGACTAGCAGTTTGATGTATGCTGGCCATTGAAAATATTTGCAAAATTTAGATAAAAGCATACAATGTAAATAAAAATATCACACAGCATTGCTGTCATGTAGATTGTTTAAAAAAATACCACTGTTGTGTAGTGAAAAATAGTACACTTACATTTATTTTTGGAAGAAAGTCTCAGTCCTGCTGTGTTAATTCAACCACCTAGTATCCAGACCTCTTGAGAAATTGATTTTTTAACCAGCAGGTGGAAGAGGAAGATTAAGGACAACTTGAAACAAAAATGGCCTAATTTTCAGTGTCTTTGAATGCAGGCAGACATTCCTAGATACAAAAGGAGCAGATGAAATGCAATGGAAATGGCATGCTATCCTAAGCATAGACTGTATGCATGATAGAGGTGTTTATTCTTCAATGTGAGTAGATTCAGTAAGTGCTGGGCAATTACTGCTGTGGGAAATCAATCCATATGCTCCTGAAATGGAAATAAGCATCAGCTGTGTGCATATTTTTTTTCTTTTGCAGCATGTCATGACAAGTGGGATGTCACATTACGGTGCTGAACATGGCTTATTGGCTCACAACTGGCCACCCTTATCTGGCCCCTGGAAGTGCTAACTGAATACTGTACTCCTTTATTAATGTGTGTGATAAGAGTTCTTGTTTCAGCTTTTCCCCAGTCAGTGGCATGGTGATACAGGTAAAACACGGAGGTTTTTAGTAGGCTCTTCCAGGTCACAGGAGTAAAAATCAAGTTGAGAGTGTGTGTGAATAACTATACTGCGTGATGTGAAACTTGCCCTGCAAAACAAGTGTGTTGTTGTATTAGTTAGGGCTTATTTCTCTGCTTTCCCATACCAAAACATAGTGGCCAGAGGTGTGCTGTTAGTCTGTGCCAACTTGTTTGAACTAGGAGAACCTTAATTTCCATAAGCTTAATGCAAATGTGAGTTGGCAGAATAATTGCTGTGTCGACTTGAAACACCATAGCGCTCATTGTCTTCAAAGCTCTGTTTTTATGATGAGCCAAGTAAATGGCCAGTAAATATTTGAAGAGACTTTCAACTTAGTGCTGCATTTGTGTTTAGAGTTTTCTGCTGCCCTAGCTTGTCAGCAAAAGAACCCCAAAGGAGGTAGGCACTGACGTTTTGTTGCTACCATTTATAGGGATTAAGCTTCTAGCTTGTTTGGACAAGAAGTGCCAGAACTCTCAAATAACTAGCTGTCATACAGCCAGCCATGTTTCGACCTTGTCTTTTGGGTGGAAGACTTGATGGTGTGTAGATCAGCAGGAAAGAAGATCAGCCATGAAGAACTTCAGCAGATCAGAAAATAAATGAAAAGGCAGTTGTGTGCCGTGAATGATCAATTCAGAAGTTGCATTCCCCTCAAAGTTGGCCACTGTTTTCACACATTTTCAACCCCTTCTCTTCCTTTGTAATCCCCAGTAAAATCGGCCTTAATGCTTTTTTACTGCCTTTGTACCAAATACTGTTTTTTCTGATGTTGAAACCTACTTGCTCTGTTAGTAGATCTGTGAGGTAGGCAGCTTCAAGGTGCAATAGCAGTGTGATTCTGAGATAGTAAAACCATTTTCATTTGTGCCTTCTGGGGCTTGGGGGCACTGAGTAGTGATGTGAGAATGACTGTTCGTTTTAAGGAATAGTGCTGTAATCCCAGCATTTGTATGCTTGTTGGCATGGGCTGGAACTTCTCATCAGCATTAGAGAAAGTGTGTGCATCAGTTACAGCTGTTTCTGCTTTGCTGTGATGTTGCTGAATATGTGTAATCCATTCCCCAGGCCTGCTGCCCACACTTTCTGAGGGCAGATGCTGCTGCTGGGTTCGCTGACCCTGAGTGGCTGTATCCCACCTTAATTAGGGCAGAATCTCTTCTCTGTAGTGTGTTGGATACGGGTCTCTGCTGCAGCTCAAGTGGTCAGAAGGGAATCACATGTGTGACTCTGTGTGGTTTAGACTAGGAATGCAGATGAGGGCTTGAGGAAGATGTTCTCTATGTCATAAAAGAGTCTATAAAAGTGGTTTACTGTGGTGTGCCAAGAACCCTGGCATACTCCCCAAAATTGGAATAACTCATCACAGCTTGTTCATAAATGTAATGTAGAAGTAATGAATCATCATGGTGTTTGTAGATGCTCATAGACAAATGGATCCAGGGAAACATGGAAAAAGCATGTGGAGGTCACTGAAATCAGATGTATTTTATTGATGGACTTGGCAGTGTGAGGGTTATGGTTGGACTCTCTGATCTTAAAGGTCTTTTCCAGCTTGAATAATTCTATGATCTCTTGTAGTGAACAGAGCTTTCTGCAGTAGCAGGATAATTAATGTACTGATCATGCAATCTTAATGTTGTGACATTAACTGAAGCATTACAAATACAGCTGTTAGCTTAAGTTCTTACCTTGCAATCTGTGAACAACTAATCATAGTGTCTTAGAAATTCATCAAGTATTTGCTTTGCAATGTTAAATACCAAATGTAATATCTTTCTCTTTGGTCGTTTATCTTTTTTTAGGTTTTTTTATGGTGAAACTGGATGTGTCATTAGTGACTCTTTTATGAATTAAACATGGAACACAGCATTAATATGCAGACTGTATTATTTAGCCTTGTATACTGAAAAAGTGTACTGGAATAACTTGAAGTACAATTTCTAGGCTATTATTTCTAGCTGAATCACTTAAATACTGTCAAAATCAACATACGTCAAGAAAATAATGTAGATTCAACTTACACTGTGCAGTTGGAATTGAAAAAGAGTTTTATATTTGGTCTAGTTCTGGTATCATTAAAATAGGCCTGCAAGTATCACTTAGTGAATACTTTCACAAATTTAATTTCCCTTTAGTGTGTATTAGTGCCAAAATCATTCTCAGAGGCATGGAACTGAACATCATTTGTTTGGATCTCTGAATGACCTGAGTACTAAGGTTTTTTATGAAGCTAGTTAGGTACATATTGGTTGATATTCTTTGAGTGGTGTTACAGTTTGTTGTTTTTTGGTTTTTTTTTTAAATTCCTGCCAACTTTCAGTAAAGGACGATCAAGAACTAGTGGAATATTGGAGAACTAGGGCATGCAAGTAAGAATTGCCACCAAAGCAATTTCAATATTTCTGTTGTAGCTTCAGTTTTATTTTCCCCCATTCAAGCACTACTTGCAGTTTTAATTCTATCTTGCGATGTGTATAAATAGGAATTAATGTGGCATTGGTGTAATCTCTATTTGCATCTTAATTTTCCCCCTGGCTCTTGTTTGCATAGCTAAATTTCTGCCTTGCTTGTCGTCTGATTTCACTATTTTATCAGTATTGAGGAGAGTATATGCTAGCAGTGGAGAATGTGCCCATTAACATGAGTTGTTGGAAATCACCTTCTGTTCCTGACAAATCTTAGTCTTTGCATAGCTGAAACTTGTTCTTCATTCAAGGATTTGGCTTTTGTTGCATCGAGAAATAGTTTGTTGGTTTTTTTTTTTTTTTAAGTGCGGTCTGTTTTTTGAAAAATCCTTACACTTTCTGTAATTTTAACTGTTAGTCCTCTGTCATGTTTCAGGTTTGAGTTTGCCTAACAATTTAATTGTTTCAGATTCGTCTCCAGAATTGTGAAGGAGTTCTCTAGGTTCCAGTTACTAAACTAATTATATGCCAACCCCCAGGGTTTCACTATTACTTGATTTTTCTAACACGCTACAGGAATAAGGACTTATTCACACCTTACCACATGTTGTAGTATTTATTAGACACATTTTTAAGGTGGCGACATTTTTTTCATCAATGGGAAAAGATAGTTAAGAAGTGGAAGACTCAAAGAAGGGTAGTGGCTCCTATAGGTAGGAGACGTTCTTAGACGAGTAAAAGCTGTCAAGGCTGGGGACTGCAGTGTTATTGTCGTGCTCCAGCATTACTTGCCTTGCTGCAAGTGCTGTACACGTGCAGCCAAGGGGCACCTGAACAGTTTTCCCTGGTGCTGCTCTAAATTTTGATTGAGGTTTATGCTCTTCCAGTAAAAAAGGCATTCACTGAGACTGAGGATTCAGCACAAACACGAAGCCTTCCCTACCAATCTGAAAAAGTATGTTTTGTATGTGTAATGGTGGCTGCAGGAAAAGGAGCAAAATGCCATTACATTGTGTGGACACTTGGCATATAAGCACTTCAGCCTCACCGAAGAAGGGAGGCTGGCTGGTTTGGCTTAACCTACAGTCTCGACCATGACAGCTGTAAATTGGGGTGATGAACTGGAGCTGAGTCACTACCAGATGTCTTTGTGTTGCTATTCCCTGGGTGACAATGGCATGCAAGTGGTGTGGAAGGATTCTTTCTTACTTACTCTAGAGTTTTGTGATGGGATAATGTTGATTTTTTTTTTTTTTTTTTTAATAAATTGTCCTTTTAGGCATGATAATTGAATAAATGATGTCTGTAGTTGTTTCCATAAATTTGCCTGGTGGAGACTTGGTCTGTGCTTGCAATTATTTTAAACCTTGGCATAACTTCTACTGATTTTCAAAACAAAACAGGATGTGAAATATCCACAGATAATTTCAGAAATCTTTCATTACACACCTGTGTTTATACCTGACTTCATAGGTTTGAAATGCAGATTCTAGTGTTACATACTTCAGTGTAGCTCATATTTTGCTGCTTAACCTTCTTTTGATCAATGAATGGTCTAATCTTACAATATTAATACTAAAATATATTGATTGTTGCATTGCAAAATTGTATCCATAAGGTTTTCTGCCCTTCTGTCTGTTACCCTCATCCTGCCTGCCAGCTTTATGAAGATGAGCTTTCCACCTGAGGCTCAAGAAGGCAGGACCTATTTTCCTTCCCACCACAGCAGCAAGAGAATACATGGGTGGCAGTGCTGCTCACTGTTCGTGCTGGTCAGCTAAGGAGATGCATGTTCACTAGATTGTCTTGATGACTGTTTTTCCAGTGAAGTTTCATTTAAATACGAACAAAACTTACTTCTTTATGAAGAAGTTACTCATCTACTATAATACAATTCCATATGGCAGAGCATAGCTACTGTGATAGTGTGGGTTTATTTATATTTTGTATAACCAATTCAAATATTTTGACTTTAGCCTTAAGCATCTTCATGTTTGAGAAATTGGGATAACAGCTTCTCTGAACAGTTCAAGAAAAAGTTGATGCTAATTTGGTAGCAAGAAAATTACAGTTATAGAGTATCCACCTTAAAGTATTTGTAAGCATAGGAAGCTGCAGGTAGGCTATGCTTTTGTCAATTTGTATGGGTACTGCTTGAGATTTTTTTTATTTTTTTTTTTTTTCTTTAGCTAAAAGGCCATAGATATGTTGTACTATCCATTCTCTCTCTGTTAGTCCTCTGGAGAGAGAAATTTGATTGCATATTTTATTAAAATACTGCAGATGAGTATAAGTTGAAATGAAAGTTTACATTAGGTCAAAATGAATTATTAAAACAGGCACCTTATACTTGGAATTAAAGGGAAAAAAAATCTGAAAGCAGATGTGTTACTTGGTCCTTCAGTAAACACTGACACAAGTTTCTTCCCTTGGCTTATGCAGATCTGTTATTTTACTGCCTCTACGATGAAAACGTTACTTTGTTAGAGTGCATCTGTAATAGCAGGCTAAGCAAACCTGGGCATTTTACTGCACTACTGCACTGTAAGATTGGAAGTTTTACTCAGATTCGACCAATCATGAAATTTTACAATATTACCAGATGTTCTGACCTTTGTCTTTAAACTGTTCAGCAGGTTATCTGATTTGTCAACCAAGGGCAAATTGCCTTAACCACATTCTTAGTGAAAAATCCTTGTTAAAGAAGCACAGTGCTTTGCAGGGGAAGAGTTCCCCTTGGCTTAACAGATTCTGTCCCTTTTGCAGTTATGCTGCCTATGGATCCTCTTCTTTGAGGAGAATGGGTCAGGTGGGGCACAGTAATATTTAAGTCTGGGTAGTCAGTGTTGGGAACAGAAGTGTCCTCCTCAAGAGTTTTATTCAGGAAGTATTTTATCTTTCTATGTATTTTGTGAGAATTAGGAAAAAATAGATGATTTGTTTCTTCACTCATATATATAACAAATGAAAGTGGTAATACTGTAAAAGAGTACTATTTTGTTAGTCTCATATTAGATGGAGGGTGGAAATAGAGACCTATTTATTTTTACTTGGCTTCCCAAATAGCCTCCATTTTCTAAGATGTTGTTATGCTTATCTCTATTGCATGTCAGCTGCTTGTAATTTCCCCAAGCAACAAGAGCAGCAGAACAAAATTGGTATGTGGTGGAACTTTTATAACGACTTCATCATTTCTCAAAATCACTGTATTACGTGAGTGATAGCAGCCAATCTGTGTCACTCTTTCACTTTGTTAGGGTTGTAGACAGTAACTGAGGCTTTCAAGGTGTAATAGAAGGCTTAGGAAAATGGTGCTGCACTTGGTCACTTCCTTCACGTGAGAAGGTAGGGCTTTTCACAACTACAGAAGCCGTCCTTTTTAAAGAAACACAAATGGATTTCAGTTTTGTATAAAAACTAGTGGCGTCAACACCTCTACCCTTCACCCTTGCGTTTTCTAGGGAAAACTTTTTGACTGTCCCTGGTCAGGGACTAATTGGATTCTGCAAGAATTGACATCTTTTCTCTCCTCTATGGTTTTTGTCAGCCTTTTGGAGAGCTGTCAGCCCTTGTCAGGGCTCTTTGGAACATATCTGTGAAATGGCTTCAGATGCCTAATTTGGTTTTGACTTACACTGGCAGTTGGTAGTTCAGCTCTTGCGAGGGGAAGATAGAAAGATCTACAAAGTGCATGGAAGGAGAAAAGCAGCTTGCTGCACCATCCTTTACAGATAAATTCTGCTGGCATAGGGTGCTGTCAAAAGCATAGTATCACCTAAAAAACGTGCATCTATTTTCTTTGTTAATGGTATGTTACTTGCTACAATAACAGCTGAATGAGTTTTACTTGAAAGCTTTGTTTAGTGTTCTTTAATATGAAAGAATGTTGTACTGTATTTACCAGACTTCCTTCCTGAATGATAGCTTAAGATCAGAAAGTTTTCTTGTGATGGGAAATAATAAAAATGTGGCTTGTTTGGTTTTTGTCTTTTTTTAAATGTATTTGTAGAAGGCTTTTTTATCATCTGTCAAGTGATTAAATTAAGAATATTTGCTACTTGTTGAGGTACAGATCTTCATTTTTAAAAAATTTAAATTCTGGATTGGCCAGGTATCGAAGTTAATGTTGGTGAAGTGATTATGTGCTTCTAGTATATGTTGATTGATCAGAAGTTAAGGTGTTAGGATAAGCATAATGCCTTCTCATTTGTATCTTTTTCCTGTGCATTTACAGATTTTCCAGGTTACAGTATTTTGTATTATACTCTTGCACCTGCTTAATAAAGGATTTATTACCATAGTCATTGGCTATCATGCAACTATCAGGCCTTTGTATTATGTCATCTTCTCATATTGGACTCTCTTGATTATAACTTTTAAAGATTATTACTTTTTTACCTCTGAATTCTGCACATATGGTTACGAGAGGAAACAATCATCTGTTAGCGATTCTTTTGAAATCGGCAGCCATTCTTTCAAATGGTGAAGTGATGTCTTCATTAGTCCCCACAGAGCAAGAAACAATAAATCTATGTTTAGATGTGCAGTAAATGAACTTCCCAGACCAGGAGGTTGAAACTTTCCTACTGTAACCTTCAATGTTACAGAGTCGGGGTTGCTTTTGTTGTTGCATTAGGTATTTTGGGGGGATGGTTTTTTCCGTTGATTTGTTTTTAGATTTTAACCGAGATTTTAATGCTTAAGATGACTTTTAAATCTGCTGGGCTTTCAAACTTTGTTTGTAAACTATTGAGATGTATTAGGTTCTTTTATGGCTTCAGTATTTCCATGTCTTTTTACAGGACCCCAGCTGAATGCACAGCTAGAAGGTTGGCTTTCTCAAGTACAGTCCACGAAAAGACCTGCAAGAGCCATTATTGCACCGTAAGTATATCTAATACTTGATTGGTTAAATGTTTTGGGTTTTTTTCTGAGTGATGGTGAAAACTGGTAAAAGCTAGTATTTAGCTGAAAGGAGTGTTGTGTGGTTTCTAAATAAGTATTTTGTATATAGCATAGAATGGCAGAAATCTTTGCACGTTTGGTGTATGATTAGCTTGCTTTTGTGGATGGACTGCACACATAATATTTTTATGTGATCCAGTAAGATGAGTGAGAGTTCTATTAATGAGTAAAACAACAAAACCTCTCCAATAACAGAAAGAAAACTAGCCCAAAACAAAATAAGCAAAACTTCTGCATCCCTCACACCCCGTCAATGAAATTTAGCAAAGCTTAAAAGCAAGAAGTAATTAAACATTATTCAACTGTCCAAAATGGTTTACATTTGTTATTTTAGTTTGGTTTTGTTTCAGCCATTTGTCCACAACTGAAATAGGGATCATCTGAACCATTTAGGAAGAATTCAGTTTCCTGAAGATAGTTGAGACATGTAATGACAAAATATGTTGGTCATTCCATGTAATTATGAGTTGGAAGGAAACATTAGAAAAAAGCACCTTAACTATGTTTTTCCTGTGCTAATACAGCATTGTCATAATGTTTGAAGTATTGCATAATAGTATTGAGTGTGCAGAAGAAATTGTCCCACATCTGCCTTAGTCTTTCTTGCTGGAATGTCAGGAAAGAGATGCTTCACCTACAGATTATGTAGTTTGGTTCTTTACCCAGAATTCCTGGAGGGCTTCCTGTGATCTCACCACGTATTTTTGTTAATCTTGCCCTTTTTTTGCCACCTGTGAAGTGGAACATGTCTAATATTTTTGTGGAAGATGGAAGAAGCCTGTAGCAGAGGGAACATTTCAGCAGACTCTTTTGACATTGTCTAATAACATACCTTGCTCATTTGTGAGGTCTTGGTCTCCTGTTTCTCCCCTTAGTATATACATTAATAGCTTTCTGAACTCTTTGGAATAATTAGGGTGATGTTGAAGTAAAATCCTGAGGTCGTTGTGAAGGTAATTTGCTCCAGGTATCAGTCTATGGATGAATATAGATGTATCTGAGCATACATACGTATAAATACATGTAAAATCCTTCAGTGCTTTCAATGGGAACTTGTATCTTCAAACATCCTCTATACCTCAGGTCTTGCAGCATGCATCATTCTCAGTGTCATTGTGTAAAGCTGTGGTGTGGGCATACTGCTGAACAAATGGCCAGGAGCCATTTTCTGCCACTTGACCTGGGACTCCAGGAATGAATGTTCTCTGAAACTAATGCTTTTAGCAGTGTAAAGTGAATTTTCTCCTGTTTTAATGGTCTTGAAGAGAAAGGGCCTTCAGATTTGAAGGCAATATTTGAAACAACTAGTAAAAATATTTATCAATTGTTTTGGAGCACACACAGAAAGAAGAGGTTGAGAAAGGACCAGGCCAGACTGATAGGAAATGGGCTCATCACCTGCAGAAAAAGCTAGCATGCTGCCTTGCACTCCTTTCCATGTGTTCATTCTGTCCCTAAGTTATTCTTCAATGACAGAGCATTTTTATTCTCACTTTATCTGCTGTGACATGTAGTTCTCTCTCTGCCAAGACTTCTCTAGTGCCATTATATTCAGTTATGGATTGTGGTTAGAAGAGCTTTCTCCAGGAGTTTGCCACTCCCTTGTTCCCTGGCTACACTGTTAGCATTATCATGAGCTTCTGATAACAGCAATTGTGCAGTCTGCATACATCCTTTACAGATAAGAGAAGATCCTCTGATCTGGGGGTTTCCTGACAATTCAGTGGTCACTGATAGTTTTTAACTGGTCAGTAAATGGTCATTTCCAGTTCTTCAACAAATATGTCTTATGTAATCAATACTGCAGCAGTGCTTTCCTGCTCTTTCAGGAGTTTTGGATCACTCTTAAAATTTCTAGTTCACTGGGGACAAAAAAATAAATCCTGAGAGATTTACACTGAATATCAACATATTTAAGATGTTAAGCAATATTTAAATCTTTGGTTTGCAGCCATGCAGGATATACCTATTGTGGATCTTGTGCAGCCCATGCTTACAAACAAGTGGACCCCAATATCACGTGAGTATTGCAGCTTTCTTTATAAAGCCTAAGACCCTGAGATTGCAATTCTCTAAGTGGAATGTTCTTGTTACATTCTTACATCTTGAAGTATTCATATTTTAATTTTGTGTTCTCTTTAGCCTTCTATGCATCACTTCTGTTTTAACGTCATAAATGTTCAAATAGGATGTTAGAAAAGGGGAAGAAAAAGGATTATTGCTAAAATAATGGGTAACTAACTTTTTTACAAGGGAGAGATTAAAGATGGCTGGAGTTTTACTGATGCCACTGCTTTCATAGAAGCCCAAGTTAGTTTTGTTTGGTTTTTTAGATGTTTGTTTGTTTGTTTATGTTATTGTTGGGAGGTTTTGTTTGTTTTATTAAGTCTATTAAAATACTTCACCATGATTCTACATCGGCTTTTTAGTGCAGGTTTATGGGTTGAATACTGCCAGGATTCTCTTCTGCTGTGACAGCAGTGACCAGTGTGTTTATATAATATGTGAAGTCAGTGAAAATTAATTGTCCCAATCTTTTTAAATGGACTTTTCTTTTTTTATAATTTGTTAGAAACAAAAATTAAAAAAAAACCCCAACATGTGTAGCCTGTGCCTGCCTCTGAAAATATGAATCCAGTTATTTTTGGGTAAAGGAATGTAATTCTTGTTACATTCTGCTGACTGCAACTTTTTTTTAAATGACAAAAATATAAAAGAAGATCTCTGGTATTTACTCAAAGTATATATTTTGCAATGCTAAATAAAAACTGGCTAGGCTTACTAGTTGTTTATAAGATAACAGACTGTAATACTCTTCAAAGGCAATGGTTTTAGTTCTTTCTAAACTATTACAAATGATGTGAAAATGGTATGACAGATAGCTAGTTTCTCTAAAATTTCTGGAACAAGCTGCGTTCCCAAGGTTCACTGATAAGGAATTGAGTGAACTTGCTGGATCATTTGATTTTTACTGCATGGGATGTTTAGAATTCATCTTTGAGCTAAACTATTGCATATTTGGATATTTGTTTTTATTAGCTTTGCAGGAAGTTTGTGTTTTAGTATATCTTGTTATAGCACTCCTTGTGTAAGTGATTAAAAAAAAATCGCTCAGAGCTGTACATGTCTCCCACCCCTTTAATTCAGTGCCAGAAACAAGATGATATAATCCTGAATCTGAAAAGCTGAATTGCCTATGTTTTTTTCTTTTTTCATGTTAGTCTTGTGGCAGGAGACCCTTAACATCTAATCAAGGGCCAGGAACTGAGGACTTGATGAAATAAAGGTGTCATGGTGACGTTTAAAGGTTGCAGTATGAGCTAAAGCTGTGAATGTGCAGGTCCCAGTCTCTGTTGATGCAACAGCAAAAAAAAAACCATATAACAACATAAACCTAGCATTTGAGAAGGACTTAAATTTTAATTTAGTGAAACCTAAGTAAGACTAATCAAGTAAATAAGTGAAAAACTCTGAGTAGATGATAAAGTAATAATTATTTGGTCGTGTATATATTGAAGGTGGTGAGTAGCTGAAGGTTGTGTTGATTCAAGGAGAGAATTCAAAAATCTAAGTGGCTGCAATGCATCGTTCAGCCTCCAAATGAGTGAAGTCAGAAAAGTTTTTAACTGATGAGTGCCCTCTGATATATAACCTGCTTAAGAGATTTAAGGCTAGAGCATTATTGAATGGATCTCATGATAATTCCTGAGATACCAAAAAAGGTTGGGCCATGGATTGATGTGGGGTCTTACTGACAACAGAGTAAAACTATTGTAGCCATGAGAAAGTATTACTTTTTATGCTTTTGTTAAACTTGTTACTCCACGCTGGGTTGCTGTACAATTGCAGTTGTCTAAATTGTGGCCTTCTGTGTTAATTATTGTAGCCGAAAAATTTTCATTCTTGGGCCTTCCCATCACGTGCCCCTCTCCCGATGTGCACTTTCCAGTGTGGACATTTACAGAACACCTCTGTATGATCTTCGAATTGACCAAAAGAGTAAGTGCATTGTAAAGCTTGGACTTCACTGAGGCTTGAGTATTGACTGTGGTGCTACAGTGCTGAGGACGTTCTTCTTGTTGGGCACTTCCTTGCTGTAAGTGGCATACAAGTGCAAATCTGGTTCCAGTGCAACAAAACTAACTTCTGAGTGATCCTGGTTGTTTTAGACATGGTCACACTATAACAGTAGTGTCTCTCTTCCTTCTGGCAAGAATTCTACATTTTTGCTTATCTTTTCAATTTTGAGTGTGTGCTTCAGGGTTTTAAAACTAAAAAAGTGTTACGTCAAATAATAACTCGCTAAACATCATCTCCATGTGAAGTGTTCTGGCTGGAAAGTAAATTTGAGTTTGATTTCTGATCAAGGAATAACAGAAACCAAAAACTGCTTTTGTTTGGATTGCATGTGACTCTTTGACTTGCCAACTTACAAACTTAGTCTGTGAAATGCCAGCCTTTTGAACTAAGTGCAATGAAGATAAATTTGATATTTTGGCTTTTATGTATTTTGAGGTATACTTAAGTGATACAGTGTCTTCATCAGAGCAGCTAATTAGCACATATGTTGCGTTTCATTGTAACTGATTAAGCAAGCTAATTCAGGCTTTCTGTATAGTGCCTGCAGAAATTTCCTTGGGTAAGAAATGTTTTGCTTTCTGTACAACTCCTTTATGGAGTTGAGAAGGAAGCACAGCCCTACATCAAATCCTTCATCCAGTGGAGAATTATCAAAATGTGGAGATAAGTCTGTATACTCTCAAGTATGCTTGAGAGTAGGAAAGATAATTTACAGATGTAGATTAAATAATCAGTTGTGGCTGTTTCTAGATTCCACGATTCAGTCAATAATGAATTCAGTTACAGAGTAACAAATCGAGCAATAGCTCATCTGATGAATTGTTGGTTTTTTTTAAACATATAATGGGCAGTTTACGAAAATTAAAATTCACTGACTGGGCAAATGCATGTGTATTTTCAAATGTGTTTTATTTGTGTAATTAAATTTTGTATCCTAACTGCAAGTCTTATTCACTATACTAATAAGGTCACTGATTTAACACATTTTCTAAACTGAATCAATTATGTTTATATTTTAATGACTTGAGCACAATTTTAGTTCTGAATTTATTTAGAAACAAATGGCTTATGATGATAGCCCTTGGAGGCAGATAATTTTTTATAGCAGATATGTTCTGATAAAGGTAGCTTGCTTTTTGCACTTGAAGCAGTTTTCAAAAATAAGCCAAAAAAGTGGTAAAAACTGATCTTAATTTCATTTCAGTTTATGGAGAATTGTGGAAGACTGGAATGTTTGAGCGCATGTCCCTACAGACAGATGAAGATGAACACAGTATTGAAATGCATTTGCCTTATACTGCTAAAGCCATGGAAAGGTACTAGGGCTAATTACTTCTGCAAGAATGTGCATTAAATGGTTGAGCTGCTGTGAAGTGCAGTAGGAAATAATAATACATTTAATGGCATAGATGACCTTATGGTGTATATAATGCTTGGATTCCCCTAACCCCCAATAAAAATTTTGATAAGGAGAGGGTCAGAGACTAGGATAAACTGCTGTAATTGCAACTGTGAGCAAACACCTAAATGATGAAGTTATAGCACCTCTTATAAACAGGTTGACTTAACAGAGTAAATATTAGATATGCTTTCCTGAACTTTTTTCAATAGCTGTTTTTTTTTTTTCCCCCCCACTTTTCAAGGCATCTCTGAAAGAAGTTCAAATAGCTTTGTGGGGGATTTTAAGTTTGTTTGGAGCCTTAATACTGATTTTGAAATCAGGGGTGTGTTTGTAGCTGCTGTTTCAGGTGTTTAAGTAAAAATTGTCAATCTGTGTTGGGGTTTCTTCCCCATCTGTTTTTTTTTTTTTTTTTTTTTAAATTTCCATTGTGTTTTGAATTTTTCCTACAGTTCTAGTATATACCTGAGTACTGTCTTGAGCATTTTCATATACGTTTCATATACTTTGGTGAATTACCAAACATGCAGCATCTATACAGGGAAAACTTAATTCTTATTTCATTGCGGATTTCACTATGTCTTTTCTTTTTGTTTGCTTGGTATTTTTTACTTGGCAGCTGAGAGAAATATTGGTTTTTGGGGGTGTATGTTTTCTAAAATTGAAGTACTTTGAGGTTCTAAAACAACATCCTAGTATAACCTTACCAAATTACTACCCTCAAATCAATAGCAACCTTTTAAAACATGCTGCAGTTTCAGTTAGCAAGCCCTGAAAAATCTTCACATGTTACTTGAATTACAACCTTTTTTCTTTTGCTTATAAGCCATAAGGATGAGTTTACTATTATTCCTGTGTTGGTCGGAGCACTGAGTGAGTCAAAAGAGCAGGAATTTGGAAAACTCTTCAGTAAATACCTAGCTGATCCTAGTAATCTCTTTGTGGTTTCTTCTGACTTTTGCCATTGGGGTAAGTTTCATATCTCATTATAAGAGTTTATTGAATATTTTGTAGCTATTTTCAAATAATGTATTTTATTAAACATTGAACATTTTAACTTCTGGTAAATTTATTTTTGCAACTTAAATGCCTTCATGAAGTTAAAAAGTCTTTAAAATCTGTAATAATAGGTAAAAAATATTCATGTGGTAATGTGTTTTCAGTGTAGTGGAGGAAATAAATGGTGGAGGTGCGTGGATTTATATATATCTCTTTACTGTTGCAATGAAATAATTGAAGTTGCTTGCTCTTTTTACTCTTCTTTGAAGCACCTCAAAACAACTTTCAAAACTAATTAGCTAAAAATTCACTGAGCACAGCCACGTTGATCTGGCAGAAATAAGTTTTGTATGTTTTACTGTTGGATAAGCTAGCAGATGGGTTATTTATGCCAATTCACCAGTGCTACCCCAGTTCATCTTGGTGGCAGAGATATAAAGACTCCAGAAGCCTTGACTTCTGTCCTGCTTTATAATTTTATTTTTCTTTTAAGTGTGATAGTAGCTGGAAAAGAGACTGCTTCAGAAAGATATGTGACACAACAGACCTTCCTTTTTTTCCATTGTCATCTTTGGTCAACTTAATTAAGTGCATGTTTCACTCATCTTTGAATTGTGGAGTAGGTGGAAGTGTATATAAGAATGACTTGGTCCTGTTGTGGCTAATGGCCCATTTAGAACTGCTCATTGAATTATCATGAATTTTTTCTTTTAACCTTCATTTGCTGTGGGTATTGTGCAGGCAGAAATAGCCTGACTCCATGGCTGACTTTGTCAAGAGGGATAGGGAAATGAAATGTTGTTTTACTTCTTAATTTACAGAATTAGATTCTAAGGCAATAAGAGGCAACTAGTGAGTGATACTTTGGTGTCAGTTCTATATAGATTTCTCTTTAGGAATATAGCCACCCATCATCATGTATTTTTTTTACTTTACTTCTGGGCTGCTACTTCATGGTTGCCCTAGAATTTCCTCAATGGACCTAAAAAGTATAAAATAAATGAAGATTACTACTTAAGTATTATACTTTCAAATATTTAGTAAGTATTAGGGAGTGGTTTAGCTACAATTTTTCCCTTTTTTATTTTATACATGATTTTTGTTTCAAGGTCAGAGGTTCCGTTACAGTTACTATGATGAATCCCAAGGAGAAATTTATAGATCCATTGAGCACCTAGATAAAATGGTAAGTTTTCAGATTTGGTGGAACTAACTAACAAATTTCTCCTGTACATTCCATTTCTTTGAGCACTTGAGAAGTTTCTCTAACAAGATATTATAGATCAGCTATTTTATTGAATGTATAATTTTCCTTTGTTTCCACAATAAGAATTTAGCTGCTGCCTTTAGCTAGTATTCTCCCTTTTACTGACTGCATAAAATTATATTGCGAGTATAAACTAGTAAGCATAATTAACGAGAATAAATGCATGTTCACCTACCTAAAATGCCCTGATGTAACGTGACTTCTGTCCACATACCCTCTTATGTTTTTGAAAATCAATAAAAATTATGTATGGAGAATTGTAATAGTTCCAGCTTGGTAGCTGTGATACCTGCATATAGAAACAGCATTGTGATCATGCAAAGGTTTCAGCAACATCCATTTGGAGGAGGAAAGGCTGTAGGGCATTGCACTGGTCAGGAAAATGAAAGCCAGTGTTTCCTTGGGAGTAGCCTTCCCCCTACTCCTTACTCTGTAGTAGGCAGTAGGGGAAAAGCAGTAGACCCTACTTCATTTTAGGTTTGGCCAAAGACTGAAAGGAATGCTAAATACATATAGGTCCAATGCCAATTATGTTGCATTTTTTTTGCAGTCACAGGAACTAAGGAGTTATTTTTAAAATAAAAGCCCCCAACAACTTAATGTTGAACACTAAAAGCACAGAATAGAAGTAACTCTTCTGGAAATACATAACATTAAAATTTGTTTTACAACTGTTTGCATAATTTATGTAACTTCTGTAGGATCTGTTGGAAGAGAGAGCTGTTCTTATTCATGGCGTGTTCATTTTTTCCATGTCTTGAAGGAATAAATCCCATCTGCTGGAGAGATCTCTAGGCTTTCTTGCTTTGTGTATACATATTAACCTCTTTCTTTCTACTATTAATTGCTGGAATAGAGATAATAACAGTAAATAACTTGCCTTCATTCTGTTTATCCCATTTTTAATAATTCTTGTAGCCAGTTGAGAGGTTTATCTATCAAGAAAAGTGTTTTTCTACAGAATCCCAGAATCAGTAGCCTTGAGTGTTTTTGCAGGAGAGCAGATTATAGTGCATTAGCAAACATTAGTTTCCCCTTGTTAATTTCTGTGGTGAAAGCTTGAAGAAAATCTGGACTTTGGCATTTAATTACTTTTAGGGAATATATTGCTGCACCAGCTCTTACTTTTGGTAGTTGTTAAGCTAAATAGAAGTGACACTTTTTGTAACATGGAAAATCATGTCTACTGTTTAATAACTATGAAAATGCTTTTTCAATCTTTAGTTTAACTAGAAAACTAAACAAGCTGTATAGCAGCATACTGTGGTTATTTTTTGCTTGTTTATATCATGTCATATCTGAACACATGACTCCATATTCAGATGCTGTATGGAGGAGGTTTTGCTTTGGAGGATTTTCAGAGATATCTTGTTAGTGATATCACAAATATCTCCCTGTCACATTTTTCCAGTTTTTGGAAGTTTGTTCAATTTTATGTGCCACTTGGCTACTTCTTGTTTCCTTAGATAAGTATTGGATTTTTTTCATGTGATTTGACATTCTAAACAAACTTGTACTGTTGTAACCAGTAGGCCTCTACACAGACAAAACAGCATTAAGATAGAGACAAAACTGTACTAAAACTGGCTTAATTCTATTGGCCCTAATTTGGGAAGCAGTCAGCTGAGCACTTTGTAAGCAGGAAGGTATTCTGGGGCAAGATGAAATCAATTTTCCTTAGAAATGCCTTTGTGGGAGCATGATGGCCTTTTCCTTAATTGGACTAGACCTTACATATAGATGCATTTTCTCACCTAGTGCATAAAAACTGCTGAACACTTTGGGCCTTGAAGTTTAGAGCCATTAGTCCCCAGCATAAAACAAATACAGAATACTAAATATTGCTGGGCAGACATCAGTTTCTCCCTGGTAATTGTTGATCTGACGACTGTCACCACAGCACACTTTGTGATGTAATGGCAGAAGGAGGGAATAGCCTTGTGCTTAGAAGGGAAACTTAGGGGAGAATCCTCAAATGAAGAGTTAAAACTGAGCAGCTTATGTGCAATAGTTTGTATATCATAACCTGAAACACACCATGTTTTTACATAGAAGTAGAAAAAGTATTTTCTAAGACATTGCTGAAGAGCGATTGTTTTTGATTGACTAGCCAGAAAATGCAGACTACTCACTTCAATCTTCACTGCCACATTGCTCATTTTATATGAGCATATATTTGGTATGGGATACTTTATGCCTCACTTGAGTCAATGGGAGGATTGTGTTACCCTGAATGCTGATGGGGGAAAATGCAGGCACTGAAGAGTGCTGTGCAGGAATAGCCAGGAAAAATGCTCAGCACATTCATGCTTCTCAGGTGCCTCTAATGATCTGCTGAATTCTGGTGGCTGCTGCAGTGCTGCTGCAGTGTGCAGGACCTTCCACAGTGCTCCAGCCTGGGAAGGCTTCTTAGGCTGGTCATAAAATAAGATTGAGTCTCTGCCTGGATGCCCAGATCCCTGTTCTCCTGTCTGTGCCCAGACAGTAGCTTTCCTGGTGGTTATTTGTTGTGTAGTCTGAGTGATTCATACATGCAAATATAGTTGGGCTGGATAGTACTAAGGCCAAGTTTGTTTCCACTACCATTAGAGTACTATTAGTTTAGACCTTTAAGTGTGAAGAAATAGCTGAAATAACTGGTAACAAATTTTTAACATGACCAGTCAAAGCATTATTGGCATATATATAAAATGAGCCTATGTTGGAGGGCATTTTTGTTTGTTTTGGGATATGTGCGTGGGGTGATTATTTTTAAAGTTTTTTTTGTAGGCTTGTAGATACATTTTAAAATGTCATCCCTTAATAGTAACTTTTTAATCATGTTAAGTGCACTGTGCTAGGATATTGTAGATGCCATTAGGTGTATCTGGGTAACTGAGGTATACAGTTTCTGTGTGATGCCATAATGACCATGTGATAAACCGTGGAACTGTGCTTACAGTTTTATCATATGGGTTTTATGTGTTTTAACTCTGTTCTAAGCTATACCTGGCTGAGTTGTTCTGAGTATTGAAACTTTTTAGGTTCATACCTCTGCTTTTTACAAAACTCAACCTGGCAAAAATGTTTCCTTTGTTCCTCAACACCATTTTAGACTGAAAAACAAGCTTGATAGTCTTTGCTCCTCTGCCACAATGATTTTTAAATCCAGAAGACTGAAAAATTCTGTACAACCTAATGCTTATAGGACATCTGTTCATACCAATTTCCTATAGATTTCTCCAATCTCTGATGTATGGAACTCTTAGCATTTTCTGGGATGAACTGCATAGCTGTAAATGTTTTGCAGTGCTGAACTGTACATTGAAATAAGCTTACTAGGCATTCTCATAAATCCATGTCCATTCATTTGAGACAAATGCTCAAATGCCTCTGCCCAGTATGTTCCAGTGACTGTAAAATGAGTCTCTTAATTGAGCAGCCATTTTCATTTTTTTCAAAGGTCATGAAAAGGTTTTAGAAACAGATAAACTATATTCTCATGAACTGCTCAATATCTGAGTAAGTGCCTTATGCATCTTTAGTTTCTCTTGAGTATGTAGTCATGTTTAGTTCTTCTTTCTTTAACTGTGTATTGACATGTATAATCTAGAAGTAAATGGATGGTTGAAAGATATGCTTTGGAAGTCTTGGAAATGCAACGGTATCTATGTCATCACTACTAGTTAAAGAATAGCTACCATTATTTTTTTGGCACTTATTTAGACTGTGTAGGTCTGGAGTGATTAACAGCTGTAATTACTGATGGGGGGTCCAAACACCCTCTCCATGACTCCATAAGAACTGAGCTCTTACCACCAATTGGCCAGTTTAGCTTGGTTTTGTTTTTCCATAATACGTATTTCTTTATTAATTCATCTTATGTCTGTTTCTAAAAACTACTCAAGGCAGTGATTATCGTTGCTGTTTTATAATTCTCCCAGCTCTCCTGGGAATCTTCTGCTCCTCCATTGTAAGCCGTGATCCAGCCTGTATAATTAGCAGATATCTGCCAGATCAGCCAATACCCTTGCAGAGTGTTCTGGAGATTTCACTCTTGAGGTGGAGACTTCAGACTGACTGCTTCCTGCATTGTGGCTTATCTATCTATCACCCAGAAGTAGGGAAAGAGCTGGCACAAACGGAGAATTCTTAGAAGAAATTATCTTCCTTTCTGGTATCAATCTCTAGTTATTCCCATGCAGAGTATGTTTTTTCTAGTCTCTAAGGAAGAACTTACTGTTTCACCAACAGAAGCAGCATAACTGTATTTTATTGAGTTAGTGAGTGTCTGGAGCTCATTTCCCTGGTGAAGGGAATTAATTTTCAGAGGAAGGAGAAGATAATACAGGCAAAAGAGCAAACCTATGATGAAACAGAGACAATAATTGATTTAGACTTGTTTTTAAACTACTTTCACGATGTTTGATTTGCTTTATGGGATGGGGTAAGAGTAGGCTGTATCCAGAGTTGTAAGATTCTTTTTGCTTTTAAGAATGCAAATGTTTGTATATGTGGAAGGTTTTGTTTCCCACACACATGCTGTTGTTCTTAGCATGACTCCATGGGATCATGGGTCTTGCCCTTAATGGAGGAAAGGGTGGCTGTCTCATGTAAAGTGGAAGTAACATCATCTGGTTCTTACATTTCTGTTGTGTACCAACTTGATGGTGCTTTAGAGATTTTCTGGATCTGATTTTTATGCTCCAGGCAAATGGCCAGGCCATTCCCTGGCCATTCAACTACCTTGCATGCCTGATGTGTCTGGGATATATCTTTCTTGTTAGGCGTGTGAATTGCATGTGTATAGTGTTGATTTTATCTAGGATTTTTGGACACCCAGAAGTCCCAGAGAAGTGCTTGGCCCTGAACTTTGTTACCAGGGAGAGCAGATGGAGGCACAATTTCTTCCTGCTTTGCCCTTTTAGTAAATGTCTGGTTATAGCTGTACCAAATCTTACAGAAGTAGGGCACTCTTGGTGACGATCAATTAGTCTGCCGGATGATGTTTTTTAACATGAACTTCACTGGTATTTGCAAAGATAACTTCACAGATCTGTGGATTATTAACAACTTTGGAAGAGCTCCTGCACTTCTAGTTTGGCAAGAAATGGAAACAAGATGACTACAAGCTAGAGCTCACATGTTAAGATTCCCTTGATATCCTTGGTACAAAGTAGAGGGTTTTGCCTCCTGCTCTGTTGTAACAAATAGATGATGTATAAACACCTGCTTGTGAATGTGTGATGTAATTATTGCTATCAATTCTTTTTCAGGGTATGAGCATTATAGAGCAGCTAGATCCTGTATCTTTTAGCAATTACTTGAAGAAATACCATAACACAATATGTGGAAGACATCCTATTGGAGTGCTATTAAATGTAAGTAACCTTTGATTTGTTGAAGAATGTAACTTCTGGAAAAAATACTTGTATTTGTAAAACACAATATTGCTGCAGAATTCCTTAATTCTGAAATATCAGGCCTTGAATTAATTTTTTTAAGTGTTCTCAATTTGGTCTTTGATTTTTGTGTCTTGCATTTAGACAAATATAAGCTCTTGAAAGGGCTGAGGGTTTTCAGTTCCCTAAGGGAGATGAGATACCACAATCCTTTTTGAATTTCAGTGAAATGCAATAATTCACTTTCTCGTGGCCCTAAATAAATGAACAAATAAATCCATGTCCCTGAAGAAGCATGTACTTACTCTTTTGAATCAGTACTTATGAACTGTGTATTTATTTTCTGTATATTGCTATTAGCTAGCTATTGTGAGTGCCTTGTGATGTCTGGCAGTGTTTTTGAGTTTTGCAAATATGGTGAGAGATGACCTCTATAAGTACTAGTGCAGAGCACCATTAACACACAAATTAACAGCAATTAGAATTCAGATTACTTTCTGGTTACCATATTCTGCATTGGTGATGCAGCGCAAACATAAACCTGGCTTAACTTAGTTGTCTAAATTTGGTCACAGTTGCTTTACAGCACTGGTGGAGTGCTTCAGATTGGTCATACTGCTTGAGTGACTCTCACTGTATTTTTACTGTAACTCAAATCTGAAACAGCGAACATGTTAACTTTTTTAAAAGGGAAAACTTAATTCACTGGGAATGTATTCTGAATGGAGAATGTAGAGAGGAACCTTTTGAAGTGGGGCCTGTAAAAGTTTGTATGAACAATATCAATGTTGGGGATGCATGTAGCAAAGTTCAGTACTATGACAACTCCGCAAATATACGCAACTCATGCCCTCAGATAATTATTAGTTTTGCAGTGAATCACAGCTAAATTCTGTTCATTCTCTTTTGCCAATTGTCACACTTTTAATAAATTGTCCTTGTGCCTTCTTTCTCCTTAATGGAAGAGAGAGAATCTGAAAAGTGGTAATAGTGTTAGATGTTTTTTCTGTTGCATCTGTATTTCTGTATAAATTCCCCATGGAACTGAAAGCACTGTTTCTAAAGGGGATAACATGAACGGTTCAGTGTTGCTTTAGAGAACTGCGTGGATGTGCACAGTGCAGTGGGGGAAGCATCAGTGAATGAAACAGCCCAGAAATGGGCTAGGTCCACTAGTTACTGGAGGTGCTTATCTAGTGAGCTTATGAGACATTGTGCAAGGACCTTTGAGATCTAGGAAATGTAATTTCACTGATAACTTTTTTTATGCAGCTCTCTTTTCTCTCCTCAGGCTATCAACGAGCTCCAGAAGAATGGAATGAACATGAGCTTTTCATTTTTGAATTATGCTCAGTCAAGCCAGTGTCGAAACTGGCAAGACAGCTCAGTGAGTTACGCAGCTGGAGCACTTATGGTCCACTGAACTGCTGAATGCTCAGGGATGGCACCTGCACACACTCTGTATACGGGGTCCCAGCCTAGCCCTTACAAAGATACAGTCCCTGGTCTTTGGGTATACTGAAACCTCAAACTAATAGAACTCTGTTCTTTTCTAGTAGGTGTAGTCCTTCCTTAGTTTCAACTCATTTGAGAATGCTTTCTTGTTTAGGACAATGGAAGGAAGACTGGTATCAGAGCTTTTTGTGAGAGTTTTTTTCTTTGGAAAAGATAATGGCTATGAAGGCATGGTGGTAGACCGTCCTTAAAAATACAACATGTAAAGCATTTACCATATCCTAAATTTGCACTCTTTGCAGACCTGTGCACATATACTCAGCTTTCAGAATAGTTTTGCAAGTTGTAAACGGAAAAAGGGGGGAAAAGGGGGTGGAAGCTTTTTAATAAAAGAAAAAAAAGGAAAACAACGCATTTATAAATGATTCTGTATTAGAATATAATAAAACTCCAGTATAGTCAGTTACTACCCGTGATGTACAACAGATATCTTCTATTTTAGTTGCTAATAAAGGGCTACACAAACCAAAATAGTCTGATTTAAACTTATTGCTTTGTGTTCTGTATGTGGCTGCTTGTCATTAACATTCTTTATCCTCAGTTCTTATGCTTGATAATTCAGCCATTCTGTAAAATACTTTAGAATGTATTTTGTATTCAACATCTGTTGACTACATCATTTTCAGATTTTTTTTATCTTAAACCTGCACTATGAGTTCAGCTGTGCAAAAGAATTTGGAAAACTTTTTGTATAGTCTAATCTTTTTTGTTTCACAATCAATCTATGAAGTAGTATCTTTTAGTATATGATACAAATTTGTGTCAGCAATAGACTTTTAGTGATTTTTATGCTCATTTTGATTATTGAAGTGAAATAGACTACGTATTTTTGTTTGGAATCACTAAATATGGCAAACAAACAGTAGCTTGAAAATGCTAATTCTTAGAATATCTATCTGGCATTTGTAGGCCACAGAAGCCATACAGTGCTAATCTTGAGCAATTTTTCCTCAAAGATTATTTGGAAGGGGAAGGAAAGGCTTCTCTTTTTTTCCCCCCATTATTTTTTATTCCTAGACTGTGGGTAAAATTGTTTCATGTTTTCTAAACATCCCATGTCAATAGTTCTTGAATTTTCTTGCAGCCGAAATAATGATGTAATGATTTGAGTTGTCATTCCCAAAGACTTCCTTTTGTTCTAATAAGAAATGCAAAGTAGGATGCATTGGCTCATTATCTAAATGGAGATTAATTCCTTGATATTTCACCTGCTATCAAGAAACCTCCTGGTACATTCAGCTTTTCTAAGTAGCAGAGGGGAATTTCAGAATTCAATTTAGATTATCTCTGAAAGTTGTGGGAATTGCTTCATGCCAAGTCTTAGCTGAAAGCATACCAGACATCTTGTTTATTCCTATTAAAATACCCTATGCTTGCATCACTTCTATTTACCCTATCACACCTGGCCACCATTTTAATAATAGCAGGTGAATGCTCCATTTATAAAATGAACTACTTTGCAGATGTTCAAAATCCATCCCAAATGCCAAACTCCTATGCATGCCTGTTCTTTTAGTTGCCTTACTGCTCGGCCTTGTTCTTGGAAAGTCTCAGCAGCAGACAGGGAAAACAACTTTCAGATTACTGTTGACAGACCAGCAAGAAGGCTATGCAGGTAAAACTGAATTGGTAGCCAGTCTTTGTAAATACTTGTCTGACTGTGCCTTATTAACAAAGTAGTTTGTTCATGAAGTTGTTTTTAAAAATCTTTGGTGAATACAAGTTTAATTAGGGCTTGGGATTCTTTCAGTCTTATGCCAAATGATTAACATCATTATTGAAACATACAGTTAATTGGAACAGTTAAGTATATACTTTCTCCCTAAGGTGAACATAGCAATTAGCTTCTGAATACAAATGCCTAAGTTGCCTCTTAGTTCTATAAATTAGTTTTAATGAAAAAAGCCCATAACTGAAAGAGCTTTGAGGAAATTGGTCAGCCATTTTGCTCAGCATAATGTTATTAAATATTGAAAGCACTTCACATGTAAACTGTACAATGTATTTAAAAATAAAGTTTCTAATTAAAATGGGAATTTCTGTGCCTACTAGTAATAACCAGCAATGACAGTTCAGAAACCCACTCAGAGAGAAATTTAAAGCTTTGTGAAACATGTTTTAACTTAAAAAGCCCTTGCAAAAGCTTTTTTTTTGAAAGCAGGAAATACCTGATTTCAAAGAACTCAAGATTTTTTTTTTTTGTCCTTTTGGTGGGCTTGAAGGAGTTGACTTCAGTTTTTGCTGGTATGTTTGTTTAAGATGCGTGAGGAGGAAAAGCAGAATCTTCTGAAAAATCTTCACTCAAGACTATTAATTCATTATTTTAGCTTTACCACACATTTTGGTCTCATTTAAATATACACTTGTACATAGCATGTTGGGACGGAGTGTCTGGTTTAGACAATACTGAATATTTAAGTCCTGTTCACTTTTCTGAAGGTTTCTTTATGCATAGACTGCCTGAGCTTTTACTGGTCTTTTGGTGCAGGAAATCCAGCCAGGGACATGATTCCCATTTTAAAATTTTGGCATTTTAGAGAAATGTTCACTCTCTGAACATGTTGATTAAAATACTCCTCTGTTTTTCTGTTCTCATGTTCACAAAGGAGCTTTAGGTATTTTGTTTCCCTTAAACACTTCCCTAAAAAAGTCCTTTTCAAGTACTATTTACTGAGTTCCTAGTTTTTCAGTTCAATGTTTTTGACACTGAAGTGGCACAATAGCTCTTCCACTGCTTTGTGTTTAGATCAGCAGAAGTAGGAGAAAGCAGAAGCTGAAATAGCATCATTCTGTGGGGCAGTGAATGGCTCTGTGGACATTGAGAGCCACCACCTGCTTTGAAACCCTTGTGGCAAGGAGTGAGTTGGGTGTAGCTGCTCCAACTCTCAGCCTTTAAAATAAACAAATACAGTGAAACTGTCATTATAACTTAATAAAGATCACTTGAGTGGCTTTGATCCAGTGTTATAATTTAAGCTGGGGTTCTACTGCAGTGCAGCTCTCATTTCTCAGAGCCTTCAGAAATGTTGAGTTTGACTTCACTTTTTTAGACAGCTCTTGCTCTCACTGGTTCCATGTTAGGGGCTTGTTGCTGAGGAGCCTTGCATATTGCTTTAGGCTTTACTTGGGAATTTTGGATTGACATGTCAGGTAGTGAAATGGGGGAAGATGGTGTCTGTTTGACACCTGCACACAGTCTCACAGTACTTCAGCATGTTTCTGTAGCTGTAGGGTTTTTGTGTTTCCTATTTCTAATTTTCCCTTTATTCCCCCAAGAAAAAAAAGCTCTTTTCTGCATCCAAGGAAGCTTGGCTCTGAAATGGTATCAGTTACCATGATTTGCAGTTGCTATTTCCTCAGGCTGTTGTGCTAACTAACATCTGATCCACTCTCAAAAAATTGCTGGAACAATTGTGTTTCTGGAGAAATGTTTGAAATCCCTTTGTCTTCCTACATGAGTGGCAAAACGTCCTGAAAGTTAGTCTTGAAAAGATTTTTAGTGTGACCAAGTACGAATTTGGGGGCTCAGTGTAGTGCATGTCAAAGCTGTGAAATATTTTGGGTTGGAACCCACAGTGTAGCCAGATGGCCTTTTCAATAGGTGGTTGCAAAACATGACTTGGAATAGTCTGTAGGGGTGAAATTACTTTATTCTCTCAGTAATGTACAATCTATTGTCTCTAAAGTTCGTTTTATTTCATTTTTTTCTTATTTGATTTTTGCCTAATTCTGAAAACAATTTCTCTACAGACAACTTCCAGATACCTGATGTCATTTGGGGGTTGTCTTATGCCACGATTAGCTGAAAACTCAGTGTTTGTTTCTTCATGTCTTTTCTGGTGCCTATTTAGCATGTGCATTCCCTACAGCTGGGGTCTGAGGCATCTCTCCCATTGCTTATGCCCCAGGAATGAAAATGCTGTGGTGCTGATATATCCAAATTAAGAAAGCAATTATATCAGTTTGTTTGTTTTCTTGCAGATTGCAGGAGAGGGTGTGTTGGTAGAGGCTTGGGTCTCTTTGGAAGGGGCAGAGAAATGAGGAGAAGATGATGAAGAAAATGATTGCTTTTCAAGTTTGATGTCAGCAGCTGTTCTGCTATCCCGTTTGGGAGCTGACATGCTGCCAAGCACTGCCCAGTGCAGCTGTCAGTCAGGTGGGCAGTGGTGGGCAGCCTGTTACTGCTACTTCAAAGAGAAGGCATGGTGGAGGTATCTTGTCAAGTGGAGTTCAGTTTGTTGAAATTCAGGGGTGAGAATCCTATGCTGAAATAAAGTTTAAGTTATAAAAGTAAATAAAGACATCTCCTCCTTGTCGCAAAGGTGACAGATGGATCTCCATACCCCCCAGGTTTGTAAGGTCATATGTTTGATTCTTGCTGGATTTAGGAGAAGATAATTTTCTCAATCCTATTGTCTTGATATAAAAATGTATTCTTTATAAACACTTCAAGATACCTTTTTCAGAATTTGTGGGGCCCAGGTTATTTTATTATTATTCTAATCCTAGTAATTGTGTTTAGATCTCATTAAAAGAATTAGCCAGAGCCTCAAATTCTGCAGTGACAGGAAGCCAGTAATGAAACTTTAGACTTGAATGATCTAATATCTGCTCTGTATATGATAAAGACCTAAATGACAGAAATAATTAAACATTGTGTTAAACATCAAACTAAGAATTCTACAAACCTAAACTTCTCAGATTTCTTTTTTCCTCTAGTGAGTTTTTAAAAAGTGAGAAGTTACTTTTCTGAGCCTGTGACTATAACTTCACAAGACTGAAAACTGCAGTGCTCTTGGCTGAAGTCCCTTTTCTGGTAAAAGGTGTTTATTTTTCTGCTGAACTCTTGCAGCAGCAAGTGGGGTGTTGTCATGTTAGTGCCTGGGCTGCAGAGGCTTGTCTGTGCTCCTGATCTGTGTGGGCAGGTAGGGAAAACCATCCCCTGGGATTTGTCGGCTGAAACTTAAACTACTTTTCATTTGTCTCCAAAATTGTTATAAAGATTTTGAAGAGTGAGCCTTTAACCTCTGCTATGATTAATAAGTGGTTGAACTCGCGCATATTTTTTACTGGTAAAATTTATTTTTCTCTATGATCACAGTGCAAAGAGTTGGTATTACAAATAATCTGTCAGTAAGAAATCTGCTCTAAGTGGGTGGTCTGGAAATGTAGTCTGGCCTCACAGCTGCAGTCAGGGGGAAAGCACATTTCTGTATTGTAGGGAATGGTTTTCTGTTTGCAGAGCTGCGGTGTAACCAAATGCTGCTTTCAAGCTGTCCTGAAATAAACTGACTTTGTTGTTGTGTGTAAGCACAGAGCTCTGGAATGGGCTCAGCGTTGCATCCATCAGATGGGTAGCAAGGCAAGGGGATGCAGTACTGGCAAGTGCCCACGTTATTTCCAAGCCAACATCAAAGCACTGGGCTGCTGGGGAAAATAATTCCATATCAGTGGAAAACAAGTATGTTGTGGCAGATGTAAATCTACTTTATAGAGACTACGCGAGTAGTCCCATGTTCATTTAAAGACAAAAATAAATCCAGGCCGCAGGAACCCCCGCAGCTCCCCGAGCCTTGCCGAAAGGCAGGCGGTGTGCGAGTGCGCGGAGCCGGGCAGGGCTGGCCGGCGCTAGGTGTCAGTGTGGGAGCGCCGCCACAGCCCCGGCCGCTGCAGCAGCAGCAGCTGCGCTCATGTGCACGATATCACACAGCCTTGCCTCTTCTAGCTTGTCCTCAGCTTCTCGCCCGTATCCAATAGCTCCCCTTGCCAACAGCCTCGGTGTTGTAAATGCAAATCCTTATTTGTTTGTTAGTTTGGAGATCGTCACCTGCTGAGTTACCTCTGTCACAAACCGCAGGGAAAATGGAAACAGCGTCTCCTATGTACAGATGTTTGAGTTGACAAAGCTCATAACCAAACACTTCTCGAGAAGCAAGGGCATAGCTCCCACTGTGCCTCTGGGCTCAGACCTTCCTGCTCTGCTGTAACCAGTCCGTGTTTTGTGGGTCCTGTGGGTGGTGTTTCAGAGAGCATTCTTCAGTTCAGGACAATGTGGCAGCTGTACGAGGCAAGGGTTTCTCCCAAGCTCTCCTGCAAGTGGCCCTGCCGTTGGAAAGTGTTCAACACGTGTTCCTGCTGCTGTAAAAGGTGGTGGTGAAGGTCCCATGGGTTTTGGCAACATGGGCTCACAGGGGCAGCTGGAGCTTGCCCTGCCTGACCTGGGGACAGCAGGAGGGATGTGAGCATCCTCTATGGCATCTCCCACCCTTGTACCCCAAGGCCTTGCTCTGTGTGTTTTGTGTAGCTGGACAAGTGGAGGGTTCCCCCCATGGAGATGAGGGACACCCATTGAGCCATGTATCTTTGAGCACCCTACCTCTGCACAGATATTTTTTCAAAGCTTGAAAAAATACCTCTGCATCTGACCTCTCACTGAAGTCAATGGGAGACATATCAGACTTCACATTCTTAAGGAGATTTGGAACTGCTCAAGAAAGGGGTGAGGGAGCCAGGTGTCAGCCATTGTAACCTGGGGAGGGACTGTGGGAGGAGGGTGCTGGCAGCCCATGCAGTGGAACAAAAATAGAGATGAAGAAGATGTACTCAAATTGTATCTGGAGATAAATATCCATGCTGTCTAGCCCTAAGCAGAACTTTTGTTTATCTGATCTTCAGTTTATTTTACAAGACTATTCTGTTCATTAAAAAAGGAATAGGAGTCAAGCTGCTAGGTTTTTTTGATTTTTTTAAAAACACATCTAGATTTTCTTGACATATGAACTTTTCCATGACTAGAGTTTCTTTTAGCTAACCTCATCTTTATCTGAGAGAGAAATCTCAGGCCAGATCCAGCTTAATTTATACTTAAGCAGCATTCCAGAATGAAGTCAGAAGGTGAGGGTCTAAAAAGTCAGGCTGGAAAAGAAAAAAAAATAGAAAAGAAAAAAGAGAACATCTACTTTTTCCCCCCAAATGTCTCTAAGTGGAACAGAGTTAGCCCAGTGAAGAAATTTTGGAATTCAGACTTTTCTTTTCCATGCTCTGCTGTTTTTAATCACTGGAGAGCATCTGGGCTGTGGCAGTTCCTGATGTGCTGGACTGTGCCATCACTAGTCCTAACTAAGGAATGCAGACATAGCACTGGTGTTGCTCTCTGTTGCTTTCCTCAGGAGCTGGAAGGTGTGTGCTGAAATGGGCACTGTAGCTACTGTGTCTGTGTTGATTTTTTTTTTTGGCACGGGTGTAGCTGACAGGATGCTAAAGATGCCCTTTTGAGGCTGGCTGTTGCTAGTGCAGAGCTGTACCCTCATAGGGGGAAAATAAAACAGAGGTAAGAGACAGCTTCTCACCTGAGTGGGAAAGCCCAGCGCGACCGGGGCCAGAAAGTGCAGTTGGACTTGGTGAGTTGGAAGCAGGTCCTTAGGTGATGTAGGGCATTGCCAAACAAAGCCCTGTGTATTCCATCTAGGGAGATACCACCACACCTGCAGGCAGTCTGTCCCAGCCTTTAGCTGGTCTCACAGGAGAAGGGTATTTTGTGTCTGGAGACAAAATTTGCCCTGAAATGACTCGACTGCCATCACAGTGAATCCTGGTGAAGAGAGTGCCTTCATCATCTCTCAGTATCTAACACTGGAAGGCATGAATGGAATCCCTGAGCCCTCACTTCACCAGGCTGAATGAACCCAGTCCCTTCAGCCTTTCTTCATGTGTCAAAGTCTCCAATCCTACAACCATCCCTGGGGCATCTTACCCCCCCCTCCCCAAACCTGCTGTGCTGCCCCCAGTTTTTTCATATTCTTCTTGATCTGTGGAGGGTGGAGGTAATACTGGGCACAGTGTCCAGATATGGTGTGGGAAAAGAAAGGAACCCTTGATGTGCTGGGTTCAGTCTCACTGATACCACAGAGTCGGGTACTGGTGCAGTCACTGCCATGGGGTATTTTTAATCATGAGCTTTCAAAATGCTTTGTAAGGATATTTTAGGAGGAGCTCTCAGTTTTGGCCACCCTGAGATGTTCCAGAGTATGTCAAAGCTTCTTCAGCCCTCATAGATCATAAGAATTAAATCTTATTTTAGCCGCCCCTTTTGGCAAGGCAGACGAATACCTTCTGTAATGTCTAACTCTAGGATGAAATTTACTGGGGGAAAAAGACCCCCTTAAAGAGTAAGAGGGGTACATCAATTTTACATATAATTGAAAGGCAATGTAATCTTCCCAATTTCTCTTGTGTCTATACCACATAAAAGGAATTAAACTTTTTTCTAAACTGTTCTATAAACAAAACATCATGTTTTTCTTGAATATTTCCCTGAGCAACGTGATGTTGGCACAAAAATAAGTCCTAATTCTAATATTGATCATTTTATTCAAAGGTCTATGCCAGCTGGGCAATTGCTCTGCCAAATCCCTGGTGCTGGGGTTGCAGGTTCTGTGTGAGAGTGCACTGGCCTTCTTGCCCTGTTCTGTGCTTGACCAAATGTTGAACTTACATCCAACCAAGGATCTAGGCCTGAGGTTCCTCATCTTTATAGCAGAAACCATGGTACTTGACTTCCTTTTGATAGCAGAAAGACATTATTTGACCTCTACTCTATCTGTTTGGGTCTTTACACAGAATCACAGAATTAACTTTTTTAGTTTGGAAAAGACCTTTGAGATCATCAAGTCCAACCTATGACCTAAGACCACCTTGTCAACTAAATCATGGTACTGAGTGCCACATCCAGTCTGTTTTTAAACATGTCTAGGACAACCACCTCTCTGGGCAGCCCGTTCCAGTGCCCAGTCACTCTTTTAGTGAAGAAGTTTTTCCTAATTTCCAGGGTAAACTTCCCCTGGCACAGCTTAAGACTGTGTCCTCTCATTCATCCAGTCTCTGGTTGCCTGGGAGAAGAGACTAACCCCCACCTGACTACAAGCTCTTTCCAGGCAGCTGTGGACAGTAAAGGTCCCCCCTGAGCCTCCTTTTTTTCCAGACTAAACAACCCCATCTCCCTCAGCTGTTCTTCACAAGACTCATGTTCCAGACTCTTTACCAGCCTTGCTGCCCTTGCAGGCATTTGGAGAGATGGCAGTGTTACATCATGTGACATTTGGGAGGTTCACCACCCATCTCCCATTCAGGATGCCCAAGTTTAAATTCCCTGTGGCAGATGTTTCTCCGCTGTGTTTGTGGAAAACCTTTGGTGTGGTCATCCCCAGCCCCCCAGCATGGTCTTGGGGGACCATGGCTTTGCTGCCCTTCCTGGGAGGCATTTGGGTGGAGCTCTCTTCTCTCCAATTTAATTCCATTTGCCTTCCTATTCCAGCAGACTTGTTAAACTCTTCCTCCTTTGCAGCTGCTGGTTTTGATTGCAAAAACCTTATTGTACCTCTTCTCATTTTTCTCTTCCCTGTCAGGAGCAGCCCCAATTCTCCCCATCTCTCCAATACAACATTACTAGTCGCTCTTGCTGCTTTCCTCTGTGCTGCTGGTCAACACTTCCTCAAACTGGAGCATCCACAATGACTCATTTATGCTGAGACCAGACTGGTGCCAAGCGTGGGGGAGTATGATTTCGTGTTTTCACATATGTCACCACTACACGGTGTGACCCAGGATGATGCTCCCTCTTCCTTAGCAACAAGTCACTGTGACACACACTGACACCTAAATTCAACAGAACAACTGTATAGCCAAGTGTTGCCTTGTTAAATGTCTACTCTTCTAGAAACCCATGTCAGCTCTGCGCTTTTTCTTGTCCTTATCGAACTGCCTTCTGTTTTTCAGATATTTTCTCCAGTTTGGCTAGGTAATTTTGAATTTCTAGGCTGTCTCCTGTATATTAGAAGTCCTTCTACCCTAGCCATCACCTTCAAATTTATCAATAGTATTTCAGGAGCTCAGTATCCATTAATGAAGTGTAGTACCATAGACTAGCTTCAGTGAAGTCCATATTCAATGCACCCTTTTAATTTGACAAGAAATGTACTCACAGTGACTCTTAGAAGTAAATTTTCTAACCAGCTCTGAACTGTCCTTGTAATGGTGTCGTGTTGACTCAAGTCACCTCCCCCTCTAACACCCTATGTAAGAAAACGCTGAAGCTTTACTGTAGTCAAAGCACATCTATTGCTTATGTAGAAGAAGAGTTTCCATTTTAATCCTCTCACAGAATGAACCTGAAAAGGTTGGAAACGTTAGTTCCTCATTAATCTGTATTTGCCATCACTCATCTGCTTGGCACCTTTCATGTATTTGCGAGTACCCTGGTTTGTTCTTACAGTGATTTTATGGGCACTAAAGTTCAGCCAACTGGTCTGCAGTTGTCTTGCTTCTCTGTCCCTCCTTTATTAAGCTCGTCACTCCATTTGCCCTTGATCAGTTTTGTGGGACCCACCCCAAATTCTCAGGTAACCCCAGCCAGCTCTCAGGTAGTTTCTGCCAGTGGTGGAAATACCTATGGGGAATTTCACTAGACGCAACCAGTTTGAAATGTTTAACTTATTGAAATTTTAAAATAAGTTTAGATAGCTTTCTCTTTTTTTAGTACCCTGAAATCTCTCTTTTGATGGCAGTTCTGTCAGCTGTTCAATCACAGCTTGACCCCTCCAGTGGAAACAGAAAAAAAATTAGACGAATTTGACATTGATAGATTTAAGTGATAGAAAGGTGTGAAGGAAAGGACAACCTGGTTCAGCAAGTCCCATCTCCAGTGCCCATAACGTGTAATATCGTGCAGAGACTACACAAGTCTCTGCACTTAACAAGCCAAACTTGCTTTAGCATGCTCCTGCCAGGAAGATCTTACCCTGGGCTGCTAACACTGAAAAGGCAGGCGGAGCTTTTGGAAGCCTGGAGGGTTTGCCTTTTGCCTTTCCCCATCACAGAGGATGGTGTTGCTGCTCCTGGCTGCAGCACCAGCACGCCTGTGGCTGCTGCCTTGTTGGCTGGGCAGCTTCTGCAAGACTGCAGCACCACTGCTGGGCTGGCAAAATGGGCTGAGGCTGGAAGGGGAGGATGGGGGAACAGTCTCCAGGAGTGTGGCCCTAGCGTGGGCTAGAGCCAAAGAGCCTCTCCCTCCACCCTTGGTGCCAGGGGGGATCAGTGCAAGGCTTGGACTTGTGATCCCTTGGTGCAAAGCTTTGGCTGGTGGTGGAACAGAGAGGAGAAAAAATACAAACAAGAGCTCCAGAAGGGAGCCTGGGGTAATGGCAATGCCCATCATTTAAACAATGCTTTTGCTAACTTTTACACAGGTTCTTCTTCTCAGTTCAAAGGAAAAGACACTTTATTCAGGGCTTCACTCTTTCCTGCAGCAATCCATGACTTGCCTATGGCTTTACGATGGCTGTATGATTTCTAGTTCTCCAATTTTTTATGAAGCATCATCCCTGATCAGATACCCTCAGAAATCTCCCCAAGCCGTAAAAATGGGTTAATCATCTAACAATCTCTTGTTTCAAAATCATTAAAGTATTATGCAAGCATTCACAAATGATTATCTTTTAAAATAAGAGCAGCTTTACATGCAATTGTTTGTTCAACCAATGTACAAAGCAAAATTTTTTTGGAATGTTACATTATTGTTATTTTTTTTTAATACTAGTTGTCCTTTAGTGAGTGTTAATCTCTGACAGATGGTTCTGTCCATCTGGCACTACTGAAAAGCGTAAAAATCTAATTTATGTGGAAAATTTATTTAAAATTGTGTATTAATTAGAAACAAGTAGAACAACCGATCTTTTCATCCTGGGAGAGCATGATGGTGCCAAAGCACCACTAATAAATTCCACTGCCAAGGAGTGGGAGAGAGTCTGCAGACAGAACTCATGACATGAATACTTTTCTCCTTTCTTAGTTGTGAAATATTTCTAAGGACAAAAAATCCTGTGAACAAAGTGCAGCGTCCCTCACAGACAAATTCACAGGCTCTGGCTCGTGCTGAAGGAAGGTGTGATATCAGCCAGTTCCTCATTCTCTGGTATGAGAGAGGGCATCCCTTGTGGAAAGAGAGACTTGGAGATTCTGGATCCAAGTGTGCCTGGCTCAGTACAACACCTGAAGGGATGTTGATGGCCACCATTTCTGTTTCTCCAGACCAGACCAGCAACTTTATCCTCACCCTGCTTGCTGGGAAGCCTGCAGCTCTTGCCAGCTGCCCCAGTGGTTTGGGGTGCTGAGGGCATTGCCAGGAGAAGGCAGTGGGAGAAAGCTGAGCACAAAGTCTGCAGCAAGGGAGAAGAGTAAGGAGAAGAAGGAGGAGGAGGAGGAGATGGGGGCCCTATGGAAAGTCTGCAACATGGCTCAGACTGTAGAAGTAGGGAGGTGGGTCCATGTGGAACCAGGCTTTATCAGTCCAGCTGATCGTGGAGCAGGCATCAGCTTCAGAAAAATTAAAAGGGCAGGAGAGGCCCTGCAACTGACAGTTGCACAGAAATTTATAATAAAACATAGATTTTACCATCTTCACAGCATGATCCTGCTCCCATGGTGACCTGAAATTTTTGGGACCTTGACTGGCTTGCTGCATTGCTCAGGGAATCTGAAAAATTATTTGGATGTGATGTCATGCTCAGAGAACAAAGCACACTTTGACTATGACAAGATAAATGTTCATATTTTCTTCTTTCAACATCATCAAGTATTTAATTTGAAGAGAAATACCATTCTTGAATTTTTCCTGAATTATAAAAAACAGTCTTCTAATCTTGGTTCAGAAAAGTTCTTTCTGTCTGCAATGGGCAAGATGATTTTCTTATCTTGGACCATGAACGGGTTGAGTATTGTTTTGTGCTGAAGTAAAAATATAATTTTATCCTGAAGATGGGAACAGATTACTCAGTATTCCTCTAGAAAGCAGATTTATATTTAGAATGACAATACATAAGGTTTTCTTAGCAATGGTAATTTTTTTTCCCTACCAAAACAGTGTTCTGAAAGTAAATCCTTAGACAAGACTCCTTTGCATTAAAAACATGCTTTGTCTTTCATGACTGCCAGGTCAGGTTAGCCTCTTCAATCTGTGTGGAAAATTCTTAGGTGATTTATTAAAAAGGAAACTAATCGGAATTTTGTTATGCAATAGCAATCTATTAAAATGCATAATTTCACTAAACATGTATTTTTTCTGATGGTGGTATAATCATGAAGTATCTGACACCAGAAGCATAATTTCTAGTAAATTTCAATTGCATAATTTTCAAGGCTATAAATCATTCTTTATTTCCTTTTAAATTCTTTGTTATGATTCCCTAGCAGCCAGAAGTAATATCTCCAAAGTTCAAAGCCAAGCTTTAGTCTGCACTGGATGCCAGGAGAAAGCCATCAGTCTGTGAACCTGAGAAGCTGAAAGTGGATCCTTGGTCCACCACACTGCCTGCACAATTGTCTCTAAAGTCCTGAGTGTGCTATGGGACTGCAAGGCTGCAGCAGTCAGTCTGGAAACAGAACATGAAGCTCCTGCTTTTGATACAGGAGACAGATGAGGTCTGGCACCCTTTAAGGAGAACTGGAAACCAGGCATACTATGGGTTAGGGTGTCTCTACAATTTGCCTTCAAGAGACATATTGAGAAAGGTTGAGACCTAGTCCCTTTCTCCAGACTGTGGTCACCCAAACCCGGGTCCTCTTCTGAGGGTTAGTGCTAACGTGTTGCCTTGCAGAACCAAATGAGCTCTTTGCATCCTTCAAAAGCAGGAAAAAGAAAAAAAGGGCATTGGTGGTAATGCTTAACTTTTATATTAGTGGTTTGAACACGTGCTCAGAAAATGTGACACACGCCTTTTAAGCTTTTCTCAGCTGGAGGATGTTCAAACCCACATCAGAGAAAATCAGCAAGAAAGAGCCTGTAGCTGAGGGATGAGAGTGCTCTCAGGGCAGAGGGCAGCTCTGCTTACACACTGCACTCTCATCTTTGGACAAAAAGCAAGAATAATTCTGGGAACACAGATTGGAGCTCTCCTGGCCTTCTGACTTATACTTCCTCTATCCTGCTCTCTTCTTCTGTGCTCTGGGGAGCTGCATTTCTACTGCCTCTACCCAAGAGTCCTGGCCCTGTGAAAGATACTTAGAATTATTACCTTGGAATAAAACTGCCCTGATAGAAACCTCACAGAGGCAGGGCACAGGTGCTTTGTAACTGAGTGCTGGTTTTTGAGGTTGGCCACATGCTCACAGCCTACATTTTACCTTAATTAGCTTTATGATAAAAACCACCAGCACTTCATCTCCACTGAAACCCATGTCCTGAGCTCATTGTCTCAATGCAAGAACACACATGGTGGTCGCAGCACTGGCTGGTTTTCATCCCCACACACTGAATTAAAAGCTGACTTGCAGTTCTTGTTTCTGGAAATGCCAGCTCAAAAGGGTTCCAAAGTACCCAGTTGCTTTAAAAGAGAGTGGCCCTGCCAGAAAACGTCCCATGTGAAAGCTGCACTGTCAGCTTTCTGCACCTTCCCAAGTGTGAAGACAACAGAAGTCTTGTGTTGTAGTGGGGCCAAACCCCTCTCAGGGTTTCCCATGGCCCTTGTTGGTCAGGCTGAGAGCCAGACTATCTGTGCTGGTGGGAGAGGCCTGAGCCCATCCCTGGAGAGGCACACATTGACTGAATGTAAATAACTGAAGGAGAAGAGAATTAAATCCAAAAGTTATTTAGAATGAAATCCACAAACAGATCTGCCCTTCCACTGCCAAGGGTATGCTCTGTGGAACCAAGGCATTTTATTGTAATTATTATGTTTCCAGAGGGTCTCTTAGGGCCCTGACTCCCACAGCCCAGTGAACACACGAAAATCCCATAATTGACTAAATGAGTAATTCAGATTCTAGCTGTCATGAGCTAGAGAGAAGCTTGAAATTGTTACTTGTTTTTTATTAAAGGTTTCAAACAAGCAAAAAGCCATGGATATTTTTAAAATGTAATTATTTAAAAACCTTTATATAAAGAAAGAGCCTGATGTGGGATTTTTGTACAGTGTAGTTGGCAATTCTGTGAGTAGGACTACCTCGCATTTTCTAAGTCACTTTGCATGTGCTCCACCGTATGCACATATTAGAAATCAGGACCCTGGTGTCCTTTTGCCAGCTACACCTCCAGATACCTGTCTGTTTCGAGCTGTTCTGCAGATGCTGCCCAACATTGGTTAGTATTTGCATTGCAGCATCTGGTGCTGTGTGCAGTGTCCCTGTAGAAAGAAACACTTTTCCAGAGGTAGCATTCACAGCCAGGCTGGTCACCAGGGGATTGACATCCGCAGCACCACATGGTCGTTTTAAGCTCTGTTCCTTCCTGCGGTTGAAGCCTTTTGAAATCTTTGGAAGAACAGCCCAAAATAAAGTACAGGTAAAGAAGAGCTGCCCAAGAAACTGCTGAACTTCTGCTTTAATTGTTGTGCTATGACAGGAGCTATTTCAGATAGAGTAAGATAAGTAGCAGATAAGTAGCACCATATGGGAATAATGGTTCTCCCGTGGCAGTGGGATGTTTGTGCTATCATTCAGCTTTGCAAGAAAGATTTGGCATGCAGGCATGGGAAAGCAGTGGGAAAGCCACAGAACAACCAGAGCCCTCCATCTGCAACATGCCCATTCCTCTTACCCCTAATCATAAAAGGAGTAGGCAAGACTTGTTTTCTTCTTCCACCCCATTTCTTCTTTTTTGCAGAGAAAGCAAGTTAACTGAGCCAGTCTGATCAGGGAGCAGCTGAAAAAAAAGCAACAAAACAAAAATGGTAAAGTTTATAAAAACTGAATGCATGCTTCTTTCCCGAAAGAAAAGAGATGGATTTTCGGAAGATAACCAGTTCTTGACATGGGAAGCCCATTCCCCAAAGCCAATACTCGAGCCGAGAGGTCAGGTCTTGTATCTTGCTGTTTGCTATTATGTTTGCATGTTACTAGGCTGGAAGATTTGTGGTTTATGCTGCGACTATGAGGGAGTGGAAGCTTTCAGCCACACAAACAAATCCTGAGGCTTTAGCAAGAGCTCAGCTTGTCAGTACAAAGTAACATTTAGTTAACCTAGAAACTGTTACCCAGGAGTTTGTCTGAGCAACAAACGATCAAAGAAGATGTCTCTCCCATTTCATTGGTCTGGTTTGACTCCCTACAAAGGGATGTTTTGCCCTCTGAGCGTGGAGGGAGGATGTTCTTTGAAGTTGCTTTCAAGTGCTCTTGGCAAAGGTGGTAAGAAGCGTGATGTTTTTAATCTCCTTCTCTTTACAAAAAATTTACCAGCTGCGGAGGCCAAAACCTTTCCCCTAGAGCTGCAGAGGAGTGCAAAAGGCTGCTCCTCTGACAGGTGGTGAACTTCTGATAAACCTCCTGTGAAACTTTTGTACTGGCTTTTTCAGGAGCCAAGCAAAGGCCCTCTGGCTCAAGCATGGCAAGCGACCACTCAAAGGATGTGCTGCCCAATGGGTCTGCAGTAAGCCAGGGCAAGAAACTGGATGAGAGCTGAGCCTGAGGCAAATTGTTAAAGTTTTGCTCTTGGCAGCACTTTCAGCCCCAGCCAAACGTGGAAGGAAGCTGAGCTGGAGCTTTAGGCAGCTCAGCTCCCTGCTTAACACGCTGTTCCCAAAGTGAAAGGCAGCAGGCTTCAAATGGAACTTTTAAGTGTCACATAGTTTTATTGAATTCTGTTTCCTGATCCAGAGGGGAAGGAGCAGCAGCAGGGGGAAAAGGGGAGACCATCCTCTTCAGTGGTGTCACAAACTAATTAAAGTGATTAAAGTCATGCTGCATCCATGACCTTAGAGGACCTGCAGCAAAGACACAGCAGGACATGTGGCTCAGTGGGTAACTATTTACATAGAACCCCAGACCAGGGCTCATAATGTATTAAATCCAGCCTTCTGGCAGGAACAAAAAAGACAAACACACACACAAACCCCACAAAATTGACTTATTTTGTATTTTTAGAAGAGATATATATATATAAAAAAAAGAAGATGCTGTTTGATAAGGAATTGAAAAGGGACTGAGGATAATATCTTATTGGAATCCCAGAGGTTCTTTAAGGACACCATTCTAGAAATTGCCAGTAAATGCATCTCTTAAATGAATAAAAGCTCTGAAAGACCCCTGATAAGGCAAATAAGTCCGTGTAATTAACCAGCAGAAGCTAACAGAAATTTACAAAAAAAAAAAAAAAAAAAAAAAGAAAAATGTTATTTCAAGCAAGGGATAAAGATGATGTCTGTCAAGGTAAACATGTAAACATAAAAAGGTTGGATCAGATGAAAGATTTTCAAGACCAAGTCACCAGAGGCAAAAGTTAATATTGAATGTTTTTCAGCACATCAGAATCAGGATGTGCTTGTAATCACATCACGAGCAGGAAATGGTTGGGTTATGTAATGAAAGCTCATTTGCACACCCAGAGGGGAGCACAGAGGTTGTGGGGTGTATAAGACCCTCCCCAGGTCCTCCCAGGCCCATCCCAGGGACCATCAGACCAACAAAGGTCCATCTCCAGAAGCCAGAGGATCACAGAGGCCCAGGGGCAAGTGGGAATCCAAATCAAGGATCCCCAAGGAATAAGGGAGGAACTTCTCCAGGCTCCTCCCAGGGCTGCCCCCAGAGGACTTCAGCCCCAGTGTCCAGACTTGAAATCCATCATTGTGTCCTTGGGAGAAGCTCTCCAGACTCATTTTGATCCACAGGCCTTGAGCTCTAGGGCACATTATGGGAAAAGCAGTTTGGAATTACTCATGCCTTATGACAAGATGCTTAGAGGAGGAACCAAAGGACGGTAAAGGCAGGGATTTCAGTGACTTGGAGTGCTTTGTGTGCCTGTACCTACTGGGAATGCATTTCCAGTCTCACTGTTGGCTTGACCTGGGGTCTGGAGCTGTAGCAGACTCGCCTCTCTTGAGCTGTCAGACCCAGCATGATGGATTTTACCCTAACAGCCAGAAGTCGGTGAGAGTAACATGATATTGAGGTGTAAAATGAGCAAGCAGGACAGCTAGTGGGCCCTGGCAATAAGGTTAGCAGGAAAGTTTTGGTGTTCATTGTATTGGACTTTAGCCTTCCTTTATGGCAAAAAAACTTCCTCTAACTAAAGAATGAGTAAATGAGACTTCAGAAGTGTTGATGTGAATAATGTCTGGTTAGCAGGGCCAGAAGCTATTCAGACCAGGTTTCTGAATATAGCTATAACTCAGATATTGAGTCATGAAGCTACTGCTTGGATATATAATCCATCTAGGCATAATACCTCAGCTGTGGTGCCACAGGAATGAAGATGATAGATGTGACACTAATTTTTAATCCAGGAAACAGAGCAGCAATCCTGACTTCCACTCAGGGTCATGGCACAGAGTAAGACTAGTAGTCACAGACATAAATGTGGTATGTTGGGAAAGGTCTCATACTGTGTAGAGAAAAGTCACAATGCCTGTTGGATTCCTTTGAAGCTTTTCAAAAATAATTAAATTGCCAGGTGATTAGAAGGAAGATAATTTGTGCATCAATAACTGGTTGAATAATGGGAAAACAGAATTCTCTCATTGGAGAAAGGGCTTCAGTGGAATCCCTAAGGAATCAGTGGTGGAACCTGTACTCTTCAGCATGCAGATAAACAATCAGATGTGTGTGAATAGAGGCAACAAAGTTTGTTGACTAAATACCTACTCAGCTGTATTTTGTTGAGTTCAGTCAAGGTTTTCAAGTCATGTAATGATTTACAAGTAGATCCACAATGGTAAAAATGGGCAAAGTTACAAAAAGTCTAAGACATAACTGAAATTTAACCCAGGTGCAAATAAAATAGCAGATACAATCTGGATTTATAGTCTCATCTACGCAGTTTTCAAGCAAAATAGTACAACAAATCAGTAGTATAAAAAACTGCTTATTGTAAATTATCCTATCTCTTTGACTGGAGATACCTGGCTAAAAGGGCTGGCTGAAATCTGCTATCAGATATTATCTTAGCTTAAGTTGGACAGCTTTACAGACTCCTAGAAATAAAGGCTGTAAAGAGACTTCTGAGACCAATCAATCCATTGACCTAAACCTAAATGATGTGTATTTGATCCTTTCCTGGCAGACTCATGTTTCAAAGACCTACAGCCTTAGGGAAACCAAAGGCTCCACCTTGCAACCCTTAATATTGTAATGTTTTCCTTAATGTTTATGTTTAGTGTCCTTTGCAGTAAGTTAAGCCTACTATTTTTCATTGTGAATTTGAGAAATAGCTTATTTATTTCCCTTTTCAGCAACATTATACATATTTAAGGACATAAAAGAACTTCCTGACTTTTAAAATATTCTTTTCCTTCAGTCTGAGAAAGCAGTTCCTTCAATCTTGCTTCAAAGTTGTATTTTCTAGATCAGTAGTAATTTGTGTTGCTTTTTCCTTGCCTTTCTCCATCTGCGGGGATGAAAGCCAGACTACCACAAGGAATATTCCAGATGAGCTGTTACCAGGCACTGAGTAGAGCAGAATTGTCATTTCTCATGTCTTGCAGTCTGTAACCTTGCTTTTATAAGAACGGTATTTACTTTATTGTCACCAGACAAACACTGTTGATGTGAGTTCAGCTTCTTCAATTAGCTTATTGATTCCCCTTGGATCATTCCTAGATATGATTTATAGCTCCAGGGGCCTCTGTGCTTTTGGCTCATTACCTAGAGAGAGAGGAAACTGAGATGAGATTCTAGAGAAACCACCTCTGTATGTTTACACTGAGTAGTGGACCACCAGGGGCTACTCTGTAGTCATTTGTGTCACCAGTTTTGTACTGTGGCTGTTCTGTGTGAACCAGTGATTGGGAAAGTATTGTCTTTAAGTTTTGGATATGCCACTTCTAAGGGGTTTATGAAATGTAGCAAAGAGAAGCTGGCATATTTTCAGTAAGCAGAATTTACTATAGAGCCCTGTGAGCTTCCTTGGGGTTCTACATTAGAAAAGACAGAGAACCAACCATCCAAACTGTGCTTCCCTAAACTGTCGTATCAAAAGTAATAGTGCTGGGGAGGGCGTGGCTAGAATCATGGGGTGTGGAAACTCTTGCTTTTGCCCTTTCCACAAGATGTGTTATCCCTGTTGCAGAAGGAAAACAAACCAGTTCAACATTATTTATGCTTGACAAACCTGTCTTACCTAATACCGACCTTTTTCTTCCATATATAGTTTGTTCATTTATTTCCCACTAGTATTTTTTTTCAATGGAAATTTCCTTTCATCAATTGATAACTTCCCATCTCCATTCTACACCTTTTAAAATTATCCCCTGTGGTTTTGATTTTGTCATCTTCAGGCCACCTTGTTTGCCCTATGTGGGCTTGCCAAGGTTGCATCATTCTGAGGTTACTTTCACCCAGCCTTCAGGATGTCAGACTGAAGTTTATTTGTTCTAGTCCCCTTGAAAACTTCCAAATTATTTGAATAATTTCTGTGTCAGGCTTTGCATATTTTCGAGTGAAAACTTCCATTTGCATCTAATTCTAATTTTTTCAGATACCTGCTTCAAATACTTTTGCTCACTCAGATGCAGCCAGGAACAAGTAAAATGGAAAGGCCACAAGGACAATTTCACAATATTCTTTACTATGGCTCAGTTAAAAAGAGACTCAGAGAGGGCCAAGCCATGTCTCATGTTCTAGGCATTTTACAATAACTGAACACGGGAGAAACATGCAGATGTTGCTCCAAAAGTACCTGGAATACAGACCGAGAACCCTTAATGCTCATAATCAAAAGACATCCACCATCAACAGAAATCAAACTGATGGAAGAACCTCGCATATTTTAGGCAAAATTTGAGTGCTCCAGAGACAAAAACCTGCTGAGAACAAAGGAGGAATGATGAGGGTTCAAAGCCAAACCACACAGTTTGCAGCCTATTTGCCAGATTCTTGGCCTAAAAATGACAGCCAAAGAAGGGACAAAACTCTGCACTGCCTCGTTCCCTGGAGATTTGTCCATCTCTCCTCAAGCCTCAGGGTAAAGGCCTGGTGATAACTAAGTGGCAAAACTTTTCCCCAGATGTCTTTCATGTGGCCTGAGAAAAGAGGCCAACAAGCAGAGCTGGTGAATCTCAAGTGGAAAACCATGAGTGGCACCCCAGGAGCACAGCTCCTGAGTCAAGGGTCAGTGTGGAGACATTCAGCTCCACTCCAGCCCATGGCACCTCCAAAGCTGTCAGGATCTTGATGAGATCTGATGGGTCACCACTGGACACATGTTCTGCAAAATGTAGGTGTTGGGAGGATAGGGTTAAAACCAGAAGATTTGGTAAGGATGGAATGGTTTTTGCTTGAAGTGACCTTGCAGCTGGGAATGCTAAGAAAATCAGTATGGAAAACTCCATTTATTATGCCTGGTGTCGTTCATCCCCTGCCTGCTTCGAGAAGTAGAATTCCTGTGTAGAGATAACACTCAGACATGCTTCAGCCTCCTGCTGGGAGAGGGAGCATAAAAACACAGCCTTGTGATAAACTGTGTGTGCACTAAGCCTTTGAGGATGAACTGAGCCTAACATAGCCTGTGTCCCTGTGTGCCTTTGGTCTCTGGGATGAACTGAGCCTAACACAGCCTGTGTCTCTGTGTGTCTCAGCTGCCCAGTGCTCTTAGTGGGATAATGCAATAAACCCACTCTTCACATTTCAGCTTCATTTTGGTGGTTGCCCTGGTTTCCTCTGTGTGCCAATTCACAGGGTAGGTCAAAGAAGAGCTGATCCTCCCAGGCTCTTGACACTGGCACTTGCCTTCTGTGTCCCACACTTTAGCCTAGGGCAAAGCATAAGGGAGCTGGTGCAAAAGTTTTGGAGCTCAGGAGCCAAGCCCAGACTGCTTTCCCCAAACTTCATCATACCACACCTCCTATAAGACTGATTTTGATATTTTGTACTCTTGCCTAAGGCTCATCAAAAGACCGATAGTGTTAGTTCTATGGACCCCAGAACTTCCATGTACTGCTTACAGAAAATTATCATTCACTTTCCTACTACCCAATACTTCCCAAATGGAGAAGAAGCCATCCCTCAAAAGAAATCCATCTCTTCAGGAGAAATTACAGCAGTACCACAATTACATGCTTTATATAGAGTGAGTCATAGAAAGTCATGGGAGGAAAATGTTTGAAATAAAACATGAGCTATGAAACATCAGTTCAAATTCTTATCTACAGCTTTGTTAGAGACAATAAAGATGGAAAATAAATTATCTATCATTGCAATAAAACCTGTCAAATGGGTCACAAAGAGCGTGGCACCAAAACGCCGTGAGTTATACCGTCTTTCCTTGGAATGGAAATGTTACCAAACATCAGCCAAGTCTAAATTACTGATCAGAGAGGATGCAGCTCTAAATGTTTTCCATGTAGCATCTAGCTAAAAGTGTTTCAAATCACTCCCCCGGAGTAAGAGGTCAGGCATTAAACAATTTGCCAAAAGAACAGATGATGTTTATGGAAGAAACATAAACATTAATTAAAGAAGAGATTGCATTGATCAAAAGAGGCACTCAAAACACCAATAAACAACCTGGAATTACTTCCTGAACAGAAATAAAATCAAGACAGAGCTGCAAGCTCTACAACACGACTCAGGAAGACTTCCCTTCCCTACTCAATAAAACAATCAGTGTAACTGTGTCTACCCAAGTGCACCTCTGGCAAAACATAAATCTGTCAGCTCTTGGAACATGCACTGTATAAAGAAGAGACTCACACTTTGAAGAGTTTACAAAACACTTTTTAGAGAAACTGAAAAGGAGCCAATTGCTGAGCCTCAGACAAGCCACTGAAACTAAAATGGTTGATAGTCACTAATCCCCAGCTCCATCACCAGTCCCACACACACAGCAGTTTTCATTCTTTAGCCTGGATCATTTCCAGCTGCCAGGCTTTAGGTATAGAGACGTGCACCTCAATACATTGATCAGGCATTCAAAACAAGGCAAAACCCAGAAAAAAATCACATCTATACCATCTTCTGATCCATCTGTAAAACCAACTGAGCATATCCTTCTCAGGGTGTGGTGAGAGCAAAACCATCCCTGGTTCCCTGCTCCCAAGCTCAGAACTGTAACCCTCTGCCAAGACGGTTGTCACTCCGACCAAAAACTCACAACTCGTACACAAAGTAGACACTGAGGGGACACATGTGAAGAACACTTCATTAACATTAATCACAAGAGAAGTTAAAGCAGCATCCTTAGGCCTTGCCATTAAAATCAGACTTCCCACAACTCATTTCAAGAGAAGCCCTCTGGAGGTGGCAGGAGTGCCAATTGCAAGTCTCTCTGATTCACCCAGAACCAGATGCTGTTGAGAGACTCTGGACATTCTTTTATGTAGCAATTCCTTCCCTCCTACATAACATGCTGGAAATTTGCCTTGGAAGTCGAGGTAGCTTTTGGCTAAAACATAATGCTGACATGTTGGTACAAAGGTGTGCTTTGAGCAAATTAATTTTAAACCTTATCTTCTCAGCATCAAGTAATTTTATAGCTCTTAAATCCATGCTTAGTGCAACTATTCTTCTGAAATAGGCTTAAGAACAACCACATACATTGAGACAGGCACTCAGAAACACTGAGGTGAGTCGAAAAGAGAGAAATGCAAGTTGTGTCACCAAATACCATGCTTTGTTCAGGCCACACCTCTGTTGTTTGGATGATGACCCTGGTCAGACAAGGCTTGAAGTGGAAAGTTTTGATCACACATAGGCAGGGGGAATATTGATGAGCACCTGATCTGGTGCACGAGGAGACCATTGTCACTGATGCTGTGAAAGTGTGACAGATGGCACGTGACTGGAGTTTGGTGCAGATGGACTAAAGCCAAGTGGGATAGACACACACAATGTGGTGTGCCAAATGGCAGCGGACACCTGTGCTTAGGGACCTGCCTCCTGCCCTTCTGTACTTCCCGGGCTCCTCTAACTGCAATGGTGTCCTGATTGAAGAGAAGGCAAAGGGCTATGAAATACTGACACTTGTGTTACTCTGCTTCTGGGCATGGGTGGCCCTCCCAACAGCTCAGTGTCACTGTGACTGCACACTGGGGCAGCTCCTACTGGATTTTCATTAGTACTTATGGCAGCTGCTGTATTTAAGGCTGCAGCTTCAGGACAGCAAACAAGTACTGCTTTCAGGAGACTTTACAAGGTGTTGTTAAGGCTTGTCTGCTCTCACAAAGCACAGGGTTTGAACAAGATGTAAACTCTTCTGTGAAACCCAGCACAAGCTACTGAGACCCTGAGATGCCAGTCAAAGAAGATATGCAGGACAGGATCAGACCCTGAGGCTGTAAGTAGGCACTGCAGAACTGTATTTACTTTCCAGTGAGCTTGTGCGTATCCACAGGGCATATCAGTGGGAATTACAGTGCAGCAAGGTCTCCATCACAGCTCTTACTGTGTCTGCTGTCTCTGACTCACAGACAGTGATGAAACTGGCTGTGTGCACATCACAGCTCAGGATACTTTTGTGTGTAATTTCCTAGGAAGTTAAAGTGGCCTTGCATTCTTTTTAACTCTTTTTTTCCTAGAGGAAATAAGCTATAAGATGAGAGTTCCCAAGCATAGGTGGAACTCTAAGAAGTGAGACTAGCCCAGAAGGGCACTGAGTGACCTGAGTGACCTTGTGCCACTAGTTTCAGTACATGGAAGAGCTTGAATATGGGGTTTTGCATCCCAAGGATGAGAGCTGAAATCAGTGACCCGCACTTCATCTGCCTGGAGGCAAGAGAGCTCCCAGTACAATTCCTCAGTATGGGGCAGACGGGTACTTACCCAGGTTCAGACAGCCTGGGATGGAGATAATGCATCTGTCTGAAGATGGAGATAAACTGTAGTCACTTCTTTGGAATCTGATGTGAGATACAAGACCTGTTACTGAGATGATTCAGCTGTGATCAAATTCTGAGCTGGTGAAGAAAAAGAAATTAAATCTCTAGGCAAATTCTTACATTTCGAATCTTGTAGACATAGAAATAGCAACACAGACAGACAGGCATAGATAGTAACATTTCTGACATTAAAAAATTGCAATGTAACAGTGAAAGGAAGGATAAAAATAAAGTGAGGGAGTTGGACTGTAATCTCCCATCTTCATTTTAAGTCAATCAAATATTATTAGTTTGAAATTCTTTTTTAGAATTGATACAAATGAATGAAATTTCAGGGAAATTGATTTTCCATCTGTTTTTAAAATAGAGGAGGAAATCAACCTTTAGTGGTTAGTAAGTGATAACATAGACTTCTTACTAATCTTCAGACTTGCATTTTAAAAATGTTGCATGGATGAAACAAACTCTTTGGAAGGAACTGATTTTCATTGGGTAAATTCCTGTTCTTGCCAGCTGAAACCATAATTTGGGTCAGATGTCTCAGCAATTCACAGCTTGTAATAGATGAAGAATTGTTGTGATTCACTTTGAAACACACGATGGGGTGAATTTCAATTGTCAAAATTCTTGTAAAATTGAAGCAGGGAAGGTTCCTGCTGACCAGAGATATTAATGAAAAATAGCTAGCAGCAAAAGAATGGAAAAAATGAGTGGCAAAATGCAAACCAGGGAAAATAGCAAAAGCCTGAGCAGGAAGCCCAGTTCTTGGGAAACATTTTGACACCCAGAGTACGAACCTATCTTCAGTGGGATCAGCTGTCCCCACATCTCAGGCCACGGGTGCTTTCAGAGCATCAAGGGTTTTACATTGTAAGGCACCAGGAAGGCGTCGTCGCTCCTTGAAGCCGAGCTGTTCCCATGCTGAAAAGGGAGACAGTCTGGAGCCTGCAAATGAGAGACACACAGCCTTTGCTGGAACGTGTAAGGACAGCTGAGAGCTGCTTGATTTCATAAGTGTCTGGGATTTTCCAAGGCACCTCGGGTGCCTTAGGTACCCACTTCCCACTGGAATCCATTGAAACGTGGCTTTCCCACATTCCTTACCACATATTTAATAGTGACTGCTGGAAAGAGGCCATTCATTTTTGGGGGTAACCTGTTTGCTTCTCACATGGAAAGGAATACTCTCAACTTTAAAATATTCTCATCAAGGAAGGACAAAGCTACGTGGGCCTAGGAGAGCCCAGCTGCCAGGGAGCCCCAGATCCATGAATACCCAGTGTCCACTGGTTAGCATGAGTGGCTGTGGCATTATCCCACGTCTGTCCCTGCACCTCAGGTCTGAGCATCCCCTTGGCAAGACCATCCACGGAGATGCTCACAGGAAGAGAGTCAGCAGGGTTTCCATGGGAGCCAGAATGAGCCACTGCTCCAGGCAACAGGAATACAAGGCTGAGGTACACCAAGGCCTCCTCCCACACAGATATCCCTGCTGGATGCAGGTCAGACCTTCTTAGACTTCCCTAAGAATCCAAAAGAAAATACTAAAAGCACTGTAATTTCAGAAACAAACTAAAGCTGCAAAGTCATTCAGTACTTAACTTCTGCTAGAGCTGGGAAATCTTCTCCAACCTTACCTCAGCATCCTACCTTACAAACCAATTAAAAAAGGAAGCTTCTCTGCAGTGGCAGTTTGCTTAACATTTGACCTGTAACAGTGATGAACAAAGAACATGGAAAAATGCAAAAGGAAACCCTATTCATGCCAAAGTGACAGTGCTATGGTGAGGAAAAAGCCTTTACAAGCCCAAAGAAAACTTGGGTTGATGTCCTCAAAGTAAATCCCACTATTGCTAGCCACTGTTGCATAAAGCAAAGAAATGCTGTCCTGAAATTACAGTTAAATTTAAAACACATTTTAAATTTAAAATAAAACCAAGTTAGACTACTTTTTTCATACAATGATTGTCTTGGTTTCCATCCAGCACTCATCTTGTGAACCTTTCTGCTGCAACATTCCTTCACTGCCAAATCTGTTTTACTTTCTTCCACAAAGAAATATGCAAGAATGTGGTGATGTTTCAATTGATTGTACACAGACAGGAGTGGAGGTTCAGTGACACCATGGCTGAACACATGTATAATAACTTGGCCTTCAGGAAGTGAAGACAAATCTTTAAATGTAATTGTACCAACAAACAAATGTTAAGCAAGTGCTTAGGTCTAATACAGTTTGTTCTTACTAAGTTTTGGATAGAGAAAGATGAAAAGGTAATTGGCCAACTGATTCACATTTCTAAATTAATAGATCAGTGGTAATACATTTGTCTGTAAGATGTTCAGTGTACTTTTGTCACCTTCCAAAGCTTATAACATAAAATCAAAAGCCCATACTAGCTGAAGTTATTCACCACACAACTTATTATAGAATAGGCTGCTTTGTATTTAAAACTTGGTTTTGGTAATGCAGAATTAACTTTCAATACCAGCTTTTATATTGCTTTTTTACCCCAATTCTCGGTTGGGAACTGTTGTTAAAGAACATAGCTAAGAATATTATCTCTGCTGTGTAAGCAAACAAACAAGCACATTTATATAAAATATCTTCTCATCAACTTTCACTGCTAGATTCAGAGTAACTAAAAAAATTGGTTCTTTTAATCTAAAAGGAATGGTGCAGAATAAGATAGAGATAGTAAGAATAGTAAGATGGAGTGTAAGTGCAAATAAGGAATTAAAACTGAAAGAGAAGAATAAATGCCATACAGCAGGCAGCCTCAGGTAGAGAAAAACAAATAATTGACTAACGGCTTTTTTTTCCAACAAAATTAAAACCTGGTAAAATAAGATATTTTAAAAATTTTGAATTATATATTAACTTATGTTGTACAGATTTAAGCAGCTTCAGCATTTTTTCCCATTTTAAATTTAAAGCACCCTTTTGAAATGCATTATTGACTCATACTGACTAATTTTTTCTCTTTATTTTCTTCATTTCTATTGAAATAATGAATAGAACCTGAAAACACGTTTCCATGTTTCTGTCCCTGAATTGCTTTAGCTACATGGTCTACAAAGTACTGGAATAGTTTCTCATGCCAAGATGTTTCAAAAGTCATTTGGTTGCATACATATTGCATCTCCCCCGCTTTCCACAGCTTCACATTGCAGACATTAAATGGCCTGTTAGTATTACTGTTATTTTGATTTTATCTACTCTCAATGTGACAGGCTTCTCACTAAGTAGAAATCTGAGAAAGATATCTTCTGAGCTACAGACCAATTTTTGAATAGTAAGCATGAATTCTGGAAGAGGGAAAGAAAAATGGAAACATGTCAGGACATGGCTTGAAGCATTTGAGAAACTTCTGCCTTGTGTTACCAATGCATATTGTGTTTTAGAATTTTCTAAAGGCAAATGCCTACACGGTGGGTGGTGGGACAGCAGAAAGCTCCTTTTAGCAGAGCAGAGAAGAGAAGGAGAGGAGAGAAGGAGAGAAGGAGAGAAGGAGAGAAGGAGAGAAGGAGAGAAGGAGAGAAGGAGAGAAGGAGAGAAGGAGAGAAGGAGAGAAGGAGAGAAGGAGAGGGGACTGCTCAGCACCTCTGTCAGCTGGGCAAGTGTGTGGAAGCACTTCTATCTTCAAAATCAGGGTGCAGAGGCATCAGGTGTGACCCAGCACTTCTTCATGCACTGATTCACAGAGCCCCCAAGGCTTTTAATGAGCTCACTGTGGCACACTATCGATGTTGAAGCTGCTGTACATGTGTTGTAAATATGCAATAGTACTTGGAATTGAATATGACCTTCTGTGACATTGAAAATCTGCCTGTCCGTCCCAAAAGACATCCACATGTTTTAGGAAGGACAAGTGTGCTCCAATAAACCTTTTAATCAAGAACATATGCTCAATAAACAAAAAAGCTTTTATTGATTTCATAAATAGCAAGACAATGTCAACCCTGTGCCAAGCAAACTCTTGCACAGCTTACTAAAGTCTGTGGTACGTGTGTAATGGAGAATGGTAGTTGCATGCCAGAGGGACCATTAGTGGTCTCCTTGTCTCGGGGTTGGGACCAGTGAGACAACTGTGTCTTCCTTCAGCTCTCTGTGGGGTTGCCAGGGACTTCCTGCACTCAGGCAGCATCTCTGGAGGACAACAGGAGCAAAGGTACTGTGATCATGTTCTGCATCTCTCCTTCATGCCCATTTTCTTAGTCACTCTGTAGTTAATCTCTTGATTGCTTTTTAAACACCCTCCAGTTCTTTGGTTTTCATCTTGTAACATGTGTCTTGTATTCCAGTCTTTTAGTCATCTTTGCCATCTCCTGGGATTGACTCATGAGATCAACAGAGATTTCTCTGCAGGCCATGCTCAGGCAGGGGTTACCAGAACAGAGAAACCACACAGCTACATGGCATAAAAATGTTAGCCAACTGCCAGCAGCACTGCCAGATTAAATGGATTTTTCCCACAATTTCTTTTTCAGTTTTTGAATTTAATTTCTTTTTGCTTTTGCCATTGTGGGGAGTGCCTGAAAACGGAAAGGCGTTTTTCCAGTTAAATCTCCTGGCAAATTTCTGGTGCCATTGTTATGTGTCCTAATGTAACACTCCTTTGTCAGATGAGTTCCATTGGAGATGTTTTGATGATTATGAAGAGATGATATTATCCTTACTTTTGTTTGTACAGTCCTAAAGCAGTTCACTGTTTTTGTCACAATACGGGGTGCGTTTCTGGAGTGGCTCTTTTCCCACTACCCTTGATGTATTTTAGCATCCTGTGATTGCTGGGAAGGAGCCAGTGGGAAGGCATGTCTCCATGGCAAGACCCCTCAAGGTTGTTAGGGTAGAGTTTGATCCTCCATCACGCCTTCCACAAGCTCTTTGGTATATGTTAATAACTTTCAGAGAAAAGTGGGACATTCGGACCAGGCTGTGACAGAACAATATCCATACATCAGCAGGACATTTTTACATAATTTACTTTCAACTCCTAACAAAGCAGCAAAATTCTTTCCAATTATTTTGAGGGGGAAAAAAAAGTGTTAAGTTGGAATAAAATACAGTATCAGTAGAAGTATTTTTTCCCCTATTAAAAAAATCTTCAGTTACTACTGTGTTCTTTTGTAGTTGCCTCCAACATTTCAGCAGCATAAACTTTTCTGTTCAAATGATCATATTATAGCATAGATGAAGAAAATTAAATTGCCTAAGTAAAATTTTAAAAGCATAACAAAAAAGGGTTTAAATAGACTCAGCTTGTTTTTATTATTCCAGAAGATATTACAAGCACTAACAATAATCATGCCTTTGCCTGGTGTTGTTGGCACTTACTTGTAGAAACACATATTTACAATTTCATACATGTTGAATTGCCTAGGTATTTGTAAAAATACATGCTACTTTGATATATAATACATGAATTCAGAATGTTTCCTAAGAGGGCCCAAAATTGATTTTGAGTTGTTCCTAGGTATGCACTAATTCAAATGCTCATTCTAGTTTTAGAAATTTAAGTTAAGCTCATTTGAATTCACTTGTTATCACAATTAGACATTTTTAGAAATTCTATAAAGTTGAAAGTAGACATTTGCTACATTTGCTAAGTTTTAGAAGTGTATGAGTTCTGTATGCTTGCCAAGATGTAGAACTTCTAAAGTTATGAGACTTGGCATATGGCTTAATGCAGGCAAAGTTGTTTCTCTCCTGTCATTGATGCCAAGTCAAAATGTTCTCAGTTTGTTCTTTTTCTTTATGTAGGTCAGCACTTAACTAGAGTTGTCCTCTCTGCCAAAACCATGTTGATCTTACTCTAACTCTCTTAATAAAAACCATAAATTCAAATTTTAGCTCTATATAACGATTACAATACTTCTAACTTGAACAAATGTACGTGGTGCTTCAAGAGACTGGCAAATGGCACATTTCTGAAACGGAGCCTAGATTCCAGTACTCTCAAACAGCAAGTCCCTGTCTCCAACCATGGAGGAGGCAAAACTTAGAGAAAATGTCAGAATATCCCCACGAAGAGGTTCTTCCCCTACTCCTCCCCCAGCCCATGCCAAGCCTCAGCGTGCTGTTGAGCTGTGCTGGCTTGGGACCAGTCCCGTAAGCTCCCGTGAGAGGAGAGCGCAGCTGATAGTCAGATGGTGGAGGAAAGCCACATCTTCTGCCACTGTGACCCAAGAGGAGAGCTGGCAGGAAGGGCCTCTCTGCTCTGCTCAAGTGTTCAAGCTGAGCCAAGCCTCTGGAGAGGGCTGCTGGCAGCCCTGCTTTACTTGGGAGGACATCTGCTTACAGGGGACAATATGGCTTTAGAGCTACTACTCCAGAAAGGCAGTTTTTGGTTTACCCCCTTCTATTCCCTTCCACTCACTCTGTCTTTGCTCCAGCTCCTCAGATATTCCCAAATGGACAGCAAGATGGATAGTTTCACTGTACACCCTCGAGAAACACAAAAGGAGTACAATAAACAAAATAGCAATCTAAAACAGTCAGTGTAAGCTTGATACATCTCTAAGTACTGCCAACCCTTTAGGAAGGCAGGCTCAGCAGCTCCAGAAAGGAAGCAATCAAAAGCCTGAAGTACTGAACATAGAGATTTTGACTTTGTGTGGAATGGTCAGAGCAGCCTGGCAAAACAGAAAAAAAAGAGCATTATGGCCTCTACCTTATTACTACTGGTATACCAGGCTTTCAAGTATGCAAAAAGGAAATAGAAGGGCAACCAAAGATGCTTGTAATTAAGCAAGAGGCATGCCAAACTATTCCTAAAAGAACACTGCCACGAGTAAAATAAAATAAGTATATTTCAATATCAGCCACAAAGCCAGTGTTGCCCATGCTGTTTAAGGTCATGCCAGGAAGGTGTCAGCCTCGCAGGCTGTGAAGTCAGCAGTTCTCCATCGTAGGTACAGCACTGCTCCATCACAAATACAGCTGTGCTCCATCCCCAGCTGTGCTCCATCCCAGGTACAACACTGCTCCATCCCAGGTACAACACTGCTCCATCACAAGTCACTCTGTGCCCCACGCACTCCGCGGGCTCTGCTGGCAGCCACGAGGTCTCGCAGGGTTGGTGGTGCACGCTCCCCTCTCTTGGGCTCCTCGTGGGCTATTTTCAGCCAGCAGCTGGCAGCACTGCAGTGATGAAGGCAGTGCTAGTCCCGAGCACAGGAGCCTTCTCAACAGCCAGGGAATCGTGACTTCGTGGGGTGCTGTAATTGCTGCTTCACCAAACAGGCACAGACGGAGAAACTGACTGAATAGCTTGCTCAAAACTACCTGAGAAGTGAACATAGATCTCCTGAGTGCTGGGTAAAATATTGAAACAGTCTTTCTCTTGCTAAACTTCTGCTCTGTCCTCAGGCTATACTTTAGAGCAGCAAAATCTGAAGAAACAATATGAAAAAATACACACGCCCAGGATCTCCTCTTGCGTGGTACTGATGAAATCTGACGCAAAATGGTAGCTAATTACTAGTTAAATATTCTCTTGAAACCTAAGAAAAGGTTACATTCAACTTTTCTGAAGTCAAGAGGAGTCTTGTCAAGTAATCTCAATGCATATATGATGAATTTAGAGGGTAGGGAGGAGGCACGTAGCAAACAGAAAATAAGTGCAAGTTAATCAGATGGTATGCTGGTTAAACTATGAAAACCACAGATGTGTACACAAAAAACCCAACAAGCCATAGCATTTGGTGTTAGCTTACGGTTTAGAGAACAGTCTTTTTTGCTACACCTTGTCACCTGATAGCTCTCCACTGAGCACATCATACTTGAGGTACTTCAAACATTCTGCTTGAATCCACAAACATATTTAATCCTATGTTCAGTACCCATGCTCTGCCTCACATCACACACTTGTCCTTCCTCACATTTACCCCTTGCAGATATAACAGCCACCAGTCTCTGCTCAATTCATGACCAACCCTCCTTGTGTCTCCCCTCCAATTCCTGCTGGCACTTCTGGCACTAGATTTCAGCTCTTTAGCTGTAATAACAAATATAAATGTTGTGTGCCTTTCATTATCCAGATGGCATTACCCTGATTCTTACTGTAACTGCCAGACACAACTCATTCTCATTCTGCACAATACTTTCATAAGGGTCTATTCACTGCTTATTATATTGTTAGAAGTGGAAGTTAGTAGACATTGGCAAACAGTGATTATGCAGCCAGGCTTTCAGCAGTTACAACACAGCAACATGTGGTGTCCTGTTACTAGATCAGTGCCAAAAATTAACCGAGCCAAAAATTGAAACAAACTGTGAGATAAAAAAATACACTAAGAAACAATTGGAGATATAATCAAGAATATGAACTTCTAGCAGACCAAGTCTAAGGAGACCGGTTTTCCAACATCTACATTGTGCAATCTTTACTGTCACCATTTCCCTATTTAGGATAAACACATTGAATGATTTACAAGAAGGTACATAAACATAAGCAACAAATTCAACAATCCACCTCACTACCTGACCACATAAATTTTCTTCATTTATCTAATATCATATTAATTTTACTGTTGCTGTAAATCTAAATGAACCATTCAATGCAGTATGTGACAGGCTGAACTCCAGAGGCTGGGCTGGCAAGCCTGTGTGTTGGTAGTTGTGTTGGTGGCTTTGTGCTTCTATTTATTTTCTCTGACTTCTGTTGGAGAAACTCACCCATGCTCTTTATGACAGATGGAAGTGGCTGGGTTGCCATGTCACACTGTTCTGGAGAGCTCTTTATTTCTAGGCTCCTCTTTGCTGATATCTTGAATGGTCAAAGAAGTGAAGAGTATTTCTGATATGAGCAGCACAACTTCATAATCTCATGCTTATAACCTGAACAGAAGTGGATTTACTAGATCCAGTAATGATTTCCTCTCACTTCCAGAGACTCACCCTTTTCAGGGCCAGAAAGAACCTAATTCATCTTAATTACCTAACAGAGGCCACTTCATTTTACCCAGCTACTTGTGTACTGCATTCAGTAATTATACTCACCTGAAGTATAATACATTCCCTGGAAATGCAGCCAGTCTTACTTGGAAATCACATTAACCAATAGAGAATCAACTACTTATCTTTGAAAGTTTATTCTACAATAGTAATTTCCAGCTTCAAAAATCATGATTTGATTTTGATTGGCATTGTCTGGTTTTTAATTCCAGATACTGTTTTTTGTTACATATTTTTCTGATAAGCTAGAGAGTCAGCATCAAGTATCTTACTTCTATGAAGGTATTTCACATGTATAAAGTCACCTCTCAACTTTTATAAGCAAGTAATCTTAAATTATTGATGAATTGTTTGGGGTTTTTTTCAGTCCTGGAGTATTTTATAGCTCATTTCAGAACTTTTGGAAACATTTACAATAATATTAACAGCAAATCTGGAAACAGAATTCCTCTTGTAAGTGGCACTATAACTTGTAAATACCATATGGATTTAAAAGAACCTGAAGTAAGAGGGGAAAGTGAAGATGATTGAGAAGGTGAAAACACAACTCTGCCCTGTTTCATGTGAGGTCAGGAAATGAAGGTCCTCATCTTACAAGGCATCCCATTAGGTCCCATCTAAGTATATTTATTTGAGACAGTTGTTTGCATTTGCTTTACAAGTGGTAATCTCTCATAGTTTGTCAAGACCAAACTTGCACAAGATAATGAGTAAAAAATCAGCAAGGAACTGTCCTGTCAGGAAGAAGGGAGGATATCCAGGTTCCAGGAGTGGCTCCGCAGATATTGAGACTGGAATGACAGACATCCATAATTACTCCACTTGCTCAGATGTACGGTTCAAGGAAAAGCTTCTCTGTCACTGTTTGCACTCTGCTGATTGGCTTACAAAATTGCCATCTGTACCGCCACTTTAAAAACATAACAAGAAAAAGTGTTGATTTGTGACTATGAAATTTACTTTAGGAGCTGCTAATGGCTTCAGACAGATGTAGAGGAATCTAGTCTTCCATTAAAAATAAATATGTTCTGACAAATTTTGGCTGCATCAACTCTGCTGGTTTGGTTGATGCCACGAATGGCACTAGAGGGGAACTGTTAATTTGCTAGAATGATACTTGGCACAGGTTTGGCCAAATATCTCTCCATTGGGATTGTAATGCATGCTTTGGCAGTTACTGTTGGCAAGGGTCTGCTCCCTGTAGGCATCTTACATGCAGAATGTGTCCCTGAGTCTACAGACTGCCTGGAGTATCGCCACTGAAAACACGACCTGTTCCTTTCCTCTCACTGGGACAGGTCACATTCCAAGGTACACTTGCAATTCACATGCCAGTTATTCTCAGCTGTGTCACCAATGCTTGTTTTGGTCCTGCCTTAGATGAGGCTCATGCACTTGCCCAAACTGAAGTTATACCCACGATACAGCATCCTCATTTTAATACTATTGCTACTTTTACGTCTACTGAGTTTTGTTGTAAAGCCCTAAATATGAGGATCAAGAGTTTACATCAAGACATTAGATCCATTTAGTTCTTGTGATTCTGGCAGAGTAAACAATTTGAAATGGAAAAGAGAGTACCACAAAGGACTAGTAATATTAAATATGAATGTGATTATATATATGTAATGATGATCACAAAATCTGTCATAAAATGAAAATGCACTAAAAGTACAAGCAAATACATCCAGTTACTGAAAGAAATGTGGAACTAACATTCAAATGGTTCACTTGGTAACTTCCCTACCTCAATTTAAAGAAACTGCCACAGAATTTAACAGAATCACAGAACAGCTGAGATTGGAAGGAACCCATGGAGGTCATCTGGTTCAACACTCATATTCAAGCAGGGTCACTTAGAGCAGGCTGCCCAGGAGTGTGTCCAGACAGCTTCTGGATACCTATCTTCAAGGACAGATATCTCCACAACCTTTCTGGACAGTCTGTGCCAGTGCTCAGTCACCATAATTGTGAAAAAGCCTTTATTGACATTCAGAGGGAGCCTCCTGTGTTTCAGTGTGTACCCATTGCCTCTGTTCCTGTCACCGGGCACCACCAGAATGTTCCTGGCTCCATTTTCTTTACACCCTCCCTTCAGGTTTTTATGGGCATTGATGAGATCTGCCTTAAGCCTTCTCTTCTAGGGGCTGAGCAGTGCCACCATCCCTCTTGGCTTTGCTGGCACAGGACAGGTGCTCCAGGCTGTTAATCCCTGTCCCAGCTGCAGTGCACAGCCTGGGCTCCAGCTGTGGCCTCACCGCTGGCAGAGCAGAGGGGCAGGATCACCTCCCTCTTCCTGCAGGCAATGCTCCTCCTAATGCAGCTGTCACAGTCCTGACAGGTCGAGGTACTGTATAACACAAACAGGTGAACAGATCAGATAGAAATATCCATCACAACAGATCACACTGAATTATCCCAAACATCCCATTCTGTCTTTTTTTTTTTTTTTTTTTTTTTTTTTTTTTAAGTAAGGATTTAGACTACCCTGGTTTGTTGCAAGATACCTAGAGTTTTCTAGCATCTGGAGACTGTTGCAGGTCAGGTTCCACCTGTGAAATTTCCCTGCAGGAGATAATTTGGGCACTGGAGTGCTCAGAGGAGCCCCAGTGGGACTGGTGCCTCAGGGCGGAGCAAACATGCAGAACAAAGCAGCACCGCCAGCTGGGAAGGTGCGTGCTTGTTGTTGAGAAAACTTTCCACATCTCCCCATTACAGAAAACAATTGCTAGAAGTTTAGCAAACCGCAGACCTAAAGTATTCATCAAATTTCCTGTTTCTGAACATGCTAACCACCACAAGAGCTCAGAACCAATAGGCTCCCTAATTTACATGGTTGGAAACAGATCGTACACGGGCAGATGAGGTATAAAAATGTGTCTGCAGAACCTGGATACTCAGAAGTTACTACCCAGTCAACTCTGTATAAGGACACCAGAGCTAATCTATGGATTCTCTTCCTGGACTCTCCATTTCCACCGAGGAGAAACCAAGCAGCATCAGCCAGAGCTTCCACCCGTGCCACCAGCCACAGGCTGGGCAGGCAAATCCTGGCAGTGCTGCAGCAGCAAATCCTGCTGCTGGGGCTCAGGCAGGGAACCATGGCAGCACAGGGGCTGCTCTGCCTCATTTCTTACTTCCATACATGGCAGTCAAGAGGAAAAAAACCCTAAAATCATTAAGGATGTCTGGCATTTCCCATAGTTAGGCTCTGTCTTGTGTTGTTTTTAAATTTTCCAGCTCCAGCCATACGGTCTGCCATTTTTCAAGCTTGGTGCCTGCTCAAAGTTTTGGAAAAGGTCAGCCAACAATTCAACTGTTTCTGAAAAGAAAATAACTGAGCTAAAAAAAATGGTGGCATTTTCTTTGAGCTGCTCTAGCACCCCCAAGCTTTGGAGCATTCTCATGAAATCTGTCAGGAGGTGGTCTCCCCATCTGGGGCATGCCAAGAAAGAAGTCTTTGAAAATATGTGGTTTACAATGATCAGGAGAAACATATTACAATGTGTAAGTAATTTTCCCAGAGAAACTGTCTGCAACGACAATGTCCCAGCTTCTGGTGAGCACAGAAACTGCAGTTCTGTGCTGTGTGGGCTCAGTGCTTTACACCAGACACCAGATGAGGAAAATTCTCTTGTGCTCCTCAAGCTCCCCCTGCTTTTCATTCTGTGATTCTCTGTCTCAGCTTCAGTTAACAGTTAACCTGAGCCTGTTTCCTCATCTTCTTGTAATATTGAGTGGGTAGGAGGTTTTAGTGCTAACAAACTGGAATAGGTGGGGCAGTGTGGGTGTAAAGGTACTGTCCCTCTCTACTGGAAGAACTGTGCAGAGATAAGAATGTGAAAACCATAAATCATGGCAAGAGTGTCACCAGATAAAATGAGATTAATTAAAGGAGAGAACTGGGTGTCAGATTCTGATCTCATGGCTTTTCTATATAGATACTGTTCAAGAAAATCTGAAGAAAAAGGAAAGCCTTTAAAAGCTCTAAAATACAAAGTCCCCACCTATCCTTTCTGTTTTTTGTTTGTCATGGGCCTTATATTTTTATATTCATTCCAGTAATGATATGAACACACTATTAAAAATAACTTGCTGTAAAACTCTGTTTGCATTAGGTTAAAGTTAATTCTGTAAAAGATTTATTCCTCCTTCTTCACACACACTGAACTAATCTGCCCTGTCTTCCAAACCTATTATCACATTTTCATCAATGTTAGGAGTAGAAGTAACAGTTGCTTATTAAATATCACAAACGAAGTTAATGCCCACTTCTGTTTTATTTGCTTCCTTACAGTAGCTTGCACAATTCAAAGGAGAGGCCTTTAAAAAAAGAGAGTTATACTAACCACACCTTGTTTGGTTCCTACTCTTCCTATGCACGAACACCTTTGACTGAAGGAAAATGAAAATAGTTTTCTCTTTTCACCTGCTGCATCTAACATGCAACACAAAGTGAGGTCATGCAGCTTATAATGTCAGTGGATGAAAATTCCTGCAAGTAGTAAAAGACTACTTGCTACTGAGAGGGAAATGTCTATATTGGATTATTAAATCTGTACTCTTGTGGAATTAAAAATTTTATAAGAATAGCTCAATAGCAAATAGACCAAGAGGAAATGGAGAGCTCCTTATCCAGCACAAGATATATGTGATGCAAACCAAACAGTAAATGCTAGTTGATGGCTCCCAATGTTTCCTAGCTTCAGTCTAGCTGCATTCATGTCAGCACTGGAAAGAGATTTGTTCAAAATTGCACCAGTGCACAGGGAGATCCGAGGAACTACCTCACACAGCTGTTCACCCTATTGAGCATTCTCGTTCAAAATTTAATCCTGAGCCCTTCCTAAAGATTACACCTGTGCATCTGTGTTGTGGTTTAACCCCAGCCAGCAACCAAGAACCATGCAGCCACTCACTCATGGAGTGACACCCCTGCTGGTACTCCCTCCACACAAGCTCCAGGTCCTTTTGGTAAAAGGCACAGACCACTTCTGGCTTCCCTGTGCTCTGGTCCTGGTTTACAGGAGCTCTCTCTCCCAGAGGAGTTTTTCTGGGCTGTAGGAAGCAGCCCACAGAAGCACCCTGTTCTCACCCAGAGCTGCAGGAGCACAGATACACTGTGGGGTCCAAAGGGGCACAAGCGTCCCAGGAGGTGACAGGCTGAGCTTGGGGATGCTGCACCCCAGCCATCCTGGGATTCTACAGCGGGCCACAAGGATTCTTGGCTACCTCTTGAACTGAGAGAAAGAGACCCACCGTAGTACAAAATTACCTTGATTTCAATCTACAATTTTCTTCTGAAAAACCTCCATAGGCCTCTAGATATATAAATGACCCACAGTTTTTCTCCAGATGACTCACATGTGTAAATATATACCTATGACATATGTAATTTTGTACCTCTCGTACATTTTGTACAATTCAATTCTTTGGAAAGTTGGATTTTTCTTTTTAAAGATAAAACAAGCCAAGAGTTCTGAAGTCCTATCAGATATGCAAACAGGGCTTAGCCTGTACATTCTCCTCCTCTCCCTTCAAATTCAGCAGGCCTGCAAGCACTTTATTGTTGAAGTACATTTTTTTACAAATACTCCCACTGAATTATTCACTGTTGAGACATAAAAAGCGTTCAGAATATCTTTAATTTACTGGAGGGGAAAAAGTCTGAATTAAATGGTCTGTGTTTTGTAGCTTGATCATACTGACCTGAGATAATTTCAGGGCAGGATTTATTACTACCTGGTACTCCTTTGGGCTGGTGAAACAAATATCTAAATATGCTTCCATTGGAAAAATAAAGCTTGGTTTAAAAGGAAGTTTTTTGGTGATCCCAGACAGACCACTTTTTGTCAACACTAGACTTTGCCACTTTCTCCAAACCCCTGATGAATGCAAAGAATGTTTTTGCAGCACTGCTTTCACCTTTCTCATCACAATCCCTCACATAGTATTTAGGCAAGAAGTAGGAATTCTCAGGATAAAATTTGTGCAATGGTTGAATATGATGAATAATCATGCAGTGTTTGTTTCCAGCAATGAACATAAATTCCATGATGGTACTTAAATCAGAGGAGCATTTCTTCTGAACCTTAATTTACAGAACAAGAGTGGGATTCAGTTCTCCTGACACAGTTCTCTAGACATCTTTTAGAGCCAGTGGAAAGAAACAAGCTTTTCTACATTATGATTCATCGATCTGTTTCATTACCTCTTTGGATGAGATGAATCTCACCTTAAAAGTGCCTCCATGGACTGGAAATGGTTCCTATGTGAGTAGCTCACTGCTTCACCACTGGAAGCATTTCTGTTCATTAGTTTTCCCCTGCAAACAAGTACAAGTAGACCCCTTCAGCTTGAATCCAGCTAACCAGGATGATGAGCAGGGGACTGCCTGAAGCCACCAGTGCTGTTTGAGATCACACCCCTCTCCAGCTCTTTTGCTGCGCCTCTTTTAGGGTTTCACTTTGAATACAAAGCATTCTTTTGAAGTCATCCCGCAGTCATCCCCAACTAACCACTGAGCTTTGATATGCTTTGTGAAAGTCTGAGTCCATCACTGGTTCTCCTTCAGAAGGCACTATGGCAGAAGATGCACTCCATAAATGTCCCTAACGTGCTTCTATTGCTAATGTGTCTTCAACTCACAGGATCAGGCTAGAGGCAGTTTGAAGTAATTCCCCCTGAAACTTGAATATTATGGTTGACAAATTCTCATATTCAAATGTTTTGCTACACAACCATTTGTTTTGGATTCCACTTCTTGGGGATTAGGATACAAAGGCAGGTTTGTAAAATCTGTCCTAGAGGCACCTTCCTCGACTGATGGTCCACAGCCAGGAACTATTGCTTGGATACAGGTACCCTGCTGCTAGCCTGTGATCATCCGTACTGCTTTATGGCTGGCGTAGCTGGCACAGCTCTGGTCCTGCCCTCTTTTATGCACAGCTGGGACACAGCATGTACCAGAGACAGGAGCAGCAGGCAGCTTGCAAGCAGACAGGCATCTTCTGTGGGGGAAGAGTGCTCTGGCATGTGGCTGACAGCCACAACATGTCACCCATCTTGGAGGCCAAAAAAACCTTGACCTGCTTTACTCACTGCAACAAACATGACCTTAGCAACTACAGCACTCTATGAGGATAAGGGAGAAATCGTCTATGACTGAGAGAGTTCTGCTCCCCTAAGTAGCTGCCTCAAAGAATATGCAGCACAACAGAACAAGTGCCTTCCCTGAACTACAGGACAGACTATAGCCAGTGGTCTGGTCTCCCTCTGCAAAAAGGGAATCTCCTTAAGCAGAAGATGCAATTGAACCCCAAAGTCTCCCACATCCTAAATCAGTGCATTCACGCAGACCTTGAATAAAAATCAATTACCACCCCTGCTGCAGAAGACCAGTTTTGTGTGGCATCCAATCCTTTGCAGAGCTGCATCCAATTGTTTTCTCAGTGAAGCTGCAAAATGACATGGATGACACAGTAATTTATAGCCTTGAGGTGATATGCTGTAATAGCCAGAAAAAAATACAGAGTTTAATATTCTCCTAGCCCTCCTGCTGTAATTCAGCATCCTGTTAATCCTTACCAAATGCAGATCCCTGAGGAAACAGGCAAAGAAAAGGACTATAGTTTTAGGCAAACTTCTCAAAACTACTTCATGTGGTTCAGACTGAAGGGTTCCTGAGCACATCCCAAATCTAGCACGTACATTAGGACCACCTTCATTGAAACTTGGGGCGCTTAAAAAGTTTCGGCATGTTCGGGTTATTCCAAACATGATCTGACTTGTCAGACTCGTAGGACTTGGACCGTGTTTTCCTCATCCTATCGCGAGCATCTACACTTGCTCATTTTCATCCGACCTTTGGCATCTCTGTGCCTTTGCTCTCCGCCTGCCCGCAGCGGAGCGGCACTGCCTGGCACGGCTCAGCCCTGGCAGCACAGATGGCCGGGCAAGCCGCGGGGCACGGTGACACACCGGGGCAGCGGAAGGGAACTCCGCCGCCCGCTCCCCGCTGGCCGGCAGCGATCGCCTCCTGCGAGGGTCACCCCCGCTCACCTCCGGGCCGCGCCTCCGCCTCGGCCCCGCTCCGGGCCGCCCCCGGCTCTCCCTCCCTCCTTCCCTCCCTGTCTCCCTTCGCACGCCGCCGCTGCCCTCACCCTGGAACGGACCGGACCGGACCCCGACAGTGGGGGACTGGAGGGCGAGGGCGAGAGAGAGAGGGAAGGAGGGACAGGGGACTGCTCCCCTCCGGGCAGGACGGACGGCAGGGAAGCAAAAAGGGATAGAGAGGGACAGCTCCCCTTTAGATGGGACGGGAGGCAGGGGTGGAGAGGGGGACAGCTCTCATGGCAGGTCGGGATGGAGGGATTGAGGGATGGAGGGGTACAGGTCCCCTCCGGGCAGGTCGGGATGGAGAGATTGAGGGATGGAGGGGTACAGCTCCCCTTCGGGCAGGTCGGGATGGAGGGATTGAGGGATGGAGGGGTACAGCTCCCCTCCGGGCAGGTCGGGACGCCTCGCTCGCTCCAGCACGAGGGGCTGCACCCTGTGACGAGCCCGGGTGCTGGGAGGCAGCGCGGCGGGGCGGGGTGACGGCCGCGGCTCTAATAAGGCCGGGGCTGGCGCTGGCCGAGGGCTGTTTGCCCCCGCCCGCCCCCGAGCATGCAGTGCTTCCCCGGGCTGGTGCTGGCGCTGAGCTCGCTGCTGGGCGTCCTGGCGCTGCTGCAGCTGTCGCTGCACCTGCGGGTGCCGTCCCGCTACGGGAAGCACGAGGAGCGGCTGTGCCGGCCGCGGGGCCGGCTGCCGGCGCGCTGCGCCTGGTTCCTGCAGGAGCTGCCCTCCTTCCTGGTGCCCGCGCTGCTGCTGGCGCTGCGCAGCCCGCCCCGCCTCGAGCCGCTCGGCTGCCGCCTCCTCTGCTGCCTCTTCTGCTGGCACTACTTCTACAGGTACCGCCGCCGGGCGCGGCTCCCTGCCGCCTCGCCCCGGGAAACCAAACCGAGGGAAGCTGCGGGAACGGGCGCAGCCGGAGCCGGGAGGGCGGTGGGGCCGGGGCAGGTCCCGGCTGCGGCATCGCTCCCTCCCGAGTCCCGCTGGCCATCCCTGGACTCCGCCCGAAGCTTGGGAACCGGCCGGGTGGGCATCTCTGCCCCGGCCCGGCCGCCCGAGAGAAGGAGCAGGTGGTGCTCGGGGGCTTGAAGCAGGGAAGAGGATGGATGCTTTGAATTTTTGACTCAAGGGGAGGAGGGGAAAAAAAAGAAAGAAAGAAAGAAAGAAAGAAAGAAAAAAAGAAAGGGTTTCTCTAAGCTGAAGTAAAGGTTTGGATGAAACTCATCCAAATATTATGTAAAGTTGCATAGGAAGCGCTTGTGGCGGGCAGGAGAAGCGCCGAGTGCGCGGAGCCGGGAGCAGCGGCAGCCGTGGGAATACGCGCGAGGATGGAGCGGGGGCCAGAGCGGGCATCCCAGCCGGCTCCTTGGGCTCCATTCCTCATTCCCGCTCCACTGCCGAAGCACCAGTTTATGCTGGGGTGGTTTTTTTTTGTTGTTGTTGTGTTGTGTTTTTTTTTTTTTTTCTTTCCGTATTTTTGTTTTTAGAAACCTGTTCCTGTCAGGTAACAACGAGCCCTATAACTCTAATTAATTCTGTATTTACTAATCAGGAGCTCAAAGAAATACTAGAGTTTTCATCCAGTGTTGGTGATAACTCTGAAGAAACATAGCTCTACAATTGTCACCCAGTTCTGCAGTCCGTGGGACTTGGTTCTGGAGAATATCACCAGAATCCATCTTCTGCTCCATTTCCATTTTCTATGGAGTTCTTTCATGAGAAAGTTAAATTTTGGTTATCTGTTTATGGAAAAAGATGGCTTTAATACACAAGTGGCAAGTGCAGGTGAAAATGTTATGCCATTATGTAGTGAAGAGCAATGTAACTTCTGAGGCAAAACCTTAACTTGATTTGTCATTTTTCACCACCATTCATCTGCTTTTTTTAGTTTGCTTCATAGAAATAGAAAACATTCTTGTAATATTTTATCAGAAATTATGATTTGCTACTCAACCAAAACCAGTATACTGAAAATCCAGTTGCAGTATCTCTACAGGTAATTTAGGGATAGAAACTCAAGGCTGTTGTGGAGAAATTGAAAACAGGGAATGGTTTACTGTGCTAAAACACTATTTCAGACATGTATTTGTTATCACTCCTATTACCTTTGCTTCAGGAGCTGGAGGACACACCTATAACATATTTGGCTTCCAGAAAGCTAGATGTATTGATTATATGTAGTTATACAGAATTTAGTTTAATGCACTCTGTTATTATCAAGAATTTCTGATAGTTTGAGAAACACAACTATCAATGAATACCTCTAGACAACTGAAAAAAAATGTTACCCTACCAGCATGCATACATTTATTGGCTCTGTGGCTTCTTTTCCAAATTTTCTGCTGGGCTTAGGCAAAAGCTCTGTGTTTTCGTGTTTTCTTTCCCAGACAGTTCAGGGACCTTCTCATCTGTAGCTGGAATACACTTCTCTTGTAAAAGCCCTCACTTCAACCAAGTCTGTACAAAACTTTGCTTTCTAATACAGGATGTTACTCCAATATTATTCTCACAGGCTGCAGCCTCTTATCCCACAAGCCATTCTGACATTCTGCTGAATCAATTAATATTTGAAATGTTATATTAAATATTAATACTCTACTCTTATGTAAAAGAGCAGCAAAATCACAAAATATAAGTTTTTCGGGGTTTTGCCTGACAATACTATAGGACAGGCAGGTTCTTTGAGGGATTCTTGGTAGAATGACCTATGGCCACATGGTTGTGTTTATACTTAGACCCTTATTGATAACATTAAAGTTTTAACAATCAGCACAGCTAATTGATATCTACAGTTTCTAGCAGGTAGGATAATTTATTGTCATAGAGAATTTTTTTAGATAATATCTTATAGTTAAACAGAATTTCTGCAGTTTTCTTCTTTTCTAGACTTTTTAGCAACCTACACTTTTTAGTTACTTGGACCCTCTGAAGGTTGGGTCAAATTCTTAACAATCAGTAAGTGACCCAATAACTGTAATTTGGATTAAGCCTTTAACTAAAAGAATGGTATTTACTCAGTCCTTGGAGGAAGATGACAACAGTGGAGGAGACATCCCTGACCACTGGGCATTCACAGGTTTTGCCATCCAGAATCAGCTCCAGTCCAAGCCCACCTGCAGCTCCTGGATTTTCCAGGCAGTATCCCGTGGGATATCCCTGTTCCATGCTGAGTGCTACCACATCCTGGTGACAATGCTGGTGAGCAAGCTGTCTTATTGCAGAGCTGAAAAAGGGGTAGAAAGAAGTGCACTTGCATATTTTGTGCACATGCATATTATGGCTGTTTGCCTATAAACTTATGTTGAATAAATCATATTACCAAGGGGTACTGGTGACATTGGATTAGAACGTTCCATTCCCATACAGTGTTTGAAAAGAGGTTCAGTAGTTTGACATAGCAGTCAGGGTCTAGTTTGACTTTTTGGTTTCTTTTTTGGGTTTTTTTTTGTTTGTTTGTTTTGGGGTTTTTTTGGTGGGTTTTTTGTTTTTGTTTTTTCATTTTGTTATCTTTACTTGGAATAATCTAACAATAGTTTTAAATACTTTTGTGATTAAATTTGACTGCAAGAATAATAAGTAAAATGTTCAATCAATCAGTAATAAAATTGCATTTACCTAATGGGTGTAGCCTACTGCATTTTCTGACTTTAAAATTTTGAAATGAATAAAGGTGTTCGACTCTTAATTATAAATGTATTTTGTTAATCCACTCTTCCTTTTACTACTCATCATCTGGTATCTGTACTTAAGCATTCCTCTACGTTGTATGAAACAGTTACTTTGTATATTGTTGCATAATTTAGTGACTTCTTTCTCTCCACAGGGGAGCTTTTATAATTTCTAATTTTGTCTCATCTACTATAGCGAACATACATGAGGCAGGGAAGTTTTCATTAGAGGTATGCTCAGAAGGACATTATAGTCCATTATGGAGAAAAACACTTTCAAAAGACTGCTGTGCTTAGCTGTTCTACCTCCCTTTATGTTCCAGCCAGCTGTGTTGCCCCAGTAGCTTCTTTTAGACCAAAGTATGTAATTTAGAGGAACTTCAAGTCTTGATCTGAAGACCCCTAAAAACAAAAAATCCATCTTTTTCTAATGGAGAAATCTAGTGTTTTCTTTGGTAGTGTTATCTTCTGAATTCTTTTACCCTTATTTAAGCATGTTTAAAATGTCTTGCTTAAATTTGACTGGTCCTGATTTTCTCCCAGTGGGCCTTTCTCCTTCTTTGTACCCTGTGCTAATTTAAAGCTCTCCATAGTATCCTTCAGTATTTTCTTACCATGGTATCACTTACACGGTACTTACACTGGATCATGTTTTAATTTGCTTGTTATAGAGCTGTCAAGTCCTCTGTCAGCATCAGTTTGATCCAGATAATATAGGAGCACACGATTGTATTTCTGGTGCATTAATTACTGCACATCATGTGGTATTTATACTGACTTTATGGGCTTGTGGTGGACTTATGCCAGATATAGGGGAACAGACATTACCTGATCTGACACAGAGTTAGAGTAGTGCAGACACATGATACTTCATCCAACATGAAGTTGGTCAGGATGAAATTACCTTTTCATAAATTTAGGAACAGGTTTAAGCCAGCGTAATTAACTTGTCCTGCTTTTGGACACAGTGTCAAATAGCTATAATATTTTTTTTATTTGAACTGAGGTATCCTAAACTAGATTTATAATATCACTGAACCACAGCAGACGACCCTCAGTGCAAGACTTTTTTCCCCCTCTCAGTCCTCAGATAATTTCTGTGGCTTTTTTCCCCCTCTCCTTTTTTTCTATCTCCATTTTAAAATGAAGACATCTGTGTGTGATGGGTAACACAGTACCAGAGTTGTAGTAACATGTTTAACATCACTTTCCTGTTCCCCCATCCTACTCTGATGTTTACAGATTGGGAGAGCACTTTTCTGTTTGGAGTCACAGGGACATCCTGTGTTTCCAGGCTACTTAGAGCACTCTGGAGCCGGTGTAACACGGATTGTAACCAAGGTTACAATCTATCACTCCTTAGGAGTGGTTTTCATTTATATCACTGTATTTCTTTCATTTTAAAATAACTTTTTTTTATATGGGCAGTCTGCTTAGAAATGCTGTCCTGCCCACATTAATATTCACCGGCTGTCTAGAATTTGTGCCATGAGCTGGCTTAATCAGCGGCAATTTTGTATTTATTGTCGGCTTCTTAAGGAATATGCTGGAGTGTTGAAAGGACCACCCAAATCCTGTTCTGGAAACTGGGTTAAGACTGGTGGTGCCTCATGGACGAGGACTTTGGAGGACCTCTCTGCTTGCCCACAGGAGTGCTGTGAGCAGTTCTGGCAGGTGCTGAGCCCCATCTAGCCCACTGCTGGCAGAGAAAGGAGGTGGTGACCAGTACCCAGGTCACCTGGGCTGGCTGCTGGCCAAAGAGCCGGCCCTCCCCCAGTGCTGCCCAGAACTGAGATTTTCTGTCTGAGAGGATTCAAGGGGAGGTGGATGGAGCCAGGAGACCTCCCCTCCATCCTGCTTGTCCAGTGGTGAACCGTGCCAGCAGCACGCTTTCTGCCTTCCTCTGCCACCGCTAGGCAGCAGCCTCTCTCTTTGTGGCTTTCAGGAAGGGACAAGGCAGGATGCTGCTGCTGCTGCTGCTGGTACTGCTGAAGGAAGGAGAAGGAAGGGAGGAATCCCAGCCCCAGCGTCTTTGGCTGCTATCCTTAGTTAGCCAGTTCTTTGTGTCTCAATGTGCACTTTATTAGCACAACGTGGCGTGAATTTCATCAAATTCAAATCCTCTCTGGTGCTAAAGATAACGTTCTCAAAATCTGAATTACTTGGAATCTGATAAAAACCAAAATCTGAGTTTTCACGTCTGTTTTCAGCAGCGTCTTCACTTTCCTGGGGTAGGTTCTGTGATGGTAGGGGACTCCAAAAGTGGTGGGGTGGGAAGGCAGAGAAAAGGAAGAAGAAAGCGAGAAAAGAAATGACTGCCAAGTCTGCCATCTGTATATGCAATCTCGGTGGAAAGCTGGTCATGAGCTGGAAATGATGAGTGGTGTAAGACGTAGGTACAGGAACACTTCTTGTGCTAAATGACTTACAAAGTATTTAACTTTGAGATGTAGTTTGTAATACAGCCTTTCCTGCTGAAGGGACTGTGCTGGGAATGCCAATAGAAGCCATTGGGTGGCAAGGAGAAACCTGTTTGCTGCCTTTCCATTTTGCAGTCCAGCTTAAAAAACCAACGGTGGGAAACAACATTGTTTGAGGTAATGAGAGGAAGCCTTTGCAATCCAATTCGTCTCCAATATATCTTAATTCAAATTCTTGATTCCAATACATCTTAATGCATTTCTCTTGCCAGTGAGGAAGACAGAGTGGTGAGGGAGCAGAGGAGATGTGTGCAATGGCAGCAGGAATGGCCTTTTCCAGCTGACTTACAAAGATAGTCCTCAAGGCAGAGGTGTAAAAGACAAGGTGCTGCACTTGCCCCTTCTGTGCTGCCCTTAATAGCTGGGGGACGAGCAATTTAGAGAGACATTTCAGTTTCAAACACCACCTAGAATTACATTTACTTATTTGTTTTCTTCTCTTGCAGCTTTGTTTTCAGTCAAGTCAAATCTTTGTTTTCTATTTTACTCTGTTAATATGTTAACAAACCAAGCTGCTGTTTTCATTTCTGAAGTGCACTGAGGTGAATCTGAAAGACATTAAGTAAGGCTGTTCTTTGAGACTCAGCTGGATCCCCAGACTCCTCTGGTTGGAGGTGACCAGTTTGGTGCACCTCTAGCTGGTTTTCTAGAAATTGATGTATTTCTAAAAAGATCAGGGAATGCAGAATTTTGTGGCAAGACAATGAGAAATGAGTTTTTAACACTTTTTTTGGCCAGTCCCTCTCTCTGGAACTAAAGTAGGGGGAGGAAGATTAAGGTTCTTGCTCTCCCCTGGCTCTGCAGAATGCAGATCCTGCCTGTACTGCCTGGTTGGTCAGGCAGGTGCTATGTTTACTTAGACACACCTGGACTGGCCCTTTTTTCAAGTAGAAATACCTACTTGTGATCAGTAAGAAAAGCAGCTCAAGCTTCCAGAGAAATGCATATGGATGGAGGCTCCAAATGACTAAGTAGTTTGTAAATTAATTTGCTCATAATTTTTAGAGGTATTCTGTATTAGTTCATTCAGGGATTTAGTTATGTTTTTTGAAACATGAAGTGGATAAACAGAAATTAGATCAAGTTTGAAGGATATTTATATATTTAAGTGATACTCTCCTTGCTAGTAATGAATATAACAAGACCAGATAATAAGCACCAGGTCAAATAGATCCAATTCAGAGATTATTTTTCCCCCCACAGAAATAGTTATTTTATCCTTTGGTCTTAAAATGTTACCACTACTAAGTGTCAATAACTAAAGACATTTTAATTGTTGGCCTCTTGAGAACTCTATAATTAGTCTCCCAATACAAAATCTGCAGGTATTTGAGAATTAACAAATCCTGTTCTCTTTTCCTTCACCTTGATGCTATGGAATAGACCCTGACCAGATTCCTTTTGGCCTTCACCAGCTACACAGTAGCACATTTGCATCCTCTCTCCTGCTGTTTGGCCTTGGCAGTAATTCTAGATCTGTCAGCAATATCCCTAACAGAGGCTGGCCGTTTGCTCTGCCTCTTCTGTGTATTCCGTGCTCCCCAGTCATCTCAGTGCATTACAGTGATGCTAATATATAATTTCTCCTCTTCTGTGAAAATACTAGATTCATTGCTATTTTTGTCCAAATTCCTCAAATTAATGTATTAATAGCCAACAAAAGTGTCTCTTCATATGCTTTGCCTCAGACTTGTAAAATGTTCATGTTCCCAGTGCTGGTGTGGAGTTTGCTTCCTTTCAGTCTTCTCTAGCATTATGAATTACTTTCCTAATCCTGCTCTCAAAATAGAATACTATCTGAGTTCCTAGCAATTAGCACAAATAATCCTATCTACATACTCCTTTCCCAATGGAAAGTGGGCTAACATTACAGAAACCTATCTTTTTTGCCCAGCCCAAATTGTGCCCATGTGATTTTTACCTTTTGTCGCTTGGTCTGGAAGATTTTCTGCAGAGGTAACTTAAGGCTTTTCTTTTTCTTCACTTCTTTTCAAGACAACATGACTCTTAGGAGTATCTTTATATCTGATGCTAATTCACTTGTGCTATTTTGTTATTACCAGGCAGCTTTAAATGCACTAAAGGAGTATTTATGCCTGCTCTGAGACCTCACTGTTGCTATTAATCACAAAATGACTGTCCAAACTGCAGTCCTAGGGCAGACACCTGAGTCCCAGCCACCAGGACATCACTAAGGCACAAGAAGGTTCCTCTGATCTCACCTGTGTGAGGTTTGAGCCCACCAAGGAAGTTAAAGCACTTGCTATCCTGTGAGCTTAAATCCTTATAGGATGATGACATTCTGAGCTCCAAACTCCACTGGGTTTTAGTAAGACTGGCAAGGATGTAAAGGTCTGGATTTGCATTGCCACATTCCTAGTGTTGATATCAGAAAAGCAGAGTTATAAAGGGTTATACTGAGACAGAAAAAAAAATTAATTATATACAGGAGTTTCTGTAAATTGTTTACTTGAAAATAGTAATATTTTTACCAAAGAAGAAAATTATTTGTTTTAATCATGAGGTGTCTGTATTATTCCCTTATTGGGGAATTTATTTGGCTATTCTTTTAAGTAAGAAATAAAAACCAAGAGAAAAATTTTGAGGTCCATTCCATAAGCCCAGTGGGAAATTTGTGATGGATATTGCTCCTTCAAGATCCACAAATCAGATTTTTTTGATTTCTTATCATAGCAGAGGCAGCCATTGTGGAGGAGGTAGGACTTTTATACTAAGCCAATAAATGTTGTTTGACAAAAGGACAGACATTAATAGCCCCTTTGCGTACCCAAAAGCTTGTATAATTAGGTAATCTGACAGGTTTATGGAGCTCCGTTAAGAAAAACAAAATTGTGAAATAACCTCCTAGTAGTATGATTATAAATCAGTGTCCATCCCAGACATTGCATATTTCCCTTGGTGTAAATTATATTCTTGGTATCTCCTTCAAAATTAATTTTGGTCAAGAAGGGTTATGATAAAGAAATACTTTCAAACTTAAATTAAGAGACAATTCTTAAGTTATACACATCCAAGTGTCCTTCTCTGTCCAGAAACCGATTTAAATGTGGCAGATGAATTGATCAGTAGGGTGATCCTTACTGAATGTGGTCAAATAATTAAATTCATATACATCTACACCCATTTAAATGTAAGAGCTGTGTTACTCTTTGCTGACCAGTCAGCTGGCATTCTAATTATTTTTGCAACATCTCACTGTTAAACAATAGCAATGGGATTACTTTGTTATAAAGCCCAACAATACAAAACTAATTAAAACTGAGTTAAAATATTCCATGTAGGGAAATGGGAAAAGGCAACTCATTAGAAGTTTATATTTTTATATTTTTCTACAGGTCCATATTTATTTTAAGAACCAGCTAAATTCTGCCTAGCTGTGAACTTTTGAAGCACCAGTTTCTACTGTCTTAATACCTAAAGATGAGCAGAAAGTTTCACCATTCCTAGGAAGGTGTATCCAAATGTGACCTTCAACAATAATGAAAAAAGGTCCTGTTTGAAGGAAGTTGAGTTTGACCTCCTTCCTAACTACCCTTTATAAACATACAATAGAGCAGCAACACCCACAGTCAGCTTTAGCCAGGTGTAAGATACCATTTTGCTAGAGTTCATCAAATTAATCCAACACCTGCCATGTTGGGAGACTGCCTCCCAGAAATGGTTCTGGAAAATGTCACCTTATCAAGGCTGTCTTCAAAGAGATGAGTTATCTGCTAGAGAAAGAGGGAGGGGAGATGCTAAGGAATAGATCAGTTCCCAGGCAAGATTTGCTGAAGCAGATCCTGAGGCAGGGTGATGATCTGCAGCTCTTTGATGTGCTGGTAAAGATGGGCTGGGTGACTTTCCTACAAATCCAAATCTCCGTGATCTAGGTAGTCATGCCATCATTCAGGTGGCCTGGAAGGCTACAGAGAGCTCTGAAAATGTCAGCTGGGCTACCCGAAGAAATATGGTCACGTTGGCATGGTCTCCTGCTAGAGATGCACATGCAAATACCTCCAGACAGTGTGGTCCTGAGCAAACCTTCCAGTGACTCCTGTCACACATCTGGGGTAGGACAATGCATGGACCTCTATTAAACTTCTGCTGCTCCTGAGAATAGGAGAGGAAGAGATGTTGAAAAATGACAGAGAGGAAAAAAAGCACTTACATTACGCTGTTGAGGGGTTTTTTGTCTGTTTGCTTCTCTTTAGAACCTTTTTATTAAAAAAAAGAACTATTAAAGCATTCACATTTTAGAACTTGGCCCAGATTAAGGTTGCTAAAGTGAGACATGTCTCTGGCTCTTCCTAGGGAAAGCAATTTCAGCTTGGCAGAGCTGTCTGAGAGGTGCATTTGTATTTGTGCAAACATAAAGGTCGTCAGCTAACATTTTGAGAGTCTGTTCCCCTGGTTCATCTGAGGCTACGAGCAGGACCACAGCACGCGAGCCTGCAATCCAGCCAAGTATGCTCTAGGCTGGCACTGTAGGGGCAGAGCAAGACTTTTCTGGCTGCTAGGATAATCAACAGGGAAGAAGTGGTCTCCTAGCTGGAGTACTGGCAACATGGATTAGGAAAAATACAACCTGTCTTGAATGCAGAGAAATAAAAACCACTGTGAGGTTTACAGTCAGGGCTACAAGGTGGGAAGAGATAGAAAGGTCAGGTGAGAGAGCATAGGAAGGGACAAGTAGTACAGTTAAAAACAGCTAGGGCATTAATGGGGCAGGAGTGAGAAGAAATGGGATGGAAAAGGTCATAATGTGAGAGGGCAATACCCAAGTATCAAGAGACGATACCGACATTGTGTTGAGTGATTCACTCAGCAGCTTTCAGTGTTAAGAAATCTTTGGACATATTTTGTGAGAAAACGGAGACAAATTGTGGCTCAGAATCAGCCCATAGCAGTTTTTCCTTAGGGAAAAAAACAGGCTTCTAAGTCCTCAGTTATTTTAATGTAAGCACAAACTCAGGATCTGACCTGGTCATTTCAAATTTTGTTCCCCTCTATGTGTATGTACTGCCATGAGATCATAGAGGTTCAGTATGTTGGCTGGATATAATCTGACCAAGTTTTGATGTTGAATAAGAATAGATTATCAATTGCCTGTCTCCTTTGGTCATTTCTTAGGCCCACATGGACAATTTATGGAAAATAATGACACTTCATCTGGTAAGTGCAGTTGTAAGAGCACAGGTCTGTGCATCATTGGATTTTGTGCCAGTTTTCATGCAGATGCATCCTCCAGTTCTGGTCACGATCTCAGCCTCTGTGAACTGTTAGAACTCTCTGCCCCAGTGGAGCAGGGAACTTTTTGAAGTGCACAGCATAGTGTCTGATCAAGTTACTCTGGCATGTATTTCACACTTTTGGCAGACTCCCACAGTTTAGCAATAGGAACAAAGTGATCTGTTTTCATAAATATCAAGCGATTATTTCTGAAGAAGAAAAGAGGGAGATATCTTTGGCTGGCTAAGACTTTGACCCACTACTGCTTAGGTAAAACAACAAATATTCTCATAACCTCAAAGTACTGTTGCCCTTTAAATGCTATCAAGTAGTAGAGATAATCATGAAGCACTGTGAGATGTGCACATTTGTCATCACCACAATCCATCTAGTCAAGATGAACTTTAATCCCCATACAAGTAGTCCTGTCCTCTAATCCCCATGAAAGTACAAATCTGGACCAAATTTAATTAGGGTTTCAATTGTGATAGCAGGCCCGATGCTGAGTCCATCAGAACCTCTCTCTGACCAAAATAACACTATGTTTCCATTCCCAGGCAGTTCCTGGCCACATACAGTCCTCAAATTTTCTTCTGACTCCTGGTGGACATTTGATTAACAATTGCTGCTTGTTGAGATTCCTAGTATGTTCCAATGCTTCGCTGTCTTTCCCTAATATCTTAGCTGCATTTTCTATTCACCTGTTCAGGCCTGTTGGTTCTTACTGTGTTCCCAGTAGAAAAGGAGAATGCTTGACTCCTTTCCTCTTTGCAGGAGCTTTTTTATACAGTTGCAGATTGTTATGATATCTTCTGGTTTTCTCTTAGTTATCGTAAAGAGCCCTGAGTCCTTCAGTCTTTCTTCATGTCACACTTCCTAGACCACAGTTGTTTTTCTTTGGGCTGCTTCCACTTTGTCTCTTACAGAGAGCTGGGCAGAGCATCATTTAAGTTCCTACTAGCACCATGCAAAGGGGAAAGATGACCTCAGGTGTCTCCAACAACACATTTTTAACATTTGCCTTTTTCACAATAGCCAGACATCATTGGCTCATGCTCAGTTTGCCACCTACCAGCATGCCCTCTCCTATCCAGCCCATTTTTCAGCTTGTCTTTTACATTTGGTCTTTGTTAAGTGTAGTATTTTGCCATTGTCTTTATTGAATTAAATCAACAGTTTTAAAACTATCAAACACGTATTTCAAGACTATTCTAAATTCTGGCCTTCATTCTTGTTGTGCTCAGCATCTCTCAAAGCTGTGTCAGCCACAAACATTGCAAATACTTTTTTTCTCCAGAAGCATAATATTAATGAAAAAACTCCTGAGTAGTACCAGAAAAGTCTTTTGCAGAACTTCCCTCAAAACATCTTTCTAGTTAGATAGTAAACAATTGTTAACTATTCCTTGACATTATTTTTCAATCAGTTTTGCAGCCACTTAACATACTCTAAACCAGGAAACTCCAAGTTACTTGTAAGGTTGATGTGTGAGAAGTGTAAAAAATCTAAGGTCAAGACACAGGACATAGTCTGCTCCTATAATATATCCAATTTATGTCAATTCCTTCACTCAACAAACCTATTCCATGAAAATAGGGCTACCTAAGTATCGAAATGAGTCCTGTCTCCTGCTGCTACAGATATACAGGACTCTGAGTCAAAGAGGCTGTTACAAGTATTACTGCTTAGACAAGAAGTCGACCAGGCTGCACATTCTGCACTCCACTAACTTGGCTGTCCAGTGTCTGAGGACAAACTGAGAGTTTGTAGGGGATGGTACTGATCTCAACAGGGATCTGTACAGGGCACACATTCCCTTTGCTCTATTAGCTCCACTTTACCCACTCTGGCTATGAAAGAGAAAAGTACTTTTTAAAAAAACCCTCATCTTTCCAATGAATATGCCCAATTTGACAAGGGATGCTGAGAAAGGTACTAATATCTGGTTCATCTGGCTCATTTCAGTTGCCTTTGGTTAAGGGCAGTCAATCAATTCTTCTCTTTGTTTAGTTCAGCTCTCATTCTGATCTGCTTTCCACAATACAAACAAAAATGTAGAAAATAAGTGGCTGGGTAATAGCAAATGAAAATATAATAATATTTTAAATTAAAAATATTCGAAACCTATTTGGTGTTTATATCAAAATAAAAACATTTAAGAAACAAATATGCTGGTATAAATGGATACTGAGTGTAATTTCCTGATGGATTGGGACTTGCTGAAGCAGCTTGATAGTGCACCAAACCCAGAAATTCTGTTCTTGGTGTCCCTTTAGAAAATGCATAATAATTGAAGTACAGTGCTTTGATCCTGTATTGGCAAAACCAGTACAAAACTTTTCATGATTCAATGCTTTTTTACCAGAGGAATTCTCCTTTGTTGGTTCTGTCTGGATGCTGGTAGTCACTGGGAGATACCAGATTTTCTAGTGGCATTTTCAGAAATAATGGAAGAAACCCAAGAGGAGTAATGAAGTAATTTATAAACAAAATTGCAAAATACTTTTGAAACCTGGCCCCTGTTGCAGTGATTCTAGAAGAGCAAAAATTTTTGCCTTGGAGTCAAGCCTACACAATTCTTCTCTACTAATTAAAACCAAATACTCTTTTTAAGGTCTTATTCCTTTCCTTTTTCTTAATTTGTTTTCCAACCCCTTATATTTTATTAAAGATAGCACATGTAATAATATCTGTATGGAATGTGAAGAGATCTAAGCTTTATCCATAAACTGTATTTATCCTTCTTACTTTGCTGAATGCACAGCATGCCTACAATTTATGTCAATCAATGAGGCATTACTAACTACTTCTAGATAGTCACAATGACTAATTCAGGTGTTTATAATGTTCAAACTGAGTGTTATATAGCTCAGATCCCTTAAATTTATCCAAGGTTAAATGCATCATGGTTTTTTTTCTTCAGTGATTGACAATGCTGCAGAAAGATAATTTTTAGCCTTTCCTCTCAGATACACATGCTTTTGAAAATATTTTTTCCTATAACCCCTTTTACTCAAAGGCAGTTGTGAGAAACTACAAGCTAGAAGCTTTTCTGACCTGTCACTAAGGTTTCAACCTGAAGTCTGTTTTTAGCTTTGTGGCCACAGGTCAAAGGTAGTTGCTGATTCCTTTGACTGTTCTGCAAGCGCTTTCACCCATGGTGTCAGCCTTCCTGGCACAGCAAGTACCACTCTGGAGCTTTACTCATAAATGCTGGTGTTAAGCAACTGCTGAGCTATTCTAGGGAGTTTATCATCTTTGAGATGTGCAGTTTGTAAAAAATGTTAGATGAGTCATGAGACATTATGAAACCCTGAAGGTGTCACGCTGGTTTAGAGCAGAGGTCCTTCACAGTCAGCACTCTGTCTTGGCAGAAGCCAGTGTCAGATCATGTAAATGATGGTCAATTGTCCTCAGCAGCTGCTGCCTTCTGCCTCTCTTCAGTGGAAAATAATTTATCCCCTGAAATATAAAAATTAATAATAATTCCAAATCTTTGTCTTCTCTTTATCAAAGAACCTGCCTTTGTCTGTAATTTCTGTTTTCCCCCCTTCTCCTATTCCTATGTAGCTCTTTACTTCAGTGTTTTTTCCATATTACATTTAACAGAAATTTCGTTGCATTCAAACTAACTTCCTTTCGGTATCATGACAACTGTTGGTCACAGCTATTCAGCTCTCCAAATAAATTATTTTCTAGTATTGTGTTTTACTTTTTATCTCAAGTAAGTTCATTCTTATTAATCTTCAGTACCAGTTCAGCAGCCCCCATGGTTCAGTCTGGAAGTCTCTTACAAGTCTCTTCTCGTTTTGCCACTGAATCCCACTGCTTTTCTGGTGTCTTTGCATCAAATCAGTGCTGCTCTCTTTCCCTTTGCCTTTCTTCTCAAGAACTCCTTGAAACCCAGTTATGGTGCCATGTGTCTCAGGGTTCCTTCAGTCCTTCTCCCATCCCTGGATCAGATGGGTGCCTCTATCTCTTGCCCAAGAAAGATGAGTCTGCTCCTGCCAGAAGTCTTCATCCAGCCCTGGACCTGATACTAAGAGAACACAAAGAAAGACTGTCCCTACAAACAGGCTTCAGGTTGGATGAATCTTGGAAATAAGCTACAAACATCGCAGGATAGTAGACTGAGACAATTTTTTAGATAGAATCCTCAGAAATGAGCCTGATATGGCAGGTTTAGTATTGTTTTATGCAGCTGTGTAATAAGATTTTCAATCACATATCTATCTTTCTTATTCCTTGAATTATAGACATCAAAATTTGTCCAAAGATATCTTTGGAGGAACATGGAAGTAGGGTATTTTGCATGTGGAAAAGTATTGCTGCCTTGGGAAGGGGAGCTCATTCCAACTTTGTTTTTGTCACCTCTAGATAAATAAATCTGCATGAATAAAATAAGATGAAAAGAAAATTATTGAAATAAAAAGGTAATTCTCTTGCTCCCCTCACTGACTCTGTTCAATGATTTAAGATGAGGTTACAAACTGGGCCACAGTCCAGGAAGTGATTACAGTTTTCTGATGATTTCACGTTGTCTCAGCAATGCAGGAATGAGGAACATTCTTGCCCCAGTCAGGAAATGTGCCCTGCAGCTGGGATCACCCAGTGGCACTCACAGCCCCTGCACACCCTTTGCACTGGCGGGCTCCTCAAGCAGCTTTGGCTGGACATCAGCTCCAGAAAAAGAGCTCAGCTCCTGAAATTATGGCTTCCTGAATTTATGGCTTACATCAGGAGGTGGGATATAGCTGCAATACAGGAGATGAAGATGCTGGCTGTCCTGCACCTGCAGGGGGTATTGCCAGAGGCTTAATGGGCAGTCCATGATTCCTGCCTGCTGGCATTGCTGGTGTGTCACCTGGGTATAGCCCAGGTTTTGTTCCTGAGTCTGTGACAGCATGTCTCACTGTGCAGACCCTAACAGAAGGGAAATGGTCCACCCTGCATAGTACAAATAGCTGCAAATAGCCTACTTTTTATCTGAATATTCCTGGCTGATTATCTTCTCAGACTGTTGCAGAATAAATGGGGAAGGTTAAAGCATCTCAGGGTAGGATGTTTGAGGAGAGGAATATGACAGGTGAGGAGTTTCTACTTGCATTGTGATGCTGGGGCATATGCAGATATCATGATGAAGGAGGGTTAAAATGCTTAATTTCACTTTTGAAAGTATTTTGGAGTATTTTGTTTTACTTTCCCTTTATACTGATAGCAAATTAGCTGCTGTTCGGAACTGAACACTTACCCACTACATTTGTTTAAACCCAGTCTTGGATAACTGAAAAGTTTTTAATTAGCCACAGGAAAATTAGGTGCCAGATTATCCTGGTGTGGACTTGACAGTTTTCTCCTATAAATATTCGATGAGAATTAGTGTAACACAACTCAAAATCAGTAAAAGTTTAAAATTGCCTCAGAGTGCATTTAACCTACAAATAACCTACGGAATGGGGCTCAGAAAGTATGTGCGGACTAATCAACAGCAGATGTCTTTGGGACATCTAATTCGACATCCATAACTCTCCAGAATAATTAGAGGCTCTGTGTAAGGCATCACAGCCACCCCAAATAGAAGTTCATCATGTTTGTGAACAACTTGAGCCTTTGTCCGACTGATCAGGTATGCCAAGGGTGCCAGCAGCTCCCTAGTAATGTGATTCCAGTGACAACCTATGGTGTTAATTGTTGGTGCAAATAGAACTGGTCTGTGTAATCTCCCCAGGTTTGGACACCAATCTTGTCAATCGGTGCACAAGACAGATCAAAAGTAGATCTGTGGTTTGATAGCAGGCCAATCTCTTCACATCTGACTGGTCTGTAGTTAGTGTAACACAAATCACAGGGGTTTTCTCATCACCTGAAATACAAGTATTTGTACAAATGAGAAAATTAAAACAGCCCCACGGGGAAGGAGGTGCAGCAGAGTCTAGAGAGCTGTCTTCTACTTAGAGAGGTCTTTGAGAAGGTAACCAGTAGAGAGGTGAGAGCTGCAGGCAGCCCCTCAGCGAGGAGTTTTCAGTGAGTGAGAAAAGGGACTGCAACATGGGCTGCTGATGGAGCAGGGTGTCTCACCTACTGCACGACCCCTGCAGCAACTGTGCAACAACCCCCTGAGTGCAGAGTGCTTTTCAGTGTCAGCTCAGGGTGCACATGAGCTGGGAGGGCTCTGAGGGCATCACCCTCATGGGAGAGCTTGGCCTGAGCCACCAGCCCTCCTCACCTTTTGTATGTCAGGGTGGGACGAGCGAGGATCCAGAGTGTCCCAGCCCAGACCGTGGGGAGGGGTTCTCAGGCACCTTTTGGCACCTTGGTTCATCCTCACCAGGGATTCCCCCACGGTCCAAGGAGAACCAAAAAATCTCTGCAAAGACTCGGAGCATTCCTGGCCAGGAGAAGTCCATAACTCTCTTCTGGAAGCTGGCCAGGGTCAGAAGGGATGGGCCAGGGCATTCAGACCGTGCCCCAGCATGTTGGGCTGGGACAAGCTGGGTTTTGGCCAGCACCTGCTGTCAAGGAGAAGGGCACCACATCAGCCCTGCCCATCTTGCAATCCTTCTGCTTCCTGAAGTCCTTTGTTCATCCTGGTTAGACCCAGGAGAGGGCCTGGTGGCAGATGGGCAGACACAGCAGGAGGCTGGTGGCAACAGGCCTGGAGGGAGCCAGGTGTCCCCCATTCTCGGCACCCTTGACCCAGTTGCCTCAGGTGTAAAACACCTTGAGTTTCCAGAGTGACAAATGAGCCTGAAATACTGCATCTAGGGTCTGGAGAGGAGAAGACATAGCAGGAACATAAACATCTCTGACTGACAAGCTATCTACTCTTAGTGGATTATGGTAACATTTGTGAAAAGATTTCCACTTCCCAGGGAAAGAAAAGCAAATTATACTTTCCCTTGGTTAAGGTGACAATCTCTGGAGTTTTCAAGAAGCTGGACTAATACCTTTAAGATGAAATTTGATGCAATGTGAAATTATTGTCTCTTCAAAACCTGTTCTTTTGGAAAATAAATTATGGGGAAGAAAATGAATAATTCATTATTCATTCATTTAAAAAGAAGCTGTTGGCAATGGTTTAGTCAGATGCAGTGTCTTTGGCTGGTAAAGATAATAAAGGAGTAATGAATTAGTCATCAATACTGCACTGAAAGTAAAAGGTCAAATTTGTCATTGGACTAAAACCAAAAGGCCAGATTTGTTCTGTTATTCTAAAATAATAGTGGTCTTCAGGCCACTGTTTTGCAGTGCGATTTTCACACTGCAAAATAGTTCCAGCAGTGCTGCAGACTCCTCCATGGAATATTTAAACCTATTAAATGCCCCTGCTTTATCTCTGCTGCTTTTCCAAATCTCATCAGGAGTAGTTTGTGTACCCTCAACCAGTCATGTAGTACAGTCTGATACAGAGAATTGAATCTGGCCTCTGGTTTTACAGACCCGCAGATATTTCCTTGGGGAATTTGTTCCACAGCAAAGATTATTGGATGAAATCCTGACTGAGATTGTCCAAATTGCTATGAGGCAGGATTACAGCGATGCCAGGATTTTACTACCTCAACAACTAAACAAAGCTGATGCCTCCTGGCTCCCCTGCCATTGTACTTTTACTTTGCATGCAGATTCCTTCTGTCCTGTGGCCTCCTGTTACTGCAGGAAAAGTCACCTTTCAAGGGCCTATAACCTCTATCCTGCAGCAGCAGCACCAGGAAGCAGCTGGAAATAATCAGTTTTTCTGGGACTTGAGAAATTTCTGTTTGTGTCAGCTGTAAAAACTCAGAGACTCTTAAACCTGACTGGTTTTGGCAAAGGATAAAGCAGTGCCAGTCCTACTTGAATTTGTTGCATAAATTCACGTCCTAAACTCATTTTGTGTGGTTTGCATCATACCCTTTTCTATACAATTTACTGTCTTCAAGCCTGCATCTGCAAGTTTCACACTTTTTGTCATAACTGTTCAGGTCCAATTTGTCAATATGACTTCAACAGCAGATCAGAATGCTAAAGCTGGCCTCTCCTACTCGTAACTCCAGTATCACATTCCCAAAGGGCAAAAACAGTGATTATTGGTAACATTAATCCAAAAAGCATTCCTTTCCATTCTGTAACAAATATGACAAATGTGATACCACTATCTGAAGAATATTTTCCATACCTCTTACATTTCTCTTTCTTTAAAAATATGTAGCACTTCTGCATCACAGCTGCCTTAATTGCTGGAAATCTGTCTTACCTTGCTTTCGAAAGCAGTGAATACATTAACATGTTGCTGCTTGTACTCTGCTTACTCACTTCCAGACATAGTATGACTTAATCGAGATTTATAATATTATGACATTTTATGCCTCAGCTTGCTTAAATTGACACTGGCAACACGGGATGTGAATTACTTATCAGCAATGCTTACATACTGGTATGATGAGCACCATCCAAAGCCCAAGAGGGCAAAAGAAAGAAATTAAGAGTGTAGATTTTACCATTTACAGAACTTAATTGGCCAGGTAAGAAAATACTTACTAAAAATGAATTTGACTTCTTTGTTTCACTCTCACAAGGACGATATGAATTGTCCAAAGTGTCAAGGGGAATACTTCCACCTGAAGCAAACATATCTATAAATTAAAACTGTACAAGCACCGATTATTTTCTCACACAGATGTTAATGCTATTGTTAGTATAGCTGCTGTCTAAGAAAGCCCTAGGTGCTGTAGCTGCATGGAAATCTTGGTGTTCAGCATATTAAACTTAGAGCTGTAGCTCTTCTTATTTTAAACAAAAGCTTGAAAGCATGGAGGGGAGGCAGGGACTGGAGTCAAAGCAGCTCCCCAGGCAGGCAAAAGCAGTGCTCGGCCTCTATGTGTCTATGTGCCTCGAAGTGTCTGAGCAGAGCAGGGCAGAGCTGCTGTGTGTTAGAGATGCTTGGGAGTCTCTTTCTGAGCGAGGTGGGAGAGGCTGGGAAAGGAGATAACTTCTTAGGCTGTACACTGCAGGGAGTGAGAGAGCCAGAGGGCTCTCAACGCTGCCTTCAACCCCATCTGCCACCATGGGTTAAAGCCCTCAGGGATCAGTGTTGTAGTGGGATCAGGAATGCCTTCTCCATAACAAAGCTCCTCCAGGATGCTCCCTGGCATAGTAATCCTCGTTTGGAGAATCAGTATTCAATGGGTACTGCCATTCACAAACATCAGTGATGTCTGAACATCACTGTCCCTATGTCCCTCCACAGCAAGCAATCTTCCCTTGGCCCACTGGAGCATTAAATCAAGTCTTCAAATGAATATGCTGTTTGTGGGCACGAATTCCTCATTTTCACCAACAAGCACAGAGAAAGGCACAGAGACATTCTCAAAGCATCAGTGAATCTGGGTGAGCTTTCCAACTTCCCACCTTATGTGCAGTCCTGAAGGACCAGGAAAAGATGCGTTTCTGTAGGATTTCATGGTCCCATTAATTGCAGATCTTACATTGTTGCAATTATTTTCAATTTTTTTGTCTTTATTGACCTATTTTCCACTTTGTGCTTTGTTCAAGTGTTTTTCCCCACAGCAGAGAAATTGCAAATACAATGTTATCATGAGCAATGTGCTGACTTTTTTTTCTTATCTACCTTAGGACATTTATTTACCCTTTCTTCACTAGAGGCAGACCTTTCCCACTGCAATTGCTTTTCTTTGGCATGTTATTCTGTATCTATAATGGCTTCCTCCAGGGGTACTACCTGATTTACTGCGCTGAATATCCAAACGATTGGTGCACCGACATCAGATTTACATCAGGTAATTACAGCTGCAGGATTCCCAAGATCTAATCTCCTAGCAATTTGTAAGCATTTTGAATTATGTCCTAATCTTCATTGAACATGTGAATCAAACCTGTTGTGATGGAAATCAGCATAAGACCTGCCTGCTGGCCCAGATAAAACGAGCAAATGTGCAGTAACTTTTTTTTTTTCTGCTAGGCAGCCACCTTTGAAGGTATATGATGTTATGTGTTAGTCTCAAATCTCGAGCCTTGTTTTCTTGACACCACTGCAGAGCCTCCTGCTGCTATGGGCCATGGAGAGGCAGCCTCAGGCCCCAGGTGCATGGGGGTGTGCCCTTGCTCAGCCAGAAGTGTGCACCCAGCAGTGGCTGTGTGTGAGCACAAGCTGTGGCTTTCTCCTCCCTGCCAGGGAGCTTTGCACTCGATGCAGCTATTCTAAATGAGAGAGAAAAGGAGGGCAAAACCCCAGCATGAATGAGGCTTTAGGGACAAAGAGCTCTTTTTTATCGTGTAAGGCACAGGGGAAGATTAGAGATCAGGCACAGTCTGGTTGTATGTTAATACAATTCCTTTATATTCTGTGACTTAATAGCCTAGCTGGATTTCACCCTGCAAAATCCCTCAGAGAATAACTGAACAAGAGCAGTTAGATGGCATTACAGATTTGGTACTGTGCAGAGAGTGTTTTTTAAATGTAAACATAGAAATAAGGATTTTGAGAAACATAGAGGTCTGAGGAAATGTTTTGGATACGACAAGCACAAACTAACCAAGGTACTCTCTGTACTCTGTTTCAAACCATGGATGCAAGTTCAGTCTTTTCAGACAGCCTCACATATTAAAAATTTTGGACATTGTTTAGTAAGACGTCCAATACCCAACACAGAAAACACCAAATCACTTAAATTGAATGATAGATAAAACATATATTTAATATGGAAAAAAAAAAAGAAAAAAGAAAATCAGCATTAGCAGTACTTGAAATATTAAAGAAAAAACAAACAGTATATGTTCTTCCTCTACAGACCTTTACCAATTTTTTGCTGCTACTGGAAGTTTTTGAGGTTTTATCAGCATTTAGTCTTTTAGAAATACATTATAGTGCACACACTATTTATTTTATTGCTTTCTAGTCAATGTCAGAGGTGGTTTTCTCAATGTCCAATGTGTCATGAAATGCAGGGCATGTCACCTGCAGACTTTCTCAATTAAATGCCTCTGGTTTTTCAGTTAAATGGAATCTGGTCAGTGGATCACTGGCCAGATTATGCCAGCATCCTTCAGCAAGTACCTGCTTTCCATCTATGCCCATAGCTCTGTCCAGGCAGCCTCACTGGCACTGGACTGAGAGGTGCTGAGATGCAGGTTTCTTTCCCAGCTCCAGTGATGTGCTGGATAAGTTTGTGTCTCTGTACTGTTCTTTCCTCAGCAGTAAAAGGAGGATATTGGTACTTATCTACATTTCAGTGCTTTCTCTGCTGCTGTGGCTGGCTGTCATCAGCTGTGGTGTGCATGGGGTACTTTGTGTGCCTTGACTATTCAATAAATAGTGACTATGGTCACCTGGGAAGTTCAGCTGAAGGTGCTCTGTGTCACCAGTCACCTGTGCTTCTCCTGTTCAGCAGCCTTCTTGGTAGCACCTTATGACTTGAAAAATAATCCACCCACCTCACATTATGACCCCTATGTGTCTGCTGCAAAGATAAACCTCACACATGAGCTTGAGTGAGGATATCTAGACAGAGCTCTCTTTCTAATCCATTTCTCACTGGTTTCTTAGGCCTCCTCTTATTTCTGCTGGGAATGGGAATCAACATTCACAGTGATCTCCTGCTGCGCCAGCTGAGGAAACCCGGGGAAGTCACTTACAAGATTCCTCAAGGTATATTCTTATGCCCTGCTTCCTTGAAGGAAGAAGAGGAGCAGAATAAATAATGTTTTCTGACTGAATCCACAGGGGAGTGACAGTAATGGCAGAGAAGCTGGTCTTGCACAGGTACTTGGTTCAGGTGCCCCCCTAAGCTGCAGGGACTGGTGTGAGCTGGCTGCAGACAGTCCCAGGGAAAACACGATTTGTGAGGAGAGATTTTAAGAAATTGGCGGGTAATTCTGAGAAGATTGAAGTGGGACACAGGAGAGTATTTTTACTTTGCAAAAGGCAGCTGCAGAGAAGGAAATAGTCTTCTCCATGCCAGAAAGAAGTAGTAGTGGACTTTTTACTGTGCAAAAGGTTGATTCAAAGTGTAAACCTTAGGGGAGAATAATAACACCAAGGATGCAAGGTGCTGAATTGCCTTTCCAGGAAATGTCTAGCTCTGTAGAACAATATGGATGGGTATCCAAGAATTTCTTTGGCTTGGTATTGACTCCTTCTGCTGGCTTGTTATGGATGGTGATACGTCTCTCCCAGTTTCCCGCCTGCAGTATTTACCTGCCTCTTGTAAATGTTGTAAAAAACTGAGATCCAGATTTTGTATTCCCCAAAGGTAGTGAAGTTGCAAAATATTTTTAGGGCATAAAAAGAATTGACTAATGATAATTATTATAATTTATAATAATGGTCTTTCTTAAGTTATTTTCCAAATGAAAATAAATGATTGTGAAATTGCTGGGAACATCTGAGTCAGAATCCCCCTTGCCTCCTGTATTTATACAAGAATTTCAAGCAATATCCCCTTTTGGCATGGCTCCACTGGATTCATTTAGGTTACTGCTGTAGGCTCAATAAGAAAGCCGCTGACTTTTCGTGAAAGAACCTTCCATGCGCAGGAGATGACTAAAAAATTAAATATTTTGTCTGTTGCTGCAGGAGGACTGTTCACCTACGTTTCTGGAGCCAACTACTTTGGAGAAATTGTGGAATGGTTTGGTTTTGCTATTGCAACCTGGTCCCTACCAGCCTTCGCCTTTGCCTTTTTCACTCTTTGCTGCATTGGTCCACGTGCTTATCACCATCACAGGTATCAAACTGTTCCTTGCCATATGCTGCTACTTCCTCTTGGAATGCAGTTCGCAAAATGCCAGGGAGGACCAGAGCCAGGATTTGGGATAAACCTGAAATGTAATGCCACGTACAGGAGGTGTGTTGGCTTGTTTGTGTAAGGCAGGCAGTCAGCTGGAGCCCCTGTCAAGTGGGCTTGGCCTGACAGAGATTTAATCCATGAGCTGCATCACTGCTTCCACCCTGCTACAGCCTCTTTTTACTGAGCCTCATAAGCGTGAGCCTTTCCTAAGATTGCTCTTGCAACCTCTGCAGCCCTTTGGAGTAGATATGCTCTGAATTCCTAAAATTTCTACTTTAGGCCTGTTAGAACCTTAGCAGTGTTATCACTTAATTAAATAACCAGGTGTAAATAGTTTCTGAACTGCTCTTTTGCAGAGTAACACACAGAGATAACAAAGAAAGGCAGCTTGGAGCAGTTTTAAGGTTTCTCAGCTGATCTGTATTGAAACTGTGCAGTTTCCCTCTGTGTATGCAGGTTCACTGTCTTGCTTATTTTCTTTCAGGTACTATCTCAAGACATTTACGGACTATCCAAAATCAAGGAAAGCCTTGATTCCTTTTGTTTTTTAATGATTGAAATATGGACTCCTTGTTTTGTTTTTGTAGGACTTTTTTTTCAAGTCCTAGTTTTAATGCTAGGTCTGACTATAACTAATTGTATAGACGATAACCCAGGATTGTAACAGAAAAGAAGGTCATTTGGAATGGAAGTTCTTGTTTTAGTTAGAGGGGAAATTGCAGATAGTTGTGGGCAAAAGGACAACCAAAAAACCATATTTGCTTTTCAGTGCGGTTCTATGATTGGGAAAATAAATATGTAACTGCATTGACATCAGAAAAAAAACATTGGCTAAATGTTGTCGCAAAAAAGTAGAAAGTAAGCCCATTACTTTGGAGAAAGTCTTAAGCAGCCACTCCAATTTATAGCATTTCTGGAACTGTTTCTTCCTGCCTCCATGCTGTAGCATGTGTGCCCTCACTCTGCTGGCAGTGCCCTGTGTGTTCCCACACTTTAAACCAGAGAGGGGGGCCTCAAAAAATTACTCATCTAAACAAATTTTTCATCTAAAAGCCATCTTAACTCCCAGAAACACAATGTAACAGGAGGGAACTTGTGCTGGTACAGGGCTGTGCCATGGCACAGAGGTGAGACCAGGTTCATGGAGATGAAAGCTGGCACTCACAATGTCTGTGTTCCTTCCTTAAGCATGGCTTTACTCACTGTCAGATGATTAATCTTCAGCCATCAGAGTTTGGTTTTTTTAAATGTACTTTGTTATAGCAATTCCAGCTCCATTAGCATTTATTTTCTCTTGCAAATCCAGAACTTTTTTTCCAAATAAAAATTTTTCCACTCAAAACCACCCAGTTGTTGTTCATAAAAAGATTTGAAATGGTGATATATGACAAAAATTACAACAAATAAAAAGCTCTGTGTTGAAGAAAATGTTCTCTGACACTGGCAGTACATTTTGTCTACAGAGAATATTTTCAGATACTCTTATTAGGAAATGATGCAGAGGTATTATTGAATTTTTACGAAAAGACAGAATGCCTCTTCCTGATTTCAGGGTAGTTAGGAATTTTCAAAAAAAAGTCATTAACCTCAATAGGAAGAGATGTCCCCTTGGATGCTAATAGTTTTAGTTACCCTTTAGAGCATAAAATCCTGCTAATAATTATGCTGAGTAGCTGAAAAGAAAAAGATCAGACCACACACATGAAACATACTGCCTGCTGTTGGAGTAACCTGATCGATTGTATGCAATTTCCTCCAAAACACAATAAAATTTATGTGAAACACAGAGCTGTGTTGGCATATAATTTACTGTTTGCAGAAACAAGTCTCTGTGATGTTGCTTACGAAGGTCTGCTCACACCAGCTTCCTCCTTCTGGACAAACCCTCCCTTCTTTGCTTATGTTATAAATCACCTCCACTACCACAGAACAGAGCAGCCAGCTGAGGCTGGGTGCCACTGTACTGTCCCTCTACAGCCCACAGGACAGCCATGTGTAGGCAAAGGTAAGGAAGGAAGAAAATAAGATGCAAGCAAAATTGTTGTTGCATGGGATGAGAGTTTCTACATTAGCACCACAATCGTGTTTTCCTTTGGTTACCTTAATTAAAGCAAGGCTGGAGGCAAAGAGGATACCAAGCTGGAGAGTATGACCCTTTCCCCAGGAGTAGATGTTGAGTGTGAGCAGCAGCCATGTTCCCCAGAGCTCCTTCCCTCAGCATATCCTTCTTGATGATTCCTCCTTGCAATTTTTCCCTCCAAAGCCTCACAAGTGCAAAGACAGTAAGTAGAGCATGAGTGCCAGCGTTCCTAGCTGCTGTCTTCTCCATCTATTTCTGAGCTGGGGGAGAGCAGGGGCCATGTTCTGCCTCACCCTTTTGACCAGAGCAGGACTTGTGCAGACTTCTCTGTCCCTCCCACCCATCCCTCACATCCAAACAGGATGATTTCCTGCATTTGTTTTGTCTTGCTTGATATGTGCACCAGATGTCATTGCCATTGTCAGTCCCAGATACCAGTGCATGGAGCTGGGGGTCAGAGTGGGAGAACTGGTGCTGGCCCAAGGTAGGAGATACCTGCCTGCAGGCTGGAGGGAGCCCCAGCCCCAGTCCTGTGGCATTTTTGAATGGCAGGAGCAACACACATATGCTTTAAACCCCCTATAAGCAATGATTGCAGTTAATTGTCATGGAGAGGTAGCACAGGCTCTCCCCATATGGAGATCCTCTGTGGGAGTGCACCAGGGCAGCCTACCTCCTGAGAAATTTCTTTCATCATCCCTTACTTTTATATGGAAAAATATATTCCCCTTTTCTGTGGGAGAAAAAATGCAGCAGACATTTTCATATTCTTCTGCTCAATCCTCTGGAAGTTATGTACATATATGATTTCAGAGCTGACTGTAGAATATTTTGCAAAGCAGCACTTCTCTGTCTTTCTTTGCAATGTTCTTTTGTTCTGCCAAAACCCAACAGATGTGTCCTCTGCTGGTAAGCATTTTAAATAACAGCTCGTTCCTTTTCTCCCCCTTTTGCAATACTATTTTTCTGCTTGGTTTTCTTCCATCATTCACATCATAGTCTTCATTAATCTTCGAGGAACATTTATGTTTGGGTGCTGTTTGCCTGGAAAGAGCCTCTGTCAGAACAGCTCTTAGTGCTGCTGCTCTGACAGAAAGACCTCTCTTACATAGAGCTGATAACCCAGCCTTCATCCCTGCTGTCAGTCTGCTGGGAAAATGAATCCTTTATTCCTAGGACTCTTGTTAATTTAATTATTTTTGTACCAAGTGGGTTTTTTTCAAAAGCTGACTTCCTGAAAACATGCACTATACTGCTGTGGTAATACACAAATGGTTTAATCATGCATCTGACAGTTTCTGCTGCAGAACATGTTCTCTGCTTCTAAGAGATCAGACAGACCACTCAAAACCTCCAGAATTTAGATATCTAATCTCTTCTGACAACCAAACCCAGAATTAAATGCTGTTCACTGTGAGGCAAAGTGGAGAACAATGGCACTTGCCAGCTCTCATTCCCATCTCAGTGTGCCACACACACTGCAGCCTTTGCCTGGCTTTAGTCCATGCTTCAGATAAGAGGTCACTCAAGACAATAGAATGTAGGGCACTCGTAGTTGTTGTTTTAAAGTACATATTTTATGTAATGTATTTTACACAAAAGGCAAAGCACCCCCAGTTTTGGCCCCTGAGTGATTGTCTTCAGGACAAGCACCTATTTGAGAGCTGCACTCCTGCTCCCTTTACTCTCCTGGAGTAGAGCCTCTTATGCTTGGACAGAAGCTCTGAATATGTCAGAAATATCAAGCCATGGTGTACCCTGGTATCACAACTACTGAGGAACTCTCCCTGGGCAGGCAGAATGCTCAAATGGCTTAGGCTCAAGAACATCAGTTTGGTACTGTTCACTGTGTCACTGATTGACTGATGAATTCCATCCAGTGACTCACCACTTCAGGGGTCTTTCCCTTTCCCTTTCCCTTTCCCTTTCCCTTTCCCTTTCCCTTTCCCTTTCCCTTTCCCTTTCCCTTTCCCTTTCCCTTTCCCTTTCCTTTCCCTTTTCTTTCTCTTCCGTTCCCCCTTATGAACCCATTGAACCTTATGAACCTTATCTGCTGACAGCAGAGGGTTTGTCTGCTTGTATTTGATTTGCTTGTCCAATTAACAAAATCCTTTTTAATGCAAATCTCCACAGGGCCTCATTTAAATCCAAGCATACCTCTGGCAGCCTCGTGTCCTCTCATCTGCCACCTCTGAGTCCTCCTGAACTGGTCTAATTTCTCAGAGTAGGCATTCCTAGACATGTCTCCTGTCTAACTTGAACACCACTGTCCCTGTGTAATGTGATCGAGGAAACACAAATGCCCAATACCAATTCAGAGCCAGGGCTGCCAGCTCCTCACGAGCAGTACCATCCTCTGTGAGTCAAGCCATTCAGAGCCACTGAGCTGCTTGGGAACATGCCATTATTCACCTCAAAAAGAGGTAGCAAGTTTGATCTCTGCAGGAGCAAAGTTGAGGGGCAGACATCAAGAAGTGCCTAATAGTAGCACCTGGAAATGTAAAGGAAGATAGTTGGATCTGGTTCTAGTTTATGTTACCACAAGTTACTGCTGCCTTTCCAACAAACCTGTCCTCAGTGCTCTGAGTGTGAAAGGTAAAAGAAAAAGACACAGTTTTGGGAAGCTCATTATCACAGAATTACAGAGTGGTTTGGTTTGGAAGAGAGCTTAAAGATCATACAGTTCCAATCCCCTGGCAGGGACAACTTCCACTAGACCAGGCTGCTCCTGGTCTAACTTACTATGCAAAGTTAATTCCTTTGCATGCTAAGAGAGGAGACTGATCTTAAACTGATTCAGTGTTTGGTATAAACCCACCAGCATGCTTTTCTGGTAGGTGTTGCAGTCTGCCCCCTCCAGCAGAGTCAGTGGAGATGTTAGCTCCTCCAGGCAGTAATTTATAACACCCAAACAGGAGATAAGGATGCTAGAATTACATCCCAGTAAGCCCACAGTCATTCATTCAATGGCATTTGAGTTGCATGTGATCAGGTGGGAAACAGCTGTGTCTGGGTCCTCTGACCAGCAGTGTCATTCCCAGAACTGGAGTTATCCTATTTGAACACCTCTCATATCAGCTCCAGCATCACAGGCAGGTTGCATTCCAGTTTACTTGCCTGCTTTTTCCAAGTTTGTCATGTAAGATTATACATAATATTGTCTCGGCCATGCTTCCCTACTATACCTAAGACACCATGTCTGTTCAGGCTGAATATCCTCCTGCTCTGCAGTTTTTCTGCCATGAGGAAAGGCCCTTCACTGTACGTGGATATGTTGCATTTTTATGCTAGGTGGCTGCTGAGGGGTTAATTTCAACGAGTTCACAGCAGTCTTGCACAGCCTGAGCTGAAATCTGTGTGGAGTGAGTTTGTTCTGCCTGAGTGGTGAGAAGGGAAACAGCTCCATGAGCCCCCTGTGTCCCATTCTGTGCCCACCAGACCTTGGGAGCTGGTCATGGGCTCCCTGTGCCCACAGGGCACTGGGTATCACGCCTGTGAAGGGACACTCAGCTTTCTGGCAGCCTTGGGAGAATCCTCCACTGCATCCCCATCTTCATCTTTCTCATCCTCAGTCCTCCCTAACAGAGGGCTGCCACAGCTGGGGATGTTACCCCAGAGCCAAGCCCTCCTCACCCAGCACAACCAGGTACATTTGTGCAGCCCTGAGTGAATCGGTTTTCTGTCATGGAAACTCCTCAACCAAGTCCCATCGCCCCAGCAAGAGAGCAGCTCACAGACGACTTGGGAATCACTCTCTGCCAAAATAGGATCTCTGCCATTTGACCAGAAAATCTGTGTTTCAGATCTCTGCAGGAGCAGAAACCCTGTTCTTTCACCAATTAGAAACTTGGAAGGCATTCAAATAGAGGAAAGCAAGAAAATTATGTTCACGGTGGATGTTGTAGAGATGAGGAAGCTGGCTCTGGCATCCATACAGGCAATTTTAAAATACCAGTAAATAGCACTCTTGGGACAAAAAGCTGGAATTAAAGTACATTTACATCAATGGAGTCCACTGATCTAAATCCTCTCTTCCCTCTGCTGGTAATTTATAACTGGTAGTAAATAGGAAAATGTGTATTTCAGCACTGAATGTTTTAATTCTGCCTTCTGCACAGTGGGGTGAAACGTTATCCCTGCACATCCTGGCAGGCTTGTACACGGAGAAATATCTCTGGGGATGGTAACTGAGCTATGCCAGGTAGTCCTCTAACATGTGACATAACTTTGGCTTCACAGCCAGCAAGCCAGAGCCTGAGCCCAAAGGATTACAAGCATCTACAGATAAAGTCATAAACAGAAAACTCACAGAATGCAGCTGGACACCCTAGAGCTGCGCTGATAACATTGGGCTGAACTCAGGTTTGGCTACTGGCACTTTGCAGCACATCGAACAGTGAAAATCTCCCTGACTTCAGCAAGGATCTGGTTTCACATGTGTTTTCTCTGTTCAGATGTACTAATGGCCTGTAGCCAGTGATTTTCAGCTCTGTTTCTACCCAGCATGTGTTAACCCTGGCAATTCAGGCAAGCATTTTTTTCATAAAACAATATTGTCGTTTTCCCTCATTTCTGCTGAGATGCTTTTTCACAGGCATTTTGGAATTTCTTCTCTCCCTAGGTCTTGGCTCTTAAACATTTCCTACAAGGAGGAGTAGGATAGACTAAGTTTGTATACCTCTGCCTTCCCCTTCTTTTCCAGTCTGGTTTAGCTACTAGCTCAAGTAGAGACTGCCATTCCTGCAGCCCAGCTGAGAATATCTATCTTTCTGGCAGGACAGAGGCCAACCCAAACAGCTCTCCCTCAGTGTCCCACGATGACAAAACCTTGCACCATTTGATTAACTTATTGTCTGCTTTGGGCTTTTTTTTGTTCATATGCCATGAAGAATCTCCTTGAAGAATTTCCTCTCCTTCAGTCACCCTCCAAGTTTTCTGAAGTCTTCTGAACCCTGTGGCGTGCTGTTTGGGTCTGTGCCAGCAAGTTCAGGGTCACCATTTAGACTCCACCTGAATTGGCAGTCTCTGAGCCATGTCTTGGCACTCTAGGGTTTATGCCCTTCCATCTCTTACTTTTCCTCTTGTCCATCTCCTAGGCAAGGAGATGCAAGATGCCAGCCTGTACCCTGCATAATTTCACTATGCACCTATCCAACATGAAGCCTCAACTCTCAGGTGGAAAACAGAAGCCAGTAGAGGAAACAAAATGGAGTTTCCTGCTCTAAAAGCAAATGAAGTTGGAAAAGACTAGAAGAGTGCTAAATTTCTATCCTTCAGCAGGTCATGGAGGAGGTGAACACAGAGGCAATTCCTTGTACTCCCTGAGAGGGATAAAAGGGTCAGGTGTGGGACAAGGGCAGGGAGTCCATGGCAGGGCTGGCTTGCTTAGGAGGTCAGCCCAGGTCAGATGAGGAGCTCTATAGAAGTTTCAATTCAATAACAGTAAGAAATGGGAAGACTGTTGGCTGGGAAGGTCACTGGGAGCTTTGAGGATGAAGTTCAGGATGGCATAAAGGCATCAGTGGGGCCAATGGTCTCTGCCCAGACTAGTCATTCCCAGTCTTAGCACTTCAGGCTAAGGATGAAGGGGCATCTCTACCATCAGCTCTGATGAGTATCAGTGGACTGGTCTGCATGTTCAGGGTGCCCTGAGCATGGTGTTATGTTCTCTGAAGTGGGGTTATGCTAGTGGTTGATGCTGTGCTATGAAGCCCCTGGGACTCTCTGTTGACCAGGGCTCTGTTTAGACCCAGTCTATCTCTGACTTATCCAGACCAGATGAATAGTCCTGGCTAGAAAGGCTACTAATAAGTTTACTAATTGGGCTTCCTTTATTAGAAAGGTGGATCCTAAGGCTGCTTCAAATGTACCCATTTGTGCAACGTTCTTCTAATCCAGACATCACCTGGTTATATCCAAATAATTGTTTCCATTAATTTGAAACCAATACTCAGTAAAACTGACCCACAGCTTCTGGTTGAGCCCTTGCTTTGCAGAGCAGCTGCATAGCACCATCTCCTCAGTTTTTCTGTGAGCACATATCATTTGAGGTCTACTGACATGGTGTTGCTTTTGCTGCTCAGAGGACATGATGAGCTCTTGCCAGCCCCAGCCATTCCCGCTCCCCTGGTTGAAACAGTGACTGGGAACTGAGTGAACTGGAATTTGAGTAAATGATAGGAATGGGCTTAGTTATGCCAGATGTCCTGGGCAATTAGAATGTTACAGAGAGGAAAAGATCTTAACCACAGCAGTGGGTCTGCCTGGGCATCCCCCAGGAGGTCAGGGAGTGCGTGATGGTTTCTGACAAGAACACCGTGCCTCCTTCACCCAGCACAATTTTGTTTGGAGTTTTCTATTGTGCTTTAACTGTGAGAGGAGGAACAGCCAAGGAGGGATGACTCACAGCCGTGCTGGAGGCAAGGCAATGACTCAGAGGTGGAGCTGGCTTGCAGTCCAGCTGCAGCCTTACATCACAGGGCAGTGCTGGGGCTGGAGAGGCTCCCAGCACACTCTCCCTACTAGCTACCCTGACAAAAGAAGCAATGACTTCTTCTTGGCATCTTTTAGCACATTCTCTGCCAAAAATTGCCCCTTATGTTCACCTGCTTCCATCTGACTCAATCTTCTCTGAACACTAGTGACCAGGCTTAGTCCCAGGATTACAGGAGAGGTCTCAACCTCTGCCTGTATGTGATAGGCAATAAAGCCTACTGCAAATGCCTGGCCCGATGCCTCTGACAAATGTATTTACTACCTTGGTTTACATCTGTATCACACTGGGGACTCATCATAGCCCTGGGGTTGATTAATGCACCACAGTGCCCAGTCATGACACCTCCTCAAAGCACCTCTGTGTGACTTGGAAGGACCTCCTAGGGAAGCTTCATCTAGCCTGGAGAACTGCTCAGCTTTAGCAGGTGATCCTTACAAAAAGCAGCTTGTTAGCACTGCCCAGCTGGATCTGTTGTAGGGAAGGTGTTGCGAGAGGCAGGTGGATGCTCGCTCTCATGAAGTGGATGCTATGCACTCCCCATCCTGCTGTCTGAGAAAGTCCTTCAGTATGAAGACATATTGCCCTGCTGCTGTCAGGGGAAATGGCAGAAAGGGCCAAGAAAGGCATGCAAAAGAGCTCAAAGAGTAAAGCAGACTCCTTCCCCAGGAAAAGAATGTACACACCCAAGATGGCACATGGATTTATTCACATTTTATTTATTTTATTTATTATTATTGTCAACTTCCTTGAGTTGACAAAGGTAACAGAAGCAATGATAGATTATGTCATGTGGAAATGGCCAAAACAAAGGTGTTTTGGGCCTGCTGGTCTTCAAGGAGCAAGGAGTGAAGAGGGCAGGTGGCTGGAGGAGCAGCTCACCTATAGCACTGCCTGAGCTGGGCTGGGCACTGCATGTCACCTGCTCCTGATGTCAGGCCCAAACCTCTTCGGTTCATTGTCTTTTATTTTTCTTCACTGGAAGGATTTCTTAATCACAGCAAAGTGTGTTTTGGTGATATTTTTGTCCCTTGGTCTGAGGACATGTTGACAATCTCACTTCCTACCAACTGCAACACTGCAATTGCTTAATGCAGAATGTTGTCACATTACTAGCTTTTCAGACAGTGCATTTCAAGTTTTTAACCTCTCATTCAAATGATTTCATGAAAATGCCACGATAATTTTACTGTTATAGCCATAAACATTAGACGCTGTGCAAGTTTCTGTCCAAATACCCTAAAACCCCATTTATTTCAACAAAATTACAATCAGTAATTTGAATATTTTCATTTAAGAATGTGTTCCCACATGAAGGAAATTAACTATTTTCAGATAAAATCACTTATTGCCAGCAAATGACTATTATTTTGACTTGCACTAACAGTTGCTAATAATGCAAGATGGGGAGGGAGAGGAACATGTGTCTGTACCAGCTGTTATCTCACTCTTATCCAAAAAGCATGAACAAATTGCTGGCAGTAATCACAAAAGGATTTTCTTTCTTCCTTTTCAAGCACAACAGCTGTTGCCTCCACCAAGTGTAATGTTTGCCCTATTGATGCTCATCCCATACAGAGTTTCATAACAGACCAAAGAAAAATAACTCCCCAAAATGGTAACAGTTGTGCAATGAATCCAACTTGTTTCCTATGGTTGGCACTCAAATAAGAAAAAAAGCCAAAACCAAACTGGCCACATGAAGATGGAATGACCCTATGCCCAGACCTGTCCTGTATGAAGAAGGGCAGTAGCAGCAGAAATTATCACCCTGGTCTGCTGGTGGGGCACTGCCTCAGATTTTCCCACAAGTCATTTTCTGTTGCTATATCGACAACTACAATCCTTGTCCCTCTGGGTAGCAAGTCTCTTTCCTGATAGAAACTTTGTTTTCGCGTTCCACACTGGGCCATGAGAAAGCGCCGGCCCTGTGAGAATAAAGCGGCACAGCCGGGCTCCTTACCTGAGCTGATGAGGTAGATGGAAACACATCATTTTGGGCATGTACACTGCTTTTCCTTATAATTGTGTGGTGTCATGCCCACCAGAACAATTTTCACAGGGGAGTCTCTGCCAAGGCAGCCTGGGTACTACAACAACCAGCAACCCATATAGTGCTAGATCTGCAGGGCAGCTAAACTTTTGTTGAGCAAACCCAATCCCTATTAATATATATCATGGAAAGGAAAAATCACCTTCTCAGTACAGGCAACCCCTGGGCTCTGAATTTTCTCTCTCTCTTTTCTTTTTTTTTAGCACCAAAGCTGCTCACCTACTGTCATCAACATCACTTCTGATTTCCCCCCATTGGCGGTGAGGTTTTAGCACCATACATAGCCTGCACAATTCCTTGTTTCTCTTCATTCTGAGACCTCACCTTTGTCCCTCTATCTGTCTCAGCAGTACATTGCACTGCATTCTAGTACTGTCCAAAAATTTCAGGCTGAGGTGAAATAACTTAGGCTAACTCACTGCAAAATAGTCTTAAAAGAGATGCACTAGTATTGAGAATTTGGAATCCTCTCTTTAAAATCCAGCAGGTTAACCACAAGAGAGCATACATAACTCTAAGTGCATGCTCAGAGATCCAGTGTATCAATCTCCAGGGTAATGTTTCTTCAGTTACAGCAGTATTTTTTTTTCTGGCAGAACTCATGGGCAACATGGTCAAAAGCAAATTCTAGATCAAATACTCCATCACAGTCTGATGCTTTTGATTAATAAATCAAAAAGTGAAGAACAGCTAAAATCTATAACATATGCAAAGAGCCAAAATAATTTGTGATACTTTGGGACAAACCTCATTCATTCAGAAGGGCAGTGGGCTGGAGAGGAGGATCTTCACTGCCACGATTTAATTTCAGCTGAAGTGAGAAGTACTCAGCTAGCATGCAAACTGTAGCAGCATAATTTGTCATTTTACCAGAAGTCGTGATTTGGATGTGGAAATGACTAGGTAAAATCCACTGATTTGTTCTTATGCAGACAGAGATGGGAACACTGAATCTGCTTCCTAAAGCTTGAAAAATCTGTGCATTTTTATTCTCCAAAGCCAAGGCCAAGTCACAGAAATTATTTTGGAGTAAAATTATCTGATGTGATCAAGGGCACATGTGCACTAGAGGTCAACGGTGCCATTTGACCCTTCAGTAGGTCCTTGTCTGCTGTTAGCTTTACAAAATTCAGGGAAGGTGATGTTCATCATCCAGCAGGAGCAGCTGCTGCTGGAGCTGTTCCTTGGCTGAAGTGCTGGTCAGCCAGGGGCCAGTAGCTCCTCCAAAGTATATTTAATTTTGTGGTGTAAGTTTTTGAGCATATTTCTTAAGAGGTGGTAGCCACTGGTATGAATAAATACACAGATCCACCTGCTAGCCAGTTTGAAGAAGGTCTACTCAGATGCCAGGAACTGGGATAGCTGGTTAACGTTTTTGGCTCAGCTTTTGATCTGTTGCATGAATTTTGGCAAGGCATTTCTCACTGTGGCTGCTTCCCTTCCAGTTCGTCAAGGTCCTATGTGTGACAGGATAAATGTAGTCTTGTCTTTATATGAAACCTAATGAGATGGGACTCTGATCTCAGCCAGTGCCCCTAGATCAAAGTTGTTGAATTTAGATGTTTTTAGTTAGGTACATCTGAAAACAAAACAAAGCAAGACTTGGGAGTCTGTTTGCCAGCAGCAGATCCAGGGGCCAGAGTGAGACTGCAAGGAAATCTGAACTCTCCTTATATAGGATGAGTTACCAAGCAAAACCAGGCAAAAGTTGTTCTCAGTGGGATCCTCAATCATAGTCCTGTCACTGCCTGGCATTGTAATATCAATAATATTAAGTGAATTCAGCTTGCTCACAATCACTTTTGGATCACACAGCTGGTGAGGTTCTGACAGGCTACATGCACTGGCTTCCTTCCTCTGGAGACCCCTGGCAGCTTTTAAATGTCCAAACCTCTTCCAAATCCTATGAAATTCTTCATGGGAGGAAGCTAGACACCATGCAGCTTCCTGGCACCAGTGTGTGCCAGGCATGGTACTGCAGCATGCAGTGGTGGTACCCAGGAGGAGGAGCTGGCCCCGTGGGAAGCACTGATGCCAGGGAAGAGGCACCTTGCCCTATGTCCTTATTCAGCTGTTGAAATAATTTCTACATTCATCCATTGTTTGAGGCTCAGCATCAAGAAAATATATTGCACCTTTGACAGCATTTTTTCAGAGAACTCCATGTTTTTCCCATGGGCTGATGTTGGACGCCATACAATCTGCAGCAGAAATGTTTGCTAGCAGATGGGAGAAAATAATAAATATACCTCCATCATTAAAAGGAAATGTTTTCCTACAATCATCAAGCAACATAAGTTGACAAACATACTCATCCTAAGTGCTCGTTGTAGGGCATCACCATCCATTTATTTCCTGAAAGCTGCACTGTCTTGTGTAATTAACATGGTACAAGCTGCTGGTGTAGTTTCTAGTGGAAGCGGGGGAAACAATCCAGCTGATCTTTGCCTAGGGTGATGTGTTTCAACAGAGTTGGTGCTACACCAAGCTGTGTCTCTCTGGAAGGAAAAAGATCTCTGCCCAGAAAGCCCCTTGGAGCCCCAAGCAAAGAAGCCAAGTCTCATACAGGTCAGGTAGTGCCAATTCTGGAGCTGTCCCAGCCACACCAGGGACATGAGCCCAGCACAAACAACACAAACCAACCCAGGCATTGCAGGCAGGGGCTGTTAGGCAGGAGGGAAAACTGGGAGGACTACCCTCCACAGGCTCCCTTGAAGCCTGGCTGGGCACTGCCCTATGCCTGAGGCTGCCAGGGAGAACCTCAAGCTGGTGCCACTCAGTTAATTTCCATTATACCACTTCTAGAAAAATATTTTTTAGCTTTCAAGTGGTGGAGTAGAGGAAGCTAAAAGGACTATTTATTCACAGTAATTCTTTGTGTTAGCAGTTAATGACCAGATTCAGCAGGCTGAATGATGTCTCCTCTAAATTGCTCAAACCAGAGGTCACAGTGGCTCTTTCAAGGGCACTGGTTTTATGTTAGCTGTCTCTGTTTGTAGAGGATGGATCACCTTAATTTTTCAGTTCTGGTGGGTCACAAACCCAACAAAGCTCTGATCACTTTGTGCAAAGCACCAAGCACGCACTGACAAATGAGATGTCTTAGCACTTCTCAGGAGGTGATCAGCATCTGGCAAAATAAAAGGCTGCGGGGCTGAGCTATCCAGACAGCCTACACAACAATAAATTACACATTGAAGCTGCTGTGCTGGCAAATGTATTAGTCACCCACACTCAGCAGTGCTTCTTGCACAGCTGGGCACATTGACATTAAACCTTACCTGCACTGGGAAATGACTCCTTCTCTCAAATATTTTCAAGAGCCAGTCTGTTGGAGATGGTTTGAGGAAATACAGATATCCTCAGCTCTCCTGCACAGGGCCATGAGTAATTTCTATAATTTGCTTCCTTTGCTTATAAAGGAGCTGCTGGGTACTGTGTGCTTTGCAAAAATATGTCCTTGACAGTCATTTCAACATATACGACCACATTCCTTATGAAAAGAAGCTAGTCTGAATTTTTTTTTCCAGGTTGCATTTTCCAGCATTTGAGGTTTTGCTACATAAGTTTGGATCTGATTGCCTCCAAGTTGTCTAGTTGACTGGATTTGATTGTCTCCAAGTTTTCCAGTTAACACCTATTAGTACTTTGCCCTGAGGTCGCACATGTAGAGGTTAATCACCAAAGAAAATGTCTAACACCAATAATGCCATAGTGATCCCCAGCTCAGCTCATGTTGAATTAGAGCATTCCAAATTTGAGCATTATATAAACCACCTTACTCAGGCAGTATTTACACAGTGATAATGAACTCAGCAGAGCAGTTTTGGGGCAAGTGGAAGTGGAATGTTTTTATTTTAGACCTCAGAAAGCATCTGCAGGTTAGTTTGCAGCACCTCAGCATAGCAACCCACTTCTTCAGTTCAGTGCACTGTTACTGCATCAGTTGAGTTCAAAATACCCCCACACAAGAAATCACAGGGAAACTATATTTCCAAGTTAGATTTTAGGACCTTCTTCTTTAGGATTATTTTGTTATTTTCCAAATGTGCAAGCTCATTATTCCTTTATTTCAGTATGAAGAGTAATGGGGATTTGTCAGAGCTGGAATAGAGGCCAGAAAAGCAATGAATAAATTATCTTTTTTATTTTGTGGGAAAAGCTTGATTTTGGATGACTGATCATTGGGATTTACCAACAAAATCATAGGTATAAAAACTCAAATAGTACAGCTAATTTAGTCAGACTGCAAATATGCTATGCAGGAAATTGTACTCCTTTCCTGTGTAAAGGAGTGTTGTTTGTTTATGCCATCGGGCATAAACTCCATGTTTCTCAAGACATGCAATGCAGCCCGGGTGATCCAGAACATGAAGGTCCTTCCCTGTTGGCTGGTGGGTGCTCTCATTGTGTGACCTTCATGCTGCATGAGGAGAAATATCAGTTATCAAAAAGGCTGGGCAAGTGAAACACTGCTGGTGAACTTGGGAAATTCTTGTGTGGTCATCTAACAAAACAACTAAGAAGAAAGAAACTTCCTGCTCTGAATTAGCTGGTGTAAGGCATGTCCTCATCAGCTCTGCTTACCCTTGGTTTGCTTTGATATGTTGGTTATTTTTGACAAATTGAAGCAACCATCTACCTTTACCTGCACAAACCTAAAAATAAACATAAATGGAGGGAGAAGCAAATGCAGACCATGGACTTCCCTATAAAGAACTGCAGTTCAGAGACTGCTGTGTCTGGGGAGATTTTTTGCCTTTCATTTCATGATCAGCATGGATAATTGGAAGGTTTTAGCACAGTCTAACAAGCACAACACAAGGGAGAAGCTAGCTTTATGGAGATTTAATGGGCTACACACTAAACAAGGTGTGTAACCACAGCCACTTCCCAACTCCTAGTGCACAATGATCCCTGCCAGCCACAGGTAGCTACCTAAAAGTGAAGCAACCTTTCCTTGCCACTTGTCTAGGTTCCCCCTAATTTTAAAGGAAGAACCAGGCATTCCAGAGAGTCTGACCTATTCAGGTCTATCTCCTACAAAGGGACAAACAAGGTCTGCTGAAGTGCATTCTCTTTTCCCTCCAAAAATAAAGGAGAAAAGGGAGCTAGGATGGCTTCTTTAATTTATTGGCAGTGGTGCTGTAGCTGGGGCAGGGTAAGGTACAGGGGCACTGAAGGGCTGTAAGCAAGGGAAATCTGACTTAGAGATCAGTCAGCACAGTTGGAGAAAACCAGTCCATGGGTGCACTTAAAATCCATACCTGTCTTTCATACAGCCAAAGTCAGATGGGATAAATCTTATAGTAACAACCAGTTTGTTTATAGAAGAAATAATCTCCCTTGAAGATAGATCTGCATTCCTTCTCAGCCTTGCTATTGACAGAACCATATTAATTTCAGATTAACATGAAGGTTATTGCATTCTGCAGCAAACCATTGACTTTAGGGGTGAAAGAAAGGCTTATGTGGGCAATGTAAAATATCTGAAATCCCTAATTTTCTCACTTTTGACAGCTCTGTGCAGATTTTAATAAACGACATGATGTTCATAAATTATGAAATTAAAAGCCTGAACGGCATTAGTTAAGCTACGAATATTACTCAGAGGTTCCTACCTGCCTGAAGCCAGACCTTGCAATGTTTGTCTTCTCTCTGCTGTTCATTTAGGGACACATGTACGCAAACTAAGTGTTTGAGAAAGGACAGGTCTTCCCAGTGTCACAGCTCACACCAAATCCACTAGCCACAGAACTTCCCCAGGTGCTACAAACAGCAGAAGGATAACAGAGGACCAGAACAAGAAAACTCTTTCCTGTTCCTGTATGATTTAAAGGAAGAGAAGCTGTTTTTTTCCATCTGCAAGAGGAAAATATCCAGGCTTCAGATTACCACAATGGAAAGAGACCCAAAACCAACAATAAAACATAAGAAAAAACAATTTCCAAACTTAGTAATACGTAATGCTGTAATGCATAAAATGCACCTGGGAATAGCTCTGACAACCAAGCTGTAACATTTTCTACAGGAGAAACGGAGATGTGATAATACTCAGTATGCTGCTCAATAATGCAGTTTTCAAGGTCTCCCAAGATCCCTCTTTTTCTCTTTAAATTGAAATGCAGACATTTCTCTCCCTTTTTTTTTTTTTTTTTTTTGTTTTTTTGGTTTTTTGCGACTACATGACTCTTCTGCAACTGCAGTTTCAACCCAACCACCACTTAATTTCCTCTTTCTCTGGGAAATTCCGGAGTGCCTCTCTTCATATCAAATTATTGCTGCTTTAGTGGAGAATAGAAGAGATCCCGTTATATTATGTTCGGTTCATTAAGTTTCTAATTACTTTGATTTTGATATTGAAAAGCTCTAATTAATTCTTTTAATGTGTAATATTATTAAAACCCTATAATTGATTTAATACAGTTTTAAAGGAAAAAATAGTAAATACTTATTCCCAATGAAATGTATAGTAGAATAAAAGGATGAGAATGCTTAAATATTACTTAAGAGTAAAAGATGTATAGAAATAATTGCTAGTATCTCATAACCAGGCATTCTGAGTTCAGAAAATTAAATTAAGATCAGACTTTTAAACCTTACAAAAATCTCAGGTGGAACAATTCCATCAGCTGAAACAATCCACAGTGAAGCCTCTCAAAAAGCCCAAACACCTACCTTTTGTGTCTGAGTCATTTTAATATTTGGCTTTAAGACACCACATACATTTTCAAAATAGATTCCTTCTATGTAATTACTGAAAGGCAGTATTTAATGCTTGTTTTTAAACTTGTACCCTTGTAATTTGGATAAGTATAACCACACTGCTGAGCATCCTGTCTCTATAAACAATCCTGTGCTTGAAAATAATCATTACACCACTGTAGCATCTTCTTCTTTGTTTCACCTTTACATCCCTGATACATGACAACGCTTCATTTTAACACAGGGCTTTGTTCATCTCAAACAATGCCTACTTTTGGTACAACTTACTGAAAATGCCAGACCACGAGCACCAAGAAGTGTCTGTAGAGGATGCTACTGTATCCTCTCCACAGGATTTGAAAAAAAATATTATCAAGCATGCAACACCTTCCATTTTAACTTTTTGAGGCAGAATCACAGATACTCAAACGTAACACAAAGGCAAATGTGGATGCCAACTGGATACACCAAAGCAACAGCCACACCACAGTGCTGGGGCAACACAAAGCAGAAGAGTGTTTGTGGGTCTCACCCATCATTAGATACTGACTTATCGACCTGGAAGAAACGCTGTGCTGCCCAGGACGCCACCGGGGAGCTTGAACTTCACCTCCAGCTCCCTGTAATTAACAAACTGCTTTTCTGGTCTTCTCCCAGCTTTCCCAGAGCAGAAGGCAGCAGGGCTGGAGCCCTTCCTTGCACCCAGTGCTGTGTTCCAGGCTTCCCAATCCTCTGGGGAGCGGTTTGCCAGGGCCAGGTATCCCCATGAGTGCATCAGGACCCGGTGTCCAGGCACCCACAGCTGTACAGCAGCCGAATTGGTGCCTGAGTCTGGGGAGCTCCACCTCAGAGCTGCTGTGCTGCTGCAGCTGTGACTCCACTGGTTCCCAACCCAGCCTTAACAATTAGACTTGGCAACCATTAACTTAGCTAGGTAAGAACATTAGCTTTCTAATACAGCTTGTTCATCAGGTTTTCAACAGTCCTAAGTGCATGAAACCTGATAACATCTGGTACACCAAGCAGCCTAATTTTTCCAGCTCAGTTGAACATTTTTCATTTGCATACACTTTGCATACATTTTCAGCTGCAGCACCCTCCCTCTTCGATGCATTTTCCTTCCTGCTTCCTTCTCTATTTGCACAACATCTCACTGCTTTCTTCCTGTGCTTTGACTTTGCAATCCCCTCATCTCAAACCCGCTTCCACTTATCTCTCTCCCAGTCTTTGCTGGTGCCACAGGCACAGAGTTCTCTTCTTTGGTTTTGTCATCCTGCTCCTTTTCTTGTTGTTGGTTCCACTTTCTCTCATCTCCTTAATTGCCTTACGCTCATTTTACCTTGTTAATTGCTCACTCTTCTCTGGCTCTTTATCATTTCAATAAATGCACCTATTAATACTCTTACTGTTTACCAGCCACCAACTGCTCCATCATTCCCCTCCTCAGCTGGACATGGGAGAGAAAATACAATGAAAGCTCGCGGGTCGAGATAAGGACAGGGAGAGATCACTCACCAGTCACTGTCATGGGCAAAACAGACTCAATTCAGCGAAAAGACATTTAATTTATTTAAAATTATATCAGAGTGAGACAATGAGAAATAAAAGCTAAATATTAAAGCACCTTGCCCTCACCCCTCCAATCTTCCTGGGCTCAATTTCAGTCCTGATTTTCTCTGCCTTCTCCCCTTTCTGCAGCACAGAGGGATGAGGAATGGGGGCTGCAGCCAGTTAATCACATTGTCTCTGCTGCTCCTTCCTCCTCAAGGGAAGGACATTTCATTGCTCCCCCACTCCAGTGTGGATTCTCTCCCAGAAGAGATAGTCCTCCACAAGCTTCTCCAATGTGAATCCTTCCCATTGGCTGCAGTGCTTCATGAACTGCTCCAGCGTGGGTCCCTTTCCAAGGGGTGCAGTCCTTCAGGAACAGGCTGCTCCAGCTCTCTCCTTCATCTCCCATCACTGTCAGGCACTTGCCACAAGTCAGCTCTCCCTGAGAGGTTATTCTCTCTGTCGTTCGAAGCTCTACCCTCCCCTTTCCCTTCCCTCCTTCGACCACCATGTCTTTTGGAGACTCCTCTTTATCTCGCTCTCCAGACCTTAGAATGAGTAGTATAAAATTGTGTTCTTGTCCTCTTTCTCTTCTATTCCTTACCTCCATGTAATCCCTACCACAAACATAAATTCACCTGCCAAGCAACTTAAAAATCCAGTGCTCTATTCAGATGAATCTCTAAAGGAGAGATCAACCCAACCAAAAGTAAGAGTACAACATAGATGTCTCTACCTACAATGCCATCTAGGCTCCCATTACAGCTAATCCTATAGGAGGTATCTAAAGCCAGTCAGGAGAGGAACTCAGGAAAAAGCAGTTTCCTTTCCCCACGTAAAAATGGAGTCCAGCTGAATGGATTGATGACTGTACCGTAGACACTTAAAACTGGGCAAGATGAGTCATAGACCCTTTTTTCTAAACACATCCTTGCCCAGCTCCCTGATGCCTGCTCACATAAGCCTTGCTGTCATTCGAAGCTCAAGCTTGGCTAAACCAGCCCACTTCATCCCATGGCCCCTCAGCTGCTGTTTAGGCCAATGTTCACATATACCTATGACAGAGGGGACAGCTTAGGTCCAGACTGCTCCTTGTGTCCTTATTCAGATCACACCCAAACCTAGCAAGCATTGTTCTACAAATAATTCCTGACATTAAGCCCTTCTGTCTCCATGCATGGAGCTAAGGCTCCTATCCACTTTGAATTGTGCTTACTGCTAAAGCACTTGTCCTTCTCTTAATAAATGCAGCCCTGTCCTGCACATAATCACTTGACATGTCTTTGAAAAGGATATGCTCGTCCTCTGGCGCTGCCATGCCTACCTTTGCATTCCTCCCTTAGCTCCCTACTCTCTGTCACATCAGATGAGAGCTGCTTGTCCTCACTTTCAAGCCCTTCCATAGTCCACCCCAGATCTGTCTCTCTCACACACAGCCTCTCACGCATGACAGAGTCAGCTCTGCCATCACCCATCAGCTGGTGACCAGGGCCAGGCTTCCTTCTTTGCAGGCAAATACTGTCTCACTGACACCCTGTGACTTTGCACAGCCTCCCTCTAAGGTCAGGGGCTGGGCTGGCCTGTGCAATCTTCTTGCTTGCCATGGCTGGCTCCTTCTCCATGACCTGTGCTCTTGTTTGATGCAAATTAATAGATCTAAAATGGCAACAGCAGCCATCAAGTCACAAAAATGATTTGTGTGATAATATAAAGAATGACGAATCAACATTAAGAGGCATAGCTGTAATTTAGAGATAATGTATGCTGGGATAAATTAAATGTCTTTGTTACCCCTTTGATGATTCTGCCACTTCTTAGAAGCATTGCAAATTTCATAGAATCATAGAATGGCATGTGTTGGAAGCAACTTACTATTTGTTTATTAATACCTGAAAATATTTTTTTAAAGTCAAAGAATGTTTTGACCACATTACAATATATACACTGAAAAGAGTAGCATTAGACTTGCCCTTTTGACTTCATGCTTACTTTTCCTCCTTTCAGTGACTAACAGTGTAACTTCAAATTTATATTAATTTGTTGGGCTTTTACATATAATTTCTTATTAAAAATAAAAGAAAATCTGTAGCTAAATAGCCTACCCCTTTAAATCCTTTTAGATGGGTGATCTAATGGCTGGCATTCCTATACCTGAAGGGAACCTACAAGAAAGATGGACAGGGACTTTTTACAAGAGCATGTAGTGACAGGAGAAGGAGGAACGGATTCAAACGAAAAGAGTGTAGGTTTAGATTAGATAGTCTTTTACTGTGAGGGCGATGAGGCCCTGAAACAGGTTGCCCAGAGAAGCTGTGGATGCTCCATTCCTGGAAGAGTTCAAGGCCAGGCTGAAAAGGGCTTTAAGCAACCTGTTGAAGGTGTCCCTGCCCGTGGCCGGGGGTTGGAACTCGATGATCTTTACGGACCCTTCCAACCCAAGCCATTCTGTGATTCAATGAAATCCAGACAGAGGTGGGGGGAGGGAGAAGTGGGTGAGCGGCTCCAGCGATGAGACGGACACAGGTAGGCAGGGCCAGCTTTCTCCCTGCCGGGGTTCCCCCTTGGCGGGGCAGGGGAGCAGAGCCATCCCCACGAGGGGCAGGGCGGGGGCCAGGAACGGGCTCTGCACAGTGCTGCTCCTGCCGGCCCAGGAACTACAGCTCCCGGCGTGCCCCGCGAGAGACAGCGGCCGCCGGGGCGGGAGCGGAAGCGGCTGCCGCGCGGCATGCCGGGATCCGTAGTCCGAAGGTCGCCGCCGCCAGCGCCCGGGGCCGTGTCCCGCGCATTTGAAAATTCCCGCGGAGGTTCGCTGCTGGTCTCGCGAGAACTCCACCCGCCCCCCCATCCCGTCCCGCCCCCCGCGCGGCGGGTGAGCGAGCGAGGTGGGTGCGCGGGCGCGCGGGGCCAGGCTGGGCCGGGCCGGGCCGTGCCGTTGTCGCCGCTGCGGGAGGGAGATGCCACCGGCACCGGCACCGGCACGTACCGGGAGCGCGGGGTCGGCTGGGCTGGGGGCAGCGGCGCGGACAGGAGGAGGCGGCGGAGGTGGCGACAACGGCGACCCTCGCCCGCCCATCTACCTTCGTTCCTCCCTTTCTTCCTTTCCCCCTGTACCAGCGGGTACCAAGCGCTCCCGAACCGCGTAGGCCGGCACCGCCGCTGGCGCAGCGCGGGCCCGCGGGGGCCTCGGGCGGGCCCGGCTGCCCGTCCCTTATGTAAGTGACCCCCCGGCTGCGGCGCCGTGTCCGCCACACGTGCCCCGGCCCCCGGCGGCGGGAGAGGCCCGGGCGGCGCGGCCTGGGCAGCGCACATGGGAGGCTCCGCAGCCGGGAGGCTCCGTCAGGCTGGGGGGCGTGGGAGATGCGGCTGCTGCAGCCAGGAGCTTTCCCTCCTGCCCGGCCACCCGCGCACGCCCTCTGTTTTCGCCCCTTCGGTCGTGTTTTTGGAAGGTTTTTCTTTACTTTTTTGTAATTCCGCCTCCCCCTCCCCCGCCGGGCTTCGGGGTTGTATTCCATGAGGAGGCGGGAAATGCGCTCCGTGCGTAGAGCGGCGATTGCGGGATGAGGGATGGGTGCAGTGGGGAGGCCACAGCTTTAGAGGAATCCAGTGCGATTTGTGGCCGTCTCTGGGTCTTTGCACGAAGCAAAACATCGCGGAGCAAAGTTGCTGCTGGCTTAAACAAAAGTGCTCGGTGTCTTCCTTAATAAACTGCGAGTCCAGGTCTGGAGCTTCTACCAAAGAATGGTTGGTGTCAGTCTTTCAGGTCCAGTGATTACTTCCTGATCGTGTCTGGGGAAATTGGAGAAAATGGAGGGACGTGATTGTGTCGGGATAGCTGCATCCCGTTTGGGATGTAGGGCTGAGCGTGGCCATGCAGGTGCCTTTGCAGGGCCCGTTGGTCTGGCTGGTTGTGTCAGCCTTGACTGGCAGCTGCCCCATGTGTTTGGGCACTCATCTCTGGATCCTGGGTAGGACAGCTCCTCATTCACGTGCTGCCTCAGCTCTCCTTCCTGCATCGATTTGCCTGGGATTGGCTTTATCAAGCCTCTATTAATTTTAAGTCTTCTGCCTAGTATGGTGTCAGATACAGTTTTGGATAAACAGTGGTGACAGGCCTTTCCTGGCGTGATGCTCTTTTACTGGTGTGGTGGAGAGAACAGAATCCTTAAACTGGCAAGAGAGAGTCACCCTGTTGCATGGGTTGCAGGTGTTTCTGCAGTTCTTGTCAGGTTGCTGGTTGTAGAAGCCTGTTGGAGAATTAAATGTTCCAAATCTGTCTGGGTGCAGCCTTGGGCAGCCTGCTTTAGGTGATGGCTTCAGCAATGTGTTTAGAAGAGGTGACTGCTTGTGATTCTGGCAGGTCTTTCTCTTCGATATGATTCTGGAATTTGTGCTGGGAAGGGCCAGTGGTGGTTTGGCATACCACTGTGGTATGCTGGAAATGTCTTCCAAAGTGAAGTAGTAGAACAAAGGAGCAAATACGGAGATGAGAGATGGCTGCAAGGTCTCTCTTTTGATGTTAGTGAAGTCAGCATGTCCTGTGAAATCTTGTCTTCAACTGTGACTGACCGTATTTTTGGCTTTTTCTTCAGTGAGCCCATTACGTTGTTGGCCTTTTAAACTGATTTTTATGTAATACCATCAGTCAAAACTGACATCTCAGAACTCTGACTTGGCTGTATGTAATTCTGCTTGAACATGCAATGTCTCTTTCTTTTCCCTCCTTCCCTCTCCTCCCTCCCAAGCTTTTTAATCCAAAAATCCATGACATTTCTGTCTTTGGAAATAGTTCGTGGTGTTTAAAAGTTTAAGTTCCTAGGGTGAAGAAGAATGGTCATTTTGACAACTTGCACACACTGCATTGCTATAGGATACAGCTGGGAGGTTGAATTCTGGTTTATTCCTGAAAATGGAGTAAGCATGTGACATTTTACCGTAATCTGATATCTCACAAGCAGAAATAAGAATGTGATTGTAGTTATTGTTTCAAAGAGAGCAGAAATGCAGTTGCTGTTGGACAGATCTCTTAAAGGAGAGGCTTCATGCCTTTAATATAGGTCTAAGTATTTTCCCTCTGTTTTGACTTCCTAGCAATTCTTGTTTTAAATTAGCAAAACGATGCAAGGAAAACATCCTTATAGAGAGGTCGCTATGTATTGTTCATACTTTGTTGTAAAGTTTATCAACCTTATTCCATGCCTGATTTCTAAAAAAAATTAAAATAGGTGTTTAAAATGGTCATTGCCTTTCTGGAGCAAACTTGAACATGCCTGATGCTCTAGTATTTTCATTTTCTACAAAAATGGTTCAGTTCTTGGAGTTCTACTTACTTGATGGTTCCTACTGGTGTTTGTGGACTGATAGGCACGTTTTTAAACTCAAGTCTTCCCAGTAGAGGATGCTTAGATTTGATTTCCAGTTTGGCCACACAACTTCTGTGCTCTTGGCCCAGCAGGTAGGTAGTGTCCCAGGCAGGGTCGGTCAGGGTGACTCATGGAGGGCATGCAGCTGAGAAGTTTCCTTGCATGCTCTTACCTGCCCTACTGCAATATATTTGTTCACGCTTTTCTTAAAACTGTCTTGCTATTATTGTGGTATATGATATTAATGATCATATACTTACCACACAGACATCTCCGTGCTTATTTACAAAAAAATACAGGTTTTAATTCACTACAGTAATTCGAATTTGGTGCTCTTTTCTAAAATTCCTTAATATATGTTGTCAGTCAATGCTTTGTCAGGCTGGAGAAATGGACTGACAGGAACTTTGCGTAGTTTAACAAGGGGAAGTGCCAAGTCCTGCACTGAGGAGGAGCCACCCCAGGCACCAGTGTGTGCAGAGGCCTGCCCAGCTGGAAAGCAGCTTGACAGAAAAGTCGGCATGAGCCATCACTGTGCCCCTGCAGCAAAGAAGGCTGATGGCATCCTGCCTGGGCTGCATGAGGAAGAACCTTTGCTAGCAGGTGAAATGAGGTGATCCTTCCCCTCGTACAGCAGCTGGAATGCTGTGTCAGGTCCAGGCTCACCAGACTCTCAAGATGAGAGATGGAGGTACTGGAGAGAGTGCAGCGACGTGCCACAAAGATGGTTGGTTAGAGGAGATTGGAGCTGCTCTTCTCTGAGAAAAGGCTGGGAGACTGGGTCTGTTCAGCTTGGAGAAGAGAAGGCTCAGGGATTCTCATCAATGCACATAAATACCTGAAAGGAGGGTGGAAAGCAGATGGAGCCAGGAACATTCCAGTGGGGCCAAGTGACAGGAGCACAAGCACACACTGGAACATATCAAAGATGCTATTCATCAACCAGGTGTGTCTGAATTAGTATTTGGTGTTAGGTGTTCCTCCTAAAATGTATCCACTAAATTGCAATTAAACTAAGCAAGAATGCTGGTCAAATTGTGGGGCCTTTTACTCTCTGAAGCCCCTGGATACAGTGCAGAAGTTGTCACTGGAAACTGATGTCAGGTACCAAAAGAGCAGCTCAGCACAACTACTGCAAATAAGTTGTCCCACTTGGAACCTGATCTGTGCTTGTAGTAAATGCTGGCAGAGTGGTCAGGCTGGCAGGCTGCAGTACTGGCTTTGCCATCAGCAGCATTTTGGTCAAAATGTTGACTTGTGCTTAGTGCAGGACCCTGACTTAGCCTTCCTGTGCTTTGTGCGCTCATTGTTGTCCTGCTGGCATCAGATAAAGGGACACAACCCTGCACTAGTGACCTAGTGTATAATATCTTGAGATTTCATGAAGAAAGCAGTTCTATTTGAGCAAGACAATTGAATATATCTTGTCTGTCAGAGGCCTTTTCTATAAGGCAGATGATTTGCAAAACATAAAGTAATTTGTATTTCCATGCATATGGATTATCTCATATTTAGCCATGTGTTTAATCCTCTAAATATGTCCAGCTCTTCAATTTTTTTCACAAAAAAACCCAAAAAACAACCAAAAAAACCTGAAATGTGAAGTCTTGTGGAGCACCTGTATGAGCATGAAACTGCCTGAGAGTTAAGAAATTTTTTTCTCTAATACTGCAGAGATGAGATAAAAAAAGCAATAGGAAGGAAGGGATTGGAATTAGAAATATAAGGATTTCTGCAGAGAAAAAAACCTGCATTTTGAAATGCTGTGTTACATTCTCCTTTTAAGTGTGTGGAAAAATACTTCTAATTGATGAGCTGTGAAAGTCAGAATTGCTTGAAAGTATTAACAGTATGTTTTCTGGAATAATTTGAGGTTGAATTTGTCAAGAACTTTGTATTCCTGAATGTCAAAAATAAGCATGCAAAAAAGAAACAAGACACAGCTGATCTGTGACATCTACTAGAAGACAACTTAGAGCAAATAATGTATTAAATCAAGGGAAAGGACAGAGTTATACCTCCTACTGAGAAGCTTTTTAAAATACGTTTTTTTTGAGATCACATCTAGCCTACTTGTATGAATAAGCTTGAACTTGGTGTGTTTTTCTCTTCCCTGTTATTTATCTTGTCCATCCATCTGTGTCACTTTTTGTTGGGGATCTTGTTGGCATCAGAAAAGCTCAAGATTCTCCTTTTGCTCTGCTGTGAGATGAAAAACTGTCCCAGGTGTCATTTCTTTTAAGCAAAAAAGAAAGCTACAAATGATGTATGGGAGATTGGCCACCACATACTGAAGAAGCTTGCATCAGTCTCAAAGATTTTTATGGCTGACATGAGTATTTTTGCCTTTTGTTTTTATTTACAGTGAAGAATGCGAGACCTAACAGCTCAGGTAACGAGCAGTCTGCTGCAGTTTCCAGAGGTGACTGTTGAGGCACTTGGGGAAGATGAGATCACCCTAGACTCTGTGTTGTGTGGGAAGTTTTCTGGAGGTGAGCATTTTCCTTTAAATTTGGATTTGGTATAAAGTTGTTACTGCCTGAAGCACAGGGTCATAGCATCAGGTTGGTTCTGTTAAGTAAAACGTATCAGCTTGAAAGTGCTAACAGGATAATTTAACAATCAGAAATGCTAAGTATTGGAAGTTCAACATCCTGCTCCAGTCCTGTGCTGTTTAAATAATATAGCTGACCTTGCTCCATTCAGTTTTGAATGAAATAGAAGGCAATTTTCAAAGAAAAAATAGTGTTGTTTCAGGATATATTTCTTTTTACTAGCTCAAGCTCTATGTCCGTCATAACATCCCATGCAGGAATAGCTACAGAGACACAATATGCTCCTTTTTCTTCCCTAGTCTAAATAAAAAAGGGAAGGAGGTCAGCTTTGTTAAGCACTGCCCATGTATTTCCAAGGTATTTAATAGGATGCAGATGAGGACCCAGTGAGAGTTGCTGACAGCATCTAAGCAGATTAGGCAGTTGACTTTCTAGGTGATCTGAAGGTAGAGCTGGACACCTGTCTGCATGTCTGGGCTTCTTTTAAGACTTGCTAGAATCTTATCTACCTGACTTTACGTGCAGAAATGGAGCTAATCCTTCCTTTGAGCTTGAAGGAACGAGTGTTAAATTCTTCAGTGAAACAACACTTGTTAAATTCTTTCTGGGATCAGCAGGTGTAATAGTTGAAATTTATGCATGCAGTGCCCATTTTAAGATAATTTCCTGTCCAAATCTCTGCCCAGAGTAGTGATGTGTCAAGCAAAATTCTTAACAGAAAATGAATTGGTTTAGATGGTCAGTGTTTGAAGTATGCTCTAAGACTTGTATTCCTGCACGTATTCAGGTGATTTCTAGCAAAAGCAAGCCAAGTCTGGTGTACAGGCTAGAGCTCAGTCTATCGTAATCTTTATGCCAATCAGTCAGCGTTCCTGAGTGCAGGAATGACAAGTACAAATGGAAAAGAATGGTGTTATTACTTTTCAGATGTAATGGTTGATGATGTCAATGGGTGATTTAAAGCAATTGTCCAGATGTGGGTAGGTTTGCCTTCCTCCATCCCTTTGGTGCATTTGAGGGAAAGGGGCAGTGCCAGTTGCATTGCTGCTGTTTCAGTTCTTGTGCTGGGGATGTGTTCAGTGCTGTTTCTTTCCCCTTGCAGGCAGAAGTGGCCTGGCGTGGCTGGCGTGTGGCCCCCAGCTGGAGGTGGTGAACTCGGTGACAGGAGAGCGGCTCTCTGCCTATCGCTTCAGCGGAGTGAACGAGCAGCCTCCCACTGTTCGTGTGGTGAAGGAGTTCTCTTGGCAGAAGAGGACTGGACTCCTGGTTGGGTTGGAGGAGGCAGAGGGAAGTGTTCTCTGTCTGTACGACCTTGGGATCTCAAGAGTGGTTAAAGCAGTTGTTCTTCCAGGAAGGGTATGTATCTTTTTGGGGAAATGAAGATTTGGTGGTGTTTGGTGCTGCATATTCCTGTTTCAAGAAAAGCTCTTGTGCCTCTCTTTGTACGAGTTACCCTTTTTATATTGTATTAACATATTGTCAGTTCAGATTATCCAGTCAAGAGAGCCTTGATGTAAAATCTTGGACTTAGCAGTAACATTACCTTTTGAGTTTACTGGAAGTAAAAATAATATTGTAGACCGCATAGTGGTATAATTCTTCACTTTGAACAAAAAATGGCATTGAAAACATTTTATTTTTTCAGAGCAAAAAAGAAAACTACTTAAGGTGTCTCTATTATACCTTTTCTAAATGGCTAATTTCTGTCAGAAATACTGACCTTAAAGTATCTCAGACTCTCATCGTTGTGCTGTTAATGATTTTGACACGTTCCCAATCAATCTCAGACTATGAAGCAGGTGACTTGGGAACAGAACAGATTTTTCTGTTAACTTGGAATTGGAAAAAAGATTTTAGTAGGTTATCTGTCAGATTGTTGGCAGATTTACTTTCAGTCTGCAGTCCTTTAATCTCTGGTTGTTGAGTATAGTTTGTGTAGATGGGATCCAGTGGTGTAATGTCGATAATTTTTTCTGCCTTCTATAACCCTTGAACTCAAATGATGTAGTGTCCTTGTGTCTCATTTATGTAATGGAAACAAGAATCACATTAAATTAGCAGAACATCAAGATTGACTGTGTTTTTATCGTCTTAGAATGTGCAACAAATAAATACTTACTTATGTCAGCTTTCCCTTTATTTGGTTTGACTTGCTAGAGTACTGGTGGAAGTGTTGTTAGTAGTAGTAAGCGTTTGTGTTGTGATAAGTTCTAAAGATACGAGTCTGAATCAGTGTTCCAGTGTGTTGTTTTGCTATCTGCTCGAGTTGTAGATGGAAAGTCAGGCTTTGTGCTAGCATGAGCATATAATCAATAAGTGAATTATGTTTTGGTAAGAGCTGTTGGTGTGTTACATTTTATTTCTTCTATCTAAGTAAGCTAGGAAAAGCTAAGGGTAAGAAGTAAGGATTATGTTTCATGTGGAATCTGTAGTTGCGGAAGTGTTTTGAAATAGAAGCTAGTTCCAACAATCAGATGTATTAGAGAGTTGTCCTATACCACAAAAACTGGTTCAGGAGCAAAGATGATGAAGCCCTGCAGGAAAGAGTTGGCTATTGTGGGATGAAGGGTAGGAATTTTGACATAAAGCCAAAGCTGCTCTGATAGTTTTGCTCTTAGGTCCCGAAAGCTCTTGATTACAAGTATGTTTGGTCTGTTGCTTTCGTTTTGCTTTCTATGTCTTTGGTATTGCTTTACTTAAGTCAGCGTAGTCAGGACACAGGTATTGCTAATTGGACTGTTAACTTTCAGGCTGTGAGTGGGAGTAAGGGTAAGCAAAAACACGTAGATAAAACTTGCACTTGGCTGCTGTCCATGTTTTGAATTCTTTCAGAAACTTTTATTTGCATATCATGTAATGTATAGTTTAGGGGGGGTTGATCTGCATTAATGTTACTCTGATTTTCAGATTGATTATTTTTAAAGATAAAATGTGGATCTTTTCTTAACATCACGTTCTGCAGTTTTGTCATTACTCTTTATTCTTTATTGAGCACAGTGTTTTCAGGACTATTTTCTCAATGGGTATAACTTCTGTGGACAGCTAAGTTGTACAGTTTAACTTGGAGCAGCTCTGCTCCAAGGTGTCAAGTTGCTAGTGTATTAATACAGGGTGTTTATTGTGACTGTGTGACTGCTTTTTAGTGTAACAGTGGATGTTGAGTCATTCAGAGAATAAAGAAATGAGTTAAAAAACCCAAACTCGGGAGCTTAGAAATAATTTTGGCATAGTGTCCTTGCATATGTCTGTGATTGTCTCTCAATGCCCTCTTGATATATGTGTGAAATGCAGCAGGAGACTTGAAGTGTTTATGAGTATGGTTTGAATTGGATTCTGAATTAAAAAACCTGAATTACATTGAATTGGTTTAAAACAGTTGCTTGTTTCAGAACTGTTGCCTGGTATTTTCCCAAATTTTCCTGGTTTGTATGAGGCAGGAGAGCAGCATTCAGATTCAGTGAGCTGAGAAGTTTCCTTTGTTCTTTCCCAGAATGAGTTGGCAAAGCAGTGGGAAAATAGGAAAAAGCAGTGCATAACATAGTGGAAAAACATGTAATTTCAGGAGCTTCTACATGGAAAATTGAAGTAACCAGGGAGTATTTTTGGAAGACTCTATGCAAACCTAGTAAAGATTCATTTGGAGCCAGTTGTACAATGAAAAACATACCTTGAAAAGAAGTTAGAAGCAGCACTGGAGCCTTGGCTAATTGCAGAGCAAGATGTCTTCTGTATTTCCTCGTCACAGTCACCAGCACTTGGAATGCAAGAATCTGAGTAATCAAAATACTTTTATTAGTCCTCTGAGCAATAGAGAAGATTAAAAATTTAATTTGAATCATAGGAATTCTGAAAGAGAATCCAGTTTCCCAAATAACTATAATTACTTCTAAGACTGGAGTTCTTGTGACCAAGGCAAAAGGTGGATTGTGTAGCAGGTGGCCAGGCAGTGCAATCATAAGCAAGTGCTTAATACAGGAGAGGAGAAAACTTCAGGGGGCCTATGAGTTTGGATATTTCCCCCACTTCTGAGGGTAAATAACTTACATAAAAAGATGGAGTGCCTTGTGACACTCGCTTCTTTGCTTTGTTTTCAGACAAACCTTTGTTGTTGATGTAAAGCTGTCTGTTTTCATGGTGCTGCATTTGTAAGAGGCCAGAAGATCGCCCCTGTTCTTGTGTTATCCAGCTTCAGTGCAGGAGCCTTGGTGTGCCTGTGTCTCTGCTAGAGCAGTCAGTCTTGTCCTGGGTGTGCTGTGGGTGCTGAAGGGTCTGTCTTCACCTGGGCCTGAGGTCGTGGGGATTGCTTGGCCTGTCAGGGAGCAGGGAGAGCTCCTGCCTCAGGCTGAGCAAGTTCTTGTTTGGTCTCTTGCTGTTGCTTTAGGCTGCCTTTTACAGTTTTCTTTGCCATATGTAACAGTGGTGGTGTGCATTTAAAATTTTTGTTGGATATTATCGGTCAAAGCGAGGACCAGTGTAGATTTTAGTAAGCCAGCGTCTCCCTCCAGCCCTTTGTAGGAATGTTTCATGCCCATGGAAATCTTACCCTGTATTTGCTTTCCTGTTTCTGACGTGCTAATGCTGGTTTCCCTTCTGAGGATTACTCTTGAGCCTGTCAAAGAGCTGTGATGTTAACCTGCAGCTCCCTGCAGGTGACTGCCATCGAACCCATCAGCAATGACGGCGGAGCCAGCGTGAGCACCCGGCACCTGCATCAGAGTCTGCGATGGCTCTTTGGAGTGGCAGCAGTGGCCACAGATGTTGGCCACGTCCTTCTGGTTGACCTTTGTTTGGATGACTTGTCTTGCAGCCAGAATGAAGTAGAAGCATCGGGTAAGCTGCAGTTTTTCAACTCGAATTTAGAAGTAAGAAAATGTGTTTCTTTCCAAAAACCGTCTTGTATCCCAGCAAAGACCCCAGTGTGCTGACAGGCCACTGAGATTTCTGACGTTGCTGATTGCAGATGACATCGTATGGTCCTGAGCAGATAAAAAAATGGGAGTGGCTTAGTACTCCTCCTGATGTTAAGAAGGTGTCTTAACTGCCAATGTCTTTGTCCCTGTGATTCTTACAGCAGGATGAAGGAATTTTTCAATTTGAGTCAGAGCAGCTGTGTGATAGGAAGTTGAGTCAGAGGTACCGTAATTCTTGGGAGTGATCTCCTGTTTCCATTAGTGACTTGGGGCAAGTTTTAGGCTTGTGTTTTAAAATAAATCTGGCTTATCAAAAGTCCTGCATTTGGGTGAATGAATACTGCAATTTGTGTTTTCAGATTCATACAGTGTTGTGGGTGTTGTAAGAGTGGCTTCAGGAGTTCGTGTCCCTTCAAGCAGCTTCATCACGAAGCCCAATAAAGGAATTTGACTAGAATGGTTACATTTGTACCCTGTTTTGAAATAGGAGTGAGAATACCTGTCCCATTGGAGAATCCTTTTGTTCTCTGAATGGGTGCAGAAACAGAAATAGCAAAGAAGGTGTTGCAGAAATGGGTGTTTTGCCTGGCACAGTAGAATTAGATTATACATGTTGTATAATCACATCAATTTAAAATGGAACTGAAGTGGCATAATACATTAATTTCTTGCCTGATTTTTTTTTTGTGTGTAGATCTAGAAGTTGTCACTAGAATTCCTGCTGAAGTTCCACAAAGAAGAGAAGCTGTGATGAGGGAAGGGAGGCATCTCTGTTTTCAATTGCGAAGTCCTTCAGGAACAGCAGTATCAACTCTGTGCTACATAAGCAGAAGCAACCAGCTCGTTGTGGGTTTTTCTGATGGCTACTTGTCACTGTGGAATATGAAAACTTTGAAGAGGGAGTAAGTAGTCACTTCCACTCGATTGCACTTGGAGGTACAGAGGTCTCAATATTTTGCTACAGGAAGTCACGCAGTAGGGATGTGGTAAAGCTGATTTTTTATAAGTCTGTTTATTCTGTCCAGTAGTATTTTGTGAGCCCATACAATGTGTGTGTTTCCTTGAAAGATTTTAGAAAGGTTCAGAACCAGTTACTGCAATTATGGAATCCATTGGAAGGCTTCACTGTGTGAATAATGTGATTTTGGTGATAATATTCTTTAAAATGTCCATGATGGATCTAGTGAGACATGATAATTCAATAGCTAATCTGTGCCTGCCAACATATTCTTCCCTACATTTCAGCCTTGATGGAAATAGGTGGTTGACTCATTCACAGATAAGGATGCATATGTGAATGAAAGTTTATGTGGAAGACTTGGTGATCAGAACAAGGGATACATAAATATATAAGCAATAGTGAAATTTAGAGGTGATTTTGAAATCTGCCTCGTGAAATATATGACCACATTCAGATAGGTGCTACTTAAGGAACTCTACAGTGCTTCACCAGATACTACATATGTGTTATGTATATGTAAATAGACAGTGGGTGCATAATTAGATGTCAAGAAAAGATTGTGAAGGTGCAACTCAAGTTCAGAAGTTGGGAAGACAAATACTTAAGAAGTATTGGCTTGTCAGTCATCAGTTGTATTAGATGAAGCTATGACCATCTCTACTTTGAGGATAAGCATGCAAGCTGCTTTTTTTCCCAGAAGGTGCTTCTAGCCTTCTACAAGCAGCTAGAGCCAGCAGGCTCTCCTTTTTTTCTATATTATTCTTTTAAACCTGTAGGCACCACTCCCAGCTTGAAGGAGGAAGGATTCCTGTCTATGCAGTTACTTTTCAAGAGCCTGAGAATGATCCCCGCAATTGTTGCTATTTATGGGCTGTTCAGTCTACACAACAAAGGTGAGTAAAATCTTGCTATCTTGTCACTGGTTTCTTCTTTTAAATATTCACATTTGGTTGATATCTGTGTATTTATTTTGTTTATTTAACTGTACAAGAGATGAAAAGTGTTAAGCTCTTAAGCTTACAGTGCATTTTTTTTCAGGATTTTACACTTGCCAGCAGGGGTTGACTCTTTCCTACCTTATGAAAGAAGGGAAGGGAAACAGTGGCTATATTTTTGTGCTTGCAGTCGTCAATGCTTTCCCTTGTTTCTTGATGACTGCTTCAAGATTTGTTTGGTATTCCCACCATGATATTCAGTACCATTTCAAGTGGTTTAGGCTGCAGATGCAGAACGGTAAACATCATCGGCAAGCTGCTTAATCAGCCCAGCTGTTCATAGAGTGGCAGTCTTCTTAAGTTTGACTTAAAAACAGTTTTCATGGAGAACGCTTTACTGTTGTGAGCTATTTCTAGAAATTCAGGAATTTTTTCTCCATGTTGCATATTAAAGGTTTCCAATGGTACAGTCAGTATTTGCCCCTGAAGCTGTTCATGTCAAAATTTCCTCCTTTCTGTTTTAGTTGCTAAATGTGGCCAATTATGTTTTGAGAAGCAGTGTTTTTCTTTTCAGGAAGAGCATGCTCTTAAGTAAGTTTCAGCCTAGATCTAATAAAATGATAATGAGGATTGTAATGCAGCTTTGTAATCAAATTTCCTCATCTATACCTTTTTCAGTGAAGGTGATGTTGTAAGTTTACATCTGTTGCAGTTAGCATTTGGTGACAGGAAACGCCTGGCATCAGGACAAGTCATGTACGAGGTAAGACAGGCCTATATGTGAGAAGATGAAAATAGTAATTTTGTCTAAGTAAGGATCAGTTAAGTTGACCAAGAAAGATGAGTGAGACATAAGAAAAAAGTCTTTTGATGAGTCTTTTTAGGCTTTCTTTTGTCCATACTTTTCAAAACAAGTCATAGAATCATAGAATGGTTTTGGTTGGAAGACCTTAAATATAATCTAATTACAATCCCCTGCCATAGGTATGGATGGCACCCACTAGATCAGTTTGCTGAGGGCCCCCTCCACCCTGGCCTTGAACACTTCCAGGGATGGGACATCTTTAGCATCTCTGGGCAGCCTGTCCTCCAGATCCTCACCACTCTCACAGTAAAAATTTTTTTCCTAATATCTAATCTAAATCTCATTTTAGTTGAAAACCCCTTCTCCTTTGTCCTGTCACTATCTGCCACTGTAAAATGTAAATCTCCCTCTTTTTTATGAGCTCCCTTTACGTGCTGAAATGCTGCACTGGGATGAGGTTGGACTTCTGGGCTGTGAGTGTGTATTGCTTCTTGTCCACCAGAACCCCCATGTCCTTGGCAGGGCTGCTCTCAGTCATTTCTCCCAGTCTCTAGTCATGTCTAGGATTGCCCCATTCCAGGTGTAGCACCTTGTGCTTGGACTTGCTGACCTTCATGTCATGAGATTCCCATTGGTCCACCTCTCAGGCTTCTCCAGATCCCTCTGGGTAACATCCCAGCCTTTTGTTTTGTCACCTTCATCTTTCAGCCTTGTGTCATCTGCAAACGTGGTTAAGGTGCACTTGATCTCACTTATTTGTGTCATTGATGAAGGTATTGAAGAGCACTGGTCCCCATACATGTTTCTGAGGGATACTGCTCAACATCAGCCTATGCCTGGAGATAGAGCTGTTTCCCACAACTCGCTGGCTTGGTCTTTCCAACCAATTCCTTATCCAATGAGTAGTCCGCCTTTCAAATCTGCCTATCTTCGATTTAGAGATGGTGATGTCATGAGGAATTGTGTCAGAGATCTTTTAGAAGTCTAGGTAGATGACATTGGTCACTTTTCCCTTTTCAAGTGTTTCAGTTACTCCATCGTAGAAGATGACCAGATTGGTCAGACACAATCTGTCCATGCTGCAGCCATACAATTTTATACTTTAATGTCATGTGTTCCAGCTAGATTCATCTGCAAAGAGCCCTTATACATGTGAGTCCTCAAGAGGAAATGGCTGTTACAAATGAAATTACTCTTAATTTAAACATCATGTGAATGGCATGGAGGAACAGAAGACAAGGCTTTGAATAGCTTTGTGTTACGAAACTGTAGATATGAGGAAGCTTCTGTCTCCCTCTTACAATATGGTCGTATATATCTCTTTATAAATTTCTGATCTCTCTTTTATAATCCTGTTTTTCTTCTAAACTCTGTCAGCCTGACTTCAAATACACCTACAAAAATACCAACACTGTTACTTCAGTGTTGATTCTGAAACTCAGTAGCTGTAAAAATGACTCTTCTTTAAAGTTTTGGGTGGGTTGTCTCTGAAATCTGCTTTTAAAGCCAGCAGAAGATGTACATGCAATGTACAGTGGCATGATTTGGTCAGAAGGGTCTCCATAAATTTTTAGAGCTGGTTCCAGAGATGCCGTGGTATAGAATAGAAAAAAATATAGAAGAGTAATCATTAGGTCTCAGATAATCTAACAGACAGGAGGCACCTGTATAATGTTTAATCCTGTTCAGCAGTATGCATGAAACTCTACCAAGATCTTTTTGATAGGAAAGTAATCTTAAGATTAAAGAATTCTTAATTGTTTCCTCCTATTTGACACTTCCTCTTGTATTTTCTCAGTAGTACAAAATGAAATTGAGGTAATTCTTGGACTGTGGTTCAAAGACTTTTTTTATAGAGACTTTGAGTTCTGAATTTTTTGAGTGAGTTTAAATTTTGTTCTTTTTTCCTTTTGTCTATAGGAAAGGGCTTTCCTGATTTGGAAGTGTTGCTTTTTGAACAGATAAAGATTAAGTGTTTGGAGAAGGTGGTGTTTCTTTAATATACATCATCTGTCATGGTGATGAAGTAGAAATACCTTCAAGTGGTTCAATATGCCTAAATATGCATGTCATATCTTCATGTCCAATTTTTAAATGACAAAAATATACAGTGCTCTAGAGAAGCAGAACACCTTGTTTGTTTGGGTTTTTTGTGGTTTATTTTTTTTTAAGGGCTTTCATTGCAGCTCACTCATGCATCTTGTAGTGCTCTAAGCACTTTGGTAGGTTGATAGGAGAAAGTTTCTTTAATCTTCTCAAGATTTGCTTTTGAATTTCAGTTTTGTTTTATCCTCTTTTAAAAGTTATTTTTAGCTACAGTCTTAGCAGTGACAAAGACAATATCTTTTACTGTGTGCTGCATTGGGGAAAAGGCAATTGACTATTTCTCTTGTGGCTACAACTTTTTTTTCCACCTGAACAATTTAATGCTAAAATGTGAGACCTTTAACTATTTGGCACTTATTTGTCTTGGTTGTCTTTCCTGAACAGGATGTGACAGATGTCAGTTTAGAGCTAAGAGGGTTGAAATGTTTCATCAGTCTTTAAAAATAGATTTCCTCAAATTCCAGTTGACGCTCCTTAAAAAAAACCAAAAGCACACAAAGTGTAAAAAATGTTACTGTGTTTATTGACCTGGAAAACCTGTGGTGTAGTTAAAGTAAGATTTGGAACCCTCTACAGACAGTACAACCAGTAGTACATTCACAGGCATGTGTTAAAAGATTATAACAGGAACCAATCTTAGAAGGCTGTTGAAGAGAGCTGAACATCTGCACCCTCTGAGGAGGAAAGACAGGTTCTTCAGCTGGCTTGCAGATAAACCACTTAATTGTGTAGTTTCATGCTGAGACCTGATAGCATCTCCTGCCAAAAAACCCCCCAAAACAGTTCTAAATCCTTCCCCAGAGGATGCATCATAAAAGCATCCGTGCTCACCAGTGTCGGAATACTTCTTGTGCTCATAGATGGGTCAGCATGACTTGATGGCTCTCTGCCTACCTGACTGAATCAAGCTTCTTGTCGGTCTTGAGTGACACAGCATTTAAGAGTTGCTCCCATTGGTCAGGCCAAGCTTGAGTAACCAAGGAGAAATTAATCTGCTGCTGCTCCTTGTTCACTGAGTAGAAGTCACAGGAGCTTAAAACACTGGTCTGCTTACATCAGTGCTGTACGTCCCAGGAATCAGACTTGAGGTTACGAAACCATGCATCTTTCACTTTATGTCATGGTAAAAGTCACGAATGGAACTTTGGGAGCATGTGGCACTGTGTTTTTATAAACACGTGCCAAACTTGAGTCTCTGCTGCCTTCAAGGATGGTTTAAATCTGCTCAAGTAAGAAAACTGAAAGATAGGCTTAAATTACACTTTCAAAGACCTCTTTTAGATCGTCTCAGCAGCTGCTGTGTCTTACGGATCAGTTCATGGAGCATATCCTTACCCTTGTTCACACAAGGCTTGTGTACAGTCTCTACATTCATATTAGAGTCTGACCAGTGCAACTCCTTTGAAAACTGTCCTGTTTAACTGGTCTGGAACATCATTGCTTACTATCTTCTGTGCACTAGAGCTCCTTAGGTTCTTGCCCTAATGTGGAAAACTTAAAATATGCAGCTTGGGTTAGGAAGTTACCTTTGGCAGGAACTATTTGGTATTACTTTCTCCTTCCCCTTCACACTGAATTTATGTGAGAGTGGCTCTTCGTATATGAATGAAAGCTGGTATTTCTGTTCATTAAAATAAGTGCTGGCCAGGTTTATGGAATTTTAGTGCTTTGTCTTGTGGAACTGTCTTTTGGAATGGTGAACTTGTTCATCTTTAACATGATCTGTTAAAATTTATTTTAGTGTTGAGTTATGCTACAGTGAAGATGAGGTTCTTTGCTTAGGCTTCATGTTAGTTTTTTCAAAGAGATGGTTTTGATTTTTCCTGTCTACCTTGCATATATCTGTTACTTCCAAAGTTCTTTAATAAAATAGTGTGAACTGTGCATGCTTCAGAGTAAAGTTTTACTAAGGAAATGCTAAGACTTGAAAATGTACAAGGCCTTTTTAACCAATATCTGTTAAAATTTCACACTTAATTCTCTTGAATGTCAGAAGTAGTTTTTATTTCCTATCAGAAATAAGTTCACTAGAAAAAAAAATACGATATGCATGTTTTATTAGATATATACATTCTTTCTTAGTAGATCTAATGCAAATTACCTTTAATTATCTTTTTTTTTTCCCCCCTCCCAGGGTTTGGAATACTGTGATGAAAGGTACAGTTTAGACCTCACTGGTGGAATCTTTCCCTTGAGAGGGCAGACCAGCAATACTAAATTACTCAGCTGTCAGACCGTAGAAAAATTTCGCAACCATGCTGACAGAGAGGATAGCGTTAATGAAGGTTTGTTCTGATGTCTCTGTTTGGTTATTCTAATGAATCCTGTTCTATACCCACAGTCTAAAGTCTTAAATATTCATCTAGCTGACCTTGTTGGGCTTATTTAAAAAAACCTGTGTGTTTAAGTTATGTGAGACTTCTTATCCCTCTGAACACCATTCTTTAAGGGGAAAAGTAGATTTTATTTAATATTTGCTGAGATGCTAGAGCAGTGTATGGGGTCATCTGTATAGGGCTGGTCAGTCAGTTTGTTCTGTCAGTTGTCTTCATTGAACAGTAATACCATTCTTTCTATTGTTTAGGAATGTTACCTGATTTTTTTTTTTTCACTCAAACCTCTGGCTGCATCCATATGGCACCAGGTCACTAGTGGTGTTCCCCACGGCTCAGTATTGGAGCCAGTTCTATTTGATATCTTCTTTTGATGATCTGGATGAACAACTTGATGCACTAATAATTGTGTATTTGGTTTGTTTTGGAACAGATAGAATTTCAGCAAGAAAAACAGGCAGTACGACTAAAACCTATCATATGAAGTTTGCCACACTATATATTGTTTTTAACATTATTAGTGTAGTGGTGTGTTTTGTGAGTGAAGTTAGAGAATGAAGCCAAAATAGGAAATGATGTTTTTAAAACAGCAGGTATCTCATATTTTCTACAGTAAGAAACAATGTCTTGTTTTTGACAGTAATCTCTCCTGACACCAGTGTATCAATCTTCAGTTGGCAAGTGAATACCTATGGCCAGGGAAAGCCATCCACTTATTTGGGTGTGTTTGACATCAATCGCTGGTATCATGCTCAAATGCCAGACTCACTGAGGTAGGTTTTAATTAAGTGATTTCAATATCCCTAGATAGGGTTAATTTGAAAATTGCTGTTGAGCTTATGCACTTGTTTTCTTTCAGGCCAGAAGAATTCCTTCATGATTGCCCCTATTTTGCACTGTGGTCACTGGATCCTGTAATAAGCATGACTTCTCCAAACCTCATTTTGGATATTCTGGTACACGAGCGTAGTCTAAGTCGAGGGGTGCCTCCTTCTTATCCACCACCTGAACAGTTTTTTAATCCAAGCACCTATAATTTTGGTAGGTATTTCACTGCTTTTCATTTGAATTGTGACAAGCTCTAGTGGAGGTCAAATGCCACTTAGTGGTTCTCTTTCTTGTTTGTTGTTTTTTGCACAAAAACCAAAACAATAAAAAGCCCCACAAACCTTCTCAAACCTGGTTACCTTGTCCTGACAAGGTACTTCCTCTTGTGAAACATATCTGACGAGCTACTGTGGCTTGTGGCTTCTGTAACATAGCCTGGGAAGGGGTGATGGTCATAAAATGAAATGCCTTTGAGCTGAGGCCCAAAGCACAGCACCTGGGTGCCACTACAGACAGAGTAACTGCTTTTCATGGCAAGTTTGTAAGTGATGTGATGAAGGAACGGGGTGCTAGAGGTTTGTTTTTCCAGACTGCACTATTGAAAAAGCATAAACTGGTGATAAGATAACAAGGTCTGTCAAATACTCTTGTTTCTGCAGATGTGACGTGCTTGCTCAACTCGGGAGTTGTTCACATGACTTGCACCGGCTTCCAGAAGGAGGTGACTTTTATTGCTGTCAAGAGATGAACCTTTTCTAACTTTTCCCTTGCAGTGCTTTGAGTGTCAGAGGCCACTTTATGCTCACACTGCCCATCCACATGTATAACTGCAGTCATGTCCTGTCAGTTTCATGCAAATGGTACTGTTTTAGTACTGAGCAGGGATTGAATGGCTAGAAAGGAATGCAGCATTGCTGTAGAAGGAAGAAAGAAAGAGTGTGGTGGAAGTTGGGAAAAGTGTTTACTTCTTTGTATGGTGTGGAGTTAGGGTTTTGACCCCTGATGAACTTGAGAAAGGAGGTCAGCATGGAGAAAGGGAAAAGTGATTTAACAGTTTAAGAAGAAATGCATGTTTTTTCTCTCAACCTTGGCCAAGTTACAACTTCTGAGCCACTGCACAGCTTGTGACAAATCCTTTCAAATTAAGTTCCAGCTCACTAAATACACCCATATAAATCAACTTCTGCACAAATGAGCATAGAATCTTTCAAAGAGTGATTTGTATTTGTGTTAGTTTTAACTTCTACAGGATGTAATTTGTCAATGTTCACGGAAAAGCAAGGCCTGTGTATTGACAGAGAGGCTGGAAAATAATTTCTTTCCTTCAGCACTGCAGGGGTTTTTTCTTCTATATGATGTTTTTTTAGAAACTGGAGCTGTTAGTGTGCTGCTGTCTTTTAAGACTCTACATAGCAATGCTTACCAAAATTGCTAACCTAAAGCCTGCTGCTACTAATGCAGCTTTCTGACAGTCTAAATGATCCAAAACCTTTGTGATTGAATGTTGTCTTAATCTGTGTGTTTTGATTGATGTTTCAGACCCTGAAGTTTTTGAAGAAATCTGGTCCTTTAATAAGTGAAGCCATTCGTGACAGCTACACTCGGTGTCTTGTAGCTGGCTTGCTGTCTCCAAGACTGGTTGATGTCCAGCCATCCAGTCTGACTCAGGTGAGTGTATGTTGGGGAATCCAGAGGGAAACATATCCATCTTGTCTGAAGGCTATAGAGGCTATAAGACCATGATTTTTGGTTGCAAGCTGCTCTGACAGGCAGGTTTTGACATATAGTTAGCAGAAATAATAATATTCTTAGATCCAGTCTTCTGACTGGGAGCAGCCCTGAGAGGTCTGTCTTCAGTGACTCGCCTGTCAATGCCATGCCCCAGGTCCGCATGCAGAAACATTCATTCCGTGCTGGGCATGTGCATCAGAAAGCAGCTTTCCCTGGGAACAGCTTTCATTCTCTTCATGCCCTCAGTGTTTCAGAGCCTTGGCTGCAGAGCAGTAGGTGGCAGTGAAGGTGCCTTCCTCATATGTGCACTACTACAAACACCAGCTTGCTGCACTGGACATTATTTGCTTCCAAGGAAGTGCTGACCAGTTAAAATTGTCTGCTGCACCTGGCAATTTTATCACCACTTCTGCTCATTTACCTTTCATCAGAAGGCTTTTCTGTACCGTCTCAAAACTGATCTTTACCTCTGTAGCCTTTACCTTGAGCTGTGGTAGCTTCATTTCCTCCTCTTAGACTGCCCTCTTGCTGCAACACGTGCATCACCTGTATCTCTCACCACAGCTGCATTCTGTCTGTCACCACAGTGGCTTCACACCCATCTCTCATGCGTTTTCCATTTTCGGTGCAGCAAACTTTGCCTCTTATCTGAAGAGTTTCATGAAAGAAGAAGCCTTTGTGATGAACAGCCCATCTTTGTCCAGGGAGGGTCAAAGCTGAAGGGTTAGATGGTTATCATGGAGTGGAGCAGCAAGAACTAGGAAGGGGAGACCAGTCTTCCCCTGCCTTCATCTTCCTGTCTGTGGGATTCTTCACCAGACTGTGGAAATGTGTCAGGAAAAATAACTTTCCTGCACAATGTGGTAGCTAAACAAATTTGGCAAGCAGATGTAGCCCGTTGAATGCTTATTTTGCAAGCCTGAAGTAGGCTCTTATATTCTGCTTAGATTTTCTGATGTCAGCTCTTGTTGGGAAGTAATTTGGGAAAGCAAGAAATTTTATTATACCTTTGCTGGATTGTGACTCTATTGTTCACACACTGCATAAAGCAGGGATTGCTTTTGAATACTAGAAAGAAAAAATTCAGAATTAGGTTAAGTAGCTTGAAATTTTGTTTGGTACACTAAATAGTATTTGGCATGTTTCCTTGTCTAAAATGCATTTTCAGAAAATAATGGAAATATCCCATATATCTTCTAAGATGTAGAAATCGCTCTTAAATGTTACAATTTTGCTTAGAACGCAAGCTTTTAAAATTTGTTTGTAAAAGAAATAGAGTGAAGAAGAAAAGAAATTCTATGCAGGATCATTTCACCTGAAAGAAATGTCTGAACACCAGCCGGAATAAGCTACTATATAATTTCCCATGTGTGTGCATGCCTGTGCATTATCCTTCTCAAGGATTGCCATGGCATTAGAATACAGTATTTGAATAGACTGAAATTTCAGCCTATTAAAACTGAAATATTTCACTTCTTTATGGTACTTTAACAAATTGTAACTGAATGTTTTGGCTGTCAGAGCTGCTTCATGTCTTGCTGGACTGGGGAGGTCCTTGGCCTCAGCTTCACTGTTGCCATGCAAACACAGTTGTGTTTGCTCTGGCCCCTTCACATATTGCTGATGGCAAAAGGGCGTGCCCAAAGTGCATAATGTGTATTAGCAGAGGATGTTACTGAAAATAGTTAATTGTGACTCAGTAAATGAAGATTGAAACCCGAGGCACAGAACTAGAGATTAGAAATAGCCTGTGTGAAGTTGAAATGTCAAGAGAAAAACTTTCTTGTGTTCCTCAAACCAGCAAGCAGTGCAGCCTGTGGCTAGAATGAAGAAAGAATCGAGAATATGGAATTAGTTGCATTTGCAACTAATGTCTGAATGAGTATCCAGTTAGAAACAAACACTTGTGTTGAGGCCTAGGTATGAAAAGTGCGTGAGGTTGTGATTTGCTTTTGTCTGTTCTGTTCAGGAGGAGCAGTTAGAAGCAGTGTTGTCAGCTGCTGTGCAGACAGGTTCTTTAGAACTTCTGACGGGATGCATTAAACACTGGACTTCTGAAGGTAATGCTCCCTGCATTGTTTTTATGTTGTGTCTGTTTTGGCTGGGAATTGTGGCTTCACGTCTTTCTGTTTTCTCTTTTTAAAGAGCAGCCAAGTTCTGCTGTAAATTTACGGTTTGTTCTTGAGTGGACGTGGAACAAAGTGATCTGTACAAAGGATGAACTGGACCAAATCTGTGAGTACTGGTACAGTCATTTTTGAACTCTGGAGTGATTCTTTGTAAAGGATCTTCTTCAGTAATCTGTATGTAGGCAGTGTATGCTCCTGGTTCTTTAAGTGGTTCTTCAAGTGGTTCTTCAAATCTCCTGTGGTTGTTTGAGTGTGCTTTGGAAGTCTGCAGTTGCTGTGCTGCTTGATGATTGAATATTTCTCCTTGACAAGGTGTTCCGCTGTTTGACGGCTCCTGCAACTTCATTGACCCACAGACGTTACAGTCCCTTCAGCACTGCCAGCTGCTTCTGAGCAACCTCAGCACAGTCCTGAACTGTTTTCTAACAGAAGCCCGAGAGCTTACTGAGAGAGGTTGGTGCAAGCACTGCTAGGTCTTGGTTCTGATTGCTAAGATTTGCAAGGATGCTTGGGTTGTAACTGTGGAGACAGGAGCTGCTGTTTTGGATGGTTGGGAGAGAGTCAAATTGAGCAGGGAGAAGTTTAAATCTGAGCGGTTGGGACGTAGATTTAAGACACTTTGAGTTCAGGGGAGCAGCTTGCTGTGGAGTTGATGAGGCTGGGTAGGGGAGGCTACACTGGTTCAGCAATGAGCTGAGTAAGCACCGGGTTGGCAATTACAGCAACTGAGCGTGGTAGTGCTGAGAAATGTTCCTAAATGTTAGCTAGCAATTGATAGTTATGTGCAAATTGCTGGGAAATATAAAGAAAGCCAAATTGTGTAATGTAAAGCAATTTTCCTGGAGTTTTTTTAACTTGTGATTTTATAAATTGTTATGGCATATTGAGGGAAAAAGAGGACCATAATCTGTTTTGCTAAAGTTGCATGGAAAACAAGTGTCTTCTTCCTGGGTAAATCTAGTAGATAAGGCTTTATTTTTTCATTTTAATTTTTAGTAATTCTGTTTCTTTGTAATGATTGGCTTTTGTTCTGAGGGCAAATGGTATTTTTTTCCTTCAAATTCACAAGTGATCCAGAGGGACATCTACAATTAAGGATAGTTGCACTGTGATTTTTTTGTACTTTGTTCTATTAAGGGAGCTTTTGTAAAAAGGAGAAGAATTACAATATCTCAATCATGTTTTGCCTTTTTTTCAGGTTTTGCAGACTTGACAAATAAGCAGGTGGTAACCAGCCTCATTTCTTTGTATGCACAAGTGGTGATCTGGTTCTGTCGATCCAGTCTCCTTCCCGAGGGTTTAGGTAAGCAGAACTTGTAGTACCAAAACACTCGAGGCTGTTTGACTTCTGTTGTTCTAGTCCTAAGTTTGATTTGAAAAAACCGTGGTCTTCTTTAACTTGCTTTTACTTTATCACCTCTAGATGATCACATGCATTTGTCTAGACCTTTCTACAATTACCCTCTGATTCAGAGCTACTACACAGGTCATCGAGAGAAACTCGAGCGTTTATCAAGGTAAGACTTAGATGAAATCTCTCGAAAGCTGCCACTGTTAGCCTCTGTGAGAGTGGTTATTTTTGCAGTGAAAACTCTTTGTCTGCACTTCCTTGGCATTACATGTAATAGAGGAAGAAAGCAAACCTGGAACCCTTCAAAAGGTCATTGCAACTCTTCTCTTGGATTTGTGCTTTGTACTCCTTAATTAATGAGTTCATTGTGACCTGAGGACTGTCTTTCCTCTGACTCAGCAATCTGTGACACTGAGAGGCTGGAATGAGTGTTTTACTCTGTCCAAGCCCTTGTTCTCTGTTTTTGCAGAGGAAAATGGGATTCTGACTGCTTGATGATTGATGGAATGGTTTCCCAGTTGGGAGAGCAAGTGGAGAAGTTGTGGCGGAGAGATGAAGGCGGCACTGGGAAATACCCACCTGTTAGTTTACATGTGAGTGTTGTGTTCACTGAAAACTCCAGCAGCAGCAGCAGTGGTCCCCTAAAGGCAATGGTTCTGAAAGACAGGAGCATGAAAAACCTTTTCATCTTTCATTTCAGGCACTGCTGGATCTCTATTTGCTAGAAAGCATTGAAGAAAGTGACAAACATGCAATTGTATCCTTTCCTAAAGGCTTTGGTATTACCCCTTCAGTGTGTGCACATAAATGTTTTTCTTTAAGTGTTTTGTTGCAAAGTCTCTTCTCATATGAGAAAACGTGTAAGTTATAATCAAGATAAAAACCTCGCTTAGTTCTTCTCAAATTTTAACACAGTTACTAATTTTTTAAGGCACCCCTATCTGTAGTTATGGCTGCTTGTTAGAATGATGCCCTAAAATGTACTTTTTCAGAACAAAAGGGTTTGTAACAGTGATTTTCCAGTTGCTGATTTTTTGTCAAAATCATTTGTTTCCCAGCGCAGCTGACCGTGGTTGCCCTTTTTTGTGCAAAAAGTGTAGGCACACAGAATATTAATTGAGCAGAAGCCTAATTTTTAGGCTGCTGGAGCATGCAGAATTACCTCTGGTGTTTGTTGGCTAAAGAGGGGAGGCTGGAGAGCAATGGGGTTAAAAATGGTTGTAGTCCCAAGCTGTCTTACTCAGACAGGTCCCGAACATGAGATGTCAGATGGGGAAGATGACACTTGGAGTGAGGGATCCACATGCATTTCTAAACACAGTTGCAATCACTCAGTGCTAAGTTGCATTGTAAGGGCACCATAATTTGTGTTTTGTCAAGTCAGGAAATGGGAAGAACAAAACGGCTGTCGAATTTGTTTTCTTTAATAATTAAGCATTGGATGTTCAAGTGTGTTCAGTGTCCAGCTTTGTTTTGTAGCTGCACCGTCGTAAGCAGATACAACAGCAGTATATAAACACCCAGTAACTGCCTTTTTGATTTCCTTAGAGAAATCCACAAGTGTTTCTTTCTGGAAGTTTTTTCAGAATGCATTTTTGTGATTAGGCCCTGAGTTGATATAATGGGTTGTAATTGCTGAAAATGGCAGGATTAATACATTAGGATTTTCTGCTTCCTGTGATTTTATTATTGCTATGTTTTGCTAAATGTTACGCGATACAAGTTTATGGTCTTAGCAATTTATTCACCTTAATGAGATACTCTCAGACAATTTACTTGCTGCTGGACATCATGCATTCCTTTCCCAATAAAACAGAAACTTCAATCGACTCCTTTCCAACTGCCTTTGCTATCCCTTGGGGTCTTGTTAAGCTGATTCAAGGGTTTTGGCTTCTAGATCACAATGATTATGAAGTAAGTATGAAACAGTTGAATTAGACGCACATTGCACTGCAGAGCTGTAAACAGTAAAATAATTTTTAAAACTTGGTACTTAGGTATTAGGAGCTGTTGAAGCATAAGAAGCTTTTTTGTAACACTGTTCTGACACCTTCAGCAATAAGTTAGGATTTGAAATTTTGCTTTTAACTACTTTGACAGGAAATAGATTAAAACAAAGGTGTAATCAACTTTAATAATGCTTCATATTTGACTTTTTAAAGCTGTCTATGGTTAGGTTTTCAGCAGACTGGTTGGACACTGTTTCTGAAAGAATGTTTTGGGTACTTGGAGCACGGAAACTGTGATGGTAGCAGGAAGACTTGCGGACTGCCGAAGTGACTTTTCAACTTAATAGCTATTCTTCCTGATACAGAATATTGTACTTGTCACTGTGTCAGTACAACCAATTTTTGTTACAGCATAAGTTATCTAGTAATGTATTTATAGAAAGCAATGTTTTTACATAGGGTTTTGTGAACTTAGAAAAATCTGATTTGCTCCTCTTAAAACATTCACTTTGTTTTGTATGGTTGATTTTTTTTTTTTGCAAGTACTGAAGAATTTTTACTGGTATGTCCTGGATCAAGTATTTTGTTAGTTAGACATCTAAATCTGTCTAACCCACATCCAGCCTTGCTGCAGACAGTTTTGACTGTGTTTGTTGCCTGGCTGTGTGTATCTGTGGTAATGAAGCTGCTCTCAACTTGTCCAGAATGCCCTGGCCCTGCTCTTCCATCCAGCTACAATCAAGACTGTGTCATGGCAGCACATGAGGATAATTCAGTCCCTCATGTGCCAGGGAGAGCACAGGAGAGCCCTCAGGTACATCCAGATGATGAAGCCGTCGATGTCCAGCAGCAGCGAAGTGCGGCTGTTCCTCACCGTGTTGTTGTCCAATAGGTAAGGAAATCTCCCACTCTTGGCATTCAGATCCTGGGAAATGTGGAGAACTGATGGTACAGATGGGGCTCCCCGTTTCCTTTGATCTTTGAATGAATACCATCAGTGTGGGGCATCTTTCTGGCTCCAGTGTTGCCATTCCTTTGCATGTCCAAAACCTTTCCTGCAGGTGCATGGTGGAGGCTTGGGGTCTGTTGCAGCAACACACCACAAAGTTAAACATAGAAGAGCTGCTAAAGCACATGTATGAAATCTGTCAGGAGATGGGGCTCATGGAGGATTTGCTGAAGCTGCCTTTCACAGACACGGAAAAAGTGAGTTTGGAGAAGAAACAAAAAAATCTTAATTCTCTCATTGGCAAGAGAAGAGGCAAAATTGTAACTGATGTTTGAAATGTGTTTTTTCTCATAGGAGTGTTTGGAGAAGTTTTTACAGACCAAATCTGGTGTTCAGAACCATGAATTCCTCTTAGTCCACCATCTTCAGCGTGCCAACTACATCCCAGCACTCCAGCTGAATCAGTCCATGAAGGCCAGTCTGACGGTAAGGGTAGATGTCCTGCTGTGTGAAATTATGAAGTAAATGTTACAGACCATAGTTGACTCAAGTTAAAAAAGTTTGTTCACGTCTGAGGAGTATATATGTATCTTGTCTTTTCTTTCAGTTCCTCAGATCCCTCTGTTTTGTATAGTTTAGGTTATGGAAGTTTTTGTGTTACTTGTTTCTGTGGAATGAAGTGTATGTTGTATGTCGTGTCTTGTATCTTGCTTTTACCTGAGAGCACTCTAGATACTCCACAGGTAAAATTTCCGTTAGGGTTTTAGCTGTAAGTTTTGGATTTGTTTGGGGTTTTTATGTTTTCGTTTTTTCAACTAGTATTCCTTGCACTTGTCCAAAACTACCAGGTGAAAGTGTTGTGTACTCCCATGTGGAACTTGGAGCTTGCTGTGGCTCTGTGCAGTGGATTTGTTCTCCTTTGTCTGTAGAGCAAATTTAGGCCTGAGTTAGAAAGAGTTCTCTGCAATGAACTTCTGGAAAATTGTTAACTTCTTGTTCTACACATTTCCTTTGTCAGAATGATCGTGATCCTCGCTTGAGAGAGAGAGCAGTTGCCAGAAATTCTCTATTAGACCAGTATGGCAAGATCCTTCCCACAGTTCAAAGGAAGCTGGCAATAGAGAGAGCCAAGCCGTACTGTTTGCCTTCATCAGTCTTAAGAGAAGGTAATTTTAGAGAAGGGAAATACATTGTGCAGTTGGCAATCACTTTGATTACACAAAGCTGATACTTTTCCTTCTTACTTTACAGTCCCAAGGCCAAAGCCTTTATCAACAGCAACAAGGCAGGCTAATGCAGGAAATGTGCATACAAGAGCAACTTTCATCAGTAAGGTGTTGTCCAAAATTGGAGAAGTATGGTTGGGAAATGAGCAGAAAACAAATATGTCACAATATGATGGGTAAGCAGCCTTTTATAAAAGTCTTGAGCTATGTGTTTGGAGAGGAACGTGGAGAGAGAGTGAGTGGTAGACGGAGAGAAAGAATTCAATTTGAATTGTGTTAGCTTTTTGGTGGGAAGATGGACATGAATCAAACTTTGTTTTGCTTTTTTGCACATATAGTATATAACATTGAAGAATCAATTCATCATAAATAGTGTTTGGAGAGTTTTTCTGCAATGATAGTCTTCTCTATACAAGTACATTTATTTACATTAAGGCAAATGTGCTTACAGAGTTTAAGAGAGCTGAAACTCAATCTGTTTTTAACTACTGTGAAGCTGTTGGTGTACTGACTTCTATAGACTTGTTTATGTGATCACATAGTAATCTTTTATCAGTTCCTGCTCGGTTATTTAAAAATAAGCAGAATTACTAAGAGTGGGGAAGAGGCTCATAATTGTCATGTGATTGTCCTACATGGGCTGTGGTTAAATAAACTTTAATTCTGGTATGCTTGGACTTTGAGGAAATGAAATTCAGTTATATGTTTGTTTTCCTTTTAGTCCTAGAACTACAGAGTCAGCAGTCAGTACACATCCTCTCCCAAGTGCAGAGTTGCCTGATGCATTTCTTGGGACACCTATTACAAAACTTTCTCAAAAGTGTTCAAGGTATAGTAGATCAGACTTTATATTTCAAAATGGTATTGTTTATCATGTAAATACATGTGCATGTGTGTATGCTTTTTTAGTTTACCTAGGATTCTGTTGCATTTAGTTTTATATCTTAAAGTATCTCTTTAGGGACAAAATTAGGTGGACAATTTGAAATGGTCCCTGCACTGAAATGTAGATGAGTTTTCTCCACTGCTGAGAATTAGGTCACTTGTGCTACTTAAAATTGGGGTATTCTTATGTCAGAGGCAGGGATTTAGGAAATCAGGTATGAAATGTAAAGAAATAATGAAAAAGTGCCCCAAAGTGCGTGTCATTTGTTTATGGGACTGATAGATATCCCCACCAGTAAGGTTGTATTTCTTGTTCGTCCAGTGCTTTTGTTCTGCATCATCTGAGATGATCACAGCATGTTTTTCTTTCATTTATTGCTGTTCCTAGTTTAAATTGTGTGTTTTAACAGGTTGCTGGATTTGGTGGTTCGTCCTGTTCCTTCCTGCTCTGTGGCACAGGATGAGAGCCAGCAGTCCCCATGCAGGGCTTCTACTTCTTTTGTGGCATCCAGCCCCCTGAGATCAAATACGCATCGCTCCAGCTCCCAAAAGAATCTGCCAAGAGCATCAGAGTTGAATTTACTGGAAACTCCTCTTGTGGTCAAGGTTTGTATTTTAAAAAGTCAGTAGCAAACAAACAAATGAAAAACTTCTGAGGTTTTGTTTTATTGAAATCACCAAAGTATTTAGTAGAAATGCTTCTGGATTGAAATTTTCAGTATGCATGTAGTTATTGTATACGCAGCCCCTTTGGAAGCAGTAAGTTGGGAACAGTTTCTAAGAAAGGAGCTTCACTTCTCAGCTGATTGCAGTGGACAGCTTGTCCCGTAGCTTTGTGAACTAATTTTACTTTCATTGTATGGAACAATTCCATTTTTCCACTTTCGTATGACATACCTTCTATATCAATGAACTAGTTTCATCCTCCTCTCTTGAAACCCTTTCATTACTGTAAAATAATCTGAGATAAGAACAGCTGAATGCTTCTACATGAAGATATGTAGGTAGTTTTGTAGCAGTGTCACTTCATCTTGTGTGCAGCTGATTAATTAGTGGAAAAAAAGCTGTGACTGTTGCTTTGCAGAATTGCTGTCAGATGCAGCAACTGAAAACACTATTATGCAGAGTAAAGTTGAAACTGTGTGCCTTTTACAAGAGCAGTGTAAGAATTGCAAAAATTAGTGGGATAGGAGATAACCTTGCAGAAAACAAGGTGTCATATGTTTATTTCCTGAAGGAGTAATTTTGAAAAGTAATGTCTGTTTTATTGGCATTATAAAGACAAACCAAGGGAAATATAAAAAGCATGCATTTTTATCTTTAAAATATTGATATTTTTGGAAGAACAGTGCAGAGGCAAAACTTTCTGCTGCTCTAAACCCAGTTCATAATTTAGGCTAATATAATTTTTGCAATTTCAGTACAGTCTTCTGTTTTGAAGATTTAACTGGTCTTAAATTAAGTGTTTTTATTTCTTTTCCTAGAGAGCTAAAGTTTTGGCCACATCCTCTGGTTTTCCTGGGTTTACTCCTCAGTCTATTCTCAGGTCCAGCCTTCGCACTACACCCCTAGCAACTCCCTCTGCATCCCCAGGACGATCAGTTACTCCTCCTCTACGAGCCAAGGAACTTAGAATATCTTTCAGGGAAGAGAACTCGCATGCAAAATGGACTGTTGGGGTAAGCTGGGATGCAGTTAGTGAGTTTTGCAGATAATGCTGTGATTTAATTTAGTCTTGAAAGTTTGCCTAAACTCCTTATACTGAGAATCTGGATTGTGAATCAGAATGGCAGAATTTGGTCCAAAAAAAAATGATTGTGTTGTGCTAGACGTTCTGTAACATCATGTTCTTGCAGGAACATATTCATAACAAAATCAGGGACCTTGATGAGTTCTATTCAGATGTTGTTAGGACCTCTGGTTGTTCAGAATGTTAGTTCACCTTTCAGCTGTACCTTTTCAAATGGTAATGTTGCAGGAAAGTGAGGAATATAGTTGGAGCCTCTTGTTTGGGTTTGTTAAATTTTGTGAATTTGAACATCTGGGAAAGCAAAAAGAGTCATAAAGATGCATTGACGTTCAACCTGTCTTTTTGCAATGTTGGGTTTACTTAAATGATGGTAAAAAGAGACTCCTGATGAAGAGAACTATAGTGTTTTGTTCTCTCAGCCCTAAAGTTCTTGGGTTTGCTTCTTACCTTGCACCAGGGATAGCATCCATGTAGTTTTCAAATGCAGTGGGTCCATCTGACCAACTGTGGTCGGTTCTGCAGCTGCATAACTGGATTCTGTGGTTCAGCCCATCATGCAGTTGTCAGTATAATGTACCTAAATCAGGGGCACAACAGGGGCATGTGGTGCTATGCCATGTGAGTAGCTCATGTGTATTCCAAGGAGCTACTCAATTGTAACAAGATGTGCTCTCTCCTGTATGAAATTCTTATTAATAGTGGCACTATGGCCAGATTAACTTACTTGTTCCATGCCACAGGCGGAGTTGAACAACCAGCATATTTTAGCAGTGTGTATGTGTTGAGAGGGCAAACATAAAACAGAAAAATCTTGAGTTAGGATTTTACTAGGCAAAGCTTTGTCTTCCTGAAAACACACTAGTAAACTCAGTTAAGAGCCTTGAGATGACATTGTGAGCAAGACCGATTTAATCTTAGTTCTTCAATGTCGTGGAAGCTCAGTAAGCAATCTAAAGTGTGATTAATTTTTACACTTGGCCTTAAATCTAAGATAGTGCTAGAATGTGAATTAATTTTTCATTGCCTCACTAAGGGGATATGTGTAACTTAGAAATATCAGTATTTGTTGGGTTTTTTTGGTTTTCCTTTGACAAAAAGCAGATTCATGTTGCTGATCTGAACTTTTTTTTTAGGTGACAGAAGATGATAAAGCACTATTTGGAGCTTCATCCGAGCATCATCATGGTTTGGTGGAGGATGCTTGGTCTGAAAATAGAGCTAAACCACCGCTGTTTACTCTGAGCAATCCTGGGGATGATCATGCTGAATTACAGGAGTCTTTAGAAAGCATACCTGGCGATGATTTGGAGAAGATGGATGTCAGCAAGGAAAATAGTAATTTCTCTGTCAGATCAGACCAGACTACTTTGGAGTATCACGATGCAAAATCACCTAGTGATTTTGAAGATGATGTCATCTTTATAGCTGCTAAACCAGCTAATTCTTCCACTAAAGAAACAGTTGATGTTCAAGAATTGGAGAAGGAGGAAGAAAATGAAATGGTTGAAGATAAACCTTTGCAGATGAAACAACCAGATCTTTCAGGACGAAGAAAAGAAGCAGGTGTGTTTTGTCCTGTAATAACCTAAGTTTCTGAATTTTTCAAATATCTTCAAAAGATTGAATTACTGATGAGTGCAGCAGATAAGGATGAGTTTTCACGGGTGCCCTAAGCTTGTAAAATTGCCTCTATGTTTTAAGTCCTTTAGGTATCCTGGCCCTTATGAATGTTTGCTTTCCTTGGCTGACATTTTTTATGTGCAGTTGCAGCTGAAAGGCAACCATATGGGAGTTTTGACAAGGGATACATGTTTAAAACTTTGGCTTCTGGTTGTGTTTTAGGGGTACTTCTATAATTTGCAGGAGTTTTTACATGGTTTGACTGAAATTATGCATCGGGCTTCTTGTTCTACTGGAAAGAAGAGCACAGGCCATCTGTGCATTTGAAGTCTTGGTAGCATTATTTTGTTAAGTCCCTGTCCTAGATGAAATGCATAAAAGATCACTTTAAACTCATATGAGCAGTTTAAAAGAAGTGATGTTGAGTGCAACAGGGAAGTCATCTCATTTCTTCATTTTTGTAGGATTTGTGGAAGAATCAAATGCTGAATGTCATACTCTTCCTGAGCATAAGTTGGTGTTTAAAGCTGCTGAGGCTGCAACTTCTGGGGCTGGAAATGAAGGGTGAGCTTATGAAGTGGATATGTCATTGGGCTCACACAACATATAGCTGCTGTCTTTTCTGTGTTTGAAAACTGACTGTGACCTGGGATTAGTTCTTTCTTGCATTCTTATATGTAAGGGCATGTCCATTCCATTCTGTCTGTGAGCCAAAGTAATCTGGCATGAGTGTAATGCACACTGACTAGCTGTCTGAGCCTTTTTTCTCAAATCATTGCAGAGCCCAGAGTATGATGATAAAGACTTCATTCAACAGTCCTATACAGGCCCTGTGAGAGTTACTAAGCAGATAGTGTAAACATAAGCCCTGTTTTTTTCTGAAAATGGTGTAGTTAAAAATGAATCCTGAGATTCCTGTAACTTCAGTGGGTTTATTACGGAGTTTGAATGCTTTCTGACATTATATTTTACATTTATTTTCTGTTTTCTGTGTGTGCTCAACTAGCATCTATTTGTTTATGGAAAAGGGAAGCTGGTTTCTCATCAGGTACATTAAAAGCCAAAACTGTTGAGTGATAAAGACAGAATGTCAGCAATGAAAGAACTCTTAATTTTAAGTGGTAGCTTTCACCTCTACAGACTTTTGTTCAGTTGGTTCTGAACCTCTGTTATTGTTATTGCCCTCTTTCTACAGAAGACACATACTGCATTATTCTGTGATACACCTCTGTTATGTAATTACCTAGTGTTGGATAGCCGGAAAGAATGCTAAGTACTTGATTTATTGCATAAAATGAGTTACAGAGAACTGCAAATTGAGTCACAAATTGAATATGTTGATAGAGGAATTTATCATTTTTCTTGTATTTTTTATGTTTTGAAACGTGAAGATTTTAGAGTGAGAAAGTAACTTGTAAAGCTCTTAAAGGCTTGTTTTCAAGCTTTGTGATGAATTTCTCGCTTTCTTTTCACAAAGTGAAACAACCTACCTGAAGTCTGAAATGACCTCTTCATCAGAAGAAAAAGCCATACTGGTTGCAACAAATCCGCAGCTCACTGAATCCCCGGAGGCAGACAGTGAATGTATGTTGGAAATGTTCTGTATGTTAGGGTAGCAGAGCTCCTCAAGTGAAATGTGTAGTTTGCCATACCACTGTAGGTAGTAGCATGTTACTGCTAACTTTCATTAAACTATAGAGAGAGCACCCTCCTTAAAGAAAGTCCTTGTAGAAAGTGCACGGTGAATCTTTTCGTTCTTGATCAAAATATTGAGATGCTGGTAGAATTTAAAGTATTATAAGGAGAGATCAGTGTTTATTTTAATGTTGTACACCACTACCAATTTGTGTGCCATGGGATCTGTTGCTTGAGTTACTGTTTTAAAAGATGATGCATCCTCAATATTCAGACTGAGTCAGCTGTCTACCAGTGTGCCTTTCCAGCCACATTTTCCTCTTTTTTCCCCTTGTATGGACTTGACAGCTGATTTTCTCCTGCTTCTTTCTTGCTATGGGGCTGCATCTGTAGTTGTCACAGTTTAAAACCTGTTGACACCTAAGCCCTACACAGCCACTCACTCATTTCCCCTGGGTGAGTGGGGGAGAGAATCAGAGAGCTAGAGGTGAAGAAACTCATGGGTTGAGATAAAGACACCTCAGCAGAAAGGGAAAGCAAAAGTCTTGCTCACAAGTCAAGCAAAACAATTAATTCACCACTTCCCGTTGTCAGGCAGATGTTCAGCTATCTCCAGAAAAGCAGGAATATGGGTTGTGGGAAGACAAACACCATAACTTCCAGTGTCTCCTGATTCTTCTTTCTTTCTTCTGCCTTTTATGCTGAACATGATGCCATATTTTGTAGGATGTCAGTTGGGATCAATTGTCCTTGGCTGTGTCCCCTCCCATCTCCTTGTGCATGCCCAGCCTGCTCCCTGCTAGCATGATGTGAGAAGCAGAAAAGGACTTGTTTCTGTGTAGGTGCTGCTCAGCAGTGGCTAAAACATCTCTGTGTTATCAACATTGCCTTCAGCACAAATCCAGAATAGAGCAGTACCAGCTACTATGAAGAAAATTAACTATCCCAGCCAAAACCAGCACGATAGTTCTAGCTTTTGGAGAAAGCCCAGTGTATGTGGCAGGATGGAGAACCATATTATTGGCTATTTCTAGCTCTGTTACTTCTTTTTGCTTAGACTTATGTCATTTATATAAAGGTTAAGGTAAAATTACATCAATCTCTTCTAGCTGTGATAAGTATCCACGACAGTGAGGACATGGTCAGTACTCTGTCTGAAAATCGCCTTGAGGACAGGTGTGTGGATTTACCTCAAGAATGTAACCCTGAAGTTGCTGAAGTTGAAGAAGGCCCTGTTTCTAACAATCCTCCAAAAACTGAGGAAATTAATGTAAGTAAACTATTTTCCCATTTTCTACGAAATAGAAAACACATTGCAAATTGAGGACAGACCTGTTCTACTGACAATTAGGAGACACTCAAAAATGGGTCTGTTTCTTGAGCTGCTTAACACAAGTTAAAAACCTCAGTGTAGTACGGGCAGATAGGTTTTTCTCTTCTGCATTTTCTGTTCCTGTAACATGAATGGAAGCTGTCAAGACTTAGGCCTTTGGGAGCAAACAAAACCAAATAAAAGCCTAAACTGTTTAGGCATTAATTTGATTTACTTGAATTCAAACTTTTTTATTTTTGTTTTAAAAAATGTAGTTTTCATGTTAAAGACAACCAGAAAGTTACAGGAGTGCGCCTTTGTAGTGGTAACCATTTACCAAATGACAAAAAGATGTGGGAAACCAAACTCAGAATTATTTAGGTGCTTAGGTCCTTTACTGTTTGTCCCTTCTTACCACAAATAGAAGTCCCAGTAATGAGCTCATTTTGGTGTCAAGATATTTCTTCAAGAGATGGAGGTATTTAGAAAGTGTGTCTCATGCAATCCAAGTGACTCCTCAAAGTGTAGTGTTGAGTTGTTGGATGTGATACCTGGCCAGTCCAAGTGCTGCAGTCAGAATTATCATGACTGAAGCTTTAAGCATTGGGGACCCAAAATTGTATTTTACCCTTTTGGAGGCAGAGTGAGTCACTCTGGCTGTGGAGCAGTGCAGAGGGCACTGTAATGGGATGGTCACTGCTGGTTGTGTGCACACCTTGTGCTGGAAATCTGCTCCTGGCCATGGGCGGTGGCAAATGGTCAGTTCTGAACAGAAATACCAGAAACAGCATGTGAATTGCACACAGGGACTGCTCTGATCCCTGTGCCTCAAATACATAAACTCTCAGCTGTAGTACAAAAGCACATTGTTTCACATTCAAGGATGATCTTAAAGGAACTGTCCTCAGTTTCATCTAGCTCAGTGTAAAATAGTCTGTTTGGTATTGAATAAAGTATTAACAGACATTTTTAAACTTTAGGTTATAGAAGATACCTCAGAACCAGCACCTGAAACATCACCATATACTGACCTAGATCCATCGAGCGATCTTCATTATAGCTATGAAAATATAGAGCAACAGTTTGCATGTGATTTACCTGATAATAAAGATAGTGAGTGTGATGCATCTGAGGGAGATGGAGATGTTTTTCTAGCTCAGAGTAATTTTACCTTAGTTTTGGAAGGAGAAGAAGGGGAAGCAGAGATGGGAGACCCTACATCAATAGATGCTTCTAAACCAGATGACAGAACAACAGAAGAAAAGCCTGTGACCAATTTAGGAAATACTGAAAGCCAGGAACATGTTACAAACTCAGTGTCGACTGTAACTGGTGATCAGGAGTCTCAAAATATTGCAGAGTCACTCCCATATGTGCCTGAACCTATTAAGGTTGCCATTGCTGAGAACTTACTGGATGTAATCAAAGACACAAGAAGCAAAGAATTTACATCTGAAGTTGTAGAACAATCTATTCATGAAACCATAGGTAAAAAGGTAACTAGATTCCAGAAGGCAAAAGCTCCCTTAACACCTGTGCTAGAAGTAGTGGGAGAGGAAACCAGCAGACATCATTACGGCGTTACTCCAAGAACACGCACAAGGGGACAGCTGGGTAGAAGTCTGGGTGTTCTGTCAGCAGGCACTCAGCAGCTGCTGAAGACAGAGAGCCCAGCTCTGCTTGGACTGTCTCCTCGGAGAAGTAGCAGGCGAACAAAAGAAGCATCTGAGACTCCCAGACTCCAAACAGAGGAAAGTGCTCAAGAGGAGCAAATACCTGTGACACCTGTTACTCCTAGGAGAGGTAGGAAACCTAAACTGTCAAATTTAGAAAAAACAGAAAGTAGCCATTCTGATGCACAAACCTTGTCTGACAGTACACAGCCTGTTACTCCCAGAAGAGGATCAAGGAGAGCAAAGGAAGCTGCATCTGAACTCCAAGAAGAGATTAATGAGGAAAGGCCTCTTGCTGAGAGCAGCATTATTGCTTCTTTCGCTTCCAGAAGGACTAAAGGAGGAAAAAGTTCAGCTGGAAATCCAGAAACTGGCAAGACTGACACTGATCATAAAGTAAAAACAGCAGTCAGCCCCAGTAGAAGTGCAAGAAAATTGAAAAGCTTTAATTTACAGTTTACTGAAGATACTGTCAAGGATCAACAGGTGCAGCTTAGTGACCAACTCCTTTTACCTGTGCCAAGTAAAAGAGGCAGAAGAAGAAAGTTGAGTTCATCAGAAGTTTCAGAACATTCTGATCTTGATGTGTCTAAATCATCACTTCCTCAAACAGAATTTAAACTTCCCGTCACGCCTAGAAGAAGTGCTAGGAAGGTGGCACAAAACCTCTTGGCAGACTCAGAGCCTGCCTCTTCTCAGGAAGACATACATTCAGGCGTGAAAGTAGAAGTCCTTGATACTCCTAAGAGAAGAACTCGAAAAGTGCCACACGAGAATCCAGAAAAAGTGGATACTCATGAGCAAACTCCTGCAGAGCCAAGCGAGGAGCCAACCACACCCAGGACTACAGTAAGGACAGGGCGTCGGGGCAGGAAGAGGAGATCAATGTCCGAGGAGACCTCCCAAGGGCCTGGTGGCAGTCCTTTGTTGCTTGAAGACATAAACTCCTCAGGGCATGCTCAGACATCAAGAGCTCTGACAGATCGTGTTACAAGAACCAGATCCCGCAGGACTGCCATCCATCAGAAACTGTCTGTTGAGGAAAATGAGGCTTTCCTTTTCTCCCCTCCTCTCACAAAGCTGACAAAGAAATTTGAAGGTAGGTGCACTATGTTTGTATGCAAAATGGGGCATATCCTCTTCTTTAAACCACAGAAAACAAACAAAAGCTGAGGATGGCTTTAAGTATCAAAAAGAACGTAAGCATGCAAAAAAAAAATTGCCAAGAGGCAGTTCATCTTTTGCCTTAAGTCTGTGTGACTGCCTGCTTAGTTCTGGTAGAAACAGATTATGAAGCTGATCTAAGCCATGAAATTAAATTTAAGCTCTATTTCTGTAAGGAACGTAATTTCTGTCAGATTTCAAAAACCAGAGATCATTTGTGAATATGTGATTGCAATCCCTCCCCCCAAGAGAGAAATAAAGGATGTGTGCTTCCAAATTCTGTTCAGTTTTCAAGTTCAGGTGAGCTGCATCTTGCAACAAACTACACAGCTGTTTAATTACGTGATTCTTTTTCATGAATGTATGCTATGTCAGTGAAATTAGTGTACACAGGAGTCTTTTAATTAGAGTACATGATAAATTTTTTTGAGATGTGTAAAGACTGTTGATGCTGTTGGAGTATAAATTCTTTGGTCATGTAGGTGCAGGTAAAATCACTACACTAGCTTAGTTTTGTTTGACTATGGTAAAAGAAAGAATCCCAAGAGGCGTTACTAGGGGGAAAAATGCCTTTGCATGGAATGTTTATAAAGCTGATTGGACATTTATTTTGGGAAGCTATTATGTTCTTATTTGTCAGCTGTAATTTAATATTACTGTCCCTCATGTATAGCATATGTGCATGCTAACAATGCATTGTCATTTTAGCTGGAAAAACAGATAATCCTGTGCAGTTGAAGGATTTAGACCCGGATTTGTCTTCTCAATTTGTCTTTTCACCTCCTCTTTTGAGGTCAAGGAGAAAAAATGTAGCTAGCATTTCTCGAATTGTGAAAGAAGCAGTAAGTAAAATCTCCAATTGTTCCATGTTCTTGATTTTAATTCTGTACCTTTTATGAGGTCATGTTTTGCAATGCTTTGTGTTTTTCATTGGAAACATACCTAAAAACAGCTTTAAATCAATCAGCGAAAAATTTTATTGTTTTTCTTCCTGCAAGCTAGCTACAAAAGTCAGTTGAATCTATGTAAATCAAGAATTGAAAAATACTGTTTTGCCTTTAACAAAAGGCACAGTGGCTCTCTTTAAACTTGGTATATTATCTGTTAATTTTTGAATTTTGACTTTTGAGATGGTAAAACAATTTGATGTGGAAAAACTCTTTGTTTTTGCAAACAAAGAGTACTCTTTGGAAATAAATTTGGCATGATTTCTTAATGAAAAAAACCTTATTATTCCATAGACGTCTAAGAACTTGTTCATGAGTAACATTTTTGTTGTCTTAACATAGGAGCTTCCAGCTAAAGAGGAAGAGGATACCAAATCCATAGAGTCCGGGGGAAAGCAAAAATTGAAGAGAGGTAGAACTCCAAAGTCAAAACTGAAGAAAGCAAGCAAGTATGAAATACGTTTTGGACAAGTTATTTGCATTTCTTAATGTGATGGTGATTGAACTGTTAAGTACCTAAGTGCTTCTTCCTCACTTGGCTGTGCAGCACTTCTCTCACTCTATCAGCCTGTCTAGCTTGCTAGTCTAATTGGCACGTTTTTTCCATTTAAGGGTTTAGTTTGGTCATGGAAATGGAAGAGGGAGAGAATAGGAAAGGACAGGTGGATACTAATTGCAGTGGTGACATTGCAATGCTGTTACATTGTCTTATTCCACCTTATGAAACCACAGTCTTCCAGTTTAGTTTCTCATAAAAGGTGTAGGAAGTGGCCGGACAATGAGTAAAGGGAGTTAAACTAAACTTTTTCTGCCTTGTTTCTATCTACAAAGAAGCCCATGTATTTTTTTTTAAATTGATTTTGGAATTCCATGTTGTTTTTTTCCTTGATTAAATACTGTTAGTAATGAAAAATTGATTTGATGCCTGTCCTTCTTTTCAGAACCACAAAAGAAGTTTCTTGGTCACCTCCACCAGTCGAAATAAAATTCATCTCTCCTTTTGGAAGTCCAGTGGATGGAACAAAAACTAAACAGAAAGAAACTACCGATGCAGCAGGGAAGACCCTCAGAAAGAACAAAAAGAGACTGTCTAATTTTCCAAAGCCAGTTGTGCGCCGGAAGATGCTGTAACTGTTTTTTAAGTTTATAATGTACACCACTGTTTGTAAAGTCATCAAAATTGTGTGAATTAGTAAAAAGAAGAAAAATCATCTAATTTGGAAGAGATAATTTATATAAATTATTGTAAAATTTCATTAAAAAATGGTCTTCAGTAAGTAACTCCATATGGAGTGTGATTTCCTCAGTCAATGCAGTTTTCTATTTTATATTAAGACTTCATACATTTATATAATATGTAAATACAGCTTATTTTAGGAATGTTAAATAAAAGTGTATACTTCTCAATGTGCTCACTGTCTGTTAGCTTTTTGAGGGAATATTGGGTTGAATGACCTGTATTGCTCAGAACTTTTAATGTTGGTTTGTGAGAGTTACAGACTCTCAAAAGTGATTCCAAAAGCTTTTTAAAAGTTAGTTTAGAATTCCTATAACAAGTAAACATTTTAAATATACTAGTTTTAATTTTAAAATTATGTTTGACCTTCTGGCACAAATAATTGGATTTACAATACAAACTGGTAATTCCTCACATTCATGGTTAAGTTGTACTGTATTGAAGTCAGAATGTAAACAATTGTGTTTTAAGCTGTGCAATATTTTTTTTTGTATTTGTCTTAAACTTTGGGAAAGCTGCTCTTTAGTTCATAAAACCAGATCACACCTCAGATGTGTCATGATTTCTTTAAATTTGTTGTCAGCAAAAAGTTAACTGTACAGATGGTGTGATGCTTACAATAGTGTATCAGATTTAAAGGGATACTACCCAGATACTTTGAAATTTGAACCAAAATTATTTTCTTAATACAACTGCTACTATAATTGAAATACTTATTGTCTGTAACCATGCTTTGCAGTATTTTAAACCTGCATATCACAGCACTGAAAACCTGATGGTAAAGCCTATATAACAGTCTGAAAAAGGTACAAAAATGTACAGAAATATTAGTTACAAACCGTATTTTTGCATAATTATTTCATTAGCAGTCTTGGGTCAAGGAGTATATGTCCCTATAAAGTTTCAATTTGTATAAATAAAGTCACAAACCTATTCTTTTAAAAGCAGACGTGGAAGTACTATTTTGATGTGCAGTCTTTTAGACAATGGATTATTTTTCTGTATGTTAATTTATATATGGATGCAACTTTGAAGACTACATAATGGTGGAACCTGATATTAAACTTTTCAATTAGTAAAAACTACTACAGTTATTTTAAGACATAAGTTATTTATTAACTAATAGCTTGTACATAATGAATGTATTAATAACAGGCTAAGCTTGTGAAAGAAGATTGTTCTGGGACAGTGATTTTTCTATATCAGATCATTCTAGAGAAGCAATTGCATGCACTTGAATATTTTTCTCCTTGGGGAAATATTCATGACTGAATGAAAGCTTAAAAAAAAGTCAAATGTTTAAAATGTGAAAGTGGCAGTAAATTGAGACCTTTGAGTCAAGTTAGTAATTATTTTCTCTGTGTATTTTGTACTTGAATGACTATAAATATGGTCAAAGAGGAAGGGGAAGGGAAGTTTAGGAATATTTTTTTTATATTCACATTGCAAAGAAGTGCAGTGAATAGCTCAGAAAATGGTAAAAGATCAAATTTTCAAAATTGGAATAGAATACAGGTGGCAAATCTGACTTTTATAGTGTACAAGAGTACTTGTAAAATACTCTGATTATTGTCGAATGGATTTGACTGATGAAATGCTAGTGAATATTGCTTAATAGGGTTTTAACGCATTTCTGTCATTTATACTTATATATATATGTATATTTTTGGTATGAAAATTAATTAGAACAAATGAAAATACAGCATTAGCTGATTTTATTAGTTTTTAGTGTCTATTTTGTTTACACCTCAGCTAAAATATCCTCAGTTGTTTGTGCTTAGGAAGAAAGCAAGCAATAGCAAAAGACAATTGGCATTAAATTTAATAAATTCCTAAAGGTTTGCAATTTTCCAGTAACTTTTTACTTAAGAGGAGTTATAATTATGTGTTGAAATGTTTTATTATTTTTTTCCCCCTTTCTTTGTAACATGGATTTGGTGCACAATTCTCCAGTGCTGACCAGTTTCCCCAAAGAGCAGTCTAAAAAGGAGCATAAACATAGTGTGTGGGAGTGGGAGCTGAGAAATTTGAAGGACATAGAAGGAAATGGAAGCAAAACCAGACGCTGTGACTGTGTTTAGAGCCTGAGAAAAGGAAGAAGCTGGGGAGCAATGTTAAGGTGCCAGTTCATGAATGGGTTTATAATGAAGTGGAGAAAACAGATTTCATGTGGGTGCTTTCTGTGTAGGCTTGCTACATGTGTGAAGGATGAGTGGAAAAGATTTGCAGCTGTTTGCACATGGATCTGAGAGGGAGAGAGTAGTAGTGCCAGAGAAGGGCAGGAGGGGCCTGTGGGAGGAGGTGAAATGCATTGTGATGATGGATGCATGCAGAAAGCTGTGGGGGCATAGAGCTGCAATTTACTTGCAAACAAGGTGGGAATTTCACAGGAACTACTGCTCATTGCTAAATAGAACATTCTGAAGGTTTTCTATAGGAAAGTAATTCATTGAAAGGTGTATTTATCCCCTAAAGAAGTGCTGGATGGCTAAAAGCTGAAGCCAGATTGTGCTGTACCTTTGGGGTGTAACCCCAAAAAAACCACTGGAAGGCTGACCACCTTGGGACAACAGAATCTTAGCTTTCAGGAATAATAAAAGTGGGGAGCAATGGCAGATTTTATTTCCAGGAAGCACACAGGAGGAGATACTAGTGATGGGAGTATGAATAACATTAAGGACTGTTGTTAGAAGGTATTTTGTAAAGAGAAGAAATGTTACAGTGGAAATGGTTCTCTTGAGTTACCTCAAAAACTTTTTTTCTTAAAATATTTATAAGCTAAGGCTGATGAAAGTATTCATTCCAGGTTGTAACACAAAGGAGAGTTAAATCTATTTTATTTTCAATAGCCACTCAGTGCTTGAAGTGCTAATTGATTCATGTTGACTTTGTTTATTTGCCTTAATATTTCTACATGTCCAGCGTGCAAGTAAGGGCACAGATAACTATTTAAATCCCCCATCAGAACTTCCTCTCATGGAAGACTACTCTCAGGGTTGTCAGTGCAATAAATTTGTTTGCTGCAATTCCATTACTTCCCATGTAACTAATATATAGCAAAGTTGTTGATTTCTGGTGGGGAAAAAAGAAGCTATAAGCAGAAAACAATCTACAGGTTCTCATGAATAGTTAGGCAATGCTTGCAATAAATTAGCCTAGGCCAGTCTGAAAATACTGAAATAATAGAATTTTAGGTAATAGGACAGTGTTTGTTTCTTTTGTTTGTACTTTTGTCTTCTGTGCAAACTTCTGTCTTTCCCTTCCAGGAATACTTTTTTTTACCAAAGTAGTCAAGATAATGAGTCTCTTTGATATACTTGAAGATAAATGTTCTGTGGTTCCTGTTGAATTAAAGCTATTCCTAAAATAAAATGCATTTTCCAGCACTGGGCTGTGTGGATGACCAATATGTGAGGTAGAGGGGAAAATGCAGGTTATGGTTACTGATGTATCCATTCAGGTCCATTTCTCCTTGGCTGTGTCATAACTCAGAGCAGGCATTGATGTGCTGTGCATTGCTGCAGAACTTGGTTTAAACCTGAACTGAAACACGAATTATTAGTGAATGACTGATTGCTTGTATTTTGATATTACAACTGGGATTTTAGTAACAGTGAGAGAAGGATGCAGGAGGTGGATGTGTGATTTCTGTAAAAACCAACAGCACAAGCATATGACCCGAGGAGTCCAGGGCACAGAAAAACCTTTGCTTTCCATCTGTTGTGACTTCTGACCATGGTGTCTTTCTTAAAGGACAAGAACCGTGTGCTCTTCTCAGCAGGACCCAACAGTTACATGGGCCAGGTAAGATCTTATTCAAAGAAACAACTAAAATCAGTTTTTGCTAATACACTGTTGTAGACTGGTCAGTCTTTTTATCTATCCTTATTAACATTCACTTGAGTGTGATGCACATGTCTGGTATTCATTGGTTTGAAGTGTTACGTGCTCTCACATAGAATCACAGGATAAACTGAGTTGGAAGGAGCCCACAAGGATCATCGAAGTCCAACTGGCCCTGCTCAGAACCATCCCCTAGAGTCACACCATGTGCCTCAGAGCATTGTCCAAACATTTCTTGAATTCTGTCAGGCTGGTGCTGTGACCACTTTCCAGGGGGGCCTGTTCCAGTGCCCAATCACTCTCTGGGTGATGAACCTTTTCCTAATATCTTTTTCTAATATGTAGGAGGCCTAAACTTCCCCTGACGTAACTTCAGGCCTTTCCCTCGGGTCCCGTCACTGGTCAGCAGAGAGCAGAGATCAGTGCCTGCCGCTCCTCTTGCCCTCATGACAGAGTTGTAACTGCAGTGAGGGCTCCCCTCAGTGTCCTCCCTGCTGATCAGACCCAGAGCCCTGAGACTCCCCTCATACAGCCTCCCCACGAAGGCCTAGGCCCCCCTAGGCCCATCTTCATTGCCCTCCTCTGGATGCTCTCCCAGAGTTTAATATCTTTCTCTGTCACATGCTGTCTCCCAGGCCTGCAGAGTACCTGCTGCAGGTGTTGGTTACGTTGTTTCTGGGAGCAGCCAGCAGCGGCTCTGCCCTGGGCAGGCCGTGCCAGTAGAGGCTGGGCGTGTGCCCTGCCCCTGCCTGGCAACAACATGGCTGCTGCCTAGCCAGGCTGGAGCGCTTCTGCCAGAGGCCGTGCTGCCTGACAGCCAAGGACTGCCCGACTTGCTGCTCTGGGATTAAGGTGTCAGATACAGTTTTGGAGAAACAGTGGTGACAGGCCTTTCCTGGTGTGACACTGTTTTACTGGTGTGATAGAGAGTAGAATCCTTAAACTGGCAGGAGAGAGTCACCGAACACCAGGCCCTGTTACACGGGTTGCAGTTGATCTTGTCAGGTTGCTGGTTCTAGAAGCCTGTTGGAGAATTAAATGTTCCAAATCTGTCTGGGTGCAGCTTTGGGCAGCCTGCTCTAGGTGATGGCTTGAGCAGCAGGGCAGTTGGATGAGATGACTGCCAGTGGTTCCAGAAGGCCATTTTAGAATTCCGTTATAAAGCCAAGATTCTGGAACTTGGGCTGGGAGGGACAAGCAGTGAGATACCACACTGCTGTGTTCTGTACTGAGCCCTTTGGCACCTATGTCTGTCTGTCCAGGTAAAGGAAGCAATGTAGAGACAAGCATTGACTCAGCACAGACTTCAGGAACTTTTGGTTGCTTAGTCATGTTAGACAGGCTGCAACTCTTGAATGAAATCAGAGTTGTGTGTCAGACAAGAACCACAGCAGATAGCTGGATAAATTTGCTCTAATGTCCAATTCTGGTTCTGTGTTGATTTTGTTTTCTCACTTAAAGGCAAATGAAACCTTTGGTCTGCATCTAATACAGAATCTTAGCTGTTGGGGGCTGTTGGAAAAGAATGTTGAAATCCTTTCTACTTCTTATCTTCTCCTGTGGGTTGATGCTTCCTGGAGAGCACAAACTTTTTGAAATACTATTTTTCTGAGATCAAATCTTGCTAACCTATATGAGTAGACTTGAACTCAGTGTGTTGTTCTATACCCTGTTGTTTATCATGTTCATCCCTCTGTGTCACTTTTGGTTGATCTCATAGGTATCAGAAAAGCACAAGATTCTCCTTTTGCTCTGCTGTGAGATGAAAAACTATCCTGAGTTCAATTTTTTTCAAGCAGAAAGAGCTACAGATGATGTATAAGAGATTTGTCACTGCATACTGATGAAGTTTGGGTCAGTCTCAAAGATTTTTATGGCTGACACGGGACTATTTTTGCCCTTTTTTCTTTTTATTCAGTGAAGAATGCGAGACCTAACAGCTCAGGTAACGAGCAGTCTGCTGCAGTTTCCAGAGGTGACTGTTGAGGCACTTGGGGAAGCTGAGACAACACTAGACTCTGTGTTGTGTGGAAAGTTTTCTGGAGGTGAGCATTTTCCTTTAAATTTGGATTTGGTGTAAAGTTGTTACTGCCTGAAGCACAGGGTCATAGCATCAGGTTGGTTCTGTTAAATAAAATGTATCAGCTTCTGATAGTGCCAACAGGATAATTTAGCAATCAGAAATGCTAAGTATTGGAAGTGCAACATCCTGCTCCAGTCCTGTGCTGTTTAAATAATATAGCTGACCATGCTCCATTTAGTTTTCAATGAAATAGAAGGTAATTTTCAAAGAAGAAATAGTGTTCTTTCATATTGTATTTCATTGTACCAGCTCAAGCACTGCCCACATATTTCCAAGGTATTTAATAGGATGCAGATGAGGACCCAGTGAGAGTTGCTGACAGCATCTAAGCAGATTAGGCAGTTGACTTTCTAGATGATCTGAAGGTAGAGCTGGACACATGTCTGCATGTCTGGGCTTCTTTTAAGACTTGCTAGAATCTTATCTACCTGACTTTACGTGCAGAAATGGAGCTAATCCTTCCTTTGAGCTTGAAGGAACGAGTGTTAAATTCTTCAGTGAAACAACACTTGTTAAATTCTTTCTGGGATCAGCAGGTGTAATAGTTGAAATTTATGCATGCAGTGCCCATTTTAAGATAATTTCCTGTCCAAATCTCTGCCCAGAGTAGTGATGTGTCAAGCAAAATTCTTAACAGGAAATGAATTGGTTTAGATGGTCAGTGTTTGAAGTATGCTCTGAGGCTTGTATTCCTGCACGTATTCAGGTGATTTCTAGCAAAAGCAAGCCAAGTCTGGTGTACAGGCTAGAGCTCAGTCTATCGTAATCTTTATGCCAATCAGTCAGCGTTCCTGAGTGCAGGAATGACAAGTACAAATGGAAAAGAATGGTGTTATTACTTTTCAGATGTAATGGTTGATGATGTCAATGGGTGATGTAAAGCAATTGTCCAGATGTGGGTAGGTTTGCCTTCCTCCATCCCTTTGGTGCATTTGAGGGAAAGGGGCAGTGCCAGTTGCATTGCTGCTGTTTCAGTTCTTGTGCTGGGGATGTGTTCAGTGCTGTTTCTTTCCCCTTGCAGGCAGAAGTGGCCTGGCGTGGCTGGCGTGTGGCCCCCAGCTGGAGGTGGTGAACTCGGTGACAGGAGAGCGGCTCTCTGCCTATCGCTTCAGCGGAGTGAACGAGCAGCCTCCCACTGTTCGTGTGGTGAAGGAGTTCTCTTGGCAGAAGAGGACTGGACTCCTGGTTGGGTTGGAGGAGGCAGAGGGAAGTGTTCTCTGTCTGTACGATCTTGGGACCTCAAGAGTGGTCAAAGCAATTGCTCTTTCAGGGAGGGTATGTACCTTTTTGGGGAAATGAAGATTTGGTGGTGTTTGGTGCTGCATATTCCTGTTTCAAGAAAAGCTTTGGAATGTCTCTTTGAAGTTTGTATGTTTTCTGTATTGTACTAACATATTGTCAGCCAAGAGAGCCTTTCTCTCAACACCCCTTTCTGCATTTTTGTCTTTTTTTTTTAAAGGCCTTAAGGTGCACCATGCTTCCGATATTATTTTTCCTGTGAGTTTATAGTGATTGCATGTTTCAGGACTGTTGCATGGTATTTTCCCAAATTCTACTTGTTTGTATGCAGCAGAAGGGTAGCATTCAGATTCAGTGAGCTGGGAAAAGTTTTCTTTGTTCTTCCTCAGAATGAGGCAGAACACGAGGAGAATAGGAAAAAAGAGTGCAGAGCATAATGGAAAAATATGTCATTTCAGGAGCTTCCACATGGAACATTTTTGGAAGATTCTGCAAAACTGGTAAAATTCATTTGGAGCCAGTTGTGCAATGAAAAAAAGTATCTTAAAAGAAAAAAAGTTAGAAGCAGCAAGCCTTGGACCTTGGCTAATTGCACAGCATGATGTGTTCTGTATTTCCTCATCACAGTCACTAAGACTTGAAGCACAAGGATTTAAATAATCAAAATACTTTTGTTAGTCCTCTGAGCAGCAGAGAAGATTGGAAATTTAATTTGAATCATAGGAATTGTGAAAGAAAATAAAGTTGTCTGAATTTACTAGAGGTACCTCTAAGTTTGGAGTTCTTGTGACCAAGGCAAAAGGTGGATTGTATAGCAGGTGGGCAGGCAGTGCAATCATAAGGAAGTGCTTAATACAGGAGAGGAGAAAACTTCAGGGGGGCCTATGAGTTTGGATATTTCTCCCACTTCTGAGGGTAAATAACTTACATAAAAAGATGGAGTGCCTTGTGACACTCGCTTCTTTGCTTTGTTTTCAGACAAACCTTTGTTGTTGATGTAAAGCTGTCTGTTTTCATGGTGCTGCATTTGTAAGAGGCCAGAAGATCACCCCTGTTCTTGTGTTATCCAGCTTCAATGCAGGAGCCGTGGTGTGCCTGTGTCTCTGCTAGAGCAGTCAGTCTTGTCCTGGGTGTGCTGTGGGTGCTGAAGGGTCTGTCTTCACCTGGGCCTGAGGTCGTGGGGATTGCTTGGCCTGTCAGGGAGCAGGGAGAGCTCCTGCCTCAGGCTGAGCAAGTTCTTGTTTGGTCTCTTGCTGTTGCTTTAGGCTGCCTTTTACAGTTTTCTTTGCCATATGTAACAGTGGTGGTGTGCATTTAAAATTTTTGTTGGATATTATCGGTCAAAGCGAGGACCAGTGTAGATTTTAGTAAGCCAGCGTCTCCCTCCAGCCCTTTGTAGGAATGTTTCATGCCCATGGAAATCTTACCCTGTATTTCCTTTCCTGTTTCTGACGTGCTAATGCTGGTTTCCCTTCTGAGGATTACTCTTGAGCCTGTCAAAGAGCTGTGATGTTAACCTGCAGCTCCCTGCAGGTGACTGCCATCGAACCCATCAGCAATGACGGCGGAGCCAGCGTGAGCACCCGGCACCTGCATCAGAGTCTGCGATGGCTCTTTGGAGTGGCAGCAGTGGCCACAGATGTTGGCCACGTCCTTCTGGTTGACCTTTGTTTGGATGACTTGTCTTGCAGCCAGAATGAAGTAGAAGCATCGGGTAAGCTGCAGTTTTTCAACTCGAATTTAGAAGTAAGGAAATGTGTTTCTTTCCAAAAACCGTCTTGTATCCCAGCGAAGACCCCAGTGTGCTGACGGGCCACTGAGATTTCTGACGTTGCTGATTGCAGATGACATCGTATGGTCCTGAGCAGATAAAAAAATGGGAGTGGCTTAGTACTCCTCCTGATGTTAAGAAGGTGTCTTAACTGCCAATGTCTTTGTCCCTGTGATTCTTACAGCAGGATGAAGGAATTTTTCAATTTGAGTCGGAGCAGCTGTGTGATAGGAAGTTGAGTCAGAGGTACCGTAATTCTTGGGAGTGATCTCCTGTTTCCATTAGTGACTTGGGGCAAGTTTTAGGCTTGTGTTTTAAAATAAATCTGGCTTATCAAAAGTCCTGCATTTGGGTGAATGAATACTGCAATTTGTGTTTTCAGATTGCATACACTGTTGTGGGTGTTGTAAGAGTGGCTTCAGGAGTTTGTGTCCCTTCAAGTGGCTTCATCATGAGGCCCAAAATCCTGATTTATGGGGTCCAAGAAGAATTTGACTAGAATGGTTACATTTGTACCCTGTTTTGAAATAGGAGTGAGAATACCTGTCCCATTGGAGAGTCCTTTTGTTCTCTGAATGGGTGCAGAAACAGAAATAGCAAAGAAGGTGTTGCAGAAATGGGTGTTTTGCCTGGCACAGTAGAATTAGATTATACATGTTGTATAATCACATCAATTTAAAATGGAACTGAAGTGGCATAATACATTAATTTCTTGCCTGCTTTTTTTTGTGTGTAGATCTAGAAGTTGTCACTAGAATTCCTGCTGAAGTTCCACAAAGAAGAGAAGCTGTGATGAGGGAAGGGAGGCATCTCTGTTTTCAATTGCGAAGTCCTTCAGGAACAGCAGTATCAACTCTGTGCTACATAAGCAGAAGCAACCAGCTCGTTGTGGGTTTTTCTGATGGCTACTTGTCACTGGGGAACATGAAAACTTTGAAGAGGGCGTAAGTAGTCACTTCCACTTGGCCATGCTCAAAGGTACAATGGTCTCAATATTCTGCTTCAGGAAATATATTCATTTCAGGAGCCCTTTTTCTGTGAGTGGGATGTTGGGTATAATCATGGAGTGTTCAGAAATCCTCTTCTGAAATAACTATTACCTCATACATGGATTAAGTGCAGTACCTTCTCTCCAGTGGATTGCAATTGATTTCTTACCATGCCTGTGGATAGAGGTCCTGTGGAAAGTACTGGGTCGTATCAGACAGTAGGGATGTGAGAGATCTGAGTTTTATAAGTCAGTTTGTTCTGTCCAGTCATATTCAGTGAAACAAGGCAGTGTATATTTTTCTGTGAGACAGGTTTTAGGACAATAGGACATGCACTGAAAGGCTTCCATGTATGAATAATGTGGTTTTGGTGATTATATATTTTTAATGGACCAGGATGAAACTAGTGAGACATAATTCAACAGCTGATCTGTGCTTGAAAGCATATCCTTTCCTACATTTCAGCCTTGATGCAAGTAGGGGGTTGACCCATTCCTAGTCATAGATCTACATGAACCAATTTTCCTTGGAAGCCTTGGAGATGAGAATAAGAAGCATGTAAATTTATGAACAATAGAAAAATAAGGAAATTATTTAAAATCTGCTGAAGAACAATCTCACTTTAAATACTTGGCCAGGTTCAGATAGGTGTTTACTTTAGCAAATCTTCAGTTATTCACCAACAATTACTGATACCAAAAAAGATAGAGAAGCCAAAACTAGGTGTCAGGAAAAGATTGTGAAGGTTCAGAAGTCTGAAAGAAAAAGTTTGTTATAATATCCAAGTAAAGAAATGAGAAGCTCTTTGTGTTTGGTGTTACTTTAAATATGTTCAGATTTTCTGCATTTTAAGTTCAATATTGAAGTAGGCTTCAACAATAGGAAAAATGTTTTCCCCAGCAGCTGTGCTAATCATTTCTGCTCCTCCTCCTCAGGCAGAGGAGGACATAGAGGTTATTGCTTTGATGGACAGAAATTTCCTCACCTTGACTGCTGCATAAAAGGTACTCACGTGCTTGATTCAATTATTTGTCTTTTCTATCTTTTTTTTCAAACCTGTAGGCACTACACTCAGCTTGGAGGAAGGATTCCTGTCTGTGCCCTTACTTTTCAAGAGCCTGAGGGTGATCTTCAAAATTGTTGCTACTTATGGGCTGTTCAGTCTACACAACAAAGGTGAATAAGAATTACCATAAGACGCTAATTTTGCTAATTTTTAAAAAATATTTGTTCACATAGAGCTGTCCCTAAAAGAGGACAATGGCAGTATTGTTGGTTGCTTCATGAGAGCTTCAGAAGTCTTCAGAGTCCTTGTGTGCCAGTTCAGCTTCCTGGCAGAAAAGGAACAGTGTTCAGCAAACAAATCAGTGGTTTCCAGCTGGGATAAGGAATAAGTCAGTGGAAAAGGGTGCTGCATGCAAGAGAGGAACTGGAATTTAGGTGGGAAGGGGACAAACATACCTCTCTCTCTCTCAGCATCAGTAAGCTGCTCAGTCAGCCCAGCTTTCATTGAGTGGCAGTCGTCTTGAGCTTGACTTCAAAGGAGTTTTCATGGAGAATGCTTTACTGTGAAAAGCTATTTCCAACAGTTTTAGGTCCATACTGCATATTAAAGCTTTCCAATGGTACAGTTAGCATCTTCCCCTGAAGCTGTTTGTGTCAAAATTTCCTCCTTTATATTTTACTGCCTAAGTATGGCCAATTATTGTGTTTTGGTAAGCAGTGTTTTTCTTTTCAGGAAGAGCATGCTCTTATGTAAGTTTCAGCCTAGATCTAATAAAATGATAATGAGGATTGAAATACAGCTTTGTAATCAAATTTCCTCATTTATACATTTTTTCAGTGAAGGGAATGCTGTGAATTTACATCTGTTGCAGTTAGCATTTGGTGACAGGAAATGTCTGGCATCAGGACAAGTCATGTACGAGGTAAGACAGGCCTATATGTGAGAAGATGAAAAGATAAAGTTTCCCTTGAGTATCATTTAAGTTGGTTCTTTTTATATGAATGAAAGCTGAAATTTCTAGTCATTAAAATGAATGCCTGATGAGTTTATGGAGTTATTGTGCTTTATCTTAAGGAACTGTCCTTTGGTATGGTGGACATCTTGTTCAGGTCAGCATCTTTGATTAAAATTGATTTTATCTTTAGTTCAGTTCATAAGAAAGATGAGATTTTTTTGCTTAGACTTCATGTTAGATTTTTTAAGAGATGGTTTTGATTTTTCTTAGCTTTTCTTTTTCTAGTGCATGCAATCTGTTATTTCCAAAATTCCTGAATAAAATAGAATGGAAATTGCATGCTTCAAGACAAATTTTACCATTTTTTCTTTTCAGTAATGAAAGACTTTTTAATCTATTCATTTATTTTAGACACCTCTGATATTTATTTGTAGCATTTCCTGGAACCATTAAGAGAAAGCTTGTGTCTTCTCAGATTAGATGAATTAAATGTATAGAATGAGAATATGTTGTTTCATGCCAGTTCATTTTAGATCTCTGAAAGTTTAGGAAACTTGTTTTTTGATTGGAAGTGGTTTTGCTGTTTTTTTCAGTTTGGTGTTTTGTTGGGCTTTTTTTATTGTAGAGCTGCTATTTGTCCACAATTCACACATATTAGCATGTTTAATGGCAGACAGGATAAATGAAGGCTGTACTGGAAAGAAAATATTTCAGTTAATGCTTCCTTAGAAAATGGTGGTGGCAGAGGTTCAGGGCCATCCTTTCTGTATATCTGTGTATCTCAAAGCAGTTTGCTTACTCTGTAGTAATTTGGGATCCTAAACACATTGTCCATGTTCATCCCATGTCCTCTTCATAAGAAATTGAGGGATATTTCCCTGATAAGAGCTCATGTGGTGTGAAAGAAGTTTTTAAATCTCTAGGAAGTTCTCATTGTTACTAGAGAGATGAGTGTTCACTCTACTGATGTGTCTATCCATAACATCTAGTGACAGACCTTTAGCTGCCGTAATGTCAGGCTCTGTAATCAAAATGTGAAGCAAAGGCTTTGTGTGAAGATGTGTTGCATTGTTTCAGATGTCCCTTTGTAAGTACATATTCAGGTTTGTAAAGACACCTTCATGATGCAAAGAGCTCTGCAAAACATGTATAGATCTAGACAAGTGTTAGGAAAATGGTAAATTTTGAAAGTATGCAAAAGCCTTTAGAGCTAAACTTGCCCATTACGACTTGACACTTAATTCTCTTGCGTGTCAGATGTAGTTCCTATTGATGGGAAACATACAGTAAAAGAGGCATACTATATCAGAAACTTGTATTAATTCATATTTAACTACAATGTATGTTGTTATTTCAAAATTGCCTTTCCTCTCTTCTTCATTTTTTTCCCCCAGGGTTTTACATACTGTGTCAAACTCTTCAGTTTGGATCTCTCGGGTGGAATCTTTCCCTGGAGAGGGCAGACCAGCAATACTAAATTCCTCAGCTTTCAGATCATAGAAAAAATTCGCAACCATGCTGACAGAGAAGATAGTGTTAATGAAGGTTTGTTCTGATGTCTCTGTTTGGTTATTCTAAACTACATGCTTTGGAAATCTAAGCAATGAATACTGTTCTATACCCACAGTCTTAAAGTCTTAAATATTCATCTAGCTGACCTTGTTGGGCTTATTAAAAAAAACCTGTGTGTTTAAGTTATGTGAGACTTCTTATCCCTCTGAACACCATTCTTTAAGGGGAAAAGTAGGTTTTATCTGATGTTTGCTGGGATGCTAGAGCAGTGTATGGGGTCATCTGTACAGGGCTGGTCAGTCAGTTTGTTCTGCCAGTTGTCTTCATTGAACAGTAATACCATTCTTTCTATTGCTTAGGAATGTTACCTGAATTTTTTTTTTATCCTGCTCAAATCTCTGGATGCATCCAATGTTCATCCAGTGAATCTAGTTCCCCAGGGCTCAGAACTGGCGCCTGTGAAATATCTTCATCAATGATCTGAATGAGGGGATCGAGTGCACCCTCAGTGAGTTTGGGACAACACCATCTTGGACAAGAATCTTGATCTGCTGGAGGGTAGGAAGGCTCTGCAGAGGGATCAGCACAGGCTGGATCAATGGACCAAGCCCAACTGTAGGAGGTTCAAACACCTCTTGCAATACTACAGACTTGGGGAAAAGTGGCTGGAAATGTGTTTGGTGGAAAAGTACCAAGGTGTCCTACATGACAGCTGGCTGAATATGAGACACCACACCACATTAAAAAAAAACAAATCCCAAAATAACAAGAAGAAAAACCTTTTCTGTCTCATTATTATCAAGGATGAGGCATGACGAAATACTTGTTAGTTTTTTGATAGTTTCTAATTAGATTTTATTCTGAACCTGTTCAAGTTAAGTTCTTAGCACACATAAGCTTCTTCTAGATGTGTGTTGAGGTTAGCAGTGAAGTTGTCTTCTGAGTTGTGAAGGTAATTATTATATTCTAAGGCAGTTTCAGCAGCTGAAAATTGAAATGGCACAAAAGTTCACAATGAGGCATAGTAAAGTGTGTGAGGATCCCTAGGGATGAACTGAAGAGAGAACAGAGAAGCATATTGCAAAATATGCTATCTTCTTTTGTTTCTTTCTCTATTAGAGTAAATGATATTCACACACTTTGTTTTACACCTAGAGAATGCATTCTCCCCAGAGAACACAAAACATTCCCCTTACTCAGGAAACTGAAATAGAACATTGGGAATGTTTTATGTTAAAATCTTTATTCTTATGTCCTGTTTGTATTTTTAAGTATTATTTATTTAGTCTGAAATTTTTATTATTTTACTTTGACTCTTTAAACTTCCTCTTTAGTCACATATGGAAATCAAATCATGCTAGCTGAGTGACACAAGTATACTTTTTAAAAATAGCGGTCTATGAGTTCCTAGCATATCTTTCCCCCAAATTATTCATCCAGCAAACTTATTTAATAACATTCAAAGCTTAATTAATAACTGTGCACTTGATTTTGTTTAAAATAAAAGTAGTTTGGATAAGAAAAAGAGGCAGTATGACTGAAGCCTGTTGCAAAGATGATTGCTATTTCATATATGTTTTTATCATTCCTAGTAAAGTGTTGTGGTTCATAAGTGAAATAACAGCAAATGTCTCATATTTTCTACAGTAAGAAACAATGTCTTGTTTTTGACAGTAATCTCTCCTGACACCAGTGTATCAATCTTCAGTTGGCAAGTGAATACCTATGGCCAGGGAAAGCCATCCACTTATTTGGGGGTGTTTGACATCAATCGCTGGTATCATGCTCAAATGCCAGACTCACTGAGGTAGGTTTTAATTAAGTGATTTCAATATCCCTAGATAGGGTTAATTTGAAAATTGCTGTTGAGCTTATGCACTTGTTTTCTTTCAGGCCAGAAGAATTCCTTCATGATTGCCCCTATTTTGCACTGTGGTCACTGGATCCTGTAATAAGCATGACTTCTCCAAACCTCATTTTGGATGTTCTGGTACACGAGCGTAGTCTAAGTCGAGGGGTGCCTCCTTCTTATCCACCACCTGAACAGTTTTTTAATCCAAGCACCTATAATTTTGGTAGGTATTTCACTGCTTTTCATTTGAATTGTGACAAGCTCTAGTGGAGGTCAAATGCCACTTAGTGGTTCTCTTTCTTGTTTGTTGTTTTTTGCACAAAAACCAAAACAATAAAAAGCCCCACAAACCTTCTCACCCTGGTTACCTTGTCCTGACAAGGTACTTCCTCCTGTGAAACATATCTGACGAGCTACTGTGGCTTGTGGCTTCTGTAACATAGCCTGGGAAGGGGTGATGGTCATAAAATGAAATGCCTTTGAGCTGAGGCCCAAAGCACAGCACCTGGGTGCCACTACAGACAGAGTAACTGCTTTTCATGGCAAGTTTGTAAGTGATGTGATGAAGGAACGGGGTGCTAGAGGTTTGTTTTTCCAGACTGCACTATTGAAAAAGCATAAACTGGTGACAAGATAACAAGGTCTGTCAAATATTCTTGTTTCTGCAGATGTGACGTGCTTGCTCAACTCGGGAGTTGTTCACATGACTTGCACCGGCTTCCAGAAGGAGGTGACTTTTATTGCTGTCAAGAGATGAACCTTTTCTAACTTTTCCCTTGCAGTGCTTTGAGTGTCAGAGGCCACTTTATGCTCACACTGCCCATCCACATGTATAACTGCAGTCATGTCCTGTCAGTTTCATGCAAATGGTATTGTTTTAGGGAGGCATGTGCAGGCTAGAAAGGAATGCAGCATTGCTGTAGAAGGAAGAAAGAAAGAGTGTGGTGGAAGCTGGGAAAAGTGTTTACTTCTTTGTATGGTGTGGAGTTAGGGTTTTGACCCCTGATGAACTTGAGAAAGGAGGTCAGCATGGAGAAAGGGAAAAGTGATTTAACAGTTTAAGAAGAAATGCATGTTTTTTCTCTCAACCTTGGCCAAGTTACAACTTCTGAGCCACTGCACAGCTTGTGACAAATCCTTTCAAATTAAGTTCCAGCTCACTAACTATTGCCACATGAATCAGCTTCTGCACAAACAAGCACAGAAATGTGATTTAAAGTTGTATGTTAGGTTTAAATTCTACAGAATGTAATTTGTGCCAGGGAAAATACCAAGGCTTGTGTATTGACAGACAGGCCGGAAAATACTTCCTTTAGCATTGCAGGGGTTGGTATTTTCTTCTACAGGGCATTTTTTTCAAATGGATACCATTTATTTGGCTGTTGTTTTTAAGACAGAACCTTTGTCACTGAACATTGTCTTAATCTGTGTGTTTTGATTGATGTTTCAGACCCTGAAGTTTTTGAAGAAATCTGGTCCTTTAATAAGTGAAGCCATTCGTGACAGCTACACTCGGTGTCTTGTAGCTGGCTTGCTGTCTCCAAGACTGGTTGATGTCCAGCCATCCAGTCTGACTCAGGTGAGTGTATGTTGGGGAATCCAGAGGGAAATAGATCCATCTTGTCTGAAGGCTGTAGAGGCTACAAGACATGACCATCTGGATTTTCTGTGACTTGCAAGCTGCTCTGAGAGGAAGGTGTTGACATTATTAAGCAGAAATAATAATATTCTTAGATCCATATTCCAAGTTTGACTGGGAAGAGCCCTTTTGGCAAGACCCAGCCACAAAATGCTTATTTTACAAGCTTGATGTAGGCTCTTACATTCTGATTAGAGGTTCTGATGTCAACTCAGGCTGGGAAGTAACTTGGGAAAGCAAAAAATTTTATGATGACCTTTGCAGGATTGTAACACTATTGTTCAGAGTCTTCTTATGCATTTGAGCAGGGATTGCTTTTGGATGCTAGAAAGAGAAATTTCAGAATTAGGTCAAGAAACTTGGTTTGGAATTTCATTGGCCACCCTAAGCAGTATTTGGCATGTTTCCTTGTCTGCAACCAGATTTCAGAAAAAGATAGAAATATAACACATGCTTTCAAATGACAGAATGTGTAGAAATGTCTATGAATGTAATAATTTTACTTCTAACGCAAATGTATATTTTAATATGTTTTTTAAATATAGTCAAGGGAAAAAAAGGAAAATGTAAAACTGTATGCAGGATCGTTTCACCTGAAAGAAATGTCTGAACACCAGCCGGAATAAGCTACTATATAATTTCCCATGTGTGTGCATGCCTGTGCATTATCCTTCTCAAGGATTGCCATGGCATTAGAATACATTATTTGAATAGGCTGAAATTTCAGCCTATTAAAACTGAAATATTTCACTTCTTTATGGTACTTTAACAAATTGTAACTGAATGTTTTGGCTGTCAGAGCTGCTTCATGTCTTGCTGGACTGGGGAGGTACTTGGCCTCAGCTTCACTGTTGCCATGCAAACACAGTTGTGTTTGCTCTGGCCCCTTCACATATTGCTGATGGCAAAAGGGCGTGCCCAAAGTGCATAATGTGTATTAGCAGAGGATGTTACTGAAAATAGTTAATTGTGACTCAGTAAATGAAGACTGAAACCCGAGGCACAGAACTAGAGATTAGAAGTAGCCTGTGTGAAGTTGAAATGTCAAGAGAAAAACTTTCTTGTGTTCCTCAAACCAGCAAGCAGTGCAGCCTGTGGCTAGAATGAAGAAAGAATCGAGAATATGGAATTAGTTGCATTTGCAACTAATGTCTGAATGAGTATCCAGTTAGAAACAAACACTTGTGTTGAGGCCTAGGTATGAAAAGTGCGTGAGGTTGTGATTTGCTTTTGTCTGTTCTGTTCAGGAGGAGCAGTTAGAAGCAGTGTTGTCAGCTGCTGTGCAGACAGGTTCTTTAGAACTTCTGACGGGATGCATTAAACACTGGACTTCTGAAGGTAATGCTCCCTGCATTGTTTTTATGTTGTGTCTGTTTTGGCTGGGAATTGTGGCTTCACGTCTTTCTGTTTTCTCTTTTTAAAGAGCAGCCAAGTTCTGCTGTAAATTTACGGTTTGTTCTTGAGTGGACGTGGAACAAAGTGATCTGTACAAAGGATGAACTGGACCAAATCTGTGAGTACTGGTACAGTCATTTTTGAACTCTGGAGTGATTCTTTGTAAAGGATCTTCTTCAGTAATCTGTATGTAGGCAGTGTATGCTCCTGGTTCTTTAAGTGGTTCTTCAAGTGGTTCTTCAAATCTCCTGTGGTTGTTTGAGTGTGCTTTGGAAGTCTGCAGTTGCTGTGCTGCTTGATGATTGAATATTTCTCCTTGACAAGGTGTTCCGCTGTTTGACGGCTCCTGCAACTTCATTGACCCACAGACGTTACAGTCCCTTCAGCACTGCCAGCTGCTTCTGAGCAACCTCAGCACAGTCCTGAACTGTTTTCTAACAGAAGCCCGAGAGCTTACTGAGAGAGGTTGGTGCAAGCACTGCTAGGTCTTGGTTCTGATTGCTAAGATTTGCAAGGATGTTTGGGTTGTAACTGTGGAGACAGGAGCTGCTGTTTTGGATGGTTGGGAGAGAGTCAAATTGAGCAGGGAGAAGTTTAAATCTGAGCGGCTGGGACATAGATTTAAGACACTTTGAGTTCAGGGGAGCAGCTTGCTGTGGAGTTGATGAGGCTGGGTAGGGGAGGCTACACTGGTTCAGCAATGAGCTGAGTAAGCACCTGGTTGGCAATTACAGCAACTGAGCGTGGTAGTGCTGAGAAATGTTCCTAAATGTTAGCTAGCAATTGATAGTTATGTGCAAATTGCTGGGAAATATAAAGAAAGCCAAAATGTGTAATGTGTAAAGCAATTTTCTGGAGTTTTTTAGCTGTTGATTTTATAAAAAACTTTGATTTTTAAAAAAGTATTGAGGGTAAAAGAAGACTCTCACTTTGCCGAATTAAAAATGTAGTTTTCTGCTACATGGAAAAGAAACATCTTCTTCCTGAGTATATATAATAGTTTAGGCTTTTTTATTTTCAATTTTAATCTTTAATGATTTTGTTTCTTTGCAGTGATTGAGGGGGTTTTCTTGGGGGAGGGAAATGTTTTTTTCTTTCAAACTCATAAGTGATCCAGAAGGACAGCTACAAAGACAGGTTTCTAATGTGTTTGTTTATCCTTTCTCTTAGTTCAGCAAAGGGAGTTTTGTGAAATGAAAGGAATTACAATACTCAAATCATGTTTTGCCTTTTTTTCAGGTTTTGCAGACTTGACAAATAAGCAGGTGGTAACCAGCCTCATTTCTTTGTATGCACAAGTGGTGATCTGGTTCTGTCGATCCAGTCTCCTTCCCGAGGGTTTAGGTAAGCAGAACTTGTAGTACCAAAACACTTGAGGCTGTTTGACTTCTGTTGTTGTAGTCCTAAGTTTGATTTGAAAAAACCGTGGTCTTCTTTAACTTGCTTTTACTTTATCACCTCTAGATGATCACATGCATTTGTCTAGACCTTTCTACAATTACCCTCTGATTCAGAGCTACTACACAGGTCATCGAGAGAAACTCGAGCGTTTATCAAGGTAAGACTTAGATGAAATCTCTCGAAAGCTGCCACTGTTAGCCTCTGTGAGAGTGGTTATTTTTGCAGTGAAAACCCTTTGTCTGCACTTCCTTGGCATTACATGTAATAGAGGAAGAAAGCAAACCTGGAACCCTTCAAAAGGTCATTGCAACTCTTGGATTTGTGCTTTGGACTCCTTAATTAATGAGTTCATTGTGACCTAAGGACCGTCTTTCCTCTGACTCAGCAATCTGTGACACTGAGAGGCTGGAATGAGTGTTTTACTCTGTCCAAGCCCTTGTTCTCTGTTTTTGCAGAGGAAAATGGGATTCTGACTGCTTGATGATTGATGGAATGGTTTCCCAGTTGGGAGAGCAAGTGGAGAAGTTGTGGCGGAGAGATGAAGGCGGCACTGGGAAATACCCACCTGTTAGTTTACATGTGAGTGTTGTGTTCACTGAAAACTCCAGCAGCAGCAGCAGTGGTCCCCTAAAGGCAATGGTTCTGAAAGACAGGAGCATGAAAAACCTTTTCATCTTTCATTTCAGGCACTGCTGGATCTCTATTTGCTAGAAAGCATTGAAGAAAGTGACAAACATGCAATTGTATCCTTTCCTAAAGGCTTTGGTATTACCCCTTCAGTGTGTGTACATAAATGTTCTTACATATTTGTCACCTGTGTGTTTTTTGCTAAGTCTTTTCTGATACAAGAAAACAGGTTCCCTAAAATATTCAAGATAAAATCCTTGCTTAGTTTTTCTCAAAATGTAATAGAGTTTTTAATTTTTTAAAGCACTCCTTTCTGTAGCAAAACACTGTGTGTTAGAACACTGCCTGAAATGTGCTGCTTCAGAATAAAACGGTTTGTAACTGCCGTTTTCCAGACGCTGATTTCTGCCAAAATCATTCGTTTCCCAGCCCAGCTAATAATGTTTGCTTTTTTGTTTTGTGTTAAAAGTGCAAGCACACAGAATAATAAAGAGAGAGTTCAGAACAGTCATTGGGCAGAAGCCTAATTTTTAAGCTGTTGGAACATGCAGATTTGCCTTTTTTGTTTGTTGACTAAACTGAGAAGGGAGCCTGGAAGACAAGGGGTTAAAAATGGTTGTAGTCCCAAGCTGTCTTACTCAGACAGGACCCGAACATGAGATGTCAGATGGGGAAGATGACACTTGGAGTGAGGGATCCACATGCAGTTCTAAGCACAGTTGCAATCACTCAGTGCTAAGTTGCATTGTAAGGGCACCATAATTTGTGTTTTGTCAAGTCAGGAAATGGGGAAAACAAAACAGCTGTAGAATTTGTTTTCTTTAATAATTAAGCATTGGATGTTCAAGTGTGTTCAGTGTCTAACTGGTAGCTTCACTGATGGAAGCAGAAGCCTGAGTTTATAATAGCAGTATATAAATACCCAGTATCTGCCTTTTTAATTTCCTTACAGAAATCCACAGGTATTTCTTTCTAGAAGTATATTCAGAATGTTGATTTGTGGTTAGGACCTGATTATTGATACAAGAGGTTTTAATATCCTAAAATGGCATGATCAATACATGGGGTGTTCTTCTTTCTACTGTTTTAATATTCTTGTTTCATTGTTTTGCTAAATATAATGTGATAAATTTTTGGTCTTAGCAATTTATTCACCTTAATGAGATACTCTCAGACAATTTACTTGCTGCTGGACATCATGCATTCCTTTCCCAATAAAACAGAAACTTTACTTGTTTCCTTTCCAACTGCCTTTGCCATCCCTTGGGGTCTTGTTAAGCTGATTCGAGGGTTTTGGCTTCTAGATCATGATAATTATGAAGTAAGTATGAAACAGTTGAGTTAGACGCACATTGCACTGCAGAGCTGTAAACAGTAAAATAATTTTTAAAACTTGGTACTTAGGTATTAGGAGCTGTTGAAGCATAAGAAGCTTTTTTGTAATACTGCTCTGACATCTTCAGCAATAAGTTAGATTTGAAATTTTGCTTTTAACTACTTTGACAGGAAATAGATTAAAACAAAGGTGTAATCAACTTTAATAATGCTTCATATTTGAATTTTCAAAGCTGTATATGGTTAGGTTTTCAGCAGACTGGTTGGGCACTGTTTCTGAAAGAGTGTTTTGGGTACTTGGAGCATGGAATCTGTGATGGTAGCAGGAAGATCTGAGACAAAAGACAGCAGAAGTGACTTTTCAACCTGTTCTTCCTAATGCTTTAGGTTGTTTTTTGCCTGTCACCATACCAATAGAATCAATTTGTTTGTCTAGTAACTTCTTATTTAGTAATGTAGTTATAAAAAGGGATGTTCATACAAACAATTTTGTAAACTTAAAAAAATCTGATTTGCTTCTCTTAAAATATTCACTTAGTTCTGTATGGTTGATTTTTTTTTTCCTGCAAGTACTGAAGAATTTTTACTGGTATGTCCTGGATCAAGTATTTTGTTAGTTAGACATCTAAGTTTGTCTAACCCACATCCAGCCTTGCTGCAGACAGTTTTGACTGTGTCTGTTGCCTGGCTGTGTGTATCTGTGGTAATGAAACTGCTCTCAACTTGTCCAGAATGCCTTGGCCCTGCTCTTCCATCCAGCTACAATCAAGACTGTGTCATGGCAGCACATGAGGATAATTCAGTCCCTCATGTGCCAGGGAGAGCACAGGAGAGCCCTCAGGTACATCCAGATGATGAAGCCGTCGATGTCCAGCAGCAGCGAAGTGCGGCTGTTCCTCACCGTGTTGTTGTCCAATAGGTAAGGAAATCTCCCACTCTTGGCATTCAGATCCTGGGAAATGTGGAGAACTGATGGTACAGATGGGGCTCCCCATTTCCTTTGATCTTTGAATGAATACCATCAGTGTGGGGCATATTTTTGGCTCCAGTGTTGCCATTCCTTTGCATGTCCAAAACCTTTCCTGCAGGTGCATGGTGGAGGCTTGGGGTCTGTTGCAGCAACACACCACAAAGTTAAACATAGAAGAGCTGCTAAAGCACATGTATGAAATCTGTCAGGAGATGGGGCTCATGGAGGATTTGCTGAAGCTGCCTTTCACAGACACGGAAAAAGTGAGTTTGGAGAAGAAACAAAAAAATCTTAATTCTCTCATTGACAAAAGCAGAGGCAGAATTGTAACTGATGTTTGAAATGTGTTTTTTCTCATAGGAGTGTTTGGAGAAGTTTTTACAGACCAAATCTGGTGTTCAGAATCGTGAATTCCTTTTGGTCCACCATCTTCAGCGTGCCAACTACATCCCAGCACTCCAGCTGAATCAGTCCATGAAGGCCAGTCTGACGGTAAGGGTAGATGTCCTGCTAAGTGTGGAAGTTTCTCTCAGTGTGATTGACCACTTTTGATAGTCCTCAAGAAAAATCCTGCTATTATGCTATTCTTTGAAAGACTAGGAATAATTTCCTACATGTCAAGTTGTAGCTGTCACCTGAACATAAAGGTTGGCTGAAATAATTTTACTATTGCAAACTGCTGTGTGAAGTTATAAATTAAACGTTGCAGACCATGGTTGACTCTGCAAAAAGTTTGTTTGCAACTGAAGAAAAAATAGGTATCTTTTCTACCATCCCATCTTTTCATTCAGATCCTCAGATCCCTCTGTTATGTATGGTTTAGTCTATGAAAGTTATGTGCACCGCTTTTTTCTGTGGAATGAAGTGTATGTTGTATGTCATGTCTTCTGTCTTGCTTTTACGTGAGAGCAGTCTGGATGCTCAACAGGTAAAATATGTCTAGTGAGGTTCAGTTGTGATTTTGGGCTTTTTATTTTCTCAAATTATAGCACAAGATCTCTGATTGCAGTAGTTTCATGCTACCAATTTTATGACATGAATTCTAACCTATGTTTCTCAAAATATCCAGATTAAACTTTCTGTTATGTGAACTTTTATTAGGGATCCTCTGATGCATGTGTTGTTTTTTGAAAGTGTATTTTTCCAGTAAATCAAACTTAAAAGGTAGTCTTGGAAGTTTTAAGTCCCTTATGTACGTGAAAACTGTGCTCCACACAGGTGTGTGTAGGTAGATTTTCTTAGCTTATTTTCGCAGCATTTTGTCCAACATAATTTGCAGTTGCCCTTTGTATTTAGTAATCTCAGACATCTGTATTTAATGATAACTAGGGGAAAGCCTGCTCTTCCATAAGCCATTTGAAAACTGTAGATATTAAGAAGTATGTAAGAATAAGGCTCTGCAAAGTGTCAGTGCTTTTAACTAGTAGTTTTATATTCTACTTTTATTCTTGGCTTCCTTGCACTTATCCAAAACTACTAGGTGAAATTGGTGTGTATTCCTGGGTGGAACTTGGAGTTTGCTGTGGCTCTGTGCAGTGGATTTGTTCTCCTTTGTCTGTAGAGCAAATTTAGGCCTGAGTTAGAAAGAACAGATATAGCTCTCTGCAATGAACTTCTGGAAAATTGTTAACTTCTTGTTTTACACATTTGTCAGAATGATCGTGATCCTCGCTTGAGAGAGAGAGCAGTTGCCAGAAATTCTCTATTAGACCAATATATCAAGATCCTTCCCACAGTTCAAAGGAAGCTGGCAGTAGAGAGAGCCAAGCCGTACCGTTTGCCTTCATCAGTCTTAAGAGAAGGTAATTTTAGAGAAGAGAAATACATTGTGCAGTTGGCAATCACTTTGATTACACAAAGCTGATACTTTTCCTTCTTACTTTACAGTCCCAAGGCCAAAGCCTTTATCAACAGCAACAAGGCAGGCTAATGCAGGAAATGTACATGTAAGAACAAGTTTCATCAATAAAGTGCTGTCCAGATTTAAAGAAGCATGGCTAGGAAACAAGAAAGCCAATTTCTCAGAATATAATAAGTAAGCAGCTTTTCCACAAAGTTTGCCTTCTTCTATGTGTTTGAGTGAAAAGAGAAAAAGGAGGCGAGAAATCTGTTTGAATTATATTAGTGTCTTGGTGGGAAGGTATATGTGAATACAGCTTTGTTTTGCTTTTTGCACATAAAATATATAACATTTGAGACAGTTCATAAGTGATATTTGGAAAAACGTATTTTTCTGCTATGATAATCTTTGTTATGCAAATACATGTATTTACATTATGGGAAATGTGCTTACAGAGTTTAAGACAGCTGAAATTGAAGCTTTGACTGCCACCAAGCTGTTGGTGTACGGACTCTGACAGACAAAAAAGTGCCTGTCACTTCCATGTGGGCCTAATATATCAGCCCAGCAGTGAGGGTTCACCTGTATTTCCCGTTCACTGAATGTTTGTGTTCTGCATCATCTGAGATGATCACAGCATGCTTTTTTTTCATTTTATTTATTGCTGTTCCTAGTTTAAATTGTGTGTTTTAACAGGTTGCTGGATTTGGTGGTTCATCCTGTTCCTTCCTGCTCTGTGGCACAGGATGAGAGCCAGCAGTCCCCATGCAGGGCTTCTACTTCTTTTGTGGCATCCAGCCCCCTGAGATCAAATACGCATCGCTCCAGCTCCCAAAAGAATCTGCCAAGAGCATCAGAGTTGAATTTACTGGAAACTCCTCTTGTGGTCAAGGTTTGTATTTTAAAAAGTCAGTAGCAAACAACCAAACCAGTAGCAACAAACAAAGCTTGTTTGTTTAAACTGAAACCCCTGGATTCAAATTGTGAGGAATTTTTAGCATCCATGTAGTTATTATATACAGTCCTTTTCAAAGCAGTAAAATGGGAACAGAGGGAAAGTTTAGTTTTCAGCTAAGTGCAGTGGTCACCTTGACCCACAGCTTTGAGAAATACACTTGTTTTTATCACATGGAACAAAATAAGTCGAACCTGGACTTTTCAATCTATATGGAGCTGCTTAAAGATGCAACGTGTGGCTTAACCATGTGGGTATTTAAGTGCTGACTAGCTTTGTGTAGTTTGGTGTGCATTTCTACAACCAAGAACTGCATGCTTCAGACTCTTAATCCAGTCACATGACATCAGTCTCTGTCAGGATTCAGTGATGACTTTCTGCAGCAGTTTTGCTTATCAGTTGTTTGTATTAAACTGTATTTCCAGTCACTGCCATCAAACTGCTACATGCAAGGAAGCAACACCAGACATGGCCCCTTGGTTGTGACCTTTCTGCCTTTGCCTACTTGAATGAAACCATTGCTATCTCCCTAAATTATAACCTTTTTCTTGTTATAAAAGATCACTTATACTATTGAACTAGCTATATCCTTCTCCTTTCTAACTCTCAATACTGTAAAACATTTGGACCCAGGAACACCTGAACACTGCTACATGAAGATATGTAGGTATTTTTACAGCACTGTGCCTTCATCTTGTGTGCAGATTGATTAATTAGTGAAGAAATAAGCTGTGGCTGCTGCTCTGTTGACTGGCACCTAGAATACAGTAATTGAAAATGTGGCCATGTGGAGTAAGGGTTGTGTGCCTTTTAAAAGAGCAGCATAGAAATTGCAAAAATTACTGTGATAGGACAGAATACTGTAGACAACAAGATGCTTTATTCTTCTTTCTTCAGGAAATTTGAAAATGAACCTCTCTGTTGTCATGACTGAAGCTTTAAGCATTGGGGACCCAAAATTGTATTTTACCCTTTTGGAGGCAGAGTGAGTCACTCTGGCTGTGGAGCAGTGCAGAGGGCACTGTAATGGGATGGTCACTGCTGGTTGTGTGCACACCTTGTGCTGGAAATCTGCTCCTGGCCATGGGCGGTGGCAAATGGTCAGTTCTGAACAGAAATACCAGAAGCAGAGCATGTGAATTTCACACAGGGACTGCTCTGATCCCTCAAATACATAAACTCTCAACTGTAAGGCAGTTTCATGTTCAGGGGTGATCAGAAGGGAAAAGGAGCTTTTCAGTCCCTTCAGTTTTATCTTCAGTGTGAAATAAGTCTGTTTGCTACTGAAGAAAACATTAACAGACATTTTTTAACTTTAGGTTATTGAAGACAGTGCAGTGACAGCATAAACTTAAGAAGCAGCACCTAAAATACCACCATATAGTGAACTACATCCATAAAGCAATCTTCAATACAGCTATGATAGTATAAAGCATCAATTTGTATGTGATTTGCCTCAGAATAATAAAGGTGAATGTGATGCAGCTGGGGGGATAGAAACTTTATGACCTTTATATATCTAAGAATAATTTTCATTAGTTTTTACAAGTTCTACTGATAAAACAAAAGAAACCTCTGCACAGAAACAGAATTTAATGTATTCACACTCCTGAAAATCATGGAGGCTACCTTTCAAATATTCTGTGACTCTAGTCTTCCATTGCCCACAAATACAAACCCAGAAATCAGACAGCAGGACAAGACACTTTCATAATTCTTATGCTAAAAGCAAAAAGCAGACTCATCAGCCACAGTATCAAGCGGTGTGAAACTGTCAAACACAGTATCAAGGCCAGTGCACCCAGAACCTGGACCACATCAGGTCAGATTCCAAAAACAATCAACAGAACAAGCCTCCTTCTTTACAGAAGCAAAAGCACAATACAGTTCATGACTACTTACCTAACTACAGAAACTACACATACATCTACACCAAGAACAATTATTAAATAAAGATTAATTGAAGACGTTAATAAAGATATATACCAAATACACACGAGGAATAACTAGTAGCTTCATCTGCTAAGGCACTTGTGTTCCCAGGCTGCCTGCTTTACGTAGTTGCAGAATGGGGTGAAGCAAGGCAGCTATGGTTACTTGTGAAGCAGATACTATAGTGGGTTCATGAAGTAGGAATTTGAACTTAGATGAATGAGATTAAACTTCCAGAATTAGTATCCAAGAAGTTACCAATTTAATATGTCTGTGAATTAACACTCAATACCCACCCCTGTAGGGATCTGCGCGCTGTAGCAAATACTATTATAGCTTTTAACTCAAATTTTCTTCTATTTCTGCTGCAAACAATAGCATAGTGAAACTGTTTTATGATTAGGCTTTTGCAGCCAAATGGGTTTTATTAGAGTTAGACCCAGGAAAGGTGTTAGTTCATACAGTGATGTTTTGACTTCAGACTTCAGGCTTGCTAATAACAGAGAACTCGACACCACGCTTGTTGAGGCGATCAATCAGTTTTGTTTTGGAGAAGGCAGCTCCTGGAGAATATACACCACCTCTGTTAGTGAAAATCAAAAAGGACAAGCATTAGTGGCACAGTAATTGAGGGACACCTTTTTGTGAACCTAGAGAAGTGTTTCCCTAAGAAAGAAAAAGCCACTTTGTCCCAGAAGAGAGGGGGGGAAGAATTTGGCAGGGGGGTTTATAATCGTAAGTTCTTTTATGCATCCAACAAGCTCTACAGAAACAACTCAATTAACTGAACATAAAGACATTGATGCAAAGGCCTGACTAAAAGCCTATGACTACATCCTTTCAAACTGATTGGCTGGTGAAGAGCAAGTGGTTTTATATCAGCTTGTGGTGAAGCAAGTCCCTTGCACAGCCAGTTGTGTGAAGTAACACAAAGCCATAGGGCTGATTAAGTGTATTTTCAAACAGAAACATTTGCACACAGTAGCTTTAAGGGAGAGCAAGCTGCTCAGCATGGAAAGGCACTTACTTTTTAGGCAAAGAAGCTGCATCTTCCAGAAGAGATATAGCTGCTTGAACCATTGCAATTGGTGTAGCAATATATCCAGGCTCTGACAAAAAAATATCCAAAACAAAACCCCCCCAGTGAAATACAGTGTGTTGAAATGTAGAATGTAATCTTGCTCTTCCCTACAGAATTCTGAAGAACAATGTCTTTGGCAATGAAACAGCCCTTTCTATTTAAGAACAGCTTTTTTTACCTAGTAATCAGACCAAGTACCTGGTGAAATCCTTAAGATCTAATCCAGACAAATACTGCTTCACAAAATGGCCTCTAACCACACAAGTGAGTGACCACATCATGGTGACAGAGGGCTCTCTGACGCAACAAGAGCTTTCCCCATCTTGTGTTTAAATTCAGAATTTTACCATGAAACACTTGCATTTTGCCCCATCTCTATTTAAAGAAGCTATGCTACAGCAGCTCCTTTCTGAAACATTCTTGCTCTTTCCAAACTTCAGGTGTCATCTTCGTTCAGGGAATGACCTGAACAAATGTACATGATAGTTAAAGGCATTAACAATGGAAGCCCAGGCTGTAACAACTAAAAACTATCCTTAAAGACCTCTTCCTTCAATATGTCTGCTCTGCAAAAACAAAAATTACACCAGGGAAAGTCAGAGGAAAGAGAATGACAAGAACACAAGTGAACTGGCTATTTCAAAAACCAGGTCACAATGAATTCTAATATCCAAGTTAATGTACTGTAAAGGCTGTTAGCTTTGTTCATGTTGCAAGTGCTTCTCAAGGGTGAAAGGGACAGCAGTGCAATCATAAACGTATTTTAGAGTAGGGAATGCTAGGCAAAAACAGTCAGCTGCTACTAACACATACCTGGCCCTTTCACTTCAGTGCAGATCTTCACATTCGGTTTGCCAGTTTGGGGATCTTGTCCCTCACTGTAACCCTCACCAAAAAACGTCATTGTAAAAGAGGTTCCATCCATCTGTAATGGACAAGACAAGCATGGGTACCAAAAGAGAAATTGATTGCTCAGTTGATCCAGGAAAGCACAAGTAGTAAATATAAGTATCCAAATTCTATATACAAAATCCTGCCAAATACTATAATCCATTTAAACATGAGAAGAGTTATTTTGAATTACTGCTTAAAAGGTATAATCTAAATTTTTAATTGCACCCACTTTGTTGGCACTGTCCTTGTACTAAAGTCTGTTTATTCTCTCAGTACTTTCAGTCTCCCTTGGTCATCACCTTTGATAGAGTGCTCTGAGACATCCATGGGAATATATCAGGCCCAGCAACATTATTCATTTATTCCTCACAGGAGTTACACATACTTTGATGTCTAAGAGCAGAAGGCATGATTATTTAAATACCCAATAACTATCTGAACAGGCACACACAGCGTGCATTTGGGCCTAGGAGGGAAGCCGTATGAGCAATGGCTGAGGTCACTGGGTCTGTTCAGCCTGGAGGAGCCTGAGGGGAGCCCTCACTGCAGTTACACCTTTCTTGGGAGGGGAAGAGGAGGGGCAGGCACTGATCTCTGCTCTGTGCTGACCAGTGACAGGACCCGAGGGAATGGCCTGAAGCTGTGTCAGGGGAGGTTTAGGGTGGATATGAGGAAAAGGTTCTTCACCCAGAGGTTGATTAGACACTGGAACAGGCTCCTCAGGGAAGTGGTCACAGCACCAGCCTGACAGAGTTCAAGAAGCTCTTGGATAATACTCTCAGACACATGGTGTGACTCTTGGGGTGTCCTGTGCAGGACCAGGAGTTCGGACTTTGATGATCCTTGTGGGTCTCTTCTAACTCAGAATATTCTGTGATTAATTTAGAAATTATTTCTTTGAGGCTAAGGAGTTGAATCTAAACTACTATTCCATCATTACCACAATCAATGTATTCTATAACTGTGGTAGAAAACAGTCAGTTACCTGCTTCTGGGTTGGTCCTTCCTTTGTGAAGTATCCAGCAGAGAAAAATTTCGGGTACTGTATGAATAGAGGAGAAAAAAAAAAGAACAAAAAGACAAAGACCAACAGTAAACCAGAGGGGAAAAATATATCTCCAAACACTAAATTATTTTGTGTTTTGAAAACTTACTTTTGTCAGAAGTTTTCTTCCAAAGTTAAACTTCACCAGAAGAAGAAATAACATGCCCACAAACATCAGCTTAATAACAGAGCCAAGACCACCTAGAGTCACATAAGCACCATACTGGACCTGAAGCAAGAATGTATTTTCAGTGATAGGATTTACATTAATTTTTTCCATCAGTTGATTTTTACAAATCAATCTACCCCCTAAGTAAGATGCAGTTGTTTCATACAATATATATCAGTTTAAATAGGGCATTAAACAATTATCTTAGGATAAGGAACTGTTTGAAGAATGCTTCACTTTATCATTCATTCTGGGAAGACAATGTAACTATAGAGTGAAGAGGGAGCAGACATGGTAAACAGAAAACTTTACAGAAAGATGTGCTTTAGTATCCAATTTCAGCCTTCTTTCCTTTTAGATCTTCCTTTTCTCCTCTTTGTGCTTTTCTTAAAGAGAAACTGAAATAGCAATGGCCTTTCTCATTTGTAGGTTCCAAGTGTATTTTTAAAGCACCATCTCACCCTCATCGCTTAACTGATGCCTGTGATTCTGCACAGCAGTTATACAGATTGTTGGTGCTCATCTCCTATCAGAAAACCATGGAAAACAAAAATTAACTATCTTTTCCACCACCATTACCTCACATTGCCTTTACTCTGCACACTGGAGACCCAAGCATCAAAAAAATCTTAAAATATAAATCAGCAGCATATTGAATTCTTTATCAGAATATTTACTACACTGTGCTGAGCTGGCTATAGCTACCATAGACTACAATTATGAAGCTTTTAGATGCTCTGCTGATACAACAAAAAAAGGCTCTGCACAGAAACAGAATTTAATATATTTATCATGAAGGCTATCCTTCAAATATTTCTGTGACTCAAGGTTTCTATTCCCTACATATACCCAGAAATCAGACAGCAGGGGAACCTGACAAGACACTTTCATAACTATCATGCTACCAGCCAAAGAAGGCAGGCTCATCAGCCACAGACTCAAGTAGCATGAAACAGCCAGTGCACCCAGAAGACACAGTGTGTGTATATATATACACACACGTCTATATACATTTATGTATACATATATATGTATATATATACACATACATTTAAAAATAACAGTATACATATGTAAGAACACATACATATATAAAAATAACAGTAACTTACAGGTGTTTGCTGCAACTCGCTGTGCAAATAACGCTGAGTCCTTTTCACAACAGAACCATCAGATCCCATGAATGTAATGCAGTACTCCTTGAATTCTGGACTATAAAACAAAAATCCTCTGCAAAAAAAAAAATTAAGTCAGAAAAAAGTTCCAATCTTCACACAAACTGAAAGAAACTGACCATAATGGCCCTACCATTACCAGTTTTCTCTCAAGAATTTTTGTGACATTATCTCTTTTCACTGAAAGCAGGCAATTCCAAATACATCTCTGGCTCATTCAAAATTCACTACATATAGATCACTATATCTAATTCACTATGTGCACTATATCAAGGATGAATTTGATAATCCATATACTAGTCTTTTCATTTTTCCCCTCCATTCTACTAATCACTTCTGAAATCAGAAGTTTCCCTTATCAGTAAAAATCCTTTAGAATGTGTTAACTTTGAGATCCAGTAAATGCTGGGACATGTTCTCTTTTCAGTAGCGTATGAACAAATCAGTAAAACTGAACTTCCCTTCAATTCTACTAGATGAGCATCTACATGTTCATATAAAGTCCTAAATGCATCTTTTTAGTATTTAATACTGTAGCAATCTGTATCATAAATACTGGAACTGTTAGGAGACTGCATATTCCACATCTTATGCTTATACCTTTTTTTAAGCTTTGCACCAATTACTGGAACAGGGGCATATCCTATCTGTTTTCGAAGCTTCTTCAGGTTATCTTCATCTGCAAGGCCATAGACAGCTGACTTCCAGGTCCCATCGTGTACACCAAGACCCTTGTGACATACCATGAAACAGTAATTAGTTCAGTATTTAAAGATTTCATGGATTATTTTAAAAATGATACTAGAATAACTACATGTATTACAATTATTACATATAAATGTTATGATGATGGTATATTGAAATGATATGGGTTGATCTTGGCTGGATGCCAGGTGCTCACCAAGGCACTCTGTAACCCTGCTCCTAACTAAGACAGGGAGAGGAGAAAATAAGATGGAAAAATCCCTTGTGTGTCAAGATTAAGGCAATTTAATAAACCAAAAGCTGCACATGGAAGCAAAGGTGTAGTAGTAACAAATGCCTCCCTATCCCCCTACCCCCACCCTTCTCATCCTTTCCCTTAGCCTTTATTGCTGAGCAGAACTCACAGAGGACAGAATATCCCTTTGGCCAGTCTGGGACAGCTGTCTGGGCTATGTGCCCTCCCAGCAGCTTGCCAACCCCAGCCTAGGAGGTGAGGGAGGGAATGCTGCAGAGACAGCCTTAGTGCTGTGCCAGCCCTGCTCAGCAGTAGCCAGGACACTGCTGTGTTACTGACACCTCTGTAGCTGCCACACAAAGCACAGCACTGTGAGGGAATCAACTCCAGATCAGCCAGACCCGACGCAATCCCCACCTCTCCTTCCACATCATCTGCAACATACTCCGGACCCACCCACAGAATTTAATACGTATCTGTGGCTCTTCTAATCATCTCAGTGTAATTAATTCTCATTACTGAAATTCTTCTTACTGACACTTTGAACTTTTGCTATATATTTAAATATATGTCTTTATACCCAAGATACAGATTTATATGCTCCCATTAACTACTATCCCCTGTTCCTTAACAGACAGATACTACTCTCCCATTCCATGGCCTTCTTCCACTCCTCCAGATATTTTAAAGAACAAAAATGGTTTGTAAGGCAAGATGGGTGCTCATGCCAAGAGCAGTAGTGTTTGGTTGTTGGGCATCAAGACTGGCTTGGATCACTGTTGCATTGTTTTAACCAAAACATTAGAATTATTACACATATTACACATTATTACAATTGCTACCTACAGGTATTATCATTACATGCATTAAAGTACATTGAAACAACTCTCCCCCCACCAACAAACAAACAGCCTAACACTAGGATTACTGGCAATACATCGTGGACCTGCTACAGTTTCACTTGTGTAAGAATCCTTCCTACATGTCTGCAAAAGCAAAATAATTCTTGGAATAGCTTACCGGAGCAAAGTGTGGGTAGACAGCTCTGCAAACAGACCTTTACAAAAGGTGTTTGCTTAGGATACTTTCAGTAGTTCCTAAAGAATAAATCATCATCAAAGACCTTCCAGCTTGCTCCTTGGTCTGACTTAATGTAGCAACAGTTATTCTGACTGGCTACTGTGATGTTATCACAAATACTCCTGAGTTTCAGGAATGTAGAAACCAACTAACCTCAGGCCCAGATTTCACCGACAGGAAACTCTCAACAGCAGTTAAGGTACCTGTAAGGGAGGGGAAAACATTTCTTGGCACATGCAGTCATTAGTCTGCAAAGCCAGAGAACGCTTGGGTATACTCAAAACAGCAGGTCACTGACATTATCAGCAGAAAAAGAAGAGTTACATCTTTGTCTCAAAGCAAAATAATGTAACATTAAGACACACAGCTATTTGAGTTAGCAAGTATTAAATTTCTTGTGTAAATTACTTCAGTACAGGTCACTAGTATTACCTCTATTCATTAATTTTTTCATTTCTCTTACCTAGTTAATGAGATAATGTAAAAAAAAATTCATTGAAAAAAAGAGAGACACATTAAGTTTTCCTCCAAATTTCAAAATAAAAGATGATACAGGCTGTGAAAGCAAACATGAACTTAAAAATTTTGGTACACTCAAACTACAAAAAACCCACCACCAAAACAAAACAACCCACAACCCCCCCAAAAACCCAAAACACAGAAAATATCCCAAATGATATAATTTTAACATAGCTTAAAATAGTATTTTGCAAAGAATGCTTAGTTTGATGAACAGCAGAACAACAAAATGTCTCCAAATTCTGATTTGTTTTGCTTTGCTTAGTTCCTTCTGAGATTGGAAAACTATTTGTATGGATAAATTTCAATATAGCAAGCAACTGGATATACAGGGGTAATGCCATAAAGTCAAAATACGAAGAGATAAAAGACATCTTTATTCAAAACAGGTATCAAGCATCAAATTACAGCCTCATGAACATCCAGATACTCATTTCCATGCCTTGTTTTTCCTCCAGTCAGATCTGAACTGAGGTATCTTCAACTGAATGCTGACTCCAATGTAAACCAATCCCATTTAGCAGCCTTTTAAACAGTCCATAAAAGCAAAACATTTGGATACTCTTATGGGCCCTCCCAACTTAAAGTCAGACCTGATGAACAAAGTATCCTCATTTGGGATCAGGATCAAGTACTATTTACATAGAATTAAATCCTCTCATATATTTTCTTAAATATACTTCTCTTTCAGTTACCCTCCAGCTGCTATTAAAGTAAAAGGCACTGTATGGCACTGTCCTGCTACTTACACTCACACAACAGCCTCTCGGAGCTTGCAGTTGAAAAAGGAACTTGGGAAACCTGATTACTCCCCTGTCTGTGGACCCCTTCCCACTGTCTCTTCCCTACAAGATTCTCACAGCACAAGAGGCTGCCTAGGGACATCCACAAGCTGGCTGAGCAGCCTTCACTCACAGATGAGCATTCTGTCCTCTCAGATTCACAGAATATTCCGAGCTGAAGGGGACCCACAAGCATCACTGAGTCCAACACTTCAGCGAGTGGCCCACACAGGGATGGAACCCACAACCTGGGTGTTATTAGCACCGTGCTCTGAGCAACTGAGCTGATCACAGGACCCTCTCGGTGAGCAACACGACCATGAATCCCTCCCCTACCCAATGACCTATCCAATGGGAATATGACTTCAAATTTCTCTCTACCACATTTGGTTGAAACTGGCCACCTGGTAGGCAAAAAGAGACACTGAAAGAGTTTCCATGGGACCACTGCTGCTTTAGGAAACCGGATGAGAGCATAATCTGCATTCCTTTTTCACCACAAAAATACACTTATTCTAGTCACCTTTCAACTTGTCTCTGGTGTACAGTACTCCCATGTCTGCCGGTATGGAGTCAAAGCCACAGCTTCCAACGACATATACTCCCTTTTCTGCAGCTTTTTCATTGTATTTCAGGAACATTCCTTCCAGAAACTGAAACACAGCCAGAACAAATATTTTAAGCTGAAATTCATTCTTGGCCATACCCAATATGTCAAAATCATAGGACCCTCCATGCTTCAAACCATTTACAAGTATATTTGACAAATATATATGATTCCTGGTCTGTAGTATGAAAGTTTCACAGCAGTGAAAAGTACAAAATTCCTAAGAAGAATCACAACAGAGGCTTAAGTAGAATTCAGCAGTTTGGGACTTCCACAGAGAACCAAAGAGGCTCTCGTCTTAAAAGCAAGAAAACTATACAACTAAATACAGTGTACTTTAAAATAATTACTGCATTTTAAAATTGCAGATCAGGAGGCAGAATTTGTCATAATGTTCAGAAACATCAACAGAAGCATGAAACATACTACACAAACACGCCTTTTGCAGAGCCTTGATATAAGGTAGCAGTTTTTTACTATCACATACCTGGGGTTCTCCACTAATGTCAATGCAGCTTGCACCATTTTCAACACAAGCTTTTACCACAGGCTCTCCAAAGAATCTATACTATAGAAGGAAAGAACACGAGATGTAACAAAAAAACCCCCCACACCACAACTCACCCAGTGTGCTTTTCCTAAAGTACATCTCTGCAATAAAAGTGAACCTGGTGGTTATCGATTTTTCTAAGTGGGGCTAAAATGCAACAGCACTTCTATTTCTTGGGAGTGTGGGGAGAAGAAAACATAAACTTCACTGCTGATAATGGAGCTTGCTGCAGACTACTGGACCTGATTTCTCTCATAAAATCAGATCACCAAGACCAACTGAATACTGACACTAATTTCACTTGACACTTTCCACACTCTTATTATCAGCATATTCTCTACTTAAACACTCTGAATTTCAAAGACATGGTCATGACCCAACTTCCACCTCGCACACTTTGCTGCTGTCTGAATGCATTGGAAATAAATACTGCCACTGTAAGTTTCAATAGGACCAAGTGCTCCTGGCAGCAAGCCTGTGGGCCTCTTTTCCAGCTCCATGTTTAATCCTATCACCACTGACATTTTAGTCCAAATTTTACCATCAGTATCTTCGGCTGCCTCTGAAAGACTGAAAACCAACCGTGCTGTATTTCAGGCGGTGACCTGACCGCGAACCGCACCTGTCTGCCACCTGCGACGGCGGTGGGAAACCCTTCGGCCACTGCAGTATCCAGCTGTACTTGGAACTCCGGGGTCGAGTTCCAAGCGCTGCGCTGTTCCTGCGCGGCCGCGGGAGCTCTCCGTGCCCCGGCCAGGCGCAGGCAGCCCGGCCGCGGCCCCGGGGGAGAGGAGGAGGCCGCCCCGCCCGCATCCCGCACTCACCGGGCCCACGCAGTTGAGCACTACCCGGGTCTGCCTCGCCATGGTGGCCAGCGAGCCCGCGTCGCCCACATCGCAGAGCAGCACGCCGACCTCCTCCCCGGGCGCCGCCTTCCCTGCGCACCGGAGACCGCCGTCACCGACACGAGTCCCCTCCTGCCCGGCGCAGCGCCGGAGCTCGCCCCACTTCGCTCCTCATCCCCTCCCGCACACCCGACCCGCTGCGCCTCCCGGGCAGCTGCGCTGCGGCCCCCGCCCCGGCCGCGGCCCGTACCCAGCCGCTCGGCCGCCCGCTCCAGCACCGCCCGCAGCTTCTCGCGGCTCCGCCCGGCCACGGCCCAGCGCAGGCGGCCGCCGCACAGCTGCCCCTCGCCGGCGGCCGCCCGCGCCACCTCCTCCACCACGAACTGGCCGGTGAAGCCCGAGGCGCCGAACACCACGATGTCGTAGAGCCGCCCGGCCGTCTTGGTGCCGCTGCTGGCCGCCATGGGGACAGCTGCCTTCGTACTGGCGGCGGCGGGCAACGCGGGCACCTCAGCGCCGCTGCGCTCCGCCCCGGCCCGCCCCGCCCTGCGCCCGGCCCGGCCCGAGCGCGGTGGGCGCGGCCTTGGCTCGGCTGCGGCGGCCCGGGCCGAGCTGCGGCCTCTCGGGGTGTTAAAGGGCTGCCATGGAGCCGGGCTGTGCCAGGGCACGGCCCAGAGCGCCTGGAGCCCGGCGGCGTGAGCGATGTGTATAGCCAGAGGTCACCACAGAGTCATAGAATGGTTCGGGTTGGAACTTAAAGACCATCTGATTTCAACCCCGCCGCCACAGGCAAGGACACTTTTTACTGGACCAGGTTCCTCAAAGCCTCATCCAACCTGGCCTTGAATGCCTTCAGGGATGTGGCATCCACAACCCCTCTGAGCAACCTGTTCCAGAGCCTCACCTCTCTTAGGGTTTTCCCCTAATATCTAAGTTAAACCTACTCTCTTTACATTTGCACCCATTCCCTCTTTCCCCATCACTACATGCTCTTGTCAATAGTCTGTCCCAGGCTGCAATTAGGTCATGCTGAAGTCTTCACTTTTCCAGGCTGAACAATCCCAATCCTCTCAGCCTTTCCACGTAGGAGAGGTGCTCCATCCCTCTGATCTGCTTGTTGGCCCTCCTCTGGGTCACCATTGTTTGGTCCCAGAGCAGACATCTTCTCTCATGATAGCACAGCTCTTTGTTATGAGCTACTGCTGTAGCCACTTCAGCACAGGTAATACAGCTGGTCAGAAAACTGTTACTAATAAAAAAGAGAAATTTAATGACCTAGAAGTGAAACGAAACACTGTTCCCCCACAACTGCAGCAAATATTTATGTTTTGCTCAACAGCAGAAACAGAGCAACACAAAATGTGAAGCTCCTTTTGCTGCAGGGTGCATTTGCTTGTTGCAGACACACTTCAGTATGGAGCATCCATGACTGCTTGGAGTGGTGAGAACACGTTTTCTGTGTTTTTCATGGCCAGGCTGCTCACCTGAATTCCAGAGGCTTGCAGTGAGTCACATGAAGGGAAGCAGCCTTGTGAATCCTGCTCACTGGCCCATTTTCCCAGGGAGCACCTGCCATATCAGAATTGCTCCCAACAGAAGCCTGTCTAACCTGTTTGAAAACCTCCAGTGACAGATGCTTTCATAGCGTTCCTCAGGTAGTCTCCTCCAGTGTTTTTTATAAATGTGGCTGGAGACAAGAAGTTAGATCTTCAGACCTTGTAGTTTTAGCCCCATACCATTTCTCCTGTTTCTTGAGGACATAGGCAAAAGATTAGTCCCCGAGGAGTATATGCAAAGGTGCTGCAGAGCTGGAAGCTTCCATGCATCTCCTTAGTCTTTATAAAAAAATTCCTTTGATTTTTTCCTTACAGGCCACTTTGACCATATGTTTCTCCTGTTCTCTTCTGAACTATCTTCAGCTGCTTTACATTTTTTTGGTGACATAATGTCCACTACTAGACCCCACATTCACCCTGTCAGTGCTAAATCGATTAAGAAGGTTATGTGATATGCTGGAATTTGCATCAGTTTCTACATGACTCAAACACTTGCCTTCTTTTTTTCTTTTGCAAGTGTGACATTGTTGCTGCACCTGCAGGTCATGATCTGTTCCACCTCAGAGGCTTTTTCAAATTACTGCTGCCTAGCCAGTCTTTTCCCATCTCAGATTTGCACTGAAGAATAATGACCTGAATATATGCTAAACGTCTCATCCCCAAGGCAGCAGATCTTCTCCTCCAAGCATCAGTATCAACTCCTTGAGTAGTGCTGAAGCAGTTGTTTGTAGGCCTACACCATCAGCTGTGTCAGTGAAACAACTCAGTCTAACAAAAAACAAAGAGTGGGGGAGGGAAGGACAAAGACTTTTTTGTGCTCCTTTTTAATTCAGATAATTTTGTTGATCTGATTTACAGAGCAACCCTGCAAAACCAGTTTCTTGTGTATGAGGTCACTGAACATCTCTTAGTCAAGCTGTCTCTACTACCTTCTTCCTACACACCAGGATAATTTCCACCTGTGCTCACAATACTGTGGAACTCCTCTGAGCTACTTTGCTCTTACACTCAATTTTTTCTTCTGCCACCAATTGTCAAAGCAAAGTCTTCTTTGAGGCCACTAGTTTTGGTTCTCTTTTCTCTCTTGCAAAAGTTTCGGAAAAACATTGCAACAATAAACATTAGATATTTTCCCCCTAATTTGAAGTTTAAAAAATATTTTTTTCCCAGACTCTTAAAATTATTCAGTGACAGGAGGCTGTAATAAGTCTGCAGATTTGCAGAGGGATCCTGACGTAGCTTGCAGGGCTGGCTGGGATCCTCAGTCTGATTTCTTCACCCCTTTGCTTCAAATGTTTCTCTCTCTTGCCCACTCTCCCTCTCCACATCATCTCCCAGAAAACAAGGCAATTTTAAACCTATGATTCTGACTCAACCATTTGTTAAGAACTGGGACTGCACAAGGCTCCTTGGACCATATGTATTTAATGAGACCTTCATTGTGTAATTAGGCAGAGGCTTGGCAAGCACAAGCCTGCATGCCATGCTGAGTGCCCTGTCTCCTCTTGATGAGTGAAACATGACACCAAATCGGGCAGACCTACCTTGTTTATCAATCCACAACTCTCAAGATTTCACCTGCTCTTTCAATGTCAGCTGTGTTTCTTTAAAACACACTGCTGGTGCAAGATAACTCATGTAAGTTGCAACTTACTCAAGAAAGAAATCAGGATTTAAGAATTGCAGAAGAACAAGAAACAAGCAGAGGGCTACCAAAACACGTGGCAAACCTAGGGGGTTTTTTTCTCTCTGTTTGAATAAAATATCACTATGGTAGCTCCAAGTCATTTTTTCTTGGGAGAGCTCTGTTTGGCAACTTGAGGAATTCTGTATGCAGTTTCACTCCAGCTATCTGAATAAAAAGAGAACAAAATTCGAAGTCTCTAGGCCTGTTTCCATTCCTTCCTTTGAACTAACAAGTAGGCGGGTAGGTTTCAAAATAGCAAACATCAAGGTGATGTCAAGGCTCTGATTTTAAATGGAAGTCTTACAGCAGGCTTGACTAAAAGCAGATGTTAACCTGTCTCCATAGCTGGTATCACCAATGCAGGATTGCAAAAAAATATTCTGTGGGAAAGCAGTGGGATGATTTACAGTTTTTCCTTGTCCAATAAGAGGACAAGAAATGCCAGATCTGCTGCCAAGAGCAGTTCTGCAAAGGAGGTTCCAACCTGAATCAGCTTCAGAAATTCATCAAATAAAAAGATACTGCTGTTTCTTTTAAATTTTTGTTTCTCAGATTTGGAGGTATGGAATTTTCCCACGTATGTCCACATACAGATATTTCAGGATTTCAGGACTTTAAAGCCTCCTTTAGCTGGATGGATTCAGTCTAAAACAACTTTAACTACTATAGGTCCCTGCTGGTTTCTTTGGGATAGAGAAGCATGCAAGTGAAACACACAACACTTCCATGTGTGCTTTACTGTATCTTTTCAAATTCCTGAAATTAAGCGGACTTGCCTCCCTTTGCTAGCTTCTCCTGTTCCATCTGGAGCATCTGACAGGATCTGAGGAATCTGTGCAGGCATTTATAAAAACACCCATATGCCCCTTCATTTCATGCAGCAGTTGTTTATTAGAACAACTTTATATCAATATTTATATATTTCGTGGATACCAATAGTTGTGGAATAGTTTTTTATACTCATTTATAACTTTAGGACACTTTTTGTTTACTGAAGTGGAAATGCAGATTTTCTATTACTACTATTTTTAATTAAAATTATACCAAGGTAGCAGAAGAGTACAGTATTGTGTCATTTACACAATGCTGTATGAAGGCAATTTTTAAATTGTCATGTACCTCCAAGGATGAAATAAGATAGTTGACTTGCATAATTGCAAAAGTTACGATGGAGCATAAGTAAAATAGACCATAAGAGTAGGCAGAGGTGTTGGGAAATAAGGTTGATTAACAATGCATGGATAAATCACTGCAGAGTATGAAGAGTTATGTGGGTGAGTATAAAAGGGATTTAGAAAAAGAAAAAGCAAAAAGGCATCTCTGTACCTGTGACAGTTGCTACAGTTACTCACGACTTCAGATCGTGAGAACACGTGTTTCTGGAACAAAGCCCACAGTTTTTGGTGCCATCTTATCTTTGATTTGTGCAGATTATTACTTTATAATCAAGAGGCAATTGGCTCCAAAATGCCAACCCATACAGAACTTAAAAATTTGTAATAAACTGAACTATCTAGGCTGGGACAAAAAAGAGGAGCTCAAACTAAAAAACTGCTGACAAGCCAAGAAGTTTGCCACATGTGGCAGTTCAGTAGTGCTTTATTTATTTCACATTAATTTTATTTTAAAATTAAAATGTCATCTAACTTAAAAAATAAAAAAAATCCCAACCTTGAATCATAAAATCATTTAGGTTGGAGGAGAACTTTAAGTTCACTGAGTCCAAATCTAAGTCTAACATTGCCAAGTCCATCACTAAGCCATGTGCCTAAGCACCACATCTACATGTTTTTTACATATCTCCCGGGATGGTGACTCCCCCACTTCCCCCTGTAGCCTGTTCCAATGCTTGACCACTATTTCCATGAATAAATTTTTCCTAATATCCAGTGTAAACCTCTCATCCTGCAACTTGAAGCCATTTCCTTTCATCCGGTCACTTGTTCCCTGGGAGAAGGGAGAAGCCAATCCCCACCTGGCTACACCCTCCTCTCAGGGAGCTGTAGAGAGTGACAAGAGCCTGGGCCTTCTTTTCTCCAGGCGAGACCATTTATATATATGTTCAACCAAATATATACTTAGATAAGTAATAATAATGTACTAACAAAGTTATTGCCATCTATTTTGTTTATTTCTAAATTGGAGATTATAAAACAACAGATGGCAGCCTATAATACTTGCAGATCCTATCCTTTCATTTTTTAATAAGCTCTGTGCACATTTCCATTTATCCACAGCTCTAAACAATCTCTTGAGGAAAGGAAATGAAGACACCATTGACACACAGAAATTCAGCAGAGGTCAAAGCTTTTGATTTTCACCGGAGTTCAGGCTCTTCCTTCTGTATTTACTGCAGTTACCACTTCTCACACTGAACTTGAAACATAGACATGAAAAGACCAATAAATACATCGTTTTGGCACTTCAGGGATACCAAACAAGACAATGTAGAGGAAGAGCACATTTTCTCTGGTGACACTAAGTAATAACCAATGCTGCGTTAGAATGCTCTACAATAAAAGTGGCCACACAGTAAATTAAGACTTAAGGAGTTCAATGTCTGAGTTCTCTTGCTGAGGACTCTGCAGTACCTCTCAGCTCAGTATTCATTTTGATGACAACAATTAAAGATTTAAAACTTTCTCCCGTAGCTGCAAAAAATAACTTAAAGTCTGGTAAGAAATTGAAAGTGAAAATATTCTGAAAATGCAAGCTAATCTATACTAGAGAAATTAAAACTTGGAATGCAGCTATGCTAAAAGAAACAAGGATAAATGTTTTGCCCAGAGGATGATAAATGTGGGAGACATTAGCAATGTAGAGCATCAGATTGCACAGAAAGAAATAAAAACCTGTCTCCATTTGAAACTGTCATTTAAAACACTGTATTTCAGTTCAGCCACTTTGTTACAAATTGAAGACAGTTGCATGAAAATCACCCAGGAAATAATGAATGGAGACATCTTCCAGAAAAAAAAAATCCCAAGTTCAAGGTATATATTATTAAGCTAGAAATAGCTAGAGAGGCATGATAACGCTTTGGAAATGTCTGAGGATGTAACTTTCAGGGGTGGAAGGTGAAGGACTTAGAGTGCAAGAAGAGGAGCCACCTGAGCAAACGTGGCTGGCAGAGTGACCAGCACAACCCATCCCTCACAGCAAGGCAGGTGTCCATAGGAGAACTAGTCCTGTGATTTCACAGGTGCCAATGGACAAGGACATCTGAAACTCACTGTAATTTTTGACAAAGCACCAGAATGTTAACTGCAAGGAAGCCTTATGGTGCAACAAGAGGAAGTGGATGGCTGGATATATCCCCTGTTCTTTTTTGTCTGCAGTCTTCAGTGTTAGACTGAATTGTAAAATTCTCTAACCACCTTTCCCTCAAGTATGTTATGAATATAAAACCAGAGTCTAATAGTCCTTGAAATACTCCTTGCATTTTACTTAAGCAAGGTCATTATAAAGGGAAAATATCTGTTTGCTCTAATTAGCTGAAACTGCTCTCAGGCAAAAGCCTTCAGTTCCTTGATGTTATTCTCTGTACTCTACTGTCTTTAGCTGCCTACAGGACTCCTTGGGGGCCAGTTCAATGCCACACCCAGATGCTTCTGTTCAGTGCATTTGAATGATCTGTCAGTGCTCATGCAGAGTGTCCACAAGTACTTTTCTTCTCTCAGCTTAAATACTGTCTGTTCACAGACAAAGGACTGTCAGATTATCCAGTTTACACACATTGGCAAAAACATAACTTCTCATTTTTTGTTACATCTACAAATCATAGCTCAACTACACACTTATAACTGTTCGCAAAAGCCTTATAGCTGTTTTTAAAGTGGTAATATATTCCATCTTTTGACCTCCAGAGACTTCTTTTTTCTCAGTACTATCTTGAACTGCTCTGGTGGGGGGCTAGCTATCCACAGTTAAGGGTTAGGAAAGATGGTCCTTCATAAAACTCTGACCTTCATCCCAGAAACGACAGCATCTCAGTGCAAATCTCCCTCTCATTCTGCAAGCAGAGCACATAGTTATTTCTTCTGTCCCTACAGCAGTTTTAAAATCTTTGTGCCACCATAACTTCCCTGGAAGCCACCCTCTCTCACTGAAATTTGTTGCAAATGAGTGGTCTGGGCTGCTTATGGAATTACTGGCAAAGGTATCAGAAAAAGCAAGATAAATATACATCTTATAAATGTTTATGTATCATATAAATTTGCAAAAGCACAGTGAAGTTTGATGGCAAGATTCCCTCTACCACTGTTACTCAGATAAAGCACACAAAGGAAAATCAGATTAGAACCAATCTAGAATTATTTATTCGTAGACTGGGGATCCAAAAGTGTAAAGCTGGAGAAAGGCAACGGTGCCAAATGGCAAAGAGGCCCCTTTTGTTGACTCATGAGGCTCAGAGTAGATCTCCTTGCCAAACTTAGTGTCAGACTTGATCAATGGTTTATGTCCAAGCAATGTAACACAACTTAATCATTGACTAATTTAACATTTACAAAATGATCCAATAGGATTTGCTATAAACACAACAATAATTTAATTACAAATCTAATTTAACTATGAATGTGGGATGGGAACACTATATGTTTGCTGTACCGCATGCAAATCAATTCACACGTGCACACACAGCCGTACACAAAGAACTATGTACAAAAGTGTACTTGTGAAAACATCCCCGAGTTCAGTGAAGTACTCACAGCAGATGCCTTTGCATCTCTCAGCAGCTGAGCCTTGAGGAGTGGGGCAGTGTCAGCCCAGACCCTGTCATCAGTGCTCCTCTGAGTTGTTGAGCTCTAGAGATGTCCCGCTCAGAGGAAGACGTGCTGCAGCCCAGGGGATCTCAAAGGGTCTCACTTAGGGCCACTCTTTATAGGCTTGCAAGGTGATTGACTCTGATCATCAGTGAATTTCCACTGTGGCCACAATCCAGGCTGGTAGTTACTGGAATTTTCCTTGAGAAGTCTAATAATAATAATATTATTCCACTTAGGCTGTTACTCAGACAAAAATAAATTTTCAAGGCTATTTGCTAGAAAACAGGAGCTTGTTAGGCAACAGAAGTTCCTGAGAGCAGACAGTTTTTCTGATAAGCTCTGGGGGAGCTGACTGCCCACTAGCCAATAATCAAGGCTGAGGCCTTAGGAGTGTCCCACGAAGAAGCCAGAGAGGGGTAAAGGGCCAGATCTTGCATCACCACAATGCTACATCCTCAGGAATTATCAGAGATGGAAGGGCAGGGAGTTCTTGATAAGGTGAGAAGAAATGGTGCAGTGGTGGAGTTTTTTTTCCCTCCCTCCTCTTCCTGTGAGAGAAAGTGGAAGAAAAGAGCACACCATTCAGTTTTGTGCAGTTCATTCAGTTTTGTGCAGCTGTCTTTGCTCTATGTGGATGTTTTGTGCAGCAGAATTGCTGCAGACTTTCGTGGGTGAGAGCAGGGTTTCAAATGGTGCTCTCAGCCACCATACCCTGATGAGGTATTCCTATGCTGAAATAAGGGGAATGAGCAACACTTCAAAGCTGATCCCTCTGTGTGCCCCATGTAATTACTATTCAATAGCCCCTAACTGACCTTGGCACACAGCACACCTGCAATTGAATCTAGATCTGTCTGTAATAAGGACAAAGGCAAGGTGTCTTCCTTCACCTCATAGCAAAGATCCTAACAGATCCCTATTATCTATAATGTTGGAATGGGGCACATTTTTCAAAATCTGCTCACAAATACATCTCATCAAGGAGGTTTTCTGAGAATTGCCACAAGATGAACCAACTATTAAATTTTGTTCATTCTATAGAAAGCAGAAGTTTAACTTTCAGTCCGCTGCCTTGCCTCACTACTGAGTTTAGTCCTAAACTGAGCAGACAGTGCATGGAGCATTTACTGTGAGGATGGAAAGAAAAAAACCACAGAATGTAATGCAGAGACAGCGAATTCCCCTTGTTTTGTAGAATTGGCTGCTCAGCATTATGAAGGGCCAGTACCTGAAATTTGAGAAATCCTAAAGAACTAAATGGTCCTGTAACATGAGGAATATCTGCAGTGCAGCACTTTTGGCCATGTTCTTGAGAGACCTGCAACACACCACCTAACTCTTCAAGGCCTGTGTAGAGCCCTGCATAGGTTTGTGCCAAGACAGAGTCTTGCTTACCAACACAGAAAAAATTCTCTTCTGCTTTTGTGAATTTCTGGGTTATCATCAAGGTGTTTAACCTGGACTGAGAACCAGTTATTTAACACTTTACTTGAATAAGAACTTCTTATTTGTCATCTACTGAAGCTGGTTCAACTCATATGGAATAAGGAATTGACCTTATTAACCATTTTCGCTATGACCTGAACACATGCAGGGTGATAAGGGTAAAAGTCCACTGCCTGATCTTCTCTGACCTCCTCCTGTAGCACTTCCCCTCTAGCAGAGTGCCTAGGACTCTCCTAAGTGCTCTGCATGGTTTTTCCAACTCCTATCAGTATTTTAGTCTTCTCCGGCAAAAAAAGGCTCCCAAGGTGTGCCAGGCAAATTTTTTACAGGTGTTTTTAAAATAAAAATGCAGCTAACATGGCACAGCCGCAGATCCCAAGTCTGGTGTGTGCTGGCTCTTGCCTGAACAAGAGCAAAGGCCTCCACGTGAGCAGCGACTGCATGACATGGGGAGGATGGCAAATAATACCTGACCACGTTGTTAAAGGGCTTTATTCCTTAATCACCTGTGGAACAGCAGATAAACACTTTCTCAAGAGCAGTCACAGCGAGCCAGCAGAGCCGTGCTGCTGTGCAGGTGCAGAGGCTGCTCCTCTCTGAGCGCCTCCAGCAGCTGCACAAGGGGTGCCCAAAGCTGCACTCGCTGCTCGCAGTGGTGGGGCCAGGAAAAACGAGGGCAAAGCATAAGATAAAGTACATCGGTGAAACTTAGTGTGTGTGGGTGAGGTCGGGGGCAGAGGGCAAAGGTTGGGCTCTGGCTGAGGTGTGTTACTCTGGAGGAGGGTGGCTGAGGCAGGTACATTGGTTTGGAGGAACAGGAACAGGAACAGCAGAAGGGGATCAGGACATGGACCTGAGGTTCCAGTGAAGGGGAAGGAAAGCACTAGCAGAGAATAGGCAGGCAGGAAGTGAAACAAAACTCTTCTGACCCATTTTTATGGTTTCAAAACAGGTATTCTGGTAATATTTACCATTGCTAACAAACAAATTAAATTTTTCCCTGCCAAGCTCGGTATTGATTTGCAAATTATCTGCAATTGAAATCTCAGTGTACTTTTCATAATGCAGGCGATGTAGCTGCTCACATGAGGACTGTAAATCAATCAACTGGAGAGATTTACCAACAAAACACGACAAGTGACAGGGTGAGGTGTAATAGCGCCTTGCTAAACTCAGAAATTGTGTCTGTGCTCCCTCTAGTGAGATGTATTGGTTTTCTATGCTCAGACATAGCTGCCAGCTACTGTATACTTATTGACTACAAAACTAAATTCAAACATAAATGCTTTCAAAACAAATAAACAGGCAAAGGTCTTTGTACCTGTACCTGTTCACACCACTTCTGCTTCACAAAGCCAAGTTCTTCTTTTCAGAAATTTCTGGAAAATGCCGTTTTAATGGTGATAGACTGAAACTAAACTGTTTCCTAACCACTTGGAAAACAAAATCAGTATGGTTGCATAAATTCCTTCTGCAGGTAAGATGAATATTTTCTAGAACGTGGAAGGGAGTGTGATAGAGGGTTTTGCCACAATGAATGCAAAACAGCTGTCAGAAATAAGGCTGGCATAAAGATCAGTTCACTTGATAGCTTATGGAATAAGCAAATGGGTGCATGACTTTTAAAAATTCAGACTGCTCAATTTTCTACATGACATATGAAATCTAAGACATGGACACTGTAAGCCTAAAGAGGAGATTTTTCAATTCATTAAATCCCCCCATGATTTGGTGTCACAATAACATCCCATTTGCAAAGTTTGGAAAATATATGAATTTGTTCAAATTTTACAGTAATTAAAAAAAAAAATAAAACAACTAAAACACAAAAAAAATTCTCATGGAACATTCAGCTTGAGACATGCTTGTTTTTCCTAATGCCATTTCTCTACCTGACAGTTTAATGATTTCCTCCTGGAATGAGGAATGGAAGGGACCTTTTTGTATGCCATGGGCTTAAGCTACAGAGGAATAGGGAGCCCCTTCTCTTCATTATACCCTCTTGTCTAGGCACTACTGGCTGCTACAGCAAACTGTGGGCACCAGCAATGCTGTTCCCAGCTGCTGATATTCTCTGTCTTGTTATCATTTTTGCTAGGCTCATGAGACTGCATTTTACTGCATTCAGCCACAACCACAGATTATCTTCTCTTATATGTATTTTTCCTTTTTTAAGGTTCCTGTTTCACCAAAAAAAAAAATTCTTGTCTCCGAGATATGTGCCACTAACAACCTTTTACAGTCCTACCCTCTTCTGGGTGCAGCAGAGAAGTAGCTCCCTCATAGGTCCTGTCTTCACACTGCCTCACTGAGAGCTCATTTCTGGAGTTCTCAAATCCAGATACACATTTAGGACTGGGCAAGAGAGCAGCCATGAAGTTAATCAGAGCAGGATTCACTCACTAGGATGAGTGAAAGGTGTAAAGTTAATTTGCCCAAGTGAGGAAAAGGAAGAAGAACTGGAGCTTTGCATTTGGCATTACCAGGCATTTCCCTGCCCATCACATCAGGCTCATCACAGGCTCACCAACAGGAGTATTGTTTGCTTGTTTTTGCAAAAGATGTCAGAAGGAGGGGAAACACCTAAATGCTGTGGTAGTAGAAACCCCTGCACTGTCTCCACACACCTCCCAGGCTAGTTCACCATTTAATCATGCACTAAACATGGAAATGGGATTTTTCAAAGCAATTGCTCTACCCTGTCCTACAAATCCAGTGGCAGTAGAGGCTTCCCAAAAGAGAAACAGCCCCACTGACAGCTGTGCTCGGTCACCAGTTCTACCTGCTGCCTAATTCCAAAATGCAAAATTTCCTAGGTTTAGTCTAAGCTGAAAAGACTAATGCTGAATGCAAAGTGATACACAACAGAATATATAGCATGTGGAATGAAGGTAATTTGGAGCACTGTGATCAGCTTTCATATTAGAGGAAGAATATGATGCTGAAACCATCTGGCCTGCGGTTATGAAAACACCAAAGAGACATAAAACCCAGTTAATGGCAGCATGCCAAGGCCTTGTTAAAAAACAGCACATCACTAAAACAAAGCAAGTGCTGATGTAGCACCAGCAAAGGCTCATTAATGGGCCTGAAGTCAGAGTGCTCTTATATTTCATTGTGTGCTTAACAGCCATACCTGCCTCTGCAGAAGAAAGGTAATTTCTAATGAACACTTTCTCATGTCCTATAATGATTCTATACCAGTGGTAAATACTAAGAGATCTGGTTGTCCTGCTTACTCTGTATTTTGTTTTTCACAGCACTCTGTAATTTTATTTCATTTTTTAAATTATTAATCATCTGTAGAAGAATAAATAACAAGATGTATCAGGTGAAGCTGAAACTAAAACTAGGACATTTTAGCTTAAAGATAACAGGCCATGGATACTAAAGTACTGTGGTCTGGGTGCTGGTATATAAGATATAAAGTTATTAGGGAGCATCTAAATGGCTGTGAAGATGAGGACGGGCTCAGAGGCGAATCCATGAGAGGAGTGGCCGAGGTCACTTGGTCTGATCAGCCTGGGGAAGAGGAGAATAAGGACAGACCTCACTGCAGTTACACCTTCCTTGTTAGGGGAAGAGGAGGGGCAGGCACTGATCTCTGCTCTGTGTGACAGTGACAGGACCTGAGGGAAAGACCTGAAGCTGTGTCAGTGTGGGTTTAGGTTGGATATTAGGGAAAGGCTCTTCATCTAGAGAGTGATTGGGCATTGGAACAGCTCCCCAGGGAAGTGGTCACAGCACCAGCCTGACAGAGCTCAAGAAAAGTTTGGACAATGCTGTCAGACACATGGTGTGACTCTTGGGGCGTCCTGTGCAGGGCCAGCAGCTGGACTCGATGACCCCTGGAGGTCCCTTCCAGTCCGGGACATCCCACGGTTCTGCGCTCCCAGCTCCGCGGCAGGACCAGCAGGAGGCACCGGCCCGCTCTGCTCCGGCTCCGGACCGGCACCGCAGGGAGGGGCTCGATTTGGGGGAGGCAAGCAGGGGTGGGAAAAACACAGAGAAGGGCTGAGAGTGTAAAAGGTTCTATTTTTGAAGCAGCAGCCTGCAAAGTGCTTGCTGCACAGAGGTCAACATTCGTTTCGAAATAAAAATCTGGGTGCTTGTTGGGTTTGAGGTTTCTGCTTATCAGCATTCCCAGAGATTGCGACTAATTTTCTTTTTGTGGGAGTTCTTAATAATATCTTCTCTCAAATCATCAGGCCACACACCTTGTTTTCTCTCTCTTGCAGGGACCGAGGAGAGGAGTGAAGGGATGAAAGTGAAAATAATAATTTCCGCCAAAAGTAAGACTGGGGATGGACACACAGCTAGACTAAACACAGCGAGGGGCACTGTTGTATCTGGCCTCTTACTTGAACAAGATTGCCTCTAGATTTCCCTCTGTCCTTCCTTCCAGTTTTTGGAAGCCATCAAGCTGTGCCCAGAGCTTGCTCCTTGTGTGTCCATCCTCCACTTGTGTTCTTTTCTAATTTAATGTCCTCCTTGCATTACCTCTGATGCACCTGAAAGTGCCAAATGTGCAGACAGAACACAGACCACACGACCTCACACTTACCTGCATTTTACTGACAGACAGGAAGGGAGAGGACATCTCCTCAGTTTGATGTTACCAAGAACTCATCTTGGTTCTGCACAGATGTCCTTCAAAAATTGGAAGAACAGTTTCTTGTGCATAAATAACTAAGAAATCTTCCTTCATGCATGGCATCTATCTTTCTCAGATCCTCCAAGGATCTTTCAAGGACTTTGGGGTTAGAGTTGGTTGCAAAACATCTTAATAACCTCTTAATTTTTGAAATATCTGTTTTTCTGGATAAGAGATTAATTTAACACTGGTCTATGGATATAAACAAGTAGTATCTGTGTGCACTGTGATGGACAATGAATATTGACAATGAAATATTTGAATACAGTCTAGTTAAATTAAAGCTTTTTATATTTAAGTTATAATTTCCAAGGCTTCAATATTCTTAAAATAATTGTTTCTCCATGGACAGAAGGGACAAAAGTTCTAAATTAAAAAATTCAGATTCTAGTAAGACTACACACTATTTAGCTGAGACTACAAAAATACTGTTGGAGCTGGGATACCACACCAAGGGTTGAAAATACAACACACAGAGGAAACTTTTACCTCGGATTATCAGTCTCCTAGAAACAACTGGTTGCATAAAATTTCTGAAATTTCATTAACATATTGTGTAATCACTTAGCATCAGGTAAGGATTCTAGACTGCAAAGAGGTTACTCCTAAACAAACCTTACAAATTAGGCCCGTGAGGAGTTTCTCTCTCATTCAAATCCAAAAACTGTGGCTGCAATGTTTTCAGTTTTATTCCCTCCTATTCCCCTGGGCCCTTTTGCTTTCTCCCAGGCTGAGCTAGCATCACTATTAAATGCAGCTGCATCTCTCTCTCACCTACATAATTCCCTATGGCAGCTGGGAACAGAAGGGCAAAGGACTCTGGTGGGTTTGGAGGGCACAAAAGTCTCCATGGACTCTTTCTACATCCATACTTAGAAGGGAAAACAGCACAAACATTTATAGTGAACATGTTATTACAGACTTCAGCTCTAATCATGGAGCATGTCCAGGAATGTTGCTCTGCAGATCCTGCCACCCTAAAAACCTCCCGAAGGCACTTTGGGAATTTGTCCAGGATTCCATCAAACTCCTAGCCAAGCAGCAATACCTTAGATCTGCATCCAAATCTAAAGCATAGTAAAAAAAAAAAAAAAAAAAAAAGAATTTGAACTTACCTTAAGTCCACTGGAAGTTGTAATTACTAACAACTTAATTTTCCTTACGGACAACAGAGATTTATGTTGACTTACATGTCCAGGAAATGAGTCATTCATTGACGGAACTGGGACAAATTCCCATTCTAGGTGGAACCAAAAAAAGTCATAGCCATCACCCTCACAGCTGTAACCTTTTGTCCAAGGTCAACGGGTTCCATCTCCTCCCCAAAACCTGTTAGAAGTGGGACAAAGTGCCAAAAAGCTTTGAGAGAAGTGATTTCTCCTCCCAGGACTACCAAAGTGAGAGCAAGCAAGCAAGAATAATTAACCTGGAGGGGATGGCAGAAATCACCCAGATAACCTGCTTTTTAACCTGCTTTTCTGTCTGCTTCCACTTTTTAACAGGGTCACTCATTCTGCGCAGTGCAGCAGAACCAATTACACAACGTGGGTTTCAAACCTCTAATTACTGTGGCTGCTTCTGCCTCGATATTGCTGGAGGGAAACATCCATGCAACGAAGCCGTGGTGCCCGTGACAGCTACATCATGTGCCACGCTGGTCAAATACAGGTCCGTGACTCAATTTTAGTGTCACCCTTCCCGGCAGTAATTACACCTCACAGTTAAAAAGGAATCGTCGTCCAGGCTGCGTACAAAGAAATTGTTTCCGTATGAAACAAGGGACTCAATAAGAAGAATATTGTAACATAAAATAATCGATAGCATGTATTTTTTAAAAGTCTCAGAGGATGACGCTTTTGTGATAATGAATCGTCTAATTTTTCATAACTGGAACTAGGTCAACAACAAATTAAATTACCCAGCCAGCATGAAAAAGATGAATTGCAGGGAAATAAAAACCTGCCATTAAAATAGATTTCCAGCCTCTCTTGTTAACCTGGAAGGAAGAAACCAGTAATTTCAAGATGTCAGTGTCATGAAAAGGAATTAGGCAGTGTCACGCTGCTTTTCCCCATATGAAGTGCAGTGTTACAAGAACCAAAGGGATAAAATTTATAGCAGGGTAGTAACATATAGAAACAACAGAAAAGTGATAGCAGTCAGTTGTAGGGCTCTTTCATTATGTCATTTATTGAAAAAATATGAGATGGATAGCTTGCCATTAAACCACGGTGTCAAATCATAACAATGAGGTATTTTTCTCTCCTTCAGCATTAAAACAAAAAAAGCCAAGAGTGTCTCAAAGCATTTTACTAGTTTTAGGTACTTGTCAAATGTACCTGAAATCGAATTCCTCAGTGGGGCTCACAGCAGTGGCGAGAGGGAAACTGAGCACTCCTCCAGCCCAGCCATGGTGCAGCAGAGCCTGGGGCAGACGTGTGCTGGAGCCTGGCGAGCTGGGCTGCTCCTGCACTGCTGCTCCCTGTGGGTCAGCACCACCATCTGGGGAGACGGATAAGGCAGAGCAAGGTCTGCCTCTGTTCCAGTGGCTCTTGTCTGGGGACATGCAGGCCTATACCAGAAGTGAAGCAGGACCTGTGCACTGCCAAGCAGTATGACACATAATGCACTTTAAAGGCTAATTATAATAGCAATAAAATACTTGTCTCCAAGATTGAAAGGTCAATGACAAATCTATACAAGAATATCTGTGTAAGAATGGTTGTGAGCATATAAATATCTGGCTTTGCTCTAGCTAGAGATGATGTTGCAAGACTATCATAATGGCATTTTCAATTTAACTGTGATTTTGTTTTGGAAGAAAATAGCCTAACACTCAGAAGCGTTCTGATTTTGATTGAGCTGAATATTTTAAAGCAATGCAGCTCTGCTGCTGCTTCTCTAAAGAGCACTGTCTATTAGGATTGTAAAGCCAATGCCTCAATTCTCAGAAATAAGACTGCTTGAACTTTGTGATTTGGGCTTTTGGTACCTGTGTGTTAAGATGTTGTCTATAATTACATTAGCATATCCTGTTGTTTCAAGGATTCCTGTTCATGTATTCACTGGGAAGCTGTTCAGTGTTCTTTTTGTCTACCTTACCCAATGAGTGGTTTCATGTCTTAGTTAAAATGCCTCCTCCACATGAGGTTCTGCTTATGGAACTATTCACTTGAAATGATGGATTGGCACTAATTTAACTACAGTGTTTGAAGGCTTTCCTGTAAATATTGAGGTATTTAAATATTTAAATATTGAGGCCTTAAAAAGAGAGAAGACTCGATCTCTGCCAACTATTTTGCATAATCTGAGAGAAGGCTGCTCAGCAACACACATTAAACCAGTGCAAACTGGGCCAAGTACAGAGACCATGCATGGGTTATGTGCTGGCTTGAAGTGAATTTGAAATTCAGAGGTAGTTACACTTGAAATTTGCAGCACACCTAAATGAAATTGTTCTTCCAAAGGAGGAAAACTCAGAAAGAAGCAAATAACTTCTGATAATATGCATTGCTGGTGACATGCCCAGCATAGTCTATCAGTAATTTACTTTAAGGAAGCAGTGCTCCTCACAGTAATGGAAGCAGCAGCAGGAGTCCGAATTTTTCTTCTTGTAGAATGAGATATTTGAGGTCAAGAGACAATGAGAAACAAGAAATAACCTGAAGAAAGGACAATAGAGTTATATCCCCTGCCCCTCTGTCTCTCTCCAATTTGAATAGCTTGGCAGCAATGAGTATTTCATCACAAGGAAAATCTCATTCATACGACCTGTTTTCATCTAATTACATGATCTACCCTTTCCCTCCCTTGCTAAAGGTTTTTTTTACCATTTACTCAAACATGCCCTGGAAATCATGAGGTGCTGAAAAGCAGCTCCTCAGTGAGATGTGCTAAGTACCTCAGATCACAAAGATCTAACAATGAATTTTAATAGGGGCTGATAGGATTATTCATCTAACATTCATTTCTGGTTTTCCTGTGTGACATAGGCATAGATAGCATTAAATAGTGGCTTCTCTGTATTTAGTACTCCCAGCATCAACTGAATAGGATATGCATGGATCTGAGAAATGGGTCCACAGAAATGTAACAATAGCACAAAAATGCGTGCTACCTGCTGTGACCATAATATTTTTCTATTTCGGTAAGAGATTATGATACCATCACTTCTCTCTGCCACCACCTGGGTACATATTGGAAGAAAATGGGCAAAAACTCTACCTTCTGCACAAAAACCTACAAGAAAGTGACTTACAAAAAGGGGAAAAAAACACAGAACCAACAAGATGCCCAAATTTCTCTGCAGTCAAGGGCAGTTTCCATAGCTAATACCTGTGACAGAAGGGTGCTTCTGGAGGCAGCTGCACTAGAGAATTTCTAGGCTGTGTTTGAACTGGAAGGTGTAACTTAATTTGGCTCATTTGTTCCTTTATATCAGTCTCCCACATTATTTTCAAGATTACCAGTGAATATCTTATGATAGGCAATTTCTCAGCGAACTTGAGACTCTAAATCACTAAATATATCTAAATCACAAAATCCAAACCAATCCTGTCACTACAGTGAGTCACACGTAGCAAAAAGCTTAATTGGTATAAATGTGAAAAGGATGGGGGACAGACTTTCACATTCCCTTTCAAAGCTTTTAGTATTGATGCTTTAAAAAACAACCTGGCTGTATTTTCCACAGTTTATTTCTGCCAACTCCCCCTCTCCTTTCCCCACCCTTTGCAGAGACCACCAGCAACATTAAGCCCATTAAAAGCTCTGCTTCTGTGCAGGTGGTATAAAGTGGGAAGTCTGTGCACTGCAGATTTCAGAAACTGAAATTCATCAAGTAACTGGCTTTACCCCTCACTCCCACAGGGAAATGCAGGGAGGCAAAAGCAGTTTTTATTTCTACAGGGATCTTAAAACAGCTGTTAAAATCTCACAGAATAGTCATTATGATGCTAAAACAACTCACAAAAAAACCCCTAAAACTGAATGCAATTTATTCACCTGATGGCACAGCACAAAACCTGGCAGAAATATTAAAGTGTATCTCCTTATTTGTCCATACTTCTTTCCTACAGCCCCTCTAAAACAGTTTTCATATTCACAGAAAATTCAAAAAAGAAAGTGAATAACAAGAAGGGTTTTCTTCTTTTTCTCAGATGCAGGGTTCATTGCAATTACTTGTGACAATGCGGGGTAACCATTTTAGACAAAGCGTGACTAGCAAGTTGCTGATATTGCTTAAAACGTTTTACTTCTGAAATTACCATGACTCCACTCACTCTAAGGATCATTAGAATGAGTACTGCCACAGGGAGCTTCAGAGAATTGTCCCTGTTACATGTGCAGCATACTGAAACACGGGAGAATTATGTAATGTGCTTAAGACCACACAGGAAATTTGTGGAAGAGCAGACAATTAAAGTAAACCCTCCCAAGTTTCAGTTTTGTGTTCTTATCACTTCATCAACTCTTCCTCCCAACTACTTCAAACTGTGTCACAGCACAGCCTTTTTCTTCTCTGGCCATATTAAAAAAAAAAAAAAAAACAAAAAACTGAGCCAATTAGTTAATAAGGATTTTGTTCAGAGGCAGGGATGAAGATTTGAGGAAAATAAAATGGAAAAGAATATAAAGACTAGGAAAAAACAAAACAAAACAAAACAAACAACCTGGAAAGAAAGTGGCTTTCTATTTAACAGTGCAGTTCAGAACAATAGTCAGAAAAAAAAAATTAAACTTGCCCTGCCTCTGATCTGGCTGTTAAGCCATATTTAAATTAATGATCGTGATGGTGTTCTGTGATGTAAGTGCCACAGAGCGTGGCTTTTTTACCTGAAGAAACTTGTTCATATTTGAATGATACTGAAATCATGAGGCAATCTCAGCAACACTGCTTTAAATCAAAACTTTCTATAATTCTTTTTAGGGTTTCAACAATACTTTTGTTCAGGGATCCCCAAGTCTTCAATCCCTCATACTAAATATATCCACTTAATGAATAAGCTTAAGCAAATTTGGTACCACAGGGCACACTGTGCACTCTTGTCTGTGCTGGACTGTAGGCAAAACAATTTCAGGCTCAGTACTAAAGGACATTGCTTGATCTCCTGGGAGCAGAACATTTGATTCACAGTTTTGGGGTTTCCTTACTGAAACTGCAGGTGTCGTTTAAAGACTATTCTTGGCTGTTCTGTTCAGCTTTGAGAGACCTGGTCATCTCTGTGGTGAAAGGAGCAAAGGGAAGAATACTTGCCTCTCTGGCTCTGTACTGGGAAATTTTAGCCCTGCAAGATCCCAGCACAAATTCCAACAAAGTGCCAGACTGAGCTGGCAGTGTGGGTGGGCTGTGCAAGGCTTGCTACACATTGCAAAATTCAGCTAATTCGCTGAAAATATTGTTTCATCATCCTACTGCATGACTTGATAGGGATGGCTCCTTTTAATGGGCTGTTTTATAACACATGAGTCACTTATTGCTAATGGCCATCTATTTTGCCTTTGTAGGTAAATCACGGGCTATTACCCAGTGAATTGACTCAGAAAAGTAATGCCCTATTTATAGAAAAATACAAGAGACCATACATACCAAAAAAGCCCTCAAAAAAAGTTGCATAATTTTCTTTGCCTTCAAGCAAGGGAAAGCTTCCAGTAACACAAAAATTGACATGAAAATAGGGTTATTAAGGTCATTTTTAGGGATGCCAAAGAACATTTGAAATGATTTTCATCTTTCACATTTGCAGACAGTGATGACAACATCCACTCTATGGTCAAAACATTTCTGTGCCTCACAAGACCTTAATTTCTGCCCAGAGGCAGAATCTGGTGACTGTGGCTTCTTTCCTCATCGCTTTGTTTCCTCTCTCTTGGCAGAGCAATAGGTATTGTGTGAAGCTCAGCAGAGCTGTAAGATCGTGCCTTGATTAGGATTCTCAGCAGGGCCCCTTCTGCTGAGAATTGTTATTTTGCTGGTAGTTAACAGAGCATGAGTAGTAAGGGTTAGACGGTGAAACACAAAGTAACTGCAGACAGCCTGGACCTCATTTTCTGATGATAGAAATTCCCATTATACTTCGTGTTCCCACAAGTTTGTGGTCTGTTGATACCATTTGTTTTAATACATGTAAATAGCAACTAGATACCATGGCTATGATGATATCAAGTACTAAAAATATGCTAAAAGGGCATTTGTAGTCTGTCCTGCATACTAGAAAGGAAATTAATCCCTTGAATAAAATTGATTCCTTAAGATCACCACAAAATTTATAAGAATATAAAAGTATCTTCGAAGAAAGTCTTCAAAGCTGTGTGAAGTCAAAGAGACTATGAACAAAAGGGTACTCATTTATTTTCCCTAATTTGTGTTGTCTTACTGGGAGATGGAAACAGACAAAAGATAATAAAATAGGATTTATAAGCTCTGATCTTGCTCTTCTTTCTTCCTGCTACGTGACCTTGTACAAACCACTTGCTCCTAAGGAACTGTACAAAGAATTCAACAATATTTTAATCCTTAGTCCCTTTTCCTCCCTGATGTCATTAAACTATTGTGCATCTTTTTTCTGTTTCGGTAAAATCTAATAAAAAAACCCCATCACTGACAGGTATCTTTATCAGAAATAATTTTATTCTTTCTAGTAAAAAATTACACAGTTGATCTAAGGCCTTAGCTACATTTACTGCAGTCCTTTTGCCCACAAGATACACAAAGGTAAAGATGAAGTATCACTGAGAAGTTGTTCCCCTTTATTTATCAATTTCTACATAAATCTTCAGATTTTTGAAAACTCACTAGAAACCTCAGAATATTTTTTTGCTTCAGAATTCTTTTCAAACATACTCTTCTCTATTATTCATGGTGGGTCTTTTGAAGCAACCTTGCTGGTTTCTATGATGGTAGATATTGACATTTTGTCTTGCTAAAATTGACTATAGGAATCCTTAGTGATTCAAATGTTCCATTCCCTTTTTTTTCCTGCTAGTCTCTTCCATAGTGCACTGAATTCAGCTGGCTCAGAAAAAGTAGTGTGAAAATATTCTTGCTACTCTGATAGCCTCAGAGACTATCTATCAATTTCATAAGAAATTCTGGCAGAAAAGCTGTACAAGCACGAAGATTCTCAGTCAGCATCATGTGGCAAGATGCATGTTTGCCCTGGCAAAAGGCATTAATTCCTATTTCTGGGGAAAAAAACAGAGGAATTGGCTTAATGCTGTATTTCTCTAATAAAAAGAAAGAAAACTTATTAATGGTTCCTAAATGAAAGTTTAACAAAAAAGAAAAAATACCTGTATTTTTTGGGCGTAAGGTTTACGTGGAAGGAACATCTCTCATTTCACGTTGCTCAACTCCTAGTGCATGGATGCTTTCACCACTTCTGATGTAACCACCACCTTTTCATGCAAGGCTGCCAGCTCAGGAGAACAGAAGGAATTAAGGAATGCAGGACTGCACTGTTGGAAACACAGCACGGGCACTGCTTCCGTGCATTGCAAACAGCAACTGTGGAATCCGGACGTGTTATGGCAAAAGCAGTCAAGTTTTCTCACTGCAGTACTTGGCACAGGGCACTTTCTGAAAAACATTTAGCTCTCACTCTGAAGGTTGTTTTTGGTAACAGCTTTAAAGCTGATCAGTCTATGAAAGCACAATAGTGGGGCTTAAACTCATTTTCAGTGCCAGGCAATGAAATGGGACACGATCATTAACTGGCACTTGACAGAAGTGTTACTGGAAACTTCCCAGCAGCCTAACAAATGAGTGCTACACCAGGGGCCCAACTTGGCTAAAAGATGACACTTTGCTAGACAGCTCCTTGGCAAAAAACAGAGGGAAAGAGCTGACGGATCTGATGTCATGTGAGGATGGATTCAAGCTTGTTTTCAGTAAGAGCAAATTAACAATTTTAGATTAATGGACGACTCTGGTCTAGTATTGGACATATCTTAGAAATTTTGGGTGTACCTCAGTGCTTTCTCTATTTTTTTCTATTTTAGCCTGTTTGCATATTAAAAAAAAAAAATTCAGGATGAACCCAAGTGCATGATTTTGGCTGAAATTCACTGGTATCAATTCAGTAACAGCTGTCACAGAGCAATTGTAAAACAGCATGTATCTACTCCCCACCATCATTTTCTTCAAGAGATGACCACAATATTTGGACATTACTGAAATCAGTAAACCCTAGGCTCATGTTATGACACCATCAATTACCACAATGTTTAATTCAAAGTAATACAAATCACAAATGATATAAAGGAGCCTTAAAACACCAAATTCGAAACAATTCATTTTTTAAAAAGGACATTATAGTTAAGTGTTTTGGGCTTCCTTGTGTAGCTATTTTAGAGAAAAATATTTCAACTATTTCATTAAGACACGAGGATGTCAGCATGCAGTCCTTTAAACACCAACTGTTTAAGAGCAGTACAAGAATCAGTGTAAGTTCTGCCATCACTGCTATACACTGGTGAGCCAGTGAGAGTCATCAGGAGTTTTTACTGCAAGAGTAGTTGTAATTGCTATTTTGATTTTCCCTGTGGTCTCATTGCTGATTTCTAAATCTTACTATTGAACTTCAGAGTGCAAGGTGGAAGAGGAAAGGGATGCAGGATCCCTATTTTAATAGAAAAATTGTGGATCCCTGTCAGAGAAGAAGATACCGTAGACAAAAAAAGTGGGAAGAATCAGAAGGACAGTGGCAGAAAATACTGTATAGCCTGGAGAAAAGATGATTTCTCTGAGGAGGTTACTAAGAAGCCCCTTGCAGCAGTGAGTATCGGAAGGATGAGAGACAACAAATGGAACAAGAGATTATACAGGGGACAAAGAAAAACCTTCTCACCCTGAGCACAGCCAGGCAGAGCAATGTGCCCAGGGATGATGTGCAGTCTTCATCCTTGGAGGGTTTCAAGACCTGACTGGATAAAGCCCTGAGCAATTTGGTCTGACCTCAGTTGACCTTGCCTTGAGCAGGAGGTTGGACTTGAGACTTTCTGAGGTCCCTTGCTAACTCAAATCCCTTATGGTCCTGTGAATGATGGAACATGTGCTATTTCATACTGGGAAAGAAGTGGTAAAGTGGAAAGGAGACAGAAGGAATGGAAATGGCTGGAAAAGTGTTGCAAAATGTAGCATTGATATACTCCAGATCAGAGGCTAATAGGTTGGATTGACTTGCAACTGTTTGTGTTTTTATTTATTTGAGTTCAGAAAGCAGAATGTCTTATGAACTCTATCCAGGTCACCCACCAATTACTAGGAATTCTGAAACCATCTGTCAATTTGCTTTCACAACAATGCAGTAAGGCAACATTTTAGGACTTGAACCCCACCTGTCTGGTGGCACCAGGCTCTGTGAGGAAGCTAGGTTTTTATTAACTATTGAAACAAAGACAAATCACCCAGGAAAACTACACCAAAAACCAGACCGCACCTTACACATTTTATCCTCATTTTCTCTTCTGGTTTGGGCTTGATTATTAAATTCTTATTGGAGGTACTGTTCATTTACTTGAATTTCACAGAAAATCTCAGTCTTTTCAGACATTTAGAAATCACAGTATCCAAAAAGATTCATGTATTTTCTTTGGGACAGTTTTTATTATTTTTTTTTTGCTACAGTATGTAAATTACAAGCTTGGGTGACTTTCAAAGACAGTTATTTACTCCTTTTGCTAAAGGAAGCTTAAAATAAATTTGTTACAAATAACTTTGATTCCTTTCAGATGTTCTTGGTTTTACATTACAGTACAAAGTAGGCAAACACGTTTCCTTAGGAGGGTAACATCCCTTTAGGTTATTGGGTGGAACAGTACCCAGTCACACGAGAATCTGAACTTCCAACGTACTCTGTTTATTTGATGGTTCAAACTTGCCCTTTACTACCAAGAACCCGAAATGAGAGTTTCCCTTTTTGTTACAATACTTCCTACTGCTTGTCACCAGGGCTACTATGCACTTTCCAGGTATGAAAGCAAAGATAATGGGAAAAAAAAAATTAAAATACATCCTGTGTGTAGATCACAAACTTCTGCTGGCATATCTGGGCTGTGGAATGTCTGCTTCCTTATACTGCCTTGAGAAGAAGCCTATAGTACAGTGTGCCTACACTACAGCACAGTGCCTTTCTTGGTCTAGCCTAGGCTGTTGGGGGTGAGAGTGTTAAGTATGTGGTCACATTTTCTGTCAGCATAATGCTGAATCTACATAAAAAGCCTTGCTGGATTTTTCTTTATCATAAGAATCTCTTTGAAATAATTATGCTCAAAGAATAAACAGGAAGGTGAGGGTTTCTAGCAGAGTGCTGCAGGTGATTAAGTGGCACAACTTCTCTGAAGGTACAGCAGCCTGAAATCCAGTCATATTTTATGAAAAGTTTTTTAAACTACTGTCAAGTATGGAACCATTTCCTGAATTTTCTTACCAATTACAAATGTTTTCAACTCAGCACAGCATGGTCCCCCTATTGTCAAGCAGAACAGCCATAAAGACAGTGACAGGGAAGGAAACAGAGTAAATAAAAAGTTATACACAAAAGGCTTTAAAATGCACCAAGCGTGTGTGTGAAGGGGAAGCCTTTTCCCACTGTTTTCTTCCTCCTGAAACAATCTTAGCTGTTGCTTGGTATTATTTTATCTCAAACACTCAGACGAGTAATAACTGTGCAAATCCACTATTTCTTTTTGCTTGGATTTACCTGTCTGTGAGATCCTAATCCCTCAGGTCACCCAGCTGGAAGCAATGTCACCAGTATTCCAAAGTAAACAGAACATATAGGAAGGCCAACATCAGGCCCACCTGCACAGTCTTTGGAGTTCCAACACAAAGCAAATTTTGTTCTATTGATAGCTGCAAGCTTGCTAATGTACTACAGACCATGCAAACCATTTGCACTGACAGAATTGTCACACGAAGCAAGAATTTTCATAAAGGAATGCCAACAGAAATTAGATCCAGATTTGAACCCCTGGCTGCAGCTGAGGAGTGAGCAGCTCAGATCAGGAGCTGGACAGCCCGTGCACATGTGCCTGTTCTGCTCCCTCAAATCCTGAGAGACTTGGCAAGGTACCAACCTTGGCATGGCTTGGGAAGGGTGAAGAGATGCTCCAAGTCACGAGTGTAGGTTACACAGAACATCTGGCTGCTCACTTTTCAGTGGGTTCGTGCTGGGGAAGTGCTGCCCAAGCTCCTCGTGACCTCGCAGGCAGTTCTGCTGCTGATACTCGTGAGTCTTTGCACCAGGAACACAGCACAAAGAGAACATCTGGACCAGCATTTGGACCACTGATTTGAAACTGAAATACTTATTAAAAATTGCTTTGACTTTAAATAGCTCTATAGTTTTAAATAAAATAATTGTTTTAAAATAGTTTTAATTAAATGAACCTAGAAGTTGTGGATCTTTGATATCCATGTCTGATATACTTTTTAAATAAATAGATCTATAAATACATCTTGATCTTTTTGGTGATGAAATGCACAAAAAGTTAATTTTTTTTTTTTTTTAAGCTGAAATGAACAGTTGTCTCTTTAGGAATAAACTTAATATCCAGAAACAAGCAATGCAAAGTTACAGAAACCCAAAATATATTCTAACTACATAGTCACTATAAATACATAATTTAACTGAAAGCATGCTTTTTAATTACTCTGCGAGTAAATTGCCAAAAAAGAAAATCAAGCTTCTCTTTAAAATAAAAACTAAATAAATAAACAAACCCAGAATTCAAATAATAAACTGAACCAGCCAGTAACACTTTAAAATACAAAAGTGTCTTTCCCTTTCTCCTTTAAAGTAGCCCAGCATTATGATACTCTTGAGGAAAACAAGCAAACAACGAACCCTCAAACTATCATTCTCAAGTTTCATTCTAAAAGTAAAAGTTTTCATTAATTTGGGCATTTGAAATTTGCTAGTTTAGTATAAAGCTGCACATGAGGCTCCCTAGGGTATAAATAAACTAAGCCTCCACAGTGAAAACCAAAAGAGAAATCATACATGCAGTTTATTCTAGAAAAAGCATGATTTTAACTTTTACTTTAAAAACCTGTTAAGTGTAACAGTGCATTAGGAACAATCAAGCTCACTAGAGGGACAATTTGCTTGCAAATGTCAGAAAGCACGATCTTTAATGTTATAATTCTGAGCAGTATCTCAAAGATTTCACTTCATAGCATTTTACAGAATAATATCCTAAACCTGAACACACTGCATCATACAAGGTTAGTAAGCAGAAAATCACAGAGTGGAGTGAAGTGGACCCCTCAAAAATGCTGTTTCCTGAGGTGTAAAGGAATTGTTTCACACTCACACCATCAGCAGGGCTGGACCATTGTGCTCTGTGCAAGAACAGCTGCCACACCTCGGCCAGAGCGTGGCCCAAAGGCCTGTGTTTCTAATTCTCACCTTTCCTGTCCTGTCAGCGTTCCTCACCACCACACAGGGAGGGCTGAGCACCAAGTGATAGAAATATCCATTGAAAATGACTCTTTGTACTGATCTAAATTTGTTTGTAAAGCTGATAGAGAAAGAACAGATTTTACAATACAGGTCTCAGAACTGCAGGGCAAATAAATGCAAATGTGCTTTATCAGCTGGAACAAGTGCCCTGGAATACTGTCAGGCTGTGGATCTGCAGTGAATCTCTGAGCCTCTTCTGTAGGATCAGTCCCACTTTACATAACTTTCACTCATTGAGAGAGGCTGCAGCCACAGAGTTCCCTGATCCTGTGTGCTCATTTGGGATGAATCAGACACGAGCCCTAATTCCAATAAATATTCATAGACAAAGGCAAGGATCATTATTCCCCATTTATGGAGGAGAAACTGAGGCACAAAGTGATTACTCCAAGTCAGTGACATAGCTGGAGGAAAACCCAGTCAGCCCCACACCTGCTACCAGGTGCTTTAAAATGGGCCAAAGCCACTCGATTATTTAATATGAATAATTTACTAAACATCTTTTGTTTCTGTGTTTAGTGAGACCAGTGATTTTTTTTTTAACCTTCTATTTCTAAAACAACCCACATGATACTGAGAGTAAAGGTCCAAGAAATTTAGTGAAATCTGCCAGCAGATTTAACCAATTCATGATATTCACTGCAAGCTATAAGATACAGGGTCAGCCTGGTAATCACCAAATGAGGGCTCCATGAATGCCACCGCACTCTTCTCACTCCACCCAAATAATTACATGGCTCACCAGGAGAAATAAAATGGATAAAAACATTAAGACTTAGAAAAAAAAAATAATGTTTCCATAAAACATAGACTTATTGCATGATAGCTGGAGGCAACACCTTTGCACAAACAGCTGTAAATTAAAGCTGTCGTTTTACTAAGCTTCCAGGGATTGCTTACACAATGTGTGGCAATGGGAGAAAATATAGAAGACAGTTAATTTTCTTCCTTCTTCTTCACTTGTCCAAGTGGATGAAAAGCTACTTGCCTACTCTCAAAAGGATGAAGATAGTAACTTTTTATGCTCCCATACCACGCTGCTACAGTTGTGAACAGATGTGAACATTTTGCCACCTGATTGCTAAACTAAAATTTTCTTGATTTCTAAGTAAATGTGAAAATATATCATCAAATACACATCACCTGCAGGTGGCAAGTGTTAGAGAACTTGAAATCACAATTGTGTTCTACTCTCTCCAGTAACCAGTGGTGAGCTCTCAACGTGCTGTGTCCACTCCTTTCAGCTATGAGAAGGCTATCCAGTGTTTGAGTTCTTCCACATGCTGCAGTATCTGTGTATAATAGAAATCCATGTTGGCTGCAAATTCAGTACACACAGGGGATTCCATGTCACCAAAGGTGCAGTACAGTGCAGTTCCTCCAATGCTAAGGAAAACAGTTGCTATGCACAGCAGAATCAGCAAAATACAGGAGCCACCAGACACTTCATCTGTAAGTAAGAGCAGAAAAGGTGAAAAAAGATATTATACAAAGCAATACAAATGCACGTGAGAAAACCTGAGATAGGTTTTTATCATGGGTCAGGAGGTAAACACACTTAATAACACTCACCATGTCAAAGTGACCACAATACATACAAGGAACTTTATGTTTCTCAGTCTTTTCAGAAACCTAAATAATTATACTGCTTCATTCCTGCAGTCTGTGTACCTGTCCTTGCTGAGATCACTTATGGAGTCATTCCACATGAAGCAGAATACACTTACCTGTGAGAATGCCCCACAACCAAAGCTGTCCTTCATGGAATATTTGAAATGAAACGAAGGCTTTGAAACTAAACCAAATGAAAACATTTTTGCTTCATTTGTAATGACACTGACTGCACTACAATGAACTGCTTGTGATTACTTTCACATTTTGATTACAGACACAAAACCTTCAGTGTAGGCTAATGTAAGGGGTTATTTTACTTCCCAATTATTCTCTGCTAATTCTCTGCATGATTGGTTATTCCAGAGTAGGAGCAATGCAGAGGTTGCAGAGGTGCTGCTACATCCTCACAACCTCACCTGTCCTTGCTAATCTGCATGCATGAACTGCATCTTCTGTCAGATTGACATGACTCTAAGAAAATCTCTGTACTCCACTCTACACCAGGGAGAAGAAATGGGGTAAAAAACCCCCAAAACATTAAAATTATTTTTTTGAGGTGTGTGTTTGAAATCAAATTTAAAGTCATAATAACAATATAAAACAACTTTCCTTTTGAATCACTAAATCCTTGGGGGAAAAGAATAGAAAAAAACTCTAATTGGAATTTTAAATAAAACATAAACACTTTCAAAATAATTTCAAAAAAAAGATGGGATAGGGTCTCTTTTTAGGCTGTGAATGATTGAGACATGCTAGCACACTTTTAAGAACTAATTTATACCATTTAGTGGCTGGCATAAACAGTAGATAGCACTTTCTATATCATTAGCAATCAAAAGTATTTTTCTTCATATCTCTTCTGTTAGAATAATAGAGACCCTAAACTGCAAAAAAAAGGCACCCAATTCCATGGTCTACTAGAAAGGATTGGAAATGTACCCATGGACAAAGCACAACAGATTCATTTCTTTTGCATCCCTCTACCTACACAGTAAATGGATTTAGGGAGAAAGCCTACACCTCTCAGCAATGAACTTTAATGAAAGGACTTGAATTATCTGTCACTTGTAAATAATTTAGCCAGAGGAAAAAAGCATTGACTTCATTCTCAACCAAGCTTTAAAACAAAAGTGTGCTCATTGTATCCTTTTGTAGTCTTGGTACCCAAACCTGGTATGGATTAACAATCTTTGATCAATCACCTTTACATACTAAGTTTTAAAAAACCAAAAGAATATGTTCAGTAAATGCCTGCTCTGCTGTTGTGAACAAAAACATTGACAGTATTTGCACCCCAAGAGCACAACCCATGAATTAATAGCTTTAAACTACCTTGATCCAATGTGTCTTCCATTTCTTGGAATCTCACTCTTCTTTTTGTTTGCCTTTGCTGGACTTGAGCAATTGTTTTTCCATCCCTGTCATCTCTCTTCTTTAGTATAGACACCAATCCTTCCACTGGGGTAATCTATCACAAAAGTCAGCGAGTGGTACAAGAGATGTTAAACAGAGCTCATGCTTCGATTTCTCACAATGACTCAGGGAGAAAACAAGCTAAACAGTTAATAAATAGTTTCCAGTCTACTTTTCTTAAACAATGCAGCACTTGTGAAACCTCCTTCTTGAAGACATCAAGTCCTGAACAGACAGGACAGCTGCAGTATCATTCTGCTGCTTGCTGACACTGCTTGCCCTTGATTGTTACAAAAGTTAAATACACACGGGTTTTCTGCTTGGATCGTACTTTGTGTTCCTTTGTAAGCTCATATGGGCTGGGGTAGTGGTGAGGCGGATTTGTGTCAAAATCACTATCATCAGAGGGCAATAAGAAGTCAATGACACACTGCTGCTGCCTCTCCAAAGATATAATCCTGCAGAGACCATCAAATACTTATTGTGGGATTAATTTTCCAGCACTGCAATTGGTTCCCCAGGGGGGATAAGCAGCTCCAACAGGGCTACAAAACCAAAGAGAGGGAACACCAGGGAAAAAGAAAGCTTCAGTGCTCTGGATAGATTCCAGCTCCACATTGTAATAAGCTCTCTGGATACAGCAGCAACTCAAAAATCCTTCCCTATAGACTGGTCACCCAAACAGCTTGCACAAACAGCAATATGGTCAACAAGTCAATAAATCACAACTCTCTTTTCTTTGGTAAAGCATTTGGATTAGTTGCAAGAATATATGCTAAGCCATACTGGGTTGGCTGAGCAGTCTGTAACTTCCTAGCTATTAATGAAATGAAAGTAGGTGAAGTATCAGGAGAAAAATGCTTTCCTAAGCAAGTAGTTCCTGGTGTGCTAGAAATAAACAGAAATTAAAGTAGAAAGTATGTTTAGAATTGCCCTTTTTTAACCTTGTGAGCACCCTTGCCTCAAAAAGCTAGTAATTATTTCTTCCTAGATCTTAGTAGAACTTTAAAAAACTTAATTCTGTAGATCAGCAGTAACATTTGTTAAATTGAAAAGCAGTAAGTATACATTTGTGCTACAGCTAAAACATATCACATTTACAACTGAATTTGCAGCTCCTCTATTAGAAAGCCTCAAAGGCCTCTAATTTTCACAAAAACTCAAAACCCCCCAACTTTCCAAGAAACACTGCAGCTGCAGACAACAGACTGCTTAAGCCTATCTATACCATAAGTTAGAAGTGCAACACAAAAACTTGTTTGCATTACATTTCCAAGAGCTGTAGAGAAACAGAAAACAAACAACTTCACAACTTATGTCCTTAAGCTTGCTTCATGCCATAAGCTTATATAATGCATGGATGCACGCTGTAGTCAGAGAGATGGGGCACTGCACACAGCGAGACACAGGCAAATCCAATAGGCACTGGAGCAGCTTTGGCCTTTGCAACATTTCACTGATAAATGTGGCAATTACACTTGTGGGTCTCTGGTCTGGCAGTATTTGATAGCTCTCAAATGGACAAATAACTATCCAGAACAACTCAGAGGATAAAACTGATCTCTGCCACACTTTTGATACTCACTTTCCCTTTTGTTTATCTGATCAAGAGCTTGAGTGCATTACGTAATGAAACAATGCAAGGAAGTACTTGGAAAATAGTGAAAGTGTGGAGGCAGAGGAAATAAATTGTTTAAGTCAACATGCAGAGGACCAAGTAGTTGGCACAAATGATTCAGAAATAATAGTCTGCAAGTGTCTCATCAAAACAAATGAGTGCACTGAGGTGCAGCTTCTACTGGTAATGTTAAATTAGCCTTGCAAAAACGGCCAGCAGAAAAATCTACACTTATGTTTCTTTGTTGTGACAAGGAAGGAGGATTATGTAGGAGTGCTTTAATTTGACTTATTTATTTGGAAGGGTGGAGATGAAATGATATCCTTTAGTAGAGTAGATTATTTTAAGCTTGTGCTTACAGCATTGCTTTCATAAAGAGGATCAATGGCTCCTCCCACACCACCCACACAGCAGGCTGGCTGTTGCCTGGCATGATTATTCCCAAGTGGCTTGGACTGCACAAGGTGGGAATGTCACCCAGAGATGCCAGGGCATTCCTACCAGTCTGCCCTTAGATTAGAAGTGGTGGTCTGTTCTGCAAGTCATCATTGCAACCTGAGCCACTTCATTCTGTCTGCTAGCTCTCGGTACCTTCTGAATGACTGTGTCACAAAGTCGCTTCTTCTCCAAGCTTAAAACCAGAGGGCTACCCTTGAAAGGATTATGTGGAAATGTGTTTCAGTAATTACAGTTACATAAAAGGCTTTCTGGAGGAAACTCTTGCTACAATGAGGTTCATTTACTTTCCCTGTCAGCCTACATGGCTACATTTCACGATTTACTTTAAATGTATAAAGAACTAATTTGACACAGCACAGGCTTCTCTATTCTGAATATCTTCTTTTTATTAAAAAGAGGGAGCAAGTGCTTTTGATTTTGCAATTAAAATCAGAGTGGCTAGTGTTACTTCCCCATCCTAACAAAAGCCATAAACGGTATTTTGAAAAATGGCCCCTTTACATGATATGAAATTCATACCTAGAATAGAATCATAGAATATGTTGAATTGGAAAGGACTCACAAGGATCATCGAGTCCAACTCCTGGTCCTGCACAGGATACCCCAAGGATCACACCATGTGTCTGAGAGTATTGTCCAAGAGCTTCTTGAGCTCTGTCAGGCTGGTGTGTGACCACTGCCCGAGGGAGCTGTTCCAGTGCCCCATCATCCTCTGGGTGAAGAACCTTTTCCTAATATCCAACCTAAACCTCTCCTGACTCAGCTCCATGGCATGACTATATTTCATCTGCCATACTTAATTTGCCTTTGAATTTTATGAGTTATGCACTTAAGGTTTTTTGTCTTTGTCTGCAATACACAAAGTGATTATATTAGATCCATCTCCCACTAATTAAACATCCAAGGAGAAGGACTTAGCTGCCACACAAGACGAAGTTTTACATCCCACTCTTTAGGAGGCAGGAGGAATTAAAAAAGGCAGAATATATTATTTAAATTGGAAGTTAACGAGGAAGCTGTGGTTAATACAGTTGACCACAAGTCAAACAGAGGCTTGACTTGAACCACAGGCAGAAAAATACAGGCTTGCACCAGACTGCCCTGCAAACAGCTCTTACGTGAAACAGCTGCATAAAGGACCCTATTGAAACATCAGATATTTTCTTAATTCTAAGCTGCATAATTAACAAAAGATGGTCTTGGAGCATCTATGTAACTGAGCTTACTCAGCTCTGCTGGCCTTCTCAAATCTTTCGACTGGAGCTTTTATAGTCACTCTACAGGAACTGAAAGTGGCATGCAGGTGTGTGGTGGCATTTTCACCAAAAGTCAAAAATGAAAGCAGCAATGACTGTTGGTTAATTGAAACTCTGTTAAATAAAGCTTTTCTCTTTCCCCCACCATTAACAGAAAGTGAATCTGCTTCAATCAAAAGTTTCACACTTTTCAGATAAATTTTAATAGCCAGGTTGCAAAATTAGAAGAAATAAACTCTAATTAAATCACCTCTTTTCTGTTTAAAACAGCATTTGGTAATAAAATATCAAAAAGCTTCTTACATTACGCTTATTTTCAACAGATATGACGTGTGTATGTTATATTTATAAAAACACTGGACAAAATTATGAAAATAAAGCCTTGTGATTCAAGTTCTTAGAGAAAACATATTGAACTTGACAATTAGAATTAGCTGTAGCATATAGACATAAATAAAAACCCCCAAATGGAGGCACTACAAACTGAGAACTAGGAAGAAAAGCTCATTATATGAAATACTTCGGTCTGAATGCAGAAAACTAGTCAAGAAGGTTTGTGTATTCTTCTGTGGGCTGTATTCCTTATTCAGTTACTTAGCAGAGAACTGTAGTTTTATTACAAGCAATACCAGATTTTTTTAAAGCAGTAGTCTCTGAAATGACAAAACCCAAGACTGCCTTGTTTTAACATAAAAGCAGCAGACAAACCCCTTTGCTAATAAAATACATTATATAAGTGGGTAATTTGACTTTGAAGTAGAGCTAACTCAGCAGATTCAGTATTCATACCACAGCTACAGACAGTAACTATTTTTCCTGCTGATAAACTTGCCATGCAAGTACCTACAGCAACAAATAGCTCAGATACCCTGTAAGCACTTCACATGGAAATGTAGTTCTTACAAACTCAGAGCTATGGGACCCAAGCTATACAAGAGAACAGAGGATCCAAAACATTGCCTCCAAACCTAGTGGAGACTTCATTTCTTGGTATACGAAATGCCATCCAAAAGCTTTATGTTTTGTTAGACAGTCTCATTATCTATGCTTTCTAAAAAGAATTTCCCAATTATAATTTTTTAATAAGGAAAAACTAAGATTTTACTCACTTCCCTAACTGTCTCTCACATAAAAAGTTTATGCTACAACCTTTTATTTTATATAGCAAAATGCAACTTTATTGAGGTTACAGTTTGTTTTGCCACTGGTGTGTCATTTCATTCTCACAGAAATGGTAGCAAAGATATCTAAGAAGAGCTATATACTTTTAGTATCTGTTATTTCCAGTTTCTGACTGTGCTTCAAAGCTCTTTGTATAAATCCTGTTTCTATAAAATGACTGTAGTTTTCCATCATTTGCATGTTGTTGTACATGGTTTGTACTAGTGAAGAAATATCCAATATAAGGGCCTGTACAATAGGAAAACCGCTATTTCAGTTTTGCAACTGTTGAAATCCAGAGTCAGAATTTGGTGAATTTTCACTCTTGTAATTAGTTATTGTAAATGATAAACTAAAAGCAAGTGAAAAAATATCTAAATTAGAAAACTGCATGAGATGATTCTTGGATCTCAAGAATGAAGCCAAGCAAAACTTCCTAACTGTAAATATATACACAAGTATTTACCCTTCCCCATTTTCAATAAATTATTATTACATGATAATTGTAATTGTCAATTGAAGAACATTAATGAAATTTTATCTTACTATATGGGTTTTGTCCCCAAGTTATTTCAAAATTATCTTTACTCCCACCTCCCATTCTAATTTGTTTGTGGCAGTCTCATAAACACTTACTTCATGACAAGTTTTATCACAGTCAAATTGATTATTCTTTTCTTTTTTACTGCCACATTGGTACATTTCGTGGGATTCATTTCATTTCACTCATGTGGCTACCTATGCATTTTCTACATACCCTGTTAACAACCAGTGCATGAAAACACTGTTATCTTCTTAGGTTGCCATAGCCTGAACAATGCAGTTTCAAAGCCTTCAAGAGGACAAGAAAGGAAGAAGTGTCACAGCTGGGTACTAGGATCGGTCTGCTCATCAAAACTTCAGTGCCATCTTATTTTAGCATTAAAACAGAATCAATGAACTCAAGTTAACAATGCTGCTTTCTCAGAGATGCCAAACTCTTTCAAATGTGTCTTCCAAGAAAGTTGTGGGTGCTCACTTCTGAAAAACAACCCCTAGGCTACTGATGGGTGGTAAGATTAACTGGAACAACATCCTATAAGTGTATAATGAAACAATACAAGCTGATGTGCTGTCCTTAACTCACCCTGCTGCACCTAGAAATCCCAAATATTGTGAAACAACCCCAGATGCTGCATATTAAAAATTTTAATTGCTACTGACTTTAATCCTTCTTCCCTTCTCCCATTTAAGCCCCCTGCCTCACACAAAACTCAGGCCTCTTGCTAAGAATGATTCAAGTGAACTCTCACCAATGCAGCCAACATGATGCCTTATATGGGCAGAAAAAGTACTATGGAAAAACTCAAGGTACTTTTTTCCTCCACAGAGACTCAACTCTGCCATCACAGTGCTGGCAGTCCCAGCATCAGGAGAGCAAACTAGAATTGAAATTAGATGTCCTGTAAAGCATCATCATCGGTCACAGGGACAATCAATACAAACATATTTTTTCAGTATCGGTATGCTGCTTCCTATCCCATCCTCTGCAACACAAATGGCACAAACAGAGCTACTTAAAAATAGATGCTTTTGGATTAATTTAGGCTTTATCTATGTGAAACAGAACAGTACTCCTCTGCTAAAATGCAGAACTTTCAGTGGGCTCAAAAGAAATTTAATGCTGAGGGATGATACTTAAATTACTCTTTCGTTATACAATATACGGGCTTAGCACAGACTGTCAACAAAATGCTCCTTTTCAAAACCACTCTCTAAGTGAACACAAGCCAAGGGACTTAGTTGAAAATTCGGGATATATGTATTAACACGTATGTGTGTTTCCACATCTGCTTGTTTACAGCTTTGTGCACATGCTGTCGGTCCTGGTATGTGGCATAGTTCCTGAGAGCCTACAAAAAGACAAGAGGCATGATCTTGGAAAGGATGTAAGGAACTGTTAAGGTGAGGAGAAAAACAAAAATGCCCTCTTTTCAGTTCTGGAGACTTTACCAAACACGTAGTAACATCAGCACTGATCTCCACTATTTAGCTCCCTACTTGGCCACTGTCCTTGAGCACTTGTGGGGGTTCTTGGACTCTGTGCATTAGCTTGATCTATAGAGAAGTACTGTAACTTTATTGCCAAGGGGATAGTCTATTGTCAAAGATCTTAAAAATAGAGATGAACTAAGAAGATACCTTCATACAAGTCTTCCCCCTCCAGCATCTGAAATAACATCATTTCACAATGCACTCATTTTTTCATTAAAAGAAAAAAAAGCTCTTAAGGTCCCATGGATGCAAATGCAGCAAAACCAGAAGACAAATAAAGCAAAGATGTCGTCATTACACTCTCCAAAAAAGTCCCAAAGCAATAAATCTTCCCTATTTTCAGAAGAACAATTTAGCTTATGAAGCACTCACCCTTCTTACAGGCCTATAAGCAGTGCATAAGGAAGGTGGGTTCAGGGTTAATTCTTTCTCAGCTTGGGCTGAACAAATCTGCCTAAACTTGACAAAACCAGAAGCCCATTCATTCATATACAGAATTTATATATATAGTTCTCACCTTTTTGGAATAAGCACAAAAAGCAAACTTTGTTCTATGCATAGAAATGAACAATGGTACATCACAGGCATTATGTAGATTTCTAACACAAAAATTGATTTAACAGGAAATGTGAGAACATCTCTTAATAGCCTCTGTCAGAATTAAAAAAAAAAATTAACGCCCCCCAGGGTATCACACTCATATATAAGATCAATCTTATTTTTGAAACACATGCTGCTAGTAAAGAAGGAGACAGAGAGGCAAAATGAAACTTTTTTTTCTGAGTAACTCAGAACAATTAAATAGGTATACATTTCAGATTTGAAAAAGTGATTCATAAAGGAATATTTAACACATTTTGAAGTTGGCAGTATCTAAAATATTTTAACTGAGATAAACATGAAGTATTTTATAGGATTCACAATATTTACCTCAGTAATCTCTATCCTTCTTGTAAGTTCATCAAGAGAAGAAAAGCTGTCATCCAGTGATAAAGCTTCCAGGGAGTTATAAGATGCTCGTTCGGGTGAAATATCTGGAACAGTGTCAAAGTCCTCTTGGTTTGCTAAGTTTGCAGATTCTTCAGTATCTATTATGTTACCATTTAAAAATCTCAGAAATAAATCTTCTTGTTCATTATTGACCTTCTCCTCCTGTCCTGCTGCTCTCTGTATTTCCTTGGACACCTGTGAACGGGCAGTACTCTCATGCTCAGACACTTTATTACACCCAGAGCATTCATCTGATGCAGTTCTGTCCCATGAAGACTGCTCATCATCATCATCATCAGGCTGTATCTCTTGCTGCTTTAAATCGATATTTCCAAGCTGGCCACAAGCAACTTCTGAAGATCCAGCAGCATGTTTTGATCTGAGCAGCTCTCTATCAGCTGACAAATCTTCATCAGAAGGAACCAAATCAGCAGGCATATAATCAGCATCTGTTAAAGACAAAGCATCTACCATTGGCTCAAGAGGGAGTTTCACTCCAGGCTCCCCAGCCCCTTCTATTTTTACTGCATCCTTGGAGAGCTGTCTTTCCCTCAGCTGCAGACTGTTATCCTTACCAGCATCCCCAGATGATAAACAGCCCGAGGAAGGCCTGCCCACTGTCCCTGTGGACTGGGTGTGTGGCTCCAGTGTTGATCCAGCACTGCAGTGCTGCTCCTCCATGTGGTCCTTTCCTGCAGCTACCCGAAGCCTTGCTGCCTCTGCCTGTCTCTCAGTTTTGTTTTCACCTGGGCAAACAGCGCTCGGCTGTTTATCTTCTTTCTTTGGTCCAGCGCCAGGACAAGTTTCAGTACCTAAGTGCAATAGGAAAAACAGTTCCAGAGTTTTTAAATGATTCAAAGCATCAGCCCAGGGGGGAAAGAGTATACTGTGATTTGATAACATTGTAACCTAATGCTTCAAAATGCTCTCCCATAAAGGGCAGGCATTTTATGCTCCTGTCAGGAAAACTTTTGTTAGCAGTCTCTGACTCCTGATTCAGGGGGAAAAAAAAAAGTATTTGCTCACATCTTGCAGGTGAAGCACATGATTTAGTGTCCTTCTGAAAAAAGCTACTCCCGATATGTAAGCAGATATCTTTCTGAACAGTCACTTTTCTTCTAATGGGTATTTTACGTGAGTCATCTCACCGAGGCATGGAGTTCAAGCAAATGCACTTAATTACAGAAAACTGTATCATGATGCCAGTGCATCTATCACCTAGGGAGAGATATGCACTTCCTTTAAAGAACCTGAAATCATCCTAATTTAATAAATTTTAAATCTGTAGATCATTAGCTCCTTTGGTTAACATTAAACTAAATAGAAATTACATTTCCCATAAATGGACAGCATAAAAAGATGCTGCTTTTTGAATCAGTAAATTAGTTTACATATTAAAAATATAATTTGATGCAATTTATTTCTGTATTCATATTTACAATACATATAAAATGATTTTTTCTTATCTGAAATTTCAGAGACACACAGAGAGTTCTACATAGGCTGTGAATTCACCTACTGTTGGCATGATCTGATGATGGAGGAGTAGATGGTTAGCCCAAGTTGTCTATGAATTATTAGATATTTACCATTATAAGAAAGCCAAAACTCTGTTTTTAGGCTTAAAAACAGAGAAAGGGGCTGTTAAGAACTAAAATACCCAAGTAAGCTAGCTATGACAGGAATTGCATTTTATTCCATATTCTTAAAAACTAAATTAAGACTATGCTATAATAGAACTACCATTTCAGTAATAGTAATAACCTCAATCAACAAATTAATAACTTTAGAAAACACTTATTTGTATTTTTTGGTCACAGTAAAGTCTTACAAACAGATTAATAAAGATATCAAACAATGCCTTTCTTAACTGAGTTCTCTATGCCAATTTTATTCTTCCTCACCTATTAAAACCTCTCTTAAAGTGAGCAATTTCCTGGACTTGTTACACAAAATAGTCACATTTATTAAAATAAATGTTTGCATTAATTCATCGTACTGAATAATTTTATTAAATTCCAAACTATCCCCCTTTTAATGGACAATGAAATGCAAGATAGCACAGAAAAGACAGACTGGAAAATTAACAAAGATAATATCCAAGCAAATCAAAATGTGGAAAAAAAATATCAGAATGATATTGATAGAAAGAAAGAGTACATGGAACCTAACTTCTGTAAAACACTGAAAGAATAGGTGTGAGACAGGGACTTTTTAAAAATTAGACACAGATGAGTAGATAGCTCAAAGGATTTGTAATGGGATATTGAGCCCTTCACATACAGGTCATGAGTTCAAACACAGCCTGGATTATTGGTACAAGATTTTATTACCATCTGTCAATTTTTCCTAGTGGATATATCCACATCACAACAGGCATCTTTGTTGGCAGCCCCAACTGCAGCAAAGATTAAATGGAATCGGAAATTAAATCAGATTCTTTACTGTGCAAGGTGTCCCTTGAGCTCAGGGCACTGTTCCTAAGAAAGTAATAAATGATTCTAGCACTGTTATCTAACCACAGATGTACAAGAACTGGGATGCAATGATAATTCACATCAGGTTTTCAGCAGTGTTCAATATTTACAACTACTTCAGGGACCCCTCACCCATTATAGACTGAAGGCAAGTTAGGACAAATACTTGAAGACTTAATTAGAAAAGATGCTTTTGCCTACACTAAGTTAAATGAAGACACTGGGCACTAATTTTTACCTGACTGACAGAGGTACAACCAAGTGTCTACTGAAATTATTTAGCAACAAAAGCACTTATGATAATTTTAAAAAGGGTTTCTTTTCCCCCTAAGAGAGTTGAATTAGGATCCACACTTGGTTTCCTCGTCACAGAAACCTGTAGGCACTACTTGGTCCTGTTAATCCAAGACAGCCTAGCAGACAGAGTAATCTACAGTAATCTACCAATGGAGAATTCACACTTCTCCATCCTTGTCCTTCTTCCCAATTAAAAAATCCCATAGGGCCTAAAAGAAAATAGGGTATAAAGAATTCCTCCCTATCCTGGAAATGAGTTTAAACTATATGTACACACTGCAAACTTATGCTAAGGGTTTTGTTAAATTCAGTATTTCATTAGGAAGGTTTTCATGAAACACATATATGTATCTTTAGTTAACACTAAGGCTATTAGGTTTCTGCTTTCAGTCGGAAACTGAAGAAATTCATGGGTAAAGGATGTATCAATTCTCATCTTTTAATACACACACACACAGTATTAAGGGCCAATTTCTCTGTCAGTAAATTCAGAGTGAAAATCTGCCAGAAAGTAAAATTTAATAGAACAGACCATTCACAACCCTTGCTCAGAAGAGCAGAAAACTAATTAGGTACTGTCCCAGAAATCCTGACTGGATGACTTCTTATAAAGCTGTTTGTTGGTCACTGTAGGCCCAGCAGAGAGGAATCGCGAATTCTCAGGATCAACTGCCTACAGAGGTTCAAAGTGTGTTTCCATATACCTTAGCAGATCAATGGAATAATTTTTGCTTCAGATTACAGGGAAGTTTGATTTTACTTCAAAGATACTACTATAGTGCAGTGCAACTGTCTCTACAATGTAATATAGATACTGCCACAATGCATTTTATGTTTTCTTACTGGTAATTGCTACGTAAATTCTTATTAAATATGAATCCATATGAAGGCCAGTTCTCAAAACACTTGAGATTTTCCTTTTCCTGTCTTACTGTAAGTCAGACTTCTACAAGCAGCTAAATGAGTTAAGTAGCTCTTCCTGTGGTTTGGCGGATACACGTATAAGGAAAGTAAAACTCTCCATGTTTACTTCTCATATTTCATTTCATTTTTCTTTTCTTTTGAGAAAAGAACCACCTAAAAAGCAGAAGTCAAGCATTCTAAGTTTTCAGTGAGAAGGCCTATGCATTTGGGCTACTGCTGAAAAGCTTAATATTAGGAACTGTATGTTTATTACAATACAGGATTCTTCAAATATACAGGTTCAGGCAAAATCAAGAACCAGTCCCAAATGGTCATGTTGCTTCTAGTCCTGAGTTGGATCACTCAGGCACAGCTTGTTATGTGAATGTTATTTCAGATAACAATCACCTTTGTCAAATTTCTGTCCTGGTTCATACTGATGCCTTCCCTACCCAAATCCTCCTAACTGCAACCAAACCCATTCATCCCCATGCTACTGATGCATTGACACTGAAGGGCAGCAGCAGCTAATGACCACACGCTGCCTGAACAGCTGCTCACACTCGGCAGGGGGAGAATTCACTGCTTCCTCAAAACGCACTAATCTTGTGAAAAGCATCTTCAGCAAATCTCAACCATTTAAACTCGAGTTAGGGTGGAAATATTCCAATCTTTGTATTGAAAGTACTTAGCACTGCTGAAGAATTCTCTTTTACTGGATGACACAGCTTTATTAATTTACCAACATTTCAAAGGAACCCAAAGATTTTGATGATATTTTGACAAGATTTACATTAGGAGAAAGGCATGAAAAGATCCATTTGCACCATTAATTCCTTCCACATAAAGTCAAGGTGTTATACTAGAGTACTACAAAATTGAAACAAAATGCTCCTGAATTCAGAACGTTCAAATGTTCAGAAATTCTGCTCTCCAGAAAGCTTTTGTTCCCACTTGGAATAAAATCAGAGGAAAAACTCTAATAGTCTATTTTTTTTCCATGGGAATTTCCAACCATCCAAAAATAAAAATCCCTGCATTCTTTTGATCTGCTTTCTGAGCTGTAGAACATGTTTGTTTCATGTTTCTAATGCTTTATGTTTAGTTAGGTTACAAGAATAAAAGTGGGGAAAAGGCAGCACAGGAGTCACGGTAAAAGAACGTGGAGATAAGGAGGATCCACACGTAGACAACTGTGACTCTGTATCTTCATTAATTTCTGATTCTCCTGAACATCCTGGCTGATACACACTTGTAGGCTGGTTTAGGTTCAAAAGGACCTCCTAGGATCACTTAGGCCAGTTCTCATCTTCTGAGGAATTCTAGCAGGTTTTGAGGAAAGGTACTTAGCTTAAGCCAATTTTGACAACAGGAATACGGCAAAATACCAGAAACTTTTTACTCAGAGAGAGGAGAGAGAAAGCACAGCCTGGTTGTCTACCAATATTCTTTCCCACTCTGTCCCCATTTTAACAATTCATTAATTTGTAAATGTTTCATAAGAACCCAAAGATTCTAACAAATTACTCAAAGAAAATGGCCACTGCCCCAAGGCAGAAAAAGGAAAATGAGGCTGACATAAAAGTATATACTGAAAACAATTAACTGAATGTTTTTCTCTTCAAGACCCCCCCCAAAGGCTTCATCATTTTCTGTGTTGCTTCAGGAAAATGCATCTCAAAATCAGTACACTGCATGTAACTCAAAACAGTTACTAATACTGTTAACTGTACTCCATTGACACACCTCAGAATGTCTGTCATCAGGTTGATTACCTAGTATATATCTGTATACATACAAATTAGGCATTTTATCTTTGGTTTTATACAACTTTGTAGCTTAAATAAGCTACTATAAATGCATGCCCATTTAAGACTTTTTTTAATGGAGGTCAGAATCACTTTACATTTATAATATCAATGACTAATTAAAATTGCATTATTTATCCATTGTGCTGAGAAAAAAAAAATCATCCATTTGTGCATCTGTAGAGACCCAACAAGTTCTGTAGCTTCAAATGAAACTGTTTCATTGTACTTATAGGAATATGTCATTACAGTGTAATATTTAAAACAAATGTATGCACATGTACATACATACACACATACCTGATTTAAAAGCAGTAGCTTCTCTTTCCTTTAAAGATCTGGATTCCACTAACTGAGGCAAACAACTGCTTTCCCATATATTTTCTGCAGCTACTAGCTGTAAAATATGATAGTATTACCTGTAATTTTTGAAATTAAACAGGAATGCTGTGACTTTTTGAGACATTCAAACTTCAAAAAGCTTCTAAACTTGAAAGACTTTATTTAACATTTAAAATATATTTATTACCAATTTTTGACAAAGCAGAATTCAATTAAACATCTGCTTACCTTATTTTTGGATGCCTGTGGCCTGCAGCAACAAAGGAAAAAAGAAAAAATTAAACAACCTAGTGACAACATTCTTCATAGTAAATGTAAGTGAAATCTTAGGAACCTTTGCTCTGCTCTAAAATTAGCACAAAACTTTTCTTCCATTGTCAGCCTGCTAGCATACTTTCAAGCACAGATCTGTACTTGCATGAATATCATCAGAAGACCAATCAGCCCTAACATAGTTCCATCTAATTGAGAAAGTAGTCAAAAGAAAATTTACTGCAACATATCAAGCAACGTGCATGCCTATGAAAGGTTATGCTCTGAAGAAACTCTACCAACTTTAAAAATCATATAAGAACTTGATATCTACTACTATTAAAATAGTGATCACTATAGAAGAGATTGAGGAATTAAATGCCCTCCCCAAAAAACATATTTCCCTCTCCACAGATGGGATATTTTATGGGTTCTGTAAGGTACAGCAGCTCCCACTGACTCCATTCAGATTCACAGGTGAATCAATGCTGCTCATAGCCAGTGTGGACTTTGCCAGCTGGATAGAGATTCATGTACAATGCAATTTATCACACACAATCTGTCTTGCAGTCTTCCAGCAATGAAGATAAAATGTGGAGCATTTTATTTAAAGCTACTGAAAACAAAAATTGGAGAGACATGGGAAGAGTACTGATGTTCATGTTCTCCAACAAAAAATTCAAAAAGTTACACTGACTTTTAAATTTTACTATTTAAATTTCAAATAAAGGACACTCAAAGCTATTTTTAAAGAGCAAACATGTCCAGTATGTAGATGTAAACCTTGAGTATCAGAAAAAGTTACATTACTTTCAATTACAAAAGCAAAATACTCACGTTTTCCAAGACCTGCATGTCATTTATTAAAGATTAAAGTGTAATTTAAATTAAAATGTAAAATGAGTTTAAAGCTTAAGAAAAAAACCCTATATGAAACAATAAAAGCAAATAGGCTTTTGCCTAGAGAGTTTGAAAGAGTAATAATATTAAATACAGAGCACTGATCATGGCAAATGAACACAAGCCTTAATTTTTATGAAATTGCAGGGTTTCTCAGAACAGGGAATGGTATTCCAAAACTGAAAAGAAGGAGAAAGCAGAGTTATTCTCAACAAGGTGACAAGCCAGGTGACAACAGGGAGGCGCTGCTTGTTGCAGTATATAAATCCCAGCAGACCTGAGCCTCAGCCTTTCTGCGGGTTGTGTGCAGGGAAGTGCAGGTTTGAGGCAGCTGCAGGCGCTCAGTGCAACTCCTCAGCAGCAGCAACCTGCAGCTCCAGTGCTACTCCTGCCCCCTCTTCCTCTGGGAATGCACGAATGCCTGTCCAAGGGCTCCCTCCCAAAGGCATTCAGAATGCACATAAAAAATTCCTGCACAGAATCCCTGATTCTGGCAATCAGCCGGGGTGTTTTCAAACTTTGGTACCATCACTCAGAAGAAAACATTTGATAGCCAAATCATACTCTTTATGAGCAACAGAAGCATTTCGGCTTTTGTTATATCCAGACCGACTAAGCCAATGCAAGGGTACTAGAAAAGTTCTCTCTCCCTATCTAATTGAGAGCATCTTCCCTGCCACAGGCAGGCCTTTTCAGGCCTTTGAATGTGGTTAGTTTCCTTATTGCTGTTGGCTGATCATTTTTCAGTGGCAGCTCGTATGATTTTTTCCATCTGTTCCTTAAAATCAAGGTCTGGACAGGAGGACATTCACCCATGAAAGAACAGATCTCCTCCTTCCTGATGGGTACAATCCATCCGTGTTGCTACCCAGAAAAGCACCCTGGGCACTGCCCACAGGTTTGTTATACTGTGACACACTGACTCAGGAGGCTGATGGATCAGGCAAAGCTGCTACGAACTGAGATTTCACTGTTCAAAACACTGTCATGCTGGGAAAGTATGGAATCACTGCTTCATGTAAATACAACCTCTATGAAATTAATAGAAGGTAACAAGAACTACTTTAAGCATTAAGGAATTGTCCTAAAATGTGGAAAATTGGGAGTAAAATCCTATAGGGTAGGTATGGGTGCTGGAGTCTGAGATGCTGGACACTTGCATTTTGAAACAATGATTAAATCAATAGGTATTAAGACATGAACACCATCATTAGTTCTACAGTCCCTCTCTTCCTGAATTAACACTATTCAGTTTTCCCTTTGGTGGAAATAATAAAACTCAAAAATCCAGTTCTGGAAAACTATGATTTGCTAAAACAAGGTCAGATTTAGTCTTCAAACATTCCTCAAACAATATTAAAACAATGTGAAAACTGATGGTAAAAATACTTTAGTTACACATCAGAAGGAACCACTACTTTATAACCAAATTCAAGTCAGTGATGCAACTTTTATTTTGACACTGATTATTTTGAAACACCCATGATGGCAAGGAGACAACAGCTGCAGAAACATACTCGTTTGAGAAGTAATAATACTTTCTTATACTTACTGTTGATGTGAGGAGCAAACTCGAATAAGCTTTTCCAGTTCTTGGCCACTCAGCTCTTTATCTGAATTCCTTGGTGCTGTAACTGGACTGGGAACTGCTGTTTTCCATTTTCTTTCTAAATTAAATCAAAATAACTTTTACTCAGGATACTATAAAAGTAGTTTAATATAAAACAAATAGGTGAAACTAATTAATGGAGAAATATTGACAACTTTTTTATGTATGTTCTATAGTCCCATTTCAGACTATGTAGAACAGCACCTTATTCTTTTATTTTCATCACATCACACTCACCGACTGTAACCCAAAAATAAGCTTGAAACAACTGTGGGTCAAAATCCTGATTAACAGAATAAAGAATTACAAACTATCTGCACCTTTACAATTAAATGTGTGCAAACAAATCCAAAGCAGGAATACCCTTCTTGTAACAAGTTCAGAGCAATTCTGATACAAATGCTGCTTCTGCTATGTAACTTTTTTAGCCTGGAAATGTAATTCTATTATTTAGAAGTATAAACTAAAGTCTTTCTTCAACCACATTAGTTTAGCTGGTACTCACCCCACTGTTCCTGTATGGAGGAAAGATTTGCAAGCAGCTGCTCATGATAAAGTCGTTCAAGCTGAATGAACTTCATGGCCTTCTCATCTGAATGGAAGGTTAAAGGCAAATGCATACATGGACATGGTACGACTTACTTATAATTGGCATCATGTTTGAAAGGGAAGTAATTATACACTTGAAATCTGAAATAAGTGAATCAAAATGAATAATGTCTAGCATCCTGATTTCTGTGCAAGAAAGAAAAAAAAATAGCAGACATGAAAATGGCAGGAAAGAAGTAAAATAAGTTGAGAAAAATTCAAAAAATGAAACTCCTATTCTTTACGGCAGCTACCTCTTCCCATGTGCCTGAAGCACAACAAAAGATTTTTCTGGAAGAGAAATGACTGAAATGTTATTATGCTGACAACTTTACCAAAAAAGTGATATCTCTGGGAAATGAAAAGCAGAACAATGACACAAATATCAGTACCTCTCTCTCAAGAAATACAAATATATGCCAATAACTGAAAATATGGCTCCTATCTACTGACCAGCTAGAGACAGTATTAAAACAATTGATCCAACTTCAAGTTTTGAAAAATACCTGCCTCCTTTTCAGCCATTGTATACAACACAGTTTGCTGAGTTTACCTTCTGTCTTCCTGAAGATTCTGCTCACTTTTCTTCTATATGAAGAACTCTTTCCCCTTGCTTAGGGTTGTCAATATATTCACAAAGGTATACTGATAATCACATATTTTACAATAGTCAGGATAATTCCAGTTCCACCAAGACTGAGTTGTTAGTTGTGCTGTTTAAAGCTGTTTTACCAGCTATTTGAAATGTAATTCCACAATGAGGATGAGGATGGTAGTGCAGTGAATGAGGTTCTTAGTAAGACAAAAAACCCATTATTCATGCTAATTAAAATACTGGAGTAATTATTACAAAAACACAACCAATACTTGTTATTCTGGTTAGCCTCATGCAACAGCATGGCTTATGAACAACAATATTAATGGAAAGAATATTCCCTGTCTTCAGGAAATCTTATTAGAAACAGAATTACAGATCACAGAGAGAGCCTTAGAGGACCACAGCAACAAGCCCTGAATTATTGTTAATATGAGGTTCCACACTGGATGAATTAAAATGTCTGTCATGGATAATTAATACAGTGCAACATGATCAAGTAAGTTCTTTATTAACCTCAGGAAACTGATGGCTGGAGGTACAGTGGAGATATCCTTCATAAATATGTATTATATAGTGGTGTTGAATTCCACACATCAGGTGGCTATTGCATTAAAAAATATTTCCTTTGATCAGCTTTAAACAGAATGCCTTTCAATTAAAGCAACTTTGATGAAAGAGGAACTGTTTCTACCATGCTGTTTATATTTTAAATTTATTGTATTTTCTCCTGCACCTTAATTTACTACAGATTTTTTCCATGCCTTTCATTTGTACTGTACAATTCACATTTTCTGATAGACACTTTTGAATTAGGATGACCAAGACAAAAGTGCAGTCTTCTAAAACTGTGATGGGTATTTTATTTTATATGTTGCTTTTCTAATATTGCAACTGTTAGCTCTCTGGTTTTATCTACAGGCTAATATAATTTGTCTAGGTTACTTATGCCTTGTTACTTAGCCTGCTAAATAATTGCCTATTACTGTATTTTGTTTGTACAAATTACATAATAAAGAAATAATTTGTATGCACAAATTCTGTAATATATGATGCATCTTAGTGAATCACATATACCTTCAGGGCTTAACACTGGCCTCTTCTTTTTAAAATTTGATCATTTTCCCTTTAGGCAAAGAGGAAATCCCAGTCTACCTTTTCTAAAATTCTAACTTAACTTTGAGGTTTCATACTATTAATCTCTCACACAATTACTGAAATATATCAGAGTAATTATCAGCAGTTCAACTATTACAATTTTTTTACCAAACTTACTTGCATTATCTAGGAATAAATCAAAATAAACTGGACTATTAAACTGTTCCCAGAAGCAATTACCCATATTTTCCTACAATAATTTCTCAGACTACATTGATATGATTTTGACTAGTTAGCATTCGTCAAACACCATTTTGCTATTGTTTGCAGGTTGCTGATCTCAGCTCCATGTGTTTGGTATTTTTATTCCAATCTGGACATTTTTAGTACATATTCTAATCAACTGTTGTGACAATTTTATTATTACTATAAGTACCCTATTTGATGTAATACATATCCTATCTCTAAACTGGACATCTTCCCAGTTACTAATATTTAGATTAGAAGTTCTTATAAAAAAAAAAGTTATTTGAAAATGTTTTCTTACTTCCTTGCTTATGTCCAAATACTAATGATTGCAACAATACTGCTGTTAGAAGTGAATTTATCCCCTAACTCACAGTCCAAATCCTCCTTATTTGATTAAGGAGGATTTGCTAGCATATTGTGTATTCACTCACGGGTAAATTATGGTTGTTCACTTCTTCCTAACCCTGACCCACAAGATGTGAGTTAACAGCAAAGCAGTTGACTATCATGTTTTAACATACCATGTTATTTTAATACTGTACAACAATTTCTGCAAGCAAAAGGATACATTCCTCCTCTTGAAAATAGGTCTCAGCTATCTGCAAAAGTGAAAAAAAAAATTAAGAATCTATAATTTTCATGGCAGTGGTAAGGACAAAATTGAATCTTTTTATCATAGTTCTAAATATCTGGTTTGCAGGTTCCTATTTAGTGTGGGTAAAATAAGTAAGTTCAGACAACATACATGTATTCCCATTCTAGGAAAAATGTTTTAAGAGTATCAAACACCAAAGAAATATTAAGTCCTCTCACGCAAAACAGATTTACCCAAATCTTACAGTATTTTATGTTGCTTCAACAATAAAAATTATTTCAGAAACATTTTTACTTATCTTAATAGAAAGCTTTAAAATGGCCTACAAGAGAAATACTCTTTCTACTGATACAAGTTCAAAAGTTTGAATTCTGTGCCTGACCAACGTTTCCTTGATCAAATTTAAATAATTGCTGTGCTCTCCTGAGCATTACACTGCAATGTGTTAGAACAGAAATGGAGGTTTCCTGACTGATGAGAAAAGAACAGTCTTTTGTCTCTCAGTATACAAAAAATATTTGAGAATTACAACAATAACTTATTTGTGCTTCTTACAAAACTGTGCAGGCTTTCCTAGAAAGCTGAGGAATACTGACATCTTTGTTTATGAATGCAATGAAATACAAAAAATATAAACCTCAGAAGTATTCCACAGAGCTCTGCACTATCAGTGACCTTTACAAGCAGCAACTAATCAGTCCTCAGGGACAGCGAATTTTGGCAGCCTTCCTATTTGCCGTGCATGGTGATGTAAGGCCAGAGCTTGCAAAATGTGTCCAGGACCTGCAGGTACCCAGATACCAGAACATTCAGGTTGAGGCACCTCATAGATGAGTCCCCAATGACTTCTGTGGGAGCACTCAAAGATTCAGTCTCAAAATCTTTTGGGCAGATCGATTTAAGTGGTCATAATATAGAGAGCTTAAAGAAGCACTTTGGTAGAAGTCTGAAGATGATTGCTCAAAAAACCCCCAGCAACTTGATAGAGGAGTCTAGATTACAAATTGTATTTCCTGGCTCTGTGCCTCACTACTAACTACTAGACCATTCTGAGCCCTGTACCTTCAAAAGAGAATAGGTAAGTGACTTTTAATGTTCTTTATTGGCACATTGTGTCGGCTGTCCACAACAGCCTTCTAAGAATTTCTGGATCTGTCAAAGCTCTACCTGTGTTTCATATAAAAATACCTCTTAGATTCTGTAACAAATCCTAAACAAATCAAATAAATCCCATTCAAGACAGGAAAAAAATTGCATCCTATTTTAACTAGAAGTTTACTCTTAGAATAGCCCCTATTATCCAACAGCCTTTAAATATTCAATATAGGCTTCCCACAAACACCATGGATTGTTAATACTCCAGACCATCTGACACAGCTCTTGATTTTACACTGAATTTTGGCACAGAGAATAAAAAAAGAATATGATAGAAGAGTATTTTCTAGACTTGGTTTAATGTTACTGTCAGGCTGTATTAGCAATCTGAAAAAAAAAAAGATTGAAGATGACAGATTAATTCACTAGAAAGGGAGAAAAATTCTTAATAGACTCACTTTACAGGAATGCTACACTTAAAATCCTTCCCCCTCCCATCCTCTATTAAAAAACAGGTTACGAGCCTTGTAAGTTCCATTAGCTTTCTTTCAAACACTCCATTCAAAATGCTTGATAATTTTTAGGAAAAAAAGAGATAGTGTTTGAATACATATTTCAATCTGAATATACAGATTTTGTTCTCAGTTCTGTCAGATTCTGTATGACTTTCAAAAAGTTCTTCCCCTTAGGGTTTGGCTTCCTCATCTAAAAAGCAACAGATTTCACCTCCATCATGTGCAATTGATCCCCTTGATGTTTGCAAAGCATTTTAAGTTTTTGCCCTATCTTGTTTTCCAAAAACGACCTTTGTACTGACTCATAACAAACCACCAAATTTGATGAGGCTAAAAGTACAAATTATTAACCCTAAAGCTAAGCTTCTCCTAAGTTAAGGAACAGCATCAAATATCTTTGCTCAAGCACTGATTAGAAAACATAATTTAAAATTCTATGTCAAATATAGATTATCTATAATATGCAATCCTAAAGAGAAACCTATTTCTCCCATATAATTGCTTATTTGTAGCAAAGAAGAATGCAGGAATGTCATTGCAGTTCAGAAATTTAAAATATCTTCCAAAATAAAGACAATGCAGCTAAGTCAAATCAGACAGGTATAGTATCTCCACATGGCCCATATTAGACATCACAGCCAAGCAAAAGGTCTCCTAGTCTGCTGTTAGTTTGACACAACTGAACTGTAAATTAATACTGCATCAAGTTCTTGCCACATATTCGTTCTACATCATAATCTCCAGAAAAAAAAAGCAACATACTGGCCAGTGTGTGAGAAAGATTGCTTTTCAAACCACAGTTTTTCCTTTGGTCTTCAGGTGTGGCAACTGTGCTTATATAAAGGCATACACTAAGAAACCTTGAATCCTAATATTCATGCACAAAATTTATGCTAGAAAGACATCTGTAGTAGTAAAAACAGTTCCAGATTTAAAATTTTATTTAGGTATCTGCTGTCCTGTAATTATACCAATGTCTTACAAACCTTATTCAAGGTATATTAAAGAGTGATTTTTCTAAATCTTCCTGCTGAACTAATTTTACCATTTGGGGAATTAGAAACCCATCCTTACCAGTTTCCTTTAACTACGGAATATACTCACAAGGCAATTTATAATATAACAAATATTAGAAGATCTTAGAGGAGATATTTGCCTTGGCCATCTGTTATGCATCAAAACATCCTGTCTAGTATTGGCATAAATTGCATTTATACATATTTTTCCTAAAGAAAAAAGGTCTCAAATAAAAATAAAATTGGGTGCAGCACTCCAAAATCATAGAAAGTACCTGATGGAGACACAGGGGCAGTATCTTTGAATCCATCTGCTCAACCTCTTCACGGAGCAAAGAGAAAAGAGACTGCAACGTTTGCTTTTGGTCTTTTGGATGAAAGTTTTCCTTTGCTTCAACAGTATCTTCAGCCTGCACAAAACCTGTATCTGTAATACGAGTACTTTCCTCCTGGATTGCTGTGGTTCCCACTGTAGAAACACCTTTGAAAAGGACAAGGACTTAGGTTAGGATTCAAAAAAAATACACTGAGTTTCTTTTTTAGGAAATTTCAAAATGAATGCTATGAATAAAATCTTAGTATGTTAAATAACATCACTGCTATTGTCAAAATAGCATTGTCAAAATTAGTTGTGACAGGTCAGTCTCACTGTCAGGTCACCTACCTGTCAGAACACAGTAACATACATCAGATATGTTTGTACACTTCTAACTGGGACCCTGCTTTCACTTATGGGGGAAAAAAAAATCAGAACACTTAGAAAGTGTTATACTGTTATTAATAAGAGACCATGATGACCTAAACGTGCTTAGAATGCAGTTTTGCTCAAAAAGGGCAAATATCAGGCAGGTGAGCACAGTATGAATGAGACTCTCAGTCTCTTTGCTCCTGCCAAAGACCTCATACAGGGGGGTGTCCTGGGGAGGGACAGACACAGGGAAGGAAGGACAATTCAATGGATTCCTGCTTTTTATATGGTAACACAGTGGCTCCTCACAGTGACAGCAGGATCTTAAAGGACAGAAAGAAGCAGATGATGCCAGTGTGGGATTCTGTTGTAGGAGAGAGATGTCTAAGGGGACTGTCCTGCTGGGTGAAAAGAAAGACTCCTCTACACAGTTGGATAGTTTGAGCATCCAGAGAAAGGGCAATAGTGCTGATACTGGTAATAATGACACAAGGCTGTGTAAACTGAATTTAGATCCCAGAATTTCTTGCTAGACAGAAATTAGGTTCTCCATGGTACATTTCCAGGCAGGTCACTGTTGCCTGTTTCCAGTTTTATAGAAATCAAAAAAAGTCAGGTATTCAGGTAAAGATACAAAGAATAATGTGCAGCATTACATTATAAGAATATTACAGGAAAAAAAAAAAAACCTTTCTGGGTGCAAATCCCACATTTTATTGTTAGAAATGCAAAACTTGTGTATTTTGATCATAAATATGATAGTTAGGAGAAAATGTTAAACGAGATTAAGAAAGAAGTGTAGAGTAGTAGTGGTGACAGCAGTAGTGGGAGAAATCAACTACCCATGTACTGACTGGGTCAGTTTTTCACAGATATCAGAGAATAAAAGCAATAAATGACAGCTTCCTGTAAAACACAGTCTTAGGAGCAACCAGAAAACTACAGCTGATTCCAACAGCTAATAAACTCCTTTTTATTTCTCCATAAAACATTAAATTTCACTCACTTGCATAAGATTAAACTTTAAAAAAATCACAAAATAATTTAAAATAATTTCGAGAATTAGGTCACAGAGATGAGGACAATAAACTTTTAATGAACTCAAATTATGATGAGTATTGTTCCCCACCCATTTTCTGAAATCATGTTATCATCTGAAAGGTGGACAGCTGAGGGCACTGTTTCAAGTATCTCTGTGTCCTCAGCCTGGGCACTCTGTTTCAGACCCTTTTGTTTTCATTGCCACTGAAACCCAATAATGACGATTCAGGTTTAAGATTTAGGACCTATGAAAGGCATTAGCTTATCCATGGAAGGCTCCACCATTCTACTTTTGATTATTTTAAACTCTTTATTTAGTAAACTATCCAGGTTAGGAGTACTAATAATCTCTGTGGGTGGCTATTTTCCTAGGGCTTACTGCCAGAAAAAATATGGGTGTAACTTAGCATTGCTTTTCCAAAATTAATGCACATCTCTGATTTTCCGGTGTTTATTTGGGCTTCCTGTGGGCCAAAAGCAACAAGAGACAGAACTGGATGCAAGATACAAACCAGGAAATACTTCTAGAGATGGAATTAAGGCTGTCTTTAAAAATACAGCTTCCTGTTTAGCACATTATCGTGAAGCCAGAAAAGAGGGTCCTCATGTTCTGGCAAACATTTTCTCTCAGAAAAACAAAGAAACCAAACGTCACTTCAAGCTGCACTTTATTAAGCAGTTCATAATCACCTGTCATATCAAAACATGAACATTGACTGCAACATGCCCAATAGCAACTATCATGAAAAACCTTAATTTTAATGTTTTCATGATACTGTAGCTACACATAGTTTATAAACTGCATTATTATTTGTACATAAGGTTGAGCTGTCACTTGGAATCAAATTCTGCCCTCAAATTTCTTCCCTGACTTTGAAAGTGAGGCGTTAAAGTTATATGGGTTAATTCTAACCTGTTTGATTTTCAACACAAGACAGTATTTGTGCCTTAGTAGCACTACAACAAAGAACTTTTATTGTAAACCTTAGTAATGCTATTTCATCATGAAGATGTGATGGGCTAAGATGCCTATTTCTTTCTTTTCTCCCTGTTCTTGAAAACAGCACACTCTTTTTCCAGGAGTCAATCAATCCATCTTACTGTCCAAAGCAGATACATTTATTTTTTTTTCCCACTAGGTATCCTACATATATTTCTGTTTTTTCTAATGAGAAAGCACTAAGCTTTTCACTTTATAAAGCACTGATATTTACTTCCACCCCAGAATGGAACCAAAGCCTTTATAAAGATTTACGTGAAAAGACACAGAAGACATCAGCGGCCAGAGCACTCAGCAGGTCCATGGCAAAGAGCTGGGTTCAAGTTTTTGCTCTGCCAGGCTCACAAATATTTAACTGACCCCTTCCATGCCCAGTTGGGTGTGCCAATGTTTCCTAAAACATGGGGAGAAGCAAACTTTCTCTCAATTTCCCCAACAGCTCACAGAAGCAGCCCCACGTTTGCTGAAAAAAGATCAGATTCTGACACACTTTTTGAATAAAAACTCACATTTTTCAGTATGCCTCAGGTTTTTCTTTGTCAGTACTGCAAGTATATGAAATTAAGATGCTCTTTGTTACCTCCATGAGAGTGAATCCAAGGTGCAAGTATGAGGGATTTGCTATCAAAATAAAATTATGGATGTTGCCCTCTGTTTTTTATGTGAAATTGAATTTTCATATTCAGTAGCACTAGCTTAAGTCACCAGTAACAGAAGTTTCTAGTACAGAAAACATATGGCAATCTCTTTTTTTAAACATTCTTTGGTGCCCAATACAGAAGGCTGTTTCAGACTGATTCATTCAAGAATTATTGAGGAAAAATGAAAAAAGACCAGCAAGTATTTAAAAACTATTCATTTTTAAAAGAAGAGATTTTGAGACAAAAGAGTTGGTGGTAAAGTTACAACTTTAACTGAACAAGCCCAGAATTTTGTTTAGTTTGGCACAGAACCCTAAATAAAATAACATCACTTGAATTTTCATGTAATTTGACTATGTTATATTAATATATTTTATTTGCTTCTACACCAATTCCATCCCAAACACTTTCTTCCTTCCTTCATCTTCAAACTGCTTTAAGAAATAAGTGGAATAATTTACAGAAAAAGCATATGTTGCAGAATTTAACTTGGGGAAAAAAGATTGAGTGCAGATTACCTTGCTGTATTATGTTAAGGAATCATATAATGATTTTACAATATTAAGCTATGCCAGGACTGATCTTTTGAAAAAAGATGAACTTATTTTCAGAGAACACAGATAATTTGAAGTCCATATTTACAAAAAATGTATCAAAACAGATTAAACTCGATGAATCACTATCTCTACCACACTAAAGTTAGTACAACTCTTTACAGGGAATAACATTATGAATAATCACCAAAGTTTAAATCCTTCATTTAAAATGTACATAAATTCTTTGGTCACAAGTTCTCCCTAACCAGATATAAACAATCATCATTCAAAACTTTGATAAGGATACAAAAGGAATGTGAGAAAAAATTGGGATCTAGAAGCTATAGACTTGTCAATCCACTCTCAATCTCCTACAGCATCAAGAGGGCTAAAAGGAGGTGCTTCTTCAAACAATAAATAGATGAAACCTGGAACTGCTTACACCAGGACACTGAAATGGATGCAAAAAACAAGGCAGGTGACAAATTCACTCTAAAGATTACAGTCTATCAATTTCCCCTTGGGGAAGTCCTGAGATTACTGCAGATGGGGAGCAGAACATGCCACCAAATCACTTCATGTTTGCCTTGTCCTTGTACTGTCACCTAGAAATCCTCTGCTGGCCTCTGTCAGGGGAAGAATATTGAGCCAGAAGGATCTTCAACCAGATACAGTGACTGTTAATCCTGCATTCCAGTTTACTAATAGGAAGCTAGGATAATTTTAGCTTCACCACATCTCAAGCATATACAGACAGTTAATAATCCAACTTGTAACTGTTTATTCTTCACAAACAACTATTTAGAGGGTTTCAAACACATTGCAAGTGCGAGTACTTGCCCTCTCTTCTAAAGTAAAAACATGTCGAGAGTGAAAGATTGGCTTCTCTAATGATCACCAACCTTCTGCTGAGAAAGTCACAAGTAAACAAAAATGACTAAAATGTAATTTTCCATATCCCACATAAAGTGCTTTAGTCACTGGCAAGAAGAGAAATATGAACAACATTCTTTTTAAGTCAAATGTCATATTTTCTAGAATGGCAACATTTAACAGCAATCCTAACAGGTGTGCCTATAGGAAAAAAGATTCATAAATCTCTTCTTAGTTATGAGTCAAAGTAACTAATCCATGATTTCTCAACAGTTTAAAATATTTTTTTAATAAAAATTGCAACAATACATGCCATGCAATTATTTAGTTTGATATTCCAGCTTGCTTGTGTGGTGCTCTGCTGTTACTCACTCAAGAATCTTCCACTCTAGTCTGATTATTCTCTCCTTTAACTCTGAGTTGGTATAAAGAGAAGAAAGCTAGTTTGGACCTTTATGCAGAGGGTGTAGTGAAATACTCAGGAATCATTTAAAATAGCTGGTTCTGGAAATTAAATGGAAGATTGCCACTAAAATAATGACATTTGCAACATCAAGAAATTGTGACACAGTCAACTGCATTTTTTGAAAACAGAAGAAACATCACATGAGAGTATTGAAAAAATGACTAAACGTATATTAGCCCATAAATAATGGGAGATATAAGGTAATTTTATATTTTGATCTTCCTCTATAACAATCAAGGTTCTTTACTAATACAATAACAGGAGTTTATTTGTAAGAATTCAACAAAATTCTTCAGAGTTTTGCAGACAGGATGTTCTCTTGTGTGGTTTTCTACATTGCCAGGCTTTCCCATGAAATTTTCTATATTTTTAGGATTCTACTTTTTGTCCTAAAACTTCAATCTACTTTGGACAGCTCATTTTACGGTACTTCTGCATCAGTTCATTCAACAAGAACACAAACTAACGGAGAAAGAATACGAGTACGAGCCAAGTTTAACTTCCAGTGTTTAGGTGAGTTTTTTCCTCTTCCTCCTCTTATTGTGCTTCAGATACCTATGTCAACACATACTTGTAACTTTTCATCAACCTGTTTTTTGTTATTCCCATCATACAGACGACTGGTTCTGAATTACTTCTGCCAATCTCATTTTAATTATTTTGTTATTAAAACTTAAATCTATGGATGAAATATATCTACTTATTAAGTGCTGAAGAAAGTTATTGAGAAATCATTCTCCCTGTAGCAACAGATTTCAGAATGTTCTTACGTCTATTAGAAAATATAATTTTTCTTTTCAGATTTTGCCTATTTGTACAAGATATGGAATGCAAGGCCTCCTTCCTTTCCTGTCTTTACCTATTCTATAATCCCTTAAAGTAATAATCAGTTTTCTGATTAGGTCACAGAAGACTTGCCATTTATGAGGAAAATTGTATTTTAAAATTATTTAGTTTAAAATACATGGAAATAAGCACACATGAATCAGCTGTTCTTTCAAAGAAACCTATGAATGAAACATACTGATTTTAATTAATATATACAGCACTATGACACATGAGCTTTAGGATGTATGGCAAAAACCTAATATAGCACATTATGTTACACTAAATCCTATTCCCTCAAATAGGGCAGAATTATTTCAAATAGGAACATGCAATAAACATTACATTTTCCTTATCCAATTCACATCCAAAATATAGAAAGAAAAAGTAATATCAAAAATTGGTAGGAACACATTTTTTAACAGTTTGTTACTAAAGCACATAACCTAGGCCTATCTGGTAAGCTTTGAAAAATAGAAGTAAATTTTACAACAGTAGGGCAAGATTAAGCTATTTGGTACTCATAATAAGATTTCAAATCTTGACATGGGATCAAGACACCAAAATCTTGCACTCGACCATGATATTCAAATGAGCAAAACCACAATGTCAGAATTTCTGTCTATCTGGATTTGGACACCAGCCCAGTTTCCATACTGCCACTGTACCTCCCTCTACTCTTGTTTACTTGGTGTGTTACATTTGCTACATAGGCACTGCTTAAATTCACAAGGTGAAAACATGTAGAGTTGAATCTGATTGAAGACTAATAGCAGTTCTGAGGAAAAAAAAAAGTAAAACAAACCAAAAACCACCAAGCCTTTAGTGAAATGCTAAAAATAATTAGTACAACAACTAAAATGTATTATAGTGTTACTTCTGAAGTAAACAGAACAAAAAATTATTAAATGAAGTACCTTTAGATTTTTTACTAGAGCTTCTTTTGCTTCTTGGACTTCTTTTTCCACCTGGCTGTTTCTCCGTAATAGGTTTTTCCTCCAGCTGAGGGTCCATATGGACATTTACAGGTCTCTCAGTCTCACTTTCCTTACAGCTTGGGATCCAGTCTCCACTGTCCATATTCTCATTATTATTAATGTTATCCTGTTCACCTTTATCCTGTCGTCCCATAGCAATGCTGCTACTGGTCAGAACTTCATTCCCATCACTGTCAAGTTGATTTTCATTTTCATCAGCTGAAGGAATCAAATGAGATGCCAAACTTTCTATCCTATAGTTAGCAGGAAGACTGTCCTTTGAGTCTATTTGCAGATCATTTGGTGGAAAGTCTCTGTCATCCATTAGAGCGTTACTTGTTGAACCACTTAATCTCCCTCCAGATATTTTTAGACCTAAAATATAAAATGGAATGAAGCATTTATAATATATATACTATAACAGATAAACCATGTCAGCCAGTGCCAGCCAATAGATTCATCAAAGCCAATAAAGATTAGCCAAGTGATACAGCAAGTCGGAGAATTTCTTTCATTCACTGACCCATTTAAAGTCTTAACGTGGGGGATATTTACAGTCAAAAAAACTATAGCTATATTTTTATCCAATTATAATTGTTCCACTTACCTTAGCAAAAGCACAGCTGATCTTTACAGCAGTGCTGCTGTTGTTACAGCTGAAGTAATGAGAAAAACAAAAAGATAAACAGAAGCCACCTCATGTCCCCCTCCTCCCCCCCCTTTAAATCCATGGCTAAAACAAAAGCATTCTTGTCACATAAGATCATAGTTTGCCTGAAATAAAAATAAACCAGGGGAGAATAAAAGTAGAACAACTTTTAATTCTGTCAGTGATGGTATCAGATCAAACTTGCAGATAGATTAACTGTTATCTGAATTAGATGGAAGTAGAACCTGTTTATTGCCTCAATTGTCATATTATTTTCAAGAAAACATTCAACATGTCTTCAGGATACACAGAAGCAGATGGCTTGTTGATAAAAAACCAAAACCCCCACCTACTCTCAGCAGGAGTCAATTTTCCCTTTTTGTGAAGATGCAACTCCAGTCAATGCTGCAATTAGACACATTCACAGGAACAAAAAAAGAGTAACTTATGAGAAGACCTACATGTCAAAGGACCACTGTTGTATCAGTTCCTATCTTTAGCCTTTAGAAGCATGGCAATACTGCTGTTTGAAATATACCTGAAATACAGTTCCATTATGTACATCTCACTAGATTCAGCTCACATTTTAAATAATGAAGCCAAGAATCGGCAAGCACTCTTGTATTATAGAGGAGCTTAGGTTAAACCTCCTACAGCAGCTTCCTATACTTTCCTTTAAATGAACATACATTTTAGGATACCTGTTTTCACCAGGCTTTCTTAACTCTTGGTATACATAACTGGAGTAAATGAAATGCACACTTGCTAAATCTGCAAGATAATATTTCCTTTTACTTGCTAGAAGAATTAAATTTAGTAACTGGAAAAAAAATTCAAAATCCTAAGTAGCCTTTCCTTCATACAGAAAAACATAATTCGGACAAAGATCATTAAGAGATTTTCCCCAAATTATTCTTTCATAAACTTCATAGTTGCCAAAAGGACTGAGAAAAAAAAGAAAATTAAAAAAAAAAGCATCGCTCCTATCTTAGGCACAAGAAGGACGATTTAGGGAGCTACAAGCTGCTCTGCCTCACCTCAGTCCTTGGAAGGTATTACAGCAAGTTAACCCAGAAAGCATTTTCAAACATCTGAAGGTAAGGAGGTCATCAAGCACAGTCAGCATGGATTTATGATGGGTAAGTTGTGCTTCTACGAAACACTGACTTGCTTAGCAGAAGCAGGAATAATGGATGCCACTTACTGTGACTCTGGTAAGGTTTTTGACACTGTCTCCAACAACATGCTCACAGAAAAGCACACAAAGTACAGGCCTGATTAAACAGATGGTGAGGAGTTCCAGAGAAGCACACAGGGCAACAAGCCACCACCACTGGGCAATATAAAAGCAAAAGCCAGCACCACCCAGGACAACTCCATCTCTGCTTCCAACCTGAAGAACTGGCTCACCACTTCCAGCCATACTAGTCTAACAAAAGTTACTGCCTACCCTAAAACATATAAGCAGCACCAGGAAAGGTAAGACTGGACACTAGGAAGAATTTCTTTACTAAGGGTGTGGTCAAACACTGGAACAGGCTTCCTAGAGAGCTGGTCAATGTCCCAAGCCTGTGTAAGAGGCATTTGGACAATGCTGTTTACAACACACTTTAACTTTTAGTCAGCCCTGAGTTGCCCAGGCAGTTTGACAAGGTGATAACTGCAGGTCCCTTCCAATGGAAACATTCTATCCTAGTCTAGAAGAATTATGTATTAGAGATGGAAGTTGCATTTTCCTTTGGTAGTCACATTAGATGATAATTGGTCTTCCTTGAGCACCAGAAAGACAAAGGGAACTCTAGAGGAGATACCGAGATATCTGGAAAAGGCATCTGTTCACTAGAAGGATGCTCCTTAATCAAGCAATTTTCTCTCAAAGAGAGTTAAACACAAAATGAAAGGTTAAGAGGAGGACAGAACTTTAATCAGACCAGAAAGAATCAGAAGCAGATATAGTTAGACACCCACACTACAGTTATGTTGATTTATTGATACCTGTTCTAAAGCACTAAAAAAATAATCCCAAACACAAAACTATATTTGAAAGGTTCACTTTTTAGTCTTTCTGCCACATGAAATAATAACTACTGCTGCTTTCCTTAGCTCATAGATCAAATGATGCATCAAAAGAAGTTGAAGTAAATTGCCCAAACTCAATGAGGAATTAGTTTTAACAGCAAAAATTAAAAATCAGGATGTCCTACCACCACTGTCTTGCTTCTGTCCGTAGAAAACAGTTTATCCTTCCAACAGCCAGCAAAGGGAAAGAGAAATATAGATGCATTTGAACAAGGTGTTTCCTATTTGATTGTGAAAAATGAGAAAAGATGCTTTTAACAAGTGATATTTGCTGTAGAGGAAGCTAACATTCTGATGGAAAATGTTAACTCACTTCCTCTGAACATTTGGCTAGAACGATAGTCCCTCTGCAGCTGAGAAGCTGAAAAACACAACATTTCTTGGTTTATTGCTTGAAACTCAGTATTTCTCCAAGTAAAAGTAGCCCTGAAAATCTATTCCTTTCTACAGCCCTTAGGACTCCTTAGAGAATGAAAACCCAAAAAGAGCTAGTTCAAAGAATTTAGAACAGTCTTGCCCTTGATCTTTTAAAAGAATTTCCCCTCCTGCCTAGATGAAACTTTTTACCTTCTTGATTTTCACTGCTGTTATTTGCAATTCCTTTTGAATTCACCAAGGCACTAGGCAGTTATCAAAGTGAATCTAAATCCTGTGAGAATGAATTTTAGCTCTGTCTAAAAACATAAGTAGAAACACTTATTTATAAACAAAAATGAAATTAAAATAATTTAAACTATAATTATTTAAACTCTATTTAAACTTTTTTATTTAATTTAAACTATATTTAAAGGATCATTAACATGCAGGTCTTGTATTTATTGTTTTGCCACTGAAATGAATTGTAAACACAAACAACATGCCAATAAAAAATGTTTGTTTCTTCACAGGCCCATCTTTCCTCCCTTCACTGATTGCCCAAAATTGAAATAAAAGCTAACACTTAGTAGGACTGTGCTGACCTTTGTTAAAAGGTACTGATGAATAAAAGTGCTTGAGTTGCCACACAGATTCATACAGTTGGCACATGCAATCATGGTGATTATAACACAAAGTAAAATAAAATGGAAAATATTTGCCAAATGGCTAAAAGACAAAGTCTGTATTGAAGAAATTACTTATATGTATGTTTGCTTCAGGACAAACTGTATGTACATTAGAGAAATGGTCCTCACTTGCATTTTAAAACTTCAGTTTAAAAGGCTCATGCTCATCAGTGTTCTCTTTCATGTACTTCATGAAACTTAATATAATTTTGACAACTTTTTCAGTTGCTCACTTTTTCCCATCTATCCTTACTATGAAAATATAACCTTAAATATAGCTGTTTGGGGAAAAAAAATGGTAGTAAGAAGTAGGATCATTCCTGACCTGGCATGGGTAAAATTTGAAGAGGGAACTGAAAACAAAACAAAACCACAAACACCACCAGGCCCCTTAAATTTTCATACTAACTCAGCTCCTCTGTCCTGGACAGCTGGTGGGTTCTGTGAATGTTTACTGAACATACAGTGTAGAAATATTTCATTTACTGATCTCAAATATATCTTACAGAACAATCCAGATCATAACATTCCTTATTATAACTTCCAAAAAGTTTACATCAAGCTGTTTGTTTATTCCATTTGATTGCCTTCATACAGCTCCTCTGCCAAAGACACTATTTTCCCTCTCTCATTCTCATGCCATTAATTTTTTCTGTGTTAATTAAAGAAGTTTAAGTCTTCTAATTCTTCGCAAGTCAGCTTCCCCACTATATCAACAACATTGCTCTATTAAAAATGAATGGGCATTTCAGACTGGTTCCCAGTGTTGCTTCTATGCAATATTTACAACCGAAGAATATAGTCTGGAGTTATAAGCAGTTATAAGCATTTTTGAGGATTTAATTCAAAATTATTTGTAGCAATAGGTGCTCCAATAGGAATAACATAAAATACACTAAGACAAACAGAATATCCCCAACCTTTTGGAATAAATAAGGCACATCGATGTGAAACAGGGATTAACCAGTCATTTTGTTAAGATGAAAAGCATCTCAAAGAGATACCAAACAGAAAACTGTCCATGAGTCCAAGCTTTCTTTTTCTCCTGAGATACAACACAGCAAGTGTTACATGCACAAGAGAATTCATTACCTCCTACCAAGCACTAATCAATTACAATCGTGGGGATTTTTTCAGTGCACAATACACAGAATAAGATGTACACAAGAGAACCTGGATCCCAGCAAGGTAAGAGTTTTAAGACTGGAAGCACTACGTCTGGCAATAGAATTCAGTCTAAAGAAGTTTGCTATGTAAACAACCAAACAGGTTGTCTAGAGATTTTGTGTCATTCCCATTGTTTTAAATAAGGAATTTAGCAAGTCTCAGGTTTAAGGACAGTTAAAAACTAGGCATTTACTACTATTAAAGGAATTTATCTATCTTTATCATTGCAGGGGTTTTAGTATTATCCCCCTCCCCTCTTTTACTAAAATACAAGCAGCTTTACAAGTTCTAGAGGAAAAAAAAAACAAAACCAAAACCGATTCCATGAAAATGAAACAAGTATTTTTAAATACCATTATGTTTACAGAGTTGGTGCTTCCACCATTAGAACAAAAAGAGGAAAACTGTAGAAACACTAAAATTTAAAAGAATGACTAAACCTAACCCACATATTTCTTAAGAATAAATCTGTTGATCTTTCTGATAGCTGGTGTGAAGATAGTATAATTTAAATATTCTCTTGTGATGTATCTCTTTTCATATTGATAAATAATTTACAAATTAATAAAAGCCAATGTGAAAACTATAATGACCATACAGAATCAAAACATTCATTGCAAATTCTTCTCATTGCCCATTACCATCCACGTAGAAGGAAAAAGGTTTATCTCATTTTATGAACATTTATATTTAATATCAAAATGAAGATTCAGCCATGGGGGGGAAACTTTAAATGACACAGTATCTACATGACACTATGTAAAAACTGCATATAACACAGCATTAGCAGTTTATAAGCTTGCAAGAAAAAGGACAATATCTACTATGCTGTTACAGGAGCTAATAGACAAAGAGTACATATTTTCTTTAGAGAAGCACAAATGTAACTTCTCTACAACAGTTTGCTTCTTCATCTAATGTGGAAGCCAAGATAAAGAAGCCTGGAATATTATCACCAGAGTGCCCTTGTCTTGCCACAACCAAGGAAAGCACTAGTTGCTGAAGATGTGCTTGACCATCACAGAATTTGCTACAGAAAGAGACAGCAGACAAAGGTGACAGGCAATTCATGTAGCTGTAATCATCTCACAAAGCCAGACCAATTCCAGCTAACAGAATTCTGCTCTGCATTTTGTTTATGTGAAACACAATGGTTGGAACACTGCTGTTTCTAAAGGAAGGGAAATAAAGATATTCATATGTATGCTTCCATTATCCAACCTGACACCTCTGCAGGAAAAAAAACCCCATGCTGTTGTGCTGTCTTACAGCATGGACTCACTGGTAGTTTATCACTTCAAAAGATAGACTAATGTACAATCCCTTTACTGGACAGCCTCATCATGAGAGAAGCTCATTAATATCCCCCTGACTGTTCAGTTTACCCTGTTTGGCTCTGAAAAAAAATGTACTAGGGGTAAAAATATATTTCTACAGGATTTCTGCTTCTGTGTCAGACACACAAATTAAGAAGTCTGTTTTTTCAAATGTGTTAAGTCCGCTGTCCTTCAAGAAGTATTCAGGTACAGGAATGGTTTATCCAATTTCATTGAATTTACAAAAGTGTCTGAACATGAACACTTTGGTAGTTTTGTACTTTCTGACATTGAAGTGACATTTCTCATGTGGCAGTGGCATTTAAAGGCACAATGATCTTCACATCTATAAACAGCAGAAACAGTGAGGTTTAAAGAGGAAGTTCAACATGCTATTTTCAACTTCTAAGCTTCCTAGTCATACTGCTTATTCACAGTTTTAATAAACAATGATAAACACACTGCCAGGCATAATCTACTATTCCACATTTAACATTACTTTAAAAATATGTTTCAGTCATGTAGCCAAATACAGGAGGTTTGTCTGGGAACAAATAGTAGTTGCTTTTAGTAGAACATATGACAGTTCTGTCAAAAATGTAACACAACCTCTTTGTCAGCATCAGCACTCAAAATACACAGTGATGAGTCCCCCAACTGTCTGAAAAGTTTTGGGTTTCAAGCTTCACTAGAACAAATCTGACTGAATGTTACAAGAACAAAAAGCACCCTCACCATTTGATGTGTTCAATTTTTTTTTCTTGTCTGTAACAAAATACCAGAACATATCTTGGGTAGAGATATGGTAGAAAAGGCAGTAGACCAGACTGCTTTAGGAGAATGGACAACTCTCATCATTGCAGCTCTTTCATAACCAGTCTAGACAAATGTTGGTCAGGAAAAACCTATGAGTAACTTGCCTTGCCTTGGGACTCATGAACCTCCTTTGAAGTCTTCTGAAATGTAGTAATTTACCTTTTGTGATTTTTAAATTTCCTTCTAATTGAAGAACTCCCAGATTTTTCTTACACTTCAGAACATGTGCACAAGTTTGATTACAAAGCATGACAAAAATGAAAAGCTTCCTACTAGACAAATTTATGCATCTTTTCTAGGATTGTTACTTTTTCCTTACAGGGAAAAAAACCCCAAAAGTCCTGCAAATCAAATTAATCAGCTCAACTCACTCTTATCCAAATCTTTACTTTCCAAGGACCTGAGAAAGCTGTTGGATCCTACCATCTCATAATAGGTTGCTAAAAACCATACAATATAAAATCTTTCATGATCTCAGGTAGCAATTTTCAACATAGATGAAAAAGCAGAAATGACAGAACAGATCCCTTGAAATGGAGATGCAAGAAGAATGAGGCAATTATCTAAAAGTTGCTCAACTGAAGAAAGAAGAGTGCTCAAGACTTTCTGAGAATTAAATTTCATAATGAGACTGAATTCCATAATTTTTTAATATTGTTAAGGGACAAGCAAGTTTTATAGCCCTCATCAACACATAGAAAATTAGTATTATGAAAATATTCAGTAAGGTCCTAAATCATATCAACGCCAGAAAAAAACACAAGTAGAATGGAAAGCTGTCCATAAAAGTCGTGAAACAATTCTTGTCTGTAAGTATTAGATACTTGTGGTCCCTCTATTATCAAGCCTGCAGGTTCAACCAGAAGGTTAATTAAGAACAGAGCTAACTGTTAGAGTTTCAATAATTGCCATCATTAGAAAAATCAGGATATCCAGTATCTCTACTAAAATCTTGCATCTATTTGCTTTATGTTTCTGAAAGGAAGGATGATCTACACTAGTGTGTGCCTCCACTATCCAGCGTCAGATACAAATTAATGAGATGAAATCCCTTCTTTGCTCTGAACATCCTCCATGAAGTCTGTCACACTGTTACATGATCTGTATTGCATTTCTTAACCACAAAGTACTGATACATTTCACAGGGACATAGCAAATATTAATACAATATGAGATTATGAAATAAATATTTTGGTAAAGGGAACCATACAAGGACTATAAAGAGGTACAATACATTTAATACGGTTTTTTTTCTTCTTTTTTTTTGGCCCTTAAATGCAGGAGCAAGAACTTAATCATGTATGAACTGTAAGAAGCCTATGTTAAGCAAATCACAACCCCCAAAAAATTAATCACTGGTGTAACCTGACTGACGTTAATGACGCTGCAACCACTTAAACCCAGTGGTGAATTTAGCCTTGAGTGCTGTTGCAAATCTCCCCCTTCCAACAGGAAGTTATTATGGTAAATTCATTTCAGCTCAAATTGCGTAAACAGATATTGGCTATATGAGCTGTGTCTAACAATTTGCACTTACTTTTGACAAATAGATCTTAGAGAGGTTTTCTGAAGCACACAGTTACCAGCTTCTCCTCATGGAATTTGAATGCTTGCAATAACTGAACTTGTAAACAGAGATCTAATTTGTTTCAGATCAGCTTTTCAAAAAACTATTATCGGGGTCACTTTAAGTAGTTTCCATTTAAAAAAGATCTTCCCATTACAAAATCCCAACTACCACAAACATGAACAAAAACTCAGTACTGTAAGGTGGCAAAACCTACTTTCACATAAAACCCAAAGTGAGATTGTTTCAATGATTCCATGACAGAAGAAGTTTAACAGCCCATAAAGAAACGGAATGACTATTATTTCTTCTTGCATTAATGATGTTATATTTCAGTATTAACACAGTAGACTTCAACAGTCTTCCAGGAGAAAAAGAGAAATCCAGGTAAGAAACTGAGCAGCTCCCAAAACAACATTTGATAATGAGTAATTTTATATGCCAACTCTCGTTAAGATCAAATCTTCCTAGGATTAATACATAAGCTCTGCATGGTATACGGCACTTTATAAAATAAAGACTTGAGTCAGTGAAAATACCAAAATATTACTGAACAACTGACAAACTTGTAATTTCAGGACAAGATGCACCACAATTTGTTTATTTTGCCAAACTGGGTCACATGCAAAACTGTAAAAACAGAATGAACAAGACCTTAACTGTGATGCAGGTCCAGATGAAATGTTGGTCTGAAGTGCTAAGATCATATTGCCCCCACTTAGAGGCTAAAAGCACACAAAATTCCAAGTTTTAACCATTAAGAAAGAACCTCCAAAATGTACATTATGAATTTCCATATTATTTCAGTAACATATTCCACAGGTGAACCTAAAAATCTTCCTAACACGCTCATTTTACCACGATAAAATGAAAACCACGATTAGTTTTAGGTTCTTTCTTTTTGAAAAGTTATTCTTAATTACTCTGAGCTTGCCCTACAGTGTAATATTAATGTTCCAAAAAAAGACATTGGCATGGACAGAGAAAAGCAGTGCTAAAGCTCACATTCTAAAGCCACACATGAAGCAATTCACTTGGGACAGGCGGAGCAGCATATTGGAACAACAGTGGAAAAAGCTTCACACTCTTAAGCAACTCTGTTCCTAAAAAGCAAGCACACAACACAGCAAAGTTTGTCTACAGGAATCTCTGGCACTAACAGCATTTCACCTCCACACTTTCCTTATCAGTTATCCAGACAGTTTTGAAGACATCACAGTTATATTGTAGGTAGAGTAATAAGAAAAAAACAAGTAAAAAAATCTTTGGTGCGACAAGCTCTTGAGCAAGGAAACATTTCAAAAGCCTTCTGGATAAGGACTTATGATGAGACAGACACACAAACACATGCTGAGTAAATTTAAGTCAGCAGAACATGCTTACCAGTATTCAGTGAAGAGAAATTCTGAGAGAAATAAACAGAAAAAGCATCTATTTGAATGTTTTCACTCCTGCCCACAAAGGTTTAATAGCACTTTTTTTTTTGCATGCACACGAAAAATATTTGCAGTAAATTTAGTGCTGATGAAAGATGCCAGATTGATAGCCCTAGGGACTGAGATTCTCTGAACACAGAGATAAAGCACAGTGAGAAAGTTTGTAACCCTGCCAAAATGCCTCATAATACACAGCTTAAGCAACTACTTCACACTACAAAGCCCTTCACCTCCCCACTGAAAACATCAAAAATATTGCTTAATGTTCATCAGAAGAGAAATAAAACATGGCAATTGTTGTTAGCATCAACAGGGACAGAATTCAAGGCATCAGATCATGTTAAAAGTATTTATTTTTGTTCTGAATGGTTCTTTTGTCAGCTGTGAAGTTTGCTGCAGTGTTTGTAAGGCTGCAAAGTCAATCTCCACCTGGTATGAAAAAGCTTTCCTATTAAACAGCATGGTATTACATAAGAAAAACAGCAAAGGAGTAGTTCAACTTTTTTATTCAAATAAGCTTATTCTAGCATACATGACCACACATCTAGTGCTCAGAAACTATCTCAAAGGAGAACTGACTCGATACTTTCACTTAATTGGTACCTAAGCATCCACTCTGCAGTGATCTGCACGATTGACCTAACAGACTTTTAATGGACAGTAATTCCCTATTAATCAGGTTTCAGTGCTAGGCTGGAATCTACATTGTCACATGGAGCAGGCGAGCGTCCAAGGAGCCTTGGATTCTAATTTCCCTTGCTACTAATAGCTTGGCCAAACAGCAAAACTCCCCCCACTCCCTAGCCACTGTCCCCCATCCAAATGTCAAGCCATTTTTAATTGTCAAGGAAAGCAGTAAGTGAAGGTTTATAGACCATAACAGCTCTAAATAAAAAATTGCTGAGCTCCTTATAAAGGCAGACTTTCACTTCAAAGGAAGATGTCCAACACAACCCACAGACTGCAAACTCACTAGATCTCAAACCAGATCCTGGCATAAGACTAAATGTTACTTCAGTTCTTGGGAGAATTCCTTTGTGCATATATGTGCTTGGAGTGGGGGACAGCGATGGCTAGAAAATATGACAAAAGAATCAGTCTACTGTGATAGATTTATCAAAATAATTCTGCCTAGAGACTCTTTTCCTGAGTGTGCAGCGCTTAGAGCACTTTTGAAGAAATTTCTTACCACTCCTTCTACTATTTTCCTTTGTCACCAACCAAAGCATTACAAAAATTATTCAAGTATGCTTAATAAAATAAATGAAAACAATAATTCTCTAGCATCCTGCATCTCAGCAGAGACATTTCTGCCAACTCAAGCATGTAGCAAGTTATTTTACTTTCACATTACTGAAGCAAATAGGCTTAAGTGATTCTTTCAGCTCTATTGTAAGACCTTCCTTCATTTCTGTTGAAAGCTTTTTCTAAAATTCACATTAGAGGTGGTATTTGGTAACATGTAAACATTTCAAACTTAATCTGTATTCTGAGTCTTGAGAGGAGACTCTAACAATAAGTATCCACTAGGAGGAAAAGGAAAAAATACCATCATGCAAATTTCCATTCACATACTCATCGGGTTCTTTTTTGTGGAAGATAGAAATACTGCAAATTTGCATGAAAATGAAGTATGGGCATAAGAGTTTGGAAAATCGAGATCAAGATCCAGGTACTTCTGCAATTTTCACCCTTACTTAGAAATGGTTGCCAATATTTACTATGGCTAAGTGCTAATACATAGCAAAATAATACTAAAAGACTAATGCTTCAATATTAACTTGAAAAATAAGCTTTAAATTAAGCCAAATAAAGGTAAATGCAAAAAGTATTTAGAACCATTGAAAAAAAAAATCAAATCTCTTTACTATCTTTTTGACCCATACAACTAATGAACTCTTTTGGTTCAAGCATAGACTGGAATCCAATCAAACAGCTAACCCTTTTGATTCCCTCTGATTTATTTCAGGAAACAGTGATTAGGAGGAAACAATTTCAAAGCACTCAACAAGGCACATAAATTACAAAGACATAAGGCTGTATGAGGTAAGACTGTAAATTCAAATATTTGCATGTGGTGATAGCTGAATTAAACTAGAAAACATGTACCACAATCAACCATTAATGTAAAAATAACTGTCCAAATGTCCCTGTGATACACTTTAATGTATTAAACAATTTTCTAAATTGTTATTTCTAAATAAAAAGAACGCAAAAAACTTACCATTTTCCTATGGTTTCAACAGTTTGTCAAAGATAATGACCAGGCCATAAAGAGGTAGTCCTTTATGCATGAAAGATTCACCATATATCTGGCAGTTCTAGTAGGGGGAAAAAAACCAAACCATGAGTTTAGCCCATAGAGACCTGCGATTCAATCCAGGCAAGCACAAAGCTAAAATAAATAAAATCATGAAGAAAAGTGTATAATTTCTAGTGGATGAAGACTTGTCAGGGCGTTTGAATAATCTCAATTGCTCTGAAAAGCCCATTCAAAGATGACCCTGAGTCCTCCAAGGGACAACAAAAATTTCCAAAATTCATTAATTAAGCTTAAAACTATACCTAACCTTTCTGTGGCCATTAAACTTTGGTAAGAAATGCTGAATTAGGACGTTACTAACCACTTGTTCTAAGAAAACCAAGTTCTGCTTGATGTTCTAAAAGTCCTACAAATTACTGAATTATCAGACTAATTAGTAAGAGAGGGAAAAAGCTATTAAAACATAAAGTCCAGTTTAAAAATGGATTGAGGTCTATCCCATCATCCAGCTGAACAATCTGTCCATTTCCCTTAAGGCACAGGGAGAACTATTACAGCACTTAGTGTAAAAAAAGCTGAGTATTTAAAAATAAATTGCAGATATGAAGGACTGCTGCATTTGCTAAGGCATTTTTCTAAATTCAGCCCAGCTGCTCTTCATGCCACATGTAGGTCCCCCAAAAAGAGAACAACAAAGCCACAATTTTCTATGCCAATTTCTGTTTTTGAGCGATATACCAAACAAAACGACTTTGTTTAGTTAAGTAGGGAAGTGTTAATTTCTCAAGCAGAGAAACAAGATACAAGAAATTGAGCAATTCGCAGAAAATCGTACAGAAAGTCTGCTTCTGAACTATTAATTTGAAGACCAGTTGTACCCTGTGATTGCCAGATCTCTCTTGTCTTCTGCACAAACGAGAGCAGGGAAACACGTTTGGGAGGAATCCCTCTCCCTTCCCCCATACACTGCGGCCACTCGCCTGCCACTGACAGGTTTTCACAGCATCCCTGAAAGATGAACTCCCGTTTGGCAGAACTTGAAAACGCTCTGAAGATGGTCCTAAAGTTATTTCTCGTTCAGGCATTGGGGACGTTGCCGAAGGTCACCGCTATCGAAAATTAAAGGTTTCGCCTAAACCATAATCGCAACAACGTATGGAGCAGAGGGAAGCCGGCAAGGAGCGATGCTGGAGATCCGCCGGAGCAGAATCCTGCACCTGCTGGCAGGGCGGCAGGGCGATCCGAACAGCCGAGTCCCGAAGTGACTATTTAGCTGCAGACGCGGAGATTAAAGACTCCCGCGAAACACCCAGGCAAACCTCAAACTAAATACGTAGCTCCTGGGACTTCACCGACACACGGAGCGCACATCGCTCCACGGGCGCCCGGCAGAGCGCTGCCCGCCGCCCGAGCCCCCCTCCCGAGCCGCCTCTGGCTCAGCCCTGCCTGCGCTCCGCTCCGGGGGCACCGCCGGGGGCAGGAGCCGCGGCACCGGCACTGCCCACCCGGCCCGGGCGAGCAGCGCGCTCGGTCCGCCCGGCACCGGCTCCTGCCCGGCACCGGCTCCTGCCCGCCGCCCGCCCGGCGGCCCTAACCCGCCCCTGGAGCGCCCGGTGGCGGCCGACACAAGCAGAAGGCGGCGGCGGTGCGCGGCACCGGGGGAAGCATCTCATCTCCCTCTCCTCCTCCTCTCCCTGCGGATAAGTCGCTGTCAGCTCAGCTCACCTCAGCTCCGCGGCGGCTCGGGCGGCCGGGACCCGCCAGCCGGCATGGCGTGGAGGCGCGGGGGCTGGTGCTGCCGCAGGGTGCCGGCGGTGCGGGGCGGGCACCATAGAGAGGGCGGGCGGCGGGAGGAGAGCCCTCCGACGGCGGAGCGGAAGCGCGCTGGAGGGGCCGGGCAGAGCAGGAAGTGACGCCCCGGTTGCCGCGGCGATCACGCGCCCGGAGCTGGGAGCGCGGCGCGGGCGGCGCGGCGATGCTGGCGGGCCGGGCCCCGCTGGGCGCCGCGGGCTGCGGCCGCCTCCTGGCAGCGGGGCTGCGGCCGCTGCTCTGCGGGCTGCCGCCGTGCTGGGTGACGGCGGGGCGGCAGTACCCGGCCCTGCGGGTAGCGGAGCCCCCGAAGGAGAAGCGGCCGGTGCGTAAGGAGCAGCGGAGTAGCCTCGTGGTCCGCCGCTTCATCGCCTGCCCGCAGCTGGCTCGCACCGTGCGGCGCTGCCTGCGGCGCGGAGCCGGCGCCGGCCCCGGCCCGCAGCCCCTCCTGCTCGAGTTCGCTCCTGGTGAGCTGCCCCGAGGCTCCGGCGCGCCCCAGTGACCTTGGGGGGGTCAGTGCGAGCTGCCGCCCTCGCACCGGCCATGCTGGCACCCCGGGCCCGCCAAGGGCTGGGGCTGGGGCCGGGGCACTGCCTCTCCCGGGATTTCGGGCGGGGATGGCAGCTGCATTGCGTTCCGGCGCTGCCCTGGCCGGAATCCCGGCTGGGGGCTGTCCCGGACCCCTGGCCCGGCTCCTTCCCGGGACATCTGGGTGTGCCTGGGGGGTCCATTTATGCAGAGCAGCCTGGAGTCACTCCTGTTAAAACTTTGCTGTAGAGTGACCAGAGGTGAAATTTTCTGTCAGGGAATGCTGTGGTTTTGTAGGCGAGCTTTATCCGTAAAAACACACCCGGGATTATGAGCCATGGCAAAATCACTACAGTTACCTAATGGTTGGGTTTTTTTTGTTTTTTGTTTTTTTTTTTAACATTTCTGCAGAATGTATTCTAAGGATAATATGGGTAAGGTTTCACAGTATATTACAATTGGCAGAAGAAAAAATAATAGAAAAAATAATAGAAACGTTGTCTCCAGTGCTGCTCAGTATGTAATTATAACGCTGTGATTAATGTAATACGGTGAGCAATCTCGGGCATGCTGCCTATAAATCATTTCTCTAACTCTTGTTTTGGAGCGTGTTTAACAAACATAAGCTATCTCCTGTTGAAGGTGATATGTCCCAAGTGTTGTGTTGGGAAAACTACTAAAGGCAATCACTTAGAAATAAAAACGCATCTCTAAAAATAAATTTTTTTAAAGTTTTTCTTTATTTTCCTACCTAAGGTCCTGGAATTTTGACTCGATCTCTGCTTGATGAAGGTTTTAGAGTGGTAGCTCTGGAAAGTAACTCAGATTTTCTTACAGACCTAAAGGTATGCTTTTGATTCTGTTGCACGTTTCTAAAGCATAATTAAAGGGAAAATGAGACATTAGCTTCAATTGTTGTATAATTGTTGGAGCCAAAAGGAATTAGGCAGTGATTGTTACTTGCAACATCTGACATAATGCCTAATAACAGTATGTAGCTTTGGTATTGTACATCACAAATGCAGATTATTTTTTAATTAATTTGGCATTTTATGTATGTAGGAATTAAAGTTCATACGTAGTCTTTCTATGCATAAATTGTATATGTATATTTCTATGTATAAATTTGAAACTAATCGGAGTCATTGTAGATGTTTATGTTTAAGCAAGAGTTCTGTATGAAGCTGTAAGAAATCTGTAAAAATACTCTTAGTTATTTTTATTATTTCACAGTTTTTTTTAATCTGTTTTCCTATAATTGACACATATGTTGTCCTCTCCTGCTCACCTGGGCTTTGCATGGATTCACAGCGGGTCAGACACAGAGCTGCAGAAAGTTGCTCTAGAAGCTTTGCATTACAGTGCTGGTTTGAAACCAATGACTTTCACCTGACTTAATGTTGACCTGACTCTTGTTGACCAGACAACAATTTTAGGTAGTACTTGAATGCATTTTTGGTTTGGGTTGCATGTTTTGCAAAACTAGTTACCGTATCCAGATTTCTTCAACTAAATTTATTTTTATTTAGTCCCTAGAGAATAGCCTGGATGGGCAGTTAAAGGTGATTCATGGTGACTTCTTCAGACTGGATCCTTTGACAAAGGGAGCTTTGAAACCACCTGCTGTGTCTTCTGACAAACTTTTTGAAACCATGGGTGTAACAGCAGTTCCTTGGAGGGCAGGTATATATTTACAATCCCACATGTTACAAACATGTTTTTGAAGGATGCATAGGCAGTTTGGCAAAACCTTTGGGATTTGCTTGAGGTATATGTTCTATTTAACACATGTGCTGGATTAATGCATACTGATTTCTACATTTCAGCTTTACTTAAGACTAATGATAGCTTCAGAACTCTCCACCCCCTCATGGCAATATCAGATAATTAGGTATTTTCTTGTCATTCAAAGTTTTAGTCGAATGCAAACTGGGCTTAGCTTTGGCTAAGGCTTGAATTGTATTCGTTCTTGAACAACATGAACTCACAGACTTTATTTTCTTAATTGTTTATGGTTTAGACATTAGAATTAATGAGATCGTCTAAGACGTGCTGCAAAATTTTAAAGATACTTCTGCTATTGTGTTAAACAGATATTCCTTTGAAAATTTTTGGAATTGTACCACAACACTTGGAAAGAAACAGACTTTGGAGACTTATTTTTGCCATGTATGAATGCAGTTCCATATACAGATACGGAAGAGTGGAACTCAACCTCTTTATAAGTGAAAAAGAGTATACGGTATGTGCAAAGCGTTTTACAGGTAATGAAGGGGTAGTGCTTCACAGAAGAGAAACCCATTTATATTGTATATTTAATGTTTTTGCTAGTGAATTCTTTTTCTACCAGAATTTTTAAGTGTTTTCAGTTTCCTACTTGTTTGCTTTATGCAGTGATAGTACTATTAAGAAACATTCTGTTGTCATATAACCACAGATCTTACGAATGTGAAGACTGGTCCTTGAGAAGTATATGCAGCAGCAGACTAGCTGCTTTCCATTATAAGTTGTGAGGTGATTAAATTCTGTGCCATACTTTTTGCAACAAGTTTGTTTACTAGTTGCAGGTTAGTTAATGAAGACTGAATTCAAAACACAAGTGAAGAGGATTCCAAGTCATAAATACCAATACAGTGAGATGCACTTGTCCTCTTGAGTTGTTTTGTATGCAGTACTGAAAAGAAAAGAGGCAGAATATAATGATTTACACTTGTTTTTATTAATGATCTGTATGCTAATGTGCAGAGCCTTTTCTGGATTACATATTCCTAATTTATGCTGTCCCAAAGCTGTAGAACTGTACTTACACTTCAAGGATGCCTTTTGTTTCTCCCTCTCCATGAACCTGGGAGGTTTATACAGAGTCATAAACCTGTAATTACTTGAAGTAGACAAGGACTTCTAGGTCTGCTTAGACAACCAGTGTTGTGTCTAATACCTAAGTGAAAAAAATTAAACGTTTTAAGAATATTCTTCTGTGAAATGACAGGTTGGACACTACTTAAATACCCACTTGTATGGTATGTTTAAATGGTCAGATTTTTTACTAAATAGAGGGCAGCCTATTCATTTAAGGCAGTTCCGGTTTCATATTTTGTTTTTTTTTTAATTAACTTTTCTGGTTATAAAGTGAACTCTGTTACATAAGAGTTGTGTAGTAAAAGCTATTGGAACCTTCTTTAACTAGGCATTTGTTGATTCCTTTCTGTTGGTTCTTTTGGCTTTTTGTCATTTGACAAGGCTGTGTAAATCTATTATACGAAGTTAAATCTCTCTGCTACAATTTGCTTCTTTCCTTGCCCTTTTTGAGAATAAATACAAACTTTTCTTTTTTTTTGTTTTTTTTGGGTTTTTTTGTTGTTTTTTTTTGTTTTGTTTTTGTTTTGTTTTGTTTTGTTTTTTGTTTTGTTTTGTTTTTTGTTTTGTTGTTTGATTTGTAATGCTGATCGCGATGATGACTGTGCAAGTTGCTTAATGTTCAGTGTGGTCACTTGATGTACTTTGCTTTGAGTGTCTTCTTGGGAATATTATCTTATCAGTGCAAGCTGATAACTCTGCCAAAGTTATGGTTTTTATATGAAATCTGATCCTTATTTATTTTCTGTGTGAAACTTTTCTGCCTTAAAAGGGACCAGAAAGCATATACTGGAGATTCATACATAGTTCGGTTATCGAAATAACTGCTGTGAAGAAATACTTCAAATATTATAATGTCTTCTAGCCCTGTTTTCTGACAAGATATACTAAAATAGCACAAAGCACGTGTTTGAGGCCTAATGTAACTTTACCTTGGAATTTTAGACTTAACTGAATTTCATACTGTTTTATATATACATGTGGATTTTGCTTAGATAAAGACACAGACTTGATTTTCACAACAAAAATGCTTGCTCTTTGCCATTTTTTTAGGTATTAACAGCAAAGCCTGGGAGGTCGAAGATTTATCAAGCACTTACTGTACTTGCACAACTAGGGTATGAAATTGAATTACTGCATAAGGTAAGAGTTCTGTACCAGCTGATACGGCCTAATGCTGTGGACATGCATTTAGAAAAGGGTTTATAGTGGTTTACCACTGCAAACTAATTGGAAGCTAATTTGATGTTTAAATCAGTTGGAGAACTGTTGAAAACTTTTGTAAAAAGCTGAAACATAAAGCTTTATATTTCGTGTAAAACTCTTCCAATTAAGCAACATTGTTATTCACTGTGATGTCAGTGTGTTCACTGCAAGCCATTGTACTAAAAAACGTTTATTCTCAGATTCTGGTAGATAAAAAAAAAGAGATGTTTACACACCAGATAAACATTTTCCATTGTGCCAGTGGTTGTGTGAAACTAGAAGTCTGCTTTTCCAATCTGTCATAGACTGTGCTTTGTTATATCCTCTGAATTTTGCCATCACGTATGCTTTTGACTTCCTAAGCTGTGTTCAGTACAAATTTTTTTGAGTCTTGGTGCTTTAATGTTCCAAGCATACCTGCTTCTCCTACTAGTCAGTATCTTCTTACTTTGTGAAATGTGCTATGGTTTAGTTTTAAAAGTTTTTTTTATGTTGTCCACCCAGTTCCCTATGAGCACCTGGCCATCAACTTTTAGTTAGTTTATGCTTTTCAGATTTATCTTTGTGCTCCGCTTTTCTACGAACTTACCTTCATAGTTTAAATGTTTTGCTAATCTGAAATTAGGTTTCACTGTATTGTCCTCCAAATACCTTATACTACAAGGTATACATTAAGGTAAATATTAAGAAGTTGAAGAATAGTACTTTTTGAAGGTGGTCACCTGACTAACAGGGAAAAAGTGGAAGTGGAGGCATTTGATCTCTTTTGCCTCAGTCTTTAATAATACTGATAAGCCTTAGGCTGCCTGGCCGCCTGAGCAAAAGAACTATGAGTGTGGGAACAATGACTTTCCATTTATGGAGGCTGAAGCTGTAAGGGACCAGCTGTATCAGCTGAATGTTCTCAGGTCCTTGGGGCCTGATGGAATTCATCCCAGAGTCCTGAGGAGCTACTGAAGTTATGGCAGGACTTCTCTCAGTCAGGTACCAAAGGTCTTGGGAGTCTGAGGAGGCCCCTGCTGACTGAAGCTGCCCAAAGTTATTCCCCATCCTCCTACAAAGAAGAAAGTGAGGGAAGACCCAGTGAACTCCAGACTTGTTAGTCTAACCTCAGTACCTGCAACCATTACAGAGTACCAGATCCTACTGGGTACTATGGAAACGCATTTGAAGAATAATCAGGCACTCATCAGGCACAGTTAGCAGGGGTTCACAAAGCAAAGTCTGGTTTAACCCATTAGACACCCTCCTATGATAAGGTCACCTGCCCTATGGATGAAGGGAAAATGGTAGATGCAATTTTTCTGGATTCTAGGGAGGCTTTTGATACTACCCCTCACAGCATCTTTCTGGAAAAGCTGTCCAGCTATGGGGTGAGCTAGTTCAGGGTGTGTTGGGGGAAGAACTGGCTGAAGGACAGCGCTCAGAGGGCTGTACTGATTTGGGCTACACCTGGCTGGCCACTGGTCACCTGGGGCTGCTGGTTGGCAGCAGCTCAGTCTGAGTCAGCAGGGTGTGCCCTGGCAGCCAGGAGGGCAAACTGCACCCTGGGGTGCCTCAAACAGCATCATCAAGCAGCCAAGAAAGGTGGTGGTTGTCCCACTGAATTCAGTTTTGGTGCAGCCTCACCTTGAATACTTGGGCAATTCTGGGCCCCACAATTTAAGAAGGATGTAAAGGTCTTTGAGTGCATCCAGAGGACAGCAACAAAACCAGTGAAAGGACCAGAAGGAATGTCCCATGAGGAGCAGCTGAGGGCTTTGGGCTTGTCTTGTTTGGAGCAAAGGAGGCTGAGGGATGACCTCACTGCTCTCCACAGCTTCCTGAGGAGGGGAAGGCAAGAGGGAGGTCCTGAGTTCTTCTCCCTGGTATCCACTGACAGGATATATGGAAATGGTTCAAAGGTGTGCCAGAGGAGGTTCAAACTGCACATTAGCAAGCACTTCTTTACGGAGAGGGGGTCAAACTCTGTGAGAGGTGGTCGATGCCCCAAGCCTGTCAGCATTTAAGAGAACATTTGGACAGTGCCCTTTTTATAATATGCTTTAGATTGGCCAGCCTTGAATTGCTCAGGCAGTTGGACTAGATGATCACTGTAGGTACCTTCCAACTAAAATAGTCTATTCTATACTAACAAAACACTTGAATTCCATAATACATTTGCTTCCTCCCATAGGAACCTTGGTCTTCATTTGCAACTAGTTTGAAAAATGGGGGACTGGCAATACCAAAAACTGGGGTAAGATTGTTGTGTACACTTTTCTTCTGAAGATACAGTTAAACTATTTTTAATTAAAGGTTAAAGAACTTCATAGCAGCATTTATAGATGAATTTTTAAAGAACTATTCTAATTAAAATTTAAGGCAGTATAGAGAATCATCAAAAGTGGAGTGAAGAGTTGTTATCTTAGAAACTGAAATAAACGAATATCTTTATTGTCTGTGATGGAATAAATATAGTGAATAAACAGCATAAGGGAATATGAATAGGTAAAGTATTTCTCAGAGAAAGTTACTGATGGTCACATCTACCTGCTTGAACAAAATAAGCGTTATCACGGTTAATAACACAATCAGTATGCTGCTGGTTTTGATTAAAATAGTTATTCACATGTCTATTATAGATTTCATGTGCAAGTTAATTGTGGAAAAGCATGAGTCTTCAAACTTAAATCTGAGAAGTGCAAAAATCAGGTCTGATACCTTGCATAGTATAGGAATACAATAGACCATGTAATGTCTTGAAAACTCACATCAAGCCTGTATTGTCAATTTCAACTAAGAAAGTCCAGTTTTAAAATATAGAAATAAACTCCAAGTGACAGAATGTTTCTTTGTTTTCTATTTCATTTTCTGTTTGAGGCACAGGGAGGTGAAGCCTCATCTTCCAAAGAAATCATCTTGTTAAGACTCTTAATAAGAAATGTTACTGGTGGCAAAGATGAAACTTAGTTTAAGATAGATACTGTCTTAAAAAGTGATTTTTTTTCAGTGACTTATTCTGTTTTTCTTGCAGCGGCTACCTAATGACCATTTGTGTTTGGTACGACTGACTCCTCAGCAAAATCTATTTACAGGAGGCTTGAAGCCCTCAAATGCATCTACCTTTATTTTCATGGTGAAGCAGTCTTTTGCTAAGCCTAAGTCTAGACTTACTGATAGATTATAGTAAGTAAGAAAGAATTACAGTTTTTATACTTAAGATAAATATATGAAAATATTAAAATATATTCCCAAAGCAGTATTTATTTACAGATTAAATACCGTCTTTTAAAAAAACTAATTAATTAATTAATTTTTAATTAATCATCGTGTAGAATAGAAGATTTCATTTGTGCGACCTACTATGCAGTATTTTGGGGACTGTTCCTGTCAGGAAGGTTGACAATTATTTAGAATGTATATGTGCAGTAATTCCTGTACCTCCAGCAGCTTAGGTCTTGTATCTGCCAGAAGTTTTCACTTATTTTGCTGATATAATGATAAAGCCACCAAGAGTTTTGCAGTTACAGAAATTAAAAGCTGAAAGAGATATAGCTTATCACAGACATCAAAATACCACTAATGAAAACAGCTGAAGGTTATAGAAGGTGGAATGGAGATGTCCTCAAATGGCTGTTATGTAATTAAAAAATTAGGCTTTAGACTTTACCGATTACGCAAACTATTCACATTTCCTTATGATCAGTACATTTCTGTTTCCCAGAAATGGAAGATGTTCACAGTTTGAAAAGTATTGACTTCTTGCTGATGAAAATAATGAATGTACTTCTCATTTGCTGAAAGTAGGTTATAAAAGTTAATTTCCAGAAAGGGGGAAAAAATAAGCTACTAAATTTCAGTAACTCTCTTAGCAAAGACAAGTGCAAAGAGCCTTAATGGATTTCTTTCTTAAAGCTCAGTGGTATACCTCATCTCCACTTGATGCTTCAGTCAGGAAGTTGAAAGCTTCTAATATGCATCTTCTGTGTATTTATACACTTTCCCTGTTTGGGAAATAGTTAATGTATGTGCACATTTATAAAAGTACAGCTTTCATAGCAAACATGTAGATGAAGGGAGGGTGGATACATCTGTTTATGTACAGAAGAAAATAGCTGGGAGGTGTAAGTCACTAGTTCTTGCTATACTGAGTCATCCTTAGCTTTAAATTCTCCAGCACTGAGACACCCTTTCTAGGCTGTAATGCCTGTTCCTGACTTATGCATTTAGGGCAGATGAGAGAGAGCACCTATCCTGTAATGAGGAGGTTTGTGTGGTTTAGTATTGCCTGTGTGTGCTGGGGGCTTTATTTGCTATTTATGTGTTTTAATAGCAGAGGTTTCTTCTTGTATGCAGTATGGATTGAAGGTAACTTGTGTTGCAAGAAGAGGTTAGCTTCTTCTAGAGGATTTGAAAGAGTGAAGTGGACCTTCAGATAATGTTTCTTGCTTTTTAATTTTTCACAGAAAGAAATGCTCCATTATGATTTTGTTTGTTTGTTTCAGTTCATGGAGCTTGGACAATAGTGACAAATTACTGAAAGCACTAGAAATTCCCAAAAATGCTGCAATGTATAACTTGTATCCAGAAGACTACAAGCGTCTTTTCGAGGCTTTGCAAAACTCCAATATGTTTGCTGAAACCTTCTTCCATGATGAAGTTTTGGCAAGTACAAGGATCACGAACTTTTAAATCTAAAGCTTTTGGAAGATCACCTTTGCTTCTGGAAGATTACTTTGATAAAAAGTGATTTAAATAAAATCGAAGATACCGTTAGCTAGATGATTTCCTGTCCAAACAGGAAAAATTTAGCAAGTAACAAGAGCCGTTCTACATGGGATAAAAGTAATGAATTCACAGTTATCTTTCACAATCCTATCTGGAATGGACAATCTTTGCAACTTTTGCAAGAGCTTATTAGCTCGTGCTACTTTTGGATGTACCACTTAAATGCAACTTTTTGTTACACTGTTGCTGTATATGTACAACATTCGAAAAAAATTAACAGACCAAATTATTAGTTGTCTGGTTTTAATTTTAGTGCTTAATGATGTGAATGCCCTTTTGACAGATTCACAATATACAAAGGTCTTCACAACCACTGAATCTATTACATTGTCTGCTTTTCTGAATTTGCAGCCTAAAGTCAACATAATGCTAATAAGTTAATAGTGGTGTGTTAATAGAAGACAAGGTAATGACAGGGTGATAAAACATTAACTGAGACCTGCTTAAAATAAAGATTGTGATATCTCTCAGGAAAAGTTGCAACAGTTATTTCTTTTGAAAAAACGGGAAACCTGTACAAGTTTATAATACAATACCCAAACACCTACATGTATATAAGGATTATTTTAGGTCTGAAAGTCACCAGACTATTGAGTGCTGTATAAATGATTTAAAAAAAATAAAATAATCTTACTTGAAACCTTTTCCAGTATCTTCCTTTAATGTGTAATACATGTACCAAAAAATTACTCAAAACCATATGCTATTAAAATTCTGTTTTTAGACATTATACTCCATAAGGCAACCTGTTCCTAATTTCTTTTTCTGTCTTACCATGCTACTGTTCTGTTGTTCAACAATGCTGAGAGGTTGTACTGTTTCTGTGTTCTGTATTGTACCCTCTGGGAAGAGCTGTGCCAAAAATACAATTTCTTAGCAAAGCACTAGTTTGTAAAATGCCATTTTGGTCAAGGCTGAACTATTTTCAAAGTGTGGATAACAGTGCCCCAAACAATGCAAATAGAAATGTATTTCATAAGCTTAGTGTGAGGTATAGATGTGATAAGCATTCATTTCTCTCTTCCTCCTGCAGTTCTGGCTGCAGATGAAAAATTGACTTTGAGCAGCCTCAGTTCACTGTGCTAGGCTGCAGCTCTCTTGAAACTGCTGCTGGGCTTTTCTAATGTTATGATGAAACTCCTGGAAAGGCTGAGGCTTAATTTGCAGTCTCTCTCAGAGCCTTGCTGGTGTTCTGGTGCAGGTTATCAAGACTTGAGGCTTCCTTTCTGTTTACATCTCTGACTGTTTCAGAGATAGTCATTGCTAATTGGCAATGAATGGCAAACTTGCATTAACAGAAGCAATTCCACCTTTTTCAGTCTCATTAGATGGTAACTGTCTTACCTACTGGTCTACAAGACTGCTGTGTCTCTTGGGCTGATCCCCCCCACCTTGAATCAAAACACCTTGCTCTTATTGCAGCAAGGTGTCTTACACATCCAACATCCCAGGAGAAGTGTTCTATACAGGAGATGCAAGACTACCACTGCATAAATAAATTTCCTCAACTGTGTGTTGATAACATTTCAAATACGAACAGAAAAAAAAGAAAATAGTTTTATTCTCATGCTGTTGGAAAGCAGCACTTAATGAACCAATGTAGCGACTAACACCGGGAGTCTGTAAGTGGAAGAAATGTTGCATAACTGGGAACTTGAAATGAGATTTAATGCTCAACAGAAATGCACCATTAGGGCTAAGTGTAAGCAATGTTTAGCCCTGATCACAAATTTGAAATGGAGAGAGAAATGCCTGCCATTATAAAAATTACTTTAGTATTCATGGAAAAGATGGAAAAAGTGACAATTATTATTGCATATAAATAAATACAAAGGGAGTGAAAATTAACTAGGTCTATATATTTGATTAATTTATACTATCCACTCAGTAATTCCTACTGTTGAAGGATTATAGCTTTTTGTAGGATAATGTTGAACTTTCACTTCACTTTCAAATTTTAAATGGTATATAAAGGCTCGTCGTACATTTCTGTTACGATTTTTAACCAACGCTGTACTATTTATGTTCCTTTCCTTTGCATAACTGCCTTTTTCTCCCTCAAGACTGATTTAATACCTCTGAAACATGAACCACATGTGATGCACTATCCAGTAGAACACTTTATGTGTTGCTCTTACTCTTACAATTTTTTTATGAGCTGCCCAAAAATGGTTTGGCATTCCATATTAAAGCACCAGTATATCATAGCTGGTATATTGATTGTAGCTTTTAGAGATGCTAAGTCTTTTCTAGTGGCCCTCATCATTTGTGCCATCTATCTGGGAAAGAAAATTATGACTGTGCTAGCAATTGCCCAAGCTTTTCCTAAGTACCTATATTTAAATCAAAACAAACACAAATAGAGACAGAAACAAACTTGGCCCAGTTAATGAGAAATGTTGCCACTTTAGGAGGTCAGTTAAGTTGAACTCTATAGTCAATTCACTTTTGATCTAGAAGGAGGATTTTCGACCTTGCAGTAATTAACACAGTAGACGTTGTGATAAGGGGTTGTTAAGGTGGAATGTGTCTGGACTGGCTACTAAACCTGTTAAGCATCGGAAATGAGAGCTCAGCTTTGCAGGTTAATGATAATGTTGACAAAAATATCAGCATAAAACTTGAGAAACAGATTGTGCGGTATAGTTTAAGATGTGCAAATGTGATAGGAAGGAACTGAGGCTTCCTGAGAAGCATGTTGAATTAATTGTTTTGTCAGGCTGAACACAATCTGTGGGGCTGCAGATTGAAAACTCCAACCTGAGCTTTGTATGACTTTTATTAGCAAAGCCATACCTTTCTTCTGTAAACATTGAGAAAATGGAAATACCAAGTAACTTTTCTGGAAAGGACAAATCAGTGGGAGATATTTATTCACTCACATAATATCCGTGTTTAACAGCTATTGCATCTTTCCTTGTGTGGGCTGCTTAACTTGTCACTGCTAAAAATAGGCACACGGACTCTTCCAGCTGATAGAACCCAACGTGCAGCAAGCACATGGAGCCCAAGGGAAATTAGGGGTAGTTAAGATACACCAAATGAAACAGTCGATTACTCATAATGAAAGTCTTTAACCACTGATGCGGTTGATCCTATTGATAAGACCCCAAATAGACAAATAGCTCAGAGCTTCAGAACTTCAACTTGCTTCTGTTGCTTGAAGGAAATGGTTATCTTTGAGACGGGGAAGATACAAAGTATCTAAAGTAGAATGGTTTGGTAAATTTCCCAGTAAAAAATCAACAGATAAAATCTATGTGAAATTTATTATGAATTTGTGCTTAAAATGCTTCTGCAGTGATCTTTAACATTCTAGAATCAATTTTTCACTAGCACACCAACACTGAAAGTGAAGAGATATGCGTTCAAAAAAGATTTGTCTGTACTTAAAACCTTTTAACTAATTAATTGATAGCTATTTTATACTGTTAGTGACACAGATTTTGTACAATCCAAAATTTAACATTTTGTGTTTTGAGCCATATTTTGATCCCAGAAAAAAAAAAATCCATTTTGTGCCGTGTTGTTTGGAATGGCTATTGCACATTTATGAGTAAGGAGCAGAATTTGAATTATTTCATTACTGCAGCTGTTTCTCTAAATTCATGTAGTAAAACATGCTGTCCTGAGATAGAAGAGCTAAAGCTCCGCCACGGTGTCTCCTGGCAGTAAGGACATATGACTAATTCAGCAGCATCAGCCACAATTAAGTGATATTTCCTACAAAACTGCCCTCATTATACTCCTTGACAGCTGCTTCCGTCCAGAATGTGTCATGCACTTCAAACAGCTGCTGAGAAGTCTGACCTGTTTATCAGTGTATGACTTGGTCATATAATAACACCATGCTGATAACAGGGATTAAATTCAACTAAATGTATTCCTGGGCTAAATATGCACTTACTGGGATATATAGCCCTAGTATCATTATGCTTTTGAGAAAATTCAGACTGATGATTCCAAAAGCATCTAAGTTGGGCATTCCATTGATCACCATTGCTCAAAGGCTGCTGAATCTGCCCAGGCCCTCCTAGGCAGATTCACCACTAACCTGCAGGTGTAGATATCCAGAAAGAGTTCTTCAGGCCCTGCATACAGATATCCAAATATCCAACACTGCCTTAAAATGTTTAATGCTGTGTTTGAAAGCTTATCTATACAGAAAATCTCTATTAATGCAATTATGTTTTCATATGACTTGAAATGCAATGTCAGCTAAAAGCTGTTTCGAAGCTTCTGTGGCTTATTCCCTGTACAGCTTAAGCCAATCTGATGGAAGTCCCTTTCTTTGGGTATTCATACTTCAGATTTTCCTAGAGTAGCTGGGTTCTTTAAGGTTGTGATTTTTATTTTGTGTGTCAGTGAGACAGAAGACTGGCATTGCCTCTGACGTGTTTTTGTACTTTGCAAGGTTTTTTATGTTACTGGACATACAAGTGAGAAAACCTGTCAAGAAAAACTGAGAAAATAATGAAAACCATATCTGGTATTATATATTTATATTAGCTCTTCCCCAAGTACACTTTTTGCAGTTCATGGGTAGGCCTTTAGGTTCATGCTTTTTGTTTGACCATAAATTTCTTAAATTTATCCGCTAATAGAGATAGATATTAACTTCTGTTGTTTTTGGTGCAGGTTTTGGGTGATGCCTGCTTAGAAACTGAAGCAGCACAGACAGGAAAATGCAGAATATTTAATAGGTGAAGAAGTAAAGCATACAGGCCAAATACAGAGCTAATTGCCTAATATTTTAATAACTACTAAGGTTAATTGTTGAGAAACTCACAGTATCACTGTAAACTAACACATTTTAAAAATTTGCTAGAAGAGCTAAAAATAAGCATAGTAATATGCATAATGATTTTACTAACAGCAAGACTGCTGTCAGTTCTTTTGGTAATGAATTACATCATTGCAGCATAAAGCAAATGTCAAAATACATTTTTCTGTGAGAATCCTCTGGCTTTAGGTACCTTGGTTCTTCCTAATAGCAGTGTTTTAGATATGCATATTGCCATTCCTTATTACCTTGTTGCAACTTGGATGAAAACAATTGCAGACTGAAATAATAGTTACTGAGAACAAAACGGAGTGGTTTTTAGCACTGCGCAACTGCTTGGTAGAACTGTTAGGTCTATGTCTCAGTGTTCTTTTACAGCACGAATCGACACTCCTTTCCAAAACACAAGCCCTACCTCCCTCTATAGGCGTGATAAGGAAAACCAGTCGATCTGCAGTTTAACACGTTTAGCCTGTGTCATGTGTGTAATCTTCATAAATGAACGCAAGTTACGCAGACCCGTACAGAATGCACTTATTTCACAGGCTTTGAGCACCAACATCTCAGACTAATACCCTTAGTTAATTCTGCAAGTGTTTTGCTTTTTCCATTGTCACTTATCTGGTCCCTCTAACTCATGGTTCTGACAAAAAGTAAAAAAACTTGTGGTGTATGGGGTGCATTCTCAGTGAGAACCACCACCAGAGCTTAAAGTGCCTAGCAGCTACTGGCCCAGTCATATTTCTTTGCATTCAGATCACAGTGCGATACAGAAATATATCCAGATGCCATAAATACAATGACCTTTTTGGGGATGTCTTTTGACTGAATCACTATCATATCATATCCTTTGTAAACCGAACTGTTTAATATTTTGTGTATAAGTATGGAAAGTGAGAGTGCCAGGTGGATGGAGCCAGGCTGTGCTCAGTGGTGCCAAGCAATAGGACAGGAGGCAATGGCAGAAACTGATGCACAGGAAACTCCACCTGAATATGAATGTTATAAATGAGTCTCGTGTCATAAGCAGTGGTGGTTGAACAAGCACCCTTACACAAATTCACAAAGCCTCTGGGCGACAGTCAGTCACAGATAACCATCTGGTCCTTGTAGATAACCACCAGAGAAGTTCTGGAAGTCTGGTCTTTGAGACAGGCAGTATTGATCAGACAAAGGCAGGAAGGGCTATTGCGAAGGCTGATTTTGCAATCTGGTAGCCGATACAACCTATTTGGAAAACATAATATAACGTTACATAACATAATGAACCATAACAAGGTGATTTTAAACAGAATCATTTTATTATATAATTTCCTTTATCTAGTGTCCATGCTTCACTTCAGAGCTTAGTATTCTGGTTTATACAAACCCCAATGCTTTTGTGATTAATAAGAATCTTTTATCAATTATCACATGAAGAAAAGCTTCATTACTACGTGGGCGGCTAAGCACCGGAGCAGATTGTCCAGAGAGGCTGTGGAACCCCCCTGACTGGAAATATTCAAGATCCCCCTGGATGCAGACCTGTGCCCTGGGCAGGGCCATTCCACCAGGTGACGCACTGTAGTCCCTTCCAGCCTGACCCACTGTGGGTTTCAGTGATAAGTACTAGTAACTGCCTCTTCTAGCATGCCCTGCACCCCTCAGTGCGGCTGGGCTGTGCTGTACTGTGCTGTGCTGTGCTGGCCCAGGACACAAACCCGGTGTTCCGTAAATCCCGGTCTCCATCCCCGCGGGCCCGGCTCCTGCCCGCCGCAGAGCCCACCTCGGCCTTGCCCTGACCTAAGATGGCGGCGGCAGCGCCCGGTCACGTGCAGGCGAGCGGGCGGGGCGGCCCGCGCCCTCCTCTCCGGTGGCGGCGGCGGCGCGGCAGGATGGAGGCGGCGGCGCTGGAGCGCTTCCACAGCCCGGGCAAGGGCAGCGGTCTCCGCTCCCGCCGGAGGGTGCGGCCCGGAGAGCTGCTCTACCGCGACGTGCCCTTCGCCTACGTCCTCACCAAGGAGCAGCTGGGCAGCGTGTGCGAGCGCTGCCTGCGCAGGTAGCGGCGGGAACGCGCCGCATTGCCGCCAGCCCCGCCCCTTCCGCCGGGGCGGGGCGCGCTGTGCCTGAGGGGCGGGAGTGCGGAGAGGGACGGGACGGGACGATATGATATGATTATGATATGATTATGATATGATATGATTGATATGATATACTCCGGAGAGGAACCGGCTGTGCCAGGCTCTGCAGCTAGGTGCTGCCAGGGCTGAGCTGCGAGGCTTGCTGCTCTCTTTAACTGGGGGCTTTTTATTTTAAAGCGGCTTTTTTGAAAATGTCGCCTCTTCCCGGGCGCGGGCAGTTCCTGGGCAGGGTTCCCGGGCTGGCAGGAGGCGAAAGTGCCGGCGTGGCCCGGGGTTTTCCCGCCGGGCCGGCGGCGGTGGGAGGGTCCCGGCTCCGCTCAGGTGCTCCCTGGCCCTGAGGCGGGGAGAAGGGAGCGGCGCCCTGGGCACGTGTGGAGCTGGGAGTGCTCCAGCCTCCATGAAATAGGCAGCGGGAGGTGTTGGAGTTTGGTGTTACCTGCCCGGGTTTATCCCGTTCGGGAGCACCTGGCTTTGAGACGTGCCGTCAATGAGTTCCTGCCTTCCTCCCGCAAATCCTAGCAAGTGGAAACTGACAAACGTATAGTAACTTTCTGTGCTTAGAAGGAAACAAACAAAACTGCTTTTCTAATCGAGCAGTTTCCCAGCACACGGGATTGTGGTAGAGCTGTTAAAGGAACATTTGTATATTAATACCTGTGTATTAATTCCTGGAATATACTGCTAGAGAGAAGCCAAACCCCTGTATAGTTGCCAAGACGTGAAGAAGAGAGATAGGAGAAAATTCGACACTGCTAACTTTTTTTTTTAGGTTTTTGCTCTGGTTTTTTTTGTTGTTTTTTTTTTTTTTTTTATTTGGGCTGGTTTTTTAGAAGTTTTGTTTGTTGAAACAGTCCAGATGATTTGCTTCATATCCATTACGGGGCATCTCGGCTTCTATTTAAAGATACGAGATTATGGTTGTCATTTAATCAAAGAAAAAGTTGCCAATGTATTCCAGGTGGTGCTTTCCTCTTGTAAGATGCATCTTTTTATCTTCAGCATATCGAAAAATAACCCCAACCAAAGCAAAAACTCCTCCAAAAAAACCGCTAAATAAATACCAAACTCTAAAGATTTTTAGCTATTATATCTGTGAAGTCTGACTTGTGACATCAGGGTGCTTTGGGGTGGTGACTGAACATTTTCCACTTGAATTTGAGAGAGACTTCAGACTTCAGAAGACAGGCTGAGTGCAGCAACAGGTGGAATAAAAGTGAATCTGAGGTGTTTGGATGTAGACGTGCAACCAGGGCATGTTTTATAGGGAGAAATAATGGTATTACCAACTTGTTATATCACGAGAGGTTATTAATTTGTGGTTTCTTTTTTTTTTCCTATATAATGATAGGAGTTAAATTTAAAAAAGTAAATAGGGAAGTCAAAAGTATATTTCCACTAATCTCTCTTCCTTTGCAAAATATGCTGTGGCTAGACAAAGTTTATGGATCAAGATTGTCCAATTAGACATCTATCTAATTAAAGGAGCTATATACATCCATACAGAGATTTCAAATTTTTTTTTTTTTTTTTTTTTTTTTGGTAATGTATAGAAATTAAGCAAATGGTGAAGCACCACTAAACTGTGATATGAAATAGAACTGTTTCATCGATCTGGATGAATCTGGTGTGGTCTTAGTTCAAAGTGAGGCATCAGAAATATGTTACTTCTCTCTTCCAGGACTACAGACAAAAATCACGCCATCCGCTACTGTTCCTGTTTTTCACTCTGATCGTTAGGTGGCAGTACAGGAACACAAAAAAAAAAATCTAGTTCTTGACGTTGATTTAGTGTTTTAGCAATCCTTTTCTATATGCAATCAATGTTTGAGATTTTACATTGTGATATGTAATTCTATGCTTGCATTTTTGTCTCGGCTTGTAGTAGTGAATGTTTGGTGCAGTTTTAGGCTGTATGAGAATTGCTGGGTGAGTCACAAGATGGGTAGTGAAGAGCAGAATATCTTCCTTTTGGACTGAGAGGCAGCATGGTCTTGCCAGGATTTGGGGTCACAGGCTTGTGATGCTGCTGACTTATTCTATGATCTTGGCCAAGTTCCTACAGCAAGGGTGTGATGTACCAAAGCAGGGTAAGATTGGCTGTTCGGGGCAGTTTGCTGCTCTGTTTTAGAAAGGAAAGCTCAGATAGTGAAGTAGTTCTGCTTAGTCTTACCTCAATTAAAGTGAATATTATTGTGGATTTCAAGTGCTGAAGTGTTTATATACAAGGACGTATTTATACACACAATGCATCTATTGGTAGAAAGATTAACAACCCTTCCTTATCTTACTGGGCTGTTGGTGCTGGTTTTATACTGACAGTAAGTTTTTGGGTTATTGTTGTTAGGTCTACATTTTATGTAGAGCAGATGGCAGATTTTTGTCACTGTCTCCTCTTTTGTGATTTCTTCTTACTTCAAATACAGCACTGTATTTTCTAATGAAGAGGTTCATGTTTTGTTTTATTACAAGGCTGGGCTAAAATGCTCTGCTGTAGATGGTTTAATATGATAGCATAGCTGTTTGAATGGTATTCTGTTAACAATTATAAAAAATACTATCCTGAAATAGGATACATGATAAATACTTGCCCTGAAATACAAATTTTGATTATTTTTTTGAGTAACAGTGTGTATTTCTATGGAAGCAATGCCTTCGGAAAACATGATGTATTGCATTATGGTATGTTTTTTGCAAGAGTATCTGTAGTGTGATAAAATTTGAATGGCCAGTATTTTTTCCAACAATTTCCTGAGGAAAGCAAGAGAAAATATTTTTTTCTCTTACTAATTAAAGGTTTTCTTTATGGTTTCTTCCATGCTTTAATGCCTCTTTAATGTTGGTCTGATTCTCAGATTTTGAATTCAAAATATACCAGCCTCTTATAGATTGGAATCAAAATGAAGTGGAAGTCAATGATACCTCTGGTGTTTGTTTGTTTTTCACAAAACATTTCTGTGATGCCTTGTAGTTACAAGAATCTGCTGCAAGAAAATGTAAGTCCTAGTTGTTACTTAGGAGTGAAAAAACAAACTTTGTAGAATCCGAGTCTCAGAAAAAGTAGGAAAAAAGAGGTAACACCATCCTATTTCAAAATGCTATATCATTTATGCCTTTGAGGGAAATGAATATGTGAGAATAAGTAATGAACAGCATTATGTATAGACTATGAAATAAAAGGCATTAGTGTTTCTTGGTTGATAAAGTCAGAGTTTCAGACTCTGGAAGTGGGTTAAAAGGAAGTATGTGTTTTTGAATGACTACAAGTTTTCTAAACATATTTTGAAAGAGAAAAAACATTAAAGCTAGGAGTGGTAATAAGCTAGATGTGATAGCAAACATTATTGCAGTATGGGAAATATAACCAAGCCTGAACAGTTGGGTGATTACAGGGTACTAAACACAGGCCAGCAATTATCTGCTCCTTGCTTGATTTCACCTTATTTAAAAATAGCCAGATGGAAACATCTTTGCATTCAGTCCTATGTCTTCAGCATTGACACGCTCTTAAATTGGCTGCTTTGTTATTATTATTACTGCTATTATGACTACTGCTGCTAATACAACATTGTGTTTCTTCATCACCATGAGAGCTGGCATACAGTTGTTCAAGTATAGTGTCAGAGTTAATGGCAGCCCTAAGGTACAAAAATACCGTTAGGTTTTAACTATGGTATGGAATTTTTTAAGTAGAGAGAAGCAGGGTTTGACTCAGAGAGTGACAGGGGGATGGTCGTGATTGCATGGTCCTTCCTACCACTGTGCCTGTGGCTTCGAGTGGTGTGGTTCTGCTGAGGACACCTCGTTGTTAACTCTTCAAGTGAACCCCTTTCACACTGCAGCAGGGAGGTCAAGAGAGGAGAGGAGCTCATTATTCTGGCTCTTTAGCAATGAGAGTTCCTCCGTGAAGTTCTGTCATTCACTAATAAAGCTGAGATGCTTCCTTTAAGCACCAAAGAGAGTATCCCTTTTAGCACAGCACCTGAGTTCTGCTGCTTCCAGCTTTGCTGGGTGATTAGGTGTAAGCTAATAGATCCTCTTGTTATATGATGTTTAGCGTGTATGAGACTTCCAGTAATGCACAAGCCTATGAAAGCTACACTGCCTCCTTTTTTTATATCTGAAAAATGCTTTTGTTGCTGATTAATACAGAAATAGCTCTAAATTTAAACTAATTTCTTGAAAACATCCTGTTTTGTTGCTCTAGGTGTTCCTACTATCCATATATTTTGTTCTACAGGGATTCTAAAGTGTGGAAAATGAATATATGATGATACATCCTTTGACTTTTAACTTTTCATCCATTCTCATCAAATGAAAATAGTTAAATATTATAGTTCTTTAGATATAAAACAATATCCATATTTTATAGTTTGCTTGTATAAAAAGATGTTTTTCCCTCCTGTGGAATATTGTATTTCCATAGTTGGTTGTAGAATGGAACAACAGTGTTTTTAAAATTCCTTAAACATATGTAAGAACATAATTCTTAGACTTACCACATAAATGAATAAAGTCATCATGACCTTGGTGCCATACCAATATGTCAATAAGGTTTTTTAAATGTGAGATGTATGGTGTATTTGGTGTCCCTTCTGTGCCAGTCAAAATTCTAGACAGAGTTCCAGTAATTTTTAAGATGTGAGTAACTTCTTATGGAGTAGAGGAATATAAAAAAATCCTAGTAATCACAGTATGAGTATAAGGAGCAGGTATGTTTTTATGCTTCCAGGATAGGATAATCCTGGGAATAATATGCTGTAGTTTGATGGAGCATCCTGACAGGTAGGAGTGAGATTGCAGCACTGACCCTTGATGTACCTGAAGTGTGAATTAAGAGCAAAGCATGTGAAAAAAAATTGTATGTGAGATAGAAGCTATACAAAGTATTGTAATTTCAGGTTCTATGTACATTTGTGAGAATGTTTCCCAAGACCTGAGAAGCTGAACACCACCACCAATAATGTTGATCTCTGTAGCTGAATGATAGCCTGAAAAAAGGCAGCATTTTCCTTTAAAAGAGACTCTCCCGCACCCATCTCAACTTGCTTCCATAGTATTGAAGCACTTTTTTATGAAAAGCAGCATAGGAAATGCTTTTTTTTCCTGCCCTCATGCCAGTTGGAGCCATAGAAGTGGCTTTCAGGCTGTTGTCCCATACTGCCAGGAAAATCCTTTGTGAGAGAGAATGAAGATATAGACTGTGCTTTCCTGCAATGTCTCATCCAGAGAAGGTCTGTAGCAGAAATTACACTTACAGTCTCCATCTCCCATTCCTTCTATTTGGAGTCAGGTTGAAGCAGGGGGAAGAAGGAAGCTCTGGCATTTAGGATTGCATTCATAAGAAGTTGTCCTGGCTTGCCTGTTGAATTGGTTTACTTCCCTCACAGCACCCTTTTTAGTGTGGTCAGGAGTTTCATGTGTTACTGTTATCCCTTGTTTTTATCTGACTGTTCATTGATCCTAGAGGCTTGTTTTGAGAATGTAATTCATGTTCTGTTAGCTGTAAACCCTTCTTCTCATTACACTGTATTTTGGTCTTCAATTGGTGTCTCCTCACTGCTTTGGATACTCTGAGTTTGCTTTAGGTAATATATGGGTCATGCTAGTCTCCCTTCTCCCCTATTTTGTGGTCTCAAGGCTGTTGTTCGTGTCTGCTGCTGCCAGTCTGGGTCTGCTCCTGTTAATAATAGGAGAAACAGAAAAGGGAGAGGCATTGTTAAAAATAAATTCTCCCAGGTCAAGAGTTTTTATTGCTGTGCCTGTCATTTATGGAAAATGAAAATTTTAGACATACTTTAAAGGGCCCTAAAGCTATAACTGTGTTGGGATTTTGTGTATACAATTTCATGCTTATAGTGCTCTGTAATTTGAAAGGTATTGTATCAAAATTGTCCTGTCAAGCTGTGACTGACCATTTAAGTTGTAGTCATCTTGTAGATTTTACTCAATTTACGTTTTACTGTGTATCTGCAAGCCACGCCTGATACTGTATTTCTGTTCTGCATGGTAGAGTCCCTAATATTAATGTTTTTAAATATTAATATGCTCTGTATAAATACTCTTTGCTTGTGGTTATTGATAAAATGATGAAAATAAGTTTATGGATTGGATTGTCTTTAGTATGCGTTTCCTTAGGTTGAACTGTAATTGTGCAAGTACAAAATTATAATAAGCACTAGAAGGGAAAACATAAGTGATTAAAATATGGTAACCTCTAGCTAATGTAACTGCACAATTAGTTCCAGATATTTCCCAAAGAAAGTTTTTAATTGTGTATGAGTTGCTCAAAGTTTTGTACTGCATTAGGAATTTATTGTTTGAATTCTTTAAGAACTGCTACTGATATCTTGTGCACAGGTATTGGAATTAATGAATTGTTGGTGGTTACTTCCATTGTGGCTGTCCTCAAAAGCCACTGTGTGCTTTTGCCTGTATGGTGTATGGAATGATGCTGATTTTCCTTGAAGAGCCTTGTTGTCTTCAGTTGCAACAGCTGTTTTGAATTATCCAAAATTAGATAGATGAGGCTGATAGAATGTTCTGCATGTCTCTCTGCCCCAGTCATTCACGTTTTGAAGTGGGTTATGGATCTGCATGAGAAGTTACCTGTTGTGCTGGCTGGGAGCTGCTGAAAGGGCAGGCATTCTTACTGCTCTCCTGAGTCCTTGCTCTCCTTCCTGCGTGCACCTTCTGCTTCTCATTTGGCACTTTGCTGCTCATATGACCTATGATGTACTAGTGCAGAGAGATAAACTGGCAGAAAGCATACTTCACCAAAATAGAAAAGTCTTAGTGCTCTTGAATCAGCTTACTGCGGGGGAACAGAGCTGAAGGGGCCACTGAATAGAAGTCAAGGTCTGATGGTCAGGGCACTGCTATCTGGTAGTAGCTGGCCTTTAGTCTGCTGTAGCTAAAGATGAAACTCTAAGAAGAACAGCTAGAGGAATTTCAGAGCTCTTATGGATGTCTTTTGGGGAAGTAGGGCTTCCAGGCTTGCAGGATTGAGTGGCTTGTTAGTGCTTAGGATGTTTTTTTCTGCCTTGTACTCCAACCTAGTCCTGGACCGTGAGACTCCACTCTCATTTCTTTATGAACGCATGTTTTAGTCATATTTTACTTCCTCAGAAGCATATCCTTGCTTCACTTTAGCAGAAGAAACACTGCAGACACTTGCAGTTGTTTCTTACCACAAAGAAATTACTTTCTCTTTGACTGAAGTCTTAGTTCCCTGGGAGTTTATCTATCTTTCTGACTTCATTTTTGAAACTGATTTTACTCATTTTGGGATCTGTGCTTAATTCCATCAATCACAATTCTCACAGCACCTCTGTGGCTGACTGGGAGATTTATTTTTGGAGGCCAAGTGAAAGTTTTGAATCATTCCCAAGGATGTCCTGATAACTCTAGGGTTGTTGTCAAGTGGCACAATTGGTTGAACACCAGTAATTCCTATTCATGCAATATTTGGCTTTCCTGTTTATCAGCATAACTGCTAGCTGCCTTCAGCTCAGGGCTTGCTTTGCTATTGATTTCATTGTTCAATCTTAAATTAAAGGCTGAGTATTTTTTTGAAGTATCTTCTTGGCCTCTGAGTTCTTCATCCTGCAGTCGATAGGTAGGAAACACAATTTTGGCTTTACTCAGGGTGGGCTTGCCCTGGCTGTTCACGTAGTGTTTGTGTGCTGCCTGTGCCATCAGGTTTATGCATTCAAAGCAAAAAAAGCCAGCAAGTATCTTGAGCACTACTTATGAGGGTGTGATTAGGAGTGGTTATGATCTCAGAATCACAGAAGGTGTGGAAGTGCAGAAAAGGAGTAAAAGATCATCACTAAGTAAAAAGAGGAAATGAAAACGGTCTTATCAACTGTAAGCCTCTTCTTACAGTTCACCCAAATATGTCTCATTCATACAATCCAATTCAAATGTCTCATTCTAATTCCAATGCTGGGAGTGTGCACTGGTGAGCCTGAAAATACAACTTCTTTGGTGATGGCATTCTTGGTTAGTGGGAAGGAGCATGGTAGAATAGGGAAAAAGAAGTTGAGACGTTTGGTGAAGCATGGTCCTCAGGGAGGAGGGATTTGGACCAGGATATACTGAGCATGAAATCAACTGTCTGTATTTCTTAGGGTAAAATACTTGTTCAGTGTATTTTGTGCTTCTCGGGCAAAAACTTGTTTTTATTTATTAGTCAAGAGGAACTTGAAAGTAGCTCACTTTAACATAAAGGTTCAAACTGGAGTGCTGACTTGGTGTTTTTTGGTTTTTTTTCTCCTGTTGTATTAAGTGCTACTCATCCTTGGTAAGATAAAATATTGCACCTCTTCTTCTTTCTGTGGCCTGGCTGCTGTTTTCCATCACAGAAACAAAAAGCATATATCTTAAGTTTTCTCTCCTCCATTTCTATGCACCTTGTGTGTAAGAAATAAATTCCACTTTGCAGATAATTGTGTTTAAAATATTTACTAAATATTGTATGGGATCAGAAAGTTTATGCCGGGCTAGTACACTACAGTTTAGTTTCCTTTGGAAAAAAAAGTTAAGATTTTTTTGATCAAATTCTGGATACACATATTTTAAGCATTGAGTGAACGTTGGCATAGTTTTGTACTTTGTGTAGCTGGCTTTGATTTCTGTGGTGTATTGACTCCAAGTCCTCCAGCTGTTGAAAGTATCTTAGTCCAGATTCCTGAAAAAGCAAAAACAGATTGAAAGATTTGAGAGAAAAAATGAAGTGGGACAGAAAACCACTTCAGAGATTTATGGTCAGAAACATCTATGTTGGTTTAGCAAATGAGATTGGCTACTCAGCTATTTATGAATTTTATCCACTTGTCATATTAAAACAGTTGCAATAGTTGATATTCCTGCACAAAAGATGGAATAGCCATGGAAACAATTTCCTGAAATATTGTTTGAAACTCAACATGTGATGATTGATTTATCTTTTTCCTTTGCCCCAGGAAAAAGAGGCTATGCAGTAATCCACACAAGATATACATAATATCAGGTATAAAACAGATATAGTTATGAAATGTATTTTATCATCACTAAGATCTTTGCAGTATTATGTTGGATCTTCTTTCTGCTTTAGTTTTGGTCCACAAAATAAGCACATCATACTTATGTAAGTAAATAAGTATCTCTTACTATTAAATATTCCTTTTTGGCTAAGAAAGATGAATTGTGCTGATGAGCACTAAAAGGAGTGACAGGTATAAAAATAGCAGGAAAGTTATAGAGTCTCTTAGTAAGCAACCCAGTTTCTGAAAGAAGTTATTCTTGCCACTTCCAATGGATACCTATTATTTTATTAGACACGTAGTCAGTGTATTGCTTATATGTGGGTTTTGCTGCCAATAAATAACCATTGCTGCTTTGGCAGTCATTTTGATTGAATTACACTGACTGTTTTATGTGATTAATGCTTTATTCTATGTTCTGGTAAGTCAAAACTACTTAAATTCAGTTTTAAGTGACATTCCATAAGGAGTGCAGACTTGCTGAGCATTGTATGCAAAAGAATTAGATGCCTCTAAAGACTTGTGAAAATTTGGCATGGGGTTGTTTTACTGGGTTCACCTTTCTACTAAAAAGTGTACTGACAGGAGAATTATGTTGCATGTATATAAAATATGACACAGGTTGAATTCATTAATGCTGAGGTAATGCCCCTTATGGAATTTAGGATAAAGTATGAATGAATGTGTGGAATTTGGTATGTGTGTGCCAAATTCTATATTTAACTAATTTTTCATTGATTAGGAAGTTACTGGATTTTTATTTTGATAGTGTTTGTTTTATTTGGTATTTCAGGGAGCATTTACCACTTTCTGGTGCTGTTCACCACATTTTTAGAAATTCCCTTTGCAATAAGACATGTCACATTACTTGTGTCCACAACCCACTTGTAAGGACTGGTTGTCATTTTTCTCCATTCTCCTCCATGGGCAGTCTTTGAACACAGCTTGGGAGAGGTAGGGGTCAATAAAATCAAAGAATGGCTGTGCTCACCTCTTTTTTTAAATGTCTTGCTCATGAATAAAACTGAAGATATTGTCACCTGATTTGTATATTTTAATGCATGTATGAGGAGCACGACAGATGAAGGATAACCTTGTAGTTCATATACATAATTGGAGGATTAGAGACCTTCTTTTGTCTGTTAAATTTAAGGTCTTTTCTAGATTATCTGTTTGAGAGAGGTTTGAGGTTTATTGCATTCACTCATATATTTAGAAGTTGTTGATAGAGTGTAAAATAAAAATGTTTAAATTATATGTTTGTATATCACCTTAAGGGCAATATTTGACCTTAAACCACTTGAAAAATCTTAAAAAGTGATTATAGGCAACAAAAAGCATATCTGCTATAAATTTAATGGTACCACTAGGAAACAGTCCAACACCAACAGGTTTATATGTATGCTTGGAATTAACATGGCTTTTAAAAATTGGTGAATATATCCTAATTGTGCCAGAGCTGAAAGCTTTGCCATGCAAAACTTTATGGCCCATGCAGTTTGCTGGATGTTATGGTTGTTCCTTTCAGTTTCAAAAGCTGTGAAACTTGCTTGTCCTTGGCAAAAAAAAGGTGTGTGGAAAAAAAATTCAGCTTAACTTATACTGTAGATGGAACAGTAAAGAGCCAGTGGAATGTGAATTACAACAGACTAAAGAAAATGTCTGTGTGAAAAATTGTTTACGTGAAATGGACTCAAGAGACATAACCTGCTCATAGAGAGCTGCTCATAGCAGAAAAGATATTAAATATTTCTGGGAAAACTGATCATAAGGGAAGAACATGACAGTTTTTTAAAGTACTTGTCTGCTATGGATGATACTGTGGTATAAATCAATTATCAAATCAATGAAAAAATATAGCAGATGGAAGCTGAAGTTAACAATGTATTTATGGTATGAAAAGTTTGAAAAGTGCTTTCCAATTTTTGTGTAAAAATCTCAGATTTTTACAGATTTTTAATGAAGTCCTAGTTTTCCCTGGAAAGTTACATGGCTATGACCCTCTGCGTGACTCATGGCAACATTTTAAAAAATGACAAGGAAAATGCAAGACTGGGAAGAGATTAATAATTTCTGTACAAGATTTGAATTTCCAGAAGTTGCAAAGCATCTTATGGAGAGTGTAGAAATGGTTTAAATAGATAAGATATTTTTTTAATTGAAAAGATCTCTATGAACTTGTAGGCAAACTGGTGTGGAGGGAACTGGATTTTCAGCTGGGCAGTAGAAAGTTGTGACTTTGCATTTGGTCACAGGGGCTGTGAGATGAAAGCACCAATGCAAGGCATGCAGCTGGAGAGCCTGAGGCTGTTTGCATGGTGCCATTGGGGTGGTTGTGCTGCCTGAAAAAAAATCGCATTTTCTGCCTGGCAGAAAATCACATAAGGTATCACAGTCTGTACCAATGAACGTGGATGTTACCTGCAGCTCTGAATATCCTGTTCCAAAGTTGGTTTTAGCCTCTTATCTTGTTCCTGAGTCTCAGGGTGAGTTGAATTATTAAAGGACATATTTTGTCTTTGAATAAGTAGCTCTCAGCAATGTCAGTGTTTGGCGTGCACAGAATGCAGTGATATTTGGCTTTTTCTTGTGGGGAGCTGACATAGGGCTCTGGTCACTGCTGCAGCTTTCCTTCCCCTAATCTGCTTTGAGGCAGATGAAATAATTTACAGCACTCCCAAGTGCATTAGAAATTATAATGGAGCCAAAGATATTGTCCTTAGAGATTGCCTTGGAAGTTGTGACTTTGGGAATATGTCTGTTCAGAACTACTGTGCTGTAGACTTATTAATTTTTAATTTTCATATCTTCTTTTTAACCTCTCCCCGTGGAGTCTTACAGGCTGTATCTGTCAGTACACATACTATTTTGTGACCCTTGTAGTTAGGGTTGCTTTTGAAGCACGTATTTGGTACTTGTTCATATAGGCCTTAATATTAAAATTAATTTTCACCAAAAAGTGCTTTACTAATAGCTGTTGGTTATTAATTGAAAGACTATGCTTATTTTACTGCTTATAGCACATAAGGATTCAGAATCAGTTTTAAAAACTGCATTTGTTGGAACATCTCCACGTCGATCCATTTTATAGCTGGAAGGTAATGGCATTTTTAAATATTCATTTTATTTTCCCAATACAAAGTCACCTGCACTGTGTGCTTGCCTCCCTTTTGTTGTAAATTCTTTGAGGCATGAAATAGCTTGCCAGTTGTCTCCTATGCTCAGAAGTTAATGAATGGTTATCAGTTTATTGCAGATAATAACTTAGCTACAAACTGTAATGCATGCTTAAGTTCATTGTGTAGAATTTTTGCCTTAAGACAATGTTTAATCAATGGTTGTGGGTTTAAGAATGTCATTCCAGGCTGTGCTTTCTCCCAGGACTACACAACAAAAACCTCTTTCCCTGCCATCCTGCCCCATTCTGCAAGCAAAACTTTGAAATGCCTCCAATTTTCCCACAAATTCCTAGTAGCTTTTAAAAAAGCAGGTGTTTTGTATTTATCTTGTGGTGAGTCCTTAGTATTCATTCTGACTGGTGAAAATGAATGACCTCCAGTTTTCCCTAGGCATGTGAAATATGAAATAAAGTCTGTCCTTGACATCTGCATCTCTTGTTTACTGCTGTTGGGGATGTGAGTTCACAATAAGGAAGAATAAAATCTCAGTGGACTCACCCCTGCAGTTATCTCCTATTAGAATAACGACAGAAAAAGGTTTTAGTTTTGTTCAGCTTGTATGACTCCTAGAATTGGTAATTTCTGAAAGTGCATATTTTTTTGTTTGGGTGTGTTTTCTTTTTATGCATATGTATGCTTCTTACGCAATAAAAAAAAATCTAGACTACTTTTATTGGGAGAATGGTGTTTTCTTAAACTTACCTCATAGCTGAAATAAATAAAAATTGTTTGAACATTCTTAAAAAATTTAGTTCTTAATTTCGCAAAGTTATTTCCCAATCAATTTTAGATAAAATTTATTACAAAAATCCATTAATTCCTTCTTCTTGATTTTTATTTTAAAGTTACTGAGGTTCTGTTTATCATATAAATATGATGTGCATTTGAGGAAGCAAGTTTGTACTAAAGCAGGGCAGTTACTGCTGGCACTCTGTGCAAAGTAATTATGGTGATGGTAGGCCATCAAATAGACCTGTTACTTAATGAGATTTACGACAAAGCTTTGTACAGTATTGGCTTCAATATCAGGCTTTTGGAGGAACCCTTCAAATAAAAGTTATATCTTTTTCTATTTTAAGAATGTCATAGCACTTACTGGAAAAACATTAAAAGCGTTTGGACTGTCTTCCTGCTTTGTGCTAGTTTTTGATCTGTTGCTCTGTTGCATAATTGTGTATTGACAAAGCCTCACTGACAGGAAATTGACTCTGAAATGTGTACAGCATCAACACTGTATGTCGATGTGATTGTGGTTCCTATAGAACTGTCCACCAGGAGCGATGTTTTCCAATTACTCAGTCTAGTTCCTTAGCCTGTTTCAGCAGTGGACTTTGAAGCAAATCAAAGATATTCTTCTCTTCACGCTGAAAGACTGTAAACTGCTTAATTATGCTGTGGGGTTGGGGGATGTCAGTGCAGCAGCATCCTTGTGCTTTGCTTTAATTAAACCCCCGAAGTGCTATTTAGGTCGTGCTGTGAGAGGTGCTGCTGGGTGTGGAGGTCAGGTGCTCCATGCTGTTTCTGGAATACCTGCTCCAAGCAGAGCCTGGCCCTTTCTTCAGGAACTGTGCTTTCCTTTCACCACGTGAATTCACCTGTTGGAGTTTCACCAATGACCAAGGTCCTCTGTGGCTTGTTTTTTTTTTGAGGCCTCCACAGCCAAAATGTTTCCAAAGGGAGGTCAGATGTGTCCTGATTTGTTGTGTAAACAAAGCTGTTTCACAATAAGATGAAGAATTTTTCCAGGATTTTGTTGTGAAGAGAAGCTGTTTCCAGTGAACACAGGTAGTAGCAACCCAGGGAATGAACAATCAAGAGGTTAAGTAGAATTTGAAGAAGTGAATGGACATGATTGGGACTAAAAATATGCCTGGAGAATAATTTACAATAACCTTAATTGTAGAAAAAAGCCCCAGCCTAAACCAAGAAATACCCAGAATTAAATTGCTTTTCTATGTCATGCAAAAACACTATTCTGCTTTGCTGGGTTTTTTTTAAACTAATCAACAATTTAAAGTTGCATTTGACTAACATTCTTCCTAAACTCACTTTAGATACTCAACATTAGTAAAGCTAATTTGTCTAAAAAGTCTTAGTAGTGTGATTAGGTTTTTTAATTGCATGCTCAGTTTCACTGAAAAGATGATGATTAAAAAAATCGGTGCCAGACACAGAAACAATGTTTAGTTAGGCTGTAAGACTTAGACAACTTCATCTTTCTTGACAAATGTTGAATTTCTCTGTGTAGATAAGTTTAAAATTAAAAAAAGGAGAAATTACAAGTGAAGCTTGTCTACCCACTTGCAAAATGGCTAGTAGCAAGAAAAGCAAGTGAAACCCACCAAAATTTAACTGCTCTTCGTGATACTTTGGTTTTGTTTCCTCAGTGGCCAAAGTACACTTGTATATCTCCAACAGAATAGGAGCTGATGTTCTTTAACACTAATTTTGGTTGATGCCTTCCACATGCTTCAGCTAATCTGAAATTTGAAATTGTGCTCTATTTTAAATGTATTTTTGCAGTTGCAATCAGATTTCTCAGCAAGAATTGGGTTTGTTGCTTTCTGTTCTCTGAACACGAGGTCTGACCTTAGGAGGTGTTTGGGTGTGTCCACTCCTGTTGAAGGGATTAGACATTGGACATAAGGTACAGGAGATGGGTTATCTTGTAGGATTGAGCCATTTCACTTCATTTCTGACCTAATCAGTATTTGAACTCAAGTTTCAGGAAATGAATGCTTACTCTTACTATTTCGTTTCTGTAAGATGCTGCAATGAATTGGGAAATTATACTTCAAAAATTCATGAGAACTCGGAACATCTGTTGCAGTACTAGGGAAATGTGCATTTCACATGCCTGGCACAAGAAAAAGAAATCCTTTAGATCTTGATATATTTTGGAGTTGCTTTTTTATTTAAGCCCTTCAACATTTTTCTTTTCCCTCTTAAATTCTTACCCTCTTATTTGCAGAAGACCTGAAAGGAAGCCTGTAGCATTTTTCAGGACTGTAGGATCTTTAAACAATTAATTTGCTAAAGTGACTTTTGATTAAAACTTGGACTGTGGATTTGGATTTTGATTAGAAAATTGAGTTTGAATTTTAAAGCCTGATTTATGTACAGGAAGATCTCTTAGTTAGGGTTATTTTTTCCTCCTGCTTTGTGAACTATTCTGTATAACATTTTTGATACAAAATGTGGATTCCTTTTGCTAATATCCAAAAGATATTAGATTGTTTCTCTGAATGTTGGTATATTAAATATCCTACTAATGCTGAGAAGTTTTCAGTAATAGAAGAGATGATTTATATCTTCAAATGTGCCCGTATTTTTTTTCATTTCTAATAGCAAGTGAAGATTTTGATAAATTATCTTTGTTACTATTGATGGAGTTGTACTTAAGTCTTTGTTCCTTCCTCACAGTTGATCCCATCCTATGACATTGCATGGCTGACATTGTTCTGGAGATTAGCTCTGCAGACCTACTCAAAAAACCCAACCCCACTGGGAAAGGAGAAGAACGTTCAGAACAGAAAGATGAGGAGGGTTCCAGTCACTGATCATATGAGATGAGATAATTTCCTTGTGTTCAGACACACTGGCTGTAATCTGCAGGTTCTAGCCCAGATGTAAACATGCTCATGGTTATCTTTCTGGTGAATGAGGAAGTATGGTCAACACTGAAATGAAAAATTATCTTCCAGTGATAGATCTGTTTTATTGAAAATTGTTTAGCAGAATGTGAACAATGACCACAAGCCACTCTGTGACTAGAAGGTGCTCGTAAACTGGGAACTTCTTATGCTGAAGTGTTTAAAACTACTGTAGATATGGACTATCTAAAGCTCTGTACCTACCTGAGAAATAAGTATTTCCTTGGCCTGGCTATTGATGCTTGATGCATTTGTCAATTACTCTGCCAGCAAAGAAATGAATTTGCTAATGAGAAACAAAATGACTAGAAAGAACTGGAATTATGAAGGATGTTAGGCTCTGAAAAAGGTGTGCAGATTTGACTTAAAACCCCTTCTGCTTTGGAATATATGATATAGGATATAAAATTGACATACTCTGTCGCTATATGAAATAAATAACAAGTAAACTGTGAGTAGAAAAAAACTGAATTGTGGATTTTATTAAGTAAAAACTAGGTGGTATTATAGTCTTGCATGTTCAATTGTAGCAGGCTGTGTACAAAATCTCTCTATATCAGCTGTGGTTGCTTTGAATAACTGAGTATTTTCACATCATTTGTCTCTATGTGATCACTTTGGTGATCATAGAATTTTCTGTGAAATGGTTTTGGTGACTCAGAAATAATTTAAAGCATATAGAGTAGAGTGGAATAGTTATATGATCATGTGACTCACTTGTGTGAGGAAAGATTGATTTGATAAAAAAAGACTTCGCCAGCTGTTTTTCTTTCTGCTCACAGATCTCTTATATGTGTATGGATTTTAAGGGAGTTGAATGTTGCAGGAGTTTTGTCTTACCTTCTGCCAGAAGTCGTTTTCAGAAGTAGAATTCAGTGCCAGTTCTAGTTAAAAGATGTTCTTTCTTCATGGTTGTCATATATACCAGAGAAAAAAAAAGTTGATATGCCATAGAGAAGGACAGAACTTTTATTTAGCTTTAACTTTGCAATTCAGAACTATTTTCCTTAGACTAGTTTGCATCATGAAATAACATCATGTATTCTTCAGCTGTTCTGTGGTAACAAGTAGCATCCTACTCTGTGAAAAAACAAATGAAAAAGGTAACAATTCTGGTGAAAGACATCTGTTGCTGACTAGTAGGGGAGAGTGTTTTTCAGATGTAAAAGCTGAAAAGTGGAGGGGAACCTAGGCTAAAATAATGCAAGAGCAATCACATTTGTGAACAAAATAAAATATGTTTTTAAAAGAGAATGTGCCTGGCATTTTATGGAAAAGTTTGTGGGGCACAGGAGTCCACAGAAGAGTAGGCTCAAGAACTGAAAGCTGAGGGGAACCACATGATGGGTACTTCTGCTGTTGATAGTTGAACCAATTTTAGTAAACAATGGGATGTTACCTCATCTGGAGCTGTCATAATGTCCCCTCTTATATTATATCTTGTAGCATCCCAGATTACATGCTATTTAAAAAAAAACAAACAAAATTTACCACAAAATAGAACAATGAAGAATGCATTACCTCCTGCTGTACTATCCTATTACTATCCTGCTGTACATCCTTCTACTTCCTGTGTCCTTTAAACGTGTGCCTTAAAGATGCACAAACCTCTCTTCCACCCCACTAATATCTTGATTGGAAGTAGCAGGACTGCAGTGTACCCTTCAGCCGTGTGCCATTCCACTATGCTGTTTTATTTCAGGATTGACAGGGGAAATCTTATTCTGCTGCTTGTCTTTCAGAATAGTGTGAACATTGCATCTGTCTTGGCTCACTGCACTGATTTCCAGTTGCCTGTAATTGCATCCAGAAATGTTTGTGAGTTAGAGCACTTGATGAAGTAAAGGTAAACTGCATACCAAACCTTTCCCTCCACAGCCTGGCTGGAGTATCTTGAAATAATTGGAAATTTCAGCTGGCCTTCTGGAGCAACACTGGGAAAAAATGCATTGCAGTAGATTTTTGCAGAAATGACACAGAGGAAATGGTTGCAGGGAGGTCTAAGAAACCCAGTTTTGTTGGAACTAAGTGGAGCTAAAATCTGGATATATGCATCACGGCTAGGACTTTGCAGCCTGGCAGTAACTGGTGGCCCAAGGGTAGGCTAAGATCGATGGCTTGCTCATTCTATTGCCTGTTCCCATCAGGTGCAGTGTGGTTAAAAGCCTCAAGCTTCCCCTTTTTATCCAGAAACTTTGTCTTTCTAATACTGAAAAAGTAACAGAGCAAACTGTATACTTTGTTTCTTCTTAATTAGTATATGAGCATTGGTGTTTACTTCCTTTAGGTTTACTTCCTTTAAGTGTTGGATCTGGGCTTCATCATATGCAAATTATCCTGTGTCTGTTTGTTAAATTATGTTTATTTTACAACTTCCATTGCTGTTTCTGATGTTGCATGGATCCCATTTTCCCAAAAGTCAGTTATGAATTTTAATGGTAATTTTTTACATGAATTTTTGCAGTAGTTCATGCATGTCTGATTTTAGATACACTAGAATTATTATCTAAGCTGATGCTGTGGTTGTCCTCTCATACAGAACAATCCAAATCAATGACAATAAATGCAAATTTATTCAAAGATTATGGGGAGTACTCCAAGATGTGTTTATAGCTGCAAGTCATCTGTATTCATAGTCCATCACATGCAGTGTATCTGCTGATCTGAACGATGGGAATGGTCCCATTAGAGGAGACAATTTTGATTTCTTCAAAACCCCGTGGGAAGTGAACTCTGTTTCTTGTGTACCTGTTATGAATGATTAAGGGCTTCCTGAGGAGAAGCCAGCAGGGTGTTGTTTTGATAAGAGGTCAGCCATGAGGCTGTGCCGTTTGCTGGGTGCCAGCAGCACAGCACTTAACCCAGATTTTGGGTGCTCTGCAGGGCACAGAGTAGTGACAAGTATCTGGACTATGGTTTCCAGTTACTCTTTGGCATGAGGTTTATGAGAGAAGCAATAAAAAGTAAAGATTGGGTTTCAAACTCTGTTACCTTTGTTGAGTTAGGTATTTGTTACAATTCTACTTCTGAGCAAAACCAGTAACTTTTAAATGCATACAAATATCTGTGTGCATTTCCAAATTTGTTCAAAATTCAGAATGTTTTGGAAACTAATAAAAATAACTGGTAGAAATAAACTTTAGCTCTATGCCTGAGGTATGGATCTTGAGCCTGAAAATTGGATTGGTTTGGTTCCAAAAGACAAAGGGTGAAGTAGTTTTGGTAGAATAAAACTCAGCTTTCAACTAGTGCAGACTGACCAAAATTGTGTGCTATGCTAAGAATAACATTTCTTTTAAAGTCCTAAGTAGTCTTTTGGTGATTTTAGGAATTTTGCTTCTAACTGTTAAATTGTAGGATTTTCATTCTTCGGATGCCGAGTTATTTGTTATTGTTATTTGTTCACACAGTGATGCAGCCTCTATGGTGCTATCACCAGGTTGGGTATTGGTGGCCCTTACAGCACTGCATGGTGGCTGACAAGATTTGGAGTCCCACAAGTATTTCCTGGTTTAGAAAGGGCAGCATTTCTTTTGTTGTGCAACTGATATTTCAAATACAGTACTGCATTAAAAAAACCAGACTTGAGACTGTTTGTCTGTGAAAAGTCATCTGTGATTACAAAATGAAGATATTTTCAAGAGTGTACTTATTACGGTAGAAAAAAAAGATAATTCTGTTTCAAGTTAAGTACATGAATCCTGGGTAATATATTTAGTCTTGGGCAATAAATTAATTCAGATTAAGTATTCTGCTTAATTTCTTTCATTAAGAAAACTTTATTTGTGAGAACATAATGATTGGCTTTGATGTGGTCATTCTTCCACTGAAACAGGATTTTTTTCCTTAAAAAGCAGATTTAAACTTGTAATCAGTCTTTAGAGTATGGAAAGTGCAATAGTGACTATAAAAGGGAAATTTTGACATTCTAGGCATCCCACGACTGCTGCCATCATTGTTTTAGCTCTTCCAAATAAATGGATAAAATTCTAAGTTTCATAGGCAGTCTGAAGTATTTATATATTCTTTTAGAAGTTGTAATGTTTATCATATGCAAATACTCTAGTTTTTGTCATATGGTTTTAGTGTATTTTAAGGAGGTATATTTTATTTTTTATTTTGATGAAAGTAGTACGTTTTGCATGGATATTAAATACTTTGTGTGACAGAGGCTTGTTAGCAGTATATTTTATAAGTGCAATTAATAAATATTCTCTGTGAGACAAAGTTAAAATAAGAATCAAAGGTGTACTTTTTGTTTGCTTTTAATTTATGGCAGATGTCTGTTGTGGGTATTTTTAAAAGAATGGTCTATTCATGATACTTAAAAGAATTTTAAGATATGCAAATACACAATTTTTTTCCACTGTTACTGTTTTGATATTACTCCCAGTCTTGGTCTCACTAACTGTACTGTCTCACTCACTTACTTTGTCTCAGTAACTGTACCTTACATGAATTGAAATTCATACCAGTGTAGGGGCTTTAATAAATAGTTCCTTACTTAAGGCCTTCATACTTATAGTTAGACTTTGAAAGTTTTTTTTCCTCGATATTTTTCTTGTTAGAATATGGCTTGCTTTGTTAATTAAGTTTATAGACGGAAATACAATGACATCATGTGAAGGTGAATTCCATCAGGGCCAGGGTGGGTTGGGTCCCTCTGCTCAGGGTTTTGCAGAGCTGTTAGAGACAAAATTTGAAGTAGCTGAGATGGAGCATTAAGTGGAGAAGTTTGCCTGGGGGGATGTGTGTGCTTTAGTTTGAGTGGGGTGGCACAGCACGCTGGCCAGCAGTGTAATGGACCGTGTGTGCTGCAATTTGCTGGGATGGAGGGGTGAGATGGGAGAGAGAGCAAGGGTAGAGGAGTTTGTTGTGCAAAAAAGTATTTCAAGAAGACCACTTTCTATGTATGTAGCTGAGGAATGGTTACCAGCTGATCTGGTCACATCCAAGATATTCTTTGGTATTTAAACACCTGCACGCCACTGGAGGAAGATTAAATGTTGAATTCCTTGGAGGGGGAGGCTTATGGTCATATAGGTACTGCACATTTTGGCTAAAAACTGTAAGATTTGTTCTTGAAGAAAAACTTGCTGTAAATTTGTCGTTTTCTGACAACCAGTATGTATTTATCTGAATTTAACTTTTCCTGTCTTTTGTCCAAATTTTAGCTGAATTTGATTTAGACAGACATGTTCCATATTCATGAAACGACAGTGAAAAAAGATTGGTTGAGAGATGCACCGTGACTTCTAGTGGTCTGGATTATGGCAGTAAAAATAGTTACGTGGTTATTGAGCTATGTGGATTTTTCTCCAATCTCAGGGAGATATTAGTTGCTCTCTGGTTAAAATTAGGATGTAGATAATATATTTAATGTAAGGATTTGTCCATTTAAAACAAACCAGCAAAGGGGTTCTGCTGTTGGGATAGTGAAGTCGACCTATGCAAGGCTCTGTTCTCAGTATCAGTTCTGCTGTATTTGCAGGTTTTCTAATCTCTGCTTTGTAGGTACATAATTCCTGTGGTTGGGACTGATCAAATCCTTCCCTTCACTTTCCACATTGGCTGCTTAACTCTTCTGGAGCTTCTATGTTGGTATCTTGTTCAAGTGTTTCAATTATCTAACTCTTTGAAATCTGACTATCTTTGCATGGCTTCAAATGGCTTCCAAAGTGCATTTAAACTAGTAGTGGTTAAATGTTTTTGGGTTTGATGTAGTCTGTTTATCTCTTGCATTTTGTGTTATATTGCCCTCCTGTTTTCCATACATGTAAACATTCCTGAGAATGGTCCCTTCCTAACTTCCATAACCTTCATTATAACCTCCTGAACTTTTAGTGTGGTTATGTGCAATCATTCTCTGATTTCCATGAAACTGATAGCTGATGTGTTCATGAAACTGATAGCTGGTGTTTCTTGCTTTCATTGTCCTGTGTATTAGAGTATGATAATTTGGCTAATTAAATTTATCTGCTTTTCTTCTCTAAGAATGTACTTCTCATCATAGGATAATTATTTTCATAAGATTTTATTAGAAGTTTCATAATGATGAGGGCAGCTTCCATACATAAAGCTGCTTGGATCCTTGTAGGATGATTTAAACTGTAGAAATTCAGGAGGAAAATTAAAAAGAAATACCTAAAGTTCTGTTAATGCCTTTGTTGTACCAGTGTTCCATGTTATGAAGACTTTAGGTTGCTGGTCAGTTTTAATGTCTTAAAAATATAAGCTGAGCTGAGAAGTTGAACAGTGCTAAATATTTATAGCAGAAGAAAGTCAATAACTTCAGGAAAATGAAGAGTTTTGGGCTGTTTGAGGTTTCCAAGCCCTGAAAAAGGGTTAATGCAGATACTTAAACTTCCTAATAAGTAGCATATGCTTTCTCAATAAATTTTTCACTTGTGCTCCTACTAGGAACTTTTAAAATCTGTAAGAGTAATGCTTCTTGCTGTAACTAAACTTCGGAGCAGTTACATTTGCATACTATATTAGTTTATGATTTTTTTGGTGAATTATGGTACTTTTTGAAGAACTGATATTTAGACAAAAATGTTTTTCCTTTCCCCTCCTCTTTGTTCCTGAAGCTTTTCCAGTTTTTAAACTAAAGATTTAAAATATCTTTTTTTTTGTTGTACAGAATGGAATGCAGTTGACTTTTTTTTTTAAACAGCCATCTTGCAACCTCATCTATTTTATATTCTATTGACTCAAACAGAATGCTTATACATAAATCAGTCTCTCTGCTCTTGATTATTGTGGGTAGTGATGCAGGGACCAACTCTAATAGAATTTGCAGGGAAGAAGTCAATTGGGCTCCGACAGGGGTCATGTAGGATCCATAAACTCCCATGGGGCAGTTACCAAAGATGTAACTGTGTGCAATGGAGCATAACAGAGCTAATGCCTTTTACTTACTGATTCTTGATTGAACAATTAGTTTGACAGCGGTCACCATGCACTTTGCCCTTATTAGATAGGTTTGATAGTACAAACAATCTTACAAGACATTTATAAGCTTCAAGGTGATTCTAAGTTCACAGGTAATTCTCCCAAAGCAGTGCTAAGGTATCAATTATCAGAGATTTTACTTTTGCCTTCTTAGGTTTAACTCGTGCTCAATGTGTTTGCTCTTGATACTATCACTGCTTTATAAAACCCAAAAATTATGGGTTTGCCAACTCCCATTTTAAATCTTTGTTTTAATTGGTTAGTTGGGCTGCTGCCACGTGGCCCCTAGAAAAAGGAGAAAGAAAAAACTTACTGTACGTATTGATGTCTGTGTGTGTGTTTATTTTTGAACAAAGATTACCCTATGACTGACTCATTTTTGTTAAATAGAGGAAAAAAGAAATGCAATTTATAATTAACAGGCATAGCCCTTAAAAAAATACAGGAGCTGTTACTTTAAATCGTTAAAAATAATTGGCAATTTATTCTGGGGGCATTTGCCTTAGCTATTTATGCCTGCAATTAATGTTTACTAATTATACTACTTTCATATTACTGTAGTAATAATCCTTATGGCAGAAATAGCATATAACACATAGCTTTTGTTGTGTACTATATACATCTTGTTGAACTTGTTCACTGTAAATTTACAGGTGATATAACAATGTGTCATCTCATTCAGTGCTTGTGCTTTGAACCAATATTATATTATCTGTCTCATGTTCAGATAGGGAAACAGGCAGGAAAACTAAAAGTTGTGCACCATTTTCAATGCAAACTTTAACAGATTGCCTTTTAAATTGGTTTATAGCTTTTACATATATAAAGTATTTCTGGCCAAGTGTGGTTAGATGGTAAATATTTGAGAGATTTCAGTATGCACATATGTTACAATCTTGAATATTTAAGAGTATTCAGTGAGACAAAGTAACTTTAGTCAGATCCACATCTGGATATATGTTCAAATAATTTCCTTCTTTTTGGAGTAGGAATGTAATTATTTTGATGCGGTTCTTACATAGCAGATGATTTCTTAATTTAGATGCATTTGAAACTCAGTTTAGTTGCAAATCATTCCTGTCTTCTACAAAATAGTCAAGTTATTAACGTTTTTTCTTCTGGCAGAAGTATGGACTTTTATCACCTGCAGCTGTTGACTCATCATCAGCTTTTTGTGAAATCCAAATCTACATATACATTTGAAGAAAACTGTACTTTAAAAATAAATAAATAAAAAGACATTCTGAGTGAAACCAAACCCTTGCAGAATAAAAATAGGCTGTCAAGACAACCTGTTTCACAGTTAAGGCATCTGAACTGTAATTCTCCCACCTCGGGAGCAGCACTTTTGAATCCTGCCTGTGAGGAGGACCTTGCCCGTGAACACCGAGGTGTGTGTGACCACACAGACAGAAGGGAAAGATGCTGGAATTGTGGGCACAGTAAAAAGCCAAACACGATTTCGAAACCACGGGGTGAAGGTCAGTGCTTCTGCCCAGGACCAATTTCTGTTTGTTCACCAGGCAGCCACAGAAGGGCTGGCAATATTTTGCTGCACCAGGATGATGCTGCTCCCTTCCCTTTCTCTCTCCTTTCTGTGTGCCCACCCTCTTTATCTGGTGGTGCCCTTATGTCTCATCTGTGCCCTCTGTGCAAGCTGGTGCCCTTCACATCAGTCTCCTTTGCACTGTGGAACATCCCATTTCATGGCACCTTTTGGAAAGCTTTTACATACCCAGTGCTACGTAGATGGTGTTTTCAGACATGGTAACAATCACACCCTTGAAATGAGCAGTGTAGGCAGCAATAAAAGTTATGTTTATATATACCAGGGGTTTTTGAAGATATGATTTTTTTTTCTCCCAAAATTTTAAGGTAAGAGTGGCAGAGTGTCTGAAAAATTAGAGAAAGTGTAGTGAAACTGTGTGAAATTAATTCTTCTCTATTATTGCAGCTTTGTCTGTTATAAGGGACAGTTTTGGCTCCCGAGTGATTGTAAATCATTGGATGCAAATGGAATAATGTGAAAATAGCAGTGATATGTGCAACAATTCTCTGTCCTTGTTATCTCAAATTCATTGTCTTTATTTTTTTATTAGTAATCGTCTTGCTGCTAGATGAAGGTTGTCTTTGAGAACTCTTGCATTCAACCCTCCGTACATAAGCAGTAAATACCCAGTTTTCTCTTCTACCTGACTGGAGAGAGCAAAGAAATTTTACTGTAGATTAATTCTTGTTATCATTGATAGCAAACGGTTGAATGCAGACCCAGAATCTATGATAATAAGATAATCTGTTTCCATTTGCAATAGGCTTTTATTATTCCTTCTTTGTAAACCATTTAGGAAGGAGTATGGGCTACCATTGATTAGTCTGTAATTAGTGCTCACAGGCAGTATGGTTGGAGCTATGTTGGAGGGGAAAATTTATCACTTTTTAAAAGCTGCCTGACTTGTGTGGAGGAAGTAAAGTGCAGACTCCAAAGCGTACTAAATTGCCATGTTTATCATCTACCTAAATGCTACTGTAAGTTCTGCTTTATGTTCCACCGTTCCTCAAAGTGAGGCAGGAGTATCATACGTTATATCAGTAACAGATTGAACATGAGGCAATTATCAGTGAGCCATTTGGTGCTGAAGCTTATTCCCTAAGTCAGGAAGCTAGAAACAGGTATTCGGTAACAGATTGGCAAAAGGCATTTCAAAATGACCACATCATCTATGCAGATGTACAGTGGAGCATCTGTGCAACCTTCAGGCAGTCATTTATATACATTAGTGAGAGCATCAGTTTTTGTGTGGCTCCTGTGGGGCATGCAAACACAGCTCAACTGTTATTTTGCTCAAAGATTTTCTTGCCAAGTTGTATTAAAGTACATCATGTGGTAACACACAAATGGAGCTGAGATGAAATGCCTAAAATGCTTATCTGCGAGTCTATCTAACTGCTCTCACTTGTGTTTTTTCTTGAGTTCGTCTTCCAGTAAGTATCCAGCCTTCACAGGTTAGCTACATTTGTCTTTCTTTAAGGCTTTCCCCGTGTAGCACTAAATGCAGACAAGCTGCCTAATGTGTAATGCCAGTGCCACTGACAGGGCTTGGTGATACAGTTGGTGTTTGAGCTCATTGAAGCCTCCAGCACATAAGGGGATTTTGTGGCAGCTGTGACTGGTTGCAAGAGATATTTCGGGTGCTCCAAATTACACCTGTGAAAGAGGGAGAGGCAGCACGTCCTTGGCAAGCAGGGTCGTGTGTCCACCTGTGCAGTTGTGTGCCTTTCTTGTGGTATTTGCTTACTAAACAGTGGTGGAAAGGCAGAGGGCTGAAGGTGGTGGAGCTCTGAGTCTGGCCACATTGCCTTTCTCTGCAAATATTGGTCTGCTGCCAGGAGGAGTGATCAACATCTGTGGCTCTTCCTCTAAATCACTGCCCTGGGCTCTTTTGAACTTGGTTTTCTTGTCTGCATGGGTTTCTTGTCTCCCTCCTTATTCCTTGCATTTGCTTGATGCTTTTACCTTGTTTTCCATTTCATTCTCTATTTTGTAGCTCTCCAAACAAACAAATAAAAATTCCTCCTGTAATGTGCATTCAGAATTGAAACTGATGCTACAGTACTTAAAAGTTTTCAAGAACTTATGACAGTGATCCATTGCCTCTTCCTTCATTGTGGAAAATAATCAGTTGAATAGAAGTCAAAACAATGAAGTGAGTGAAATTCATTGATACCTGTTCATTTAGAGGTTCTGTTGAATCTACAAGTGGTCAGCTGCAGGGGAGAAAATAAAGAATTCCCCCTCAGCCCCTACAAAGTGAGGGACAGAGGGGGATTTGTAGAAAGCTGACTTTCATAATTGCAAATATTGTATCAGAAAAGATAATCTTCAATGTGAGAATGTAGGCTTTGAGGTTGCATCTTGTATTTAAGCTGTCACTGATGCTTGAACATCTACAGTTAAGGATATATTTGTCCTCGTCTTGTTACTGTGAATAGATAGCTGTCTTAAAATTATGTATTGTAGTAAAGAGTTGTATAATTATAGTTTGCCTTCATAGTTTTGTCTCTTGAGCATGGAAAAAACTTTGATTCATACAAATTTTCCAACAAGTCAGTGACTGTTGGAAGGTGTTGTGTGTGTAGAGGAATATCAAAATCAATTATGGATATTCGAAATCTATTAACAAGAATAACATTTCCTTTCCTTTTTTGGTATGATGAATGGAGGAATCTCTGTTATGAACCCACAAAGTTATTGTATATGGATGTCCCATCCTCTTTCAGATGGATTTGCTAAATTGTTTCCCCAGAAGAACCACTTTATTTTTTAAACATTATTTCTGTAGTTATTGAATTAGTAGGTAACTGCAAGCACTTTGAGTTTTTATTCCAAATATAGTAAGCTTCCTGGTAATAGGAATTACAAAAAATTATGTAATTTCTGCCATTTATAGATACTGATTTGTTTTGATTAAATATGTATATTAATTTTTCTTTTTTTATAATGAGGTTTAATTTTACTTTTGGTTGCTACTTTCTCTATCCATCTGCCCCCAACAATACAATTCTTAAATGTGTAGATATATAAAGCAATCTTTTTCTTCTGCTTCTTTTGATTTTTTTGCTGGCAGTTTGTGTGGGGGGTTTTTTTCCCTCCATTTTTATGGGGTTTATTTTTTTTGCTTGTTTGTGTTTTTGGTTTTTTTCTTTTGTTGTATGGAAAGAGACTGTTAAAATGTGTCATATATACTTGATAGTGTTCCTTTAGAGTCGTCAGACATTTTGAAAGAACTGGATTTTCAGGTAGTGTATATATGATCTATGCTTATTGATGCTAAATAATGATCTCTTCCAGTAGTTCTCACAAAGAGAGATCTGCTCTATCCCTCTCTACTCACTCTTGATTCTCTGTACTTGCTTTTGGATCCCAGGGTGGCAATTTGTGTGTCAGTGTCTCCTGGATGTCGCCAAGAGGAATTGGTGACCCAACTCATGTTGGTAGCTGCTCACCAGTACAAATGGTTCAGACTCATCACAGAGAGATGAATATGTAGATGTATAGCAAGACCAGTGGAGTTGATGATTGTGGGATTTTCAATGGCACTTATATTTAAGCAGAACAGATCGTGCAGCACCTTTTCAGCCTCTGAAGTCAGCCCTGCTTTGGGCAGGAGGTGGAACATGGTGACTTTCAGAGATTTCACAAAGCTGATTTTATGGTTCTGTGGTTTCCATGCTGAGTTGTGGTGTAAGCATCTCTCCACAGCTGCATGCTGCTTTCTCATTGGAGTAATGAGGGGTCCTGAGAATGGTCCCCACAAAACATGATTTGAATTGAAAATCTTTAGACCAGCTGAAGGGAAGATCGTAAATCTATACCTGCTTTTTCCTCTTCCCTTTGTTTTCCTTGTTCCTGAACCAGACATGCCTGTAGCTTTGGTGTTTGTTGACAAATGTCAGTGAGTCCAACATTTGGAGAATGGACTAATTCCTGCCTATCGTTATGAGGTTGTGAATAGCAATCACTTAAACAGCTTTCCAGTAGTGCTGAAGTTCTTGTAAAATACTTTTTTTCCCAAGGTCAGGTTTTGGGTTTTTTTAATTACAAAATGTATAACTGAATGTGTCTCTGTGCTGCAGGGTGACTGACTGGAGAGTACTGAGGTGCCTGAAGCTTTAGACATGCTGGGCTGACTGCAGGTTTCAGCTGGATCATAGCACAAGGGCTGCATCTCATACCCACCCTGTTTTCTGCAGCTAACACCATCAGAAAGTGTTGGGTTGTTTTTTTTTTTTCATTTTATTAGTGTGCAGTCAGTCTACCTAGAGGTTGTGCTTCCAGTGTCAGTTCTAATTTACTTTTTCACTGGTCAGAGGAGAGGAATCTTTGCTGGAAGAGACTGACCCAGCTGTGTGTCTTGTTTTTCTACTACGCCATTCATCCAGCAGTAGTGTAGTGGGTGAAAGCTTTGTTGAAGACTTCAGTGGCACAATAGAACTCCATTGTGGAGCAAGGTCATGGCATTCTACTATGGAGGTTGGGGCTTTTGGACTTGGAAATCAGCAGTGGAGAAAATACCAGTTCTCATCCCCAGAGTAGGTAGTTTTTATCCTTCCATTTACCTGGTTGTCTTTATCCAGTATTTTTTTCTGCAGCTCTCCACCCATCCAGCAAACATGCATTCCACTAGAAAATGCTAATATGTAAATTTTTTTTGATGTTTATATCCTAAGTCTGCTTTCATAAACAAATTTTTTCTTATCTTAGAAAATGTGCTTGAACAGTTTAAATCCAGTAAGTATTTGGGAAATTAATTGGTTTCTTCAAGTCATAACTAGGAGGGTTGTTGTATTTTTTGGTAATTACACAGAATGAGAATTTTAAGAGCAGGAGAGATCTTAGAACAAGTAATTTCTTTTGCAAAACACATGACATGAATTCATTACAAAAATGGTCATAAACTGATTTTTGGTTTATGTTTTTATAAGAATTCTGGTTAAAAGTTATAGGGATTATAGGATAGTAGGATGCTTTATTCTGCCAATTTCTCTGTTTGCAATTAATTTAGGGTATACTGAATATGTTATTTTAATATTTCAGAAATTAAATATAATGATGTACTTAATTTAGGATTTCATTTTTCTTGCCAGCATTCTAAAATGGCTGCACTGTAAAAAAAAAGTTTCTAATTTTCTTTTCAAAGTCAATATCCCTGTGAAAATAAAAGTGCCTTCTAAGCCATGCACAAGTGTTAATAAATTGATAGTCTGTTTTTATGCTTAGCTAACAGAGTCCAGATCTCAATGACTTCTTTTGTTTCTCCCAAATGTATTTTTTTCTATGTGGTAGCACCACTAAGTATCTAATCATTTCAGTATAAAAGAGAGTTGTACCATGTTCTTCTGGTGTCCTAAAACAACTGTTTCAGCACTGCCTAGTTTGTTAATCTGTCTGATATTTTCATAGGATTTATACTTTGGTTTGGGGTTATGTGTCTATATATATTTAGTTTTAGCAGATGACCACATATTTATTTATTTTGGGAATATCATTAATCTTTCAGAAGACTTTTATCCCCAAATCCCTTAGTTTTCCAGACAGACCTAAAACATCTGTTTTTAATTCTGTCTGGGACATTGCAACACAAATTAGTCTTGGAAACTCAATTCACAGCTTAAAATGTTCACAGACATTTTCAAGGTTCATGAGTTTTACAAGAACAATTAATACCAAATATGCTCTAATCCAGATTTCCACCCAAGTTTCTTAAAAGTCATTACGAATATGAACCTGGCAGTTCCCCTTTCCACTCAGGTAGGTTAAGGAATTTCTGCTGTCTCTTACTGGTTGAGACACTGCTGCTGTTTACCTTACCCATAGTTTAGGATGAAGAAGGTAGAAAAGTAGTATAAGATGGCTGTGTGTGTGATTCATCCATCATTCCTTGCCTTACCATGTTTGTTTTTTACCTTTTTTTGGGTTTTTTTGCGAAAAAAAATGTGGAATTTTTTGTTTGTTTTTAAATGAAGGCAGTGGTCACAAAGCCTTATTTTTTATCTCTTGGAGAAGGGCTCCTCTTCAACAGTGCGAATACCTAGTATCGTGCTGGGATCTTTTTATCAAGTTAGGTGAAAAAGTAGCATTCTATGAAGTACAAAAATGTGGCCCTGATTCAAGAAATTATTCTGTGCCAGTGTCCTCCATAATATGCTCCCAATTTAAAACTGTGAGACACCTGGCACATATATATCCATATGTTTATATATAATAGCATTAAGGAAAGCTTTTCAGTTTTGTGAATGTTTCTATTGTGAAGAAATTTTACAGAATGCAGAGGTTACTGATGTGAAGCTAACACATTTTATTAATTTCATGAAGCCAGCATGCACTTAGCCTGACTTCAGAAACACTGGTGCACAGCAGAGGGGATGCCACAACTCAGCCCTGCTGAGTAAGGAGGTTCCAGAACATCAGAAATACCTATGTAACAGCAGACTGAAAATTTAATCTGCTTTAAGGAAGAAATCAAGAATTATTTTGAAGTAAGAACACAGCTTAATTAAAGTATGTAATTTCTCTAATTGACTGTCCTGAACAAACATTTATTCTTTAAGCATAGCCTGTTCAATGTGAAAGCCATCATACCAGTAGAACATGCACTACATGCCCTTTTCAAAATATAGTTTACTTTTAAATGAAATAACCCAAATCAGTGTGGATCATCTATGGGTTAGATTTTGGACTTGAAATCTGAGTGGTTCCTTAACTGAATGGAATTTTGTCCCATAGTATGGAGCTGTGAAGAAATCTCATTGTCCTCAAAGGTGAATTTTCCATGGTAACAGGAACTTCTTTGTGCTGGATTAAAGGTATTCTTTACCTTTTGATTATTAGTTTTATCCTTCCGGTATTGGGATGTTCTTACCATTTTTATTTTGTATTAGCAGAGTACTGCATATACATGCAGCACTTAAAAATGCATTAAAAGTGCTGGTATTCCTCAGACAAGTATTTTATTAGTGGGACTTGTTTTTGTGTTTGACTGAGCTGTGTTCCCTTTGCTTCCCTTCTTCGTGAACCCAGTTGATCTCTTTTTCAGATGGTGTATTCAGGTTTTGAGAACTCCACTAAAAGGAGAAGTCAAGTAATTTCATATGGAATTCTTATATTCAACTAAAACTGTAGGTGTAATTTGCATTCTTTTAGCTGTTTTAATAATCTGTGTGAAATTAATCAGAGGCATTAGTCCACTTGCTAGCTGAGAGATACCCCCAGTTATTAACAGCCAGTGTCTTGATTTAATGAAGCAAACCAAAAATCCCAAACGCCCTACCTACACCTGCATCTCCTACTGCTTACACCGACAATTCGACTTTGCTGGTTTTGATCAGACATTCAAAAGGGACCTTCTTGAGCAAGTGTTTCCTGCACAGCCTAAGGAACCAGAGTGACAGAGGTCAGGTGTTTGCCTCTCAGTCTGCAAGTCACTTGCTCTTGCACCTGTCCTGTGGAGGAACGTTTTCTCTGCATCTCTCATGTACAACTAACACATATCGATGCTTTCATAAAAAATACTCAAATCAGTTTTAACTTAAGTACCTTTTGCAGTCATATAACAGCAGTGGAGACTCAACATAAGCTACTTAGAGGTGTTGGCATGCTGCAGTGTGCTTGAGTGAAGCATGCACAGGAGTACATCTGGCTCTCCCTCCATTTATGATGACAAAGTAAGCAATTTGGATGTAAAGTTTGACTGGAGAATTCAAGCAGTAAAGTAAGCTAAATGTGGGGTTTATGTAGGTCCCTCTGATACTGCACAGCCTCTCTAATGTGCACAAGTCACTTGTGTGCCCCGACAGAGCTGTTGGAGGGGGATGGTGCCCAAGGTGCTGAGGAACCTCTTCTGAGTTTCACTGTGTTACTGCAGGAGTGATGGTGGGTGTTCAGAAAAGGTGATGAGTTAGAGTGTAACATTTTCAGGAGATACAGCAGGAAATAACAGATATGAGATGAAAAGTCAGAATAGGAATAAAATGCCAATAGAGGTAGTATATGTATGGATAAGAATATATTCATGTATATGCATGCACTTAAAAAGCTTATTATTTTGCCATCTTGATGAAAATGAAATTTTTATAAAACACCGTGGTTGCGATGGATCATTTCTTCCCGCAAGGTTTTTCAGCTCATTGATTTGAGGCATGGTTGACTTTAGAAATTACCAGAGGCACATTTTTCTCAAACATGTACTGCAGGCATTTCTTTTATTCTGCAAAGCAGAGCATTGCTTTTGACTGTTTAACTTTTACTGATACCTATAAGCCGTATCAGCAGTGACATACATTACCAAAATCTCCATTTCTCTCTCAGCAATTGCCTATCACAATAAACCTTCGCTTTCTTCCTTTGCAAATAAGGATAACATATTTCTCATTTTCCTGTACTGTGCTCTGCAGAGTCTCATTCCATGGTTGTTGAACTGAAACAAATAATCTGATTTCACTCATGACCCATTGCTAAAGCTATGGTATAATGATTAAAGGCTCATATTTCTTGGCTATGGAGAAAATGAAATTTAACTGAAGACTTATAATGATGTAAAAGTAGTACCTTCTGGAACATAAAACCCAATTTTAACTAGGTAATCGTGCAAAATCCATGGCCAATGTATATCAATTTGCGATTTTCCTTATTAGTTTAAACCTCCTTGCTGTGTCTATGCCCGTTTGAAGCTTCTTTAATACTAGTGGCAATTTTTGAAATGGAAAGGTGTGCACTGATGTACTGTCATTGGGACAAATCAGCAGGAAGGCAAAATGCAATCTCTTACCTTATGACAGATATTATGGCTTGGCAGCTCCTCTTCTTTTAACATTTGCTATGGAATGTTGTAAGAGAAACATGAGAACTGGTTGTTAAGTGTGGGGAAGCATGCTTTATGTTGAAATTCCCATGACTTAATTAAGAAATAGGTTTTTAAATTCAAATAATAGCTTCAGATTTTTAAAATTACTTGGTTGTTTCTCATGTTGATGCACCATCGTTGTTCTATTGCCTGATAAAATGAGCTAGAAATCGAGATGCTTTCACTTAAAAATGCATGGGAAATTTATTAAAAATTCAAGATGGAACAAAAGTAGTTCAAGTTTTATCTTAGTTTCTACAGTTCCACAAGAATTTATGAAAACTTTTTGGCAAGTATTATCTGTGTTTCCTCTCTAAAATAGTTTCTGTGAGACACCAAATTATTTTTACTTTTCTGTAGTTTGAATAGGTCTTCTTTGTGAAGTTATTGGTTGTAGTTAGAAATGTAGCAATACTGATTACAGAACCAGTTTGTGAGAGAGTGCTGCCATTTACAGGCACGCCTGAGCATGTGCATATCTTCAAGCACATCAGTTAGTGAGATGGATATTTTCAGGATTACTCCTGGGGTTTCATGCCTTCCTGATCAAACTGTCAGTCCTTCGGCAGGAAAAATTGTGCTGAAGGTAGTGATGACATGCGGCTCTAAAATACATTTTGGATTTGGGCCAGTCTCTTAAAAAAGACGATTTTGCTGGAAATGGGAAAATTTTAAAACTTTGAAGGTTAAGCAAAACCTAGGGCTCACAGCTGTTAAATTATAATATTATATATAAATTATATATTACTTTTTTTTCCCCTGAAAATATATGGGTGATATATAGTTAGAGGATTTCTTTTGACTATTTTTTGCTTCTCTGCTGAAAAAAAGGAAAAGGGAAACTTGGAAAACTGCTCTTTGAAAGTGAAGAAACATCTATTACGCTCTTAGCCATCGGATGTCACCAGAGTACAGAGAGTAAATATTAGATGATGTATGGAACTGATTTATGACTTCCCTTGGCTGTTTATTTTGGGACTCCAGCCCTGGAGAGACTTTGTCAGATCAGTAGTCTCAGAATCTTGGCCAGTTTTATCATATCTGTGACTCTCTTAAATTCAGAATATTGAGCACAAAATGGGTTCAGCACCTTATCCTGCATCCGTAGAGGCATTGACACCAGTGAAACAGGAGAGGAAGCAAACAGGAGGTGAACAAATAATCACCATACACTTCAGCCTTGGTATTTCCCTGCCTGTTGCAGTGGCATAATTGGTAGAGGCCTTGAAAGCAACTTGTGTCCCCACCGCACACATTGTGCTGGGATTGCTAATTAGCTCACATACCTCATTTACTCCCTGCTGTTGGGTGGTGGTGCCCAAGGCATCGCTGCCAGGTGTGTGAGCCATGGGCTCTGCTCTCTCAGGTGCTTTTGGGCAGCCCTGGCACTGCCTGGGCTGTGCTGCAAACACTGAACCTGCAGTGGCTCTGCTGAGTCTGGGGGCGTCTGCAGGAGTCTCGGTACAAACAGGTTAATTAAAGCACAGGACACCCTTGCAAAGACCTTTGAGAACTGATGAGGCTCCAGTGAGTCTTTAAGGACTTTATGCTCTGAGATGTAAAAAGTTTAGTGAGTATGTTTTTTAACAGTGAGATTTCTTGCAGGCAATGTGGCATTATGAATGGAATTCAGGACATTTTAGTTGTAAAGCTTAACTTTAAGTTTTAGCTATTATATGTATAGTCCTGGCTGAAGGTCTTGCTTTCCATCAATAACAATGCAACACAGGTTCTGTGAAAATAACAATTTGGTTTTAACTGCGTTATAGGAGTCAATGGTAAATATATATATATATATATGTTCTGCATTTTCTGAATAATTTCTGTGTAGCATTCCAGTTCCTCTGCTAATATGAAATACCTTCATTCTTCCTGATAAACATTTCCAAAATTAAGCATTGGTGTGGGACCTATGGAATCCACTTTTCAGTGATACATAAAGGAGGGACACAGAAGGGAAGACATCCCTTCTCTATTGGCATCCAAAATCTGTTGGAGAAACAAGTGAGAGATATGACATAAGAGATTTTATTTAAGTACTTGATAGGAAGAAGCTTTGTAAAATGTTTTCAGATCAATGCTTGGAAGTGCCACTCTGATGTGAAATGAAAATTGCTGGAAGGAGTGTAAAGTGAAAAAGGATTTAAGCCTGGTGGGGAAAAAATAAGACTTCTTGGAGACAAAAAACAATGCCATTGTTATCTAGAAAAGGAGAAGGGGATTCTAAAATGGGAAAGGTGTTGAAATATAGTAAATTAAAGAAAAAATATGATCAGTGACAAGCAAACTAAAATGCCGGCAAAGGGGAAGATAATGAAACAATAGGAAAAGAACTGATAAAATACAAAGATTTGAAGGAAGATATGATGGAATGTGTCAGTTAATGGTAATTTAAAAGACTATCCATCCAACTAGACTGAGAGAACTGGCTAGGTAGCTGTTTGTAAATCATTACAGGTGTTTATAGATTTGCTAAAAGTGATCTTTCTTCACATTTCCCCAGTGTCTCACAGTTGTGTAGAGTATATTTTGAGATTAAACAGTGGTACTCTCAGGTATAGTCTGCATTTCTAAAAGGTGAAGATGGACTCGATATGAGAAGTGCTTTTGTCTGAAGGAATCTTATGTGCATTTAAAGTGCATCCCAAGAGAAACAGGTACAGCAGAAAACCATCCTGTGCTGGAGGGCTGTATCGAGCTGGGAAGCAGAATTACAGATGTCAAGAACATTTTCACGTTCTTCTAATGCCAAAGTCTTCATTGGGATTTTATGAGTTCATGACAAGACCGCTTCAGATGTCTTGTGAGACCTCACAATGTCAGCTATCAGATTGCACCTGAGCTGGAAACAAGCTGTTTCTCTGCCCTTTCTGCTATTTGATAGAAGCACATTTTTCCTGCTTTTTACTCCCATTTTCTATCTTTGTAGTTTCTTCAGCTTATAAGCAAGCAGAACTGACTATTCTGTTCCAGTCACCTATATTTGAATCTTAACTTGGATATGATCTGACCTTCAGGGCTAAGCAGGTTGAAAATGAAAAGTATATCCTTTCCCAATTCTAAATCTACAGGGCAAAAAGCACTGGAATTTATTTTGAGCCTATCTGTATTACTATGCCTGTCAAAGATTTTTGCCTGAAATATTTTATTTTTTTGTTCATTGCTTTCAAATTGTGTTCCATAGGGAATGAAAGATCTTTTGGGCATAGATGTTCACATTTGGAAAAAAAGGCAAGTGAATAGGCATTGTAGGACGTCTATAAAATGTTTATGCTAAAGATATAAGTGTGGTCAAGAAAGGAAAGGAGCTAAAAGAGAAAAAAAAGCTCATGAACATACTCTTCTCTGAGAGGGTCAGAGAGGTTTGTGTTTAATTGAAAATTATACGTCCATATGATCCCGGGAGGTAGTACTAGCAGGATGTAAATATTTACATGAGTATGATATTTTAGAGTAACAGCTTTGTTTTGGTGGAACATTGACCTATGGGTTGAAGAAAAAACTACTTAGATGTATAGCAGATTAATGAACAAATTAATCATTTTTATAGGGAGAAGTGAAAGATGGGATGTTTTATTATACTCGGCTTCATTGGATTTTAACCACATGTTCCAGAGATGAGCATATAAAAATATTGCATGTAGCTCTTTTTCCAGGTTTCTAAGTTATAGATATGACCTTTTCATATTTTGAAATATAATCTTAGTCTTCCACAGTATTTGGCTTTCTGCTTTGATTGAAATCCCAAGGTGGAAGGAATGTACTGTGTGACTGAAAATAATCTGTTTAAGCCTGAAATTGCTGGAGGCATGTTGGCATGCCCACTGCAGGGAGACCCTGGAGATGGCCTTGATTTCAGGGCAGCTGTGTCAGAGTAGCTTTGCAGGGCAAGGAGATGGCACAGACAGTTTGTAGGAGTTACCTGATGCTCTTGGAGCCAACCTCTGCTGTGATGCTGTTTCAGTGCTCTCAGTGGGGGACTACTGTGAGTTTTGCTGGGGGAATAATTGCAGTATTTTCACACAGCCACTGATTTCAGTTGTGATGGTGTTTCTCTTATTCATCGTGAACATTGATAAAGTGCGTGTGTTTCTACATATACAATGTGTGTTCTTCTATAAATGTAAAAGGTAGCCAGTCTTGTCTTCTAGAACAAAAACCTCACCGTTTTGGGATATGCTGAGTGCTTCTCCTGAACAAGGTTAAGGGCCTTATACTATTGAAATTCCTTCTAAGGTAAACCTTGGGTTTTCAGTAGAGAGATTTTCTTGTATTTTCATGTGTAGGTTAGGATGAGAGGTAAATGTTGAATGGAGAAGTAGAATTCAAAGGTAAGATTAAATTTCATGCCAATTTGAGGGCCATATTTTTTGGTATTTTTTCTTATAAGTTCCTTCACTAATTTTAGTGGAAAATACCACACCTGAAGCTTTTCACCATTTGCCAACTTAGTGGAGTGGAGTATAATTCTGTTCTTGGTTGTACCAGAATAAATACTGCACTTCTAGCGTCTCTATTTTCAAAAAATCAATGTGGTTTTTATTCAGTTTAACCACGGGGCAACATCTCTTTGTGGCTAGAGATAACTTCACAATTTCAGCAAAGAATGTCTCACCATTCTTCTTCAAAATCTGCGAAGAGGTTTTGAAAAATAAATACTTTCTTATCCAAATTTGGCAATACTTCAATCACTGGGTGAACACAAAGACCAGTTTCTACGTACAAGTAAATGAAATCTAGTACTTGGATGTCTTTTTTTTGCCTTTTTTTTTCCAGCCTTGACTTTGGCTCCTGCAACCTCCAAAAGAAGAAAAACTAAAATTCCAATGTAGATTGTCAGGAAAGGTTATGCTGCAATGAAGAAATGACTGTAGACCCTTAGAAATTTTATTTAGAATATGTTTTTCAGAGTTTGCAGAGCAGGTATCCTTTGGAAGAAAAAATAAGATGCATAAAAGAATGACAGGAGATATACCTAATACACAAAACCAGAGAGAAAATAAGATTCAGAAGCTCTCGTCAGCTAAAGTCGTATGACCCATACATCTGTTAAGTATGTATTTTAAAACCAAATACAGACAGTACATATGCAAAAAATGTTTGTAAGATTTGAACAGAACTGACACCCATTGTAAGCAGAAGGATCATCTTTCTCCTCATCCATTTGAATTCTGATTTTTTCTTGTAGAATATATGCAGAAATGTTTCAGGGTGTTAAGTAGATGTCTGGGTATAACAAGCATTACAGAAAATAACAATAAATGGGCATTCTGGGTCACATGTAAGACTTCAGAAAGCAAGATTTAAGTTATGGGAAGTCATTCTGGGTGCCAAGTTCTTTTTCTTTTAGTAAGTAGTGTCCTTTAGAGTGCAAATTGTCTTAACTAACTTTTCGTCAACAGGGTAGGTGCTTTGGTTGTTCATGTGTTCTCTCTCCTTTTTTTTTTTTTTTTTTTTTTTTTTTTTAACCTAGACAATGTAATATCACTTCTGTAGAAGGTTCAGGTATGAAGTAGGCGATCATTTTCTTTGGAAATAAAGTAGATGTGTTTTTCCTTATTTAAAAAGTCTTAGTTCTCACATGAATAATGACTCTAGTCATTGATGGCTAGCTGTAGTTGCTATCTTTTAACTCTAATTCTACCTCCCAGAAAGCTACTTCCCAGTGCTGCTCGGAGGTAAAAAAATATTTTGTATACTTAACACAATGAAATGTGCAAGTGGAGAATATGGGGGATTTTTTCATTACTTTTAGGAGCAGGTAATTCAAAGGCTTCTTACCTGGTGTACTCTTGTTTGCCCAGATCCAGTGTGGGACCTGAGAGCAGTGCACAGAGTAATCTTGGGGCAGAAAAGCCTGGCAGCCTTATTTCAGAGGCTGTGACCTTGGGGCTTATGGAAGGTGTCTTCTCTGCCAGCTCCTCCGAGACTGCACAGCAGGTCCAGGCTCCTGGCAAAGGGAAAGCCATGAGCCAAGTCAGCACTCAGGGCACCAGAGGGCTGGGAACCCCTGCTGTGGGCACAGCTCACTGGCTGCAGAGTTGTTGCTTGCCCAGGGCTTGGATTTGGGATGTTGTAGATGTATATGCCCCAGGGTTGTGCTGCCTGGTCCTCAGCACTGTTCATCTTGTCCCCAGAGCCATCTTCCCCACAGTGCCTGGTGCCCAGGTGAGTCAGCAGTGGGGTAACAGCTGGGGACCAGCTGTGTTGCTGCACCTCATCACTGGGAGAGAGGTGTGGAGAGAAAGCTGTAATTGCATTTAACATAACCCCTGGTGCTCTCAAATCTACCAAATGTAAGATGGCTGTTTGCTCTTCACAACTTTATTTTTATTATTAGAAGACAGAGGCATATTAGTTAAAATGATGAATGACTTCTTTGCTTACTGTAGGTATTGATTGCTTTCACTTTGTGACAGGTCTGAAATGCACATACTTGAGAAATCCAAGTAGACTTTATGCGTTTGACAGGCTTGACTGAATTGCAAAGGTCTAAGAATTTGTTCAGGAAATTAGTTCAACTTGACACGCATTGGAAAGAGCTGCTCTTTTCACTCACATATGCAGGACAGGATAATTAACTGAAAAACAATATCAACAACAAAAATGCAGGAGGGGATTTGTGTGAGATAGTCCTGTTTTCCTGCAAGATATGGCAGAAGTAGAAGAGTGAATAAACTACACAGAAAGGCATGTTGAATGCTTTCTGGTAATCAGTTCTGTTATATCTGACACTTATCTTGTGAGGAGGGCTGAAAGTCAAGTGCCTGCAATCAGCAGAGAAGTGTAGATGCATTTCCATTATAAATTAAGTAGTCTAATTGTATTTGGTTGACTTTTGTTGTGTTATATGAAATTTTATTAGGCCATTTCCTGGCAAGAAGTTGTTATCATGTGATATTTTTAAAAGTGCATGTTTTTTTAAGTTATGAGAGTGCAGGTGTGGCTCTGATAGGACCTGATAGTCCAGGCAAACCCTTGTTAATGTCTTCACCTTCTTCTTAAGATTTTAAACATGTGTTAAAAAACAACAAAAACAACCAACAACAAAACAAAACAAAAATTTCTGGATAGGGTATGCCCACTGGGGCAATTCCAGTCGAGCTGTCTGTCTTGTTTTTTCCCCTGTTTCATAAGATTTTTTTTGTTTCCTGTTCATATCAATCTCTTAGAAATTCTTATACCCACCTCTACATTTGGGATTGGGTTTTTGCCTTCTCAGTACACATTGGAGGAGCTAATTCTATGAACCGTGTTTGCAGACCACAATACTGACAAGATTTAGCAATAACCAAATTCCTTAGAGGGAAGATTCTTAACCTGACCATAATACTGTGCTAGAGGTCAGCTGACAATCCCTGCTTACCTTATGGATGTGCGTTTTGGTTTTTGTTGTTGTTTTTGGCTGTTTGTTTTAGTACAGGCTAAGATGCTCACTTGTGCTTGGTGTTTCATAAGGTGTTGTGGTCATTTGCAAAATCTTGTTTATACTATGTTGGAAAATGAATAATTTATTTGTAATTACTGCATCTTTCCTTTTTTGTTGCAGCAGAAACCTTTTTAGAGATTAAAGTATAACTGAATCCATTAGAACAAGTTTTGTGCATTTTCTCGTCCATGAAATCAGTTACATTAGGTGAGATGCAGTAGGTACCTTGTAAGGGACCTGCTACTATCTCCAGGTGAAATTTACAGGTAATAAGAAATGCATGGGAGTATCTGACAGTGACTTTAAAATTCCTTGAATAAAGCCCATGACATCAATAAAATATTGAGAGGGACTGAAATAAACCAGGGAAATTGCCTTTCTTCTTAAAATGTTCTAAAATACAGAAATCCTCTATATATGAATATGTGAATCTGACTATAAAGGATTTAAGAATTAGTGCTTTAGATCATGCTGTTTTACACTTAGTAAGCCATGTAGCACAATCCAGAGATGTTATAAATACAATGGAGTTTTTTTTGAGTCCAGGAGGGGGAAGAAGGATTGGAAGAGAAAGCAATGATTTCCTTAGCAGCTTTACTATTCAGCTCTCTGGCAATCATTTTGCATCTCCTTGTCATTCAAAGAAACCTCAAAGATGAATGGATAATTCATTCATTAAATAGCACCAGAAGGAAGTAACTTTATTCAAATAATCTGACTGATAGTGTCAGTTTGACAAAAATTCCAGTTTTGAGTGATGATCCTTAGATTTTTGTGTATGTGTTTGTTACTGCAGCATCGTTAACCCTTGGGGACAAAGGATACAAAGGAAATATTAATGTAACGTTTTGAAACTTCTGAAGTTGCTGAGGGAATCTGGTGCTTTGTGGCAACATGTCTGCTAGCTGTGTTATAAAAGAAAGATGGACTGTGTTGGTGACTTGACACTAATGATTCCAGTAAATCCTGGCATCTCTTGGAAAATTGCCAACAGATATACCAAGGCCAGGTATGCTTGCAGTGTATTAAGGTTATTGCATCTAGCCTTCTCATGGAAGAATGTAAAAACTGTAGGAAAGACTTCTCTGACTGTTGTGGGTATTGATTCATTTAAATTCAGCTTCCAGAAAGTTTTAATTAACTCTGCTTTGGAAATCTGCATCTTAGCTGTTGCTTCTGGGACTATGTGGTACTTTACTGTGTTTGGGACTAAAATTGCACGTGCTTCAACTCTGAACTCATTATTGTGTTTTGATGAATAACCTGTAGAACAAACAAAATCGCCTTCAAAGTGTTTTTGCTCAGTCATTCAGTAGAAGAGTGAGCACTCAGACATTCAGCTAATGCTGTGTAACAATAAAGAGGTTTCATAGAGGCTGCTGGTAAGAGTGTAGAATATTGAATACAAAGGAGGTATTTAGAGACAGAAGCCAGAACGTTCTTATGACTTATGAGAGTCTACAGCCAGGTAAAACAGACTTAAAGGCAACAGGGACATGCTGCAGAGTGACTGTCTCGGGAGCTGTGGCTGTGCATATGGGGAGCTGAAGAGCAAACCAAGTTCTACCTGCTTGGCTGTCTCTTTTTGTTCTAGGTTACTCTGACATGAGCTTCTAATCTAAATTGAGAAATATATCCTCCTCTATCAGAACGTGGTTAAGGTTGTGTCATTGCTCAGCCTTAAAGACGAAGCAGCTCTACCCAGCTGGCAAAATGAAGATTTCACACTTGTTTCTAACTCTGACTCATCCTCAGGCATTGCACCTTAAAATCAAACACTTATTGTGCATGGACAAGATTTTAGATTCTGTTTATAGAAATCCAACAGTTGCTGGTTTTTTCTGCCTCCAGGGCTGGCTTTTCAAGTAGAAAGGTAAAGAATGCTGTAGGAAAACATCTACTTATATCTGAAATATTTATAAATTACTTTTCTCCTGGTGATTACTATGAATACCTACAAAATATTGTATGACAAAATAGGGATTTTTATGCACTAAAAATGAAAAGATTTTTACTTGAATGTAATGATCTATTCATAATGCTCTTCTCAATCTTTGACCAATGCAGCTGTCTAAACTCCCCAAATGCCTGTAAGAGTCCTAAGATCAGCTCTTATTTTTAATAATTCAGATATAGTAAAACGTTGATATATCAGCCAAATACCTTTGTCACTTGTGCGACTTGAGGGAAAGGAGAGGTTGGTTTTTGCTAGAAGATGCTCCATGGTATTTCTGGTGTGCCCCTACCCTTCAGTTTTGGCATCATAGCTGATATAAGTGGGCTACATTGTTTAGCCAGAAGTTCTAGATTGAAGTTTGTGGGCATGTTGGTTGTCTGGTTTGCATGTGGCCTTTGGATAGTGTCCTACCTTTTTGAAGTTACCCAAAGAAATTAGGATTTGGGAACAACTGAATGGTATAAGTAAAAGAAGGTCATGTTGTAAAGCAGCTGGTCTGGGAATCTGACTATATGGTATACAGTCTCTAGATGACTGACAGCATCAGAGGAGTTTTCTTTTGGTGACAGCAGAGACAGAATATTGCATCTTTTTGTCCCATCAGATGGGAGTATTTTCTTAAGTCATATAACTGAATTAAGACCGTATCAGAAAACAGTACTAAAGTCAGGAGGTGCTTTTAGCCTTCAGATTGTAATGTATAGGTCTGGTAGTTTTCCTTCTAGTTTTCATTGGATTTTTATACTTCCCCCATGAATTTTTATTTTGTTCTCATTGTCTACTGATCAAAAGTGTTTTCTTAGAATAGAAATTTCTGCTGGTATGTCAACTTCGGACTATGTTATAAAGATAAAATTTGATCTCACACCCATAGTTTCACAGCAAGGTCTTGTTTAAGACAGATAGTGATGCTTGCTTGCTTAAGACAAGACTCAGATAGTAAATAGATTAGCTAGCTGTATTGCACAGCTCTAATTATGATGTTATCTACAAAATCAAACTCCTCAGAATTACAGCTACATTTGATAATTTTCCTGTTGATCCAAAGTGGCTCCAGAGGTGCTGAGTGACACAAGTAAAGGATTTTGACTATAGCCTTGACATAACTATGTACAATTTTTTCTTGCATTACAGGGCATTTTAGACTATTTTTGTTTTTAAGATTTTTTTGTGACTTGGAATATTTGGAAATTTCTAGTTAGATAAGAAGGATAAATACAAAACTCAGTCTGTATTTATAACTCTTTCTTTTTTGTTTTTTTTTTTCTTTCTAAACAGGAATGGAAAACTGCACAGGTGCTCTCAGTGCAAGGTTGCTAAATACTGTGGTAGATCTTGTCAGGTAAGATAAAAATAACAGCTATAAAGGGTTTGAATAATTTTAATAGTTTTTACAAAGGGTTGAACAGTTTTTTCACGGGGTCTTCATACATTTTGCATGTTGTCATACCTCCACACTGCAATTAATTTGTAGTTTTGGACAGGGTCGGTAAACATGCTGCCTTGTTTTATTTCAGTATTTTTATAGCTCCAAATATGATATTCTGATCAGTACAATACTAAGTTGAAATGTTTGGTGTTTGACTGTACTTGGTGAGAGGGGGAGGAGAATTCTTAAGCTTGTCTTTAGACTGAAAGCTCTAAGTCAGTTTTGCAGTAAACCATTTTATATTTCAAGAGTACTTTTTAGAATGGTAAATTTTATATTCCATTTTTTGAAGAGAAAATAAGGGTCAAGAATGCACTGAGAAGAGAATGCCTTAAGGAAAACTTCATCTCAGAGGAGATTTTTCTCCTCAGAGAAAAGAAAGGTGGTGCGTGGCAGGAGGACAAGGGACAAGAGGCTTAAATTGAAAGACCAGAGGTTCACATGAGATACAAGGAAAAGCTCTTGACAGCCAAGAAGTGGGACAGGCTGGCCAGGGTGTTTGTGTGATCTCTGTGTTTGAGGGTTTGGAGACCTTACTGGATAAAGCTCTGAGCTGGGTCTGACCCCGGAGCTGGACGCTGCTTTGCAACTAGAGATCTCCATAGATCCATTCAGCCTGACTTATCCTGTGATTCTATCCTATGAAATAGTTCTCAAAGGCCTAAAATCTTAACTTTTATATTTGACTGGATCTTTAAGATTGCCTTATAGAACACTTGAAGTTTTTAATGGTTGCTCATAGTTTTGCACTATGATTTTTTTGTGTGTGGGGGGGGTTTTTTTGTTGTTGTTGTTGTTGGGAGGGTGAGGGTTGGTATTGGTTGGTTTTTTTTGGGAGGGGTGTGTGTTACTTCTTTATGTTCCTAAATAGAGAAAAAATATGAAAAGCAACTACTGGTCAAAGTAGTACTAGTAGTAATGCTCTATTACTTTTTAAGTTAACTCTTTGGCATTCCAATGGTCATTGAATGAAAGCATTGTAGGATGGTTTATGTTGGAAGGGACCTTAGAGATGGTCTAGTTCTATGGGCAGACACCTTCCACTAGATCAGGTTGCTCAAAGCATTGCTCAAAGTATGCCATTCAACCTGGTATTGAACATTTCCAGGGATGGAGCATCCACAGCTTCTTTGGACAGCCTGTTCTGGTGCCTCGTCACCCTCACAGTAAAGAAGTTTTCCTAATGTCTAAGCTAAATATACTCCCAATTTGAAGCCATTCCCCCTTGTCCTACCACTACATGCCCTTGTAAACAGTTCCTCTCCAGCTCTTTTGTAGGCCCCCCTTAAGTACTGGAAGGCTGCTGCAAGGTCTCTCAGCCTGTCTCCATAGGAGAGGTGGTCCAGCTCTTTGGGAATCTTTGTGGCCCTCCTCTGGACTTGCTCCATGTCCTTCTTATGTTGGGGATGCAACACTGCAGGTGGAGTCTCACCAGAGCAGAGGGACAGAATCCCCTCCCTTGGCCTGTTGGCCACTCTGCTTTGGATGCAGCCCAGGACACGTTTGGCTCTCTGCTATAAGTGCTCCTGGCTGGGTCATGTTGAGCTTCTTGTCAACCAACACCCCCAAGTCTTTCTCCTCAGGGCTGATCTTGCCACATATTGTGTGCTCCTATAAACAATTCTGCTTTAATATAATCTGTAGTGTTCTCAAGATGCCACAAATCCCTCCTTTTGGGGATTAAAACGTATGGAGAGGGAAAAGAGGAAGATCTGTCATTTTGATTCATCGCATGGCAAATGTGTGCAGTGTACATTAGGTGCTTACTGTGGCATCAATACTAATGCCACAGGTAGATTTATTATGGGACATCATAAGGAAAACGTGGCCTTAAAAGCTGTAAAAGACCGGAGTATTTGCAAAGTAAATTTAAAGCAAATATCTTCTAGGAGGGTCATTGGTAAAGCTTCTGTTGGCAGCTCTCTAATGTGAAATGAGACTGCTGGCATTGTCATGCAAAAGCAAGTCTGCAAGGTGTAATGCAATAACCTGTTCCAGCTTAGGTGTAGAGGCAATGGAGGTAGGAACTGGAACTCTGGAACTTCCTCTTTGAGAAGCACAACTGTGTGAACATTCTTCAAGGATTCATAAGGGATAACCTGAAGCCATCTTGAGTATCTTTGCTTTGTTCTTCCAGCTCTGGGGTTTGCATGCTTGAAGCCATCCGTAGTTGTAGGAAGGGATTTCAATGAGACAGGCTACTGGTGCTAAAAGTAATCTGCACTTAACATGCTGTGTATTTGCAGTTACATAATTATTTGAACTGTTTATATAAATAAATTACTATTGAATTAATATGTGTAATATCCTGTGATATTAGGTAGCAATAGAGAATGATGGGGGAAAAAAGAGATCTTTTGTAGTCAAAGCAGTGAATTGATTGGGATTGATGACTTGAAAGAGGTCATACAGATAAAACTGAGACCAGTCAGATCTCTTTGCTCATGAGAACTGTCCTCTGATTCATATTTCTTCTAATAAGCAGGCTAAACCATTGTGCTGCTCTGGTTTTATAGCAGCTGTTAGGAAAGCTAAACCAAATGCTTTGTGCCCTACTTAGCCTCTGTAGTTTAAGTGCAATTCATGAATATGTGCACTTCTAATTTAACTAATTGGTCAACAAATAAACAGCAGGGTATTGATGAAACTGCATATTGGACATTTTAAAAGGTGAATATAGGCAAAACAGGGCCTTATTTTAGTTTTATAAATACAGATAACTTTGGACTGCAAATTATGCAGCTGAATTTGCAATTCACACTTGCAGAATGATTTGATTATTTTTGAATGTGTGATAGTGCAACTCAAAACACGTAGGCTTAAAACCTGTTATTTTTCTGGAGTTTTGTAATGGATACATTAAATGAAATCAGAATTAATATAAAAATATGATTTAAAACCATCTAATCTCAGTAGGTGTACTGGGTCTAGAATAAAGGTGGATTTTGTGAAAGAAACTTCAATGTAAATGTAACAGGGGATTTATATTTCAGAGTGTACCAAAAATAGCCATTTTTAAAGCTGCAAATATCTTGCAAACATCTTGATTTGTTTTAAAATGCCAAGTGGTACAAAAAGCTATCTTCAGGCTGACCTTAAGGAGAAAAATAGTCCTTGCAAATGTCTCTCTTTTCTCTCTTTTTTGGATCTTGCAGTGAGAATAGTTATCCTTTGAGGGAATATGTATGCAGAGCCAGCAGTTCTGCAAAAAACCTATATACAAACCAAAATATCCAGTTTTTACAAATCTCCATAATGTCTATTTAAAGATTATGAGTGAGTTCCAAATTTCGAAAATTCCCATTATTTTTCTTTTTCAGGCCAGTTGAAGTAAGTTGTTTTCACTTTTACCACTTTAATTTAAAAAATATTAGAAATGTGGAACTGGAACTTATCACAAGGGTTCCTTTAGGATGACCTTTTGCAACTAAATTCTGATTTCAGGATCAAGTACCTATAGAGATTTTGCTTTTAATTTTTTTTTTCTTTCAGTCAGACCTCATTGTTTTTTTGCCTCTATTTGGCATTTCTCTGCTGTAGCCCCTTTTCCACTTGTTGATGCCTGTTTTCAAGGGCTACCTGCCTTCTAGCAATGTTATGTTGGCTGGGTGTCTCTCCAAAGGTAGGGTTATCACATCTGCTGCTCCTCATAATCACTGTTGAGATCACCACTGGCAACGTTTATTAATATGGTGCATCTTTATTAATATGGTGCATCCCATATATTGGGGACCAATGATATGTGTGATAACCCCTGAAAAATGGAAGAGCAATTTCAGGCAGAATTCAGAATGTGATATTATCAAACATTATTGAAATAATGTAATAAAAGTAAATGTCATAATTTTAATAAAAAGACATTATGTGAAAATTCAAACAAGCTCTTGGAAATTACAGATTATTTGCTTTTAACTGATCAAAACCTTCCAATGGAAAAATATTCTGCTTTGATTTCTTTTTTTTTGGTTAATCAGCTCTAGTCTTTAATAGCTTTTTATTAGCACATTAATCTTCAGGAAGTGTTCATTTCTTTGATTTTGCATAGAAGACAAAGGGAAACCTTTGTTTCACCAGCATAGCTTTAGGATCTTTTGCAGATTCAGGCTCCAAGAGGAGACAGCAATAGCATATGTCTGTGAAAGGAAGGATGTGCATTGGCAAAGTCACTCAGCTGAAAATATTGCAAGACATTGCAGGCATTTGTGAGGGGTGTTTGCCTGTGACCTGAGCCAGCAGGAGGAATCCTGGGCTGGGTCGTGCAGGGAGGTGTTGGAGCTGGTCTGGTGCTGGTTCAGTGGGCAGACTCCCAGTCTGCCCCTGGCACAGAGCTCAGTGCTGGACCAGCTCTGTAGCCGTGTGGGTGCTGGCCATCTTCACCTGGGTGAATGAAGCCTGAGGATTTGCCCTTGGGGTGCATTGAGATTGAAGGAGGGACAATGCTTTGGGAGGAGATAGACAGAAGGATATTCTTTCCAAATTCCTAAATGTAGTGAAGCCTTGAAGAAGAGTGTTTTGTATTGCCCTGTACTGTTCACTTGCCTTTCTTTGCCTCCTTCTATTAGTGTTCATTTACAACAGGGGAAAAAGAAATCTTCACAAAATTGGAAGACCTTCCCTGGCATGGAGGGGAGGGGTCATACCAGGTGCCTGTGCCTCTGCACTAGTGTTTATACTTATGCTGGATATAGGATATAAAAACCTTTACTGAAAGCCGGGAAACACAGAATTAAGAAAACCCTCCCACCAAGAAATGTGGGACTAACATAAGTCCAACCAATAAGTATTGTTAGAGACTCTCTTTAAAAGTAGGTTTCTCCAGGGTCACAAATCCTTGTTTTCACATTGTCCTGTAATTTGTATCCATGTTGTATGGATAGCAAGAAGAAATATTGCTGAATTTTATTATATTTAATGCATTTGGAGCTTTGCTCTCTCTCCCTGACCGTTTGGGAATAAGTGACTGGCAGTCCCTATTCCAGCTCCTTCTGCAGAGGAATCAGAGTGATTCCTCGTTGGCATCAGTTTTAGCCAAAGTGCTGTTTCATGAAAAGCATATGTTTGAACTATTCTTATCACATGGGAATGCTCTCAAAGAAACATGGTATATGATGCTATGTGGTACAGCATATTTCATCTCATAATAGCTATGTTCGTTGGGTAGTTATTAATCATTTTGATGTCACCTCTAGCATGTTTAAAATTCTGTGCAACATTTATGTAGAGGAAAAAATTTGACAGATAAAGGCTTACTCCTAGGAACATTTTTAGTTTAAGTTGGATAAAAATGCCAATATAATTATATTGCACAGAATGATGCCTGGACATTTACAAGCATGACCTTGTTTTTTCTAGACAAGGATAATTCTATTCAGCACTAAATACTTAACTTTTATTTGTCAGACAGCATGTGACACTAACTGTATTTGGATTAATGCCTTCTTGGTGTCATTTTTTCCTCTTGTAGAGTTACGGGTAAAAGAAATGAAATCACAAATCTCTCATCTATCTGAAAGAAATAAAAAGTTCCATTTATTTATTACTTGCAAGTCACAGGGGAAAAAATCCTGAATTAAATATAATAAATGCTACTGATGCTGAAACCTAGTTACCTGAAACAATTCCTTCACTTAAATGCAGCTTAAGAAAAAACTGTGTGATTGCCTTTGGAATCTTTATAACTCACATGTCAGCTTCTCCAGGTCTGATGTGCCCTTACACAAAGCTCTGCCATTTTCTATTTTTTTTTAATTGCTGAACATGTACTTAGACAATAAGTTTCTCTGTGGCACTCATCTAACAGAAACTGTTTTCCTGGGTTCTCCTTTTTTTCACTTACTACATGTTTGTGAGAAAATATCACCTTCAGAACCCCTTGGCTCTGAGTACGTGTCATTGTAGCAAATTTTTGTTGTGCCCTGATCTTTTAATTTGCTTTTAAAACTATTTGAAACAGCTGTGTGACTTCAAACATAAACTGTGAATATGCAAATAAAATGTGTAAATATGTAGTATGTTAATGAATGGACTTGGAGTTTGTGTGTATTATAAACAGAATTTTCTGCTTGTGAAGACAGAAGGCAGGAAAAAAAAGTGATCAGAAATTTTCTTCCAACGTGTTTCTTTAGCTGAAGACTCATTCTTGCTGCTCTTCTGCACTAATCTTGGGGCAACAATGAATGGTAGAGAAAAAGACATATTTCAATGTTTCCTTTATCTTGTCATCCTCACTTTTCTCTGCTATGGAAGTGTTAGTCTGTCTCTGCCATTCTAATCAAAGTGGCCCATGAAACAAAATTTCAGGTTTGGGTAGTACAGGCAATTAAAATATTTTTGGTTCTATCTTCTGTTTTGGTATCAGTGACCATTCCTGGTCCAAACTGTGAAAAATATCACTACCAGTTGTCCCAGCTGTGGGCATTGATTCCTCATCAGCTCAGGGATATTTGGGGATGGTTTTTGCAGCACTGAAAACTTGGCCATTGCATTAGAGCAGCTGCATTTAGTGCAGTGAATGGACTCTGAAGGCCTCTGCAGTCTTGGTTGCTGAGTGAACACGTGCCTAGAGTTTTGTGTGTGTTAGATAGCATCTTTTTTAGTTCTCTCCAGTCTTGGGAAATAAGCAGCTACATACTCTTGCTGCTTCATGCCACAAATGACAATCAGGGCGTATTGTTTTTGAGCGTGTTTGTGTGCATATATAACTGTAGATAAATATAAAAAATGTGTGTACATATAAGAAAGTAGGAAACAGATTATGTAAAATAAAATTGACTTGATTTTCTTTTTCTTCCTTTTTAAAATATCCTGATAGAAAGAAGCTTGGCTGGACCACAAGCAGGAATGCAGGTGTCTTAAGAGCATCGAGCCCAATTTTCCTCCAGACTCTGTCAGACTTGCTGGCAGGATTGTTTTTAAACTAGTAAGTGATGTTCTTTTAGATTGATTCAGTGCATCAAATTCTGATAAATGCTTTCTTACTCTACAGTTTTAATGTAATTATGAGCTACAAGGCTGAAGTGACTGGGAATGCTGAAAAAAATTAGACTGCAAATTGCATTACAAGTTGACTGATTAATTTACAGAAATGCTGAGAGGATCAAGAGATTCCAAAATGGCCATAACTAAGCTCAAGGGACATGTTTATTGACTTTATTTTCCTATGGCTATGTGCTAGCATTCTAAGCTTATTCCTGCCTGGAAGGAAAACATAGGGAGACACTGTTTCCCCTTCAATACTAATGATGTTATTGGTGCTTTTCTATTAACCTAATGTAAGCTTCATTTGGTGATGTTTGAATGAGTGGTAAGGACAGAAGCACTGGTAGCTAGCCCTTTCTTTAAAGGGCATAATGCCATGCTTTCCATGTTGGGTTCTCTTAATTTCAATTACCTTTTAAAATATTTTTCTAAACTCTCTTGGAAGTCCTGGGTGTTTTGACATTCCCACGGTTTGATTATATGGACTAAATTTTTTGTTAATTTAAGCAGCTTGTAACTGTGTGGGATTGTAAATCAAAAGGGATTTGCTCATTTTTTTGCTGAACCTGCTATGATGATGTCTGTGTTGGGTAGATGTGTGAGCCTTGGTTGTGGTCTGAGGTGATAAAATATGATTTCACATTTATTTTATACATTGTTGTGAAGAGCTTGTGCATGATAGCTTTTAAAGGTCAAATATGTACCTAGTAATACTGTGCATTAATTATAGTCACATGAGCTCTGAAACTACAAACCTCATAAACTGATTTCAATTATGCTCTGAAGGGCTAAAGTAAGTTACTAAAGGTAAGCTACCAAAGTGTAAAAAAAAAGGAAATTAGTATAAAGTCTTATAACAACAACAAAAAATTATTTTTTTAGGATAGATTATGCAATGTCCTGGAATTTATTTTGATACTGTTGGCCTTACCTAATTATCTTACACGTTTATCACATGGAATAATCAGTCTTGTAGAATATTTTCAAGATAAAACATGCTATGTAAGTGTTAATTATCTGTTTTTCCTCTACAGCTCAGACAATCAGTGTGCCCTTCTGAGAGACTCTACTCTTTTTCCGATCTTCAGTCAAGTAAGTAATTGCCAGCCAGATTTCTGGAAATACTTCCAAGGTCTGCTTTATGAAAGGGCCATCTGATTTTCTTGCAGCTTCCCTTCTGAAGGTTTGCTCTGTAGAGGAACAGAATCAAAGACAAAAAGCTTTGTATGAAAGAACAGTTATTTCAAAGATAAAAGGAAACATGTCTGTTGTCCTGAAGCAAAACCTTCACCTGATTTTTATGCTTTAGTATTTTTATTTCTGGATTTTACAATTAACATCTTGCCTGCTCATTTTCTAATTTACCCAATGTTTGCCTTACTACATACAGTGTCAATATTTCTACATACATATACAATAGTACATATATTTTTACATTGAGGTTTTACTTTTTTAATACTTATGTGCTATTGCATAAAGCTTTAAAATAACTTCCAGAAATATGAATGTTAAATTTAAAAGGGATATGTGTATGTTTTTCTTCTACATGACCTTTCAATAGGGAAAAAAGATGAAATTGTGCAGTTATTACTTTTGTGGCTTCACAAGTTTCAACTGCTTGGGTAGAAAAAGATGTTCATTGCTATCTCTCAGCAAAGGAAATGTTGAAATAAGAAACTTTTTTTTTTTCATGTTTTTTGGCATCTTGAAGACTTAGGAAGAAATACATCCTTGGTTCATTTTTGTGTCTTGTTTAGAGGGATTTTCTGGAGAGTAATGTGAATATTTTTATTACCTCAATGTTTTTTAGTATTATTCAGACTTGTGGCTACGAACCACCTTGATCAATTGGTATAGTTAGAAATAAAATCTGTATAAACATAAAATTTGCAATACATAGTATTAATTTTGCTTCTGAACACCCTGGCACTCTGTTGCCTTCTCCCAGATTATAAGGGCAAATGACCTTAATAAGGCAGCAAATTCAAATGGATAGATTTCAGTTATTTAAAATATAGTGGTTTTCTACAATAGATATTCTCAATTTATGTAACAAAGGTTTATGGAAAACAGATTCTTCAAATTAAGTTAAGATGATGTAGAGTATGGACTTTTATGCCTTATTACACTGCTGGGATCCAAGGAAAGAGTCTTTATTGTACTAATGGCTGATTGCAGAGTGGCACAGGAGGAACTGGATGGAAGAGTCTCCCTTTAAAAATTAAATATTGATCACTTGTACAGAAGTTGTCTCTAGTGTAGGCAAAGATTTTTATGTAACTGATCGTTCCATACAAACTAAGGTTTCTCAGTACCCTTCAGGAGATGATCTCAGCTTTCCTTGACTTGACTGGAGACAAGGGGAATGGTGTGATAAGTTGTCTGGAGAGAAGCTTGGTGTTGAACAGGCCTGAACTACAAAGGGTAAATGGTACAAAATCTGTAGAGTGGCCTACAGTGGCCTGTAGAAGCTCCTGCTGAAATTCTCGTTCTGAAGGAAATGATGATATGGCCTGTGCTACAGATGGAATGATTGTCCTCTCACTGACACAGAAACAGCACATAGCCAGTCAGTTTAGGAGAAGAAAAATGAGAGATCCATATGTAGTGTTTCATCTGTACTTGCTCTGAATCTTAGTAACAATTCTTGTCGAATCGTCTTAGCTCCACAGCACCAGTGTTTAGGACATTAACACATTAATTGAAGTTGATACTTCAGACTACAGTACAAATGGCCTATGCTTAATTTTATGTAAAGGTTTTGACAGAGTCTTTACTTGTGCTGTTTTCCTGGCTCCCTCATTAGAGTGAATAGATGGTCTCTATGGTTTTGGAGTTAAAGTAATCCAAAAGTGTTTTGGGTTGGCATGAGAACTTGTAGTAGCTGTGATGTTTTTTGCTGCCTCTGTATGCTCCAGAAGCTCCTGTTATTTCATAACAATTTCCCCATTTGCTGCATAATTTATGAATGGTGTTGATAAAGCTTTTGTTTCTTTGTGTACTATAGGAAAATCAGAAATGCATTTTCATTAGAGGCCTAAGTATATAGGAGAAAAGATTTCTTTGAACAGAATCACATGAACTATGAATACAGACTACAATCTGAAACAAAAACATTCTCAGGAAGCATCTTTTTAATAGAAGATAATGTTTCAATACTGATCAGAAATGTGACAGAATTCTCATTGATATTCTTTTTATCTTTGTTTTTTTTTTCCCGCCACTTGTAATTCCAAAATATTTCATTTTTGAAAATTGATATTGACACTGTGCTGTCTCATTTTGCTTTACACTATTAATTTTTAACATTACTTTATGCTTTTGGTTGATTTTTTAGTGTGGCAGACATATAAACTGAATAGAAGCATATAAAGTTTTATACACTTATTGAATAATTTTCTGCTAAAACATATAATACATGAAAAACCACAAAGCATGTGGAGGCATCCAGCCCTTTATGAAGTTCTTTTCCAACGTCCATAGTTCCTCGAAATTCCTTTATATGCCCTGAAACTCAGGTTAAGTAGGAAGAGTCTCTCTAAGCATTGTTACTTTTGCTAGTTCTCATTTATCTTAAGACTATTCCTCCCTTCCTTAGTTCTCTGGGCTTTCTGTATGTTACAGTAATTCAGAAATAATTTGTTTTTACTTACCAAGACTCAGTATTCAGAAAATAGTTTGTGTGCTGTATTATGGGGAAGATGTTTTGCTACTTGTATAAGTATCAGAGTTACATAATTAACCCCCCCTGCTTTATTTAGAAATTTTTTCATAGGCCTTTTATAGCATTTTGTCTCTCACACCAAGTTTCTTAAACAATTGAAAAGTTTCTTAAAAACAAAAATTGAAAGCATTCACAAATTTCATTTCATTTTGCTTTTGGCCTTGTTTTCTTATGTGCTTGGAAAACTAGGTCTTGATCATTTTTTATTAAGGTTCCCATGGGATCTTTTTCTGAATCATTAGCTCTGATGTCCTGGACAGATTCCAGTGTGGATAATTGCATTCTGCTTCCATCTCTATCAGTTCTCCCTGAAGTTCCAGTTGGTTTTGGTATTCATGTTCACATCTGCCCTAAGCTACAGTGTCCATTTGTAACATGCTTCTTATGTGACATCTCTTCTTTAGTCTAGGGTTGTTTTATTTGCCAATAGTGAAACAAACCATGCCTTCCTCTCTTTGTTATAATACATTTTTGCAATGTATTATAGATAGTGTAAGTTAATCACATGTTGTCTTGAGTAATTACATTTGAAGGAAAAGCATTTTTGTTTTCAAAGGAATGTAATATACGAAATGCAAGTGTGTGTTTATAATTTTTCTTCATTATTTTTTAAAATTGATTGCTTCAGTCATCTAAAAGTTTGCTGCTTCTCTTGAAGACACAGTCCTCATAGATACTGTACTTTTCTGTACCAGAGATTTTCTGTGTGTTGTGAAAAACATGTCTGGATTTCTAACATTTACATTCACTCATGCTTGCAAAATCACCTGCAGACATCCACACTGTTAGTTGCACTTGGGTAGTGCTGTGAGCATCTATAGATGTTTATAATAAAATAACAATTCACCATTATGCAGTGATAAAATGGATTCATAGTGCATCATAAATCTCTGCCTTTTGTTATAGACTGGTGCTTGAATATGTTCAGCTTCACATTCTCCATTTTGTACTAGCTAGTAGGAGAAACAAAGTGTGAAGCAGGTAGGTAGGCAGTGAACTTGTTAGAGCAGCAGCAGTTTCACTTTCTGTGTTATCAGAGACCTGATGCATAATCACTTAATTAGAAAATGAGGCACTGTGATTCTTTCTGCTTCAGGATTTCTATCTGTAAAACATGAATAATGGTGCTTTATAATAAAGTGATATTTACTTCATATTCTTTCATATTTATTGTTTACCAGTTGTTCTTTATGAAACTCTTTTTGGTCAAAAATACTTTTCTGTTTCATTTGCTAGCATAAAGTGTTTCTGACACATCTATGGAGAATACCAGTATAAAAGTATGTACTGCTGCATAAAGTTCCAAGCGTTTTTCTAATGTGGTTAATGTTACAAACCCAGATGCCTAATTTTTGTATGTAATGTCTTACATCTGCTTACACATCTGCTTTGTCTATTGGCTTTTGATCTTTAACTTGCTGTTGTATCATATGATTTGGCAGTAGCAACCTGATAAACTCTATTGTGTGTTGATAGGTAACTGTCACAAAAAATGAGAAATGTCTGCCCTCTGTCAAAATTGCCCTCTATCAAGATTAATTGCTGGACTGGAAATGTCTAGACTGTATGGCTGCCGTTGGATGTTTTCAAAATGTTGGCGAAATGTTCTGTTTGTGACCTGGTCTACTTTTTTTCCCTTTCCACATAAGATGCTGAACGGTTAAGTGAAGAAATGAAAGATGGCCTCAGGCACCTTGCACAGACTTTGCAACTGTATTTGAAAACTGAGATCCGGGATGAGTCTCAATTGCCACCTGCAATTGACTTTTTTCAGATCTTCACAAAAGTAAGTGTTAAAAATCTGTTGCTTGACAACTCATAAATTATCTTTTTCTTGTGCTCACGATTTATTTCTGGGTGGGAGTTCAGTAGATGCATTCAGAATGTGATATATGACAAAGTGAATTCAAGCTATTTCTTTTTATTCAGTTAGTATTTAGGCAGAAGTATAACTTTAATATAATTGCAGCACTTCAAAATTAAAGCAGTAGCCAGAGGTTCTTTTTTCTTTTCCTTTTTAAAAATTATCATGTTAAAGTTGTTGAGTGAGAAAAAACCAAGAAAGTTCAAATATAATTGAGTCAATCAACCTGAGTAATTTTTTCACAGTGATAAGGAGCATATAATATCATTCTTCAGCCTAGAATTTTTCTGCAAAGTGTAATATATTTGCAGATACACTCCCATCCCATTTTGTCATTTAGAGGTATATGCTGTTTATGATAGTAATGTATCCTACAAGCTGCTTTTTCCAGAGACCTGTGGATTATTTATTCTGAAAGACTGCATATAAAGTATTTAAAATTAGATTCTACACTATGTAAAATGTTATTGTGTTACTAACTAAAGATTGTTGGCTTTTGGTGTATATATTTTCTCATTTTTAATTCAGGAAACTAAATTCAAACAATGCTAGCAGAAATATTTTATATGAAGAGCAGAAATATTTTTTGCGAAGAATACTCATAGTTTTAAATCAATTTAATTTTTTTGTTTTGGATTTCTAATTGATTGATAAATTCTACCATAAGAGTTATTTCAACTTATTTATGTTTTGGTTGTTTTAGTAAGTATGTCCTTACGAAGTAAGACAAAGGATAACATATTTTTTTCTTCTGATATAACTAAAAGAAAGACCCTCTTTGAGGGAAGTGAAATTAAAAATGCTAGACAAACAGACAAATCTGTTTGCAGATTTCAGTTACAGAGCCTTTTTTTTTTTCAATAAACAGGAGTAGGAGCAATATAATCAACTGTTTTGTTTTTCTGGGTTTTTTTTTTTCATTGGTGATTATACTGCTAGGATGTAAAGTTGCAATTTTACCTGAAAAATCACATAGTCTGAAATAGACCCAGTCCAAGGGTGCATAGATAAAACCCCTTGAGTACTCCCTCGTCTCCACTCAAGCTGTCTTATTGTCTGGTGTTGGCATGCTGGTTTGGCCTGAACTTTGTCATTTCACATGAAACATGCACACTGTGTTATCTGGGATAGAAAATTTGTGCACCTGAAGATAAAACTGATTATCAGAGGATGATCACTAGCTACCCAGTTTGAACTGAGTTGCAGTTTGTAAGAAATTCTTTCCGAATGTTGTTGCCTTGTACGTAATAATAAGCTTAAGATGGAAAATGGCCATGTGGCTTTACAGAAACAGTGTGATGTTTACTAAACACATTGAAACACTGGTGATGAAAATGCAGAAGGTTTTTAAAGAAGGTTTTAAATTTTTTTTATGTACACACATGCACAAGCATGTGCACATATGTGCACCTCCACTCCCCTCCCATGTATTTTACCAAGGTGATGTAAGTGACCATCAAGGGCAGAGGGAAAGCCAAGATTTCCCATCTCCATGTCTTGTTAATGGGAGAACTGGGAATGCTCCTGTTAATAACATTTGCCCCACTGTAGCTTTGATATCACAAAGATATTTTTAACTCAATCTATTCCATATGTTGACTGTGAATTTTCCCCCACCCTAGTCCATGTAGTGCAAAGTGCTGAGTTTTTAAATTGCTGTTTTCGTTTTGGGGTTTTTTTGTCCATTCAACTAGGGCTCATTTCCTTCTTTTGCTGGTTTTGCTTAGTCTGTGTGATAATCTGCTCTGAGAAAATGGAGAGCAAATGACATAGACCTGTCATGTACACATACTTGATATCATTAATACTAAAAAGAACTGGCAGAAGGGATAGGAGAATCTGACTGGACAGGTGAGTAGTTGGGGAAAAAAGAGCAGTCAACAGCCGTGTGCTTTACATGAGTAAAATTAGTATCTTGTTCACAGTTCAGTCAAGCACAACTGTCAAGCTTGTTGTCACTCTCTAATTTTCCATGTGGCATTTTGCAGCTTTCCTAATTTGGTTGTCAAACAAGTTTGTTATGAGTGTGATATTGTATTAAAATATTAATTTAGTATTCCCGCATCCCTAGGGAGGTAGCAGCAGACATTTTCTGCCATTCCCATGGAATATTCTTTGGAAGCTAAGCTGCATGTCCATGCAAATTCTTTCCTTTTAAAGCTGAATAGGGATGCTTATTCTCAGCAGGTAAAATTTAAGACTTTGGAACTGTAAAGTCTCTGATAAGGCTTTTGCAGTCTCTTCTCTGTAGTATTACTCGAAAGAAGACCAGCTGTGACGACTTGCCTGTGTGGTCATAGAATAAAGAAATACTACAGATACATAACTTCAAGATGTAATCTTGTTTTCCCAACTACTTCCAACATTCCTTTCAAGTTCAGTAGGTGCTTATTCGAACATTGAACTTTTTTGGATCAGTTCTTTCATTGCATGCCACAAGATCCAGTCAAAGGTCATTTTTTATTCTGTTTGATGCTGGATCCTCAAGAAGGAAAATAAACAGACTGCCAGACAAAAGAGAAAAATTATCCTGTGGTGAGGTGACTAAATTCCAGATGGTTCTTGGAAAATCTCCAACCTGATTTAGGTCAAAAGAGCTTCTTGGAAGCTGTTTTAAAGAGTCCTCCTTCTCTGCTGTCCACTGCTCTTGTCTTAGTGAAAATTAATTATAGTTTTATTCACTTGCTTGTGATCTTATTAGGCAAAGAATCCCCCTGAGTGCACGCTTGTAGAAACTGCCATCGAAAATCAAAGAAAATTTTGCCATTTCTTTTCATGGGGCCAGAGTTTCACACCAGTGTGTTTTTTAGTTTGCATGAGGTCTGTGGAAAATACCAGTTGAGGAGGTGTTTCAGAAGGGTTATGTACCTTTCTTTCTGACAGTGTTTCCCTGTCCTTACTAGACAATTTGCTTTTGTATCAACTGTCCTTTGAGCTGGTGTTGAATTTTCTCATTTTTGTTATCTGATCACTTTTTGCAAGCTTCAGTTTATTTAACGTGCCATTTATCAAGGTTGTGACTGTTTTAAAATTCTGATCCTCAGAATTAAATAGAATTATCTGCAGCTAATTATGTGGTAAGGCTTTAACTCCACTGAGACATTTTCTAATGTCAAGATAAATTTTTGACAGCGTGGTTTTATGGTTTAATGATGTTTCCATAACCTTGAGATAAAATCAGTCCTTGCTTTTTATTCTTTAGCTTTTACTTACATATGTGAGGAGGTGGCCTGGAGTCCTTTGAGACATTTAATGGATGTGGGGTAAAGAATTAAATTTTTTGTATACATTTATGGTCCTGTTAATACTGGCAGAAGAACAATGTGAACCACTTGAAGAAACTGAATAAACTCTGTACCTACCATGTAGACTAAACCTGTGAGGGACTCTACTGATGGGAGTCAGGCCTAAGATGACTTCTTTTAGACCCAATATAGGCTTCATCTTTTACATAGAATTGCAACTACTTGTACTGTGTCAGAATTGTCTTTCTGCATATTTTTAAATAGTTGGAAAATTTCTTTTCCAATTAATGAGAAATAAAAGAGTTTCTGACCTTTGATAGAATGATAGCCATTTTAAAGATCTCCTAATCTGAGATCCTCACATTTATAAGAATAGTGAGGTATATGCCACCTCTGTCATTAACTAGCAGTAAGATAAAATCCAGTAACAGTTAATGAACTGTTACAAGCAGAATTCTAGGGTAGTTTAGTAAACTTGAAACAGAATGTTTCAAGAATTTTGTTGGAAAGAAGTTTTCTAAAGGATGCTTTGATGAAACTGTTGATAAACTTTTTGGGAAAGGATGCTGGATTGAAGATTCTAGGGAACCCCATGCAATGCCATTTTGGGTTTTACCTTTCTTGTCGTTCTCTGTATTCTTTGCAAGTTTGTAGGTCTGTAGCATATTTTATTAGTGACTGGTTTTCCCAGTAATTTTCCATGGTCTTTCCCTAAGCAGAAAGGGAAAGCAAATTCCAGAGCTCCAAGCCCCGGGGGCTATAAGGGCACATGTTATCTTGGCTCTTCCTGGGTGCCAAGGCTGAGAACAACTCTTGGAGATACATTCCATAGACAGAGTCCAGCCAGTGCTGACAGGGGACTCCAGAGAAGGGGCTTGACTTGGGGGGGAAATTGATTCATCACTTGTCCTCCTAATTGGTGCTTTTTATCAATTATGCTAATTTCCTAAAACCTATTAAAATGTACTCATCCCTGTAGAGGTGAGTTTTTGTGCACATCTTTCCATAACTGTCCCTGAAGGCCTTCAAATAAAGATTCTCTTTTATATTACCTCCTTACTAAAATTATCTTGAGTTTCATTTCTAACTTGGGAAAAAGACAACACAGAGAGCAGAGATGATATCTCCTGAAATAGCAGTCTTCCTAATTCTTCTGTTCTCCAAAATTTCACTTCTGGACAGTATTTTAACCACATTGGGATGATAGGGAGCAGACAAAGAATTTTTAGCTTTCTGAAATTTTCAGTCTTTCCTGCAGTTCCAATCTTGACACCTTTTTGTTATGAAGAGATTCTACTTTGAAAGTAGGTGTGCTGCTTTCTTTCAGTTCACTGCAGAGGTCACACACCTGTATATGTGGGAGGTGAGGTCCTTTTATGCAGGTGGTGGATGTGCTGCTCACCTCTGTCTTCTCAGGTGCTGTTCTGCTCTTTCCTTTTCAGGTCAGTTTAGAATTGACACAGATCAAAGAGTAAAAACAGGTCTGAATGACTGTAGAGTTGTAAGTCTAGGATAGTACAAAAAGTTGTATCTGTGTGTATTAGGAACATGTGTGCAATTTTTATATGTCAGATTGATTTGTCTTTTCTGAGGTTTGTGAAATTGACATTAGGGTGAAGAAGGGATACAAGTTTGATGCTGTAGGCCAGTTTCTATGCCCACAAAAAGTTTTAACCAAAAGACCAGTTTTCCGTTGGTGTAGTCGGTTTTGTTTTAAACTTGAGAAGTAGCAAAGAGGCTCTATAAAGTGCAGAGGTACATCCCTCAAGAGGCAATTTGTCCTAGTGTCTTAAAATCCTTTGTTTATGTATCCTATCAAAATGTAGATATATTTTACTTGTTCTTCTAACTTTTCTGTACATGCTTTTTTATTCCACTAAATGCTTTGAAAGAAGCTCTTTTCAACATAAAAGGTATTAGTAATAATTAAAAAGAAATCTCATTGTTAAAAGGATTTTGATATGTGTCTGCATAGGCAGAAGAGAACTAGGAGCTAAGCAGTGTCACTTGGCCTTTGTAAAGTCTGAATACTACATTATGGTAATTTATTTGTGTGCAAGTTGAAGGAGATACTTAATGATATGACTGATAAAGTGTATTTCATCTTCATGTTTCTCCTTCAGATCTTATAGGCTCAGTGTTCTCTGAGAAGACCTTGGAATACAAAATAGATCTGCCTGGTCAAGATATTCTTCAGTAATGTTTTCAGTAGATTACTCTTACTTAAGAATTGCTGGTTAATGCAATAATTAATGTAATCAAGGAAATTAAAATTGATTTATATCAAGAAAGTCAAAAGAAATATTAGGATAAAGTTATGAGCAGGTTAAGAGTTGTTTAAGACATACAGATGAAGGTTGCTTTCTGATGCTAGGCTTGCTAATCTAATTAACTCTGGATGCACTTGTTCAGTTTCCCTGTGATTGGAAGGCTGTGAAGTTTTTTTTCCAGGAGACAGGAAAAAAATGCAAGTGCATGTTTAATCCGTCATTGTTCTTTGTGTAATTCGAAGCTAATGTACCTTGCTACCCTGTCTCATGGTAAATTGAAGACCAGTACTAACAGATTTATTTTTAGTCATGGTCCAGGAAGCTATTTTGCAAAAACCTTTTAATTTTGATAGTTTTTTAAATTATAAGTGCCAAAGTCTTATAATTTCCAGGAATTATTATACTTGTAACAACATTGATTAAACTTAGGTACTCAACATACATTTGTGTTTGTTAATCTTCTTGACTCTTCTTTTTATTTTAGAGTTGTACGAATATATTCCTGCTCATCAAACTATATCAGACCTTTTTATCTACTATTGCCATCTTTAAGTCTGCTGCATGAGATTTGTGATTATCTTTTTACCTATAGTGCTATTGATTTAATTGATAAGGTTTTGTTTGGTGGGAATCTGGACCTGGGAATATGGGCTCTTCAGTTCTCTGTGTGTGTGGTTTTAAGCTATAGAAAGCTTCATACAGCTGTGAAGAACTGACTTGCAATCATTAAAAATATTGTGTTAGTTACTGCCAAAATAATTTCAGGAGAATTCTTCTGTACTCTCTTTCCAGTGTATTCCACAAGAACTTAACAGAAGTTAAGTTCTCTATCATTCTAATAGACTGAGAAAACATGAATGATCACTTGCCTAACATGTATTGTTGTTTCTCACTTACTGTCTTACCTGGCAAGAGGGGAATAAGCTAAGATTAGCCTCTGCAGTACACAAACCCAATGAGAAAAGCTAAATTTATTAGGAAAAAGCTAAGCACTAGCTTGTGCAGCACAGAAAACAACCAGAATTTATTTGAATGTTTTATTTTATTGTTTACATTCTGAACATGAATGTTCATGAATGAACTTCAGCATTTTATGCTCCTTTTTTGATATGGTCCAGTAACTGAGACAGAAAGTTTCAGGTGCTTGCACATGCTTCCTGACAAAACGACTCCCTCAGATTTGTTAAGACAAAATTTATTAGCCTTGCAGAAGCTTGGATGAACCAGAGTAACTTAATGAGCAGAGCTGTTTGACCCCTGGACTTGTGAACAGTACTAGAAAAAGTGCCTGATACAGACTAATCTGTGCCATAACTTCATTCTGGGTCTTAGCTCTTTTGAAGAAGGGTGATTTTTTGTAAGTGCAGGGAGGTGTAGAAAAGTAAGGAGCTGGTATTTTAGCAAAGAATGGTGAGGAAAGACTTGGGGCTATTTAGTAATTTGTTCCCTTCATCTGGAATCACAGGGTTTTCGGCCTGGTATCCCTTATTTCCCCTTCAATTCTGCTGCTCTTGAAAGCATAAGAGTATCTAGAAAATCTGAAGTTGATCTTATTTTTAATTTAAATTGGCCTGTGATTTCTGCATGTCCGTTAAATGGCAATAATGCTTTTCAGTTGTGTAGTGCTTCCAATAAGCATCAATAAGAAGTTGAATAAGATTTAGCAACAATTCTTTATAGCTTTCTTGTGTATCAGACAAGTATTTATAAGAAAATTAAGGCTAATAGGAAGTGTTCCTATGTCTGCCTTTTCATAAGAGTTCTGTAGGGCAGTCAGAACCAAACCACATCAGCCCTACCACGCTGGGTAGCAGCCACAGTCTGCTGCTTGTTTCTGCAGTGGAACAATGAGCAAGTATAAAGATGACTGGAATATACACAATTGTTTTTACGAGCCTACATCTTAAATTGAATCTTAAATTTTAAAGAAATATTCTATACTGCTGCTAGGATTTGCATTGTATTTCTCATGACATTTTTTTAGCTCAATGTAATTGAAGTCAAGATTGCAGAGGAAGTAGAACTACTGTGCCTCACCTTTAGAAGCAATAGTGTAAACAGAGATTAGAGAAAAATTAGGAAACATTTTAATAGAATAGGAAGAAATATTGCAGCAATACTCTAGAATAAGGGTGATATGCAGTCTGATAAGACGTTTCTCTCTTTAATTTGCCAAATGAAAGCTGAGTCATCATAGGAAGTTATTTTTATCCAAGGTGATTTTTCAGGTTTAGCGATTTTCTGTTATTTCCCCATTGAATTATAATTTGTGCAGATAATTTTCCATAGGAATTACCTAATTTCAGTCACAGTAGTTACCTTCAAGAGCAAAAGGATATTATACCACACCGTGAAAAAAGGCTTCAACCATCCTATCGGATTTTAAATTAGAGTTCATGATCACAATTAAAATACAAGCTTTTGCTAACAAAGCTTGTTGCAGTGTAAGTAAGACTGTGAGACTTAAATCAAATTGAACTTATGGTATAATTGGCATCCCCTCATTTAGTTGTATGTACCATCTGTTTTACAAACTTCCTCTAGTATAACAAGCACCAGGTGTACAAAATGAGGTAGAAGTGTTTTAAAGCAAGAATATATTACAAGGAGTGGTTGGGTAGAATTTGTAATAATTTGGTTTTGTGTGGTAGGGAAGAAAGCTTTGTTCTTAAAGAATGAAGGGAAGCAAAAAGACTAATTTTTAAGGAAGTTAAGTCAGCACAGCTTGAAAAGCATAAACTGATAAAAGTTACTGACTGGAGTGGGCCAGCATGGGGGGGTGTGAAAGGAAAGTTGTATACTTCTTGTTCACTTGACACTTCTTCTGTTGTGCTAAGTTGAAAGTAATAAGATGGCAGAAAACAGTTTAGAGAAATAAATGGCAGGGTAGCATAGGCTATTTTGCAACAGTGGGATTTAAAAAAAAAGTCTTTATTTATTTACTTTCTAATTTTTTTTTTAGTTTTTTTAGTGTAGAACTGAAAGGGTGGCTGGGACATTAATTACCATTACTTTGCCTAATCCTGAGCAGAGGGTATCCACAAAACGCTTTTTAAAAACCCAATGGTCTCTGACATGTGATACACATCAGTCTATTGTCTGTTTTCTGACGCCCTCATGGAAGGGAACTGGAAGCAGTAATGATAAAAAGCTTTAGTGGTTGTAGCAATTGGAGTGCATGCAAAAAAATGTGTGGAGTGAGGTACCTTTTATGTTTAGGAAAAGCCAGCATGAATCAAGGTCGTGGAGATGTTTAGTAAAGATCTGAGTAGTAAATGAAAGCCATTTATATCCTCTATCAGCAATTTTAAAAGCCTCTAATTGAGGAGGATAAGCCCGATACCTGCTTGTAATGCTGTTGGCAGAAAAGCGTTCTATCCTTGTCTTTAGGATGACCTGCAGTGGGGTTGCTTAAAGCATTTTTTGTTTATTTGTTTTGGCTGTGGCAGAGCTAGGATTTTGTGTGGAAAGATTATTAATCAGCTCTGAGACTTGTTACACATGTTTAATGGATGAAAAGGCAAAGAACTCTTTTTTTTCAGAATGACATTGCAGTAGATTGATAGTCACTTGAAAAATACCAGGCTCTTGGAATATAGCACGCTCTTTTAATATAGGATGGGGAACCATGTATTTGTGGTGCTATTTGTTGACTTGCCATGTTCTGAGCTGCTTCAGAGTCTCTTTGAAAATGAGGATAATATCTGTCTAAGGTATGCTGTAGAGCTAAATAGCTGTTACACTTGAAGTATCAACCGAGGGTGAAACAAGTTCTGTCTCATGTAGGCATTTCGGTGGATGTCAATTAACTTATACCTACCTACATGAAATTTAGTCCTCAAAAGTGTGTTCTCTCCCTATTTCCCAATATATAAGTATATATTTTTGCTTTAACTGTAACTGTGGTGTGTCATGTTCTATTTAATTAAAACTACTCCTAAGTTTGTTGTAGAAATAAGATGGAAAAAGAAACAATTAGACCATGATAGTTGTTCCATATCATAATTGAATTAATCCTGTATTTTAGTATGGGTGAGCAGCTGTCACAACGTGGTTGTAGCAATGATGTGCTGTCGGCTGGTGTGAGATCACTTAGTTTGTGCCACAGCTACCTGGAGCTGTCTCAAATAGTTTCGTGACAGCACATGACAGTGCTTGTGGATATTCTGCAGTAGTGGCTGGCAGCAGATTGTGCAAGCAGGGTGCAAGAACTCTGCCATTGACAGCCAGGATGGTTTGCCATGGCTTTCTTGCTTGCCTCTCCTTACACACCTACACCAGCAGTTCCCATGCTGTCCCCAGAGACTGACTGGCACAGTCAGATTGAGCAATATTCCCTTTAGGAAATCATCTAGTTTGCCTTAGTGATTTAATTTTTTTCCTCCCCCTTTCCTCCTGATTATGGAAATATTGTCTAGACTATTTCCATGCCTGTAAAGACCAATAAATTGTATTTCTTCTTACAGATCCTTTGAAACTTTCTCTGCTGGTTTATGGGCATTTTGAAATTTTAAATGTGTTCATTGAAATGTGTCCCTAATGTCATAGATACTGCAGATAATGGATTTGAACTTATATCCTGTCTGAATTTAAAGTAATTGTGGGCTGTTATTAAAGTTTTTATAATCCCTTTTGGAAATCTGGCAGTATTCTCCTAGTTTAAAATAGAAATCTGCAGTATTAAAGCTTTCTTCCTTCACACATGCTACAAGAATATTCTTCAGTCTGTCAACAAACCTTGTGCTTTGCCTGTATTCACAAATACAAAATTCATCTTCTTTCTTCTTCTATTACCATCAAGGCCAAGATTTCATACAACTTTTAGAGCAAAGTGGATTGGATGTTCACTCTTTGATAGGTATTTTTATGCATCACAAAGTCATTGAAGTCAGAGTTTCATCATGTAAATAGATAGGATGTGGTGATGTGTTGCTCCTAATCAAGATAGAAACAGTGAAGTGCTAACCTGCGTTTTGTCAACATCCATTCAGTGTTGTGGGTGAAAATTACTGTCCTTGTTTGGGTCTTTAGTCTGGGAAGATAGTAAAGAAGGGTGCATACCTTGTCTGTGACATCAATGTTTTCTGGTATGCAGAAATTATATAGACTAAGTATTGCTGACATGTTTCTCATTTTGTAGTAATTTCAGCCTTGAAGCTTGTTCTCAAATTAAAAAAAAAATCAGTATTTTAAACAGGAGTTTGCATGGTGTGCATTTGTGTGTCTAATCTTCTGAAAGAGTCATGTTTGCTTTTATACTTTATGAGTAAAATTCTATGAGCTGGCTGATAGTGAGAAGCTGTTGCAACAGCATAGAATTGCTTGTTTTGCTTTTTAACTTACAACTTTTTTGAGGTTTTTTTTGGCTTTTAAAAAATATTTTTGGGGTTTCTTTTAACCTGGGACAATATCTATTATCCTGGTGATAATTTAAATGACATAAATCTGAACCAAGTATCTCTCTAAACAAGAGATTTCATTTGCCTAGGTTTTATAATCAGTGTTGCATGTATTGACTATTTTTTTTGCCAATTAAAAAGTGAAGTACAGTCTATAGTTTTATAAAAAATTCATATAGTAGCTGAAGAAGCAGCTTGTGAGAATACAATGATAGTTTTGGAATTTTCCTTGTGGATTTGGACCAATGACAGATATGAGTCCAACATAATTTGCTGCCTTAATGATACAAGATCATTGTTTCTCATTCCATAGCATTTTTTTCCATTAAGCTATCCTTTTAGATATATCAGACAGTCAGATGGTAATTTTTAATCTAAGTTCCAGTTAATTTGATTAGAAAGCCATAGTTCTGAAAAACTCCAGTGATAAAGGTTAGTGCAGTACTTCACCAGTTTGCCTCCATTCTGTGAGTTTACTCAGGACCAAAATTTGTCCAATTGCCTGAATGATGTACCTAGGCTGACTCCAGAGCTGAGTGATGGCAGGAATGACCAGGAAGAGAATTCAGCTTATTGTCTTAACATCTTTGTGCCTGAAGTTAAATCAAGAATAAGTGCATTTAACCATCTCCTATAAAAAGAATATACTTGAAATGAATTAGCAGTGGCTGCTGAGAATCACAGCAAGATTTGTACCATCATCTTCAGCATGACTAAGCCACAAGATATAAAAAATAGAAGCAATTTGGGTTAACTGTGGTTTTGAAAAATACCTTTTCCTGGTTAACTTTAACTTTACACAGATACCAAAAAAACTTCTTGACTTAATGATGATGTTAATGGATGTGCTTCCTATATATTATTAAACTGTCTTTATATCTTGTCATGGCAGAAATTAGAGAATATAGGAAGATGTAAACAAAAAGTACTGAGTAGGAGGTTGTACAACATTAATGGTTCTTATCTGGAAGCTTGCATCACCTTGGAAGCAGCTGAATTTGGGTAGAGTTCTGATGTCTCACAATGGCCCTGGATGTTGCTGTAGTATCAGTAGATACTAAATCATAGTGCATGCTCTTGGGTCAAGGCTAAAAGCAGATCTGTATCTGGGTACAAGACCAGAGAGATCATAAATCTCCATAACCACACAAATTGTGTAAATACAGAAAAACACTGCCAAATAAATAGAGATGTGTCTGGTAGCTTTGCATTCTGGAAGAAAGTGATCCATTGGTAGAGATCTGCTGGAAAAGGAAACTGAAAGAGCTGGAGTTTCCACAGCAGTAAAAGATTTTTGACCATGAAGTAGCCTATTGTTTGGGAGAAGAGTGAGCATATATGCATCTACTTTCCAAGCATAGGGCTGCCAGGTGTATTTCTTTGAAGTATTTATCTTCAGATCAAGGAATTGCACTACAGACAACAGAATAAATAAAATTTATGCTGGCAACCCCGTCCATGATATAAGCAAACCGACCATCCCAGTTTAGTAGATCCAAAATGATATGATTTCTAGTAACTCTTTTTACTACTATCTAAGTGTTGTAGATTCACAAGAAATTACATTTGCAAATTAAATTTTCTGTTCGTTCAATTTCTAGATGAGATGGATGAGAGGAATGTGAAGATACGTAAGAAAGGCACAGAAAGAGAAAAACAAGCCTGCTTATAAGGGAACATGGTGTTTTCCAGTTAGGTCTGAGACAACCTTTGAGCACCACTGTTTTTTTGTCAGAGCATCTCTTGGGTTTTTTTGGGATGAGCATACAGATATTTGTAGAAATTTAAGTGAATGTGCCAAAGTGTGAGAAATGGAGATGATGAGAGGCTGGTGAGTTCCTACTCATTTGTGTAGTTCATCATATTCTATATAAATTATTATTATTAATTAATTAGTCTATATTAATTATTTAATTATACGCATAGGGGAAGTGGGAAGTTGTGAATATATGTTGCTATATGGTTTTAATCATGCTGTCTTGCTGACACCCCCCTTGACTGGAGTTGTGTTTTCAGTGTGCAATTTGAGGAGATTTCTCTGGACTGCATTTTTGCATTGCTGTGGTGGAAGGGAGGAATGGTGCATAGGCAGAAATAAGATGAAGCTTGTTGCATCTCACTTTTTGTATCAAACAAGTACATAATAACAGTAATTTGTATTAATCTGCTGCCTTTTCCTGAACTGTTTTACTCCAGAGATCTCACAGTCAGCTTTCCAAGATGTGAAGCTAGGAGTGTGTTACATGCTGTCATTCAATGGCAATTGATTTTTACTTGAGCTAGGATTAAGTAGGGAATGCTTGATTGTCTGATGATAATTCTGTAATAATTAGTATTCTTAGTGATTAGAAGTCTCACTGGGTCTCCTGAAATGATTTATTTACATGTAGCAATATGAATTAAGGTGTGTATTTGCAGCTTGGCAAGTTTTCTCCTAGTGTCTCATCTTTGCAGTGGGCAGCTGTTGTACATCTTCTGCCATTTCAGTGGGGAGATGTTAGTTGTCTTAGTTCTTTATGGTAGAAAAAGAAACAACTCCTTTAGACCAGCAAAATTTGCTTACTTGTTATGGTGCTACTACTAGCAAATGAGAAGCTCTGAGTCCAACTTTTTAGAATCAAAATTGCACAGAGAACTTGGAGGATCTTCAAGAGGGAGGGCAGGTGACTATTCTAGCTCATCAAAGCAAATTATATTGATTCAATACAGGTAACGATCAATTGTGGAATTTAGAATAGTGAGACAAAGTGACTTTGATTTATTGTTCCAGGTAAAGCTTAGTTCTCAGGAAAAAAAAAAAGCAAAAGATCTGGCCATAGGATCCTACAGTATTCACTTGGTCTTTTTAGAAACTAACTAGCCTTTTTTAAATAGTCAATTTTGCTCTTCTCTCACTAACACTGATTTTATAACTGGATCTATGTGAAAGAAAACCAACAGATTTTATATCCAGAATGCCTGAAAGATTTTTAAGGCTGAAAGATAATTTTACATAGTGATGGTGATCTACTGTTCTGGTCCAGATTGCAGATCTGTTCGGGGATCGTGTGCCCAAGCATGTGTGTGCTGCTTGACTTGGGTATCCATTCTGACCCTGTGACCTTGTGTTCAACCTTGTATGTTGAGATTCTAGTAGACTGAGAGCCCCACCATTGATTTAATGGAATTTGGAACAAGATGTGAATGTACTCATTGCTTCTTAAGAGCAAACAGGGAACAAAACTTGAGGTTTTCCGGCACTGATTTGTTGCCAGAAGCTGCGGCATGCATTCACATGTCATTCTGTCTTGGTAAATCAATCTGCCTCCACATATTTGTCTTAGCTCTTCTGTGTTCTGGGAGATGTTATGTTGGAATTATGATCAGCACAATGTATGTTCAATGTGAAAAGTACACCATGGAATGTTAACACTAGCAGCATTGCACATGCTGTTTTGCTATAACTTAGGAAGAATTAATTAACACTGCTATTATTAAAGTGTTACTAATTAATGTTACACTGTAGTCATATGCTGTTAAAAGTTTTCAATAATCTGTTCAATAAGCTGTTTCACATATGTAACAGACATATGTTGTTATGCAAAAGAAAGGTAACTGAAATCAGAATTGCCTGGGGTTTTATTGATGTAGATGCATTTTCTAGGGAAAATGAAACTGAAGTCTTATAGATAACACAAGACGTCTGTACATGTACATTCTACAGAAGGGGGCATGTTAGTCTATGATGTTTGAAACCCTGAGAGAAGACCTTTAATGAAGCTTGACTTTATGCCAGAATACTCTGAAACCAGTTTGAAAATATTATTGATGTGATTATTAGAAGTTAAAGCACTCAGCATCATAAGGGAATGTTAGAGTACTTTGGAAGTTAGGATGAAAACTACTTTAGAAGTATTTCCCATGAAAACAGTCTTGCTCTTTGATGCTTCCATATGGCTGTGGCAAATGTGTCTGCTCCTTTGTTTAAACTGGCAGGGAACCTGTAATTAAAGTACAGAAAGATGGACTGGAAAAAAATCTTGTCTTTACTTTGAGAATTCAGCTGGATTTCCTAGCTATAGGGATATTTTTATTTGTAGAAAAGTAAGACATGCTTGGAAATGCAGAAGGCTCCTTTGATGCTCTCTTGAGACATCTGTCCTTGATTAGCTGCTTGAACCAGTGATGTTGTGTGTTTGTGCCTTGTTGCCAGGGAAGCTGTCATTGATAGCTTCTTTTGAGAAAGGAAAAGCAGCAGATGAAAATGAACTCATTTGCTGCTTCATTCTGAGGTTGAAACATTCCCCAAATTAACTCTAGCACATTTCAGTTTTTGAGGGCTTTGTGGTTCTGTGACTGACTAATTGGGAAATAAGTTTGAATACTTACGTGCAAAAGCATAAGGGATAGAAAATATACTGTAAATTAAAAATATTGAGCTACAGTTCATCTATTCATAAGTACCATGTGATTTAAAAGATACCCTGTAAACAGCATTTGATTATGCAGTTATTTGTATTAATGGACTGCACCCAGGAAAACTTACTTCAGATGTATTCCTAGTAGCTGGTGAGTTAAAAGAAGCAATTACCTTTTATATCTTCCAATGTGAGACCGATTCCTTGTCTGAAGTCTAGTAATTTAAGCTTCAGCAACTTTTGCCAACAGCCTACCTGTCTAACCTAAATAGCTTTCGGATTGTGCCAAAATATTTTGAATAAAATTCTTTTAATAAATTAGTGCTTTGGGGAATTTCTGAAACTCCCTTAGTTATAAGGAACTGTTAGTGCCTAAACTGAAAAAGATTGTTAGATTTAAATACAAATAAGAATCTTTATTTTTTGCTTATTTCCAAGCAAATGGCAAATCGAAATTTTAATAAGTCAGTGACAGTGAAATAAATAATTAAGTATTTTGAAGTAATTTTGATAGTTTTCCAGCAGTTGTGTCTTATACACGTGTAGAGATGAGGCTAGGATAACAATACTGCGTTGAGTGGTGTGTTTATTACAAAAGAATTCCTAAGGACTTAAAATCAGTGTTGTTCTTTTTCCTAACTGAAATGCACCATCTTCACAGAAAAGGAGAGCCATTATGATGCTTAAAACTTCATAAACAGCTTTAGTATTGCTGTTCTTTTATGAAAGGTCTGTCCAAATGAGCCTGGTAATGCCACACTTGCAGAATTTCCTGGGGAAATTTCTGGCTGCAGGAAAGCATTGTTGCAAGTAAAACCTGACTCTAGGCAGGGGCATCTCCTGCAGGCAAGGGAGGCTTGAAGGGAGCAGAAGAGACAATCCCAAGGACATTTGAACATGGGTTTTTTAATATGATGCAAAACAAAATAAAGAAGACATTTCACCACAATGTTTATTTTATCTTCTTGCAGTATTACTGGATTAACAGATAATCCATAATGTAAACAATATTAGTGTTATTTGTAACTGCTTTCTACATTTTGGATAATGCTACTCTATGTGTGTCAAGAAACCAGTACATGGAGATTAAACAAGAATATAAGAAATAATCAGTTTATTTTGAGCATGATTTGCTATCACCCTGCTGCTTTTGTGAAGACAGGAGTTATATTTGGACATGACATGATGTAGAAATTTTCAGCAAAATCCCTCATGAATTTTATGGTTGCAGTGGAGTTATTTCTGCCCTTTAAAAAGTATGCTACAGAAGTGATGTAAGATTTAATGGGACTCTTTTTTCTTATAATTGAAAAAGTATAATTGCCTTTGGTGGAAGCTGAGCTAGAAAACAGGAAATGCTGATCATGTGTGACATGATCTAGGATTGAATTGCTTGTGCTTTTATTCCTTTTGGCATTTATCTGAGATTTCCTTTTTTTTAGCATTGGAAAACACAGGGAAGAAGAATAATCTCAATGCATCTTTATTATAACTGGTATTTCTGTGTAGGCTCAGCTTTGTTAGGAAAACTAGTTGTGACTGCTGGGTAATTATAGGGCTGGGCTTGTCCTTGGAAAGCCAGATGCAGTAGGTTACTGTGCATGAATTAAAAGCTGGCAGACTTTTTAGCTTTCTTTAAAAGGATGTTGTTGTTGACAGTGGCTTTATGTTTTTTGACTAAACACAGTCCATTTTGATAGATTAGTTTTCAAACTCATTTGTCTTTATCAAAAAGGGGCTATATCAAGCTTTTGCAGGCCAATTTGGACTGTTTAGAATAACATGACTGGTGTTTAAATGTGGTCTTCAGAAACTGCTTTGTTAACAACGGCTCTATTTGTTCCATTTCTCTTACTAAACCGTTTGTAAAGGGTAGAACTAGTTCACATCAAAGCTCTGGTTTGTCCAACAGCCTGTTAACATCAAATAAATGAAGCTGAACTAGGTCAGTATATTGTGAAATAATAATATTAATACAATAATTTGCTCTTTTTTAAACACTATTATAATTTAAAAGATTGGTGTTTCCTGAAACTTGAAGCTGAAAAAAATAAGCTCTTGTATGTTTGACTTGACTCCCTTTTTTTCTTTCTATTTAAATACAGAAAATACTAACTGTTAAGGTGAGAGTAGAAAACCAAGAAACTGCTTGACATGCCTAGAAAAAAGAAGCAAGAAAAGCAGAGATAAAGGGTTGGGTGGCCTTTTCCTGTTCTCCCAATTTGTTTCTGGTAGGGAGACATCAGATCAATGAGAAAAGGGCCAGTGTTCCAGTTCCAGTTGCATTTTATATGGCATTTCACAGTAAACAAGCTTTGGATCTTATGGCAAATGGTTTTAATGAAGCCCTTTAAAAAAGGAGTAAAACACCTAGTATTTTAAATTTGGGGATTTTCACTGATTTTTTTGCTATACCAGACCAAGAGATTTATAAGATTCTGAAATGCTCTAGAATATTTTTACTAACTTAAAAATATTTTGGATTGGCGTGGTACAGAAAAAATGGCAAGTTATTCTTGTGGCTGAGCCCTGATATTCACTTTCCCTGTTGTAGATAAGAAGATAGAGGAAAAGAGGGGGTGGGGCAGAGGGAGAAGGAGTAGAAAAGGACAAGTAAAGGTTTTCATTTGGTGATTTTTATTTATTTTTGGTCCATATGCATTGGATCCAAGATGCTGGATAGCTACAGACCAGTTACAAGTTGGCAGGTTTGCCTTGACAGCTGTTACCTTGGATTTTGGAATATTTTCCCTCATCAGTGGTACCATCTGGCTGCTCTGACATGATATTTCTACTTCATTGGTCTTTGGTAAGTTGGGTGGAGCAGTGGGAGCTGTTTCATCCTGTGTTTCTAATGCTGTGTTGCTGTAGTACTGTTATCTGTAAGAAGTCAGAGATCAAAAGGTAAGGCCTGAGGGGAGAAGGTAACATCAGATTTGCCATGTCTTATACTAGTGTGACTGCTGGTCTGCTGATTTGAAAAAAAAGTCACTGTCAGTTTTAAAATGAATACAGCCTTTGGCTCAGGAAATTCCTAAGGCAGAGGTTGGTGGGTATTGGGATGGATATATTGGTGGAAAGATCTCTCTCTCTGTGTATTTACTGCCTGTTTTCACAAATAATCTGGTGTGGGCTGGTCAGAAACATGTTACTGTGCTTGCACATTGACATTTGTTTAGACCTGGAATAGCTGTCCTTTAATGATGGTATGTTAATCCTGTTTTTATCAAAAGTAACCTGATGATCTGTGAGCCTACTGCTGGAATTCACCATGTCAACTCACGCTAATAAAAATAAGAATTAAAACTCCCTTAACAGAGTGAAATTAAATTTTACATGTTTCAAATGCATAGAAATCTTTCAAATAGATGATGTTATTAAACAGGATGGATATTAAATGGTGTATGAAATTGTAGCAATCACTGTAAATCTTAAGCCTTATAATGCACACTGCTCTTTTTTGTTTGTTCATATGCTCTCTCCATACCATGTGAAAATCATTTAACTGGTGTAAAACTATTCAGACAGCTTTGCTGATTTCGATGGAGAGCATTGGGAACTGCAGCTCTATACTTTCCAGAAACAAAGTATAATGGTTGCTAGCAAGGAGGCAGCTGATTATTGATGTGGATTTTATGGTCAATAGATGGAAATTATCTGTGTTTGATTTTTATGTGGGAAAGTGAACAAATAAATTATTTTTGTCCTTTCAGAGGAATCATGTATATGCCTGCTACACAAAGCAGATCTTTAGATGAGAATATAGAGCTGTTGGTTAAAATATTAGCAGTTATATTTATAAAAAAGTGAATAATACATAACACCAATCTGTATTTTTGCTGTTATTTTTTAGTGTATTTAATATAAAAAATGTATAATGGGAGTTTGTTTGGTCTTGCTTTAGTTATTTTTAATATTTTCTTTATTTTAATGCCACAGTATCTTTTTCTCACCATAAAGATATCAATCGATAATTAAAAATAAAAGTTTCAGTGTGCATCAGTCATTTTCCACTTTGTCCTGATGATAATGTCACTGTCAAGCACAAAATATTCTCAATAAAGACAATATATGGGTGACTTAACCAAATCAGTTTTAACTGATCTAGTCTGTAGAAAAGGTGGCATAGGGAAGATCTGAGTGATGACTTCCAAGTGACAATTGGTAGGACAAGAGGAAACAGCCTCAAGTCTCGAATGTTAAGGAAGGGTTAGGTTGGATATTAAGAATTTTTTTTTCATGGAAAGAGTTGTCAAGCAAGAACAGCACCTGCCCATTACTGGAGTCCCCATCCCTGGAGCTGTTTAAACTGTGTGTAAATGTGGCACTTAGGGACTTGGCAGTGTTAGGTTTATGGTTGGACTTGATTTTCAGTGTCTTTTCCAGCCTAAATGATTCTGTGATTCCATGACCTTATGGAAAATAGATCCTTGCTAAAGTATTCATAGGGTTTTATTGATGAGTTTATATGTTTGGTGGAGAAAGATAATATTGCTACTAAACTGAGTTTTATCTTTTTGGTCATGTAAATTAAGAAAAAAAGTATATAACATGCTAACTAAAAGCCTTGCAGAATTTTAGTTATCATAGCAGTCGTTGAAAATGAGACTATTTCCTGTACATGCTTTTTTGATGTTTGACTCACAGTGAAGATTCTTGACCTTGTGCTATTCAATACTTTAGTGAGAGTCTTTGCAGGCAATGATGACTTTATCCATGTGCCCAAGCACTAACAAAAGACTAGGCTGAACTACAGCTGTTTATAAGATGTTGGGATGTCCCAAAACTTTTTATTTCAATACAGTCAATATTTATTCCATTGTATTGTTACCCTGTGAATTGCATCTTCACTTGGCCAAAGCCACGTATTCTTGCTGTGAGAGAAATTGCTTATGGGTGTAGAGTGACAAACTTCTGGGGATTTTTAAAGAGTCAGTACTAAAGTCTTCATTATTCTATTTCTGTGGTGAAAGAGAGCTGATCTATTTTCATTTATTTAAAAATTGAAGAAAACAAAATGAATTATTTAAACCAGTCAGTGTGTAGAAAACACTGTCTTCTGTTTTAAAAGCTTAGTATGGCAGACAGTATTTTTCTCCCTCCATCCAACAGATTACAACAGTATTGTGTTTTACTACAGATGATTGTTGTCATTATGCTTTCATGTGACTTTATTTGAGTTTTACAATGCTTTTGTTTCTTTCTCTGTAAAAAACACAGAGTCAGAAGCTGGATGCTACTCACTCTGAAGCTGAAGTTTTAACTTACTAGCTTCTTCAGAAAGATTTGGTTATGTTGTGCTCTCTTGATAATTCTTTACCAAAATGTCACATGTGCCACAGTAGAAATAGCTGGAAAACACTCCTTAAGTTGTTCTCTAGGATTTAAAGATTTATAGTCATAGAAATACTATGGATGATCTTGATCTAGACATTGGTTTTGCAATGACAAAATATTTTAATAATAAGATTTTCCCCCCATGCACAATTTCATTGTACCCCTTCAGATAGGACTAGCTTGTTACTTACTTGCATGACTAGATAAGAATGTTGTCTCTACAATGTTTCATTTGGAATTAAGTCCAATGTTCACTTCCAGTAAGTGAAAACAGCTAAAATGTTTCAAAATATTTAAGTAACTTATTTTCCAATTATTGTGGTAGCAAATCTTGGATTTGTGCAAATGTAAGCCTTTTGTATTAGGAAGTCACAAAACTAATTGATAAATGGATATTCAATAATTGCACAAAACCTTATTTAAAACTTGTAAATCTTGGCTTCATAGGAGGAAATAAATATGCAGAATTGCTTGGTAGACTTGTGACTGTCAGAGGGAGATACAGCAAATTCAAAAAATACAGTAACCTCATTTTTTTCTGGCTTGCTGACAAAATTAATGCTGATATTAATGCTCATATTTGGAGATAAGTAATTTTTTGATGTTCTTCCTGATAATCAAAATATTCCGAGAAAATTCTTTGTGTTATCATAAATCTATGTCTGTGCAGTCATTTTATGCAGGTGATTTTTAGAAGTAGATTTTTGACCTCATAGAAATGGAAATGTTTCTTAGAAGTGAGAAGGAAACTTCAATGAAGAATATAGGAGATTATGCTCTTTAAAATCTAGCAGGCAAAAGTTGTGGACACTTGAAAAATATGCTACAACTCCACATCACATCCCAAGGAAAATCTTGACATTCTCACTCAATGATGCTTAACTAATTTTCATAGTAAGCCCTGCAGCCAGTATTCCCTCCCATGTGAGGAGAAAAAATGCAAGCTTGGGCTGGTAAAATTGGCAGGCTTTGCCTTCTGCTGAGGAATGAGCTCTGGAATCAAGGATTTTTCATAGAAAACACCTGATCATTTATGGTTTTTCTTCAAAGATTATTAAGTAGAGTGTTAGTTGGGTGTTTGGTGGTAGACAAATGGTACCCTGTGTAGGGTTTTAAACAGTAACTGCCCTCTGAGAAACAATATAGAGCTAGAAGCCAACCTACAGGCAAGCTGTATTATTTTGCCAGCATATAACAAAGTTAAACAAGCAGCTGTTTTCTGCAGTGCCTTCAGCTTTTAGCTGGCCTTGTGTGGTCTGGCTGGATTATGTTACAGTAATCTGGTCCTGATTTGACAGTCTTTGGTAAATATAGCAATGAACATAACTGGAACTGTCTTTTCTTACGTATTTCTTTGTATGAACAGAAGAGACTAAAAAGTAGTGCTTACTTATGACTCTCCATTTGGAGTTTCTCAAGAATTAGTGAGACCCTTAGGTGTGATCTTGTATGAAAAGAAATGCAGTTTATTTCTTCCCCAGAACAGTTGTGCACACTTTAATCACTTGATGGAAACATAGACTTTTTCTAGGGATTTCTCTTTAAAATTTACTTAGAAGTTTTTGTAAAAGACTAACCATGTATTTACTCTGAGAAGGGGAAAGGTTTCCTTCTGTCCTGTTAGAAATCTGTTTCACCAGCTCAGTAACAATATTTTCTGCATTGATTTCACCTGGCCACTGCTCCTACCAATTTTGCCTTCATAGAAGCCATGCCACTGTGTCTTGATTGCTCTACCTCAGAGCACGGCTCCATACTCCTATTACAATAATTTTGTTAGTACTGGCAAGCACAAGTATTGAAGTAATCCCCTATTGTTCTGATTGATTTCCATAATTTTCTGGCATTAGCTCAGTTTTGCCTCAGCAGCCTTGGCCATCTGCATCTGGTCCAGCTTCTGGCTGCATTCATGCATGGGGTCAGTAGCTCCAGTGAAGGATGTAGGTCTGATTCATGTGGTTCAAGACCGAAGAAATGATTGCAACCCTCAGTTCTTCCACAAGCCAGTCTGACAGAACAAAGGATATCAGGGTAATTAAGCTGTGCCTGACCAAAATTCCCTTCAAACATGCCAGGTATGTCTTTTTATTGAACAGAAGAGGGGCCATAAAAATCTTTGCACTGTCCTCATGGGGATGAGGACTCCAATTTTCTGTAGCTAGATTGTGGGAATTTCAAAGAGCAAATATATTGACCCTCTGCTGGAAACTGTTTCTATATAACAGTTCTTTCTTTTAGAGTTGCCACTATTTAATGTTTATTTTAAAGTGTTGGTGTGCTGTATGGATGCAGGCCAATTCAGCTTGTCTTTCTGAATCAGTGATTGCAAATGCTCCCATATTGGTATTCTTCCTTAAGTTTGTCAGATCTCCATAAGACATAACTGGTTTGGTGTGTATTATAAATGTATGTTTTGTGCATTTTTTTGTGACATAGCATAGTTTTTTGCCTTTTTTTCCCCTTAAACTACAGAGGGTAACCTTTCCCTGCCTTAGATTTGCTGGTGAAAGAATGCTCCAATGAATTATGTTTTAGGAGGTAGGGTGTGAAGAATTGTGGGTACTTAAAACATGGTCAGAAGTCACAAAAAAAAGAGCTGGAGGACAAAAATGCTTAATATGCCCATTTATACTTGCTGTGAGATTTAGCCAAATATTTCGAGTTTTGAGTTATGACAAGGTTCTGCTGTGCTGATGACATGCTTACTAATGGTTTTTCATGCACTGCTTGATTAGAGATTATAGAGACGAAATCTGGTGCTGAAAATGGGAAATACTGAGCTAGCCTTACTACTGTGGAATACTATTCCTTTAGACCAAGGCAGAGTAGAGTGCTGGCTGGACATCATATGTAGACCCAGGTATCTCAGGCATTTTATGAAAGAACAATTCCAGCTATTTCTTATCCTTTAACTACTAGTTTCAACACTACTAAGTGAGGAACTAAGAGTTTGCTATTTGTAGTCACTTAAAATGAGCTTGTGAACTTCCTTAATGAAACATGAAGCTATTTCATTTAAAAAAACCATCAAATCAAATTACAATATTGTAGCTGTTGGAAGTATAGTCCTTACAGTTATGGTTTTACAACTTGTCTAAACCATAACATTTCTGCTTAGTAGTTCTTGTCACATAGGAATGCTGCATAATTTTTTTTGTTATGTTTGAGGAAAATCCTGTATAACAGCTTCCTATAAAACATATGATGAAATGACTTCATAACCTTATCCTAGCCCCTGTACATCTGTAAAGGTACCACCTGTAAAGGAGGCACAGATTTTGTCCAAATACTCTGTGTATCTTAGTATATGTACCTCCCTCCTCAAATATTTGCAAATGAGAAACAATAGACAAAAGGAAATAGTGTGACAATAAAATGACATTTCTTAACTTTTCTAGAAGAGAGTATTTACCACTGCGAACTTTTATTGTAGTATAAGCAACTTCCCCCTCCACTAAGAAATCTGAACATGGTATAAATGTGACCAGAAAAAAAAAAAGCATACCCTAAGATAAAAAAACAGCAAAAATACCTTTCTCCCAACATTTGTAATTCTCATGAGATATTTCCTGATTAAATACTTTCCATTTCTTCATTTATTCCTCTGTGTATACTTGTTTATGAAGGAAGGCAATATGTATTTAACCACAGATCACATATTGCATCAGGAAATAATACAGTCATAATATAGTCATAAATAAAATGCAGGACTGTCTTTTAGTACTTGTGTGCACTATCAGTCAACATCACTTAGTAACATTTAAATGTTTGTGGTTTTTTAGTGTGTGAGTCAAATTAAATGCATTTGATGAGAAGGCACATAGGAAAATATGGTATAATTGAGAAGCAACATAAAATGGATGACAAGAAAAGAATTAGAATGATAATAGCTTGAATTTTTACCTCCACAAAATAAGTTAGTTCTGTAACTTTCTGAGTTCCTTGGTGATATATTTAAATTAAACAATTGAAGAAAGAAAAATAAATTTTTTAAGTGAAGTAGATGCCACACTGATGCTGTATGTGAATACCTTACAGGTTTCTTAAAGGAAATTATATTTGTGATCCGGGTGAGTGAGCTTTTTTGGTTAAAAAAGGAGAACCTTAAGGTTCTATAAATTTTTCAAACTATTCAAATCTCACTAAAATGCTGAAATACCTCCTTTGTCTTTACCACTTCCTCCTTTTGGACAGAGACCTCTTTCATCTGCATTTGACTCCTTAAAGAGAGAAACAGGTAAAATAAGACCCTTTCCTCCCAAGGTGTTGCTTCAGTCTTCTTTAGCATTTTTGATCCATTCTCCATAAGCAGCTCCAGACCTATGCCAACTTCTTTACAGATTTTATTTTATTTCTATTTATTTATTTTCCCATATTCTCATTTCTTTTCTTGTTGGTGCTTCAGAAAAATGTGTTGTTGCCAAAATTTGGTATTCTGAAGCATGAAATACAGTCTGCTGTGTAAAAACAGCAGAAAAGTGATATTTCTGTGGGAAAAATAGCCTATGAAGTCAGTCCTTGGTAAACAATGGAAAGAATGTGTTCTCCCTGCCATTAAAATTATTTCTATCACAAAAAAGTAATTCTTGAGCTCTCTGAATTTGTTTATTTCCTCTCATGAATCAAATGTATATGTCTATATTTTCTATTACAATCTATACTTGATGTATTGATTTGTGTGTTTCTAGCAAACAAGATCAATGATTTTTATATAGCAGAGACAGCATGTTATAGTCCACACAATCTTATTTCTAATCTCAAACAATGAAGTGAAACTCTGTTTAAAAGCACATTTTTCAATAAGATTTCTAATGCATTCACATAAGACTCTCAAGAGGTTTCAGGTGAAGGCAGGTATAATAAAAAGTGCCAGTCAACTACCAAATGAATATAATTAAACATTAGATCACTATCCAAAAATAAAATCAGAACAGAATTGACAGTTTTCAATTATCTTGTTATAGGACTAAGCCCGCTTTTGCTCACAAGGGATTAATTATCACTGTATGTTTCCATATGAGCCTGTATCACCATTGTAGCTGTCACTTCGACTTTGGTTTTAAGTCTTTTTTTAATAGGCGACTGTACAACCATGAAGTGCTGAAAGTTTGTTAAACATATTGGACTGTTGCCCTGTACTGTGTTCTGTGTAAACGAACATCTGGCCTGGCTGTTGAGGTTGTGTACCTGACCCTAAATTAGCAGAACAGTGTATTTGTATCTGAGTTCTTATTACACTGTGAATTTTTGAATCATAGATTTAGTATGGCCAGGCTGATGAGAGCAAAGGTGTTAACTGGTGAATTTCATGTGCCTTGGCCTTAGGTACCTATGGCAGAAATGGAAATGAATAGAATAGTGTTGGTGCTATGCTAAACTAAACTGAGCTAGCCGTGAAACATTGCTGATAGAGAAACCTAGTTCTCCAAAGGGTAGTGTGTGCGTGTTGCTAGTGTCAGCCAGTGGAATTGTCTCATCCTCTACTTGCAGGGCTGCAGGAGCCTAGAGAGAGTAAAGAGGGAGATGGGACACAGCCAGGACTGGGCTAGAGGACTGAGCTGAAGGCATTCACCTCTTCTGATCATAAAGCTGTAGGGGCAAACCGTATCTGAATGCATGAGTCCATGACTGTGGAAGTTAAACTGAAGTGGGGATGCTGTTGATTTCCTTTTCTTGCCTTCGTTAATCACACGGCTGCTTCTTCCTTGCCACAGCATTAGCATTCAACTGACCAAAAAGAGAAGGATGAGTCAGGGTCTGAACCAGTTACAGCCAATCCCAGCAAAAGTGAGTCTCATCTCTGTGAGATGGAAAAGCAGGTCATAGAATTTCGAAGTCTCCAGGTCTGTGAAAGTAATAAATAAAATAGTAGGCTTGAAGGTGGCATCAATAAATTATTAGTCCAGGCATAACTGGACTTAGTGGTTCAGAACTCCTGTTGTGTTTGTTTTTAGCATGTTTGTTTTTCAGTTCTTTCTGCTATTACTAATTTGTGAGTGACCTTTCAGTAAATTAACTGATCTCACACATTTGCCCTTGATATAATAGAGCACTCCTTTTGGTTTTAAAATAATTAATCAGGAATCCTGTAATATGAAAAGCAAAGTATTTCAAGATCTGATTCTAAATGTCTCTTGGTAAAAGTCTTACTGACCATACTGATATTTCTGAATGAAGTATAGTGGCCCAGTTGAGAATTCATTCTTACTACAACAGATTCCTTTAAATGAAACGTACTTATCAGCAATTCTGAAGTAGTAGGAAAAAGCTGATACTTGCTATAGAGTAACTCGTATTTTAATTGGTTTTTGGCTGGAGAAAGCCAAGGGAATTATTTGAAAGTAAGGGAAAAGATGTTAAGGTTTATTGTGCTTTATTGCACGTAATATTCATGGAGAAATTTAAGGTAAGACGGATGAAGTAGAAGGTTGTTTAAGCAAGACTTTTTGGTCCTATTCAGAATGCGCTTTAGGGAGTATTTGAACTGCAGATACTTGCACTTATAACAAGAAAGTAAATTTAGATTTAGACATACTAAAATTAGTAGTAAATATTATTTAGGCCAACTTTTCTCATTAGGTGTCAAGAACTGTAGCTAAGTTTATTTTTCTCTTCCCCATCCTCTTTTTTTTGTCAGTAACCAAAAATTGTAAGGAAACAAAGTCTTTTAATCTATGTCATGTGTGGTAATGATTATAAACAATACATGTGGAGATCCTGTAGTTTGTGTGTTTGCCTAGGGCCTTTGTTGTTAGAGCATAATCAAATGCCAGCTATAGTAACGAGTGCTAGCAAACATTTATGTTGATAGTTTGTTCTGAATTTTTTTTTAGATGTTATTTCAGTATAATGTAGGTAAAAGAAAATGAGAAATGCTGGCTACCTTCCTTGTTGAGTAAAGCAGTTTGTCAGCTGAATACATCTGGCCTTTGACAGGCATGCTTGTATTTGATTACCTACTGAAGATGTAGTGCAGGCACACACAAGTTGGGTAAACATGCTGAGGGGGCAGCTTCCTTACCTCCCATGAAGAATATTCATCTTAACTTGTTTTATGCAGAATTAAACTCATGCAGTTTCTGTTAGAAGGAAATTTTACTTAGTCATTCATTGTTTATGTGAATTTACATGCTATACTTTTGTCAAAAAATGATTTTATGATTTAATATGTTTTGTTAATGAATATGCACAATAAAGCAGTGTTCTTTAAGATGCTGGATCTTTAAAGAAAAAAAGTGGCTTATTCTTTTTGTGTGTGTTTTACCTGCAATTACAATCTGTGTAAGTCTACTCAGAGAGGAGAGCTAGAGAGCATGAAGTGTTTAGTGAAAGATTCATTGACCTTCAACCCCAGACTGCTTACATGAGCAATGCCTACAATGGGACACAAGAAAGTCTTTGCTTAACCAATAAACATCAGCAAAATATATCTGCAATATTTTTTTTTAACATTCTCTATTATGGCAGTCATGAAAGTAATATATTGCTGCATTAGTTGTTTCCCTAGTCTTCTTTTAGTTGCCATGATTTGGGTTGGTTTTTTCTTTTTAAAGGCAAAAAGATGCATAACTAAAACATAATGATTTACCTGCTGAATATTTTAAATGTAGCAAAGAAATTGAAATAAGATTTGACAATTTGACTTATGATGTATGGTAGAGAGAAGAGAAAAAATGTTTTAAGGGGACTGAACTGCTCAGAGACATTCAGAGAGCTCTGCAAATCAATGCTGAGAGTGACGGACTCATATATCAACCATGACTCTGCACCAGCTAGAAAGTAATGAGAACTTCAGTAATTTGGCTCTGCTATGGTTGAATGCTGCTTCTGGGTGAAATTTCATGAGCAGATTAGAAGTGAGACCAGGTCGCTTCTGTCTTAGCAGACAGAGGTAATTTAAAAAATAGTGGTACTTGCCCTGGAAATAAAACTTGGGTGAACAGCAAACTATAGCTGTAGAAGTATATAGAAGTATATCTAATATATGTAGAAGTATATATAATGCATAAGTGTATGCATTACACCTCAGCCATTTATTTCCCCCCTTTCTGTAGTGTTTTAAAGTTGTTGTTTCCTCATAAGTAGATTTGAGGGAAAATCTGTAAATAAAGAGGTTAATATATTCACAGGTAAATTATGAGGAACTGTTGCAGTTTATATAACAGGATATTGGGATATCCACTCTGTGGGAGATGTTAAAAAAGAAAGAATTAAAAAGAAAACCAACCCCTTAATACGTTTACCTTTTCTGCTACTACTCTTCTCATACCTCTCTTACATTAAAAAGTGGTGTGTTTACTTGCTCTTCTTTTAGCTGGAATGGGAAACTGCTGTTGCCTGAGATATTGTAAAGTAAAGAAGGGCTGTTCTTTTGATACCAAAAGGGAAAAGACTTCAGATTTGGACTGGGAAGCCTTTTTTTTGAAACTAGTTTTAGATTTTCTTTGCTCTAGGAAATCTTCTGGTGTAGTAGTACATTACCACTATATTCTGATGAGGTTAGAATGACTTTCAAGAAAGGATTTTAGTTGTTTACCAAAATAGATCAGAATCAAATGAAATTTGTATGGTGATGACAGTCCATCAGGGAGCCTCTGGAAGCCTTATGAAGAAAGAAGATTGACTACTATTAATACATAAACAATGTTTAACTCATAATTTCCTAGCTTTTATGTTGCTTTCCAAATTATGGTATTGTTTACAGAAGTCAGAGGTTTGTCCAAAGACAAGCTCTGTTTTTGAAAACTGGCAGAATTTTCCATTGGGATGGAAAATCACTTGGATGAATAATAGGAGGTATGTTGTTTTTCCCCTCTGCCCCATGTTTAAAGCATCTTTTCTCTGGTTGCCAAGCTATATATTCTTTTGGGTTGCAGTTACTGCTATCAGATATTCAGATGGCTGTAAGAAGTCACAGAGTGGGTTTTTTCCACTTCCTCCCAGGCTAAAAAAAGTGTTATGGCTTCTATCCATACTCCTCTATATGTGTTTATTTAAAGTTTAGAGTAATCCATGTCTGTCCCTTCCATGGCTTGCCACTGCATTCTGGGACTATCTTGAGCATGGTGGGAAGCTGAATTTTGTCCCTCAAGTTTGGAAACAGTCAAATTTCTGAATTTAAAAAATCCCAAATAAACAACATTTTTCAATCCAATTTAAAAGTCGTTTACATTTTTCTATAAAACAGCACCTTATAGTTATTTTTGAAAAATTATCTCAGCATTTAAAATTTGTGTTTTCAACTGTTATTAATTAGTTGTTTTTCCCAGGGTTACATTAATTTTAAAATATGCAATGATTAAAAAAAAAAAGTTTCTATACAGCATGAACAGATGGCACTTCAGTATTGAAATGACCTTTGGACTGAAAAATAAATTTTTATACAAGAACTTTCTGACTTTCTCTTAGCTTTGAAAATAGTTAATGTAAGAGAGTCTGTTACAGCAGTTTGCACTGGTCCATGAAAAGATCTGATTTATGGCTGTAATCCTCAACTAAAAATGTGTAGCAGGGTGAAATCACATTTCTTGAAGTCTTATCTTCCTTGCTGCCTACCTGTGTGATACACATGGAAAATATGGGCAGGATCTAGCCTGAAAACCTCCCAGTACCAGGAGGGTAAGTAGGAGAATCCTAAAGCACTGAGCTCAAGAATGACTGAAGTTCCATTGTTTCCAGGATCATCACAGCCTCTTATCTAACTGATAAGCTCTTCCAGTAAAAGAATTGCAGAACAGTGGTTGTCATTCCTGGAAAATGCCTGATTAGATGCTCTCTCCCATAGAGTAGAACAAATCAATGACAGGGAGGGAGGAGATGTTTTGCCTTTGTTGTTCAGTCATGTTGATTTTCAGTATGCAGGTGGCATCTTCACGCTAGAGTGATAGACATATTAGAAAAATACACCAGTGGGACTTTGTCCCATTTCAGTCAAAATGCAGAGGTAATTAATGGTGTAAGGAGAAAATGCCACTCTGTTAGACACCTGTTCAGCACATTAGATTAAAATGTGAGTCACTTCTTTGGACAGGAATAGCCATTGCAGAGGAAGCTCTTGGGCTTTTGACAGCTTGGATGAAGAAGGTTGTTAAAAGTCCTGAACAAGAATTTGAAATGAGGAATACTGAATATATTACCAAAATTATTCTTTCCAGGAAGCAGTACTTCACATTCCATCTTATAATTAATTTTAAAATTAGGAAATCTTAGGTACAAGAAATGTACTTTATTGTTTGCTTTTCAGAATCAATCCTCTTAAATTAATTATTTTTTCATATGTTGTCTCTAGGGCATCATTTTGCAATAACTGTATGCACTATTTGTAATATTTGTTAGTCATTCTTGAGGGGCACATGAGCTTGTTAGTGCCCAAAACAGTAAATGCAGTTACCTGAATGGTGGGGCTCGTCTAGAGAGAGCTGGGTTTCATATATCAGGGTTTTCTGCCTTGTGGGCTTTTTTTCTTTCTAATTAGATATTGCTCTACAGATTTTTTCAGCTGAAAAGTATAATAAGAGATATTTGGACCAGGCCTTCTACAATAATCAGAATCATCAAGGTTGGAAGACCATTTAAGCATTAAGTCAATTTTTTCACAGAAGGTGATCAGGTTAGTCAAAGATGACCTTCTGTTTGTAAATCCATGTTGGCTGGACTTGATTCCCTGGTTGTCCTGAATGTGTAAGGGTACTCAGGACAATCTCCTCCATAACCTTGCCTGGAACTGAGGTTAGGCTGATGGCCCTGTAGTGCCCTGGATTGCAGGGTTAATTTCCGATGCTCTAGGCACTATTTGTTGGGTTGTTTTCTTTTAAAAAACAGGCAGCTAATAGTTGCTATAAAGTTGTTTATTGCAAAAGCACATCAGTCTTAAAAGGCAAAGAGTAACAAGTGTTCAAGTCTTTGGTATAGAGTCTCAAATAGAAGCAGGAGCTGCTCCTGAAGGCCCCAGCAGGGCTGATGTTGCTGCAGCTCCTGCCTTCTTTGGGTGATTATGATGGTGGTGAGAGAGCAGGAACAAAAGCAAGGCAAAAGGCAAAAAGCATCAGCTCTGCCCAATGCATGTTCTTACGTAGAAACTTCTTAAAAAGCTAAAGACACAAACTCGAACCGTTACTTGTTAACCTATTAGAATTCTAGTTTCTTAGCACGCTAGGTTATGTAAGGTTATGTATAAACTACTCATATGGTCTATCTTGTTCTATCTAAAAAATCAAAGCAATATTCTTACTATAGTTTTATTATGTCTAAAACTATGTTCCTGGAGCCTCCATGGAAGCACTAGTATCTAGGACTATGTTTTTCAACCTTCACTAGAACTCACACTTCTACTCTGGCATCTGAGACCTTTTACTTACTAAAAGCACTTAAAACTCATTCTACTTACTAACTTACGTGCTTGCTTATTCTAAAACTTAAACTTACACCTCTACTTTATGTGTGAGTGGCTTAACATACTTCAATCCATCTAAAGGTTTTAATTCAATCCCTGCACTTTGATTTCTCTCTGAAGAATTCAGAGAGACTCCTGACTTACTGATTCCAACACTGGATCATCCTTCTGAGCCTAGCAAGGCTATATTAATAATTTGTTTGACCTTATTACTACTCTGACACTCCTATTGCCAACAGAAATTGCCTGCATAAGTTAAAAACTGGTGAGGGCTTTCATCCATCCTGGTATCAAGCTTATTTTTAACCTATAAGTGCCCAGTCTTGAAAATTAAAGGGTCATATTGCATGCCTCTTTACTGCTTTCTGTGGAAGAAGCTGTACCATCCAACTCTTGCTCATTACACATGGAAGCCTGTGTTGGTGCTGTTGGTGATGCTGGACTGCAGATTTTCTGTGGGTTTGAGTGCCTTCCAGAAAGGAAGGTGTGATGGCCAGCTCAGAGAAGCACTCCTTGTCCTTCATACTGTTAGTACACTTTCCTGTGGTTAGTTTATCCTGAACCAGTGCCTTGCTGACCTCTGCAGAGAGCTAATATAATGTACTTTTTAGGTTTTCCTGAGAGATGGATAGCACTTCCCACAATCCAGTTCAGTCACCTTTGATCAAGCTAAGTGTGCCAAGGCAAAACTAAATGTGAATGAGGCTGTGCTAAGGTGCAGGGAGGAAAGTGCAGACCTATTCCCATTTTTTTTCTTTCAACAAACACCGGTAAGGTCTGAAAGATTGCTCTTCTCAGGAATCTATCTTCTGTTTCATCATTGTGCAGCAGCTTGATTTCCAGTCCCTCATTTTTTGTGACAGCCTTGGAAGAAACTGATGCTGCTGCTGCTATGACTGCTCAGAAAGGAAAAGGGATGTTATCTAGAATTGTGTTACAAACCTACCTGCATGTAAGGACCCCTTTACATTGCTTACAGCTTTTATATTCCACCATGTGCTTTGCTTTTTTAATCAGACCGTACCTAATTCGGTTTTGGGGGGTTTGTTTATCTTATTTAGCTTCTACTGCAGAAGATGATTAATGAACAATATTTTTTCTTTTAACCTGCTGTGTATGCAGCACTGCATGCCACTGCAGTTTGTCTCTTCTTTTGTATCCACTGGATGCCTGCTTTTTATTTTTGTTTTATTTTTGTTTTTATTTTCCTTCCAGTATAAACTTATTCGGCTTGCTGATACCTCCCAGGAATATTTAGCCTCTCAAAAAGTTGGTGCATAAAATACATATGCAGATGTTTGTGTATGTTTTAAATTAGATGTCTAGAGTATTTAGTATTCAGATACAATAGTTTGTTTTGGGCACATGAAATTTAATTATAAGGCAGATTGTGCTTGTCTTCAAAAATAGGGTACAAGACAAAAATCTAATCCACTTCTTCTATAAGAACTGTTGCAGTAAAAATTCAAATTCATAGAATATTTGTCATACAAACAACTGTTCTTGAAGTTATAATTCATAAATAAGGACAAGAATTAAATTCCAAACAGCCTCCTGGCAAATGTAACAAAAGGCAAAATGATCTAGCTCTGTAATGGGGAGTCTGTTGCCCTCTGAGACAAGCCTGAGAAGAGATAACATGCATATGGGACTGATATGGAGGTCACGTAAGGAGGAATCTTTTAATTTAATTAAAAGCATAATTAATCCTAGAGAGATTGTGTTACCCTCAGTGGTTGGATTTTATGTGTCTGCAGTGTTTGCAAGCCAAGAAGTAAATGTATTTTTGACATTTAAAGATGAGAAAGTATCACTTTTTTTTGCCAAGAAACTTATCTGATGGAGGAAGAATTAGTGAAATATTAAATGTCAATTTGCTGGCAAACATAAAATCGGCAATGCGAACCTTTGCCTCTTGCAGAACAGATAATGATAAAACCAGATTTTTTCCACACTGACTTGTTCTGATAAGTTCTGCCTGTAGGATTTTTCGTAGTAGACTGTTACATGCCATTGTACTTGTATGTGGTGCTGTTCAGTGGCCAGAAAAGCTAAGGCATTAAGCATGCATTTTAGAACAAAATGATACCTTAAGAATTCAACAAAATAATGTTTGCATTATGATGCTGCCTTCCATTTTCTGAGAACCAGCTGAACAATAAAATACACTTAACTCCATTTTAACAGAAACAGTTGCCTATGATGAAGTGAGATTCCTTTTGCTTGATGAATCTTCATTTTATCAAGAGCTAATGAGCCTGGGCTGCACTCCTCCAGCTGAGAAGAGACAAGGGACTTGTTGGTTTCACATGGCTGGAATACCTTAGCTCCTGTTGTGCTACTGGTTCAGCATTTCTTGTAATTGGTCTGATAGCAAAGGGTCATCCGTTATGAAGCTGCTGTTCATCACATCTGCCCTGCTAGAATGACATCAATTTATCTATCTATCATAAAGTTACTGGACCAGCAGTCTGACACATTGATGGTTTATTTCAATATACAGTCATCCTGAGATATAATGCATTTTACTTCCTGAATTTTTCAGATGCAGGAATACTGAAATAATTATTAGCAAAATTGGAATTTTGCACACATTTTGTAGTCTGTAACTTTTTAGAGATGGCATCTACATCCTTTGGTATAATGAATGGTATTAAGTATTTTTTTTTCAAATTCTAGCATTGCACTCTGATTCCTCAGAAAAGCATCAATTTTCTGGCAGCTAACTGGGAGAAATTGATAGTTACCAAGACTGTTCAGAGAAATTTACCAAGACTATAAGAAAGGCTGGATTCCTGAGTCTTTCTAGCACAGCATCCTTAACATGTTAGTGTGACTGCAGTAACATGAGCCTTTTGGCAAGTCATAAATGTTAAGCCTGATTTCCTGGTATGGGGTTAATGTACTAAAGGAAGTGAAAAGTTCCTCTTGGTTCCTGAACTGCTGTAACTGGGTGGCCTCTTGTCTTCCCCACATTGTGTGATGTGCTCTTCTAACTCAAAGAAATTATTCTGAGGTTCTTAGGTCAACATAAACATGTGTTTCTCTTCTGCATTCCCCCTTTTCAGAATTTCCTGACTGGTTGTTCTGAGTTTTTTGCATTTAAAACTTTCATTCTGTGTCCAAGTATAATCTGGTATTGAAAATCATGGACACGCTCCATGGATTACAATAACCAGAGCTATTGCAGATTCCTCAACTGTTATTTACACCATGTAACAAATTACAAGAAATGAAGTATAGTGTAGTTAAGTCAGTTCATTGTTCTTTCGTTTTGAGCAGTGTTGAAAGTGGATGTAAGAGGTTGAATAGCTGAAGTAAACCACTGGATTCCTAAAAATTGACATATACACTTGCATAATCCTGTATATAAAACATGTTGTAAAGAGAAAGATGGCTAGAACACAGCAGAACAAGAAGTATAATGATTTCCTTCCAAGTATCAAGAAGTGTGTTGCTAAAGAAGGGCTGCTCAGTGATGACAATGCTTCTCTTTCTCTGTAGGTTCAGTTGACATGTGCTCCTGCAGGCCTACTGGTTATATTCCATTTAATCACTCTTTCCTTCACTAATTAAGCAGGAAGAACTCTCTCAGGTGTAGAAAGAGAAAGCAATCAGGAGCTGTGCTTTGCTTTGCTTTTAAGAGAGGTAGGAGCATGGCCTCGTCTGATAGCTGCTAATTTCACAACTATTTTCACACAGAAGACATGCAGATTAGTTACTCCAACATAACACTAATTTCTTCTCATTCAAAGGAGTCCACAGTGGCACGGAACTAGATCCTCCCCTGTATATTTTGCCAAACCCAAGTCTGAAGTATTATGGCATGGAAGTGAGATAATTGCAACTTGGGAAAGAAGTGCAGAAATAAATTGTTTTCATTTTTAACTTGCCTTTTGCTTTTCTGATGTGTTTTTTGGAATCTGCCTGTAGTGGACTTTAGCTGACCTTCCTCACTCCCTTTTCCCACTTTTTCTTCATTTCCACCCTGTATCTTGGGAATTGAAAATGAGTCTGTGTATTCAACATGCCACAAGGGTAATATGTGCATTTCTGTGTCAGGGAAGAGTTTGGAAGAAAATAAGGAATGACTGTTGTGTTATAAAGTGGAATTTTGCAGAGCAAAGCAATTTCAGTACAAAGGTAGATTGCAGGTGTCACATTTGCTGAGGTGCTGCAGCCCTGACTGGTCTTTGAACAGACTGTATGAGCTACAATATTTCAGGTACATTTAGTGTTTTGCTGCAAGAATGATTTTCTTTTTTTAAGGTCAGGTAGCAAAGCAGGAGGAGAGCACACTGAAGTGAAGACCAGTAACAGAGAGCCAGACAAAGAGAGAAGGATTTGAATAAGTATTTGAAAAGGTTGCTTCCCAGGTAGAAAGGAGACCATTTAAAATATAGTTGACTGTTGTAGGGGAAGCATAAACTAGCAAGTGGGCCAAGGAGAGAAAAGAAAAAGCAGAGCATAGAGTGCAAAAAATGGGTAGTATTTTTTGCACTCTATAGGTATAGGAGCTACCTACATTATGATTGAGAGTATTAGAAAATAAAAGACAGGAAATAAGAAAAGCTGGGGAGAAAATAAGAAAAACTATGAAGGTGGCAAGAGCTGAGATGATATATGATGTGGCTCCAACAAGAGAGGTGGTAAATATAGGAGAGATATTTCCTGCTGGTTTCACATGGAAGTGGTAGCATTGCTTAGTGCATTTCTGTTAGGCCATCCTTCTCCAAAACACTTACTCAGCTTACTTCCTATGTAGCGTGTGTTCAGTCAGCATGGTTTGAGTTATACAAACTCAACGCCTTGATGCATTTAGAAATGACATTTCAAATCTTAAAAAAATCAATTTGAAAGCTGAGAAAAGCTTAGAGTTAAAAAGTACATCTTTGAGTGAAAAATTAACTTTGCTTGTAAAATACATTAGGAAAGCCATTTTAAAAATCTTTATGCTCTCTTTGAACTTCGTCCTTGTTCTGCCTTTATGAATTCAGATCCCTCGTGTCCTTTCCTCCTTCCCGTTTGGCACACCTCTTGACTGTTTCACAATTTATCTTTGCTGCCCAGGGAATCCAACCGTCTGGGGCTAGTGGCTTTATCCTGCCTTTGTGTCAAGGTCAAAATCCTTTAATTTTACAGGTAGAGTGAGTATCATGACCCCAGGGTCTGCTGCTGTATATTTCAATGCTGTCAAGTGTTCTCAGAATGATGATGTCTGAGGTTTATATATGTCAGCTCCTTTATTGGGCTCTTTGGTGATATTTTGTCTAATTTCTCTTAGCAAGCATATAGGTATTTTCTTGTTAACATTAAAAGCCTGTGGCAGTAAAAACCCTCAGATAAATTTTTTAAAATGGCTTAACAACATTCTTATTATAATTAAATTGAAAAGTATATTTATGGAAGGTAAAAACAATTTTGGCAACATAATAGAGATAAGTTTGCCTTAATAGAGTTTCTGCATCACATCTTTAATCAGTAGTTAAGCTAAGGATGTCTTTCATATATTTCCATTATTGGAAAAGCCATTGCAACAGGGAAGAATTTGAATTACAGTTTGCATCTACAGGGTTTGGGATTCTTAACAAGAGATCGAGTTTCCTTTAGTCCGTTTTTTCTGCTGGTAGAAAGTACTTAGACTTTCTGATTTAATCTGCCTGTCTTTCAGCAATGAGGTGTAGTGGGAATATAAACTGAAACATGGGATCTCTTGTGCATTTTCAGTATTACTTGGATCTTAAAAATGGCTCTGATCAGTACGGATTCACTGAAACAGTTGCAGTGGCTTCTTTGCACAAATATATCAACATATTTCTATTTTAGTGCCAAAAACTACAAGGCAAATAAATTGAAGAAGGTGACATGAAAAGCCACTTACTCCAATAGTGGCAAATACCATTTCAGTTGCACATAGGAGTCAAGAGACTGATATGTATTTGGAGAAAAACTAGAAGATAGTTCAGCTCTAACAAATTGGTACTGAAATCTTTTATTCTGATATTTCTTCTGAGTCTTATAAATTTGGTTTCTGGTGAATAATTTTTAGATGCATCTAACAAATTGCTTTAAGGTGTAGAAGTGTTACAGTAACACAACAAAATAATTAGAAGACTTCTTTTCCCTTATGAGCAAAAGAAAATATGTCTGTCAGCCCCCAGATTTTTTGAGATATTATTGTCTAAATATTTTACTTCTCTCGCCTTCCAGTTTCCTGATCTTTAAAAAAGAAAAACAAAAAAAAAAATCCACAAAACAAAACAAAAAAAAAAAACCCCAAAACAAACCAAACTAAATCTGACAATCTGCTTTGAAAATGTCAGCTAAAACTGATATGGAAGAATAATGAGCCTCTGAGAACAGCTAATAACTTCAAGGGCCTAAGATCTAGAGTTGCTGAGAACCTTTTCCTGTATCCATTACCAAAGTATTCTTTTTCTGTTAAGCAAAACAAAAGAAAAAACCACCTACAGTTTTCTTAAAATTTAGTCATCTTCTTGATACACTGTTTTGAACTGCAAGAAAGCACTTACTTATCCATTACGTGCAGTTAAAAATTCTGTTAGCTATTTATACATGCCAGTTGACTGACTATTTTGAAAGACTGCCCCTAAATTTGTAACTTTCTGCTGATAGTTCTGTGACTAACACACTGATGTACTTGTGGAAGCAAAACAAACTTCGACAGGCAGAAATTATGAATTCACAGATCAGCCTCTTCCATTAGAAAGAAAACAAGAGGAACCTTAGCCAAAACATGATTCTCTTATTGGATTTGGTCTGCTGAAGACTTAATCTTTGTGGCAGTCATCATGCCAGATCAACACTGGAAGGTGTAATTCTGAGAAAGGTGAAAAAGACTTTATGAAACTTTATGAAACAGAATCTGTCAGCATCCATAAAACCCCCAAATCCGGATACCTTATTCAGTTGAGTAGCTGTGTTGAACTTTTTTATAAAGAGTGTGGTGTATTGTTTCTTGTCAGAAATGTTTTTGTCATGTTTTTGTCTGCTCAGTTTGCAGTAAGATAGATTACCCATGCTGTATGTGCAAATTGTGGTTGTACTCAGTGGTCCAGGCATACGGACATTTGTGCCAACTAAGCTATTTTAACAACTCTTATCTGTCAGCAAAATATTTGCATATTTTTAATGTGGTAGTATTTCAACTTTCTCAGCATTCATCTACCTTTCTTATCATCTCTAAAGAAGACTGCTGCAGTTTTTGAAGAATCTTTATTTATTCATCTTAATTTAGGAAATTACCTTATCTGAAATTGAGCTGAAGTCCACATATAAATAAGCAGGACCCAGATCATAAAGACACCCAGATGCCATGGGCCTCCTACACTCCTAGTGGCCTCCAAACATGTGATTGAGTACTTCTGGCTAAATGCAAATTGCAAATTAGGCTTTCAGCATGCTGTGAACAAGTAAATACCGTTAACAGAATAAAACATTGGATTTCAGTTACCAATTCAGTATGATCCTGTATTTTATATATATTCAGAAGTAGAGACAGAGGCATAGTTTATTAAGAAACTGTGTTTAACACAGTTTGCAGGTAGTGCTCGTATAAAAGTACAGTGAAGAATGCTCTACTTTCTTTGTCTTTGTTTAAAATAACCTTATTTGACTGAAGTTTCCTTGATACCCTTAGCAAAATTACCCTTACTGAAGAGATGACTGAGCATTTTGGTCCAGTGTTTTGCAGGCAGCTTTGAATGTGCTCCTGTAAAGCTGTCAGGAGCCACATGAGAGGCTCTGAGACCAGCACTGCCAGCATGGAAGTTCCTGGAAGGAACCCTGAGCTAAGGGGAGAACGCTGAGCTGGGTGAGGGTGGTAAGCTGGGACTCAGTGCTAAGGCAGCCCTGGCTTCTGAGTCAGAATATGGGTAACCTAAGCTTGTGTTTGCTTTCAGAACAGTTCATCCTTCTGAGGAATAAGGCTGATCTATTCCAGCTAAGTGCTTAAGCTCAGATGCAACTGAGTGGATAGAGGAGAGCACTTGTCTCCTCAGCTAACCAGCTGAAATAGCATTTCCTTCCCATAAGCAGAATTATTGTGCTTATCTAACTCAGCTCAGTGCCCTTCTATATGATCCTGTGCTCTTGTATATGTATTTAGTCTCTAACTTTTAAATTTGTGAATGATTAATAGAAGGTGCAAGATGACAAAGCAGAGAGGAAATATATTACACTGTTTTTACTGTTGAATTATCTGAGATATTTTTTGTGCTTTTAAAATGTTCCTGTTTAATCTGTTATTATTATTGACTCCTTCAGTATTTTGCATATATTGCTCAGATGAAAAAAACCGAGGCAGAAATTTATTTGTTGAGTATATTGCAAAAATCAATAATACATGCTGGAATTCTTGCTGACTTATCTCTTGTTGGGTTACTCTGTCTTTAATTTTTTGCTTGTTCAAGATTTTAACCTGGAATTGAGTTTTAGTGCGGGAGACTTTTTTTTATCAGTGTATTTTGCATTATGCATTCTCTCTGATTTGTTTTTTTTTCTTTAGCTGCGGTAGTTTACTTTAGAGTGTTCTTAACTCGTTTCCTTGTCACATACTACATACAGTTCCACTTGAATGCTTAGAAATATATTATATTTGCCTTGTTGAAATGAGGTTGACACATGGCCAGAAGAAATTTACAGCTGGGAAGTGACAGCAGCAAGTTTATATTATGCAATTTTAAAAGGTCATAGGTTTTGTCACTATTCTTCATTAATTTGGATTATGATATTACAGAAAACAACCCCCTAGCATATGCATGAAAGGCATGTGGTTCTTTGTATAATCCCTAGAATAATTTTTTCAGACAGCCTAGTCTAGTCAAGGGGCAGTTCTTGGGTACTGTCCCTTCATCAAAACAGAATGTAAATCTGAACCTCTTTGATGTTCTCAGTACTTCTGCACACTTTGCAAACAAATGACAAATTTTGTCTGGTGCAGCTTGCAAGGTGGTGGATGGGAATAGATGTGTAGCCAGAAAAAATTATTAGGGTTTTTTTTTCCTTTTCTTTAAATAGTTATATTTGAAGCTTTATTTTGATTTCCGTTCAGTAGGAAGGAAGTGAATGCATGTACATAATCATTGCCAACTAAATGGGGAGATATGCTCCATGAATATAGGTAGCACTTCAATTCCATACCTGAAGTAATATTTTTGTCACTTTATATAATATTTATCTTCTGACCAAAAAACATAGTTTTTTCCCCCTGTGTGTAGACTAATACACAGCCTTGATAGCATTTGTATCCATATTAAAAATGGAAATTTTAAAAAATCTTCATTTAAGGTAAGATTTTTAGATCATACTAATAATTTAATAATATAATTTCCTTGTATAAGTATTAACTCACTGATGTCAATCTTAATATTTTTAAAAGCTAAATAAAAGCAGATATTATTTCAGAATGTCCAAATCTACATCATTACCTAAAGGTAACAACAAAAGTATGAAGTTTTTTAAAAAATAGAGTGTTGTGATCATATTTTGTAGGCTCTGTCTGAGAGTGTTATAAATGCTTGGGCAATTGTTGCTTATCAGGACTGCTGATCTTGCTTTATCTAAAATATGTGCATGTTCACAAATGACACTTCATCAATTCGAACTCTCCAGATATTTCAGATATGTTCTTGAAGTTTTTTATAATTATATTTTCCATACATGTGCATGTGACACTCAAACATGTGAAGAGCAGTTTGCTTATCAGTTACTGGGGGCATGTGTGCACATGTGTCTAGAATAATGTACCCTGAGCCTGGTGGGATAAACCTTCTCCTGTTTCTAGTTTTCCCAAAAATGTCTTTGGAGAATTTTAGCTCGTATTGTCTATTAAATTAAACTTCATCCTCCATCTTGGTGTTTTCAATATTTTCTTTCCAAGCATATATATTTATATACTCCTCATACTTACATTCTCTGGGAAAAAAATAGCCTAATAGGGAGAAAAAAAATGTCTAAGGAAAACCATCAGTTTCAACACTTGCTGTTAACATTATACTGCAGCCCAAAAAAGTCAAGTATCTTAGCCCTCAATTAATGCAACTTCAAAAATGTGTGAGTATATTAATATTATAAAGTATTTTTATTGTGGCATAATATTCTTAGGAAAAGTTTTTATGGTTTTAAGGCGGGGGAGAAAATGTTACCTCATGCAGAGACTTGCTGAATAGCCACATAATCTTATGTATCTGATTTCTTCTTTCCTCCCCATACTCTCATTGCTTCTTTCTGGGTCAATTCAGAAACTATTTTTTTGAGTTCCTTGTGTTACAAAGACTTGTACAAGGAAATGTATTAGCACACTTTTGGGTACCATTAAAAAACTGTTTTCATCTTCAGAAATCTTTTTAAATATCCAGGTGTTTTTAACAACATCAAATGATGCCAGCAGGGGTCAGTTTAACACCAATGGAAATTGAAATGGCAGTACTGTACACTTGAGGAGCTAGAACAAATGTGAAGCTTGTATAATCAGACTGCAAATAAACAGTGTCTATAACTTGGAAGAGAATGACTAAAACTAAAGTTTTGCTATTCCTACTGGATTTAGATTTGAGTCCTTTTATACAAGTCAATGAATGAATAATCTTTTCTGAAGTTTTGCTGATTTCCCACAATATTTCCAGTATTTTGTCCTTTAAGAGTATGTGAATGGTGTATTTGACACTTTGCAAAAAAAAGTGTATCTTCATTACAAAAAAAAAAAAAGCATAGAAACAATAGGATATGAAAAAATGACTGATTTTTGTGATGAATCATATTTAAACTGAAAAATTTGAACCTTAGGTAGGTACATGAAAGTCTTCAGGTCAAGGTCTTCAAAGACAGGAGTACTGGTATATACACAGAGCTTATCCATCACCTGAACCTTCACATCCCTTCCACCTTCTTTCCTCTCATAAAGAAACCTGCATTGACTTCTTTAGAGCTATTGGTGTGCTCTTGTGCTTTTGAATTTCTAGTGTTTGCCTGAGATCACCTATGGCCATAACTATTCATTAAGGTAAACACGTCTAACATACAAAATAGAGAGTGGAAGGAGAATAAAATAGGGAAAAACAGTAAAAAAGTGTCTGATACAGAGTTACTGTGGGCTTTATGTTTTTGTGTGCAGTTATCTGGCTTTGTCTTCTGTTTGCAGTTTTTGCCACTTGGATGTGTGCTGCATTTGTAGAACTACCTGGGTGCATCCATTTTTAGATTCTTGCATTCTAGGAAAAAGTAAATGACAGCATATATCTTTAAACTTTCTTGGTGACACCTGTAGAAATTCTTAGTTTGTATTTGATCACTCTTTCACAAGTAGAGTTCAAATTAAGTCAAATACTAGTTTTAATGACATATTTGATACAACATAAGGAGGTAACTGAGGGTAGGGTTACAAGGAGCTGTTTTTAAGTAAAGTATAAATATAAACTGCAAGAGGAAACATACACTGAAAACATTCAAAAATTTCATTTTTTCATTCAAACTTGTTGCCCACTCAAGACTGAAATAATATATTTCAAGATTGAAAGACTAGAATAACATCATGTTATTGGAAAATTTTATTACTATTTGTAGGAGCAGAAGCAAATATAACAGTTTTAATTTGTCTTGATTTATTTTTAATCTCCTTTTCTTTGAAAACTGTATCCTCCTCCTGCTGTTTTCTGTTCTTCCAATTCCACTCTAGCACATTCTGCATACTGTGTCACTGAAGTGGGTATGACTTTAGGGATTACTAGAATATATCTAATTACATTACATGGCAATTCAGGGCAAGGACATATCTTCTGTTGCTATTTGTCCTTATTTCTCAGAGATTTTCTGCGGTAATTTTGACTTTGGTATCTAAAGCTGGTTCAAGATTCTCCAAACTTTGGGACTTCAGGTACTTCTTTAGGTACTTCTGCCCATGTTTATGTTTCTCAAAGGTCTTAGTGACTTGTCTTAGTGACTTGGCCATGTTTTCTCCGGAGAGAGGTCATGAGTTAGAATACAGTTTTATTCACTGAGCTCTTAAATACTTCAAAAGGAAACATTTTCCCATTAGAATATAATACTCTTTTAAATGATCCTGTGTGAAGTTTGATACAGCAAGGAATAAATTAATTTTGAACATTTGGAGACAAACGGTATTCCTTTTTAAAACCTACACTGTCAATTATGCGCCTGTTGGCTGGCTTTCCATTACAAAGTCAGCTTTGGGCAATTTGTGAAAAACTGCTGGTTGCATGATTGTTAATGCTTACAGAATGCTACAAGTGTTGAGTGCCATTTTCCTTCCTCAATAAGAGAGTAGTGTGGTGATAAATCTTAGTCCAAAAGTAGCTGGGAGCTGTCGTTCTCAGTTGTCCCTTTTGAGCTGTCACAATTCAAAGTTCTTTGCCTCATATGTGATTCCATGTGTTTACCTGTCTGCGTTGCCACCTGTGGTTTTTTTTCCCCCAGACAGACAACAAAAGAATACTTTTCTTGCCAATCTAGTTTTCCTGAGGTGAATCTATGAGTCTTGGACACAGGCTTTGAGTCATTATTCTTTCTAGTCAGTTGAAGCCTTGAACACAAAAAATTGAGCTGACTTCTCCTCTTTCACAGTATTTTATCACTTCTTTCCTCAGTTATGCTCCTGCACTCAAATATACTGGGCACCAGCCTTCCTGTCCTCACATACTGTGTCTTCATCTTTGCTTAAGTCTTAGAAACAAGATTGCTGCTCAGAACTATTCGTGGCTCTCCATTTTGTAAAAGTAGATGGTCTGAGAAACCAGACACCTGCAGAACTCTGATGTTCAGAGGATTCTCTGGAGTTTGGTGTTTCAGTGCAAACCTTGGCAAGGAAACATTTCTATGTGAAGGTACCTACGATAGTGATAGTGTCCCTAAATTTAAACTCATGGGTAAAACAAGTGTTGCACAAGAAAACAGAATACACTATTATGCAATATTAAAAACACATAAGCCCCATGTCCTCAACAACCATTACATACCCTGACATCTTTGCAACTGAAAGATGGCTTATTTCAGGTAACTGATTTCAGTATCTTCTGATGACTGAGGCAGAAGCTGGTCTGTATAAATCAGCTGACCTACAAGGCAGCAATAGCAATGTGTGAATTTTGTGGCTAGTAAAGTTTCATTTCTCAACTTTTATCAGTTATATTTTGGCCAGAAACCAGGGCATTCATCTTAATAAGGAGCTAAGAAAGCACTGGTTTAGTGTGGATAAGATTCTCAGTAAATAGATAATGTTTGTCTTGTTGAAAGGATGAGCTGTGAGCTTTCCTCAAAAATGCAAGGGAATTATATGCTGATGAAAATGTTGAATGAAATGGACTAAAGGAAAACTAGTAGGCCAGAATGATGAAGGTGTTTTCCATCTCAGTGCTCAATATTGGCAAATGGTCCTTCATACAAGAATAGGACAAAATATGTGAGAAATGACCCCGTACATGTGGGTAGAGCAGTTGTGTTGAATGTTAATATGAATATTCAATTATGCCTATAGCTTTTCCCATGAAATAAACTCCAGCAATCCCTACTCAAGAGGAGACAACAGAAAGATTAGAAGACACCATGGATAGGAGAGCATCTAGAAACAATGAACATGGATGCTCAGAAACAGTGCGTTTCAAATTGGATTTTCAGCAGTTCTGTTCTGTGATCAGCAGGTTAAGAAAGTATCCTGACTTTTGAATTTATCTTCTCTAAAAAAAAGCAACATCTATGGATCTTCAGCATTCAGAAATAATCTTGATTAACTCTATTGACATAACTTTCAGTGAGCAGTTCATTCTTCATTTCAGACCAGGTTGGGTCTCAAGAGGAGCCAGGACTTCTGTGATGTCCTGAGGTTTTCAGCTGTGATTTGCGTCAAGAAAGAGGAGGGACAGAAATGGATTTCTTCTCTGTTGTGACCTGCAACAGGACCCAAAGGAATCGCCTGAAGTTCTGTCAGGGGACGTTTAGGTTGGATTTTAGAAAAAGATTCTTCACCCAGAGGGTTCCTAGGCACTGGAACAGGCTCCCCAGGGAAGTGGTCACAGCAACAGCCTGACAGAGTTCAAGAAATGTTTGGACAATGCTCTGAGGCACATGGTGTGATTCTTGGGAAGGTCCTGTGCAAGGCCAGGAGTTGGACTAGACGATCTCTGTGGGTCCTTTCTGAGTCAGCTTATTCAGTCAGAGAAACACGTATTTTCACTAAGGTCAAGCCAAAGGTAGGCAAAAATAGGTTCTCAGGAAGTTTGTCTAATGGCTGAAGACATTCAGCATGCATTTTCTACACTTTATTTAGGATGTTTTTCAACCTAATGGTTTAAGCAGCTATGTTTTGTCCCTTGCTCTGCAGAATCATATATATATTTATCTGTATTGTCTGTAGTACAGTCTTTTATTATGACTTCTGATGCTCATTAAGCAACCTCAGTAAAATATATAGAAGTCAAATGATTAGACTTGGCTTTCCTCTCCAGTTTAAGATGATGCCTAAATTAGTGATTTAAATTTGGCTCTTTTAAAATGAAATAAAGTTTACTATCTAGGCATTCTGCATGCCAGCCATATCATACATAAGTGTGGTAGAAGTGAGATAGAAATGATAGTATTCAAAACTACCTGGTGCAGCAGCTACAGAAGAGATGCTGACATACTATACAAGCTTTGGGATAAAGCCTTATTGAAAGAAAAAGCATTTATAGAAATCTGTACTTTGAATAGATTTTGCCCTCTGAAGAGTATATTTATTTCACTCCCTGCTAAACTGGTAAGAAGAAGGACTTCATTAATATGAAGCTGTATGTGTGATATGTTCTTCTTAGCTTTATTTTCTCATTTGGCCCTTAATGTTGTTAAACATTTAGTTTTATAGTAGTTTTATTTCTAAGACAAGAACAAATTGTCAGTTTTTCCGTAAAATGTGCAATGGTGAAGAAGTATAGACATTTGGGAAAGGATGACATTTCTTTGTGCTGGAGGAATATTCTAAATTGCATTAGAGGAGGTCTTCAGAAGAAAATCAATAGGACAGTGTTTTCTTGCTAGCAATAATTTGGATGACCTTATGTTTTTCAGCATTTGCCCATATTTCCTACAAAGAGAAACAAAGCAAAGTCAAATCTGTCTTAGGCCAGTGTCACTACACTGATTATATTAAATTGTTCACTGTGCTGATAATATAAATTTGTTATTTCTAATATTAGATTAAATTGATAGGAGAAATCCACTGGCTTGCTCTGTTCTTTACCCAGCTATATGAATAGATGAGGAGAGAAGAGAAACAAGCTCCTAAAAATGAATATAACTCATAATAATAATAATAGTAATAGTAATATAATCTAGTATTTTCTATGCAGCAGCATTTGCAGACCATAGGCAGATCAAAGGGATTGCTAGAAAGAATGACCTGTATGCTAGTTAATAAGAAAACAGACTAAAGCATTATTGATCCAGTACACTGAAGGCATTTTAGTTCATTCTTATCTCTCTCTGCTTTATGCCTGTTCATAAGTTTTCCAAATATATTCCACTAGAGAATATTGAACTTCTTTTCCTTTTGAATTCTATTAGAACTATTACATTAAGATCATCATTGTCATTCTGAAAAGTCTGAGGGTGCCAGCTTTTCCTTCTCTAGTAATTTTTTTTTTAAAAAAGAAGAAGCACAGAACTTGTTAAATTTAGCTAAAAATTGCTTTAGGTAAACTAGTGAAAAATCTTGAACACATCTGGACTTGTTTAAGGTTGACGTGACCTAAATCAATGTGAATTGTGCTGCTTTTATTGAATTGCACTGCTTTTATTCAGATCAAGTTATTTTTCCTATTATTAACAAATAATTTTAGTACTAATTTCAAACTGGTGTATTTGAATGCTTATGATGTACAGTAGCCTGGATTAAACTCTTCTATTGAAGTTTAATTCACTAGAGAGGTATGTCAACTAATGAAACTATCTTCATTTTCTCATGATGTTTTTGAAGCTGAAATATCAAATTGAGTTTCATCTAACAAAGGAAGGAAAAGAAAAAAACTCAACCAACAAGGAACGTCAAACCTCAGTGAGTTGTTTCAAGCTGAGAGGGTGTAAGGATTTAGACATGTGAACAAAGCAGGTGTTGTTAGCTGCTCCGTGGTAGCTGTCCATAAACATACTCCAGCACTTCAAGGTAAAACACTGTTAATGAGCTCCTGTTCCTTAACTGCAGTAAGGGAGTGCAGAATTTTTTTTCCAGAATGAACTGGTGCCCTTTCAACTTCTTCTCTGATCACTTATTTTTGTTACGCCATCTCTAATAAAGATTTTAGAAAGTTTGTGCTTTGAAAGAATGAAACATATAAAATATCTAGCTGTTCTGAAATTTGTGAAGGCATTTTGAAGAAACTGTTACTTCTGCTAAAGGTAGGAAGTCAGATTTTTTGGCATCTCTTCCTTTGCTTTCTACCTCTAAGCTGTTGAGGTCCTGCAGGAAGCATGGAAATGAGTGTCTGAATCATAGCAAGAGCCAATTAATTTAGATATGGAAACCATTTACAGCAGTCACTAAATTTCAAAGGTAATCAACTCTAGCCACATTGTTAGAAGAATAGATAAGGGTTTAATAGGCTAATATTTGAACTTATTTTCACAAGCAATTGATTTGAGGAAGATTAACATGTCTCCTATAAATTAATTTGATATCTTAATGGTATTACTGACAAATGCCAGAGTATCCATTCCTGCTTTGAAGTATGTTAAGATTTTTTCATTTACCTTTTGGTGGAAGTGAGTTTTAAACTCATAACTTGGGAAGAGTATTTGATGTATCCATTTTGAATGGACTGTCTTTTGAGTGTTCTCTACAATTTTTAAATTCTTACATTATGAGCAGTTCACGACTGCTTTCTAGACTATTCACAATGTCACATGCTTTTAGGTTTTCTTTACAAAGGCAAGAGCCATGATTTGTTTTTCATTCATATGATTTAATGATTTTCTTCACTCTCCTCTTTAATGGAATAATTCAGTGATATCCTTCATATTTTAATCCACATGCACTGCCATACTATTCCTTATTCATCTTTGTTGTTTTTTAACTACAACTGCTGATGAGCTGTTTTTTTTTTCTCTGCCATTTCTCTCTGAATTTCTTGAGTTGATAATTTGGATGGTCATCTTTCTCACTTATTTTGCATTCATCAACATAGATCATATTTTGCTTTTGCTTTAGTAGTTCATTTAGTATGCTCTGAAGTGCCTTTTTGTATTCTCTGTTCTGCAAGCTGTAATAAGTTCTATCTTCAAGTATTACTTCCAGTTTTGTTTTATCCATTTCCACTTTTTCCCCCTCTTCTACATTACTAATAAAGGGAAATATAAAGCATGTGTGGTGTGAGTTGAAAAGGTACTGCTGTGCCTCCTTCTACAGCCGATCAAAGGAAAATTGAAAAACCAACAGAGATCACTGTGCACCAAATCTGTTGGCTAGTTTCAGTGGTAAAAGGTGTGTGAGGGCTAAAAAATATGAAAGATAATGAAGCTGCCACCTTCATCCTCCTCAATTTTCAAGTTTGAAGTAGGTAAATAAAATGGAAAAAATTTAGCCTCCCAACTAGAATTCCCCACCTATAATTACTGTGTTGCATATTAATTTTTAAAACTTAGAAAACAGGAGAAAGAGAATTGCTTTAAACAATGTCAGTTGATGAATTTGGACTTGAGGAATTGCTGTTTCCCATGCTTAATTTCCTTCATCAGTTCAAAACCACCTACTTTTTGACATTTCATGGTCTCTGAAGCAATTAACAGTGATACCCCAATCTACAGTTGTGAATTTAGATGAAGAATAAGCTGTGGGGAGAGAAGAACTGTGAAAAAGCAGAAAAAGATTAAAGGATCTCCTAGCAAAACTGTCTAAAAGTGGAATATTTTTCTGAATTTTCTGAGTGGCATTAATAGCTGTGTTATAGTTTAATTTGCATGTTTCACCTCCTTTTTCTACTATTTAGTGAACCCAGAAAATACTTTTTGCAAATCATAGATCAGTTTATTTCCAAGGAAAAAGCAGATAAGCACAAATGCAGAGGTATCCTTACAGTGATTCAAAGCACAGCTCAATGCTATAAATGTGCAGTGCCCCATTAACCTTTTAGATTGGAGGCATGTATCCACATCCAGTAAGTTTCCTTTTAAGTGACAGCTGCAAAAAATATTGCTGCTGTTTGTGTCATTAATTAGGTTCATTTATAGATTTAATCTCTGCTGCAGTTTCTGAAGAAGAAAACTAGTATATAATCTGTGAAGAAGAAAAGGGGTCATTTACTTGTATTTTTAAAGGTCAATTCATATGTTACTAACTCATTCTTTAACTATTGTTTCTCCTCAGTATTATGAAGTTTTCCTGATTTTTAAAAAATTTTTCATAGCTTCTTAGATTGTTAAGATTTATTAAAATGCAGATTGATGACCTTCCTCAATTTAGTGAATGTCTTTGTTTGAAGATTATATAGCTTTCATGGGAGAAAATAGAAACTCTTTCTGTAAGCAGATTTATTTGCTATATCAAGATGAAATGATAGATTACTAACAGAATGTGGTTTAAAACATTATATTTGAGATACTGCTTTAGTCCATGCATTTTAGAATCATTTATAAATTAGAACATTAATGCTGAGATACACAGAAGATGAAAATATTATCCATTTGCTCCAAAGAGAGAAATTATTTTCAATATTAAAAAATAATTGATTTGTGTCAAATTGATTTAGTATTTTTAAATTATATTGTTTATGATTTTTGCTTTTTTAAAAATATGATATTATTGACTGTGTGTTAGCTATTTCAGGGTAGTTATCACATAATTGCTTTTTGATGTGACTGAAACTTCATTGGTATATCACTTCAGACTCTTTTTCTATAGATCAAGGATAGCAGTTCTCCAACTCCAGTTATAATCAATGGTGTAGTTTCTACTGAAGTTTTTACTGTTGATGTTAAAGGGAAAGTCATCCTAAGCCTTTTGTTAGTTCTGCTGCTTTCCCTGATGCCTTGGTTATGCTCCTGTTTTTTCTTTGCCATCCAACTGACTACAGTGAATCATGCTGTGATATGGAAAGACAGCCACCTTCTAGAGAGGTGATGCAAATATTTGGATTCTCTTGATTCCACCACACCCTGTAGAGTTTTTGTAAGTTCTTATGTAAGTCTTACATGAGTACTATAAAACTACAAAATTACTTTTTAAAAATGTGGTTTCTGTTCTTTATGTGCGACTTAAGTATCTGAAAAGTTGTGTCAGTAAAAATTATAATTTGTATATGTAATCTGAAGGATACCTTAAAAGGTGGTTACGCTTGGACTAAGCATTTGTGTAAGCAGGAGAATGACAGCATTGTCCAGAGTGACAATGAGGTAAACTTGGTTAGAAAGAAGAGGCAGAGAGCTTGGGCATGCATGCTAGACAGAGCCTACCATAAGATACTGCAGAGAGCTTTACTCCTCTCACATCTGCTTCTGTCACTTTGTGCCTTGCTTCTTCTTCAGTAGATGATATGGTGAAGCACCTACCTTCTTCATGCATAAATTATAGAAAATGCAGTCAAATATGTGGAGTTTCTTCTTGTTTTTATTTTGTAGCCTTTATTTTACATTTTTTGGCTTTGTTTTGTGTGCCAGCTCTGCAATAGAAATGCTATCTGTGTATGCTATTGATAACGGGGGGACTGGACTAATTCTCAAGTATCCTCTCATTTTACAGCTACTTTACCTTTATCAAAGAGGAGCTGGTATCCAATGATTTGACTGAAAAATTTTAAATCACACTGATACACAAAAATGAGGTGAGAGAAGTGCTGCTTTCATTGAGAGAATCAGTCCTCCAACATCCAGCATACTTGTGTCTCTGAGGTCTTGATGTTTGGAGAGAGATGAGCACAATTTTCTGAATTTCTTCATGGAGACTGCCATTTGTGGCCATGAATTGTGGGTCCTGTCTGCAAGTGTCAGCAAAGGTGGTAGTTAATGCCAGTAGTGATGACAATTGTATTATAAAGTAAACTAAGAGCAGCAGCGTAGAGATACATGAAACAGGTCAGAGGATAGTGTGGGGATTCATTCATCTTCCTTAGGGTTCATCTCTGTGATTTACAGAGGGATTTTCCTGTGCCCTTTTGGAAACCACTGGTGAGTTGAAAGAGTAGAGGTCAAGACAAGAAAGCTGATAAGCTCTCTCTTTCTCTGCCCTGAAGTAGGATATCAGCAGGGTGGGATTCCCTGACACAAGGGTGGGGCAATCAGAACAAAACAACAGCTGTGCTAGGTCAAGCCAAAATCCACCTAGCCCACTCATTTGTCTGATAGTGACCAGAAATAAATAATTAAGTACAAACAGAAAATTGGCTTCCTTCTAAGGTAGCTTTCCAAATTGCAGTATGCTGTAGTTTAAGTCTTTCCAAAAGGTTGAATCTGGATTTACTTGAGGTCTAAACTGACTTTTTTCCACTTAAAAAAATTTGTTTCAATTTTTGTTTTCTACAGCATCCTACAGAAATACAATCTGTAATGTGATTATACTTTATATGGAGTTTACTTTATTGTCAAAACTCTGTTGTTATCAAGTATAGAGCAGAAGAGAATATGCTGAGTTAGAAGGGATCCACAAGGATCATTGAATCAAACTCGTCACCCTGCACAGGACACCCCAAGGATCACACCATGTCCCTGAGTGCATTGTCCAAATGCTTCTTGTCAGGCTTGGTGCTGTGACCACTTCCCTGGGGAGCCTGTTCCTATGCCCAACCACCCTATGGGTGAAAAAACTTTTTCCTTATATCCAACCTAAACCTCTTCTAACTCATCTTCATGTTGTTTCCTTGAGTCCTGTCACAGGAATGAAGAGATCTGTACCTGAACCTCTGCTTCCTCTCATGAGAAAATTGTCAATTGCCCTGAGGTCTTCCCTCAGTCTCCAGACTGAGCAGACCAAGTGACTTCAGCCACTCCTCATACAGCTTCTCCTCAAGGCCAAGATGTTGTCTAGTTGCTTAGTGTCTTTCTTATATTGTGGTACCCAAAACTGCCCCCAGCACTCGAGGTGAGGCCACCCCAGTGCAGAGCAGAGCAGGACAATCCCCTCTCTTGACCAGCTGGTCATGCTGTGCCTGATGTCCCCCAGGACACAGAGGCCAGGTCACACTGTTGTCTCACAGTCAACTTGCCATCAACCAGGACACCAAGGTCCCTTTTCCAAGAGGCTGCTTTCCAGCCTCTCATTCTGTCTATACACACAACCAAGGTTGTCCCATCCCAGGTACAGAGTCTGGTATTTCCCCCCGTTAAATTTCATACCGTTTGTGATTTCCCATCTGTCTGATTTATCAAGGTCTCTCTCGAGGACCTCTTTGCTCTTGAGGAAGTTGACAGCTGCTCCCAATTTAGTGCCATCATTAAACTTAGTACCCTCAGAGTGTTACATCCAAGTTGTTAATGAACGTGTTGAAGAGTACAGGACCAAGGATCGAGCCCTGTGGAACCCCACTAGTGACAGGTCACTGGTCTGATGTCACCCTATTTCCTGTAACCCTTTGTCCCTGACCTGTGAGCCAGTTGCTTGTGGCAAGATGGTTTGTAAAAATAGCGCAGAAGGCAATTTTCCTCAATGAATTACAGCTGTACTGATTACTGAGGAGTGGAAACAGCCTTGCCTGGCCAATGAGGACGGGTGTTATAAAAGAGTGGGTCAGCTGGCTATTAGTTGGAGTCTGCTGCAGTTTGGGATGGAGTCTGCTGGATGTGCAGAGGAAGGTACCTGCAGCTGTACAAGGGACAGATGAGGTAAGAAGATGCTGTGTGGGGGACAGGTGGGGTTAGGTGGCTGGCTGAGGGACAGCTTGGCCTTAGCCAGTCACACAGAAGGAAGAAGGAAACTTGCAGAGGGAAGGAGTCAGTGCTGTGTGGAGCTGCCTGCAAGGAAAGGGTCAGTATTGTGTGGAGTTGCTTGAGAGAAGGCATGAATAGTTTTTAATAAGGGACTGGTGATGGTGCCAGTCGTGTCCATCCTGACAACTGCAACAGTTGCTCACCCATTGCATGATATGTTATTCCAGCTGTGTGCTGGACATTTTGTCCAGAAGGATACTGTGAGAGACAGTGTCCAAAGTTTTGCTGAGGTCCAAAAACATTGCATCTACTGGCTTTCCTTGATCAGCTGGTTGCGTTGCCCTGTTGTAGAAGGAAGTCAGGTTCAACAAGCAGGACTTTCATCTCATGAGGCCATGCTGGCTGTGACTGATGACTGCATTATCTTCTAGGTGTTTTTCAATACCTCCCAGAATAATCTTTTCCATTATTTTACTTGGCACTGAAGTGAGACTGACAGGCCTGTTTCTGTTTTGCTTCTTATTTCTCTTATGTGAGAAAATGAGTATTTGTTCATGATCTCCATTCCATGTAAAATTTTTCTCATATCTAAGATGGCTTTTCCCATGTAAGTCTGTTGAGCTTGTCTCAATAGAGACATAGCTACATCACTTCTATGCAAGGCATTGCTCCTTTCTGTAATGTTTCCAGTTCTGTTACATTCCCTTTGAAATCAGGTGGCCACAGCTGTATGCTGTGCTTGAGAGCTGGATGCTCTATGAAGTTAGTTGTCACATTGGCATTTTTTCAGGTTTTCTCTGTTCTATTTCTTATAGCACTTACCATTTAATTTGCCGTTTTCACTGCTGCTTGGCTTTCAGCTGATGATATTTTAAGAGAACTTTAAACAAAGACATGAAAATTTCTGTTCCTAAGAATGTCCAGATTTGGACTCTGGAGCACTGAATGGTGTTTATGTTGCTGAAGTTACTTTTTTATAAATGTGTTGCTCTGTGTTTATCAGAGTTGAATGCCATCTGCTAGTTTATTTTTCAGTTGCTTATTGTAGAACTTTCAGAGGTCTTTGGGATCAGCACAGGCCTTAATTATTCTGACTAATTTTATATTGTCATTGGACTTTGTGAGCTCACCTCCATTTGCACAATGGAGTTTTAAGTACAGATGGATGTGAGACTCCACAGGACCTTTCCCCATCTGAAAAGCAACCATTTTTACAGTAATTTTCTATCTTTTAACTACTTAATAACTTGAAACCAGGTTTTTCCTCTTACTTGATGAAGTCTCAGGTTCTTGAGGGGAGAGATTTTGGTGAAGAGTTTTGTAAAAACCTTTCTTGGAAATTCAGGTAGGCTGAAAGCTAAATTATAGTCATCCAGTCCATAGGTTAATTGATTTCTTTGAAGAAGTTTGGTAGATTTGTGAGGTGTCAGTTCTTCTAAGAGAACTATATAGACTCATCATATTAATCTCTGCCTATATTAATTCTGTTCCCTTTTTTGTTTTCCTTATTGCTACAATTTTGCATAGTATAGAGGTTGAAACTGGAGGTTTTAGTTTCAGTGGTGCCCTCTGAAAGTGGTTTGAGAAACTGGTTTCATATTTTTCACCACTAATTTAATTTTTCAGTTTTCTGATATTAAAAATGGGTTTGTCACTTTGATGCATTTGACACATTTTCTTTTGATGTCACAGATCACTCTTATTCTGAGAGGCTGTGCTGATTGTAGCTCAGTAGTATAATGGTTTTGCCAACACAAAATTGTCTGCTCCTTTTTTCTTCTGTCCATACCTGTCTTTGGTTGGAAAAGGAGTTAGTTTATGATAGAACATAGTGATAAATAATGCTTTTTACACCTAACCAAAATACATTATTAAAAGCCACAGTGGCTAGTAAATGATAGTTACCAATAAATTAGCTATCTTGTAATTTATGATATATTTTGCTGTAACAATAGCCTGAATATGCACTACCAAGATTATCAAAGTTATGAGCATCTTGGGATGCCATAAAATACTCTGCTGAGCTCTAGTATCTGGCAAACTCCAGAAAATCATGTTGATGTGAGATCTCTAGGGCAAATTCTAAGGTGGTTTTGGGCATGGTGACTGTCTGCTTTGCTGTCAATAAGAGCTTCCTGATGGATGTTGGTCATTCAAGAGTTGAGCACTAAGTTGACTAAGGATCGATGTTGCTTACTTTCATATTCCCTGGGTGGTGATAGATTTCCCATAGCTACAGTGTGGTATTTGTGCAGAGCTAGGTGCTCTAAAGCCAGTTGTTATTGTGCTGGACAGGCCCTGAAGTTTGGGCTGCAGATCAGCCACACGCACAGCCTGCAGCCTGCTGTGAAACACAGAGCAGTTTCTAGGAGAGTCAACAGGTGTGATTGACAGCTAAAAGATAAACACTCCTCACATATATCAGCTCCCTCTATGGTGGTATTTGATTAGACTTAAGCGAATAGCTGTTCTAAGAAACCACACTGACTGAAAGGTCTGCAGGTTTGGTACTGAGCAGCGCGCTTCCAAAAGTGTGTGGTCAGCTTTGGCTGTGGTACATCTGCAGTGGCTGTAGCAGTTAATAAATCTCTTACTGCAGTTTCTAAGTGTATATTTGGGTTACAGCTCCATTTGTGTGTTCTTGTGTGTGGTACTCTTCGTGGCTGCTGCTACTTATTCAGAGTTGGAAACAAGTGGAAGGAGCAGAGATTTGGGGTTTCACTTCTGGTGGGATTACATTTTGGCTTTGAAATGAAGGGAAAGATTTGCTTTCAGGTGTGAAAGGAACACTTGGATTAGATGTACAGTGTGTCACATCACCCTATTTAGTTAGTTATTTGTTATTAATGTCACTATGATGTAGCTCATTTGGGAAAGAGGTCCCCCAAGAATGGCTTTAGGAGCACTGTGGGGCTGGCTGGCCTGAGGGGCTGTGGCTAGGGGCTCACAGCCACCTTGGAGATGGGAAACTGCACCTGCTATCAGTAAATAGGAGCTGTGAAGGACTGATTTAGAGAGAAAACTCCATCCAAGTTTTGAAGTTAGATCCTTCTTCATCTTCTTTTTCTGGTGGGGCATTGACTTCTGACTTTCTGTGCTCAGTTCATTTAAGAGCTCTTGCACACGGTAATTTCTCTGCTTTTAGATGCATATTCAGAATAGAAGATATGTGCAAGAGACCTGGGGGTCGCATTTAGCTTCAGAAAGTGTTGAGAAGCCTTAGACTGAAAAGATAATTTTCTTGACAAGCAGAAACTCCGAGCATTGCAGCTCAAATGGGATTCTCTGTCACTCTGCAACAGCAGCAAAAATCTGTTGATCACCTGGTCAATGGTGTTGTGTCTCTGCATGAAATACAAGCAGTTAAGTCAGAAACAGTATTTAGTTTTCTTCTTTCCACTCAATGGGTAACTTTTCATGCACAAGATCTGTTAAGATCTTGTAGCCCCCACCAGGAAATTTGTGCTTAGGCTATAGGGTTTAGAGGAGGTGAGCAATTCTTATGAGAATGCTGTTGTTTAGAGCAAGTACAAGAGGGTGAAGGAGAGAGATAATCAAAATGAGACATTTCATGTTTTATAGCAGAGTATATTCACTAGTACCTTATGCTGTTAGAGTCCTGTTTTTTCTTTGCTGTGTTGTAACAAGATCTCTGTCCCCTGTTATTTGTTCTAGGCTGTTGACAAAGTAGCATTGCTAATGTGTATGAATGATATTTGAAATTTTAGTTGTCTTCTTGACAGCATTGAGATTTGATTGCTACTGTAGTATTGTATGGATCCTACTAAAATTGGCAAGGTCTGGGTGCACTATTTTATAACATCTCTTGGTGGTGGTGCTCAATGAGAGGACAAGAAGCAATGGCCGTAAACTAGAACACAAGAATTTTCTCATCAACATGTGGATAACTTTACAGTGAGGGTGGCAGAGCACTGGAACAGGCTGCCCAGTTGTGGAATCTCCCTGTCTGGAGACTTTCAAAACTCACCTGGATATGTGTAACCTGCTCTAGATAACCCTGCCTTGGCAGGGAGACTGGACTGGATGATGTCCAGAGGTTCCTTCTGACATTAACTATTCTGTGATCTGAAAAGCTTTGTCTTTGATGTAGTAAAAAGTGTAGTGATGTGGACATCAGCACCGTGATAGAAGAGTGTCATCTTGAGTTTGAGATCGACAGGGACCCTCTTTGCTTGAAAAAGACAGTGTAACCATACCAGTATATTCCAGCTATTCAATGTGAATCATTTTGTTATTCACTTCTATTTATTTGTTTCAGGAAAGACTTTTTTTCTTCTGGACTGCTGTGCAGTGGTGCAGATTCAAGGACAGTTGTTCATAAGTCTATATAGAAACCTTTTGGTGTTTTGTAGTTGAAGAACTTGCTTAAAGAAATATTCTGCTTGTATAATAGAAAATCTTATTTATTCATTAACAACAAATGTCATACCATCATCCTAGATAAACTGGAAAAGATAAAACAGCATCACAGGATAACTTGTGCTCACCACGGTGCCGAAAGCTGTGTCTGCTCTAAGGTCACACCAGGAAGCCCAGACCCTCTCAGGATGCTGAGACTGGGCAGCCTGATCTGTAATCCTGAGGGAGGCTGCCATTGCAAACGTTTCAGCAACTCTTATATTTCCTCTTTTATTTCTGGACTGCTCTTTCCATTCAGATAGTGTTATGCTGCAACAGTTGCTGTGCATTTGTGAATTGCTCTGTTATTATAAAGCTCTATTAACACCATCCTTTTTTATGGCTGGACAATACAAGGCAGGAGGGAAGAAAGTTTGACATGAAGAGACATTACATTCATCAGCTGTTGTGGGTTGTGTTTCTAGCCCTCACTATATTGATGGCAAAGAGATACTATCTTGTGTAATTCTATTGCAAGCTTGAACTCTACTCTTTTACAAAGTTAAATTGAAATGAAGGATTGATCCACTGTAGAGTAGCTGAACAAGATTAATCTTAATTGACAATTTCAGACAAACATCAGTGCTAAATAATATAGCTATTTTTAATATGATTTAAACTTACAGATATGGATGAGTCAAAAAAAGGAACCTGAGTACTTGCCTGTTAAAAGTTCCTAGTTTTATTTAAATTTTAAGAGAAGATGCTTTTATGTGGATTGTTTATTCAAAGAAAAAAAAAATCTTTAAAGTCTCCTAGAAAAAAATTCACCTTAGACTGTCATTGAAGTGAAGGGTAAATACCAAGGACAAAAAATGGAGCTAGTGTGGTTGCTCTGTGAGAATTATAACTGGAAATTGCAAAATGAGGAATTTTGGAGTCAGTTGCAGAAAATATTAAATTAGAAAAACTAGGAAAATATAAAGCATATGAATATCTTCAATTTAATTTCCAATTAATATTATGCAATAAAAAATTTATTGTGTGAAAGTAAGTTTTTGTTGAATTTAGGTTAGATTACAATGACTTTTTAAACAGTGTTATAAATATTTTTTATTCTATTTGTTTCCTTATAGCCTCACTTCCAGTCAGAGTCTGTGATTCTTAAATACCGTATATAAATATTTAAAATATACCTGTAATCATAAGTCTGATTTTTCCAGCAGTTGCAATTCCCTGAGCTTTTAATAGTTATAATTTCTTATATTAGTTAACACTGCTAAGATTTGATTTATAAATTTGGCTTTTGCATGTAGCATAACTTATTGAAATGGGCACAGTAACCCTAAGCCAGAAACTGTAAAGCATGCTGCTTTATGGTCTGTTTAATGACTAGAAGGTATTCTAAAATTATTTGTCTTAGTGTGGCAGAAATTGTGTTAAATGCTGCGCTGTCTTAGTGCAGTATTAACCCCTGCCCCATCCACAGCAGAGTCAGAAGTAGGATGGACCAGCCCAGCCACATTAAGAAAGTTCATTCTCTGCACATAAATGTGCTGTCTGCTAAGTGTGAAATGCCAGAGCAAAACTGCAGCCCACCCTGAGTTCCTTTCCCTGATTTATAGCTGGTCAGTCCTTCAGATGCTTTTCCTGTTTCAGACATTGGGTGCCTTCATTCCTACCCAACTGCCATAATCTTGGAATGAAAAGACTTATTTATATTTTCTGTATTAAGCAAATATTTCTTTCTATAAGAAAATGCAGTGGAGGAAAGGAAAACTGAAAAAAAAAAAAAAAGATAAAAAAGATTTATTCAAAGGTAGTTACAGAGGACTACTTTTCTACAACGCTGAACTTGAATATACCCAGTATCGAGATTTTTTTAGGATGAAATACGTATATTTTGCTTTTAATGGCGACAACTTTCTTCTAATCAGAAGTGTCGTGTCCAAGGTGTTGGAGCACAAACATCAGCTGCCGCTGCTTGCTGGTGCCACAGAATGTTTGCCGCACTGCCATCCCTGCCAGCTCCTCTGCTTGCAGAAGTCAGTTTCTTCAGCTTTTCTAATTGAGTTGTTGTTTGTGGGGGTGTGAGGTCCACGCTTTCAGAAACTTGTGTTTCCTGGCTTCCAGGTGCCAGTGCCAGTTGGAGCTCTGCAGGACCAGGGAGCTGCTACAGGTTTTTAGAAATCTGGGACAAAAAGGTTTTTATTCTCTGGATTCAGGAAGGAAACTGCCGAATCTGCCTCTCATTTTTAATGCTACCAGGCATGCCACAAACATTTGTGAGACTTATCCAAGCCTATTTCTATGTTTCTATTAACACATATGTGTCTTTAAGACTCAAACTCAAGTTCAGAAAGGTTCTTGTGTGGTACTGTAGCTTATTTTGATGAACAGGTAGGTTTAAATCATGTTACTGCCTAACTGCTTTCAGCACACAAAGCAAAAAGGTGTTGGTGCCTCAGTATTTGATTTAAAGGAGCGAATTTCTCAGTCTTGCTGCCTGTGACCATTACAATCTGTTGCTTTTGGGTTTTTCTCACTGCTGCTGTGCTTTTCCCTCTCCTCCATTGTTCTTTTGCTCTACATCATCATGTCTCGTATTTTGTGCTGTCCCATTTCCCTTTTCACATGCAAATGCTACATTAAAATATTGAAGGCTGTGTGTTCTTTCTCTTCTCATTCTCTGTTTTCAGGCATCTGATAACTTTTTGTTCCTCTAATTCTATCTTTGGAATTTTAATAATTTTTTCTGCTTGTACCTTTCTGTTTCTCTCATATTTTCTGTCATTCATGTCCTGTCAAAGCTCATCCTGTAATGCTGGCTGTCCTTGTTATCCTTTTATCCCATCCCACACAACTTCTCCATGTTTTTCTAGCTGTGTTCTGATATGCCACTCCTATGTGAGCTGTTGGTGCTGTGCTCCTTTGCCCGTGTAGTTGTGCCTTCTGGGTGTGAGTGTATAGAGAGAAGCCTTCAGCAGTACCTGGATCTAGTGAATTTGGACAAATCTAGCATTTAGTCATGGGATGTGACACATGGGCAAGAGAAAAGGATAGCCATCTGCCCCTTATCTTTAAAGAGAGGATGTTGTGGGAATTGGGATGTAACAAATCTGATTGGAGGATTCACTTTGCAGTTTACTTGTTGGAGTACCAAAACCATATTGCTTTTGTTGGTTTTCTGTTTGTTTGTTTTTTGTTTTTGTGGGGGTTTTTTGTTGTTTTTTATTTTTTAATTTTTTTTTTTCTATTTTTGGTTGTTTGCTTATTGTGGGATTTTTTTTTTGTTTTGTATGGGGCTTTTTGTTTGTGTGTCTGGGTTTTTATTTTGTTTGAAGAACTACAGCTGGGAGTTGGTTAGACAAAATAAGACTGAATTTATGATTAATCTCCCCATTAACACATGGCACGCATTTGCATAATCAGGAAGACTTCAGCCTTTCATTTATGCTTGAATGCCAGCTTTGATATTTTTTTTTTTTTTTTTTAATCCCTCAAATTTCAGAGACACTAAAATCAAATTTTAAATGAGAGTGGAAGGGACCATAAAAATCATCTAACTTCAACCCCCTGCTATAGTCAGGGACAACTACACCAGGTTGCTTAAAATCCCATCCAACCTGGCCTTGAACACTTCATTGGGTGGGACATTGACAACTTCTCTGGGAAACCTGTTCCAGTGTCTCACATTTCTCATAGTGAAGGATTTCTTCCTAATACCTAATCTAAACCAACTTTCTTTCTCTGTAAAGATGTTACTCCTTGTTCTGTCAGTACGTGCCCATGCAAGAAGTCCCTCTCCAGCTTTCTATAGCCCCTCTCCTTTAGGTCTTTAGGTACTGGAAAGTGCTGTAAGGTCTCCCTGGAGTTTTCTCCAGGCTGAAAACCCCCAATTCTTAAATTTTTAATTTTTTTTTTTCCTAGTAGAGAAAAACTTTGCAAATCTTTTACAGTAGCTTTTATAGTGTCTCAGACACAAAATGCTTCTAGGCTGCTGTATGTTCTGAGATAAGTGAGGACTGAATGTCCAACTGCCAGAAATCATAGTAATGAACAAAAGTATCATTGATGCTATGAGGGTTGTAGTTAATTTTGCACTTTATGGAACCAGGAATAAGTACTTACAAGTGTATGCATAAATCCTATCTAAGAATATTTATGAAGAAAAACGTTACAAGTAATGAAGGATTATGGCTGGAATATGAATATCCAGTAAAACAAATATGGGACAAAAGCACACCAGTTTGGGGAAGATTTTCCCTTGCAAACTAAAGAGTCTGATGAATGCCTAGAAAGGGATGCACTGCGATTTGTTCCTCCCTCTTTAGTCTCTTCCCTGGGAGAGGATTTCAAACTCAAATGATCTGAAGCAAAGCAGAGAGAAAGATGCTATCAATAGCAGTCATAATAAAAGTGATATACAGCCAATAATAGTTGTTTACAAGGGAAGACGCTCAAAGGGATTAAGTTTATTTAGCCTTTGTTGACAGCTACAGATTGCGGTCCATGGGAGAGAGGCAGGCAGCAGAAGGGAGCATGTGCTTTCACCCTTGGACCTGGGTGTGTCCCAGGAAGGCCCAGACTCTCCTGCAGCTATGGGTAGCTCTTTGGAAGGCTCTCCTTCCCATCCCCTTGCTGCAGGCAACTCATGGTCAGCCTGCTCTGCTGTTCCCTGGCACTTTGATGCATCCCCCAAGGGAAGCTTGCCCTAGCTGCTCTTCTGGCCTCTCTGGTTCATGCCACAAAATATGTAGTAAACAAAACTTTAAAACTCAAATGCTTCTTAGATCTTAAGTAGTTCTATTATTTTGCAAAGTAAGAGAGCAAATCTGAATTATTTACAAATGCTATCACGGAATCCAGAGAAAGAATGAGATTGTGAAGCGCCTAATTTTTTTTTCCTCCCTCCTCTCCTCCTTTCATATTCTGTAAGTGCACCTTGAAATGCCATTACCTGCTGTAGCTGAAAACAAGATAATTTGTAATGTGGAGCAGCTAATTTTTCATTGTGATTCCACTGGGGCATAATGCAAAACAATCCGGTGTAGCTACATTGGCAGTACAATAACCTGCATTCTGAGCAGGGCTGCTGTATCCTGTCACCTTTGGCCAATAATGAAGCTCTTTACAAAATTGCTGTAGGCTTTTAAATATATTTGACGTAGTCTACTTTTTTCAAAGCATAGAAAGCTACGCATGAGGAAATAATTGAGTTTGGGTTGTTATTAAAGAGTAAATAAAAAATGCAAATTATATTTAGCTGAGGTCTTCCCCAAATCTAGGAGTCTTACTTATGTTAGTGAGCTAATTCAGTGAGCTTTCTATTTACATAGAATAAGAAGCATTCTCAGATCCTGCTTAGGCAGTTTTCTGAGGGGTTTTTTTGTTTGTTTGAGGGGGTTTTTTGTGGTTTTTTTTTGTTTTATTTTGTGTGGGTTTTTTTGGTTTCTTGTTTTTTGGGGGCTTGGGTTTTTTTTTTTTTTTTTTGCTTGTGTTGCTGTGGTTGTTTTTTTTCCTAAATGTTAGAGCATGTAAAGAATCTGGGAAATGGCAACTGTTTTAGGCTGACATCATCCTGTGATATATTGGCTTGGAGAATAATGAAGTTTAGAAAAACTTTCAATAGGACAGTGGGCTGCTGTATTTCAGAAGTGTCAGTGCACAGCTGCAGAATTAAGCTGTCCCATAAATTTTGCTGTGTTGTCTAGAAGCTCAGCTTTCATCTGCAAAAAAGGCTTAAATTTTTTTTTTTATTTTTTTGAAGTTTATGTCCTAAATGGCTTTTTTGTTTTATTTATTACATTCTGTGTGTCTTTCAGATCAGCTAAGAGGCAACATGCTCTGTGTCCAGCCAGAGCATTGGATCAGTGTGCTGATGTTCCCTCAGAGGGGACAATTTTTATATTCCCCTTGTTTTACCTAGCCTCTAATTTTCCTGTAACTTGCTAAAATGTGATCTCTTCCAGACCACTCTTCTGTTGTCAAATAAAACTAGAATAGACTGGAAAATTTGATAGAAAGTTGGAGAAGATCTCATAGGATTGTGCAAGCCTACTTTTGCATATCCTGTGACTAAAAACTCACCCCTGCGCTCAAAAAAAACCACCTTAATTTTGCTACAGAGGCAGTATCCAAATGTCCCAGTGTATTTGGATACTGCCTGTTTGGATTCAGCAATTGAGTTGAATTACCGTACATGGATCATTAATACACTACTATTCCTCAGTGGATTTTTCTTCTCAGCAGAGCAAATTTTCCTGCATTATATAGAGTTCCTGGAGGAACCCTGAAAGGTGACTGAAATTTTAAATCTTGAATTGCATCGTAATTCCTTCCTTATGAGACAGTCAGAAAACCCCTTCTGCAAAGCTAGATTCCATCTTCTTGCTGTAGATAAGAGGAAAAATAATTTTTTACTATATAATCTCAATCCTTTTACAAGGCTGCCTGAATTAGGAATTCTGATAATCATAAGTAGTATGCTTCCTCAACCCCTGTATTTACAAGTCATTTACTTACTCAAGGCTTGTCTACCTGAGTCAAAACCAACTCATCTGTTGACAAAGACAAAAGGATTACAGACTTGGAAATCTCCTTCTAATATAAATTCTGATATTCTGATTACTATTTTCCTGGCTTTAATCAAGGTTGAATTATTTCTGACAATATTTGAAATGAGAAAACCTGAAATCTCTTAAAAAAATAATAGTAATAAAGGTAAATTCTCACAATAAGTTGCACTCAAAAATTTATATTAAAGTCATGTAAGTTAGTGTGCCTCCAGTGAGATTCTGTCTCATTAATATTCATTTCCAGACTCTAATGAGAACACTAGGCTAGTATGTAATGCTAAAAGGGCATAGGTGTGACAGTTTTAGAGAAGGTGGAAGCCCTAAATCCCACAGGCTGTTTAACAGAAATTGTGCTACCTAATTATTAGGCAATTTCTTGCCAGGTTTTTGAAAGGGATAAAGTTTTTTAGTATTTATCTCTGAAAACTAAATGCCCACAGAAGACAATTTATCATACCTGGAAAAACATATCCAACATATCCTTGAGTTTCCCTGTAAAAGAAAAATATGATGGAGAGGAATCTCTGACCCGACTGCTTTATCAATATGCTAATTTATACTCTGTGCAGAGGAATTCCATGGAAAGTCATCTTTTCTTTTTTTCCTCCATGGATTTATGATCTCCTGGGCTGCTGTGTTTGTGTCACAGTGATGCTGGGTTGGCAGCATTGAAACTGCACTGTTGAACCTCAGACCATTAAAATGAAATGCATCAATTACAAGTGCTTTGGTAGAGGGCATACATGCCAAGGAAATTACAGGAGCAAGCAGATGTTTATATTTGGGAAAAACCCCAGCTATATGTTTGCAGTTTACAAACAGTAAACTGTTTTTAGCTAAAATTTTCTTTTCCAAGCACATTTCTGGGGGCTTTCTGTCTTTCCAGCACTGTGTATCAAGGTGTTAAGAAAATTAAAGGTTTGAAGCTTTGCTGTGTTCTCCACAGCTTAAGCATCCGTCAATTGGTCTGTGATGGATGCTCAGTAAATAGAGTGGTTTAGTCTCGGGAAGGAAATCTCACTTCACACCTTCCCTGCTGTGCTCAGGTTTGAGGGGATAAAAAAATACAACCTAGACTTTCTTGGGCAATGTCAGCGACAGCAGCCTTGGTGCACACAGGGAGTGTTATTTAATCTGTTTGTGCTCCTAGACTTTGGTGATGGATTCAATATAAATAAATAAAGACTCAAGAGATTTTGTGAGGTGCCATTGCAAGGTGATCACAATTTGTCTTTACAAGAAACCTTGTGGTAGAAACATCCATAAGTTTTATACAAATACATTGTCCCCTCCTCCCTGAAAATGGCTAAAAATAGAGGAAAGAAAAAAACCTTTTAACGTAAAAATATCCTTTCATTACTGTGCCTGCTAGTGTAGCTGTTGTGTTAATTGGCAATTCTTAATGAGTCCTCTGGTGGTGGAACATAATAGAGGAGGGACTGCTGTGTATGTTAAACCCACAAGTAAAATATGATTTTGTTATCTTGAACAGAAAATTATTTACATGGTGAACTGTACAGATGGCTTGTAAAGGAAAATTACTTTTCCTTCTTAAAGAAACCACTTGATAAATCACAGACTTTTCTTTCTGTTTTCTTCTCTCTTAATGTCTAGAAAATCCCAAAGTTATGCAAATATGTAATACTCCAATCACACTAAACACCTGGAAAAGCATAAGTACTCTTAACAGATTAATATGCACCTTTTTTGTCTAATATTTGTTGAAAAACACCTGAAGTCCTAGGCAATGTTTTTTAATTGGAAATGAGACTTTTTCGGTGTTAAATGCAGGAAATGAATGTTGCATCTTTTGTAATTGACAGAACCAACCTTTTTGAGTGGTTTGCTAAATGCAACATATTGTTTTTGCTTATTACATTTTTTCTGTAATAGGCAATGATAACACAAAAGAGTCAATTCATAGGTTTATTGCCACTTAAGAGTGGACTTGAGTTTGATTTGCAAAATGGTGATTTGATTGGGCTTTCAGGTGGGACAAAGATAGGGATCCTGGCTCCCGATTATTAATGATCACAAATAATGTTGTGGGCTGCCTTGGTGTGTGGAGGTGTTGCTGTTGAGGACATGCTGCACAACTGGTACCTGTATTACTGTGATGTTGGGCTCAGATGGACAGCAGGTGCCCACCAAAGTTGGTCTGTCACTCCCCTCCTCAGCTGGCAGGGGAGAGAAAATACATCCAAAGGCTCATGGGTTGAGGTAAGGGCGGGGGGAATGACAGTGATTACTATAACTGGCGAAAGAGACACCACTTAGTTAGAAATTAGTTTATTGCCAATTAAATCGGCAAAGAGTCATTAAAAACAAAACCAATTCTTAAAAACATATTACCCCTAGCCCTGCCTTCTTCCTAGGCTCAACTTCACTCCTAGTGTTCTCTACCTACCCCCCTTCCCACCCTTTAGCAGCACAGGGGACAGGGAACGAGGATTGCAGTCAATTCATCACAAGTTCTCTCTTCTGCCTTTTCATCCTTCTAGTCATCCCCTGAAACTTGTAAACATGCATTTGAAACTTGACAGCTGTGACACTGCTGTGTGTCTACTCTGCAGTCTTCAGGTCTTTCAAGGAAAAAGTGATGCTTTCTTAGCCTTTTTCTGGAGTTCTGTGGTGCTTACACACTGCCTTACTTCCATGCAGGGAGTTCTAGGCTAACATCTTAAAATTGTTTTTCTGATGTGTGGAGAGCAACTGAAGTTAAAATACAGTGGATTGTTAATTCTTCAGGATTGCTTTCTTTTGTTTGCTGAATATCTGTATTTTCAAAGAGAATTTTTATTAGCATGTGAACCATGGCAACCTCCTCTGTCCTTATTTTGTTGTAATTTGGCTGATTTTATCCAGATCTGTTAGGAAAACAAAGGTTTTCAGTCTCTCCCTGTTACTGTCTCCTTATTCGGGAGTGTTTTAAAATCATCACTGACGTTGGCAAGAAGATGAAAGTGTCATAGTTATGATATTTGCCTGAGCTTCCTCACCAGTGACAGGTTGGTTTGGAAGTGCTCAATGCAGGAAAAGGTTGGGTGTGGGCTGCCTTTAGCACCAGAGATGCCAGTGAATCCATGAGAGCCAAGGTCCCAGAAGCCAGCCTTTGTACTGTCAGCTGTCCAGGGAGTGCCTTGGGCTTTCCAGCATCTGGCAAGTGTGACAAACCTCACACAGAGGGGTCATGTCCTCCTTGGTCAGACCAGACAATCTGGATAGGAGCAACTGCTTCTTTCATATGAGTCTTCCTCATGAAATAAAGATCTGCTGTAGTAAACCCAGTGATTGAGCTGCATCAGATCTGTATTTCATGATGCAGTGAAACTTTATTGGTGATGTGATAATTTTTATGTCATGATATGAAACCACCATTGATTTGACTGGTGGCCTTCTCCTTTGCTATCCTATAAGGGGAGTAAATGGTATCAGGTATAACATGACTGATCATATTGTGTCCATTCCCTGCCTCACACATCCTTGCTTGTCTGTTATTCAAAAGGACTGTATGACTTTGGTTATCCCTCTGAAAACACAGCAAATGCCCTACTCATTGCATTCCCAAACTTTCATTGCCACCGAAGTCCAACAAAATTCTGGTATCTAAAGATCAGTGTTCTAAAACAGAAAACAGCACCAAATCTGATTATTACTTATAGAAATTTATTTACTTTCCTTCAGTAAATATTTAATAGTAATGATTTTGTAAACAGCTTGCTGTTTGCATTTGGGGGATGAAAAGAAGAACGAACACTCAAGAGAGCAATATCAGATTATTTGTTAAGGAAAAAAGCTTTAATACTTGTTAATTGCATGATTTAGAGTCTTCTGTTATTAACATAGTTGTTTAAAGACAAGTCTTTCCCTTTAAGTAGTGAAAAAATACAATTTTTTTAAATCTTAAAAAGCAAACAAAAAAAACCACCTCACTTTTTCTGAGGGAAAGGCAGTGCCACATCAAAAGAAGCTGGATAATGAGACAATGTTGGACATAGTGTTAAAATTTGAAAATAACAATCCAAACAATGTTGTGCTGACTGAGCTTATGATGTTGAGCCTGGAGGTGGGAAGGCTCAGGGGCAATTTTATCACTGTCTATAAATACCTAATTGGAGAGAATGAGGATGGTGAAGAACTTCCCACTGATACTACAAGAGGCAATAAAGGGCAGAAATAAAAACAACACAAAGTTCCATCTGGACAAAAGAAAAAGTTTTTTCCTCTCTTAGAGTGATCAGATAACAGAAAAGATTTTGTTAGATCTCCATTTGTGGAGATGCTCAAAATCTGATGGGGAGGAACATATTGTGATACAGAGCATATTGCAGGCTCTGTACAGTTTTGTCTAGGCTGGTTGGGTTCTTCAGACTAAGAAGCTCTGGTTTTCCAGTGGTTGTGCAGGTTGTTCTGGGCTTGGTCTTCTAGATAATCTCATGCAGCTGAGACAGGGAATTGAAAACTTAGGATAATGAGGAATGCTTGATATTTATTATGTCTGTAAAAATCAGAAAACAGAGATCTGTGCTCAGCAAGTGGTCAGAGAGCACATATTCTTTGGGGGTTTTTTTTGACCCATTCTTACAGATTCCCCAAATAAGTATTTGGAAGGTTCAAGGTAAGGCCTGAATCAGCTCAAATCTTCCTTTAAATACAAATCATATGCTTAATTCTTAAAGAGCTGTGTAAGTAGTGGTTTCAGAGAAATTGGTAGTTCTGTACATATAAGCTGGTTTGCCTCTTTTCCAAGATAATTGGTGGTATTTTAATACTGTACTGGTTTGGACTGGGCTAGGATTAAACCACATCAAATAGATGCTCTATTTGCCCAAATTAATTTAATCCTGGGGCTTTTTTTTTGTTATTTGTTTTGGTTGGTCCCCCCCCCTTTTTTTTTTTTTTTCTTTTTTTCTTCTGATGAATAGTTAGCTACTAACAAAACAACGTTCTGTAGTAGAATTTCTATTAACCTCAGTTCTTTGGCTTTTGAGTTTTGGCTTTTAGTCATCTTCATGTTATTTTCTGCAGTTTTAATGAAAACATAGCACATCCTGTCCAGACTGAAAAGAACATCCTCTCAATGAAAAATTTGGTGCAGAATGCTCTTTCTACAGATTTTTATCACTGTTTATACTTCTAAACAAATATTTACCTTACAGTGAGATTTATTTTGAGAGCTTCTAAACATGTATTGTTTTTCAGCCTATATGCAGAATCCCCTGCAATGGAGAGAAATAGAATTTCTAAGTGCTAAAATGCATACCAGCATATACAAACCAATAACCAGCACAGTATGATCTGAAGAAATGACTTCCCCCTATATAGTGCATGCTCTTTAAAGAGAGCAACCATTGCTTTCTTGCTCATTGTAATTCACACTGCGTCCAGCACTACTGGAAAACTAATGAAAATGCTGGGAGTATAAGGCTTTATTTTACTGTTGAGAATTCTCAGTGGTTACAATATTATGTTGTGCCTAATTCTCCTGGTACCACGTTTTTTTAAGAGTGATTTCTATTTTCAACCCAGTGATGCATTTCATGCATTAACCCCCTAAGTACTGAATATACGGTGTAGCACAAAGGTGCTTTCAGAGCAAAATGCTTTTACTTGATTAATTGTAAATAGGAAAAATCTGCTTAATCTGTTAGAAATCTTATAAGCACAGGCTCAATGACATAGAAATCTGGGAAGCAGTGCTGTTTAAGTTCACCTCCAAGAAGATCAAAGCACAGGAATAAAAGGAGGAGGTGCTGGTTTAATTTTTTCATCTGAGACTGCATGATATGAAGTGATGCAACTGTTGCCATAGTAAAGTTATATTGAATTAACTACAAGCCAGTCAACACCACTGAGTAATATTCCCCCCCACCCCCACAAGCAAAGCAGAAGGATAAACACTTCCTGATTGATTTTGTTTTCCCCCATGTAATAAGGAATTATAGGAACTGCTTTTAATATTCTCTTAAAAAATTATAATTGCTAGGAGTGAAAAGTCAGCTGATATTTTTTGGGTTTGGGGCATACTGTGTTTCAGATATAATTCATGTTTTTCTCAAAATTCTCATTCATGAAACACCTTCAGTTGTCAACTGTGAGATAAAGGAGTCATCTGCTCAGTTAACTGGGGGAGTATTAAAATGCAGAATATAATATTTTAAATATTCTAGTAGTATTATCTTTACCTATCTGTTTAAGTTTTGGCAGAATTTACTTTCATCCTTGTCTCATTACTTAAGTGTAGTTTACAATACACCTGAAGAATTCCCTTATCTCCCTCACCTTCACCCAACAAATGCAATGATTGAGAGTCCAGGTAATATCACATCATGGTCGCTGCTCCTCAGGGACTAATTTTATGAGACATCTATGGAGGTGTGGCAATAAAATTTGGTTGTTATGAAATAAAAAATAACTTCTGGTGATGTTCGTGCTTATATTTCAGGTTCATGAGTTCTGTTAAGATTACACAGTGGGGTCAGTGTCTGAAGTGTTGCTACATTGTTGAAGCCATTAAAACATCAAACAAATCTGAATTCCTGTGACCAGAGCAGCCAGATACAGAGTACAGAGGCTCATTGATATTAAGCTCTATTTCTAACAGTGCCCCTCCTGCTGTGTAGGAGGTGAGGGATGACAGCCTTATTCAGAGGCCTTATTTTATTTCAGAGGTTCTTAATTTCTTCCTTATTGCAGCACTTGAAAACTTTTGAGTAACACCTTAGGGGCCAGCTGCTGCAGTGTGAGCCTAAACCTCCACCTTCACTTGAGAGAGTCCTGAGTGCCCCAGCTGCCCTCCAGGTGCTGGTTTCTGTCAGGTCCTGTGTCTGTGCCATGTCTGCTGGTCTCCAGGGTTGTTTAAGGTGCACGGTGCATCTTGCATGGCTCTCAGTTCTGTTAATCTTGCTTCAGGCAACTGATACCCTCGCTAATGCAATTTGCTCTTTCAACTTTTCCAGAGAGGCAGGTGTACTTTAAGGGACTTTATTTCATTTGAAAAGGGCTTCATGTGCTTATTTTGTGCTGTTGCTTTAGGGAGGAAAGGCAAATTGGGTAAGTGTTTCTTGCCCACTGAAGGCAGAGATGCTGATGTTGCTCATAAACTTGTGAAAAACTATCTCCCTCGTGGCTGCATTGCACAGACAGGCTTCTCCCTCAGTTCTGAAGGCTTGGCCATGTCAGGAGGGTTGACCATGGCCATTATTTTGGAAAATTGGTGGTGCCTTCTATGCCTACAACCTGTGTCCTTGTTTGTCCAGAATATTCAGGTTCAAAATAGATGACTGATAAACTTTAAAAATGAACACCCCAGTAAATACCTTCTTAACTTATTAGAGTCTGAGAAGTCATGAGGATTCTCTATTTTTGGAGTGAAGTTATGCAGGTGTTAAAAGTTGCCTGGTTTTGGGATAGAAATAAGTATCTTAAATCAGAGACAACAAGCTGAAATCCCTGCCTGCAACTGGTCCCAAGGCCTTAAATTTGATTGGAGACTTGGGAGTGGCCTTTAAAAACAGCTATCTTAGGTTAGAAGCATAGAATTCACTTAGAAGATGAGAAAAATGAAATAAAGGAAATAAAAATGTAATTTGTAGTGTGAGTCTGGGAGAAGAACAGTTGTAGACACTTGTGGCTCATCCCATCATTCAGAGTGCAGTGTGACACAGCACTGGTCAGCAGGTTACACAGCAATAGCAAAGCCCTAGGAAAGTGAAATGCTGCTCCCTGACGTGCACAGGAAAGTGCAGATTTGAAAATTTAACAAATAGGCTATTCTTGGCAAACTGGGAAGCAAAATTTCAGGGATATAGAGAGGGATGAGTAGGCTAGAGAGCAGCTTGGTGGTCAGAGTGTGTGTCTGAGTGGAGAGAACAGGAGGAACCAAGGTGAGCCCAGAGAAGACAGGTGGCCTGGCCACAGTGATGGGGCTAAGACCCCCTACAGCACCATGTGGAAATAGGTAGGACTAATGAACAACTACATTTGTCAAAGGTAAGGATTAGTCTTGTACCCTGTTATATCCAAAGAAGTTTTGTTTATTGCTTAAGTCTGCCCACACACAGAGAAGGTTTCTGCTGTGCAAGTATATGAATAAGTTTGAAAAAATGGTGAACAACAACGTGTGCCATTTCAGCTCAATTCACTTCAAGCACGTCTAGGAGATAAGTTTTCCTTATTTGTTGTTTACCCTTTATTAGAGGCACCAAAGCTGTGGTTACCTGGATGTTCCTTTTATGCAGTAGCTGATGTTTTTCTGCATTCTATGAAAGCACTTTGGAGTGCTGCAGCATTCAGTTGCTTTTGCTAAGGAGTGTCAATTCTCCTTATGTCCTTCCCTCTCATGTGAAAATAAGGCTTTGGTGGTCAGCAGTGTCCCTGGGGAGGCCTTGTTCTGCAAAATTCAGAAAAGACTGAGGTGATTGGTAAGGGTATGGTACTGTCTTCATCCTGCTGCCCTGTTATCTACTGAAGGGACTTCTCATTAAAGCATTGGCCTGATCTGTTTATACTAGTGTGTTAGGTGTTAGAAAAACTGTTGTTGAAGAAGTATCTGCCAGCTAAGTTACGCTGACTTATCACTATTGATTAGCAAGTGCTTATCATTATGTCTATTGACTAGTTTTCTGGACTGACATTTTTAAGAGATTTTTTTATTTTATGGCATCCTCTATTACCAGCAAGACAAAGCCTCCTGTATTTCCAATGAGCTCATTAATTATTTTTCATTGTCTTTTCTATTACAGCCATTATCTTAGATCATGTAGATATAGTAGGAGCAATATTTATGGGACACAGTTCAATCTCTATGAAAAGGAAACGTTTCCAGATTCTACCCTATAAGAAGGAAAAAAACATGCCACAAAGAAATTATAAGTGTTACAAAAACAACATCGTATCTAGTACGTCTTTAAGGCAAAATTTGCACCCTTAATTTACATAATAAAAACGTGATCAGAGTACAACCATCAACATCCAGTGTTATGTTGGGCAGTCTGTGGATCAGAACTGTGTATGAAACTTTAGCCTTCATATGAGTAAGTGGTGAAGGTGGTGATGTTGAATATGTGTATTATTCATGGGCTCTATTTGTCTTCATGGTAAAGATTATATTTTAAGCACTGTGGAAAGCCCCTGTGTAAAGAGCCTACTCTCCCACCACTGCCAAGAGTTTTCTCAGTACTTTTTCCTTGTATTTAACTAACTTTTACAAAGATGGAATATATGTGTTGCCATTTTCACCATTAAACCTTAATGGATTCAATCCTTATATTCTAGCCTTGTGTTTGGGGGAAAAAAACCTAACGCTAAAAAGAAAGTTAGATGTGCCTTTTCTGTGATTATTGATGAGAGCTGTATTTCGGTTAATAAAAAACAGAAGAGATGTAAAAGGTTGCTTCATCAGAAGAAACCAGCAGAAGCAAGTCTCTTGGAATTGCCCCCATTTGTAGCTGCTGCAGAGAAAAAAGACCTTGATAAACCCTGTACTCAGGTCAGAGCTTTCTCCAAGCCTGAGAATTACTAATGGGAATCCATTTTGCTCTCTAGAGATAGCTAAAGGTGGAGTGGGCTGACTGGCTATGAAAGGAACGTGGCCTTAAATGTAGATAGGCATTTAAAGCCTTGTGCCTTATAAATTAGAATTTCAGTTTATGGGATCACATTTTTATGGAATATTTTTCATATTAAAAATATAAGCTTAAACCCTCCCTTTTTAGATATTGTTTAGAAAGCAGTGTTATGCTGCTGGAAATGAAAAGAAATGCTGTTTTTTTTCATATATGCACTTTAGCTTTCCCGTGTCTTTATGCATTTACACTTTCTTTGGTATTAAATGGCCTGGAGAAGGAGTATGCATTGGTAGGAACTTCATACAGTAATGGTAAATGTTGAGATACTTGTGTCTCTGATCTGTCTGCACTCACATGAAACTTGGCTAATGGCAATGTAGTCCCTGATCATTGAATGAAAGACTTTGAAACTAGAAGTTAGGAAAGAGCTTTTGTCAGGGAAGATGGAAAATTAAAAGGATTTTGTCTCCTTTATAAAATGTTGTAGTGTCATTAATTCAAAACTTTGATCTGATGGATGAGCCCACATAATATTATACGGGAGAAGCTTACCAAAGCTTACTGTAAAGTCTCATAAACTCTCCATATAATGGTAGCTTTCTCAGACCAAAGGGTTTAGAATTATATGCTATCTGTGTTTAAGACTGCTGATCAGTTCTAAAATTTTCTCTTGGATTTTACAGATGCTGAGATTTGGCAGAAATTTTTTTTCCAGTCAAATCCCAGCACAGTAGGCTAAAGGCTTCTTGCCACCAAGGGAGGTGAAACAGGGGCGGCAAAATTTTGGCAAGCATAAAGTTCTTCACCTTGTCTTTCAGGTTTTGTTGTCCTGTGATTATTTTAGATGTTTTAGGCTGCATAATAATAATAGTACTGAAATATATCTGAATGAAATGAGATTTTTTTTTCTTATTATTAATTTATTTTCTGTGAGTTTTAATTTTCTTCTTTCCATCTATATTTTCTTTTAGATATATTCATTTTTCTTTAGTACTAGTAGTGTTACAATTCCTGGAATATATTTTAGAAGTTGTGAAGTCTCAGAAGACTTCTGAGCTTTGAATGACACCAAAATGTCCAGTAGACCAGAGATGCTTATAAAAAATTTCCTATAAAATATTATCATAGCTTATTCTTCTCTCTCCAGCAGACTGTCCAAGAGGACTTTCATGGCTGCATGCTAATAGTCACTAAAACTATGTGGTAAAATAATTGTGCTGTTGTGTTGGAGTATTCTACCAAGCAAGGGCTTAAGTTACTTCCACATTTGCCTTGTGCATCTGTTCCATAGAAGCAGATGATAATTCTCGAATGTAGGTCCTTGTCTCGAGAGAGAGAACAGTTGCTGTGGGACTGGTGTTTGGGTTTTCCACAGGGGTAGACAGACCAATGTGAGATGGGAAAAGCTCCTGGTGGAGACATGGAGGGTTTGGCTCTGGTGAATAAGGGAAGCTGAAGCAGCATAACAAGAGGAGAGGGAGAAAGCACTTTACACTGAGTTCATGTTTACAAAACTGAAATATTTCCAAAATGGAGATAAAATAATATGTAAGATTTAACTAAAGAAAATATTATTTTTTCTTCTACACGAAATTAATTAATTTTGACTTCTACTCGATTTTTGGATTATTAGCAGCATGACAGTATTAGTAGTTAATTACATCCTTGATGTTTTTGTTCAGCTTAAATATTCAATTGTAATTCTAAATCAAGTGACTATGGTATCTTGCCATTCTGGGCTACCAGTGGAAATCTACTGTCAGTCATGGTAGGAGTTACTATGGGGAACACTCATGAGTGAATGAAGTAAAATGTTTTACAACAGATGTTGTTGGAAATAACGTATTTTGATTTAAGAAAAAACACTCCAGGTGTTATATTAAATTAGTTAATATTTAGCCACAACAGAGTGTCTTCAAAGACATACTGTCATTGAAAATTGTTTTAATGATAGTTTTCTGGTCAGCTGTAGTAGCAGTTTTCCTTTAAAGGAACACTGTAATGGCAATTTATATATGTATTTAAATATATGAATCTCTCTGACAGAAATGTGAAAGTCAATGAGATAGGATAGGTTGACATAAGAAAAACAGTGCTAATGAATAATATGTATTATGCTATTAATGAGAACTCATCCCTTAGGGTGCAAGAAAACAAAGGGGAGGGCACCAGAGAGAAAAAGTACGAACAAAAATGTGTTTATAAATATGTGGCTCTCCTCTTCCCCTCCTCCTCAGGCATCCTACATCTGAAATCCCTTTTCTTGTTAGGAAACTAATTATACAGAGGTTGCCAACCCAGATCTCTTTCAAGTATTAAAATAGTGGAGCATCTTTCTCAGTCCAGGTAGTAATTAGCAGTCATCTAGTTGCAATGCCAGCACAATCGTGTAGGTATTCTGCTCAGAGAACATTGATTTGAATGAGAGCAGTAGAAGAGTTCATATTAATTCCTGATGAAATTTTTTAAGTTCATCATGTGCCTGGTTTCCCCTGTAGTACATTGCTTTTTCTTGTGCTCCCTGTCTCTATGCTAACTGCTGCTTATTTTGTTATGTGCTGTGTAAAGTCACTCACTGAGCTCATGGTTCTGTGGGATGTGCAGTCTTCCCTCCCTTTGGCTGATGGATTATCCCCATTAATACCTCTGCTCGGGTCTGGGGACTGTTTTGGGTGAAGTAGCTGTGAGCTAGAGGAACGGTCAGTCCTTCCTCTATGGAGAGTTGAGCATGCATTTGGTAGTCCCTGTGATGGTAAATAGATAACCTGCTTTAGTAAGCCAGTTCTGGCCAAATTACCACAGTCTAGAAGGCTGCTTCTTGTTTTTAAAGCCTTTGGAAAGCCAGAGGTTAATTAACTTCACTCCTCTTGAAAATAGAAAATGTCTGCAGCAGCTACTGACTATATCTTTAATTATTGCATGTTCTGGAATGAGAACTGTATGTGGTTTATGAAGTCAGCTCTGTTTCAGCAGTATAATGAATTTATTGAAATGAAATTTTAAAACTTAGCACTGGAGTGTATTGTTGGCCTTCCTGATCATAAATGACTAACATGTTCTGGTGTGTTCCCTTCACTTTCTCAATCCTTATTTACTCATGGACTGCAATTGGTTAATAAAATGCTCATGCCAAGAGGGATCCTTATTGCTCTCAAGACTTGGTCATGTGTTCATGTATGAACATATAATTTCATGCACCTGAAATCAATGTCAGGAAATCCTCAAAAGTCTGTAAAAGACATTCTACAAACATAACCATTCTCTTAATTTGGAGAAAAGGAAAGAGAATCTTATGTGAAAAAACCTCCCATGGAACAAAATTATTATAAAATCAGGGAAATAAAATAATAATAAGTGTTTATCTTTACAGTTTGCTTGAATGCTCTTTCCCTTTTTTTCAAATAGTATATATAGTATGGAAATGGAATTTCTAGTATTGTCTACTAAAGTACTAAACAAAGTCCTGGTAAAATGAGCACTCTCATAGAAGTCTGTTGTTCTGCACCCAGCCCTTTCTGAGTCGGCTTAGGAAACATCACATGTTCCATTGTTCACTGTTGAGAGAAGTCTGTACTATGCTTGAGAAAGTCGAGGTCATTGAAGAAGTGCTTGTAACAGTTTTTGAATTTTCTTTTCAAACAAGACTGGGTCGTATATTTAGCTATTAATTTCTTTAATTTTTTTATATTAAATTTGGAAATAGTAAAATCTAATATGAAATTATATTAGTTTTGGAACCAAATACTCATGTCTCTCTGTAAATGATTTTTCAGGATATCAAAGATTTTTCCCCATGCACCTTGAAGTGTGGACAGCTTCATGGCAATGCTGTCTCTTGAAAGTCTGCTTTAGATGGCTGTCTTGTTTAATCTGTATTATCACTGTTTTGTTTCATTCTGTTGAAAACAGGAAGTCATAATTCTCAATGCACATTATTTCAGAGCCTCTGGTGGATTCTTTCAGAGTTTTAGAAAATTGATAAAAATTTTGGAGGGCTTTTAGGAGGAGAGAGGTGAAGGCAGCAGGTGTTTTACATGAGTGCCTGTATTGGCTGGGTGCTGTTTGACTTTGTATTTAGATAAACCTGTTTGTGTGTACTGTTATGTGTAAGTTTTTGTTCATGATGAATGTAGAAGTAAGTCTGGTGATGTCTTTTGATCTCAGTTGTGCCCTGGGCTATTCTGTAAGTGGGACAACATTGAAGCAGTAGCAGTGTCAGGATGCAGAATCAATGTATGCCAGTAGCAGGAGACAGGCACGATGCAGGGATAGTTTTCCAGAAGCTTATTTGAGTGACTCCGTATTTCTTGTCCCAGTTTCAGGGGATAAATAACAGATAGTTAAAAGGGGATTTATTAGTCACTGGCCATTCTGCTGTCAGGCTAGAAGATATGGAAAGTGACCCACTTCCCACTTTTCTAGGTAACATTTCTTTTTCAGGAGTGGTGCTTATATTTTCTTCATTTTTACAGATAAGTACTTGAAACTTAAAGGATGGTTACCCCACTTCTCCCCTGAGCAAAGTGCTTGTTTTAAAATACACAAATAAATGAAACACTGTTATTCTATTACTTGGTTGGTTCTCTCTTGTTATTCTTTGGGATTTAAAATGTGCAGTTCTGCATGTTCATATACACAGAAATAGATGCTTGTAGTGCTTGAAAGCTTTGTTAATGTTGTGGAAAAATTTTCTTTAAACTTCACTACCCATAAAAGTTGGTATAGTTTACATTCAGAGTTGTCTTCTGTTTTTTGGTGTTCTCTGTGGTGGTCTGGGCTTTGGAGATCAGATTCATGCCACTAAAATTGTTGGCAGGTATTCAAGCCTTAAAATAATTGCCCATCTGTGTAACTCTCAGTGAAAAATTAACCATTCAGAAAGAGTAGCTGTGACATAATTTGAAGTCTGATTTGACAACATGTAAGATAACAGAGGAAAGTGAGGGGTAACATAATACACAGTCTATCAAATAAGATTGCTCATGCATCTCTGAATTAATGATTCACAGAAATGGCAACTTCAAGAATAAAGAGCAAAAAAAAAAATCTAAGTAGAATTTAAAGAAAAGTCTGAACATGAAATAAGATGTAATCAAATTATTCCTAGCAGAAAGAGCTGTACAGAGAGGAATGCGAAATTTGTGTGCCTTGGGGTGAGTAGGGGGTTGGGAAGGGCTGGAGGGGAAAGAAAAAATAGTATTTGAGAGAAATAATGGAGAGAAAAAGTGTTCTTGCTATCTATGGGTAGCCGAAGTTTGTGAGAATCAGCTTTCTCATAAACTGCTGTTTTTGATCAATGATTAAAGAAAGGTAATACCAGGAAATGTCTTTCTCTATACCTGTAACTCATAATTTTGATGAATGTCAAAATGCTGATATGGATTTCTTCTGCAGCTATGTGTCTGAATGTTACCTGTTTGCTCCAGTCCATTCAGGGTCAACTGAAGAAAGTCACCTCTGGTAGGGTGGTCAGGGCTGTGTGGGGCTGGACAGGAATTTCTGCCTCTTCAGATACCAAAACTGCTAACAACATTTCTGGCCCCATACCTGTATTACAACCTAATGTTTCTTCTGATCTGAGGTTGGGTCTCCCACTGGAGAAACTGGGATGGTTAAAGACAGAAGTAGGATTCAATGTGATTGATTGTATGTCCCTGAATCGAGCATGGCAGGGGTGCATGATTTGGTCTTTGAAGCCCCAGCTCTACATCCTCCTTCCAGGTTATGGAGTCCTTTGAGGCATTTGAAAGACCTTTGGCTGAATTGGAAACTCCAGTTATGTCAAAATTGAATACTTTTGTTTCCTCTGTGTTTGAAAAAGATATCATCCCAGTTTGCTCTGCTGTTTTCATGGCTTAGCCCCAGCCAGCAGCCAAGCCCAAGGCAGGCACTCACTCACTCTCCCACCACTGGGATGAGGGAGAGAATTGGAAAAGAAAAAGTGAGAAAACTCATGGGTTGAGATTAAAAAAAAAACAACAACAAAAAAAACCCAAACAAACAAAAAAAAAACCAAACCAAAAAACCACACGTTTAATAGAGAAAGCAGAAACCATGCACAATAGCAAAGCAAAATAAAGAATACATTCATTGCTTCCCATGGGCAGGCAGGTGTTCAGTGACTTGGGAAGACAAACACCATCACTCTGAATGTCCCCCTTTCTTCCTCCAGCTTTACATAGTGAGTATGAGCTGTATGGTATGGAGCATCCCTTGGGTCAGCTCTGTCATCTCCCCACTTGTGCACTCCCAGCCCATTCACTGGTGGAGTGGGGTGAGCAGCAGAAAAGGCCTTAGCTCTGTGTAAACAGTGCTCAGTATTAACTAAAACATCTCTGTTCTATCAACACTGTCTTCAGCTCAAATCCAAAACACAGCCCCTTACAAGTTACTCTGAAAAAAATTAATTCTATCCCATCCAAAACCAGCACAGCTACACATCTCCAGAGTGGAAGGTGGGGCTTGAACTGCTGGGGCAAAGTCATGTCTTTAGCCATCTGAGATGACTAAATAACCACAGCCTGACTGTTTGTCCTTCTCATTTCTTAGTCTTGACAGAAAATTTATTTGAAATATGAGTAATATTTTTCTGTCCATTTAGCAAATAACCCAAGATAATTTGGGAAAGTATCTTGGGAAAGCGGCATCTTCTACTCTGTTAAATTGTCTCTGCAATGAACTTTGCTGTAGTACTAAAGGTTTGGATTCAGTCATGTTCCAGAAATGCTTGGATGTGAAATGTCTGTAATTTGTAAATGATGTGTTATTTTATACTTGTGTGTGATATAGTCTGACATATGACTCACATCTAAGAGCACATGTTCACAAACTGCCATAGAAAAAGCATTTCTTTGTCAGGCCAGTGGCTGATCTTCAGATCTACCAATTCATATATATCCTGTTTCCTCTCATGCTTTGCCTAAATGCTGTAGTGCATTTGGGTCTCAGAAAGGTTATCTGTGTATATAGGAATGCGTGCATACATGCATGTGTAAATAGGTATATATGTATATATAGATCTTATATGTATAGAAGTATAAATGCATAAATGTATTTATGCATGCCAGTTCCAATATGCAGCCTTCAAGGGTGGAATCATTGCTAGTAAAATTGTCATCTGGAAAACTTACAATACACAAGGAAAATAAAAAATCCCAAAGAACTAGATAACAAAAAAGTAAACATATCCATTTACTGATTTATGGATTTGCATATTTTTGTTAAATACCAAATTTGTGAATTTTGAAACAGTTTTTAATTATTTTCTTCATTGCACTTTTTGTCAAGGTTAACCTGTTGAATTAAGTAAAGAGAGTAAATCGTTGAAAAGAGTAAATGATAGAGAAATGTGTGAATTGTTTTACAGATTAGTCACCAGAGCTGCAGTAAGGCAGAAGGAAAAAGCACAGCTCCACTTCAAACCATGGTTGCTTTCCAGGTGCTTTGATCAGTGTGTCAGTTCCAATGACAGCTTAAATAGTTTCACTGTGTGCAGGATTTTGTAAGAGCAGCACATAGTGAATATGCGTTTTAATTTTTTATATATATGTAACTAATTATATAGTATAGTAATTTAATTATCGCCACTTTATTTTCTCATTTCAATGTCCAGGAAGTGATGTTGTAGACAGCAGAGATTACAGTGGAACAGTAATGATTGGTTACTGGTTAATGTTTAAGATTGTAGATTCCTAAATTTTTTTCCCCTTTAATTCATTGTACATGCTAAACTATTAGAGACATGGCACAAGGTGGAGTGTAAAGGCCAAGCCAGCTTTTATGCTTTATGTATGAGCTGTTCTGTCATTAACTAGAAATGTTTGACTGAACAACTTGCACATGCTCTGTGTGGCTGGAATAGGCATCCACACAGTGATTATAACCAAATAAGAGGCTTAGCTTGATATCAAATTTCCTTGTGCTCACTTAGCAAAATTATTTTCAGAGTGTATGGCTGTGTTTCATTACTTATCTCGGGGAACAAGAGCGATGCTTATCAGAAATGATGTTTTGTTTCAGTATCTATACAAACTACAAAAAATGGACTACTTTTGGAGATTTGCAGTAGCAAAGGTGTCACTGCTGTGTTAATTGTGTGAACTTGGTCCACTGTTATTTGAGGTATATTGAATGTATGTGCACAGCAAACAATGAATTTTTGAACTTCTGGAATATGCAAATATTTTAGCAAAATAAGCCACATTCCAATTTAACAGGAGATGTTAAATTAATGAGATCTCTAATGTCCCACCACCAAAAATTACACTTGAACTTCCTTCCCCTTGTACAAGCAAAATCAATAAGTCATTGAGAAATCTTCATTTGAGAACAAAGGGAGGGTAATGTCAGTCCATGGCTGTTGTATTATATAATAATTGTATAGTTATATAAGGCCAAATAAAACCCATTTTTAAGAATGGGTTATGCTCTGAACAATGTAACCTGCTAATTTAGCTGTAAATCTGTTTATTTTCTTGATATCCTTAATAGAGAATCATAGAATTAAGGTTGGGTGAGCTCAGATTAGGTGAGGAAAATGTTCTGTTTCATCTCTAAAATGGTCCACATATTTCTCTCTGCCTTATGACCTTCAGGTGGAGACTGTTGCCAGGCGATGCCTCTAAGGAGAAATTTCTGTTTTAGGAAGGATAAGGTGGTGCCTCCATTGCTCACAGGTCATTAACCCAGTTGGTGTCAGATTCCTCACGTGGCTGCAGGTAAACACAAACCATCTCTGGCCTCTCATTGTTATTGCCTCCTCTTCAGCCCCCAGCCACCAGATGGTTTGGGCAGTGTGTACTGTGAAAGTCAAGTGGATGTGCCACCATTTCCCATCTCTGCAGGAGAAGAGGCTGCTCCTGGGACTGGGACTCAGTGCCAATATCCAGCAAGCCCAGGGTCACCTCCTGACCCCAGGCTGTAGGCCACCGAGTTGCTCTTACCATAGAACAGAAATGCTGTTGTCTTTCAAGGGTTTGTGCAGCTCTCCTATCACCTAGAATTCAACAGATATAAATTTTTACTTTTCATTGTCTTTCACGGGCATATGAAGTCATAGTTTAATTATCAAAGATATCAGGTACAGTGAACATGAACTGTGTGAAAGGTATTGATTAAAAAATTAAACGGCAACTTATAAAGAACTTAATGTAAATATTATAATGAAATAATAAAAGAATGCCATTGGAGAATCTCAGTAGCATAATTCCTACATAAAATATTCCACGATGGCAAAATAAAATCATGCCACACAGAAAAGATATGGGAGACTCCACAGGGAGTAGGAATAGAGACTGTGGAAGTATTTAGATGACTTTTCAGAGGAAATTGCAAGAGAAACTGTTGAGAGAGTAAACTAATTTTGTGAAATTATAATCCAATACACCATCTGGGAATGTGCACAGTTCCAGCTGAGCAAGATGTCTTAGTGGTTTGGTGTGATAAATGCTAACTCATTGTAAAATCTCATTTTCCTGATGCTGTTAATTTATTTCTTCTGTTGAGAGAGAGAAATAGACATAAATATACATAGCTTTATGTCTGAAAAAGAGAGTAGTCAGAGTAGAGAATAAATGAAAATATTTTCAGTACCTTGAATTGCTGAAAATTCACCATTTGTCAGAAAAGCTAATTAGTGTCTTAACTACATTGCACTACATGAATTACATTGATTTAAATGTTGGATACAAAATGCATATTTTCATTTATGTATTTTAAAAGAAGCTGATGAAATTTGTTGTGATATAGGATGTCTATAAAATGCCCTTTGTAAAATTGTAATTTTCAATAGACTTGTAGTCCAGCATGCACCAGAGGGCCTGAATCAAGTCTTGAAAAACAAAGAGATTAGGTTTAAATTAACAGCAAGTGAGAAATAAGAGGTTTGCAGATTCTGGCTTTTGGATGCACTTCAACCCCAAGTAAGTTACCATTACCAAGGCAATTCCTTTTTCTTATGGGTTAGCAAAATGGGAAAAGCTGACTTTCTGGATAACAAAAGCTTTAGAAATCAAATGTGACTATGTTAGTGTGCACTAATAGTTATGCAGCATGCAATTTATTTTTCATTACTACATTGTGCATGTAATTTCAAGCTGTATTGTTTATAATGAAAGAAAATACTTATTGATGGTTACAGGTGCTTTGCATGTGGAGCCTCTAAAGAGTGTTGTTAATCTAGATACTCATGTCTTTTTAAACTTGGTTTGTTACATCAGCAAACAATTTTGGGGAAGAACAGCTGCTGCTTTGTCTCCTCATGCATACCTGAAGCCATCTCAGAATTAAGCTTGAGGTTTGATCTGTCCCTTGCCAAGAGCATGTGGGGACTGGGCACTTTGTGTCAGCCCCTGCTGCCCCAGGGCTGTGAGCACCGTGCAGCACATGGGGGGCTTTGTAATCATCTTCTCATGCTCGTACACAATTTCCTTTTAGCAGATGCTTTTATTCATCGGTGATATTTTAAGCCAAACACTGAACAAAATGGATCCCCTCTCAGCTCTGCCTGCTCTTCTTGTTCCCATGCCTGCTGAGCTCTGTCTCTCACCCATTCCCTCTGTGTCTGTCCCACTCTCCCCAGGGCTCTGAGCTCTGCTGTCCTTCCTACCTGACAAGTGCCAGAGGGGCTTGCCTGATCCTTGGCTCCTGAGCTCACAAAGGTGCAGGCAGCCCCTCTTGCCCCCAGTGCTCTTTGGGGGGAAGAGGGAAGGGAGATAGGGGATGTTAACTATGGAGCAAGAATCAAAATGGCAAGCTGACTGGCTTAAGGTTGTTAAGTGTGGCAGGCTAGGATTGTAGTTGAAAGGTTTTTAATTACCAGCTTTGAAGCACAGTGAGTTGAGAGTGAATTCCTTTATCTTCTGGGTCAAATTCTCAGTAGTTTTCAAGGGTTGCACTGAATGTTGCTGTAGTATTGGTATAGATGAGAATATAGAGAAGAAAGGTAAGGAAAAAACTCAACCTTGAAGTTTTGGAAGAATCATATGGGCAGTTAGGTTTATCTAACTAATATCTGAAATATGGCATTCCTCTTTTGTTTGATCTTGATTTTCCTTCTAGTGCAACAGGTCCTACTTATCTTTGAAGCTAGTCTTGGGAGGAAAGATGTGGCTTGATTATTTTTTTTTTAATGAGCAAAAAATTAATAAAATAAAATAACATTATATCTAGTCTCTTTTTTCTTTGCTTCACTCTTTGGTAGTTTTGTAATGGTCAAATGAGATTAGTTATAAATTTCACTCATTATTTTATATTTCGTCCTTGACTGCTTAAGATCTTTGTGAACACAGACTGCAAGGTGGTAGATAAAGCAGAGATTTAAAAAAAAAGAAACACCAAAAAACCTGCACCCCTTATTCCCTGCAGAAGCAGTCCAGCCCTGTGTCTCACTCACATCAAACAAACTCTTAGGATATTAATATTGTTAATAATAGTTTTTGAATTGCCCGCTAATATGTGGAGATGTATAAACACCAGGAGAGCTGAAGGTGACAAATAATAAATAATGTGCCGTCAGAAAATAGTTAATTACTGTACAAAATTGAGATAGCAAGCCTTGTGTGCAGGGAGGAGTGAATCAGTAGCAGCAGCTATAATTCATGATAGGTCAAGCCATATATGAAGGAAAAGCTTTCATTTGTAAACATTGTCAAGCCCAGGGGGAAGCAATTACTGATGAGAAACAAGTTTCTTTCGTGTCAATCTCATCATGAGGGTTTTTTTTGTTTGTTTTTAAATAATGGCTGCTGCTGCTTTTTTCCCCCCAGAAACCAACAAAAGGAACATGCAATATAATGTAGATTGAAGAGGAAATTCACCTGTCAGCTTCATGAACAGATTAATACTCATTGAAAAACTTAAGTCTCTGAATGTGTTTCTTGTGAAGGGAAGGCTGGATTTAGTTTCTGAGTGCAGCTCCAAGTCGGAACAAGCTGCCAGGGGCTGTTAGGTGTTACCAGAGCAGTAAAAGCCTTCAGAAGCCATGCTGCCACCAAGGCACCCTCCCAGGTATGACTTTGTCCCCTTTTCTTTTGCTGTGCACATGTTGCAGTTTGCCCTTGGCCCATCCCAGTCTCACGCTGGGATCTCTCTGACCATCCCAGCTGCATCCACTCTTTTGGTGGAGTAAAACCCAGCACCTGTCTGTCCTCACCTGCCTGGTCACTTATTCCTTGTGCTCCTGAAGGAATTCACATCACAGTTCTGCCTCACGGAAGAACATAGAGTCTGGTAGGGCTGGCTACAGAGACAAGTAAATAATTGCTGAGTTTTTTGGGTTTTTTTTAGTACTTGTAGAATGTGTTTCTGATAGTCTTTTATATGAGATCAAAGAACAAAAAGCACCTTTTAAAGATATTAGTGCTACCTTGTGTCTTTGCCATAATTAATTTTTTATTAGTTTTTATCTCAGTAGAAGACTCCCCACCAGTTCTGCGCTTTTATGAAACTTGTGTTTTTGTATATGTCTTTGTAAAAAGAACTACATGAATAAGATAAATTTAGCTGCTGTGGGACTGTTCTGTGCAGAATTTTCTTTATAATTTTTGACAACATACTAGAAGGCACCAGATCCAACTAATTCTCCTTTACAGGAAAGATCAGTTTCAATTTGAACAGGGTGTGGATCTAATGAGAGAAATTAACCAGGCATTATTATTAAGAACGTGAAGAAGTAGCCAAATGATTTCGTGTGCAACCGGCTGTTAAGCCACTTTGTTACCTTGTGACTTCAAGAGGCTAATGACATCCTAGTTAAAAAAAGAAAAAAAAGAAGCTCCAAGGTAAATCACAAAGCAGTACTTCAGAGGAATTGAATAGGAACTGTTGTAAAGATGGAAAATTATGGGTATGTGGCCCTTAATTTATGTGAGTTTAAAAGCTGTATGGAGAAGAGCCAGCACAGCAGTTGTAAAGAGAAGATATTCTTCAGAACTCGGTGAATCAGTCTAATTCCCTGATGGTCTCTGCAAGTGTATGTAAGGGAAGTCTCTCATTAGAGGCTCTCAGAGATATTAAATTCTCATGAAGTAAGAGAATGATCCATTGATTGAAAGATAGAACAGAAAACATGTATTGGTTAGCTCAGTTGGAGAAGAGAGGGCAGCAGTGAAGTCCAGTATGGGTGCAAGCAGCACAGCATACTCACACATGATACAGGGAAGAGCTTACACACTGTGGTGATTAATATTTGATCCTATTCAGGGTAGAGAAATCTTAAATGATGTACAAGAGAGGGTGATACATCAAAACCTCAGAAGTAGAAATAGAAATTTTTGCTAAAGGAATTAGAAAACGGAGCAGGGAATATCAATACCAGTTTGTAAGTCAGTGGTGCTCTCACATTTAGAGCCTTCCTCCTTTGTCATTCATAAAGGTGTGGTAGATCTGAATTAGGTATCTAGAAGGATTGAGATTATGGAGCAGTTTACATTCTAGAGAATCCCCACTTTAGGACTCTCCAGGCTGGATAAATCAAGTGTGAAGAAATGTATTTTTAATTTGAGTTTTGTCAACCTTTACCACAGATATTTTTCCTAGATTGAAAAAAACAATCGTTTAATGTGTGCCTTTACACAAGCAAACAGGCCCCTATCTCTAAAGAGTTTAGATATGATTTTAAAGTAAATTTTCAAGAGAATTGTGCAATTATTAAGCCATCTTGCATCAGACTTCTGGATCTTTAGCTGCTATTCTTACAGGATATATCACAGTTCTTCTGCTGAGGGAACTGCACAAATATAGTGCATCTTTTAAGATTATGAAAACTGATACATGCACAGATGCTGCTAAACTGTAGTCACTGCATACATGGCTCAAGCCTCCAGTAGTAGTTTCTGGAAGTATCAAAAGTCCACCTTGCATCCTACCATTTTGGTGGTTTTGTGTGAATTCCTGACCTTGGATAAAGTGCTGTTTACATTAAAGTTCACCCTTTAATCAGAGATGAGCATAGCAGAAAAATCAAGGAGCTGTTTTTGCTAGCATTGCTTTTGATGTTGGATTGCCCAGAGTATGGGGCATTGATATGACGGAGAAGAAATGGGGAGAAACAAAATCTTCAAAGCAAAGCCCTTTCAACTTCCTCACCTTTATTATAGTTATGGACACAACAAATGAAATCTCACTCATTTTATTGATTCCTGGCTTTACTTGGACTCTTATAGGAGATTGGTGCTTGAGTACAAGTATATTCTTCTATCTGTTGCTGCTTCATGCTTGGCTTTGTTCCAGCAGGGTGTTTGCATAACAACCTGCTCCACTGGCTGCTATCCAGGTAAATGCTTACATCTAGCAACTAGCAAAGCCATTTTCCCTTTAACAATTAATACGTGGAAGGTTGTGGGGAGACACATGAAGGAATTTAAATAATTGAATACCATTTAAATACACATGGACCATGTGTGTGGTGTGGAAGATGGAGAGCAAAGTACAGCTGCATCAAAGGGAGGAGATTCTGAGGGCTGGCTGTAGACCAGGGCATTCTCAGGCTCAGATACAGACCTGGTGAAAGTATACCTTGAGAATAGTGGAAGAAAGGAGGTAAACAGGCACATCTGGGTTCTACCAGCCTCTTTGATCCTTCCTGCTAGCAAAGATAGCTATTTTGTGATGAGGAGAGTGTGAGACCTTTAAAGTTCATCAGCAAGTCCCAGCTTTTTTGCTTCAGTGTCTTCAGTAAAAGCCTTTTAAATCAAAATTTTTCTCCTATTTCAGCATGGTTGGAAATGAAACTTGCTAAAACCTGATGAATAGGCTCTACCAGCTTCTTTGCTCTGTCTTTGATTGATTTGGTTCCTTGCTTGCATAGCCTGTTTAACATCTCAGATACTAATTTCTTTTCTGTGTGTTGACATGCACTCTGCAGCACATCTTCTGGTATTCAGCTATTACACATATGATAAATGAACACTGTGATGTCAGGTATACTGAAAATCAATGCTGTTAATATGCAAACAAATAGCAGACCTGTAACCTCTCTAAAGGGAAAGCATCTCAGTAAATACAGGAACCAAAACCTTCATGATTTGGTGTTACCTTGTGAAATTTGCATTCAGAATGATAATTCAGGCTAATGGCTTCATGCTCCCGTGGGCCAGCTGAAATAGATTCTGAAATGACAGAAGAAAAGGGTATAGTAAATAAATGCAATGAGCTGTCAAAGAATATTTCTACATCAAACAAGTCTCTGAACATTTTTGTGCTTCATAATCTGACCTCTTCTAGCTGCTGTTTTTTGCCTGAATCAGATCATGAAATGTAACACATTAGCTACAAAATAAAAATAATAACAATAATAATAAACCATTTATACATCCACTAAAAGTGTCAGAATATTGCAGAGAGAATTCTATTAATTTGCAGTAGATTGGTGAAGGTAGAACACCCTTTGATTGCAGTTGCTAGGCAACCCTTTTCTGAGCAGATGTAGGTACCATTCCTGTTTGTTTAACACCAGCCGTACTGGAGTCTGGCCGCAAAATATGTTACAGCAGCAGCAGGGAATAGCAAAGGAGAACAATTTTAGCACTGAGGTGCTGAAGTATCTTTCTCTTGCATCCCTCATGCATGAATAATACAGACGAGATTGCATGGAGAAAGCTTGACAGATTGGACAAAATAAGCTAGTTTTCACCTGTTGATCGTAAAATGCTTTGTTAAAAAAAAAAAGTTATTATTCCCATTCTGCATGTGTGGAAACGGGACACAAAAATGTTAGACTTCCCTATGAAAAGCTGCTGTAACTGCACATTAGGCAGCAACAGGGCTAAAAGCAGACCCCAGGTCTTCTCAGTCCCACATTCAGTGGTCTGTGTAGAATTCTTCCCTCAGAGCAGTTCACTCCAGCCAGCTATGTGGGATGATTTTGTGGTATTTCTTTTACAGGAACCATCATTTGTATTCACGGGATTGTAGCAGTGCTTAGAAAGACAATAACCAGAGTGTTTCAAGAAATGTGATCTATGCTTCTATATAAACACTGGTGTAACGTATGGTTTTGTCATTTACACCTAACTCCCAGAATGTGCTTACTTATGTTATTTACTTTTACAGTTGAAAATTAAGTATATTTTATTCCAGACAAAAAGTGAGAGAGCAGTCTGTTTGGATGTCAATTGAAAATTCACGTTCAGGATGTTAAAGTGTGATGATTTCTTTCCAGAAGACCTCAGACTTAGAAGGCCAAATGTATGCAAAAACAGTTTTTTCAGAAGATCTTTGCCATTGAGAGTGGTGAAAATAACATTATTTTGCTACTCTGTGTGCCATATATTGTGATTGCTTTTGGCATGGGCATGTGAGTGAGGCAAAGACGTAAAAGATGGAAAGGGTTCATCATCCCATCTGATTTTTAAACTACAAATAGTTAACTGTAATTTAGAGAATATGAGGTTAAATTACTGCAGTTGGTACTGAGTAACAGGTAATATCTGTGATAGTGATCAGTTTGTCTTTTTAGTTTTCCAGCTTGTGAGTCAGCTTTTTGTTTTTAAACCCTGGACATAGGAGGGAGGATCTGCCTTTTGGGGAAAGAGAGATTGGAGACAGGAGGATTCCTTTAGATTAAAAGAAATCACGATCTCTTCAGAAGAAATGAATCTGGGTGAGATGGTTTGGGCTTATGGTCTGTACCACATTGTGTGTATGCAGCTGTGGCTGCTTGTAGGAAAGCTGGGTGTCCCCAGAGTGACACAGGCAGGGCACTCTTAGTTATTGTGAAAAGTGCCTGTTTCCACAGCCTGGCAGGAAACAGGGGGACTGGTGCTGGGGGACAACTGGAGCCAGGAAGAAATCCCCAAAGAGTTTAAGCTGCAGGTATTTCGGTTTTGTTTTCTTAATTAATCAGTGCATGACAAACTTCCTTCCCAACTTTGCTGTCATTTCAGTAATTATATGTAATCTCCCTGAGGAGATGAATGTTTTGAGTACCATACAGACAAGCTGTATGGTGAGAGGTCTGTGGACAGCCCCATAAACAGGTCTGGGCTGCTGCAGGATGAAAGAATGGGGGACTTCTCAGGGCTGAAGTCCGACAAGCAGAGAAAACACACGTGCCCAGAATTATTATTTGAGTTTATTATAATATGTTTATTATAATACTAGCAGGTTGGTTTGTTTGTTTGCTTATTTTTTTAGAAAAGATAAACTAAACAAAATGGCTTTTCCTGGGAATTCAGATGTTTTGAAGCAGAAATTTTGTGTTGTGATAGATATGGATTTGACCTCTTAAATAAGTTTACACAATCTATATCCTCAGAAGTTAAATGCATGTCCTAAGAAGGAATGAGGTTTCAGTACAGCTGCAACTTTCACAAAACAAAATGTGATTTTATAAGGACCCACATAAGAGTGAAAGAATGCTGATTATAAACCTGCCCATCAAGTCATAATTATGCTTTCCTCAGAACTAACAGTGCAGATGTTTTATAAACGTAAATACACAAATATTTATGAAACAGACTCGCAATATATTTCTGTTCATAGCAATCTTGACCTCACTGTTTAACCCTTACAAGTGTTCTTGTGGCTTTTGTGGTGTAGACTAATACATGTTGTTTTTTTTTTCCAGTTAATCAGTTCATCAGGTAGGGTTTAAGTGTTGTACTAATCACAAACAATGTTAGTGAAGATGAATTACATTCTTTTTACATGTTGTGAATTTTCTTTTTCCTCCCCAGAAGAAAGATAAGAAGGACCCTTTGAGGTTGGAGAAATTAATGTGTATTAAAAAAAAAAATTAATAAAAATACACATATTTATGAGCAACCTTTAAATTGTCTTTGAATATATTTCAGTCATTAAGTTTAAGGGAATAACTTCATTATTTCTGAGAGGTCCTTCTAAAAGCTCAGTTTCTCTCATCCCAGCTATTAAAATCTCATGAAATGAACAGATGTGGTGCCATCAAGAAAACCATCAGCTGTGGAGCACACTTTGATACACTTTTGGTATGGTGTAAAAGAAATGTTTGTATTTCATTTGCTTGTTACGAGTGGCAGTAACTTTCTTTTCAGTTTCATGGAGCAGTGCAATACTTGGTCTCAGGGTATATAGTCTCCTTTCCTCTGTACATGCATGTTACATTAATAATAATGAGTATTACACATGTGGGTTACGATTGGGCTGTTTTGAAATGACTTTCAGTAATTTCTTAGATGAATTCTTATTTAGTGCTTCAAGTGTGTTGAAAGGTACAGATGACTTGAAGCGTGAGAAAAGGAAAGGAATTCTGCAGAAACAGGCCATTTTCAGTATTTTACTCCAGCTGAGAATTAGATATTATATTAAAAAAACAAAAGCTAATCTTTCTCAGTCAGTAAAAGTCATTACCACTTGACAACTGTTGGAGGACTTGTATGAAATACATCAGAGGTCTCAATTCAGTTTCTAGACCATAGATGTCTTTAAAGTACCATAAATATCCTAGAAATAATGGTATTTTAGCTCTTTTCTTGTGTTTTGAGCCGATGATCTGTTTGTTATTGGATGTGGAGAGGGAAGCTGTATAATTTTGCTGAACCGAAAAGCCATTTTTGTCCAATAAGTAGCACACTTTATATTCTGGGATTCAAAAGAGCAGTGAAGTGCTGAGGCAGCAATTGCAATCATCCAGTTTAATACTGGAGGGAGTGTGACTGTGGTTTAGGAGTAAAAAAAAGGTGATATGTAAGTTTTGAACGTTAGCTGGTCTGCTAATTTACTGTTTTATATGACAGGAGTGGATACATATATCTATGTCCCTGAAATTGTTAATTTTTTGCTTCACTGAATGAAAGTTGTTGAAATAATAACTTTTGTCACTGTCAGCTTACTTTCATTAACCTTATTCATAATGCAAAATCTCCTCAGTATGTGGTATTTTATTTTTAAAAGATCTGTGGACATTTTCAAATTGCTTTTATTAATTTTTGTTTTCCTGGTTCCTGAATGTGTGACTATAAAGCATCTCATATATAACTTCCTTCTGATTTTAACTTTTCACTGATTCTGATGCATGGTCCACCCTTTTGTTGGCTCTCACCTGAATCAGTATGTGAGAGCACACTAGGCAGATGCTGCAGTCCATCTAGTCATGTGTTTCAACTTGCTATTTATTCCCAGACAATTTGTGTATTTGCTCTTACTCTTCAATAGGGGGTCCTTCTCCTGGAGCTGTGGCTCATTTTCTTTTCGCTGTGCTGCAATTTCAGGAGATTCTGAAAAACAGGCAGTAATACGTGAATTTCATACACATCCTACTGAATACTGAAAAGAGAGGAGGACAGGAATATATCCATGCAGGACATGGGTGAAAAATCAGAGTCCTTGATACAGTCAAAAGGCAAATGTCGGTTATTTCCATATACCATGGACAATTGGTGTAGTCCACATTGTGCAAAAGATAAAAGGACAACACAGATTAAAGTGAACAAAATTTTAAAAATCTTTGTTAGGAAATAAGTACTCTTAGTTGACCTAAATCCTGGTCAGATACCTAGAATATAATTTTATAATGTTAATGTTAAAGTTAGATGGTATAATCAACTGCAGCCAAATTTCAGCATCCAAACTGTCTCATCCTGTGAGGTTACCAGAGTCCTTTGATGTACTTTGTGGTTAAAACTAACTTTCATTTCTCTTCTGTAGACCAGAATAAAACTCTGGTTTTTTTTCTTGTTTCTATACCTTTAGTCTGCAAGCCAGTCAATGTTGCTGTGAGAGAATGATGCTCTTCATACAGTGTGGTCTTGAACACAGAGTGTTTATTCAAATATGTGGAACAGTCAGCTAATCCTAATACCAGCCTTTCTTCCTCAGTTTCTAGTGGTGACAATTTAGAAAGCCTGTGTACTCGTGGAATACGAGTTGTTGTGATCACAGTTAAAAATGGCTGATGCTTTTTCTCACTCTTGCCTCTCTTAGCATCAGAAACTAAATATATTTTTTTAAAAGAAGTTTTCTGTTTTGCTTACATTAAAAAAAATATACTAAATATAAAACTGTCTTGATTTGCCACCTGTTATCTACTGTTTGTCAGAAGGAATGATGAATATACTCATCTAATAAATGCTGAAGTAAGGTTCCAGTGTAGCCAGGACCTAAATTACTTTTGTGGGCTACAGTGGATAAAAATCTGGAAAAGGAATTAAGTATTGATTTTCCTAATCTGTTTTGGTTTTGTATCAACAGACAATGCATACACATGCAGTACTCATACCAAAAATACTCATACCTTCTTTTTAGGTATGACCTTTCTAATGTTCTTACACATACGTGCATGAAATATGTAAAGATCTCACTTCTCTCTTTTGCATTGAGTGCACATTTATTTTTACATAAAAACCCCTAAAGCATTCCCTTTAAGTCATTACCACTCTTGTTACCATCACCAGGCTATAAAAATTGTACCTTAGATTTTGCTAAGTCCCTTACTTAAGTAATATTCTTTTGGTTTATACCTCAACTTCTGCTTTTATTTGTGCTTGATTTGCTTTCTTCATTTAGAGTCTGGAGTGGTATATGCATCTGCAAATGATCTAGGTTTGCTAATGCAGAGACTTAGAGGTATCTTCTTTTCCCTTCAACAAAATATCAGAAATTAATGTAAAATTTCTGTTTACCTGCACTTTGAAGTATTTTCTGAACAGCTGTGAAGAAACTAACCAGAAAGCAGGTGTTCTGGTCAGAAGTTAATATGTTTCCATATTCCCCTAGTATATAGACTTGCTATAACCCAAGCTGTAGTCATGTGTAACCCTGTCTTTTTGGGGAAATTCATTTAGAAACTCCTTATTTTGATTTTTATTTTACAATGGGACCTGTCAGCTCCAGTCAGGTTAGATGCTTTGCTGTGCTTAACCTCCTGATGGTGGCAACTTAAGTTTTAATCGATTTCAAAACCGCTTCTGCTTGATCTGGTAAAGAAAGCTGGTGGCAAGTCTGCAAGATGAAAATGGTGTATTGAGAACAGTAGGTCAGCAGGTCTTTGCAGAGATAGGCTGGCAGTGAGGTCGTGTTGGCAAAGTTAAAGAGACTCCAGGGAATCCTCTGCCTGAAATCTAAAGATCCCAAGCTGAGAATAAGCTTCAAGTTCGAGGAACTTTGGATTTGCCTTTAAGTTTGGAAACACAAGCTTATCTTTAATTTTTTATACCACTTCATTGTACTAAGCAAATGAGATAAAGCGAGATGCTTGCAGCTGGGTATGATTAGCATATATTTATGCCACTAATTTAACATTATGCAAATTGCATTTTATCCTGGTTAGCTCATTGAGTGCTGGATGTGAGGTGTCTCAGCAGAGTGTGTGTCCTCCTTCTGTAATTGTTTTATACTTTTCCCTTGCAGAAATAAAAATTGTCAGACTTTTTACCATGTTACTTTTAATATTGTAATTACATGGAAAGAAATGAGAAACACAACTCCAACTGGTAATTATTGGGGAAAAAAAACATCTGTGAAGGTTTCAGATTTATTGCCTCCCTGCAAAGGCTCAGGGACTTTGATTTTTGGGCCAGTCAGACTTGCAGTAATTTTTTTGGTTTACAATGAGCTGAAGATGGTGGGGGGCTTATTTTGATCTCATCTATGTGTAAATCAAGAAAACTTAGAAGTTTGTCTCCAGTTAAGACCAGTGTGACTCTGATGGGACCCAGACTGCTGATGTTTCTGTAAGAGATGTGTGAGGAGCATACGCTTGTGCTGCTGGACCTGTGATCTGGCCATGGCTGGTGCCAGAACTACCTCCTGCAGATCACTGCCTCCCCCTTTTCCTTTTCAGCATGTGATTATGTACACATCCACTTACCAAATGTCCAAAAGGAGCTGAAGCACTGCTGACATTCTCTTTTCCTTCTATTCTAAATGGACAAAAAGTGACTTTACTGGAATGGCTTGTTATGAATTAATCGGTTGATGAGAGCTCCCATTATAGTCCTGCTCACAACTCAACCAGCACAATGGCCAAAATCACAGGTTTCCAAGATGGATTGTACAGCTCTGCACTCACAGAAAGTCTGGGGGTCTAAGGGATGGCAGTGCTTTGCAGGGGTAAAAAAAGCACTTCGCGGTTGTTAGAACAAAACAAAATAACAATCCCATCTATTTAATGGAAAAAAGCCTGGGAGAAAATGCCCCCATGCTGAGCCCAGCTGTGATTTTGGGCGGGGGGTGTGTGTGCAGGAGGGCAGGCGCTGTTTTTCTGCCAAGACCTTGACTGTGGGAGTTGCTCCACCTTCCCAGCTTTTGTTGGTCAGAAATGAGACCAGCAGGGGATTTTGTGAAGTCTGCACGACTGTGCTGTGGGGGCTTTCTCAGCTAAAGATGCTCTTGCTGGGAGTGGTTTTACTTCAGCTAATGCAGTTGAGCTGACTGGTTATTGCTGTTTTGTCAACAGGTGGTACCCAGACACAGGCTATCCGTGGTTTCTTGGCTGGGAGAGCTGGTTTTAATCCTTCAGTGACAGCATGGCAATAGTGGTTCACTTTGTGTGATCGGCTTGTGGGGAGAGGAGGGCCACAACCATAAGGAATAGTGGCATGTGGCCTTTGGTTTTGACCGATGTCCTCAAAGGCAGCTGTGATTAACTATGCAGTGTGAGTGTCTTCACCTGTGGCAGGGATTTTAATGTGTAACTGTAAACACCAGGAACTGCTCTCAGGAGGAGTTTAGGAGGTGTGTCTTAGTTGATGCTATTGCATTTAAGGTACTGTAGGTTTGCCTGGTTGTAACATTTTCCTTTTTCAACCAGATTTCATTGGATCAGGCCAGTTTCCTTGACGTGAATATATTATTCCTATGCTTTCTGTGTTAAAGAAATTTATTGAGTATAGTGTCTCTGTGTGTGAGGCCAACACCTTTGAAGTCGGTCAGACTTTGCACGTCCTGTGAGCAAAAATGACATGATGGGGAGGCAACAGTTGTGAGCAGAGCCCACTGTTTAGTGAAGCACCCTGGGAGATGAATTGCAGTGCATAAATGTAAAATATTGTAATTAGTGAGCAGGATCATAGCCAAAAACCTCTTATTGTTCTCATTTGCAGGAATGTGTGCTGCTCTCTTAATTTAAAAAGTAATTCAGATGGCTTAATGAAGGCTTATTGGCTCACTGAGGGAGAACCTGAGCTAAGGGGGATGTTAGAAGTACCTTTTGTTCATTCTTAGAAGAAGGTCATATATGGGGAAACACTGGCTTTTAAGGGTCAGATGGCCTTCAGTGGTTTTTTTCCTATCTTTACTGAGCCCACTCTGCTAAATACCCCTTTATGGTGTGGTGCGCCCTCATGCAGATGCATAACTAACTTGAAATGCTCAAATATTTTTAAGATCATAGTCTTTATGAGACATGTATGTTTTTATGTTTGCAAACCATAAATCAAGGGTCTGTGCAGGTAGCTGACAATCCAAAATGGAAGTAGTTCACCCCTTGCAGTGAAGCAGGAGTGAGCTGTGCATGCTAAAGTCAGTCTGAAGTAGCAAAGTGTCATGAGATATGCATAAGAAATGTAGACTGAAATAACTTCTCCCACATCTTGGGTTAATTTAATTCTTAGTTTTGCCTTATTTTGTAGTTTTGTGTAGTGGGTTTTGATCTGTTAATGCTGATGAACCTTTGTTTCTAACTTTTACTTTGTTTTACTTTCTAAAAGCTCAGATATTAGGAAAAATGTATGTGTTTGGGACAAGGACAAAATCAAGAGACTTGTATTGGTGCAGTAGTATTTCGAATTTCCCTATTTGTGTACATCATCATCCGCAGTGTGTGATTGGCTGGGAAAACTGGCCCAAGGATACCATCTGCTTATGGCCTCTCTTTGTCCAGCAAGAAATGCCTACAGGTGATGAAGCAGATATCTTACCAATCCTTATTCAGGAGCTACACTTTGACTTTAGAGGTGACACATAAGGAAGGTGAGGTAGATATCCTCTTCTACTATTCCATCACCCATAGTTCATCTGAGGAGAAGCATTTTTGCTAAATTTTTTTGTAGTTTCAGCTTATACAATCACCTAAAGCCAAATACTGGTTGTAATTAATGTGCTATACAGATATTTGGCTATAGAGCTGGGAAAGATAATAAGGCTATGGAGGCAACACTTTTACAGGTTGCATTATTTTTCTATCTTTATACTAAATGAGCAAGGGAAATGTGTAAAATTCTTCTTGCATTTAAAGCATCTAAGTCTGAATTCCTAGTTTTAGTTTCTTTTGTAGAGGTGACACCAAAGGAGGACTCAGGAGGGGAAAAAAGAGAATAAAATGGCATGCATCTTTCTTTCAATGTTACCTAAACTACAGCAAGGTCAGCAGGCCAGAACAGCTGGTATTACTGTACCTTTCCTGGCATTATTAAATGTTTTGCATACTGTTCATGTACCATCTGTTTAGTTGTTCAGTGATACAATGACCAAAATGAAAAGTAAAGACATTTGCACCAGCATCATGTATAAAAGACTGCTGGAAATTCAGAGCAGTTCCTAGTTGCCTGCTTTGAGTAAGATCCCATGTTTATTCTGGTAAATTACTTACTTGGATAGTTACTTCCAGCTTTTTGGAAGGTTGCATGCCCAGGCTTTTAGGTGCTGAATGTTCAGCACATGTATATACAACATGTTGTATATCTGGCACTGGCTTGCATGAGGGCCAGATTTTTGGACTTCACACAAGTGTTACACTAAGGCTGCATTCCCAAAAAACTGAATATCAACAAGAACTCATATTTTGAATAACTTGACTTCTTGGAAGGAATTATTTTGTTGCCTAAAATAAAATGAAACAAGAATTTGCTTCCTGCAGTGTTTGCAGAGGACGGAAAAGTTCCGGCTAGGGAATAGTGACAGATAACTGTTTCTCGTGGCTGCTCCTTTAAAGTGTGAGCACTCAGAGAAAGCCTCAATCTTTTCAGGAGCAACGACTTCCCAAAGTGAACTCTGAAACATAGACTGAAGGGAATCTGGCATATATGGGAAAAAAAAAGAAGAGTCCTTTTTAAGGCTGTGGTAAATAAAATGTATTGTTTAGCCAAATGCAGAGATTGTTGTCCGGGGAGCTGGTGGATGCCCTGGACACAATTAAGGTCAGGTGGGGTGAGGCTTACCCCAAATGTTGTGGGTGTGGAATGGCAGCACCTTTTCATTCCACATGCCCTTAGAGTGTGTTACCCCTTACACTGATTATACATGGACAAACCCGACACACCTCCTAATTAGTTGTTGGTTCTCAATGTCTCACACACAAACTGGTGTTTGATTGGCCTTTGCACTGAGAAATTTCCACAAAGGAAAAGGCAGCAGAGCCTTTATTTTACACACAGGTTCTGTATGTACCTAACCTGAGCAGGTTGAGAACAGCCCTGGGGAGAAGGACTTGGGGGTGCTGGTGGGTGAGAGGCTGGACATGACCCAGCCATGGGCACTCACAGCCCAGAGAGCCAAACGAGTCCTGGGCTGCATCCAGAGCAGAGTGGGCAGCAGGGCAGGGAGGGGATTCTGCCCCTCTGCTCTGTGAGACCCCAGCTGGAACCCTGCATCCAGCTCTGGGGTCCCAGCACAGGAAGGACGTGGACCTGTTGGATTGAGTCTTGAGGAGGGACACAAACGTGGTTAGAGGGATGGAGCATTTGTGTGCAGAAATGCAAAGAGAGCCAAGATTGTTCTGCCTAGGGAAGAGCAGCCTTGAGGAAATCTCATTGCAGCCTTCCAGCGCCTATAGGGAGCCTAGGGAAGATACACAGGGATTTCTTCTATGGGCATGTAGTTACAGGAGAAGGGAGAGTGGCTTTAAACTGAGAGAGAGTAGATTTAGATTCCGTATTAGGAAGAGGAGGCATATTAAGAAGAGGGTGCTGTGAGGATGGTGAGGACCAGGTTTCCCAGAGAAGCTGTAAATCCCATCCCTGGAAGTGTTCAAGGCCAGGTTAGATGAGGCTTTGAACAAGCAGGTCTAGTGGAAGATGTCCCTGCCCATGTCAGGATGGTTGGAATTAGATGATCTTAAAGGTCCCTTCCAATACAAACCATTTTAGGATTCTGTGATTTAATATAATAAATGGTAGTTGTCGGAGAAGGGAGACGCGGACACCAGATGGCCATCAGCAAAGTCTCGTTTATTAGCAAGAAAGCACTTGGTTAAATACAACGCTTAATTAGCTCATGCATAGTGCAGAATCCTAGCTCATCATTGGCTATTAAACTATTCGCATTACAGCAAAGCTTGGCTAAGCGCCATTGTAATCTTGTGATTTTGTAGCTAACTTTTGTTTCTCTTCTGCGTCCTGTTTATCACATTCCAGCGGTTCTTCCCTTCTGCAAGGGCACTCCGTCCTTGTAGCTACCTTTGTCCTACTTCTCCCTCAGCATTATTAGGTTAGTCTGACTGTGGCCTTTCTCTATAAGGCAGTCCTGTACCAGGCTCTCCACAGGTAGTATTTCTGTAATTAATAAAAATATTTCCTTTTGGATAATGGCAATTTCATGAAATCTAGACACAAAATTTATAGTATGTTTTAAATGGTTTTGTGTATGTTTGGACTAGTCAAGGGTAATTTTTAATGACTTGTGATAAAGCTAAGTGCCTGCTGGAGGTACTATAAAAATCTCAATTTGCTAGTGAAACTGATAAACTTTGATAATTGATGCCAATATTTTATTTTTCTTTTTTATACTGAGATTAGCACTTGCAGACAGAGAGTTAAAGTTCATCATTTACGAGTGCTAGAGGCACTGGTGGGCTGTGTTTACAAGCCTTTTAATGACTCTGGTAGGTGATGCCACATAAATATTCATTTTAAGGACATATATTGGTAGGCGAAAAATTGCAACTTTCATTATATAACTGTCTCTTAAAAATTAAATGAGCATATGGTAAATGATAGGCATTTTAAAGAAGCTCCAACTAGTTCCATTACAGTTAGCTGGCGGTGATGGAATTGAAGAATAATGAGGAAAGAAAAAGCTTTCCTTCTGTGTGCGGACTGAAATTGTGAATACATTGGGGTCACGTGTGTAGGATAAGTGGGAAGGGACGGCTCATACCATCTGAAATTGCTGACAAATGTTAAAATCAGTCCTGTATCATGTGCAAAGGCTTTAATCATGTTGCTGACTACATCTCTTTTTGTGAAAGGGGACATGTCTTGCCTTTGAGGACATTTACCTGTCTGGAAAAGGCTTGTTTCCAATTGTTATGCAGAACTGTGTGTCATCCCATTGCCACAGACTGTGAGCTCCTGATAAGAGCTAATTGACTCGCAATTCCTTATTTGCATCGCATTTTTGATTCCTGTAAATCAATGAGTAACCTGAAAGTCACGATATTGTAGAGGTCAGCGTGTGCACGCACATGCCAGCAACCACAAAATTTGATTAGCTGAAATGATGACAGGGGTTTTTGTACATTTTTTAGCTTTGATGTGAAACAGAGTTGGACAAGGTAGGGCTGGCTGAGAAGTGTTCACTTATAATCTTTTTTCTCTCTCATAAAACTGCCAGCAATCTACTCAGGTGCCTTTAAAGTTTGTACTGCTGACATCAGTTGGAGTTTCTGGGGAAGTGATACGATGCTGAGGAAGCAAGTTTAATTATTTCTGGAATTGGTCCTGTGCTGGTTAAAGAATGTAGGATTTTCAGGACAAGCCTGGAAAAAGAAGATGGGCCACTGAGGAAGATGCTCTTAATACCAAAAAGATGTGTGCTGAAAACCTGAGGAATAACTTTTTGTTCCTCCAGAACAGCAACTATTGTTTCATAGTAAGCAGGATTTCTAATGACAGCTAATCTAGATTTTCAGGTTCTGCAAAGCAGTGTGAGATATTCTGTATGAATAAAAATCAGCCACTCTGAAAAAAAGGCTGTTCTGCATTAAGTTTAAAATTTCGAAATGTGAATTAAAAAATAATGCACAGTATGTACATCATCATAAATGGTCTTGATACCCCAGGAAAGGTTTCTCTTCACACAGATAATTTTCATTAACAGGTTGCATGTGAGAAAGGTCAGTAATTCTTGCTCATACAGTGTCTCTAAATTGACCATGAAAATGCACATTAACAGTGGCATGTTTTTTGAGAGGGAAACGCCACTTGTTTATGTCTTTTGTTGCTAATATGCTGAATGAGGTATTGAATTGAATGGAATGAGGTGGTGTCAGGTGACAATGATGAGATAGAAAAAGAATTGATAGAAGAGAAAGAAATGATACAGAGAATATGGAAATAAGTATAAAGCAGAAATCTCTGCAGAAATGGAAAGTGATCAAGATGTCTACAATTAATTCAGGCTAGGTGACAGTGGGAAAAGAAGGCTTCAGAAATTCAGCCAAAAATATGATTTTTTGTTTCTGATTTCTTTAAACATGTGCAATAGAAAAAAAATATTGTCAAATACAAGAAAGACTGAAGAGAAAGTATATCACGGAAAAGAAAGGAAGAAAGAGAAAGAAACAATACCACTCTGGAAGTGGGTACATCTGTGTCTTAAACAACAAAAAAATCCCACTCTTCCTGACTCCACTTCCCTGCCACCTGCAGTCAAATGAAATATGTACTAAAATGTCCATTTATATGAAAATTAGTTCAGAAAGAACAGCTAGAGTAAAATCTAAAATGAAGGCAGCAAAGTAACAGAAATTATAAATAACAGGAAGTCATGACAGGGGCATAGTCTTTTCCGACCTTAATGATTTTATTATTTTACAAGATATGGTAATACTATGTAAAAGTCAAGGTCTCTGTAGAGTTGTCAAAAAAAAAAAAAAAAAGCTAGAAATTATCTGAGACATCCTGTGTGGGATGGTAAGTTCCAGGCCTTATGGTAGTGCTGTAGGCTCAGGAGTGCTGGACTTGAGGTGGAATAAGTGCAGGCAAAGCACATTGGATGCCTGTGGGCAGTAGAAACAAATGCTTCTTAGAGGTCACAAAGCCTCACCAAGGGTCAGTAACTCTATGGATACACGTGTGCATGGTGAGTGTTTAGCATGTGCCAAGATATACTTTGTAATAGAACACTGATAACTGCATACTGCAGGGCAGCAATGATGGGCAGCACTTTAGAATTTCATTTGTTATTGTTTTGTTTTACAAGAAAGTTAGAAGTGGATATATACTTGAATTTTTTATGACCTGGAAGGTTCTTCAGCCTGTGAAACCACATAATGAGCAGCTTTTTCCTCTGCTAGAAAGGGCAGGTCTGGCTTCAGACATCCCAGAACATCCTGGTCTGGTCTCTTGGCTACTTCTGTCTCCTTCTACTCTGTCTTCTACCACGCATGTGCTGTGCTATATCCTTTTGAGGAGTTAAACCATGGACATTAAACATCCATTGGGCATTTCCTGTTTGTCAAATGTTTGATTCTGTGAATCAAATACCTGGTCTTACAATTAGCTTGGAAGAGGAGGTGGTAGCCACAGGGGCTTCTATACATGGCCTGATTGAGTGAGGCTTTTCCCTTAGTTTTTCAGATGTTGTATCATATCATGCTGCTTGTTTTCCAAAGTTAAGCAGTATTTTAAGAAAAGAAAGGAAAAGAGGCTTCCAGAAGAGTTTGATTTAAAAATACTTCACGAACCCCGAACTATTTGCCCTTTCATGTGGAGCTATGCTTATGTTGTGCAATATGCAAGAAAGGGAAGAATGAAATGCTTTGCAGCTTTCAGACAAATGACTAATGTGCACATTAGGACAAGTCTTCCTGCATCATAGGTATTTTAACTTATTACATTAATATTACTAGGAGGTATACATTTATTTACCACTTAAAATATTCCTCTTTAGAAAATGAAATATTTCCATATTAGCACAACAGAAATTTCCTCAAAACTATTATATTTGTACTTACTAATTAGGAAAATCTTTTTTATCCTATGAACTGGAGAGACCAGGAGGTTTTCCATCTTACTAAGCAGCTATAATGCAACGTGTGTTAACAAAATATAGTCTTCATACCTCTCTTGTGATTTATGGATTTGATACACAAATGTGAGTGTTCTCACCTTCTGATCCATTACCTTATGTGCATGTAGCAAAGAATGTCTCATATCTTCTTGAATTTGTCCATGTCCATGAAGTAGAGATGCCTTTTTAATACAGCTACTGATTTTTATCACCTCTCCATAACAAAAATAAAAAATACTATGTCAATTCTGATTTTCTTTTTAATATGGAATACTGATCTTTCAGGATTTTTAAACATTTTTTTAAATTTATTTTAAACAAGCAGGATTTTCCCTGCTCTGAGCAGTAAACAACCAAAATCTGAAAACTCACTTAATAGGAGGCATTCTCAAACTGGTAGGTATGAATGATAAAATGATGTTTTAAAAGTTTGTAAGAAGTTGTAAAATTATATAAACAAATAGAATATCATGGCAGCTAAGAGGAACAATTTATTCTATAGTTTCTGCTTTGTTTAAACAGTAGCATGTTATCTTTATTCATTGAAAAATGACAAACCCACTCCCTGAGACGGAAATTTTTTGAGGTTTCTATATGTGTTAAAGAATATGTTGTTAACAGCAGTGAGCCTCTGCAGAGCTGAAGCTGTTAGTGCCACGTGGATGGATCATCCTGAGCTCTTCCAGGGGATGCCCAGCTCCAGCATGAAAATAGGGTCCCTGTCCTTGCATGTGTACAGCTGAAGAACTTCACAGCACCAAAGCTCCTCAGAGTCACTTATGGCTGCTTTCAGGGCACATGGAGAATCCTCCAGACCCTGTTATGTAGCCCTGGGGAGAAAGAGAGGGAAGGTGGTGTCTTGGGACTACTCCCTTGCACTTCACTCCCTCCAGGTCTCTGCTGCTCAGCACTTCCCCATGGTGCCTCTAGAGGTTCTGTGTACTGGTGAAGAGGGTCAGCAGTGTTATTTGTTGTAATCTCTGCAGTATTTGGGGTTTTTTTGAAGAGTAAATCATGTACAGCATCATTACCGGAGTTCTAGCTTTTGTTAATCTCTGTATTTTATCTTCACAAGGTTGGGACATTTTGTGGGGAGGCAGAGAAATACACAAAAATCTTCCAGCAGCAGAAGGGGATGAGCAAACTGTAGCATGAAGCCATCTGTAGCTTCTCTCTTGTGGTGGCATGATGGATCTGTTAAGGTACTTTTGGAGGACTGAGAAGCTAGAATTGATTTTAATTATTTACTTTCTTTGAACTGAGGTACGTGGTATTTGATGGTATATGCAATAACGAACAAAATTTTAGTATGTTGCAGGTTCTTGTCTGACACTTTCACAGGATAGATTGCATGTCAGACCTTTTATATTGCAAGCATTTATGAATAGCAGCATTAGAAACTAGAGACTCGTATTCTACCATCTTTTCAGAAGTATTTCTTGCTTAAAGGAAGCATATCAAAGGATGATAATTAGTGCAGCAGAAAAGAGAGTGAACAATTTTGTGTTAGCCGTTCAAATGCTGTTGTTTTGCATTGGTCTTGTTTGAAAAAGCTTCATTTGGTGAAATTTGGAGGAGAAATTGCAGTGGGCAGTGAGTTGAGTGCTTTGCAGGGTACATCACTCAGCAGAGGGATGAGGGCACCTGGGCTGCCTCAAAAGCTGGAGGAGACAGGTGCTGACCTGTTGGTGTTTCCTTCTCAGTGTTCTTGGTTTGTTTCTGGGTTTCCTGGTATGCTGCTAGGAAGACTCAAGAAAGTGCTTTTCATTGTCTCCATAAGAGAAACTCTGTGCCTCTCTCCCCTCTCAGTGATATTATGCTACCTCATATTTAGCAGCTTACTAAAGCAAAGGTTTGGCCTCATCCTGAGGTGCCCAAGACCCCTTCTGCTCTGTGGCTTCTGTAAGACACAGAGCTGGTGAAGCATTTTGAGTGACTGAAACAATGCTCCTGTGCTGCAACAACACAACAGGTCAAATTCTGTGTGTGGAAACTCTAATTCTCTCCTGTCCACTGGAGAGTTCATGTGGTTTTGAGAGTGCCTACTCAGAGACCAATGTGACAGGTTCAAATCTCATAAACCAGGGTGGTCTTTTTCACAAGATATTTGTTATTTTTGGTAATTTTTCATTACATATTTTTCTAACTGGTTTTAGAAGCAAAAGAATTTGAATCTGCAAGCCTTTGCTCATTTCTTCAATCCCATTAATTTAAGGCGATTTTCCCCCTGTTCCAGCACTATTAAAGATAAAATTGAAAAGATGTTTTTGGCTACTGTTCATAAATGTATGGCAATGTACAGTGTTTCTTACTGAATAGAATTTGAATTCAAAATTCTTGAAAGATTAGTATTGGAGTCATGTAATCTTATCTCAAATATCCTTTTCTTTAATACAGAAGCTGGTTTCAGACTTTTTAATACTTAACCCTTTTGCCTTGTAAATAATGCATATGTGCTATGCCACTATTAAGTATTCACTCTATTGTCCTCTATTATAATAATTTATATGGCTTTCCTCATGTGAAATGAAGAAGATTCTGGACATATTCCCTCAGGACAGGAAAACTGTTAGTAAAATTCAATACTCTCTCTTACAGAAATTTGAATATAATTTGAATGCATTAAAATTAATCTTAAAAGGCAGCATTCTTTGTGGCAAGGTATGAATAGGCATTTGCAACAAGTTAGCAGAGGGGTTTTTTTTATGTCCTAGAAGTTTTCTGTTAGCTTTCAATGGTCATAAAAAATCTCTGAAAATGACTTTCAGAAGTCATTTTGCAGTGTATTAGAATATCAATATAGCTTAAGCCTTACTTGTTGCAAACATGATTCTTGAGATCACTTTGCAAGCAAATGCACTATGTCGTGTGCTACAGCATATACTGAAAAATGCCCTCCTGGCAAGGAGGCAGCTTCAGTTTGGGCTGATTTCCAGTGTGCTGCTGTGTCTGAAAATTCACTACATCACCTCTGCTGGCTCCTCCATTTTCCAAAGGGATGAGCTGAGGGACACTGTGCATCCCACAGTTGTGGATGGTGTTCCACAGGTAGTTTTCCTGAAACCATAAAATTTTTGAAGTAAGACATCCTCTCTTGAGGCTCAGGCTGGCATACCATATATGTGCAAGTAAATCTTGTGCAGCCTTTTTAAAGGCAACACAAATTGTGAGTAAAAATTGCCTGTCTGTATGAAGATTGGTAGAGTAGGCATCAAGTTTTGTTCTGTAAAAATGCCAGTGAAAATGGAAAGTGAGTCAAGCTGCTTTATACACTTAAAAAAAAGAAAAGAAAAAAAATCGGTGAAACAGAGCTGCATGAATCCCTAAACTGCTCTATATGTGGTAATACAAAATGGTAAAGGCATAGAAATGGGGCAGCATAACTGAGACAAGGCTATGTGTAATAGTAGTTTCCTGAATAAAACAGCAATAGTGCCAGATTCTTATAGGCCATTATTCACAATCTAGAAGATAACTTTCTAAATATTTTTAGTTTACAGCATATAAATAAATCATAGAGTAAAATAATTATATGTCAGACCATATGCTATCAAAGTATTTTACTGCTTAAGGGGCCTTAGAGATCCTGTATCACTTAATCATTTCATAAATATGGGTTTTCACTGAATATGAAATGTATACACAGTAAAGGCAAGTAATATGAATAGTACCAAAGTGACACATCCTACAGCAGTAAATAATCCAGATAACAGAATTTATATACTCAGGTATACTTAACTGGCACATTTTGAGTTTTATCGAGCAGTTACATTTATAGCAGTGTAGTATGTCTCTTATTAGAGGTGGACTTGAACTCAGTTTCTACCAGTTACAATTTATTAAGTTGAAGAGTGACTCCTTTTAAACTCAGCTAATTAATTATTAACTTAATATTTGGCAGTCTTGTTACTTTGCAACAGGGTCTAAATCCAAATTATTTATGATGGTAGTTCAGAAACTGCAAGGGATCAGATTTTATGAGCTCTGAGGTGCTGGGGTGTGTGGATCAGCACACACTCAGTCATGTACTTAGTAAGAAGAGAGGAAAGTGGAGCAGTGACAAGGAAATAACTGTGGAGGAATGTGGCTCCCACCATGGTGCAATGGCAGCAGGAATTGTATCAGACACAGAAAAAAAATGAACTAGCATCTTCATTTTTTAGAGGCAAAATCCTATTTTACTGTGATAGTTACTTTCAGTAGGGGTGTGACTGAGTACACGTGTTGGACCAGGAGTCCCTCCCACCTGCCATGTAATCTCAGTCCCAGTTAGTTTAGGCTCTTCAACTGGGACTTCCACAGAGAAATCAGAGCATCTGTGTTAGATACCTGCCTCATTTTACTGACTCCATGGTGTCAGGAAACCCAAGTGTCTAATTCAGTGGCATAACATTAGGTACTAAACCCCGCCTTCCTAAATATAGCCTAAGATCCAAACAGATAATCTACACATACAGTGCCATGTCTTGATTCTGCCTTAATTTAATGAAAAGAATGTATTTAGGATTAAGAGATGGCAGAGTTTGGCCCGTCATTTATACAGCATGGTTATGAGTAGTGCAAGGTGGGAATTAACAAAAGCCTGTCCTTAAGGGGAACGCTGGTTTTTGTGTTAAAGATGCTGGGAAGGGCATTGGGAGGGCACAGAGGCTGCTCCCAGGTGGCCTGAAGAGGTGACATGGTGTGTGTTCATGGCCCCTTGGTTTTGTCACAACCAGTGTCTTGTTCAAATAGGTTTTCAGAGAAAACCAGAAAATGGGTCTATCTTAAGCTCCAGTGTTTCTAACCTCTGAAACTCTCTTTTTCATCACCTTCCCTCAGAGGTGAGCTATAATTAAGCTAAAAATAACAAAGCTACTTCAGATTTTATCTTCTCCGGTGTATCACTGCATCTGGGAGGCTAAAGCATTGCTTTTACAAAAGAAACCCATATATGGAAAATTTGGGTTTTCTTTTGACATTGTTTACTTAGATCCTGGATAAACCTATTTTGTGAGTATTACACATTGCAGTCTAGGTCCAACCATAATAATTGGTAAGTTTCCTGGAATTGCATGAATATAGAATGAATTTTTATTAGGTATAATGAAAAATTTGAGGGAAATTTTATGTATGGGTATGTATCTAGAATTATATTAAAAATAGAAATGCATTATAAAGTAGTAAAATACAATAATGTTTACCAAAAATATATTATAATATTTTGCTTTGGTTAGTGTTAATTAGTGTCAAATTCAAGCAATTGGTAGTTCTGACTTTTTCTGTTGTTTTAGTGAAGCTGATTGTGGGCTAAGCTGGGACATGAGTACCTGTCCAGGAGAACTCTGGGGGACACTTCTATATAAAATCCCTCAGCTGCATTGTTAAATTCTGGTGAAGATGCATCTGTCTTCTCTCTTATCTTTCCTTTTAGGCTTATGCAAGTCTTGCTGCAAGTAAATGTGTTAAAATACAGTGAAAGAAGAGACTGAAACTAATTTTTATCTACAGGCTGTAGTCACATGTAAGAGATCATAGGCTGCAATATGGCAGGGAGCATATGCTGCTGACTGCTGTGCCTCCTGTAGGTACTATTCCTATGGGGAAAATGATCAGGTTTGGTCCTTCAGTCTGTCTCAAAGATGAATTGTGTATGCCATTGTGCCTATGCATTTTCTCCTTAGATCAGGGACATAATTTTAACATAAACACTTAGATTTCTTCAACAGAAAACTTAAGAGTGGTGCTATTGGTATTTACAGAATCTAGGTTTTATATTTTAAATAAAAAATGCAGATGGATGTGATCAAAGAACATTTTTAGCTGGTTTTGCCATCTGAGCACCCCTCAGCTCCAGCTCTGTTTGGCTGCAGAACAGATGCCACAGAGCATGGCTGAGCCTATGCCCTGAGCTCCTCCAGGACTGGAGAACAGAAACAGATTCCTGTTTGGGCCAGGCCCAGTTTGGTTTTTGCACCCAACCAAGTATGGAGCAGACATGGAATATTCCTGTCATATGTCCTCTTCCTTCTATTCCCCCTCCAGGTATCCTTTCCCAAGACCCAGGAGCAGAATAGGAAATGTATTGATTCTTGCTCTGTAAAAAAAGTAAGGTCCAGCAGCTTAACAGGTCTCATGTCTGGAATTACTGCACACATCTTTAGTGTTAGCACACTTTATTTTTGCAGACAAAAAGAAAGTCTAAAAATAAAAATTGGTGTTATTTTGAAGCACTAGAAAAGCTTTTTTCTTTCACACTTTTAAATAAAGCATAAAATAAAATAAAAATACTCCAAACTGAAATGCCCTGGTGCTTTTAGAGAATTCATATCAAAACTTCTTTGAGCATGACAAGTTAGTGGAGCATAGAGCTGTTTAAACTTAAGGTGTGGATACAGATGCTTTAAATCACAGAAACTAAAGACAGAGCAGACTTTAGAGTATTTAAAATTCTGCATGTAAAATGATGCCATTGTTGCTTGTAAATATGCTAAAAGCCTCCTGCAGTGTCTTGTAAATAAGCTAAGAATCTCCTGTAGTGAATTCTCCCACTATTGTTATAAATGAGAGCAAAGAAAATTTATTTCTTACTTTATAGCCTCAGTTCCCAGGTATAAATCTACTCTTTTGTTTGGCATTAGCATCTCTGTTCCTTGACTGACAGGTTTCAAAGTTTGCCATAATTGTGAGCTGTGCTCCCATTCACTGTGCTTTAGAGTCAGCAGGGAATGTACTATGTACTCTTTTTTCAAAGAAAGGGCATTACAGTGGCAACATCTAATAAATCCTGAAAGCAGCCCACCTTCTCTTGGTGTCTTTCAAATTCCTGTAATAGCACAGTTTCCTTTCCATTTCAACATCATAGTCTGAGCTGCTGCAGTTATAATTGTCTTAAAACTCTCATTATAAACCTGAGTTTCTCTGTGTTATGGAAAGAAGTGGTGTAAGTAGGCCTGACAGACTATCTATCAAATGCTACTCTGTGCTTGCTTCTTAATCATTCCAGGAGCAAAACAGTGTAGGCAGAAAAAGAAAAAAAAATCCAGGAGATCCTAGTTAGCAGCAGTTAAAGAGAGGCTGATATATAAGTGCTGCAGATTTGGGAAGGCGGCAGAAGTACTTGGGGTCAGTTTGGGATCAGGGAAAAGAAGAAAATACTGTATTTTCATTGTGCAAATCTGATTTTCCCATTGATTGCAGAGGCCAGCTGTAAGGTACCTTGTTAAAATACTAATTCAGAAATCATTTATGGTGTACTAAAACAGCAATACTCCTATTGAGTAATGTCCTGTGATCAGTAAAATTTATCGGAAATGATGCCACTTTAATGAGGAAGGACATTGTCTAGTCATCTCTCTGTCTTTAAGCAGCCTGCTTTTCTTGAAAAAACTGCTTGCAGCTGTTGGGATTCAGTTTCTGATATTTTCCTGGCTGCCATCTGTTTGTTTCACTGTATGGTTGAAATTTTATTATTTTGGACAAAATGTCATATTTTATTGTATTGTTTGGTCAATGTAAGAGCCTAAGTTTTTGGACAGACCACAGTACTACCATTCTGTAGGTTCTGCTAAAATGGGATCTTATTTCTCTTCTTTAATGTAAATAGCATACTTTGCATGCCTATTTAAATACCCTCTTTCTGCTATTTATTATTTTCTGTGCTGTTTTTCTGCTTTCAGCACAAACCATTATAATTGCCTTTATGTACTTTCAGGTGAAGAATAATTTACTCACCAGACTGAAAAAAAGAAAATATATTGGGCATAAAGAACTTCTGAGTGTGTCCCAATACATTCTTATATTTATTACGTGTTCAAGAGAGAGTGCTACCTAGTTTGAGAGCAATTCTTTGCTGAAAATAGATTGCAAAAAGTGCAGCATGTGTCTAGAGAGTTTTCAAAAGCACTTCTATTTGTGGTGCAAGGAACAAAGAACTGTGAAATACGTGGTAAAACATAATGCACAGTGATTTTTATGTACCAAAGGTGCTGACACATACTAAACGACGTATGTGCTAACAAAGACCTTAATGTTAAAGGTCTGTTTTAAAGCTGAATTAAATTCTGAATAGACTGGAAATACCCAAAGATGTATTTTAGGGGTTTAAGACATTGTCTTTCTGCTTCTTTGTTTTTGCATGTCAGCTGCATGTTTGCTTTATTTGGGGTTTTTTTACAGTGTATTGGGTTCTGTCAGTTTTCTAGAAAGTACTTCTATAATGAGGTGTGTGTGGAAATGTGCTAGATTTATTTAACTCTTGTAACTGATTACCCATACCTTGGTGTAGTACATTATTTCACCATAGGTTAAGCTGGTTATTACCTAACAGTCTCCAATCATACTTCTTCCTGCTTCTATATAACACTTCTGTCAAATATTCTGTTTAATGTTTAGTACAGTATGTTGGATGGCTTTGTAGCGTTTTCTCTCCAGAGCCTTAAACTTATCACTAGAGAGGTGTTACTGTTGCAAAAATGAAATTTTGAATAGTTCATCTCATTTGGTCTGGAGGTTTGTTACAGCTTTAATTCAGTCTGGTCTGAATGGGAAATCACAACTATTTTCTTAGTATTGTTTCATTAATTGATGAAAGAAAACAACCAGAAGGTAACATTTGCAAAAGTTACAGCTTTTTCATTGATGAATGGCTGGTTTTGGGGTTCTTTTTTCTGGACTAGTTAGAGAAGGTTCTTGAACTCCACAAATTTCATTTGTCACTATACTAATTTCTGAACAGATTGTTCTTCAGTTCTTCCTATTTATTGTGTTCTTGTCCCATAAGAAGTCATTTGACTAGCAAAACCATAGATAACAATTTTTAAACTGAATTATGCTTCCCAAAATAGATGGAGTCTTGCAATTGAACAGTGCTAGTTTGTAAAAATATTGTTGGGTTTAGAATCCAAACTCTTAGAAATTTGAGATATTTGAGTGTAGGTGCTTTTCGATGTATAAGTACTGATTCTTAGTACACATTGGAACAGTCAGAATCAAAGGTTGAAGTTAAGAAAATGAATGAAGAATATTCCTTCCTTTTTATAATATAATTTTTGTTCATCTTATTGTCACTTTCAAGGTTATTACTGATGCTTCTTTAAAACTTTGCAGTTGCATGATGGTCTAAAAGATGTGAATTATAAGGTAAAAATGGGAAAGACATTAAAGTCTCACCTTGGCCCCTCCACTGTATAAGGATACTTTTTAGTATCCTCAAAAAATTAACTTAGTAATTGCTTGCAATAATGTGTTATGTTTCAATGAATCTCTGTCTTTTTGCTGGGATATTTTTACTGGTTGTTAATTTCAATGCTGGATATTTTGTTTGGGTACCATTGAACTTGCAAATCTGTGCAGTTGTGTATTGGAAAACTGCTTCCTCCTGAACTTTGTATTTCTACTCATTCTGAATCCATCCACATATTTTTTCCTTCCTTCTGGATATCTCCATATTGTTGTTAATCCCTAATGCAGTACCTTCCAGTACCACTCTGAAGTGCATAAACATGCTATTATACTAATAGCTTTTGCTGTTGTGTTGGCACAGATCTGTTCAGCTGATAGTGCTGGTGAAAGGCAATTTAAACGAGCCTGTGAGTGCTGGCAGTCACTGCCGTTTCTGTCCTTCACTTACCAAACGTAAACACTCAGCACCATTCATTTCCTACCTTCAGAAAGCTTATAGCTTCTGTATCCTGCAATGCTGCTACATGTACCTGGGGGGCAAGGGCCCAGGAGACACAGTTTTGACAATGATTTCATCTTCTCCACTTGTACCCTCTTCGCTTTCATTCCTTGCAGGTATCACACCAGTGTTTGTACCCTTCTTGAGTCCAATGAGGAGTCAAGAATCACAGCCCACCCTTAATTATCCAAAGCTGTTTTTGAATGTTCCCTGTCATACCTGGGGGGAAAAGAAGTGCCTTTTTCAGTTGCCTTTGCCTGCTCAGGGTTAGTCCTGCCCACATACAGAGACCAGGAATGGTGGCTCTCTGCTGCTTTGGCCTTGGGAGGCTTGTCTGTGCTTGCTGAGCCTGACCTTGCTGGTATTGCTGCCTCTAGATGACATCCTTTTCAGGGTGGTCTTACTTTTTAGGAACAGCCTTTTCTTTTCTCAGCCATTGGGTCCTGAGGTCATCCCTTGTGCTTCTGTACCTGTGGGGAACTGGGCATCAGGCTTTGAGGTCTGAGCCGGGGATGATGAGTATGGAGTTCAAAGTCTTGGCCCATCCACTTACTGCTCCTCAAAGGGAACTACTACTAATTATTTTTTACACTAATCAGCTCCCAAAATGTCTAAGATGTAGTATCAGCATACAAGAACAGCTCACTGAAATATTTTCATATGCTATTACATGATATATATTTTCAAATCCAGAAAAAGCACTGAGCAAGTTAAAGTTGAATAGGGCTTTTTCCATCCCTTTTTCTCCCCCAGTTTTCTATTTGAAGGCTTTAATAAATCTTTTATAAGCAGTATCTCTCTGTTATTTCAGAATAATTAAAACCATTTTTTCAGTCTTAAATGTATGGATATCGATTCTGGCCTGCTGCTATGATGATAGAAAATGTGATATAAAGATTTTAATTGACAGTCTGTGCTGAATCACTATGCCTGCTAACTGTCAGGGACAACCTGTCCTGGTGATATTCCTGCAGGTTTGCCAGGTCCCTCTGCGATCCTGAGAAAACCATAGTAGCTCTGTCTGCCAAGTTTTTCTGTGTACATCAATGTAAAAGCTGCCAGGGTACTGAAGTCTGATTCTATTTTTGGTTTGTTTTGTTGTTTTTTTTCTCCCCTCTCACAAATTAATTAGCCTTCTTTTTAATGTAGATTTATTTGCTTTATGTGTCTCTGCATCCACAGAAGAAGAAAAAGTAGTAAATAATTTTTCTTTCATTGCATTATTTGATTTTCCATTTTTGGTGCTGTGGTTCATGAACTTCTTCTGGTCTTGGTTGTGCAGACACTTTGGGCTTTTGACTTTACATCTCTCCATAGTTTCCCCATGCTTTCTCCCTTCTCTGGGAATTCCACCAAAAGAGTATTTAGATGTGAAGTGGGTCATTCTTTACCTTCCATTCATTCTCTGTTAGAATAACAGAATCATCAAGATTGGAAGAGACCTCCAAGATTTTGAGTCTAACTTTTGATTGAACACCACCATATCAACTAAACCGTAGCACAACAGGATGGATCCCATGAGCAAAGTGGAGTTTGGTGGCTGTCGTGGCCACAGCAGCCATGAAGCAATTGAGTTGAACATCTCTGTTGACAGGAGGAAAAGTGACAGCAAAACCTATACTCTGTACTTGAGGAGAGCAGATTCCAGGATGCTCAGGGAATTAGTGAGTAAGGTCGCCTGGGAAAATATTTTTGTGGGTGCTGTGGTCCATCAGTGCCGATCACTTTTTAAACATTACCTCTGAAGAGGACAGGAACAGGCAATTTCCAAATTTCAGAAGTCAAGGAGATGAGGAAGAAGCTGGCTCAGCTGAACAGGAATCTTCTCTTGGAAATAAGGCAAAAGAGGAAGGTCTATGGCCTGAAGTTGTGTCGGGGAGATTTAGACTGGATATTAGAAAAAGCTTCTTCACCCAGAGGTGTTTGGGCACTGGAACAGGTTCCCCAGAGAAGTGGTCACAGCACCAAGCCTGACAGTTCAAGGAGTATTTGGGCAATGCTCCAAGACACATGTGATCCTTGAGGTGTCCATGCAGGGCTAAGAGTTGGACTGGATGATTCTTGTGGATTCGTTCCAGCTTAGCGCAGTCTATGGTTTTGTGAAGTTCCATGTCAAGTTGTTTCTTGAATACTGCCAGGGATGGTGGCTCCACCACCTCTTCGGGCAGCCCATTGCAATGTTTAACTACCCTTTCAGTGAAAAAATTCTTCCTGATTTCCAGCCTAGCTTGAGGCTACATCCTCTTGTCCTGTCACTTGTTACCTGGAATAAGAGGCCAATCCCCACTTGGCTACAGATCCCTTTCAGGAAGTTGTAAGAGAGCGATAAAGTCTCCCCTTTTCGTCAGGCTAAACACTCCCAGCTCCCTTAGCTGCTCCTCATATGACTTATTTCCTTCAGCAGCTCTGTTGCCCTTCTCTGGACACTCTCCAGCACCTCAATGTCCTTCTTGAATTGAGAAGCCCAGAACTGAGCACTGGATTCAAGGTGCAGCCTCACCTGTGCTGAGTACAGGGGGACAATCCCTGCCCTGGTCCTGCTGGCCACACTATTGCTGATACAGGCCAGGATGTTATCAGCCTCCTTGGCCACCTGGGTACTGCTGGCTCAGGTTCAGCTGCTGGAAACCAGCACTCCCAGGTCCTTTTCTGCTGGGCAGCTTTCCACCACTCTGCCCTCAGACTGTGGCACTGCCTGGTGGTGTTGTGACCCTAGTGCAGAACCTGACACCTTGCCTTAGTGAACATCACACCACTGTCCTTGGCCCTTGGTCCCTCTGCAGAGCCCTCCTACTCTCCAGTGGATCAACAATCCCCCCCAGCTTAGTGTCATCTGCAGAATTATTGAGGGTGCACTCAATCCCCTCATCCAGATCATTTGATAAAAATACTAAACAGGACTGGCCTTTGTGATTTACTTGAGCAGTTTGTCCATTGATTAAATGGGTGCTTCTTTAATTTATCAAAAATATGTATAGGTCTGTGTGTAGTTTCAGGATTTGTATGTGCCACCCTTCTCGGTGGCACCAGTCTGCAGAGTGGATGCCATCCCAGGGTCCCTGAGCTGGCCATGTGTAGGCTGTGCACTGCAGGCAGGCTCTGGGCAGTGCTTGCATGAGAGGCAAACAAGTCACAGTTTTCTTGAGTTGTGGGATCACATAAAATGTTAGTACCAGTCTGCTCATTTGTAAAATGGGAATAATAAACTTCCCCACATGGTTAGTGTTTGAGAAACTTTGGTGAAAACCTCCATAGGAACTGTTCATCTAACAAAAGAGAACAATGAATGGAGACTAATATAAAAGTAGGCGTTGTGCTGTGTACCTTTGATTTTGAAAGCAATGGTAGCACAGGCAGGCCATTAGAATGAGAAATTGTGTCTTGACGGAAGTGTTCTTTTATTTCTTTAATTTTGTAAATATCTTGTCACTTGTCCAGGGCAAAACCAGCTTTAAATTTCTATCCCATTTGGCAAATGAAAACGTTGCTGCCAGTCTCTGGACCTCTGAATTTATATGATATCTCAGTAACTAATTCTGTTTCACAAAAAGATACGCGGAGATTGTAGCATTTGGCTCATAGGGCAAAATTTTGGAATCTGTTCCTGCTTGTAGATTTACAGGAGCATGTTATACTGCCATGGTCCATCAGTCACAGAATTGGAACTATAAGAATTCTGCTGAGTTAATGTCCTAAAAAATCAGACCAAAGTTTCACCTGATGGATTCAATAATCTCTTTATTAAAATAATTAGATTTTCTTGTTACATAAGCAGCAATAAATTCTTCAATATCACTGTCAGATAATTAATAATGTGGGATTATGATCTCTCTATGGTAATGTAGATAAAGAAGGGAACTAGAGGCAGAAAATGAAAGTTTGATGATAATATTGGAGATAAAAAAAAATTAGTGGAAGAACTATCAGATTTAAAGAGATATTACAGAAATAGAAATGTGATAGAAGTGTATAAAGAACTGGTAATATAGAAAACAAGGAAAAGTGACATAAGTAATGCAAATATGTCTCATATTTCAAGGAAGTATTTCAAAGAAATATCATGTAATAAAAATTTAATAAAACAGTCTTTAAAAGTCACAAGCACTGTTTTGCTGAACATACAGTTTCCTCATGGGTATGTACTGCTGCTGGAGGACTGGAGTTTATTCTAGTTCAATTAACCTATATATACGCAGTTATAAATCTGCATTATAGGACATGTGCCCATGTGGTCCTTGCACATCAAGCTTCATATAAACATTCTGTGAGATCCTGTGGGAGGACAGAACAAATACTGTCACTGCACAGAAAAATAGCAAAAGGAGATGCCTTTGTAGCATGTAACAAAGAAAATTTTGAGTTAAGGAATAAATTCTGCCCTTTTGACTTCAGAGTTTTTGGACCTTTGTACTGTGGATCTGATTCTGACCAACAAAGAAGAAGAGTTCAGTGTGAAGCAGGGTAGATGGGCTTTGATAGACTGGACTCATGCCAGGCCTTCATGCATTGCCTGATCATTTCTTGTGAGATACGTTACTCCGTTTTTCAACTTGGGAGAAATATTTTGTTTGCGAAACACGTAGCTGCATATTCACTTATGCTTCCCAAGCATGCGAATGCATGGGGTGAGATGGATGGCAGTAATTTTCGCAGCTTAAGTTGCCACTTTATCATGGGGGAGCAAATAGGATCCATACGAGGTGCATGTTATTGCAGAGTATGTTCCTTGTGTATCGTTTGGCTGCAGTTAAAGCCCATCAAATCTCCTTTATGACTCCTTATATCTCAAGATTCTATTTGCGTCAGATTTCATGTGTGTATTTCACTAGAGGCTGCATTCAAAGCAACATATTCCAGACAGGAGAGCAGCTGCTGGCTGCTGCCATGCTAGGATGGAAATTCAGGAGAAAAACATCTGCGTAATCAGGGAAAATTAGAATTCCTCATGCTATACGAGATGTCGGATTTCAAGAAAACGTTTTTCTATAATAATTCTTACACAGTATACTGGAGTTTACTGTCCATTCATCTCATTAGGTCACACAAAATGCTTTGTCTTAGGGTGATACATACTAGGAAAAAAACACGTTTAGCTATAAAAGACAAAGCAAAATGCATATAACTGGCTAAAAACACATTTCTTTATCAGTTGAAGGAGCTATTGCATCCTGGAATTCTTTGTACTCTATTTCTCATAATGAAACAGATAGGGACACTCATGCAATGTTTTAAATGCACCAAAAAATATTAAAGGTTGCCTGAAACACTGACCTGAAATTTCAATTCTGAAAGCATTTGGTAGTGGCTACCATTTTCATGTACTAAGAAAGTAAGGATGTTATTAATTATTGGGAAACTACATTATCATAGCTGTCATTTGGGAAGTCTGTTGTCCATGAGGATTCTTCTGGAAAGATGCATCTTTTAAAGAAATGCTAATTTCTTTAGTGATAGTGAGCTTTCTTTGGCCTTTTCAGTTCTGCTTTGGTTCTCATACTCTGTTCATCTGTGCCATGGTTTGAATGATGAAGCTGTTGGATGTGCAGGTGGGTGTTCCCTGTTTGGTGTGTCCTGCATTGCCCCTGGGCATGAGGGATATGAGTCTGCTGCAGCTGCCCTCTCAGAACCTCTGCCAGGGCTCTGTAAGTAATTAGGTGGAATTATTGTATATTAAAATATGTCAATGCACTTGAAAAGATGTTACTGTAGCAATGGGATTTTTAGAAATGAAAGCTCTTTACTGTGTTTCAAATCTGCTGTGGCCAGAAGCTAGCCTAGTAGGAAACACAGCCAGCAATGACAGGCTCTTTTTTTTTGAGGGTTTAGTAACCTGAATTTCTGCTACAAAAAGACTTTATAGCTCTCATATATATTGATGAGGATAATCTAAAGAGAGTTTATCTCTGTAATCTAATTTGGAAGATTAATCACTGAGCTGGTTTTAATGTGTTTTATCCTTACATGCACAGTATTGTCGTTCCAATGTACAATTAATATTTTTTTTAATCAATACAGAAATTGAATTTATGCTTTTGAATGCCCTGCTAACCCCTGGTTTGGGCAAAAAAATGGCATGGTCCCTTCAGATGAGGCACTGTCCAATGCTTTTCTCCTGTAGTGCCTGAGAACAACAGCCCTGGTTTTGCAGTCATGACATTAGCACTATCCTAAAAATGCACGTCAGGAAACATTGCTTGCCTGGCATGGCAACATACTCTGCTTGCTATATATAGGAATACATAACAATATCTATCATTTACTGGAGATACTCTTTCAACTTACATTATTTTCTCCCCAGCAGAGTTTCTCTTCTGCTACCACTGGAGAACATTTCAAGTGGTTAATAGAAAATCTAGTCCCTTATCTATGACCTTGTTATATGTGCCTGTCATTTGCTCATATTATCACAACAGCTTGTAGAATATTGTCATTCATTTCCAAATATATAAAAAAGGCAGTGATCTACCTCAATTCCCCTCCCTCTGCCTTCACAGACAGATGCTCCACACAGCCTTGCAGCTGCACAGCGTGGGAGGTGTGTGGTTTTGGACTGCCTGTGTGGTGCTGACAGGTCAGGAATGTGATGGAGCACTGGCACCGATTTCTGAGAAGTCACAAAACAGGGATTTTTAGCTGAAAAGAGAGTCTAGATGAGGTGTTGTGATAGTCTCCACTTGAAAGATGATTGCTCAGGAAGTGTAGGAGGAGGAAAGTGAAAGGGGGTGGCAGAAAGGTAGGGGGGACCTTTGGATATGCTTAGGCTATCAGGTTGTAGACTGCACTGTGGAAGAGGAGACATATAATAAAACATTTCTGCACGTGAATAAAGCATCTTTGCTGCCCACCTGATCTTACTTTTGTGCTGAATACTGAAGGAAATTGTGCATCAGCTGACAACAGGGCTTTTCAGATGCCTCTGGCAGTTTGCATGCTACATCACACCTTAATCAGTGATAATTCATTCAGAAAATCTTGTAGACATGGGACTCTGTAATGAGATCACATACTCCTATGGGGAGCATAGTCCTCATCTAGGAAAAGATAACAGTGAGCTAATTTTGCATCATTCTAATTTGACATTTCAATGGAAGCCATGTGGTAGCTCTGAATTGCAGGTGAGTCAGAGTGTGGGAAAGCTTTCTGCACAAGAGCAACTATAGCTTTTAGCATTGAAATTTCAATTCTCATGGAAAAAAAGCAAAGCTGTAACAGGGAGCTTGTGCAAACATCCAGATGCAGAAAATACAAATTTAGAGTTCAGCCAGACTCCTCTCTAATTAGTGTTCTTACAGGGTGGCAATGACCATGCTAGATGCTCTTGAAGATTGTCACTTTCTGAGACTAGAGATGAACCATTAACTTCATTGAAGCAGTCAGCATTTCCTTTCATGTGTGCATGTTCTTGGCAGCTGAAAAAGTGTTGCTCTCTTAAATGAGTATGTTCCTATCAGGTAATGTCTGATCATAAAATGAACAATTGCAGTATGTTATATTTCACTGTCAATCTCTTTATTTAATTGCTTTTTTCTTTTTTCTCTTTTTTAAAGTAAAGACTATGATAGAAAGTTTAGTCTGAACTTACTTTCCTTTTCTAATACATACTGTTCAATGTACTGAAATCTGTGGGTAACTAAGGAATTTTTAAATTTAAAGTAAAAGTACAACTGTGGATCTATTAATTTTGTGGCAGGCATACCTAATACAGTCTCATAATTTTGAAGAATTATTTAAAGTAGCATATAGCCTTCTGCTTTTTTAGGTTCTCTATTAAGCTAATGTTTAAAATACCTTAGAACCAAAGGTTTCTGTAAGGGATTTTTGCAATGTAGAACTGCTTTAAAACATGTATCAATCACACATAGGAACTCATGGCATTCTAAGTTGCTTGTTTCTTTGAGGACCAGCCAAAATTTCAATACAAAGTCTTGATATCCATGCGTGCCAGAGTTGACTTATGACTTATCCAGAACAAAATTTGGCACACATGACTGCTGACCTCCAGCCCAGCTTAAAGCACAAGACTCTTGCAATGTGCACAGCAAGTGGAGCCAGCTGTGTCCCCAACAGGGAAGGGGAGGTGGCTCTTGCATGTGGGTATTCCTGTGCCATGTCTCTTCCATCCTGCCAGCTCATGGCAAGCAGTATGGATCTTCTGGTGTGACCTCAAGTCCAGCAAGTGGAATCAGCCAGCACTTACTTCAAAAGTTGTTCTGAAAAGTGGCAGGAAAACTTCATCCATGGGTTGAGAGATGGTTCAGCTTTGCTGATAGAAGGAAAATGTTTGGTTTGCTCTTCAACCAGCAGATCTGACTGTGAACAGGCACAAGCAGATTTGTTGTGAGATTTTATTCCGTTTCATTTAAAAATTTTCATTAAAATTTATTTTAAAATTTTGCTCTAGCACTACATTTAAATAGAATTTAGAGCATTGTTTTTAGAGAATATAACTTAGGGAATGTTGTGGTGTCAGTACTGTTGCAGTGAATATTTAATTACAGCAGTTGAAATCTTGTATTTTGATAAGGGAGAGAGCACCTTCATTTCAGTTCTGTGAAATCTCTCTGAAGGTCATTACCTTATTTGCTTATTTTATTTTTACACAGGCAGAGCATTAATGAATGTCAGGAAGAAAACATGATCTGATACCATTTTAAGCACTTTGCCAAAACAGTAAGGAAATTTTTCCAATCTGTCTGATGATTTCTGTGATTATGCAATAAAGCTAGCCTAGCTTTTGGACTAGTTCAGGGCCAAGGGGTGACTTGTCATCTTTTCATTTATCAGTTTATTTTTTTGCCCTTCCACAGAGACTGGCCAAATAAAATGCTTTCTTTGTGCCCTGTTTGCCACTCTGGTATTTTCATCGGTTTCTGTCTCTGGGGCCACAAGTGTCAGTCAGCTGCAATAAAATGTCATTTTTGCCACTTCGGTGTTTATTGAGAGCTCTCAGATATTTAGTGCCCAGTTTCCTGGACTGTGCCTTGGGAAAGCCACGTGGGATATGTTTTCAAGGGCTGTGGTACAAATGTGTGTGGCTGATCTGGACACAGCAGAAGTAAAATACAGAGCTAAGAGTCATCTCTTGCCTAAGAGGCAAGTTCAGCAAACTCTACTTATGTTTCTTGCTTTATATAAATTTTTGACCTTTATGATTAAGAGGACAGCTTTAAAATGTCCAAGTGAATGGATAAGCACCAGTAGCCAGAACACCAGGAATCTTGGCTTTGTTACTGATAGAAAGATAGCTTTCTTCACTTCTTTCCTTTATCATAGAAAATGGCAAAAATCAGATTTTCCTTTTTTTTTTAATTCCTTAAGCATGATGTTACTGCATCTGCTGCTTCTCCAGAACCTTTGAAGCAGGTAGGTTTGGTCCTGCTCCTGCATCACAAATGCAGACACAAACATGCAACAGCTGAGAAGTCTTGCAATGGGGCAGTCCTACAACATGCTGGTGAAGCTGAATTTCCCCAGTCCTCCCTTTTGGGTTCTGAAGCAGGCAGTGTGTTGCAGTCTGGGAAGTTAGGCAGCTAATAAACAATAAGTAGTTGAAATAGAAATGGGGTGCAGAGGATTTGAGATTGTGTTCTTACCTTAACTATTTTGCCATATTAGGAATTAATGAGTTTGTTACCATTCTTCAATGAGCCTCAAGCCAATAACTCTGTGAGCTTAGATACCCTCAAGGTAATTTTTTCCTTCCTTTTAAATCAGGCCAATTTTGTAAATGTCAAGCAGTTTGGACTAAGAAATTACTCATTTGGTGTCATTTGAAATCTTTTGGTAGCTATGATTGTATCTTTCCTGAGTGTGATCAGTTTGGAAACTTGAAAAATTTTAATGCACTCTTCAATCTGGGCAAAGTAGTACTATAGCAGCATTTAGCAAACCTTTAAGATTTCTGGAGACAGAATGTTGTGAGGATCCCATAAAGTTTAAAGGTGTAGTGAAAATAAAGTAATAGAACAAAATTAAACAGCATACTTCATTTGCAGATTGGAAATTAGAGATGCATCTGGCTTTTATCCCTGGCTGTGTGGGAGTGTTGCAATGTAGCTCTGTTTTGGGCACTGCCTGCAATTGCCTTTGCAGGATGTGTGTGCAAAACTCATCTGAAACTGCAGAGTTACCTGTGTAGTACCACAGAGGCATTAAGCTCTGAACAAGCAAGACTAGGGAACTATAGAGCAGCTAAAATGTTGCCTGTGGTAGAGAGAATGTGATGTACAATTTAATCTTCAATAGGAGTTGATGCAAAATACAGAAAACACCTACAATCTGTTTTAGCCTCGTGTCTGTAGCTTGGATAAGGCAACAGGAGAAACGTTTGCAAAAAAAGTTTTGTGGGGCACACTGGACAGTCTGGCTTTAGTCCTAAAAATGGCTTAAAAGTTCAGTTATCGAAATTAGTTGTCATAGCACAGTTTAGACATTTTGGTGTGTAAGAGGGGAAAAGATGGGAAAGAAGGAAATGGCCAGGTGGGTATGCAACACTGTTTCAGACTGGTGGGCAAAGGGAGATTTATGGAATAGGTCTGCCTGGTTAGAAGACAGGTCCCTGCCCCATGGACTCCAGAATGGCCATCAATATAGGGAGGATTTAAAGAATTACACTGAAATTAATTGTGCTAGCTGAAAAGAAGGTCAGGGAATTTGAAATTTACTATTACCACCTGTAGCAAAAAATCTACTATCTGCTGATGGGGTGGGAGTGAAATACCTACAAAGAACAGACTAAAGTGGACTCCCACAGTAATTCTACCACTCTGAATTACAGCTGATTTTTCCAGAATCCCAAAATATTCACTCTGCAGCATCCCCGAGGTATGGACAGAGCAGTGTTCCATATAAATTATGTCCTAATCTCACCCTGACCTTATGGCAGAAGAGAAAGGATCAGTAAAAAAGACAAGTGGAACTCAACTGAAACCACCTAACAAACATTGCTAACTAACATTTTAACATTTAGAGCAGTTGTTAGGCACCAAAATCATGTTCTATCTTTGATACACTGAATTATTTAAATAATTTTCTCAAATGAGTAATAAGATCTTTGTCATGCTTCTGATCTTCACTCTCATTCTCAGACTACACTCAAGTTTGAGGCTTTTAGATTGACTAAATAACTGATCAACCATGCTCATGTTCAGAGTTTGACACTGCTGATGTGCTTTGCAGGATGGAAGAGAATTTTCACCAGCTTCCGGGCATGGGACACCTGCTGCCATCCCTTAAGCAATAAACTGAAGATTTATAACAGATGTTTTATAAGGCATTTTCATTATGTGTTGTTCTGTGTTTCCTTTTACTCTTCCTATTAAATCAAGATTTTTAAGCTGTTTTCTTTAAAGACGAGTGACAAGTGAATCAGTAAATAAAGGTACAGAGACAGTTTGACAGCCTGTTAAAACAACAATCCAGGGTATGAATGGCAAAGCTGATTTGTAATTCTGGTTTATATGTTGCAAAATAGTGAAAATTTCTAGGAAAAATTGCATCGTTTTGGAAGGTTTTTTCTTTAAAAATAACCTTTCTCTGGGTTGTGAGGGTGAGCATCAGTAGCTGTGGTCAAACTATGGCCAAGTATGAGGATGGGAATTTGAATTTTGTTTTTCACTTTGAGTTCTCATTGTCCATCAGCACTGCAATTTTCTCATGGCTTTCTGCCTTCTGTTTCCTATGATTTCTAGATAGCTCCCGACCCTTCACTGGCTTCCTTCCCCTGTAATTCCTATCCCTGCTTTGATAATATTTTGGTGAAGGCTTGCTTTAATTGTTTGTGACTTTGCCACGATAAGTGGTTATTTAATCCATGATGCTCTAGTACAGGGTTTCTTTCCCTGTTCTTTCTGAATGTTTGTGCACCCATTGACACAGCTGGTGCTCAACACTCACTATAAATTTCTCAGCAGTCCCTGTGAGGATTGCTGGTGGTTTGGCTTGGTGGTGGCAAAGCAGGTGCTGCCTGGTGTGCCTGAGTCCCTCCCTTGGTGGCACATTGGTGCTGGGGTTCCCTTTGAGCTCACTGCTCCGTGTGCTCTCCGGGGTGCAGAACTGACATCTTCATCACCCCAACTGTTGTCAAACAAGCTGATTAATCAATGTGTCTCTATTAATTTCTCTATCTCCTTACTGTGTTCTAGCAGAGTAAAAGCTGTAAGAGTCGTTGTAGCTGTTCACACAAAAGTGTGAACTTCAAAGCTACTTTCACTTGTTCGGGTTCTGTGAAGTTTTGAGTGTCCTGAAGAAGTTATTAAAATGTCATCTGTCTAGAATCAGTTAAGAGCTCAAAGATATGCTATAAATTCTCTTAATGTGATCAGGAGGATTAGATCAGTCTGCTTTCCCAGCTGCATGCTGGTAACACTTCTACCGAAAGGACAGATGATCCCAAACTAGCTGATATTCTGAAATCCAGAGGTACAAAAAAATCTTGTTGCAGAGGTTTTCATTCTGAATACTTTTAATTTTTTGTCTGGCACTCAGCCCAGTTACTTTTCTTTTTTTAGGTCTTTCTGTGAAAAGCTGTTCCTTCTTCAGAGTCTTTTGCAGTTTGCCATAATGGCTGTGGCTTGATGCCAGCTGGGTACACAACCTGACTTGCTGTGAGACAAGACTGGGGACTCTTCCAAATAGCTGGCAACTACAAATACCTGCAAAACAGAGACAACTTTGCTGCCAGCTGCCTCTGTCTTACAAAAATGCTATCTTGGGTTATATGCACAGAAGAGAATTAATAATGAAAAAAGAAGTTGGTTTTTGGGTTTTTTTGTTTGTTTGTTTCTCTGGTTTTTTTTTGGGGGGGGGAGTTGTTTCTTTGTTTGTTTTTGTGTTTTTTTTATGTCAGCCGAACTAGAGGATCAAAATTTTCACAGCTTATATAGTACTTAGGAGGAATAAGTATTCTGGCTTCAGCTTTCAACAAATTCAAGATATTTGTACCAATCTTTACAAAAACAAGGTTATTTGTCTCATTTATGTTTGGAAAAAAAATTACATGTAGATGCGCCATAACTTACTTAGATGTTGACATAATGAAAATTCAGTCATTGAAAGAGAGGGAGGAGTTTAAGATGAATATGCAGTAGTATAAATCAACACTAATAAAAGGGAAATTTTGCTTATCACTGTTTGATGGAGTGTATTAAGACAAAGAAATGTTTTCTAAGTGCTGGATTGAATGAAATGCAGTTACATTTAAAAGTTAATTAGAGTGTTATAAAAACGATAAACCAAATCTGTTTATCATTTAATTATGTTTAAAAAAATATTTTAAACACTTCAAATAGTCTTTCCAGAGTGGCTGATGTTTTCTCATCATCTAATTGTCTGCTTCCTACTCCTCTGAAATCTAATCAGAGGGGAATCTCCCATCCTCTGGGAGGAATGAGTTTAACCTTATTGCCTAAGCCACTTGTATTAACAGAAAACATTTCACTGCTACTTTTTCTTCCTTTTTGTTGTTTTGTTTTGTCTACAAGAATTATTTACAGGTAAGTCTAGGAAAGGTCCTACATCTACAATAGGAATCAAGGAGATACATAAAGGCAAATATAAAGCCATATATGGAGTAATGTGAAAATTATCAGGAGATTCAGGGTAATAATAAGCAAACTCTACGGACAGAAATGTTTAATGCTGGTTATTGTACAAGGCTGATGCAGTTCTGAAACAGCAGCCCCACTTTATATTCTGACAAAAAGATTTAAAAGAAATATTGACTGAAATGAAGATTTTCTCATCTTCAGTTTCTGTAGGACTGCATTGAATAAAGAGATCACATTTTCTAAGGCTTATGTGTCTGTCGTCAACAGTATAACAATTAGGAAGTTTTAGGATGTCTTGCACACTGAACTCCAAGGACCCCAGAGTTTTTTTGCACCTTTACTCTGGGCTTGGACTTTGGATTCAGGTCTGTTTCTTGAACTGGTCAACCCAAAGTTTCCTGAAGTCGGACATACAGAACCAAAGTGGCATTAGGAGTGTTTAATTTCAGCCGTTCTCTGTTGGCTGCTGTAGGTCTCTCTCAGAGGACTGTAGGAGGTGATCTTCCCTGTGGGTAAGAGCACAGGAATTGACAAAAGGCTATCACATCAATTTCAGTCAAGTGAAGTAACTTCATCTTTAAAAATTTTCTCTTTCGCCCGAAAGTATTACATTTCTATTTACCCAGAAACTCACTATGATTGCGTTAAAGAGCAGAAGTATAATCCTCTGAGGTGCTGGTGTCTGAGGGGCCAGGAAGACAATGAAAACTCCAATCAGTCCATGTAGTACAAAATTAAGGGATTGATTAATCCCTTAGATTAAGGGATGGCACTGCACTGCTCCTGCTGCAGGGTGGGGATGAGGATGAGAACTGGTGCTGCAGAGGAGAGCCCTACTGAGCTGAGTGAGGGGTATGAGTGTCCAAGGGGAGGGTCTTTGCCAGACTGGCTCATGTGTGCTGTTCCCTCTGTGGGGAAGTGTGGCAGACCTCAATCAACAGCAGCAGTGAAATGGCACAAGAAGAAGAGAGAGAGGAGTGTACAGTCAGAATAAAAATATTAAGAAGTAATATTTTTTTACCTCTGACTTCCTTTCTCCTGGGAGGAAAAAGTAAAATAATCCCCCAAAGTCCCTTTCTGTTCTGCTGTGTAATTTTTGTTCCACTGCAGAGGTCAGAGAAGCTGTGGTGGTTTAACTGGGTGAGAAGTGGGAGTTACAGGTCATCCTATTTGCACTCACTCTCCAGAGGATTTAACTTTCCAGGTTAGTCTGAGGTCTGCAATTTAAAAGTAATCCTGTAGGACAGTAGCACTGAAAGGAATGGTGCAGTAGGTGGAGGGGTGCTGGGCTGTGGTGAGCCACTCCTGTGCAGTGGCACTAAGACACACAGAGACCCAGGAAGCTGCTGTCCCCCCTGGCACTGGGACGTAGATGTACAGCCCACTGTGTGGTGCACACCCTCTTTGGGGACATCAGTGTCAAAGTGATATCCTGGTGGCTTTTCCATGCCCTCAGTGTGTGCCCTTGCTTGAGGTCTGTTGAGGATCCTTCAAATGATGCTGTAAGAGCAAGTACTACTTCTCCCTAATTCCTGTGTTGTCAGAGCAGGTGATGTGTGGTAGAGGGGCTTGTCTTCTCAAATGAAATGTAGCCTGTTTTTAATGAAAGGCCAGATATGGCTCTTCTTAGCCAAACCCTTCTTGTCAGTCCTATAAAGAATATCAAAAGCAGACTCCAGAAATGTGAAATCACTCTATGATGTATTTTTATTTGGCTACTTCTGAACTCACTCTAAAACTAGAGAAGGCCATTTTCTGACATTTTCAGCCGAGCAAAGCTGAAGGTCCCTGTTAATTGTTCCTCTGGAAGGGTGCATAAAAACCTTGTTCCCCTTGGTGCTAGAAGCCATGAATGATTCCTTTTCAGGAGTAGAGCATCTCTCTTCCCAGCACAGTTGGCTCAGCTGAATAATGAATCCATAAGCTACATGGTTTAATTTGTCGTTGGTTTTTTTGTTTTGTTTTGTTTGTTTTTTTTTCAGAAAACCCCACTTTATTTTACAGCAGGCATGAAGAAGATGTCAAGGGATAATCTCTATCTGCTGCCTTTTCAGCTCTGACAAGTAGTGTCATTCAGGATGAGATTCTCTACTTGGGAATCCTTCTTAGAGTTGCTTATGGATTCTGGCTTTTCCCAATTCATCCGAGAATTATACACAACTTGTCACTTTTTACTGAGCTCTTTTTGCTCTTGGTATAAACATACAGTTCCTATTCATAAGGAAAAAGACAAGCAGCTTCAGCTGTGCTTATCCACAGCAAAACCTAATTTGATTATGTGGCATAATTTAACCTTTTAAGGGCATAACCTGACCTTTTCTCAGCAGGACCTGCTTTAATTAAGCTAAACAGTGTCTTCTGTGCAGTTTAAAAGACACAAGATTTTGGAAGTGCTTTACACTGCTTGCAAGACAGGAGACAGCCAGGAGCCTGTGCTAACAGATCTTGCTGAAAGAGGCATTTGTAGGAGCAAGTGAGGCTTGGATACCTCCAGCCCCACCACAGCCCTAAATATGCCAGTAGTGTTGGCATGGAAGCATTTTTCCACGTTGCTTTGGTAAGGGAGATGATGATGCTTTCTAACCATTCTACACTTAATGAGCTTAATGTGGTGCCGAGGTTTTGTTTCCAAGCCTCCTGTAGATCTCAAAGCACAGGGAGTTGTCCAGCCACGTCATAGCAATTTATTTGTAGCTGAATCAGAAATACTATCCAAAAATCTTATTCTTGGTAGTTATTCAGAGGATCTTGGCATTTTCTGTGGGAGAAAAAGAGGTTTCTGTAAGCCTTTAAAGATTTCTTCTTTTACTATTGGAGACAGTTCCAATAAAAACTCAGATAAAAACTTTTATGTATATTTTTCACAAATCTTTATGTGAGAGATAAATCAGGATAGAATCAAGATTATATAGAATCTTTTAGTAAAACTAGTTACACATATTTCATTGCTAAACTTTGTGTGTAAAAAGCGATCAGAAGTTTTAGAGTTAAGGCAAAATAATAAAACAGGTGTTGTTTTGCATTAATGATTTACATCAAATAAGTGATCTGGCAGTTAAGGCTGAAGTGGTGCTTGAATTTAAATCTTGAATTCTGGCATACATAACTTCTCTCTATATTTCATAGGGTCAAAGATTCACTTATATAGTCTCAACCTTTAATTTTATTGAAAGTAGTGATTGAAGAATAACTGTTTATCCATAATTTTTTCTTCTAAAGTTGGAAGAAGGTGTTTAGAAATTATTCATAGTCTTTTGACTTTAAAACACAGTTTCCAGTGGAATTTTCTGAGCATGTGAAAAATGGCATAGAAATTGTAGCTTTTATCCATCTGAATGCTTTGCTGTTGTTGGCTAGACAACACACAAATCACAAAATGGATGTCAGAGCCTGCTGTCTGCTTCTGATACATGTATGCCTCTTCACAACTCTTCCTAGTGAAAAATTAATAGTTTGATGAGCTCCCTGCCTGTAAATGTCAAGGTGTCATTTGCATAGGTTTCAAAATTTTAATCTGTCTAAATGTAAACTTGCACAGGACCTAACAGGTTTTCAGCCTGGAACTCCAAATCCAATTTCTTTGGCCGATTTTTATTTCACAAGGAAGGTGATCATGATATGTATGTCATTATCAGATCCTCTTATTTTATGTCCTTTGCTAAATGATGCTACAGAATTATGTATTGCATTATGGCACAGTCCTAACCCAATGCAACAGGAAAATTTCTAGAAAATTCAGTGGAGCCTGATTTTTCATACACTGTTTTTTGAGAGCTGCGTAAGAAAGAGCCCAAAAATATTATAGCTGATGCAAAATTAGAGAAAAAGCCTTGCATTTTTTTTCCTGATTAAGTTTTCACTAATTTAGTTGGCAGTCTTTTGTTTCCTAAATTGTCAGGAATATGTTGATAACTCCTTCTAATAAGACATGAGCAGAGGAAAAGTCTGGGTTTACTTCACTAAGTATTTTCTCATTTCTGGTTTTGGACTTGCATAAGGCAAACATGGTGTTTTCCTCTTTGTCATTTTCAGTGCAGCAAACGCAAGAGCTGAGATTAGGAAACTTATTATGTGATAAGAACTCCAGCAATTGTCATTGGGTTTTCACTTCTTAGTGCTCCCTTCTATTTCCTATGAGCATTAATATGCTCAACAATTTGTGCCCCATTGAAAGTCTAGTATTTGATAGTTTAGACAGAGACTTTATTTTTCTGCAGTGTGCAGTTTCTTTTCCTATACTAGAATCTTTAAATACTCAGTTGGCGATTCCTGTTATAGATGATTATTTGGACCAGGCAAATTGCCGAATAAAAGGTTCGTAAATTATCTGCTTTATATTTGTGCAGTCCTCAAAGGACTGAAATTTGCATTGGGGAAAAGCAAAGGACCAAGTAATAACATTCTTTTTTTTAAAGCGGTGCCAGAAACTTAATTTCAGAGAGCTTTTTATTATTAAATTTCCCAGCCTTCCTTTCAAGCACTTTATTAGGAACACGGCTCATTTATTTGGGAGGGGGAGGAAAGCATTGAAGAAGGGGGAGATAAAGGTGAAAAGCAAGCTCATTAATTAATGTTGTGATCTAAGTGTAGTTTTTATGTTGGCAACAATTTCAGTTTTCTAATATGTAGTCATTGTGAAAGACTGATGCTAACATAGAAAGTGAGAAAATTGTTTCTCTTGAAATTTTTTTGGAGCTCATTTATATTGAAAATATTGAGGCCTTTGGCATTTTAAAGTGGTTCTCCTAGAGCAGGTGAAAAAGACCTTTGCTCTTTAAGAGAAGGAGCCAGATAAGTCAAGCTTTTTCTTGTTTTAATTACAAACTAAACTACATGCAGCTTTGAGCACTGGGCTTGAGTCTGAGGCTGTTGGAAAAGTAAAGTCTTGGTATAGGTATAGTGTCAGGAGGAACTGATCATGCTTCTGGGTTGTGGTCTGTAAATGTCTTTTTGTTTATTTAAATTCATGGCTTAGCAGTTGACACCTAACTTTGAAGAAAGGACCATTTGTCTCTAGCCTACAAAATAAAGCTGGCCAGGAAAGGTGCAACAGAAGAGGTCAGTGCTGCTATTAGTTACATGATAAATGTTTTGGTTTTTTTTTTCCCCAGTGAAAGGGAGAAATACTGTGAGCCCACTTAAAGCATGGGGACAATCCAAAGCCTACTTTTGTCAGTGACACCTGAGAAAGCTGACTGGAAACTGGAATTTCCATTCTCCAGGAGAGCTGAACATTTTTGAATTTTGTCATCTCATTTGGAAAATTAGCATTCTGTAATACTCTGGTTTAGTAGCATAGAAATATTTCAAGTTCAGTATTGTTCAAATTGGCAAGAATGTTTTTGTTTTTTCTATTTAAATATTTAGCAAACCTAATCTGCTGAGATTAATATTTTCAACAGCAAACATCTCACTCAAGAAATGTCTTTGCTGTTTATTATCGTAGGATTACAGACATATCCTCTAAGGGAAGGCCTTATTTTTCAGCCCATTCAATTTAACTACTTTTCTGCTCTTTCTGCTCACTCTCCAAGCTGGAGCTCGGAGCTGTTGGCTATCCTTTTCCAGCAGCTCTTCCTGTAGTGCGTGGGTCTAGTCAAAGAAAACACAGAATTAATTTCCATTTTTCTTAGCACCATTGATGAGCTGTTTCTGGCTTCCTGAAATCACTCTCAGACACAGGGAGAGCTCTGAGGAGCCATGTGTGTCTCTCGTGCATTTAGAATTTGAGATCAGGAAAACTTCTATTCCACTTTTTCTTTAATTCCTTTAACACATTCCTCAAAATACTTGCTGCTGCCTTATTTTTATAACTGTTTCAGGTCTCCTTGTTGCAGATTTTGTTTTTCACAAGGTTTAGTCTTTCTGGCAGCCTGATTGGTGTTTTGCATTCTTTTTCTCTCTGAGGATGACCCATGGGCAGTTACTGTGGTGCAAGGCTAAGGACAAGGCTGCTCTACAACAAACGGTCTTGTTTAATGGGAAGGGATGGATCTGCAATGGCATTTGGGTGGAGAAAGCAGTGCAGATGATGTATTTCTTAGAGGTGACTTGTTGTAGGCTAGGGAAGTTCTTCATTCTACTTCCCTGTGCTGCAAATAGGTTCTGTGGGGTACAGCAGGTAGAAGATGTCAGGTGTGCCTTCAGGTTTTTGAGAGATGAAGTATTACAGCATTAGTGTGAAAAGCAAAAGAGCTATTGGCACTTTTACAAGAAATGGAGGGGGGAAATATTGCCACTGCTATTCAGCAATGCTAAAAACAAACAATTTTTGTGAAGTGTGTTGCAGAGAAACACAGAGGAAAGTTTTAGAAAACAATTTGGTGCCTATATGTATCCTATTGGAAGTAATTTTTCTACTATAAATGAGGTCCTGTTTCATCGTTTGTTCCTCTGACCTTCACTTTTCTATGAATTTTTCAAACCATATCTAAGATGAGGTACTTCCAAAAATCTCTGCTAGGCTAATTTTTTCTTATTTCCTTCTAAAAGCTATACCTGTGTGTCTTTTAGCTTAGTGTCCCTTTTGGACTCTTTAATTTGCCTGGTAAATGACCAGACAGGAATACTATCCTTCCTGTCCTGGTCCTGCTAGAGTAAGAAGTGGTGTTATTCAGTCCTGCTGCATCAGAAAATGTTCTTGCTGGTTTTGAAGCCCATATCTGGGGCTGTCTGATTGGAAGGACTCTTTCCAACATGGTTGGTATTGTCTCCTTAGTATTTCAATGGAGGAGCTCTCAAAGGGACATTTACCAGGAAAATTAATCTTCCTTTACTCTTCTGAGTATACATCACCTGATGTGTTTACTCTTTTCATGGCTGATGATTTGCAGACATCCCATATTCTACAAATATACTTCTCCCTACGTAGTTCCTTCCATCTGACAACCTCACAATTTATAGCAGAAAGTCTTGTTATTAGTCCCAAAGCTTCTGACCTTGCACACGCCTATTAAATTTTATCCCATTTCTATTACCCTTCCAGATGATCTAGCCCCTGCTATGTGAACCCCCAATCCCCCCTCCAGATATTTAGGTCTCAGGGAATTTATTTGTTCACTTTTATATTTTGTGCCAGTCTTTAATTCTAGTATTAAGTTAGATTGGCCTCAACCCCAGTCTTCAAGGGGTTTTTCATTATTAACCTGCTTGAAGTTTAACAGTTCCCTTCCTGCCACATGCTCCTCTAACAGGCTGTAGCTAAAGGGAGGGGAAGCCTGCCCTGGCCCCTGTGACCCCAAAAGCAGATGCCTTTGGGGCACTGGGCAGGCTGCTCTTTCCCTGAGTGCCCCTGGGGAAACCTGTGGAGGAGAGGCTGCTGGAGCAGAGCTGACAAGTTCACATGCTGAGTTCTGCCTCTGCAGCAGAGGAAGAGAGCACAGACAGCCTTTGGGGATGGCAGAGATGTGTATGAAAGGGCAACAAGAAAGGCCTTGTAGAATTTGCTTTAATCCAGGAAATGAGCAGGTATTGCTCAGCTGAAAGCCTGTCTGGAGGAAAGGGCTGCCCTGCAAGGGCACAGAGGTTGGGGGAAGGGAATCATTTGTCCCTCTTGCTTTCACTCTTTTACCAAGCAGAGAGAACAGATATTTTCTTCTGTTAATAGTGTTTACTGCTCTAGCTGGCATCCTAACAAAACCGACTTTCTGAGATGCTGAGGTACTCAACTCAGATCTCAGCACTTAATCTTAAAACCTCATGTTGATTTGAGGTCTGCTAGAGTTACAAAAGAATTAAAAAATAAAGAAAAAATAGAAAGCTGAGAAATAACCTTCATTTCACTAGACAGTACAGCATAAGGCATTGTACTAAATCTGACTAAAGGTGTTTTAACAACACAGAACTTACAACGCCTTGCAGTGCCAAATGTGTGAGTTAATGGGTTGACTTTGTTAATTCGTTGATGATTGCACACATTTTGTCATTTGGAGGAATAAATTACTCAGTATAACATTACACACTAATGATACCCTTTTCTGTGTGGTCAGAAATGATGTAGAGAGAGACAATATGCTAAACACCATGTTTCATGGGCAATACTTGTTATGAGTAAAGTGTATTTTCTTTTGTTGTAACACTCATGAACTTGTCAAAGTTGAGACACCATGCTGATGCCTGTGCTGATACTTACCACTGTGCATGTTCACAGTCTTGTACAAACATTAATGAACCAAGGGAAACACTCATTTTCATAATGTGGCTTAATATAAAAAGGCATTGTGAACCTTGCTTTGCCTCTGCATGCACAAGGGATTGTAATTTATACCTCTTTCCATGTGCAGTGAAGGCTATACCAGTCACCTACCCTCTCACAATCATCCTTTTCCTGTGCAGTTCCCACTGAAGGGGGAAACAGGGCTCCAAAGAGCCTGGGCCATAATTTGTTTGGCTGTCTTCCAGCTTTCTCGGTGCCAGTTTGCTCCAGGCTTCCTTTGTGCTATACCATTGCAAATCCCTTTTTGAGGGGTGTTGGTTTTCCTCACATCTGGAACTACCTCTCTCATTGCAGTGCCAGGAATAAAAGCCCACCTGCATTTCAAAAGTGCATATCTGCTACACTGTCTTACACATTTGTCAGCAGGAAAGCTCTGCCTGCCTTGTACTTTTTTTTTTTTTTTTTTTTTTTAAATTTTACAGTGTTAGTTACCCATTTGCTTCAACCTGGAAGGAAGTGCATCGGTTTTGGCAGCATGTTCTCAAAGAGCTCTATTTGAGATATTGAGAAGTGTGCACTCTCAGGACTTGAAAGAGCCAAGACAAGTAAATTAGCAGAATAGAATAAAGTCAAGTTCAGTACTGAAGGGTTCCAGATAGTTTAGGATTACAGCAGAAAGGATAATAGGAGAGCCAGCTCTCCCAGTTGTTGAAAGTGTACTTGGAGAGAGCTGAGAAGATACCAGCCTCCTTCCAGCTGGTGCTGACTGCCTCAGCACTGACTACAAGCTGAAGTAATCTTTGTTGGTGTTATTTCTGTATGATAACCACCTGTGAGCAGGGAATTACCTTTGTGGCCAAGCTGACCACGTCCTGTGAAACCAGAGGGTTTAAAGACCAGGCTCTTTTGCCTCCAGGAATGGTTAGCTTCTTGACCTGAAAGGTGTGTGTGGGTGTTATACTGATAGTGGGCTACAGAGTTCCATGCTGGCTAAAATGTGATTAATTGAGCAGAAATTATTAAACTCTGTATCCTGCAGATTGTTGAGGGGAGACATGCACCTGACAGCTGATACAGCTAAGAATTTGCAGCTTAAAGGTGTATATCCTCTGTGCTTCTTGAGGAGCAAACACGAGTTGAATTATTCGTGTTACTCAGTGCGGATGTCTGGCTTTTAGTGTCACCATTCATCGTTGCTCAGTAAACACCTGTCTTCATACATTGCATCATAAATACTGCAAAATGAATTGTGATTTTTGTATTCTTTGAGTATGACTCTGACTCACAGCCACACAATAAGATGCACACCAGCCATGCTGTATTACTTGTTAATTTTATATTGGGGAATGATGGTTGAACCCAGTTATATCAGGATATATAAGAGAGCACTTTACTCAATAGCTCCTGTACCAGCAGGGGATTGGGCTCTGTTGGGCTAGACTTAGGCAGGCCAAAATGATGTCTGTGAAGACACTCCCTGTAATGCTACTTAAATTTATTGATTGAATGGACAAAAGTTGTCTTTAATTTGTTTTATCTTCTAACTGAAAGCATCAACTTTAAGAAGTCTCATTCGTATTGACAACTACAGTGATGAGCTCAGAAACTCAAAAATTGAATATAGGGTCAGACAAGAACTCCATAGAAGTACAAAACCTGTAGAAAAACCTAAATTATTCTTGTCTTTCTTGGGAAGAAGGGTAAAGAAAGATTCCAGATCAACTGGGATGAACAACCACTTTCAAAACAAATTTTAAGTGAACAAAAAACCTACAGCAAATGAAAACAACATCTTTATTGTTACAGTTAGGAAAAATAATTAAATTGTGGCACTGACTTAAATCTTGCAAAGTAGGTGAAATGAGTAGTTCCTTATGTATAATAACTGCTGATCAGTCTTGAGAAACTGGCTGCTCAAGTCACTAGAATAAAAAGACTCTAGAATAACTTAAGTTGAAAGATACCTCCAGGAGGTTATCTAGTACAGTTCAAAGCAGATGTGATTAGATCAGGTTTCTGTGTCAGGGCTGTGTCCACTCACATCTTGACTACCTCAGGGAGGGAGATCTGCAACTCCTCTGTGCAAGCTGTTTCAATATTTGACCACCTTGTCTTAAAAAAAACTTGATAAACAGAACTGTGTTGCAGTGGCTGGAGACAGATAACAAGAACTGCTTATGGAGTGTGAGCCACCATTCCCAGAGATTTCCACCAGCCTGGAAATGACTGGCCAGTATGTACAGCTGTGTTCTGCTAAGCCATACCATGAACGACCACCAGCCTCTAGTGACATGCTGACAAAAAAAAAAGGCCAAAAGCATTCTTGAAAGTTATTGGCTCAGGAATTTCCAAGGATGGTTTTTAAATGTAGCTCAACTCCTGCTGGAGATGAAATTGCAGTGGAGCAGGTACAAAGCAGGGCCATGAAAATGATTGATTATGGAGAATAGGGAGGAGTAAAAGAGTTTGGTTGTTCAAAGAAGTCAAATGAAGATTTTTTACTGCTCTCTGTAACTTCATTACCACTAATAGGTATAATGGGAAAGACTAAATGAAGACTGTTTAATTAGAAAAATGTTTTAAACAAGAACGTGGTGAAGCCTTGGAGCAGCTTTCAGAAGGAGCAGTTGTAAAAATACATGAAACAGCAACAAAACCAAACTGACTTTGACATGAGGGTCTGCAGAGCCAGCCTTTGGCTCAATATGCCGTTTGTGTTTTTCAGGGTTGACACTGTGCTCAGGAGTAATTTGCCTGGAGTTTCAGTACATCTGGCAGCATTTTGGTTGCCCCTGTCGTGCCCTGTTATTTCCTGAGCCCATGGACAGGAGTAACAGCGTGTCTGCAATTTTGCTTGGCAAAGCCCAGGTGCTCCCCAGTGCCTGCACCTTGCATTCATGTGGGAAGGCTTGGCACATCATGGAAAGGTCACGGTGCAGGGAGCCCACGTTAGGCCAGGGGCTTTGCTGATGTTTCAGTTGACTGGGCATCACCTTTGTATGTCCGTTTCTGATCAGGAAGTCTGAGATAAAACATGTCAGCCCATAAGTGGGACATTTGTGAAAGAGAGTGAATGTTGCGTACTCAGTGTGTGTGCTGGGTCCATGTGCATTCCAACTCAGAGTATTTTTCCGTGGCTAAACAAAAACAGCCATTTCCTTAGAATAGTAGCTGATTATTTTTCAATTGTATGTTTTATTTGGGGTAATTTTATGCCCTTACAAGCAATTTAAGCCTAATTATGCAATTGAAAGTTTAGCTAGTGCTTTTTAATCCACTTAAGAGTTTTGTTTTGGATTGCCTGTTGGTGAAGCAAACTAAATTAAAGTGAATTCCATCTGAAAGCTGGTTTTTATTGTGATTATGTAATCATGACTCGAAATTCTCCATAGTTGCTGCATTTCTATCTTTTATATTTAAGACTGTTATGTATTTAATGACCATAAATGGAATAGAGTAATATGATGATATGAATTGATGGAACAGGTACTTCACTGGAAAATAACATATTAGTGTTAAATGTATGTGTAACACTGAGAGGGCTTCAGCAGAATGCAGAAATATCAATAAACAAATATTAAGAGGCAAGGAATGACATTTGAGTTCAAAAATTGAAAAGAATGGAAATATTAAAAGATATTTAAGAGAAAAGTATTGAGGAAGTTACCAAAAGAATAGTTTCTATTCTAGTATTTAAAATTCAAAAAAAGAGAGCAGAAAATAGCCCTGCTGATGAGAGATGGAATGATCAATGGTTTGGAAAGGCATATGCAGCTAAAAAAGAAACAGAAGCTGCCTGTCAAAAAGGGGATGTCTGCCAAATAATCAGCTGATGTTTGCATCAAGGTCAGTCACTGGCAGTGTCTGCAGTGTCTCTAAGTTGTTAGACCAAAAAAGTCTTTGAACTAGATTGATCCATAGGAGTATTTACACTGAATTCATGGAACTGCAGACTAAGTTGTATGAACCCCTGCTGTGTTGGTTTAGATGATGTTTTGCCTAGCAAAGCTCAGCGTTCCTGTATTTTCTGTCACCAGGAGTTTTTATAAATGCCCAAAGCTAAAAATAATGGTATATGTACTGCATTTCAAATGTCACCTTTTAGCACAAGCACAGACTTTCACTGCTGCTGATCTCTGAGCTTCTGAGATTATTTGGCAGGATGAAGGACTTTCTCCAAAGCACAGATTCGCTAAATCCATGAAAATTTTCCAGCTTCAGGAACAAAATTTTAATCAGTTTCTTGTAGTGCATAATTGCATTTATGATCACAGCTATTATTGTGGCTGTTTCTTAGTAGTTTTTGTGCTGGTAACATGAATGAGTGTTTGATGTTTGGAGAAAGGAGTGTTTCTGAAAATCAAATCTGGAGCTTTTGCTTCACTATACTGGGAAAAGCTGAAAGCAAGGTGCTCAACCATGCCGCAGCTTTTCTGTACCAGCTTTCACCCTGATACCAACACCTTTCAACATGAGGGAGAAAACTTGTTTATAGGGACAAGAAACAGATTACTTAAAGGTAGTCGAGTTTGTATATTCAGTAATAATTGTTGCAACCCACCTGAGAATTTACCCAGACTAAGTCAGATCTATAAGAGAAATCAATGTATTACATAAAGACCTGTTGACAAGAGAAATTTCCCTGTCCAGGTTTTTGAATCTAAAAAATCTACAGTCCCTGGTCCAGCAAAACCTAATGATTGTGTTCGAGTAAGAATTCCAGGATTTTGCCCCATGTCTTCAAGATATGTTAGGGTTTTTAGAAAAGAAATGAAGTGGATTGTCATGGTAAGTGTTGGAGTATAATGAAAGTACAAAAATCTACATTTAATTTAAAAACAAGTTTTTATTTTTAATACTGCTGATTCCAAAAGTTGGTGAGTTTGATATAAGCCTTTTTTTACCCATTACCAATACTTGAATAACAGTTGCTGTTCACATTTTATGGATTTTGTGGATTTTTATGGTTGGAGAGAATTATGTGACTGTTTTTCTTTGATAAGAAACAAGGTTCCAATTCATACCAGAACACTAACTTTGTGAATGCATATTCATTAAAATTTCTCTTTCAGAAACTACTTAATCCCTAATTTTGTAACTATTATTTCTGAAAAATTATTTTTAAGATATAGCTCCAGAATTGAATTAAATGTCTTTGATTTAAAAGAAATATGCTAAAAAATGCTTTTTTTGAGCACCAAACACTTGATCCCAATTTTGGGTTCAACATGCTTTTGATTAGGTCAGTGTGTAACGTCTCTGAAGTTACACCTTAAATGCCTTTGGAAGCTGGAGCATTATTTTTAGAAAGTGAATACAACTTTTTAGGCAGTAGATTTTATTAATGTATATTAAACTTAGATATAGCCAAGTAGATTAGTTATAGCACATATATAGTGGTGGGGGGGGCAGGGTGTGTGTGGGAAGCAGAAATACATTGCTATCAGAGAAATAACATTTGCATTACAGAAATATATACTAAAACAGAATTTAACATTGAAGTATTTTTAGTTGTTCTCCAAATAAATAAATCCTTTTATCTGAGCATAGGTAGAAGAAGCCAGCTCATGGAATCTCTCCTGGGCTCAAAGGAGAGTGTTAGTTTTAATAAGAAATTTTTGGTAAAGCCTAAATATTGCAGATTTCTATTTGGATTACAGTAGAAGACAGTAGGAATTTTGAAGGAGAGCTATAGGGATGGTCCTTACCCTTTTTAGGGAAAGTTTTTCTAGAGCTATAGATTATCATGCAAACAGAAATTGCTCTCTTCCTTCTTGCCCCAATGGACAGTGACATTGTTGGTGTGAATAACATATATGTGTAAAAACTTGAAAGCTGGAGATCTTCCTTGGTGAGTTTAGAAATCTGTAGCTTTGCAGGTTTGCCATGCCTGTGCAAAATGTGAGTAAAGTAATTTACTGAGTAAATGGATCACAGCCTGTTCACTGCAAACAAATCCTTGTATCTTGTAACTTCTCTCAGCTCTGCCAGCTATTTATATGCTGAGTTAGCCATTTGATCAATTAATGGCTTCAAAAAACAAACCAAGAAGAACAGCTACGGTTTTTGTGTTGTTTTCCCCTTCATTCCAAACCCAGTAAAAACAGCTTTTCTGAGGTTGGCAAAGGCTTTTCAGCAGCTCTCTATAAAACATTGAGAATGTTATATTTCTCCTTCCTGGAGAAAAATGTGCATGGTAGGATTCAAGCCAGTAGTTTTAAGTGATCCTCAGGGGCATGCCTTCAGATTGCACTGTGGGTGCAAGTTACTGTCATCATATGAAGGCAGCAACTGTTGCATCAATGGCATTTTTGGAATGGGAAATTCTTGAGGCCAAATCCTGGCCTCGTTTCTGTGGCCAGCTTGAAGCAGGACTTGTCCAGTGTGCAGGAGTGAAGAACAGGGCATGAGGTGCTATGAAAATGCAGCTCTGGGAAGGTTGCAGAGCCAATCCACGTGTACTTAAATACTTGTCCAGAGTAGGAGCAGATGCAGAAATGCCAGTCAGCTTTTTGCTGGAGATGTGTAAAATTTGAAGAGTTAGTTCTTCCTTAAAGCAGTGGCACTGTGGGTGAGAATTATTATTGCAAGCAGCATGTACGTAACAGACCTGTGCAAACACTGGAGCTGGATCTCCTGGGAAATTGCATTTATTCCCAGAGCTCACTTTAGCTGGGGAAGCTTTTCTTAGCCGCTTTTTCTCCAGCTGGTTTGCAAGTTCAGATTTTTCCATGTTCTTGGAGAGTCAAACAGTGCTTATCAGTCCCTGTCACCAGGGTGGCAGACCTGTGTGTCTGTGCCACCCAGAGCCTTCGCTGTCCCTTGCTGGCACTTTCCTTGGGCTTTCCCAGGGCTCGCTCAGGCAGCAGCAGGCGCTGGTGTCACATTGTGCCCCTGGAGCCTTGGCAGGGCAAGGCTTTGGGAAGCTGTTTGCCCAGGTTTGGTGCTGAGGACAGACTTGTCCCAGGGCAGCAAGGCTGAGCTCCTCAGGGCACGTTGCTATTTCTTGTGCTAAAATGTGTTTCTGAATACTAATTACTATTTACAAATATTTTAATGTCTGCTTAGGAACTTTGCTCAAGGGGAGAAAAAAAAATTATGGTAATAGTTTCAAAAGACCACAAAGGCCACATTTTTTAGCGAAGCATTTGGCTTGCTTTACATTAAACATGCCCTCAAGTTTCATATTTATTTTTAATATATTACTCCTACATCATCTCTTCCTCCACAGTGATTTTCCCTTGCTGAATAACATCCACTCAGCTTTCCTTATCCTCAACAGAGCTGTCAATCTTAAAGTTTAAATTGGCATCATCCTTTCCCAGCCTCAGCTGCCCTTGGCTTTCTTTAAGTTTTTGCCAGTGATCAAAGTGTAGTGCACTTCCACATATATATTTTAAAATCTGTACTGGGTTTGTTTCTTTTGGATAATACCCAGTCTATCACAATGGTCAAAATTGTTTCTGGCATCCATGGAGATAATTATAGCATGTCATAATGTTGTGAATAGTGTATTGTATTAATATCCTTACATATCATGGAGAATTCAAGGTATGAGAAGTATTCCTGATAGTCAGGAATCTAAAGATTATTTTTCTATACTCTCTAACATGATTGTTTAGCAAAGTTGGCTAAAAAGAAGAACATACCTATGAAAATTTTCTGGATTCATTTTGACTGCACATAATACCTGTTTCAGATTTTGAGCTGAGATGAAATGCATTTAACGAAGGTTATGGTATGATCAGTGGTAAAATTATTAGAGAGAATTTTTTAAGGCTGCATTGTTTCTTCTGCCTTCATCTCTATTTATTTATTATTCTTCCCAAACCAAATATTTTGGTTTTGACAAGTTTTATTGTTCGAATTTTTATTTTATTTTAAGTCTTCAAAGCAAAATACATCATTGCCATGGTGGATTATATTAGATGATACTTTTAAATGAACTTGTCAAACTTCTGTTATGGACGCTGCCAGGACCCCAGTATGAATGCAGGATAGGTCTATGAATTTAGAATTTTGACATCATATATATGTAGTGGAAGCATGAATTTGATATGGTATAGATGATGTATTTAAAAAATTGTCATATTCATATACAATTTATGATTTAAGGGATAAATAACACGTATTTGGTATAATAGTGTCAAAAATGTTGCATACCAAAAAGTATTCAATTTCCTGCAAAACTGGGGCTTGAATGAGCAAACTGTTAATTCTATTAACTTCAAACCTTTGTATCTCCAAGTATCACAATAACAGTGTTTCTGCTATAAAAATATGCAGTGTCTGACTGTAATACATACTCAGAACTGTTTCATCGCGTTTTGTCAGTTAAACATTGATTATTCCTTTATTGAACTTCTTGTTTGAAATTTCTATTTCAAAGAATCTGAAAATCAAGAATTGATCTAATTTTATGCACTCTCAATAAAGGAAGTTGGAGTAGATGATGTCCAGAGGCTCTTTCTAACCCGTATTTCTATTGTTGTTTGATTAAAAGTACTGCTATTAATAACTTGCAACCTTGCCATTGTGTCCCCTTTGATAGAGAGATAGTAACAGATGCTTATAGTTTAACAGATATTTATAGCTTCAGAAGAAGAAAAGTTTTTTAGAAGAAAAATGAGGCCAAGACATAGCAATATCAAATGCAGTAATAGGCTTATTCTTATTCAACTCTCAGTGAGTGAGTACAGGCCTTAGTTGAGTTTGCTAATAAGTTCGTGTAAGTTATGAAATTCTGTGTAAGATAAACAATATTGGTTCATGGTTCCTGTGGGGTTAGCCTGGAAAACAAATATGCTGGAGACAGTACCCCATAAAGAGCTTGTATCCAATGTTACAGATGTGCATCTTAGGTGGGACAGGAGCAATTCTGAGAGTCAGAGCAAACAAGTTTTAGTTTTGGCTGTTTTCCCTTCGCCTTGGGGACAGTAATGTTCAAGTCATAAAGTGCTTTTGCTGAGACTGAGCTTTCCTCTTACATCATCAGTATTTCAGCTGGAGTTCTTAATTATTTTTTTCCTGAATCCTTGGGTTCACTCCATTCTTTCATGCAACTCTGCTATTCAAAAAAGGCATGATCATCAAGCCACCTAAATTATATCCACTCTCCTATGTAGTTCATTGTGCTGTGAAATAACTCTGTTTGTTTGATTTGTTTTGCAGGTAAGTAGCACTTAGCACCCAGTTGTCATCAGTTTATGGTAAGTATATTTTGTAATTAGGAAAATGAAAATCGAATTCCTATTTTTTTTTTCTTTTATGGGAATAAACAAAGTAGGGGTTTAGTCATACAATAACATTTGTTTCAGATGCTAGTCACAATGTTTGCAGATGTCATTGTGTTTACATTTTTCTCCTCAAAGTGTTATTCATCTGTTGCAGGAAGAAATAAATATAAATACTCAAGGCAATATTTCAAGGAAATGGAGCAAACTATATTTACTTTAAACACAATAAACAAATGAGGGTTTCTTTATTATTATCGACTCCTTTCAGCTACAGCAATCTTGGAAGTTGTTTTAACTAAATGAAAATCACATACAAATCTTGTGTGTAAATGTTAGTGTCCCTATAACTTTTTTACTACAGGATAACTAAGACTCTTCTGCTTATCCAGTCCTTGGCTTAATGAAAATATTATTAACACTGAGTTATTATCTATCTAGTATAATTAATAGATCTCAGTGTGCTTCCTAAAATATGTCAATGTCATCTTTCTTTCCCTTCAACTGGGGAAATAATCATAGAATGGTTGCAAGGGACCTCTGGAGATCATATAGTCCAAGCCAAGAGTGGTGAAGAGACCCTACTAGAAGCGTATGGTGAAAAGATATATCCTGGGTCACTATCAGGGCTCTGACAGGGCTTGCCATCTTCTGTGGGTGCACAGTTGTTATAAAATAAATCTGAGTTTTTTTAGTACATATCACTGCTCCCATTAATTTAAAGTCTTATTATGGTACTCAGTTGCTGCCCAAGCAAACTTTAAAATTCAAGTGTTAATTTTTAGCTTTTTTAACTTCCCAGCCTCTCCAGACGCAGTTGTTATACTGTTAATATACTGTGAAAGGTGTTACAGCTTTGCACTGCAGTGTTGGGAATTTAATAAGTGTACATGGCACATTTTTTTCTTGTGGTGAGACTGATGACTCTCAGTACTTGACACTGATGCTGTTTGAACATTTGATCCTCTTAGAAAGTGACTGTGTTTTCTTCCCTGTAGTTTTAACTTTGTAGAACATTTTTCTCATTAGTGCTCAACTCCATAGAATTCTTTAGTAGGGTTTTTTTGTTTGTTTGTTTCTTTTCTATTTTTGTTTGCTTTTTTGCTTGTTTTTGTTTTAGTTTTTGGTTGTGCTTTTTTTTTTTTTTAATAGCATTTGTTCCTTTCTTCCCTTCACAGGTACCATTTTTTATCTTGGGGACATTTTTATTTTGAATTCAGATTGTTCTTTTTAACCGATCCCACAACTCACTCATCCTTAGCCACAGAGGATTTTTCTTTCAACTTTATGTTGACAACAGCTGTAAGTTTATGATCTAGTCTAAGTTTATTTTAAAATCTAGTAATTCAGTTGTGTTTGTTATACCTGTGCCTTATTTATCTGGTCTTCTTTGACTATATATTCTCACTTTCCCATGGCATCTTCTCCAGAAGTTTACTTGTGCTGCCTGCTTTCTGTCATCTTTTGTAAACTGTTCTGCCAGAGGATTATTGCTGTACATCAACTATCACTCTTTTCCCTGAGATTTTTTTTTTAATGCAAATTTGTACATGCACATACAAAAATGTGGTAGCTGTGAAGTCACGTTTAAACACTGGCTTACAGACAAATAAAATATGTCCACTAAAAGTGTCTAAGACCCAAATCTGAACATGGAGTTATAAATCTTTGTAGAAGTCAACTCTGAGTTTCTTCTCTTTGAGACACCTTTATCACCTTGCATCACCATTTTATCTCCTTCAGGCTAAGTTGGTTACATTGTTATGTTTCCATATTTTTTTTTTTTAAAGTGGGTTACAGGGCTGGTATATATAAATAGGAAGGATGAATGGATGCTTTTCATTTGTGTTTTCATTTATTCTGCCTGCTCAGAAGTGAGGAGGTGAGTCTTACAGTTCTTCCTGGCAGACTCAGCTCATGGTTCCACTTCAGGAAAGGATTTCAAGAGGTGTCTCATGTTAGGCCTGGAATTGAGAAAATCTAAAAGGACCTGCTGAGTAAGACTTGGTTACCCCAATTAAAAATACTAGCAGGGCTTTTTTTGCTGAAAAAGTTACCTCTGAACAGCAGAAGTAAAGAAACCAACCCTAGTCCTGGTGCTAATTGACTGTTTATATTGTGGAATTTTTAAATATACTTTTAAACATAACTTTTAATATGGTCTCATAAGATTGTACATATGTCCTAGCATATTTTTCACCTTCCAGCAGAAATGGAGTATATCACATTTTGCAGTATGCTGCTTATACTGCAAAAACAATGAGTCTTTTGGGTAAAGTGAAGACTGAAATGTATCACAAGATTGTCTGAAAAAATATGATGCATATCTTCAAAATAATATCCCTTATTCTTGAAGCATCAAATGTATTTTGTGCCATTTTTCCACAGACTGGTTATTTAGACTGAGATAAAAATAATATTTTAAAATTTTCTCACATGTGAGAAATTTCTTGTATCTTCAGCCGTGTTTAATTTTGTTGTGGCAAATGTTCTCAAAGGCAATGCCTTACATGCATGAAAAGTGAGCAGTGAGTACACCTATGTAGTTTATGGCAGTATTTCTAGAGGTAGTTTTTCTTACTTGCTTTTACCTGGGGGCTTCTATGCTGAAGCAGTTTAAAATAATTTATTTCTTCAAAGCAATTGGTGAAGATTTCTGCTCAAATTTTTTTTTAACCTCTTATTCTGGATGAGCCTGTTTAACTAGAAAGAGCCTTAGATTAGACTGTGATTATTAATGACTGTGATTTTTGCTGGGCACTGCTGAGCATCTTCCCCAGACAGGCTTTCTGACAGTATTGTTAAGGGAAGTCTGTCCTCATTTCCCCTGGAAGCAAGCTGATCATTTATTGTTTCACCATAACATTTCAGGCACTGTTTCTTTGCTATTTTTCCTTTGGTACCTCTTTTGCTCTTTTAGTCTTAATTTTGAAACAACACACAAAAAAAATCTGGTTAGAAAATAGGCCTCACATTTTCCTAAGAATATCCTCAGGGCTGTAAAATGTTTTTTAATATCTCAAACATCACTTGAAGTAATGGTACTCTTCCCTTTGTCTCAGCAGTTGTACAGAACTTCTCTTTTATAGGCAGTCAAAATTAGCTCTTCTATTGGCTTTAGATGATAGGGATTTACTCCCACAGAGCATCAAAACCCATGAGCAATAGAAATAATTACACTGGAACTAGTGCATCTATCTTAGAAAAGCAGTTAGATTATATATTTATTAAAATAATAATAAAATATCAGTTCATCTCAGTTTGTCTTAACCTGCACCTGTCACATTCCCCATTTTGTAACTCTTTCATTACTGTAATTCCATCAGTGAAGGAAAGAATAAGAACAGTGGCTGTCTGAGAGATGTATCTGAGACTTGCAGTTCTCAGTGGGTTACCCTGATACATTTGTGTCTTGTGGCGCTTCTAAATATTTTATGCTAACTGCCTTATTGAAATATGTAAGATGAAAATTTAGATGCTGTCTTGAAAATGTGAAAGGTATGTTTCCACTTTCCCTAGGCTTTCTAAAAGCTTTGGAAAAGGGGTGATAGCAAAAGGGATGTTTCATATAGCAAGAAGATAAGGCACTAATTTCTTCCACTCAAAAATGTAAAATATTTATTTTGTGTCAGAGGATAACAACCTCAATGTTTGACTTTAAAAAAAAAATGGAAGGAATTGACTGAAGATTTTGTAGTTCACTAGCTGTTGAAATGTAACAGGCAATTAATGGTGTTTTGGTTGTTTCCTACTATTTCTTTAACATCCTTTAGAACTTTTTTAAACGTTAAAACCTGCATCAAGGAGAAAATAGGTTGATTGTTTTCTTGAGAGTGAAAGTGTCTCAATCTGATATTGTTTAAATTTCCCAATTTCCAGGGTGAAGGAGTGTTTATAGAACAGCACAAGTGGTAATTTCAGTGCTCTGTTTTGTCAGTGTGCCTCAGGAAGAAGATCTGAGGGACCACATCTGGGTTTACAAGAGGATGTCCCCCTTTTTGTGCTTTTCATCCTTTTTCTGTCTGCAGGCCCTTTCCACAGTGTTACAAATTAACACTAACTTCTGTGGTGGCTTTGATGATGCTGGGCGCTCGCCGGCAGTCTGGGTTGACACTGCCAAGATAATTTCCCTGAGCAATCAGGTGCTGATAAACTGTAGTGATGATAAAAATGGTTTTTTGGGACGAATTCACGATAGTAGCTTATGGAGGAATTTCTGTTCCCTGTTACCATTTTTTCCCTAAGCTTTTATTTTCTTCTGTGTAATGGTTGCAAGAACAACAGCCGTTTTGCTAACTTGACTTTGAGGCTGAAAAGCTACAATATAGAAACAACTGAAGTGGTGTTTATGCCCCACTTAGAGCAAGGGGGTTGCCTGAGCCCTGGTACTGCTACTGTGTGGGTCCCCTCCTCTACATCCAGATGGTCCTGAATGTGGGCAAGGGCAGGATCTCATCCTCCAGCTGGGCAGGGCAATCTGGTTGTGAGCAGAGATGCTGTTGTCCCTGGTATGCTGGCCCTGCCCGGGGTCCCATGCCCTGTAATTCAGTGAGTGACTCATATGGAAATTTGGCATATTCTTCAACAATAAAAATCACAGGATCTTGTAAAGAGGATAACAAGCCAGTTTCAGTGGAAGTGTGCCTGCTGAGATGGTAAGCTGTGATTAAGCTCAGTCAGAAAATAATTCAGCTGGTTTCAGAAGGAAACAATTCAGTGTATATATGCTTAAAGTCCTTGGGGGGTTCTGTCACTGTCTAATATAATACAGCAAAAATTCAAATCCTATTCCTGTGATGAGCTTCCATGTGATTATTACTGAGATATGGTCATTTGTCAAAACTTAATGGACCACAAAAAATAAGTGTCTCAATAAATGCATCTATATTCATGTTTTAATTCAACTCAGGGTGTTCCTCTGAAGTGAATTTCCCAGTCAGTCCCCTTTGGTTGGTTTTGGTTGTACAGCAGAACATGAACAGGAAATTAATGTTTTTTGTTTGAGACTAAACTAGAGGATGTGCTCAGTCTTGAATGCACACCAGGTGCAAGTGAGCTTCAGGACAAGGCATCAAAGCAGAGCTGGTCTGAAGTTTAAACAGAGAAACAGAAAAAATCTGAAATAGATACAGTAGGGATGACAGATCCTCAGAATTAAATTTTGGACTACAGACCAGTTTCTCCGTGTCTATAATACCTGCTAATATATACGTAGCCAGTGCCACCATAAGACTTTTGGGTGCTTACTGCCTCATGAAGTTAAACCACCTCCATTTTGGACAGATACTGTGTCCACTTTTGTAATTTATACTCACATTGTTCCTGCAAAAAAAATGTTACCCTGCAGTGCTTAGTACTGGTAAAAAAACCACAGAAATGTGTGACATTCTGCAGGTTGGAAAGTGAGTGAGGAGTTATCAAAGCTGGGAATTATGGAAGGGGTTCTGCCCAGTTTTTAAAAGCATTTATGAATATTTAGCATTTTCCTCCAGTTGCAGGCTGAGTGCAGCTTGCTCTGGGGAGCTGTGTACTGATGTGCTGTGCCTTTTCCAGACACCCTGAAAAACAAGTCCAAAGTAAAAATGACTCTTTGGGGTCAATGGCAAATAAACCTTCCTTCGCCTTCTTACAGGTGGTCCTTAATCCTCAGAAAAATCAGAGCAGCTGGTTGTGTTGGAGCATTGTTGCTGTGTCTTAGCCTCTTGTATACTTCGGAGAATGAAGGTTTCTGTTAGTTTTAGCAATATTCTGTTCCAGGCGCTGTGCAAAGCTTCAGCACCTCTCCACCTACCAGCTGAGCGTGTCTGAGTAACAGCACTGTGATTGAGCTCATGAAGTTGCTGAATGAAGTTCAGTGTTACTGAAGGCTGAGGTGAGAGGTCGTGAAGTGGCTGGTGAGACAAGTAGAAACCAATGTGGAAGTGTTAGGGGTCTGTGGTGAATGAGAGAGAAAAACTGACTGGAAAGACAAGGGTAAAAAAGCAGAGAGGAGTGCCCTGGAGAAAACATTCATAGTCCATATCAGAGTCCAACAACATTTTTGTTTTTTAATTAGTAACACTGAAAATGGATTAGAAAATTGCTGCTGGACTACTATTATTCACATATGTGGCAAAGTTTGTAAAGATTTAATTTCAGCAGTAATAGAGTTTCCTCTTATAAATAACAATCTCAAGCTGCCGTACAAAGGAAGTTGCTGTTATTACCCTATTTCTGTGGGGGGAAGAGAGGGGCTGGAGGGGTGGCAAGAAATGACTTGTTTGAAGACACTCAGCTGACCCAAACAGATTGAGCAGCAATTCCTTCCCAGTCTCCCTAAAGTATCAGAGCAGTGCTCAGTGTGTGCAGTGTATATAAACCAACAAACACCAGTTTGTGACTCTCTGGCACAGGATGGGGGTGCTCACCCAGCCTCTGGGAGCTGCCTCCTCAGCCTGGAGAGTACCTGGATCTGGGATAGGGAGGGAGAAAACCGGGGGTGGATTTGTCCTTCCCCCAGAAGTGCCCAAGGTTATCCAGTTGCTACCAAAATCTTTGTGCAGTCATGCAAAATTAATGTATAATCTAAGTCTGTGGGTTGAATGGTTTATGTGAGCTACTGTGGTGGCCAAATTTTGTTGAGTGGCAATACTGTCAGCAAGTTGTGCCTCATTATTTTGTGGGAATTAGTAAGTTCATTTTGTGTTCTTTGATAGTGCTTATTATCTAAATTATTTTAAATGGTTTGTGTCAGTTCAGTAAATACTGGTTATGATTTAAAAAGCATTTTCACAGGTGCTTTACTACATTTGTATTCAAGAGGCATATGCTCTTTTTGCATACATCATATGGATATGCACTTTCAGAAGCAGATGTTTCACCCACATACGGGTGGATTTCTGTAAGATGAAGTAGAGACTTCTCTGTCGAGAGAAAACCATTGTCACTCCCAAATTCTTTGGTCTTGTCGTTAGGTTCCGAAGAGTGCAAATTACTTCCAGGCATAAAACATCCCCAGAAAGCGTTTGTAACTTTGCATGAGGAACCTGATCCAAGGGTTTCCTTCTGTCAGAGCTGCTGGAAACTGGGTACCATGTGTGTCCCTTGCCAGAGAAGCCTCGTGTTGGAGCTCAGGTGCTCGCGGCACAGCTCCGACCCGCACTCAGGGCTGCGTTCACGGCGCGGTGCCGGGCTGTGCATCGCTTCCACATCCACTTCCACACCTTCGCACCGCTGCTCTTCCAGACTTCCGAGGGAGGTGCCGCCGCCTCGGGGCGGGCGTGGGAAGGGTGAAAGTGAAGCAAGGACGTAGGGAAGGCGGCATTCCAGGGTTCGGCTGTGGCTCGGCCGGGTCCCGCTGCATTCTCGCCCTGCGCAGCAGATGGCAATGATGTGCCAGAAACGCTGCCTCGGCGGGGGCAGCGCCGGTGCCCCAGTCCGCGAGGATGGATTGCATCCCAATTAGTGCCACGGTTCATTTTCACTACCTTCTTTTTTTATTTTTATTATTTTTTTCCTTTTCAGATTAATTTCTTCTCGTTCCCCGTGAAAAGCTATTTATGCTGCTGTGGTTGCACAGTCCTGCTCCGTGTTGCCGGCGTGTGATGCTATTGTTAACCACTTCCACAGATGTCACCATTCTGTGTGATCTATATTTATGAAATGTATGCCATGATAAAGGCTACATGATTTAATGGCCCCTTCCAGACCTTAAATATTATGAATCTCATTTCTGTGGTAGAGTGAAAAGATGATTAGGACTTCATACACTGTGAAGGAGGAAAGGGAGGTGAAATTTTTAACTGAAACTTCCAAATGTGTTTCTCCTACTTCCACAGCCTCTGGGTCAACTGCTTTAGGTAACAGGAATTTTGCCAGGGACAAACGATATTTATGTGCAGTATCTACTACCTTAGTGATACCATTATCAAGCTGCTCTTGGAAATGGTTTCTAATGCCTAGTTTCTATGTAAATATCCAAAAATACCTGAATTTTGGAGATGCTGTGGTTTTCTGGCTGCCACTTAACTATGTGAAAACTGGACTACATTTGGTAAGACTTGTCTATAAACCAAAATGTCCATTCTTTGAAGAGTAACCAGTAAAAAACCTACCATAAAATAATAATAATAAGAATGAAAACAACAAATAATAATAAATAGATAATAGTTAACATTGCATACGGTGACAGGAACTTTTGTAGATGAAAGTATTGCTCCCTTCCATTGCTATCCGTCCGGTTTTTTAGGCTTTTCTATGCATTCTATCAGCATAATCCCTAAGTGAATAATTTAATGTAAAATCAGCATTAGAGATTTTTCTGGATTCTGATAACCCATTTAAAAGTTATGTGGTTATCCTGCAAAAGATATTTATGAGCACAATGTGTGTATGCAGTGCTGCATGGGGAAGGATTTTTATGTTTTACTCCATTGACTGTTAGGATATTTTGCAAGGCTGTTGATTTCTTTTTTTTTTTTTTTTTTTGGTAATGCAGCTCTTTTAAAGCTATTCTGAAAGGAGGTCCAGTCACTACTAATTCCTGTGTAAATTAAGCATAATCACTCAGAGAAGAGACCCTTTATTTAGTGAGTTTAAAGCTCATTATACAATTTTGTAGGGGGAAAATTACCATGCTTGTAAATTAGATGCATTTCCTAATGAAATAACTTGGCAATTCTTTTCAGCCTCCTTTGATAGGAATAAGAATTATAGTGGCATTGGAAAGTAAAATCATGCTATTCCTACTGGCAGTTTTTTCGATTGTGCAAGAAATTATAACTGTGAACACATCTTGATTCAGATTAATCTCAACAAGTAACAAAAGCATCTTTTGTCGTGGTGTTTTTTCATCTCTTTCCCACCTCTTTTATTAGAGCTTAAAGTCAGCTCCATCAGCCTTACTCCTGGTGTATGATGACACAAATTATCTTGGGATATGTGGGTTTCTCAAGCAATAAAGTATCATTATGTTGCTCATTTCTGAGGACACACGATCTCACGTGTGAGTTGTGTTTCAAGGGACAAACCAGCAGAACTCATCATGTTAATTTTCCCAAAAAATGAGGCTTTCATCCTCCCATCAGGCTTGCAGAGGCGAGCGTATTTACCATAGGTGTCTGTGCTTGTCTAGCTCTACCCTGACACGTGTAGATGGCAGCGAGTAGATGGCATTTTAAATGCTTTGGCTGCAGCTACCAGCAACAGGAGTGGTAAAAGACAAAATAATTGTTTTTGAGCTGGCTGTCCTCTTGGAGCAGCAGCAGCCTCAGTGCACATTAGCAAGCTGAGCTGGTGTCTGTGGCTCTGCAGTGCGTGCTCAGCCGTCTGCTGAGCCAGGTGTTGTGACTCCCCTTCAGCAGCTGAAAGCAGAGGTACATGGACCTGCTGTAGAATTGAAAATCATTTTAAGAATGCTTGAGATAACTGCTTTTTCCTGAAATTGGCTATGCTTTGTAACTTAGATAATAATCATATGTACTTACAGGGTGTGGTTGGTTTTCTTTCATTCGGGAAAGGTATCAATTTAGGGGTGTATGGAGTAGTATCCTCAGTTTCTTTTTTCTGTTCAAGCTTTGGCCACTTTTCAGATGTATAAAATAAAGAATTAGGATTAAGAATAGTTTTGCTTTGAAAGATAACATTCAGATCGCCCATAAAAAAGTATTCAGAAAGGTCATCTCAGTGTGTGGGTGCTTTCTTCATTTCTTCACACAACAACTCCGTTTGTTTTTTGATAACAGCAAACAGCAAGTTCTTTGAAGTCTTTTTCAGTGTAATTAAAGTGAGTGAAAGATTAAATGGGGTTTGTTACATTTGATCAGTATGACACTTCCAATCGGTGTGAACAATATTCCTCCAGCAGTCAGGACCTTGTACTGAAATTCTGCTGTTGGACAGTGGTTTTGGGTCAGGCTGCTGAAGAAGGTGGTCAATAACTGGTTTCAGAGTTGCTTGCAGTCCAGCACAGAAAAGCAAAACCATTTCCCAGATACTGGTTCCTCTGATTTCTTTGTAGGTTCCTCTTTAAAACATAGGGCTTGTCAAACAGGACAGAGTGGTGAAAAATCATATTTCCATTTTGGATAGAAACAGAATGTAGCTTCCACAAGTTAGTGTACATAGGTCTGAATTGTCAATACTTTTGGGTTTGTGCACTACTACCAATTTTGAATGTTTAACAGTAGATGCTCATCACTTCTTAAAGGTGCCAATCTTCTGCTTAGCATTTTCAGTATCTGAAGACAGACCCCTGAGAGAGTCACAATACTAAAATTAATTCTCTTTGCAAATATGAATACAATATAGTGTGAATTTCATAGGGCAGACATTTCTGTGAAATAATATATTTCTGATGAAATTAAAGTTTTTTTATTTCATCCTTGATGTATTTTATATCTATAAATTGAAAAGAGAAATAAGATTGGTTGTTGCACAGAGCCAATAGCTAGCATAAACAAAGCTGTAGGATAACAGAAATGAAAAACAAGCAAATTTGAGGTGAAAGGTGCATTACTCTATTGGTATTCTGATAATTAGAGAGAAAAAATTAATAGTTGCCATAGAGTATTTTAAATATGAGAGTCTTGTATTAGGTTCTTCAAGACTGTAATTAATCACTCACGGCCACATATGTTCTTTGCATAGTGGTGTGCAGCACTGGCATTTCATTAAAACCCAGTTCAATAATAACAGGTCACTCAGGATGTCATTTCCTCTGGAGAAGGTTGAGAAGCTGAATGCTGGCTTCTTCACCCCTCATGTGCTGTGCCAGCACACTGAGTTGAGTAGAGAGAAGTGCAAGTTGAGCACACCAGGGCTGCATTCCAGAAACCCCTTTGGTCTGGGTGGAAATGCTCATGTGAGCACTGGGAGCAGAGGCATGGGTACAGGGCTGGCAGACACATAACAGGGCAGCAGATGGACAGTGTGCCAGCGAGCACAGGCACAGAGTTCTGATAAAGACATGACAAGTCACAGTCAAATTCCCACCAAAAGGAAGTACCATGGTTAAGAAAAAATAATCCATTATAATATAAAATAAATGCAAATGATTTATTGTCCTAGTGACAGTGTTTTTGACTCTAACAATTTATTTATTTTTTTTAGCAATGGTCATGGATTAAATACTCACAACTCCTGTGCTGCCCTAGTGCCTAAGCTAGTTTGCACTGGCAGTGAAGCTAAGAGAAATATGGGTGGCCAAGGGGTCGCTTAGTTTTATTAATCCCTTAAGGAGCAAAGATATCAGAGGGACAGATTTAGTCTAGTACATTCCATGTTAATTTTGAGAGATAGGATGAAATATAAGCAAGAGTAAGAAGGTGCCTTTGGTGTCCAGTGGGATTTGGGAACTGAGGAACATTTTGGAAAGAGACAGTTCTCTGGAGGTATCACTGTTTTCCTGAGCGAGTCCTTACAGACTACTGGGAACCATGTTGCCAGTTCCTCCATCCTCACAGCATGTGGGGTGATCCCTCATGAAGAATGCAGTAAATATAGAACATTTTCCCATGCAGCTGAAGGAACCTGGAGCCCTGTCCTGCACCATCTTCTGCTTGTGACTTACCTTCCTTTCGAAATATATCTCACTGGCATTACAAGAAAACACATTAGGCTCCTGGAACTGTGCTTGGTGTCAATGAAAAGCAACATAAGTTGTATAGTTGCACCCTATTGTTTTAGATTTTACTTCAAGAAGATGTTTTTTGCAATTAGATTTTAGTTGAAGTCAACAAAGTACAAACATGAGGAACAGGGTGGTTTTGAAAGGGAGGGTACCTGCCAGTAGCTGCTTGAGGATTCATTCTAATCTTAAATATGATTTAATGCTCTGTGAAAAGAATTAAGAATCCCATTTTACACTGAAGCATGCTGTTAATGTGCATAATAAAACCTCAGCAATTTTATTGACAGTTATGAATTTACAGCTGCTGGTGGTGAATTTTTTTAAAAGACTGCTTTCCTTTACCCCATTCTTTGCAGACCGTTGTCATAGTTTGCTATTAGCTAAGGCAGAACCTCATTTAGCAGAAATGCATAGGTCTTCAATTTCACTGTATACATCAGGAAAAAAGAAAATCGATGTGAAGCCTGGACTTAGTCTGCTGATGCCTGAGATGACTATCTGTAGCATACAGAAAGAAACTCTGGCTCAGTTTTTCTTTGCCCTTTGGATGTTAAAAATGACAGAGGCTACAGCTGGTGAGAGTTCTGATGACTATTATCCTCTAGTCAAATTTGGTGTTAATCCTAAAGACTGTCAGTGTGTGTACCAAATATTTCAAGTACTCAGTATTAATTTACATTTATTATTGTCATTTATATTAACTGATGGGAGGATGAGTACTAAGAAACAACTTGTGCATTTGAAGTTTCATGCTTGCATTGAATATCTATTGTGTGTGTGCAGATGATTGCCACACACGTGCGACTATGTGTATATTTATATATATAAATACAAAATATAAAAATATAATATAAAATATATATAAAAATATATAAATACACATAAATATTCCTTTTTGTCTGTGTACATGTACCTCACCTTCTAGTCTTTTTATATATAAGAATATGGGTCTGAATGACTCTTTATATTGAATATTCATGATTCTTTTTTTGATATTTTTACAACATCTAAACATAAAGAATATAAAGGGGTGAAGATAAGTTGTATTTTCAAACAAAAATATGGAAAAAAACCAGCCAGTGCTCAGCTTGCAGGGGTTGGGCCAAACTTCACAGGAGGGGTCTCTGTGTGTGGAACTTCTGTTAAATTGACTGCCACTGAGAAGATTGCTTATGAATTATATTCTTTAGGCTTGATAAAAACCCCACAAGGAATAGATTTTCATGAATTTTTTGAAAATTTGAAAGTTGTTGTTCAGTTGGATCTAAAATAGACCTGGTTTCCCCTTTTTTATTACACTTCCCATGACGTCCTTTACGGAAATGTCTTTGAAATAATGTCTCAGATCTGCATGTTGGCCAAGAATATATTTATTAGTAAGAATTCATGCTTGATGGTAAATGAGATTTTTTAGTTAAACATTAAGAAAAAATAGGAAACGTTTGAGAAAATGGGAAGGTATGATTGTAGCAACTCTGCTTTTGAAACTGGAAAGGCTTCCTTAAATGATATTTTTCTGCTTCTACTGAAGCTGTTCTTCTGGCCTGTGGAAAACGACACTGACTGGTGTTGACATGATAGGATGGAGATATTCCTTATGACTCTACACTTAGAAGAAGCTGGAGCTTCCCAATTATTTCTATCAAATGTTATATTTTTATCATTATTTGCAGCAGTTATATTTCATGATGTGTTTGAGAAGTCAGGGACTGTAAATCTCCTGTTTCTACTATATCTCGTTTATATCTACTATTTCTATTTCTGCTATATATTCTTCTAGATCTACTATTCTTTTCTGAATTATTTCATTTATAATTGTTACTTTTTAATTCTGAAACATTACCAACATCTGCCAGTAGACTCTGCAAAGTAACTGAATTCAGTAATTAATTTCAAGGGAATATTGAGCTATTCATTGCCTAAACTCACTTTGTGGTTCTGGCTTTCCAGAGATATGAATTCAGTATATTTGAGCAGTGAATTTGCCTTAATTTCCAGATATACATAAATGTGCATAAATCAGTTTGGGAACTCCAAGCTCTGACTTGGAGCTTGAGAGATGCTGGTTCTGGATTTCTCCTGACTGCTGACCCTGATTCATTCATCTGATCTCTTTGAAGTGCCTTGGGATGCCTGGAAAATGTGAATGTTGTTGTTTGCTTCCTATGTATAATTATCCCCTGAAGATGCTGTAGTTTGACATAGTGCTTTAGATTTTTGTTTGAGATATATTCCCCATTTTAACTTACTCCTTTGCTCGTGTTTCTTTTGAAAAAGGAAAATTTTGATTTTGGAAGGGAATCAACTTTCAAACTTCTTTTAGAAATGTTATTGTCTTGTCTTTTTTATTATTTTTTTCTTAAAATGTCATTTTTCTAAGGACCTTCTTAGAGATTCTAAGACTTTTACCACATTCTTTCAAAAATACAGGATCTGTATGAAATGAACCCCATGATAAACCAGAGTATTACTTTATATTAAATAAACAGGGTATGTATGATGGACAAAAGAAATTGAAAGACCTGTGGCTTATGCTGTCTCAGATATTTTTCTGTACTTAATGATCTATGGTCCTTTCCCAAAGACTATTATACCTTATATAGGTGAGCTAGATCTAAATTCTAAATTTAATCTAATTCTAAAATTCATGCTAAAGATGAGCTACTCTTAATTTAAATATAGTGGTTTACATTTACATAGCAAATATTTTTCTAATTTTAATTAGAAATCAGCCTTAGAATTGGAGGAGTTGCTTTTTTTTTTGTGAGCTAATCTCACTTTCTCTGTTGCCTTTAATCAGCTTTCTATGGCCAGATAGCACTCTTAATTCAGTTATTTCACTTCCAAACTGTAATTGTGTTTATATATTGTAGGCATTTATAGTAATGCTTGGTCTTGCTTGTTTGCATGAGCCCCAGCATTTCCCTATAACCCTCCAAATGGATTTTGATTCCTATGGTGATAATAAGAGTGAGAGAAACTGCTGCAGTATCGTGAACAGCAGTTTTATAATACTGTACAAAATGTATCGTGGAATAGGCTGCTGCTGCTGGGGACCTGCTCTGTTGTCAGCCACCTGAGAGGTGTTTGTAGCTAGGTGGGGTTGGTCTCTTTCACCAGCCAGCAACTGACAGAACCAGAGGACACAGTCTCAAGTTGCATCAAGGGAAAATTAGGTTGGATATTAGGAAAAAGTTTTTTACAGAAAGAGTGATAAAGTACTGGAATGGTTTACCCAGGGAGGTGATGGAGTCACCATCCCTGGATGTGTTTAAAAAAAGATTGGATGTGACATTTGGTGCCATGGTCTAGTTGAGGTGTTAGAGTATGGGCTGAACTTGATGATCTTGAAGGCTTCTTCCAACGTAGTCATTCTGTGAATCTGTTGGAAGGACTTGTTTTATGCCCACGTTTTCATTCTCTATTTCTGAGCTGACAGTTTGGGGTGGCATTTATAGGATTCCTCTCTCACCTCTCTACCTGTTTGGGAGAAGTAGTTCCATACCTGGAAGATGAGTTATACCTGTATCAGCTAGGAAATTAATGAAGCCTTGGTCTAATCTGCTCCCTCTGCACTCCTAACAAATCTTCCATATCAACTTTAATGAACAAAAAGAAGTATGTTTTTGGAAAACTAGTGCCATAATGTGTTTCTGTCCCCTGCTCAAGCCACAGGGGCTGTCTGGGGTGCTGTGGAGATGAACCTCTCCATTTTCCTCTGTTCTGCACTGGCAGCAAGTTGCCCCAGAATAAAGTTTCTCTTACTGAAGGGTCTCCACTGGCATGAGCACCAAGGAGCTGGCACTTGTGCTCCACGATGCATCTGAACACAAATGTTGGGGGCTTAGAAATTAGTGAGTGCTGTTCTGGGTATTTAAAGTGGTGTGAATCATGCTAACCCTGAGCAATATTTCAAGTATTTAGATAGACAAATGGTAAATGATTTTTGAATATTTTCCATTAGTAATTTTAGAAAGGCAGTAGTAATTTAATTTAAATTACCCATTATGCTTATATTATATAAAAATAATTACAGTATGTGTTGCATGTGAAATGGGATGTTTTTTATGATCTCAATTTATTTGGATTACATCATGCTAAGAGTTCAAAATGGAAAAGTATTGAAAGTGGTGAAAGGATATCTATTTGTGTAAGACATACTCACAATCTGCTGAAGAGACATTCTCTTTGCTGCTGTAAGACACTTTTTACTTTCACTAACTAAAGATCAGAGCAAACTATTTTCATCAAAACTTCTTATTTAAAACAGTTTATTGATGGCAACACACTTGCTGAATTTGCAAGCAAGCACCTTTACGTAGCTATAGCAGCATGAAGTGTGCCTGCCTGTTATTGGAAAGTATCCAAGGACATCCTCAGCCTTTCAACTTTCCTCTGTGGGGTGGAGTTTTTGTTGCTGTTGCTGCTTTTCTTAATTTCCCGTACTGCAGCGATTTCTAAATAAGTTCTGGTTGATTTCTCCATTTGTTATTTTTCTCTTCAAAGTTAGAATACTTAGTGAGCCACTGAACCAATGGACTTTCTTTCCTGGACAACTTAAAGTAGGATCTCTTCCCTTTCCGTGGCAGTACGAGCTGCCAGCAGGCTTGAGTGGCCTCTGGAAGAACCCTGATAGATCTGTGATGGCCAGGGTACCAAAGGCTGCATCTTTAAACAATACCTTGCACTTCTTTGCAAACGAAACCAGGTTGTTATTCAGAAACAGGCTGACAAGGCAGCAGTGATTCCTGCCTCCAGAGGAATGCATGAGGAGATTTGTGGGGAGGAAAGGGCTGGGCTGGGGAATGGGCACTGTTGGAGCAGGGCAGTGGGCACCAGCACAGGTGATCAGTGACTCAGCAGTGTGGGGTGAGTGTTCATTCCTCTGCCTCCTCCCAGCCTCGAGTCCATGAGGATTTCAGTAAATCATTATACCTTAAGGTTACTCCATGATGGGCTTTCTGCTGCTTTTCCCCAAGCTTCTCCCTTTCATATTTACAAAGCCATTCAAAAATTGCCTGTAACTGGCACATATGCTCTCTTTTAGAGATGAAGGAAGCCATTTGTGTCTAGTTTGAATACAGACACATCATTACCTAATTAGAAATTTAAGGAAGAAACGACCTTCTGAGAAAGAAACTTTGTCATTGATTAAATCATTTGAATTTCATTGACCAAAGTTGGTTTCAGTGACCGCCATTTCCCAGATTATATGCCCCCTTTTTGCATGCAACACTTTGGTGCAAATTCATCCGTGCATTCTAAGCAAGTTCAGAGATGATGATGAGGATTAGGACATTATTTTAGGAGATGATGCATCTGGCTGATGCATTTTCAGTACTCTTTCAAATCTCCTTTAGTTGTGCTTAATGCCCAGTTTGTGATGCCAGTGAATGTATAACAATATATCTCTTTTATAAAATTAAAATCTTTGTTGAGGGAAAAAACCACTACTTAATTAAGGAAGAAATAAAAGAATTAACATTGGGACATAGATCTTGTAAATGATCTCCAGATTAGGCAGATGCATGTGTGGTCATGTTTAAAAACAGCTTTTTGAAATAGTGTAAAGAAGCACTGAGATGTTGTGTGAATACATCTATTGAATTGAAATATCTAGTAGAAATAAAGGAAAAACAATCAACATTTACAATACTTGATCATTAAAATAGATTGAGAATGAATGGGGGGATGGTTTTTAACTCTATTATTTTGGGGAATGATAAAAATGCCATCTTCAAGGCCCTTGAAGGGATAATTAGTTCTAGTCCTCCAATAATCCAAGGCTCTTCTACTTGGAAGAGGGCTGTTGCAACAAAGGATCAGATCAGCCATTGCTTTGTCTGGATGAACCTTTCCAAGGACAGAATCTCTCAACCTGTTTGACAAGATATTCCAGTTCTGCTAGCAAAAATATTTTTCCAGCTGGCCAAATTTAATCTCTGAAACTGTTTTGTGTGATTGTTTTCCTTGTTATGCTGTCTGACACTACCAAGAGGTTTTTGGTGGTGATGCCCAGAGAACTGCCCTTCAAATAGTTGTAAGCAGATATTAAATACCTCAGTGGTTTCTCCTTTACCAAAATTATCAGGCCCAGCTCCTTCAGCCTCTCTACATAGGGTGTGTGTGTTAGGCACCTTTGTTGGACCTATCCCATTTTCTCTGCATTCCTCTGACTCAGCACTAGCTTCCCTTTTTCTGCTGCCACGCTCCTCTGGACACAGTTGAGCATGGAATTCCTTCTGTTCACAGGATGGACTCACTTCTGTGAGTGGTGTCCACTGTAACATCACAACCATATTCTTAAGGGCTGCTGCTTGGTGAGGTTGCAGTCAATGCATGGGGTTATTCCACTCTGCTTGCAGAATCCTGTGTTTTTCCCTATTTAAGATCATGACATTGCTGTTGCTTAACCCCCAGATTTATTGAAGTTTCCTCGACTGAGGCTCTGGCACTTCTCCTGTCAGCCACTCTGCCTAGCTCAGAGCTGCCTGAGAGTTTGCTGAGTCTGTTAACTTCCCATCTGAGTGGAGGTCAGTCTACCAAAGCCTATTGATAAAGTCCATCCTGTTATTTTAATTTTGATAACCTCCTAAGATACTTAGCAATGCTTTATGGAAAAAACCCCTCCATGATATGTCACATTAAACTCTTACACTTCTGAAGAGAAGGAAAGACTCAATAGTAAAGCATAGTAAAGTTGCTATTTTATTCTTATGCAGAGACGATGTAAATATATTTATTTTATTTAGTTTATTTTTTAGTATACTTAGTGTATTTTTCGTAATGCCTCATTTTTTCTTCTGAGTGCACCATTTTCTGTTCTCTTGATCTCACTGACATGAACACTCTACCATCTCTAGTTTTAGATTCAATTTATTGCCCTTTTGAACAAGAAGTTCTTGGTTTGTGAAAGCAATGTGATACATGTTAAGAATGTCTTTTCAGGTTAGACTCTGAGTGTCTTCTAAGTGGAGAAATCATAATTGTCTTCTAAAATCTTCGTTAGACACCTTAAATAGTTTCCACATATTTGAAAGTTTCTTTTACTTCAGGTACTATTTAACAATTTTATTGCAAATAAGGGACACTGGCTGGAATTTCTGTACCATGATAAAAATATGGTCTAGTAGGCTTTGATACTGGGAAAAAGGAACGCATCTTCGATTTTTTTTTTATTTTTATTTTTTTTTTTTTAGACACTGTGTATCTTGAATGCTAGCCCCAAGCCAGACTCTTTATATTTGCAAATTTTAATTTAAGTCAGGGAGCAAAACTCTGGCAAAACATGAAAAGTTACTTTAATCTAATGTATTTGGGTTTTTTTGTGGTGTGGTTTTTTTGTTGTTCAACGCTCATTATTTGAACCCATTAACTAAATGACCAAGTGGCTCCAGCTCTCAGTTTATGAGCTAGATGATGGATGCTGCAATTATTCTGAAATAAAGTGTTATTTTTTATAAGTTAAGAACTAGTGCTTTGTAAGTGAAAAAATGGTTACTAAACATTAGGAGCATGTTAATGGAACCAGAAGGAAGATCTGCAGAAATTCAGAGGGCTTTTGAGGCTTTCTGAAAAACCTTATAGAATGGAGCCCATTGACAGTCCCATGTTCATTCCCCCCAGTGATCACTGGGTCCACTTGGACATTTAAGGCAACTTTTACTCATCTGGAAAAGACTCAGGTTATTATCTCAGTCCAGTAAACTTAGCTGAAGAAAAGCTTCTATGCAGGGGTGGATTTTGTGGTATGAGTCTGCTTTTATTTAATTTAAAGATCATGGTCGTCCTTTAACCTCATCAGAAGAATGAACAAGTCTGTTTCTGGGGGATAGGTTTTTCCCTTTTCCTCTCTAGGAAATTTTCCCCATTCACATGCTAAGAAAGTCAGGACATCTGGCTAGGTTCACTTCCCCCTTGAATTTCTCTAGATTTCTTCATGTGTTCAATGTGTAAATTAACATGAATGCAGACTAAGCAAGAAAAGCATTTTTAAAAGACTCTCCAAGAAATACAGCATACTGTGTAAGCACTTGTTTGCTGCCAATACATTAAGGAGCGATAATGGAGACCACGTACAAAACCCTAGAATAATGTTAAAGAACATAAAGAAAATGACAGCCCAGGTTCCCTCATATGGTAGTCCTACAGGACTATGTTAAAAATTAAATTATAATTTATATCTACATACTTTGAATAGTCAGTATGGTTGTCATCCAGTACTTTATTAATTTTTTGGTGTGTTTTTTAAAGAAAATTCCAATGTTTTCATAGTCACAGCCTTGTGACACTGCTGTCAGTATCACAGCAGTTTCTCTTTATTTTAGGCTGCTGAAAGGGCTTACTTTGTGGATATCCTAAAATTGAAACCATATAAAGTTATGTCGTGTTAATATTTGGTTTGGTAATTTCTGTTTTGCTTTATACACTTCTAATTCAACACAGGAATACTGCATTCAGCTAAAAGTTTGTTGTTTCCCGATGAGCCAAAAAATGCAAACCAAACTAACTTCTTTTGAGGGTTGCTCTCATGTATTCCAAATACCAGTATTTGAAATCACTAACTACTTGTGGTAAGCCTCTGAAAATAGATGCATATAATGGAAGTCATGTTTTTTAAGTAAAGAGCAGATCTGTGATCTCTGTTATAGACTCTCCACAAATTATTAGGGACTAGTTTAGCTTTTATGTTGGTGTAAATGGGACAAGACCTTGGCCTTAAAAAGAGACAACTTGATACTTCATTGAAAATATTGAGATAATTTTAGAGTGAACCATTTATTTTGGATAAACCACATAGAATTATGGAATGTGCCAAGCTGGAAGGAACCCACAGGGATCATCAAATACAACTCTTGGCCCTGCAGAGGACACCCCAAAAGTCACACCATGTGCCTGACAGCATTGTCCAAGCTCCTCTTGAGCTCTGTCAGGCTGGTGCTGTGACCACTTCCCTGGGGAGCCTGTTCCAGTGCCCAGCCACTCTGTGGATGAAGAACCTTTCCCTAATATCCTGCCTAAACTTCCCCTGACAGAACTTCAGGCCTTTCCCTCTGGTTCTGTCACCGAGCACCACAGAGCAGAGATCAGTGCTTGCCCCTCCTCTTCCTCTCATGAGGAAGCTGCACATTGTGACGTGGTCTCCCCTCAGTCTTCTCTTCTCCAGGCTGAACAGAACAAGTGACCTCAGCCACTGCTCATAGGCTTCCCAGCAAGGCCCTTCACAGTCTTTGTAGCTGTTCTTTGGGATACTCTCTAATAGCTTAACACTTTTCATCTCATTCCCCAGCCTGTCTGTACATCCAGGATTGCCCCATTCCAGGTGCAGAATCTGGTACTTTCCCTTGTTGAACTTCATACAGATGGTGATTGCCCAGCTCTCTGATTTATTGAGGTCTCTCTGCAGGGCTTCTCTGCCCTCGAGGGACTCAACAGCTCCTCCCAGTTTTGTATCCTCTGTGAACTTGCTCTGTATCCCTTCCAGTCCTGCATCCAAGTCGTTTATGAAGATGCTGCTGAGCACAGGGTCTAAGACGGACACTGGTGACAGGTCTCCAGTCTGATGTCACCCCATTCACTGTCACCCTTTGTGCCCAGCCTGTGAGCCAGTTGCTCACCCATCTCATGATGTGTTTATCCAGCTGAATATTGGACATTTTTTCTAGAAGAATACTGTGAGAGGCAGTATGCAAAGCTTTACTGAAATCCAAAAAGATTACATCAACTGGGTTCCCTTGATCAGCTAGGTGGGGTATTTTGTCATAAAAGGGAATCAGGTTTGACAAGCAGGACTTTTCTCTCCTGAAGATATACTGGCTGCGACTGATGACTATTGTCTTTCAGGTGTTTTTCAATGCCTCCCAGAATAATCTCCATACCAGGCACTTAAGTGAGACTGACAGATTTTAGTAATTTCTAGGTTCCTCCTTCTTGAAAATCAGGACAACGTTTGCCAGCTTCCAGTCAGCTGGACCTCTCTGTATTTCCAAGACTACTCAAAAATCATCGAGAGAGATTTTGTGATGATATCAGCTAGCTCTTTGAGAATTTTTGGATGAATCCCATCAGGCTGAATGGTTTTGTAGGGATCCAGCTAGAGCAGCAGAAAATTTATCTGCTGGTGAATTTGGTCAATGACAATAGCCCTAGAGTCATCTTGACATCATGTAAACAAGTCCTCCTGAAATAAAAATTAAATCTTGCTGTCTTTCCACCAGAATAACTTTGACCTCCTTAATATTTTTACTTTGGCAGTCTAAGCGTGGTGGGGTTGTAACCCGACTTAGAGATGCTAGCTGCTGGACCTCAAAGGGAAATCTCTGATCCTCTGAGCCTTCTAACTTTGCCAGAAAAACTCTTTCTGAGTAAAAGTGTGTGTCATAGGGATTACAGAGCAAGTGTCACTGAGCTTCACTGTGGATTCTGCCAGCATCCCAGCAGCAGGACACCACGGTGATCTTTGTCACAGCTGCAGGAATTTTTGTCACATCCAGCACTTTGTGTCGCAGTGCTGTGAAATAATCATGGCAGCTGCAGCATCAGCCAGCTCCATCCAGGCCAAGCCTGCATGTGGACAGGGAGCACAAACTCTGCTCCTGCTGGCAACCCAGATGTAGTGTGAGGTCTAAAGTCATCACCTGCTGCATCACTGTTGGTTTGAGCATAGCACCAGTACTGAGACCCTTTGGCAGGAGAGATGAAACCAGGAGGGAGGAAGCTCTGCCTCTCTGGACACTGAGTCTGACCTGTGAGGAGAGGTTTAATGACCTAGAAATTCAAAACTTGTAGTAACAAGGGGACATGATAGCAGCGTAATGGATTTGAAACATGGAAAAAAAATTGCCCTGCTGTTTTGTTCCCTCATGTGTATATATTACTTTTCAATCCAAAGCTTGCCCTAGCTTACCTCTTGCATTACTGGAACACCTTTGTGCTTCTTAATATTTCTACAATCTCTGTGTTTCATACTTCCCAACTTTCTTTTGACTCTGGCTAGGTAAAGGGATATTAAGGGACAGATATTAAACTTCCTAATATTATACAGGTACTCTCCTTTTGATTCTGAATCCAACTCTTGATTTATTTCAATCCTGAGAAACTGAAGGATGCAAAATTGGGTAAAACACATTTATGAATTAATGTGCCCAATGCTATGTGCTCTTTACAGTTTACATCTTTCCTACTCCCACAGGGCTGATTATAAAGACCATTAAAAAGGCACTTGAAGGTATGTTAAAATCTTAGGGCTTTAGGTCATAACTTAAACCGTAAAAAGTATTACTAAGTACAAAAGACAGTTCATTTCTAATGTCATTGGTAGGCATTTCCTTTACTGACTATGGTGTACTACAGTACAAGCAAGTTTTATTAACCTCAAAAGTAAATGTCCTCAGTGTGTGCCTGCACTGGATACTTTATGGAGGCTGTGCAGCTAAGTGTGTTTGCCTGGCAGTGTCCTGCTTTTACCTGTACTTCTCTAAGTATTGCTGCTTAGTAGTGCTGGAAACCAGAATATCAAAAAGCATCTCTAGAGTATTGGCAGCCACATTAGCCACAGATTTCTCTGCCTGGAAATGAACAATAAAAAGCAATCCTCTTGATAACAGCCACTCTAGTGGCTTCTTTATCTAACTGGAAAAGATTTTTCTGCTTGAGTCTGAGCTAGTATTTCTATATTTCTTTATAAAAAAGATTTAAAGTACTTCTATTTCTCCCTTGAAAGTGTTTTTTTAGAAAATTATGTTGAATACTAGCAAGGCATATATGTATATTACTTTAATTACTATGAGGAAGTGAATAAATTTTTCCCTGGTAAATGTTAAAATCTCATTTACTGGGGAATTCTTCTGGTTCTTCTTTCAAAGAATATTTTCAGGTTGAACCTCCTCTTTTTCCTTATATGAGAGATAGCCAATACTGCTATGTAAGTGTATGTTCAAGCTGCTCTGAATAAATCCTGTGCTCCCTGGCAGCAACTTCCCATTTCTTTCCTTATCTTTTTGAGGTGCTATGAGGGTTTGATCTGAGGCACCATGATTGTATCAGCTGATTAGAGGCATCTAATGTAGTTTCTAGACATCAGTTACTGCTCAGTAATGGGAATAGTCCAAGGGAATAGTTCACGAGGCTTAGAGTTGACTAAGAAGCTAGAAATCTGTCATTTTGCTTACAGCACGTGGACAATTCTTCCATGTCCTCACTGTAGTGTGAAGGGTCCCTGGTGGAAAGGTGGCTCATCTTCCATTTTGGGTTTACCCATGTCTTTGGTGCAAGTTACACAACTTCCAAGGTATTGGGTGCTCTGTGGGCAGTTACATTGCCCCAGGCTCAAACTGGGGTTCTCCCTGCTCCCATCACATTTTTCTTCCTCTGCCAGAGCTGTGAGCTGGTGGCTGTTGCCATGACTTAAGGATAATATTGTACATAGATGTGGTTATTGGAACTATGTATCAGTGTGGCAAGTTCAGCACATGGTGGTTTCAAACTTCTTCACAGCTATACTAGGATTTTCCCCCACTTTCGTTTGCTTTTTTTTTTCTTTCCGTGGAGCTACATTAATTACCAAGTTGTTATTATTATTATTTTTACATTTGATTATGCTACTTTATTTTATTGCATCTATTTGACTCCTGTCAGAACCACTTGTGAATAACAACAACATAATTTAGTAGAGGATATCAGCTCAGCTGCTCTAAAGCTTTATTTAAAGGGCTGCTTTTGGCATGCAGTGAATATTTAATCATTGCTTTTATTTTCTGCTCTCATTTTCAATTCTGTTTTCAATTTATAGGTTTTAATTATGTAAAAACAAAGATATAATCTTTTCTTCTTTCTATTTAGTTTTCCTAAGACAGTCTGATTTGAATTTGTCACTGAAACCTGCCTTTTACCATTATCAAGTTGGTTTTAGAGCCTTTCCAAAGCCTCAGAATTTATATTATATTTAGTATTTTTGGATCTAGAAAAGTACTGGTTCAAACCTTGATGCTGTTAGATTCGATAAACCTTTTGCCATTAACATTTGCGATGCTAGGATTTGCACATTTGTTTTTAGATAGGTTAGGAAGTTCACGGTAATGCAGGATTTTTATTGCAAATGATGTCATGCCAATAATTGTGATTACTTAAGGCAGCCTTTGTAAAGCCATGGTTAATTTATTGATTACTAGCAAATAAAATTACTTCATTTAACAACTTGGAAATTTCAAATTCTGTTTGAAACAATATAGGTTAAAAAGCATTTTTAATACCTGTCATCTCCTGCAAGTAGTTGGTAAAATGTATATATAACCTTAGTAGTAAAAGGATACTTCAGAATTTTTCTATTAACTATTTCATGAGCTGTCTTTTCTCTCTTGTTTTATTTCAGGATCAAATTTTAGTTCCAATTATGATTTTCCTGAGAACTCTCTAAGCTTAAATCAATAACATACATAGGTTTGAGGTTTCTTTTTCAGAAGTTAGAAGATTAAACTAAGTTCTTCTGGAAGGAGATAAGACATCTAAGTTCAACTAAACTTTTGTTCTGCAGTATGCTGGATCCTAAGAGCATCAGGTTCACAGTGGCCTTTAGCCCTTTCATGGCCTAGTTAAATGTACAGGTAACAAATCAATAGCCTGAGATAGTAACATTTTCTATCTAATGCCTACTACTTCAACAGTGAAATTCTACAGTCATGTCAATTATGTTTTGGAAATATAATTCAGCTTTGGTTTTTTTTAACCTACAGTAATGTGCTGAGACAATGATGGGTTTCCTTCAGTCATTATACAGCCTGTAACACAGTCCCTGACTCCTGGGTTTTTATTAACTGCTCTTGTGGTCCGATGGGAGCAGTTTGGTTTCTATCATGCAGCTGCCATTAAGCCCTTGCTCTTGAGAAAGTTTTCTCCCAGACTTTTTTGTTATGCAAAAACCCAGGAGAGGAATTGGGGTATCTTTTCTGAGACTCTGAAGTAAACAGAAATGTGCAGTCTTGAGTGAATTAAGTCCCAAAGAATTCGGATGGTACCTCTGCAGTCCAATTAATTTAATTTTACCTGGTTTAGCAAGGTTTAACGTGGTGAATACTCCAGCTCATGATTGGGCTGTGTGAAAAGTAACATTCTCATTTGTTTGACTGCAGCTTGAACTTTGGAAGATGGACAGTTGTCTTGCCAAGTGTGAGCTTTTCCTTTTTCCATGGACCCTAGTGCGATTTTGCCTGGCCCTTTGAGTTAATTCATAGTACACTACTCTCCCTGTTCCTGTATGTAGGTGTGAAGCCGTGATTTTATGCTACCTTCACATCCAAGGCACTAATGAAGCAGAGCACTGCTTACTATTTTTCCGGCATAAAAGGAGAGCTTAGAACGAGCAGAAATGATAATTTAACTTGTATTAGGTTTCTACATGCATTTTTCATCACCTGAAAAAATTGTCTTTGCAAACTAACTTTTTAATGAGAAAGCTTCTAGTGTTGCTGGTAGCAATGATTAAGTGTCTAACTACCTGTAGCACTTCTTGTTAGTTCATTAAAAGACTAGCCCTCCTAATTACATCTGCATGTCTTTCCATAATTTGTACAGACCTCAATAATTAAATGGGTGATAATCTGTCAGCAGAATTGCAAAAAACTTTGATCCTTACATATGCAAGCCCTCGGGCAGTATTTACAGTTATCTAATAGTATGTTGCCTTTCTTACTTGATTTTTAACAGAATAGAAGACACTGTTGATGATATTAGCGTCACAAATAGTCTATTGTGGAATGGATGAAGACACCTTGAGATGGATATAGGCAATCTTAGTTATTTGAAACTGCCTCTGTCTTTATTTCACTGATAAGTCATTTTAAAATCTGAAGTGAATGCTATTTTTTCTACTCTTTGAAGGCCAGATTTCCTTGTGATGCTTGGATGGCCAAAAGATGGTGACTAAAACACATATTAGGTAGCTGCAGAATGATTTCTAATGGTTCAGAGCTGAAGCTGGGGAATTGGTGCTCACCCTCTGAAAGTCAGAGCACAGATTGAGTTGCATGCCTGGAAGTATTCAGCACCTACAGTGCTGCTTTACATATATTCATCTATTTTCTCTTTTATAAAGTCTTCTCTTAAGACAGCTGAAAAATAATCCATCCTAATTTATTTTTTATCATTTTTATTTTTTTTAACCTGGTCTTCAGGTTTAGTGTAATTTTACCTCTTTTGTACTTATGTGAGTTAAATGCTTTAAGTCTCTCTCTCATCTGGGAAATGCCACCAAAGGCATCCATTTAAATATAGCAATTTTGGTGCACTGGTCTCCAAATAACTTAGAGAGAAACTATCCATCATTAGATGAAATTTTGCACTCTTGTCAATGCAGTGCTCACTTCCTGATCATCTGAAAAGCTTTCAGACTCTCACCCATGAGTTATGCAGTTGTCTCTGCTCATTTTATAGCAGAATCCCTGTGTCTACATCTGCTCCTGGCTCACCAGGTCCTCTCAGTCTTCCCTCAGAGCAATACAGGGTGATTGTCTTTCTAGCTCATTTGGCTTATCACATTTAAGACTGCACTTGAAGAGCAAGGTCTCAGCTTTACAACTGCATCATTATCTTCTGAAATATATTTTAGATGTGCCATTTTAGCACTACGTTATACATTCTATCCTCAGAACAAGGGAGCAAAACTGGAACAGGGAGGAAGGAAAATGCCTGCTGTGTTTTGAGTTAGTGTTCCTACTGGGACATATCTTTGAGACAGGGTCAGGTGAAGGTAGTGCAAATGGTGTAGGAAGGCACTTTGCTGAATTGGAATGAAATATCATAAGCTGAAAGAGTGGTTTCTGACCACCTGCCTGGACAAAGTGATTTCATCTGGGCTGCTATTGGAATTGTCCTTGCATGGTTTGGCAACTGTTTTCAGCATCTTCATTATATTATTTCAGTTCGTTCACATGTTGTGAATAAAAAGAAACTAGGAGAAAATAACAAGGATATCTTCTCTTCTAAAAAAGCGTGTTACCTATGGCAGATTCCTCCAAATTGTCACTCTTTTACAAAGGGGCAAACATATGTTGTCTATAACAAACAGTGATGGTAAAAAAACTGAGAAAACTTAGATAAGAACGTGTATTGAAAAAATAAAATTTTTATAGTCTGAGAGTTTTTATAGTGGGCAAAACCATGTACCTTGTAAGTTCTGCTATTCCACTTTTAAATCACATTTCTTTAAAAGCTTATTTATTCTGATGAAGGGGGATAGATGTTTGCTTATTTCACATATTTGTCTATTTTGTGAACTTTAGTGTTGCCCTGAGTTTCATGTTAATAGTGTAGGACCATCACTATATTAAAAAAAAACTCCATTAAAAAAACCCAAACCATGAATATATCAGCTGTTAATTGCACTTAACAGAGGTCTTCTATATTTCACAGGCTTTTTATGAATTGTTAGGCTTGCAGTCCTTTCTGCTATTTATTTATGTGTATTGAAGCAACAATATAATTTATCTAGTTTGGAGCTCCTTTCTTCCAGCATATTCAGAGCTTACTAGTATCACTAATAGAAAAGCAGAAAGAGATTCATCCCTTAACTCCTAAACATCTTGATAAATGAGCAGCAGAACCTGCCAACAAGCTAATATAACATGGTATACAGACTGTGATATTAGGAGTAAGATTGGTTTGGCAGGACTTTTGAGTATAAGTCAAGTGACTTGTAAGGAGATGATACATAAAATATACAGCCTGCCTCAGTATTTAATCCAGTACTCACATGGAAGTGACAATAGAGTTCCTGCTCTTCAGTTCAGCTGTTGCATAAACTTGCCTACCTTCTGGATATTGAAACATTGATGTGAAGAATTAAGATTGGGTGCCTGGATGATGAGAGAATGAAAAAGATTGCTCTTCAAATGATGCTGAGATGCAATGGAGCAGAACACTTGTTAAATGACTGGTTCAAAGCAAAACACAAGCTCAAAAACATTAGCTTTTAAAAACCTGTTTCACTGCTTGTGACTCCTTGCTGTGCTTCAGATATAATTCATATCAAAGTTTTAGGATTTATCATTATCTGGATTACCCTGGCTTCCATTAGTGTCATGCCTCCAATACTGATAGTCTGTATAAAATGCCTTTGTCTCCTCAAAGTTAAACTTCTAGAAATCACAATAACATTAAGTAAATAATATTAAAGGCAAAAATTTCTGGGATTACCTAACATTTTCCCTATGACTATCGACAGGAAGAAACTTGTGTTTTGGCTTCCTTAATGCAGTATGTGTTGGATAAGATGGATTTAGCTACTTGACTGTGTCATGATAGATAAAGATTAGAACTGTATAAATTAAATACTAGGCACATGATTAATATTTTTCTAACTAGAAGGAACAGCTAAAAAGTTGAGGTTTGTACATCCAGTTGACAAAATACTGGATTTTGAAAATTCCCCTATTTTCAATTATTTTTTTCTTGTTATTTTCTGCTTGTTTGGTGAGACTTGCTTTTTTTTCCCCAGGGATCAGCTGAGTAACACAGGTGCAGTATTCCTCCCTGGCACTGCTGTCCCTTGTTCAGTGACATTGTGTGCCCCATGTGGTCAGTCCCACAAAGGGTGTTATTGTAAAAATTGCTTAAAGTGTACATTAGATTTTTTTTTCCTTCCTAAAATTAGTCTAAGGCATTTCAAATACTTGGTCTTAACAGCACAGCTGATTCATATGGCAGCTTTTCAAGGGAGAAATGGCAGTAATGTGCCTAAATTCTGTTTTCCTGATGTGGAAAAAGGGTACTGGAAGGACTCTATGCCTTTGAAAATGCCTTTTCTTTTGGACTCAATTTATTTTGGTTTTTATTGCCTAACTACTGCCCATGAAATATTAGCTAGTTGTAGTGCTTGACTATAAGTAAGATGAGCTAAAAAAACATTGTTCTTCCATGTCTCTTTGTGTCATTCAATAGCTCTGATCTGACTTCTAAAATATATTTACACATTTTTGTTGGAGTTTCATGACATCATCACACTTGTAGATTTAGGGGTCTGATGCAAATGATGATCTGATTCTGTTAAAATGGTTAGTCTGCCAAAATATGAACAACATTTTATATTCTCTCCATCTCTTACACAGCTGAATAGATTCCAATATTTTATTTATGTTACGGACTTTGTTTTGAATCACATTCTTTTGTTGCATTCATGAAGGTTTTATGAAACTTTCTTCCAATGTATCAGTATTGGGAACAGCTAGTCCTCCCTTCTCAAGCACCCAATACCTTTCACAAACTTTTGGCTACTTGAAAGAGTAGTACTTCTGGGTTTTGGCATCATTCTAGCATCATGTTTTCTGTAGTTAATTGCCTGCACTGATGGAAGTGAAAGGAATCTTGGGTTGAGATAAAGTTATTTGGATTAATTAATCCCCATCAAAACTTCATTGAGCTATTTACAAGTATAATTTAGGTCAATATAGACTTTCGTTTTAATTCATGTCTTTATGCAACAACTTATTTACAGCCTGGATATTTATTTCCATGTGCTTCACATGTGAGCTCTAAAAAGTATGACTCAGAGATGTTGCTTGGACTTTCATTTTCATTTTAAGTGGAAAGGCTATTGTAGTCCCTAGAGATTTTTGCCTAACAGTTGTTTTCAAAATACTGAATAGATAGAAATATAAGAAAACTACTTCATAATGCAGCCAAATATTTCATAAAATATACATGTATAGTTTTTGCTCCTACTTCAGCACAGAATGTAAGAAATCATCTTAATTTGCTACCAGCATGCTGTGTTTCAAAAAAGTTGTGCTTTGTGGTCTGATAAAAAATCTGAAATGATGTGGATGAGGGTCTTTATGGATTGCTGTATGGACAGAAGAGATTTTTTCTTCTGTAGTATAAATGAAGTCATCCAGTGATTCCATTGAAAATATTTAATTAGAACTCTGATACAGAAATACTGCACTTAAATGTAAACAGATGACGTCAGAATGATAGTAGTAAATGCAATTATGCTTCAACCCACTATAATCTTACATATGATATTTTATTGAATGTTAATTACTTTGGGGACTAGACTGGTTTCTTCTTAGGTCTCCAGTAGGAGTTACTCTGTGCAACAAGATGCCTGCAATATAAAGAAGCTGGAATGTGTACCAAGGGATGTTTCTGAGGGCTTAAAACCATTTGAGATTTATTAATTTTCTGAAGTTGGGTTAACATGGTTCCATGAATAGGCACAAGGCCTGGAGAGTGGGATTAGGAAAGTTTCCAGAGGCTCTGAACTCATGTCAAGCAAAACTGTCATGCCAAGCAGCTAAGTCAACTGAATAGGGAAAAGCCTTGGAAGTGCTTTATCAGTGCATAATGTTTGTAAATTTAATTCAATTAATTTACAGCTGCAGGGCTCATGAGGCTGAAATTAAAGTTTTGTAAAGTTTTGATAAGGAAGCAGCCAAAAACCAACAAAAAAGTTTGATTAGCTGTGGATGGTTTTAAACAAGTTGGCAGGGGAACAAAATTGCAAGCAAATATTGCAGAGGAAGGTGTACCTAGTCTTGGGAGTTATTGTAGTCAGCTGGAGTGGTAGCAGGACGCCTGCCAGCACCTTGCATGAAGAGTCTGCAGGTATTCGTGACATTTGCTTTCCCTTCTGCCAATAGGTGCCTCAAGGAAAAGCCATGTCCCAGAGAAAAGCTTCTGGAGTTCTGTGCTATCAAAAGTACTTACAAATAAACACTGTGTTTTAAATTCCTGTTATTTTTGTGAAGAGATTAAATAGTATTAACTTCAAGCAAAACATGAGTGAAAAAGCAGATATGCCAGAAGATGCCCAAGGTGCTAACATACAAGCTTTACACAAAATATCTGTACCTCTGTTGCAGGCTTGAAAATTACTGTGTCTTGAGTTGATGTTACCTGTGCCACTACTTTTTTTTTTGATGGTGTTGTTTGTTTTGGTTTTTGGTTTGTTTTATTTTTTAATTGCTGTAATTTGTTCAAGTGGGTTCTGTGCAGTCAGTCAATTTTTGAGTCCATATCATTATTCCCTATATTGCAAAATGCCTATATGCTGTTAGCTTATATTTTGAGGGAATAAAGTGGAAGCTGTTTCTGTGAAGTCTAGCCTAGGGACTTGGGAGGCATTTCTGAGCATTTAAATTGATTGTTTTTGTCCATAGCATTCAGCATGGCCTAGAAAATAAAAGTTGGGTGGAGTGGGAGTGGGTTCCTTCACAACTTATCCTGAGGTCTGTGTCCTGGAGAATTTTAATTCAGCTGGAAGAAACTGATTGCATGACTGAGTGCTCTGAAGCTTTCTGATATGCAGTTCCTCTCAGTCTTAGGAGCAGCAAGTATTTGAGAAATACTCTCCCTTTAAATGTTAAAGTCTGAGGGATGCAGATATGTTCAAGCAGATACTATCTTTGTGCAGCTGCATTTCTCCTTTTGTTGTATTCCCAGTTCCTGTAGCCTCTGCACTGCTCTTAGGCACTGCTTTTTGCCTGGCTCTGTCTCTCCAACCATCTAAACACCTGGGGGTGTAAAAAAAAGCCACCATTAGTTCCAGTCCACTGTTTGTGTCCATGGTGTGCTTTTCAGTGGAGCCAGTGCCACATCCACTGGCAGCCACATTTGGAAGAGTTACTGACTGTCAGAGGTGTGCTCTGACAGGACTTTGTTTGTAAAAAGATTGTGGGGATAGACACTGGACACAGCCACTGTTGATATCTTCATTTAGACATAAGAGGTTCAAGAACATTATTTGATAGAAGCTGATTTTGGAAACAAACTTGCTTGGTGAGGAGGGGCTCAGTGAGGCTTCCCATACGAGAAATGTCCATCTTGGGGGTAAACAAGAACATAAAATAATCAGTTAGAGTGCTGTTTCCGGAAGCTGGTTGATTGATTAATTATGGTAATAATACTCTAAATGCAGTAAAACTCTGGTGGGCCAAAAACAATATTTGAAAAAGCTGATCTTCCCAGGATTCTCTGACACATGGGGTTGAAGCTTAATGCTTGTTTCTGGTTAACTTACAGCTAAGACTTCACCCTGTTTTGTAGCTTGTTTAAAAGACATTGATTTTTTTTTAAAATGAGATTTCAGGAATTACAGTGTTTTTCAGTCATCCCTTTCACTTTCTTTGGTTTTGTAACCTACTAATAATACGCTCTTGCAAAAAGTAGCTGTTCTGAATGGGAGATAACTGAAGGGAGATATAGTGGCCTGTAAACTTTCTTCTAGGGAAACTTAACCTTCAGTTCAAGGAAGTCTGAACGACAAGATAAGCTATGGCCAGGGGTGTGTTTATGAGTACAGAGATCTTCCTGCTATGGGAGCACTTGACAAGAAACAGAGAAAGCATGTGAAGAGCTAAACAGGCAGCAAGATTGTTTATATTTCCCTGACTACTTCTCTCTCCTGCCTATACAGAGATTTCTGAATTTTCAGTCTTTATTCTTCTCCTTGATTTTACGTAGCTTAATCCAGGATTGCTTATGGCAATTTTTTCTTTATAGTGCCAACGTTCTAGTCACTGTCTGTTATGAGACAAGTTTCCTTTACTCAACTATTTTCTTATGTCTGTGCAATTTTTGCCCTGCCTCAAGTGAGGATTAAAGGAGCAAATATACTGCATATAATTTTAATGTCTGCTGCAATATTCTTTGTTGTTTTGCAAAAAAAAAGACAGTGTTGTGGAGTAGTAGTTTAAAATTGTAGTAGTTTATCTTGGAAAGAAGAAAACAAATATTAACAAATGGTTTATTCTTGTTATTCTGTAAGTGACCTAGATTTGCTGACTTCTCTCTCAACATTACTAGTTTTATCATAACTACCATGAAATCTTTGGCTCCTTTTTAAAATACATCTTGTCTCCCCACTATGGAATAATTTGTACTACTTCCTCAGAAATATTGGTCAAAAGGCAGCTTGGGATAAGAGTCATCTTGTGTAGTGGCAAGAGGCTGCAGAAATGACCAGCATTCAGTCAATCAGACAGGACTTCCAGTTCTTTGTCGGTAAGAGAAGCGCGCAATCTTTGGTGAATCTTCCTGTTACTGGCTGATTTCCAAAATACGTTAATTAATGTGCTGTATTGTTACTCTTTCCATTTAGTAGTTCAGTCACAAAGGTCTGGTAGCAGACAGGAGGCTGCCCTGTGCAGGTGCCTGCCCCGTGCCAGCTGCAGGGCGTTTGTTGGAGGGATCACACCCCACAGTGGGTGCTGCACCCCCGGCTGCTGCTGTGAGCAGCTGGATCACGCTTAAAAGGCACAGTAATGGGCGTGCCAGAAGGAAAGCTAGATTGGCATTCAAGAGGTTAATTAGAATGGGAAAGAGCAATTAAAGGGACGTGAGGAAGTCTTCATAAAACTGTAATTGAGCGCTCTTCATTAAATGATCTCATTAAATGAGGCAGAGGATTTTTGTTGTTGCTGAAATTCTAAACTTCCTATTAAGATTGTGTAATCAGCTTTCTGAAAGGAGAGTTATTACAATACCATAACTTTTGAAACCTTTTGTTGTTTTCAAGATACTGCGAGGTATGTTTTATGTGGATGTATTTTCCTTGGCATCAAAATGGAGAGATGGAAGTAATAATATTGAGTGTGTATGAATGTCACGAGTCCAGTATTTTTATTTGCCTCACCTATGAGACAAATGAAGGTTTTGCTCTTAGTTTCAGTAATTGCATTTTTGTATTATGTATAGTGTGTGGTAATGTGGCTACACATACAGAATACAAATCAATACCTTAACAGCAAGTAACAGATGGATGGCTCCTGCAAAATAACTTTGTTGTCCATTTATTGATTGCAGTTATGTTAACAAACACATACCATAACTACCAGTGCCAAAATAAACATCAGTTTAAATAGTGGTCCAGTGAGAACAGGATTCTTGCTGGTTTACTTAGTGAGTAAAGTCTTGTTAACTGCTAGGCTGATTCTTAAATTCTCTGAATTTAAACAAAGAGCAGGGACTCAGACATTAGTGTTGTATAAAATATCTTAAATATTGTAAATAATTAAAGCATTTAAATCACAACAAATAAAATCTGTTTTGGAAAATATATAATTAAAAAGTGGTACAGTGAAATGCTGCTGATTTAAAAGCAAAAAAGAAGTAACAGGATTGCCTAATGTGATGCTGTTCATATTCCTGCTGTATATCATTGTCTCAATGTTTTCTGTTGGTTTTCTTTTCTACCTCTGTATTTAAGACCTATAGAACTGCAGGAGCATATGGAGAGAGGACAGAAAAACTTGATGTGCACCAAACATTGCTGTTGTGGAAAGTAAGCAAAATTAAAGCAGATGGAAAATCTTCACATCCCTCTAATTCTCTTACCATGACCCTAGGTACTGTGTGCTGTGGTGGTAAATGCCCACATAGTGATTAGGTTACAAATTATTTTTGATGTTATTGATGTCCTTCCAAAATCTTCTAAAGTGCTTTACACGTGTGAGTGTGTGACACACATTTTGTGGATATGTTTATGCTCTCATTTTGGCTCGATCTCTGTTTTGTGCCGTGGCCCCAGCTCTGTGATTGTCCAGTGTCAGTCTGGCCTCCTCTTGGCACAAAACCAACTTGTTCTCTTGTAGAGGAAACCCTGGCTGCTGAACACAGATATATTGACATATTTTCCACATATCCACTGGGGCCTGCTTTCTACAGAGCAGTGTAAATATAACCAACCTGGAACAGCATGGATGCAAGCCAATATATGCCTTTTGCTGCCAATTTTTCTTCTATATTACAAAAGCAGTTTAGAGACATCCACAATATACCCTTACTGTAAACAGCATTGCTCTGATTAGTCATAGTAATAAAAGTCCATTTTTCTTAGATGGCCCTTCAGTGAAGTACTAATTAATTCCAAGGATTTAGGAATCCGCATTGTGTAGTTTGTGTTTTCTATTACCAACATCTGTAATTTATGGAAATTAAAAAAAAAAAATTAAGAATACATGGAAGAAGAGAAAGATGCATAACATTTTAAAAATGACAGGGAAGGTAGTAGCCTTTAGTCTCAGACAACCTCCTAGACATAAACAAGGAAGGACCCTGTAGGAAATGTGGCTTTTTGTCTCCTGCCAGTAGGAGATTTTGAGACTTCATTGCCTGTGTTTGTTCTTGCCTTTTGCTCTTGAAGTTCAGCAGATACCATTACCCCTCAGCTATGTCCTGCCAGCTGCACTGGCTGCATTTGTACCCTCGGTGTTTTGGGAATATTAGATTATAGGGGGAAGGAAGTGGCCCAGAAGCAGAGCAAGAGTTTTCTTTCCTCTTTTAGCATTTATACCAATTACTATTTTAAGTAAATTACTTAAGAAACTATCCATATTTTTTTGGTTTGGTTTTTTTTTGGTTTTGTTTTTTTTTTTTTTTTTTTTTTTTTTTTGTATGGTTGAATCCTGTAGTTCCTTTAAGGATTAGAAAGGTCTGAGAAACCTTCGAACGACTCTGTTGCTTTTGTTGCTTTTGTTCCCTTCCTTGTAGGGGTAGCACAGAACATCCCCCCGCCATGTTGGCTATGGAAATAATGACAGCCACTGTTCCTGACAGCTTTTTTTTTTTTTTTTTTTTGGGAGAGGGAGAGACCAGCATTTTTTTTCTGTGGATGCAAAGGTATGTCAGGAAGCCCAAAAAAATTGCAAAGATTTGCATAATTTAGCATATGGGGAAGAGACCCAGAATTCAGCCTGATGTATAGGTCATATGTGTGAGAAGAAAAAGAAACAAAACCCAGACTATAATTTGCATCATCACTACTTTATATTGTGAATTATGCTCGTATCTGAATTAGACTTAGAAAAGAGACTGACATTGCATGTACTCTTTGGCCCTCCTATATCTTCTGCTGAGGAGGAGAGAAACATCCACTCTGTTCTTATACAGAGATATTGTCTAGGGGAGCACGAAGCATGCAGCACATAAAAATTGGATGATTGTACAAAAATAACTTGGTACTTTTTTTTTTCCTGAATGCCCTTGTCAGACAGTCTTTCCTTATATTTGCCAACTAATTAGCATCTAGTGATAGTTATTTCCATTTCAGAGTGATAGCTAAACTTAATTTGTGCTGTTAATTACTTTTCATCAATTTTCCCATCTTTGAATGGACAGTATATGTATATATATGAAAAAAACCCTCCTAGATGAAGTGAAAAAAACAGTAGCTTGTCTTCCCTCAATAATTTTAATGATTTTTAAGAGATTGAGGTTGGATTATGATACATTACATTTTATGTGTAAATGCTGATTAAAATTGACTGTAAAATCTAGCAACATCATAAAGGCAGAATGCAACTCAGAGAATTGTTTTCAAATTAATTTCTGGAATCTTTCTAGATGCAATCAAAATGTTTTTAAACATGAATATGTTGGGTTACATGAAGAATTTTTACTTATCCAGAAAAACAAATGGGATCTTTATAATATGACCTATTAATGCTATCTAATGGAAATAATTGAGGAGACAGCACAATGTAACTATGCAGTGAATTCTCTGAAATATATGTTCTGAAAGCTGATGAGGTGACAAGCTGGATAAAACTGCTGTGTAAACACAAACTGGCTATGGGCTATAGACAACATCTTGTTTAATTGTAGGTCTTGATTTAGTGGGACTCATACCTTATCTGTGCTTTTTCTTTCTGATGGATGGAAATGTAGCACTTTGTGAACATTTCTGTTTTGTTAAGGTCTGTCTCACTTCTTTGCTGACAGAAAATGAGGAGTTGGTTTTAACTGGGGAATGGAGGAAGTTTGCCAAAGTGACTTTAGTTAGTGGAACAATTAAAAAAACTTAGAGTCTTCTGCTGAAGTGTTACCAGGGCAGTTAAGTCTGTTTGTTTTGGGCTGTGTAGCTGTGGAAGTTTCCTGTGTGGAAGGTCATATCCCTCAAAAGTTGGGCAGCCACTTCCTGTGCTTCCTTCTCACTGCATTTGCAAAATAATTCTCCAGTTCCACACCTGCAGGGATGCTGATTTCTGTGAAGAGTCCTGTCTATGGTTTACACTTGCACAACTCATAGCATGCTTCCTCCTGAAGAACACAACCTGCTCAGGTGTGGGCGTGTCCCTGCTATTCCTGCCTGCCATTACTGCAAGTGCACAGGACACATCATCCAGGAGGGTGCACCAGGCCATTCACCCATGGCTGGATGCTTTGGACATTGTCACCAAGAGCTCACAGCATGGTGTGCTACCCCTTCAGACTCCTGGTGAAAGCTCCTTTCAGTTTCAGAAAGCTCTAAACCAGACCCTTAGAAGAGTGTTGGTTTTTAACAGGTATACTTAGTATTGCTACCATCTGCTTCTAATTTTCCCTAACCCAGTAAAAGATATGTGTAACCAGAGTTGTCCATCTGTTTGATTTGCAAGGACCAAAGTTAAATAAATAACAGCACAGCATTCAAACTTGGCAAAAGGCAAAGCAGAATCTGTCACTGGGTACAGATTTCGTCTTCCAGATCCACATGGCAGTAAAGGAAACCACCACTCTTTATTGTACTTATGGTATAACTGTTTTATTAGAGCAAGGCAAGCTATTCCTAACACTCATTCACTGGATTTGTCTCTGAGAAAGAGATTATAATTATCACAGGAAGGGTGCCACTTCCTTGATAGGTGACAGAAGTGTCCCTAAAAGAGCTGTCTGGGTCCTGGTGTGCTGCCTGGGGCTGGTGGAGCTCATAATACCTGTTCTAGAGGAAGGTGGGAAACCCTAGGAAAGGGGATGATGCCTCAGGAATCCTGCAGAAAGCATTTTGGATGAGCTACACAGATTGTTTTGCTATTATTTGTCTTATTCGGCCAAAACTAGTTGAGGACAGAGTAGGACATTAGACTTTAGTGGTGTTTATCCTTCCTCAGAGTGTTACAGCTATTGAATGTTGGTAAAGGATTCATGCTTAAATTTGTGGGTGATAAATGCAAAGCAAAATGGAGCAGCCAGTTCTGTGGGTCATGTGTTGTTAATCAGTGGAAATCCTTGCCACAGGCCATTGTGCGTATTAAAACATCACAAATTCCTGGCAGTGTTCTCTGGGGAATTAGTAAAGGAGTGAAAGCATGATTGGCTTAAGAAAAGCTGTGGCTGTAAATGTTTGGAGTACAGGAGAGTACTTGAAGGAAGAGTAGTTCTTTCTCTTCATTTGCCCATTCCTGAGGCTTTCACTGGCCACTGCCATGGTTTAGCCAAGCCCCAGGCAGCTGCTCATTCCCTTCCCCACCAGTGGGAGTGGGGAGAGAATGGGAAGGGTAAAAATGAGAAAACTCGTGGGCTGAGATAAAGACAGTTTAGTAGGAAAAGCAAAAACTGTGCACTCAAGCAAATCAAAACAAGGAATTAATTCACCACTTCTCATGGGCAGGCAGGTGTTCAGACATCTCCAGGAAAGCAGGGCCCCATCACACCTAACAGTGACTTGGGAAGACAAATGGCATCACTGCAAACATCCACCCCCCCTTCCTCCTCCTTTCTCCCAGTTTATATCCTGAGGAGGATGTCATATGGGATAGAATATCCCTATGGTCACTTGGAGTCACCAGTCCCAGCTGTGTCTCCTCCTAACTTCCCGTGCACTCCCAGCCTCCTCACCAGTGTGGGTGGCTGTAGGAAAAGTAGCAAAGGCCTTGGTTCTGTATAAGCCCTGCTCAGCAATAACAAAAGCATCTCTATACCATCACCATGTTCAGCACAAATCCAAAACACAGCCCTGTACGAGCCACTGTGAAGAAAAACTGTACTCTCGCCAAAACCAGCACAGTAACGTTTCTCATGGCTCTATTCTTGTGGTTTTGTTGAATGCTTTTCCTGATGGATTGCTTGCAGTCTTTTTCCTATATATCTTTGTTTACAGTGTCATGTGTCTGTGTATCCAGTGATTTCTAGTCCTGAGAAGATGGCTGGTTTTTATTTGTTTAAGTAGGATAATTTCAGAAAGTCATTTCCAGAAAAACTGTTGGAGAGAATAAAGAGTTTGGAAGATTGCTATCAGCAAATGCACTAGACAAGAAAAGTACTATTAGGAGAACACAAAAGCACCAATATTTTATTTTTCAAGTTGGACTAGGAAAGCTGGGCCAGAGAGCACTCAAGGGCTCTCTCATGACACTCCTTTCCTTCTACAAATGCTCTTATGCTATTCTTGCTTTTACTCTTGCCATGATCTTACCCTCAATATAAAACTGAACAAAGAGAATTTTCAAATTAATCCAGCTAGAAAGCCTGTTTGAACTACTTTCCAAGATATCTTTGCCATGCCCTATCACTTAAAAATAAGCCTTAATTTCACCCTATATTATAATAGAACTATGTCAGAAATAGTTGCAGGAAGGAAACAGAAATTGTCTCCACCTGGAGCCAGGTAACTATTATTTCATATTCCTCAAGTCTATGGGGAATTTATTGAAATTTTTTTTGGTATTATTTATCTATAGTTTCCATCAATTTCGTTTGTGTTTATTAGTCTATATTAAATGCTTTTGAGGAGGAAGATCTCTTTGCTTTCTATGCACATCTTGTGAAGGGAGTCATCCAAAAGGACACAGCCATTTTCCTCTTAAAAAAAGCAGCCTACTCACATCGTAAAACAGCCTTAAAACTATCCTAGCAAAATATCTTAAAATGAAGAGTTTCTGTCTTTTATCCCTCCTTATATATTTAGGCTGGTGACTTGAGTTCACATCCAGACTTAATTATTTTACCATTTTTTATGACAAAGTGAAGGTAAAATGAATAGCACCATAGATTTAAGTGCTCTGTGGCCAGAGGTAGAGCCAAGATCTTCAGTGATAACCTTTATAATATTGGACAACAAACCACAACAATATTTGCTATGTCAGGCCCATGAATATGTGTCTCAGTTATAGCACATCCTTAAAGATTAGCTAGCTTTGATTTCAAGGTCTCAGGCAATGGTAAAGCCTCTGCATTTCAGTGTGGTGTTGCAGTGATTAAATTCCTAGCCTGAAATTGGTTAGCTTCAGCTTCCACTGATGTGAAGTGTTGTGAGTTTGTCTGAGGAAAAAGCGAAGAATGTCTCCCACACTGAGACTATACACTAACTGCCTCCTTATCACATCTTAAATAAACTAAACAGATTATTTAATGTAGATGTTTCCAACATGACTGCTCAGGTTAAGATAATTGAAGCTTTCTGTGGGGAGAAGATACTCACCTTGCTTGTGCATAAATCACTGCTTGCCTGCTGCTGACTGGAAAATGTGCATAATACGTGTCCCATTTTCTTAGATATTTCCCTGGATAAAGAATGCTCTCAAAGTTGCAAGTGTGACTTAATGGTGTCCAAGACCTGTAGAGATGAAAGGAGCTTCCCAAGAAAACAATTTTCCTCTAGATTTTCTGGTGCTGTGCCATTAGCAGCTGTTTTCAGAAAGGCAGGAGATTCTCACACTGCAGAACTCAGTCTTTTGTTGCTGTGAAGGTGTGAGACTGAAAGATGTGTGAAAATTTTCCCCCTGGATGTTAGTCATAGTCAGTATGTTGACATCCTGTGTGTTCTGCTTAATTTTCAGTTTCTTATTTGTTTCCTTAGAAGTTTCCTAATTACTTTTGCAATATTCATCAGACCTTATTGACTGTGCTCAGAGTTGATCCTGTGACAATGCAGCTGAGCAGAAAAGGTAACAAATACTCCTTTTGCTATTCATATCCTCATAACCATCTTGTCCTAGGAACAAACTGGAAAAGTTACCTATTAGGCTTTCTTCAAGTCAGGTGCAAGTTCTGCAGCAAATGTAATTTTTCCTTATGCAGTCCTTATCCTACTCCTTCACTGCTGTGTGTTTCTAAAGAAAGGTGGGCAATGCCCCTTCTGTGTCCTAGCTTACATCCTAGTGAGTTGCACTTGCTCTCATAAGCATATCTAGTAATGTCAGTGAGAATATGTTGCAAAAAGCAAATGTCTATTTAGCTACTGTTATCTGGTCGTTTATAGTCATTATCTAATACATCTAACTTTGAGGGATGGCTCCTGGCATCAGTTTTACATTTGATCTGTGTCTAAGAAGCAGTTCAGACAGTTTTGGTTTAAGCTTGGTCTTGATAAAAGGAAAGAGATTCTTAGGTTTCTATTTGTTATTTGGAAAAAACAATGCCAATTTGTCAGAAAATACTACAGTTCATATTGAAAGGACAGTTAGTCACAGTCAGATTTTTGAATCTGTTAAACAAAATATGCTACTTTTGAACTTTGAGTGTAACTGATTTGGGGGTCACAGTGATTTGATCTCAGTCATCTTTCATGTTGTACCAAGGAATTGCTGATAAATTTGTTTAGTCTATACTGGCTTGAGAAAGACTAGAAAATGATCTGCTGAAGCTGATGTGAAGGGTGTAAATTTTGGGAGTGAATGATGCTCCCTCTCACTAACCAGTCAGCTTGAGGGAAGACAAGTAGCTGTCCCTGTTTCTTGCAGTTCCTTTGAATGACCCAAGTACCTGTCTTTGGATAGGTGTACCTGTGCTTTAGGGCTTTATCACTTCTCTGTACCCAGTTTTCTGGAAGGGAAGTGGTTCTCCAGCATTGTAACACCCACATAGACTGTCACTGCTCACCACTTCAGCAAAAATCGGCACTGACCTGTGCCTTCATCTAAGTTTTCACTCAGTTCACTGTACAAAGTGTAGCATAATGTGTGTGGCTTGGAAACTGGGACACATCTGGTGCAATCAGGGTGTCTGCAGACACTGCTGCAGTGTCAGGAGGGTCTGTAACTTTGTATGATTTTACTCAGCTTGTTTTGCACTTACTCAGATCAGCTCTAAGTTTGTGCAACATCTTTGTTTATTGTTTTTCCAAATTATATATTTAATTTATATATACTCAGTGGAGTCTTGTATGAATGTTTATCCCACAGGCAGTGTTAAGTTTCTTGCAAGCAGATCTATCTGTGCTTTTCATGGTGTTCATTTATCTACAAAGCCCTCTCAAGGCTGAGTTTCAGCACAGGAAATACTGAAAATGCACAGTGCATCAACAGTATGAGCTGTTTATCTTCAGATGTACCTTTCAGGGCCTGGTTTGTGTGGTACACTGGAGAGAACAGATCAAAGTGACATATCCTGTAATTTCATTACCTTACCAATTTTGTTTGGGCCTGTTGTCAATAGAATAGCACTGGGACCAAAACAGATATTTGGAAAATCTTTAAAGTTTGGAACATATGGGAGGTAGAACAGACTTGTGACAGTAGACTCTGCTTGAAAACTAAACTGGTAATTTAATATACTGAATGTGCTATGGAAACTGTTCATGTTTAAAAGCAATGACAAAGCATCAGTTCCTAAAGAAAACCAAACTCTGGCTTAGATTTGCACAAACACTCAGTTCCTGTGTTGGCAGTGAAACATATTTATCCCAGAACCACTTTTTGATGTTCCTTGGTGCCTTACATCCTATCTAGTTATTTGCAGCAAACTTCATGTAAAGCAGTTGAAAAAATGAAAAAACTTGCCAGGGCAGAAGCTAAATTCTGTGTTACATCCTTTTGAAAATGTTTAAATAATAAACAAATAAGATAGCTCCCAGCTAAGGTAAATAATGCCTTATCTTGCTAAGTTGAAAATTATTAATTTCGTTGCGTTCTCACAAAGCACATCAGAGTGCACAATGTAATAATGAATCCTGTAAAGAAGCTTTCTTTGCTTTTAATTCTCCTTGAAATCAGGAAGGGGCATTAATGATCAAATTTTCATCTGAGTCTGGGCTATCTTGGAAGATCAGATCCTTAATTTTGATGGCATTGTTATTCACAATTTCTTGATTTTTTTCCTTTGGTTTCTTTGAAAAACAAGTTAAATATAAATAATAAAATAGCTTTTTTTTAAGTATTGAAATGGTTATTTTTAGTTTAAAAGTGCAGATTTATACTTTAAAATTCCTAAAGACATGGTAATTTTTGTGTGCTTCTCCTGAATATTTTTTGAAAGTGTAGACCAAACCGTAAAAATCATAACTGAAACTTCAGTTTGTCTAGGAATAGATGAATGAGTTACATAAAAGAACAAGTGGAAATTTTCCATTTCTAATACTCTTCAGAAATAACTCTTCATTGATCAATATTTGGTCTGATGCAAAATGTGTGATGCTGTTGATTTATCCAGCCAGTTTTGCTTGAACTGAATAGCCTACATTTATTCCTTAAAGCTCAGAGAAAATGTGACTGAAGATGAGAAATTAGTTAAAAGAAGAATTTGAAAGTAATCTTTCACTAGCAACTATTAAGTCTTCTGTTTAGTTCAAGGCAAAAATTTATATTCAGCTCTGCCTGAATCATTGCAGTAAGAGCTCTGTATGTCCAGGAAAACCCTGAAATGTTTGACTGATGAGCAGTGTTGGCCAGAATATAATTTGCCATGCATGTTGCTTTTAAATTTAGAAAAAGTAAACATTTTAGTTTTGAGTATTTTAAACCTGAAAATATATGTAACATGGGAAATGTGATCCTTATTCTGATCCTATTTCAGATTATGTTAAAATTGACTTTAATACCTTGCTTTAGCTGGTGGTATGTTTTGAAAAGAACAGTTTATGACAGGTATGCTTTCCTATTTTGGTGTTTCTGAACATAGTTATATGACATGTGGCAATCAGGAAATTAGAATGTGGCATTCAAATAAGGAAACTAAATTTTATGTAGTCTTCCTAATTGTGGGAAATTCCCTCTCCATGTGCCGTAGGAAAATCTGGTTCTGTTGACGATTGTGGCTGTGGAAAGAAATACTCATGGAAATTTTAATAAAAAATATGGAAAGGTGGTGCTCCACTTAGGATTTAGAGTGATCAACAGTCCTTTCCCTTGGTGCTAGCAGGCCTTAACTTGCAAGTCTTGCTTGACTGAGTCCCTGGTTCTGCCTTCAGGAGCAGAATGAGGAGACCTCCTCTGGCTCCTCCCTTGTCATCTCAGGTTGGTCAGCTGGCCAAACCCTCAGTGCCATCTTCCAGGCTCCATCAGACTCCCTCCTCCCAATTCTTGTCCTTTTTTACCTCCAGTCCTGCTGTGTAGCGAGGGGAGTACTTCTCATCCACGTGGGATTGCTGTGAAGGTTGGTGTTTTGCAAGTCTGTGATGCTTTCAACTATCAGAGGAACCAAGGAAGTAACAAAGCCTGGACAGTAATCTTTTATTACATAGATATTAGTGTCCATTCTTGTGATTTTTCTTTTCTCTACACATCTTGCCTGTATTTTTGATATGTTCCCTGTGCCTGCTCCCAGAGATGGTGTTCTGGAAAGAAGTGATACTGATGCTTGTTGTCAGGGCCTTGCCTTTTCCTGCACAACAGTATGGATGCCCAGGATGACGCTATGATCAGCATGACAGCATCAGCTTCCTTTCTCAACTCTTTAGTTGCTTCAGAAATTTATAAAATGCAGGAGTCCACTTTAAAATCATAAATACATATGCAATGACGCTGTTTTCATGTCACTGAATATGTTTTTGAGGGCACTTGAGTGGGTGAATACGGTCAATACCCACACACACATCTTAATTTTTAGTGGCATACATACACATAATGTCCAACAGTATGGACTTCTGTATAATAGCCCATAAAGTTCTGTGCTTGTCACCTGCACAACGAAAAATGTGCATATGGTTTTTTCCCACATGCTCAGATTTTAGTTTACTTTGTAAATTCTTATATCTAAACTTTTAGTTATAGTTTGATTTTGATCTCCTAGGCCGCTCCATTGCAGTGAGATTTTGATGTATGGAATGTGACATTTCCATGCATCTGAATTTCAGAATTACTAAATGTATACACTCTGGAAGTATGAGGACTTTTTAAAGAGTCCTTAAGTCCTGTGGGGTCTGAGTTTTGGCAGCATTTTTGTCCTCTGATGGTAAAGCCTGAAAAAAGGAAAATAGAGGTGATCAGATAAACCTGGAGGAGCTCTTTGTGAATGCTGGTGTTAGCTCAGTAAGGATGATCTCCATCAGCTCCATCTGTACTCAGTCGGGGAGAGGGCATTTGTCCTCCACACTGGGACTCAGAAGTCAGATTAGGCTTTGCTGGGGAATATTTTTCTCTCCATTGACTGGAGACTGTTTAGACACACCTGATTAAATTAGCCTTGATGAGTATTCTTTCTGATGGACTAATCTAAGAACTGAGTTCCAGTCATTAGGAAAGCTGATATGTGAATGGTATCCCTATATCTTGGGCAACTTACCCTAAAGATGGGAAAATTAAGCAGCATTATTAAGTCCTTTGTAGCTCATTTTGCATTAGGGTTGTGTAATTCTGAGTGGGCTTTGATCCATATTACTGTAGACAGGACAGTTTAATGAACACAGGGGAAAAGAGGAGTAAGCATTAAGAGCAGGGAGATGGAAGGAAAAAGTCTTATTTGAACCACTGGATTTCTGACATGAGGCCTTCAATTTGTACTTCTTCCTCATTAAAACAGAGATGCGTGTAATTTTCATTTACTGAATGAAAATGGAAATGTGGAAAAAGCCATCTAGTAACTGAAGATGTTCATGGTAGGAAAACTACCTAACCCTCACAGCTGAAAAATCTTCAGATGGCAGTGGTTCAATATCTGAAATTTCTGACCTTGTGCGGCCTTGTGGATTACAGAAGAGTTTTTAGGAAATAAACTGAGCTAGAGTGCTGGGTGCTAAGGGCATGTTAAATGCAAAATGTTGGCTCAGGTCATGTTGTGACTGCAAGCAGAAAAACAAAATGGAAAATGCAGTACAAACGCATTTACAATATACCTGTTACACTTTAAATACAAAACTACTGCTGCTGCTGTTTGTTTTTTTTCTAATTATTTGAGTGGGTGGCTCCATGCAGAAGAAATATTTATATCTATCTATATTTTCTTCTTGTGCAAATTTATCAGTTACATGTAGCATTGTAGGAAAATGAAAGTGCAACTGACTCGCCATCTTTCATTTTTCTATTAAAAAACTGAAGTTCTGTTCTTTTACTTGATGCAGTGTTGTACATTCTTTCATGTAGAGATCAACTTCTGTTATGCAAGATGGCATACCTATCTGAGGTATATTCCTAGGGTACTCCCTAGAGGCACCCTGTTGTTAAAAATGCCTAGTCCTGTTGAGAAGCCCATCTCTTTTGGAAAAATGGGAGCACCACGTTCACAGGCTGTCACTTCTGTGAAGCTGGTGCATCACAATGGGAAAGAGCAGTTTGATACTTGTGTGGTAGCAAAATTTGTGTTAGCTCCTGTAATATAAAACATAAACTAGTGTATTTGGTTTGTGTGGCCAGGTTATGGTAGCAGGTGGGCTACAGGGCTGGCTTCTACAAGAAGTTGCCAGAAGCTTCTCCCATGTCCAACAGAGTCAGTGCCAGCTCGCTCCAAGATGAAGCCGAGGCCATCAGTGACAGTGGTAGCTCCTCTGGGATAACAGAGTCAAGAAGCAGGGAATAAAAATCTGTGCAACTTCAACCAGAGAGAGGTATAAGAATAGTTCAATTTCTCATTGTTCCTTGTCTGAGGTGACTGGTAATAAAATAAACTAATTTCCCTATATTTCACCTGTTTTGCCCATGACAGTAACTGGTCAGTGATCTCTCCCTGTCCCTATCTCGACTCATGAGACTTTCATTGTATTTCCTCTCCCCAGCTAAGGAGGGAAATGGTAGAGTGATGGGCACCAGGTGTACAGCCAATGTCAACACACCACAAGTATAAACCTGAGATCTTGTGAAAGCAAGACAGGTTGAAAGAGCACTGCCAATTTTCCCTGGGAGTGCTTATGCAGGGCTGTCTCCTACAACAGGTAAAACTGCATCTCTGCCCCATGAGGATCATATATCTTTCCCATCCTCAAAGAGGCAGGGTAACAGGGAACATTAAACCTGACTTGAGATAAATTATTTAGATTGGTTAAAGAAATAAATATTAACTGTTGTCAGTTTGGGAGTTGCAATTTCTCAATATTAATTAGGAGTGTTCATATTTAAAAGTTCTTTGGAGTTTGTATGATACAAATATCAGAAATACATTTAACCAAAGGAGGATGTTTGCAATTCGATGTCCTTAAGACGTACTGAGGCTAATGCAAGAGGACTCTAATGCTGTTTCAGCTGCACCCGGAACTGTGTGCTTGTATTTCTGCTGAAATTGTATGAGCATTCAGCACTTTGGAGAATAATTAGATACTTGTATAATAGGATATCAAGTTTGTACTACTGGGGAGCATATAGGGAGCTATATGTGTTTCATAGTCTTTATGTGAGATGCCTTGAGTATCATCTGAATGTGATCCATTGGCTCTAATAAGGAAAGAGATCAGTGAGATTTAACCTCTGTCATGCTTCTCTTCTATTGCTAAACATCTATATTCTATCAGTTCCATAATATTTATGTGACTGAGTGCCCATTTTAAGCAATGACTAAATATATTTTGATTAAAAACCAGAAAGACAGGAAATGAGATGAGAGACACAGATTTCAGCTCTCACTTTGAGGAGAATGTTTCTTGTTTGAGAAAGGACTGCTTTCTCGTTTAAAATATTATGCCGAGACAACTGATTCAGAAGAGATAAACATATTAGCGGATTTAGGTAAGCAAATGCAGTTCTCTCACACCTTCCCTCAAAAAAAGTCACTGATTCTGATTAAGACATTTTTAGAGAAAAGCTTAAAGAAAACAGAAATGGTTTAAAACTCTTTTAAATATCAGTTCAGCTCACACCATTAACTTCTCATAATAGTTCATAAGATTATGGTAAGTAAACAAGTAAATATTTGGTAAGTATTTAAAATTGCTTCCTGTGTAAATTTCATGTTAATAAATTGAAAAAATATTTTGATTAGGGATTAACAACATTTAGTCTTTGCAACAATGATTTATTGGATAGTACACATCAAAGTACAAGACGCTTCAGGATGGAAACAGTGACATTCAGAAAACATCTTAAGCTTTTATTTCCACTTTCTGATTAATGCTACAGTAGCATCTAAAGACTTGAATTTGGAGTAGTGTCACCCTGTAGAAGTGCCCAAACACATTACATTAAATGGTTTCTACCTCAAATATGTAATGGTAACAGCAAAAGCAACTGGGGAAAAAGTGAGGTGCAGGAAGGTGAAGAAACTAGCTGAAGGTAATCCAAGAGCACTGGGAAGTTGTTTCAGGTTTTAAAACACTGATTCAATGCTCAGTCCATTACCATATTCCAGCCACTCTCCTATTTCTTACAGGAGTTCGGTGTTTATGACAAGAAACTTGATGTCAGCTCAGAAAAAAAATTAAGAAATTGGGATCTAATTGTAGAAAAGCTTTAAAATAATCTGATTGCTGCACTGTGGACAATTGAAAACTTAAGGCAGGCACAGCACTTCAGCTGAGGTGCTAACATTTCAGTTTAATGGTAATTTTCTCAAATGTACATCACATCAATATATATTAGGTTCTGTCAGAGACAGCTGCATATAAAAAGCATCATTACAGTAAAATTTTCTGAAGTTATACAACTATATAAGTGTTTAAATCCAAGATATACTGTTTGAATTATTTTGGTGAGAATGTGTAAGTTTTTACTAATCAGACCCCTGACTTTTTTTCAACCATGTCCAGTGCACCATGAAAGGAATACATGCATTTATTCCTTTTATGATCTGTGTGAATATCTGCAAAGTTTCCAGTTTTCATTTGTCTCAGTTTGATTTATGAAAATGTAATTGGATGAATGATTTGAAAGCATTTATATTGCTCATGTCCTACTTCCAACAGTTCTCATTCAAAATCAGGTCTGTATTTCTTCCCATCAGCACACATTACACTGAGATATGTAGATTCTTCAGAATCAGAATAGGATTTAATGTGTGTATTTAATTTTTTCTTCTATTGAGAGAATTTCTTTCTGAACTTTGTATTATAATTTACATAATGCAAGAACAAAACTATACTGTTTCTACAGCATAATAGACCAATTAAAAGTTGAAACTAAAATGTTGGTAGTGCTAAAAATGAATCCATGAAAAACAGTGTTGAGATCTCCAACCTATCTTAATTGCTTGAGAAAGAACAAAAAGGAACAATTGAAAAAGAAATATTTCAAAATATTCAGTGTGTTTAGAACAGTCCCGTTTTTACATTCCAGCACTTTCAGTGATGAGTTCAGAATTTGTCTATGGTAAATGAGACCTCAAAGATTTAAATGCACGTTGTATTTTCTAGAATATTTGCAGATATAGATATATGACATTTGCACTTAGGATATATGAATAAAAATATAACTGCATATTTAGCACCAGTTTTATTCTTTATTTACTCTTTTGAATTTTAGGAAAAAATGTTGCAAGGCTTTAACAATTTTTTTCAACAAGGAGCACATAAAGGAAGCTAAATATGAATAATTATGCTATTATCCTTAGAGTTTCGTAATTCTAATATTTAGCTTCTTCAATAATGGCTAAAATAATCCCTTAATTCTGTATTTCTTAGACTTTTAGACAGTTCTGCTTATTATAGGAGGCCACTGAGTACCCATTGCTGTGGCCCCTGGTGTCACTGTTAAAAGTCAGGTTATGTGAGGGCTACTGATAATCACGGGGCTTGCAAGCTGCTTATGAGTTCCATGCCACATGTGCAAGGAAAGGTTAAAAAATGAATCATGACCTGAATCTGTGCCCATTTTCCCAAACCAAGTTGTTGCAGCCGGTGGGAAGCCTCTTTGGGATGTAAAGTGACTTGTACATTGCAGAAGTTTTCCAGGACATAACAGGAAAGAATTGGGTTACAGTGATGGACTAACAGAGTGGGTCTGGCTCCTGACCCACTGAAAAAACAGGACCATAGCAAGGCTTATTTTCTCTTCTGTTCTACTTCATCATCCAGTCAAAGCCTATTCCTGGTGCCAACAGTCTTCATCAGTTTTTTATGCTAATCAGAGCAAAAATAGGGTTCCAGCACACGTCTAAAGGTCCAGCATTATACCTAAATTATCTTTGTTTAATACCTTATTTTAAAATAACGTTGAATTTCTTCTTGCTATTGCAAATATTTGAAATATTTTTCTTAACTTAACTTTGCAGTATATGGTTTATTATGAAAAATATTGGAATTGTCTGCAATCTTAATTATCTTCCAAAAAAAACCCTAAAACTAGATTGAACTTATTTTCCCAAATCTAAATAATAGAAAAACCCTTCTAAAACCCTCCAAAACTTTGTATGTCGTATATCATAATCAGCTTATGGAACAACTCCTGTCTCTCCACTATTATAGTTGCTAACATGCTGCTCTTGAAGATGCAGCATAAAATTGCATGTTAAGTACTGATTTAGGTTTTCTTGTTGTTATTCATGAATATGTGAGCCTGTAGTTGAAAGACATTATGGTTAATCTCTGAATTTAATCCTTTGCAGGAAGAAAAAGTAGAAGGGACTCAGCATTATTTGGCTTGCTTATGCCAGATGATAAGTACTTGAGTATTCCTACACAGAAACAGGCTGCCAGATATGCTTTTAGATCTTCCTTTTCTAAAAAATTGAGTGGACAGTGAATAAATATTTGAAGTGGTTCCTCTTTTTGTGTTTCAAAACATTCAGCAGAATAAAAGCATAGTACTGGAAAATCTTGAGCCTCTTTAAATTCTAAATCAGATGCAACATTAGTAAAACTTTTTATTTAAACAAAGAAAGCCAGCTGCTATGATGTCTGCCAAGCAAGTTGCATAGGGCCTTCTCTTACTGTATATTTTTCCAATGAAGGATGGGTGTGGAATTCCCCTGCTCGTCCCTCCCTTGTTCCTCATGACTCCTTCCTCCCTCCAACAGTAACGTAATGACATGCACTGCTAAAGTTAGATGAAAGTCTCCCAAATACTGATCTTTAGTACTGGAAAAGGTAGGCTTATAACACATCAATTGCTAGACCATCTTCAGATACCGGGCACTGTATTTACCCAAGTGCACTTGAAATGTTATTCATCTTTCTTTTAAATGCTTGTCTAATTTCTCTGCGTTTTGGAATCTTTTGCTTTTCTCTGTCAACTTAGAATTTGGAAGAAATCTTTTCGTTTCAGTGTTGTTGTGTTATTTTTAATAATAGTTGTTCCTTCAACAAGAGTTTCAAACTATCATACTGTCCTAATCTTTTGGCATATGTTATTGCTCTTCAAATTGAATGAGTTGGAATTGCTCCAAATAAATCTTCTCTTCTCTTAGCTTCAACTGGGAAAAGAAAGCATGTTGTGTAGATGAGAAATTAACAATTTCAGAACTAAGCTCCTTCTTGAGCTACTCCAGAGTGTGAGGCAGAATCTGGAACATCATCTGGTCAAAAGATGTTCTCTTCTAGGGACAATTAATCTTTGTTACATGCAGGGATGTAGTCAATACTGTTTGGGCAGTGTTTCATGGCATCTCTTCCTCCAGTTTTTGCTTTCTGAAACCTCATCTTAATTATGGTACATGTTCTGAGACTGCTGAATTGCAGTCACAAATTCACACTGAAGTCACAGAAGATCTGCTCTCATATCAGTTGGAAATTAACCCCATTCAAAGAGCTTTTAGAATAATAGAGAGATTTTGATGCTGCTGGTCATACTACACAGGTAGCAAGTACAGAGTCCCCTGCACTACATTTGACTTTTTTAGGAAAGATGGGAAGCATTTGGTGTAAAATTTTGATAGGACTGATTTTCACAGTCTGTAGTTGAGCTTCCTTATTATTGGCATTGCTAATTGTACCTGTAGGCATGCTGCAGACTCACCGCTTCAAAACTCTTCCCTTGAGTTTAGAATTATTAATTTAATAAAATTAGCATCCAAATATATTGTTTGGATATGTAGTCAAGCATTTTGTTCACATTTCATCCAGACCTTTCTGACTATTATGTGTGATGAGAAGTATAAAACTACAGCTTAAAAAAAAGATAAACTTCCAAATTTTGGACATACTGGGATGCTCACCTCTGCTAAAAGAATAAGTAATGAGAAATTAGAGAGGAAAATATTTACCCACAATTCACATTATAAATTCTATCACTTCAAATCAGTGGGTGATGGATTTCTCAAAGATGTGGTGGATCTGCCTGTATAAGGCTAAACTGTGCCATAATACCCAAACTCTATTAGAGAAAAAAACCACTAAAACATCACCTTTTTATGACTGTCATGGTCCTTATTTTTCAAGGGCTAAAGTCAAAAGCATTATTGCATAACTGTTATCTAGCTTTGTTCCAGAACTGAGCTTTTCTAGGTTAAAAGACATTTCATTAAAGTCTACCAAAGACTAGGATGAACTGAGCTTCCATTAAATAGCTATAAGTTTTCAAATCTGTTGATATTTAAAGTCAATTTCTGTTCACCATAATGGGCTTGCCTTACAGGTGGAATCTATCCTGTGGAATTTTAGATTTTTTAAAGATATGTATATATTTCAAAGCAGGTTAGTTGGGCTCTTCTGCATTTAGAAGTTAAAAGGTAAAATGGGATGAAAATAATCAAATCTAAACCAGACAGCATCTTTAAAATAAGATAACTCGTGATCTGAAAAAGGCAATTTATCTCTAGTGATTCTAAAGAAAAACTGAACAGCTCTCTGGGATGTATGTCCAGAATTTGGTTGGCTAATCTTATCCTGGATTATTAATTACTCATGTTAATTCCATGTGTGTGTGACTTTGATAAAAAAATCCCCAATTAGAGGTTTTCTTGTGTCTTTGATCTGTAACTCTAGCTTTGATCTCCTTGTGTTTCATAGTCAGACGGTGAATACTGCAGAACCACCTACTCATCTATGAAACTTATGTTTCATTTTTTGTCAGTCCCATGATCTGTAACTTGCAAACAAGCAATGAGAAGTAGGAAATAAGACAATGTTACCAAACCAAGTGTTCAGAAATCCTGAATTTACTGACTCTGTGGTTCACATGAAAGTAAGAACACATGAGCTCATTCCTACCTCAGTTTACTTCCATTTGTTGTTTTACACTTTGTTTTCTCCCCACTGTTTAGATCCATCATAACTCTTTAAATTTTTATTTTCATTTGCTTTGCCTACTTTTTTAATGCTTTTGAGTACTTACACTATTTTTTTTTTTTTTTTAATTTTATAGCTTTGGTCCTTAGTTTCCCTATCTCATTCCTAAAACTCACACTGTAGTGTCTGACTTTGCTACAGAAAGTGTGTGGTTATGGTCTCTCCTGGCATTAAGGGCTGACACAGAGAATTTTTGTTATCTAAGGGGCCTACCCAGTTGTCTTTCCTATCTGGAAGACAAAAAACACCACAATTCAATATCCTGCATGGTGCTTAAGCAAAGGGTTAAAAAGAAATTAAGTGAGATATCCTCAGGTGCTCGATACATTTACATACAAAGGCCTGTACATTTTCCTTCTTCAACAGTACTAGAATCAGGTAGAAAGAGAGAAAAAAAAAAAAATAATTAAAAACACCCTTGGTTCCAGTGCTGCTCTCTGGCACAAGTTCCGTGAGACACAGGAAGGTGTGCTCACGTCAGCTGGGCTCCAAAACCAGAGAAGATGGGTCTTCAGGAGAACCCTGTCAGCACAAGAACTTCTGACATTTTCCTGTTTTCTGTCTTGGTAGAACACAACCTTTTAGAGCCCTAGTCACCTTTGTGTGACTACATCAGAAATGTTAAACAGGCTCCTATTCCCCTCAAAAAAACCCAAAAAACCTAAACACCCAACCAAACAAAAAAAAACCAAAACCCAACAACAACGAACAGAAAAACACCACAGTGGAATTCTTACAAGGCAAAGGAACATTCTGAAATCTCAGATTGGGATTTCCCACTTCCCTGAAGGCCAGACAGGGAAACCGTGTTCTCTTCATTGCTCCACATTAGAGTATTTGTTAGGGCAGCTGCCTGGAGCACCAGCTGGAGTTGTTCTCTGTGTCACTGTTGATGTTTTAGGAGCAATGCTGCACTTGGCAGGGGCTGTCCTTCTGTTTTGTTCATGCCATGACTTTGGACACTACTGTGCCTTCCCCGTCTTTAAGTCATGGGGTCCTAGCTGAAGCTATCCACAGAACAACTGCACGTGCAGAGGAGAAGGGGATACTCACTTGGATATCACAAGGATAATCTCGTGTCTCCAGCTTTCAAATGTGCCACTTAGTGTGTGCATTCACAGCCTTTTCTCCTGTTACAGTTCCTCTATTGAAGGGTTTGATCTCATCTCTGAACTCTTTAGCTGAGGCATGGACCCCTCTCTGCCCCTTTTCTGGCTGCAGGAAGGGAAGGTGGCTGGCAGCGTGCCCTCTGCATTCACTGCTAGGATAGAAACTCCCGTGGTGCCAGCACACACCCTGCCTCTGAGCTCCATGTGGCACCACATCTCAAAGGAGCAGTGAAAGGTCGGCAGCAAGTCTTTTACCTTGGAACTTACCTCTACTGGTGCAGTCCCATCCTGACACCTTCTGGGCAGGAGCCTTTGTGTGGGTATGAACTCAGCAGCCTGAGTTGGCTGTTCCCCTCTAAAATCCCTTAACTGTAGGAGGAGTAAGGGGGAATGTGTTTAGAGAATAAATATGCTATATTTGCATGATATTAATAACCCAAACATCTGCCCAAGATTCATTCTACTTAATAAAAGAAAAAAAAAAAATTCATCCTGCGTGTCAACAAATATTTCACAGAAGTGGATAAAGAATAAGTTAGCAAAGAAGCACTGTCAAGCCAGCTGAAATTTGAAACTCTGAACTCGTGAGATGTGGAGTTTCCTAACACTGTGGGCTTGGTCTCACAGATGTGCCCAGGTACACACACATACATATGCACACACACACATACACATGTTCACGTGTACTTGCAGTTTCCCAGAATAGTACATATTTACAGAAAATGCTTGCCTGAAGGACTGTTGTGGTAGGATTCACATCCTATACTTTTTAACTGAGAGGGGTGGCTTACAACCTTTGCTAAACATAACAGCATTTTAAGGAAGGAATACACAGGAACATTTGGCTTTCCATCCTACAATATACTTTCACCCTTTTTTGAACATTTTTCATATATAGCACAATTGCTAAATTCCCAGCTGTTTCCTGTTTACTTTGTTGTAGAAGTTTGTTATGTACATATGTTTTTTTATTCAGATGGCATGATAAGGGCTGGCTTAAATAATGTTGGGTTTTTTATTTTCTTGTTAATGAAAATTATCTCCTTTAAGGAGTTTCATGGCCAACAGCAATGTCACCTTTGTTTAGTGTATTTGGGGGCTCATTCCTTGTTCAGATGCTTAGAAGTCTTCAGCACAGAAAAATGTTGCCTAATCTTTAACAGAACTCAGAAGTCTTGCTGAGAAGTTGAAACAGGATTAGAAAACTCAGTATCTGATCCTTTGTGGACAGCTGCTTCAAAGAAGCTATACAAAGCTGGAGAAAAAAAAAGTATGAATGAGCAAGCTTGAAGCCTTTGAAATATTTACTGTTCAATGAATCTGGAGTGGGGGCGGGGGGAGGGGAACATGATGAGGCATTCCCACCCCTAAAAGGTGATATTATCCTCTTGTTTTAATAGGAAAAATATGATATTACTACTTTAACATTTCTTTTGTTTGATAGAAGCTGGAGACACAGATTTTAGTATTATACCATATATATATAAATAATATGTGTGTGTATATATACACACATATGTGTGAAAGTGATAGAAAAAAGCTTTAAAAATTCCATTTAGTTTTCAATAGTCTCTTTTTCCTCAGGAATACATCAATTCACTGTAAAACACATTAAATAATTGGATCAATAACCACCGTATAGTAAATACTAATCATTAAGAATCATTCTTTTACACGGTTTACACTATCACTGAGTGTCTTGAGCAGTTCCTCTCAATTCCAATGCAGCTGTGGAGCTTGCATTCTTGTTTTGGCTGCCTGGATCAGATGGAGATGTGTATGTCCTGATAAAAATTCAGACTTGGCAGGGAACTATTCCCTCATCACATAGTGTCTACCTATCCTGTGCCTGAATTTATTTATCCAGCCACTGTTTGCAAACACCTGTGCAGTTCTCTTGTTTCCTCCAGTTCCTCCAGTTTCTTCAGACTTCAGATTTTTGTTGATAAACTTGAATGTTTTCATTATATGAAAATACATGCTCATCTTCTGAAGGCATCTTAAAGAATCATCTGATCCATAGAGTGAACTATAGTTTCATAAAAATTGGTGGGCTTGAGTCTCTCCAGGTGACTGTTTTCTCATGGAGACAATATGATCCAAAGGACAGAGCATAGCACACCTTAGAAACCCAGGGACTCACCCAGTGTTATCCATGCAGTATTGTGTTTATATGAGCTCCTAAATGCAAGGGAAACTGTTCAAACATAAACCAAACATGACTGTTAGTATTTTATTTAGCAACTTCATTGAGTTGCTGTATGGAGCCAGATAAACTCAATGTAGAGGAACAGCTCTTGAGAATGAGGATCCCAGTAATCAGGCACATCCCTTCCTGTGTGCATGGTATTGGGTTTTTAATTGCATTTAGTGTAAAGGTAATAAGAGCTTGCTAATAGATTTAGGAAAAATAATTGTTGAAAATAAAACCCAGTCTTGAGTCAAAAGTTCATTAGTTTTGAGCGGATTGTAAAAATATTTCAGGGAAGGCCTTAAATTCTTCAGTGGATTGCTATTTATCTATGGTCATGCACATGCTAAATAATTATATTAAATAAATTACTCTCCTGTTGTGTTTTATAATGGACCAAAGCCTTCCAGCTAAATAAACAACACTTTATTTTTCCAGCATTATGGAATAAAATGGAGAGATGGCCTTGTGGATTGACTATTTGAGGTTCATGCCTGAACTGCAATTTCCAAAGTTGAGCCTAACTGTGATGATAAGTTATGCCTTTTGTAATGCCTACTCATGCAAATTAAGGCATCTTTTGAACAACCTGTGTACATTACATTTCATATTTGGTAAATCTTATGTATTTCCCATCATGTTGGATGGAGCTGCCAGTGTTTTAAAAAGCAATTTATTTTGTCATCTTTGAAGTAGCTGCTGCATTAGTAACCCTTCCACCTTTGAAATTAAACAGGATTTTGTCTGCAGTTTGAACACTCTGAAGTGTTCTTCTATTTTTAAATCTCACATGCGTATTTGAAATGCCTTCCACTCTCCTGCAAATGGGTTTTGTTTAATGATTGCTGTTGTCTCTAAATGGGTCTTGGCATTTTTATTCAGTTTGTGATGAAGCAATTATTTTTTGCTAATTGAATGTAGAGGGAATGATTTGAGATAGGGAGCAAACAACATCACATAGTAATGGGCACGTTAGGATTGAGAAGGTCATCCAAAATATGGCATAGCAGCCTTTGCATTTCATCTTGTAACTCTCCCAGTATGTGAGTAATTCTAATGTCTGTGACCCAAAGGCTTTATTACTTCCTCAAAGTAGAAGTGAGATATTCACTTTATATGTGTGCAACTTGCAAAAGAGGTGTCCTAAGTAATGTTTGTCAAAGCACACTGGTTTTGGTACACTGCTTATTGTCATTAACTGCTCAAGTACTGCACTGGTGAGTACAAATAATAGAAAGATGTGCTGTCAGATCCTTCTGGTTACCTGAGATATTTCACCACAGAATCAGAGCAATGGAAGGAAAGACATCTTTGAGCCAGACCTGCAGGTCTCAAATAATTGCAAAAACAGTAGATGTTTGTGCATGCTGGAAAGAGAGAAATGTCCCCATCTTTTCTCTCCCAGTCCTTTGCTAACTTAGCTTAGAGCACTGTAAAAAGTACCTTACTGTCACTCCTTCTGTGTTGATCATCACTCAACATGACATTAGATAAGTTTCAGGCTAAATCAACCACTTAATTTCTTCAAAGAATCTGAAAAACATACTGATTTCTACTGAACTGTACTGTTGAAAAAACTAAAGAAAGAAGGGAGCTTACTAATTGTATAGCAATTGAGCAGTGAGATAGGAAAGCTGTGGGAGAGGATAAAGTTAACAAGAGAAAACTGAGCTACATTTTAGAGAGCTCTTGCTCACTGAGAGTCCCATTCAATGCACATCTGTTGCCAAGGAAGGAAACCAAACTAGGTTTACTGAGACTGGCAAAATAAGTGATATTTGAAAATACCATATGGTTAACATTAGTCACTTGGTACTGGACAAGGTGAACTAAGAGGTTAATCTAGTATGGAAAATCTCATTGATAATGTTGGCATGTGCTCCTTAAAATTGGCTGCCCAGGGAACAAAGGAAATGTTTTTTTACTGTGTGACACAAGAGACCCAAAACAAAAATGTTGACCCAATTAAAAAATCAAGTTACTGATAGTACACACCAGATAGGAGGTATTTGTTAAAATTTCATGTGCTGGCCTTTGCTGCCCTATTTTCCCAGTATAATTGCTGGATTTGCATTGTGGTATATACATCACTAAATTTCCTAAAACTGCGAAGAAATTTGATCAGCTTTGTTGGAGAGTTTTTTGTGTCAAACCTTGTAAAGTACTGATTGTGAAAGAACCACAAAAGAAAAAGCCACAGAATCCCTTTAAAATACGTCAAACAAATCAAGCAAGGACAAAAATCATGTGACAGAAATTGCATTTGTTTTTCTGAACAGGCAAAACTGGGATTTTGCTATAATCTTAGCCATGCTTTGCCATCACTTAGCGCCATTATCTCTGCACTAGCATAGCCTAACTCTTTTTGTCAATGTATTTCTGTTATTTTGATCACCTTTGGTAACATTCAGATCTCTCTTGGGATGTTGATATATCCTGGGCTGAAATGAATAGCGTGTGCAATCATGGTTTATAGCTAATTTTAAAATTATTTTTTTCTTCAGAAGATTAAAGAAACCCATATGCATGGTTTGAATTCTCCTTTGCCCATGTGATGGGGAATAGAATAAAAACAGGTAAAAACCGCTCAGCATCCTTGCAGTGTGCTGTTGCACTGTTTCTGGCCGTGGGAGGGCTGCATTATTTTGACTGCCCTGTCAGAGGAGTAATCTTCCACTCAGAATCAGGTGACGTGTCCCTAGAGCTGTGGCACACATTGTATCTGCCACCTACCTGTGGATATTGATGAACCCCCAAATTCTTGGAGGTTGAGTGTGTGTGTCTAACAGCTGCTTTGAAAACATCAGGGCTAAATTTTGGACAAGTCATTGTGCTCTTAAGTAAGATATTATGGTCAGTGTTTTTTTTCATCTTCCATGTGATAATCATGGTCTTGTTAGATTTCCACATTCCCATGGAAATGAAGTTAGGATGTGTACAGAAATACTGCTGTTCATTTTATATTCTTTCCAGTGTACTTTTCATCTACACATCATGGAGCAGAAAATGAGAGCTTGCACTCCCCTAATTCTCACAGGGGATCATTAAGATTCCCCACTGTTGTTAAATCATGTGCTGTCCCATTGATGTGTAGTCAATTGATGACTAATTGTGTTTTGTGCAGTAGATCTCGCTTGAGTAAAGCAGTGTGTTGGCTTTAGTTATGAGAAACTGGTATGGATTTTAAGCTCTTAAATGAACAACAGATCATTCTGTGCCTCACAAAGTATAAGCATTAAGTATGGAGGAAATAAGGACTGGAGAAAGGAACATTTAAAATTTATGTTTGCACACGGACTTTTGTATGGAAGAAGTATATCAGATGAATGGCAAATCAGCTTATTTTTCAATTTTTGAAATGCTGGAAGGAGTTTAGAAATAAGACTGTAATGCCAGTGCATTAGAGAGGCTGCCTTAGCCTGTCATATAACACACTGGATTGAAGTTCCTGCTGTGAGCTGGGGAGCTGCAAGGCCTGAGCAACACTAGGGAGAACAAATGAGTGACGTGGAGGAAAAAAGTTGTCTTCAGACTTTTTCTTTATTGTGTGTGCCTCATGCTCTGAGCTGCAGTCATTAGCCCATTGTGGGTGAATGGAGTAGGGCTCTGGCTGGAGCCGTGCTGGGTATCCAGGCCTCTGGATAATACTGCTGAGTGTTTTCTGCAATGGGAGGGACTGCAGGACCCTGCAGCCTAATTTTCAGATATATATTAGGAAAAGAATCCCTCAGCACCAGGGTACTTATGGTGAGCCCCAAGATGTCTCACGGGCATAGACCATTATTTATAAAACAAAACCTTACATATAAAACAAAACCTCTTCCCCACAAAGCTACAGACAGGCTGGGTGGAGGGAAAGCTGACTTCTTTCTTAGAAGTAGCAAATTCACTGACCACATCAGCTTCATTTCCTGCAGTCTAGCTGGTTGGCCCTGAAAGTGCTTCTGTCTTTGAGGGTTTTTGCAGGAGGGGGTCTCAGTGGGGTCGTCTGCTGGGGGAAGCACTTTGGGCTGTTTCGCCTGGCTTGGCTTGGCTTGGCTTTTGCTTTCTTGCCACCTCTATGAGGTTTGCTGGGCTATTTTGGAGCTCGTGGTATTAGGCTGAATGACATTCAACCAGGAGCCTTCATGAGCGTGTGGAAATGCCTCTCTAGTGCTGCAGGGCTATATTGATTAGCCTCAGTGTGAATCTGAGAGTGACAGCACAGGAAAGGTTACTTGATATTGTTTTGTGCACATATGTTTTGCAAATGGCTGTGTGGAAGGTCAGCCATTTGCATGTACAGCTTTTCCCTGTTCTCTGCCTGCCTTCAGCTCATAGCCAGGCTGGTTATTTCTTACAGCCATTTTTGTGGTTGTGTTTGAGATGAAGACAAGAGGTAGGGCAGATTATCAGTGATAGCTGACGAGGTTGTTATGATGAGACATTAGCTAGGGATAGGAGACAAGGGAGAAAATAACACATTCACTTGTCTGTCTGATAATGGTGAGGCAGTTTCTGTTTGTGCACATACAAAGCTGGTAACACCTGCAGAGTTGTTCTAGTCACTGTTTTATACAGATGCACCACAGTATGAAATTATGAAATTTTCTTCTAGCAAGTTTTGCTTCCTCTTATTTTAATAAACGTTGTATGAATGTACAACTAATGTCTTCTATTATAAAATTCAATTTTCAGTGACCCATAGATTTTTTTAATATGCACCAGCTCTCTCAGACAAGGCAGGCACAATTATTTTAAAGCCTTTTTTGGCAAAATCAAGGAAAAAGGGTGTATTATGATGAATTTTGTGTATAAAGGTGCATCAGAAAATAATCAGAATTAAGAAGACTTAATCCTTTGCTTTATACCTTTTGTTTCTCTTTCTTCTATAACTTCTATGTCCTTTTTTCCTTGTCCTTGTCTAAAGATTGAAAAATTCATAGTAAAAAATATATGCGATCACAATCTGATCTTTACTGTGTAGGTAAAATCTCCAGACCTTCAAACACAGAATTCCTTCAGTTTACTGACTCCATTGATTAAAAAACTCTTAGGAAAGATGAGATGGAACTGTAAACATTCAGTAAGATTAAGAGGTTCCAAAAGGTTGAAGTGAAACCAAATCCTTAATTTATCCACTAAAGTTGAATTCGTAATTCCTCAGTGAAGTTATTTTTGCTGCTGTAAGGTAAAGAAGTACTAAAGATTACTGTAGCGTCACTGATTACTAAAATGGAGGTAAAAGCTGAGTATGCATCCTTTATGAGAAGGCAGAGGAGCAGTTCAAGAGGTTGTAAATATTATGATATGTTTTTATTCCTTGATGGATAGATGCTAACACCTGGTAACAGAATTAGTTCCACATTGTTCATTGTGGCATTTTCAAGACATCCACTCAATCTCTGGTCCGCTCACCACTCTCTTATTGCCTACAGAGACCTTTGCCAATACTTGATGAGTCATCATCTGATTTCTGCATTTAAGGCATGTAAATGCTCCTTTGATGTGAACAGGGCTCTTGCCACCAAGAGAACTTTGGGGTTTGCAGGTTTGTCACAAGTTGCACGGGTGTTACCTTCACAGTATGGCTTTAGATGTTACAAGGATGAAGAATGCAGTCTATTACTGCCTCTTAACAGATACCAGGACTATCCTGTTCACAGGGATGGATGTGTAGTTGAGCCAGCCACCATACTAATGCTTCCTCAACTTGGGAATTCTGTCTTACTCATCAAACATGAAATATCAAAGTCAACAACAGTCTGGAATTTAGTGTTTTCATATTACCATCTTCCCTGATACTGGTATGGTTTTTTAAGATGTATTTTACATGACATAAAACAAGAGTTGGTTTTCAGCGTAAGAACAGCTGGTAACAGCAGATTGGGAATGCAGGAAAGCAGAGATGAATTGCCCAGGCCTATCAGTTGTGTACCAGAGGGATGTAGGAATTGAAATGCCAGTGTTTTGGAGAGGGGATGATCAATGTGATTTTGAAGCTTCTCTGCCTCACTTCAAGTGACAAAATATTCCTGGCATCAGCTTTAGGAAAGACACTTGTATTACCTGTGAATTCGTTAGGGACTGCCTTGTGAGGAGCACCTTTTGAAATATTATTGACTGAAATTTTCATTAGTTTCATAGGGGAATTGCAATATTTTTTGAAACAAACACAACCAAGACTCATCATTTCACAGCAAGGACAAGAAAATAGAAATCTCAGTGGTAAAGTCACATTGAAGGAAAGTAACTAAAAGGTACCAAGCCTACCTCACTCCAAAGATAAAGGTTATTAGAGCAGCTCTTATGCACCTCAGTGCAGAAGCTTGGTGGCCATCTGCTGAGTAGAAAAAATAAATGAAAGTGTGAAGTGTTTTGCTTGGCATACTGTAATTTCAGATACCCATATCTGCAATTTAAGATTATACTACGCTGGGAAATAAAGCAGAAATAACCACAAGATATCTCCAGCCTTTTAAAACTAACTGTTGCCTAGGCTAATTCTATTACATATATATGTAGAATTAAGTATTTAAAAATTAATAATTACTATTTTTTTAAATTACCCTAATTAAAAAACAGAAATTCTTGTATTTCCCTGCTAAGTGTTATAGTCAAAATTTTTACTTACAGTCCTTCTGTAAGTAAAATTAGAAATATATAAACTTGATCCTAGACTTGTGTCCTCTTGGATCTATATATTCACTAGAAGCACAAAGGTTGGTTAAGTTAGGAATCACCAACCTATTCCATGCATATCATTAAATATTCCTTGTAGATGATAGCTGTGAGTCTTTTGTGAGTTGCTGTGTTCATCAGTACAACTGCCTTCTCTAGGAACCCCTAGGTTTGTTTAGGCTGGAGAGATGTCCTGAAACACCTCATGAACAACCATGGATAACTGACAGAATGTAGATTTGCACATATAATGCAAATCTGAAAATAAAATCTGGCCAGAAACATAAACCTGTATAAAGATTCGGTTTTATCAGAAACCTGGATAAGCAGAGTCTAGAAAAAGAAAGGCTTTTCTGTTATGTCTTAAATTATTTGTTCCAGTAACATTTCTGAAGGTGTTGGTAGGAATTTCTGCATGAGCAAGGCTGCAAGATGTCAGTACCTTTTTTGAGGTGTATGGCTGCTTCATTCTGTGGGAATTTGTACTGATGAGTAGCTCTCTAGAAACCAGCTGAAATATGTATCCATTTGAATTTATGTTGGTTGTAAAATTACACGACAGAAATGCAGTATTTCCTGTGAATTATTATTGTAAGCCATCCTAAGTCTCTTGTCTTACATTACATTTCCTAAACTCATGGTAAAAATGCTGTCTTTTTAGGCATGTATTACAAAGGTCAGCATGTAGTTATATCTCAATTCATATATAAGAAAGAAAAATAATAATTGCAAGAAAGTGTTGCTATTCATTGGCTTTTCAATAAATCTTCTTCTTGTTTTTACTCCATTTGCAGCGTATGATTTCAGGGAATGAAACCAAAGTGGACTTTTGTGCCAGCTACTCTCAGTGGCATATAGTAACTCCTTAATTATCACTTAGCTTCTCCTTTGTTATTCTCTGTGCTCCTTAGTTTATAAATATTGCTTTCAGTAAGATAGTTAAACTCAATATATATGTGCTTGGAGATTAATACCTTTCCTGTTAATTTGTTTCCAGCTTCTCATCTTTATTGTTAAAATGTACATCATGTAGGAATCTGAATACCCAGTTTTGGCTTTTAGCTGATGGTTCTTGCTGCCTACCAAGAGTGTGAAGCCATAAAAGATATTTGGCAATGGGGAGGAAAAAATTGTAAATATTATTTGAATGCTAAATGTACTTCAGATTTTTTAAGACATCTCACTAGAAGCCTTATTAGACTTTTACATCTGGGCTGGTATGACCTGAACAGAGAGAATGAGATTGTAATTTCCCTTCTGCTGGGGGTGAATATAATTTATTTTTCTTATTGGACTCTCTTAGCAGGAATTAAGACTCATTGCTTTAAAGACACATGCGTTTAATAACAGGGATTTGATGTGTGCTGATCTCAGTGCTCATATGTAGTCTCCTACAGATCAGAAGCAGTGCACAGCTGCAGATATTTGTGCACATGAAGTGCCTTACAGGACCTCTGCCTAACTGCGTGTATTTTACATGCTTTTCTTCTGATATGGATCTAAAGCTGCCAACAACAGCGTGGGAGCAGAAAAAAATTAAAAGGAAGGGAAGGAATGTTTCCAATAAAAGTTTTCCTCCCTTGCATAGTCTAAGTGACAGCAAGCATTCCAGCTTTGAGGGCTTTCAGTTGGCATTGTATGAAAATATATTTCAAAGTGGGGACAAAAAGATGATTATAAAGAGGGGGAGGAAAGGACTGCGGCACCACTGGGCTTCATTCAGGTTTGCAGCCAAGGCTGTGGAGAGGGAAGTGATGACAACTGTGGAGTTATGTGTGCGTAAGAGCAAAGTTTCCCACACGTGTTCTCATCAGTGTCACAGTTTGGGGTGCTTGGTAATGGAGGTTTGGGATTCAGCCAGTAGGGAGGCAAGGCCAACCACAAAGTTCAGATCTGGATCCAAATGCCTGCGTGTTTGGGAGTAGTTATCCCTCTGGTTTGAGATTTTACTCGTCTTAGCCATGCACAAGAACAAGTAAGAAACATGAACAAAGATGATTTTCAAGTTGTAGTTGTAATGCTCTAAGTATTTAAGCCCTTCAGCAGTTTTGATTAACCAGGGGAATACATGAGATTTTCTATGCCATTTACTTTACCTTTTTTTAGCAAATTTATATATGACAAGTCCTCTGTAATTTGTACTGCAGATCAATCTTAAATGAACCTGAAATCAAGTTTGGAGTAAACATCTCTTGTTCCTCCATATTGGATCTCGTCCTTTAGGGAGCACCTGGTTATCTGCAGAGGGAGTGAGCTCCTACCCTATTCTAAAATCAGCTCTTCAACCATGCTAAGGGAGAAGAGATGGAAGCCACTGTGCTGGCAGTGATGTGGCAGCCACTGGCCAGTGTCACCAAACCGTGGGCAGAATTGGCCTCAGTGAGTTGCACTTGCTGTTGGACATCACTGCATTTTGCTAAACAGCCCCATTTTCTCCTTGCAAGAGCTGATGTCTACCCCACGTCTGGAGACTCTGCTGCTGCAAGCATAAAAATGGACATCCTGTGCTCATCTTCCTGACTTAATTGGATGGGTTAGAATACACAGAAGATGCTGGAGACTGCTTAATTTATTTAAACTTGAGAAGACAGCCTTGGTTGCTGGAATTGGTGCAACAGCAGCCTACAACCTTCTCCCTTTTCTCTTGCACTTCTGTTGTGGCAGGAGCTCCTTAATTCTTGGACATACTAGAGAATCCCTTCTTTTTGTAGAAGTCTTTGCTAGAGTCTCACTACCTGAAATCCTAAAAGGCACTTCCTCTGCACACAGGAGTTCTGCCTGAGCTGTGGTCTGAAGCAAGTCCAGAAGCTCCATTGAAATAAGAGAGACTGGAATTGTTTCAATTATTTTTTATTTTATTCCATTTCAACCATAAAGCCAACACCAATCTAATTAAACAATCTTGCATATATTTATCAGAATTTGAAATTTGCATTTAACATTATAGCTACAGTGGCTTGTGACATATTGTGTAGAATAGACAGGTTTTTAAGAGTTTATTTGCTTTGCTGGTAGTGGTTTTGTAAAAAAAGGAGCTAGTGGCCCTTTGTAAAAACTCAGTAATTCAGGGTCTCCTAAATAATAAATGTCTATCTTGAAAATAGGGCTGTCCCATGCTTGTTTATGTCCTGGTGGTTAGGTCACATGAAGCAGACAACTGAGCAAGCACACTGTGTAAATCAGACAACAGATAGGTCCTTGGGAGAAGTTGTCCATGCTTTAGCAGTTCTTTTAGAAGGGCATAATAATTCTAATGTAAACCAAAGATTTTTTTTTTTTTTCCCCTTGGTCATACAAAAATAATACATCTAAGTAGTCCTCATGCTCCTTCTAATTATGCGATCTACTGATTCTGGATTAATGTAGTTCATTCCAATTCAGACTGTTCCTGGTAAGATGCAGTTGGCATCAAAATGATCGTATCTTATGACTACTACTGTATATGATATAATTAAGGACTAATCCCTTTCAAAATTGGTCATTAGCATTAGCTAGCAATTTGCTAAATGTGCTTCAAAAGGTTAATGCTACAACTATGGTAAACAATAACTAATTTCATGGGGATTTATTACTGTTAAAAAGTATAATCAGTTTCTAATAGCAATACTTAATTTTTAAAAAAACCTGTAGATTGGCTGAGTGCACTCAGATTGCTTTACAATGGATATTTTCCTGGTAGATGAGTAATCCTCTGCTAGTAATTTCAATTCTGAGTTCTCAGATTTAGCACTTCAATTATGCATTCTTCATTTGTTTTATTAATTGTTTGGTTATATTTGACGATGCTGAACTATACATGCATGCATAATATATGACATATTATTCATGAAATTTTTGCAATATGACAGGCTCTGGTTACTCATGAGTAATACAGCAACTGTCACATAATAAATAGAGTAAAGTGACTTTATGTAAGCTTGTTCTAAGTTCTTAAACATAATTATCTGAATTGTTGAAAGGAAATAAGTGTTGAAATTACTGTGATGCGTGATGTAGTAATTCAAGAAAATAAATTTTTATGCAAAAGGTAGAATTCTTCTAAAGCTGTTTATGACAGGAACAAATGAGATAAATGGAGATATTCTGTACTTAATACCAAAGTTGAAGGTGGCTGAAATTGTCGTGCTAAGTCTTGCTGTAAATTTCTACTGCTTTGTTAACTGCAGAAGAAATGGATATAATTACTTAGGCTTAGAATTTAGCTGTGAAGAAGTATTGCTGCTGTGTAGAGCTAAAGCTCTTGCAGGATTGGCCCTGCAGGGTAGGAAACACACGACTGATGAATTTTGTTGAGTATGCTGCTTTCATGTCTCTTCTGGTCATAAGCACAAAAACTCAGCTCCCTCTCAGTGCTTTCAGATGCAAATATTCTGCCATGGAGATCTAAGGAAACCTGCTGTCTTTGGTTTGAATCAAATGAAATGAAAACTGTTTGCTGACTTGCAAAGTCTTATTTCAGGTGGCGTTGAGATTTGTGTGGCAGGTGTGTGCTGCCCTGGTGGGAGCCACGCACAGGTGTGCTCTTCCCTCATCCTTCACTCCTCCTGTACTACCCACTCCCCAAATCCCTGTGCAGAGATATTCCTGAATTTGGCAAAAGACTGGGAGTCTGACCACAGACTTTGTAGGTGATGGAGAAAGTGAAGTGACAACCACTGGGGCTACAGCTCCCACGGTTTTCCAGTGCTTGGAGATAGTCAACTTCAGTACAAAACTTACATTCTTAAGAAGTAACATTACATAGGGACTCGGGGAAATATATAGTGCTTGCATTAAATGTTTTGAGGCTTTAGTTTCAAAGTACTTTTGTCTGTATTGAAAGTACCAGGAAAAAACACTGAAATTTTCAAAACAAAAAACCCCTCAACAAAGTCAGAACATTTCATTCTGTAAAGCATTTTGGTTTATAAAAACTCCACAATTTTTCCTGAGGCTGCATGCTGTTACACTGGTCTTGTTTTTAGACAGTAAAATATCTTCCAGTGATTTTTTACATGATATAGGAGTTCTGTATGCAGAAAAAGAGAGAAATAATAGTTGCAGATACATTTTGCAACTTACTGAATTCCATAAAATGCATACTGAAGTTCTTTTAACTCACAGAATAAAATTATTTTCACAATTTCGAATTATTTTTTAAAATCCTCCTTCTTGTTGCTTTGTTTCCCTCCCTCTAAAGCCCATATTAGCATTGCTACTTTAGGACTTTTACCAATTGTTCAAATTACAAAACAATCTTTAAGTAGTGGAAATTAGTAGAAAATTATGACTTAAAGTAAAATCACAGAGATCACACAGTAATCTATTACACTCTGACTATCAGTTTCTTGTTGATTGTTATTCGCCTGCCACCAGTCAGTAACTTCACTGGAGAAAACCAGACCTGAGTGGAAAGAAAATCAACCAACCTGTCAAGAGTAACACTTTCAAGCTTTTATTATGTTTTATATTAATATTTTATTTATATGCTCTGGACAGTCCCTCCAGCTTCATTAAGACAGGGCTAATACTGGGTTTATAGAGAGAACTAGAATATAGTATCTGTTCATTTCCTTGCAAATCTCAAGATTTTTTCAAGAGAGGAGTGCACAACTGCAGAGTTCATTCGTGGAGTAGGTTCTACGAATTAGATTTAAAGATTTAAATAAGAATTCATTTTGTGATCATAATTTTGGTTCCTCTTGTGAATTATTGTGTTTGAAGATAAACTGACAGTCTTGTAAATTAAATAGAAACTGTTATGGCTGAAATTCATGTGCATTCATTAATATTGGAAGTTAGCTTTGAAAAAACTTCAGCCATATTATAATCTTTTGAAGTGCTATTAATGTATACTCATACTTTTTCTTATATTGTCTTCTGTTAGTAAGAATTAGATTCTTCAATTCATAGTTCTGTAGTTAATTTCCTAATATGTAAAACTGAAATTAAGATTGTGGCATCTAGTTTTACCTCCCTGGTGCAATACAAAAAGAACTTTCCCCAAAATTTCCTATATGCAAAAGGAACTTTGAGACATTCTAGGAGAGTGAATTCAGTGGCATTTTATAATCTTTATTTCACATTCCATTACAGAATTACATGGAATAATAGTACTGTTTTTTAAAGCAGAACTAGGTTAAGCTTGAGAGCAGTGAGTCGCAATTCAATAGAAAAAGTTCTACGTGAAAATTCATTGCAAACATGAACAGGAACATCTCTGACTCCACTGGCCTTGTGCTTTTCAGGAGACAGAGCAGTCTAAGGAGTCACTACCTCACTCAGCACAGATGGATGTATTCTACTCTCTTTTAGTTTCTTTCTATTAGCTTTGTGATTCAGCTGGCGTCTGTGCTGTGGTTTTCATGCTACAGATCTGGTTATATCAGTTCCAGTGACACATAAGTACTAATTCATCCCTATGCTGACTTTCCTGACACAGGTGTGCTTGAGATCATGGAGGTGTTATTTTAAAGAGCACATTGTTACACTGGTCATGAAGTCACACAGCAGTGTTTGTTTCAAATGTGTGTGAATGAAATGCAGTTAGTATTGAATAAGTAAGCTTCACTGTGGCAATTTTTATGTATGACGAGTATGAGAGGAGATCTGTCAGTAACAGATCTGAATAATAAGCCTGAGATGTACCAAAAGCCTAGTGGAAATGCAGTTCCTAGAGCTGTTCTCTCATACTGAATGCTAAATATAGGCTTTGAGATGAAAGAATAAAATCAGCATTCAAAGCATATTTGTGTTAGGGCTGTTAAAGGATTTACTTTCTATTCACTACCAGCATTTTTGCTCTCACATTTCTCATCTGTTTACCTACAGACTTACCACAGGGCTTCATTGTGTGCTCTCTTCTGTCACACAGATCTGCTGGCTAGGAGAAAACCAACAAGAACATTACTGTATTGATTTTCTCTCATGCCTGCAAGTCATGAAGGTTTCGTAATTAATATAAATCAATATTTGTGGTAGAGCAAGAGGTGATTTGCCTAACTGCTGATGAAAGAGAGAACACTGAAACTTGCATTCAAATGATTTTTATTTGTAACTATTTTCCTTAAGAGGACTTCCACTGTATCCAGCTTCATACTGTGGAGCTTGAAGATTTTGGTATGATATTGGCAGAATTTAAAAATTTTAGCACAAGTTGATTTCAAGCTTTCTTACTGCTTGTTAGAGGAGAGGTGTGATAGAATAAGAGAGAACATAAAAGATTATTTCAGTTGGAATGCAGTGAATAGCTAGTCCACCTGGCTGACCAAGGACCAACCAAGACAAAGCTTGCATTGAAGTGCATTGAACAAATGCCTCTTAAACCTTGGCAGGTTTTGGGGTATCAACCACCTCTCTAGGAAGCCTGTTTCAGCGTTTGACCACCCTCTCAGTTAGTTAAAAAATGCTTCCTACAGTCCAGTGTAAGCCTCCAGATGAAGAGTATTAAATAGTTCCTTGAAAACTGAAAGAGTTGTATATGGTGTATAGGTCCAAGGTGAAGGAGTGTACAGAGTGATAATGCTGGGTTTTCACAGGCTGGAAAATTGCAATCCTAGCAATACAGCTTATCAGCTCTCCTCTGTAATAACAGGAGGTCCCGTTCACCAGTGTTTCCTTTTTGCTTTCCTCATGTCCTCAGGATTCTTTTCAGTCTCTTTTTTACCAACCCTCTATGAAGAGATCAAAAAACAACAACTGTAAACTTTGAAATTGTGACTAATAAGTTAATGTGTTAAAGGCATGTATTCATATGTTAAATGCATACAAGTATAGTATTAGAGTGTTATGCAAGCAATGGGGAAATGATTTTCACATAAGTCTCTCTATATATTTTAGATGTGATTCATATTTCAAGTTTCAGCTAGAAATTGTATTCCTTCTGTGCTCCTTCAGGAAAAAAAAGAACTATTGCTGTGAACTTGATGTAAAATCATTTTAAGGCAAAAAAAGACATGTATGGACTTTGAGAACTTAGTTACTGATTTTCAAAACTGAAGAACTCCAGAGCACAATCCTCTTTCACACGTTTTTCAAATGCTTGTACAAATTCTGCTTAGAAAACTGGTCTGACATGCATGTGACATAATTTACATTCAGCTTTGCAATACTTCACTTTGCTCACTGTTATGGCTGGGTTTCTATCAACAGATCCACCTTTTAAAAGCTTCACATAGTAAGCATGTCAGTAGCTCAGTGAAAACAGGTCTCTGTTATGGGCTAGTAATTGAGCGTACTCAAAATAGGTTTCTTATATTTTCTGTATATTTATATATATTTTTAATATATACATTTATATATATTTTAATATATTTTCTGTATTTCTTTAAAGTTTTACATTTCTTGAAGAAAAGTGTATTGCAGCTTAAGCAGCTACACTTTTGGGGAAACATGTTTTTTGTGTGTCTAAAGAACACGGCATAGCAAATGGTCTAATCTGACTATCCCAGCCTGTCTTTGGACCTGGGTATGTGAAATGTCGATGACCACAAAGATAGTCTTTGGCAGTTTGTTGTCTAGGAAAAATGTCACTCCTAAATAGACACCAGCAATGTAGAGAATCTCCATTTCACATTTAGATGTATAATTTTCAAAGTGAAGGAATGAAAAGGGGAAGTGGTTCCATCCGGCCTGTCTACAGTATGGACTAAGATAGGAAAAAATAAGTGATTATATTCATCAACTTTATGGAGATGTTTGTATAAAAGGACACTTTTGGTTCTTTATTTCTTGGTGCTAGAAATGAATGTTTGGCCCAACTAGGATGCATTAATAGTAAAGTCAGACTGCTTATATTTTTTGGTTGAATTAAGGATGAAAAATGCAGGTGAATCCTTGGAAGCTGATACTGCATTCATTGATGAGAATTGTAGAACGTACAAATTATATGTTACACTAGGTAGTGATTTTCTTTTAATGCTGAAGATCTTTCTCTGGTAGTTCTTGTATTTATGTCATTTGTGTGAATGTTGTAACAACTGGTGTGGCAACAACTTTGTGCATGATTGTTGTAAAACTCAGTGTCTCAGAAACAAGGAATTTGCCTGATACTGATATGACTCCCTGGTTATCTGATGCAGAAACAAAGTTTGCATAAGTTCCAGCAGTTCACATCAGTAGTTTAACCAGTAAATCATGTGTAGTTTCATTGCTCTTGTTCTGTACTTGTCTTTTGATACGCTGGTATTTGTCCCTGCCAAATGCTTGTCAGTCCACTACTTTCTGAATGACTACCTTGTCTTCTGCTTTTGAATAACAGCAGGGGCAGGTGGCTATGTAGTTTCCAATCAAGAAAGAATGCTAATGAATTAGAAAGAACTCCTGACTTGCATTTAATAGCACCATGACATGTTATAGCAGCCTGCCAAACAAAGCATTTCTTATAAATCACACTTCAAGGGGCAAAAATATCCACCTGTCATATCTGAGGCCTCTGCAAAAGTAACTGTTTGAAGATTATATGATTTACTCCATCTTGTAAAGTACCCTTTCATGATAAATGTTTCTTTTTTTAATGGACAAAATAGGAAAATTTAGTATTTTCTCCTTTCTGCCCAACCACAACAGCACTGTGCACTTTATTTCATTTTTGGAAACACTCTATTGTTCTCTTCCAAGAAGAAAATCCTTTTCAGGGATGGTATTTGAATAATAATTGGCAGCATGCCTGAAGTATTGACACTGTCTCATCAGGACTTTGTATACCTGCATGTCCATGCAATGCCTAATCTTTCTTAGCAAGTTATTGATTTTATGTAAGTTTGTTAAATACTGACAGTTTTTACATACTCATTTTTGTGGCCATACAGATGACCTGGAGCCATGACATACCATTATCTGAAGCACTATAAAGGCCAATGATTTATGTCCTAACAAAAGGTGGCACAATTCATAGATGTAACGTAGGGAAATACATACTAGTTCTTCACTAGACAGTGATGTGTAAATCAAACGGGTAAAGGTGATCTTCTGGGCTAAAATAGGGAGTGTTTGTTTCAGAATTTATCCTCAGGCCTTTGGGCAAGGAATTATTAATCATTTTCAGTTTTCAAAGGATTGTAAATAAAATTAATTTGCTTCTGCAATTTGACCTGATTAGCAGATATCAGTACAGAAATTTTTCTTTTTAAGAGGTCAAGTCATCAGAGAGTTATTTTTGTCTTGCAAGTGAAATGAGCAGGAAGGAAGTCTCAACACTCTGAGGGAATGTTCAGCCATCTTACAGCTTTCTACATTTTCTGTTACATCCTTGTATAAGAGATCTGTATAGCTCTGTGAGATACTGTTTGGATTCATGGAAACAAGAAAGGCTAAATCCTCAGCTGGTATAAATCAGCCTTGTTTTACTGAAAGAGTAGAGCTGTGCACTTGCTCTATACCAACAGGCAAGCTGGGTGAAATTAGATATTACAAAAAGGAAGCTTATGTGCATACAGGTATTATTTGCTATCTATTGGTGGTAATTACCAGTAATAGAATCCCAGTGGCTCCAGGAGATACATTAATATATGTTAAAATGAAATTAAATAATTTTTTTAAATGTAAAAGAAGTTTTAAAAATAGAAAATTACAATAAAAAGGTATTGCCATAGTTGTGCACAGCTGTCAGTAAATGCACAAACTAGTCTTCTATTTTGTTTATGTATTACTTCTTCCATAATTTAATTCAAACTTTGGTGTATGTTTATGTTAGGATTAATATATTCAAACATAAAATTGTACCACTGTCCTTTTTTGTTTTGTTTTTTTTTTATCATACTCCTGCTTTATGTGATCAAAAATCCACTCTGGTCATATTGCCTAATTTCTGTCATATTGCCTAGTATTATTTAAGCAATGTATACATTCTCCTGCATTTGCACCAAAAAATCCCCAAACAAGCAAAAAACCTCCAACAAAACAAACAAACAAACAAAAAACCCTTAGAGAAATAGAGAAAGAACTAAAATCAAAAGGAAGGAGAAGAGGAACTGTTGTGACATTCACTTGTTTTCCAGTGAGCTCTTCGGGATTAATCTCAATTCAGTCTTCATTCTTCCTAAATCAGGTGGGGATTCTTGAAGGTTTATTCAGGGAATATTGTGTGCAGGCATAAGAAAGTCATGCTTGCCTCTTTCCATGGTCTCATTACTCTGACCACTCCTGAGAAACATCCCTTCTCAACAAAGGATGTTTTCCAGCACAAAAAGATATCATTAACTGTGAAAGCCAGTTAAACCTGGCAAACAGTGTTTCCTGTTGCCCTCATCATTGCCCTACCTTTTGGACTGATGCAAGTGTTGGCTAAGTAGGGGTTTGATGTAGAGAAAAGGGAGGCTGCTGACACAGATACAGTAAGAAAGAACAGGACACAAAAATAAAAAAAATGTGTGAGTGCACGCATCATGAGTTAATAGTAATAAATCTATGCAATGAACTCCATGTGTTCAATGATGAAAAAATACTTTAAATATTTTCAGCTTCCCTATAGAGTTATGCTTTTCTTATGTCAAACCTTGATCTATAGTTCTATGGAGGAAAGAAGCATTTGCAATGTTAAAACAACCCCTTTCACTTTAGATTTAAAACAGGATGACAGAAATATAAACATTGTATTAACCCATATTGATTTCTCTTTTTTTTTGGATCGAGAGGAACAAACGTAATAAGAAATCTTGAATTTCATTTCAAAGCCAGTCCCTTCATGCTTATTCTGAAAGTTTAGTCTTTTATGTGAAAAAGTGCCTGCTGACATTATTGAGTACATAAGTCAATGACAAATTTTCCACTGAATTAAATGGAGCCACAGTTTCATCTCAAGATATCAAACCAGATTTTTAAGTATGTGCTCATTTGCTTTTTGTTTAAATATAAATTGAAAGCTTAAGAACTGAATGGTAAACTATATATTTTCTAGATTATGTCAAGGAGCAGATTAGTGATTACAATTTGGCATTAGAATTAAAAAGGAAAAAACCAAGCTGTTTATCCCCTTCCTGAAATATTTTGGATCTTCTTCTGAAATTTATTTCCTCTGTGAGAGTTCAGTTACTCTGCTCCAGATTTAGACCTAGGTCTATTCTGCTTCATTTCTCAGTAAATTTACAAAGAACGATTGTTTTTGTAAAAACACCACATAAGATGCAGATGGGACTGAATTCAGTGTGATGACTGTTTTTTGCAGCGTTCTCAGCAGAGGGCTGCGTTGGTGGAAAGTCAAAGCACTGCAACTCGTTCACACCCAGTCTGGGAAAAAAATGAGCATGATTTGTCATTTGGGAGCTAGTATGCAAGCAAAAGAATGCTTTTATGTGACAGGCAGGTCTGCACAGGTGTTGGGATCCAACCAACAGCTACAATATAGGCTAGGCAGGTATTTCCTTTGGGGAAAGAGAAACGTAAACATTTTCCCTGATCACATCTGTGTTCTGTCGGGGAGTCCTCCTGCCTTGAGAGTCCTGCCTGCTCCTTCCTGGCACCTGAGGGGGCTGGGTCAGCACCCTTCACCCACCCTGCACACGTGTAACATAAAGCTGGCTCAGCACTTAGCTGAGATGTGCATTGATTGCACCTGTAGACTTGCCCAAGTGGACTCCAGCAGCATGGCTGTCCTGTCACAGCATACACCCCAACAGAGAGTGTGCCAGCTCACCTGCACACAGCCAGCTGGCCAACATCACAGTTAGCTCTTTAGGCTGATATTTGAATTGAATTCAGTATTAATTGTTGGAATAACTTTGACTTGCTTAGAAGCACCTGTGTGAGCCAATCCAGTGGTTTTGTATATGTGCTGTGAAAGAACCTCAAGTAGCCTATGTCAGGCAACTTAGAAAGAATCTGCTTCCTTGCTTGCTTAGAACATTCTTGGGAGACAGTTCAATCAGAATTTTGGTCCAGAAATGCCATGGTAATAATGAATACTACAGATTCACTAAAGCATCTTGTTAGCGTTGCCACAACGATGAATTCTGTTATTGAAATTTAGATTCTGACCCAATTTTCTATCTTAGCCACAAACATTATAACTCACTGTTAAATGGTAATAATATAGTCATTGTAATTGCTGTGTGTGTTAGAAGATGATAAGTGCTATGATAAAATAATGAGAAAATTCTACAAATTCGGGATTATGGAGATTGCATTATTGCTGTAGATGCAGAGATAGCTATTGTGAAAGAGAAGGATGAATCTCTGAGGGTATATTCTATCTAATCAAAACATTTCCCTCATGAAAAAGTAACAAAAGCAATAAAATATAAAAGCAACATTAAGCTGTATAAAGATGTGATATGCAGACAAAGAACCTCTTTGCAAGGAAGGTTTCCAGTTCCAAAAGACAATTATGACTGTTTGGTCCCCTCAGAGTTCATTAACAAACGCTTGGGAGCACTGATTAGGGGCTGTATCTTTGTTTTCCCACCGGCCTAACAGAAATAATTAATGGCACAAAATGTGAAAAGATGGACTAGCAGCTTGGTGTTAGTTTGTGGGACATATTCTTAGCTTTAAGCTAATTAAACTGAAACTCTGAAAAAAACCCTTTTGATCCTCAGCAGTTGAATGTTTTCTCTTTTATGTTATTTGGAGACTATTTAACAATATCCATACCAGAGGGGAGTAGAAGAATGGTGATTTAATTTGTTTACTTCCTTTGCTGAAAAACTGGCTTTTAAGACCTTCAGAATTTAGATTTTTACAGAGCTTTAAGAAGCCAAAATAATTATTTATTTATATATATTTTTTCTGTCATTCTGTTCATGCTTCAGAGTTTGGACAAAATCAGGAAAAAACTCTGATTTGGATTTTTTAAATAAATCAAACCCAGAAGGTTCTGCATTTTTAAAACACTCTGCTCTTGCCTGTTCCTTCCACTATCAGTAGTTTTTTCCCATGGTTCATGAATTTCCAGTAAACCTCAGAGAAATATTCCAAGACCACAGATAATGCTTGTTAAACTAAACCGAGCCCATAATGATTATTAATTATTTTAAGTGCTTCCTCCTTGGGTTTCTTTTCCACTATTGGCACACTAAGTTTGAGAAAAGCCAGCTAGCTGAATACCAAGGAACATTTGCAACTTAAAACCAGGGAAATAATTGAAGTTATTTCATATATGAATTACAATGTCAATCTGTTTTGCTTCATGAATTTATCTGTGGCTTCCTACATGACATCTGACCTGATGCAAAGTCTCCTAAGTCAGCAAGTTCACCATGGACTTGGGGAGACTTTGGACTATGCCATCAAATTCTACACCTGTTCTTACATCTGTGGATATTACAACGAGTAGAGGCTGTCTATTCAGACCTGGAAGCTCATGGAAAGCACGTGAAGTTTTGCTAAAGCCTTCTTTACATAACCACAGGCATACCTGTGGTTTAAATCTGGGTCTTTTTCAGGACATCTCACTCAAGTCCTGGAGCTGAGGGCACTGTCCTGACTCACACACTGCACTTGTGTCACACCTCAGCCCCTCTCTTGAAGAAGGGCTTGTATAGCCAAAACTTCTCCTTTTCTTCCCCCTCCACACTGTAATCTGTTGCTCTGATGAAAGGCATTAGCTTCACTTACACATTTTGCCTTTCCTAATTATTTAACCCATCGGGAATCCAGTGATGCCACTACTCAGCTTCTGAAGTTGCCTTCTTCCTTAGTCACCGTGTCTTAGTTTTGACTGGAATGACTTTGGCTGTCCTTGGCTTGTATCTGCAGAGTGAGCTGCTGAGAAGCCGCCCTTTCCTAGGAGCAGCTTCTGCTCTGAGCTCCTCTCCAGGCCTTCTCTTTTGTTCCTTTTGTCGTCCTTCTTTTTAACTTCCTTCCTAGATCTTTTTCAATAGAAAAGCTGCCTGGGGGCCTGCACTAAATAGAGATGTGAAGGATCAGTGTTTCCCTCCCCTGCTAGCTGCGGCTGGGCCCTGGGATATGATATGCAAATCTAGCAAGGGGTACGTTCTCCCTCCTTCCTTCCTTCTTGTTTGGGGACAGGATTTTCCCTTCTCCTTATCTGGCTGCTTTTAACTTGCGTTTCACTTGTATCCTTTAATTAGTACATTCCTTCTAGCTTGGCTGACTTCTTCCTGTTTACAGCATCTCCACAATTGCTACCCAGCTCTACAAATCGTACACTGCATGAGAAGTACTCATTGTAAATAAGCTGTTACTAGGCTCATCAATTCTGGTTCACTGGGAGCTTGGAGTATGAATTCTGTATTACATATTAATAATGCAAAGAGTAACTTAGTAATGAAAGTGACTTCCTAAATGGCCTTCCTTTTTTCTGTATTTCATGGTACTGCCATACTTGAGTAGGTATTTCCAAGAAAGAAAGTCCAAATATATCGGATGAAAAGACATAAAAAATAACTATATATAGAATATGAAATTAATCATTTTGTAAGGAACACTAAGCAGCAGAGTGTGAGAAAACATCTTGTTAAAGGCATAATTTGGCTCATATTGCTTCTCATGAGGAAGAGGAAACGGGTTGCGATGTAACTCATGAAAAGTCTGCAGATAAGAACATAACAGAGAGATGAAAGGAAGGAACAAGAATTAGGGTAACACTTTCTTTCCCCTTGAGAGCAGTGTGTCCACTTGGCCAGGCCAGATGTGCAGTGTGACAGCTTTTTGTGATAAAGGAGGATCTGCAACATCAGTTGATGTGGGGCTCAAACGTTCTCATTTAGCAAGTTACAGTGTCAAGCAATGTGAAATACCTTGCATAGTGAATTTTAAAATACTTTTGGATGAAAGATTATGTACAAATGGTAGATGGTTTTATAATTCTTAAATGATACATCAGGATTTTGGAGAGGTCCTAATAAAGTGTCTATACTCTGTATGTATAAGCTACCAAGTAAAAAAACTAAGTTATGTCTAAGAAAGGCAGAATTCTTTTGAAAGTAAATTTGATCTGTGATTATGTAAGTTGATAAGTACTTTGCATACATAAACTTTCCAGAAATACATTCGAAATGTGAAGTGCCTTTCCACTCTGTAATACTATTGCACAGATCGTAGTAAAGTAAATAAAAGATTGGTGTATTTACTAAAGAACACACAGAATGTAGCTCATGTTACTTCTACAACTCAGTGTGAGTTGTATATATCAGTATCAGTGGGAAAATATGAAACTGTCTCTGCAGTGTTGAGGCTGTGGCTTCCATAGAGCGCTGTCATGGCTTAGGAATGGTATTCTCCAATTTAATGCTCCCACTAAAACCACCCCACCACTCAGTCCCCCTCGAATTGAAAGTACAAAAGGCAAAGATAATGGGTTGAAATAAAAACAATTTAACGGCAATGAAGTTAAAAAATTAACATTAACAGCAATGATATTAAGAACAAAAGGTATAAGACAAAGAAAGCATTTATATGTAAAATAAAACAGTACTGGATCGTTTTGCCCACCATTTTCTCCTGCTGGAAGGAATGCTCTTCTTCTTGGGAGGCAGAGAGTGTCCTTTCCCACAGCCCTGGTAATGATGTGAGGTGGTATTGAACTACTTTAAGGTCCTGGCCAAAACTAGAGCAAGTGCTAGGAGAGCTCCTGGGTTTAGGAACTGTGTTGTAGCCATGAATGTCAAAAGAAAGAATTGAGGCTTATAGACTGAGATAGGCTATTGTTAGACGTCTGATGTAATTGGAAAAAAGATCAAAAGTTTACCTGTTATTTCCTCTGACATCAATCACTCTTATGAAAGATACTTCAAGATACTTTTATCATACAAACCTCTTCTGTTATATTTATCTTTCTAAGTGTAAAGGACATACCTTCTTATGTCAAATGTCCACTTTTTAATATTGGTTACTTGAGACATTGTATGTGACAAAGGTAAAGAAAATAAAGAAAGGAGCTTTGATGAGTGTAGAGTTTAACCCAGGCAGGCTTTGAAGGCAGCGCTTATTAGAAAGCACGGATCTCTGGTGAGCAGAGATTGCAATGGAGTGGCTAGAATTGTACTAGACAGTGACATGAAGAAACATGCTGAAAGGTTTAAACCAAAGTATGCAGATTTAATTTTGAGACAATAATCAAAACAAAGATGGAAAATAAGTTAAGGTGAGTTTTTATCTCATTCTGAGAATCATAATACTTCATTTGGTAATCCAGTCTTAATTTTTGTGAAACGCAGACTGCAACATTTCGATTTCTTTCATTGAGGCCAATGATTTAAGGCTGAATTAAAATGTTATCTTTTGGAAAGCTACATGCTCTGGATTTAAGAGTGAAAATACAGGAAAATTTATCCATGTGCCTCAAAACTTTTCCAGAACTGCCTCTGCTAACTTGATTATCCCCTTGCTAGATCCTTCTGCATCTTTTCCCCAAAGGTTGAGATCTTTGGCAAAATAGGTTGCAACCAATTGCTTTAAACTTTCTGCTCTTTATGTGCTTAGAATTTCTTAGAACAATTACTTTTAATCGTTTCAACCTGAATATGCAATTTCATCTCTAAATTTTGATGTTCTGTAACCCCAGATGTTAGTGCTGCTGTACTACACGTGCCTTGAGCAGCCCAGAACTTTGGGCAGTGCCAACTAAATGTGAGAGAAAAATTGGAAGATTTTGCATTTCCAGCATGCTGTGGGTACTGTACTAGCTTGACACAGATCACCAGCTGGACTTCTGTTAATTTTGGTGCTTTCTCATGATTGAAATATTAACTGAAAAATGTTATCATATGAGTTTTTGGCCTTTTCTGGACAGAATGAAGGACCTGAAATCTGAAGCCTTCACATCTCAGCAGAATGTCATATTTGCCTGCAGAATATTGAGATCAGATTCACCTCCTATTTCCTAACAAAATTAATTTGAGACCTTAAATTTAACCGTAATAAGCAGACTAAAAGTTCTGATAGGTAAGAGTAACTAAATCATCATTGAAAGCTTTGAGAAAGAAATGTGTCAATGAGGCAATTGAAATAAGGAATGATTGCATGGTTCCTGATGGTTGAGAACACTGACAGTAAAATGTAACAAAACCAGAAAAATATGAAAAGGAGTTTTGCTCTAGATTTTGAAAGTTGAGGACATTTTCAATCTGCTAGGAGCAAAGATAGGAAGCAGTGGTGCAAAAATGTAAAAAGATCTTTTCAATGGTATAGTGTCAGCTCCCACAGATGTGAAGATCATCTATAGCAATGCAGTTATCAGGTGCATCTTATAAGGGAAGGGAAAATAGCAATGCTTGTGTCCTTGCTTTACTGAGCAGCCAGGAATGACATGGGAGAGCAACAGAGATGTCAGGTTTGTGGAATTTAGCTGTGATACGTTTTACTTTGAGTAAAGGTAACTGGGCAAGAGAAGAGCAGTGAGCACTAAGGAGCATAGAGGACAGTGATTTTTCTTTGTCAGCACACAGAATAGATATAGATGTACTGGACTGTACCTGGTTTGACTAAGTGGAGTTCACTGTCTTCATAGCAGCCCCTATGGCACTCTTGGAATTGTGACTATAACAGTGTAGGAAACACCAATGTTTTGTCCGTTAGAGTGAACCCATGGCACAGAGGTTACTGCACCAGTTAATGGAGCATCAGGTTCTGTGGCCCCTGGTCCCTCTGATCTAATTTCCTCAATAAGGAAATGGCCAATTGACAGTTCTGTGCCCTTAAACTCTGAGTCACTGAAGAACAGTTTCAGGCAACCAGAGCATCAGGAAAAGTACTGTGCAGTTAAATGTCAGTGCCTAATGCTTTAGGATATATATTTGCATGTGGTAAGTCATCCAGTTATCATTCTTTATTCTTCTGACAGAGTTAAATGAAACATAGACATAATTTTTTCCAGAATGGGTTGCTTTTGTCAGACAGACTGATTTAATAATCATTCAATAAATAGGTGCATTCTTCATTTTAACTGCCTGCAGCACTTAGCACTTGACTCCTGTCAAGGTGATGCCACAATTGAATGCCTGTCCCTCACAATGTATCTCTCAGTGTATCCATGCCACCAAAAAAATGCAATTTAATCTATGTGAATCTGTTTTTCACAAAATGACACGTCTGACCTGAGGAAGAACAGGAATAGCGAGGGCATTTTGTGCCACTGCCACCTAGCTGAGGTGATTGGTGAAAAGCAGTCCACTAGCTGAAAGGGTTATTCCTAGTACATTGATGAGGCTGGGAAGTCCTGGAACAGTAGCTGATCACTTAAAAGTCAGATGGCAAGTAAATAGAGAAAGACTAAGAAAACTTTGCAGCACCATTCAGAAGATGAGCGTAATTTCATCTCCAATTTGCAAATTTTAAACTTTCCTTTATTGATTGAGTTTTCTTGCCTTTCCTTGGTGACTATCTTGTCATGTCAAATCAATTAAAAGATGTTTAAAACCTGGAATCAATACTGTAATATAGAAAGGTAGGTTTTAACTTTATCAGTCATGAATATTTCTAAAGCTTGTGTTTTCCTGTGATGCTGAGCAGGTAGCACTATCTGGCACTCAGCTTGAAACTTTTGTAGAGAGCAAAAGTAGGATGCATGGTTATGCTGTTTTCTGTAGCTGATACTGTGGTGAGTAGAAAGTGATGGCAGAGGTGGGCCTGTTGGACTACAACGATAGAAATTTGCATTCCAGCTGGTCCTCAGAGATCAGAGGGGATGGCTGTGACTAGTTTCAATTTCTGATTATGAAAAATTAAGCACTATTGGTGCCTATATAGCTTTTTGTCATTCCTATCAAAGCATAGACAGTTATATTGGAAACACTTGTGATCGTCCTACCATTGCTTTTTTGGGTAAATGCTTTTGAATACTTTACTAGACTAGCACAAATTGGTCTGCAATAAGGATGGTAATGATGAATACGTGGACAATGAGACACTTTTTTTTTCTTAGTTCTGCAGGAAAATTTTATATTGCTCTGGAGCACTACTGAAGATCATTTTAACCCGGATTCTTTGTTCCCAGTGATTTTTTGGTGTATATATTAATGTTCTACCAGAAGTAGTGGACATGCTTTTTAGTACCAGAGCAAATATTGCACCAATTATTATCTCTTCTTTTTTTCTACAAAAGGGTTTCTATTTAAATAAAATTATTATAAATAAAAGTTGGAGGAAAATTCCTTAGGAATAGAAGAGAAAAAAAATTCCTTTTTTATAGGGCAGATGTTATTCTGCCAAAGGACCGATGAAATAATATTGTGAAAGTAAACTCTATTTTCTCATTTTCTTCAAATCATCTGCTCTCAGGTTTGTATAGAAAAACACTGGATCAAAACACTTTGAAGTCATTGAGAGTTTTTCCATTGAGTGTCATGAGCTGTGTGTCAGATGCACGTGGCTTATCACTTGTTCTAACATGCTGGATATGGGGAATCTGTTTCTCCACTCTTGTAATACTGAAATTGGGAGATTAGTGTTGTTTTTCTGCATCACAGTTTGCCAGACAGCCAATAGGTTTTACCTCATCCTGTACTGATGAGCAAACTAACATCTTTTGGCGACTCTTTTCAGCCTGTGCAGAGACCAAGAATAATATTTGCCCTTCTAATGCCAACACATGATGGGTTTGAGTGTTATAGAATAGATGCTAAAGACAGAATGACCTTAGTCATGACAGTACTGGGCATCTGCCTATGATAGCAGGTGTTGCTGTCTTCTTCCTAACTTCTTCTGGTGGTCTTAAAGACCAAGGACAAAATGATCTTTAAAGAGAGAATTTACTTCTCAATATATGAAATAATTTTGTTGGGGGATGTTAGAGACACATGAATAAGCAATTCCTTGCAAGAATATTCATCACTTCTTACCCACTTGTTACCATCTGTGGTAAAAAGAAAAAACTAGATCTGTTTGCTCAGTAATGACAAAGTTTCATTATTACATTTCTGTGCTATTATTAAGGGCAAAGGAATTCCTCAACTCAGTTGGTTTTAAGCAAATAAAATTGCAGCAAGTATTCAGGCCCTCTTTTGAGAAAACTTTTCCTTCCCATGAACCACTAAGATTTTCTTTAAGCACTTGTTATTTGTTATTTATACTTTTTCTCTTCCCCTTGGATGAAAGCATAATTGAGTTAAAACAATCTTTTGCTGAGAAGTACTTCATTTACAATAAGCATAACTATAGTAATTTTATCTGTCACACAAGATTCTGCTACCTTGCAAAACAACATTTAAAGAAACTTACTGTTTTCTAGTCTGGAATAATTGAAAAACACAGTTAAGCAACATTACAGAAGGTTATGTTTTTTATAAATAAAAAAAAATAGAAATAGAAAAATAGTTCAAGAAAGACCTCTGGATTTTTTTTTTTCATGTAGAAGCACATTTTTACATAATAGTGTTTGAGAAATTGGCATCTGTCTGTCAACCATATGAGACAGTATAATCAAAGTCAGTTAATTCTGGTTAACATTTCAGATATGTTTGAAAGAGTGATGTTTAGCTTATTTGGGTTTGTGTCACATGAACAGATTTTACATTCCAAGGGGTTTGGCTGTAGCTTGACTCTGGGCGTATTCACTGAAAAAACCAGGGTGTGACATTAGGGCAAGTTGTAGGAAACAAGAACCAAGGGCCTGAGCTTTTTGTTGTTGTTGCATCACATTCTTATGGAATGGTATTGTAAGCCTCACAGGACAGGGAGAAAACAAAGAAAACTGGGATACTGAGCTGTAGAGTTAGATAAAACAATTTCTATTAAAAGCAGAGCTCTGGGTCACATAGAGGGTAACTAATTTGACCAAAGCCACAGAGGAAGTATGTTGCAAATCAAAGGCTGGAAAATTTGTGCTCATGTTCTCAGTTATTTTTCTGCAGGAATTAGTGGCCATTGCAGGCAAATAACACCTTGGGTTTTTTTCTCACTCACTGTCTTTATCACTGTCTTCCTATACTTGCTAATTTTGTTTTACCTGTTCATGTGGCACTGCAAAAAAAAAAAATCCAGGAAAGCAGTAGCTGCTATATTTTTACTAACGCTCCACAGTTTCTGAAAACCCTATTAGTATGTTATGTATTCTACATTTGGCACCACTAGAATAATGATTTTTGACCGGGTGTTTAGGCAGGGGACTGTCCTGATTTGCATTGTTACAATTTTAACTAATACAATGATATCTCTGTAGGTAATTTGCAACCTGCGTAATCTATTTGCTGAAGCAATGGAATGTAAATTAGCATTTTGAGAAGATGATTGTAAATTATTAAGTTAGCATGTCTTTAGAAGTTACTGCCCTTGAGCTGAGATGCAGTAGCTGATTGTTGCAAGCCTCTCTTTCATGACAGGTAAACTCTAACTAATTTAATGCTAATTTAAGTCACTATGCAGTGCCTGACTGTCTGACCATACCTTAAAATCTAGTTTTCTAAAGACTTAGTTTTATTTTTTTTTACTATGAAGTCTGAAGTTGCACACAAGCTATCTAAAGCTTATTTATCTGACAGAGTCAATACAAGGATGACTTGGATATTTCAGAAAATGACTTGACTTGCATGTTTCAGAAAATGAATTTTGTTCAGGGATGTGTGTGTGGCATTGGAGGCTGCTGCTGTTTTTGGATTCAGTGCAGGTGCATGGCAGCCCACCAGCCAGAATGGTTGCTCTGGCACGGGAATTGAACACTCTGTCCTTGGGTACAGCGTGGCCTCTGTATCCTCTCTAGTGCCTTTGAGTTCCCTGTGTTTACTGAAGTAAACGGTGTTAGATATTGACATCTTTGTATTCAGTAACTAACACGGACTGTTCTTGGAAGTATCTTCAGTGTTGCCATTCCCTATTAAATGTCTCTACATAGATATAATTTTGGCACACTTTGGAAGGAAGGGCAAGGCATGAGGCAGAATGATCGCTTAGGATTCCTTTTTTCAGTCTAGTCTTACATAGTATTGGTACAGGCACAGTGTTTTTGTGGCTGTCAGTGAGGTTCTTCATAGCCATAGAATTCTCTTCAGAAGAAGGAGATTTTCAGAATGAGACAATAAACAGATATGTGCCGTTGGGAGAGCTTTTGGGACAAGACAGGCTTCCAGAATACAGACTGATAATCAGAAAGTGCTCAGATCCTACAATGAGTGCTGCCAAAGTAGGGCTCGGGCTAGACAGTTTAAAAACCTAGACAGAGATTGTATCAGGCATATTTTTAGAAAATAATTATGCACATTCTTTTGAATATATAGAATGATGGTGAAAATTGTATCATTCATCAGGCATGTTGGTTTAAAAAACCAAGAGATGCTGTTAGAGCCTGAGAACAGAGACACCGTATATTTGTGAGAGATTCACAGACGCTTGATTTCATTCATCCACCCACACAGTCTGAGATAAGCATAAGAAAATTTTTCTTCTTCAAGAAGGGAAGTTAACTGGCTTGAAAAGCTGTCATGAAGGTCAAGGACTTCTGTGATAAATCTTCTACATTTTTATTTGATCCATTTGCTTATGTTTCCACAAAAGAGTCAATTGGTTTAATGTTTTTGTGTTCTCAGAGCAGAGAATCCAAATTTTGATGAATATACTGCTGTACAGTGAAAAAGAGTGCTATCAATGAAACTTCTGTCAGTACCAATTAAAGCACTTATTGCCATTTTCTTTCTTGTGATAGTTTAATTCATTCTAACCTTAACAGAGATACATGTTAAAAAGAAATGAGAGTGGATCTCAGACAAAAAGAATTTAGCAAATTAGTTTGGCCTAGGTAGAATATTTAACATTACAAAGAAAGCAACCAACCTCCTCCCTAATTATATTACATTTTTGTCACTGTCTGATGAATCCTTAATTGTTACAAATTATATCAGCACCGTGTGAAATCTGCTTGAACCGTGCTGATATGCACAGCAGAGGAACTGGTCCAGTATTAAAAGCAACTGTTGGGTTTTGGAAGTTGGATGGTTCTGATAGTTACAAGCATGGTCACATTAACACAGGCATCTTCTAGTTGTTTCTTGACTTCAGAAATCAAATTAGCTCAATAGTACGATATGCAGACTGTTCAGCATCAATATTAGAAACATTTATTGTCCTTTTAGAATAATGTCTTTGTTCTTGTTGTTGGGTGTGCTTTGTAGAGATGTGGCTGGTTGAGCTCCAAGTGCCTGAATCGTGCCAATTTAGAATGAGACTTCATTAAAAAAAAACTTTGCAAATAGGAAATTCCTGGAAAATCATTCCAAAAACTCCCCATATCTCATAAAGGTTATTGCTTAAGTTAAATGTGCTTGAATTGGCATTTCTATAAAACACTCAAGATTTTGCAAGACGACATATACCGACAAACCATCAGTTAAATCTAATTTACAGATTATTCTTAGTGTTCCTGTGAAGGCTCTTCTCCTCTCATTTGGCTGAGCCCCAGCTGCTTTAGATTATAATCTCCAGAAGAAATATTGTCTGGGTAAAACAAAGTTCAGGTACCCTGTCCTATCTAACACCAACCACTGTACCTTGGTTAAAATCTTAGTTGCTTGAGAACAAAGTGTCTGATCTGCTAATTTAAATGGTTTTGCACTCCTATATTCTTGACGTCTCCAGAGTTGATTTCAGCTGTCTTGCAGGAAAACTGAAAACGTTTTCGAAAGCAGCATGAATCATGCAAGAATTTGGATTATTCTTTCACTTGATGTTGTTATTGAGGCTTATGGACTGATCCTAGAAGGGAAAACTAGGATTTCCAGTGAGACTATGACTTGTATGACAAGAATTGCCTTTTTTTCTGGAAAAAGCCTTGCATTTTTGGCATTATTCACAGAAGGCTATATGCAGCATGCCTACCTGTAAAAGCATATATGAGGTTTCAGAGAACCAGAAATTTGTTGAGGTTATTTTTGAGATCTGATGTAAACTTGAGCAAACGGGTGTATGATCTGAAACCAAAATTTTTCTCACAGTTTTTAAAAAGTTCGATATGGATTTGAATTAAGACTCTAGCTGGGGTGTTCTGTGGACACAGAAGGAAATAAGCTGCCATTCATCCCAGCCTGTTCCTCCTAAAGTGGAAAATAGCATAGATTTCATTGTGCACTTTCAATGACTCCAAGAAAAACAGTTCATAGTATTTATCTGCTGAAAATGAATATCAGTGAATGTTTTTCTAGATATATACATTATTTTCCCACATGCATTATTTTCTGACACACGTTTATATGTGCCATTTATACATGTTTGGTTCTCTCAGGGAAAAATCCCCCTTTTTTTTCTTTCCTAAAATTCATTATAAATAATTTGTATTGGAGCCAGAAACTGCACATGCTTTCAGTATACGGACAAGAGTATAATTTTGGAAAATACACTATTGATGACAAATTGGTTTTCGTGTGTATAGAAAACGTTTGACTACTGAGGGCTATTTCCTCATGAAAGAAGAGGAAGGGGCAAGACAGTCTTTTAAATATTTTCACATTTTGTTCTTTCTTTGAAAGCAAATAATTTAAATTCTTCCAGAATCCGTTTTTCTTGTCACACCTGTTTTGAAGGCATCTGTTTACTAGTTTTCCACTAAAGCTGCTTGCTGTATTTTTTTTGAGTTATCATGGAGGGAGGGGTGGAGGAACAGAAAGTATTTGCTGTTGGGTGAATAATTATGTTTCTGTTGTGATTATGCCTTAAATACTGTAGTCTTTTTCATAGTGGTGCTTTGCCGTGACCTGGTTCACTGAAGAAAGCAACTGATGTAAATTGTGCACAATCAGTGCAGGGGCTCAGGGGAGGGACAGGGCAGAGACAGGGCAGGGGCAGGCTGGTGGCTATAGGCATGGACAAGAAGCTCTGTCACGTTTGTGCTCTGACAGCCTCAAGGCTTCCTGGTGATGGATCTGGCAAGGGCCCTTCCCAGGAAGCCACCATTTTGTGGGGCAAGAGACTTTCTCAGCTCACCAGGAGGCAGGAGCCAACTCAGAACTTCAGGTTGTGCAGGAACACATCTGGGTAGGTTTTGAATGTCTCCAGTAAGGGAGATTCCAGTGCCTCCCTGAACAGCTTGTTCCAGTGCTCTGCCACCCTCAGTGTAAAGAAGTGCTTCCTCATGTTGAGGTGAAACTTCTTGTGTTTTAGTTAACATTACTTTTCATCTTCTCACTGGGCACCACTGAAGACAGTCTGGCTCCATCCACTTGGCACCCCCCATTGAGATATTTATATGCATTAATGAGATCCCCTCGCAGATTTTCCTTCTCTAGCTCCTCCAGCTGGTCCAGTCTCCTCACCATCGTTGTGGCCATCCTCTGGACCCTCTCCTGTAGCTCGTTGGCTTGTGCTGGTTGCCTGCCCTAGTCACCAGTACTTCAGAGGTCTCCTTTCCTGGCTCGTGGTTGAAGTTTTAAAAACACTCCAGCTTTATAGGTTTTGGATGCTGAGGAGATTTCTTTCCCTCCTCTTTTTGTTTCCCCTTTTGTGTTTTCTGTTTGATGAGTTTGCCATGTAATGGTCATGCAGTAATCTGCATAAGTGGAGAAAGGCAAGTGCAGGCTGAAAACGTTCCAGAGAAGTGCTTTGGAGCTGCTGTTCAATTTCACAGCATCATGCAGCCGGGACAGAAAACATGAAATAATACATGAATACATGGCCCCTTAACTGGCATAACATGAGGAACACTGTGCCTGCAGCTGTATGACAGCACTGCACCATCAACGTGTGCCACAGGGAAGTGTAAAGCCAGGAATCCTATTTCAGTTGTGGATTTTATGCTTATTTTCCAAATAACATTAAGGTTTGTTTTTTTTTTTCTTCTTTCTAACTGTAAACCTTTTGGATACAGTCAAAGACTTCAAGAAAATTCCTTTGTATGCCAAACTGCTTCTGAGGTGCTTTGTGTCCTTGGTGTTACATTCAACATCTTTATGATGCAGTTCTGCATTTTCATTCTTCACAGGGGTGTTGTAATGCTTAACTAATTAATGTCTACACATTGCTTGATGTCCTTGAGCAAATAGAAATATAAAGCTACACATATATAGACAAAAAGTAGTATTTCAGACCTTCTGAACTCTGGTTTCAACCTGTAGTCACAAAAATGAATTGCCAAAGTGAGAAGCAGGAAAGAAGCTTTATGAGAAGTTGCAATGAGGAAAGGATATCCAAAAGCATTACTCTTTTCTCCCTACTGATGAAATGCTCTGTTATTTTACTTCCCGAATTTGAGGCAAGAAAAATGACAGAAATAGTTACTCCAATAATGAGATGGCAGTGGGAGAAGAAAAGAAAATTTTATTCCCAAAATAAAAAGTCTCATCATGGTCTGTGATTTCTGTGTGGAGTAAAAAAATAAAGAATCAATATTTTCCGAGATTAATTTTTCCATTAATTGCTACTGTGTTAGGGGAGGACTTCTTCCATCTTGTCTTGGAGACTGATTTACATTTAGCATCTACATTGCAATGTAATATTACAAGCTAGAATAAGCTAAAAGCATTGTTTTTTAAGTCAGAATACATGTCTGCAGACTTAGCAAGTATCACAATTTTGGTCTTTGTGTGTGAATTTTTACTACGTAGTTTATGGTTGGCTCATGGAATTCAAAAATAGCACCAACAAGAATGAAAGGCTTGAGCTGATTTTTCTTGACAGATTTATAATCTGCTATCAGGGATTCCAAAAGTAAAGAAAAAAGCTGCTTTTGGAGGGTAAATGATTTCTTGAAAATTATTCGCTTGTTAAAATGAAGGGAATGAACAGGCTCAGATGTTTATTGATTTAAATATGTAGCATTTTTATTTGTGAATGATTTTGAAATTGATAATATCGAAGCTCAATTATTGTGCAGTTAGTTACTATGGATATTTGGTTTGCAAAATGTGTGGCTTTACAGCTAACTTCTGCCAAAGACCATATTGTTAAATAGCATCTCTTTTTTTAGACAAACACATGAAGTGGTATCAGAGTATGTTCACAGTCGTGCACACATCTCCAGAGAGATGTCTGAATAAGTAAATATCAGTGAGCTTTATTTTGCAGTTGCCATTTTATATGTCTTGGAATAGATTTGTCAGATTTCTATAAATAAAGCTTTTTAAATATTAACTTTTATGTAGAAGTTCAGTCATTATTTTTTGTTTTGACTAAAACATCCCTGCTTCTATCTTCCCACATACTGGTAGTGATGCAACTCTCCTAAAGCCTGATCAGCTTTCCTGACCTTTGCTGTTGTTATCCAATCTTAGGGAAGTATTGTGGAACAGATCATCTTTAGTTATCAAGACCAAGTGTTCTTCACTTGATTTCCTACTTTACATGTTTCCTCTGGTAAAAGACTTCAGCATTAATTTTGTTAAGTATTGCCAAGTACTATTCAGTGATATATTTATTAATAAGCAGCATGTACAAAAGTCACCCTGCGCAGTTGTAATTGTCTTCTTCTGATCTCATGTTCAGATCCTGGGATTGGTGCTGGCTCTTCTGCCTTGGGAATCCTCCTAGTGGCTAGATTCTGCATAAAAATCATGTGTGTATTCAATAAAAAATAAATTTAAGGTTAGCATTTTCTTTCTTACAGTGGTCCCACTGAAGGGACTTAGACACCGTAAGTCATATAACACAACCAGTTATAACTGGGATAGCAATATTCAAGTGAATGGGTGAGCCTTTCATGGGGCTTGGGTAGCAGGGTGACTTACTGAGGCAGGTAAGAAATGGCAGCAGTAACCTCTGAGCAGCCCTTTTGAGGTTATTGAGAAAGCTGAGCTGAAAACAAAACTTCTCTCTAAGTGCTTGCATGAGCAGGGCCTCTTTCTAAAACAAGAACAAAGCATGGAGGTTTATTTCTCCATCATCAAATGACCAAATAGTTTGTACAAAGTTAGGTGACCATCTGAACCTTTTTCCTTGCAAAGCAGCAGAAGAGAATAATTATGTGGTCGAGGTGTCAGGGCTTGTTTGTTCAGTCATTCTTATGACAGGACAATTGGCAGTGCAATATCCATGTGATAGAAGCTGACCAGGTGCAAAGGTGTCAGTGGATGGACTCCAGTATTTCTACAGCCCCCTTTCCAAGGCAAGGTATATGGTTTACATAGCCCCTGTTGTCCCACTGATACTAACTCCTGAGTTAATAGGAGACAGATTTTGCGAATTAGCGAGCATGGCTTGGAGCCAGGGAGCTTGAGATCCACGGGCAGGTGAAGCTTCAGCTTCAAAGGGTTGACTTCAGCCCTGCATTCATGTGCAGAGGCAAAAGCTACTGCTGGCCACTGATTGCCCCACTGACACCTTCGAGATCACACCAGCAGGCACTTACAGGTAAGTGCTCTGTTTGAGCTGCACTGCTGCTTAGAACTGCTGAGGGAATTAAGCTGTGCAATAACTTTAAAAACAAAACCCTACCTATATTCTTTTGCAGTCTGCTTATTGTAACACATTTGAGCTCCTGGTGGAAAAAATTAGCCTTGACTGGTATTTTGCCAGATTCTCTCCTTCACATTCTATCCACAAATTTTTAATAAGTGCTAATTACGAAGCCAGTTAGCTGTTTGATCTCGATTTTGAATACAGCATCTCATCCAATTTTGGGTCCTATTTTATTTCTCTTTATTAATTCAGTCATTTTATAATGTTTGTTGCTTTTTCTTCTCTTGCTTATCTTCTTTGTTAAAAATCATGAACCTGTAAATCAAGATTTGGAGATTAGTTTGGAGAAACAGATTTAGGAGTCTAAATTTCATCCTAAGGGATAATTTTCACATATTTGGTTTCAATAACTTACATAATCTGAACGACAGACATAGATGATCATCAAGTAGTAATACCTCAAAAGATACATCGACGTGGTGCTCTCACAGTGAGCATAAAATGTCAAAAAGGTAATAACAGTGAAATTTAAGTACTTCATTCATGTCAGAGCTTTACCAATGAAAAGGGGCACCTGTTTCTGCTTCACCAAGGAGGTGATGTTACTGACTGTCCATTGAAAAACTGTCGGACTCAGTCAGGAAAGACTGGCTATAAAGGCTAGATTGTGATTCAAACTTTGAGAATGTTTTGGTTTTTTATCAGGATTAAAAACAAAAAAACAAACCCCACAAAAGACAAAACCAAACCAAAACCAGGGAAGTATTTGGTATTTGAAAGCTTGATATTTTAGATTCTTGTTATAAGACCTAAAGGTTAAAATTTTGCAATTTTACACAGCTGATTTCTGTTTTAGATGAATGGCCAAATGTGGCAAAGCATGTAAAATACTTTAAAAGTACATTTTAAGTAAAACAGAAGTCGATGGAATGAATTGCTCTTTTCTGTTATAACATGTAAACAAGAGAATTATTTCCACATTGGTGAAAAGAAGGAATGACTGTACTTTGTTGTCATATGGCTCCCATAACAAAAACTAACAATGAAAACTTATCTAATGTGATTTTTAAATTTTTGTTTTAAAATCTTATTGTATCATGAAAGATTCCTTAGAGTGAAATGTCTTGGGTTTCAGAATTACTTTGTAGTTTTGTTTCATTCTATTCATGAATAGAATATTCATATAACAATTTAAAGGTAAAATTTTCATATACAGCCAAATCAGTTGAGAGACAAGTCATAAATGAAAGGAAAATGTATTCTTAAATAATCATATCTGAATACTCAATTTTAAAGGTTTTAATTAGTGACAGAAGAATGTATTTTGACACATGGGGTTTTTTTGCATGACGTTTGTGTAGAAAACAGTATGAACATAAGGAGAGGAGTCAGTATCATAAACTGTAGGAGAAATGCAACAGTAGATTTGAATAACCTTGTACATTGTGGTTCTTATTTCTGATCAAATTTTGCAGTGTCTTTAGTTTTGTGATGATTTCAAGAGAACTTTGTGGTGTAAATTTGGAGTTCTTGTTTGGAGGTGGGGCATGGAATTTGCTAGGATCCAGGAGTGTTTTTGTGACCAAAAATGATTATGTTCTTTGCTGTCACCCTGCTTTTTGTCAGGTGTAATAGAAATGCCAGCTGCTCCTCGTTGCTTGCTAAAATCACTGTTTTCTTGTTTTGGGTACATGGAAATATGTGCACAAAAGGGAGAAAAAAGCTCAAAGTAAGGAGGATGAAAAATGTAGATAAGATTTGCTGAGAGTGAATCTGCATTTCAGAAAAAAGAGCATGAAACACTAAGAGAGTGTTGTGATTCAAAGGGGTATTTTGTAAATATTTTGTTAGTTTTGTAAATCCATCACAGCTTTCTCAGCCATCTTTCTCCCTTGGAATGTATAACACATTGTAATTTTCTCAGTGAATAGACTGTATGTTGGGACTTTGAAATACAGAGGTCGTGTTCTGATATCCTGAATCTAGGTTATGAATACTATTGACTTAACTTAAGAATTGTAGATAAAATTGAGTGAAAGCATCAGCTTTCCAGGGTACACACGGATAATTACTTGTCAGGTCTTGCATACATAAGTAAGATGATACAACTTTTTCTGTAAAGAAACTTGGATACTTGTTCATACACAAAAGTGTCACTTTCCCACGGAAAAATGTATTGTTATGGCAGTAAATGGCACTTTGTAAATGGCAATATATCATTTGGGTCCTAGGAAAACACAAGCATTTTTGATAAATGCAAAGTTTCTGTGCCTTTCAAGGTATCTAAAAAAAAAAAAATGGCATGTGATTTTTTAAAATGTTTGCTCAACTTTCAAGTTTCCCTATTCAGGCTATCTAATGATATCACATCTGCTGTCTTGATTTTAAAAGAAAAATGGGATTTTATTTTATTACATAATGTTAACATGGGACATTTGTAGCAAAGAGCTTAGGTAGGAATTAAACAAAGCAAAATTTGCAGACTTCTAATGTCAGAGATTTGTTTTGTCTGAAATGTACAGAATTTAACCACGTGGAATTTGAGCAACCAATTTCAGTTCTCAGAGCAATTTTATTTCAAGCTCAATTTATGAACTTTCTTCCTACCTGATTGCTGTAACTCATATGGTGCCACTGAAGTCACTGCCAATTGGCATTAAAATAAGCCCAAATTTTGTCCTCTTCCTAATGTTGCAAGCTTCAAAAAATATCTTGTGACATTTAGACAAAGATAAATGAACAGGAAGTAGATTATTTTGTTTCAATTTGTATAAAAGTATGTCTTTTATCAATTAATAGTTGCTAAAATCGTGTTTCTGAGAAGTTGGCAGATTCTTTTCCTGACTGTTAGATTTACTTCATGTTGTAGAGGTGAGGAAAGCCCTGTTCATCACAGAAATGCTCTTAGGAGGTTTCTTTGCTGCTGAGTTTGTGGAAGGGCAAAGGTGGAGGAGCAGGGAGAAAATTCTTTTGCTAACACAAGTATTTCCTGTAGACAGCAATTACATACAGGTCTGTGAACTTTAGTTAGCTACCCACAAGCATTTGAACTGTGAGCTCAATGTAGTGTTTGTATAACCTTCCTCTATTTCCAAGATCTCTGGTAAAGACTTTTAAAAATTAAATACTTTTTTTTCCCCGTTACAAGTGAAAGATCAAATAATGCAATTATTTGACCATTTTCTCACCATTTTACAGTATTTATACCCTAAGAGAGTTTATTAAGTATAAAGATTACATAGGAGTTCAGCTTTTTCGTGACTTTTTCTGCAAGCTATGACTGTAGCTGTTCTACTTTATATCTGGCTGTTTTACAGGGCTTTAGTCAACTTATTGGTAGATATTCTTTGACTCAGAGTTCTCTGTTTGAGCTTAATTTAGAGGAAATGGCTCCATTTTCTCTGTGGCTTTTACTCAAATGGAAACGTTGCTTAATGCTGCCTCTAAGTATTGTGTGTTTTTTTCCTAAATAGTAATAGTGTATAGTAACAATGCAGAAAATCTGTATAATGGCTACATCTGATCTGGTACAATAAAGAAAAATACTCTTTCAGAGGAAAATGTATTCTATTCAGTTGTAGGTAGAACAGTATGCTGGGAATTTTCTGTTTCGTTGACGTAATGCCCTTCTGCTAAGGAATCCTGATGGATGGAGTGGTGTTTCTGGATATTGGTTCATGGAGTACAGATATTGTGGGTTCTGAAACCTTGTTCCCATGTAATCACCCAATACATGTACATGGTTCCTCCTCTTGGCATAAATAGCAGTTGTTTTCTACTAACACATTCAAAAGTAAAAAGGAATTCAAGCAAATCTGAAAGGGGTTTCCAGTAACTTGGTACCAACTATTCAGTCATTTCTCATTGGAGCAGGTTGTAGCATGCAGAGCCTTTCAAGCAAAATCCCTTGACCTGCCCTGAGAAATACAGTTCTGCATAGTTCTGATTTAGGTCCTGGGTGCCACATGCACCCTGTGGTCCAAAGGAGACCAGGACCACAGAGCAGGATTGGGGATTTTTAGATTCACCTCATGTCAAATGTAGCACAAAATGCTAGCAGATTGTCTTTGGTATTGTTAGATATTATTGACTGACTATGGTTTGTCATCAAATAGGATTGTCCAAGAATGTTGGACTAAAACTAGGGGAGCGAGAAAATGAGCAGCATCAGCACAAAAACTGTACCTCACTGTAACTGGACATGTATGTGCTGTGCTGAGACATGTCTAGTGTTGTGAAATTCCAAAAACTGAGTTGTATCAATTGTTTCCTGATCATCCCATTGAAAAAAATGGCCGCAAAATATGGAGATATAAAAGAAATGCTGGCTGGAGATCACTGGGGAGTTGATCAGAGGTATTAAGAATGCACACATCCTGCAGAAATCCAAGAACTCATTGAATACTGAATACTTGAGTTTCACAGGCCTTAAATTTGTTGCTTTAACTTTAATTTGTTCCATGCATCACATGACATCTCTAAATTAAATACCATTCTGCTTTGTACTTACATTGAGTTCATTTTATGTATTCTGGCTTATCATAGCCTGCTGTTTTCTGGTAGGGGCATATTCGCCTTTCTGTGCCAGTGCTCATGCATAGGGCAGAGTTTTCCCTTTCTGCCAGGAATAGGTCTTCAGCTGTGGTCTGGATTAAACAAGCTCTTCAATGTCTTCAATAGGCCACTACTCATTTCCCCCAAAAGACCTCTCATTAAGGCAATCAGCTAGGTATTTCAGTGTTTCAGAATTGAATACAGAGTGAGCTTTTTGTTTTACAGTTTTATTTCTTCCTGTTAAAATTCTAATTTCCTCCTGGGCTTCATATATTGGATGAATGCCAGGTGGTACTCCACTCCTTTTTGCTGTTCCTGTGCAGGACAAACCTGCCTCAGACACATCACCTGCTATGGCACAATAGCATCAGAAATTGTATCTGACAGCACTGTTTATACACTGCCTGTGGAAGGAAGGTCTGAGTGAGAAAAAGTGCATTCTGCAGGCCTGTGCTAACCGAGTGTTCAAGAACTTTAAAAGGAGAATAGTCTATTTAGGATATTCTACATTGGCATCTTACAAACAGCTCAAATATTTGTGAAATCATGCTTTTATGTGTAACTTAAATTACCTGCTCTCAGAAGATATTTGACTGCCAGCTATCTGGAAGAGCATAGTGTGTGCTTCCCAATGTCTGAGGAATTGACTGATTTCCTTATGTCTTTCATGGGAAGAAAGGGGGTTATATCACTAAAGGTGATGAATTTACAAAAGGGCGTGTCTGAATCACTGAATTTTAGAACTAGTAACATCATCCAGTTTGAATTATAGGAATAGGTTGTAAAATAAAAAAAACCTAAGTAACTTAAAACTTTTTTTTTTTTTTTTGCTTTATTGATATGATAAAAAGAACAATGCTTTTTCCTTTTGATAAAACTGTATGTCAAAAGAAAAACAATAGTAGTTTATCTATAGTGAAAAAAAGCATAAGAAGTGGAAGGGGAAGGAACTGGCAGCAGTATCAGTTTTCTTTTGGGCCTCAATGCGTAAACATTATAAAAGCCTGAAATTTATTTGGTTAATACAAAACAAAGCAGGTTTGGGCTAGCCTGGCTTGTCATTGATCATGGATGCAGGCAGGTTGTCAGTGTTACATGTTTCCATATGGGGTTTCTGTGGGTTTTTTTTCACCATACTAAGGAAAAAAAAAAGGCTCAGGTTCAGTTCTAAAACTCCACAGTCATCTCTCTTTTAGGTTGTAAGTCAAGTTGCAAAGTGAGACTAGTGCTGGTTCAAAAACCACATGCTGCATATAAAAAATGAAATTGAAAAATAAGTGTTTTTTTAAATTAAAAAAATGGTCTCCATGTTTCTAAATTAATCAGGTCAAATGGGTTTTGTTGACCGTTTCAGAAGAAATTTCAAAATTAAGACTTTTATTTACATTTGCCTAAGTTTTTAAGGTTTAAAAGTACTCATTTCAAGCCATTAAATTTTGGAAGAGATATTTCCTCTTTTTTCTACCCGTTTTGAAATTTCATTCAAACATTCTCATCTTTTACACTTTTGGGAATTTCCTGGTGGAAACAATTTTAAAGCAATGGCATGAGAAAAGCTTTCCCCAGATTTTTATAGTTCTCATTCCCTGTCCCTTCTCCTCAGTAGAAAAGATATGGTTGCACAATAGTAGAAGAGAAGAGAAGAGAAGAGAAGAGAAGAGAAGAGAAGAGAAGAGAAGAGAAGAGAAGAGAAGAGAAGAGAAGAGGCAAAAATTCCACTAAGCCAAATAGACCAAATCCAAAGACTTATGGTTGATGAGCTTCAAGAGGTAAATACAATTGAAGGTCTAGCTCAGTAAGCACCTCCAAAAGGAATAAAAAGTATATTGCTTCTGTAATAAAAAGTCATCAAACATTGAAATATTTAGGTTACAATTTCTCTGACCTATCTTGAACTGCCTAGCGGTTCAGTATGAGGAAATCATCTGGGTAATGGAAAGAGGTGGCACATAGTACTTTATTCCACCCATATTATTAGCTGAAGTTATGTAAGAGTAATTTATTACTGTTTACTTTTGCCTATGGAATTTTAATACAAGCATCCGTAGCTGAATCTCACCCTAATAATTCATATTAAATCTAATTATTTTTATTTTTATTTTTACTGTACCATTACAAAGCATTTAAACATCTGTCTGTAACAAAATAGGCAAAACAAACACAACGTCAGTTAATGACTCCTGGATGCCCATGAAGTTTGATCCCATTCATAACCAAGCAGCGTGTTTTCAATAAGTGGGCATGCAGTGGCTGTTGAAATCAAATTAATAACTCTGCCCCTTTTCACAGGAGTGGAGCTGCCAGTAGGAAAATGAGGATGAAGAGAAGGATGTCATGCTCCTACTCCACTCCAATTAATAATGCCAAATGCTGCACACATACTGTAATATGATCCATTAGTGACTTTGCAGCTCCCACTCTCCAGTTCTGCTCCAGAAATAGATGCATTTCAATTCTGTTCCAAAAAGCAGGAATAATAATAACATTTAGGGAGCAGGGTAAAAGTTAAAATTTCACCAGGGGACCATGAGACTTGCTGACTGGTGTCAGTGGAAAACTTGTGAAAAGGCTAAGACAGGTTGCACAAAACTTTTAATGGGAGTCCTACAAAAATTCAAGATATTTTGTTTTACTCTGGGAGTGCAATAATATTTCATATTTCAAGCTTTACCTTTTCAAGTCCAGGTTGGTAACTACATATTGCACTTACATTAAAAAAAAAAAAGAAAAAAAGTTGCTCATAGCAAACATAATATTTGTCCTAGTAATGATGGCTTTGAAATTCATAGTAATCAAATATATTTAGCTTCATAGCTAAATATTTTTATTTGAAATATTGGAGAAGTATGTGTGGGATTAAGGAGAGAGGAGGTAATTTGCCATGACCTATTTTCATTCAATTTCAATCAAAATTGCACCACTTAGCCGAGTACTATAAAGGGATGCCTGAAGCACACTTGCACTAAATTATGTGTTAATGTCAGGCCAAATATCTGGTCTCCTGTCTTGTAGGTGGTGACAACCTATCTGAAAGGGATAGCTGTGTTCTGCACACTCATCAGAAAACTTCATGTGCCAGGGTAGCAAAAAAGGCCTGAAATGTTGTTAGTTGATATGAAGAAAGATGTGCAAAGTATTAAGATGAAGAAAGCATCTGGATGGTTTAAGAAAACAATTTAAATACATATTTTTGTTGTAACTAGCTCTGAAGTAATGGTAGTCTTTAATTCAGCCAAAATGTTAATGCTTTGGCACAAGAGGTTAATAGGAAGTCTTTGAAGTAAAATTAAACACTTGTGAATTCAGTCAAGGTGTGAAACAAATTCTTCGAATTTCATGGTTTTGCAGCATACTTTGGCTTCTGAGCAAATATCATAAACAGTTAACTACTTGTGCCCTTTACTTAGGCTGAAAATCTAAATAAGAAAGTTTTCCCTAAGTTCTTCTAATATGTTTTGATTTCTGTCTGGAAGCATTTGGACAACACTCTTGGGCCCATGGAGTGATTCTTAGGGATCATCCTGTGCAGGGCCAGGAGTTGGAGTCAATGATCCTTGTGGGTTGCTTCCAGCTCAGCTTATTCTGTCATTCTGTCAAAACACTGAAGAAGCTTCTTTTTCCCCTTTTTTTTTTTCCCACCTATTTTCTTCCGTCTGACATCTCTTTAATCTCATTTTGTTTCTGTGGCTCCCATGGAAGCCAGTATGTGTGTCTTGAGTTGAATGCAATGTAGAATTGGATTCTAAGTTCCTGATACAGTAAAAACATGTAAGCATATATATATAAGGCACAAAGGTCTACTTTTCAAATGTGCCTCTTTACAGGGCTCCTTTCAGCACAGTGTTCAGGCAGCAGATGCCTTCCCACCATGGACAGAGCTGAGATTTCAGAGTGAAAAGCTCTGTCTGAGTAGAAAGCCTGGATGTGCTGGGCTGTGGCACAAGCAGTTGAGTGAAGTGCACTCAAAACAGGGGCTTGACAGGTCTGTCACTGCTGTGGCATACTGTGCATTACAGTTTAGCACTGTTGCTCTAGTGCTCTGTGTGCCAAATGAAGCCGTTAGCAGATTTGAGATCTATCAACCATCTGTGCCTGTTATCTGTTCATCCTCAAGTGGGAAAAAGCTATCAGTGCAGAGATGTAGTTGGATGTGGTGGTTCTAGAAGGTCTCTGGGATATGCCTTGGTCATTTGAGGTAATGTGCCCCTCACATAGCATTTACTGCTCAGTCCTTCCTCCTGGAAAAATGTTTGAGTCTTTTGAGAAGCCTATTAACATGAGAACTCATTGCAGTATCTTTTGCTAAATAGTTGGCCATGCTCAGCGATACTCAGGCAACTTTGGTGTGAATGAGAAACGTAATAATCCACGAAAGGGCTTTTTTTATTGTATATATTTTAATTTATGTTACATTGGGTTAATAAATTAGGAGGGAAAAGGGTTTGTTATGGCTTTCTTCCTGGTGATGGATTAGAATACACCAGCTGTAACACACCATTTACAGAGATGTCTGGAGTCATTGTATATCAGAGCTGAAAATTATATTGTCCCTATCAGTGCAAAATACCTTTTGGTAGTCCTTGGGAGGGTTTCTTACATGCTGCTGCCTCACTGTGTTGCAGTAAAAGGGACACGTGGAGACAAAATGATTGATTATTAGCCCTGGTGTTTGTAATTTGATCAGTGCAGCAAGTGTTAGCCAATAATGATTTGTTTTCTCTCCCTTACACTCTTATTGATGTGTTTCATTGTCTGAGTGTCTGAAGTTCCGAATCTGGAATGTCCTGCCACCAAGTCTAACTCTGTTTTATTTAACCCAAAGGCAAATCCCTAGTATGAAGCTGTAGGAATGAGGTCTGAACTGAGAGCAAATTCAACTCGTTATGTTGCAAAACTGAAACCTCTGTACTCTGTCAGATGCAAACACTGAAATAAATCATGACTGTCCACTTGACTGTGAGTCTGCTCAGATTGCTCAGACAGTAGCTTTAGACATCTTGAGAACAGTAAACTCTTTACAGGGTAAATTTACAGAGTTTTCATTAGTCATTCAGAGAGGAAATCAAATTTAACAGGTTGTAATAATTTTTGTTTGGTGATAAGGTATGCCGGAGAGTACTGGCCAGTCAGTAAAGTTGTTTTACTCATTATGTGTTTACCAGTCTAGGAGAGATTATGTCTTCTACTTGTGTCACCCTACTGGCTACAGGGTACTTTTCCAGAATATGTGCAGCCTCAAGAGAACAGATCTTTTTATTTAATTCAGTCAGGTTATATAGTATTGTTGGTAATTTCAAATAGCAGCTCCTTTTAAATAAACTTGCAGGATTTATTGCCATGGAGCCAACTCAAACACTCTGAAGTGATTCTATGAACTGTTAGTTCATAGACTAGGGCTCTATGGCCAAACAGGCTGTGATGATAAACCTTGACAGCTCTAGAATATTTTGAAGTTTTGTATTTTGGAGGCTTGAAAAGCTGTGACTCCAGCCTGAGAATTTTCCCTTGCTTCTCATGCTGGGAGATGTGTTTTTTCAGAAATTTTAGAAATAGCAAGGAATTCGTCTTTGCACTTTGAAGTTCTGAAATATGTGGTAATTTTCTTTATTTGTGGGTGTACTTAGTTCTGTTTCTATATGTGGATATGCCGTCCTAGTGCTTTATAGGTGGATAGAGAGGAATTTTTAGAGGATTCAGAAGGGACAAGCACAAATTAAATTACTGAGATAAATGATTCTGCAGGAGTTAAGATGACAAGGGGCATACCTTTGTATGGAAGAACACCATTATTGAAACACTCAGTTGCTGAGAATTGTTTATTTTTCTTATTTTAAAATCTGTGATCACATAGAATCGTAACCTGGTTGTAGTCAGAGGAATAAGATGGGTCAGTTAAGGCAGAAAAGGAGCAGAATACAAACGTGAAACTTGAAAGAAATGCTGTGATGCATGAGAAAATGTTTGTTTTGCCTTGGTTTTATGTGTTTGGAGTATTTTTCCCCTAGAAATGGAGTTAGTTAACTTCCAGTCCCAGTAGGCTTTGATCTGTAAACAGTTGCCTCAGGAACAAACTGCATACTCATGCTCTCCTGCAGAAATGTTGGATACTCAGATTTGGCTGTTATTTGAGCTACATCTGTGAATTTTGGGAAGCTAGGTAAACTGATTTTTCTTTGGGTGTTCTCTAAAAAAAACATGCCATCTTCATTTTGTTCCTTGGGAGTTGTGGTCTACAGCACCAATTCTTGTTTTGAAATCTCGTAACTCCTCTTGATAGAACAGATCTTTAACTCAGACTTAAAACATCCTAAAAGTTGATGTAAATAGAAATATAGAGGTGATTCAGTAGATTTTTAGAAACTTTATAACAAATCTAAAAGAGAACAAAAAAACAACCATATAAGGACAGACTATGAATAGTTCATCTTTTATATCATTGGAGGCTTCTGTCTGTGAAGGATTGTCATTACGTCAGAATTTCTCACACTGTGAATGGTGAGATTTTCCTTTTCTCTCCCCTATCTCAGTTCCTCTCTCTCCATTTGCTGAGCACAGAAAGCAGCCATGACTGAGGTTAATGTCTGATACACATCGTATGTGTATCACTGTTGGTTTTTTCCATTGCTGAGTTTAAAGGAGGGGAAAGATTGTCTTCTAGGAGGTTAAACAAACCTCAGAGCACCTGACACTTCCTATGCCTCTGGAAGGATAGTGCACTGAATCATATAGCTCAGAATTCATGGGACCAGTTAGGCTTCTGCCTGTGTTTGTGTATTAAATACCTTTTTAGATTTGGCCCTGTATACTTTGAATTCCCAGTATTATATTTGAAACTGTGAATAATTAGAACCTAGCATTTCACTACTGCACTGGATACTGAGATGCACCTGCATACTGTGAGAATATCTGAGAGGTTAAAAAGTTCCTTCCACTGAACTATTAAAAATAAGTTTTTGTGTCTGAATCTCAGCATATTCATTCATCTCAAATTTTTCTTTGCATGTGTCCTGGTATAAAAAAACTAATGCATGTTTCAAAAGGAAGAAGTAAAACTATTGTGGCTTGTGTGTGTAAAACTTTTCACATAATATAATACATAACTAATAGAAAATGATGAAACAGTCTCTATAGCTCTTTGGTGACCAAAATTCAATATTATTAATATAAATATGTTATGGTAATAATAAGAGATTTGCAAGAAAGTGGAGTTCATTTGTTTCTAAGAGATGCTTGACCTCTGCTACTTTATGGTCTGTTAGAGAGAGCAAAGGCTCACAAAAGCTGGCTTTCTTCCTATTTTACCTGGAAGGCATTATTTTTTCAATAAATACCAAAATCAAGTCAATATTTTTAGAACTAGGATAATTGCCACTTGAAATGGACTAATCTTTGCTCAGAAGTTGTCTGACACTTTATACCCAATGTCAGCAAGAAAGAAATAATTAAGACATATGATTTTGGTAATTGATAGGGAACATTTGAATGGGTTACATAAATAATAGACTAATCAAAGTATTGTTTAATGGTTTACAAAAACACATGCCCTACTGCATGTGCATTTATTTAAATTAATGTTGCTGTCAGAATTTATGTGAAATTTTGAAAGAGGATTTCATTTTCACCTCATGGTTAATGCTCTCATAAATAATAATTTGTCAATTTATAGGATAAGTTATACTATTAAATTGTACAGCATACCTCTTTAAAACATAGGTGCGAATTTACTGTTCTGGACAATTACTCTGTGGATAAAACTGCAACTTTCAAATCTCATTGCCATGTCTGTCAAATCCTACTCTTAAGTCATTTTCTCTTCTAATGAGAATTAATGATATTAATAATCCAATGCTATGCAGAAGAGACCTGGGACTTATCTTGTGTATGCAGTATCATGCAATATTTTTCTAAAGAAGATATTAATACGTCATTGATAACTGACCATCATATCTAAAAAATAAAAGTAAAAAAACTCCAAAACCAGCTCTTCCCCAAAAAGAAAATACTTTAAAAATACATTCACAATTGACTTCTGGGTTTTTTTTTCATTAAAGCATGTGAAAGTTGTACTTGTTAATCATTTACTAAGTGTTGATATATTTTGAACACCAAAAAAGCTTAGTCTGATAGTTTGGGGTAAGGCTAAATCTGCTTACAGGAATCTTCCATTCTTCCCCATTCTTTTCTAAAACCACTTTACTTTTATATGATTGTATGAAGGAAGGATGCATTTACTATCTGAAATTAAAGAAAAGGTTGTATTTCTCTTGAAAGGCGACTTGAGCATGCTTTGTTGTCAGATCTTCTACATGCAAACCAAAATACCCATCGTATGAAAAAAACATTATTGCAGTCTTTGCATTTATTTGTGCCCGTATCAGGTTTCCACAACTGAGTCTGCTATTTACTGCAAAACAGCCCCATGAATATTCTTTGGGTTCCACTGCTGCTCATTAGAAGGTGCTGTGGCAGCCTGGCATCAGCAGAGTCCCCACATGGAAACTCTTTTCATCAGTAGTCACTGTCATCTGTGAGGTTGTTTCTGGGCTGAGTTTCTCAAGCTCTGTGTAGAGTGGCTTTTTTTCCTTCTCTGGACAGGAAAGTAGGGCCCCTGCATGTGTTTAACCCCACTTTTTTTTCAGGATACTAATATTTCTGCTTTTAATTGACAGCAGTTTTATGGGAGAGTGTGTCCCAGATGTGAGTGCTCTAAAATGAAAGAGCACTAGTGTTGGGCTTGAATGTTTCCCATCTAATTACCCCTTGCCCCTTCATTTTATTTTGGAAGGTTTTTTTCAATTGAGTATGGGGTTTCCAAATCATTCTGGTAATCCTGGATTTTTTCCCTTGTTTTTACAGGTGACCTGTAACTGTTTCACCATCAGTAATGGAGAGATGCAGGATGTTGGTGTTGGCCTGTATCCCAGGTACTGTGGACACTGTTTCATTCACAAGCAGAATCCATGTCAGTTTTTTCTCTTGTTTCCAAGGTAGCTGTAAGGACCATCAAAGCAGCAGGTAACAAGTCTAAAGGAGAAACTAGGAAATGGAAATAAATTAAAGGAGAGAAAAAAAATACAGTCTAGTTGAAAACATTCTTAATAGTCCTGATTAAAGCATTAAAACAGTTTAAATAGTATACATCTTTATATTTTAGTTTTGTAGAGATGGTAGTCTTTTCTAAGTAAGAATAAATGCTGACATCAAGAATGTACAACTGGGACTAGTTAAGGGAAACCTGTTCAGTGATGCTTTGGAATATAGATATTTTACAGCTGTGAGCCTTCAGAATAAGTAATTAAAAGAAAAATATTGATATAGTTGCAAGTAAATTACCATAACAAAGAAAACAGCAAGGTGAAAAGATAAGTCCCTTAAGAAATAGATGTTAATATTTGAATTTCTTTTTATTGTTTCTTATAACAATAAAGAAGTGTGTACCAATGAAGGTTTTATCTTCATAGAATTAGTAACCTGTAATCATAAATATGGAAAATTACTATGTAGTTGAAAAGGATATTTTACCATCTAATTTTTTTTGTTAATGCATGTCAGTACCTCAGTGGGCCTGTCACTGTTGTTTCTTTTCCTTCTAGTGTCATATGTAACATTTGACTAAGGACACTTAATATCTTGAGGTCTGGCTTATAGTAAAGGTGAGGAAAAGGTGGTTAGGAGGACATGGGAATTAGTGTAATGAAAAGTGCATAACAGTAATTTGATTTCATAATGGAGTGAAACAATACTTGAGAAAAATTAAATATTATTTTGGAGCATTATTATTAGGGAAATGTTTGCTTTTGGTTTAAAAAAGCCCTTAACTGTGAAGAAAGTATCTGTCTATGTTCAATAATAATGCACTGGCAAAGGTGCAAGAGACTCTCTCAGGTCACTTCAGAGCAGTTTGTTATAGCAGAAAAGCTGGGTAAATTGAGAACTTTAAATCTGTGGTTTACGAGTCCTGGACATATGTCCTTCCAGATGAATTCATATGTTCAGAGGAAATTGTCATCAAACTCACTATGTCTCCATTAGAGGAGATTTAACTAAAAGTTCTTTATTAAGCCTTATTAAGAGGCTGTATATTGTTGTATGGCTTGATAGCTTCAGCATTACAATATATTTTAAAATAGGTGAAATCCTCTGGTCCTGCTGTGCATCACATTATGAACAGCTTTCAGAGTGTGCCCAGTGATCTCATAATAAGTGTAATGGATACTCTCGCAGTGGGTTCTTAAGGAATTAACCACAGATATTTTATTAGGCAAGAAGGGATACCAAAAGAGTCAGGCCCCTGTTGATACGTCTTTTATGAGTCAAAAAACTAAATAAACATGATTTGGTGCAGGGCTCTGACCCTCAGCAGCATCTTCTATTTTACCAACAACAGTTGGGATTTTAAGCTGCTGAATCGGACAAGGACAGAATATAAACGCAGCCAGGAGCTGGATAAGCCAAAAATTCTTCTTCCAGGCTGATAATGCCAGAATTATTCTTTCAATGGGTCATTCCCATAGGGAAAGAACCATCAACCCCATTTCTGCTACAGCAGAAGTGTTTGCCTAGGAAAGTCAGTTGTTTCTCAGCTAAGGAAACTCATGATTCAAAAGTATATAGCAGATGTTATTAGTAGCCTCGTTCAGAGAGAGGGAAGGGTGTGTTTGTGCAGCATTTATGTCTCTTGAGGGTGTCAGCATGAGCTGTGCTGCCCCAGCTGTCACATGCCACAAGAACAGAGGCTGGGCCAAAATATGTGTAAAGCAGAGGCAATGGCCGTCTCTTCTCTCAACTCTATACACCAGCTTCTTTGGCTTTGGGACATAGTATACTTCATTTCTCCTGATATGAAATACAGGTTGATTGTCGGCCCCTTTGAGCTGTGCTTGCAATGACAGTCAGGTAATCGATAAGGTTAGTGCCCTGGAACTGAGCAGAAGCAGCAGAAATCACTCAGTGCCTCCTGCTCTGACTGTCAAGATTTCCTTGTTCCCCGTGCCCTGTCCCCTGAATCAGGGCTCTCGGAGAGGCATTGGGAGGCCATTGCCTTCCTGCTGCCCTGAATAGACAAAAGGCAGAAACACTTGAAGAGATCCCGGCATGGCTCCTATTACCAATGAACATAAATCTTCTAAATTCATTTTCCTCTCCTAACCAAGAGCAGGTGATTTAACAGGGAATTTATTTGTTTCATGACTTAATTGCTTTATACTTCAGATGTAATCATGTTAGCTCCTTTCAAAAGATTAAAGGGAAATGCCAGTGGAGACTCCTCTGTTAAGTTTTTTTCTTTCTTTCCTTCCCCCTCTACCACCCCTCACAGCATGTCTCTACTGAACCACAGCTGTGACCCAAACTGCATGATCGTTTTTGAAGGATACCAGCTTTTGCTTCACTCTGTCCGAGAGATCCAGATTGGTGAAGAGGTAATTAACTTGTCTTCCCTTCCATCACAGACACCTGCAACAATGACATCTCCCTAAATAAATTCCAGACTGCTGGGCCACCAGCTTAATATTTTGATGATATATTGATGCCACTTTCTAGCACATAGCTATCAGGGGGGAAATGATAAATAGAATCATCTCTTCACACTGCCTGGGCCCCATAATCATTACTTCTCATAAATCACTAGCAGTCTTGATAAATTCCTGTTCCTCCTTTCTTCCTCTAGGCACTTCATTTTGTTTGTATTTGAGTGTCTTTACCCTGACGGAAACATTTACAATATTTCTGAGTGGAATGCAGTGTTCCCTAAGTCATTGCAACAATAACATTTGTCAGGCGGCAACCATGCAGTTGTAGTAAACCTTTCATTGGCAGTGAAAGCAGCAAAACAAGGTTTGTTTTCTTGTCCATTTCACCAGGAAAGACTTCAAAATATCCTTTTCAAGAGATTTCTGATTTGATCTAAGATAGTCTCTATTTTTACAACGGCACTTGTGTAAATTGAAAATAAGCATTTGTGGCTAGAAATCAAAATAAATGTGTTTTGCAGCAATGCAAACTTACTTAATAAGACCTGAAAAGAAATATGTGCATATATGTAACTTCAGATGCACCAATGACCTACACAGTCCTTAGATGTTGGCCATTTCAAAATCCTGACCTAATGTAATTATGGTTCACACCTGTTCTTAAAACTCTGGGAATATGAAGACCATAAATATTTTGATTTAGACACAGTATTTATTTACCTCCCTATGAAGTTTATTATTTTTTAATGTATTCTTTCTCAAAGATAGTAGGGCATCAAAGTAAGTAAATGGTAGAAAAAATTTTAGGCCATCAAAATAAGTAAGTGGTAGAATATTTTTTTCAGCAAAAGATTGTTAAGAACCAACAGAAATGCTTTTGTATACTTACCTTTTTGCCAAGAGAAATATTTCAGGATGCAATATATGTTTGTGGAGCTATTAATTGTAGACATTTTTCAGTCCAGCATTCTTGTTTAAGTGTTATTATAAACACCTTCCTTCTATTTTAATCCATAAACCATAGTTTTCCTCTTTGCTTCCCAGTTCACAAAGATGGGTTGCTTATTTAAAAATACAGTAGATTTTAATGTCTTACCAGGAAGAAAATGGGCTTAAGGCTTAAGAGACAAAGTAAAGCTACAAAGTCAATATTAGGTTAGACTTGTTATGGGAAGAGGAAGGGGAATAAAATTTTTGTGAGGGTATGTACAAGTCAACAGTTCAGTATTATTGTCAGTACTTATTTACTTTTCCTTGTATACAACTTCATTTTGTGCTCTGCATGATGGCTCTGGTGCAACTTTCCACACTGCCTTACTCCTTGCTGGCAGCAGGGTGAGCTCCATTTTAGTAATAACCAGGTATTGAATTTACACACATATGTATGTGAAACTGTATCATCTGTTGTGAGTTGAGTTTTAACTTCTATTACTGATGTCTAGATCTGAGCTAATGGGAGAGAAGATACATGTTAGGGAGGAAACTGATTGGGTGTTCTGTTTAAATTGGACGCTCTGAGATGATAAGATGAACATTATTTCAAGTCATGGTGCAACAAGAAAATTGTAATCACTAGAAATTTTCTCTTATGCTGTTCAAACTTACTCTAGATGCAGACAGTATGAGATCCTCTATAAAATTATTATCAGAAAAGATTTATCAGAAATAAGAAGATAAGTAGCAAGTCAAGTTCAGATTAGTAGAAGAGGACTGTGGCTTTTCCATCCATGCAGGAACATATTTTTGCACATTTGTAGTGCTTTCTGTTGGAGCATGCTACAGCAGGTTACTCATGCTAAGGAGTTGTAGACCACCGATAATTGCAGGGAAAACCAAGACATGGGGAGCTGTGATGACTGGCCACTGTGGTCATCTCAGCATTCTGAACTTTGCTTCCAGCATCTCAGAACTAAATATAACATCTTTATGCTTTTCAATATAATTACAGAATCATAGAATGTTTAGAGTTGGAAGGGATCTCAGAGATCATCTTGTCCCCTACTGTGGGCAGAGGACACCTTTCACTAGACCAGGTTGCTCAGAGCTCCATCCAACCCAACCTTGAACTCTACTAGGGATGGAGGCTCCACACCTTCTCTGTAATGCTGACAGTTTTTGCTACTTTAGGTGGTGTTAACTTGACAGCATACAAAGATTTCCTTTACTTGCCGTTCTTTGCAAAATGAAATTTAAGTGTTGCAAAGAAAGGTAAGCTATGAGGAAAGATCATAAAATAGCAAAAATTATTCATCTAGAGATCACAAGGGCTCCTTTACTGACAAGATAGCCTATCAGCTAGTTTTGTCTAAAAGATAAGCAGCATACTCTGAAGAGGTCTTCATCATTTCCCTACCCTTAAGTAACCACTTCAAACAGCATCAAGATGTGTGCTATAATTTCAATTGACTTTTTGTTAGTTGCTGAGTCTACCTGGTGTTTTGCAGGCGAACATGAAATGACTTCACCTCCTCTCCAATGAGAAGTTGTGGGGTTTGACTCAATTAGTCTTGCTGAGAGACAGAATGGATTAGCTGAGGTTCAGTTCCGCTCCAAAATGGGTTCTTTGCTTCTCACCAGCTTCAGAGTTCAGTTAGAGCAAATCTGTATCTTTCTTCAGAATATCACATAACTGACTGTACCTTACAGAGCAACATCTTTTTTTAATTAATACTGAAAACAAATAATGATTTCAGATGATGAGCAAATAAATCTATTTTCCTGATCGATTTCAACCAAGTTATATCATGTTTCTCTTACTGTAATTCTGAGATGTTTTGTATCTGTGTATGCTTGGCACATAACATTTTGTCCCATTAAAGTTTTTAGAACCAAATTTTTCCTTGAATTAGAAGGCATTTTGATCTTACATGCCAAAACATTAAGAGTGCACTGTTAAGCCCTTCTATAACGCTGTCTGAGGAATAGATTTCTGTACACAATCCTCTGAGACCCATGATTGCAAAACCAAGAAGATTCCCTTTTTTTTTCTCCCTTCCATTTGCATTGAAATACTTGATTTTAATTTTTTACAGAATTTTCTGTCTAGAAAATTTTTGGCTTATATTCTGTTACCAAAACAAACAAACAAACAACCCCCCCCCCCCCCCAAATCCAAAATAACAAAAACAAAAAAACAACAAAACTCTACATAAATTAAGTCTGCTGCATTGTGGCAGTACTGGAAAATTGTGTCCATCTCAGCTGGCAGATGAGGAGCATGAGAAACCAACCACCATATCCAAGATTAAAGAATTTCTGTGTCAGAGCAAGAAGCAGGACTCAGACAGTGCTATATTTCTAAGGAGAAAGTCTTAAGAGTCAGTGTTAAATTATTTCTTGCCTTCATAAATGTTTTTTAATATATATTCTCCAGTTCAGGGGGAAAAGATTTACGGCATTCTTTATAACCGATGCAATAAAGAGGCAAGCTGTGGTCAGTTAAGTAATGTTTCAATTAGTAGCATACATCCCACATGCAAATACCATTAAGACAACCTTTGATAAATGGGCATATTTCCTAAATATGTACAAATTAAATGAGCCTTGCATCTAATGAAGTGATACAAAATTAAAGCAGGGATAGAAGAGAGACTTGAATACAGAAATTTTGTGTTGAAACAATTAAATGATTAGTAAAGGCTGAGTCACTGTTAGCTGGATCATGTTTCTGAATATTCAAATTATATTTTTTACCACTCAGTCGGCCAGCTACAAACATTTTTTCACGTATGGATTTCTGCTGGCAGGGCTGGGAATTTGAACTTGGGCAAGAGAGACCCTAAGTTGTTAAAATGCTAAAAGAGAGATCAATGTGATGAAGCCTCTTCTCTTTCTATCCAGTCATATGTTTTAATCCAGAGCATATCGTTATGTGGTTGTTCATATCCACAACTGTTTGGTAACCTCTGAAAAAGAAATGTCTCTTTTGAAACTTCTTCCTACCCCCAAGGTTTCTGCAACATAAATGAAAAGAGAGGGGGAAAAAAGCAAAAAATAGAGAGAAAGGGATGAAGCCTGTAGGCTGGATAGATAAGGTATATTTGATGTTGGCTCTGTGTTTGTTTTGCAGTATTAAAACTGAAACCTGCCTAATGATGGTTTCAATAGTAATGACAGGGTTTAAACCATTGTCTTAAATATTTTGGCAAAGAATAGACTAATCTCACATGAATTATTTTTCCCATAAGATTCCTACTGTCTTGCAGTATGTCTGAACTTCATTAAATCCTTTTTACTGCTGGATGCCACCTGAACCTAAAGCCCAGTAGGATATGAGTCAAAACCAGAGATGTTTATGCAGAAGACAAGAGACAGGGAGCAGCCAGTGTGTGGAATGATTTTGACAGAAAACACTTGTGAATTGCTATGAGACATGAAGATCAGGAGGCTTTTGATGGAAGAGGGGAATTGGGTTTGGAATGTCTGGAGGATGAGGTTAGGACTGCAGCTTGGATGGAAAATGCTTTGTGGGAAGGGAGAGAGACAGATCTTTCTTACCACACCAAGGAGCATGCAGATTAGGACCAGCTGTGGAAAGAAGAGAGGACAAAGTTGTTGGGGTCACTGAAGATATTTGAGAAATCAGAGTAGGGCAACAAGGACTGTTAACTTGAGAAAGCCAGTGAACAGAGATAAGGCTGAAGGACAGATCTGAGACTGGCACAAGGATGAAATTGTCCCATTGTATGAAAAGGGGCTATGTAAGGAGATAGAATTCATGGCTAGAAAACAGGTTTAGATAATCAGGTGTTGAGAATAAGACTGGAAGATGATACTGAAGAGAAGAGAAGAGAAGAGAAGACATTGGAGATAATGGGGCAGAAGAGTCAAAGCTTGGAAGAAAAAGATGAAAAATGAATAAGCAGGACAATTTCTATCCATTCACTGCAGAAAGATCAGAGGGAAGCCTATGGCTCCCATGTACAATATTTGTACAGACTGTCTGTAAGCCACTGTTGGTGAAACTAATCCTCTCTTGGCTCAGACATGCACAAGCTGGGACAGAACAACATTATATAGAATTCTAAACCTAACAAAGTTCTCACACTTTCTAACTTTTGATTAATTGTGGAATTTTAATTTGTCTCTTTCGTTAATTATACTATTAATCTTCAATTATGAGGTCATATTTATTTTAAGTGCTTGACTTTGCCATCTCAGTAGACTTCTTTTAACATAGTCCTCCTTCAATATATAATCAAATTACACTTTAATAATAAATTTTAAAAATGCAGGCATTGTTTTAGTTGCTCGTTAATTGCTCATTCAATTATAATGCTCACTAATTTGCAAAATGCAGGTTCTGACAATGGATTTCATGGTCATTACTAAAATTGGTCAGGTTTTCCTGTAATTTCTTTGAATGGACTCTCATGATTTAACTGAAAACCATGTGAAAATTCTCCCAATTAGTTGAAGTGTCTAGGCTCAGGATGAAATAATGTGACATGATTTTTTTCAGCTCTGACCTCTCTGGAGTGTTTCAAAGTGAGTTGGGCGTAGAGTGTAATCACTCAATATCATGTGTGACTGTATGCTGGTCTGAACTGAGCTGGTTTTTTGTTATGTTCTTTTCCTTATCATTAGTTTGTGCCTGTGCAGCACTTTAAACATTTCAAGAACTCTACAAATGGTTAGTCCTGTAAAATTCTTTCTGGCAGGCGTCAAAGTGAACAAACTACAGACTTCACCCTCTACAGTGTAAGAAGTTGAAAATAGCACAAATGTAGGCAGAAATTTTCTTTTATCATTTTAATAAATCTTCTTGTTAATAGTTTCAACAACTTAGACTGCAATGCTTTTGTGCTTCCTTGGTCACAAGGGAAACATCACAGACGTACTGAAAAGGGGTATGGCATGAGAGGAATTATCCTCAGGCTCAAACATATATTTGCAAGAAAATAGGGGCTTCCCTGAGAAAAAAAATTCGATGATAGTTGGATATTGTATAACAGTAATGGTAAATACACACTTAAGCTCTGGAGCTAGACAGAAAATGAGATTTCATGCACAATGAATTCAGATACTTTATACAGCATTTCTTTGCTATCTTTTCTTACTCTCCTTTCTTCTTTTATATTTCTTCCAAATTGGGATTAAAAGTTGTAATGGTGATCATTTTGGTGGAATTAATAATTTCAAACAATATTGATCTTGAAATGAGAAAAAGTGTTCTTCCATGGAAATTATTTTCGTCCTTTTTCACCTTCTGTAAAAGTAGTCAATTTCCTCTAGAAAATAATCTGTTATAATTTTATTTTATGCTGGGAAAAATGTTGTATCCAAAAAAATGTTGGTTCTGTTAATACATACACAGGATATGGATTTTTTTTAAATAATACATACCAACTCTTTTCTTTATATGCTGCATACAGCTCACCATCAGCTACGTTGAATCACTGATGCCTACCAGGGAACGCCAAAAGCAACTGATGCGCCAGTATTGCTTTGAATGTGATTGTCCTCTCTGCCAGAATCGGGAGAAGGTAGGTTGAGAGAAGAAATTCCTTGCCAGTGAAACAGAATTTTCCAAGGCCCATCAGCAGCTTTCCTTTCTTATCGTGGTACTTACCTTTTGCTACTAATTGAATGGCCAGGATAGGGAAGAAAATTGCCTCTGCCCTCCTTGTGGTTTTTGTTGCTGTGAAAGACAACTCTGAATGAAAGAAAAGCAGGATATATTGGCATTTTTCTATTCAAAAGAATAATCTTGGAACTTCAACTGAAGCCAGTTGTCTGATACTACAGGAACCTTGTGCTTATCCTCAAAATAATGTTGAATTGATTTTGCCAAATACCTGCATCAGTAATTTTCAAGAGCCACCAAGCTTGTTCAGCAGGTGTTAGAAGGAATGGTGAACATGTTTGAGTGACTGTAGCTTTTATACTCACTTACATCACAAGTTCTTGAAGTGGCTGGTCAGTGGTTCTAGTAGATAAACTTTAGTTCAGTGTGATCTCTTGCTAAGGTTCAGCCTAGCCTGATTTGGTTATATTCTGGTTTGCTTCATATTTATACAACCTTGGCACAATAAATTTGTCTCAGAGCCTGATGAGAGATTAAATGGAATAGGCAAAATGAGGCTGGCTTCATAGCAGTTTATGCACTTAGTCTTTTTTGTTATATGTGCAGTTGTTCTTATTTTCACAAATAAATGTTTGGAGTAAGTCACTTGCCATAGCTAAATGTGTTCCTGAAAGATTAGAAATAGTAAGAAAGGTATTGATAAAAATGTAATTCCATGGAGCATAATATGATTAAATAATTGCTGCACAGGGAGAAAACAAAACAAACAAACAGACAAATAAAAAGTGAACAAACAAAAAAAGAGAACAAGTTTAAACTGTAACAACATATGCTCTGATTCATCAGTAGGCAGTTAAAAAAAGAGAACATAGAAATTTTCAGACTTATGACATAATGACATAATTACTTCCTGTCCATATTGGCATTCTGTGCCTGATAAAAGCTGCTGCAATTCTACTCAGAGGCAGTGAAGTGAAGACCTCTTTTTGTCTTTCTTTTAAAGATGGTCACTCAAGTGCCATGAAATCTCGGATTAGTTTTGGGTAAATGACATCCTCACAGATGCAATGATGATTAAGAAAAATAAGCAGGCTAAAGAGTCTTCAAGGATCACTTAACAGTTTGTGGAAGGGTAGACAAGTGATGTAAAGACAATTCAGAATGTGGAATGTTTTAGGAAATAATATCCCCAGGGTGGTGTACGTTTCATTGTAAGAATCAGCATATAACATGAAGAAATACTGTAGTGAAATTATATGTGCATATATTAATGAAAATAATACTCTCATATATAGGTTAAAATTAATTCAAGATTTTCTTTTTCTTTTTGAAAATATAATTGTCATTGGTGTTCATATTCTATAGATTTTTTTTTTTTTTTTTTGCCCTTTCACAAAATTTCCCTGGGAGTGATATTGTGAAATGTTTGGAAAACACTTTGTGACTGCATTCTGAAATTCTGTGTTTGTCTGATTGTTACCGTGTAGAGAGGTCTGTGAAGGTCTAGAAGCCTCGTGACAACTTGGTCTGTTAATGTCTGTGAAGAAGACATCTTTATCCCCAGCCTCAATTTAGGGTGATTAAATGTTATCTGTAGCAGTCCTCACAGTATTGTGTTTCATTTCTCTGTGACATCTGAATTTTTTTAATTTCTACAAGACTAGCTTATTTTTGGGTTTTTTTCCCATTTATCTCAGTCACTGCTAGTAAGCTGAGTCATGTAACACTGCAGGTACAGCAGGAGATAATATTTTTGGAAATTCTGGGGTTTAAAACTACAAAATGTCTAGATTTTGGTGTTTAAAGTTGATAAAATTATTCAAGACATCCCTGCTGAAATATCCCTAATACTGAAACAAATTTCCTAGTCATCTTAGAAACTTTTTTTAAAGCAAAATCTTTGTCTTATCTTAAATCAAAATCTTAATCTTCAATAGAGTAGGCAACAGCTGTAATTTTGGGTCGTCAAGAGTGGCAGAGTCAATATTGTGAATCAATATGGTCAGCTAATAGTAAATTCCCATATTACAACATTGCTTTGCAGAAAAAAAAGAGAGTTTAGTCAACAGCAATTCATCTCGTATATCTCTCTTATAGGTAAAAATGCAAATTCCAGAAATGCTTTATCCATTCAAGTAAGTTCTTGTGTGTTGGGGATTTTTTTTCAGTTGCAGTTCATCTCATCAAAAAAGCTAGAACCGTTTTTGAAATCACATTGGTAGGCACTTACACAAACACTTAGAGAGTTTGTGTGACTCCAGTCTTGCTGAGTGTGCTTGTGAGCTGCTGAACACATACTAGGGACCAGTGAAAGCTCTCAAGATGCACACATCAGTTTATAGCAAAGTTTCTAGTCACTGTAGCTTTTATTGTACATCTTTTGTGATGTTTTAAAAATGATCCTGCAAATCCTGTGAGAAATATACAAGTTTATATGAAGAACCCATAAACCTCTTGTTTATTTGTACTTAGCTACATGCATCCTTATTTATTCATATTTATAAAAATGCTTGGCAAGATAATTATCAATGAAATTTATGTTTCCTGCTGTATTTTTTGAAGGCTTGTTCATTTAGTGTTAAATGCCTGAGTGAAAAAGGAAGATGGTATCAAGTTTCTGTTCTCAAGTCAGTTACTGACTTCAAGTGACCTTGGAAAAATTGTTTTATTCCACAGCAACCTTTGTGTTTTCTAAGATCCAACCCTTATTTTTTATAATTAGGAAGCTACCATTTCATTTTTATATATAGGAAGCTACCATTTCAACTGGAGCTCAACAGGTTTTTGACTAGAAAACAGTTCAGACTGTCTGTATTGGAGATCAGTTTGGTGAGTGTTCTGTGAAGCTCTGGTTTGTTCAGTCTCTACAAATGCAGTGGGAAGACAATTTATAGGTAATTTATACTTCTGCTGAGTATTCTGATGCCCAAAGGATAATAAAGATGCTATATTTTCTAAGGTCTTTTAGTTTTATATGGTGGATTTGTTTAACTGAGAATAATTCCTTGAAGCAGAATGGTTTGGGATTTATTTGTGTGCTTTATTTGTGTGCCTCTCTCATACCGAGTGCAAAGACAAGCAGCTCATTTTATACTGTCTTCAGTAGAAATCCATGAAGATTGGAATGGATAAAAGAGGTTAAAGGAATGCCTTCAAGTATATTGCCCACTCTTTAGACAGATAAAGTTTGTTGAAATAAATTATGCTGCTCCATGAAATATATATAAACACAAAATCAAGACACGATTACATTTCTGTGCTAGCTGACACGGGTAACCAGAGTTCAGTTACAACACTTCCTAGATATACACAGCTCCCTTGCACAATTGTCAGGATCTGAGACTCTAACGTGGCAAAAACTACATTTTCAAGTGCCATGAAATGGGCTGCAGCTCAACCATAGGGAGCCTTGCTGAAGCCAAAGTTACTGAAGTTACAACTGATGCACACTGGCACTCAGTGTGAGCAGACACAGCCCCAGACCAAGGGAAGAGTTCCATGGCTGAGCTGTCACAAAGGCACTGCATGCAAAATGAGAGGAAATGTTCCTCACTGGTCACTGCTGGTGAAAGGACTTCAAAGTGAATCTTTGCTGTACAGTAGTAGTTCTTTATCTTCCTCTCCAGCTGTGAGCACGGCCATGGAATAATCTAGGCACATAGCTGCTATCAAGGATGAGAAAACATAGAAACAAACGGTGGCAATAGCTGAGCTGGGGATCTTAAATAATTTTTGGTGCCTGAGCCTCAATGTGAGTTGCATTTTAATTCTAAGGATGTACTATAATACTGGCCAGTGTCTTTTAGCAGCTGGTCAAGCAGCCTGGCAAGTACAAATATACCACTGTCAGCTGGTTAAAATAAAATTGAACCTTTTGGTGGTTCAGTTCCTGACAAATTAAATGGCACTAACTACAAATCTAGACAAGACTTTTGTTCAAAGTTAGAAAAAACAAATCAGGAACAAAAAGAGGGGGAAAAAAACCATGTCTTCCTAAAAGTCACTCATAGAATACTTCATGTCTGTCAATACTTTAAGTTATAGCTACTGTATTGTCTTCAGTTCATTGTATCTTTGACAGCTTTACACATTCTTCTTTGCTCCATTTTAAGATCAATCTCCACTGTAATTCAGGAATGTGTGCCAAGCTGAACTCTTGGCAACATATTACTATTCCAGCACATAAAAGCCCCATACATTAATTATAATTAAAGATGGGTTTACATGGATGACAAACATTTTAAATGAAGAGCAGTTTTTTCCACAGTCATGAGCCAGAGAATTGTTCATGTTGTACATCTTCAGCCAAGGATTTCAGGGACATTTGTGCTTATAGAATGGCTTTGTTATGAGTCGTCTTTCTCCTTTGGAGCCGAGATTTAATATTTTAGTCTAGCTTGGTTTTTGGAAAGCTTTTATTTTTACAAGGTCAAAAGCAATGGACTTGACTCTGAATCATTTTTATATTTGGCCAGTGTTTGAGAGTTGCCAAAGTTAATAACAACATACTGCCAGTAAATATGTTATTCCTTTAATAATTTTTTTTTTCTTTATGAAAAGTACTTACTTATATTGCAGCCTGAATTTTGGTAGAGAACATCACAGGTCCGGTTTCCAACTCAAGGGCCCTCAAAATCAGGTCACCTGAACAGCAGCCAAGCTATCAACCGCTACATAAAAACACCACCTGCAATTCTTTACCTGTTATTACATACATCCACCAGCTCTGTTACAACCACCCTCCCCACAAATAAGTTCCTGAACCTGAAGTTTTGACATTATTTTTCTAGCAGAAGGAACAACACAACTGTAGTTTAGAACTCCATCAAATATAAGTAAATTGATCAATTTAGTTGCTACAGCATATGTCTGTGGTTGATTTGCCTCACCAGATTTCCTGAAAAATGCTTGAATATGGCCAAAGATACATTATGCAACAACTTCACCTTTGATCTTCATGTTTGCTCTCAACAATACCTTTGAAGAATATGTGCTTAAATTACAGAGGCATTGTCACATGAAGAGTATTATTATTGACTGTTTTTAATTAGGATGTAAAGGCTCCATGAGAGATCACTGTACTGGTGTACCCCTCCCTCAGGGATCATATATTTAGAATACAGGAAACACAAAATCATACGTTAAGAAGTGCCTTTTAAAATTGCTGTATTGTAAAATTCCATAAGTTTGTGTCCCAGTTTTCCTAACATTTATTTATTTTTAGGTATTTACGTACTCACTAAGTTTCCCAATATGAAAGATGAGACCTCCAAATTAATTCAAAAGATGAAGCCTGGGAAGCAAGGATTAAATAAGATCCTTGAAAACAAGCCTCTTTATACAGCTAACTGAACGTAAAACCCTTTGATCAAAGCAAAGAAAAACTAGGAGCATCTGTTTCTCTAGTCATGATTCTAAAAAACTTGCTAAGTACCAATGTACCAGTGTGTTAAAAAAAACCACCAATTATCAGGATTGTGTTCGAACAGAATCCTGGTTTAATTCATTTCCTATCAAAATACAGAGTTTGCAATAGTTAATTGTAGAAATTGTTCATTCCTCATCTTTTTTACAGTTTTGTCACTAGAATTGCCTTTGAAGCAAACTCCATGAAGCCAGAGGTCAGTCATGTTTCACCCACCTACTCTTCCAGCCCAACATCAGTATAACCAGTGCCTACAAAAGTCAGTGGCAGTAACTGGAGCCCACTAGGACACAATGCTGTTTCTCTCCATAGGTGGCTGGCTATTTCTTCCCTCTGGCAAGGCATTTGTTAGTGACATAAACCCTGGATTCATTCCTGAAATCCAGCAGTCTAACACTCTTCTGTTCCTTTCAGAGGATCTTGCCCTCTTGGGATGGATTTCCAAGCAGCCAAGGACAGAGGGCTTTTATTTTTCTAGTGCCAAAAACGACAGTAAAAAACAAGGCAGATGCTTCTAATTTCTGGGATCTCTTGTTCATTAACAAAGGCATCATGTCTTCAGCCTCTTAGCATTTCTTATTTGACTTCTGAGGCTCCTTCCATCTTTCAACACTGTAATTTTTTTCCACTAAAGTGCAGTTCCAAAGACAGTGATGAATGCACTGTGATCATTTTTCCATGACAACTTGCCTATCCCAGTTCCTTTGGGGCTGCCTCAGTGTGTTCTGGTCACTACTTGGCAGCATCCAGCTGGAGCTTACTTGGGTTGTCAAGGTCATGGAAAAGATCTGGCTGTTCTTATAAATAGACATGAGTTGAAAGATGTGTGTAAACTCTGCCTTTTCAGGAGATCCTTAATAGGGCAACCTGTATCAGTTTGGTCCATTGAGTTCATATTTAAAGCAAACTCAGAAGCTGGGAGTGTGACACTCTCCTGGGAATCTGGATTTCTACTCATCTGAGGGCAGCAGAATCTCATTCCTCTCAGACCCAGCCATCTAATAGGAAACTTAAATCTTCTGGCAGATGTTTTAAGGATAAACTTTTTTTTGCCAAGGGAAGAGAGGGAATTCTCATCAATTTTTTAGGCTGTTGCAGGTACATGTAAGTGCCTGCATCCTTCTGGATCCATCCTTTCTGGATGTCCAACTTTGTTGGGAATGTTAGAACTAGCTATTACTGGTAGGATTTCTTTTTCAGATGTTGTTATTCCTATAGCAGTCACTATTTGGTCTGTGTTGAATGACAAACAGAAATAAGAAAAGTCTCACTCTAGATTAGCAATCTAAAATAAACATAGAATTTTCAGAGAGAAACAGCAATAATTTAAATATAAGGCTAGATCAGAAAACTCACTTTCCAAACACCTTTTCCTGCAATGATTTTGGAGAGAATTTTTTTCCCCTAAATATGTATAGAAGTCAGTCATTGCATTATCTGAGCTTGAATCTCTGAATTCTCTTTCACTGAGGTTCCTGTAAGGTCTTGTGTGTTTCAGCCTGTCAAGGTGGTTTCTAATAACAGTCGTACCTTTGGGAATAATCTTGATCTTGGATGCCTTTTCTTGATCTGTTTATCAGTCACTTTTTTCTATTTTGCAGCATGTTTGATCTTTTAAAATCTCATTAATTATGTGAATTGATTGAAATGTGATAGGTTTCAATTCAGATCCCGTAAGTCATTAAAAAAAACAAAAAGCATGTTGCAACTTTAAACGGCAGATTTCTAGACTGAAGGAGTTTCAATCTTCTGGAAACAAAAATCTCTCTGGTTGAAAGTCCTCCACTTTGGACAGAGTAATATCGACATCAAAGCCAGAATGACTTTTTTTCCTAGGTGTTAGAGCAGACCCTATGGGGTAAGGGAACCCCAAAACTCTCTTAGTGCTTCAGGCAGTGGGTGAGATTCCGGTGAGTCCAGGATGAGCACTGTATCTTTCTTCTAGATTTCTATTCCAAATCTAGTTGAAATAGAAGCTTGGATCTTTTTCTTTACAAGTGTCTATTTTAATGAGCTCTGAATTTTAAAGGAAAAGAAGAAAGTGAGTGGAAATACCTTTTTCACATTGGTTCTCTGGATGTAAAAAATAAAAAATAAAATCCTTTCTAACATTAAAGCAGTTTAACATTTAACTTTAAAGACCCAAACCAGGACAGCAAAATTATATGGGTTGACCATAAAGTCAGCCTTTGCAGGCATGCTGTATATTTTGATCCCTCCATATTATTGTTTTATCCGCTCTTAGACTCTCAGCTTTTGGGATAAATACTCTTTTTACTCTGTGCAGTCTAAAAACCTCCAAAACTGTGTAGCTGAGATCCTGATACTGCCAGTTTTATAAATAATAGCAACAGTAAAGTCAACAAACAATCTGAAATCACACTAATATGGAGGAAGAAAAGAAGGTGAAAAAGTTCTCTACTGTTTATCAGCAAATTTGTGAGTTACTTAAAATAGGACACAATTTTAATAACTCACTGAATTTTTTTGTAAGATGCCATCTTTAAGTAATTTCAGCTGAAGTTTTTGTCATCTTTAACTCATTCCTTGTTGAAGGTATTGCCTTGAAGACATCACCCAATTCTACTCCATGGGAACATTTTTCATTCTGAATAAGTGTTTTTATGCTTTTCCTTCATATCAGTGCATTCTGTGCCTTCACATTCTGAATATGCTTTCTGCATAGTCCAAATTTCTGGTTCTTAATGCCATCCTGATTGTATATTATATATTTTATGATGCTCAACAATTTGTCTTTTGTTTCATTTTTCTTAGCAAAAAAAAAAAAAAATACTAATAAATCTGGCCTTTCTTACAGTGTATTTTTTTTTTCTGAGATCACTTACTGTCTATGCCCGGTAATCACTAGAAATAAATACTGCAAATACAGTAGGTGTAAAAGCTTGGTAAAAATTAGCTTTGTTGCAATGCCTGTTGTCCTAGTTTACTGAAAATTCCAATCAGAGGAGAGGAATAATGACTGGTTATGTTAAGCAGGTTTGTGCACACTGAGCCCATAAGTATGATCATGATTTTACCTTATGTGGGTCAATAATGGCTTTAAAAAGTCTGGGGAAAGTTAAATCTAGTAGACCTGATTTTAATCTGGTAATCTAGCCATTATTAAATCTATGAACTAAACCATTCCCTCTCTTGGAAGAGCAGCATATTCTGTGAACCATTTCACTGTGATTGCCTTTTGGTGAAGTGGACATGTACCTACACTGGACAAACACAGCTCTGAATGGGAAAAGCAGTATTTTATGCATATATGTTCAAAGATACACACATGGAACATGCGAGGACAATTTGAAAGATTTTCCTATTTCATGATTCTTTTGCTGCTGTTTGTTTTGTGACCTTTGTTAAGTAATGTGAGGCTCTATTTCATATCTCCCTCCATAAATTAGAGATCCTGAAATGCCCATTATACACGTAACATTAAAAAAGGGGAGTTATTCTCTAGTATATCTCAGTATGAAACTTACTAGAAAGACTTACATTGCTACTTCCCATTCCACATGGTGAAAGTGCATCTTTCAATTTAGACTTACTTAAATTGAGATGGCTTTCCTGCCAGCTGCCTCTAAACTTTTAGACACTCCTTGCAAGCCAAATTTTATTTTTAAAAGATTGACTGACTGATTTAGAACCCTGTGGTAAGGTCATCAGGTATCATGACTTCATTCTAATTGTTTTTTGACAGTGTAATAATTCAAAGTTTGAGGTTCTGGCTGAATTCATAGGAAGCACCATAGGTTGAGAAAGACGGAATCACACTCTACAGTGCCTCAATCAGTTCCAGTCCTTAACTAATATTCTCTGAGGTGTATTAAAGCAAGAATGAGCTCATTTGAATAACAAGGAAGCCTATAACTTTTGAGACTGTAAAACTGCAGACTAAATGCTTTGGCTTGAAAAATTGCTGTGATAAGCAATGTGCCATATCAGCTTCTTGCCATAATTTAATGTCACAACAATGCAATAACTAAAGCTGTAGTTATAAATTTTGTGTTCATGAGCTCTATTCCAAGACATGAAGAGAAACTTTTTTGTGTGTGAAAGATGGCAGGCTTTAGGAGGCTTCATGTACTCCAGTCACAGGAGTTACAGCAGAGGATTGTGTAATTTTTCTGACCCGCTGCAGGATGTCCTGCTGTTTTCCATGGGGTTGCTCGGTGTATTGTAATGAAAGCTGTTGATTGTACCATAAGCAGTGATTTGAATTGAGATCTGCAGTAAAACAGTGTCACAATTCTGCCCTAGATTTATCTGAGCGCCATCATTAAGAAAAATATGTTGCTGCATCACGTTGATTGTGCTATGACTCTTTGTGTTGGATATAAACTAAATCTCCTGCACTTCCTTTGACAATATCTAGACTACAAAATTTGTACTCTTGAAGTTTTTCTAGTATAAAGCTTTATATGTAAAGAGTATAGCTTCTAGTGTAAAGCTTGCATCATTACAATGAAGAAAAAGAAATCCTCCTGAGCTTTGAGAGCTTTAGATCTGATTCCAGCTACTGTCTAATAATATAGTAGTTTGAATCTACAGACATTTTGTGTAGTGAAGATACTGTGAGGTTCTGTAGCTCCTACACTGTATTTGGTTAATAAAGGTCGGGGTCCATATGAAGTAAGCTGCTTCTCCCCTGCCCCAAGCCCTGACCTGCAAAATAAATGTTAAAAAGAAAGTGTTGTGGTAGCTTTATGGAAGGGCAGCACTCACCCATCTGGCTGGGAAAAATATTTTACAGTTTCTATGTTTTCAAGCAAGAGTGAAGTACTTAGAGAAGAGTACTTGTCAAGACATAGATTACTGGTACCATGAACTGTTTGGGAAAATTGTAACTCCAGTGTATATTGTGTAACATGAAATTATGTTGTTGCATCAGGTCCCATACACAGTTTCTTTGAGGTAAGTCAAGATGTGCAATTTTCAGTACACATTTTGTGATGTAGGCTAGCTCTCCTTGCTTTGAGTCACCTTGGCCCATGACCATTGATTGCTGAGGCATGAAAGTACTTCTAACACTGGCAGTCAGCAGGAGCCAGCTGCATGGTAGCTATCCAAACAGCAAATAAAGGCCCTGAGAAATATTCAAGGACCTTATAGTAGTTTCCATGATATTATGACATTTTAGAGAATGTCCTTTTCACTTTCTTTCCAATTTTTTGTGAAAATTACTAAAATGTTTGTATTATTGAATCAGAACAACAGAGTACTAGAAAGAGATTGGAAACTGTTTCAAGCACTCATTTGCCTTATGGAGTGTTTCTGGCTGCTTCCCTTAAATCCTGGAAGAACCTTTACTGTATAAACTGGTGTTATTTAGGGGATAGTCAATAATAATACTCCAAATACGTTCTTGAAATTACTAAAACACTATACATAATTTTTTAATGTATTTGCAAGCATCTTCTTTGATTATATTAAACTAATATTTATCTAGTCAGCAGTCAAATATGTTGGCAAAATTCTAGAGGAGGAAACTCCAAGTATTGTACTCACTCAGGGAGCTGCAGTTGTAAAAATTGAATTCAGCCTCCTTTATTCATGACCTTATAAACTTGGAGACTACAGAGTATTGATGAGACTAGATTTCAGTATTGATGCTAAATATTCAAGAAGCATACTGGCAAGTTAGACAACCAGTTTTTATTGGTGTTCTAGGAATTTTGAGATCCAACAAATATTTTAAGGTGTAGAGTGGATTGATCAACAATGTATGATCTTAATCATGTTGCATGCATAATCGTGTTGTTTTCTAAACAATCAACTTCCTGTATTTCACACCCATGCATTGAGAAAGCATAGGCTGAAGTAAATACTATTTTTTTTACATTGCAGTGTGCATTAAAAAAACAGAGTTACTATAGCTACAGTTTTATCATGTGGTATCTCATGCATTAATATATTAAATTGTTTTGATATTAGTGTTCAAAAATAGTACCTAAATTAATGTCAGTGAGAAACAATAATTCAATGGGCACAAGTTCTTCAGATAACTGAAGCATATATTGAACTTCACCAGTGACTATGCTTCTACTTAGTGAAGTATTTAGTCATTTGCATAGATATTAAATTTAATGGGATTTATATATGTTTTTAAGGTGAAGTGCATATTTCAGTGAACTGATGAATGTGGATTGGATTATACATTGTGAATAACTGAAAATTCTGAGGATTTTGGACCTACAGATCTCTTCTGAGCCACTAAATGCACTCAGTGGCACTCCATATCTCCATAGGTTGCAGAATTAAGGAATAAAGAAGATTTGCCTTGTAGCTGTCTTGTGTGCTAAGAGAGACCTAGAGATTGTCTTAACAACTGTGTAATGTCTAAGTCTGTGAAATACCAGTCTCTGTTGCTAGGGATTAGGATGAACAGTATCCTTGCTCAGGTAAATGAACTACACACAGGGCTTATTTTTGTACTGATGGTGGAACTACAATGGAATTGCAAATGGGACAAGAATTTGTGGATGATCTGGCATAAGGCCCTCTTTCACTCATACTAAGCTGTAATTTCCTTTGCTTTTCCTCGCTTCTGGTTTTCATGAGTTGATAAGTAGTGAACTTCTATTATTTGCTCTTCCCCCTGTCCAATCAATTTTTATTTCTGCTTGTAACCTGTGCAGCTTGGATGGGAATTGTGCAGTCAAGCCTAAGCTCCTGACACAGAGAGGTTTATAAAGGCAGTGCTGTTGCAGACACAAAACTTGGTCCTGTTGCTCATCATCCTGACTGGGGGTAGGCACTGAGGTCCTGGGCCTGCAAAGTGTCAGTCACCCCAGGGACCTGAGCTGTGTGTGACACAAGGGTAGCCCCTGTGCATTTATGACTCCAAAAAGAGTAGTGTAGTATGTAAGGGACCTAGTTTAAAAATAAATATGGTAAATGTTTTGGTCACCAACCAGAATGACCTAAATTAAGTGAAATGACTTCAGAATGCATTAAATATGTGTGCCTTTCATTTGAGGAGTCTCCAGGTAGCAAGATGCTGTGATGTAGTTTAGCTGCTTGGCCCTGTGTATTGATAATTGTATTTTGACACACCTGCCTTTAGATGCTTTCTTGCTAGGTAGCCTAGCATCCTTTTTATACTGCTTTTTAAGAGAGAAAATGCTGTCTGTAATATTATTTGTTGAGATTTTTATCACAAACAGTGGATGTAAAAAAGAAAAGCTCTAATAACAACACTTGATCTGTAAGCATTATTGGATTAAAGAAGTTCCGTTGGGCTCTGATGTTTGAATCTCATGAAAACTTTGAGCTTTTTTTGGTGCATTTCCTCTTCCTACAGGAATTTATATGAATGCATACTCTAAATATATATTCACTCTAAAGGTTGTTCTGACAATACACTTAAATATTAAATCACCATAATTATCAGTTATATATAATGCTTACCAAATAATTCTAAAGTGCGTCCATAATAACCCTGTTCGTACAATAATACAATATTTTCATGAATAAGTGGAAGTAATTACAAACTCCTTGCCTGTAAAATTAATGGATGACAAAGACTGAGAGAATAAGAAACATTTCTGGGAACAGGTAAATAAGACAAAGTGGAATTTCTGTTAAATTAGAACTACATAATGCACCATCACTGCAAAGGTGGAGCACATGTTCTACATCTGAAAGGGGGATCTACAGCTACGATTTATTTCACCACATCTCAGACTACTACAGGATAAATGTCATCATTTGAGCTAGTTGGTCTAGACTTTCTTTATGGATAAAATGGAGAAGAAAGAACACACTTCGACTTCTATTTGTCTGACATATTTTAGAAGCCTACTTTAGGGTAATACAAATTGCACCCAGAGTTGTTCTTTGTCATATAGAAGGGTGACCCAAATATCTACATTTGATCAAATTAATCTCAGTGTGGGTGTCTGAACAGAAATGGAAAACACTGTGTTTTCCTCTGTCAAGGAAAGCTAATGTGACCCTTGAATCTATATAGCAGGGGAGTCAGCAGGAAGGATGATGTCATTTTTCCTCACTATAAAACATTTATGAGGTTGCCTGTGTACCATACAAAATATAGATGCAGTGATCTTTGAAAAGGCTGTTTAAAAATGTATGTGTCCAAAAAAAAATCACAGAAATTAATAGCTGATATGGGATTGCAGTAAATAAGAATGGAGTATGACTCTGACAGAAATGCAACTACTATTTTCTGCTTTGCAGAATTGTGAACCTGACAGATATCGGTCTTGCATCTGTAGAGGTTAAGAATCATTTGTCTGTTTGCTCCTCTTACCTTACAGTTTGTCTTAGTTAAATCTAAAGGTAGACTTCTTTTAGTCCCATTTAATTTTACTAAATTAAACTGACTTCTTAAAATAGACTCGCCAAACTTAATTTTCTCTTTATTGAAAGCTTCTCATTTTAACAAATTTACCACGGCTGTTTTTGATGTTACTTTTGAATTTCTGCGTAAATATAGTAATGTTGTAACTAAGTTGGATAATGTTAAGGCAAGGTTATTCATAGTGCCCTGTGAAGGTGTTTGTCTTTTTGCACTACTTGTATGCAGGGTCTGGGGAAACATTCTTCTTCTTCATCTCAATGCCTAAGTAGAGCACTTAAACGTGTATGGTGTGAAGAACTGCTAAATTTTCCAATATCTACACGATTTAGAGTGTTACTAGCCTGTGCACTTCCACACACCAGAGTCAGTAATCCATGAAGAGCTGGTATTGATTGTGTGAGGGAATGCAGCCTGCCTAATACTGAGCAATGCACTGCACACATTCAATATGGCATCCAGCTCTAATGTGTCTTATTTTACTCTGGGAATTCAAAAATAAAAAGTACAAATTTAATTTGTTCCGAAGTTGAAGTTCACCCCCTCCCAATAGCCTTACAGGGACCACAGCATTGTTTTTATCTGCAAATAGAATACCTTTGGAGTTGCCATGTGTCCCAGCTACTCTCTTCAGAAAACACAAGGCTTCTGGTGAGGACAACCTTATGTGGGTTGCAAAGGATAGATAAACTGCTACTTGTGAGCCTGGCATCATGGAGCAGGACAAGGGAGCTTTTAAACCTTCATAAATCACATCGAAACCTTAAAGCATGACAGGACTGTATGCACTGATAATTGCACCTACTCGTAGTTCTTAATGAAGTACATTCACAAGACTGAAGGTAAATGAATCCTCTAATGAATCTGTAGGCTTCTGTAAACCACAGCCCTCAGAATAAGAGAGGAGAAATCTTTGATTCTGAGTTTAAACTTTATCCAGAAAATGTTTCACGGGAGATGACCCGAGCTATTTTGGGGAAGCACTCAAGTGTGATTTCTTTCACTGTCTGTAGCTGCCTGCACCTGTGATTGCCTGGCAGGCCCTCATGCCCTTTTTGCTCTGAAGAACTCATGTCAGAAATTTAGTATAGCTGCAATATCACAGCTTTTATATCACATTTTCTCACTGACACTTTTCTTCAACTTTCTGAAAGGGAAACTTCAGAAGATGTGCAGTGTCTTTACTCATTTAATGCTTTTCTTTGATGTCTAGCATTACACAATGAGTTACTGAGTTTACTAGAAACAAACATTCAGTAGCTCCTGCAATTTTAAATAGAATCAGAAATAGAAAACCATTATTAATGCTTTCAGAGTACTGTGTATCAGAGATCTGTTCTAAAATGTCATGCTCTGATTTGTTCTGTTCAGATGCACATCTGTAATTGCTTAAATTTTTAGAAATTTTTAAAAATTAAGCAAATCATAAGTAGTGGACAACAATTTCTGTGAAATGTTTAGGTATTTGAGGTATCTACAGCTTTTAAGATGTTAAAGTATTACAGTTCAGAAAACTTAAAGCTTCCACCAAAAAGAGACAATAGGGTTATCTACTGCTGTGTACACTTTATTATTATTATTATTATTATTATTATTATTATTATTATTATGTAATAGATTTTGTGTCCAGAAAAAGGTATTATTATTTACTATGATTTTTCAGTCTTGAAAAAATATCATATCCAATAATATTTCTTGTTAGACCCCTAATTTCTGTTTTAACTATGGTTTATGCATTTTTATTCTTTGTAAAACTGACATTTGCTGGTGGTTACATTGCACTCTTTTAATCCATTTTTATCTTTAGAAGAGCAGATACTGGTCAGGAAATACTTTAGCCCTTCTTTTTCACTTGTCTCAGAGCAACCTGGAAGTCCAATACTTCCTACAAATCTTTGCTTATTTCTTCCTATGTGGGACTGGAGAGCTGAATACTGAGAACAGGCATATAATGAAGATACCCTTGGACATACTGCAAATAGGAGGAATACTGGGAAGGAGAAAAAGAGGTATAGGGGTTATTTACCATTTGGATTTTCCAGTCACCACTTCTCCCTTCTCTGAAGGGAGGTGAAGAGTGCTTCATGGTTTCCTCTCTGTGGACAATGTTGGGCTTGTATCTCTATCTTCACCTACGAGAAGAAGATGATCTTTGTAGAGAGGACTGAAAATCCATCTTATAAGTATAGTGTAACCTAAATGTGAAAGGAGAGCTAGTCCTTAATCAATCTTTCTAAAGGTCAGGAGAGTTTTGGAGGTGCAGTGCATAATGGATGAGCAGTGGTGGGGCTGTGGGAGCACTTTTAAGGAGAGGGCAATGGCGCTTACTGGTTGGCATGTGCTTGTTTTGGTGAGAGAAATATCTCAGAGGACATGCTGTCCACGTGGAAATCTTTTGGCAATCAGGATTTTTAATGCTAGGATCACAAAGAACAATGATTGCTAACACTGTGTGTGAAAGCAGTGGTGCCTGAAATCAATAGGCAGGGAGCACTTATAGGAAGTGTAAAAAACAGATGAGTAACCGGGGGAAGAGGAGTGGTGTGAAGGAACAGGAAGGAAAAAGAAGCCTTTATCTGTGCTTTGTAGATTGCACTCCTTTCTAAGGAGAGTTCCATTCAGGATGGAATGTGTTCAGGACACTCAAATAGCAGAAAAGATAGGGTGAGAAGTAATTCTTAGATAGAAATACTAGAGAATGGAACAGGTGATTATTTTCAAATACTTGTTTCTATGGTGTCTGATGTCTGTACTTGTTTCAGATTATGCTTTTATAATAAAACTTCCTATCACTTAAAGCTAGAACTGCAGATCATTTTATATTTGACCAGTCTTCAAACAAGTTACAGTCCTCATCAGATATCTTCCAGTTTTCTTATTTCTCTCTCATTTGTTAAAACTTTGTGACTAGATTATCTAATTATTTTTTGGACCAAGACAAAAATATTTTGTTGCTCTGAGAAGCAAACTCTTGTGTTTAGTGTCAGAGTTAGAAATAAGGAAAATAATTAGGCAGAAATTGACAGCTCTTCCTTCTTTTTCAAAAGCCTCTTTTTTTTTCTTCAGCCGGTGTTCTTTTCTATAAATGAAAAAAGTCTGTCTTTATTGTTGGCAGCTCTGCACACCTGCAGCTTTGACTGGGAACATGTTCTCAAAAGAGATGCTCTGAAATGGTGTTACTCCATGGAAAGCTGTATCTCCCATAGCTGTTATTGCCATGCTCTTAGATTGAATCAAACCATTCAGTATAACTTTTAATCATGTCAATTATTTTCATAATTCCAACTCCAAGGCAGCTTTCTGTTTTTAGACAGCTTAATCATACCACATAGCCATGACTTTCAAGGTGTTTTCCAAGGGAAAGAAACAACTTACCTGGAGAAAGCTTATTATGCTGGAAGGCAGTGTTCTCAGTGTCAACCTCTCCTGGCTGTTTTGCAGCCCCTGCTTGGCTGCCTGTTTGGAAACAGCCTCCATACCTTGAACCAGAGCATTTAGGAAAGGACAAGACTTCTTTCATGTATAGAAATCTTATGAAGAACAGTAGAAGTGTAAAATGCCAAGCTAGATGCTATATATCTAAAATGCCAGTCCCTAAAATGCCTCATCTTGAGAACACAGAAAACATCTCATTGAAACCTGTGACTTAAATAGTTCCCAGAGCCAGGCATCCTGCCCAGCTCCCTCCATCCTAAACTCTCATACAAAAGGGATAAAGACCATGAATCCAGAGGGGGCTGGGAGATTATTTGTCTAACAGACAGACGGTCTCTATTCTCTACCTGGATATGAAGCCATTGTTGACTTAACCCTATGCACTAGGGTGAAGGTTGGAAGCCCCAACTTTGCCCTGCTTTATGCTGCTAATTAAATGCCAGAGACAGCAGTAACTCAAAAAGCTGCACTAGACAAAGAAAGATTAATCCCATCTGAGTGAACATTTTAGTCATTCACCCATCATTCTTACTTTGTGCAAATTGAGCCCTGAGTCTTTGGCCTTGCTGCATAGCTGTTTTCCTTTTTTCACTTATAAATCTCTCTCAATTCCCATGCTTCTGAGGTTTTAGTTGCTAGGCTTACAACATGTTAGAGAAACACTCTAGATGATACTTGGGCTAGTGAGAAAAAATAACTTAAAACAAATTTTCTGGTTTGGTAGCTCCTTAAATTGAAGATTTCACAGACATTCTTAGTATCTTATAGGCTGAGTTTATTTTTTAGATCAGTCAGTGAGCAGCACTCGATCCTTGATCCATGATCGAGCAGCACTTGATCCATTTTAAAGAGATTGTTTCAGGTTAACTTGGAACAGGTGTTCAGAAGTAGATGTAGTCCCATAGAAATCAGTGGAGATTACATTGGCAGTAAGAGATTCAGTGTCCATCTACAGCAAAGCTGGAAGAGCGCTGGGCAGGTTCATTCACTGTGTCAATGAAATGTCTGTGCCATGAGCTGGTTTGTCCTAACATTCACCTTATGCCTTCTGGTCGCAAATTCAGCTCTGCACAAAATTATTTCCAGGTGATCATTTTGATCAGAGAACTGATTGTAAGGGAAGTTATGTTCAAAATGCAGTGGGGTCAGGCCACCCTTCATGTAAGGCTCTATCAAAGGGTAGGGCAGCTGAGAACAACCTTGATTTAATCTTGATTTAATCATCCCAGGAATCCACAGAGGTCTGCTGTTTCATGAAGCAGATTGAAAGGCAAAACTGCAAGTTAGATACAAAACTGAGTGCTGATTCTCAGTGTAAATTTCTTCTGAATTTATGGCAAATGGGGAGCTGTGGAATAAGAAAATGATGCAATTCTAAACAGTTACAGATTATGGGTCTTTCAGTGGAGGTGAAAATACTTCTGTGATTCCTGGTGAGCATCTGTTGGTTACAAAGTGCTTAGTTAGATTTTAACACACTTTCTCGGTTCCTCTGCAGGTCTCTATCCCAGCTGAAAGCTGATCTTTTTAGAACTGAATTTAAAATATTCCTGCAAGACTTTGCACTTAAAAAACCTCTTATGCAAAGGTGCAGGGCCTTTTATAAGGATAGTAATGAACTGCAGGCCAGATTTTTAAACGTATTTAAGTTCTATAGCAATGGAAATTGAAGAACTAGATGCTTTTGGAAATCCCACAAGATGCTTAACTGTGTCTGTAGATGCTTTAATGCATTTGTTCCAAGTGGTTTGCCTAAGGTTCAGTCACCACTAGAGAGTTGAAATGGGAAACTTTCTCTTTACTGCTGTAGCCATTAATCATTTTGGCTTTCTTTATGACAAAGCGATAGGAAAATGTAGCTGTTTGTAGAATCCAATGGGCTAGGGAAGATATAGTAATGATTTCCTAAATGAAAGTTTAGCTTTTTTTCGAGTCATAGACTTCTTCTGTAACCTCGTGTTTATAACTCTAATGGATGAATTTAAATTCCCAATGTTTGTCTCTATAATCACCATGGGGTTGTATTTGCTAAAGTTTTAAATTTTAAATTTGCAAAATTATTTGCTAAATCCTTTCTTCAGTGTGCTTAAGGGAAGTCTTAGGTAGCAGTCTTTGAAAGAATTTGATCACCTCGATGCATTTTTATAGTAAAAACATGCTATTATTTCTTTTCTTCTGAAGGTTGATCATAGTTCTTGTTGCAAACTCGGTGTCTGATTTGAGTGTTTAATGTTTCCAAATTTGCATTCATTTTTCTTTATATCATCTCATTTGCTTACAAACACAGGGTGAGTATGAATTCCAGGTGAAATGGGGGTTTTTTTGTATCTACAAAAAAACCCAATACAGTCTCTACAAGGAGCTTTTAACAATGAAATCCTTTTACCCTGTTTTTCATTGTTACTGCATATTCTCATTTTACTGTTTTTCTCATTATATGCATTTATTTCCATTAACCAGGATGCTGAGAAATTGGCCGGTGAAGAGCTTGCCTGGAAAGAAGTCAAAGATGCTGTAAATGAAGTGAGATATCCAAAATCAAAAGAAGGTATCCTTTCAATGACAGGCTACAGTCTGTCATTCAGTTATGAAAAGATCCCCTTAGTATGCAGTTCGTCTCTTGAGATTAGTTTCCTTACATTTACATCCTTTTTATTGTAATGTTTTTTAATTCATTTGGCGTTTAAAATGTGTAAAATCCTTAATTGTATTAATAATAGAGTCTCTGATTACTTGGAATGGAGTTGCTTCGTGGGAGGGATAGTAACTACCAAGGACGTGAAGGGATATTTTGGCTCTGATTTAGATTTCTGCTATCACAGCCTACCATTTCATATAAATCCACTTTTAAATGAAAGAAAGCTTAATTTGGAATATTGTTAAATTCTTTATTCCATTACTCTCAGTGTGAACATTTACAGGTTCTCATTCTTTGCACAGCAATGACAATAACAAGGAAATAATCACAGACAGGTTCACAGCAGACATTATAGCATCATTATAATAAGATATAATAATATATAATAGTAATTGATAATTAAGCAAATTGAATGAAATGATCTTGCACTAATAAACAGAACTGGAGTCTAATGGCTGTCATGTAGATATTCAATCCAATTAAAGAAATTAGTGAACAGCAGCAACCAGGAAAAGATGAGCAGAAGAGAGGTGGAGATTTTTACTAGAATACTGTGAGTTTATTGATCCCTTTCTTATCTTGGTCTATTCAGGGGAATTTCCCTGACTGAGAATTTGGCCTATTGTGGCCAGATGACTTACCATTTTCAGAAGCATGGGCTTTCTCTCAAGCTAGAAAGAATTTAATCTTCGAGTGCTCCTTTTTGGCAGCATGAAAACCAAGTTTGCATAGTGATATTTCAGACTAGAAACAAATGATCACAATTTATACAGTAACAAATCCCAACCCATTACACTGAGTTTGTTTCTTTTAATCCAGAGAGATTAATTTTTTAGCAAAGGGGAAACAATCATCTCAGTTTGTTTTAATCTCACATAGTTTCTAATTTGTTTTGAGTTCCTCTGTAGTCACTGGTTTGAAACAGACAGTACTGAAATAGATTTTCAGAGCCCCCATTTCAACCTGCATGTTAAATTACAGATATGCAGCCTGAAGTTGCAATAGTTCTTAAACTATGCAGTCAGAATACTGGTCCTTTTTAATGTTCCTGTATTTAACTGCAAGAGAAACTGCATTTGAGTGTCTTTAATTAAGATTACTGATTTAACTGATACTTAATTAATCAAACGCATGGTAATAAAAGGTATCAGGACTGGTTGGAAAAATCTATTCTTGCTGTCTGTTCAGCTTCTGTTCTCAGTCATGTGCTATTTGAAATGTGTCATCTTTCCTTCCACTGCACCACAATACCAGCATTAACTGACACACAGTGGCCAGTGCAGTATTGAAGAGGGAACTTGACTTTTGTCCACTTGCCAATAATGAATAGAAAACCTTCCTAGCAGACTGAGGCACATAGTTATTAATTCCTGCAAATATAATTTTTTTTTAACAAATTAAACCAATGGTTTCTACAGTTGAGAAAGCTGGTGACTCCCACACTCTGACCTACTGATTGTAACTGATGTGGTGTTGTAATGCTAAATTTACAGTTAGAGCTGCTTGGGGCAATCCTCCTCCACTCTTGGGCAGATGCAGGACAGGCAGCTCTTTGGTACTGTTGCAGCTGATGGCAGATTTTCTAGTTTGCATTTTACATACCTGCAAATTTGGTCCCAAGAGATTTTGTTATATAGCACATCTGCTATCAGATGCTAGTGAGTGAACAAAGCAGAATAATGAGAAGCAGAAGCAGACATACTGTGCATCAGCTAAAATGGTAATCTTTCAAGAATGTCAGTGGTTTGTATTTTCTACAAAAATTGTATCGAGTGGAAATAACATCCCTCATTCTTCTAGGTTTTTTGTCCTTAATCAGTTGTAAAGAACACATGGATGTTTGCCAAAGATATAAAGGTTAAGGTGCAATTTTATAGTAACACATTCCTTCCCTTATATGGCTCTTTCAATCCAAGAGCAATTCACAAATAATTAGTTTAGCCTTGTAAAAACCATGCTATAAATCCTGGCCCATGGTGGTCACATTCTTAAATTTAAGTATGTAAATATTCTCATGTTCAATACGGACTAATTACTGCATCACAGGTTTGTAATTGTACACTTTAAATTCACTGCTGGATTAGTGTGAATAGTGCTTGCAATAATTCATGAAGATAACTGTTGGACTTCCTTGAGCTGGTTGTGTCGGAAGGGCTATAATACAATCAATGTTATCACTTCTCTTGCTATAAGTCTCATTTTTTTCTTTATTTCGTTTCTTCTTACTTATGTGAGTGGTATCTTTTGGTTTAGACTGCTTGCATTCTGGGACTCCCATGGGTACAATCATAGGTGGTAATATTCATTTGAAAACTGCAATTTTTGGGGTTCAGATTAGGTGTGGTCAGAGAGAGAAGAATCCGGTCCACAGAGAAGTCAAATCAGTGTAGAATATAATGAAAAAAATGATTTGTGCTAAGGAATATCCAAATAAAGTGAGTGCAAGGTTATCTCTCCTCCAGTCCAAACTCACAAAAAATCTTCTTGTAGCTTTGGAGGTGAAAATCTCCTTTACTGCCAAGATCATTAGTCCTGAACTACAGTCAGACATCAAAACTGTGATGCTTTTCTTTGTCATGCATAAAACGTGCATCTGTACATGAAAAAAAACCACAATGTTCTTTGTGACTGTTTCAAGGAGAAAATTAATTAATTCGAGAAAAGGTTATAATTTCATGAGAATTCTAAAAAAAAAAAAAATTAGGAAGCATAAAAGAATGAGTCATTATATATATATATATTTTTTTTTTTTTTAATTCTTTTTTTAGCTGCTGGGACTTTTAAAAAGACATTTCCATGGCCTCTTGCCCTTGGCTTTAAGAACTGGAGTATCTTAAGTAAATAATGTTTCAGTACCTAAATAAAAGCTATTTGAATTTCTGTTATGTATTAAAATATCCTTGCAATTTGTCATCTTTCTTTTACCATTTATTGCTAAAATACTGCCTTCTTTAGAAGTTGTTTTGTTACATGTAAACAAAGCACAGTTACCTAAGCTACCACTTCAGCATTTAAGTATGTTGTCAAGAATTGTAGCAGAGTCTGGAATGATGGCAGCTTTTCTATTTTAATACTTTGACACTCTTACTCCTTGCTAAACAGCATTTAGAAGTTTGTATTTTTGTTCGATTAAATATATTTCTTTAACTAAGGCCAATAACAGAGTGGAAGCATGTTCTGGCAAGATGCCAGAATCTCTTGAGCATCCATGAGGGTCGTCTACCAGATACAAATATCTATCAGCTGAAAATGCTTGACTGTGCCATGGATGCCTGTATTAACCTTGAATTCTGGGAAGAAGCATTGTGTTATGGCAGCAGGACTCTGGAACCATACAGGTAAGGGATGTAATTGGTTCAGCTGGTTCCAAAGATGGGGGAGAGCTGGCTGTCTCTTTAAAAGTGAAGGCTGTGCTTCTTCTTGATGCTTCTTACTGTTTTTATTTCTTGTGTATATCTTACATTGCTTTCTAGGTTAATGAATGAGGCAGAATGCTCACTCTGCCTTCACAGTCAGGCTGAAAGCAAATAAAAGGATAACAAGGACTATAATAGACAGTTCCCGATTATTATCTCCATGCTTTTTCACGTGTTCAGATGCTGCCCCATCCCTGATCAGAAACTGGCTGTCTGTTTCAGGCTCCAGTGACATCAGGGTATCAGTGTTTTATGCTGAGATAGGGCAAAAGTGAGGGACAGGTAGCTGGATGAAATAATGTATATTCTCCATATGCTCTATACATAGATTTTACAGAAAGAATAAAAAAGTCTTGCAATACAATTTCAACTGGAAATTAAAAAGCTCCTGGTCCTTATTTTGGAAAGAGGTCAAGTTGGTGGAGTACTTGCTTTTCTTCTCTCCTGATCAGTACTTGTTCCTATACTATGTGCTGAGAGAGTTTCTGAGTCTGATTGTCTTTTGCTGATAAGGAGGAATAGTCTAGGAGATCATACATCATGTGGTAAGGCTTGAAATTGATTGGAGCCTGGAGCTGTAATGCAACTTTGATCATCTAGTAGAGAAAGGGCAGGTGCTTCTGCTTTGTTCTGTGTTCTAAAAGCTTTAGAAGACTCACATCTTTGGGTTCTGAATAGTTTCATTGTTTATAACTAAGAGTAAGCCTGTGCTGAGTGTCCAGGTACAACATCATTCACATGTGAGTGTTCATTCTTGGTAAGGTATTTTTTACAGCATCCATTTCTTCTCTGTTGGTGCACCATGTGATGTTTCATACAATGTGTGATGTTGAGAAGCGTGAGGGGTAGGCTAGAGCTGAACAACACGCTCTGCTGCGAATATGAACATTTCACATGTTACGTGTTTTCCCTCATCAAATGGAGATGCCATCAGCATTCAGCATTTTGCCTGAGGGAATTCCATATGGCAGCCTGTTTCTGAATAAAACTCAGGGCTTTGCTTGAGGAACACAGTGTTTCAGAGCTTTCACTAAAAAGTGATGGTTGATAAAACCTGCGTAGGCTATGGTACAGCACAACTGTGGAGTATCTCTGTGTTGATAATGACTATTCATTTTCACAGAGGAGGACATAAGTGCCTAAAAATTTTCACATTTCTTCAGGGTGAAATTCATGTTGTGCACATCCCACTTAACCTTTTATAGAGGGCTTATGTAGTACTGCAGCAGTACATGCTTTCTGCCAGTGTTCTACCTTGTGGCACACTTCAGATGAACAGAGTAGTCTGCACGTTTAAATGTTCCCTTATTAAATAAAAAAACCCAAACCTCAGTTGTTCTGGGTTGGGTTTTTTATAAGTTATTAACTCAGTTCTTCACAACTGAAAACAGCATTTTTTTTCTGCAGACATTTCTGAGAGCAGATTACAGTGAGACCAAGTGTAATCTTCCCAGATAATTTAATAAAGCTTTCTCTGTTTTGCTTGCTGAAGTGTACCGTAGTTTTCAAGCTGTTTAATGCAGCAGTTTGGAAAGGAAGGATTCGACTGAGCATCCAATTAGTATCTCTTAAGGTAAAAATTATTTACCTGAGATATTTGACCTTTTTTGCACCTTGGAGAGCTTGTTGTTTTTCTCTCCTCACCCAAAAGCATTATTTAAGAGAGATTTTCAGTTGTTTCTTTTTCTTTATACTCTCAAGTCATCACTACAAGCTTTGACACACCTGAAACAAAATCCTCAATTTCGCATTACAACAAATTGTGCCCTAAGCAGCAGGAGAGCAAATCCTAGGAAATCCTTTGGGATACATTGAATTTCTCCTGTTGAATCAATCTACTGCTTGGCTGCTCCTGCAGTTCCATTATAGCTACCTATTTTCCTTTCCTCAGCTCTGGAAAAAGTATTCCTACAGATCTCCACAGGGAATCACCTGAGAATTCACGCAGTCCATATAAATAGGAAATCATTGTTACAACTTTAAGGGCTCTGGAGATTTAGTCAGAACCAGTTTTAATTTCAGGTAATGTGTTTATTGTGCATTTTCCATTTCTTTAGCAGCAGGATTAATTTTCAGTGCTGTGTGACATATTGTATCATAATGTATGTTTTCATTATCATTGTTGCTGACTTTTTCAGAATCATCCACTTCATGTAAGTGGCAGAGATATATATCTGAATTACATAAAACTGATTTGTCATGCCGAATACCACGACCTGTGTTTTAGGTAGCAATAATAACCTCTAAGGAGCATTGCTCAGAACCTCTGAAATGGTTTTAGCAAAAAGAAAGGAAGAGGTAATATCTGCTAAGACAAAAGCTGCCTTCTCCTTTTGTGCCGAACTGTAGCCATCCATTTTTTGTTGAAATCTACAATATGTATTTTCACCGAATAGCCTAAGCCAAGTGTATCTACACGGCTTTCCTGGTAAATGCCACATTAATAGCCTTTATCAAAGTTAAGACATTTGCCTAAGTGAAAGCTGCTCCACGTCATAGTCAGCACTCAGCAGCTTGCAAAAATAAACTTCCTTTCAAAAATCCTCATGAGCCTTAACCACAGAATAACAGAATATCAGCAAGAGTTGCTACATGGGTTTGTCATGTCTCAGTTAGCACATTCACACTCTGGTCTGACTGCTGCTCGGAAGGATCAGATTCAGAGATACTGAGAAAGACAGATTTCCCTTAGGTTACCTCAGAGGAAGGACCCAGCATTTAGCCCTTAAATTACTGACAAGGCACATATGTTATGGGGATTAGGTTTGGGGTATATTTTCCCCTTGTCTCAAGTATTCAGTGCTTTACACTGCTGCCAGAGAGTGGAAGCATGCATCTGTTATAAAACTCTGCTAGATGTCCTCAGCTATTGTGACAAGGGTAAGAAGAGGGAAAGAAATAATTATGTGACACCACAGGCCTGCTGGGCTCACCTGCTGGATAACACCATGTCACCTCTTTGGGCTCATGGGACATCAGGTCTGGTGAGGTTCTGATACAGACACAACAAAAATGTTCATCGATTTCTGCTCTGCACTGCTTAAAATCCCCTGCTGAATTTCAAGCTAATGTAGAAATCCCGCTAATTTTCAGATGGGTTGTTTTAATTAACAGCCCTTCATCTCCAGTGCTGCAGCATTAGAAGTAACTGGAGGTCTTCAATATTAACAAGAGAAAATTCCTTCTTTTCCTGTTGTACAGAAGTGTTGTGCAGAAGTGCTGCTCTGGCTCTTCACCCAGCATCCTTGCACATCCTCCCCCCTCCATCCCCTCTCCCCAGAGTCAGCACAAATACAGGGCTTGTTCAATGTGACTGCTCTGCTTCTGGACTGGGAGGGAGCTGGGTGGGTGCAAGCACCCCATATTTGTGTTATCTGTGCATCATTTGTCTGCCCTTCTACCTCCTCTTATTCTCTACTCCTTCCAGTAATATTTTGTAGTACTCCAGTACCCTTTTGTCAATGACTGAGTTCATTTAGGGAACAGGGAAAGCAATCCCAGTGAACACGATTTTGGATTGTTCTGCAAATGGGCTGGGTTTAAGAACAGTGGCAGGTGTCTTCTAGGTTTTTTCTGAGAACATGGTTGAATTTTCATTGGGTTAATGAAATATCAACCAAGAATTTTTGATTTAGAATTCTAATTCAATATATATGATGGTCTGTATTTTCTAAGTATGTGAACGTCAATCAAAAGGCAGATTAAAAATTGACAGTTGCTATAGTATCCTTTTCTTGAGTCATGATCTTGTAAAAAAAGCCAAAAAGAGCTGTAGAAATTCATATTCTTGGAAAAAACTCTGTACTTATTTTCTCTTCTTCAAGAAAGATTTCCAGTAAAGAGTCTGACTTTCTTTTGGTCTGATTTTTCCCCCTTTTTGAATGCATTTAGGAAAAAAGTCCTGTTTTTACAGCTATGTGTTTTGCAATACACATGTGATATATGCAATGACTGGAAACAATTTTTTTGTCAAATATATATGGTTCTTTACAGAGCTCAACAGACTTCTGATACTGGCTAGTTCTGAGGCATTTGAATTCATATTTACATTTACATTGACAGCTAGAGAGCCGAAAAATATCCCCAAAACTGCACTGCAGTGATAGCCAGGGCCACTGGGGGATGCTACTGCTTAAGGGTTACAGCCCGGATTCGTCTCCAGTCGGCACCCTGGTTATGGAAGGTCCCCCGGGGGTTCGTGCATGGCTGCAGGATTTCTGAACCTAGAGACAGTACTAATTCAGTGACCAAAGTTCAATGTCTTAATCATAAACCATCAGTTGTAAACATAAATCTTACCTCTGGGATCACCAGAGAAGGAGAGAAAAATGTCAAGGTGGAGAAAGCAATTTAAAGAAATAATGAAACAAAGAACAGAAAGAATTAAATCTTCCTTATTCACTTTGCTGGGGTTTTAGAAAATGCCCATGGCATTTAATATTTAGAGCAAAATGTGTCAAAAGAAGAGGAAAAACCAGTATAAATAAGAGAGTGTATTGTCTCTGGTTAATTATAAGTAATTCTTCCAAAAGACAGATGTTTGTAGCAATATTTGCACCATTTTTGGCTTCGGTGTACCTTTTTTGTCGATACACAGGGAGAATGCTTGTCACTGGGCTGATACATTTAGGAATCTGTTAAAACACTTTGGCAGCCCACTTCTGTCTTCCATTCCTCCCGACTTCTTCCCCTCCAGTCCCAGTAGCCTTTTCCAAAAAAACGAAAAAGAAAGGTTTTACACCTGAAGTCTGATGCCTAAGTTATCTACGGCCTGATCAATCCCTTTCCCATGTAGGAGATGGATTTTCTGTTTTGCTGGTTGCTTGCTGTGTACATCTGCATAGCACCATCACCTTCAATTCATTGGTTTTTTCCTAGTTGTTTTTCTTGTATGTTTCCATTACAACCATGAGTTGTTTCCCAAAGTGATACTGACCTGCATAATCCTCAATGATTCCATAAACTCACAGTCCCATAAGTGCTCCACCTTCTACATTTTCATGTATTGTGTATATGGGTAGAAATTCTTACTATTCTCTCTACAATGCCATTGTTTTTGGGTAGAATTTTAATGTCACTGGCTTGTCCAATATACTCTGTCACACGTGAGTAGAAGTTCAGCAACAGCAGTGTTAATTTACAGTACCTTATTCAGTGTATACCACATTTCTTTGGCTAAGATTTCCTTTAGTACCTTCATTGCTGCAAGATTTTTGGGTAAGTGTATGTCCAGGAGCTCTATTTGTATTAATGGCGCTTACTCTCTTCAGTTTTAGCTTCTAGTTTCAGGTTTAGTTTCTAGTTTCATCTTTCACTTATGTCAAGAGCTATTTGAATTTGAATTTTACAGATAGTGATCTCCTAGTGATGTTAGTGAACTAAATCACTAAGTTTCCCAGAGTTGCATATTTCTCTGACACAACTACAACTGTTGATTTCTTCATTTCTCACATAGCGTTTCCAGGTGTTCTTTAGATTTCACAGATCTTGAAAGTTCTGTATTCTTTGCAATGATAACTTCATCTGCAGAAATTTCTTTTGTTTTTTTTTTTTTTCACTGTGGGATCACTTTCAGATTAAGATGTTAGACGATTCAGAGGTTTATGCTTTATCTCAAATAAGGATTTCAGTCCCAATCTGTTTGCCTACCCTAAAGATTCAGTTTGGTTTTGGTGTTTCTCGATTTGTTTGCTTTTCTTTTTTATTTAAGCAGTAATAGCTGGTATTTTTCTCTTGTAATCAGGAGATCCTTCCTTGTTTTTTTGTACATGCATGCTTGCAATTTACAAAGTAAGGACTTACGCAGCTGTTACCTGAGCTTTTTCATTAGTCTGCTTGCTATTACACACTAGTTAAAGGACACACGTTAAAAAACAGAAGCAAGTATATGCATGAGCAGATATTAGAAAGACTTGTGTGCTGGGAAAAAAATGCAACATAGTTATTCAGCTGGAACAATTTTGAGAATAATTTTGGGGAATTTACAATGTCTGTATGGATTTTGCTAAGAAGAAAAGGGTGGAATTGATGGCATATGGATTAAACAAAGGCTCGGTTAGAACGTAAACTTAAATGGGGTTGGGAAGTGATTTCAAGGGAGCAATTAATAGTTAAAAAATAGAGACATATGAAATATCTATGGAGTTTTGGATTCCTTTGACAGTAACTGAACATTACTTTGCAAAAGCTATTTTAGAGGCAGAAATCATGGTGAAAGGAAGAAAAAAGGGAGGAGAATCACTTAAAAAGACAGATAAATTACAATTCTATCTCTGATAAATGAGAAAATTTTCTGATGAAAGAGAAAAAAAGAGAGGGCATGAAGGAAATAGGATCAGAGAAGCTGTAAGGAACAATGCCTTCTCTGAGGGGAGCATTATGAAGAGTCTGATTTTAGTCATAAAATACCTATTTCTCTTTTTTTTAATAAATTGTCAATTTGAGTTGAGGAAGCAGGGAGAGGAGATTTGGCAGTACTTCCAAGGAGGAAATCAATTAAGAGTTTCTCATGATGGAGATGCAAACAAAAAAAGTAAAAAGTTAAAAAAAAAAAAAAAAAGGGAAAATTGTGGTATTTAAGCAAGAAAACAGAGATAATAGAGCTAAAGGCTGAAAAAGATGAAAAGGCAGTATTTTTCCCCTATTGAAAAATCAGAAAAGTTACTGAAAAGTAAAGCCATAGCCATGAGGAAGAGAAGAGGAAAGGAGCCGCAGATAAGGAGAGCAAAGAAATTGAAGAACATAGCTTGTTTAAAGGGTGAATCGATGTGAATGGCCAGTGAGAGCAAGAGATGGAAAGATGGTGCTTTGAAGAGGGATGTGCAGAGCCTGAAAATTAAAGGAGGTATTGTCAAACAAGAACAGTGACAATGAATTACTAAGTTCCTAGTGAGATGATCCATTCAGCAGGGAATCCAATGAATGAAGATCACAGAGGTTCTGTAGGTGTATAGGTGATGCTGAGTAAAGCTGAAATTTCACAGACTGATATTGACAGGAAAATGAAGAAAAAAAGAGAAGAGCATGCAGATGAGAGGAAAATGTGAGCAAATCCTAGAGACCACACAGTTAGTGATGTGATGTGATGTGATGGTAGACTGCAAACTCACCAGATCTTGAAATTGCCTGTTATTGAGTAACAGGGCTAAAAGGGCTATTTTTGGGTGCATAACGTTACCTTTGTTAACAGCTTCATGCATACTCTGGTCCACCATATCAAATCTCTGTGAACTGTATTTCACTTGGCCTGGTCAAGGTCTGTTAATCAGTTTTCCTTAACCCCATAAAATCAGAAAATCCAGTCCTTCTATACAAAGGACATTGGAGGTATCAAAACTAATTCTAAATTATGTAATCCTGGTATGAGAACCAACACAGCCAAATTAGGATAGTAGTCTGTCTTATATAATTAGGCAGTAGAATTGTGCCACAGGGAAATGCTGAGAATACTGACTACTATGCAAACACTACTTGTGCTACCTCATAAATACAACAGTGTGAGGACCTTCATAAATTTAGTCAATGCCTAATCTTTTTCTTACTTACCTGGACAGCATCTAATATTGAATTATGCAATTTCAAGTGAGAGAGTTGGTGTTATGTTGACCTTCTGGTCAGCTGTAAAACCCTTCTGCATGTACTTCCCTGCTGCCACAAAAGGTGATTCCTTTCCACTCTGCTTTTCTGTTAGAAATTCTATCTGCTTTAGGCCAGAATCCCAACTACTGTCTGCTGGTATCCAGCCCAGAGATGTTTTTCAGCCTTCAGACAAACCAGTTCCATGGTTAAGGAGGTGATTGAGTGTTTCTTCTCTCTTCTTCTCCTCCCCTGAGTATACTGGGAAGAGTATACTATTTTCTCAGGTTCAGTTTGTCATTTTATCATCAGGCAAGACACAGAAAACTGAATCAGCTTTCTTTATGTGACTTTGAAGATGAAAGTAGGAAGGAAGAAACAAAAAGCAAATTATTTTGGGTAGAGAGCAGAACAAAGATGATAACTGATTACAAATGCTGGAAGGCTAAAAAAAGGCAGGCTATACTGCTGCTAAGGAAAAAGGTTCACAGAAACAGAAAGAGGCTGCCTAAAGGGCCATGAAAACTGATGAATGTGAGAGCAAGATAAATATATCAGAGGAAAGAATCACCCTCAGAAAATAGTGCAAGTCCACTGATTAATAATAAAAAATAGGTATTTTACAACCAAAATAAAGTCATCTTTGAGGAATGCAATGCACACATGTCCAGTAAAAGAAGAGGCAACCAAAGAACGATGACAAGAGGCCTAGAAAGATCTAAATTAGGGTGAAAAAGCCTTTCTTTCAACTCCTCCCCATCATCACAAAAGATCAAAAAGGGAGAGAGCAAAGAAAATGGATACTTGCCACAGTTGCAAACACTCTCCTAATAGGAAAATCGGCCTTCTCTAGCCATGCAGTGTGCTCTTGGAGGATACGGCTGGGGGCCTGCCAGAAGTGAAGATAAAGTTCTGGAATCAAAGTGTTTTCATTGTAGCAACATCATGAATTCATTTACAAATTAATTCAGGTATGTTGAATGATGCACACGAAGGATATATTGTTCTCTTAAGGCTGGCCAGCCTTTCAGAAACCTTCTGAAAACTGGCAAAAGTGACAGCCAACAAGTAGAAGCATCCTGAACCAGGTCTTTCTACTTGAATCACTGTTGATGAAATAGAAAAAAGAAAGAAAAAAGAAAATATTTTCATGCAATAGTGTGCTTGGCAGAATTTGAAAAATGGAATTAGATCCTACATTGCTACAAAACAAAAGTCTCAGTAGATAAAGTCATAACAAGGAAAAATATTTAGGAGATTCATTTTCTCAGCATAAGGGGAATTTGCAAGATTTACCAAAGCATTTTGTGAAGTACTTCACTTTAGACAGTGGCACAAATTATAAGTTGTAAAAATGTTCATGTAAATACGACTGGAGACCTTGCTTAAGAAGAATAGGAAATTGCTGCATGCTGAAGTTTGAGATGTTCTGAAATACAGATATTGTGTCCTATGAAATGCAATACAATTTTTCCAATCTTACCAAAAAATCAGGGTAACTTAGGACCAGGGGAATGCCCTACTAATTATTTGCATGGTTTCATGACCATAGCTAAAGATAAGTTATCTTAGATGTTTGTCTCAGTACTGCACCAGCATAAGGTCTTTTATTTTTGAAGGGATTTCAAAATGCCTAACCAAGTTGGGTAATATTACCTCTACCAATTCAACATTTCAGAATTTTGAGATGGAAAACAGGTTTACATGCTTACAGTAAGATAACATCCTGAATGCATACTCAAGCTTTATCTGTTGCTACCTGTCTGAATTCAGTTCATCTGTGTATTGTCTTGCTGGCAAGTTTGCAGTTCAAGTGAGCCCTACCAATGCTGGATGTTTATCAAGAAATGCTATTAAAGTGTGTTAGGTTGCTTGTGCCAGTTGAGAAAAAACAGAGGTGGAAGGGGTGGGAAGTGTGGGTGGCAATGTCTTTTCCATGTGAGAGAGCATCAACGTTAATCTGTGAGACAAAAGTATATTGACTTAACTAAAATAGTTAATTTTATTAAGTACCCCATGCTTTCAACCCCCTGCCTTGCTCTGATAGCAGCTTTCTTTCAGGGAAGTACTCCTGACTTCTGATACCTTGAGGAGAACAAGAAAGTACAATAGTTAACCCATGATGTGTTAAACTGTGTCCATCAAAGAACAACCAACTCCATTTATTGCAGTGGGACAGAACTGTTCCCATCTTGTTTGCAGTGGTGAAGACTCTCACTATTCTTGATCTTTGCATCTGAAAAACACCAGGGTAGAGCATTAACTGCATCCAGTGATGCTAAAAAAACCCACAGCAAGTTGCACTCAGACCCTGCTAAGCTACACAAGAGAAGAGTGACGACAGTCTCTCATAAATTGAAAAGACACATCTTCATGGAAATCAGGGTTGGCTTGTAGATCCCAGTCTCACCACAGCACTCAGCAACATACAATTCACTGGCAAAAGCCCTTCACTGGGGGTCAGTCTCTTGTCCCAGGTAGCAAGTGGCAGGATGAGAGGAACCAGCCACAAGGTGAACCAGGGGAGGCTTAGACTGGACACGGAAAAAATTCTTGACTGAAAGGATGGTCAGGCATTGGAATAGGCTGCCCAGGGAAGTAGTGGAATCCCAATCTCTGATGAAGTATTCAAAAGCTGTGTAGATGTGGTACTTGTGGATATAGTTTATTGAACTCTGTAGTGCTGGGTTAAACAGTTGGATTCAATGATCTTAGAGGTCTTTTCCAACCTTCATGATTCTAAGATTCACTGTTGGTGATAATGGTATGGTGTACATAGTAGGGGATCAGTCTGCCTAGGGAGTGAATTACTGAGCTTTCTTCTATGGAATCTAATTCAGTGGTCAGAAATGGATAAATATTTACCAGGTTGAATGCAGAAAAAAATTTACTTACAGTTTTCCTACCATTCACACCAAAAAGCTATCCCTTCCTTTTTGTGTCCTTAATCATCAAACAAAATAAAGTCCTTGACTGCTCTGAACTAATAGAACTTGATTTACATCAAGTAAAGATGCAAAGGATTTTCCATGAAACTTCACCCTTCTCCCAAGCACGAATGTAGACATTCAAGGCATGTGTTCACCTTTGCATGTACTCGTATGCGTTCCTCTTGCTGTCACTGCTTCCTAACCAGGTAAATCCACAATTAATTGGGTTGCTGATATCTTTAAAAAGTCGTGTTGTATTTTACTTCAGTTTTTCAGTTAATAGTTTTTTATATATTAGTTCCTGTCTTTGCAGTCCTCTTACCAAGATTTCTTTGTAATAGGTTCAAGCAAATATACACATGCTTAAGGCAGACAAATTGCATTCCAGTAAACAGCAAGTTCCTTTGGCCTTTTTTGCACACTCCTCAGGTGGCTCATCCCTGGTTCTCAGGGCTACCCTTTGGCAAATTTCTGCTTACTTTTGTTTAACTGAGGTTGACAAAGGTAATTTGATTTCCAGGGTCTTTGGCAGTGCTAGTGGCAGCGATGGCTTAAATAGAGATACCTTAGCCTGTTCCTGAAGCAGAGTTAGTGTGTGTTGTATTTAAGGCCATAACACTACCCCAACTTGTGATTAAGTGCTTAGTGAGTTCCATTTCCTTATAAGAACATGTGTAAGAACCCAAGAATGTATGCCACAAGTGAACTAAGCATTAATCTGTCAGCAGCTTAAGTGTGTTTGGGATAGTGCAATGGAAATATGTGGTATAGTGACACAGTGTTTGTTCTCTGGGAAGCATTTAAGAGCAGATGGAACCTGTAAAATAGATTGATTTGTGAAAATGTGCAGCTTCTATCAGATTTGCTTGATGCTTACTTGTTTTAACCCAAATAAACACAGGCCACATGTGTTTGAATTTTCAGTAAGGTGCTGGTAGCTACATGTGGGGAACCCAACATTAATAATACAATGCTAGTGTCTCATTATAGCTAAATGGAAAATTAAATCCATAGCAGGCATGTCTTAAAATTCTAGTATAAATCAATAACATCTATAAAAATGAGGTACTGTTGTATGGAGATTACATAAAAACCTGTAGCATTTTATAATTAAAAGTTAAGCATTCTGCAGATCTGTTGAAGCGCACTGTAAAACTCTGCAGACAATGGTTGTGGTTGCAAGTTCAATTCCACTAGGGTTTGTATGTAAGGAAGACATTGCATTTGCATCCTTAAAGGTGACTTTCTGATCTTTTCCACTTTCTTATCTGAAGAAATAATAAATCCTATGTCAAGATCTGGGTGACTCTTACATTTGTGAAAAGCTTCACAACTACTTTAAAGACATTGAGTTGTGTGCCACTATGGCAGCAACAATTTAGTTTTTCTGTTTCAGAAGTTGGATGAAGTTGAACCTTGGCATGGAATTTGCAGACAGCCTGCACTGATATTTATCCGATTGTTTTATACTGAACCAAATAAGTTTAATAAGTGAATCAAAAGAAAGGCTAGATTTTCAGAAGGTTGGGTTTTTTTTCATTTTTTGAAAGCAAGCCTATCAATGCATCTGCCAAAATTAAAAAGATTATGTGGATTTCTGCCATCTTGCCTTCTGTGTAGTGCAGAATTTCTGTACCTGTAGCACAGAGCTGGTTTCAGCTGATTGCAAGAAATTTGCCTGGGGTGAACAGAGTAAGAAATAATATTAAAAATGTGTCTCTGGAAATATGATTCTACTCTTGTGAATTGTGTGTGCTGCAGTCTTCAGTTAACTTTAGAACTACATTTTATATGTTCTTCAGGGTACAGTATATAATATTCTATTAAGCTATTCTGCATGTGGTGTTGGTAGGACACATCCTTAGCATGATTTTGAAAGGCTCAATAAATATCATACCTCTTCTAAGCTAAGGGAATCTTGACTATGCAAAATATGGCAAAATGTGTATAGCTGCACAGAAAAACACAGACTCAAGCCCTCAGTTATTCCCATAGCAATATTGTGTCATGAAAATTCTTTATACCCAGAGCACTGGAGAATAGAATGGCAAGGTCCAGGGACATGCCATAAAAGAAAGATTGCCATACATTGTCCCGGTAAGAGCTTGGTCTTTCAGCAACCACTTAGAAATTAAAGACATTTCAGTGTCAGTGAGGCTTCTCTGATTGTGCTATCTGTGTGTGTACCTTTGCTTGTTAATGCTACCTAGCAACTTGCATAAAGACAGGGATGTCAAGCATAGGAGGTTCCTTCAAGTCAGTAGAAGGTAAGAGGCCACATACAGAGTGCCTATAAAGAGAGAAATTGTTCAAGCTCATGTCTGAATGTATTAGTAGACACCAAAATATCCACATAGCAAAAAGCAGTTTTAAGGTCCCAGTGGAGGGGAAAAGCTCCACACCTCTCTTAGCATAAAACAACCTGAAGTCACAAGTAAATTTAGGTGCTCTTACAACTAGTTGAAAGCTGTAAGTCTGCTGCTCATCTCAGAGCCACCGCTATAGGCAGAAGCTAAACCCCTGTCACCCTTATTGAGGAAAGGGAGAAAGTACAAAGGACATGAAAGAGCCATAAAAAGCAGCCAATATATTTCTTTATTCTGAGGCCAGTATTTCTCTTAGAAATGATGTCATCAGAGCTCAACATCTGCATTTAACACACATAGTACTCCATGATATTGCATCTCAATGAATGCTTTAGATTAACAAAATTTACACAGTATCAGTCAAAATGCTTGCTTTCCTGCCTGTTTTTTGTGCTATGGAATTGTGGATTTGGTATGTTTTAATTACTTTTCTTATATTTTTAATGTGTGGAGAAAAATAAATGCCATGCTAAAAATAGGTAAAAATTTTAAAACCAAGGAAAGTCTTAAATTGTGTCTGCCATTTCAGTGTTACTTGAAGATCATTTTTGGGAAGGATGAGAATTTAATGGAGGAGTTTTGTAGATACACAGAAGGTTCTATAGGAATGAGAGCAAGTTTTGATATAGAAGAATTGCAGAGCCAGTCTTACTGGGTAACTAGAAGGCAAAGAGCAAGTGAGTTGGAAGGGGCTTTTACGGCTTAGAGCAAAGGATAAATCCACTTCAAACAAAAGATATTTCTACCAAACAAAAGGATTTCCACAGGCAAACAAGAAAGCCAATGTTGCAAGTAGAGAAAAGATCTCAGAAATTTCCACTGCAGAACAAGTCCCAAAATATAACATGTAACTACTAACTCCGATAATTGGCTAGTCACTAACATAATATGGTAATTTCAGCAGTTAGGATAGGTTATATGTAAATGTAGAAGGTATTGTGTATGATGCTGATTGGTAGCCATGCATTAAGATGCTCTGTAATGAAGAGTATATAATGCATTGTAACCAGAACTAGAGAGGCTTCAGGACACACGGCTTGCCTATAGCCAGCAGCTCTGGGCTCACCCACGACCCTCAACTGCTGTGTCCTCATCTGTGCAATAAGCAGCATTTTAAGAACTGGCTGAAGTTTCTGTCTCTCTGTCAAGCTCTTACAGATCATGTGGAAGAAAAAGTCATTGCATACACAGCAGTTCTTAGTACACTGTCTGGATGAGGTTGAGAGGTTTTGTTGAGTCTGCATTCTTTCATATATCAAAGTCAACACAGTCTTTGGCTAATGTTTTTTGGAAAAAGTTCAAGGGCATCAGGTGGAATACTTGGCATTTTTGTAGTTATTGGCAAAGTTCTCTTGGCTCCTTAAGGCTTGAATTTCATCTCTTGTGCTGGTTCTAGATCAGTCAGCTGTAGATGGTTTATGGATGAGTCATAGGGAAATGTCCCCAGTATTCTCAGAGCTGTCAACTCTCACATGCCAGGTAGGAAACTTGGTCTTATGACCTCTCCTTTGTACTCCCCACCCCTGGTAGAGAGGCTGTTGCTTGTCTTCTCTGTGTCTGTCACATCTGACAAAAAGGATCCCTGGGAAAAGCCAGCTGGAATAATTTACCTCTGGATAATTGGTTGTCCTGGAGCAATGCTGCAGTAGGTCCTCTTCTTTTATGTGCCTGGAAGTGCAGTCAGTCACATGCTCATGCACTTGTCATCCTATGCATGAATCTCATGTGTGTGGCTCCTGTAGTGCATTACTCTCCCTCAGATCTCTATGGGAAAGTGCACTTTCATAAATTCAAGACCTGACTTCTTTCGCACACATAATTTTTAAATTAGCTAACTTCTCTGTAAGTGAGCTACACTTACGGCTTTTGATCACTGCAGGAGTTTTGTTACAATATGTTGACAGATGTTTCTATTTCTCCCTGAGTTCAATGAATCTGCTCTGTAATTTTAGCATAACCACGTATTACATTTTTACTTTATTCTCAATATTGAAGATACCTGCTTTTCACAGCCTGATGGAGATAACAAATTATTTTATCATGTAACCCGGAAAAGCACTTACTTAGAAAGCGGAAAAAAATTTGTGAGCCATCATTATAACACTCTTCAGTGTGTAATGCACCTCCTTATGCTAAGCAAAAGGATTTTGAATAATGAAAAAGAAAAAAGAACCTGACATTATCAAGCTGGGTTTTTTTGAGTTATTAACCTGTAACTTGTCATCAGAGACAAAATATACTGAATGAGTTCATGAAAATAAAAATTGAATTTATAATTAAAATTTTTGAAGTTGTCCAACTACAATGCTTTCCTTTTGAAAAGCAAACTGTGCAGTGTAAGAGTTTGTCACAAACTATGACAATCCTTAATTAGCTAGTATTTGTTTACTTAACATTTCTCAGACACCTTTTTTAACATAAGGATTATATCAGGCCAGAAGCATCCTAAGATAGTGTATCCATTGGTGCAAAGATGGATACTTGCATGACTGCCACCTTCTTCTTTTCTCTTTCACAGCTCTTGGATTTCAGAGACTTCAGTACAGTGACTTTATTTCAAAATATTTTTTAAAAGCAGACAAAGAGGTTGGTGGATCAGAGGGATCAGAGGTAATGATACTATTTAACTTGGAGTATTAGAAAAATGAAGCCAGTATGTCCTTAGTAAGAATAAATCCAGCCTCTGACTGAAGGGCTGGTAATATGTTGTTTGTGGGAGTGTGTATGGATGGCTCATCACAGTCTCAAGGAGCAAACCCTGATTTCTTTCTGTACTGCTTTGTTTTTAATAGCTGACACCATTGCTCCTTTTCTAGAGTGAAAATATCTCCAGTTTTGTACATTGTCTGCCTTGTGTCACTGTATGTTGCCCTTTTTCATCCCCAATGCCAATCTCTGTGTGCCCTTTGTCCCAGCTGTCACTGACCTTTACGTTTCTGCTGATACAAGTCATACCAGACCACAGTCAAGTCATACTTATGTAAGATGCATACAACATTCTGTGCCTAATAAGAATACTACATTATTTCAGAAAAAAAAAAAATAGGCATACTTTAAAGAATGTTGTCTGGTTTATTCTCCTCCTGAAGACAGCTTGCTAACAACAGTCACTCAGGAGATCTGTTTTCTTCTTTACATGTAAATATTTGCCTTTTGTAAGCCACAGATTTTCCTAAAGTGCTATCCATAAATGTACAAGCATACAGAAAAGTTGGCTGCAAACATGTGCAATGAGCATATTGGAAATTTGCATTTTGTGGACTCCTGAAATCACAGGATTTTAGAGACCAACTCAGTATGCTCCTTGTAGCCTTTCAGTGCTTGTTAATGCACAGGTACTTCATGATAGCTGTGATCAACACCGGGGTAGTTTCTGTCTGTAAAAAGCTCCAGACATGTTACCTCTAAAGGAAAAAATACCACCATGCCAGTGCTCAGTCACTGAGTTTTTCACTGGCCTCCAGAGGTAAAGGAGCTATTTTTCCATTAGATTTTTGCCTCTGACTGACTGACTTTTTATGCTGGTTCACTGAATGATAACTATAGTGCAATGTTCATCCAGTGGCTGTTACACATCAGAGAATTTACTGGAACTCTCTGGAATTTTAGATGGGCATAATGAAATTTATAGTGCAGAAACAAGAGTTTCCCAGGAGCAGAGAATTTATAACATTTCTCCCGTGTGCATTCTATCATACCTATCTCAGGGCAAAGCTCACACAATGTTCTTTACCTTGGGGAATGTACTACTGGTATCTATCTTCTGTTATCTTGGTGTTTTAGATTACCAGAACATCTTTGAGATTTCTACTTCAGTGCCAAATTTAAGTAAAATTGAACCAATGGATTCAGAAATTACTAGAGAAGAACAGGCAGACAGATGATGGCCCCACAAATCTTGTTATCAGGCTGAAAAAGGGATTTTTTGTCCTTAGCTGTCACAGAAGATAAAGCCAGCAGGTCAGGGAAGGACAGGCTACCAGTAAGATAGAGTGTGACCAGGACATCAGTTCTTTCCAACCTTAGACAGCCTGAGTCTGTGGACATGGGTGACAGGTCACCAATTCCTACATGATCGAGGCATTATCCAGGAACTGTGTCAAGGAGGAATTCTAATGAGGGATTTGTTGAAATCTAAAAAACCAGTTTTATGGATGTGTATAGGAAGCATTCCTTCTAGGTATGAAGGGCAGCTTGAGCTGCAGCAGGGAAAATTGAAAGTTTAAACTTGCTGAGGGGTTTTCCCTATTAGTGTGACTGAGCAATGACAACTGAACATCTCCGTTTGTTAGGTACCCTTGCACTGATCAGGCAGCTTTAGCTAATCAGTCTATTGACTGCAGTGGAGCATCAACTTCTTTTTTCAAAGGCAATTTTGGCACCCACCGAATCTCTGTGAGTTTCTCTCTTTTCCATATGGCATTGGTCTCACATAACACCAAACACTGTCTTCCTATTTCCCCACATTCCTGCCCATCTCAGGACACCTTCCCAACTATAAGCATGTATTTTCTTTTCCAAATGATGTCCTTTTTCTCTTAGAAGAAAAGGTACAAATGACAGGCAGCAGCACAGGATTTTCCTGACTGCCTGTGTTTACCCACAAATACTCTCACTACTTGCACTACCCAGATGTCTTGCTCTAGATAATACTCACCTCACCTTTGGATACTTTCCCAACATTTAAAATTGAGATATTTAAATCAAGGGGAGACTCTTGCATAACCCAAAGCAATCCTCAAGGGACCATATCCTGGGAATTGCTATATTAGGATAAATTACCATCTTGCATTTTGTAGTTCCCAGTAATGATTTTTCAGGAGCTGAATGTGCCACTCCCACACAACATGATTCAACTCAGCCGGAGGTCACTGGCTTCCATCAGTGTTATTAAAATTGGGCCTGAACAGAGCAAATTATTAACAGAGCTGAGAAAGGAATGAATAACAACAAATTTATTTCCCAAAATTACTTCCTCCTTTGCCTTCAGAACAGCCATGAGCATATGTGCAGCTTTCTCAGATTTCTTTTTAGTAGAGTTTTTTAAATGAGTGTATTTTAGAATAGTTTACTATGTGACTGTATTGTGAACCTTTAAAACTCAAAGCTCAGTTTTTATCCCTCAGGTAAAAATGCTTTCTACCATACTAGCTGAGCACTGAGGCACTTCCAGTCGAATGCTGGTGTTAAAAAATTGAGATAATTCTTTTGCAAGTTTCTGCACAAGCACAAAGTCATCTTGGAATCCTTACTAATGGTTTTAATTATGAAAACCAAGCTTTAACTTTACTAATTCACACATATGACTGGAATATGCATGCTATGAATATTTATTATAGTAGAATTCAAGTTGTCATTGACTGTGAAACAAAATCAAGGACCTGATAAATTCAGTTAAAATGCAGACAAGTGTGTTCTACTTCATTTCAAAGTACAGGATATTTTGTGCTGCTTCTAGCACTCTTCTGAAATGAGGAGAAACAAAAAGAAGCAATATATACATTTCCAGATGCTGTTTATATGGTCAAAGGCTTAAAATATTTGCAAAGGGTTCTTTTTTGCTATACATGGATATTTATTTTAACCATATGGTCTAACTTGCTGTATGGTCTAGTTTACAGATCTGGTTTACCTCTCTTCTGTGTTGTCAACCCTTCACACTTTCTGAGTAGTTTCTGACTTCCCAGAGGTACCCAAAATACTCTACCTAAGCCATTCATTCTGAAACAGAGAAAAGAAAGGAAAAGTGTAACGCGATGTGTGTGTACCACTAGCAACAGAGATTAATGTAGTAACCCAGATGTTCAAAATCCCTTAGCTAACTTCAGGGTGAGATCAAGACAGTAAACTAATCTTCTGTTGAGGGTGAAAAACATGGTGTTAGAGGTGACAAAGTTGATTCAGTGGTTGCACATGCTGACATGCAAGATTGCTGACTCAGGTATATTTTCTTAGCCTGTCTGCCCAAGAAGACAGAAGTGGATGTGTGCAAATGAATTCATGATCCCATCGAAGAGAGCCGACAATGGCCACTGGATGCTCAGTAAAAAAGGCAGGGGGATACAGTAAATGTTCCAGGAAAAACCATGTTGCATTTTTATTCTGGGGTTTAAAGATCTGTGAATGTTTGGCGTTAGAGGCAGTATGGGTCCAAGAATCCCTAAGTTCGGATTCTTCTTTTTCCTCTTTGTCTTGGTACCTAACTCAGACACGGACACGTTTTGGATCATGTTCTTTTCTCTCCCAAATCCTTTTTATACTCCTCACTGCTTCTTTGACTCTGAACTACTTATCTTCATTTCTTTGACTCCTCTCTCTGTTCCTTGGTGAATAACAAGTTACAGAGTGTGTGCGTGGGTGGATGGGGGATGTATTTCTGTAATTTCTTCTCCTTTATCCCCCATTTCCTCAGCAGCTTCAGAGTACAACTATGTGTCATCACCTATGGCCTCGCCTTTGACTACATGAGATAGAAAACCAGTCCTCCTTACAGTAGCTCCTGTGGGAAAAGGATGAAGACCCTGGAACTTAACTGTTCCTTTGTCCAATGAAAAGGTTGCCCCTGACACACAAAGTCCTCCCTCCATAAACTGTTATTCCTTTAACCAAGCTGTCTTTTCCATCTTTCAAGCATGGAGAGGGGAACTGTGTCCCATGCTCAGGCAGTGCAGGCAAGACAAAAATAATCAGCTCACTAGAGCTTGGCTGCTCTGTTCCAAATGGGCAGATGAACACTTGGGCACCTGGTTAGAGGGAAATAAAACTGCAAGGGCATTCTGCAAATGCCATTAATTTCTATGGGGTTTGAAAGTGGTTGTCAGAAGGCAGACATTCACTGTGTCCCAAGCATTCTCTACACAAAGCATCTGCAGACTGTCATGAACTATAAGAGCTGTTTCAAGAAAGACCTTTTTTTTTGAGAGTAGTTTTACCTACCTTTGTTACCCATCACAGCATTACCTTCCCTAGGTTTATCTGCTGTCTTGAAAAAAAGAACAAAAAAAGAATTAAAAATAAAAGCTGAGTGTAGAAAGGGATTTACATAATACAGCTAGTCTGTCAAGTCAATTTTTTACCTGTACTAAGATTCCTGTGGATTCTATATAGCTTTCTCCTTTACCTACATTTAAAAGGACCAACAGCTCCATAGAACTACAGTCTCTGGTTGCCATTTATGTTACTGGGCAAACTCACCACGTGGATGGTGCAACAAATGCTCCCCCAGTGCTGCTGTTGGGTTGGTGCAATTGTGTGGTTGAAGGAGGGTTAAATGCATCCCCTTGCAGTACGTGCTTTCTTATGAGTTTTCAGAGGTTTTTTTATAGAGCTATTTTCTTTCCATCCCTTTCATCTGTTTGTTGTGGATGCCCACATGACCCCCTGAAAATACAAACACACTCTTATTTGCAGAGCCTATTATCAGCCTTGTCTTTAGCCTCATGATAAAGGTCAAGTAGATTAGTTAGGGAGGCTCTTGCCTTTCTAAATCCACAATGGTTATCTCCTTTTAGATAATTACTATCCATGTATTTCTCTAATGTGCCCCAGGGTATAGTTTCCATTCCTTGAATACTGCAAGGTTAAATTCATCTACTTTTGACACATTTTGCTGGGTTTCAGCTCTGCTAACCGGTTTAATATCAGTGCTTTTGTGATTAGTCATCCTGGTCAGTGGAAATAGAAGAAATGCTCCAGAAGAATATTATTTTCCAATGCAAATTCTCTAAGAAACACTTGTGTTCTAAGGAACACCAACTAATGTTTCTGACTTTTCATGTAACAGTTTTTCAGCTATCCATGCTCTAACCTCTTCCTTCGATGCTGTATTGCCTATGCAAATTCATGCTGTCCATGGAAAACCTGTGGGAATAAAGGAGCACAACACTAAGAAAGCAATGATTAATACTAACCTCTCTGAAACCTCTAATCAGATTTTAAAATGCCACCAAAACACCAAGGCTTTCCAGGTGCTTGTTTTAAAAAATATTATTCTGATGTTTAAAGACTTACATTTCACAGTTGTCAGATAAAAAAATCGTAACAGATTTCTTTTATTTTGTACTCTTTCATCATGATAATAGTTGCAAGAGAAACTAGAGAGCTTTAAACATGTATATGCAAGCTGTCACTCAGAATTACTTATTTTCAGTGAATATTCCTTATCTATGCATTATCAATTTGGATAACTCTATTTTAATAGGTGCTTTATCCATAGCTATTATGTGCTATTTTCCAACTGCTCTCATCAAAACAGGATGTTTAAAATGCTGCATAGTATAATTTAGAATAAGGAATATGGAGACAAAAAAATTCAAGATCATGTCCTCTGAAAGGATCCTTTTGAGCTCTTTAGTCTGAAATATGCTAATCAAAATACCTGGTTCTGCCTCATTTAGACTTTCAGTATAATAATAATTCCTGATGTGTCAACAAAGTGAGAGCATTTTGATATTTCAGTTTTGACAGTACTATATCTTTAGAGGCCAAACCTTTTATTGTGAGATGTATCTTTCCAGCAAAGCAGTGTAAGGATTTGTCACAGTAAGTAGCATGGGTTCTTCTTATAATTTGTATCACTAATTATTTAAAAATAGAAATAATAATAATAACAGTAATAATAATAATATTCACATTTCTATGCTTGATGCACATTTGCCAAAGACAATATTTCCTCGTTCCCAGAGATATATTTATATCTGTAATATTTATTTGTAGCTAATTCATGTGTCCTGTCATCAAAAGTGTTATCATGGCAAGGAGCACAGAGCTTTGCACGTACCTTTTCTTCCATCCTCTTTCTAGGAGCATGGGTAGACAACAAAAATTCTCCCTATCACACACTTCCTATTCTTGCTATTTCCTCAGTGCTATGTACTAAATATAACTATATATTCAATTAAATAACTCAGCCCCACTTTGATACTTAGGAATCTCTCCTGTGCTGGAGGTCAGCATGAACAAAAGCCATTGAGACCCAAATGAAGACATTTGGTCTGGTTTGCCCATTTCCCCATAACTCTTAAACAGAAACTCTTTTTCAGTGTAAGTTGGTTTTCAATTATGAGAAGATTTAAGAATTTAAGATTTAAGAACAGAGACTCTGCCAATATGATGTAAAATTTTCTGCTCTTCGGATGACACTGTATGTATGTGGGGTGTGGTATAAAACACAGCCAAAACTGCACTGTAGGCAGCTTAATATTTTCATTAGCTCTATGCCCGTTTAATGAAATTCTTCAAAATGCTGAAATGTTTTTATTCATAAGGGTTTTTCTTATATATGCAATTTGCTTTGCTGTTCCTGAATGATTGCAACATCTCTGGAGAAGGAAATAAGGTAAATATTGCAAAATACAAAATATTTTTCAAATGCTAGAGTGCTGACCTTTTAAAACAAAGATGCAACCTTGAGTCAGACAGCCAAGAGCTTTTTAGCAGTTTAATGCAGCAGAACTCGACCAAAGGGGCAAATTTTTGCATTACTTTGCTATTGATGTGAATGCTGCAGCTGCGTTTATGTATCCATATTCATTATTGCTAGTGTTCCTCCTGGATTATGACTGATCCAAAAGAATCTGAATCTTCATTTTGAGGGCTTTTTCTATTTTATTTTTTTTTTATTTTAGCTGAAATAGACAGGAAGAATACTCAAGGCATCCATTATTTCTTTCCATAGTTTGCTGGAAATGGCAGAAGGTATTAAAAAATGAAGGCAAGCATATCTTATGGTATTCAACTGACTGATAATTAAAGTACTATTAAATTTTTCATGGTAGATTGTGTTTGTTTTCCAAATAAGTTAGAAACTGTGACCCTTGGAGAATTGTGCTTTTAGTCTCTGGACATTTATTGCTACAGCATGTAGTAAATGTGAACATTGATGAAGTTTTCACATCCAATGTACTTTATAGTGTAGGTGGCTTTTCTCTTTGGAAGTGTGTTGCTCCTATAGAAATGCACCATACTGAAGTTTTCCATATTCAACAAAGATTACTAAATGAAAAGCAAAATCAATCATTCTGTATCCTCATTTCAATTTGAAGAATCAAAGTGTGACACAATTTATGCCACAGTTAGGAGTCTGAGCCAACATGACAGGAAACTGAGCTCATAAGGTGATCATGAATTATTAATGCTGAGGAATATTCACCAGAGGGAGTTGGATATTCTGAATTTCTTTCTCAGTGAGTCCTTGACTGTGCACTGCATATACTGGGAAACTGGGAAGATAAAGCTTCCTGTCCTGGCATCTAAAGTCAGATGCCTGTGAGCTGTCAGCATGAATACACTGTTGGGATAAATCTTACACTTGCTGTCATATAAGAGTTTTCTGAAGTCATGTTCAAGTATAGTTATTGATCGGATTATTTGCTAATGCTTTAGGATCAACTGCAGGAAGCTCTGGAAAGGAGTTGGACACACTATTAAAGGGTGGTAAAAGGTAAAAATTCTGCTTTCTTCAGGTACTGCAGAATATGTTGTTTCTCAAGAGTTTAAAACGAGGCAATGGTGATACTTTGGCAATTTGACATGAAGTGAAAAATCAGGAGATCCAGAGATAAATGCACAGAAGTGAAATAGGAAAAAAGTTAAAAGTTTTCTCAGTTCTGCTATCCTTGATAGATCAGATAGGATCTTAAAGGAGAAATTTTCAACAGAATGCAAATCCTGAATTCTGTATGCTTTTGGAGCAAATTTCACATACGAAGTATCTGGAATAGGAATTATGAACACAATTTTTCCAGTAGTTTTTCTTCTATTTCATAATTTAGCATGGATCCAATTAGTTGAATACTTGTCAAAATATTTCATGTCTCAAATAAAAATGCTAAAATTCTGGCGGTAAGTAGAGATTCCAGATTTCAGGATTCTACCTTCCTTAGAAATGATGACTAATGCAGAAATGTAAAGGATGGAGAAACATGTCATTACTAAGAATCCATGAATCCTAAATAATTGCTCATCAGGGATTAAGTCCACATTTAATGAAATTTAATCATGCATCTTAAGTCTAATATTTATGTGAACAAAACAAGTAATCGAAGGCTTATGGACCCTGTAAGCTTAGTGCAGTATTTGTTATTCCCTGCATTTCCTGACATAGAAATGAATTTTATGGACTACAGCTAAAAGCTCTTCCTTTAGAAGAGCAAGACAGAGAAACAATCTTTTTCTTCAGAGAGTAACATCCATCTTCGTCTTAAGGACAGCTTAAATGAGAAAATTTAGTACTGTGGCCACTGTTTCTTGCACTTGCTTTGTGCTTGTGACCACTTTGTTTTACTGTGAGAAAGGAAAGGGACAAATACAACTGAGGTGACAATGTCTGCAAATTTAGATTTTGATTTGCTAACAACCTCCTTAATGTTCAGATTTCAGCTATCTTGACAGGCATATTCATAGGGGATGCAATTCACATGCAGACAGCCCCAGGCTCATGCACCATATAAATCCTCTCTAAGCTTTTAAAATGTGCTTTAAGTGGGCCTAATTGATGTACAGGACCTGTACAGGCCCTTATACACATGGGAGAACTGCTTCCAGTTTTTAGGCTTGAAATAATTAACTATTGTACTTTCCTTTTTTCTTTTTGATCAGATTCCATTTTCCTAGTAAACTTCTTTCATGCTGCCTTCTGTTTGAAAAACAAGCAGAGTGGAATATTTGAGATCACAATATTAGATGTAAACACAAATTAAATGTATATTGGAAAGGTCAGTGCTCAATTAAAATTCAAATCAGTCATTTGAATCTGATAAGGCACTGTGTGATCTGTGCAGTGTGCACATGGGGATTCTGCAGAAAATCCACTAAACACGATTATGGGAAAGTGCACATTTTGTAAGGGACAGAATTCATCACATCCCGTAACAATTCTTGAGGTATAGGTGGAGATTAGAATTACTATAGCAACTGATTATGTGTTTGCTGGTGGGTTATTATTTGCTAGTACATTAAGCACAATATGCCTTTTCTAACTAACACTTCATAATTTATAGTTATCGTAACATCAATTTTGGATCAAAATGTAGCACAACCAGTTTATTAACCTAATAACGTGAAATATAGTCTTGTGTCTAGTTTGACTCTTGCCCCATTTTGTCTAGTATCTTATAGAAAAATTTTTTCCCTCTTCCAGATTCGCCAGTTTCCTAGCTACCTCCTGTTTGTTTTGAACAAGTCGTATAAAAAACATCCAGTTTTGTTCTGAAGAGAGGACAATTACATGATATTCATCATAGGATTTTATCTTTACGTATGTTTTGGGCCAATGTTCACAAGAGTGAAGGACTTTTCTTTTTTAAGCACACCATTTTTGTTTGACCAAAGTTTCTGCCTCAAGGGTAAATAACACAAATAGATTTTAAAGTGCTTTAATTAATCTTTTCAAATACCCAGGTTTTTCTCAATTTGCTGCAGTCTGGCCCAGTTTGTTTTGGAAATGAATCAACCTAAATATGAAATAATTCTGTGTTAGTTTTCAGTGACAGAATCTACAACATCTGAAGTGATTATTAAGTGATTAATTTTAAATTCACACCATTAATGAATTCAAATTAACCTTGAAAGTCTATAGGTAGACAAGCTGTCTCTCTGGTATTACGCAGAAGAATTATGTCTACCAAGAATTGCAGTTATTTCCAAACTCCTCCTGAAAATCAGTCTGCCCCCATATTGTAAATGCTGAAAATTTGAAATTGTAATTTGAGAACTGTTTCATATTGCAATTACAATTTCTAATCAAGGGTGATAGTCTCATGTACACTGGCAAGTATAAATCTGAGCTTTGGCCAACCACTCTTACTTCAAAGTATGCATAAATTGTCTTTAACCTATTTTAGTTGTTCAATCTCTCTCTGTAAGGTAGAGAGAAATAGAAGAGGTGAGTGTATGTGCTCTGGCATGGAGACAAAACAAGACATTCCTGCACTCTAACCCAGTAATCTCTCAATTTATGGCTTCTCTGTCGAGGGGAAGATAGCCTCCTTCAGTGGTTCTTTTCTGATGAAAATATTTCCCCACATGAAATTGGCTTAACTGTTATGTCTTGTGTGTTGTATAATATTGTATGACATACTGTATTAAATGAAGTGATCTGCATTTTATCATGCAGGAATCAAAAAATATGTGGCATGGGTATATTTAATCTGTCTGGGCTCATCTTTTAGGCAATCTGCATATCTGCATGCATTCATTTTAAATCTACTTATGTCATGATGGAAATACTTTTACTACACAGTAGTATTCATGCTGTCAGTGTACATCCATGCACAGCAAAATTACCCTCTTGGCTCGTCTCTATTCATAAACAAATGTCACAAAGAAGTTTGCTGCAGTTTTATGGAAACTACTGTATCATGCCTCAAACCAGCATTGGCAAAAGGTACATATTTTGCAAAACCCATTTGCATTATTAGCATTATTTGTACTTTATATTAACTTTAAATACTTGTAAGAACTTTTTATGTGAAGGTACAACTCTCGTCAGGTGTCCCTTATAAGGGACAATGTAAATAAATAAATAGCAAGGACTCTGATAAAGTATATCATTTTTTTTTCTCAAAATATCTGCTGAAAGCCAGTAATAAATTAGTAGAGCTCTTTCAAAGAAGTGTCTTTCATGAAAAAGGGGAGGAAGTGGACCAAGAACATTACTTGATGTACCAGCATGAACAGAGAAAGAAATACAGATAAGAGGGGCAGCATAAAATCCTTTTTATTACAAAAGCTTGCAGTGCCATGATGTGCATTTGCAGGGTAATTCCAGGAAAGATCTCCATTTTTCTGGGAAAGAGGCTGTCACCTAGCAGAGGCCTTTCCCTGCACTCTATTAAGATACATCTGGTCCAGCATGAAATACAAACTGGAAGCGATACAAAAATCCTCAGAACGGATGCCATGAAAGCCAAGAGATAGCTAAGCCATATTTCAGACAAATCACGAATTGACAATCAAACTGTGGTACTTTGCAAAATCAGAAGGAGCCATGACATTTTATTTTTGCTTGAGGCAAGTAAATGCCATTTTAGAATTTGATGACTGCCTCATTCTATGGATTCACATTTAATAGCAAAGACTGAGTATGTGGTTTTTCCTGTGCCTCACAAAAGGGTATTGACAGACTTCTTCTCATGCCTGGCTCCTGTACGAATTTAGAAAGATGCCCTTTAGGCTGCAGAGATTAATGGACATATCATAGATCAATGGGTGGTTCCCTGAGGCTTTATGCACAGTACACGATTGCATGTCTTAACATGTAATTTGCAGTGCATAAAGGGAGTTTACTTTGAAACAGCTGTTAGTGGTCTAGCAGTTCCTTCAAAGATGGATATCTTGCATGTTGCACATCCAAATGAGCAGTTGGCCTATACAGGGCTTAGCACTTTGGTTATATGAAGGTAGAGAGGACCCTGAAGTGAAAAAATACTAAAATCGTGAATAAAAATATTATAAGAGTTGGCTAGAGAGGGAAAATCACAGCTTGGTAGGATAGAGACTACTGAAAGAAGAAAATATAAGGGTAAGGATAGAGAAACTATAAAAGAAAGATGCAAAAACTAGAAGAGGAAAACAGAAGAAACATATCTGGGAAGAGGGAGAAAAGGGAATTTCTTCTTACTGTTTGAAATAATGAGTTGTGAGACAGACTGGAGTTCTGCCTCAAACACAGCTGGTATATGTAATGGGAAGCCAAAAGTAAATATTATGCCAGAGAGCTTCAGCCAACAACAGGGTATAACCTGGGACATGGGATGAAATAGTGCTCCAAGACCCACAAATTCATTACCCTGACAGCTTTGCTGCACTTGCACAGCAGCTTGCTGGAGCTCGCCCCCATGTGCTGGCCAGTATTTGAGCTAGAACTATGAACCTGATCTCATTGCACAGAGATCCACTACTGGAAACTCTGGGCCAAGTGTTGTAGAGTCTTTCTTGAGCTCAGCGGGACCTGAATAATATCTGATAGAAAAACACAGTACTTGACAGAGTCCACATGTGGTCTTTTTTTGCTCCTTTCCCCTCCTCCATCCCCACTCATCCATAAATCAATGTGGTAATTGCCTCCATACAATCAGCTGAGAGAGAATGTGGTTGCTCACTGTTTTGTAATTTTAGACTGTTACAAGACATTGACTCACGTGCTTTAGGCATGATAGTGCAGTTGTAACTCATCTTTTTTGCCTGTACTGTCCTCAATGAGTGGGGTGCAGGTTAAACATTTACCAGATTGTTTCAGGGAATTCTGGTCCAAAGCGTGCTCCACCATGGGACACCTACCCATGGCCTTTAGGGATAGGAGGTTGGACATAAAATGTTTGTGCCTCCACTGGTGCCTGGGCAAGCATCGTTATAAGGCCTGGACTAATCAAGTCTCTGTCAAGTAATTCCAAAAGATTTCCTGTGCAGCTTCCAGAGCAGTTTTTTGGTTGGTTGGGGTTTTTTGTTTTGTTTGTTTGCTTGGGCTTTGGTTTGGTTCGGTTTGGTTTGGTTTTGTCCTTCTGGTGGGCTCAAGGCCATATACTTCAGTGACATGTTCAGCCACTGCACTTGTGGTTCTGGCCCAGAGAGGTGGCCACCCTTCCATGGCTCTCCTTACAAAGGCCTGGAGTTCTCACGATTGGAGAAAACATTCTTCCAACAGATCCATTCTGTATTTTATGTAGTTAGCACTAAGTGGAAGAAAAACCAGCTAATTCTTTGGGAACTGGATTCCTGTGCATTGTGCCCTTTATTTTCAGTCGGGGAACACTTTATTTCTGTTTTTATAGAAGGGATTTATTCAGTGGGTCCCTGAATGCATTGCACTTTAGCTTAAATGAATTCTTCATCCCTTATCTTGCCTATAGAAATATATCCCCATCATGTCAAGACATGGACCTCTAATGACCTAATCTAGAAATTCAATCTGAGACTTCATTCTGAGGGAATTTGATGCAAAGTGCCTATTGGAAAGTATATTTCATACTCTCTAAACAAGACCTGAGTGGCTGGGCCACATAACTATAGCTAGGTATAATTTTGAAAATCCTCATAATCTTTTGGGACAATAACATATAATTACAAAATGGTGGCTTGAGAGCTTCCCTTTAAAAATTTTTACCTCGTGCCTGTACTGCCAAGGTACAAACATATCCATTAATCAAGGTGTACCACAAACCTCTTTCCTTGAAAAATGCTTGCTCAGTGAACATGCTACTTTCAATTACAAACAGAATTCAAGCATTCCTTTGGTCATTTGAAGTATTGCACGCTGTTTGCCATGTTGTGAAGAGGCACTGTGATGTGTTACCTGAAAAAAATTCTATCCTTTTTATTCAGCTATCATTTCAGGCAGCACTTTGGAGCCTGGGAGAGATTATTGCTCATGATTGCTGTTCATAAAGTTCATAGCTGGTCTCCTTTTTTTCTGCAAAGAATGCTATTTTCCCCCTTACATTACTTCCAGATTGCTTTATTTCCTAGGAAGCTCTGGAGCAATTTACATGCCTTTTGAGCCATGCAAGAAATTTTGTAGCCAGCTGAGCAACTGGATGGAAGTTCCGTGTTCTCCAGCTCAGACAGATGGTCTTGTTTAGCTGTCACGTTTTAACTCTGTAGCCTAACAAGGGTTTGTCATTCTTTTCAGAACTATTGCTAATATTTTGAACGCCTAGGATATAGATTCTATGGAATCTTCCTATGGAACTCTCGAAGCTCTTCACAAACATGACAGCATTTAGCCCTCATATTAGTCTACTGAATAAAGAGATCAGTATTCTCATTTTACAGATGGAAAAGCTGAGACACGAGGAGTTAGGCTAGTTGTCTAAAGGAGATATCTGACATCAGGTAATAGAGTTCTTTTTCAGACACATTGGTAACAAGTTATCCATGAGAATGTCACTAAATTTTGCAAATGCTAATTCAGTTGTTATTGTTGCTATTATTTTTGACAACAAGAGTTGTGTCCAACACTACAGACAAACTGAAATGGCAGCAGGTAAAGCACAGGCCTGACAAATTTTGAAAGGTGACAACATGGTGGGAAAAAGAAAAAAAAAAAAGCACAAGAGAGGGGAGCCTGTAAGACACCTGTGTGGTCAAAAATGAGCATGTTATCACTTTTTATTGCAACAGATTTCTGAGTTGATCTGGGATACTGGTACGTACAGAGAAGACATTTGGCTGAAGATGTCAATGCTAGCAGCTCTGTCCTTCCTTCTGCAGCTTGTCAACACCCATACACACTCATTTGACTTCTCCAAGCTTTGCTGACACCAGTAGTATTTAGATACGTGTGGCTCAGATACTGGATGTCATAGCAGAGGGCATCAATTAGAGGAAAGTCCTATGTGCCTTGCACAGAGATCCATCAGTGTTTTATGTTTTCCTGTCACTCTCTGTGGATGAAGAGGAGAGATCATGCAAACCTGTAGGTCTCTGATTAAGACCAAACTCTAAACTTGCATTTCTTGTACCTGCAATCTTGTATTCTCAGCTGCATGAGATAGGGAAAGTGAGTCATTTTTCATACCATCAATAGCTGGTCAGAGGTTCATTGCTGGAGGAGAAGGTGATGCCAAGATCTTCGTCACAAATTAGTGTCTCTAGTGTACAATTCCTTTCAGTTTCTTGCTTCTCTTCCCATGCATGTTCTCTTTAATTAGTTTTCTTTTTGTTCCTTTGCTGCATTTCTTACTCTTCTTGTGTTTTCTGGCATTCTCCCAATGTAATCTGTATGGCTTTAAAATCTTTTTATAAATCCTTTGAACTAAACTGTTGATCTTAATCTCTTACTCTCCTGGTTATGCAAGGGTGGAGACAGTGTGTTCCTATCTGCAGTGACAGTCCACACTGCCATCTTTATCTGTTGAGGTGGTGAACTTAGGACAAAAAAACCCCTAAGAGCTACAAGATGTTTTGAAGCTCAGCCAGGACACAGAGACAATATATATATGTATAAAATATTTTCCTACTTCAATTCCAGATTGGGCACTCTTTATTTCCTTAACATCTCATAATAACAGAAGAGGAGAGAACATTGAAGTGGACAGTTCAAACTGCAAGAGTTAGCATTTTAAGTGGATGAGTTAGATCAAGAACTAAGATGGAAATTGCAGTTTATCCCATTTTTTCGTTTTGTTGAAGTTATTTAAATCTTGTCAGAGACATCTGGAACAATATTCATTTTAATGTGACATAAATTATCATCATAAGGAATATGGCAGAATGATCAGCAGCCAGAAAAATAATTTCTGAGATGGATAGCTAGCATTTCTTGAGAATTCAGTCAATTAAGAAGTATGATTGCTTATTTGATCACATCAGCTAAGTTGCTGAAACAAATCGTAATGGAATAGTATGAGATGCAGATGTGATGAAAAATATTTTGAGGCATTATTTCACGGATCTAAAACCCGAACTGTTTCCAGAGGCAGTTGTTCTACAAAAATTTCTTGACATTTCTTGAGTGACAGCAGAATAGAAAAAAAGAAACGGAAAAATAAGTTTTAAGCCTGTAAAACTATGTTTGCTTTCATTTGGATTGTTAGAGCCAGACAGGTAGGCAAGACAGCACAGACATAAGACCCAGACTCTGCATGAACCAAAAGCCATCCTAGAGCTACAAGGAAATCTAGATTTAACTTTCCCAGGGATTTTATCTTGTAACATTGGACAAACGATTTCATTTTTCTGGCCCTCCATATCTCATCTGTGCAGAATAGACTGTCATGCCATGCATTTGCTGCTTAGTAGGATGAGGCTCACACATGAGTTGTGGGCACTGGTGAAAATACCTGGGAGATAACCAAGAGTTTTGCCAATACAGAACAATCCAGAGAGAGAGAGAGCACATTTAAATTGGGCTGCAAAAATGTACAGCCAGGATATATTTATAAGAGTATGGAGTCTTCCAAATGAACTCTGATCACAAATGTTAGGTCTGCACATCTGTACTGATATCGCCACAGCTGGCTCAGAAAATGATGCCAATTTTCTGCTGTTATTTGGTTAGACCAGAAGAAGTCTTTTAGCAATAATTAGTAGTTTTGCATAGTGATCACGGAAAGTAATTTCTCCTGCTTTAGTTTGTAAGAGACTTCCTAGCATAAAATTTATTCTAATAATGTTTTCCCATTGCTGGCAAAACATTTTTATAATGCTTTAAGGATGTGCATTAGTGGTTTCCTCCAGGAGGACCTCCCTGCTAGTGCTGAGGAGTTGATCCCAAAATCCAAGTGAGAGAGGTCAAATCCAGGAAAAAGTAGAAAAGTCTGATGCCAGAACTAAATTGTTCACTGATGCTTTGATCATCTCCATGAGACACTGTGATGGGAGATAAGATGGACAATAAACATTCCAGGGCAGCTGGAGTATATCAGGTCTGGCACAGGTAAAGGATTTAGTCTTCTACTCAAAGAACAGCATGGCTGCAGAAAGTATAATGGGAGTTGAGAAGTACTGAAGTGATTTAAACTTACCTGGTCATCCATGATAGATAGGAAGTTGTTAAGGAAAAAAAAGAGAGGGGGAAAGAGAAAGACAAAACAGAAGGAAAAACAGATTAATATTATTATTATTAAATTTTTAAAAATGTAATATTAACATGAAAGCCAGGCCAGTATTTTTTTGAAGGCTTTAACAGGGACTCTTAAATATTTCACACAGGTTAATACAGATATATTGCCCTTTAAAATTTCAAAGTTCCAACCAGAGTTCTAATACTTAGCATTCAAAACAGTCACCTAGTCCACTTTTTTTTTCCCCCACTTTTTCCAAAAATAACCCCACAGCATTGTTCATTCCAGGCAAAACTACACGGGGCTTGTGCTCATTAAAAAATAAAACATTGACCAAATTATGTATAAAGCTGCTTAAGATTATTTTCTATAAATAGAGCATTTCTTCTTAAGCACTAGTTTAGCCTCAAATTGCTATGCTTGGAGCAGGAATTCCTAGGTGAAATTCTGTGCAGGAGATCAGACTGAACAGTACCTTTGACTTTAAGATCTGTGAACTCCTAAATTATTATAGTTAATTTACCTGTCTTATGTTCCTGATGCATGTGATTTCTTTGAGTATTTCATGCTGTTTAGCACAAATAAAAATTTGTCCTTAGATTTTTCCTAAAAATATTTATTATAGTTCTCATGTGTAGAACCCATTCAGCATCCCAGTCAAGGAGTAGAAATAATATGTGAAGTAGTTGACCAGTTTCACATCACTGACTAAAGAAAAAAAATAAGTAACTGGACAACATAAAACCAATTCCTAGGCTTCAGTTCAGTGAACAGCTTTAATTAATGTACTCAAATACTGAGGAGTTCAGAAATCAAGAACAAGTCAGAGAAAGAAGAGAAGGTTGCACTTACTAGGTGCTGTATTTGTGGCATACATTTCTGTTGTGAGGCTGATACTGTCCTCTTTGCATTCCCCTCACCACCATTGCTGAAGTCCTGGAGCCTCTTTATCCTTTCTGTGTTGTTGGGGCTCCTGAAACTGCTTTATGTCTTTTATGCTGCCATATTTACTGGCACCGAAAGGTAACGCAAACTAATTTACAGTTATGTATGGCATCACCCTTTACACGTTATCCTAGTAAAGAGACTTGTAACAGTTCAATTTCAAACCTTTATTTCAGGTTTTGTAAATCCTCCTGCTTCTAATTATGCCATGCTGAAGACAGAAGTGTAAATGTTAGCCCACAGATTGATCTGCAAGGAATGGTAGACATCTATTTTAAAATACGAGTCATCAGAAAAGGCAGTGATTTTTCATAGTCTCTTTTTTTAATACTATGCTTTAATTCACAAGAGAACACAAAAGCTCTGACTCTTTACCTTGTAATTGGAGATAAATTGAGTTGAATTAATGGAACTTCATTATTAAGAAATAGATGGAATTGACTAAATTTTGTCAAGGATCATGGTTTTTACACTGTCCCTTAGATGAAATACAAGAGATTGCTTCAAGAGAATCAGAGCTAATACACTAAATGAAGACAAAAATACTTTTCTTTATAAAGTATTTGAATAGTGACTGCTCTGGGGTTTAATCAAGGCAAACCTTGAGGCTGAATTACCAAGAGGAGCAGTGGATTTCCTTAGAAACAGCTACTGTTTTACATAGTATGGGCCGTTTATTTGCTGAATGAAAATTGGTATCCTTGTATTTTGTGAATGAAATGCAGGAACTGCTGCTGCTTGGAACAGTGAAGCACTGGTGCAAGCTACCTGAAGACTGGGAAATAGCTTTCATTTGTGGTTTTGAATAGTTAGCTAGGTGGTGCCTTCTTTGCCTCACTGGTCACTTATGGTCTCCTAGGCACATCCTAGGATAAGGGTTGAGCCAGGGATTATCTGAGAGCGTGTGACCCCTACAATTCCATCAGACTGGATGATTACCTCCAGAAGAGGCACTGAGAGAGCTGGCCAGCATGTTCACTAGTGTCTTTGCAAGGCTGAGACTATCAGGGAGCCAGCAGCAGGCTGGGGTGTAATGGCCCAGGTGAGCAGAGAGCTCACAGGTAAAATCCTGGCTGGGTGGTGTGGTGAGAGGACTTGGTTGTTGGGTTGTCCCCTGCTTGATGCCAGTAACAGCAGGGGTACCACGGGGTCTGTCCTGGAACTTGTCCTGTTTTACACCATTTTCAGTGAGCTGGAGGAGGCAACAGAAGGCACTCCTGTGGGGTTTGCAGGTGACACCATACTGGGGGACCAGCTGACAGGCAGGAGGGCAGGCTGGAGGAACAGGCCAGCATGGATGCTGTTGGGCATAGATGGGAACAAAACTGTGCTGCCTCGGAAAAGCAGAGGATGTGATACAAAATGCACAGCATTTTCTCAGCCTCCTCCAGCTGTCTTGTTTACAGTGCAGCTTTACTTGTTAGTTGTATTTTGTTTAATCTCTCTTTGCAAGTGATCTACTGGGTATTGACCAGTGCCAAGGGCAAGGAAGCATCACTCCAAAGAACTATGCTTACTTCAGCTTTCAGTATGTTACTGTTTCCCTTCTTGTCCCTCAGGCCCTCATAAATCGCATAAAACCCTTTTCACATTGAAATCCTACTCTTCCCAAGCTGTAACGTGTTTTACAGCATGTATTTCTCTGCAGTTATCTTAGTCTCTTGTTGACAGTCTTTAGGTATCAGCTCCTTGGCTGGTAAATATCTTCCTTATTCTTAAATCTATCCACTTGGTTTTGTTCAGAGCAATGGATGGGGATAATAATTTGGCCCACAAGTGCCTGACACTGCTTAGTTCTTTCTGTCACGCCAGTGTTTCGTTAATACTGAATCCTAGGAATGTCTCGAAGAAGCCAGCAGCATTTTCCCCACTTGCACGTCTCCCAGAAGAGCTGCAAGCTGCCTGGATTTCTCTAGCAAACTCACTCAATGGATGTCCTTCCATAAACAGTGTTCCAATAGTTTAATAGATTTATTCCAGAATATGAAAATAAACAGTTGTTTCAAATGCCAGTTTTAAGACTTGCAAAATGGAACTATGTACATGCATAAGATGAGAGCATAAATCAGCTCAATAAAACAGCTTTGTAAATATTTATGAGTACAGGGCTCCTCATTTCACACATTTTGCTCCTTCTCTGTCCTCATCTTAAATTTTCACTTGCTTTAGTTTATGGCTGGTAGTTTGGGCTGAGTACCTGACTTTGATATATTGCTGCTTGTTTTCCCTGGTATATACATATACTTGCATATATCACAATCCTAGACCTTTAGTGCCTGCAGGTGCATGATCCATTGAAAGAAACACGTTTGCATGGAGGGGCACATTCTGAATTCTGATGGACCCACATTGTGTTGTGTGAAGTTTAGCAGGCACCACATTGGTGAACTAAAGCACAGCCCGGAGTTTGCTGCTTGAGCTGCCACCCCTCACTTAGCTGCAGGCAAGACAGGACCCACATTTCTTCTTCGTGTTGGTATCAGAATGGGGTTGGTTATTCAGAAGGGTGAGGAAAGGAAGATTAAAAAGATGACTGATAGGATGAAAGAGAAAGGTGTGGAATGACAGAGATGTGAAGCAGCTCTGAAAGAACAGTGGCAAAAGAATCAGAGCTGCCAGGATACAGCAGAAACAGTCTAATGGGACCTATAGAGATGGGTTATCATCTCATGCAAAAATCTTTGTCTCCCTGGCACCTTCTTCTGTGGCCATGATCCTGGCATCTTGGTGGCACAGACGTTTTTACTCCTTCTTTTGCAGCAGTCACAGAGAGCAGAAGGATGCAATCATGTAGACATTTTCTTTTCAATTTTTACAAAGGTGTGCATATGCTCATTATTTCCATTAGTGTCCATGTTAGTGCTGGAATTTCTATTACACTTCATTAATTCACACCAAAATCTCTGCATTTTCTCCCTATTTTACTAGTATCAGATGTTGATATAATAACCAGAAACAAATTCTAAAAATAAACCTACTGATAATTTCCTAGTGTTTGTTCGACCAGACCCTTGAAGTTCCTGAGTGGTCAGTTTGGACTGAGATAAGTGCTATCATTTTTCTTCTCTCTTGTCTGCTGGCTTTTCAGCCTTTTTAAAATGCAACCACAAGGGTGCTGAGCAGGAGGTGCTTGTGGCAATTCAGGATGGATTATTCTCATTGAGGAATTGGCTTCTGCTGTTTCATGAGAGGCTTTGGCAGATCAAAAGCTGTTGCTGCTGAGATCCTGCCAGGCATGCTTTCCATGTATTTCTGTATGTCTTCACTGAAACCGCGTGGGATCGGTGGAATAGGGGAATTTGGGTATGAAAACATTTTTCATTATGTTTACACATCCTAATTAGAAATTTATAAGGACAGCCAGATATGCTGCCATTTAAACAATTACTTGTATTTAATTGTGTTTGCATTTTCATTAGTGAAATATAACTGAGAAAGATAACTTATTAATTTGCATGCAGATTTATCAGAAGATTTCTGTACATTGTACAAATTTACATCATTTAATGTCTTAGCATGCATTTAATCATACTCATGCAGATTTAAGTATCTTCCTGACTGCAGTGGTATCATTCATTAACAGTTACCCTGAACTCTGATGATCATAGGTTTGGCAAAAACACAAAAAAATGTTTTCTCCAAAAAGTAGGTTTTGGAAAGCTTATTGGCAATTCTTCCTGAAGTTGTGACTCATTTTGTGTTTTTAGACACTGCTCAAGCACACTGCTGGTGCACTTGAGGAAATAAAATGCTCTTTGATCAAGTAGGATGTTTGTCTTTGGTGAGCTGTGCTTAAGGCTTTTATTCTTTCATTTGCATAGTCTGGAGTCACCGGCATTCCCCAGGGATCAATACTGGGTCCATTCTTATTCACCTTGTTTATCATGGCATAGGAGGCACCCTCAGCCAGTTTGCTGATGACACCAAACTGGGGAGTGGCTGATACACCTGAAGGCTCTGCTGCCACTCAGTGGGACCTTGATGGGCTGGAGAATTGGGGAGAGAGAAACATAATGGGGTACAACAAGGGCAAGTGCAGGGTCCTGCACCTGGGGAGGAATAACCCCAAGTGCCTGCACAGACTGGGGACTGACCTCCTGGAGAGCAGCACTGCAGAGAAGGACCTGGGGGTCCTGGTGGGTCACAAGTTGTCCGTGAGCCAGCAGTGCCCTTATGGCCAGGAGGGCCAGTGGTGTCCTGGGGTGCATCAGGAGCAGTGTGGCCAGCAGGTCAAGGGAGCTCATCCTGCCCCTCTACTCAGCCCTGGTGAGGCCACCTCTGGAATGCTGTGTCCACTTCTGGGCTCCTCAGCACAAGAAACAAAAAAGGAGATATTGGAGAGGGTCCAGTGGAGGCCACAAAGAAAATGTGGGGTCTGGAGCATCTCTAATGAGGAGAGACTGCAGGAGCTGGGCCTGTTCAGCCTGGAGAAGACTCAGAAGGATCTCATTAATGCATTTAAACCTCTCAAAGGATGGTGCCAGACTCTTTTCAGTGGTGCCCAGTGACAGGACAAGGAGCACTGACCATAAACTAAAACATGAGGAAGGACTTTTTTCCATTGAAATTGGCAGAGCACTGGAACAGGCCATCCAGGGAATTAATGGATTCTCCGTCTGGAGACATTCAAATCCCACCTGCATTTGTTACCTGCTCTAGGTGACCCTGCCTTGCTGGGAGGATTGGACTGGGTGATCTCCAGAGGTTTCTTCTAACCCTAACTCTTTTGTGATTCTGGGGTAGTTAGTCAAAAAATATATGAGGTCTTTTGTAAGTAACTTAACTCCCAAGTGTGTCCCTTCACCTCATGTTTACCGATGGCCAGTTCCATGCAAGTTACATCCATGGCTTTCTACAGCCTCCAAGATGCTTTTTTCAAGATATCATGATCTGCACATCCAGAACATGGGGCTGGGGTGCAATCCGCATATGATGAGCCAAGGGCCAGTGGAATTTAAAAATGTGGAGCAGCCACTAGGAACATTTCAAGAGCTTCTTGAGAGAAATTAATGATGATACCACTCTCCATCTACTTCCTAGAATAAAGAGAGCACCGTTCCAATTTTTTTAACAGAACCTCTGCTTCTGTGAAATTAATCAAGAACAGGAATGTATCCTCATACTAGCAGATACCTTGTGTAGATGAACAAGCCAAGTGAGATGTTTCCTTGAATGTGCAGAACCAGTTCTTTTTATGCAACAGGGAGCAGCATACAAACCCTCAGAAGCGTGGTCATGATGTTACATACCTGCTTTTACTGCAGTCCCACTCCTTCATCTTGGACAATCCAGGACTGGGTTAAAATTATGCCTCTCCAGAGACCTGAGATTGTCAAGGACTTCTGTTAGCAATACTAAGTACAGTAAATGCTATTGTATTATCCAACAGTAGCAAATTAAATAATCCCACTCCTGTCACTTTCTAACAGGATAATGTTAAAGGCATTCCTCTGGGATGGAGAGTAATAATTTGCTAATTCCCCTCAGTATTTCATGCTTCTCGGTATTGCAGCTAATTTTCTCTGAGTACCTTATTAACATTCACAATGACTTTGCAGTCCCACCCTAATAGCTCTCTGCAGAGGCAGTGACTGTGAAGGTGAGAGCTGACAGTGACACGTTTTCCTCCTTTCTCTACAGACTGTATTATCCTGGTTTCCATCCACTGAGGGCTGTCCAGCTGATGAGAGTGGGCAAACTGCAGTACAGTCAAGGCATGTTTCCTCAGGCACTGGAGACCTTGAAACAGGTCAGTATGGTGAAGTATTTTTTCTCTATCCTCCTCCCTTACTTCCCTCAAAACTGCTGTGTGACTCCCCCCTCATGCCTTCGGATACTCCTCACCACTTCTTCCATCAGTGGTGTTTCCCCAGGCTGCAGCTGAGTGTGGTGATGGGTCACTGTTGCTTCAGCACAGCATTTCAGGCACTGACATCCTCCAGCATCAGTCACAGCTAATTACTGTTTGATAGCTCAGAGGTGCCTGGATGAAAAATTACTATTAGATCTGAAGAGATAAAATTATCTCAGTGCTTCATATGATCCTTATTCCCATAGCAAAGTGATTCAGAGAGCACTGTAAGTACAGGAAGAGTAGGAGAGCTGCAGTTTCTACCTTCCTTATTCCCTATCAGATTCTGTGATTTCAGGATGGAAAACTTTGTCTTTAATGTGTGTATTTTATTGTGAGCCACACTGAAATCAACAGGCATGTTTCATGATTCCTCATATTTCTTATCATTCATCATCTTTGATCTGGTTTTGCAGTTGTGCTTTGTTAGTTACATTTCAGCTTTAAGCCATCCCTCTTGTACCAGAGCTGACTTTTATATTCATTTCCTTATACCTCGGGCTCTTATTTGTCCTGCTGTTATATTGCTGTTAGTATCATCTTAAATATATTAAATAATCCCCTTCTATGTGCAACATGTCCTCAGGATGTAGAATCTTGCCTCCCATCTTAAGCCCTCAGTCACTGCTGAGGTGCTTTGCTCCCCCTGGAAGATGTGCTGCCTCTAGTTTCCCTCAAAAAGATCTTATTCTCTTATGTTACTGATTGTCCTGTGGTCAGCTTGTCCTGAAGACACCACATGCTCCATGTGGCTCCCTGTCCTGGCTCCCCGCTCACCTCCAGTTCCTGACACAGTTCCTCGCTGCCTTTGCTGGTGCTGCCAAAAGCCACCTGGCCCAGCTCCTTGCCTGTATCTGCTGGGCAGGAGCAGGCCCAGTTCTGGCACCCAGTGTTGGAAAGAAGTGAAGAATTAGGCTCTACATTCCCTCTGATTAATGGATCAATGCCCATGCTATATGAAGCTCTTTGTGGTAAAGAATTGGGGCAACTGCTTGGGATGGAAGGGGATGGGTGTCTCCACTGGAGGTGGGGGAGAGGTGCTTTTCCATTCCTGCCCGGGTCTCCTGTAAAGATAATATCAGTCATGACTCTCTAGGTATTAGTATTTTGTACCTACCTTTTCTTCAACCCCTATATCTCCTTGGTTTTAACATCTGATTAATGATGCAAGCTGAAAAAACGATAATTTTCATATGCTGAAGTAATAAATTAGTATTTAATATGATGCCACTCTTGCTAAGTCTTGGTATAATTTAAATCTTCACTTGATATATTTTACTTAAATTATAGCCAATTCTGATCATAATAAAGCAGACAGAAGAGTAATCAATTCTATTTTTATGCATTATTCAGAAGTATGTAATATATCTGTCATGTGCCAGGTAATCCCTCTGCTCTTCCCCCAAAAATATTTATAATTTCCAAACATTCAGACTTTCTCTTTTAGCAGTGGAATGAGACTCCAGACAGAGGAGCTTCTGTTTTCATTGACACTGCTACAATTATGTCAACAGGCATTGTTCTAATTGCATTTCTAATGTGATACTGCATTAGATTAAACTGGAGTGAATTCCCCTAGAGACAAATGCTGCTGGTCAGTGAAGGTGGACATTGCAATGGAGATTTATATGTTTTTGGTGAAGAAGCTGCCCATTGCAAGGCAGATTGCTACTCTATTGGAAACTGAGCAATGCCTAGTACAGGAACCTTTTCTAGGCTGTGACCCCCCTTTCTCTGCAAAGGGACATTAAGGTGCTGCTTGCCTTTCTGTGTCATACTTCAGTGAGCCTCTAATGGAGGCTCCAAGCCACTGGTGCTCCACAAGGACACAGTAAGTGCTTTATAGCTGAGGTGTAGAATCTTGTCATGGCTTTGCCTATTCCCTATCAAGCCTCCCCTTTTTCACCCAAGTGTGAAACAAGGAGAGACCGAACTCCCACTCCCTGGGAGCACACCTGAGAGGAGAAAAGCTTCTTGTCATCCTGTTTCTCCGTGTAACTTCTTCAGATGAGCTCTGCAACTGATTCACTTCCTTGCTGTCTACACTGGAACAAATTAGAGGAAGATATAATTCCCAGTTTGTTGTGACTAAAGGATGTGATTCCTAATATTACTCAGATAATGTCCTAGAGTTATATGAGAACACAATTTGCCCCTTTGTGATTAGATGTGTCAACAGAGCATGCCACATGCTCAGAGCAGAAACTCGATTACCTTCTCTGCTTCATTACTCTTCTTAATACACTCTGACACTGAATAGCAGCACCCTGTTGGAACCCTCGTCAGACTAATTTCACTGTGGCATTAAGAAGGATATGGAAGGTGCAGAGGAATTGGGACCTGAGCAGAATTCACCTCATATATAAATCCTGTTTAATCAGGCACAGCCTCGGAGCTGCTGGGGATTGACAGCCTCTCTGCAGCAGATACATGGTATGTTAAGACCAGTAGATCTACACACTTGGCTCTGCAACCCAGCCTCACTGCTGCTCTCTGTGCCACAAGAAAATGAATCATTATCAGAACCACCTTGCTCTTAGGGCCCTATGGGTTTAGCTCTCTGCCCTGCACCCCCGAAGAAGGCTTAAATAATGAAGAGGGCTTTATGTTGCCCATTAGAAAGAAATCACCCCCTAAACTTCTATTAGGCCCTGCAGAATCTTATTTGTTAGATTCTGAAATAGAAGTTTTACAGAGAGGCAATACTTCTCTGGAATAAAAACTGAAGGTAGCCCTTAGTTTATTTTACAACCAACATATTATTTTTAAAATTTATAGACATATATATGAAAGATATAATAGAGGACAGATTGAATTATAGATCTGGAAAGCTTTTGTCAGCAAAATACAGGAACTGGAGCCCAGTCTGGAAAACAGTTTGAAGAGCCTGGCATGGCATGGTCATGGAACTTCATGGGATAGCTGATGGGTATAGCTATCTTGTGTCATGAACGTCTACAACAGCTACTGTACAACTTCTCTTCTTATAGAAATCCCTGTTGTGGAGGCAGAAAGCACAGGAATTGGGGTAAAATCCTTCCCAGATCTCACAGCAACACTGAAGAAATCCTTTCTCTAGGTGTTTGCTTCAAACACTGAATTGTTTACCAGCTGTCATTGATAGTATTCCTGTGCCTGCTTTAACAACTTGTTCCCTTCAATCAGGAGAGATGGAAAACCACAGATACTCCCTCTGAAATACTCGCCTATACTTCCTGCCCCTCTGTCACACGGCAATTTGCTTCCTGCTTTCCCTGTGACAGAGCTGTGCCATCCTGCATTGCCCACGCTTCCCCATGGCCATGAGCATCCTGTCCCATCCCAAACCAGGCACAAATGCCTGCACTGCTCCTCATTTACATCCATGGAGCAGCAGCTCTGCCTCTGAGCTAATGGGGATTTTATTCTTCAGGGGGGCATGGCGTAGCTGATGACACTGTGGCCTGTGTTGTACCTTTTCATAATTAGATTTTCTCTTTTAGCTGGCAGGGAGACCAGACCACATGAATCTGCTCAGCCTCAGCTCTGCTGGTGAGCTGTGGGATTGAGGAGAGCAGGGGAGTGGGCAGAGAGCCCACGTGTTCCTACTTCTTTCCAGTAAGACAATTCCTTGCACTGGAGCTGAAATTATCCCCAGTTTTGCACTGAGCTTTGCTAGAACAGCTAGATAACCTAATACCAGTTGAATTTAGAGATTATACAAGTCATTGTTGTTCTCAGCTCGTTCTGACTCGTACAGCAGTGTGTGAGATGGTACATTTCATAAGAATTATTTCCTCCAAGGAAACAAAAGGATAAAGACTGAGTGCTTTTGTCTGCCATACTTAGGAAAGAAAAGGAGTGGAAAGAAAATGGAGGTGGGAGAAAGGCAGCAATGGTAGCATTAACTCAAGATTAAGTTTGATATTAAGGTTTATTGGTTTTTAATGGAGGTATGTCTATACAGCCGTCTCTGGCTGTGCCTCTCAGGGTGTCAGGATCTAAGTCCATCACGATGAGCCTGACCTCTATCCTGCAGTGGGGCTGAAGATCCAGGTCAGCTGCCCCAGGAGCTGTCACTCAGATGTATCCAGATGCACAGCTCTTAGCATACATCGTTCACAATAAATCCATCAGCTTTCTGGGACAGGGCATGCAAGCACTGTGCACTAATGTGTCAGGATCCAGGCCCAATTCACCTGGCCACTTCGCTCTAGGGTGATCCTGTCCCCTCCCAGTTAACCTGGGTGTAGCTACACGTTACAAAAATTTAGTATTTCTGATTTGTGTCACATATCTTTGCCATTTCTAAAATATTTCCATCATTCTTTTTAACCAAGTGTATTTTATCATTTAGTAGTAGGGCACTGTGGTAGCTTAAAACATATTTGACTCCTTTTAGAGCTCCTTGCTCACTATGATTCGTTTTAACTGATATTTCAACTTGTTCTTCCAATGTTGTGCTGCCTCCCTCTTTTAAGTATTAGCAAATTTGAAGCAAAAATAAACTGTGCTGGAATTTCCATATGCTTCCCAGTGTCTATAATTTGGAAGTAGGCTTTCATTCATTCCACAAAAATATATATTTACTTTAATCGATCCAATTTAAATGAGGCCCCTTCCTCAACATTTCTTCCCAAAACCTATTTTTCTGCAATTCAAAGCCAATTTAGCTGAATTGTGTCAGCTGACTGGACAAGGAACCCTTTGAAACACAGGCTGCATTTATTTTTTTGCAATTCTTTAGTTTAGGATGATGAAAAATATGTGATCTTTTCTCCTGCCAGTACGCTACTAGCTCCTTTGTTCTATCTTCAGAAGTGCTGAATCAGCTTCCATCTAGGACTTCCCTCCTTACAGGAGGAATTTAATAGAAGGAAGAAGCAGAAATGCCATATGAAAAGTGATGATCTAAACATGAGCTGGGCAAAGAGCATTGCAGACATATCTGTGGCAGGAAATCAGCTACACTACAGGCAATATCAGCAAGCGTAAATTAGCACAGCAGTAGAAGATGACAAACACAGAGAGAAAATAATCCCTGGGAAAAGCAGCAGACCCATTCCCCTGCATGCCTTTTGACAGTGAAACTATTAATGCATTCATTTGTTTGATGCTATGTATAGTTGCTCCTGATAGAGCTAAGGTACTTAATTCCATGGGTTAAACATTAATCCATTTCTATTTTTACAGGACTTCCAGGCTCCTAACATCATGAATATCACTGTCATCTTTTAAATAATGCATCAAAACCTTGTATGTTGTAGTTGACCGATCTTGAAACGCCCTTCATGTCTCAGTGCAAAAGTATCTTTCTCTGCTATTCCAAACATCCAGTTGTGCAACATCTTTGTGGGTTTTAACACCTATGAACCATGTGTCAATGCCTCCTCCTCTGTCAGGGACAAGTCACCATGCACTTTGGGATGCTTCACTCCTATTTCAGCCATGCCATGCATTCAAGTGGATGCCAGTCAGTTGAGGACCAGTACTTACATCCCACCCTGCTCCAGGATCCAGCCCCTTTGCATGGTCTGCACAATGATTAACATGTACCTTTCTGTTCTTTCCTAAAGGCCTATAATATTATGAAGGTGACCCATGGGACAGATCACAGCCTGATGAAAGTCTTGATGGAGTTAAAGGAAGAGTGTGAGGCCATGATGAGATTACAGTGAAGATAATCTCTGGAAAACAAAGTATTCAAGGACAAAAAAAAATTTTACAATTTCATTGTGAAGCTTCTCAATGGTTTTAGTGTCTTTTCTTTAGGTCCTATTTGCTTTACAAAAAGGTTTAATATTAGTTTTGCTGTATGGTCTGAATTGAGCTGGTGTTTGGCAGAATTCCTGTAATTTTCAGAGGATTTTTTTTTTGTCATCAATCGTCAGTCTTATTGACATTAACTAACAACACCTAATTATTTGATTGTAAGTATTGGGAAATGCATACAGAGTCTTCATCAGTTACAAAGGGATCTAATTCCATTGATATCAGCAGTCAATTTTTATATCAGTTTATGCCAGCAATTAGGAATCTCTTGTCAGGCACATTAAGAGAATATACTATTTTCCCTTTGCCTTGTCCTTTAGTATGGTTTCTAAAAGCCTGATCCGGTGCTTTTTGACATCAGATAAGTTTCCCAATGTTTTAAATGATGTTTTCTTCCCTCTCAATAGATCTGCAGGGCTTTGTCCCTCTTCTTCTTCCATTTCATATCTTATAATATTGAATAGTAAAATGGATTAAATTTAAAAAATTATCAAAAGTGGAAATTGCTTACTCTTCTTTTTCCTCATTTTGCCAGTTTTAAGAGTTTTTCACTTCATAACAGTTTTAAAGACAGATATTTGGACTTGTGAGCTCAGTGCTATGGCTTCTAGACCTTTCTGAGTTTGTAGGGTTTGAATGTCACATCCCCAGATAGAGAAGCCCAGAGATCTACAGATCATCCCTGGGGAAGACAAGGATGTCTTGGAATGCACAGGCATGTTTTTCCCATGCTCATCAGCAAGAGACTTGTTCTTGCCAGAGCTGTTGACTTCCATTTTTAACACAGAAACAAATATTAACAAAAGCCAATATTTATGAGGGACATTGAAACTTAAATAATTTAAGGCCTTTGAAAGTATTGCTTCAGGTGCATCACTCCTCTAACAATTTATTGCTGCTACTCCAGCCATGACTGTTCTTCATTAATCCATCGTTGTTGTAAAAGTCAGGCTTTTTTCACACCAGTAACCTGACACCATTAATTATTACAAGACGAGAACACATTTAAAAAGAAAATGAACACTCTGGGCATAATTTACAGCCATGGCACACGAATGCCAGTGCTGAGGAAGATATCTCCTTTCAAGACGTTTGAATTTGTTCCAGCGTTTGGAGCGTTCACTTGCCCGGCAGTAATGTGCAAGCAATAACCTCTGAAATGCAGAGCATTTCTGGAGTACGTAGCATGGCTTGCTGCCAGAGGCCAGGTCGTATCAGCCACCCAAGAAGTGCAGTAATCCTCACAGAAATTCACTGCTTGGTTAGGTCTTCCTGCTATTATAAAAAGGAAATTGTCTGGGGAAAAGGTCAGATCTTTGCATTTGTTGGGAGTTCTGACAAAGTACTGATGGACAACCAGTCTTCAAAACCTATTTTCTGAATCTAAATGGCCTCATGCATATTAGAATATACATGATTTTTGTGTAAAGATGATGCTTATGTTATCTCATGATTGCATATCTGGTATTAAGATTTGCAAATGGAGGGGACTTCAGAATATAGGGTCAGGAGATGCATTAGTTTGTGCAGCACATCCTAGGAGACAGCCCAGAAGCTCTCATGCATGCAGACACACCTGCAGGTATGAACTGCAGCACTGTTTGCTGGGGCTTCTGCTACAGGGACCCCTCAAGAGTCCAGGGTAGGAGCTGGGGGAAAGGCAGGGTCGCCTGCTGTCATATGAGAGCAGCCACTTCGCAGCAAGCTGAAGCACCTACCTGTGCTGGGGCCTTCTGTCCAGCAGTGGTCTTCTCTAAGACTGGAAGAAAAGGTACAAACAGTTCAGTGACAGCCTGATGGGAGGCAGAGAAGGGTTGTGCAGTCAGCTGTGGAGTGTCACAGCAGCAGCTGTGCTGCCATGAGTGCAGAGCTGTTGGAAATCCATCTCCACCCAGTGCCCAATGCGGGAAACTGAATCAGCACCAGGAGTGTGTGGCTCAGGGTCCTGGGAACACCACTGCCTTGCCTGGCCTTCTCTGGGCTGGTCTGAGGAGGATCCTTAGTGTGGAGGCATAACCCGTGCTTTATATTCATTCCTGTTGATGCAGAACTTCTGTCAGCTTGGTCAAGGCAAGTGTCATGTTTTCTGGTTGTTTTCAGTCATTTACTGAGTAATTTCCCTTAGAGATTCCCATGCACTAACACCACCAGCAGCGCTGACAGTGCTGCAGGGGAGGTTGTTGTGGGCAGATTTTTTCTCCTGGTGGTACTGCTCCAGTCTATTTTCTGCAGAGAATGCTGGTCTGTGATTGTGGAGGGATTTACCTGAATGCATAGTTTGAAAGTGTGGCAGCCAGCAAGGGTGCCAGGGAGGAGGCAACATTAGACAAGCATACATTTCAAATCAAGTAATGTTATCTTTGCACAGACATCATGTTTCAGTTTTCATGAATAATATCTGTCACATTTTTCAGGTGCTGGTATTAGTGGTAAGATAAAGATGCTAAAGTCAGAAATAGGCAGACTGCAACATTATCTGTAATGCTTACAGGCTCACTGCTTGCTTACCACAGGTTGGAGACTTTTCTGGTGCCTTTTGGAAAGCAATGGTTACTTGAGTTCACACCAGGTTTTAGGATTGCATTTTGAGTTACTTGCGTTTTGTCACACTCCCTTAAATTAGTCCAGGAAAAACAATGTTAGATTGCACTCAGAGGGAGAAGAATTGCACTACGTGTTTGGAAGAAAAGCAGTAGCAGAATCCAGGGAAAAAACCCATGGGGCATGATGCAGTTTTGCTAAGAATAACGGAATTCAGTTGAACAGAACCTTTATCTTAAACAAAAAAATTGCTCCCTAAACGCTGTTATTTCTTTAAGCATGGCATAATTCTCTGTATCCATGCCCCTCAAGGGTGCTGACCTGATGTTGGAAGTAAAAACTCTCCAGGACCTTGGCAAACAGAATATTATGCAGTGCATAATAGAGGTAGTAGAAAGTAAAAGAAAAGCAGTGAGGGAAAATGCAGCAAACCAGGTTTTAGAGCTTTGACCTCTTTGAGTCTGTGTGTGAAGTCTATCATGCATGGGTTTATGCCAAGAAAACTCGCCCACTACTCAGCCTTTTTTCTGCTTCTCATTGTAACTTTCTTGTCTGATTGCTAGGTTTTTACATGAGCTTTTCTTAGACTTGTTATTTTTTTACAGAGCATGTTTATGGAATACAGAGGCTATTTCCCCACACAGTATATTTCAAGTAGTCCCCGGCCACTGCAAAGCTCTTAATGAACAGAGTTTCATTTTTCACAGAGGTTGTGCCAATTGTGAGGATTTTTTCCTGAATCAGAATTAAACCTCCCATAAGACAAGAAGGAGGAGGAAGGTCTTACAATTTTATGGACATGGAGTTCTGGCGTGGCTTCTCTGCTGCACCAGAAATTGTGTCTGACCTTGGGCAAATCAGACAGGGTTAGATGTCTGCACTTGAGTTTTCTTATTGCCTTGGAAAATAATAAGGAAAGGAAAGGAAAGGAAAGGAAAGGAAAGGAAAGGAAAGGAAAGGAAAGGAAAGGAAAGGAAAGGAAAGGAAAGGAAAGGAAAGGAAAGGAAAGGAAAGGAAAGGAAAGGAAAGGAAAGGAAAGGAAAGGAAAGGAAAGGAAAGGAAAGGAAAGGAAAGGAAAGGAAAGGAAAGGAAAGGAAAGGAAAGGAAAGGAAAGGAAAGGGAAAGGGAAAAATAAGGAACTGGCTATGACATTTTCCATAACTCTTGCCTCACATGAATATGTGCAGATTGGTGTCAGAGCTGTAGGAACACAGCAGTGTCTGTGTTACAGCCCTGCCATCACTGGCTGTGGGTGGCACAGGTAGGAATGGGATCCTTGTAGTTGTCATAACTGCAGGTATTACTTTGTGAGACTTCCTCCACGACTGAGTGCCAAACATGGGCAGAGAGCTGTGAGCTGCCCCTGCCTATGCTGTACCCCCTCCAAACAGACAGAGCTTTGTTTCCTTCCATGGAGCTTCAACAACACCTAAAGAACCATCAGAAAATCCAAAGCAAGTGCTTTTGTTCACTTCAGACCAAAGCCATGTTAGAGTTCCTCTTTTCCTTTTCTCTTTTATTCTTATTCAGATTACTATTTTCTCTTTCCTTTGAATGTACGTTTTTCCAAGCAAAACTCCTTTCCTTTATTAAAAATTTAATTAGCCTGAAAATACATTTGTTATGGCTGTTTTATAAAATGAATTTTCCCTGCCCTAAGCAAAAGGAGTGCACCTTACCTGGAAGTCTGTGGTCTGCAATTCTTGCCATTTAGCACAATGGTTTCTGTTTATGCCCACAACAGTGATGTGTAAGCCAGGCCTATGTGATCCCCATTAATATTTCCAGGGGAAAGCTCAATGTTTTTGTTTGCTCTGCACTTCTGATCAACATGGACAAATCAATTCTAACTCCATCATTTTTTAGACTTTTTGTAGGTTTTAATAAGAACCTTAGAGATTCCCTCCCCCCCATATAAAAGAATAACTCAGGCTTAGTAATTAGGATTCATACAGTCACAGCTCACACTGAGGAACCTAGCAGGTTCTTTGTAGTTCCCAGGAGACCAATTAACCTTCTTTTAAACATATCTCTATATAGCCACTGAGACAGGCACACACAGCAATGCATACACACAACAAGCTTTTCAGCAGTCTCGCATGGTCCAGCTCCTTGTTAATCCAAATCTGATGGGATTTATGGCAGGAGGGCAGGGCTGAAGCATCCTGCCCAAGTTAATTTTAACTCTAAAGATGACTAAATCCGGACAGACCACAATCTCTTCTAATTTCCTTGGCCCCAGGACAGGAGGAAGAAAATATTCACACAGCCTCTTCTATGCCTTAAGTTCCCCTCCACCTCTTGGGGTGGGGCAGGCACCACTTGCTGGTCCCCTTACCTGCTCCTGAAGGCACCAGCTAAGGAGCCTGCTCTCCCATCTCTGTTTCAGTTAAGGGCCGGCCTAGTAGGGCTAACAAGACAAGGAAAGAGCAGTGATTTCTTCCTCCGCCCCTCCAATTCAGCAGCTCTGATTCTCAGTCCCAGAGGCTCCAAATAGGAAGGTGGCAAATTTACATATGTCTTGAAGGAGAACTGCACTTTAAATCACAGGTGATCCCTCTTGACAATTCCACTTGACTTTCAGAGCAGGAGCCAGGAGACAGTAATAGAGAAGGGTGTCTGATGAGAAAATTAGCAGAGCACCACTCTTCCCCTCCCCCAGGCCTTGTGCTGTGCTCTGAGAAGTTCTTACCTATTTACTTTTAATGATGTTCCTTTTAATGAAGTATTTCTTGTACTGTCTTCCTGTTCCCATCTCCCCTTGTGGTGTTGAGAATCCCACGATAAAAGAGGTAGAGAAGAGATCTGGCCTGATCCTCCCTGTTCTGTCCCTTGGGGACACCCAGGTGATGTGTTACAAAGCTCTGGAGCTGCCATCCCTCCCACCAGCAGCAGGAGCCCACAGGGAGGGATGGAAAGGCTGTCCTAGTCCTTGGATGTAATTTCACACACCACACTGCTGTGGGGAGGAATTGCTCTCCATACCTATAGGGGCATACCTATGGAGCTGAGGGACAGCTGGTAGTTTGGGAACTGGAGTAGCAAAGATCACAGAAGCACAGAATAAGCTGAGCTGGAAGGGACCCTCAAGGATCATTGAGTACAACTGCTGGCCCTACACAGCACCATCCCCAAGAGTCACACCATGTCCCTGAGCATATCACTGCTGGGGGTTTGCCTCTGCTCTCCCTATTCCTCCTTGTACTTCAGTCTCCTTGTCAAAGTCATGCCAAGCTCTGCGGAGAGTCTTCAGTGAGGTACTGGTAATTCTGAATTTCTGTTCTCTCTGATGTCATTAACATTGTGTATCCAGCTTGTGCCATGTGTAAGACTGTGATCAGAATACAATTACTGGGGAGTGATGTTCCCCATCATGCTAACAGAAATTATGATTGAGGAAAATTCTTACTGTGACTGGGGAATGTTAATTTCTGAACATCTGTGGCTGAATGCACCAGTAAATAACTGTATTTTTAAAGGTCAGAGTAATGAGGATATACAAAGACTACTTATCATTACCAAATGTTTTCTGTGGGGACTGTTACATAATTTGTGAAAAATAAACAAAAATCTGATTTTGTGTTTTCTGCAAAGACCAGAGGAATGATGATCCCAAATCTGAGAAGGAGCAGCCTGCCAGCAACCAGGCAAGGATGCTGCTTTATTTACAGCTGGCAAATGGGAAAATCAATAAAAATCCTTCAGATGGGCATTGTCCAAATTCGTGTCACTGGGGCCCCAAAGCAGTTTATGTAATCCATGTAAAGCGACTGATACACCCGGGCCACAAAACTGTTTTACCATTAAAATCCAAAGCCTTGGCAAAACACGTCCTTCCAAGATAGTGGAGAAGCTCCTCAGCAGACCAGGTTTGGAACTTTTCAGCCCTGCAGACTTGCTCCAGTCGAGCTCATGGCTTTAACCTCGGTGTCTTTCCTCTTGACCAAGGCCCGTCAGGCAGGCACCGAGCTGGGCAGGTATCCCAGCTCAGGCCAGAGCCAAATGAGGAGCTGAGGGAAGCAAAGACAAGGGTTTTATTCCTGCCTGATGTGATGCCTTAAGCAGCACCATTCCTCTGCAGGTGGGGGAATGCAGCAATGTGCCAAAGCCAATTTCAGAGCTTATAGCTCTTTCCTCTGAACAGGACAAAGGTGCCTCGGGGTGTTGTTTGGGGCCGTTCACCTCACACTGCAATGTGAGCACTTCGTGAGCCTCAGGGAGCTTCCCTTTTCCCTGCTCCTCACTGCAGAGAAGCCAGCACCTTCCACTGCCCACTTGGTGCCCTGTTCTGTCGCTGATGCAGCGACATCAGCAACATTTACACCTAGAACAAGATATCAAGTGTCCAGCTCCTGTTGAAGGGAGAGGAGAGAGGGAACAGAGAGCAAAAAGCTCTCTAGGAAATATCAACCACGATATAATAATTTCTGAGGGGGCATGGAAATGTTAGCTTTCTGCTTCATTTTTGGCAAATACCAGAGAACAACAGTAAAGCAGGACAAGTCTTCACTTCTATGTTGGCTTTGGATCCCAGCAGGTGTTCCATACCTGCTGCTCTCTGGTACCAGCTGAGCTGGGAATGTTCTGGCACTGCCCTGCAAGGGGAGTTTACAGGGGTTTGGGCTCAGCTCACCACCAGTTTGTGGTGCAGGGCTTTGCCACCTCGGGATACCCATGGAGGGGATTTGAAAAGGCAGCCAAGGAAAGACAATCCCCTTATGTTTGGGCTGGAATGCCCTCCATGACTGCCATCTGCAACTCCCATAAAAAAAGCTTGAGCTGTTTACCAGGTCAAAATGGTGAAACCCTGAGTTGCCTCAGGCCAGCAGATGGACCCAGGCAGAGGAAGCCAGGTTTGGCACAGTGTCCCTGTGTCAGTCTTCACTCAGCCCTGCCGTACACCTCAGGCACTGGATGAATTCTCTCACAGCCAGCAGCCCAGCTCCTGGCCAGCCAGCATGGTCCTGCAGCCAAGAACTTCCAGGATGTGGCCAGGTGTAGAATTCTTTAGTGAAATGGGTTTACAGCTTTCCCATCTAAAACACAGGTTTAACTACAAGTCACCTTGCTGCGCACTGAAAAAAAAAAAAATAGAAAGTCCTATTCCATGTTGCCTAGGAAAGAATTTCTAGGGTCATAGAATTTAAGGCTCAAAGGTTTACAATCCCAACAAGATAAGGCAGTATAACAGCCTCCACACTTTATGGTGTAAGCTTATGAAGAGGTCAAAATGGCTTAGTATGAGGGTCAGTTTTACTCAAAGCCCCTGTTTGAGGAGGGGAAATAAGATCCTAAATCTTCACAGCTGGCTTCAACATAACTATTAGATTATAGAGGTTTGGATTGTTTGGTTTTCTGTCCTAGCCTCAGTGGGTTTTCTGCTTCCAGTGAGACTATAAAATGAATCCCAAAATTAAATGGTGCCACTGAGCAGACCTCTAGCCAGCTGGTGCCATTGCATGTCCTGTGCCTTTGTAGAGACAAGTCAGGAACTATCATTGCTCTGGGATGTGTCAAGGGGCTGTGCACAGGCAGCATCACTGTCCTGGTGGCTCTGTGATGTATAGTGTCAAAATGGCCAGTTCACAACAGCCTTAAAACCACTATAATAAGAAACTATGGAGAGCTTTGCAGCAACCTCCTAGAAGGCTTGCATGCTTTGACTGATGACTACACTAATTACCACAAAGAAATGGGAAACCTCCATCTTGACCTTCGTGCATTGCAAATATGCAGAAAACTTGGGAAAGCAAGCAAGGATTTTTTCAGAGGAGCAATAAACAAATACTTCATAAAATGAGTCACGGGTGTCCAGGTGATTTTACTGGGTAGAGATATTGGTCTCAGAACAATTTTTTCACCTTGGAAGTATTTCAGTGGCCTGGTACTCTCACAAGAACTGCAACCTCCACCACAGATTTCAGGTACAAAGCCCTCTTGCTAGGCTACAGGTTTATTTTGTGTGCACATAGTGTTTGTGACTGAGCTGCTCTGTGGAAACCTCATGCCAGCACAATGCTGATTGTCAAACAAACTGGAATGGGTACTACTCCCATTGTTTTGGCCTTGACAGAAGAAAAAAGGGCTCAATGGGTACAAAGGCTGCGATGCCCCAGCTTAGGGGCTGTCCAGAGGCTTTTCTGTGGATTTCACAGCATCTTAATGGCTTTACATATAACCTTCAGAAATGTTTTTTAAGACTCTGGAAACTCAGGGCAGGCATGAGCCTGAGCTATGCCAGCCTCTAGGGCTGCATGGGTCACCAGTGGCAGGGCCAGGAGCCAACTGTCATCTTGCTTATTATTCCAGTAATTTCCATGCCTTCCGTTGTCCTCAGAAATTAGGAGAAAATGCTGTTTACAGTGTCTTACTTGGCTCCCTCAGTGCCCCTTACTGGGTACTGTGAGGTTTCCATCAAATATGGCTTAGCAGCAGGCAGCTTGCTCTTAAAACCAGGCAGCTGCCCTGACTCTCCACAGTTGTGTCCCTGGGCATCCAGCTAAAGAACAAACAGGGAGTGAGCAGAGTCCCTCTGCACAGATGGGCACTGAAAGGCAGGGTGAGTGGGAGAGGAGCACTGCTGCTCCTTCAGTGCCACCAGGAGCTTGTTTCAATCCAGCTCCAAGGGGCAGTTTGCAAGGGGCTAGGCTGGGCTGGGTGCCACAGAGCATCCAAGGATGCTGGAGTGGAGGAGTCTGCGGAGCACAGCCCAGCAAGCAGGGTGGCTTTGTGCTCCCCTTCCTTCTATATTGTTACTACAATGAGCAATTCACCTTTTGACAAACTAAATATAGGAAAATGTCAGGGTTTTATCCCACCTCCCTGGTTTTCTGTCGTTCAGAGAATGAAGATGAGCACGGATGGGAAAGGGACAAGGACAGTCCCTGCCCCTTTTAAAGTGAGTGACAAAGGTCCCTCATTGCTGGAGGTGTGACTTCCTCTCCACAGCAAGCCTCGAGTCCCGCACATAATCCCGACACGTCTGGCAGCACTTGGGTTCCTAGGAAATAGAAATGGAAATATGGATATGTGCCAGACACACACAGCTGAATATGTTTGGCTGTCATTTGGTTGGCATGAAACTCACAATCTGACTCAAAGCATGGGTGCCAAACCTGTACTATAAGGGTCCACAGAAGAGACACATGTAAACATATATGAAAATGAATGCAGGTCTTTTCCCCACACAAGAATCCATTGAGATGGACTGGGTTTTGGCTGTCTAGAAGCTTTTCCCAAGTCAGCACTTGCCAGGATAGTTCCTGAGAGTGGACAGGACCTCCAAGCTACCTACTTGTTCCTCGAGGTTATGAAAATGGTCTTTGAGCAATGTAAAGCATTTGTGTGGTCACAGCCAGCAAAGCTTTGCTCAGTGGTTAAATAGCAGACGTCAGCCTCCAAAACTGCCAGATCGGCAACTGTCAAGACTACTAACTATCACAAACCGTAAAATCCACAGATGGCCTTTTCCAGAGCAACTAAATATTAACTTTGTGTTCATCTCAAAGACTGGAAACTGAATTTTCTATCCTTCATTCCTCTTCAATGTCTTCCAGGCAGATACTGTCAGCCAAAATGAGATGAGCTCCGGGAGCCTGGTTTGCAGATGGATATGGGAGAGGAGCATGCTTTAGCAACAACCTGACCTCCTTGTTTTCCAATAGCTAGAGAGCTTATTTGGGGCCCATAAGGAGATGGGGTTGGTCAGGTTTCCATGCTAAACCTGATTTTTAGTCCAGTAAGTTACTGGTTTTAAAGTCATTGCTAGGGCATTACTTTACAAGACATATCAACAGTTTCAAGCAGGCCCCATAAGGACATCAGGCTTTTGACAGGCACGAGCCCCTGTTCCTACTCCATGAATGAAACCTTTCTTTGCCCCAAATCAGAAGTGGGATTGAGGTCTGTAAGGCTCCAGATTTGACCAAGAGTGAATTGATTCTGTCTTCAGCTCATCTAGAGCTCCTCACCATCAGTTCTGTCTTAGACAAAGTCTAGGACTTGCACTAACCATTTTTCTGTTTTTGTCTCTGTAAGGCACTTCAGGCTCCTTAATACTGATACGGCTGCATGATAACAGCAATGAAGATAAATTACCTCAAAAGTAGGCAATAAGCCTTTTAGCTCTTTAGAGCAAATCAGAGCTATTCTGAACAGCCCACAGACAAAAGAAATGGCTGTTTATCTTCATTTACAGCTACTGTGGAGAGGCACAGCATGTAAATTCACCAGCCTGGGGCAACAGCCAAGGTAGAACAGGGCTTGCTGCTCTAAGAGGAAGAGACTGTCTCCTCCCCACCACCTTTGCCAGGCTTTGCCGCTGTATCCACTCAGTATTTTTCCTTTAAAAGCGGTCACCATAAACAACTGCATTCCCTGCCACTGTGACTGCTAGATCTGCCACTCTGCTTTAAGATAGAAGAAAGGACCTTATTAAATTCTCATCAAACTGTAAACCAAATATTTAATGCCTAACACCCACACATGTCCGCCCTAAAGTAAGGAATATGAGAAACTCATCTGCCAGCAGATGATGTGTCTTAAAGGATGTTTTGAATGATTTGGGGTTTTTTTAAATCTTTCCCACAGGAAATAAGATCCATGGTTTTCTTCCAATGGGAAGAGCCCAGTGTCCTTATCAGGGCTTACCCAGGTGTTGGTGGGCATGTGAGATTTGCCCAGAGAGCTCGTTCACATCTTGTCCTGCAAACAAGGTGCTCACTTAATTATCAACAGGGAATGCCACAAACATGAGCTGAAGGCAAGCAGATACTGCACACCTCAGCAGCAGCTTAGGGGTCAGCTGAACCTGCCACCACTGCCTCTCTGAGAGAGAAAAATGTCTTGAGTAATGGACACAAACTCTTTTTATCACTCCCATGTGTTACTTACCCTCCTACTTACCAAGGGAAATGTGACACAACTGCTAAAGATGATAAAAAATTATACCTATGAATACATCTTTTATATTTGTTTGGTCTCAGATTTTTCCCTTGCTCACAGATGCAAAAGGGCAATCCCTGTGTATATGCATAACCAGCCTGACCATTTCAGGTCTGTGCTTGTTTTCTTTGTGTTTCTGGACAGCAGCAGGAGAGAAGTTAATGCTTACTTGTAGTATTTCTGTCATTGGTACCAAACCCTGCAATTCCTTACTGTTTTCTAGTGAATTTGCTTCTCACTAACACTTGCTTGATAGAATCCCTTTGGTCATTTTATTTTCAGGTTTGATCTTGATCTGTTGCTCAGTTTCACTGTTATGATACCACATCCCCTTGTGAGTCAAAAGCATTCTCTGGTATGAAATTCCATTAAATGCTCTTATCTAAAGTGAAAGAGTCAGGAGGAGGAGGCAGATATATTGGTAAGATAAAAGTAAACATTTAATGCCACTATAGTTTGATTTTTTTCCAGACATCATATTTTTGACAATGTTTCACACCTCAGATACCACAAAAGGGATATTTTTTAGCCAGCAAACAATAAACTTTACAATTTTAATGGCAAAAGGTTCAATGCATTTGTTGACAAACTTGGAAATGGCTGTGACTTTCCACATTTTGAACTTGTCCTCATGCTGTTCTTTCTCCTTTTTCCCCCATAAAATTTAGTTGATAAAATATATATATATGTATATCTACTACTGATACATCCTCTTCTGGAATTGCCCAGTGATGGGACCAGCATAAGTTCTATATCTATCAGTTTCTCTCCTCCTTAGCCCTATTTTATACCACTGTTATAATGAGAAAGAACATAGCCACGGATAGAGTGAAATGGATTTAGCAAACATACACTTCAATGCATAGCACTTAGATAAGCATTTCCAACCATGATGTGTAAATAAATTATAAAATACAAGCAACTCTATAAAACAAGAACATCCTGAGTTTACAAATAAATTATATCCTTCATACATAGAATATGATGTGGATGTGGATGTTAGTAACCAGCAGTTTCAGCTATGGGAGGGAAAGAAGCAAAATGTAGAAAAGTTAGTATCTATGCATACATAAAACATATATGTATGTGTGCTACATGTAAATACTCACACACATACATATACAATAAAGAGGGTGAATACATCCATATCTATAGTATATAGAGAATATGTAATATAGCTGAAACTGCCTCAAGCACCAATTTATTACCATTATTATAACGTTTGCTCAATACTTAAGTAGGACCACTCAAAGTAAGATGGTTTGGGTTGTGTTTTATTTCCTATCCAGGAGGGTTTGAAGGTAGTTTGAAATACTATAGCTGAATGCTTCTGAATGCTACTATTTCACTTTCAGCACCTCAAATGATGATTTGCAGAATCATCATGCCCTTTGTGAGCTTCAAAAGTTTGCATAAGTGAGCACGAGACTGCTGTTCGTGAATTTGGTAGCAAAACGGTGCTACATTTCCAAGGGGAAATTAATTCTTTTTTTGTTTGTTTTGAAAGGTTGCTTGAGAAGGAGAAAGAAGAAAAGATAAAGACAATAATAAAATGGTTTATTATTTCCAGGAACAGGTATGGAAGCTCAGATAACCCTGGGATGAGCACACAATAAATGCAAGAGAGTGAGAGAGATTATTAACTTTGCATTGACAAATCATTCACAGTTTTGTTTGCTATGGCTATTTGGAAATGTCTTACAAATCTTCGGATAGCTAGCAACAGCCAGCCTTGTGTCTTCAATAACTGCTGTGTGTTGCCAATGCAAAAGCCCATGGAGTTACAAAACACAGACCATGAGAATATCAGGAATAAGCAAGGTATGCCACCATCCATGGATTTGAGAAGAAATGCCTCTCTCTATGGTCATCATCCACTCCTATTGGTATTTAATGGTACCAATGCTTTGATCTCTGCAGCAAGCTGGTGTGTCCCTGATGCTGTGCAACCATCCCTCCCATCATATGAACTGGCATCAGAGGTCGCTCAGCCTCCACCTTAGGAGAATTGAATTTGCTTCTACAATGCAGAAGCTTCAATTTACAATTTTAAATTTGTTAGGACTAGACAGAAAGCCTCACAGACCACCAAGAGTCCAGGCTCTCAGTTGATATAACTATGTCTCAAGCATATGCAGAAATTGTTGAAGCTATTATAAAATATCTTGCCCTAAATTCATGACACCCGGAAATATAGTTCATCTGGAATACTTTTACAGGCTTTAACAGCCTCTGTGTGGGAACTGCAGCAATTTGGCTACATAGGCTGAAGAACCTGGGTAAAAAAAGAACCTTTTAAAGAAGCCCTTGAAAGAGTTTCAAGCCTAAGTTTTCCCTATAACGTGGTAGAAGTTAACTTCATCCAGGTGAGTGCAAGGGGAATGGTTCTGTAGGCAGGCACTCCTTGGAGGAGGGAAGGGGAGTGGTGTGCTGCCATTTGTGAGCAGCTCTGCCACTTCCCCACAGCACTGTGCAAGGGGCCGTCTCAGCCTGTGAGCATTTGTATTTATCTGTGCACGTACAACTTTTGTTTCTACAGTGATTTTTAGCTCATTAAACACGATGCAGCAAAATCATAAACATTTGTAAAAGCTGATTTTTGTAAAAGAGTTTATATTTTTCAGCTGTCATCACATTTGAATTCCATGCCACAGGTCCCTATTTTAAGACAAGCCATATTATTCAAATAAATTTAAAAAGTGAAAAAATAAAATCCACACTTCAAGACTGACTGTGTCCTGTGAGCAAACATGGGATTCGGTGTGTATTACTCCCAGCATCACTCCCAGCTTTCAGCCTCTATAATTGCCACGTTTAGAGATAAAAGAAAAAAATGCCAGTGTGTATCTTTGATCCCTTTTTGTACATTTTATGCAGCTCTCACTAAGAATCATGTCAGAGGATCATGCCATTGCTTGATACCAGTTACTATTTTATGGACCTGCAAGTCTCAGAAACTAGAGTTTATGGCAATGGCTCTTCTAAGACTGCATCAAAGAGAGATGCTCAGCAGCAGCCCTGTGTCATTACACAGAGTGAGGGGGTGTTAAATACATAAGAGTAGATCTTCTATTATATAACTAACACTAAATACCCCAAAGGATCGGAGGTGGATGAATCTTCCTCACAACTGGGTTTACTCTGTTATAACTCTTCTGATTCTTACTCCAATTGTGCCTCAGTTTTATCAGAGCAGGTGAGATGAGAAGAAAACCTAAGAAAAGAGAGTGTTAGTTTCCTTCCTTGTCTTTCTGTAAAGGAATACTTTGGATTATGTAGATCTGAATGAGTTGATAAGGAATTGATTTAAGGCAAATGCAAGGCATGCATGGCAAAAGAAAAGACGTGACAAATGTACCAGGGATTAGGGCTCTCCCATACCCTTCAGATCACAAACTGACCCAGCACCCAGAGCCAGAGCAGCTTCTGCCTGCTGTGAGAGCTCACACAGACCAGAGGGATGTCTGAATCCACAGCACAGCCCAGTCTCCAGTCTATGGTTACACTTGAATTGATGGCTATAGAGCCAGTCCCGTCCCTCATATGGATAAGGTTCAGGTGTGCCAAGAGGAGCAGCTCTCAGGAAGCGCCCCAGGTGCTGGTGGGGACGTGGAGCAGTGCTGGTATTCCACAGTCATCTCACAGCCTGACAGTGAAGAGCTGTGCTCTCCTGTGACATGTGTGAACAGAGAATTAACCTTCAAACCTAATTACATTAACACTGCCGTTTCCTGCTAAAGCTGTCCCAGGGAAGTAAGATTGATTTCTGAATGTGAAAATTCTTAGCCATTACATTCATGTTGCTCTTGTGTATTTTGGGCAGCATGATGCCTTTTTAAAAATCAGCATAAAAACAGCATTATGCTGGCAATGCCTTAAAGAATGGGGCTTCCTGGGTGACTTGCACAAGTGTATGTGTCTTCTCTAAAATGCTGGCTACTGCAAACTGAGATCAATTTCATAATAAGGTCCTAAATGCTTTGATTTAGGTGCTTTGCAAATACTTGAATTATAATAAGATAAATTCTGAAGTAAAAAGCTGCTTTCAAGATGAAAACATTTTATCATGTCGAATCTCCACAAATTTTTCATTCATTTTTTTTGCATTTAGCCATCACCTTTCTTAAAAACATAGCAGCAAATTCTGAAATGAAATTACAGAAAGTCAAGAATGCATCTGGATTTTAGAATATGAATACCAGTATATTATGGGAGTTAACGGATACTCTAATTAGGTCCTCAGAAATAAAATATTTGTAAGTACTGTGATTCTGTTCAATTAGTACATAATGTTTTTAGTATGCAAAATTCATCCTTGGCATAATCAATTTGGTTTCAGGGATCAATTTTTGTCCATCATCATAAACAGGGTGAACATATGCTCTTACTCTTTAAATAATGGCTAGGTACACATTTTTTTCTTTCTGCTATGCCTCCTAAGCTACAGAAGTACCAAATGGAGAGTCAATGAATAATTGAGTAATTGTGGGTGAGGAATATTAGATGCAATAGGTATTTTACAGTAGCTCCGAAATGTGTCCACTTGATTTATGGAAACATCACCACTGCTGTGTAAGTCATGGACTGTGTGCAGGGATGATTTCCTTGGCTCTCTGCAGCTGTGCTAAATCCACGGGGCTCTGCAGAGAAGAGACAGCCTCCAAAGAACCAATACATAGTAAGTATAATTGCTCTAAAGATAAGAAAGCCAGTTAAATTGCATTGTTTGGGGGGATTTTTCGAATTGGTTAGGGTTTTTTTCTTTGAGAGAGAAAGGGATATATCTTTAATACGTACTTAGAATATAAGTTTCATGATAGGAAATTGCTGAGGAACAGACTAGAAAGTGACTTTCACACAGGACCTTTTTTCCTTTCCAAATAATCCTATAGATTGTAAGTAGAATTTTCTGCAAAATCCAGTGACAAGGGTAATAGAGTGAGCAAGATTTGTTATTATAAGCTGTAGAGCACTAAAAAGAAAAATAAAACTATACAAATGTTACTTCTACTTTTTTAAAAAGCTTTTCTGTTCACCTAACCCCTAGAAAACCTACCAGTGTTATTTTTCCATTGGGACTTTCTGCTTGTGATATTGTAAGACAGCATTGATATGATGGTGCAGGTAAAAGAAGAGTTACACTTTAATACAGAAGCTAATTTATGCATTTTGAGTATATTAAATGAGAGTCTTATTTCCTTATAAGCAGCAAGAGGGTAGCACAAATGTATATGAGAGAGGAATTTTTGTGAATGTGCTTATTTCAGTATAGAGGAGTAAGAAACCTAATTCAACAAAATAATTCTTCATGCTCATATGTAATTAAAATTGCACATTTCCTTCCCACATACTGTTTTGTACCAATTAGTAGAATAATTGGATGTGCTTGGAGGTGCAGACCCTTGTCCTTTGGATGTCAATGTGAATTTCGCCATGGTTTCAGGCACTGAGGATTAGTAAAGATGCCATAGCCAACATGCCTGAGGTGCTGTATCTACTCATTTGCTTTATTTCCAGATGTGCTGAGCTGAGCAGAGCCTGCACTTCTCAGGTACATCTGTGAGCATGGACACACTGGGCCAGGAATCAGAAGCTGACAAAACATGTCTTGCAGTGGTCTATGTCATAAAGAGGCAAAGCTAAATTTTATCAGTCATAGTGTCAAGAAAGAATAAATCACTCATTTTTGGACAGATAAACATGAGAATTCTAAGCCTAGAGGACAATCTTCCAGCAAGTTACGAGAAAAAGGGATTAGGATAAAAGTACCTCCTCATTCATAACTCCAGCCAGTACAAAGTAAAACATATATGAACAAGAAAACAAGTTATGGGGGTTGTATCAAACTCAAAATATATTTACTTCACAGTAATGTCACTTCTCTCTCATACACTGCAAAACTACAGGCTGGGAAAATGACGTGTTCTCCAGCATATAAAAGAGTACAGAAAAAGTATTTAAACAAACCTTACTCTCTGCTAGAAATATGTCTGTGATCTGGGAAAGCTGAATTTCTCTTTGAGTGGCCTTACTCTGGTAACAAGAAAAGACAGTTAACATTTATTCATATGTTGTACTGATTAGGAAATATCTCTACAAACACAAGTTACTTAGAAACAGCAAGTCTGAAATAGGAGAAAACACCAAGAGAAAAACAAGCTGTAAATACATTTCAAAAGTGTATTTGTTTTTTTTTTTTCCTTTTTCTTTTCTTGACTAGCACCATCTGTACACAATAAAGTATGAACATAAATGTTTGGATAACAAAGATTTGCAAGGCACTTGAACAGTTTTTCTGGATAGGTTTTCTTTTAATGAACCTCTCAATGGAAGTCCCACAACCACCCTTCCTCCTTCCTCAGCTAATGCAGGGAAAGAAGTGTCTTCTGCCAGCAGTTCTTATTTACAGACATGTCCTTAAAAGGTTCCACAAAGTGCTCTTTTAGGCTAAGAGTATCAACAACCTTCTATCTCCATTTTCCATGCTTGTTCTGTTTGTTTTTTTTAGTACTACTCTTCTGTATAGTATAGCAAATCTCTCATACACACAGCTGAGACTTGACTCCAACCTTCATCCTCATTCTTTTGTCTTTGGGATGCTGTTTGGAAGGGAAAAGGAGGATGGCAGAGATGTGCATTGAAATTCTCTTGAGGTTCATGCTTTATCGGCGCCTGGAGGTGATGTCAAAACAGGTGATCATCATGAGATGGGCCTTGCAGAAGTTGACACGGTTTTCCAAACGCTCAGTCACACATTCCAGGGCCTCCAAGTATTCCAGAGAATCCAGCTCAAATACCTGCTCCAGATCAACTGTGGGAAAGAAAACACACAGATAGGAAAAGCAGACAAAACTTAGTGATGGCTGGTGGGAGAGTCAGAGTTAATTCAAGTCTTCAAACTCGTCAGTACTATATACGTTACCTCTGGCTTACCATTGTCTTTAAAATTTGCCTTTTCTGTTTAATGGTTATTGAAATGACACAGCAGCTTGTCCACAGCGAAAAATAGTTTTAAGTTGCATTGGATGCTTTTTGGAGCAATCTGCTCTGCCATCCTCACCAGAATTACAGATACCTTTGCCAGCTCCATCATCCTCCAGCAAATGTTGAATGCTAAGTATGTCCTGACTTCCTCACACATTCTGCTAACCAGAAAGAGCTTTAAATAGCTGCTCTCTCCTGGGAGGGCAATCTCTTTGTTGAATTCAGAACTCGGAATTTAAAACAAACTTGTAGGATTTTTGTTCCTCACACCTCTCCCTGTTCCATGTGATTCCCATCAGACCACTCCAGCAAAGCAAGGGAAGGCATACACATCAATCCCTCCAACACAGGTGCCCAGCAGCTTCCATGGAAGCCAAGTGTGAGACACATTGTCTGAACAGGCACTGCCCATCTTCTCTGGTTCCTGAGGTCTTTGCAACCCTTCAGGCTTTTTGCACTTACCACACTGGAATTAGAAGCAAAGGCATCACACAGTAAGTGGACAGCAACGCTTAGCAAATTCTCTCTCTCTTTAAAACTGTCCTTTTTAACCCTCTTCCTTTATAGTGTTCCTGAAACCTGTACTGTGGTAATTTTCCGTGATGTACCAATCTGGTGTCAACTTAAAGCAGCTGCCAGAGTTAGGATGTTGTAAAGGAACAAACCAGCCGGCCTCCTTTAGCTACTTGCAATTATCCCAAATAAACTTTTGCACATAGTGGGGCTTTTTCTAGAACTCTCTGGTATGAACTTATCTGCTTGCTAATACTAAAAACTGTTGTATAACTACTGCAGTACTCTATGGTTTTTCCTTAGAGTGCTGAGGTCCTTCTTCATTTGAATGTGAATGCCCTTTAAGCTCTCTGAACTTTACACATCTATAGTTATAAAAAATGGGCCAAATTTCATTTCATATCATGTAAGCCCACTGCTGCCATGGGACAAGTTTGCTCCACGGTGTTATTTTGTGGTAGAAGAGCAGATTTATAAGTATTGCTTATATGTCTGAGTGATCTGAGGCCAAAAAAAAATCTCATTTTCAGGACCTGTGGACTGAAACGCATGAACGTTAATCTACCAATAGCAACATCCACCACTAGAATGCTGTACCATTTCAACATTCAGCTCTCAGGCAAAAAAGATTGTTCAGTTCTACCGTTAACATTAAATAAGAATTATAGGAACTAGCTCTAGAAAGACAGTCAATCTAAAGCTTGCCCTTAGGTCATATGTTGGTTCATTTTAGTTTACAAACAGTAGCTTACATCTCACTCTTACCAGACATTTCTGCTTCCTTCCATCCCCCTTATTAAATAAACCAAAGGAAACCTATGAGTTCAGGCAATAAAGCAATGCCCTTACATTCACTGAGCCACTTATTAGGATCCAGCATCAGGTACTGTTTGGTCACCTCCAGTTCTCTCATTAACCACTCATACTTGGCCTTGACCTCAGCGATTCTCTGCTGGCGATGCTCCAGGATTTTCAGCTTGGCATTGAAACATATCACCTCCTGCCAGCCAGGAAAAAGAAGCAGGGAAAGAATAGGTGAAGAGGAGAAGAAATACCCATGTCCATTCAGTGAAATTATCTTCCAATCAATAATACTGACAACGAGCCATTTATTCTGGAAGCTTATGAATCACTGCATGAAATCATCCATCAGCTGCTTTATTTTTATTGGTTTTGTTCAGTTTTCATGTTTTCCATCAGTAAGTTTTGGAGACTTTGCAATGGTAGTTAATAATAAACCATAATAATTAATAACAGGCAGCATCTTGAAATTAGATTAACTGTAGGAAAACATTTCTTTTTTTTTCACCATGGCTTGGCTAAGAAAATCTAAGCTCTTGGGAGCAGGAAATCCATTGCTTGCTGTATTGAAAGCCTAAATACACCCCTGTGCTTGGTGCATAAGTAATGCATTAGTCATATTTTAAAATAAGAGAGCTGGTAGCAGTGTCAAATTTGAAACATCTTTAAACAAAGGGAGTATGTTATGAAAAGCTCTAGCAATTCACAGTCATTAATAAAGAAGATGTATTTTCTGTAAAGCTCTGGGGCACAGTAACAGCATGAGGTGCAGTGCTGGAGACAGCCAGCCTGGCCTCACATGACTTCTGAGGGGTGGCAGCCACCAAATGAAACCAGCTGAGGACTGTGCTACCCTTGCTAGTGTGGAAGCAATTCCAATAACAGAACTATCCTCATCCAAGCTGTGTGAAGGTCTCAACACTATTTCATATTCTCCTCTGTAAACAAATCTGCTGTGGGTGAAGTGCAGTGGAAACCCCACTACAACAAGCCTCTCCAAACATCACAAATAGCTTTAACAAGTGCCAGAGGCTAGGAAGAAAAAAATGCCTTAAAATAATTACAAAGTCTACAGTCCACCATTACTCTAAAATACTCAGATACTCCTCCCAATCTCATGTTTTAAACGCTTCCCTTTGCAGTTTATGCCCACCAGGAGGAGGATGGCACTCACCTTGCTGTCCCCACCTCGCCGTCGCTGCAGCCTCTCCACGTCATCGATCTCGTAGACTTTGATCTCGAAGGGCTCCCCCAGCCCCCTCTGCCCGCCCCGCAGTGGCCCGTCCACCCAGCGCACCCCGGGGCTGCTGGCAGGCTTCCTGGCTGGGGACGAGGTGTCAAGGGATAACGCTGGAATAAGCCTCCTCCTCTGTGAACCTGCAAACAGAGAAAGTGCCATGGCATGCTAGCACAGTTATTGCTTCTCCTTCCCATTGCAGGGAAGTCTACACAGCATACATGTTTGGCCTTCTCAGACATAGAAGAAAATGGAGGGAAAACCCAGGGAGGCCATGGGAGCTGTAGCTGCAATGTGCAGTCACCATCAGTGACACTCTCAGTGTCCCTTGGTGCCTGATGCCAGGATTTGGCACTCTGGTACCCTCACTGGTGAGCTCTCAGCACATACAGGTAAGCCAATGAAGGACCCAAGCCAGCAGGATGGAACTGGTCCAGCCTGGCTTTCCTATCTCTTTACTGCTACTGACCCTTACACAGGACAAGCATTAGCCAGGCTCTGCAAAGTGTCTGCCACATAAGATGCCAAGCTTACAGCAGAGCTCTATGGTAAAGCAAGGAGGAAAATGTATGTCCCTGGCATAATGGCAGTGGTTTGTTGAGAGAAAGAACAAAAACACACACAAAAAAATAAAACCAACTAGTTGCATTCCTTGCTTGGTTTAGTACAATCGGAGCAATGACTTGGTTTAAAAAAAAACAAAACAAGTTTTGTAGCTGACACAGGGTCTTCCCTAGGACACAGCAGGAATAAAAAGGATGGGGGAAGCCAAAAACAAAAGCCGGAGCCAGCAAGTTTGAATGAAACTATTAACTGGCTTTCTTGGCTGCAAGTACATAAGTGATGCCAGCCAGCAGGGAAGAGATGCTGAATGATCATGCAGATTTTATTTTAAAAACAAGATTAAATCATTTATAGGAATTTCCCACATTACATTTCTTGAGACTTGAGTGTAAATAGTTTCAATATGTCTGTCAGCTTGGTGCTTCAATAAAAGCTAAAAAAAAACCCCAAATATCTATTGATTGTCTAATTTTTGGATTTTAAAGTAAGAAAGTATTGCCTAGTTTCATTCATGGCAGTCTGCTTCTGTGCTGACTTTGAGAACTATTCACATCTTATCCCATGATTTCTGAGTACTACAGTGTGCTAGAAACGAGTAGGCCTATGTTAGAGACAAGTAATTAACCTGTAAACTCTAGCTTTAAAATGGATGAGAATGGTCTATTGGAAAGCCTAGTCTACAGAGCTTTTATTTGGATACATCTGAGATAACCCAATGCAGGAAAAAGAGAGCAGAGGCAGAGCTAATTGACAGAGAGTTCTGGATAGACAGGGAGCTCTACAAGGCCCCTTAATACCAAAGAACCTGAGACTGTCATCCTATGGCACTTATCATAGTTGTGCTTACTGCTCAAACTTCAGCCCAGAAAAAAAAAAAAAAAACTTATGCTAGAACAAATGAAGCCTTACAAATACCAGCAAGCAGGAGTTATTTTAGTTCTGTGGTACCAGTCACTGGAAGACAATGTCAGCATTCCCTTACCTTGAATGCATTTCAGTTAATCTCTAGATTAAACTGCCTGATCAAGAGAAGAGTCAGATCTTGATAAAAAGAAAAGCAAGACCTGACCCATTACCATAGCTGAAAACTGACAACAAGAAGAGAGACAGTTTGGGAAGACCCTAAAAAACTGTGATTCTAAGGGTGACTCTTGTCAGCAGTGCTAAAGAAAGGTAACGAAATGCTGGGAGCAGCTGCATACTTGAAGGGAGGTGAGAGAGCATGGTGGAATATTCAATTTTATTACATGTAGGGAAAGATCTGAAATAGGCTCAGTCCCTCCTGGGAAACAAGTCCTCTGCTTGCTTAGGTGGGAAGGGCCCTGAGTATCATCCTAGTGTCACTCAAGATCAAAAGGATTCAGGCATTAAATATGTTTTTTAATACTTTTGAGGCTTTTGGCCACAGTGTTTCACAGAATCAGTCTCTCAAATTTTGTCTGAGTGTAAATATAATCTCTTTGTTGTTTGACAACTTTTAGAGCCAGTGATATCTACAAGCATCAGATCTGACCTTCTGTTTAATGCATCCAGTGCTGTTAATTATTTTTTTCTTTCTGCCCTACAATAATGGTCACATCTCCTTTCCTGACATGCCTTCGGACTAGCTCTAGCATTTCAAGGAAGCAGCTGAGCAGACTGGAAATTCCTTCTGCCCAGCTCTCTATGCCTGGCTGGATTATGACTAAGGTAGTGCCTTTTTCATGATGTTTGATTCTCTTCCTCTTTTTCCCACTGTGGCAGTTAAAACCACCTTCTTGCTCTTTTAAAACCACCCCACTGGAAAAACTCTGTCTCCAGCCAGAGTCAAAGTCCAGGTCCAAGACTCTGGAAATCTGGGTGGATGGCTCCAATGCACCCATGCCAATGCCACAAGAACAGCATCAGGGTCCTACTTGTATCAAAGCAAAACAGATTGCTGGGGTATGAAGTAGAGAAGTGATGGTAAAATTTTTTGCATATCCATTTGGCTCAATGGGAAGCAGAAATCTGCAGTCTAGAAGGAGGGCTCCAACCTGAGGCTTCCTTTAATAGTGCATCTCCCTTGGGAGATGGGCAGCTGAGAGTGCAGCAGTGGCAGGAGACATTAACTCATTGTGTTTTTCCAGCCAGAGCTCACGTCTGGATTGCCTGTGGGTTATGACAACAGGACAGGCTGTAGCTCATGGTGCACTGGGGCAATGCAGCAGGGCAGAGCTGCCTCACACAGCTGCCTTGCCACCCTCTGCCAAGGGGCTCCGCTGGGACACAGGTGACCTGCTCGGAGCTTTCAGGGGGTACAGCTGTGTGAGACACAGAGGAGAAAGAAAAAGAGAGATGTTGGTTTATCTGTACCTTCAATGCTGACTCAGGATGATTTATCTGAGGTACAGAGTGCTTTGAGGAGAAATTAAAGATCTTCCTCTTTCCAGTAAGGTAAAACTGGCTCTATTTTGTTCTCAATATGCACTGATGAATAAGCTGTTTATTAGCCCAGGTACACAAAATAATGGTGCCATTTTATAGGAGACTCCTGCCACTGATTGCTCCGTTTAGTCTCTGGTTTTTATCTTATTTTACCTTCATTGGGATCAGTAAGGAGATACAGCCTAAGCAGAGCTTTGGGGTAAATATCACAAAGCAGCTGACAGCTTGCTCATCCTTAACAACACACAACAATTAAATTGTTAAAATTAATGCAGTTTTCCAGTCATATAGAAAACATCCACCTGAAGGCCCAAATTTATTGGGTGCACTTGATGGAGTTAAGATCTCATCAATTTTGACTGTATAATAAATAACATGCTTTGTAGGAATTACAGCACACTACTCCTCTATTCCCCACTTATGACTTATGAAGAAGGAAGGTGGGCAGCCAGGGAGCTCAACAGGAGCAGATCTCAGCACCCTTCCCCCTCTGCCCCACCTCCGCAAACTGGCCGACCCTCCCATCATGTAAATAGAATTCATTCCTCCGTTCAAAAAAAAAATTTATACAAAAAAATCAATCTGAAAGAAACCCAGTAAGATGAACCCAGGGTAAAATAACTTCATGTTCATTTATGACCATGCAGTATGTAAAGCAAAAATGTCATTTACTAAATGCCCTGAAAGATATGTTTTTCACTTAGTTTGAATTTACCCACTCTCAGAATAACCCCTCTTGAACCTAGCTTGAGTGTGAATAACCAGGCTGTGAAATAGCCATGAAAATACACAGGATACAAGATTTGCTTTTGCAACAGATCTATTGCTCTACTTTAAGCTACAAGTTAAGGTTTGGCCAGGTTAAGTTTAAGATAAAGAGAGTAGCACAGCAGTGAAGGCATACAGCGTAAAAGCAGACCTGACTGAAGAATGGCACTGAAACTACAGTTTGTTTCAGCAAAGGTAAGCCCAGAGGAGCCTTAAGGTATGAGAAATACAGACTAAGGTATGTGAGGGTAACTTTAAGAATAAGAAGGCACACTGACCTCAGCAAAATTGCCAAACTGCAAAAGGATGTGTGCTCATATAAGTGTGTTGACCAGGGCAAAAGTTCTAAAATGTCTGGTTTTGCTTAAGTACTGTATATTTTGGAGTGTTCCCCTTAGGCTGCTTTCCAAGCACACATTCCAGATTGAGCATCTTTTCTGTGAAAAAGGTAAAGACAAAATCTGCAAGTTCAAAATCTTAATGAAAAACAGCATGATGCATATCTCTTCTAAGCAGGATACATTCAAATGGGATGCAAAACAACTGCTGTCCTAGAAATTTCAAACAGAAAATGAAATTGTAACTTGATATAATATAGTTTCAGAAGTTTATATTGTGTGCTCAAAGGCAGGATGTGGAGCCACAGCTATTCCCCACAGCTTTAATGTTATGGGATGTAAAACGCCTTTCTGTACAGAACCTGGTCTTCAGCATTTTGGTTTTTCTCACCAGACAGTCCAAGGAAATTACAAAAAACAGACCTGGCTAACTAGAGCAGTACCCCTAAGCTCACTCTATTCCTTCTGTGGCTCCAACAGCAATAGCACCGAGGTCAGTTGTAGCATCAAACTTTTCTAACTAGCAAAGATTATTTATCCTATTTCCTCTGCTGCTCCTCACTGTCTGACAACAGGGCTCCTGCTCTGTTTGAGTTGAAAATGTTTGACTTTGCCTCTCATTTTCTAGTGGGATCTACCCTTATGGTCAATTGTCCATGACTGAACCAACTCCTCCCCTTTCCTTTGACCTCCTTTCTCCTAGTTTATTTTATAGTGCATTTTACCCAGTGCAGAGCACACAGCTATTCACTCCATGGATTTTCATACATTTTGCACAGTTCCCCTCCTGAAGGAGAAGTCATTGTCAGTGTTTTCAAGTGGAAGGCCCCTCTGCTGTGGGGACTTCATCACAAGTATTTAGAGTGCCCATCTTAAGGTCAGTGCTCCAAACACCAAAGAACCAAGGCCAATATTGCCAGAAAATCTAAACAGCAATCACTCATCCTCACAACTCAGATTACACAGATTGTATAGAAAGGACCATGTTGCACCCAACACCTGGATAGGATATACTGAAAGGATCCATCATTCAAAAGAAAATTTTCTATGTCCATCTCGCTGTAAAATAATTCAGGCCATATTCTGTATTGAGAGTTATGCAAGCCCACTGTTGTGAATTGATAAGAAGTACAAGGACACTTGAGGCAAGAAATCACTTGTTTCCTGTTTATCAGAATAAAGCAATGCTTGTTAATAATATTCCATCCACACCTATGCTAGATATGTTTCTGTACTGGTTTAAGAAATATACTGATGTGCGGCTAATTTTTTTTCAATCAACACAGTTCATTTCTTTCTACCCAGTTTATTTCTTAACCTTGCTTTCTGAATTACTGTCTTATTTTAAAAGGAGCTTTTCAGGGCAGTTTAGAGCTGGTGAACGAGCACTGTTGAAACCAGATCAGAAAGCAGCCCTCCTGTGGCGTGGCAGGTTGACAAGTAATCTGGGAGATGCTCCAGGGAAGATGCACATCACCCACAATTCCTAGCAAAAAAAAAACCCAACCAGAGTCTCTTCTAAACATTTCTCTGTCTTCAGGCTGGATTTTGGTTTAACAGGTATTTGTCAGCATTGTGGCATTATTTCAGAAGCTGGTTATTATTACTACAGTACTGCACTGAAGAGCTGCTCCAGTCACTTGGGTAGCAAAGGCAGAGGCTGCAGGGGGAAGGGCTCTAAAGCCAGAACATTAGCTCCCAGCAGGACAGTGGTGGAGGCATTCCAGTGAGCCAATTCTGTGGCAGTGTCAGGAGCAAGTTTTATTTACACCCAGCCTAATGGTGTGCGACTCAGTCATGCATGTTACATGGAGCCTTCACTGCACACAATAGCCTGCTGCCACTTCCTCTATTAAATCATTCCTATGTTCATGTGGCTGAAAGCTCAGTGCTGGCATGCAGTAGTCAAGCGTGTAAAAAATGATTACTCTGATCCCTTTCAACACAGATTTGCTGCATGAAATGGCCTGGCTTTGACCTGGGAAAATCAATGCTGTTGTTTTAATGAACAAAAAAAAAAAAATTGGAGCTGAAGCCTGAACTTCCCCTCCCTCTATTCACCCCAGGGCTGTCCAGTCAGCAAGTCACATGCATAAAGTGGTCACCTGCATGCAAAGAAGCATTTACTCATATAATTCTAAACATCCTTTGTCATGGTAAAGGCATAATACAGGATATCAATTAGCTACCATCACTTGTAAGCAAGTTAAAGCAAAAATGCTGGAGGTGCCCTACAGCTTTCTGATACAAAGGGCAATTTTCAGCTCCCCACACTGTGCCTTAGGCAGTCTAAACATGAACCAAATTCCTTTTCACTTGGATTCAACAAGAAAAGCTCAGACTTTCTTTGTCGGTGTTTTGTTTCGTCATTATCATTTTGGCCATGTTTCAAAATGTGATGCTTTGCAGTATTGGTTGGAGACAGACATTCATAATTTACAGTCCATAGATTCAGCCTCTGGCTTTTTCTGCTGCTTTCATAGAAGGGGCTAAGTGCTTCCAGAGAGTAAATGTGTTTAAGTATAGAGTTTTCAGGGTTTTCTGGGAACCTCTAAATCTCCATCTTTAAAACCATCCCACCAGTGAAGCCCAGAGCACACTAGCATGAGAAAAAAGGAGGCTAATTGTAGATAATTAGTCATGTCTTAACAGTCTGGCTTTTTATTAATGTGTTTAAAAATCATGTAGCAATTTGCTCTTTGGTGTTGAAAGTTAATACCGAGAAAGAGCTGCGAGGAGTCATGAAACTTTACTACAAATGTCATCAAATGCTGAATCTTTAATTATCTGTAGTCATATAGTTCCCCATGCAAAGAAGATGAAAGCACATGCACAAACACACACATATACACACACCCAAATCCTATCCTGGACTGACAAAAGCAGATTCTGAGATATGCAACTCCAACTCAGGGCATAGCTTTAAACTTCAGGAATTCAACCTCTGGAAACATTCATTTTCCCCCAGTCTTGTTTCTATTTGGCCTGACTTCCAGTAATATCTCTTAGGTTTTTGTTTTCTGATGTTCACTGATACTTAACATTCAGGAACATGTTAAGTATCCATAGCCCTGACTGACCCAACTGGAAAGTGCTTTACTGAGAAGGACTTTATGCCCAAAGTCTGATGTCTTTGAGCCGTCTCACATCTTTTTCTCATGCCCCAGTCCCAGGTCTGCTCCCATGAGAGGGCCTGTGCACACCAGCTGTGAGGCATGGTCCCCACCAGCCCCTAATGGCTGCTGCCCCACTGCTGCATCCCCAGCCCTGCTTGGGACACAGATCACTGCCCTCAGTGCTTCACCCTGCTGGCAGAAGCCCCAGCATCAGCAAAGCTCCAAGCTCAGACTCAGCTCCAAAAACCCTTAACTTTGATTCCTCAACTAGAGGAATGAAAGAGTCCTTAGCAGAAGTCTGTCCCATCTCAGCAGAGGGCTGTAAGCAGTGGCAGACTGAAGCCCGTAGGTCTAACTCAATGTTATATGGGATAAGGACTTTCTTAGGTACCCATCCCTACCTCATAGGGAACAGGAAAGAATAAAATCCCTTGTTTACGATGAATGATCTCAGAACCCTTCCTGTTCTGTTGTTCCTAGGGAAGGAGGTTTCCTTACAGAGAATACTGAAAGACTCTAAGGGACAGGAACCTGTAAATGTACGTAGGAGAGGGCAGAAAAAACTGGAAACAACACATTTATGTATGTAACATGAAAATAAAAACAGGACTTGGCTTTACTGGATAAACCTCATTAGAGCCTGGACTTGTCCTTTGCTATTACCTCACAGTGGGCGAGACCCAGAGTCACCACCAAGGCTCCATCTCTGAAATCATCCAGTTTTGCATTGAGAATTATTTTAAAGCAATGCCCACATACATCCAAACTCAACTCAGGAAAAAATGCTAAAAATCAAACCGGAAGAGCAAAAGGCGGGTGGATAGCCCGTCTGATGTAAGGACCTTGCTATTACTTTTTTTTTTTTTGTACCAGCATTATCTACTTTTATGAGCTGGTAACAAAAGAACACAGAAATTACACGAGCTGCCCAAGGTGATACAGTGAACCAGCAGCACACCAGAGAATACAACACAGATCTTGCAAGCCCTAATTTGCTGCCGTGCCTCCCTCTCATATCTGTTGCACCCCTGGGATACAAATATAGCTTTGGTAAAACTGAAGTTCAACCAGAATGCCCTACCTAATCACATATGTATAATAAAAGCACTCTTATCCTTGCCTTTCCATGGAGTAACACTGGACCATCGCACTTGGAATTTCCAGAGTTAAAAAATAATAAATAACTGCTCCAGCTTGTAACTGTACAAACCATGCCCTTATACTTGAGTGCCCTGCTCAAGACAGCACTGCCTACCCAAGAAGTGGAGGCTGGAGCCAAGACAGAAATATGGCTGAGATGCCAATTGTTTCTTACAGGGAAGGGCTAATGGAGTGAGCAAAGAAATCAAAATACAACATAGTTGTAAAGATGATTGCAGGAAGAGAAGGAAGAAGGGCCTGCCACAAAAAAGGAAATAACAAACTGTTTATAATGGAAAACTCTGTTTTCCATTGCTCAGCGAGGGCAGAGGAGGATGTATGGCAAAGTCACTTGTGGTTGAGGTCAGGAGTCGAAGGTGGCTGTAATTCAGCTCTGGATCTGGCTCTCACTTGGCTGAGGGCATTAGGCAAGTCAGTAACACTATCTACCTTAATTTCTCCATCTGTAAAATGAGGTCTGGAATAATTCTTACACCACAGTGTGGATTAAAGAGAAGCTATACAAAGCATTGAAATGTACAACTGCAGATCAGGGCTAAAAAGCTTTGTTTCTGCCACAAGCAGTCACTTTGGGCCAATATATGCTGATATGATGCTACAGAACCAATGTAAGCTGTTATAAAAACGGGAATGTTTATTAAATTCATAGGTTAGCTTCAGGGGAAAGGCTTACGTGCTTCATGAGGCAAACACTTGATTTTTCAACAGGTACCAGAATGCAAAAGGAATTTTTTTTATTATTAGTTTCTTCTAATTTTGTACATAGACAATTTTGTACTGCACTGTCTGTGAACTGTACAGGTACCCAGGCACAGCCCAAAAATTAACCTTAGGCTAACAGTGAAGGATATGAACTAGCTTTATACTTCAAAAGCTGTCAGTGTAGGTCTGATGCTTCATGTATGACATTCAGGGCAGAAGCACCTACACATACAAATAATGCACTTAAGACCACTGAAAGACAAGATCTTAATCTCAAGAAAAAAATGATGTCTCTCCAATGTGTCAGAACTTCAAAAGTAATTGTGAGATCTTCTGGTGATTCTCTTAAAGACTCTTTATAGCTCCTTTTACAGGGGCCTTGGGCTGATTCATGTTGATCGTGTCTGACAGCTAGCATTTCTGTTAATAATAATCATAAATAAAGTGGACAAGGTTGCCTGACCTGAAATGAGCATATCTATAGTGCCATATCCATTACAGCACAGTGGATCTGTGACCGCAAATCAAGAAAGGTCCAATGCTCTTGACACTTTGTATTAAAATAATATCTGTCTTTTAAGATCTCAGAACCTTTGTGTGCTATCTTTTTCATTAAAAAGTGTTCCTTAAGAGATAACACTCACACTATAAGAAAGGAGATGCTACAGAGGATGAAAGATTGCAAAACTTCGCATTTTTTCATTATACAATAAAAATACATTTGCAAACAGCTCTATTCTCCCTTATATCTTAAATCCTCCTTCATGTTTTCCTGCATTGAAGTAATAATCCTGGTTTTATGCCATCATAAATCTGCTGACATGTGAAAAATTGTACTATTATCAAACACATCAAAACAGAATTATGATTTCACTGCTGCAGGATCAAATGCAAACAGGAGCTGGGTTATATGAAAGTGAAGCCTGATTAATTTCTGGGCAGTGGTTTTCTGCTAGAAATAAGGATGGTGGTAAAGACTGAGTTTTTTTAATTTCCATAAAACCCCTGGTTGCACTTATACACAAGTCATTCTAAACAATACAGGAATTACTTGTCGATACAGGGAATCCCTCTCAAAAGTAAAGTATCAGAGATGATACACATCTGACCTCTCCACATCAGGTAGCATCCTGAATTAAGAGAGAAGCTTTGTAAATTACTTTAAGGGAGGTCAGTGTGCTAGGCTATGCTGAGTCCACCAGGGCAGGCAATTTCCAAGGACACAGACAGGCCCTTCACTGAAAACCCTTTGCCCCAGAGATTCATGTCCTGCATCAGGCAGATAATTGCAATGCTGCTGATGAAGGAGAGGAACCAACTCACACCATCAATTAGAATAGAGAGATTAGTCTCTTGGCCAGCTGAAAAAGGATCTATTTGGGGAAAAAAACAGATCAAATGTCACACAGCAGTAAAAAAGCAGCAAAGCTAGGGCTCCTCATGTTCCCTGCTAATTAAAGGTTGGTACTTACACCATCACTTGCTAGTTTTACATATGTGCACTGTATGACAAACCAGTGTCACTGTTCTACCAGGTAGGCTCAAGGCCTCTTCTTTCCTGGTGCACCCTCCAGACTGCTACAAGAACAATCTTAAATCTGAGTTGCAAATAGATTCCTCTTTCACAGCTCCCTTTTCATGACCACTGACCCAATGTTTAGTCCTGCACAGGGGTTATCAAAAGCCAAAGCTGTGAGCCAAAATACAGCCCTGGTATAAAATACAACACACACATATGAAGCTTGTCTGTAATTAGAATACCACAAAGACAATGCTTTTGTCATATTTCCAGCCTTGTCCAGCCTCCAATGTGCTATCGAAGCAGAGAGAAGTGAAATGAAACAAGCAGTTTTGTAAGCATCGGAGTAAACAAATCCTGGTGCACTAACGATTCAGTTTGGGCATGAACTCTGGAGTCTAAAGAATCCAGAGGCTCTGCCTGAAGTTTTCTCGGAGTGTTTTTGTAAAATATCTCCCTTTGGGGAGTAAAGGGGACATTCTCTAGTATCTAATCTGTTCCCTCATCTGCACAGCTGCCTGTTTTCACAGAACCTGATAAACTTTTCCATCTAAATGACCTGTGGGAAAAGTCCATATTAGATTGGCAGCTTCTTCACAAGACACAATCGAGTTGTCAGTTTATACCCACAAATGCCATCTCTGTGGACAGCTTTGTTTTCCTTTACCACAGGATAGAAATTATCCTGCTCTTCCTTGCCAGTTATTATTAAAAATTTATATTTGAAAGGGGTTTTTAGAGGTAGATCTTCTCAGAAAGAGGACAATCAATTTAGTACCACTTAATTGAAGGGTTAGGAAAAAAGGTTTTCTCAGAGGATACAAAGTTAACTTCAGAAATATTCAGTCATTTGGTCTGGGCTTGCATTATGTAGAATGATCACTTTCAGATGCATCCCCTGAACAGGTACAATCAGCTATGCATTTATGGATGTTGTTTTAATAGCAGTTATCTATTGTATTCACATCTGTGCTGCACATGTACTTTCTGGTACCACAGTCAAGAGCATAAAGAAAGGGAGAGTTATGCATTATTCCATTCACTGGAAATGAATTCCAGAGGGGACTATCACAGCAAGTGGAATGGCTGAAGAATTAGAAACGCTATGAGAAAAACACATTTTGGACAGACACAGCTATTGTAGAATAAATAGCTTCTGATATTCCACATGCCTGTGCCACCAGGTCCAATGTCAATCTCTATATTTTTCAGAAGTAGATTATGAAGGACTTGCACTACAGGTTGGGAAGACAGCACCTATGAAAAATGTGAGCTGACCAGCTCGTGAATGGTCCCTATCCCTGTTCTGCAACTTTATGAAACTTGCTCTAGTGGAAAGAGTTACCTGCACAGACTCTTTTGATATGACCCAGGAGGCTCCTGCTATCTAATGCAGTGCGAAGCTACTCGGGATTATGTTGGAACAAAGATGAAGTCTTCCCAATACATTCCATGATCACTAAAAAAGTTTCAGATTTGAAAGTGCTTCAGTGCAGTAGTTTCCATATATTGTTCTTAATATTATCTACTATTTGTTATCAACAAATTTCTGAGAAAAGGAGCCACAACTCAAAAGGCAAGAGTCTCAGGTATAGGATAACATTTTTCAAGGGGCATGGACATATTTTTGTTCCATCTTCTATGGGGGAGAAGGAACTCAACAGTGGTTTCAGATGTAGGGTATCTTGCACCTTTGGGCATCCAGAGCAAACAAGGAGCAGAAGTGGGCTCACAAAAGATACAGCTATTCAGCAAGACTCTGGTCTTGGGCTGCTGAAACACGCATATTAAAGCACCTTTCTGGAATCAAATAAGGATAATAATAGTATAAATAAATACTTGAATGTGGCTGTCACTGGCAACACTAACCAGTTTTTGTTCATCTGATGTAAACCTAAGTGAAAGAGGTCAGGAGGAGACTCCACTGCAAAGGCAATGTAACCACACAGGATTAATGAATGCTCCAAAATGAAAAAAGGCAGAGTCTAGGATACTTACTGTGTCCTTGCTTCCCAGCTGGAACTGATGTTTAACTAGCTCACCCTTGGTGCCAGCCTGTCCCCTGCGTACTAATCTGCTCTGGTCTGTGTCCCTCTTTCCCACCACCACACGCTTACCTGCATTTAATCGTTTCTTTGGGGTTTTGAGGCTCCGGCACCTGCCGCTGGCAGAGCTGCTGTTCTCGCTCATGGAGTCCTGTGCTGAGGAGGCACTCCCCGTGGCCTCGCTGTCCCTCATCATGCTCTCGTAGCCGCTGCTGCCCCCGCTGTGGTAGAAGAGGGCTGTTTTCCCCATGGCCGGGGGCAGCTCCCCGCTCAGGACGCTGCTGTTGTCGCTGCCGTGGCCGCTGCTGCAGCGGTGAGGTTTCCGAGGAGGGGTGATCTTGCTGTAAGGTGAAGGCAGCATGTGCACAGCTGGCTTCTCGTCCCCGGGAAGGGCCCCGCGCTCCTCCGGCTCCAAGCTTCCCTGTACGCCTCTGGCACTGGTGCTCCCTTGGAGCAGCTCTGAAATCCGCCCATTGACAGCTCGAAGGGGCAACTTGGAAGCAAGGCTGGAGCCCCGGCTTCTGCCGAGGGACTGCATTGACCAGGACATGTTCTTCCCGCTCGGGGGCAAACTGGAGCTCTGCCCCACGGACTGAGGCAGGGACTTGGTGGAGAAGCTGAGCGTTTTGGTGGCTGAGGCAGAGAGGCTGCGGGCCTTGGGACTTGCCAGCAGGAGCTTGCTGACAGCAGAGATCTTGGACTGGCTGGCTTTTGGGGAGGCACCTGCAGACTGAGAGAGGCCCGAGTTGGTGGGTGAGGACATGGCACTGCGGCTGAGGCTCCTTCCAGCCCTAGGCATGGTGGTGTCTCTGCCAGGGCTCATTCTGGAGCTCACAGAGGACAGACTTTCTGCTCTTTCCAGCGACAAACACTCATAGTGGCTTCCTGTGGACCTCCCAAGGGAGTTGGTCCTGCTGGCGAGCTGCTCCAGCTTGGCACTGAAGAGTTTGCTGCTGCTGTTGTTGATGCTGCTGTCTATGCCAGGGCCTTTTTGTTTGGCATTCTGCTCCTCGGGGAAGCTGGCCAGGAAGGACACAGGCTGGCTGGAAGGACTGCTCGTGGTGCTGCTGGCTGCACTGTGCTGGGGGCTGGCTCTGTTCTTCTGATCCAAGCTCGATTTTCTCACAGGTGGGAGAGGAGGGGTCCCTTTGGGACGAGTGAGTATGCAGTGTTTGGGAGAGACCATTTTCTTGTCAAGACTAGCCTTGGAAAACTGGAGGAGGGCAGGAGAACTGACTCCACTGCTGTCAGCAGAAGTAGGATGAAGATGACTGTCAGATTCCTCTACCTTGCTTGCCTTAGGGAGCCCTCGAGGGAGGCTACAATTCTTCAAGCCATCACTGGAATGAACAGGGCTTTGGGTTGCAGAGCTGGATGCTGCCACCTCACACCCATCCACAATCCTTTTTAGACTGTCAGAGCCTGGGGAAATAGAGGTGTCCCCACTGCTGGTGCTAAACCTGTCCACAGAGGACTGTTTTGTGCTGTGCTCTGGCTTAGCTGAAACAGCGACTGTATCAGGCCTTGGCCCGTCACTATTCTCAGAGCTGTCCTTTTTAACATCATCTTCTCTCTTCAACCAAGGGTCTTCAAATTTGATAACCTTCTTAGCAGTGGGTTCTTTCCCATCTTGGGGATGAACAGCCTTTGGGTCTGCAGTTACAGCTGGTACAGCATCATCAGTGTCTTGAGCTTTGAAGGAATTAACAGCAATACATGGATACACGGTAATATTTGTCTTCATTGGGATGTAGCCTTCACAGCTGCTAAGACTTGCTGTGTTTTTGATTGTGACAGTAGTTTTGCCTAGAGCTGATATTTTACAGCCTTTGATGGGTGACACTTTGCCGAAAGCTTCCTCCCCCATTTCTGACAGTATAAGCATGTTGTCAGTCACCGACTTCTGTTTGTCACTTACACAAATCATGCTGGCACTTTGTATGGTGCTTGCAAACTCGGAGACGGGGGGTTCTGCCATAGCTTCCCCATGCCCATAGCATGCCTGGGCTATGAAGCTGTGGCATGACTGTTCACCGTCACTCCCCGTGCTCATTTCGCTCAGCCACGAGCTGATGGATGAGCGCCTGCTGCCATCGTCTTGGGGTTTGTCATCCAGACTCAATTTTGGAAGAGGAAGGAACTGTGTGATGCTGACTTCAGACACAGGAGCTGCACTGGAGTAACATTCAAGATCTTCAGAGATGCTGCTGATGATACTGACTGGCCTAGAGCCAGAGGCCAAAGCCTGCACAGAGCAGTCACTGTTAAAACTGATGATACTGGTCGGGCGCCCATTGTCAAGGACACCACTAATGGTCAGCTCTTCCACAAGGGTGAACACAAGCTCATCCTCTCCATTCAGCTCCAATGGCTGCTGCACAGTCACCATGGTTGTGCTCAGAATCTCCTTCTTGGATTCTGGAGAAATGCTTTGTTGGCGATCTTCACTGAGAACGGTCTCTTCAAAATCCCCGTTATTGGACGACACTGACTTTTTCATAATCTGAGGGCTCATGCCTACAGGTGGGGTCCGGATTTCTGGCTGTAATAAAGATTCAGTAGATGTCATGGCAGCATCCTTACTCAGGGGAGCTGGTGGGGGAGTGGAGCTGGGCAGGACTCCTTTCTGTGTATAGACCTTGCACCTCTGAGAAGGAGAAGTTGGTGGTTTATACTCAGATGTCTTTGAGAGGCTTGCAATGCCAAGCCGGGGTGAACCCATTGGCCGAGGTTTGCCTTCCACAAATCCACAGGTGTTGAGCCCTTCTCTGCTGCTCTGCAAGCTGGTGCTGTGTGCTAACTGACAAGAGCTAAGCTCTTTACTAGAGCTGCCTGTTACACTCCTGGGAGAAGAAGGAGTTGAAAGATTGGTAAGAGCTCCAGAAGGAACAGGGGAGTGATTTCTCCTAGTTTTGCTGGGTGTTGTATTTGTATTTTCCTTGGCTTCTCTGTCAGGATGCTGACACTCCGGCATCGTATCTTCCTTATCTGACTCTGGTAAGTGGCTAAGCTCTGCCAGTTGGCTTGAGACAGCACACTTAGACATCTGGTCTGAGCTAAATTGAGCAGGCATCTCTTCAAAGGGAAATTTGTCAGTCTCTTCACTGCCATCTATGCAATCCAGTCTCTCCTGGAGCTCTGCAAAGGTGTTGCACTTTAGGCAGTCTCTTTCAGACGTGCTGGGACCTGATTCACTAACTTCCTCCAACCTGCCCTCATTTTTCGTCTTTTGCAGAGCAGGAACTATGGGAACAAAGTCAGGGGGACCCTCATTATCTGTCAGTTCCTTGTCAGAAAGGGCAGTGCCATTGGGGCCAACGTAGATCACCGTGTCACACGACTGCTCGCTGCTGGATGAATAATCAGGATCACTTGATAAATGCAAAATAGGGAAGTCTGGGTCCACAGTGTTTCTAGAATGGAAAGGTCTCAGCTGTGTTGGTCTTCGCATTCGGCCCTCCTCACAAGAGCTCTCTCCTCCAGAAGAACTTGATGTGTACTGCAACAAGAGAGAGAGAGAGAAAGAGAAAGAGAGTCTATGACATTTAAGCATTGCAAGCTGCTCCTTGCACAAACTGCATGCACAACAAATTCACGGTCACATACGAACTGGGAGATCTCTAAACTAAGGCACAGAGCTCTGAAGCTGCTTATCCACAGCCCTAGATCAAACACATAGCTATGTTCAATGGAGAACCCAAAGCCCCAGCTTTGAGTCCCACTCAAAATAATAGGACTTTAAAAAAAAAAAAGTACTAAAAATAGGGAGTAAGATACCTCCCTGACCAAAGAAATCAGATATTTGGCAAAGGCTTTGCTGATTTTGTGTGTGTATGTGTGTATTTGAGTATTTGAAAAGGAACAAGAAAACTCATTACATGTCACCCCATACTACCAGTGTGTGGAATTATATAACATGCACTCAGAGGTCTCTGGAGACACAGTGCTCTGACGGTGTGTGGACTGAACCCTTCATTTGTCTCCCTTCAATCAACTGACAAAAAAAGCTTTTGTTAGTCTGCTGGTTTAAATTAATGCATAAAATTCACTTATTCTGCCCAATTCACACCATAAGTTGCAGAGAAGCAACCAGAACTCTCCAACATGAAAATGGACATAGTCCATCTTGACTCTACTTCTTGGAAAATCTATCACCCATATTGAGAAGCAGTAGGAAGGAAAAGGTCCTCAATTCTGGCATTGGACACAATTATTCTGCATTTATTTTGCTTCCCCTCTCTCTGAGAAGCATAGAGAATCTAATTCTACAGCAGTTTCACTCCTTATTATTTCATTAGCACTAAGAGCATAAAGGAAAATAAATGCTCCCTGACAGCTATATTATTAAACAAGGTCAGCTTACAAACCTACAGATGTGTCTGAACTTACTCTTGTGTCTCTGAATCTGAAGCATTTACCCATCTGATATTGCCCTCTGACACTTGCCTATGACTGAGTACATACAACCCCATACATTTTGGAACTGATTACTGATTTTGTTACGCTCTGCTCTACCCAGCTAAGGATCCTTCACGATCCTTCTTCCTCCTTCCTCCATCATTATAAGAAGGGAGTTACACATTGTCTTACCTTAGTTTTCTTTTTCTTCATCCTGAGGACCCTTGAGGCAATCTGGATGGTGGAGAGTGTCTCGGCATAGTTCCCTGCAGCAGCTGAAATGTGAGCTATCATTGTGGTGCGGCAGTTCATATTCCCCAAGGACTCTCGCAGCAACATGGTCAGCTTGCTGTCTCTGCAAAATAAAACGAATTAAGGCTACATTAGCCAGTAAGGTTTCACTTTGGCCACCGTGATGTAACTTGGGTCTTGACAAGTTATTTTCTCCTCTTTTTAATGGAATCCTAATTAGTTTTCTTCCTCAGGTTTGCACTGTGTTGTGCAGCTGAGCATGCTGAAAGATCCTGGACTACAATTCAAACTTATTTTCTCTTCCCACTTCCCCTTTTCTCTCTCCTTTTGGTCTCAGTCCTTCTCCATTGTTACCATTGCCAACACAGAGATGCAGACCAGCACTGGAGACTGTTTAGGAGCCACAGCAGCAAACATCAAACTGCTGCTCTTTTAAAGTGCACAGTGCACAGACAAACCCTGGCCCAGCTCGGGAGAACAAGAGGGTACTGGATTAGATTATAGAGCACAATTATTTTGTTGCCTTCTAGGGCATTGGGTAACTCGATATTAATAACAGTTAAGTCACTGAAGTCAATTTTGGATGATGCTGGTAAAATACAAACCAATCAAGCCTTAAAACTTCACACAATTGTTCTTTTATATTAGATCTTTTCTTTCACTGAGGCAGAAATCAAATTTTCTGTTCTTGCCATTTACTCTATTGTTCAGCATCAGATAGCTTTTGAAATGCTGATGCCTTCTTATGGGGCTCTCTGTGACTGGACTGAGAATATGAATTTTAATAGAATAATGATGCATATATAATACTTTTGAGGTGACCCTGACTAATCCTGTAGTCAGGAATGCACAATATACAATTTTTAAAGAGACCTTTAGCTCCATGGTGTAGAGGTCAGCTGGATGGTTATTTGGGAAATGGCATTCTCTTGATGAGTGTCTCCCCTATGCTAAAGATTGTGGATGATGATTACATGCAGCTGGAACAAAGACAGCAACAGCCTGATATTTATCTATCACTAAAGGAATTGCATTCGCTGTTGTAATGATGGTGATACCTGCAGTGGCTACAGATCGGATTTTTGGGGATCACTGTTAAATATCTGCAAATTACCTATGGTGCATGTGTGTTCTTGTTCAATCACTCGAGATTTCTGCATAAAGCTGCAACTGCTGGAAACTGAAGCTATGCCTACTGGATGGGACCGATGGTCAAACACCAAAACTCTTGGACCTCTCTTTTTGACTGAATAAACACCAGCATTTGGGGTGCATATTTTAATGCAATAGCTCTGGAGAGTTCCCATCCTCTGAGGCTTCTAGTACTTGCAGTTTCAGCTCAACTGGAAATACTGAAAATAAAATATTTTTCGTTTCAGGATTTCTGCTTCCATATGCTCCAGACAAACTGAAGACAGTCTAGTGTCTTTGAGAAGCAAACAAGCATCCATAAAGTCAATACTGAGATAGTCTCACTCATTTCACTTAAGACCTAAGGCTGCTTTGAACCCACAGATCCAGAGTTACTAGGCTGCTGTGTCTCAGGTTAGTGTCCCTCCTTTCCATCACAGAATAATTAAGATGTCAAATTTTGTACATCAGTTACTGCCACTCCAGTGCAGAGTAACATGGAAATTATTAACACCTCCACAGAAATCAATAACAAGCCTTTCATTTGCCAGTGCTTCTATCATAGCAAAACATGAGACGACAGGGGAAAGTGCAAAAGAATACATTCTAAACATGCTGGTCTCCTGAGAACACATTACCCATGCAGCCAGCATCAACACTGAGGCGTGGCTCTCTTAGAGGTATATGCATTAGGAATGTAAAATAATCTGTGCCATCTGCCTTGCACTGAAATATCCACTTGCAAGAAGAATAATGATACTGAAGAAATATCTATTCATAATTCATCCTCTGACATGGATGGGAAATAAAGGGCAGATTTGTTAAGGATTAAAGCATAAACCTAGCAGTAAAAAGCACTGATTTCAGAGTTTGTTCATTCAGCACAGGGTACATCTTGACTCTCAACTTCAACTTTACCTCACTACTGTACACTGAAAAATAACATAAAGAGGAATGAAGTTACTAAACACAAAATTTTTTGTCAAATCTAGACATTGTCATAAGACAAGTTCAGCTGTTCAGGGTTCACTGACCTCTCACAATAACTCTCAGCTATTACTTCTGAAGGAACGAATGAAAGAAAATAAAATAATATAAGACACAAAAATGCATGGCCTAATTTTTAACTCACTCTATCCTCTTCAATTAAAATATTGGTAAAATGTTCTGGATGTCTCACTGAAATTTACTTGGCAGTCAGTGTGAGACACAAAGTAGATGCTTTATTCTTCTGAGTGCTGGCATGGTATTTCTGCCTGAAAAAAATGAAAGGCTATGAATTATTTCATTAGGTCATTCGTGAGCTGTTATTTGAAAACGAAAAATTTCCTGTGAAAGCAGGAGTTTTACAAAGAGGAGGTCTGAACTTCTGCACTGGAAAGGCTTTGAGAAGCAAGACCTTTGTTGATCCTCTGGCTCTGCAAACCAAACTAAGGCACAGGAAATTTTGAAGAAAGCAGCGAATCTGCTGGTCCTAGGTGTATGTTGCTCACTGTGTTAAGCAGAGGCTGGTTAGCAGAAGGTCACCGATTTTTCATGGCAGCAGAGTGAAATGCATCAATGTCTTCATGGCAAATAAGAGAACTTCAGGAATGCTAATGGTCTATTTCTATTCTGCTCCAAAAGTAATAAAAATTATAGGTTAGAGCAGCACGAGGATTCCATTTTATATACCTGTCTTCATTTTAAATGTATTTCTATCCCATCCACTAATATTTTTATAGTTCAGGAAATTTACCCTAAACCATCATGTTTATGGGCATATAAAACACGTAAGAAATTGAAGGTAGGGTCAGGATACCACACTTCAGACTCCAAACTCTCTATATCAGTAAGTAAGTCAATTTTGCAGTCTTTTCAGTACTTAAAAGTCACCTCATTTTTTTCTAACTACATCACTTGGTGTAATAAAATACATTACCTTTACTTGTAAACCTTTTCTTACCTAACTTCTTAGACAAGCATGGCTACAGAAAAAAAAAGCTACTAAATATTATTCATATATATCCCACACAGGTAAAAACCAAAAAAAAAAAAAGTATGCAAAGCTGTACCTCTGGAAAAGTCCAGAGGCAAGAGCCCTGTGCAGAAGACTTAACTTGGGTACCTCTATGATGTATGTCAGCAGGTACAGTACAGAGGTGCAGACTGCCAGGCAGAAAGCTTCAGTGCATTCCATGGAGTAACAGCCCTCCAGCTGAAGGACTTACCTGTTTTCCTGCTGTTTTTCTGAATCTCTCAATAGGAACCCTAGCAGGTATTGAACCTCCCCAAAAGAGAGATATGGCAGTGCTGCAATGAGCAATGTTCTCTACTTCTCTTGGGAGACCACCATGCAAACTGGGATCAGTGCAAAATAGTCCTTTCACTGAGGTGGAAGATGTACATCTTCCTTTCAGTAAGAAGAAAAGATGTACATCTTCATGCTCCTCTGATACATATCTGTATTTCCCTTCCTCATGAATGATTAATTATACTCAGCTTCAAACAACACAGAATCTTACACTGAAGAATGAAGCACGTAATATCATTATACATGTCCTTGGACACTGCCTAAATCCCAGTTGCTGGTGTACATTTCATCAAAGTCTTTAATTTTGTGACTGGATGCTATTTTTCCACTAGAGCCCTGCCTCAAACCCTGCACAGAATAAACAGTGCTCACTGAACCATAAGTTATCTAATCTTTCATTTAATCCTTGCCTTGCAATGTATGGATTTATGCCTTATTTACTGTTAGGACTATACAAACTCTGTTCTGAATCCTGAATGACCAATTTCTTCAAAGCTCTTCATCATTTTTTCTTTTCACTGTGGAGCTCATCAATGCAGTATCTGATGAATGCCTCAGAGGTGAGGTATATATTCCTCTGATAACACCTTAAACATTGAAGACTTCATTAAGTATAGGTGTTCGGTGTGAATCACAAATCTTTCAGAGTATTGATCATTACACAGTCTTCATATTCAAAGTACAGCTAACTTTGACTTATCTTGAACAGCAAATGGGGCAGCTGGTTCTCAAATCAGGATAGCCAAAAAACCAGGAACATACAATTAGTAGCCCATCTAAAAATTTTAGGAACACGTTGTCAGAACTAGTCTGAAGGTGGTATCGGGTCCTTTCAGAATACCTCCCTTCTCTTCCACAATCCTCCATCCCATCCTCCATATGTTTATTGACAATGACCATATTACTGCACAGTCCTGAGTCATGTCTAAAGCAGGTCCTTTATCTGCCTTGAAAATAGATGGTATTTGGAAATGGAGGGAGAACCCTGAAAGGACAACACAATATAAAGCCCATTAATTCTGACATTTCCTGACCCTATAGCAATTGATTTCATTATCCAAATGCTTTTATTATATGTGTTTTATGGAATTTCATGGGGGTTTATGGTTACACTTCAATGAGACATCAGCAAGCCTGGAACATTCTGGTATATCAAATAGCCCCAGTTGCTAAACTAGCTTGCAGCAGCAGCAGGCTGCCACCTTTTGTTTGGACAAAAAGTAGAGAAGGAGAACATTACTTACAATTTACCGGGGGGTTTGCTAGCATTTGCTACCTGTAGAAAAACACTAAGACTTGGGAGTAACACACTCCTTTCCTGCACTGTAGGAAAGCTGTGCTCTCGTGTTCATATCCTTTTTGACATGGTCTTCTCTGATCAGACAATCCTACACTCTTCTATCAGTGTCCATCCCGGGCTTTCCTCATCTAACCTTTTTGCTTGTTCTTATTCCCATATTGTGACACTCATCCCCAGTTCCTCTCTGAAACAGTCTGGCAGAGCTCAGTTTCATCCTGCAGTAGTTTAAGCAGCTACAACAGACTTTGCCTTTCTCCAGCATCACTGCTAGACACACTTCCAGTATTAAACTCCTCTTTTGTCCTCTTCTTCCTCCCATTAACATCCTCCACTCTCACTGCCTGACCTCCAAGGCCCCTCTCCCCACTCAAGTCCCCCCTCCAGCTGTTCACTGACACCCAGCAGAGAAGCCCCAAAACGTGGCTGTAATTTGGCATGGCATGCTGGCAGGTGAGGGGCAGGCCAGGTGAGGGGGCAGAGACTGCTCAGTGCCTTCCTGGATCTTCTTCTGCCAGGTCCTCCAGCTTTAAGAAAATCTGTGTGTTCAAAGTGAGCTACATAGAAAAGAGGCAAATGGTAATTGCTTTTGTTTAGGGCTGCAAAATAGAATTCATGAATAGAAAATGAAGCAATAAGAATAAATATTGTGCTCGGGAAATTCACAGGAATTTTTGTTGCCCAGCATTTCATTCTGTGAATGGGAGACACAATCACAGAATTGTTTCACAAAAACATGAAGAGGAATAGAGAGGAAGATCCAGCTGAAGTTATTCCAGTTGGAATAATGATTTTTCTGTGGAATTATTTACCCAATTGTATTATATACTTTGTTTTGTTTCCTGCATCCCCCCCCCCCCCACCTTAATAACAAGTATTTTCTTTGTTTTCCCTTTCCTCTCACCCCACTACTATGCAGATTTTGGCTATTCAATGACAACAGCAGCACCATCAGAAATAGGAATAATAATATTCCACAAGGGAGACAATACAATAGTACAGCTAAGCTTTAGGAAGTGCAAGACAGTGTGCTATCTATTAATCATATACCTTAGTGTCTTCCTAGGCGCTTGGCCAAAAGGAGAAAGTTGTCTCCCTCCAGGTGTAATTGTTACAACATCAGATGATGTATGCCCTCAAGTGTCTTGTAATCTAATTATTTATGGAGGTATGTCAAAGGAAAAAAATCTCAGTAACTATGACAGTCACTTTTGATCATCAAGTCTTAACTCTGCTCCTTTGAGATGATGCACTGCTTTATTCACAGTAATAAATGTTTACATAACAAAGGAACCACATAAAGACTATATTTGGTTTTGGCTCTTACTACATGGGAATAATCTCTACAAAGGACAGTTTATAGCTGAAAAAGCACAAGCCCAACAGCGGATGTTACAGGTGTGTAACAGCTGAGTTCTCTATGAACCAGCACAGTTTGCTTAGTTATGTCTTTCCTTTCTGGTAATAATTTTGATAGAGAAAGAGAGAGGAAATGGGAGCAATGTGTGTAGGCACAGGCAAAATGAGTCCAGGTGGGGAGATAAAGCCCTCAGTGGTTCAGCCATGTAAGCCTGGCTTTGTTAGGAGAACAAAATGAGGCAGTTGAAGAAAGATGGGTAACGTGTTGGACCTTTAACCTGGGGAATTCTTCACCTGGTGAAACGAGGCATTGGGGAGACAATGGACTTGTTCCAGGTGGAAGCTGACTAGCCTTGAAGAGAAAATGAAGCACGGTGGAAATTTCCACTGCCACTGCAGTTAGTTATCTTGTGTGAGGTGCACTAGCACAACCCAGAACACTGTGCTCACGGCAGAGGGGATGGGGAGCCAGCTGAAATGACCATGCTGAGGGGACACTGTGCTCAGGTTCAGTACTGGGAAATTTCAACATCTGGAAGGGATGTGACACTACAGCGGTCAAGAGGTCAAGAGCAGGAGAAAGATGTTGCTGCAGCCAAGTATGGGACTTATCTTAAATTGTACTAGTACAAAATGCATATAAAATATAGGGGGATTCCCCCTACAATTGTTGCCTTTTAAGATAAAATTTCATATTGCTGAACAATCCTTGTGCCTGTGACAACCTGTGACCATGTGGCAGACGTACAAAAGAGCATCTTTTGTTTCTTTTTACCAAAGGCAGAAAAATAAATCAATGACACAAGGACAAAACCCATTAGTGAGGCTGCACCTCAAATAAATTCAGTTTTGGGCTCCTCACTGCAAGAAAGATATTGAAGTGCTTGAGCATGGCCAGAGAAGGACAATGGAGCTGGGGAAGGGTCTGGAGTACAAATCTCATGAGGAGTGACTGAAGCAGCTGGGGCTGTTCAGTCTGGAGAAAAGGAGGCTGAGGGGAGATCTCACTGTTCTCTACAACCATCTGAAAGGAGATTGCAGCAAAATGGGGTTGGCCTCTTCTCCCAAGTCAAGGAACTACCCCTCACACCATAAAAGGGGTTCATTCAAGAGCTGTAACTTTTGCATAAAAGTTGCTCTAAAGCTGAGGAAGCTTAAACAGTCCACAAAACTGACAAGAGTACCCTGTTACTCATAAATGACATTAAAGTCCCCCACTTTTTTAAGGTTTTGCTGACTGATAGCACAATAGAACTCTCTCCCAATAAAGCCATTCCTATCACACAAACTCCACTTTTGGAAGAAGTGTGTTAGTCTAATGAGAGCTCAGAGATCCAGACGTAGCTTAAAGTCACAGCAAGTGCAAGTTTTGGGGTGGGAGAGAGGAGGTGGTTAGGAGCATAGCTCTGCTGAGGGCTGGTGATTATTTCAGAGAGAAGACTACACTGAAAATGCAAAAAATGATCCCTCTCCCCTCTGTACTTTGAATCTCAGCACAGAAACAAACCCCATTCACAAGCAGCCATTTAAAACATCCAAACAAACCTCAAAGATAGGCAAAATGAAAAGGATTTTAGTGGTCTGTCTCATTACAGTGCCAGCTCCTAATAAATGCTAGCTGAAAAACAGAAACTCAATTAATCCAGGGAGCTAATTAGGCTCAGCAACTCTATGTTAGAACTAAAGCCAGATTCCCCAAAATCAGCAGTGCCACTTGTTAAGGAAACATGCTCAATAAGTAGACTGTGATTTACAGGAGAAAATAAATCGTGCAGTTAAAACCAATAATGATCCAGATTTCAAATAATAGGGACTCTGCACTTGGTTAGGCTAACTTCTACCATGATACACGAAGGAAGGGAAGGAAAATGTCTTCTCTCTCTCCCCATGTCCCTCCTTTCTTGGCTCCCTTACTTGGAAGTATTATGGCAACCATAAGTTTGGCTCACCTTATTTATATGGTTTAGTTGCTTTATATGAGAAGACAACATAGCTGCTATGGAATAGAAACTGGAACAGCTCAGGAGCCTGCCTGCCTCTCCTCCGGGCTGACAGTGCAGCAGGAATGCTGGGAAGGGAAGGGTTGGAATGCAGCTGAACAGTGCCTGTGCCTCTAGGGCAGTCATAGGGGAAAACACATAGCGAGAAAAAGCGTGCAGAAACATTCCCTGACAATCTGCTGAGGACACACTCTGGAAAGCAGCTTCACACCAGCCCCTCTGGGTGGCCAATATGAGCAGGAGCAGAGCCGACACCCAGTGAGGGCATTTCCACCACCCCTGCACTGGCATGAAGAGAGGGCACACTTTGTGTTCAGCATCTTTCCTCCCAGCGCTGCTGCCCCCAGCCCCCGCTGCCTTCCGAGGGCCAGGCGCACTAAAGCAAGGCTCTCCACGCTGTATGCAAGGAGCCAAGCAAAGGCTTGTTTGTCAGCAGCCTCGGCTCCCTGCGGCCGAGCCGCTGCCAGTCTGGGCTGGGGTCACACACGCTGAGGAGCCGCTCCCGCTGCAGGCAGGGCAGGGCAGGGCAGGGCAGGGCCACCTCCGCTCTCCTCTCGGAGCCAGCCCGCCTGCCAGAACGGCCTGACTGACTCCTGCCTCACCCTCGGGCAGCTCGGGGACCGCTGCGGCTGCCGACAGCCCGTGGCAATTCGGAGCGGGGCCGGCAAGGGGCCAGCGGGCTGCCGCACGGAGCGCTGCCCCGCCGGGCCCCGCCGCAAGGAGGGATCGCATCCAGACATACCCAGCTCTGGAACATCACGGCTATTTCCTCAAAAGAAAATCAACTTCAAATATTTGTAATTGACACATGAATATTCATGATCTTTTGGGAGGATCTCATAATTACTTCATTCTGCTTAGGCTCATTTGATCTGCGCTAGCGACAGCAGTAGTTTACACTCCTTCATCAAGATGCCAACAATTTGGCAGCATGACCTTCCCAGTTTCCTGTGCTGGAGAGCAGCTCTAGTTATTCTAATTGCAATCCCAAATGGAGTGGTACCTGAAAATAAATTGACTGCTGTTCAGTTTTAGAAACCACTCCACTTGGCATTGCTCCTTGTGTAAATAGATAACATCTCCAGGAAACTGGGAAGGTCACTCAGCAAAATTCTTTGCATTTTGATAAGTAAGATTTTATATATCAACTTCCAAGACCCTTCAGCCCATAGCATTATAGCAGAGGGCAGTGAAAGTGCACATACTCTCACGTGGAAAGGGAAGAAAAAGAAAAAAGAAGACAGAGTTTAGTTTTCATTAATGATACGGAAATTTTACAATTCATGTATGGCACTCATTAGATATATTCCCCGAAGAAAGTTAGGCTCAAGAGTTCATACTGCCTCTGCACCTGCACACAAGGTTGCCTTATCACCTTCAGCAATAAACTTCTAGGTTTTTGGCAAATTTGAAGAAAGTTTGAGAAAATAATATGCAAAGTTCGAAGATAGTAAGCCTCTGTAAATGCTGGAAGTATTAGCAGCTGGGTGGATAGAGAAAAAGCTTATTTGTGCTCCCACAGAAATGAGTCAAACGCCTTCAATTCCATTCTTGAAGACACCAGAGAAAGCACATAAATGAGAGAAATTCCCAAATACAGGAATATTTTTGGCCCATATTTACACCCTTTTGGATGCCAGACTGAGACATGTTGTTAGAAACATTATGTTCTTGATGCTGGTGCTAACAAAACTGTTCATTTAGATCAAGAGAAAAAAAAATGCACTTACATGATACTGGGTCCTGACTAAAAACTGCCAAAACCCAATGTAAAGCAGTGAAAACATGAAACCAGCAGCATTAAAGCAAAATATACAGTCAGAAGCCCCAAGTCATGATTCCTTTTCTGGTAATCTATGTCATACCGCTTAAGTTTCCTTTTCACATACAGTTCCAAATTGCTTCACAGAGATGCATGAAACTGCTAAAACCTGATAAAAGAAGCAATCCCTGTCAGTTGTCAAGGAGGATGAACTTTGCAGCTGCCAAGCAATCTGCTAACTAGGATGGAAATTAAGCAGGTGAAGCAAGTTCCAAAAAGGATGAATTTTTTATGTCATCTGGAATTTCCAACAGACACACAATGGCCTCAGTTGTTCAGCTCCAAACCATCTACAAATCAAAACCCCATGACTTCCATTTAAGAATAATGCATTGGCATGTACAGGGAATATGCAAAGATCCTAGACAACATGCATAACTCTAAAAATCAGGGTAAGTTATAGGGGTATATGTGGACTTAGCTCTCTTACTCTTCTCTAAAGAAAAAGAACATATAAAGTTAGCTAGCTTTCTCCATTACATACATTTCTTTAAAAACCTAGGTCTGGAAGCCAATTGCACTTCAAGATCTCAATTTACTTTACTCTACAATTTACTCAAGGGTCAAAATAAGTTTCTTAGACACCTGCAACGACACCTGCAGAATCTAATGAACAGAGCACTCTCTGGCCTGCAAATCCTTGGCCTCTGTATTTGTACTGCCAACAGCCAATAGGGGTGGGGTGACCTTGTTAGGAAGTGGAGACACCAAGAACTCCTTTCACATAAAAATGAATGGCTATCAGACAGCCAAAACTATCATCCACAGATGGGCTGAGCTACTCACACAACTGGCTGATTTAGAGATGTGATGAGACAGGCTGAGCAATAGCAGTGATGATGGTGACTTGCATGGCAAATAAAGATCATAGATAAAAATTTCCTGCCTGTGCCTGTGTTTTGGTTACAACCATAAATCAGCCCCCAAAATTAGGATTTTATTAACTGAAATCCATCGGCACTGTGGTCCAAACCCAGCTGTCACTGGAATCTCCACAAAAGCTCCCATAAGCTTCATCAGCATCTGAACTGGGTTTTTACAGATTTAGTGACAGGATACATGAAACAAAGACTAAACCGGTCCCTTCTGACGTCAAATACATGGCATTGAAATTAAACTGTAGAACCACAGGCAGGTTTATGATGACAGTTTTGGCAGCACAGGACCAAATTTAGCAGCTGGTGCAGGGCAGTAGGAATTCTGTCATCTATAAACACAAGCAAAAGGAAACTAAATGTTTTTATTCTTTTATAACTCTCACACTCCATCATACTTCATTCACAGAGGAGCCTAAATAAAACCTGAGGGACTCCAGGCTATGCAAGTGCAATGTACTGTAAGTAAAAGTAGCAAAATTGGTATATAAATACTTTTAATGTTTATATTTGCTATTTAAATCTACTGGAGATAGGCTGTATCAATACATTTATCTTCATCCATGCAGCAATTTAAAATTTAAAATTATGCATATGCATTTTTCATGTTATCTGAAGTTTCACTCCCCCTTTAAATGGATTTCTTTTGCCCGCTATAGTAACGTTGATTAGACAAGATTCTTAATAGGTTCTTGTCTATCTGACACTTCAGAGATCTTCTCATAGCCAGCCACAGCAAAGGAAAGGAACTCTTGTAAATTTGCTGGTTAGCAATTGTTACATTTGTAGTAACAAATGTTACTACAGTTGCTTACAGTTTTACCTGAGATGACCAGAATGTGCTTTAGAGCCCAGTATTGTATCTATTCTGCTCAGAAAAACAACTATAAATTTGAATATTTCCATGTTAACAGCTGCCTCTCCACAAGGTTGATAGTCAGAACAGAGCTGTGAGTGGCAGAAAGCAATACACGATACTAAAAGTTGTATGTAGTTAGTTTCAAATCACAAAAAGATCTATTTTAAAGTTAGCTGTTCAAAATACAAGAAGCACTGAAATAAAATTTCATAGGTAAGCTGAACCAGTCTTTCACAAAAAGATCCTTTCACACTTTAACTGTCTTTAAAAAGCCTCAGACTGGAATCATTTACAATGTGCCTGGAAGGTCCTACTTCTGTTCACAAAGCTGCTGCTGATACTCAGGAATTCCCACAGCTGAAAATAGTTGAGGCTTGAGTACTTTTTGGCAAAGTACTTATTTTAGCCTTATACTCTATCCTTGGCATCTGCTGTTGAATTTAGCCAGACAGGATGCTATAAGGACATTTGGCCTGAATCAGTACAGCCATTCTTACTTTCTTAGAATTGGTTTTTAAAGGTTTACAGCCCAACTCTGCAGCCTTCTTCCTGCATGCCCTCTGCATGCCTGCTATGAGCTCCTAAGGACACAGCAGAATTCCTCAGCATTCCATCAACCCAACCCTGGCCAATACCTCTGGAGACACAGAGAGGCCAAGAGGAAAGACAGTCATTCTGGTAAAGACAGCACATGGACAACCATCATAGAGGGAGAAGGAAGAAAGAAATGCATTGCTTGGTACTATGAGCCTAAGCCCCATGGGACAACATCAAAGCACAGGTGATGCATGGAGTGAGAAGAAACTGAATTTTTAGCTCCTGCCCCTACCCAGTACTGAGAACAATATAACAGTGGTGTCCTCCTTAAACATTTAGAAAACCCATCCTTACAAACATTATGGCTTTCTAACACTGTCCCCACACATTTCCATTTAGTGGTGGCATGCCAACTACTTTTCTATTTGCTCATGCTCCTTGGTTTCCATTGCTCTTCCTCCCCAGGGCTGGGAATGCTCCTGGCCACATGTACAGACACGTGCTCTCTATCCCTTAACTCTATTTGGGTATGCAAGCCAAATTAATTTCATTTTCTCTCATGTGAAAAACTCTCCTTGTCAGACTTTCTTGTATCTGCTTCAGTCTCAATTCATCCTTCATCTCTATGGGAGAACAGCACCCAGGAGAGGAATAGCTAGCCCCTTGCATAACTATTACTATTTTTCTGCTGTCATTCCTCTTATCTCCTCAGATTTCATTACCTTGTTGGTGTTAATTTAGCTTTGGACACCTGTGATCATCAGCCAACATGCCTAAATCAGCACACACCCCCATCCCCTTTCTAGCTGATGAGCTCCCAGATTGCATCAGAAATTATTAGCAGTCCATCAGGGCAAGCCCTTGCATCAGTGCCATTTGTATTCCTGGAGCCCTCGAGGTCCCACAGCTGCTCCCATCTGATGTTCTGATCTGCCTTTGTACAGATGATGGCTCTCAGCTTTGTGTAAGCAGCCACTACGATTAGCATGCTCCATCTTTGTGTGCCAAGGCTGCTGATAATAACACCAAACAAAACCTCTCCTAAAACTGGTCCTTTGAAGAGCTTCCCTCGTAGCCTTCCCTCTAGTTTGATAGCTCCCACTTCGATGCCTAGCTACAGTTGTCTCTGCAGTCTTCACTACTTGATGCATCTTACTGCTCCTTGTCTTCTTCAGCTGAACTAGTTAATTCTCAGGGGACATCAATTCAGGCATTTACTCAGACCTAGACAGATTAAATTTCTGTCACCTAGACATTAGGCACCACAACTGCATAGAACAGAGGACGAGGACTGTATCCAGAAGGTTGTATCCAAATGTAGCCCCATCTTGAAAGCAGGGTTGAATTTAAATGCACAGACATCTGTTCCAGATTTCCTGGTCTTGGGAACAGTCAAGATATTTCAAGATTCACCATCTGAGAAGGCAATATTTGTTGTCTGGATTTACTATAAAGTCAGTTTCAACTCAGGGTTTCAGGTTTTGTTCCTGTCACATCTGAGTGATAATACCAAATAATTGTCGCAGCAAGAATTTCTTAGCATCTCAGTATTAACTTTTGCAGCTATTGCACTAACAAAAATTGATCATTTAATTCAGATGACTTAGCAGTGAAGTCATTTGAAATACTCTCTTTTCTCTACTCTTCCCCCTCCTCCTCCACACACTGATGAGCAAATCATTTAGAGAGAAGTTTATCTGCTGACTGTATGAATTTTACTCAGTAGGAAAATATATTCATGTAATTGCATTTCAAAGGGTGAGGATCTGATAAATGAACAAGTTGTTCTATGAACAGTGGAAGTAATGAAGGCTAGTTTCCCTTAGTTTGTGTCCTGTGTTACTCCATTTTCCATACTTTGCCTGTCCCCTCAACCCCACCTTGCCACATCCCACCTAACTCACCTCCTTCAGTTGCAGCTCTGTCCTCACTTCTTGCTGGTTCATGGATGCTGGCTGGCATTTGGCTCAGCTGCCTGACAAACCAGCATGCAGCAGAGCAGTATCATCACACCTTCATGGCCCAGCCTGTTTCTGCCCCACCTTCTCTCAGTACCAAGAGTCTTGCAGAGACCTCACATCTAAAGGCCTGTGCCTGCATTAAATCTGATTGGAAATGGTCAATTTAACAGCCAATTAAAAATGTATTTGGATGACTAGCAATGAGATTGTGTGACCATGTATGCTTTAGCCTCTCAAGAGATAGCTAAAATTCTCTCAGGGCACTCATGTCAGAGGAAGTTCTGCTTGCACAGTTTGTCTGGGTGCACAATTTGGAAGCACAACTTTGTGCATAGCAGTCATTCCCACCACCAGCTACTGAGGACAGACAGGACATTTCCCGTATTAGCACTCTGAGAGTGATTAGAGCCACCTATTTATAGCTGTGCAATGAAAAAAATCTCAGCTCACAGATGTCAAGTTAGCCAGGCTTTTAAGTCTTTCCTATCCAGTGGCTTAGGTTATTCCTGCCTTATAATTTTTCAGATCCATGTTATGGCTTTATATCCAATTAATTCTGTGGGAGGACAGCAGTTCTAAAATGAACACAGAGTAAACAAAATCATTAAGAAAAGGACTGCTACGTGAGTTCGAGTTGTCATTGCATTGTTAATATTATTCAGTAGTTCGGGTATAATGGATTTTTTGTGTGTTGTGTGACACATGAAATACATAGCAAAGGGCTTAAAGGGCCTTTTCTGTTTTCAAAGCCACTACTGCACCAATTTTTAAAAAATAATAATTACCCAAAAGGGACCAGAGAAGTTTTGACAACCCATGAACCTTCCCTCAGCACAGCTGATTTGCATATAGCTAAGAGGTGTATTTGACCCAAGCATTTACAATTAACCCTTAACTCGTCACATATAAAGAAAAGCTTTATTTTCATTTCAGTGATTTTGTTGCACTGTAATTCCAAGAAACACCAATTAGCTATCAAATGCTGACAACTTGCAATTAGCACTGATTAGGGCTAGATATGAACTATAAACCTATCACATTACTATAGTGCAACAGCTCATTACCAGTCTAGCTTTCCTAGCTAATCTTTTGTACTAATTTTTATTTAGGGACCTACTGGCCAGCTCATCTGAAAATTATATGCTAATGATCCGCGAAGAATTGAGAGCTCTAAATGGTAATATGGGAGAAAAAATAATTCTGTTTGATCTCTTTATGTTATGATAGATGCCATTTAATCAATTAGGACAGCAGAACATATAATTCCATTCCAGACCCGGCAAATATAAAGGAAAACAGCAAAGGGTGAAAGCTTCATACATCTTGACCTCTTCCACAATGTAAAACAGCACCATATATAGTATGAGAGAATGTTTAGGAGCACAGGCACTGAGTCACTATTTCCTGTGGGTCTCCTGCAACAGAGGCTTGCCAAGGATTGCTGCTAGGAGAGGGGACCTGTCAGAGATGGGGTCACAGCATTGTCCACTGTGTCTTGTGGAGAGTGTTAGACATCCTAAGTTGCCTGCTGCCAGTTAAGCCTCCAGAAGATTTAACATGAGGAGCTGGGCCCCTGGAATGTCCCAGAATCAGGAATGCAGCTTACAATTATGCCTGCCTCCTTTTCCCCCACCTGCTTGAGATTATGAAAGTATTTGAGAAACTAAAGATACTGCAGCAGTGGCAATGACTACTTCACAGTTATTTGCCAGAACTCTACGATAAATCAAAGTTATTTCTGAGATACACTGGAGATGCAGAAGGAAAAGAACACCATGTTTCATAATGTTACCACTTGTTAATGAGAAGAAAACATTACAGATGGAAAGACGTAGGTAGGATCAGGCATGAAAAGGTGTCTGATCCATACTCTGTTGAACTTGTGTAAATGAAGGGCATCCTGGGATATAAAAGTCTTATGATTACTAACTAATATTAAAAAATTGAGAGGAAAGACAGAAATATTTGAAAAGCAGAACATGATCACATTTAGGGGTTATCTCATCTCCTGCAGTCTCTCTGGGCTGGAGTTTCTTTTCTGAAGACTGTGATATTCACCCAACAATACCAATATTGTTTCCTGTATTCACTGGCTCCAACACTGAATGAGTCAAAAATAGACATGATCACACATTAATGCCTAAAACCCCCCAAATTATGTCCCTAAAACAACCACTCAAACACATCCATTGCTGGTCTGTACTTGTGCAATTCAAAATTTGGATAATGGCAGAGCACATTATGCCGAGCTTGTTCTCAACACTCATCTAACCCTGACCTCAAGACAATAAGCCTTTACTATGCCAGAAACTGGACTTTTTTTTCCTAAATATGGCAGTAGAGATGTTTTTCTTCCTGTTGAGGAAGGAGCAAGAATCCCTTATGACTGCCCTTCTTGGAACCTGCACAGCAAGAGGAGTGAAGATCTGCCACTCTGCCCAAATTTTTAAATCTCCCAAAAGAATATTCAGCACATAAATATGCAAAGGTTTTCAAATGTAAGTGCCAGAAATGTTTCAATATGAGCATAATCAGACCACAGGGTTAGGAGATGTTCCTTCACTATAATATAGGAGCCAGAAGGAAAAAGCATTGTACAGACAGATCTATTGCATGCTATGAGGTTAACCAAGGAGAATTTACTCACACATTCAGGCACTGACGTAGCATATAACTTACAATGTCATCATAGAATACTTACCTCTTTGTCAGATAAGTCTCTTTGTATTTATGGCAATAATCATTGGTAACATCTTTTAGGCTTCTGGTGAAATGAAGAAGTACTATCAAATCACGGAGTCTTAAAAAGGAGCTTGTATGAAGTTTCAGTTAGTGGCACAATTAATGGATAATACACAGAGAAGACTACAGAATTCATTAGCTAATATGGATTATAGATTACATATTAATAGGAAACATTTGGTATTCTTTATTTCTGAGAGATGAATTACAGTGAAATAATACACTGGTATCACTTATATAAATATGAACACAAAATTATTAAGAAAGTTATGTTTGTTCTGAATTTAAGTTCCAATAGAGAGACAACATAGCTGTTTAATGCATAAAGTAGACGAGTAATTGCTGGCCAAAATTACTCTCACATACCCACATTATTACTGTTAGAGTTGAATATTAGCTTAGTATAATTTCATACACAGCCTGCCAACATTCTTTACTCATGGCCCACAGCTAAACGTTGCCTGTTGAAAATATCTGGTGTTTTTTGTTATCTCTTCAGTTATCTATTGTTCTCTGGTCTTCAATGGGAGGAATATGCTTAGAAACAGCAGTTTTCCCTATGATTAGCTATCAGCTATTAGTATGATGCTCAGATTCCTTAAAAGAATCAGGTACTTCTCCACAGAGAAGTACTGTTGATGGATAGAACCTGGCCAATGGAATTAAAAATTTCTTTATATTGTTTTTTTTCATGAGTGTGATATAATAGCATTTTCAGAAGAACTATGAATTTTCTTGGGAGGATGAAAAAAGCCATTCCAATTTTCAGAGTACACCTAACATACGTGGTTGTGATACCACCACGCGAGTTGTGCTGCAGTGCAACAGAAGCATTATGTCCCTGCCTGGACTATCCCTGACCCTGCTGGGAAGAAGGTGACAGTCCCTGGGAGCATGAACGTTCAGATTCACAGCAGCCAGAGACTTCCTGCAAACACCATTCTCATTGCCATGAGGCTCCATGCACTGAGATGGGTGTGAGAACAGACACAGCACCTGCAAATGGACACACAGGACTTTACCACTTGTGTAACACACATGATTTTTATACACACATAAATGATTACAGGCAAAGGAGCTCACAAAGGATTGTGTCCTGGTTTCAGCCCTGAAACTGCAATCATGAGTAGCACAAAACCAATAAAAGCCACTGATTATAATGCCATTGCACAGCACATAGCCATCCACAATGGTGGCAGTCACCTAACAAGAGAACAGAAAATCTGCTACCAAATTAACAGTCTTATTTCGTATTCTGCACAATGCAAAAAGTTACCAAAGCACAACCTCACTTTTTCTGTAAAATCCACTCCACAGTAAGCAGCCTCAACATTAGCTGAAAAAGAACAGGAGTATTTCACAAATCTCACTGGAACACAGTGTGGTAGGGTGCTATCAGATTTTCTTTCACATATATTTCCAGAGTCATATCTTATTCAGATTTGATCCTCCATCAGCCCCTTCTCCCCCCATAGTTTATACATCACTGTAAACTACAACTACAGCAGTTACTCTCAGTTTCCTGTGACAGAACAATCGTCCTCCATCATACCAGTAATGTCCACACGTGAGAGAGATGTCCAGGATTTAAGAGCTGCATGTTGGCATGATCTGACCGAGAACACAGAGCTCCTAGAATACTCCCTCCCTCTTGGAGAAAGTGCAGTTATTTCTCCAACACCATACCTTTGAAAACATTTTTGTTTGTTATGTATACATGCCAGCTGGGTAGCAGATGTGAATACTGTATCTAATTCCGGTCCACCTGCACAGACATGTAACTTAAAAATGCTTCACTTGGAGTCTGTGAAAACTGTTGTTTGCAAGAGAGAAGGAGCACTGTCTAGGAGCACAAATGATGCTGCTACTCTATTTAGAACTGGAGGCAGACATTAAAATTCTGTTCAATCCTTAAAAGACTGCTCCAAGGAGATTCAGGTCCCACTTGATGATGAGGTGCTTTTAACAGCTCACCTTGTACAAGCCCCTCTTCTTTGCTCTCTGCTGTCTCTGAGCTGAGCGATGTTTGTCTGTAGCAGCACCCAAAACAGCCACCACTGCTCTCTGGGACCGTCTGTAGCAAAGGGAGCCACAGGGGCTGATATTTCTGACAGTGTGGACACACCTTTTGTCATGGATTTTCAAAGAGAATGAGCCTCTGTTTCTGACCAAGAGCATGAATTAAGGAATAGGGAGAGAACAATATAGTAAATTCCACCATCTCTCAAAAATAACCCATTGGAAAATAATTTTAAATTGTATAATTTGAAATACAGCAGGTAGGACAGTTTTTCTGATGGGATGATAAGGCAAAACAAAGCTAAAAGACAATACAACTAAAACAGTTAAGTCTGCTGTCTGATATTAATTTTAGTGAGTCTTGTCAGATATTGCCAGAAAGCATATCACCTGGATGGCACTTATAAAAACAAAAATAATCTAACAAATTCATCCTGCAGCACAAGAGAGGTCATTTTCATACTTCAGAAGATAGTTCTAACCAGCCTGCTTAAATCTATAAAGTCAATGAATATTTTAAAAAATCTACTTCACATCTGTTCATTGTGTATAGACCTGGAGGCAATCACCAGCCAAAACTTTGATCATCCAGCAGACTCTGGTATCTGAAGAGCACAAGAGGATTATCTCCATTGCTTTACTCTCAAATGTGTTATGAAAATAAGAACTTCAATAAAAAAACATCTTGCAGTTGTAATGCCATTCAAATACTCTTGAAGCAGTAAGGCAAACTGGCTGAAGTTACAACCACACAATTCTTTTAAAAACTTCTAGGGCCTGTCACACCATTGAGAGGGTGATGTCTAAATAGAGTCCAAGAAAAGGAGTTTGAAGAAAAAATGTTCAACTATTTGCTCAGAAAATGTAAGCAAAGATTATGTTTATTCTTAAATTAAAGTCAAAAATACTATTTATATGCACTGGAGAGGAAAATAAAATAGTCATGCTTGTGCCACTTCAGTAGTCTCAAATCCCCATTTGTGGGACAAGTTTCTGTATAAACTTCTTGAGCTTCCAATTCATGGTCCATTTGCAATTAATCAATAGCTGATTGTACTTTTGCAAGTTTCACATTCACCAATTCCATCAAGTGTGTCCCTTGCAATTCCAAACAAACTCAAAATTAGTAACAACCACATGCTGCTTCTTTCAACAAATAAGCTGTTAATCATCAAATACAGAACATGAAATATCCCTTAGCAAGGATTTGAGGATTATCTCATCTAATTAGATATAAGCATGTTTTCTAATCTGTGGGTTTAAGCCAAATCCCAATAAAAAGATTGCCATTGATTTACACAGAGTTTTGGATCAAGCCCTGGGAGAACTTGATTTTGCAATTTGAAAAGAAAGATACCTAAAAAAAAAGGGTGTAACTAAATGATGAAGGAAAAAAGTTGTTAACTGAGTTAAATCACACAGCACAGGAAGGGACTGGACAGCCCATATCCCTGCTAGGGTAGGGTCTCAAGACACACATGACTGAGATTTTCTGGATTTCTTTGACATCATGAAAGTGTAACAATCCATCCAACCACTGGTTTTCAGGCTTCTAAAAGCAGATTTGATTCTAATAGACACACTAGAACACATTTTATTGTTTGTTTATATAGCTGCCAGCCATCCGCAGACACTTGACAATCAAGGACAAAGGAAATTATCAAAAGGAAGTATAGCTATTGAAAATTGCCAAAGATTTAGGCCCAGAACTCTGCACTGAAATTGCATAAGCCTAGTCCTTAACCTATCTTAAACAGTTTATTATGTCACTGTTAGTGGATATTTGTTAGTTACAAGTTTATTTTGCTTTTAAATGATCCTATCAAGTAAGCGTTCCCTTCAGCTCTTGAGTAGTTATGCTACTAATAGGAACCCCTGTTAGTATGCTTTAAAGTTTATATTCCTCCACATCATTATTTAGAAATAAGAAATCATTCTGCCACTTTGTCTCGCCAGAAACAATTCTCTCCTCCTGTGTGTATTCACATCCTTGAAGCACCACAGAGTGGTTGTCATCTCGTCTCTCAGAGGCCTCCTTTTCCCTACAAGCTATGAAGCTCTATTTCTGTCACAGCGTTCTTCCAGGTGAGTAACCCTTTCATTTCAGACCATTCATAGTTCTTCTTGTTTCTCTTTTAAATTCTCTGCAGTTTGCAACCTTTTCTTAGCAATGAGATGCACGACTCCACACAAGCAGCTATATACTGGCAGATAAATAGAAAAGCTATTTTCTTTGGTCTACTGCAGTGCAATGTCTTTTTACTTTGAGTCACACTGGTTTTGTAAAAGCCAAGAAGGATCAACACGGAAATGAAATTTAATTTAATACATCACATCCATATGCAACTATTCATGAAACTAGAGATAACCAAAAATGTGAAATAAGTCTAATAAAAATTATTACATGCTTTTTGATAATTTGCTGCTTTGTACAAGAGGTAGTTATTCCAAGGATGTGACTATTTAAAAATTGTTCAATTATACATGAAATGAATTATCACCACATTTCCATGAGAGAAAATGTATTAATGTTCAATTGAGCCTGAACCAGTGGGGGAACAGGTGAGAATAAACTGCTGGATACCCTGCTGAAGGTTCAAAATGGCATTTTAATGAATTAAGTACAGATTAATTTTTGTATGAAATTACCACAATGGCCTATTTGGGTTCCACTCAAGCTATATTTCAGGAATAACTGCACGCTACTGGATTGCTTGTTCATTACCAGCCACGTCTGTGCTGGCCCAGGACCAAAGTAGTGTCCCTTCTGTGATGCAGTTATCTGCTGCTCATAGGAATGGCTATTTAAATGTGATTAGTAATTGCTGTTAAGTCTGACTATAAACCACAGCACTTCCCTTCCTATTTCATTTTGCAGTCCATCATTGTTTGCTGGGTACAGTATCCATACAGTACTAATTTGCTGAGTGGGTCAAAGAGCATTCAAAGAGATACTTCATGAGGCCTGATTCTTCTCACTTGAATGTATGTGCACAATGGAGTTTGTCAGCTGAGGTCTGTCGTAAAACTGGTGCAACAGGAGTTCAGGCTCAGTGAATGCAACATTACACCCACTACACATGTTCACAGACACCACTGCTCCAATTCCTGTCACGCTGCTGGACTGGCAGGACTGAGTTGAAAACCCAAGGCTGGGGAATGGCAGCTCCACTGCAGCTTTTCTTTTGAGGATTTTGTCTACTGTCTCTCATTAACCCGGTGATGAAACACAATGCTGTAAGATGTGTGCAGATAAAGCTCAAATCTGCACTATCAGCTGTAAAAACTATCCTACAATGAAGTGCATCGTTGGTGAACACTACAACAGTAATTACTGGAGCATGCAAACCCATCATCTGCATGCTCCTGAGCTGCTGATTAAATTATTCTAACAAAATGCAAGAAGTTTTCCTACATTCACAAACTGTGCATCCCAAATTCCACCTATTTTATGTAGTTCCCTGGAATAAAGAAGGAAATTGCCCGAAATTCAACCTAGTAAACTGTCAGATATAGAATAGCCCCAAAGGTGAACATAATGGCCAGATGCTCCAAGCCCTCATTATATGCATGCTGACAGAGTTTCATTGCTCTGGAAGGCAGCTGCATTGCACTTGCGCAGTGACAAAGGGCATGCACCTAAGGCCAGGTCCTCCACTGGTATAAGGTGGCATTGCTTCAGTGGCTTCACTGTCTGCTAGCCAAGGTTCTAGTCCACATGACCTGGCTGAAAACATCAAGGAAAAATTGTTCTGTTCCTGAGCAGACCGTGTTTTCGATAGCTAATTAGGAACTATTTCACATTCAACAAAATCTCCATTGACCACTCTCCTACATTCTCCTACAATTGGATCATTCAGGGGTATTTCTTAGGCTTCTCTTTTTGAATAGGCTCATTTCTTCTTCCTTGTTTGCTTCTCAGTTCCTCTCTGTGGATTGTTGTCTCCTCTACACATAATTTCAGGGTCTCTTGGAGCTTTCCCATTCATTTCAGGCCATTTCCCAGCCCTGTGATTCTGTTTCAGCTGTCTCTCATGTCCTCATTTTCCCCCTTCTTCTGCTCTCACATTTCCTCAAGTAAAACAGCAAAACAGTTTTCCATCCACTTCTAGTATATTCAATGCTAAATTAACACAGAAAGATTGACAATTTGAAGGGCACACCAGATGTTTTTTCTGAGGCCATGATCTTTGTAACCATATTCTCATTGAGGAGGTGCAAAAGTTAAGGAAGAGAAGACATAGATGAAGCAGTGGAAAATAAAAGTGATTCAGGTTTCTTAATGAAAAACAAAAACAAAAAAAATTCTAGTTTCAGGTGCTGATGAAGTAACCATAAATAGATTGCTCATTTGACATATAGTACAAATGTGTCATTAAATTCTTAGACCTAGTAAGCAGACATGGTTGTGTGAATCCAACAAAGCTAGGACTTGAAGCTCAGAAATAAGGGTAAAATCTCCAGTATTAATATTAATTATTGTCCAAGAAAATCTAAACATCCTCCTGAAAATGCTAACATCTTTTCTGAGAAAAATAATGTAACTCATGCTAAAAATGCAAAGGCAAGGCATAGAAACAAAAGATACCTGGCATTACATTTCTTCTCACACACAGATTTTTACAAAGATGAAGCAATTTCAGATAGATACACCCATCTAACTAAGAAAAGAAACTGAGGTACTGGATCTATCCAAACCTAATTTTCATTTTTTTCCCCATAATTAACTAACAATTTAAAGAAAATATCTGATATACAGCTCATTCTTTAAACTAGTATATCACAACACTACAATCCAACACTTTCCCTTTACTTTTTACTTAAAAGCAATAATATTCTACATTTGACCAAAAAACCCCTCACATTGTGCATGCCATTAGGACTATTTATACAAGCCATTATTAACTCTAAAGAAAAGGGAAAAACAGAGTAACAGTCCTAGCAATAGTGAGAAAGCACATAGTGTTTTTTGCCAACTCTGAATGCCCTTTACAAATCCTATTTGAATTTTTTCTAATTCACTTTTATAAATGTGAAATAAACACTTGAATAAATTATTTTCCAAAGGTCATGCAGAAAGAAAGAATGGATTAACCCATGCTTTAAGCATCAGATTAAATCTTAAAACACACTGGCTCTGCCATGAAGCCTCTTGTGCAACCTTGCATCAGTCACTTAATATAATCTTATTTTCTGCACATAGGATTGAATAAAGCAATACCAGCATGCAAGATCTGAGAGGAAATGCAACCATATGACAGAGAATCAGAAGTGCCAAGAAAAAAATTCATGCTTTTAACTCACACCCATCTATTTTACAGACAAGACTCCCTCCTTGGATAAGCATAAGCATGTAGTTCAAAATATAGGATGCCGCTAGAAACACACCTCTAGCACATTGGGATAGCACATTAAGAGAGAAGCCTATTAAACAAAACAAGCAACAATTTCTGGAAGAGAAATTCATACAGCCTTGCACTTTCTAAACAGTTTTCTTACATTCTCACAGTCATTAAAATGCATAAAACTGATTATTTCCAAAACAGCATTACCATGAATTATCACCACCCATGTTGCCTAGCAACTGGAGTAATTTTTGAATAGTGAGCTACATAAACCAGTATCTGGAGTTTGTGCAAATGGGTGTTCATTTGAGGGTTTAAAACACATTCATCTTGGAAATCAGAGGCAGATAATGCAGCACTAACATAAAACTGAAATACTCTTAAAAACATAAAATGGCACTAACAATTACTGCATTTTAGCAAAACCTTTCTGTAGCAGATCTAAGCCCAACCACATTTCTTCAGGCCAGGAACTGACTCCTTTGCTCTTCCCTGAGTTTGCAAGTGCCCCTTTCCAATTTCTTTGAAGGTATTTGACATTCCCATGGAGAAAATAATCCTTGCCCTATCTTCTAAAGGATTTGTTCATTCCTCAAGAACAAAAGAGACTGGTGACATAAAATGGCAATGTATTTAAGTCAAATAAAAATTCTATTTTTATATATGACACTGAGCTGGAAGAACTCAGTGATTCATACCATGACAGAACAATGTGCTTCCTAAGGTTCAAAATAGGTCTGAAAATAGTGACAATAATAGTGACACTGAGAGATTAAAAGTACATATATGAAATATACAAACTCCCAGAAATCATGATCACTCATTAGCTGCAAGTATTTGCCCAGTGTAGGGATTCTGATTCTTTCAGACCCATGTGAAATTTGACTTGAATACAAGACAAGAGCCCCCAAACCATATCAAACCAGATTGTTTGATGTCTGAGAATTTCTACATTACTTTACTACAACTTCAGAAAACAAGCTCCTGCTAAAGCTAGTATAAATCTTTATTACTGTTCCAAAAATGGGAGTGTATGGGGGGCTCTTCCCAAGGGAGAAAGATTCCAACTGGATCGTTTCCAAGGCTTAGCCTTATGAGTAAAAATTAAAGAAAAGCAACATGTGCTGAAAAACAGCATGTGTTTCTCACAGAGACTGCAGGTGGAGAGGCAAATTCATCCCTGGCACAAACACAGAGACCGGTGAAGGCAATGCAGTGACATCTGCTTACACCAGCTACGAAACTGAACAAGCTATTCCCTACAACTACTACCTGTGGAGATAAAACTGGAGACAAAACTGAAGCAAAGTTAGGAGCCTGCAGCCTCTCAGAGTTTAGAGTACCAAATTTCTGCAGTAAGAGGAAAACTGTGCATTGTGAGTTTCCAGGTTCCCAGCCATGCAGTGCCTACTGACAGGCTGCCATAAAATACTTAATGGCTGTATAATAGCTCAGATACAGAAAAGATGCTCCATTTTGTCTGCTGCTCTATGGAAATTTACTGAGACCACACACCATGTGCAGAGCTGTCATGTAAGAAAATGCTTCCATTGTTTTCCTTTGGTCTCACCCAAAAAAGGCAGTTAACAAAAACATAATTTTATACTTACACAGTCAAAAAGAACACCCCCTAGAGAAAGGGGAATTACCCCAGTTAGAGAGGCTTGTCACTGCTCTAAACAAGAGGTGCCACTGAACGCATATCAGTGTCTCCATCTGTGGAGTACTGAGCCTCTTCCACAGTGCAGCACACACACATCCAGATCCCCCTTCCTCTCATCTCTACTGAGGAGCAGGACACACCTGTACTGCCAGATCACTGAGCTAATGGTGTCTCATCCAGACACCAAAACTCTTATTTCCATTGCTCAGGAATAGACCACACATGGGAAAAAATATTTTCTGGATTCTTCTCAGCAAGAGGAAGACAAGGTTTGCTCCAAAACATGTCAGTATATTTTTCAAATTATATTTTGGAAGTCCTCTTAGAAACAGGACATTGACTCTGATTTACAGGTGACCAACCACTTCTCTACACTCCATAATATCTTATTATAGAAAGAATTCTTATTAGGAGTGAACTAAAGAGGGGATTGTGGCCTGAAGAGAGCTTTGATCTTCTTTCAGCAGTACAGACACTGATGAGAAAATATGCTGACACCTCTGGCTGTGTAGACTCAGAAGTGCAACACCTGGGAGCCACAGCAAAAAGAGAATGAGCACACAGCAATTAGAAGATGTGTTTGGTAGTGCTTTTCTCCTGGTCAGTCATTGCCAGGAAAGACAATTGTTGTATTTGGTAACTGTACCTTGTGTGTTTAGTTCTAGCTTAGTGAGCATTGCTAATGTTATCTTTTGTATTCCTACCAGTGACCTTCTCTTTAATCCATAAAATCCAACAGGAAGGAAGACAGGTTTTTGATAAGCATTGCCCAAGTGACACTTTGTGAAGCGCAGAATTCAAGCTATTTTCATGCTATGACAAGATGCATGATCCATGAAACATTTAATGAATATTTATACATAGAAATTTGGTTAGCCATTAACTGAATTCCAGCCTGACTGAGCTCCAGGAATGGGAATATTTCCAGAAAGCATGTTTTAAGTTCAGACTACCAAATAATTTTGAAACTAAAGGTTGGAAGAGAAACACAATTATAACCAATATCAATTAATTTTTACTTGCCAAAATGAAGACAAATACATAGAAGCAATCTTGAATGAACATGTGTAAATAATCTTGTTTGCAGCCTTTTAAATGCTAAAATGGATAAAATGCATGGACTGAAATATTGTTCTGTGGATGACTTGGTTCATTCTCTATGTCATCCTGTTGTTCCTAAATCCCAACACATCTGTCCTTCATGAAGGGTGACATTCATTGGCAGCTTTGTTACAAGATGCTACTGGAAGCCATTCCCATGATGCTAGTTGCTACTCCCTAGGCTCTAGGCTAGAGAAAAGCAGCACCACCCACAAAATCAGAAACTTCTCAATAGGAAGGCAGTGTGACTCTCTGGGCTGGGAAACTAATCCAAGCTTTCTCTCAGAGCTGCACACATGACACACAGGGAGAGGCAGTGATGATGGGAAATGAGCACAAGGAATATCCACTAGGTGAGCAATTCCTCTTGTTTCCCAGAAGCCACATGTAGCAGCAAAGGCCACTGGTTTACTGTGGCAAATATGGCCTACTTCTTTTTTTGCACATGAAAAGCTGACACTGAGATTCAAAACATGCAAAAAATACCTGCAAAGTAGCCTTAGATCACAGAAGGAATCTCATGACAAACATGCATGTCCGTTGTGACATATATTTCCAAGAAAGTAAATTCCATACAATGGACAGCAAGATAATTTTCTCTACAGTGGTGCATGATGGCAGCAATGTTCCTCTCCTTGCAACAAATATGAAACGCTCTCACATGCTTTGAAACATTAAAAAAATAGTTGAACAGCCACAGAAAACCCTAATGTGTTGAACTTCAAACCTTAAGATCTTTGAGCCACCTGGGTCCTATTTCAGCAGGCTTCTTCCTTTGAAACCTATTTGTCAAACACAGTGTAGCTACCAGGTGTCAGGTCAGGTAAGATGTCACTGAACCTCAGGCAGCTTTTGCTGTGGCTCAAGAGGGCTGCACTGACCCCAGCAGACTGCTTTTCCTCTTTACCCAAATGTGCCTCAGGCCCAGACAGACAAACTGCTTTCAAGCACCCTCTCATTAGGCACAACCCAGACCACCACTTACTTGTATGGGATGTGTTTGCTTCCATTGACAAGGGCGAGGATGACATTGCCCAGCGCTGGCAAGGACAGACAGAGGCCAGAGCTCCCCTCGCGGTTCTTGCTGAGCACTTTCACGCAGCTGCCCAGGTCAATAAGGTGCAAGCGGCTGCGACCTCCAGACACTGCCACAAACAAAGACAGACAGTTAGTGTGGGCCTCCAAAACCAGCTTCCCAGGAAAGCAAAAGACTCACCATGACTTGTGAAGAGGAAACCACCCAGGAGCCATCCCCAATTCCCGTTAGCAGACACAGCTGTAGGGGTCCTGCTAAGGCACTGTCAGCCTCTATGGCTGCACATTGCTGCACTTTGCTGTCTGCTCTCGACCTGCCTACAAATTCCTGAGCACTCACTCGCTCCTGCAGGCTAACTCTGTGAGAGTCACCAATGTGACTATATATTTTTAAATATAGCTCTATGAGCCTGTACCCGAGTGGGCGTTGTTTCTGTCTCTGTCACGACTGTTTCTCTGTCTGGAAAACCACAGGCTGGGAATTCCTGCTTAGTAAGCAAGGATACTTCTCTTATTTTTCTCATCCTGAATACTGTATCTTAAGAAGACACTGTGGCATCTGTGGGATGTTCAACTTTTCTTCAAGTCTATATACTTTCACAGTATCGTTTCGGCTAAGGAAAGTTTGCCAAGACAGGGGTGATGGATTGTGAAGTAGCACCTCCGTTCTTAGAACAGTTTCTGTAAAACCAGCAATAGATGTTCATGGCTTTTTCTTGTTTACTCTGCATCAATATATTACTTCCAGAGTGAAAAGATGCTACCACTGAAACACCAAAATTAATAGACATTTGCACTCTTTAAAAGCCTGCGGTTCTTATGAACCCAGGATGGGAACTGTGTAGACTTCACAGAAGTGCTTCTAGCACTCTAAAAAATCAAGACAATTTCCTAGCCGAGTATTTTTGCATCTGATCTCGGACCACTCCTCCCCATTCTCAAGAGTTAGCTTAGAAGCAGTCTGTAAGAAAAGGCAGATTTATTTCTAGGATCTTAATAGGTACAGAACAGAACAGAATCACTGTGTTGGAGAAGAGAGATAATAGCAATATATGAGGACAGAAATACACCTTAACAGCAGCAGAAATACTTTCACATCTGAGTTTACCTCTATGCAAGTTAATTCACAGCCATTTTGACACAGGATCTCAACTTGCACATTTGGTAAGAAAAAAGAAGATGAATGAAGACAGAAGACCTCCTATGGGATTTGTGAATAATATTCCAAAAATGTATCCAGTATCTATGTCAACAGCTGTTAAAATACAGTGACTTCTGCCACTTTGAAGTCCTGTTAGTTCTTCAGCTCTATCAGGTGTTAGAGCTGAAGAACTAACACTGGATTTTTATGTATTCCTCTCACCAGAAAATATCCACAGACACTATGGGCTCCCGGACTGACTGCAGGAAATTAGGCTGCCTTGGGGAACCATTAAGGCACCTGCAGCTCTGAACTGATCATGGAGGACCTTTGTCTCCCCTCTAAGAATCCTTAAAACCCTTAAGTCCTCTAACATCACTATCCTGAGAAAGCTGGAATTCCTTACTTGAGTGTCTCCCAATCATTTATTTAGAAAAACAAAGAAATGCATTTAGTTGCCACTGCAAGTGGCTGTAGGTGACTTTACTGAATCATATATAATAAATATTTCTGTTGCTAAGATTACCAGATGTCAAGGAAATGGAAGAAAATGGAAGAAGTCGCTACCTTTCAAAAGCTGTCATATTGTTTCCACACATACTCCTATTTCACAATTTGAGCTAAACCAGAATAAGTTAATTTACTGGTTGTTTCTTTCTTATTTAATTTACATGTTGAAGTAATATTTTTGAAACTGTAGATCCACTTGATCAATCTGAAAATGAAGTTATTTGTTAGGCAAGTTGTCCACAAATGTGCCTGGCTACTATAGAGAAAGTAAGTGGAACATCCTAACACTTGTTTTTTTTCCTATGGTCACAGAGACTTTGCAGAGCTGACAGCTGAAAAATGACAGTGATCCAGTTCTGCCACAATGCCATTTATTTCAATGGTGCTAAGCCTGCTTCATGACATTCCTTGTAATGAATCTAACAAGGAGGTAAGTACAGTACCAATGCCTTATTTCAACAGTCATTTTTTACCAAAATCACACGTTAGCCAGCCCTTTAATCTCTTATCCTTTAGAAGCTGAGTTTCTTTTTTTATCCCCTTTATTCCTATCCTTTTTTAATCCTGTTACTGGAATCTATATATCTCTACTATCTTCATGGGGTTTTTTTTTCTGAGAAGTCCTTCATTACAGCAGGAGACAGTGATAATCACTAGGCGCCCTTTCTGAGCAGCTGGAATTCCCCCTCATTCAATTATCAGTGGGATCTGACCCTGCCTAGCTTGTAAGGCCACTCAGATATGGGAACTTGAAGACAGGAGTATGGTATGGTCACGAGACAAAGATAAAACTAGAGGCAGTGGGCAAAGCATGCCATATTCTAATCCAACAAGGTCATGTCTTCTTTTTCTGAAATTATAGCCACAAGAAAATAATATTTTCCCTTTTATTAATGGTATTTGAAAGTAGTAGAAAAGGACTGTGTGTACATGTACTTTCGTGTAGTAAAAAATAAGGAGAATTCAATAATTGCAATAATTATTACCTCAAAATCAGCCATTTTATTCCTATAAACCAGTCTGTTGGAGCATTCACTGTCTTCCTTTCCACCGCAGGGTGGTTAATTAATAAACCTTTAGTTAATTGAGATTTCTGACTGCCAATTCCACAGGGGTTATTACTTAAATACATGCGAGCTGCATTTCCATTTAGAGCAACTTTCTGGTTTTTTCTCCTATAAGTACAGTCAATGCAAATTTTCTTAATTTAAACATTAGACATTAATACTGCAGTGATCACCCACTACTCATCATGTGTTGCAATCTATTCCTTATTAACCAATAACCTCTGCAGAGCCAGGAGCTGAAACATACTGCTGCTGTTTCTGCAGAATTGCTTAAGCCCATGAATTTAAAAAAGCAGATGTCTTTCAAACAAACATTTTTCTCTGTAAAAAAAAAAAATATTATTTAAAAAGAATTTTAATGTCAGAGGTTTTTTATTTTCAATGGGGATGCTTTCTATATTATACGAATTTTTTATCATTGGAATTTACTTACAATAATACTTCCCTGTACATATTCAGTCATAAAAAATTTGGGAGACTTGAAACAGAAGACAAATATAATAAAAAATATAAATGGTGTGAGAAAAAAAGCTTTGAAAATTTTAGAAATATTAAAGTAGACATGGAAGCACCTTTTCCTTATTTAAAAGTGGAATATGGAAGTAAAGACACAAGCCAGTGAAACATACATGGCAAAGAGAGGGAACAAGCCTATCTGAAAAATCCAGACCCTTTACAAAGAACCACGAGAGTCCTTTGTGCACACATAGTGGGACCAGCAATTAGAACATCATGTATCTCCAAGAAAGGGTGTAGTTTATGGGTTGTCAACATCAGCTTCCCAGTTTACGGGTTGCCAGCATCAGCTTCCAAACATACTGCCCAATTTAGGTGCCAAAGAGCAACAGTTAACACAAGGGTGGCGAGGAATTCCAGTCAGCACAATATTTTAATCCATGACCTCAACGCTATCTGTAAAGATAATAATAAAGGCAAATTTGAAAAGCACCTTTTTTTTTTTCAGATACAGAGGCTCACACAGGGCTGAGAACCGCCAGTGTCTCCACAGGAGCAACTAAACTGACAAGTGATGGCAAAAATCCCCAGTGGCCGTTAATGGCCTTTTGTTGGCTCTTCACCAGGCACGGGGACAGCCTGCTGGTATGAATGGCCCCACTCCACACCAAATGGAGAACTCTGGCGATTTTCACCACTAAAGAACATTGTTTGAAGGCCCAGTTTCCAGGCAGGCTGGAAGGAGACAGAGAGGAGGAGCAAGAGGACAGCTTACTTCCTCCTTTGCCGCTCTTCTCCATGCGGTACTGGTAGATGTGCAGCGTGAAGAGCATGTGGGAGTTGCGGTGATCCTCCTCATCGCAGTCCCGCTGGCTGCTGCGGCGGGAGGCGATGGCAGCGTCCAGGAAGAAGGCAGCCTTCTCTGCCGTAGGGGCACGGAGCTCGCTCTGGTTCTGAAGCTGCAGGTAACACCAGGGAGAAATGGATGAGAAATTCCCACACAGGTCAACACCACCAGACAACCTCCCGCAATCAACATATGGTGTGGAGACACTGGCTTCCACTGGGACCAAAAAGGAGGAGGTGCCCAATGGAATGAGACCCTCCCAGCACTGGCAGTGGCATTAGCATGCCCTCTAGGAGCCCTCATAGCTAGAAGTAGGAAAAAAAATTGTGCAGGACACGTCAATCCCAAACTCAACAGCCAGTGGAAAACAGCAGCGGCAGGGCTATGTGTTACCCTTCAGAAAGTGTTAGAAGGAAGCAGTCCACAGATAAACCTCAAAAATAACAGGACTGAAGCCTATGTTCTGCCCTATGGCACATGAGGAGCAGCCCAGAAGAGAAGCCTTTTCCCTACCTCCTTCACACCAGAAGTTTATTATGCATCTGCTCACAAGCCAGGGCAATCCATTAAATGGAACAAGGCAGGTAATGTACAAATATTCATATTTGCTGGACCTCAATCCCTGTCACCAGTCTACTCTTAACTCTCCTAAGTGACAGACAGCATAGGAGGGCAGATTTTATTAAACCCTCCTAACCTTAGGAGTGCATGCATGTTTCATGGCACCTAAGACTAGTTTGTCGGTGCAATGGACACGTGACTGTGCAATCTGATGGCATTCGTTTTGGCAGTACACAGAACTGGCCCCCAGCCCATAGGATAGATTTGTCTTGCCTGGCATAAAAACAGCAAGGAGCTCCCTGTTCATGGAGTTTGTTCCCCTGCTATATAACATAGCTGACAGCTAAGTTCTCCAAAAGACAGTACTTCTGCTTTCTCTTTGCGACCATTAATCAGCCTGAGGAGGGATTAATCTGAGGCTGTGTGTAGGATTCAGTGACACAGCTGCAGGTTATGCTCTCCCAGGAAAGAGGAAGGGGGACAGGAAGGAGTTAACAAGGCCAGCAGAAGGCAGGCCAGTCTGTGGGCTGATCTCACTAATGTAAGCAACAAGAAAATGTGCATACTTGGAAAGGTCCAGTGACAGACAGTATGACATATGGTGATCACTCATTTGCTACACACACTGCTGATCCTGCATATCTGCATGGCTATAATATATTATCTTCCCTTCCTGTGAGGATTTGGAGAATTCAGGTGTACGACACAAGACTCCAGAATGTCTTGTAAGCACAGATAAAAAGGCTTCTTTCCTCGCAATTTAATTCAGTCTTTCACACTGCAGAGATACATAGGTGTCTCATGGAGCTACCTCTTCTTCACTGATCTAAAATAATTCATTTTGCATATAGCTAAACAAGCTACCATAATAGAGTATTTCTTATTATTGCTATTGTGCTAAAATGCCTTAATAAAGAATTAAGGTCTAAGGAGATGCTGGTTGTGACACAGTTATGTAACACATGCAACTTACATATGGGAATTCTTAACTGAGCCATGCATCACCCTGACGGTAACTGTGCAGACCCAAATCTCTCATCTTTACTAGACTGCACCAGTTACTGGATACCAGAGGGCGAGATCTCTTGTGATACAGTAAGTATTTCATAAAACACTGAAGTCAGGAGTTAAGTGAAAATTGTTATTTAAAATCAAAACACAACTTTATAGTTCTTAGGTAGAATGCAAAAGAATGGAAAATATGACCTAAGTATGCCTAAAAAGCTTAAACCACAAAGAGATAAGACACAAAATTTATTACTTGCTGTTTAAAATCTCACAGTTCATGACTCATGTGGATGTGAGTCATGATCTCTAGATGCTTGCAGCTGGATATAGGGTACATGACCCTGTAGGTCTGTTCCCTTCTCCCTCCATTCCCCATCCTGGAATATGCAGGGCTCTGCAAGTTCTCGACAGAAGCAGCCTTTGCCTTTCAGGTTGAAAGAATGTTTTCAAGCTCCATCACTTTCTTTTGCTCCCTCTTCATCTACTCATACAAAAAGCACATTTACTCCCTCACAAACAGCAAAATGAAAGAATAGGTCCCTTTTCCCCTCAAACCAAGAGAGGGGGGAAAAAGTAGGGCAGCTAAGAATTTTTCGTAGTTACCCAGAAAACAGACGAGCCAGTTACTCATTCCTGCTAAAACTCCAAACCTGAGGAGAGTTTGTGTTTTTCTTGACTTGCCCAGCTCAGGAATTTACTTCTGCAATTAGTAAGTAGCAATTAATGCTCCCTAGAACACTGCTAATGCAAATGCTGCAAATAACGTAGTTTATAAAGAAATAAACAGCCATATTAATGGCCTACAGCAATTTGTGCAGTACTGTAAATATTTTAGCTTGCTGTTTTACAAAAGAGAGATCACACTTCTCTTTCTTTTCTTTTTTTTAAGAATGAGGTGAATTTGTACTTGCACTGAATGTTTTCACGTTTTATTGCAAGCACAAGCCCTTGCTCAATATCAGTTATACCAGAGGTACAAATATTTAGGCCAGGAGAGCAGATGGCCCTGCAGCTGCAGTTCATAAAGTTCTTGCATGCTTTAAAGTAAACACTTTCAAGTCTATAAACTTTATGCTCTGGGTAGTTCTTGAATTTGAACCATCTCAATAGCGCCAGAAGAAAAACAAAAGAAGTTATGTTACTTGTTTCAGTGTAAAATTAATCTTGGGTTCACCTGCATGCCACAAATGGGGTCTTCACAAAGGTAGACACCTGGGGACTGGCCATCTTGCAGGCTACCTGTAGCCACTTCTGACAACAGGTCTCTCAGGTTTTCTTCTTTCCCCCACACTTCCACTGCAGAAATCCGGACCGAGAAGCGTGCTCCTGTCTTCTCTTTGCGTTCATTAATCAACTTGAATAGCCACGAGATGGCACAAGGAATTATTCCAAGATTTTGCATGGAATCATCCTTCCCAATCATGGTGTATGACTTCCCTGTCAGGAATGGGGGGATCAAGAAAATATAACATCACATCTTTCCCAGGACCTTGGCAGCCTTCTGCCAAGAGATATTATCTCGCACAGCTTCGTGAAAACAACTTCACTACAACAAGAACAGTCAGCAATGGGAAAATATAGGCAGGTAGACAAATTGGACATGAAAAATGCAGATGAAATTTTGGTCTTCTTTCAAAAATCATTACCTCATGCATTCCCCTGACAATATCCCACTCCCAAGGCAGGGTGCTGCAGGCCCCCACTTTGCAATGCTGCAGCCTCTGATGTGGTTGAATCATGGAGGGAATTGAGCAGAGCAGGAGTGCCATGGTGTCTCAAAATATCTCCTTTGAATACTGTGTGTTATTCTTTCAATACCATTTTACATCAAAGCACCAGATTGTATTTCAAATGCTGGAGTTGAGATTGACATAAACTTGGTCCCAGAATCACACAGAATGTAACTTCATTCAGAAAAAAAAAAAAAAAAAACAATCAGGTATATGTGATCACTTGGTGCAGAAGTGGGTCCAGAACAATTAATATTTCATCTGGGTCTAAACCATTCCCTGGTTAGGTATTTTTTAACTCTGCAATTATAACTCTGGCTTGTCTTTGGTGTTAAAGTTTGGCGATTAAGAACAGACATAGAGTACTATCTTAAACTGCTTCAGGTGTCACTACACATAATGCTTTTAGATAAGTTTTCTAAAGCTCCTAAATTTATATGCCAAACGATAAAGATACACAGCCTTTCAGGCAAGTAGTTGTGGCTTCTTTACCTTCTTTCATTTCTTATGTTGAATCTCTGTGGAAAAAGATCAGTGAAAAAAATACTTCTATGCACATGTCTGTGTTAAGGTCTGGGTAAGTCCATGGTTTGTGGAATCGTGGTAGTGCAGTTAACAAAGCAACTGCAGAGACTCAACTCGAGCTTCAGCAAAACCCTAGCTAGGATATCTCTCTAGAGGATGTGTAGCACTTGTGAGAGCCTGTTATCTGGTGGCTTCCTTTTCCACCTCATTTCCAATCTTGTGTTTGGCAGGTCACAGGGGGGTTAAATATTTAAGAGCTCATCCTAGTGTCACTCCTGCCTGGTCCAGAGTGGCCTCCTGGTGTAACTGGAACACCAACCTGCTCCATTCATTGTATCAGACCAGGTTGCATTGCAGCATTCGGTGCTCTCCAGGTTTTGCCGCTTATAATTTGGGATAATCATGGCCTGATACAGCTTGACCTTCTTCACCACCTCCAAAAGTGAATTATCCTTTTACATTATATGTGTACATCTGTCATTCTTTGAGACAGTAAAGAATGGAGATCATTGCACACATGCAATAAACCCCTCTTCGTTCAAGAGACAGTTCTTCCAAAATAAGATAAACTTGAACAAAACATATGATTACTCTCAAAATCTAGTTATTTCAAAATAATAATGTGTTAATGATGATGATTCTCCTTTTTACCGTCCTTCCATGAATACCTGAAATGCTACTGAAGCATGTCCAAAGTGTGAATTTTGATCCATCAGTAACATTCAGTTAACCATTAGAATAATATTTGTTGGAGACACAGTAGGAAGAGGTCAGTAATGAGTGAATTGTCTAATCAGGGAATAGAGTACAAATCAAACTATTTGAGTGTCCAGTCACACTCCATAAAAGTGTCATCACAAACATCAAGTACCTGAGTGAATACTCATAGTACGCAGCTTGATAAAAGTGGCATTTGGGCAAACCCTCACCACCACCAAGCACATTTGGAAAACTGTAGATCACTGTTGGACCATTCATTAATGAATGAAGACAATGCAAGACTAAATTGCTATCATATTTAAGGGCTGAAATGAAGCAAAAATTCAAAGGTAACTTCTGTTCCAAAGAGCATGCTGACCAACATTTACACAATAAGCAAAGTGAATAAATGTGTAAGCAAGAGGTAAAGATGTAGTACAAGATCATGTACAAATACAATTCAAATACAATTAATATACACAGACAAATTAAAGTTTGTTTTCCTTAACCTAACAGACTAGCAATTCTGGGTTAAAAATATTCATTTTACTGCTTAAGTAGGGAAATTTAGCAATACCAACCAAGCTTGGCATGACCAAAGCAGAACACGCAGCCATCTGCCCCATTGACCACAGACTGGATCACCTCAGCCACAGTCCCAGCACATACTTCAGCCTGTCACAGGTATTAGGAAAGAAAAAAGAAAAAAAAAAAGAAAGAATAAAACCAGAAAAAAAGAAAAAAAAAAACAGGAAAGGAAGAAAACAAAAGCATTAACAATACTAAGGAAAATCATTATTTTCACCAGAAAGTGGTAATAATGTCTTCCCTGCTCCAAACACCATGTTGAAGAATCAAAAATCTAATCCTGCTAGTCTTGTTCATGTGACCTGTGCTGTTGATAGGAGTGACATTACTTGAGTAAGCACATGAAGCAAGACTTTTGCTCTGGATCAAGTAAGTTTCATTTGCTGATGCATCAACATCCTTAGTGGGGTTAAGAAAAATACACATCTTGTAAGGGGATGCAGTTGGTTTGTTAGAACTGCCTATTGAAGGGATTTTTAAATATAGTTTTGATTAAAAAAAATCCAACACTGAGGAATTTTTGCAGGCTCGATTATTTGCCCAATTATGGACTGAGTTCAATTCCACTAGCATGTGGGTAAGGAATGTGAAGGGAAAAAACAGCCTCTTTAGAATTAGCTAGGTGATCCAACATTATTATGAGTCTTCTCAGCTTTTTGCAGAAGTAGACTCCATTCTGAAGACTGTAGCAGTATTTTAAGAAGTACAACACAGAAATTTACCCCAGGCATTCTTGGATTTAAGGTTCAAGCAGGCTGAATGGTTGACAGTGCTCCTGCAACAACTTCTTAACAACAGTGGATGAAATTCAAGCAGAATTCACAGTTTAGGCCTTGATGGGAAGCACTCTGCATTTGACAGCACATCAAGTAAATTCACCCTGGTTCATGGCTACTTCTAGACTATCTGTACAACAGAAAATAAAATGGGCCAAGTAAGGGACCAGCCCCTTGAACTGCATCCAGGCATTAGTCTGCAGGGTGCTAGCTGCTTGGACCAGGACTAGGTGAGGGAGTGACCTAAGCATACAATTATGTGACAGTACTTTAGATGGCCCTGTGTCCTAGCTCTGTTTGGTTTATGGATACAGAGCCAGCCTTAGGACTTTTTTCTAATTATATTTTGCAATGTCACTTTACTCTCTTACTGTCCTCATAACATTTAGGTAACACGGTTCATCAAAACAAAGTCTAATAAAGATAAGAAACCTTAATATATATTCATGAATAAAGACTTGTGGATTAAAATCCCCATCTTCTTATTGCAAACTGTACAATAGAACACTGTAAAAAAATCCTTTATCCTTTAGTTAATAGAGAACTGCATTAGAAAACTGTAGTTCTGATCACATCTCTGTAAACACCAAACAGTAATATTTTATATTACACAGCAACTTGTTGATACTGAGGATTTTCCTATTAGGCACCATTTAGCACATTTATTGAATGTATAATTTTAGGAGAAATAATTTACAGTAAAGAATAAAGAAAGCACACCATTATTCAGCTAAAATTTAACAAATCAAATGCATTATTGACGATCATGGCAGACCAAATTCAGCCCTGGTACAAGTGCACTGAAAGCACTCCTGCTGCAGCAGAAATCAATTTGGCTGTGGTGCACGCTGCTGCTTAGACAACTCTTGAGATCATACAGGGCCTACCTGTGATGCATCTTGAGGGAAAACAGCATCAAAAGCAAACATCTTGGGTGGAACCTGGCTGCCCCTTTTCTGGAAAGCATTCTGACCTCCGCAGGCCAGTGGGTCATACAGCGTGATTTGCTTCTTGCGGGGATCAACTTTTAGGAAAGAGCTGGACTCAGACGTGTCTCTGGCAAGCGTGGAAGAAATGCGCACCATGACTTTGACCTGTCAGCAAACACACAGAGACGTGAGCACATTCCATTAGTCTGCTGGTTGCCCTACAACTGGGAGGCTGAATGAAGCTTCCAACTACACTTGACCACCAAACCATATTTGCTTGCTGTAGCTAGTGTCTCAGTGGGAGTCAGTGAACATGCAGGAAGTATTAGGCAGAATTTGTCCTAAACTACGAAGTGAATGAAGCCAGAACTCTCAATCTATTTCAACAGGCAACTTCTGTGTTGAGAATTACAATGCACATCATGGTATTTTAGTGTTGATGCTACTCAAGTACAATGAGGAAGTATTACACCACCTTGTCTTTCAATATAAATTGAAAATTAACCGTACCCTGGTGGCCCAATTAAGAAAGCTGAAAGATATTCTAGAATGCTAAGCTTTCAGAACTGCTGTGGTTTCTACAAGACAGCCTGATCAATAAGACCCCATAAAAGCCAGATCTATAATTTACACCTTTGCAATTCTAATTCAAATGCAAAGATGGAGTGCACAGTTCTGAGTGTCATCATCAAAGAGCTGTGAAAAGAGTCCCATTTTAATGGCCAGATTTTGAAATTACCGTCAAGGGAGTGAATGTAATAAGCAATAAAAGATTTGTTAAAACATGTTAGCTCACAACTCATTAAATAACTACCTAATAAGATGTTATTCCTGAGACAAAAATAAATCTTCATAGATTTAATGAGGTTATGCTGTATCCTTAGCTGAGTTGGTAAGCAATACAGATGTAAGTAAAACTGATGACAATCAATCTAACTTTGGTTTTCCCCATAAATCCACCACCTGCAGGCACGTGAACTCCTGACTTTAGAGGGTGAACATCACCTCTCTGCCAGTTCTAGTGACACCTGCACGCACTTTCTCCTAGAGCAGACTGGCTTTCACACCAACTAGAAAGAGCTTTTATGTTAATGCTCCTTAATCGTATGCCACTTCTATCTAACCCACCCACGTTTGGCATGCAAGTGACAACAAAGGGTCATGTCAGCACAGGGTGGGAGCACATCTGCTGCTGGAATGGCAGATGCATTCTGAGAGGAGGTTGCAGCCCCAGAAGCTGGGCTGCAGTTCCTGTTGGTCTCACTGAGACTGGCGCTCTCTGTATGTAGGGCTCATTTCATGCTGGCCCAAGCTCGTCCCACATGCAAATAAATCAGCTGCTTTGAGAAGTAAAATCTGGGAAAATTCATTTTTGACACAACTCCTTTGAAGACAATAGAATGAGACCAGAGATTAACTGGTATTATTCAGTATCTCTGTGACATCTTCTCTGTATATCAGCCAGTCAAACTGGTAATTTGACTCCAATATTTTAACCTGGCAAAACAAGCTGTCATTAAATGGTGAAATGGTCACAAATCTGCTCACAAAATTTCAGTTTTACAAAACCATCTGAGGTAAAAAGGAAAAATACTGCTTGAGTAGGAATGTGTTCTTCTGCTCAGCTGAGCTGCTTATGAAACCTAACCTCTAACTGTAAAAAGCCACCTCTAATGTCTTGCCAAAGGCGTTCTTCTAGACCCAACCCTAAGCTGGCTTCTACTGAGGACAACAGCACCTAACACACCCAGTCAGTCCACATGAACTGGGCAAGGTCTGTTTATTCCAGCCCTAGGTCTCCTGGAAGATCAGAAGGGAAGCTCTGGTCAAGTTAGCAGGGAAGGAAGGGAGTACAATTATAAATCCATAGGGAGCAAGAAAACAAAGGGCAGTATCAATCTTGTGCTGTTTTCCTACTTTCAACTTCATATACTTTTGTCTTTCTTTTACTGTGTCCCACATTTTTAAGTAGATACTAATATCACGAGTATTAGACTGACCTGCTGGAAAACAAAATAAATGCTATGCTTCAACTACTTTAAATAAAACACTTGCTTTAGAAAGCTCTTTCCTGGTAAGTTTATGTGTGTTTTTGGCTGCTGTGAAATCACGTCACTCAGATCCTTGATCTTTGTGTGCAAAGGAAAGTTAACTGAATACTCTAGGCTAAATTTTTTGGATTTTGGAGAATGGACAATGCGTGAAATTTAACAACCTTTCATATACAGGCAGTCTAAGAATTCCTTCTGGCCTCAAACTGTATGGGCATGCAGTTTTAACAGCAGCTACACCGGCTTTGTTATGGTCTAATATTACTGGCATGGGTCCGGATTTAAACCTGTTCACACAAAATCAGATTAATACCTGCCATTTCTTACTGAAGTAATACTGCAAATCCTCCTAACTTCCAACAGTTATAGTGATAGAAGCTAAGGCATCAGGTTCTTCTTTCCCAAGAGTAAAATACCAGTTTAACTGAAATCCAAAAAATTTACTAGCATTAGATAAACTGAATGAGCCTCTTAAAAAAAAAAAAAAAAAGTGCTCAACTCAGAAGCCCCAGGAAATGTCAAACAAAACATACAGCTCCTCAAAATTGCCAAATACAGACATTTCTCAAGAAAAATACTGCTATTGCTATGAACCTTTGTACTTCGTGTGCACTGGAGATTTTGGTTTTGAGACCTAATGGTTCACACAATCACAGAATTGCATGGGTTGGAAAAAAACCCATAAGATCTTGAGTTCAGCTGTTAACATGTAACAGCCAAGTCCACCACTAAGCCATGTCCCTAAGTGCCATGTCTGCACAGAATCCTTGAACAGTTTAGCATGGAAAAGACCACATTCATATATGTTAGGGCAGAGGAATATCACATTGATCACATGTGGATATCTTCTTAGCTGGACCACTTCTTACTCATCATGTATAGCTATGTGCCTTGGGACACTGTACCATAGGTAATTCTGCTCACCTCCTTTTAGACCAGCCTGCAGGAGCTGTCTCCACCTGGGTCAGTTGTCTGACCCCTTTGCAGGCAATGGAGAGGAACTGACATTTCCAGCACTTAATTTGCATGTTCTGTTTCATAACAGATGAACTCCACAAATACCTCTTGCTTTCTCTATAGCACCACAAGCATCTTAAAAGTTTACCTGAGATGGAGGTGCCTACATTGTAGGCTGCCTAAAGTTATTCTTTTTGCTCCAAGCATAATAAAAATGCTCTTTCTGGGCAGCACAGTGCCTGGCCAAAACTCCACAGCCCACACACACAAACATACAAATCTGTGTGACAGTCTCCAGCAAAAATCACATGCCAGCAAAAATAAAGCTAGGCACAACAGTGTCATGGACACAGAATAAAAGTAGTAACAACAGATTATTTAAACTCATCTGGTAATTTGTAGGCACTTAAATATTCTTCCAGGCCAGTTTCACACTAGTGAAAGCCTTTCAAATTACTCCTGATTTACATTACAGTAATTGATAAAACAATTAGATCCCATCTGTGCAGACTGTATGTCCCCTATATGCCATAGGAGCTGTGACTATTACAAAAACCCATTGGGCAGGCAAAATACAGGCAAACTTCAGTCCTAAGAAACACATTCAGAACTACATATGTAACAGTGACAGAGTAAACTAGTCAGACCAAAACAGATTTTAAAACATCTGAGCCAAATATATCTTCCAAGAAGACAACCAAGCTTGTGGTCTGGGAATCAGCCTGAGACTGGGGAATTAGGACCTCTCCTGATGGCTGTGTCTAAATGCAGTATGACTGAGCTTTTAGTGCAGTCTGTTTCACACTGTCCACCTGTACAGGAGGCAGAGTCACAGCTTACTTCACTGCCAGGCACACAAAGATTCAGTCACCGCCTGGCCTCAAAAGAACTGGCAGTAGCCATTTTTTCAACACTCCATTATAAAGCATTATTATGCTTGTAACCTAAATCCAAGGATTCAGGCAAAGCATTTCCCAACAGTGGTTATGACAAGAGTAAATCAACTAACAGCAGTAGAAATGATGGGAGACCATGGCCCCTTGCTCTGCTGTTTCACAGTCCTTCATACAATTTATAGCCAGGGGGTTAGCAGGGAAGGCTCAGTCTGTGCTGGCCCCTGAAAATCCAAACCACAGGAGAGGCAGCATCAGGATGGACAAATGTAATTCAGCCAGCTATGGGGATAGCACAGGAACTTACTGGACTTAAAAGACTTCAGCTCAATTTAAGGAACAGAGAGGCTAAAGATCACGGTGCTGCTCTGGGGAACTCAGAAATACAGTGTGGTTAATTTGAACTGAATTAACTAAAGAGTGAAGTTTAAGAATGCTAATACTTAATGCTTGCAATTTATATTTAAATAAAGTATAAATTCGACTTCTCTTTAAAAAGAAGAAAGAAAGTTTTCTGCTTCACTTCCTATGTGTCATTACTCCTTCAATCCACTGCTGCAGTTTCCCACTAATCTCTTGTAATTGAAGCCTCTCAGAGATACCACTTGGAATTAATGGGACCACTCAGTCTGCCAGGGATTCTCGTTTGAATTCCAGTGATCAGGTCTTGGCAGTGCCCAGCCTCAGATGTACCTCTGACTGTTTCTATGGGGAAACATGAAAGCAATCTCCTGAGACAAGCACTCTTGGCAAAACAAACAACCTGGGCCTAATTTTGATCTAATGTTACACGGATGCAACTCTGGCTGAACTCAGCAAGAATTACTCTATCTTAGGAATGGAGAGAGACTAAAAGAAAACGTCACTTACTCTGCATCAGTGCTATGCCTTTTATAGGACAGAACTTCACTGCTTAGCTCTGCTCATGCTGGTAGTATTTTTAATGTGTTTTCTCTTATGAGTTTACAGTATTTCACTGGACAACTATTTGATCCAACAGCACCCCCACTTACTTCTCTGCATTTCAGTTCCTGCCTTCAAAGCCATGACTGACATGACTTGTTCTTACATGAGTTCTATATTCATTGAATTCCGCAATATTACTCCAGATGTAAAATGCCAAAAATAAAAGCAGAGTTAGAGCAGGTTGGGTTTTTTGTATATTTGTCTGTGTACTTATTTTACACACATGTGTGTATATTTCAATTATAAACACTGTTTTTTAAAGCATATACATTTTCTAAATATATTTTTTCATAAATTTCTCTCTAAACAGCAATTATGGCACTGATGGGCTCCTTCATGGGTACCATTCAGTAGCATCAAGGGACAACCTAGGGAAATTGCTGTATTATCATTATGCAGCTGTGCTGTAAAAAATAAACATAACACTTTTAATCAACTCTATGAAAGTTTCAGTTGACTGAACCATTTTTCTTTCTCCTTTTTTATCTAATGCATCCCTATAAACTCGTTTACTATTTCTCAAAGAAGGAATTTGCTAATTGCAGGATTTTCCCCAGATAAACTCAATTTGTGACCTGTCAAGGACCTTTTGTTATGTTCATACTCTGTGGAGAAGGACAAAGGTTCAGCACACTCTGCAAAGTAGAACTGGTGCCAAAGAAATAAAAAAAAAGAAAGCAGAGTCCAGCCACTGACACTGCCATGTCTCCTGTGCCCACAGGGGTCTGTCTGCAGCAAAATGAGCAGGGAAGGTGGGAGAGGTAAGCTGTGTCAAACCTGTATCACACACACAAATAGCTGCAAACACAGAGTGGAATGAGGCTACACAAGCAGAGATCCACACTGGGGATATTATAACTTCCTTCTACTCTTGCCTGTAAGATTTCATTTGGGGTTCATTTATCTAATTACTGCAGGGACAGGGCTAGACAGCTGTTGCTTCAGGCACTGTGCTTGCCTTTATGAGCTGCTTTTCTCATCAATCATTTGAGCAGCTTCTGCTGGATGTGTTCTGGGTAGTGGTGGGAGACAGGAGCTGCAGTGCAGTCACAGGAGAGACAGGCCAGCCAGGACTATTGAGCTATTTCAGCACTCCATCAATGTAATGGCAATCACTGGCTGCAGGAACAGCCTTATTGGAGGTTAATGAAGAGTAGGTTTTGTAATTTCTCACTGTTATAGTTGTAAATAATAGTGTGAAGCATGAATTTTTGCTGTAGCCAGCCACAAAGTAGTACAGCACAAGAAAATCTAGGCCATCCCATATGCCTGTGCACATATATACTTTTGCATGAAGGATGTAAAGTTTGAAGCCTCTCTATGGTGCCCAGAGGATATGAAAGATATGAAACCATCTGTTAAGTACGTTAAAGGATTTTTCTTACAGATCATGAGATAATTAGTTGATCATGCTAGCGTGAAATCTAGGAGGTCAAGATAAACAGACTGACCCAGAAGGCAACAAATGCAGGATTGCATGAGTGGACATTGCTTTAATGGAAACATGGTCACATTTAGAAAAAAACACAAACAAATAAACTCAGGTGAGTTATGCCAATGTAACCTGGTCAGGAAGCATGTGCAAACAGGCCTTGTTGTCCTCTCTTTCTATTTTCATAATGGTAACACTCCTAGGCTTCAGTGCTTTGCTTCAGCACAGATTAGAAAACACATAGGCCTGATCACTCTTGCTGTTGGTGAAAATAGGCTGTTACTGATACTGATGCTTTGGGAAAGCAGTGAAAATAACTGAAAAAGCAATGGTATTAGAGCATGCAGGTCTCCTCTTTTTTACAACAGTTCCTCTGTTTCTATCTTGTGTAATTACTAAAACTTTACCACCTCATCAACCCCATCCTGTACAGCAGTTGAACTAATTTGGACTTCTAGTAATAATGGGAAGTTGTGGCAGCACACTGTACCCAAACACTAATCATGTTATTCAAAAAATTTGCACTTATCACAATTGCACACTTTTTCAGTAGGACAATGCAACTTTAATAATGAATTCAGTAAAATCTGGTGTGGAATATACTCAGGTCACAGGGCACAGCTCAGTGGTTTCCTGTAGTTTGTGGCAGCAGTAGCTGTGAGTTTGCCACTATGGTTTGGTACAGTTGAAAGACAATGCTGAGTACCAACACTGAAATCAGTATATACATCAACCAACCATTCAGCTCTACCATTTCTACTTCAGCATTTACTAGATTCTAAATTAACAGAGCACTGCAACTTCCTTCTGCTCTCAAAAAATTAAATTAAAACAAAACCAAAGATGACATGAGGATCATTCCATCATGGAAAACAATCTTTTCTTAAAGCTTCCCACATGCAGACTGGGTTTCTGGCTTTCCTTTTGCTTCCTTATGATCTATTTAAGGTAAGTCTGTGTTTCAGAACTGCATAACTGGGCAGCCTGTGTGTTGCCTCAAGCAGGAGGATTTTTCCCAGCATTCTCCATATATCTGTACCTATGATGGGACCAGCAACAGCCTAACTCAGCCCATGTGCTGGGATTAATTTTTTTTTTCCTGAGAGAGAGAATTTCTTTAAACATAACTGAGAGTGACATTTTTATAAGAACCAAAACAGCCTTCAACAATTCCAGCAAGAACAACATGGGATCAGCTGGCAAATCTTGTCTTCCCTGCAGTGGATCAGGTATGTAAGCATGTACCCACTGCTTACTTAAGGCTTCAACACACTACTGCAAGAATTTGCTCTACTTCCCCCACTCTAACAAGAATTATTTCTCTGTGCACAGTACAAGTACAGTTCACTGCCATGAATTTCAAGATCTCATCTTTTCCTTGGTATCTTTCAAAATCAATTATATTTTTGCTTCACTTCAGTGATTGTTTAGAGCATTTCCCCCCTCCTTTCTTCCTACTTAATACAATTTTTTCAAAAGGGTATGACACAATATCTGTGTAATAAATTAAACAAGATAAAAACTGTTACCTGGCACAAACTGGAGGACTGCCAACTTTCCCTGTAATTCTTGTCCTCTGCTATGGTGTGGCCATATCCAACAGTCTGCAAGATGCTCCCTTGCCCATGCTAATTTAAAAACCATGCCTGGAATTGTTTGGGAGACACAGGTGCCCAACACCATGCCAGGGACCTTGTTAACAATACAGGACTAGGATGACTGAGTGCCAGTGCCCAGGAATATTTCCTGTTCCTGTTTAATTTATTTTATAATCTGTACCAGGTTTAGCTCTTTCACAGTAGCTGGTATGGGACTGTGTTCTGGATTTATGATGGAAACAGGGACATTTTAGTTACTGCTGAGCAGAGCTTATACAGAGTCAAGGCCTTTACAGCATCTCGTGTCACCCTGCTGTCAAGTAGCCTTTAGGTGCACAAGAAGTGGGGAGGGGACAGAATCAGAATGGACAACCCCAAGTGCCCAAAAGGATATCCTCACCATATGGCAGCTCAGCATTCAAAGCTGGGGGAAGAGGGAGAAAGAGGGAGATGATCAGAGTTATGGCCATTACACGTGAGGAAGCCCTGCTTTCCTCGAGATGGCTGAGCACCTGCCTGTCCATGGGACGTAGTGGATGAATTCCTTATTTTGCTCTGCCTGGGCATGAAGCTTTTGCTGTTTCTAGTAAACTGTCTTTACCTCAATGCACAAGTTTTCCCTTTTACCCTTCTCATTCCCTTGCACATCCCACTGGAAGAGAGTGAGTGAGAGGCTGGATGGAGCTGAACCATCTTTAAGCCACAGAATTGTCCTAGTCACAGATCCTTGCACAGCTTAGCCATGTTTAGCATTCTCTAAGTTAAATACAAGAAACTCAGTCTGTGCAGGAGTGGCCTCCCAGGCATGTGATGTGCCATATGTTGCTCTGTTCTATTCCAACCTGGCTTGACATCTACATATCCTATAGACAGATCAGCCAAACCCATTAAACACATTTTCAGCATCAGCAAGGCATGCTCTCTAAAGGAACTTCTCTGCTCTTATGATTGATGACAAGGCTGCTGTCGCTCCTGCTGCCTGCATAAGGCTGCCATCAGCCCCCTGGGGAGGAGGGAGACAGCAGTGGTGAGTCACCACTTGGCCCTTTCTTACACGCCGTGCTCTTATCCTGCTGCTGTGCAGAAAGACTGAAGAGAACTTTGCTTATTCAAGCTTCCTCTTAGAAATCTGCCCTTCCAGAATAACACGGCTGAACTGCCTCGGCTGTCACAAGGGCTGGTGTTGATGGAAAGTAGAAGCAGTATCGACAATAGCAATATCTCAAGCATGTGCCTTGATAATTATGTCTGCTATATTATTTCTTAAAGCCCCAGTTTCCCCTTCTGTGAAGCTGTGAAAGATGTGCATAGGATGCAGCTTGGTAAGTATAAGCAGCAGGTCATCTTACCACTAATTAGAGAAAGCGTGGTACTGAGGGCTTCACATTATATATATACTCAGGAGATGAGGAATTCCAAGATGAACAAGGCTCTCTGTTTTTTTGTCTAAGGAAACAAGAATTTCTATGGAAAGAATGCAGATAAAAGACAAAGTTTCCCTTACACATGCCTTCGAGATGTCTTTTCAGTGCTAGAGAAACAAAGGATATACAGGTATTGCAAAGAGATGTATAATCACAATTGTAAGCTTCTCCATTATTTATAAAGATGATCTCCATGACTGCATACAAAAGAAGATTCCCCAGTCTGCACATAAAAGTGTACGCCATGGCACCATAAATAACAAGCAGCAATACAATCAGACAAGAAGGATTTACATTATTTAAACCAAGCCAGAAGTGAAAAATTGCTGTTTAATGCATTTAAGTGTGGAAAGAAAGATGTGTAAAACTTTGGAGTGGCAGTTGGTAAAGACAGACAGTAAATAAAAGGGATCATTCTGATTAGAAATTTGGGAATTCATGGTGAGGGAAAAAAAAATACCAAAGAAAGCACAGGGCCACATTGTGAAAGAGAGTCAATATAAATGGAAGGGGGTACAATCATCATATTAGGTAATATAGGTGAGATGTCTAGTAAGTGCTTGGGTATTCAGAGGAGAAATCCAGTCTCCAGAAAGAATGTAAGCAGCCTCCAGCACCATATGTTGCATGAAACAATCAGTAGAAACTTCAAGAAGCAGAGCCAGATGCTTTAGTGAGGAATGTAATAAATTATAGTATCATTGAATTCAGCAATAATTCCTTATTTGCCAGCAAATATATGAGATGAGGATTTGACCTTAGTTAGGAACAACCAGCAATAAAATTAAATTTGGAAAATGAGGAAATTATAAAACCTGAGTCCAAGCAATGATATGATCTATATTGCTAGTGAACATTCCACCTGAAGATCCCTCAGGGTTTGCAGTCTTCTGACAGGATCAAGACATATATTTACAATTATTCTTAATTTTCAAGAGCAGAAATAAAGCCTAAGAGTAAATGAGTCATCTAAGATCCCATGAAAGGTGTGCTTTACCTAAACAGACTACCTGAACTCTGGTTCTTCCCTTTCTTATCCCATAACTCTAGCCTATAACGTTTACAACGGCATAAACATAATATTAAATTTACTTTTTCTTTCATGTTGTATCCTATTTAATGTTACCCTCATGCTTCTATCTTTGGCAGTGGTACATGGAGGCACAATAACTTCAGAGTCCAAGCACCCACTCAGAATTAATGTGATCCATTTGTAATGCTATACATTATCTCAAATTAAAACTGCTTTTTTTTTTTTGAGCCGTAACAGAAATCCCTGCAACAGACATTTTGGGGGGGGCTCGATTCTACATTCCCTTGAAACAAACAGAATTATTTATTGTACCTGGAACAAGAGAATAGAAGACAAGGTCATATGAGATGCATCTGAAGGTTCATATAACTCCATAATATTACATCTCCAAAAGTGATCCAGCAGTCTGCCCCGTGAGCCCCCCTCCCATTGAGGTGAGCTGCACTGCCATCCCTCTGCTCCCTCCCAAACTGTGCTTTGCCAACACCTGCATGGCTCACGTGCAGCTTGTATCCTATCAAGACACCAACTGGGGGGAACACATACTATCAGGAGAGAGCCACAGGCTCCAACGAGTCAGCTTGTAGTCCAAATCAAATCTGCAGCCCACTGGGAGCACTGCTGGGGTTGGGTATGTTTGTAGTGCCATTTGTGGGATGTTGTCACTCCTTTGGAAGTGGGAACTGCCCCACAGAAGTCTCCCCTGGGTACATACAAGACATGACGTTGTCTCTCCCAGCTCTTCCAGAACTAGGAGCTAAGGCTCTGATTGCTTGTGCTTCTCAGACTTTGAGCTTTTTAATGCTTTCCCCAGTCCTAACATTCTGTTGTTTTCTGACCAGTAGTGAACATCATATTGGGATTTTCAGTAGCCTCTAGAAGGCACTACAGCCTGAAGCTTAGCCCTGAAAGAAATAAAATCCAAGGAAGTAATATATCAGAGCAAATTTGTTCCTAAAAGCAAACACAGCCACTGGTGGTACAAGGATGCTCTTACATATTTGGAAAAACCCAGAAACCCAGACACATATTAGCTAAGTCTACACTGCTGGTTCTTAGGATCTCTGTGTATTACTATTACTCTGTGATGCTGACTCCAGGTACAGTTCAGCTCATGTCCACTGCATCCTGTGTTTCCATGGGAAGAAATCCAGGTATGCAGGCAATGAGGATGCTACTGTTTGCTTAGCACTGATTCTGGCCTGACTGATCACAGAACCAAGATACCAGGAGTGCACTGCTTTTCTGTGGTTTTTTATTTTGTACTAAACATAAACATAATAGAACAAAAATTATACCAAATCAGAGAGGCAGACAAACAAAAACAACAGAAAGAAAACTGAATGGGAGCCCCTGATGGGAGCTAAATGCAAACAGTACTTTGACAAATGGACCTTGTCTCATGTCACAGAGAGCCACTAACTTCTCTTACCCTCAGCTGCAGTATAACAGCATAACATTGCCACTGACCCTCCTCCTTGATAAATGCAACTCTATAGCAATGAGAAACAGTCAGCGACTGTAACCCCTACCACTAATGATTTCATCCACTGTTTGCTGCTTTGTTAAATGCTGCAATAAATAACAGCAATATTTGTGAATAGATCAGTAACCAACCACTTGCCCCAGAATGAATATCCCGTGCCTTTTAGTAGGCTTTCTACATGCCCTCAGCTGTAATTCGACAATCTTAATTTGGGCAAAATTTCTGTCATTGTCAACATCAACTGCCATTTTCTGACTTCTGAGTGCTTAAACCATGCAACCTTAACATTCCTTTAATACTGCTATTTGTCAATCGAATAATTCATTCTGTTGTGTGTAACTTAGGAACTGTGTAATTCTTCTAGCAAGTAGCAGCCTTTAATGAATGGCACCTGATCAATAATGCAGCATTCAATATTTGAGAATAAATAAAAAAGCCTTTTTCATGAGGAGTGTCTGCAGGAAATGTCAAAATCATTTATCAAGGGTTCAGGCTGATAGCCTGCAGCTGCTGTCCACAAGAATTATAAAAACATACATTGTTGAGTCCTGGAAATATGTTTTTCATTCTGAGTATAACTAGGTTTTTCCACAAAATAAGGACTTATTGAGTATGAATGCAATGGTTTTTACTAGAGTTTTGTTGAAGTAAAACTTTGCCACAATAGTACTTTGTCCCTAAGATGCTAGTTATACAGGATTGTTTTAACTTGGTTTCCAGGTGCACCTTTAAAACAATCCTCACTCTAATTCTAGACAGGCTGAGCTGCTTAATACAAACGAAAAATGCATTTGCACTTGAGCTTTTCCAAAATCTCAGATTAAGAAGGTAATCAGACAAATATTACAAGTCAAGACAAGGGTTAGCACCTTATCTCTTCCTGATATCTAGGTGCAGCATGTATCAAAGGAAAAAGTAGTATTTACTGGCTTGGAAAGCTTTTACAATTCTTAATAAATGGTCTAACAAGTTAACTCCAGCTCCTTTGCTGATAATTCTCATCTAGAAGTATATAGAATAGCAAGAGTTAAGGGGTACAATTAAGAAACATGAGCAGGATTATAAAAATAGAGGTTTAATGAATGTTGATGAGGGTGGGCAGGTCACAATTCTGTAGCTCCATCTCTCTCTGAGTTGGGTGACAGAGCTGGCTGCTACATCTCCTTTCAAATCTGAAGATTTCCACTTTGGTTGCCTTGGTGCTTTCAGTGGGCAACAATTCCGGCAGAGAGCCTGCAGCTCTGTTGATACTTCTGGAGATGCACTAGCTATTACACCAATGAACCTGCTTCTGAATCCATCTCTTTAAACAGTGCTTTTCCACCTATGACAATTTCTGTGGTGACACTGCTATTTGTCATTGGTGGCACTGAATGCCAGACAATGCCTATAAAAGTAGCAGTCAGTGTACAGGTTTCACAAATGATTGAAGCAACTAGACTTTTCTTGAACAACAAAGGGATCTTTCATGTTAAGATAATTCATCCTCCATGCTTGTCACTACTGTAGCTTAGTATCAGGAAAGAAACATTCTTTGATGCTTGTAAGGTTTAATCACTCATCACAAAATAGAGATTAATGAAGGGGAGAAAGGGGGGGATGAAGATGACCTTTTTTTTTTTTTTTAATTAAAAAATATCTTCTCTCAACAGATTAGCACATAGGCAGAACAAATAAGCAAAGTAAAATATATCAGAATGATAAAAGGGAGAAGGTACCACAACAAATTACACTTACAGAGTCATTTTTAATGTGCAGCATAGAAGGAACTTCGATGAAATATTCAAACTTCAAATCTAACGTGATCCTAAATCAGTGCCGTGTGTTAGGGAAGGAGACAGATCTACTGCCTGTCTGTCTGGTGAAGGATGGTTTTATACTTCTAAACCTGAAAAGGGTATGTCTTGAAATGACTTGAGCCTGACTGATCATATACATCAGTATGAAATGTGAGAAGCACAGAAAGCTAGTGTGGCCAGAGCTGGGCCAGAATCCAAATCAGAGTCATGCCAACCACAACAATATTCAGATTTTCATGGGGGAGGGCGCAGGGAAAAGCCCTAACTTGGATCAACTTGGGTTTTCCTCATTTATTTCAGTACATAAAAACTTCCAAATAGTTCCTGGAATTGACAGTTCTACGTTTTTACAGAATGGAGCACAAATCTGTCCAGCTGGGAAGCTTGAGACACAGTAACAGGCATTATGACAACTATTAATGTGAAAAATTAACAACTCAGGTTTTTAATTGCATGTCTAAAGGTGTCTTTATCACCGTTATATGCCTGATATCCATTACTAAAGCTGTACTTTAGTCCTTCATTTCTTTAAGGACTGCCCTCACAGCAACACTCATCTATGAGTGCTGCAAACCTGTGCTTACCTATTTGACAGTCAAATATCTTTCAACAGCCAAGTATCTTTCATTCTGACATAGTATTTTTGCTGTACAAATCAAAAATTGGGATATAGATCTTTGGACAGTGTGCATCTCAACTTTGGGTATATTTATATCTAGATTTTGATTCCGATTATTCCATAAGATAAAGCTAATAATTAGTAATATGTCACGGTTCACACACTTTTTTGTCTACATCACTGCTCTTCCTGTATTTCTTTTAAATGCTGCTCTGAATCCTGTTAAATTCTGTTAAATTACCTGACTGCAGGTGAATGCACATTAGCAAATATCCAACAGAACTTTTGGTAAAATTAACATTGCATATGAAAAGGAAATTTATGTAATGCATGGCATGCAACGTAAAGGAAATTCATTCTGTCATTAATTTCTACCGATCCATATAGATGTTTCAAGAAATGTAGTCTATGTCAAGCTGCTTCAGGACTCACCCCATTCTGTGTGCAATAAGATAAAACAAGGCATGTTTTCAATGGAGTGGCTATCTCAGGATGTCCTCAGATACTGTGGGGTTCAGTAAACCTCTTAATAATATTTCAATTATGATGCCACAATTCATCATGCCAAAACATAAACATACAGCTTATATAAAATTGTATTAGGAGACTTTACAGAGCCCTGAATAATGGTCTTATGAGCTGTAAAATGAATTCAAACTGTAAATTTATACTGTGGGGTTTTCTAAAATGTGAATTATTGACTTGACACATTATAATAACTCTTCCCAAACTATGGTGGTCCATGGTTCAAATATTTTCTGTATAGCTCACTGACATGCACAGTAAGCCTAATTTACTATTTCTCTTACTGCATGAACATCCACAGGCTGCAGCATCCTCCAGATGTATTCCAAAACATTGCAAGTAACCAGATGGATGAAGGCATGAGGAAGAAAATGCCTTTAATCAACCGTGACTTCCAGATAAGAACAACTCAGAATCCCTCCTACCAGCTCACCTGGCAGAAAAGTTTCTACCATTAACAAGGTACACCAATGCCTGAATATGTTACAAGGAATCTGCTCTGTGAATCAGCTGCCTTGGCTCTCCCGTGATTTTATTTAGAAAGAGGTAGTTTATTTGCTGGTTCAGTATGCTATGATTTTCTATAGGCTAACACAGGAGAGAAATTTCTAATACCTGATAGATTATGTCTTGATTGCTGTATTAACACGAGCCTCAAAGTAAAAGCCACTTGAACCCAAAACTTTCAGTCACCTTTAAATACTTCTGAGGACTGATACAAACTTCAGTCCATTTAAGAACCTGTAGACTCTGCAGAAGAAGAAGCCATTCTGGGCCCTATGGTCTATAGCCCATACAGATACAGCTGGACAAAGTCACTCACTCGTGGCACCTCTCACTCGCTGCTGCAAACACCTACACAAGGCATGGATGGAAACATTGTCCCTTTTCCCTCAAATCCAGGGATGAACTCAAAGCCTGTCCTGCTGAACCTCTACAAACTAGCTTTTATTTCGCTTAAGTTAAAATTCCAGACTCAAATCAGGCAACATATTTTGCAAAATGCCTTATTTTTTTTCTTTTGGTAACAGAAGGACTCACACATAACCAAACTGAAAATCTGTTTGTTGTTGAAATATACAGTTGAACCTCTTTTGGTTACAAGAAATAAATCACATTTTAACTTGACAACTTTCAACTACATCTTTAAAGACTCAAAACTCAGAATTTCAATTTTTTCAGGACTGAAATTTAGTTTTATTTGAATAGAAATAAATATACGAAAGACTAAAATTTTCCAAGAAATACTGAAATTATTTTTGATTCATTTAAAGAGTCTTTGTTGGTAAAACAGTGTTTTCCTCTCTGATTTAAAAAAAACAACTTTGAAAATATAGCCTATATGATGTATTACATTAAAAAAAATAATTAATTTAACATACTCCATACCTATAGAGTAGTCTAAACATAATTTTTTGGGAGGGAGGGGGGAAAAAACAACAAAACAAACAACTAACGAAGCAACAACGGACTGGAAAAAATTTCACCTATTTTTAGCTCAATCACTAGTTCCACTTTCAACCATCAGTTTTAAATAACCTAATCAGATTAATATTGGCAACTAGCATAACCTGACAGGGAGCAGGTATCTTGAAGTATAGGCATTAAAACAAAACAAAAAAAATGACACTAAAAACTAAGTTGTAGCTTTAGTAGAACCAGACCTACTTACTGGGCACATATTAAACACTTAAGTGCTGAAAGAGTTAAGAAAATCCAAGCTGAACGAAAAAACTCAGCTATTTTTAAAAAAATTTACACTAGACTCCATAAAACTGAGGAAAGTATGATTGAGCAAATTGATATCTATAAAGAGTTCAAATCACACAATTATATTATCTTCTTGAAGTAGAGTAACATGTGTTTTGCAGAGTTAATCTACACTTCATTACTCCCTCTAGAAACACATATTTAGGGAAAAGTCTACACACATACACCACATTTTCCCATTTTAAAAAATTATTTTAACATGAAGCAAAATAAGTTTTGTTTCTAGAAAAAAAGATACCTCCAAAATCCAGCCTAAAAGTCAACACATTTTTGCACAGAAAATTTTGAAGTTTCTGTAGATGTACATGGCATACTGTTCTAAATCTACATTCTCCAAGGAAAACGCAGGAATGCTCTCCACATATAAACCTAGAACTAGGAACTTTAGTAGACAAAGGTTTGTGAATGGCAGGAAGATAAAGCTGGCTTTTCTATTTCTAACAGCCCATGTTCCCTTTGAATTCTCAAGCAGGGGAAGTAACTCTAAGAATGTTAATGCAAAGCATTTCCCTTCAATATGCAATGCTCACTACTGCATAAATAACCAAACCTCCTACCACCCCATGTCACCTAATTGTCCACAGCCATTAGTAAAGAACCTTCCTCTCATTTTCCCAGCCAATGCTGCTTCACAGTTTACAACTGAGTACAAGATGCCCTTTAATCCACCAGGATTTGCCTCTGATAGAGGCATCAGGAGACTGGACTGTACAGACCACTGACCTAATCTTTGCCAGCTACAGACAGGCATATATGTCAGTTTGTATGGATCCACTTGATGTCCTTGCAGCTGAACCTGTGCTCAATGCCTTCAAGGATTCCCTGCATTCCATTTTACATTTATATACAACTCAGGTTGCTGTGACTCATTAGGCACATACCATTATAACTTTGCAAGAAACTCAAGTATCTTGAAAATAAAAGTTAACCTCCCTGCTCTCAGAAGCTGACAATCAATAAACCCAGACATAATTGGGCTAAATATGACTCTCTCCTGATAAATTCTATAGATTAAGTAATGCAGTAATGCAAATCAACACAGTCATTTAATTCATACAGAAATTGCAAATTTATACTCTTTAAATTACTGAAAGAGTAAGTGTTAAGTAATCCCAGGACCTGCAGGATCTCCCCTTCCTTTCAGTATCATTCAGGCATACAGTTGTGCTAGTCTGACCTAGACTGGGATGCCACATGCCCACCAAAGATGCCCTACCACTCCCCTCTGCAACTGGACAAGATGAACCCACCACCACCAGGAAGGCATAAAGGTGCTGAACTGTATGTATCTGGAACAAAGGCACTGTGTAAATGTCCAAACAAGCACAAAAAATGCTGCAGGGTATCAGTGGTATTTCTATTCATCTACCAAAAGCAGAGCCTGAGCAATTTTCTTGTTGTTCTCTATCAGCACTCTTCATTTCTCACCTGGGAAAGTTCTAATGCTATTCCAGTCTTAAGTCTTTTCTGGACAGAGATGGAAACCTGCCAAAACATGCAGGAGTACTGTGAACACTGGGAATGAGGTGTGCTAAGGGGTCCTCAGGGACTACAGACTCATTTTTACAAAAGGTCTGAGCAAGGCTGTGAACCCAGATGTCTAGAGGTAGATTGCTGCATTAACCTACTGTGCCATTTGTCTGCATTCATAACAAACTCACGCTGTATTTAATGGACAATGCTGTACTTTTCTTCAGCCACATGGTGACAAAAGAAGTGCTATAACATTAATTTGTAGGGGAAAAAGTTCCATGTGGAGCCATCTTTTGCACTGACAGAAGACACATACTTTTCCACTGACACCACAGAGAACAATAATCAGAAATGAAGGGGGATTTTTTCAAAGCCTTCAAAGACCCAATAAGGCTGCCACTGAGGCCAGTGATAAAATTCCTTTTGCCTTCACAGGAATAGGAAGAGAAGTGAGTCCTTGCTGTGCTCTGCCAAAGTTTCTGCCCTCTCACCCATATGTTATGCCATAGCTCAGACTCTGTTTTCCTCAGGTAATAGGACCATAACCTACTCCTATATGTTATCTTATTTTCTAAATCAGACTAGAAAAGTAGATGAACATTGAACAAAGTGATGGGAAAGATAAAAACAACAACAACTGCCACTAACAATCAATTTTTCAGTGTATGATAGAAGGGAGATACACCTCATCTGAGAGCTGTAAAGATTTTTAAAATACTGCTTTAAAAAATATGGAGATTCTTGATTGAGCATTCGTATTTTAACATCCTTATGATGATCAACCAATAAGCATATTTATCCAGTGGATTCACTGCCGTGAAATTAAAAAAGAATAGGGTTGTTTTGGTTTTGTTCCCATTTCGGTCCATGATAAATTCCTCTTTATTTTACTAGCTCTCTCACATTGTATTAATGGAACTTTATGAAGTGTTTGCCAGGCCAAAGGCTAATCTAATTACATAGACTTTTCTGGATCACAGCCATTTGTCACAGACTATTTCAGCGACTTGGCTTCTGTCTGTGGATGTATGTTTCTTTAGAAAATTATAAAATCAATGTTCTCTCCCCCAAGCTGTGAGTTTCCATACTTTTAAACACAGCCTTCCAAAAATGTTCCAAATGTATTTTAAAAAGAAAAAAGAAAAGCAAAAAAAAGAAAAGTAGAAAATGGAGAGGTCATTTTTTAGGGTGAGTTCATCTGAAATGATTGTTTACACTGCAAAATTACTGTGTATCAAATAAACATTTTTCTGCCCGGGATAGTCTTCAAAAATGTCCATGAAGACAGAGACGTAACTTCCTTTTCTCTTCTCACTCTTCCTCCTTTCTATGATTCCCAGCTGCTTAAATCATTACTTTTCTGCAGCAAAGCCAATTTCACAATTATGTAGAAGGCTAGTCTATGTGGTGAAGGACTCTGACTGTGTGCTTAGGTAGTCAAGAGAAAACCCACATGGGTATGATGTACCTCTTGAGGGTGTAAAATGTCTGTTGAGGGAGTCAGAAGCAGAGGTCAGGTTGGATTCATCCTCCTCCTGTTCCGGGAGACGAAACTCCGTGTGCGAGTCACGTACCAGCATGCTGTGTGCACGGGACAGCTGCACATCCACTCATGCTGCAGGACCCCAGAGCTAGTCCAGGAAACGTGGCCTGCTCCAGATGCACCACTCCTCCTCCTTGGCCCAAGGCACAGCTAGTTAGAACATCAGTCAGCAGGGCAGAAAGTTGAGGAGGACACATCACCCGGCTTTGAAACTGGGAGATGTAGTTTTGGCTGTAGGGGAGCTTGAGATGAGGTGCAACCACAGCCAGTCCTATGTGCATCATAGGAGACTTGACAACCTTGCTTAAATCTTAAACCCCACTAAAACTGTGACTGTCCCTCTCTGGCACTGCAGCCCTGCTGAGGTGCTCCCTCACCAGCTGTTGATTCCCACAAAGTGCAGAAAGTCTACAGAATTCCTAAATAGAAGAAAAATTGTATTCTGGAAGCACCAACCTTCGAAGGGCTCAGCTAATTGCACACACTGAAAATCCTAAAAATCCCAAACAAAAGTTATGTAAGACTTACTTTCTGAGGTTCTTGAGAATATATTAGCTCTAAGGCACTAAGTATTTCCCCATCCTCAGCAAGAACTCACAGGTATTTCAGGCATTCATGTTGATGGAAAGTTTTCTGCTTTGTTACACAAAAACTTCAGTTAAGCTATTCAGCCACCAGCCCACCTGTATTCTAATGAAGTAACTTACTACTGATACTCTTGCTCGGCCTCTTTTTTTGTCTCCCCATCTCTTTTTCTCCAACCCCTAATAATTTTGCTATAAATCTGATGACCAAAAGGGGCAGAAGCAGCAAATATGACAGTACCCAAGAGTAAACTGCTAACAGGTTGAGTAACATAATGACATCTAGAAAAGGTGAAAGTGCAGATACTGCCAAAGAACCTGGATTCTAGTACTGTCACCTTTAATAACTTTCATCTTGGTTTTTGCTAAAAGATGAAAATGAAACCAATCAACTCAGATGGCTGCTGCCAGTCTGTCTCCCTGTCAGCCTCAGAGAGCAATTTGGTTTCTGTATTTCTCTGCAGCAGCACAACAAAGTCATTGAGCTACTGAATCCAACATTCTCACAGTACCTATGATACAGGGGGCTCCCAAGGTAGAGCAGCATACCTGGGAAATCTGTATTCCTACTGAACAGACCCAAATGGGATCACTGTGATAAAGGCATGCCAAGACCAAAGGACATGCTGCAGGAGGGTGCCCCACTCCAAAAATTCTCAGGCAAAAGCAATGGCTGCCAGCAGGACCATGGAAAGCACGAGAGAGGAACCCTGCAGCTCTTGCAACCAGGAACAGAAGATAGTGCTAAAACAAGGAAGGTCAGGAGGTGCTGGAACCCCCACTATGCCTAATGTCGTTCCCATGTGAAATGAAGTATATGAGAGACTGAGAACATGGGGCAGAACTCCCCATCTGCAGACTTTCCAGTCTGAGGAAAGGGAAGGAGCAATCTGTACATCTTGTTTCTGGTAGTGTTCAAGTTAATTTTGAGTCACATGCATCCAGCCCCAGGGTCCCAGCAAAAGCCCTGCACAGATGACCCCAGGCATCATTCAGGTAATAGAATTTTAAAGTTTACTTGACTAAAGTTAAAGGGTGTTTTCTGAGAAGCCACAGAAGAGAAACCAAAGCGTTCTAATTAAAGGCCTTCTCCTGTTATCAGAGGATATTGGATTAGTGTAAACCACATCAGAGGAAGCTAGTTAATCCATGTTTGGTTGATTTGTACACTGGGGAAGCCAAGAGATTTTAGCAGTCACTATTATTTACAGCAGTAAATGTCACTTTAATGACAGAAAATCCAGCATTATTTTTTTCACTGAATGATGAGGATTTTCTTGCTTCAATATGTACGCATTTCTAAGTCTCTGACTTCTAAAAAGGTAGTATAAGTACACTTTGATTTGTGATGTTAACTTCTAGAATATCCATGACACGTTAATTAATGGTGCTGATAACCTCCAGAGACTTGCAAACAGGAACATGATGTAACAGACATGGTAAGTCATTTCAGGAGTACTTGAATTTCACATGACAACAGTTCTCTTGGGTGGAGGGATAGGATAGGAGAGCCAAGATTTACTTGGGATTGCTCTAGGATTACTAGCATGCATCCTGACACAACACCTACAGTTATTTTCAAGAGGAAAGCATGAGAACTCTGTCATGCCCCACAGTGTGCATAAGCCAGAACAGCCTATTTAGCTTTTGAGTTGCTTTCTGGGCAAGTATACTAAAAAATAATGAGCACACCTCTAGCCACAGTCTTTGTTAAAATGAAAAAGGGATTCTTCATTTATGGTCCTGAAGTTTCCACATTCCAGGTGGGTTGTTTCTGGCCTTTTCTCCTTGGAACAGTTTTCAGACAAAGAAGTGCTTGTATGTTTCACTAAACCTTGCTTTGTACTAACTCTATACTTGAGCTTTCAGGCTAGGTGATATTTCCCTCCTTTTCTAAATGAATTCCTTGTTCAATACATTGTTGATACAGACTGAAGAGAGGCATACTGTACCATAAGGGACCAGTTTACATGCAGCAATACACATTCTTTTATTAATGCAATCCATCATTTACCTTATCCTCCCTCTGAAGAAAACAAAGGTATCAAATTTATACGTAACTGCCCAATGCAGAGATTTTTGTTAAGACTTGTTTATGAAAAGAGAAAGCAGTGTGGGAGTAAAATATAATTCATAATATACAAATACTTCCTAAAGGTACAATAAAGCTCATGGCATCAGCAGAAATAAAAAGCATTATGGGAGCAATAGTAGCAGATCCTCACATTAGAAGGCAGTAGAGAAAGGTCAGGAAGGGAGGGTAATGGGGAGCTGGTAGCACCACCCTAGCCCACACTGTGAACAGCAGCTTTACCTGAGCAGAAGGGAACAGAATGTGAAGGTTCTGTCTATAGTAATTCTGTTAAGATGCTGCTTCTGGCAAGCAGCATCTCAAATACCAGCAAATACAGACATTTGATATCGCAGCAATGGCATCTGCACCAATTACAGTTCTTTTGTATGCCTCTTCACATAGCCAGAGTGAAACTAAGTTCTACTTCTTCCATCTATAAAAATAGTTAGACATGATGTATCAGGCACAATCTCCTACTAGATCTTTAGCAGATGTGAGCATAGATCAGCAGACCTGACCTCAAAGAACTTTGCCTTGACCTCCTCACTGTTGTCTTCAGCTGTGTTCCAGGCATCTTCCTCCATTTTTATTAGAGTATGGTTGGTAGGACTGCTGGGGGAAACTCATGGGAGTGAATACATAGACTGGTGTAAAAGGAAAAGTCAGATTCAGAAAAAAGGAAGACAACATGGAAGGCAGCTTTAAGACGAATGTTGGAGGATGAAAAAGTGGCAGTAAGCAAAAGAGCATGAATAGGTCATGTTTTGGAAGTGAAGGCATAAGTCAATGAGGGGCAAGCTGTAGTGAGGGGCTGAATTCTGCAGTGTAAGAGTGGTATTGCAGTCCAGAAAACTAGAGACAGTAAAATGGGCAGGCTGGAAGAGTTAAATATCAAAGTCATTAATGAAATAAAATGAGACTATAAATCCTTTCAGATCTCTCACCCATTGTGGTAAAGATGCCCTGCCTCTTCATTTCACTGTAGAGACTATTTCTGTTTATGAGACTGTAAGCAATTAGAACAAGAGCCCTTTCACTGTGAAATACCTCAGACGATACACAGATCAGAAAACCAGCACACCTCAAAATACACACTGGTGAAACTACTGTGAAGTGTCTAAGAAATTCAATGGGACAGAATTTGGCAGCTGATGTCAGTTAACAGAAAAAATAGAAAAGATAAAAAACAAAAACCTATAAGGCAGGAGGCTGCCAGCAAAATTTGTATATCAGAAATGGAATGGAAAGAAGATAGCGACCTATTTCACTCCATTAGGAGGTGATCACTTCTCTTGTTATTCGTGTAAGGACAAGCAATCCATACTTGATCCTGTTCTGTTTTTATGTACTCTGGGCCTCTCAAATCTGTTGGACTTATGAAAACAAGTGTTCTGAGAAAATAAGCAAAACGTTTAGGAAAAAAAAAAAGTGACAGTTTTTAAAGCGGCATAAACAGGTATTGAATTCCAGCTTCGTTTCACTGCTGCACTGTGGGCTGGCAGCTTTCAGAAAGAGAAGCCTCTAGGTCTGAGGTTTGTAAGCAATTTGCCACCTTGTCATCCTTGCTGTATAAAAGTCTTTCCTGAAGGACATTTTTCTAACAAAATTATCCATTGCAAAGGCCAGCAGCACACTGATCGTGTCTCAATCACGGCTGCATAAAGAGGCAAGGCAACCATGCATGTCTATCATCTGGACAATTAGTCTTTCTGACTGCAGACACTATTCTAAAAGGCTAGTCCTTAGAAGCACCTAATCTTTCAGTTGGAAATTATTTCTCTTTGTCTGGCAGAGGCACACAGCAATGAACATCCTGTGAGAACAATATTCACAGGCTTAAAGCAGAATCAATGTAAATACATCAGAAACATCCTCGTAACCTCTCTGTGACCAAACAAAAGAAAAAAAAGCATGAAAGAGTTGAGTATTTGTGATATGAAGTAGCTGAAAACAACAACAAAAGAAAGATGAGCACAGCACACTGGTCCCTGTGCACCTCCATTTACACTTTTGATACTGCTCCTGTCAATCTCCTTTGTTTAGCCTATCTGCCCTCTGCACATCATCATTCACTGTATTAAATACAGAGGAAAAAACTCACATGGTCAAAGAAAAGGAAGAATTATTTCGAAGGAACTCTCCATAATCACAATACACTACCTTAATATCTAAACTGCATTCTGTATCAGATTTATGGGAAATTACACTACCTTCCCATTATCAGTTAAATTATTTTAGCATTGTCCCAACTGGCAATTCAAAGGAAAGAAAACCCATGAATCACAAGTAACATCAAAAAAGTCATTGTTTCATCTGCAATAATGATTTATCTACCGCCTTGTGTATTTTCTGAGAAGGCAAAACTCCCAGTCAGGCAAGGTCTAAGAATTTCCAGTTCATTCTTACTTGTCCTCCTTCATTCTTTTGTGACATTTTTAACATCTTCTCAAAAGAAATTCTTCAAAGGGACCAGATCTGAACCATGATGACAAAGGCATGTCAAGATGGAAGTAGGAGTAAAGCTGGGGATTTTTTCAGTCTGAATTGACAGGAAGATTCACTTTTCCTTATCTGTCTTATCTAAGATCAGTAACACAAAGATAAATTGGCTTCCTTATGGGAGGAAAGAAGCACAAGCAAAAGCATTCTTACACTGTGGGGTTAAAACAGCCCTTATTTTCAAGCTCAATAGCATCAAATGCAAATTAACATCTCACTTAATATGAAGCTCTTCTTGCCAGTCTACAATCCTCATTCTTCCACCTCATCCTGGGTACTCTTGGAAGTGATGGGATCTCTGGCAGCTATTTGGTTTGTGCAAATTAAAAGGCATCACTGCATGACAGAGGTGTTTTTGTTTGACTTTTGCATGCATAGGCTGGGATGTGAACCAAAGGTAGACGGCTGGGTCAGCCTGCCCAACGTGCATAAATGAAGATTTATTTGGGGGTTTTTTGTTTGTTGTCTTTTTTTTAATGAAGTGACTTAAAAACTAGGAAGTTGCAATGTTGACAATTTTGTTCTCTAAACAGACCAGGTACTGCAACCAACTGTATCCAGATCAGTTTACCTATTAACATACCTCAGCTGTATTTGACCAGGGCCATTTCAAGGGGCAAAAGGATTGTTTATTGTGAGTGCCTGTTTAATCTTGGGGTCTCAGTCAAGACTGCTAATTCACATACTGGTTTTCCTGATCTATTTGTCTATTCATTGGGAGACCACCAACAGCCTTCCCTCCACGGCTCTGAATCTCTACCTGTCTGAATTTTGAAAACATCGGGTGTTAAAAAATCCTCTTTTAATAAACTATCTCTGCATTCTGTTTCCATTCTGGGATATAATAAAAAACATTAAAACGAAACCGGCTCTCATGGCCTCTTGCAAAATTTGATTTCTCCAGCATATCATCAGTCTGGGGAGGGAAAGAACAGAATTCCTGTATGTTCCCACACAGTAACAAGCAGTTGCCAGAGGGACTTTTGCCCACTGTGTGGCAACCGCTGTCCTAAATAATCCTTAAACTCCAGATTCTACACATGTTGCTCTCACGAGTGGTGTTTTTCGGTGGGAACAAGGGCAGCAGATCTGCAAACATCTTCCTAGGCTTGCAGAGCAAGACAAAAGCAAGGTACAATTTATACTTCCATTCTTGAAAACCCAGAAATGTGGCATTCATGAAACAGTATTTGCCTTCTGCTTGTAAGAGTAATAGCTGAATTTTGTTCATAGAATTTCTCAAAGCAGTCAGCCTTACAGAGCTTTACATCTTTTTGCTTTTTATTCAAAAATCTGCCTTGATATCTAGTTCTAAAAAAATTCACTTCAGACGGTGGCATTTACATGGCAAATACTCAATTCATCTTCTGATTCAGATCTTAGTTATTTGTTGCATTTCTGCAATTTACTGAAACATAGCTCATTTGAAGTATAAAAGGTCAAGTCTCCAAAAAGTATCAAAATAAAATCAATTACAAGTCCTTAACAGTTCATGGTTAGAGTTTTTTACCAGCTGGACTTTTGAACAACCATTACAAAATTGGACTAGAATAATTTACATCCAAACAAGTAAGCATGTTGCAACGTAAGGGCTGTGTGCATTTGTCTCAGGCAGTAAGGGGGAAGATGCAAACACTCCTCCAAGGAGATGATCAAGGGGCACGGATGGGCAGCAGTGCTGCAAGGATTAAGGTGTTGAGAGCAAGTTACTACAGTGTGGGAGCAGCTGGACTGGAAGCATAGGTCTGCTGGATCATTAAAGAACAATGACTAAATTAATTAAATTGTATCTTTTGTATGGATCACGACCAGCTGAATAATTTTAGCATCCAAAAGTTTATAGCAAGAAGCATGCAAAAGCCATTGCAAAACAGATAAACAAAGCTTATGTTCTTGTGAGGCAGACTGCCCCACAACTCCTCCCTTCAACGGGGCTGTCAGCCTTCTGACTGAAGGCTGTGGACATTTAGTTTCACCATTGGATTAGAGGGTCACCGCCAGATTCCAAGTAGTCCTCACATGGGGCACCATTTGTGGCCACTGAGAAAGCATGGGTCAGTACTGGATGCCACACTAACTCCATTTCCTTTATTAGCTCTTCTGTGAGGTTACACAGGCAGATCCAACTATGCAGCCAAATCATATACCCATGCCCACTCACACACAGACTGTTTGTCCAAGTTGGCACATTCCTCAGTGGTGGTTTTCCAGCCCAAGAGCACACATTCCCTTCCGAACATCTTATTCAGCTGGTTGTGATTGGTACAAAACATACAATTATAATTAATTTAGTAATTTTTCTTTAATTATCCAGAAGACCTGTGCTTCCAGTCCAGCTGTTCCCACACTACAGCTCTGCTTTATCCATCTTGTCAGGTGATTTAAATCTGGACTAAGTAATGAACATGTTTACTTAGTAGTGTATTTTTAAAAGATTTACAAGGGGGACAGAGAATATGGTGAATAGTCTTCTATTTCACAGGGAAAAAAGAACCTCAACAATAAGGGGGAAAAAAAGACTTGTTCTGTGAGGGTGCAGTTCTTTGCTAAGCTGCTGCTCCATCAGTGTATTGGGTGTTCTGTCAAATGGTCTTTCCTTGATAGGTTTATCTCTCAGTGGGCCAGTGCTGCTTGGATGCAGCTGTGTGAAATGACTGTGCATTGCACTAGCTTCAGTCCTATTTCACTGAGAGCAGGATTTGAGTGTCCTGACAATTGCTTAGCATAGAAGACTTGAAATCAAAGTGACAGCAGTCTCATGCCCTACATGAGGCACATTTTGATACCCAGCAAGGGATCGAAGTGTAGTTCTGAGTCATTATTTTAATTCTATGGTAAAGAATCATACAGAGGTCACAAAATCTCATAGAGCCCTGACAGGTCAGTGACTGACCTAGGTAGTGCAAAAAATTACTTGGGGGTAGCACAATCATCCAGAGAACCAGATACTCACATTTCTCTTTGCCCAACCCACCTCTTACACCTCAAGAGATTCAGGGACTCTAGGGATTTCATGCCACTGCAATCCAGAAGGATCTTACAAACCTCTGGGGAACAATTGCATTCATTTCTCCTGAAGCCTGAGTATCTGTCACTTGTAGTGTCTTGTCTGCCTTTATACTGTGGAATGGGAGTGGGAGGAGAAAAAGATAGGAGATAAGGATTGAGGAAGGCTAATAATCAGAATACTCTTCTTATTCAGCATTATTAATCCCAACAGAATTAGATACATTAGCAAAAGGTACTTCATTTCTTTGGAGATAAAAAAGAACAGTCTGAAATCTTGAGTAAATATTCTGCCTATTAGTGTCTATGTAAAGCCCTAGAAATAATGCTCTCAGAGATAAAATGAAGAATAAGAAAATAATAAAGGCAAATTTCCCTCTGTTTGCTGCTCTGCAATTAACTGAAGCAATTCCCAACAGCCTTAATCTCAAGAACTCTGCTTATCTGCCCATCCAGTTATTTTTAATTTGTACTTCTATTATTACTACTGCATTATTAATATACTCTGATAAGATAGGAAATAGCATGGCAGTTTTCTGTTTCAGCAATGCCTTGCACAGCATAATAGTCTTTATGATGAATAATTCCTTCCCATCTGAGGAGATTCATGATTCCCTCTGCTCACAGACTAGGAGGCCCTGGGGGAATCCCATTTCCTCCCCTGAGCTGGTATTCCATTTCCCCAAAGCCCCCTGGGCCTCCCTGTGCTCACCACGTGTGCACACATTGCTGTCAGCCAGGGTGATGCCCTCTCCTTCTGTGTGGCCCCTGGTGCCTCTGCTGGAGCTCATGCCAGCACAACCTCACCACTGTTCCTCAGAGCTGACAATGTACAATATTTAGGGTGTTTTATCAGGGGTGGGTAAGGAAGGGAGGGCAGCTTCATACTAGTCATACTGCTTCCAGAATCTGGGCTCAGGTGCTGCAAGCCAAGCTAGTCAAGAATAGATTCCTATTGCAAAACAAGATTTCTATTTGGAGGAAACGCCAGTAATACCAAATGTTGGAAAGAAAGGGTTAAAGCAAAGATAACTACTCTCACACCATATGGTTTGAAGTACATATATCATATTTTTTCGTGGGGAAAACAGGGGCAGGGAAGAAAGGATCAACAGTTTTTAAGGTTTCTCACATCTGTGTTTCAGTAATGGGGTATGTGATGCTGTAAAAGTTATTGTACAGCTTTCCTCCGGACATTTTAATACACATCCCACTTTGCCAGCACATCTTTTTCTCTCTCCTTCAGTATAAGCACTGTCAATTGCACAGATCTGTGGAAAAATCCAGCAGCAATCAGTAGAGGTGAATGCTGTTGGGATCTACAGAAACACAACAGAGCCTCACACACACACCTAGAGAATTTTATGCAAAATGCTGTTATTTGTATAAGCATTTTCAATCACCACATAGGAGAAAAAATATAATGTATTGCATTGTATTGTATTGGAAGATTGAAACAAGCAAGGAAAAGGATATTAGTCTGGATTAAAATCTGTGAGGTTAATGGCACTATCTTAAGGGAATGTTGAGTCATCTTTTAAAAAATCTGCTCATTTATTTAAAAAGGCAAGCTACAGCCAGTTAGCCTTATAATTTTTTTCAGACAACTTGCTCAAAAACTCCGTTTATAGCTTTTTAGTTTAAATTTCCACTGCACTGTTGAGGAAGAGGCGATGAATACACACACACATATATGCACCTATATGTCTGTAGATGCAAATGTACACACCTCATGTATAGTGAGAATGACACATACACCTGTCCATCCACACCCATGACAGGTGCACCCATTCCACCTTTCACTTCTGAGTGCTACAAGAGAGGTTTGGAGCCTCACAGGCCTTAAAAATATATGGAAATACCTCCGGATTTTTCATATCAAACAGGTCAATGATTTAATCAAAGTTTTTTTCCCTTTACTACATAGAAAGAGTCTTTCATAATGAAAAACAAGAACATTGAAATATTACTTTAGTACTGGTATTTCATATCTCACTATCCAATGAAAAATAATTTAACTGCTAATCATTTTGGAAACAATATGGAAAAGGAAGTCTATTTACATTTGGAACACAAAATGTCATTTGGTTATCAGGAATCCAGATCCACTAATGAAATGCTTCCAAACCCCAAGCCACACCACCCACACTTGTGGGAAGGAGTCCTCCCTGGCAGGGATTTGTAGGTCACACCACAGAGCAATGAAAATCTGGCATCCGAGGGCCAGAGGCTCTAATCTAACAGGCGTGGCCTAATCCAACTTTATGACCAGCTTTACAGAACCACCCTGACAGAACTACAACTGAACATCTCCACTCCTTTACCCAACAAAAAGCAGTTTAACTTTGCTTCCATTTGCCTAAGGCCAAATGTGAAAAGGTCTGCTTGGTCCTTTGCCACGGTCTGTCTGTTTTATGCTGCCTGCTCAGTTGCATGCAGGTCTGCTCAACCAGACCTGGGTGCCATACAGTGGAAAGCAGAGGATGCAGACTTCTGTCTGAGGAGAGGTCAAAGTACCTAGAACTTTCTGCAAGCACCTTGTTCCTTGTATCTCACAATAGCTGGTTTCCTATTAAAGTTTCTGAGCAGAACACAAGAGCCTCTGTTCCTACTCAGTGAAAGATTCATTTCACCTTACCTGAGTCAGCAAAAACACAGATACCTCATTCTAAGTCAGCTGTCTATGTTACCTCTGTCATCAACTGAAAAGGAGAGGTACATCTGGTAGGCAAGTCAGCCCAATTCTCTCAAGTTCGCCATGACAGGAATACATATGACCAGCCTGGATCAGAAGCGTAGGGATCACCTAAGCTAGCAACACGAATCACATCCTAAGGTGGCAATAATGGTGGCATAAAGGAAGAGCATAGGAATATAATGACTGGAAACATGGAGATACATGCTTCTCATAACAGCAGAAAAAATGGATAAATTAAATAGAGAGATATTCCCAAAACTGGGTTTGAATCCTAAAGGAAAAGGTAAAAATGGGGAGAATAAGTGAATAAGAGGAGCTACATTTTAATGGTATTCTCCATATTAAAATGCAGTTCACGTTGGCTCTTACTCAGCTAAGCTAGTTATCCATTGAAGTCAACGCTGTACCAGAGAAATGAGGCAGACCTTTAGAATAAGAAAAAGCAGAATGACCTTGCAGTTGAACCAAGAGGCTCAGACAAATCATTAGCCCATGATGTTCCAGCAGTGCTACAGCAGAGCATCCTGCAGTGTCACCAGCCCGCCTGCACCACTGCTCTCTGACACATGCTGAGACGAGTCAAACACAAAAGGAAAAGGCTGGGAGGAGAAGAACTTTAGGAAATTTTAAAGAAAAAAAGAATTGTAATAAGGTCTACAGCTGACTGCTCAAAGTACAGTGGCTGTTACTTGCCTAACAGCTCAGAAAACTCACCAAGGTCCTGGGTTTAGCAAACTATCCAGTATTTAAACTCCCTCTTCAGCATTGTCTGAGAAATACTCTTGAAATTTTCAGTTTCTGTTATCTTGATTTTCATGATTTATATTAATCTCCTGATCATGAATTTAAAACTTAATTTCATGAGATGAGATGTAGAGAAGAGAGCAGGGAAGAAGGGGACATTTTGGGAGGTACTACTTAAAGCCTTAAAAAGGAAATGGAAGTTATTAACCAGAACTATCAAAGTGCTCCAAAATACCAACTAGCAGCACCACCTAAATTAAAAAGAAAAGTAAATAAAAATAAAATATCTCAGAAAAACTGTGAGATCAGTATTAAAACCAATGTTTTTATATCCTAGAAATATCCAGTAATTTTCATTCAAATTGCATGTCCTTCAAAGTTTAAGCAATTTTAAAATATGTGGCCACTGTATCATCAAACTATTTCAACAATATTTTTGAAAGTATGCTTACTAGGGAACAGGAGTAAAGGTTTCTGTAACTTCATTAGGTTATCAACATTAAAACAGTCAAGTTAATTGACCAATGTGAGCCTTGGGTATAAGGCCCATAGCCAAGTAGGAGCCCACATATTGTGGTCATTCCTGCCACTAAGTGACTTGAAGCAAGAAAACAGTCAACGGTCATAAAACTTACAGATTGCTGGGCATAAAATCATATGACAATGCAGAGAGTGCTGGATAAATAAAGTCACTTAGACATATACAAAACCTAGTATCACCAGCCTGAAGTGATTTGAGCAAGCTAATTTTCCTTTTGTTCACCAATGTTAACAGAAAAATTCATCAAAACAGACCAAGGTAAACAATACAAAACTAGACTTTATAGCTCTTTTCCCGGGTGAATGTTCCATAAGAGAAATACAGAAAAGATTGATTCTTCTAACACAGAAATAAAAAATGTCATCAAAGTGAGTTGAGGTACAGCCTTTTTCATATTTTTTCTGTCCATTCCAATTCCACCTGGAAATTTCCTCCAGCCACCTCTTGTGCTCACAAGCTCATCCGTACAATTTCTGAATACACTTAGGAGGATGTCACTATAGGGAGAAACACCATTTTCAGTATTTTTTGAGTGGAAAAAACGGAATTTAATGAGCAACAGTCTCTTGTCCATATTTGCCATCACCCATTTCTGGTACTCAGATTAGGATACAAGTCTTTTCCCAAAGCAAAGAGTTTCACTTAAGGACTAAGCTACTCTCTAGAAAACCTCATTTTCTCTGCTGCAGTTTCCACATCACTCTCCCAACCAGTGAAGAGGAAGATGTCTGCTAGTGTGAAAGATGGCTTTTTTTAATAGGAAATCAGCAGAGACAGAGGAGTTAAGAGAAAGATAGGTGCCTACATTAGTGGAGCACTTCTAATGCTCCCAGTTCCCTTGAAGAAGCAGCTTTTCAAAGTTTCACAAAAAGAAGAAACAACAGTCACATCATGGAAAACATAAGAGCATGCAAATTTCTTTAAAGTACACATTAAAATAAACTTTACACCACCAAGTCAACCAAAATGCAATCTCTGACAGGCTTCTGACATGCCTGAGTTGGTACTTCCACATCCAGAATAAGCTTTACTTAGAGAAAGGCAAACTAAATGTTCATAAAAAACATGATTGACAAAGGTAAGAGATTTTTCTTAACAGCAATTCCTCCGGATTCTAGTAATTTCACCTTTTACTTAAAGCAGCTTGAGCTTAAAACTCCTCCTAGAAAATCCCATCTAGCAGGAATGTAGGCAAAGTGCAAGAAAGCTTCCACGAGGTCCAAACAGTACAATTCACGAGGAAAAACACAGTTCTGAGCAATTCTGACTGGAGGGCAAAAGACCACCTGGATTTCATTCCAAGTGGAACTAACTAATTTGTACAACAATCATGTTGACAACAAAGATGAACACATGTCTCCTTTAAATGCCTCAAGGGGTCATCCTCCCACCTTTCAGTAGCCATGGTAACTTTGGGGGAAAAGAACCAGCTCTCACCTAAGAAATTGTTCTCCGTGATAGAGGGTTTAAAATCACTTTTGTCATCTATCCACTGACTTTTGCCCCTATACACCTGAAAGATGAAGCTTTACAAAGGAAGGATCTCTGCTTTACAAAGGAAAGAGAACTTCTCTTTCTTTCTGGAGAAACCTTAAAGATGGTTGGCAGGGAAGTGAAATACAGAACATATCTTGCAAGTTGGGCTGGGTTTTCATAAACTGCCAGCATCCTGCTGCCACTCCTGCCCTTGGGCTGTGACTTGGTTCCCACTGAAGGCCCCTCCCAGCCACACTCCATGCTCAGCCCCGTGCTTGATCAGCTACCACATCTCTCATTCACTCACTAGACTCTCAAAATCCCCTCCCTGTGCCACCTCCTACCCTGTCCTACACTTGGGAAGGGCCCCTCAGGAGCACCTGCAGCATTATCCATTATTTACTTTTTAATAATCTCTTCTACACCAGCTTGAGAAGGGACATCTAATATTACACTGCTTATGGGTTGAGGACATCACTACCAAGATGACCAATCTTTTTCATATTTTTTCTGTCCATTCCAATTCCACCTGGAATTCCTCATTGTTTCTTCTTGCTTCCCATCTCTCTGTCTGCTCCTCTTTCCTACAGTGAGATGTATAAGTAAATAATAAATGATAAATGATAAATGGTCTGGACAGAAACAGGGCTTTTCTTATCTGGATTTACACATAATTTAGCAGAACAGGTCTAGGCCCTGCAGACAAGACTGCTGCTGCTCCAGAAAAATAAAAAGTAAACAGAATTACAAATTACAGTTGTTCTTTTAATAGGTCAAAAAGACTACTTAAAGGAAGTTCAATGGTGACTCGCTTCTCTCTGGTAGAAACTTTGTGCATAGGGAGGATTTTAGTGCCCCAGCATTGCTATTTTATTTTGAGATTAACAAGTACCAAATAACAAAAATACACACACACGCACATACACAATATATATATATATTTATACATATATACACATGTAAGGAAAAGTAAACTAATCTCTGCCCAAACATAACAAATACCTCTCAGTACAAGAGGTTTATAAAAATTGAACAGAAAAATAATAAATGAAAGAAAGCATGGAGACCACATCCATTTATCCTAACCCCCTGCCACCTGAAAACAACCTATTTATTCAGGCTGGCAGAAAATTTTTCATTCCAGCTGTTTTTCATGTCAAATCTGGGATTCAGCAAAACAACATCTTTCACAGAAAGAACATTTCAGATTTTCATCAGAAGTATTGGTTTACTTTTGATTTTGTTTGACAGAAAATGGAAGGGATGTGGAGGGAGGACAGAGGGAAGCAGACTGGGGAGCAAATCTAAGCAAACCTTACTAGAATGGCCTTACTTAGTTCATCTTAGTGCAGGCATGGAATAATTCATTATTTATGCACAGAACACCTTTTTGCTCTGTTAGTGGTTTGTTGTTAGGAAGGATACAACAGACTTCAGGAGTATCTTTCAGAAAACTGAGATTTGGGGAAATATCACGTACAGCCATCCAAAACAGTAGCACTCTCTCCGGATAAACTCACTAAAAGCAATCTGTTACTCAGAATATGATGATCCAAACACAGCAGAGAGAGAAAAAACTACGCTCAAGCTGTTGCAGTTTATGGAGCAGGATTGTCACTCAACCCAAAGGAAAACTGTCAAGAGTGTGGAGATACCACATTACCACTCAAGATCATCTCCCTCTACCAGCAAATGTAAATCCAAAGTACACAGATAAATTATGACCCATAAAAGCACCCCTGTTAATATATTTACAACTGGCCACACCTTTTTATTTAGCATCAGGAATAGCTATTTGGAAATGAGTGCAACAAAGAATCTGATCCTTTACTTATTTCACTTTGGCATGTGGTACTTCTGCTAGGCTCAGTGGTGTATCTAACATCAAAGTAAAATGCTGATTATGCAGTCCCACCATTTCATTATTAATATCATCTTCCAGCTTCTGTAAGGCTGAACTTCAGATTTCAAACATTACTTCTTTCAAAGTCCAGACTGGCACAGTTTTGATTTGCAAGGCATTATGTAACAAAAGGCATGAAGCATGCAACCTGAATATATACTCTCTAACCCTCTTCGTCAGTTTAGATGCTTCAGTGGGGGTTTGTACCCATATCCATCCTAAATGAACTGCTAATTAACTTTTAAATTAATAGATGATAGGCAGATCTTACTTTTTTAACTTAAAAAAAAATATATGCCTATACATGGCAGGTAAGAAATTCGATAATTTTCAATAAATCATTGTCATTAATTTTGCAATGAGAAGTAGAATCTTTGAAAATTCAAGTAGAAGTGAAAATATAAAATAGCAACTGTTTGCTTGCAATTTTGTTTTAGAAAACTGTGAAATTAAATTTACCCTCAAAGTCTAAGCTTTGATGTACCCAACTTCCTATCCTTCACATCTTGGATACCCACCTCTCTGGGAAAACTGACAGTTCTCAAGCTGACACCAAGCCAGTAACACCCAGCGTGTGTGCCAGGGCTCACAGCCCTGTAGGAGTGAGCCTGCCTTACAGGCAGCCTGTGCCCAGCTGTCCCCTGGAGTTTCAGAAATCCACAATCCTTGGCAAGAGCCATCCTTCCAGTTCTAGTGAACCAGAATTCCCAGTAACAAATTGTCACATTAGAAATTGCCCAGCCCACTCAAACTCGAAGTGAAATAGACTTTTATCACACTGAGGTTGCTTGTAAAATGCTAGTTAAACACAAACCAGGAAAAAACCATAAAATATTGAAAACAACATTTAGCTTCCCTGAACCCACTTCCTCCACATGGGTTCACAATTTATAAATTTATGCCCTTACAGAAAGCACTATATGAGAAAAAATGCTGAGAAAAGTAACTGTTTTTTAACACACTCCTATCAAAACATATCCCAAGCTAACTGAACAGAACACATAAATAAGGAAAATTAAAAGCAAGTAAGCTGGAAATTCCATTACCTCATTCTTCATACCTAAAGTTTTCCAGTCTGACAGATAAATTACATTGTTATCCTGAAGTTATTTACTTATTGTGCCTCGCACCTACTTCTGACATATTAAAATGAAAATTGTGCTACAGAGGTAAACTGATGGGAAACTTTGATGAAAATATACAAGCTTTAGGTCGTAATTATAAGGCGACTCCTAAAAGGTGAACAATGAAACTGGCTTCCAGAAACCAGGTAAGGCATATTTTTGCTAATGCAAAAGTGAGAAAATTTAATTTTCCCTAGTATGACTATATGAAATAACCTAATTTAATTGACTACTTTGAAGATGCATGGATGTCATTAAAACCTCTTAGCTACTTACATACTCTGAATAGTCTTGGGACAGTAAGTCTAAAATGAAAATTAATTCGTCCTTGATCATGTGGGCTGCAAAATTTCAGTTTTACTTACATAGTTGGAAAGCCTGAAGCCTGTTCTTGTACATGGTTTTGAAGAAGCAAATCACAGATCTGTTTAGAAATATTGCAAAACTGCTTCCCAAGCCCTCTCCACTGGAAACTAGTGGCAAGAGGAACAAGAAAGGCTCAAATCAGCTTTGAATAGACAGAGCTATGTTTCTGTCTCTGTGTGTAGACCCTTTCCTTGGGACATGTGAAAATAATAATCAGGAAAAGTACTGAGAAGTACTCATCTCCCAAGATAGAAGATGAGCCCCTCTTTCCAAGAACACACCCTTGATTATTCCTCAACTGAATTTGTATTCAGATGTAACCCATTCCAAGCACAGAAAAGTAAGGCTCCTGAGAGGATGGCTTCTATTGTTCACCTATTCTGTAGCAACTTCTTATAACAAGGAACAGGTTAAAGTTTACTCTTCTTTCCCCCACTCAAGTCAGAATATACATCCTTGTTAAAGTTTTATGAGACCATGACAGATTTCTACATTTCTGCCCACCTACCAGGCCGGAGGAAAGAAGGGAACCTTATGTGGAGGGAGCCTCTTTTCAAACAGGCATTAAACAGCCATGAAAGTAATACCATTGTTCTTAGAAAGGAAACCCTGGAACCGCACAATATAAGAAAGTGAGTATCCAAAATCAGCAGTGAAGGTTCTGAAGCCCATCCTATGCTCAGCAGTCCTAGATCAAACATTACATTTTCTCTTCTAAACAAAACTTTCACCAAATTCATTGTCACTGCTTATTATTCAAGGAATATGGAAAAGCCATGCACAGATGCTTGCATAAGAAACTACCTTGATTAAAGCAAACTGCTTTTCTCAGCAACTGCATGCTCATATTCCCAGATGTAATATCAAGGCTCTCCACTTGTAAGAGGGAAAAAGGGAAGGGCCACTCAGACAAACTACAAAGCAACAGCAAACTATATACCCACCTCTTCCATTACATTAACATAAGTGTGCACCTAAACAACATTTTAAGAGGGAATGATTATGCAGAATGGGAGGAAATAACATGACAGAAGGAAAAAGGAGCAATTTATCATTATCAGCATAGGTTTTGTTCAGGTAAATGTACTGGAAGAAAGCCAGCAAACATGAACCAGAAGCAAATTACAGTGCAGCCACCAAGACACCAGTCTGGAAAGCAAAGGGAACAGGAACACAAAATATGCCATAGCAAGCAGCTGCTATGCAATTTATACACAGGCACAGAAACAACGACTCCCAGAACCCAGAATGGATATCACCTCCTGGCAGGTTGGACATCAACTCTACCTAGCAGCACTGTGTCTCCAGTGCAGGGGAATTAGTGTAGCTGGGCTTTGAATGTATTACTGCTGCACAACTAGGTCTGTCTGTGCTAAGTCAACTTTAACTTTATTAGAAATTCACTTGCATTAGTTAACTCAAGTTGTTAGGTCTTTTTACACGTGTTCAGGGACCAGCTACAGCAAAGCCAACTGAGAAAGGACATGGTTTTCCAATTCCCTTAAAGTTCTGCACAAAGACAAAATCTTCTCCCAGAGAAAATCAGTATTTTAGTGATATTTGCAAGGCCTACCTTGCCCAAACCAGGAGTATCTTTCACTTTGCTGACTGCCCTCAACAAACATGGTGGTGCAGGGGGTGGGGAAGTCTGAAGGATACTGCTGAAGCAGGTAGAGAAGAGAGGAGATTCAGGAACAGATGATGCAGAAGGCCTGTGCTTCTTCTTTTTGGAAGACAGGTTCAATTTCTGAGCAGCTCTGTGGGAAAAATGACAATAGTAAGCTAAAACAACCTCAAACTCATCAACAAGAACAAATAAAAATATTTATCAGGTTACTATTTATGTAGGCACTGTTTTGACATCATTGATCCCAATAGTTTTATAATTCTTGTTCTTCAATCCTTAGTACTATTTTAATGCCATTGACCACAAAGTTGCTCCAAATTTAGAACCTTCATTAAGCAGGGTCACAATCAGGCCTCTGTCACTATTTTATCTGTTGAAATAATTCAGCCTGCAAGAAAGATCCAAACCCAAACCAATGAGCTGTATGGCAATTTCTGTTCTAAATTATGAAAGGTTCACACAGAATTGTGTCTCATCACAGGTCACTGATTAGAAAACGAATACTTGTGCAGAGTTAATTAGTGATAAATGCTCAGGTGACTCTGCTGGGGTGTAAGAAGCCTTGCACTAGCAGTTCAAAATTTTTATCACCTCTTAAAACATAAGCCAGTGTAAAAGCTGAACAAATGTTGACCAATGAAAATATTGCTGTTTGTGATGAGATGGAGACAATCATATAAACTCCAGCTGCACTAGCCACTAAGCAGGGGAAATAGTGAAGACTGTTTTTATTAGTACAGAATTCTCCAGTAAGAATGCTGAAGTTTGTCTAGAGTTTGATTTAAAAGCCAAGCTTTTTTTGAGCAGAAGCATTCAGTACTTCTGTTTTGCAAAATGCTTTATTTTGAGAGATAATGCAACATTCAAATCTTTGTTGCAGCTGGTTTGTTCCAACTCTTGTGCATACTGCGCTGCCCAGGGATAACATCAATATTAATCCTGCTGTCCCATGGTTTCCCTGCTGCAGAACTGAGCACTTTAAACAGAGCAGGTCAGCAGGAGTACCAACTCAAAAGAGAGATGGATAGAACAATTTTGTTTGCTTTGGCAGACAAATTGAGACTTAATATATGTATAAAAGCAATCTATGCTGACAGTAGCGTTCCTTACTTTGCTGAAGCGCATCACTCAAGACCAAGAATTCTAAATCCTTCTAAGTTTTAAGAAGCTTTAGCTCCATTACACTGGTATCAGTTTATATTGTGCAACTCAAAACTTTAAAAAGTAATGACATCATTTTACTCAAAGGAGTCAGGGAAGAGAGACTGAATATATACACACATGCACATACACACATACAATTCAATATGCAAATAACCTGTGTTTGTATCAGTTGTCTCAGACACATGGACAAATTACTGCTTGGTATGACAGTGCCATATGGCAGCTGGTCACAAGTACACTCTGTGCACCACCAGGGTGTATTCTTTTAGCCTATGCCAAGTGCAAAGCACTCCCAGATAAATTTGTTTCTAATAAAAGAAAAACACTAGGAGATTTTTAACTGACCTGACACAGAATTAGAACTCAGAAGTTTCTGTACCACTTGTCCTTTTTTCTTTACTCTGACCTCAAGCCTGCAGTTCATAACCCGTCCCTCTCATTTAAGCATACACTTTCTTTTCCATAGAAAACATACTCAAAACATGTTGGTCAAAATAATTTTTCCCTTTCCTTGCAACATTTCCATGGTTTGAGAGGATTCAATTATTTCAGTTTCCACAATGTCCATCACTAACCCTTTTATGAAATTGTCCATGATGAATCAAGATCTTCTGTACATCTTAGTTTCACTGTAAAATTATTTTAAGAGAAGTCTTGTATTCTGTGTGCAACAAATGAAAATATAAATGTTGGTCAAACATACTGAAAGCTTTACCCCTGTGGTCAAGCTCATTAGTCCAGTGTGAAATATAGGAAGTGGCTCCATCCACTATGGCCATCTATCTGGTCTCACTGACTCATACCCCAGTGAAAATATATTTCCTAAAAGCTGTTTCCTGAATTGACTGACAGAGCCATTATCCCACTTGCCATTCAATGCTCCTCCAGAATTTGCTGCTCTTTTTACAAAGCTGACAGTGTAATACAAACCACTCTGTGACCCAACCAAGCACACAGCTGACATTTTCTTCAAGAAAACACATTGTTGGAGGTACCTGGCCTTTTCAAAATCGTGGAACTATATTATAGTTTGACAGTTATAACCTTTGAGATTGCATACAAATGGAATATCCTGCATTTTCCTTATATTTTTGGCCTGTGACCAGCAAAATGTATGAAAAGCCATGAACTATTTCTCACAACTTCATGGGATTCTCTGGTTTTCCCCAAGGAGAAGAAATCAATGCATGGCAGGCTTGAGAATCATTTACAAGCCCTATAAGACTGGATTGAATTTTGAAGGGGATCAAAAAGGCTATAAGCCATCAGGTAATTCCCAGAGCATTTAACTGGGAAGAGAAGGATAGTTTAACCACATGTAGGCTGCAATATGACACAAATACATACTGTGGCTTCCTTGTGAGCACATTTGCGTGAGCAAAACCCTTCAGTCTGAGTGCTAGCATTGCTCCAAACACAGCTGGTCATGCCAGCTGCTACTGATCTGGCCCTGTAGTCTAGCACAGGAGGTTAGAAATTCCTGTATTTCACTTTTCCAGGCAAGTCAGAGGCCTGGCTCTCCCGTGCAGACCCCCTGGACCACCAGACTTCTCAGGCAAAGCAGCAGGCTGGACCTTGGGAGAGCTGAGGGCAGTGCAGCTCACAGCTCTGCCAGCGGCTGTTTAGGCTCTGCTCTTTGTACAGGAGCCAGCTATTTTATATTTTTCATTGAATATCTAGCATAATAGGGCTCTGATTTCCACTTGAGACTCTGCATACTGCTGCAGTAATGGTGATGGCAGAGATGGCAGCATGGCTTTATGTACTGACAATAAGCTGATCATACTCCAGGTTGCATTAGCTCCCACTTGAGCCAAGTGATATCAGCTATGGAATATGCAGGGGTGTGCAGGGGGCTCCAGTGCATTGCAAACCACTTCCCCACTGTGTGTGGTATGGCTGTGGTAGGGATTGCGTGCGTCCACAGGGACACACAAGGAACTTGATCCAAATTCAATTTTCAAACTGCATAATTTAAACTGCATTAGACCACTGTGTGAACATACTCATTCAGAACAGAATTGTCTTTAATGTCATTTTACTGAATTATCTTCCAAAAGAATGCATATTTAATCCAGTTTAGCTAATATACTTTGGATTAACACCGTCAGATAATTTGGACTATTTCTTTCCTGAGAGTTCTGATGCAAACAAGCAGCTGGAGACTTTTTGAAGGCTTACAAGATTTCTGGCAGAGAAAATAATCACAAGATCAAGAGCTGAAATTGCAGGAGGGACATTAGAAAGCTGATTAAAGTTCAATCCAAATAAATCTAATACATTGCCCTGGCAGGAAAGGGGAAATGCTTTGAAAGCCCACCTGATCCATAGCAAAAACTGAGAGAATTTCTTGAAAGGAAAGAAATTTGTTTTTTGTTTTTTAAAATAAAACTTTAATGATGTATATCTTTGGGGCAGTCAGAATAGTTTTCACACCCCACCTATGCAGAAATGGTGATATATTTTTTCCCCTTAAAACTTTACAAGCAGGCTGGGATTTTCAAACACAGGCTGCTAAATTAATGCTAATAAGGGACACTTGTTTAGCTTGATAAAAGAAAGGGTTTTTTTCAGCAACACATCATCTAAGACAAAGTTACAACTTTAGGAATGTCAAAGTAGAGGTCAGTAGGCCCACACTAGGTTCATTAGATTCAAAAGCAGATGGAACATTAAGTGGATACTTAAAATATTATTCACATTTGTGCCAGCAAAAATCATTGATAAGTAACACTGGCTGACACATTCCATCATCAGTGACATCTGAAGAGATTTCCTTAGGTTTGTAACTCTTATTCCTTACTGGATGTTCATACTACACCAAGATGCTCATTACCCTTGGAAACAAAATTTCATCATAGAAGCTACTGAGCTGGCATATCAGTTTCTCTGTCAAAATAGGGACTGAAATTTCATTTTCATATCCTCTTTTCCACAGGGGAAATTACTCACAAGCTGTGGATCCTAAACAGCCATGTATTAACTAACTTTATTGTAAATATTTACAATTCTAATTTGAACTAAAAATCTATTTTTCTTCTTTATTTGGAGATATACATTCCATTTCATAATAGAAAATTCTTCTGGGTGGGTACACCTTTCAAGGAGTAAGGTATGAACTTTATCTGTGCAAGGGATGGCTTACCAGAGCCATGATTTGACACTTGATTTGACACTTTGAACACTTTGACAAACCCAAAGTAGGTTAATGACCTTCCCAAGCAACTAAAACACTACCTTCACTTACCCAAAAAACTGCCTTGCCTGCTGTATCTTAATGTACGTTGAAAAATAAATTGAAGTTTAGTTTGGAAATCAGTCTTCTGAGCAAACTTTCCAAGTGTATTTGTGCAGCTGTATCACCAGTTATAAAATAGACCAATATATCTGTGATTAGCAGTGCTTGCCACCTAGCATGAAACATTCCTATACTATGGTCTCAGGTTGAGCCCCTATAAGTGAAAGACGCCACCACACCCTCAAAACAACAGCTGTATTGATGTCCTCTCTCTCTTTTTTTTTTTTTTTAACCCAAGACATAATTCCTCCTGTAGAAGTAAGCAGAAGCTCTTGACTGTCATCTACAAAGTAAAATGTAATCTGTGTAGTATTTTAGTTAACTGACTGTGTGACTGTGCTGGTTTCAGCTGGGGTAGAGTTAATTTTCTTCCCAGTGGCTGGTGTGGGGCTGTGTTTTGGATTTGTGCTGATCACAGTGAAGATAACAGAGAGCTGTTTTTGTTATTGCTGAGCAGGGCTTACAAGACCTTTGCTGCTTTTCCTACAGCCACCCACACTAGTGAGGAGGCTGGGAGTGCACAGGAGGTTGGGAGGGGACAAAGCTGGGACAGGTGACCCAGACTGACCAAAGGGCTATTCCAGAGTACATGGCATCAGGCTCAGGATAAAAAGTGGGGGGAAGAAGGAGGAAGGGGTGGAATGTTCGGAATGTTGGTGTTTGTCTTCCCAAGTGACCATTGCGTGTGATGGCCCTGCTGTCCCAGAGATGGCTGAACACCTGCCTGCCTGGGAACCACTGAATTAACTCCTTGTTTTGCTTTGCCTGTGTGTGTGGCTTTTGATTTCCCTTCTAAACTCTCTTTATCTCAACCCATAAATCTCACTTTTACCCTTCCCATTCTCTTCCCAGTCCCACTGGTAGGGGAGAGAGTGAGTGACTGCTTGGGGCTTGGCTCTTGGCTGGAGTTAAACAACACTGATAGAATGTCAAACAGAGGTACCCTGGAATCCTGCCATTAGTTTTGATTATTTCCAACTCAAATGTTTGCCAACATCGTTTCCAAGCGTATTTTCTGTTTTGGGTAAATATGTTTATATTAAATGAGTCATCATATCATATAAAAGTCCTCATGTAGCTGGAAGGTAAAAAACAATGGGATACAGCAAATTTACAACCATGCAGATTCCTCTTCTGTAAGAAAAGCTAATCTTGATTTTCAGTCACAATGCGTCCCTAAAGAGCATTTTGTCCAGCATCTTACATTACTGAATTATATCACCTATATGCTGCCCATACAAACTGGACAGAGTGCACTAAATGGGATGTTCACATTTTCTGATTATAGAGATCTAACCTAGCTTCTTTGAATTTTCACCAAAAATGATTCTATTTCTTCCATGCATAGATGATGCAGGCTCAGTAAGGCAACATTACAGCCAGGTTGACCTGACTATTAGCACCAAAAGGGGAGACCCGTCACCTGCCACTGCCCTGTCTACTTCCTTCCTTTCCTTCCCTTGCTTCTTTCCTCACATTTAATTTGGCTTGGCTGCTACTGCTTTTACCTCCTAAATGGGCTTGTAGCAAGGGTGTCTTAAATCATACTTATTTGACATGGCTAATACGCCTGAATTACTATGGCAAGGTCTTTCCCAGCCTTACAATCCGAGGCATGTGGTATGAAATGCAGTTTCATATAAATCTCGTATTTCTATCTGGAGGGCAAAGAATTGTCCAGGAGCCATGGTTTCCTCTGTGCCTTACCTTGCATCTTCTGAAGCAAAGAGCAGAGAGATGCTTTAGAGGATGTTTAGCCCACAAGCTAACAGCTTGCTCTGCCACCCCTCCACCATCTGCTGTGAACCAGGGCTACCACCTGGGAACCTTGTTCAAGAAACAAGAACAGCCTCCAAGAGCTTTTCCTCATATCTCTACATGGAACAGTTTTTCTCACCCAGAGTGAAAGCAAAAGGAGTGATAAAATCTTGCAGCTGGCTTGCCATGTCCCTTCTCAGTCCTCATTCCCTCCCTTCCAACAGGAAGCTACAAGCTATAAACAAGAATCAGGACAACTTTATTCCACTTTAATTCTCAGGGTGGCCAAACCCAGGGCTGTGGTGTTGCAGCCTAGTAAGATATGTAAGGAATGAAATAAAAATCCTCAGAGGAACATTTTCAGGATTTGTAGTTCCAGTAAGATTCCTAGTATTTGTGTTTAATTATTTTACAATGCCTTTAAAATCTGGACATAATTTGAGCTTTCTGCTTATTCTGTAGAAGGTATAATAAACATCTCTCTAATGCCCAGTAAACACTTGCCCCGTATTGTTCTCTTTATTTTTATGCATGCATTCAATTTCATAGCAACAATAAAGCTGTCCCAGGCTGTAATCTTTCACATCTTGGGTGGCAGTTCAGATATTTTGGCCACAGTGCTTTAGTGACTGCACTCTCCCCAGGAACTGTACTGTAACTGCCAAGAAACTCATTATTTTTAACTTATTTAATTCTAAAAGAGTCAAAATAGGACTTCAAACTTTATTCAGGATAGGTCTTATAAAAGCTGAGGCACACAGGCAAACTCAGTGAAATTAAGAGCACAGACATGCTCTTGTATCAGCTTCAAAGACGAGTAAATTCACTGGCAACAGAGCTGCTCCTAGATGGCACCAAAACAAAGATGAGGAATATGCTTGCAGACCAATAGCTTAATGAGAAGCCAAAGTTCTACACAACTGCTCCATGGGACAGAGGACTCACATTCTACACAGCTGTTATTTGAGGGAAACTCATCGTTTCAGAGAAGGATATTGCAAGATTTGAAACAGACCCCTTCTCATGTCATTACTGTTTGGTTCACAACATTCTCTTCACCAGGTAGCACTGTATTCCAGCAGAGATCTTTTTATCTAACCTATAAGTTCCTGGAAAACTCTGATTTGGTGGCAGATGTCTTTCTGACTTTGGCAACAGGATCATTCATTAGCGCTCATGCAGAAAGGTAATGTTGGCAAAACACGTAACAACTCAAAAGAACTATCATAGCTGGAATTTCTACAAGAGCTCAGGCCTCTGTCCTTCAATAGTACCTATCAAGACAACTACATCTTGACTCAATATCTTGATACATTTAGCTAGAGAAAGAGAATTTCTGATTACTTTGCACGTTTTTTCTCTCCTCATTCTCTTCTCTCCTTAGTATGGTTCCTAAATTTCAGGCATTACCAACCAAGATAGTGGTCGCACACATGATAAAAATGACCAGATTTGCCTTTTCTGCCGAGTTACTGACTGCAGACACACATATCAACCTGAATTTTTAGAGAAAAAAAAGAATGATTTTGGCAACCAGCAGAGGTACCCAACGATATGAAAAATTATCAGCAATCAAACAAAGAAGAGAAATAACTAGTGAATTTTTAAAAGAGTGGGTAAAGGTTGTTTCTACTATTAATCTATCTTATTGTTCTCCACGAAAAAAGGTTTTATTAAAAAATGGTAGTCAGGCAGATGACAGTGCTCACATTATCCTTTTCTTGGAAAGCTCTGAGGATCAATTGGATATGCGTCACTGCATGCTTAATGCATGAAGCAAGCTGACCCATTATACTTGGATAAAATAAAGTAAGATGCTTTGCACTAGCTTAATATAGGGAGAAAACCAGATATATTTACTATAACTCAAATTTATTCAAATGTCTTTATCACTTACCACCACGGTTATTTGACAACCCATTTTCAGACCAGAGTAGCCTTTATTTCAGTCACACAGAGCTGAAGGTAATGGCTCTAGTATCTTCCAAGGAAAGGTCAGAAATAGTCTCCATTCAGCTCAGCCTCTGGGTGTTAAGAAGTATTGCCTATTTATACTGATGATTTATTTTGCAAGGTGTCAGCATTGCCACAAAATAATAAGGAAGGAGATGAGCACTGTTTTATCTTTGAAGTGTTATTGTGTACAACAAGAAATATACACAGACCTTACAGCTGTTAACTATAAAATATTACAGGTATAGATATACAGGTACACTGCCTTCTCATTAAAGTTCCCTAAGCAATAGCTGGCAGATTTTCCCTGTGTCTGAAATAGTCAGCCTCTAGCTGACTCTCCTCATGAGCAGTCATGACAGCTCAAAAACATGACTAACAGGAGCTCTGCAATTTGGGGCCCACAAGCCACTGACCATTTAATAACAGTCCTCAAAATCACATAAAGAAAATTCTTCAGCTGTAAGTTTTATGGAGCTTATACGATTACAGTTATTCTATTACCTTGAATGTTAAAGCCTGACCACATACTGTGCAGAAAGCTATTCTGCTTCATATCTGTCCCATTCAGCAAAAACCTCTCATAACACCACTAGAAAAAGCAGCCAGCACACAGATTCACAGTCCATTTTGTCATTGTTTAACTTTCCGGTTGGCAGAACCATAAAAAGGTTAAAAGGCAGGTATGTTTGACAGCGGGTTTTGAATCATCAATATTTTTTAGGTCAGCACACTTAAAATAACACCAGCATACAAATGGTAAACTATTCTGACAATGCAGATGCACTCAAATTCAATGCACTTAAGCCCAGCTCTGACAATCCATCTCCTGTTGCAGCAAAAAATATTTCCTCTAAGAGTTCCTGTTAGTTTTACCTTGTATTTAAATAAGTCCCCACCATGAGATTGTGATAATTCTTTGATACAAATTGTTTTCAGGTACTGGAGAATACAACAATTACTATAAATAGCATGCTAAGGTCCAAGTCTGAGGTACTCCTCTCAACAGACTAAAATCAGTCCAATCCCAACAGCTTATAAGCAAAGTAGACAAAACAAAAGAAAGATTTTATGATCCCACCTTCCTAGAGATAGGTTGAAGCACAAAGAAATCCATGAATGGTGGGAAATAATAAATTCATCTAGATTTTCTTGGCAGATTCACACAAATACTTACAGTGGTTTTGGAGATGCCTAACAGCATCCCCACCAGTATCTACAAGGAGGATACCCAGATGGTGGACTTGTGCTCCATACCAGGGTATGGAAGGAGAACAAGAGCTAGTGGGCATATGTTGAAGCAAGAGGAGTTTGGACACGGTATAAAGAAAAGTTTTTTCACCCTGGGGGCAGCAAAGCAACACTGTGAAGTTTTTGTGCTTGGGAAAATTTAAGACCCAAATAGGTAAAGGCCTGGTCAATGTGTCTGATCTCAGAGCTGAGCCTGCTTTGAGCAGGAAATTGGTAGAAATATCCTTAAATACCGTCCAGCCTCCATGATCCAATGATGCTATGAAAAGAAATGTTAATGCAAATCTGTATTTTTTTCTTTCAAAATGTATTTTCTCTGAAAATTTTCAACAGAATCATCTAGCGTCAGTCTCAGAAATTTACGAAATTCAAAATTAAAGCTTTAAGTTTTAGAATAATAATCTAAATATAAGTGGAGACATGTTGCATTACAATTCCAAACTGAAAAAGGTAATAGCTGCTTCTTTTTGCAAGGCTGTAACCAAAATACATTAAAAAACTTCTTGATTATTGTTTACTTTCTGGCAGTACATTAGCTAATCAGCAGAAGCTGATGAATTTAACTTGAATTAAGTGCACATTTCTTGCTGAGAAAAAAAATGGACACAAATTTCATCCACATCACCTTCAATGTTTTGTGATAAGACCTTCTCTCTCTATTTTCTGGAGACTCAGGCAGTAATTCTACACAACACTAAATGTCCTCATATCCTACCATTTGTAGGAGAAGTTCCATGTGCCCAGCCTCTTGCAGGAATGCTCAGCATTCTGCTGGCTTGGACCCCACTTCCTTTGGGAGCTGACCTTAATATTTAACCTACTTTAATCATGCTGCAAAATTATTATGAAAAATTATGAAACTGGGAAACACTATTAGTTTTGGAATTACTGATATTTTTAAAACAAACCTTTTGTTCCTTTTCGTTACTATTTCCAGTAAAGTGAAATTAAAAAATAAAAATAAAATAATTAAAAAAAAATTAAAAACCACAAAACCAAAGCAAACAAAAAAAACCACATGAAATTAAATACACCACACAGACTAGTAAGGCATTGCCAGGAAGAATTGAACTCTACAGATGTGTGGTACAGGCACCAAAAAGCAGAATTTATGACATGTAAAGCCGTTAATCTGCAGCTTTTTGCTTATTACCTGTTCAAATTTCAGTGAAAGTAAATTAATTTTCAGTTCTGCGGGCACTTCTCAGATAGTCGGACAAACTGCTACACTGAACAAGCTTGTTTCTTAGCAAAACCAAATTTTCGAAAATACCTCTAGAAGTGGAAAAATAAGTTAATTAAAATGGCTCAAAATTTTATGCAAAAATGCTTCTCTAAACTCATCCTGTGTCATATAAAAAAGGCAGGAAAATGCATTTGCTGTTTGATTTTACTTGGATCTCAATCTCATTTGTGATTTGTTGATAGCACCAATATCTGTAGCTCTGTTCCACCTGAAAAAAGTGCCAGTTCTCTGTTCAATATTGCTGAAATACAGCTGAGAGTGGGGGATGCAGGGGTGAGGGATATCAGAGGAATTAGCAAGGATCTTGTCTGCTCTTCCATAACACCAAAGGGACTGCAGTCTCTGAGTCTCCTGGGTCCATGGTAGATCTACAAATACAAGGGATAACATTATCCTGAAAAATCTTTTGACTCTTAAAATGTACTTGGACCCCTCTAAGAATAAGACACAAACTGTATTTCTCACTGTATTTCTTTAGACAAGACAGAGGACAGGAGAAGAGAGCACTTTCTGCATACAGAAAAAAAAATGAGTATATTTTGCTTTCCAGAGCAGATGATAACAGAGAGATTAATCTGTTTCTTTTGCCCTACTACAGCCACCTGCAGCAAGGCACAAGCAGGACAAATGCTTCCTCACCCTGTGTTTGCAAAGAAGAGAAGTCATTATTTTCTATTCTGGAAATCTGATCACACTCACACATTTGGTATATATACTGGTCATTTTAAATAACCTAAACTGGCCAGAAAATAAAATTCTGAACTTTGTTTCCAACATCACAAGATTCTGCTCTCGCTTGAAATGCTTTTATCTGATTTAAACAAGAGAGGATGGAAGCCTTATCGACTGGGTAGTATAGTTAAAATTAAGTTGACCAACAGATCTAGCATGTCTGGGGTTGCCTCTTTGAATTAAAGAATTCTCCAGCTCCTTCACAGTGAAACGTATTCCTGTTGAGGCTTCAGAACAAAATGAAAATTCATTCAATCTGGTAGATATTGATCCATTTGGGACTTATTCAAGCTGCCTAGCTTTATCAGTTTAGGCCTCCTGGGCTCTTAACAAACCTGTGCTGTACTCTCTGTGGAGCCTCAAGCAGACTGTGACTGTCCCTTCATGCTCTCACCCTGATTCTTCTGTGACCTAGCGCCCAGCAAATGCAGCTGGCAGACAGCTCTCTCTAAAAGGCTTTTTGCAGATAGCAGTATATCATAGCACTTTGATTTCTCACAACAAAAATACTCCCCCTGCACACTCTCATTGAGCTGCAGAGTTTAACACCAGTCCTTTGTCTTTAACAGGACCCATTAGACTTGCTGTGAAGAGTGGGGCCCTGCTCATCTTTGCAATCAGCCACACATGAGGTCATGCTCTCCAAAATTAGGTTATTTTTAGTAAATCTTCTGTTTTACCCACTTGCAATATCACCATAAACTGTGGGCATCACTGAAGTAGCCTTATTCAAGCAGGCATTCAAGGATGAATGTTAGAACTCAGAAGACTGACAAATATTGGGGGGCAAGAGGGATTCAAAGTACTTTAGCTTGAAGTAGCTGATAATGCAACCTTTCTACACCACAAGATATAATAGATTTCTAAATAGAAACTTGATTATTTTCCCTGATAGGGTGCTTCAGTGGGCAGGCCATAGGCATACACTGTTCACAATGCAAAAGCACTGCAAAGCTGATATAGACAGACAAGCCACATAAATACACTTTTTTTTTTTTTACCACTGCCTAAATATAAGTTATCCCACTGTAATTTCAACAGCATGGTTACAGAAAATGGACTTCTTAGTGTGAAAGATCTATTCTGGTCAGTTTATTCCTAAACAGCATGGGGAATTAGGAAATACAATGTAAAGTACTACCTAATGATAAATTTGCCATTACTCAAGAGCAGCTCTACTGATACAATTATTTTGGCAAGAATAAATATGCCCCATAACGAAAATTGTTGCTTTGTATATATATGAACACACACATGCAATGCAGCCAAGTTCACTTTCCCTGCACAGATCAACACCCACACCAGTCCTGCATGCACAAAAAAAGAAGAAAAGCCCTATGGAGCACAGGAGAGGGAATCAATTCAGGGCCTCATTAGTGTGAGCAAACACCATCACACTGCTCCACACCTCAGCTGGGACAGCACAACTCTGCACCAGACAAAGCCACTGGCCACAGATCTCTTCCTTTCAGTCATCAATATCACTGACTTCCTTTTTCTTTCATTTTATTATATTCTCTTGTAGCTATTTTCCACCTGTGGTGTAACCTGTTTTTCTCTTTGTCTGGTTACATCAATTCATTTAAACAGGTACTATCAAAAACACAGCAGGCAGATGAAATGCATTTGGTTTATCACCAACAGTCCAATGCCTACTCAGGGGTGATGCTACAGTCTTTATTTTACAATTAGCTCCTGCCCACTGCACCTACTTAGACTTTCATTTGCTATTCTGTTCCCCCAGCTAGAGAACATTTATACTCCCCTTTAGATTTATTTTCTGTTCTAGATACCTATGTCTGAAAAAGAAGATATGGAAGGAAGACCCATGGAGTATGTGACACAGTTAGTGCCAGGAGAAACAGTGTATCTGTGGGACCTTTTTGCATGGTTGTATTTCACACATCTAACACTGCAAGGAGACACACTCTGATCACATTAAATTCGAATCAATAATGTAAGGGGCAGTTTCAATGACTCTCTGGAGACACAGTCGTGCTCCAAAGCTCACTGAGGCCAATCTTGGGTCACTTGTTTCTGAATGTATGAGGAATTTCCTCTGCAAGTTCAATTTTGCAAGGACCCCGGCATCTCCTCGGTATGTGATGTATGCCTTCAGTTCCTACTGAGACAAATGAGACCTTAAGGGGCTGGACAAATTTCAGGAACAGGCATTTTCCAAATTATGAAACCAATTCCTGTCTGAGGACTGGATCCAATACCACGGTGTATGCCCTGTATTGCTGCTGAAAGCAAAAAAAAAGCATGAAATATTCATTCTCTTGAAGAAGGAGACTACAGAAGGCCCTTAAGTTAGAACACAAGGCAACCAGCTCATGCATGGAGCTCATCAATATGACTCTTAGGAGGCTCCCAGGAAAGTTGGCTGGAGGGGCAGCCAGCCAAGCTGGGGTTGCCACAATGTGTGTTAGGAGGGCAAGACATGATTACACTATCATTATTTACCAAGCAAGATACAGAATTTTTTCAAGCATGACTGAATTGCATCTGCCCTTGAACACCTGTCTGGGAGTAAAACTGGCTCGCAAGCAGAGAAAGGCTGGCTGCCTTTGCTGCAGATAAACTCACTATCATGAGAACTTCAAAGAGCAAGGCATTTAGCAATTAAAGGAGAATAAATACAGGGCATGTGACCATGCCATTTCCCCTTCTCTATCTGATGCTATAGGGAAGCATGGAATGACAAAAACAAAGCTTGTTTTCATGTTCTTTTCTACCAAGACTAAATAAGATTATAGCAGAAGCAGAGAGGCAGTCACATTGAAAGTTCAGTGATATTGTGAAGCTAGTTGGAGGGAAGGAAAAAAAAAGCACCAACTCAGAAAGTCTGTCAGCAGCCTATTTTAAGGAGGCATCTTATATAACAGGAAACAAGCACAGTTATTCTGGATTCTTGAACACCGTCTGTCACACTGCCACAAGCAAAGGAAGTATAAAGCATGTGACACCATTTGAAGACTGTTAGTTTTAATTAGTCTGTAATAATGTCAGTTATATAAATCCTTGCAGGTTGAATTAGAGGAAGAAAGTGCCATGGAGATTAAGCCTACATAATAACTAAATCATTCCAAAGCTAAGGGGAAAATACATATTTTTTTATTCTTTTGCAAATGGCAATCTCAGACATGAGGGTGGTGATCAGTGTGTCATATTTACAGGCATTAACCACTAACACTGGTCTGAATTCTTCAGGGCAGGAATACACACTCTCAAGGAGGCAAGGGACAGGTGGTTGTTCCTTGGCAAAGGAGTGCTTTTCTGTCCAAAAGCTATGGAGTGAAGCATCAGCTGTCCATGTACAATTTAGCAGGAACACTAGAAGGGTCCCTCAAGGTTGTGGTACACCAGCTGGCTCCTCAGCCACTACCCCATCTGAGCCTGCAGGTGCTACTGTGATGCCCAGAGCTACTGGTGCCAAGAGCTCTACCTTTTCCCTCTACAAGAACAGTCACACAACACAGGGGAGGAGGGAATCCTCAGTTTCTTAGGTTTCTAATTTAGGGGTTAGAATTTGGCTAATGGCTTTGGTCACAGACAGTGTTTAGGATGAAAGTATATATTAGAATTTTAAGAAGACCAGTGAAACATTTCTGGTCTTAAAACCACACAAGAATATTTTTTTAAGCTTTAACATAGATGGAAAGAGAAATAAAATTGTCTGTTACTGGTTGAAAAGAATGCTGTGCCTAATTCAAACCAGAATTTTGATCATTTCATTTTTGATGTGAAACCAAAAAACAGTAATTATATAGCATTATTTTGCTAGCCTGATAAGAATTAAAGGAGGAATTGTATGGACACTACCTAGGTTTGTGGAGTTTTACCCCAACTAAACACCATCTGCTTCTCCCAGGGCTGTGCAGGTGTATAAGATCAGAAATAGCCCATATCCAGAAAAGCAATGCCACATAGAAACTTTGCAAACCTTAAGAACCGAAAATATAATTTAGGCATTAAGATGTAACTGTGCATAACACATCTGGGACAGATTTTCTGGAAATCTAAGTTAGCTTTTCTCCAAATACTTCTGTGTGATTTCATAGCAGCTGGTTGGTGATGGAACGTTTGAAATTTTTCCTACTCTTTATCCCCATTAGATACAAAACTAAAAGCTTCCTAATCCATGAAGGACTGCTAAAATAGCAGAAGAAGAGGAGATGAAAGCATGAAAGTTAGGTCAGCTAATAAAAATATAAATAACATTGAAACTTGCAATAACTGAGTATTACTACATGTTGATGCAATGCTTTACCAGTTTTTATCCATTTACTTCCTGGTATGCTGAGTCAAAAAGAGAAAGATCCATTTAGGCACATCTTATGCATGTAATATTAAACCCACCCTTCATGAAAAAGCATCTGTATATCTCAGTGTTAGGAACTTTTCATAATGAATAATGTCCAAACCAAGGAAACATATTGTTTTGATTATACTTTTTAAATGAGCATATTGCAACTTATAAAAGAAGCAAAGAAGGTAATAAAACTCCTCCAGTTCCCCATCCAAATAACTATAATCACATTAATTATACTGCCTTCCATTCCGTCATTATCATTACTACATTAAGGACAGAAAATCAAATGCAAGAAACTTTTCTTTGTGTCTGATAACAAAACATTTTGCTCAGATGTTCCTAGTTAGAGCTGTAGTTTCCCTCAGAGAAGTACAACAGTAGGGAGGTGAAGACATGGAGTTCCCAAATCCTTGGAGATGGTACCAAGCCGGAAGGAACGGCAGAGTTACAATTCCCTGGGCAAACACTATTACTGCCTAGCAGACTTCATCTGAGGAGGCATCTCGACTGAATTTCACAGTAACTTCCCACCCCACAGGGCACCCGCTCTAGCAATACTTTTCTCATTTACAGGAGGTTTTGAACAGCACGTTACAAACTTCTCCCTGCAGCTTTCTGAAAGAAGCTGCATCTGTTTCTTTCTCCCGTGCTATCCAGTGTGCAGGAGTGGCTATGAAAGAGCAAAACACGCAGCATGTGTGTAACTGGGAGAGGCAGAGAGAGATGCAAACACCTGCTGGAACTCCATTTAACCAGTAACCCAAGAATTCTCTTGCAGAGGGCTGAAGAGATTAAACCTTTACCCATTTCTTTATGCACATATGCACAGAAGGTAATTTTTACCTCTGTAATGCAATGAGCTAAATACAATTTACGTAGCAAAGTACATATAAACATAAATAGACATAGCACCTATCTCTCTTGTATAGATGCAAACTTTGGCAGTTGGAAGAGCTGATGGAAAAGGCAAGTCCAATTACTTCAGTTCAAAAGCCGAGGCTCACATGTAACAGCCAAGATGAACTGTAGTTCCCTCTGCTCTCCTGCTAGTCATGGTTTGTCATGTTGGGAGAGCAAGCACACCTCTGAAGGGCTTCCTTTTCAGCCTAGCAGTGATCCAATTTACAACACTGACCCACAAAGAGTTACATTGGCACAACACCCAGAAGGAAAGGGAAAGGACACAGTAAACTGTGGCATGAAATCAAGATGTAGCCAGAAGGATGAAGACGAGTGATTCTCAATGCTGCTCTCTTTTTCTGTGCCACCATGGTCCTTTCTTTGATCTTCCTTCCAGCTGTTGCCATAACATGGCTTTCAATTTCATTTCTCTAACTGCAGTTTGATTTAAGCATGTTTGCAAAAACTCTCCTGAGATTTTAGAATCACTGTTGCATGTCTCCTTGTTCAAATAACAATGGAGCTGGCTCCTGAGGACCTCAGGCCTGATTTTACATTACCTTACAAACTCATTACTTGTTTACACCAGCATAAAATTCAGATGTTAAAGCATTATAAACTCAGGTGGCCTCAGTGTAAATGTTTGCACAAGAGGCAGGATGTCAGAGCAAGTGAAGCATGCCCTCCTGGCAGCAAAGAGGCACGCCAAGCACCACTGCATCATCTCCCTACAGCTGGAAGAAGCTCCAGTAATGGCATTTGCATAAGGTCCCAGCAGTACCACGTTCCTACAGCACACACAGCAAGCCCTCTGCAGTCTGCTCCAAAGAAAAGCACTGCCAGAGGCAACACCAGCACAAAGGGGATGTGACTGAAAGCAGTGTCAGGAATATGTCACTAAGGGACAGTGGGGAAGCCACATGCTCCTCAGACACAGCTGTGCCTCAGACAGGCAGAACTATCTCAAGGACTCATGCTGTTTACAGTTTCCCTGAGGCTCCCTTCTTCTCCAGGTAATAAAAGGGTATCAGCACAGCCCAACAGAAAAGGTTCTGTTCAAAGCAAAATTGTGAAGACCTAACCAACAATAAAAAAAAGGTATTAAAATATATATTATTAAGCTTCCAAGGTGTTGATGGTGCTGAAGACTCCTACTAGGTTTTTATTCAATCAAATAAAATACATAAAAGCTGTTCTCCCTGGCACAGCTGCTCCCAGGCAGGCAGGGCCAGCCTCCCATGGCACAAGGGCAGCTGCACCTATTCAGGTATATCTCCCAATATACTTTGGAATTTAAACTGATTTCTCAGAGAAAAAAACTTCCAAACATCAGGGAAGAAAAACAAGACCACGGATGTGTTATTCCTTCAGAGAGCATAAGGGTGGTGGACCCCTAGACCTCTTCTATTCCCTCACACTAAGAGTAAGATTGCTTCAGTTGTGTGTGCGATATTTTTATAGCCAAGTGTTTAATACAGGGAAAAGTCAGGATCCCACAGTTCTTGAGTATGATTATTCCAGGGGGTAATAACCAAACTCTCATTCAGGAAATTGTTCCCAATATTGAGATTATGTTCTTCTTTGTCTAATTTCCTCCATTTACTTATAGCTACAACTCATCCTTTACGCTAAATAATTCTTCTCTCTTTGTGGGAGTTCCATCCCTCAGATATTTGTAGGCTGTTCTATCCCTTAGGCCATATTAGTCACCACTTAGCCAAACTATACTCATTTAGTCGTTTTTATTAGGACTCGTTAATTATTCTTAATCCCCTCCTCTGAATTCCCTGGTTTCCCAATCTCTCTCACAACACTGGAGCCAGTATTCCCCATGCTCCTGCATCGTAACACTGTAGAGAGGAACTCTCCTCATCCCAGTGTTCCCAGAAATACAGAATACAGTTTAGTTCTTGCATACTGCATCTCTCCATCTCTATGTCTTCCTTAGTGTTATTGCTTCCCAATGCCAAATCTGGCTTCCCTTACCCACACAGCTATCCCAGCTGGAGTAAAGCCCACAAACAGGATTAAGAGTTGGCTTTTGCCTACATCTCAAACTGTGTTCACTTCTCTTAAATATTTTTTTTCTTTAAAATGCATTGCTCTCTCAAGGTTTAGTGTAATGTTCACTGCTGCAATAATAAAAGGGCCCAGTTTTTTGCAGTTTCAGTAGTATCTAAAACTACTGGAGGTTAAGCATCTAAATACCTAAAATCTGGCTTAAATACTATTAACATATTGTGCTCAAGCAAATACGCTGAGAATTCAGAGTGATATTTAGGAATGAATTTTCTTTCCAAGAATGGTATTTTCAGTGCTGCATAGTTTAGTTCCAATAATAAGGTAGGTATAATTATGTCTCACTACTGCCCTAATTAATTTTAGAATTTCAATGACTCTGTCACCATGGGTGCTTTTCAGTAAGTTTTGGCTGCAAAAAACCCACGACTTTTAGAAAATATCAGCAGTGCCCTGATGCAACTAATGCCCTTAATAATTGGCTAGTATTCAACAAAAACACCAATTCTGAGTATTCAGTGAGACACTGCCTCACCAAAATAATGTGAATAATGCTGGTATCAGTGGCTTTCATTTACACCACTAAAGGCTCTGAAATGCTAAGGAGATGACACTGAATCACACTGACACAAAAGATGGGTATAGAGGCAAGGACTGGGGAGCAGGTACAGCAAATATTTATAGGGTACATGTTACCTCCCACAGAATTAATCCTTCTCAGTGGATACAGCATACTTTGAGAGAGTAAGAACAAGTTCGTATCCCTTTCTCCACCTGTTGGGAATGGGATGCTTTGGAGAGGTAAAGGAGAGGCAGGGAATGTGAACTGACTTCTTTGCTTTGCCTTTGTCTGAAGGCAAAGGTGTATCCTTGCCCCATTTCTCCCGCAGCCTCAACACACACCTGCATAAATGAAGCTCAGTCAGAGACCTCTGCTACATAAGCAGCAAGAGAAGGCAAACCACAAGCATGACAAGATGAGAGATGGTGACATAAATACTCATCTGCTGAGCAGCCCTGGTGGTTAATAGAAAACATTTATCAGAAAAACAACTTCCACTCTTAGAGAGCAGCTTTGGCTGAGTATAGGAGCTGTATCTTGTGCACAGATGCCCACAGCTACTAAAATAACAGTCTCTGACTAGGATGAAATGATGAAACACTACCTGAAGATATATTTACTAGATCCAAATTTAACTGACAGGTAAACGTATCTTTTACCAGGTGCTATGACTTCACAATATGTCAGAAAGGTGAAAAAGCTCAGACTTGATTACATCAGTGAAGAACTTTTTCCAATGACACTCTAAACATTCTCATCATTTAAATAGTTTATTTAAATAGTGGGTCAAAAGATCAACAAAATAACATTGGCTGGTATTACATTCTTTCTGTAGCAGGAACTTGACTGTCCTGACCATTTATATTATGAAGTCCAAAAGTCAGCAGCATATCCTGAGCCTGTGCCCGACTGCCACTAAGCTATGACTTACCTTCAGATTCAAGCCACGTTTTATCTTTCATGTAGTAGTGTCTATCTCTAAAAAAAAATCTCCTAGGGCTTTTTTAGATCCTACTTTCAATGTCTACAAAGTTTACATCCAATTTGAGTGGAGTTGTCTGTAAGTAAACTGTAATATGGAACTGATTTATCCAGAAATTGTTCTATTGCAGTTGACTAAGTTGCAGAAGAAAAAGGACTTTTAAAAAAAATTTTGCACTGTCTAAAGTTTAGAGCTTTTTTCCCACCACTCATATCAAAATTTTGGTCAATTTGTTTGCTGAAAATCTACTGTGAACTAGATTATTAAATGAAGATGGTTAGACCTTAAGAAACAGGAAAACTAGTTTGATGCTGTTTACAGCTTAACGTGTTCTTTGCAGTTGAAGCACTATAATGGCCAACTTTGGTACTAAGGTACTAAACTCAGCACTAAATCCAGACTGCTGAAAAAATGCCATTCCAACCCAGAGGAGGACTTGCATGACAATATTTCCTTCATTTCTGCAGGGTATTTCTTCCCCTGCCCTCATATTTTAGGGAACCAGTCGTGTGCAGCTGGTCTTGGCCAGGAGGACACTGTGCCCCATGTGCCTGGCCAAGCTCATGGCTCATGGATTGCTGCTTGAACCAGATTCAAATGAAACACGCAGTTCTGTACTAGAAGTCAGAAGATGTGTTTCTGCCTGGCTCCCACAGAATTTCTTGCATTTCCTCAGAAGCTACAAGCTGCTCATTATAAGGCAGACAGTGAAACAAACAAGTGTGAACTTGATCCAGAAGTTATTTCTGTTCTGCAACAACTGCTGGTTAGGTCACCAACTCTCTGCCACTCGATGACGAGCCAGCACACATCCTGTCTTGCATAAACTCTTCACCTTTAGATTCCACTTTGGCTCTGCCTAGTGCAGTGATGTGCCCTTTTCTTCTTGAGCTAAAGCAGATTTGGTTCACAAGAGCACAGCTATGATGTGGCAGGCATGACCACAGCAATATCTGGTAAGTCATGGCAGTGCTGTGACAGTGTGACCATCATGGGGCTGTCCTAAACCACAGTCCATTACATTTTGCCTCGTGTATCAGTATGGACAGCATTTCTGTTCACCAGTCAAGCCTCTTAAAAGCTAACAGTTATTGATCTTGAAGACCTTTTAGTGAAAGAGGCTGCTTCATCCTTTCTACTCAACAATATAACCAGGATGTGAACAGAAAAACTCCAGGGCTAGGAAGATGTCAGCCAGAAGTACCATGGGGAGCCTATACAAGCCTTTGTGGCAAGAAAAGCATTCCATGACATGAACATGATCCCTAAATAATTAGATTAAAATTTTCTGCTGACAATCCCCATGGAAAATAAAAGAAGTGAAAAGAAAGAAAAACACAAAACTGTATTCATAGGAAATTAGGAAAACAAACAGAAATGCAACCTAAGGCAGTGCAAGATATCTAATTGTCACTTGCAAAACAATACCTCTATTCCATCTTCCTTCTTTTTTAATTGGCAGGATCTAAGGCAAATGATTATAATAATCTAAATTCATTTACATTCTGAAAAGACTATAGTAAAAGAAAGCAATTTTACAATGAGTAATATAGTAACAATCAGTGGAGACACTGTTTCAAGGCAAATATTCTAACTACAGGCAATGGAAAACATTATTTAGGAGTTTTTCATTAAAATTGATGTAACTTTCATTCCAGAATGGCCTTCATTGAAAACAGCAGATATACTGTATGACTAGACTGAGTCTAGCATCTCTGTGGGTTGATCTATTAGTGAATTCACTGGCCCTACACAATTCACTGTACTGTCTGAGTTTCAAAGGATAAAAGTGCTTTTTGGGAAAGGATATGCAACTAGAGGAGGGCCCTTAGGCACCCCTCAGGCAGCACAGACATGCTCTAACCCAGAAAGAAGCCCAAGAGCAAAAGTCACAGTTAGGTTCCTTCTAGAAAGGTAGTTCTGACAGCAGCAAAAAATAATTAGACAGCCAATGCTGAATCCGTAACTTTCTTTTGTCTTCCCACATCTGCACAGAAATTCACATTTACGTCAACTGTGGAGAGGGGAAGTGCAATGAAAACAACTAGGAGTATACTTAATGCTGAATCACATGAACCAGATTTAGCTGTCCAAACAGTACCTCTAGCCTCTATACAGTCTGTGGAGAGAGAGAAACTATTCTAAAACACATTGAGAGCATCTCTAATAGGTTCCCAGTTTAAGGTGATGCCTGTAGGAGTTTAGCTTCCCTATAGATCAAGAATTATGGTAGGTGGTTTGGTAAAACTACCCTTCATTCCATACTGTGCTGGTTTCAGCTGGGGTACACTTAATTTTCTTCCCAGTGGCTAGTACAGTGCTATATTTTGGATTTGTGCTGAACTGAACACAGGCTTGATAATAAAGAGCTGTTTTTGTTATTGCTGAGCAGGGCTTACACAGAGCCAAGGCCTTTGCTGCTTTTCCTACAACCACCCACACTGGTGAGGAGGCTGGGAGTGCACGGGAGGTTGGGAGGGGGACATAGCTGGGACAGGTGACCCAGACTGACCAAAGGGATATTCCAAGCCATATGGCATCTCAGTATATAAAGTGGAGGGAAGAAGAAGGAAAGGGGGGATGTTTGGGGGATGTTTGACGCCATCTGTCTTCCCAAGTCACTGTTAGGTGTGATGGGGCCCTGCTCTCCTGGAGATGTCTGAACACCTGCCTGCCCATGAGAAGTGGTGAATTAATTCTTTGTTTTGATTTGCTTGCATGCACAGTTTTTGCTTTTCCTACTAAACTGTCTTTATCTCAGCCCACGAGTTTTCTCATTTTTACCCTTCCCATTCTCTCCCCAGTCCCACTGGTGGGGAAGGGAGTGAGCAGCTGCCTGGGGCTAAACCACAAAACAAAAAAAATTACTACTGATACAGCCTCCTCCAGAGACTTGCAGAAAATCACAAGACTGTAACTTCAGTTCCTAGTTGCACCTGCAGGTTTTCTCTACATCCTCAGATTTAGAAGCAGCTCTAAGTATCTGCTGCCCTTTATAACCATTTTTCCGAAACACTTTTTCCAAAAAACCTGTTTTAATTTTTTCACTTACAACGATTTTCTTTCATATTGGCTCCTTAATCAAATGTATGCCCTCATCTCAAGAAGCAAAATATTTGGTTTTAATTAGACAACCAAATATTTACTCATAAGCACACACACCAAGAATAGGAGCATACATAATCTATGATCCTAGTTAGTACTTCCACTCCCAGGCCACTGACAAGTAACCAAGGAACTTTCAAGTAAGCCCCATAACTCCAAAACATCAGAACTAGCTATAGAGGAGATGCTTTTCCACAGTCTGGTCCAGTCCCACTGAGGTTTGGACTGCCAGTGATGGGGATCACAGAGAATTTGGAGCAAATGTAGGGTGGGAGGGACCTTGTAGCATCTGGGATGGCAGTGACACAGAGCCTGCCACACAGGGGGACATGTAAAAGGCAAGGAGACAAACAGAACACGCCAAGAGAGTAAGGGTAAGAAGTGTAGTGATGAATGATAAATCACAATAGAGACAAATAAAAGCAACTGACTGAAGGTGAAATCATGAAGGAGCATTGAAGGACTGTCAAAATGCAATTCATCATTGAGCACCCTGCTGCCCACTGGAGCTGCCATTATCTGTCTGATCCAGAGCAATTTATCTGCTGAAGCTATAATGCATATTGCATCCACAGCAAGAAAACACTTTCTCTGCAGAGCTTTCCCAAAACAGGAAAGTAGAGCAGCTCCTCTGCAGAAACTCCTTCACACAGAAATCCTTCATCATTAACTCCTTTTGCACATGGAAAAGCCTTTCAGCAGCAAAATCCACTCATAGTGAATGAACAGATTTGCCAAAAGTTTGCAAAAAAATCCATTTGCAATTATCTGCATCATCAAAATCATCCTTTGTAGACAGCCAGAGTGTGAAACCACTCAAAGTCAAATAAAATCTGCAATAATGTTATTCTTAAGCACAAGTTTCCCTCAGTTATATCTTCGTATTCCAGTCACTTCTTTACATGAATAAGAGTTTTGGCAGATAGAACCTATTTATTTATTTTGTATTCTGAAAACCTGCCTGAAAAAGTTTCAATCTTCTGTGTACTGACAGATACAAGTTTTCCAACCAAAGCAGACTGTGGTGTGCTTATCCCACATTTGAGTAACACCCTGACAATCTTTTGGAATTTATAAACAAAACAAAACACAACACAACAAGAACTGTTTTAGCTTTGAAAATACTACCTGCACTGTTCAGAGCTTCAAGACAGTAAACCTTAGAAAAAGAAAACAATTACTGCTTTTAAGATGAAGAGCAGCTCTGCATCTTTTCCATTGACAATGTGCCTTCCAAGCAAGCACAGTGAGTTCAGACTGCAGCATAACCTACTGTGGTAAAATCTCAGTTGCCTTGATGGATTACATACCACTGAATGTTTTAAATACATCATGACACTACATTTTCAACTGCTTTCTTTTTTTTTTTTCCCCCTAAGTGGGCAGCCTCAGCACAGACAAATGCACTGTTTGTAAACAGAAAACTCATTCCTGCTTATGGCCTCCAAGTAGACACAAAGCAGCCCTGGAGTAAGCTGTGAGCCAAGTCAGAAAGCCTTTACATTCAATTAGTAGCTTTACTTTTCCTCTTGGATTTGTAACTGCAGAAACCAATTTATGATGAGAATGAGCACAATCCTTAGAGCTGTCAGGAGCATGGCAGGGCACTAAGCAGAACTCTGCTTGATAGAAATCACACAAAGAAAATTCAGAACTCTTTTCTCTGCCCTTGGCTCTCAGTCACCTTTGCATGCACTGATGCCAGGTTCCCTCTCTTCTCGTACCATGCCTGATGTACAGCACAAACACAAGTATTGTTGAAAGGGAGCCAGAGAAACTGATTGGAGTGATGCACATCATTATCTTATCTGCTTGCTCGCTTCTCTTTCATATATTTTTCATAATAAATATATAAAAAAAATTTCTCTGTTTGTTAATTTAAGGTGAAATCTGAAGCAGGATTGACAACATCTGTTACTTATTCTAACTACACGGGGATCTATTCCAGTGGACACTGAGAGCTCACAGACTACAAGCCATGATAAGAAAAGAAAGGGTGGAAAAAAAACCTCAACATTTCTATAAGTCCTTGCACTACTCTTAATTTTTCAAATTTTAAAATACTGTTTGTTTTTTGTTTAAGTGATTGGTGAAGTAGTAATACCAGTATTCTGGTGTCTCTTTAAGCATGAGTCTGAGAGGACCTTTCCTCCCTCAGACCAAAAGAGTAACAAGAAAGGCTTTCCTCAATATTAATCGCTCTCAAGCACCTAATCTAGCCACTTACAGAATCTATCATATTAGGCCTCTGTTTTAATCTTACAAATATCTGAGATTACATTAGATCTAAAAGGAATAACTAATAAAATATGTCACTTAGCTCTGATTCTTTCTGAGGATGACTAATTTATGTTTCCAAAATTCCAATTACACCGCTAGACCCCAATTAACCAATACAGTGGAATGATTCATAACATCCATACAGAGAAATGTCCTGAAATTTCATTTCAGATCAATTTGTACCCTTGAAACAATACTGCTAGGATTCTCAGCACTCACCAAGGGCATGTTCTCCAGAGCAGCCTGTGCGTCCCAGGAATAACTAAAGTATCAAGGATGTTAACATCTACAAGCTCTCTTCAAGTGTTTGAGAGGGACTAAAAATAGGGCTCTTCACCTCTTCAGTGAAATGGTGCACTATTTGGTACAATGCCTCCAGTTTCCTTGCAGTCAGGGAATGCCAGGGAAGTTCTTCCTGGGAGGACCTTTTTTCCTTTTTTTTAATGTCTTTTGTAATGTCTTTTGTATGGTTGGTCAAAAACAATTCTTGTGGAAAAGTTCTAACACAAAATTTTACATTAAAGAAATGTGTTTGGGAACGTGTACCAGAAATTTTTCCTTCATGGAAGGCACACACAGCTTTCTACCATTAATAATGCCTAGACCAGGTAGAGAATTTAGCCCAGATAAAAGATTAAGGAAAAAAATGACTATTCTGATGAGGCAAAGTTAAAACTAGTTTCTAGCATCAATTTTTTGTTGCAAATCTTTCTTTTTATGGGTTTGGGGAGAGTTGGGGGGTTTGGATGTTTTGCTTTCTTTTTTTTAAGAAAGAGGTAGGAAGTGTTACTACTTCTTTAAAAAAATTTAACAAATTATAAAAATCTAATATAAATTTTAGACAGCAATAAAATGTTTAAATTTTCATCAAAGACATCCACGTGCATTGTTTTCCAGACAAGTTCTGTTCACAGTTGCTCTGGAAATAAAGGCATGCTACAAGAAAGTCTATTGAGAAATCTTTTATGTACTATATTTGCTTTAAAGCACAAGATCTCATCTCTCCTTCCAGTGGCTGAATTTAAAATCTACCTCTTCAACACAGTTAATAAATTAATTCCTTTAGCCTCAAGCAACAAAACAAGCTTTCTAAGTCCAAATTTTCTAGTGCTTAGTCACCACCCTGCAAATTCAGTCAATCTTTCAGTATTTCAGGACAGTTTAACCATCACAAATCAACAGTAGCACTGACATAGAGACTCTCACAGTGACTTTCTGCCCTAACCCCAGGCCTGCCTAAGCTACAAGCCCTGGAGCTCCACTGAACTCATTGTCATCAACCCCAAGTGCCCCTGAACTGCAGTTCAGGTATCAGCTGCTGCTGGAAGCAGTCACAGGACACCAGGAGCCAACAAGCCAGACTCAAGTTGACATGTCTCCACATGAGCCACTCAGGCAATGCTTCCTAGATCTGTAGGTTCTTGGAAACAGTCTTACCTACAATGCAGAGCAGCACAGATGGATCCTCTGGCAGAACAAATAACCCTGGCCTCCTCTCTGTTCCCCAGAAGCCAGCACTGGATTTAGCTCTAGCACAAAGCTGTCCAAGCTGTGGATGACTTGGCAGTGTGCAATGGTCACTCAGCTATCTTCCCCTCAGTACTGCACTGCCTGGGTTTTATAGGGTATTTCAGTTCCCCTCTATCTTGTGTAATTGGGAAACAACTATAACACAGAATTATGTCACATGTGTGTAGAAGCACTCAGCAGCTACATAATACTTCTCTCTTACCATAAGATAAGTTTCCAAAAGCAGAAAACAATGTTGTTCCTTCCAGAACAGGTATGCATAAAGTATCAGGCTGGTTCACTGAAGGATGAACCTCTAAACTGGATGTTTGTGTCATGAGAATGTAACTGGAGTGAATGGCTGTGTGCCGGGATGTGCTTGTGTACGTGCATGTGCACAAGCTCATGTGCACCAACTCATGCTATATAGCTAATGAATTTTCTCAAAAATAGCTCATTAGATTGTAAACTGTGTTGTGCTGACACTAACTAACCATGGCAACTGCCAAATGTATAAAAAGCATACAAATACTCCTTTCAAAGCACAGTCTGTGCTTGAATCTGTCTTTTTAAAGCTTGTATGAAAACAGTGGGATGCAATAATACAAGCTTAATTTGTGAAATTCTGCAAATAGAAGGAAAGAGTTTAGTAATCTTCTGAAGAAGGGGGTTTTCTGTATCAAAGTCAAAAGCATCATCCTACCACTCTTTCTGACCTCTTGCATAACACAAGCCACACAAAAGCACTCAGCAAGTACCACTATGAGCCTGCACCTTCTGCTAAGATACCATGTAATCTTTAAATACGCTAGAGATAAAAAAATTCATTGACCGCAGAAGTCCCTTCCAGTCTTCTAAGGCTGATAGCACTAAGCCTCATTTTAAACTCTGTCCATCTACTTAGAACATTGATGGGACACATATGTTACCAGTTAGCTCATTAATTTGCATGTAAAACAAATCAAAGGTGACATTACCAGAAAGCACAAGAAGTGCCTGCTGCAATACAAAAGATGACTGTAAACTGAATTTTACTGGGCTTGAACCATAAAATGCACTATATACACATTTAAACATACTCAAGTATTTGCCTAGGATATTTTATTGATAAAAACCTCATAATTTTAAAAAGAAATTATCTATGTCCAAAAAATTGTTGAGTCTTCTATATATGATCCACAACAAAACATATTGAACACATTTGTATGGAGAGTGTTACCCTTTCTACACATGGGATCTTTTTTAATTAAATTGAAATACTGTAAAGCTTGCCAATGGAAAGGGGGAAATTTAATTTCAAGTTTCATTACAGGGTTTCTTTTCATAGCTAAGACTTTTGGAAAATGGCTAGTAGTCCCAGCTGTGTGCACATTATACAGCAACAACAAAAAATTAATAATTAAACAAACAAATAAAGGAAGGGGCATGCCAGCAAAGCTAACATCCTAGGCATCCAATCATCATGCTTATAAAGCATGAAGCAATTACCCACTCTGTCACTTGGGGCTACAGCATCATTTTGCACCTTCGTGAGCTCACAGACGCTTCAGAATGTAACAACTTAGCTTTCCTAATTCAGCACTATCCCAGAGCTGGCCAGGAGCCTGCCTCTGCTGTGACAGAGTTTGAGAACGACATAAGCCACAAGGTACTCTTGGTATTTTTCTGAGGGCTCTAAAAGAAAGTCAGTCGGCAATAATGAAGCTGCTGGCAGTAATACCAAAACCACTGCCAACACGCACAAGGCATTCAATATGTTAACAGGTAGCAGAGCAGATAAAGTCACATTACTTCTGTTGAACTTATCTTTGACAGTATTAGGCGTTCAGCAAAAAACTGTCGTTCTCTCCTCACCATCATCAGCACATCACACCACTGCCACCAATCGAAAAACTTCAAAAAGCCTAAGTAAGGCATGATCCCTGGGCTATCAGCAGGTACCACTCCTACAGACTGCAGGCAAGGACCAAGCTGTCAAGATACTCCATCCACCTGTAGAAGATTTCCTGCCACCCTTGTTTTCTTGCAGGGCCTTCAGCCAGGGGCAGGGAATGGGCTGTAGGAAGATAAATTGCTCTGGCATCATCAGCCAACTCCTGTCCACTCCTGTCCCCACAAGGGCTCTGTTGCCCCTCCCTGTCACGTGCCTTGATACGCATCCATCACATGAACAAGACACAGGTCAGCACTGTGAAATGATGGGTGAAATCTACAGGCTGATCTTGGGATAAGAACATGTTCAATTACATGAGGGGAGACACTATCAAGCCACAGGTACCTGCAAAACAGAATGGGCATTTCTGAAATCTAGGCAGCAGTAAGACATGATAACGCTTTTGGACGCACATTTTTCACTGCTTCACGTGCTGTCATCTCCTCAGACTTCTCAACACTCAAAGGAACAAGCAAACCTCTCTGCAAATTAAAAGGTTTCAGGTAATATTCTTGCTACATTTATAGGCAAAACCTTCTCCAGGAACACATGCATACAGAGAAGGACTTCATGAATCTAGTGTTTTCTTGCTCATATCGGTTAGTGGGGGAAAAAATAGTAAGTTTAGATCTCTGAAGCTCCAAGGATAATTCACTTTGTTTGAGTGAAAGACTGATTTTTTAAGAACAAGCAGCAATGACAATAAGTAAGGCCATTACTTCTTATAGTCTAGAACAATTACACATCTAATTACAGAACACTTCCACAGGACTTTCATCCAACTCCACTGTTCTATTCAGAAGAAGAAATCCCCTTTCTTCTCTATATACTTCTATACTGAAATGCTCCTGTTAAGCTAGTAGCAGGGTTAGCATTAGGAAAGAATTGAAATCCAAATCACATACTCAACTCTTGCCACTCACTATTTTGAAAAAGCATTTCCCGTTGCTCAGAATTGCTTGACTAGCACAGACTGTGCTAAGGGAAAATGGGGATCTCCTGCTGTTGCTAATACAGAGATGTACCACAGATAGAAGAGACACTAAAAAGCCATGATGAAAATTGTCTGGCAGTACATCTCTTATGAATTCAGCAGTTAAAGATTTTAACTAAAATCTCCCTTTGCCCATCTAAGCCACTAGGGCTTTCTTAGTGACTGCTCCCCACCTGTCTGTTAGCATTATTTAAATAAGTTATCTGATGAAAAAGCACTGGAGTAAATCGGCAGCTGAGGGTGGAAAAGCAAATGCTGTGGCTATCAGAGCTAACAGAGCCAGCCTGTCTGCAAGCCTCTGCACGCACAGTGGGATGATGTGTTCAGCAAGGCTTGGGAAGAGTCTATCACGTCCAGCCCCAAAAGATTGTACTCCTTCATTTCTCACCATTAATGTTCAGGGTGGTCTGGATTTGGTTGGTTTTTGGTTAGTTGGTTTTGGGACCGTTTTCTTGTTTGCTTGTTTGTTTTTAAGACGATAGCATACCTGAACAGGTAAGATGAAGTTCACTGCCTGCCAGTTATAAATACGGTACTGGGGGTCTGGGGAGTTGGTTTAGGCTCCAAAGAGACATAGCATCTCTGTATTGAGGAAAATTACATAATCTCATCCACAGGCACAGAACACGATTGACCTTGATCCTAGTGTTTGCATCTGGATGCTACTTCTGCATTGGGCTCCTGATGTTTTTGTCCAGTCTTTAAATTCTTTGCTTTAAGGAAAAAGGAAATGCCAGCAACTGAAAAGCATCATTCCTTTAAAACCACTTCCTTGCCTTTACCCCCACCTCCTCACAGACTCATTTCAACAGCTCCACAGAAGTTCCAACCCAAATCCATTCATGCAGCATATCTCCAGCCAAAGCAATTCTCTCTTACTCTCTCCAGTGCTTGGTTGTCCCAGATAAACAGGCCTTAGTTAAGGTTCACAGACTGCTTGCCACACGTTCATCATCAAGAGTTTCATTTCTAATGAAGGTTTCGACACTGCTGAAGTAATAGATAATCTGATACTGAACTCTGAATTAAGCAGACAGAGCTAATAGTGTTAACCTTAGCATCTCTGCCTGACTTTTCACTTTAGAGGCCCTTGAGGTTTCCAATTCAATTTCTGGCTTCTCCAATCATGCAAGAATAATGAGATAGAAAATGCAAGCTGTGCAATATGGCACACATCCTCAGTGGTACTGCTGCACTGAGGGTTAACATGCAGGGGGCAGAAACAAAACCCTGTGAAAAGAGAAAGACCAAGACAAAAGAACTTCAACCAGCAGGGATACAAGCATATTTTCATTTCAGTCTCCCATTTGATCCACATTAAAATATTAGCAGTCTTACAGTCATTGCATTTCTCTTTGTTCAAAAGCCATCTTTTCCATTAGAGAAGGTGTGTAAATTGAACTGCTGATCTTTCTGTACCTGGCTGTTCCAAACAGGACGTATTCAAAACTTTTCATTTTTACTGCATTAGTATCTTCTAGGTTCTTAAATCTAAATGTTCTCCTATATCTGTAGATTTGGTAAAGTTTTATGATGTTAAGTGTTCTGTAAATTCCCTTATTTTCCTTCCAGATTAATTGGTCAGAGAGTCCAACTTTATTACTTGAAGGGACTGTAAATAACATGAAACCACCATTTATGTGTAGCATAATTATGATGAGAAGCACAAAGTTTGGAGTCTTATAATCATAAAACACAGATAGACAGGAGACGTTTATGTGTTTTCGTCCACCAGATATGTTCCTATAAGGTGTCAAAATTGTTGAATGCCTTGAGAACTTTAAGGAATCTTGAATCATAGGAATTGATACTGTGGTTTGCCTTGCAAATTCTAAACCTGAAATGGGAAAGCTGCTCTTACAGTTCAAACCTCTTCTTCAGCTCACATACACAGTCTAATCACTGGCTTTGCACAATGGCCAAGACATAAAGGAAGTTACCACAATCCTAGACTAGGCCTCTTAAAAAGAAAGCAAAGTCAAACAAATTACATTTTTATATTGTTACTATCTAAAATCTTATCATATCCTAGATCAATGAAAAGCACTATTGCATTGCAGATCCCACTGTCTGAAACGGACAAATATATGAAAAATATTTTAAAAGAAAACACTGCATTTACAGTTCCAAAGCCTTGGCTTGGTCATATATTACTTGAATGTACAACGGAGATGCAATATAAACCACCCACACAGGAGACAGCGTGTATTTGTATCAAGGGATGGAGAGACCATATGACAAACCTTTCTTTTGTGCTCCCATCCACAATCCAAAGCACTGATTAAATTTTACAAGTCAGAAATAGCTTCAGGCTCAATAGGACACTGTTCCTGTGCTTTCAGAATTTCAGAAGAAAGTGCAACAGACAACAAAACTCATCACTTTTAGAAAAGGCACTCTCTACATTTATATTTATGTTGAAATGTTTAGAAAAGAGTAAGTCATATCAATAATACAGTGCTATGTTCTGTATTTACTTACTCTGATATGAAGTTTTCTCTTACAAAGTACATATTATTAATACCATTGCATATTTGATACCATGCAAATGGGAAGTTCAGAAAGTAGAGAAAGCAGAGAAAAATGGTGCTAACATCTCAATGTGACAATAATGAATTTTTTTAAAGAAAAGTTTTTACTCAATCTTTTATAAGCTTTTTATATTTTGAAAAACATTTGTAATTTCACATTTTTTCCCAAATACAGTATAATCCTAAGAGAATGCAGGCACATACATCAATTTATTATGTTACCAGTTAAGGACACAGTTCTACATCTCTTCTACAAAGAATGTATACAACTAAGAGAGTATTTTTTTCAAGTCATACTTCATTGGGGTTTTTCCTCTTCTCATGGGAAATTCCCATCAAATATAATAAGGATAAAACCAATAAAGTTTGAAAGAACTTAAACAAACTGTATAAAAATTATTCTAAACATCATATGGGTCATAGGAGAGTTCAAAAAATATTTATGTAAGTAACTGAATTCTATAACAGAGAGGTATTACCCTAATAAATCCCATAAGAAAATTATGAATAGGAGACAGCCCTCCATCAAATTTTTCAGGGCTTTTTAATGAATGAAACAAATACCCCTGCTCTCCCCAGCAGCAATCTAAGATGAGAACGTGCACAAGAGCACTGGCAAGTTTGTAGGAAAACTCATTTAAGCTTCATATTTTAGTTGGTTTTTATAAAGAGCAGCATAGGTGAAGGCAGGAGGGAAGCACAGGGAAAAACCAATATTGTGACTGTGATTGCACCTTAGTAGCTGATAGGAAATGATAAAAGTACAAACTAAATGAATGAAGAATTTAAAATGTTATGGATGGAAAAGTGAAAAGGAGGGCACAATGAGATATGAGGTATATTAGCATAAGAAAATATTGAGTAGGCAAGAATACAGAGGCATTCATGCTGACCCTTATTCTGTGGATCTTAATCAGAAAAAACTCTTAACGAAGACTGAAAATTTTTGGCCAGTAGTTTTTATTAGGTGGAAAGTTGAAGAGAACAGGGAAGGGGATTTTTAGTTTCCTTTTTTAGCTGGAAAAGTAGGTTTGACCAGCAGTGAGTCAATGCAACTAAAGGACATTTTAAAGGAATTCAAGTACACTATTAAAATTACAAATCCTGGTAGGGAGCTGCTGAAAGAACATTTCTGAAGGCTTTCCTGCTTCATTTCCAATGCAAGGTGCTTGTCTTGGAAATGATACATTGAGACAGCACTTTCAGGCTCCCTTGGTGCCATTACACCCAATCATACAAGGTGGCATTTCTTTGATTTCCGCTCCAAGATTTCTTTCCACCTTGTATAATTTCCCACAAAAAATAACTCAGAGGGGAATAATTCAGTTAGTGTACAAGTATATTTTTCTATGTCTCCATCTCGGTTCCATGTATATTAATAATTGATGTATACATGTAATTTGACAAAATGATCAAGCATACTCATTTTGGTTTCTGACTTTACAAATCAAACTGCAGTCTTTAAGTTATGTTTTAAATAAATAGTGTCTAAAATTACTATATAGCCTTGTAATTGGAAAAAAAAATTGCATCTGACAGTTTTGGTTCTGGTTTTTGAAACTGTCAACACAACCTTCAGCAACCTCTCTGTGAATTTCTGGCCTAGCCCACACAGGTTCTCTGCTGAGCACTCAAGGCTGAGTACCATAAAACCTGTGTGGCAGTACAGGCACTTTCTCATAGTCTCGTTCAGAACCAGCTGTCCTATTATGAGGCTTCTGAGTGAAGCAGCCACTACAAACAACCAGAACTAGAGGGCCCTGTAGGGTATTGACACAGTCTCAGTACTACAGCACTATCAAGCTCCTTCTTCTGGACAACTCTTAGAAATACACTTGAACAGATCTCCTGTCCGTTTATCCACTAAAAGTGTTTCCTGCTGGAATTCTTCACTGCCTCTTCCATCCACAATGCAGGCTTGTGGTGTTGTGGAAAAGAAATCGAGTTATCCATCTTCAAAGCTTCTGCAACATTTTTTCAAAGTCCAGTGGAGCATATATTACAAAGAAAAAAATGTAAAGCAAGGGTGCTGTGCTAAGCACAAACACAGTAAGACTGCAATTCAGAGAGGATTACCAATTTCTTAGCACTGACTTTGCAGACACTGTGTCTTACAGGGTATTACAGAGATCGTTCTGAAGCCTTCATGGTCAAAAGTAGACATCCTGGAAGTAAAAGGAAAGGCATTTACAGCTGAGCTTGCCAATAAAAAGATTCACACTGTTTCAAAAAGAAAAAATATATTTATCTTCACTCTGTTTTTGCCTAATACTGTGTCTCGACAAGTTGATTGTTCTGCCTCTCCGTCCTAACATCCTACCAAATGTGCACAGCAGCTTCCACAAACACAGTTCTCTTTTTCTAGGACTTGTTAAATACCCCTACTGGGACAGCAGCAGACCATGACACACACCAAAGAAAAAGCTAAATGGTGTGAATAGCAAATACCCGAGACAGTATTGGTTCTATCAGACGATTTTATTTTTTTCCCAGAAAAGCTTCACAGATGTTTCCTCATTCCACAAGAATCATGTTGCTGATTCATCAGCATCCTTTTACCCCTGTATCACTCCCTCTGGCTCCTGTGGTGCCACAGTAGAGCCCATGCCAATCAGCCCAGCAGATGTACTATCCTGAGCTTTGGTACAAATCCAGTTTCTTGTGTGGTTGTGTACTGTCAGGACAGCCCGCAATCCTGACTAGGAACAGGTGAACAATGCAAAAGTTTGAGTCAGCTCATCAAGTTACTTTGTCCTATGACATACTTTGCAATTTAGCCTCCATATTTACTTCTTTCTCTAATTTTCAAAGGTTACAGTCATACAGTCTACAATGTCTGCATATTTCCCTTTTACTCAGCAGTACAATTTGCTCTAAGGGGGAGAAAAGCATACAATTGACTTTCTCTTGACCTAGCTACATCACTATCTAGAGTTCATGCCGGCATTTCTGTGAATGTTGGGAGCACAGATTATGCTCAATCTAATTAAAATAGTCTATAAAGCCAAGTTAGCTCTCCACATGCCTTAAACAAACACCGCAGAATGGCTTAACATCATTTCAAAGATTTGCACTTTCTACCTGCTGTTTTTCACCGGGTTCTGAGTGGCCTTAAAACAAGTTTACCAAAACAAAAACAAGTATTTGCAAATCAATTGCTTGATGCGCTTTTTTACTTGGTGCTCCCCTCCCTACCCAAAAGAAACACCTTTCATACTGAAAGATCCGGGTCCAGAAATCATTGAGGTACACATTCAACATTTTGAAGTCCAACTACAAACTCCAACAAGTGCTTGGTTTAAAGTCCATGCTTCAGTAGACTGAGGTATATGAAATACATAGTACCTGATTCATGTAGAGTCTGAGTCACCAAAAGAATGTAATAAAATCAAGTGATTTTTATTCCTCTACCTTTGATACATGCTTATGCCACGTCAAGAGAACACCACGAACACAGATACTCAGTGCAAAACTTAAGAGCCATAAGGTATGATACACACACAGGCAGTGCATACCTACCCCTATCTGTTCAATAGAAACTAAAGACATGAGCTCACATAGCAATTCAAGTGCTTTAGCTCATGTACAATTCCAGCAACAAAGATCTAATGGCACCACCTTGCAGCAGGTTGATAGAATGATTTGTTGTCACTGTTGAATTGCCTTAAGGACCCAACAGGTGTCATTGAGAGAGATACTAAATATGTAGTACAGCACATTTCATTTATTTTTAAAAACTACATTAAAATTTGTTGGGTTATCTGGTTAAAGCACAGAAAATTTGGGCAATATAAGAGTTCAAATTCTTCAAGCTATCAAGATCCCTCTGTTCAGTCTTTTGTACAGAGTGCACAGGAAATGTATTGCTCCATAACTGTCCTGCAAAGAACAGACCACTGTTCTTTTTATGCACATCAGCTTTACACTAGAGGTAGATCAAGACAGCAACTAATCTGACCCTATAGAAGTAAATCAGGGGAAGCAGTAGGGTGCAAGAATCAGGGGAAGAAAACACCAAAGATAAGTTACTATCAGGAAGAACATCAGGCTCCTTAGTAAAACAAGAGAAGAGCTACCTACCGAAGAAATGCCAGTCTCCTCAGATGCAGGCTCCTTTCTTCAGAAAATCCAGAATGTAGGATGCAGTGGAAGTCAATGTATGAAAGACTTTGATCTACAGAGAGAGCTAGAAACAAATGGCAGTAGGTGCCTAAGCAAGATCCTAATATCATCATGTGAACAAGTGCAGCAGCTTGGACTGTGTCTTAGGAATAGGAGGATAATCAGCTAACTTCAAAGGATTTGCAAGGAAAGGAGAGAGATCTCAGGAAGAACAGTTAAAGATGTTTCAATGTTTTATCTCCTTTCTTACTATTTATCTTCGAATGAATGAATAATATCCTTAATGGCTACTTCTGGATCATAGTGAACCTATGCTCCTGGAGAGAAGATGTTTCCCCAGTGCCTAATACAACTAAGATGTGGCATGACTGGCAGCAGTAGCTTGGGCCTCAATCCAAGGAGCTCCCTTAGCAAAATTAACCCATAGCAATCAATCTGGCACTGGGCATTTCATGACAAACTGTCCTCAGCACCTCCCACTGCAGACTTTAAGCATTATTTTTCCCTTCTGCTGACTCCAGCTTTACACTCCCTGCTCTTCTCTAGCACTGGCTTTGGTGCTTGATCAACTTCTGCTCACCACCAGACCTAACTAAACCTAGTCAAGAGTTTTCTGCTAATATGGCTCAGTGCTAAGACAGTAACCATGACAAAGAGGAACAAACAAGGTACTTTGTACTTACAACACACTGTTCTGCAATTGCTTTCTGTCTTTAAAAAACTCATTACTCTAAAAAAAAAACCAGCTTTTATTATTTATAGCTTGGCCCTTCATATATTTGTGGGTTTTCTGTAGGCATTTAAAACCAATCTTTAGACACCCTCTGGACAGAGAGAAGATTTTTTCCAAACCATCACTTGACTAGGAGTCAAATGCTTCTTTTGATTATTTTGATGGTGGTTGGAATGTGGTGGTGTGCCAGAACTGGCACATTGTGAAAGTATTCCATCACCATCTATGGACAAAAAACAGCACAAAGCACATTGGATTTTTTTTTTCCATTTCATGCCTACTCTTTAAAACTCAGGTTATACTTCAGATATTCCATTCCAGACACTGTCCATCCTTACAAATATGACATGTTTTTCATAGGTTGTTTGCTTTAGTTTTGGGTTTTTTTAACAGACATTATACATGCATTGAAACATGTGCCTCTCTCTGTTAAGGGTATTAAGCCTTTCTCTGCAGTAACTTTACAAACTACTCAAGTTTCACTCTCATGTACACAGTCTGTTTAGCTGTAAGGTGCAACATCCCTGACTAAACATTACAGTGAATGCACAGAGCATACACACCACCATGGGACATGCAAAGAGGCATGAGTAAGTTTCTGCTGTTAATTAAATTGAAAACTTTGGGGGTTTAAGGTATAATGGCAGCCTTCCCTATAGATGCAATAAAAACAAGTGTTAACATTACCCTTAGTTTGCCTTTCTCTTTGCTCCAGAAACACCATTTCTACTCACAAAGTAGTTACAACTGAGCCTGATCACCTTATTTAACTTCAGGTTTAGGGAAAAGAAATATTTAACTCGTAACCAATTTCTCAGTGCTGCTTTCTCCAGATGATGTGTCATTTGTGACAGAATTATTAATTAGTTCCATGATCCTGTCATAACTAGATGATTCAGCAAGTCTTACTCAACTACTTGCAATACTGTTTAGCAACTGAATTTCCCAAAGTGGTTTCTCACTCCCTTTAAATGGCTGTATAAGTAATTTTTGAGTTGGCACTGAAGTGAGTGGAGAAGGAAGCCCAGTAAATAACCTTCAAACAAATATCCTATACAAATGGACAAGTTAGTAAGGTATTACAAGCACCATTTAATCCCTTTGTATATCATCCAGACTGGTAAACCCTGAACCCTCCAGCAGTCTTCACCCTGAAATGCTGGTAAAATAGGCAGCTTTTTAACTGTCCTCCACCGTGAGCAAATTACCTCTGCTTTCAAATTCACAAGATTCTCCCATTGCTAACCTACACTGCTCAAACTGAAAAAAAACTGTGTCATTTGTGACTCACTTTTTCAGTGCCAAAGGGAGCTCTGGCATAGGTGAGCAGCTTTGTGACTCCTGCCTTTGTGCAACAGGTGTGCACACAGTTCTATGCTTCCTAAGGGAAGAAAATTGGAATGTTTGGGCCAAAAAATATCTCTCACACATGGCTTTATGGGATCCATAATGCTAATGGGCCTTAAAATGGGACTTAATATTTTCAGTCTTAAATCCAAGATAGCACATTTCTAAAAAGCAGTGTCCAACTATTCAGCAATTCTGGCCATGGTTTCTTGCTGCTCAGTCTTGCTGCTCCCCTAACTGCTGCAGGGGAGGCTCTGTGAAAGCCAGGCTGATACAGACAGGGCTGCCTAATCAGCCCTCAGAAAGAGCTGAAGCCAGGTAGGGCTCTGTCAGTCAGCACAACAGTGACACATAATTAATTTATTAACAATGAGGGCAGAACTATATAATCATATGCAAATAACACTCTGTTCACCATATACCAACCCACAGGCAAAGACACAGCAATAAATCCATGGTATTTTTCAGATCTTGTCTGCAGAACTAGAATGCATACAGGAAAGACCCAGACATGTAGTGCAGAGCCACAAATTTCATATTTCAACAATTACAGGATGAATGAATAAATAAATAACAAACTGGCAAGATGACACATCAGCTAAATGCTAAACAAAGTACTATTTATATTTAAATATGTATTTATTCTATTTCTTTTTCTCCTAGACAAAAAAAACACCCAAGGGATGTTAATGCTGAGATTCTTCAATGCTGAGCTGGCATTGAAGCCAGAAGGAAATTAAGAATGACCTTGTACAAATGAACCAGCAAATGATGCTCATTAGCAACCAGCCCTACTAAGGCAGTGTTGGAGGTATCCAAACATACAGCAAGCAAGAGTTACCATGGCCACTGGTTCAGGGACACTTCGGAGGAGCAGAAGAACAGCAAAGAGAAGTGTGTCAACAGCATTAAATATATGTGATGAAAACCATTCATTAAGAAAACACTGAGCTAACATTTATTTAACAGAGAAAGGAGCTCCCCTAATGCTATTCAGAATGCCTTTGTGCATGAAAGTATTGATTTGATATTACTGATTAGGTAACTCCTTCCCCCTCCATAACACAAAGGCTTTCAGCACAAATGGTGCCAGAACATTCTGTGGCAGATAGATTTTTTCTGTTTATTACTGACAGATTATGCCAACTGAAATACCTCTTAATAATTTTAATTAGTTCCTTTCCTGGATTTAGTTCAAACAAAATTTAAATTAAAAATTATCTCTGTAAAAGAACAAGACTTGCCTAATGCCGTTCAGCATCATTTATTCAGAGAAAGCAGCACTCAGATGACTGTCCAGTGGCCCATGACATTGTGTACAATTTATAATTCAAATGCCAAAAAGGAAAAAAGAGAGAGAAAATAAATTTAATTTTAATAGGAATATAGAGTTAATGAGTATGAGTTCTTCTTATTTTGTTATCTAAACTACCTTCTCTGGCATCAAGTTAATTATCAACTATGCCTCACAGAGTGTTCTTTTTAAAAGGTTCTATAGAGCTAAAGCCTTCTTTCTCCATAAATAAACTTATTCCAGAAAGAAGATGAAGACCTGAGCTAAGGTTATCTTTTCCAAAGCAGTGCAATATCTGTTTATGTTACTTTAAAAGTGATAAATATCACCCAGCAGTTATCAGATACCTTACAAAGAACCTGACCCTGCTTCCATCATGCTAAACACTTATATTGGTCTCAGTGGGAACTGGATCACTCTCCAATATTTATCCACGTACTGTCACAAATAATCTGTGATGACTGGATAATGCAGGTATGAATTAGAGACAGACAAAGTGGGGGACATGTGGAAATGTGAGAGGAGCAGAAGACCCTTATTAAAGATAGGCTTAATACTTCTGAGAGGCTTCCGTCTGTCAGATTTATTAAAAACAGAAATAAAGCAAGGCTTTGCATTATTTCTAGCTTCAAAAACTGACTAAATGTTTGACAGGCAAATACATTTTCTCTCTCTGAACTTTTGAGTGAGGTTGCTCATATTACAGATGAGTAGAAGGCATACATATTATCACAGTGGGGGGGAAAAAACACTAACACCCACCATCCTGAGTGGTGTTGCACTGAGGCGCTGAGCTTGCCAAAAGGCTGAAAGCACAGCCAAGAGCATATCTGACTTATTCCTTTTCTTCAGAAGTCTTTAGTGGAAGGCAATCACACAGAACAAAACACAGCAAGCTTATCACTAGGTATATTTAAACATTATAGCTTTTGTTCCAGATTCCTCTTGCCACACTAAGACAATCTGCAATTTGTGCAGACCAATTATCCTGTTTGTTCTTGGCAGGTCTTACTGGCTTCAAACTAATGCAAAGACAATATTCTGTTCAGGACACTTCTTCTGTTGAGAAAGGGGTTTAAGTTTAAAAAAAAAGTCGTCAGAACTGGCCCTTTTGCACCACACTAGGTAGGCAGGGGCTGGAAAAGAAGGTGGAAGAAGGGGATTATTTCAACAGCTACTTTTCCCCTTGTTGCAACTGAGATGATTAAGGGATACTAAAACATGATGTAGGAATCTAGTCAGAAGGAAATTACAAACCCTAAAATCTGACCTAGAATAAGGGCATAGAAAGAAAGGAACTGTGTCCTAAAGGAATCTCACGATTCTCCCAGCTCAATTTCACTCGAGTTTAAACTAAGGCAAAACACTTCTTGTACCTGTTCTCAAAGAGATGAGGCTTGAACACCATGTCATACTCTGACCACTGTCTTTCCACAGATTTAAATGGTGCATTAGTAGTAGACGGTTATGTAAATAAAAAGTGGCAGCAACCAAATATGTAGCTATGTGATTTTTATTCTTTTTTTTTTGAGCAATTGGTCACGTCAGTTGCTCTCTTATATAACAAGCCACAGAGCTGCATTGCACATTTATCGAAATCACCATTAATGAGCTTTTACCAGTCTTCTATCTGTAATGCTCAACTGTCTTCATAGTAAATACCTTATTTCAACTCTGAGCCTTCTTTATTCCCTAGCCTTTGCCTGTCTTTACACACCCAGTAGACTTAAGTCATCAACTACCAAATTTCACATCAATGCAATTATATTTAATCAACTCTACTTGATATTTCTTTTTGATGAGATTACAAGTCATTTTGACAAGTGCTATTTTCCACAGGTTCATGCTGATTGGCATTAATTACATTGCCTTCTTTTAATTCTTTATTAATTAGTCTTTATTAATTTTGATATGCTGCTGTTTTTCAGAGTGCATAACTGGATTACCATGAGCAACAGTGTGCCTTCAAAATGGTAGAGAAGTTTGAAAACACAGTAAAGAACTCAACTGTAGCAGCTGCAGGTCAAAACCAAACACCATCTACCTTTAAGCTCCCTATCCAGTCCTGACACAGCAACTCAGACCCACTTGGCAGAGCAGAGAGCTCCTTGCAGAAGTGGGTGGGGAAAAGATGGAAAACAAGAGTGTAAAGCCTCACAGCATATGAGGGAGATACAAGTGTCCTGCATCAAGGCAAGGGTGAGCACAAACATGATTTGTCCTGAAGGAAGTGAGGAAGAAGACAAGTGAGAGTGAACAGGGAAATTCTGTGAGCACTGCACCACTTTGAACTTATTTTCTTTCCTGCACTTGCCATGGCAGATGTTGACTAAAATTCAGCAGATCCAACTAGTCAAGAGAGACTGAGCAAGCAAGTTAAACTCCTATTCTGATACCCATACTAAGGAGGAAAAGTCTGAAGACAATTTATAGACAAAATGTAATTGCATGCTCCAGTACCATCTTTTTGTCTTCAACTACAAGGGTGTGAAGGGAATTTTCTGTTTGCAAACAGACACATAAACAGTTAGAGCTCAACTTAAAAAATATAATTAGCACTTGCTGGTGTTCTTCTGTGGCTTGTATGTAAAATGATTTCTGCCTGGGCTGAATTTTCTGACTCTTTTCTATTCCTCCTTTCACTAGTAGCTGCAGAAATGAGAAAAACAGAGCAGTGCTAGTTAGTTGTCAATGTAATAAGGTTCAGGGAGATGACTGTCACTCCTGTATTCATCTCTGATGACCCTCTACAGTGAGAGTCAAAAAAATTTGAAAATATACTAGTTCCAGTGCAAAAATAAAGGGTGCTGAACAAACTGAGTAGTCCAGCAAAAACTACACTTCAGACAGTTCTATTTACTGGTGTGCTTCCCATGAGCTATGAACACAAGATTGCTTGGAGAATCTGGTAGATGTTACACTACAGTGAGTTTTGCAGGCAATGCAGAAATTCCTCCCATCCTCTATATTAACATGATCCTCAGCTAAATTTCTCTACAAATCACTGAGGGAGAAATCTTTGTGCAGACTGCTCCATGACTTCGCAGCCTCTTTGTAGCCCCATGACAGATGCAGCTCTAGGCTTACACCTTCTAATCCTAATCCTAGGCTTTGCTAAACTTTAGCTCCACCAGCACTGGGACCCACATGAACCAGCTCACATGGGAGAAGCCTTTCCACAGCCTGCACTGGTGTTTTGCAGCCCTTTCCAGCCTCATACCCACAGCAGGTCTGGGCATCATCTCCCCACAGCCCTGCCCTGCCTGGGCTGTGCCCTGGCCACCTGCCCCTGTCACCCAGCCCTGGCAGCACCTGACAAGACCTGGCATTAGCTGAGCCTTCATCCCCTGGAGCCCACAGCAGCAGCCTGCATGGAAAAGCTCTCCAGGGAAAAATCCTTTTGTGGCCTACACAGTCATGTGGTGCCCAAATCGGCTCAATCTGTAGTGATGGCTTTTTCCAAGAAACATCAATATTTAATACTTCCTGAGCATGTGAAACAGAGGCTCAGCTGTCAGGGCTGTTTGACTTCCAGCCAAGGACTTTGCAAAGCAAATATGAGTGATCTGCCATGGGTGTTCCACAGTATTGCCCACATTCAGTACTAAAAGAGCAAATAAAACACTAGCTATAGAAATTACTACATCTGAAATCACACATCTTCTTACCAAATATTTAGTAAGTTCAGTCTCTCCTAATTATGTATTGCTCGGGTAAAAGCAATGGAAAATAAAGCCAGGGTCAGAGATTAAAACCTGAATCTTAAAATTCAGATTTGGAGCATGATTTTTAAGTCCAGTCCCAGCACAAGCTAAACTGCACAGCAGCCAGAGCTCATATATACATACATACATACATACATATATATATATATATACATGTGTATATATATATGTATATATATATCTCCCAGTTGATATATCTAGAACTTTGCCAAAGGAGAACTTCTCTCCAACAAGACGATGATTTCTCTGTCCACTATGATGAGCACCCAGGATGGTCAGGGGCTGGAGCATGCAGATGTTGCAACAGGATTTACTCAATCTTGAGTATGAGATCTTGGTGATGTCTACAACTGAGGAAAGCATTTAGAGAAGATAGGGACAGACTCCCTCTTGGAGGTGCAAAAGGAATAGATCAGGAGGCAAAAGACACAAACTGCAGCACTGGAAAGCCAAATTATACATAAAGAGCACCTTTTTCCACCACAAGCACAGCCACTGGAACCTGGCCTCAGAATTTAGGAAGTTCATCCAGAGACAGAAGGCTCCATGAAATACAGCCCTGAGTAACCTGATATTACTGGATCTGTTCTGAGCAGGGAATTAGACAAGATAATTAGACAAGACCTCGGGGTATTTCTTCAAATCAGAATTATTCTGTGATTTTATAAACCTTAGCTTTTAAGAAGCATACAAAATAGTGCTATACATATTTTAGTATAAGGCTTTAAACATTTGTTTGTTTGACAAATACAAAGCCAGCAAGAGATAAAACCAGATTCTGCTGTAAATTAAAGAGGAATTTTTTTCCACGAACATCTGGAACATGTATGTACAATTGCCATACTGCTAAACAAAGAGCTGGCATGAAGAAAAAGAAAAGGATCTGTTTTCATTTAGGCTATTGTCCCTTGGAGCTAACATAATGTATAATGTGTTTGGGGTTTAAGTGTAGTGATTTGTTTGGAATTAAATATAAACATAATTTCCAAAATTCAAGAATAGTGGCAAAAACAGAGATAAATCTGAATCAGAACACAGCTGTAAGAGCTGTCTCCTGAAAGTACAGGAAATTTTGCAATTGCTTCACAGGTACCATTTCAGAAGTTACCTCAGTCTGCAGGTATCTAGATTTCAGTGGTAGTCACTGTAACTTAAGCTCCTAAGCACTGCAATAGTTTTTAAAAGTGGTACTGAATTTTTTGAAAATGGGTTCTGAATTATTCCCATCTCACTGCTCTTGGAAGCCTGACCTCTTCAGCAGTCTTGAATTCTTTCTTTTAGGAATACATTGTTTTGCATACACAAGGTACTTGTCATTTTTAGCACAAGCTGAAACTGAAAATTTCAGTCTGTACATACTCTTCATATCCAGGTATAAACTTCAGCTTAGGTCCATGCCATCCTTATGCATGGCCATTTCTTAGCAACTCTATTAATCAGAGAGTTAAAACCTCAGTTAGGTACCTAATTTCTACACTCAGAGTATAGGAAGATTAAGACACTTGGCTTAACGCCATCCCAGCTTCCTGTGCTGCAAACATATAAACTGGCTCACAGGGAGCACTTAAAATAGAAATTTCTGAAACCATGTCTTTTCCCTAGACCACATCTCCTTTGTAGCTCAAAACTAGGCACCTGTGTGGAAAGGGGAGTCACAGCTGCAAATTTCTTTCTGCATGTAGTCACAAAGTCACCAATAAGAGCCAGAACCTCACTTTTATTTTAGATGTGGCTGCTGGAGGAAGAGAATTGAAGCTACAGCACCTGCTGAACCCTGCTCTCCACATCTAAGGAAGGGCTCATTCCCTCTCACTCACTGCCAGTGGCCCTGTGGATGCTGCACTCCTCCCTCCACAGTGAAGCATTCTCACCTCACATTATTGTTAATACAAGAGAAAGCACCTATTCCACCCCTGCATATTAAAGACATTCTTTTGGGTTCCGTGAGCTGTCATTTTTATGTTTTTCAGGTTCAGGGATGCCAATGCCAGTTCTCAATTTCCTGAAGAAGTGCCCAAGTCTTCTGTTCACTATACAAATCCAGCACGATCATACAATACAGTGTGGTTACCTGAGGCCCAACATATATCTGTTATCACCTCTTCCATGTCTATATATATATATGTGTGTGTGTGTATAAGCTGTGTCCTGGCATGAAGTCCAGCTTCATTCAAGCACAGAGTTGTAATTTAAAGGCATATTGGTTTTGACTCTTCTTGAGGCTGTCCATCACCAGCCATATGAGAAGCAAAAATTTTATCAGTTCTATTTTCTTATTCCCACTATTCATTAAGTGAAAACAATGTGCTGAGTGCAATACAAATTAAAAAAAAAATCAGTGCTGTGTCTATGCCTATGTTGAAGACATCCTGAAGATTTTGCTTTCTCTAATAATAGATATCAACAATGTATAACAAACTCCTATTTATTTATTTACTCCTACAATTTCACATAATGTGAGACAGGTCCTGTTTATAGAAAGTAGAAGGCATTAGAAGGACAAATGTAATGAGTCAGAAATACCTGAGACAAATTCTACTTTCATTTTGCCTTGATACTAAATTCAGTGAAATTATTCATAAAAGACTTTTTGTATTTCCTGCTCATATTTGTGGACAATTAGTTTACTGATCCCGTTGTTGGAATTCTCTGTGAAGGACACAGCCTCTGTGAAAACTCTCCGACCCTTCTTGCCTTAGGTAAGCCTTAGCTTACCTTCTTTGACTGATTAATCTTATTGACTCAGGTGTTGCCATCTTATCAGTCCACTCTTCACAGGTGAACAAAGGAAATTTTATGCAAGGGCTGCTCCTACGTTTTATGTTAATCAAAATTTACTGATTCAGGTTTTGCCTCCTCTCCAACATCTTTCGAGCTTGCAGACAATTACATTACATTACACTCTGCACACTTGTCTACAGCATTTATCTGTGTTGTAGAGCTTCTCTGCAGCAGACAGCATGTTGGTGCCTGTGGAGTCTCTGAATTCCCAAAGATGGGAACCAGATGCTACCGTAACTACGAATACAAAAAATACTATCTTCCTATAAAAAAGCCCTTGAAGGACTTTATTCAGATTTTATGAGCCATCAAGTGGAACAGCTGGGATTTTTTTGGTAGGCTTTTTTTGTTTGCTTTTTTCTAAATTCAATAATTTTCAAGCATAGACATTCGCCCCAAAGCATTTCCCTTCAGATACAATATGTTTTTATTTCAGCTTTTGCTGCTGAATTCTAGTATTCATTTATATGTCAAAATATTAGGATGCTCTTTTCCCACTCTCATGATTTTTATGCATACACTTGTGTCTGGAGTGAAACAACCATCACCTTTTTTGACTGACAGTCTCAACCCAAGAGGCAAGGAAGAAGCAAAGCGTTTATAACTTTAGGAAAGCTTTTTCTTTTTTTCCCCCCCTAATGATATATATACTGAGATACTTTCTGTAACAGACAAGAAACAGATAGAATTTCAAAGGAACAGGAAAACAATGCACCACTACAGCAGATGTGTGCCCAGGGAAACTATGAAAAAACAAAGATTTCCACATCATGTTGCATAAAAGGGCAAAAATGAAAATCACAGATAACGGCAATTAAACAAAAGCAAGCAAGCAAAACCCTCTGAAGCTCATCTACAAAAAAACCCTTCCAATTAAAATGCTTACTTTTAACTCATTCTTATACAAATTAGAAAAAAAGAATAGTTTACTCCTTTCTTCGTAGCAATTTTTTCTCATGCTGTGTTTTACAGTGTTACTGTTTGAAAGAGCAGAAGAAATACTTTTTCTTGTTGCTACACTTTCACATACAAGTGAAGGTGTAGCAGATTGTTAAGTGCGACAATTATGACTCTCTAATGCAGCTTCCCACATAGCAAAAGCAATGGATCTTCCCTACATTAAGCCTCTTAGAGCCCACACAAAGTGGTTTCAGCTTTTTTTTTTCAAATATCAATTCTAATTTAAAAAACAGACTCTAAAAGATAACTATTTGTTGTTTGCTACCCTTGTTCACTTCAGCAGATCATTGCCCTTTCCTAAACGTACTTGCTAAACATGCACATTTCATTACCATTCAGAATTTGTCTAGATCTAACTTCCTGCCATTACATCCTGACATGCTTTGTCTGCTAGACTGAAGTCCTCCAGTATCATATTTCCATTCCCTGCACACTGTCAACACATCTCTCTGTAAGTCTGTTTGATAAACTAAAGTCAAGCTGTTTGAAGGCATGGTTTCTAAACTGTTAATCATCTCAGGGTCTCTTCCCTGAGCCTTCTCCATTTTTGCAACATCTTTCCTGACTGTGAACAGTAGAATTAAACAGAATATTCTATCCATGGCCATATCAACTTCTGATGCAGAGCTAATTCTTCACAGCCTCTCTTCAAATGTTCTTCTTACAGATATCTGAGAGTTGCATTAGCTCTCCTGGCCATAGTGTCCCACTGTGAGCCTCATATGCAACTAAAATCACAACACAGATCTTTTCCAACAGCCACTTCTCAGTCCACTGGTCCCTTTTCCATAAGCATGGTCTATATTCTTTACTGTTGGTTTTATGACATTACATTTGACACCTGTGGCTGGCACAGATCGCTGTTAGCAGCCATCTTCCCAAAACCACTTGAAAGGTTTAACAATGCTTTTCCATTTATTGTTCTATGGAATTCTGTTTCTCTACTGAGTCCCAACAGGAGCAGAGTCATTCAACATGATACAGAATTTCATCTAGTTTCATCTATTTAATGCATTCCAAGTTTGTTTTATACTGCTCTAATGTCCTAATCAAGAATTCACAGGGTGTTAAACCAAACAGCTCAGTGAGATACATATATATATATATATATATATATATATATATATATATATATATATATATATATACGGTATTGTATCAGTTGTACTTTATTAACTGAACATGCAATCACCTCAGGAGAAACATTTCAAGCCAGTATTACCAACACATGTTTTCCATAATTCTAAACTCATTGGAAGTATTTTTTTTTCTTATTGTATCCAATCATAGGAATTTTCCTCTTTGCCCTGCATCAGTGTCGTCCAGTGTTTTATGGGGACCGGGACAGTTCTACTAAACTCTTAAATAGGTAATAAAGGTAGTGTGCCTTAAATAGGGGTATATTACCTCCCTGGTATCCCCAGAATTTCATGATTTAGTGAAATACTTCTATTTCCTCTTCAGAGTTTTGGTTTCCTTCCTTCTAGTCCCATCCCCATGCATTGCTTGCTGGAAAAGACACATGCATTCTTATTTCTATCAGCCCTCAAAATAATTTCTGTAATGACTTCTGTAATATAAAACGTTTATCTTAAACTTGTGGAATCATAGCAATACTTTTTCAGCTTTCGTTATGCAAGTCCACTTTTGATCTTCATGCATACAGAGAGAAACTGAAAAAAAAAAACCCTCTACACAATCTAAATATGTGAAATCTAAAGACTCATAACTCAGAGATCCAAGAAATTTTTTTTCTCCTGGTGGTTTGATTCTCACTCATGACATGGAACGGTTCAGGCTGCTAGAAATGCTAGCTTTGGAGCACAGACTCAATTGAGAGAACCAAAATAAATCAGAATAAGCAAGTTTCAAACAGAAAGCCTAAGGCTAATTAAATGACCTGAACTAGAGGCCAAGAGGCCCTTGGGAATCTCTGAACAGTGCTACCTTGCAGATTTTAGAAGTAAGTAGTTGGACAACTCAAGTGTCTCTCACCTTGCAAAAAAACCCAGGTATTTCTACAACATAACACAGCTCATTAAAGTAGTTGTGTCTTAATACAAAGTTGATGCTGCAGTAGGAAAGGACATACAAAGAAGTATTCAGAAAAGAAACAACTATAATTTCTGCCAATGTTGTATTTTCTGTCTCTGCCTAGATTTCCATGGTTTTCACTTACTCAGCATTCTTTCTGAGATTGAAAGAGATTCTTGCTGTAATTCTCACAATGGAGTAACTATCTTGGTTCCTTCCTCTCATGACTGTTGGGATGATAACCAGTTCTTTAGCCTGGTGATTCAAAAAAATGTACTAATATACAACCTACGTGAATCTCTGACTGTACCCTAAGAGGAGATTTGAATCCATTGCCCAATTTTGACCAGAAGAACAGATATATTAAAGAAATTAGGTCTCTACTCATTTCTGAAAATAGCTGAAGAGGCAGACCCTGTCAACACTTTGATTGAAAATATAATTGAAAATTCTTTATGAAACAACAGAAAATACACTTGAAGGAAAAGCCTCTAGAATTCCCCAGTCATACAAAAATCCCTAAAGCTACATCCCAAACTCACAAAATCTCAAGAAATGTGTTCACAGGGAAAATTGTGGCTGTTAGTTACAATGTTCCTGTAATTACTTATGAATGTGTACATTCATTTCTTGTTTTCTTCTTTAACATGCCTGTCTCCTGAAAGGCAACCAGTATTGCCAAATCAAGATGTGTGGCAGAAAACTCTGGAGTCTCTGTCCTGCATGCAATGCATGTGTATATTCCTGAACTTAAGTAACTCAGAAGAGACCAAGAATTTGACCAAAATATGCCAATGGAAAGCAGTTGTGAGACGGGCATCATGTTCAATTTACAGCTGAGCAAAGAGGTGAGACTCTAAATCTCTTGAGATTCTAAATCTCTATTTGCTATGAGCCAACTATTCATGTGTAGAGGTCTTATGTTTTATAAGCACATCGCAGGGATGAATATATACAAGCCCAACTGACAGTTGTCTACCTAATATTAGATTATGTGGCAATAAACAAATACTTCAACATTTCAGCACATTTTCTCGTTGAGTTTTTATTCTACAAGCAAGGAAAACTAAAATGGCCTGTATTCCTTGGTAACTGTAAAAAAAAAGCCAGTCATTCAGCAGTTGAACAGATTGCTCTCAATGTTAAGAAAACAGTGACTGAGCATGTGATGGAGAATGCTATAGACAAGGTAAAGCACAGCTGAATTTCAAGGCTGCTGGGGAAGTGCTGTAACAGTACTTGTAATAGGAAAGCAGCAATCAGAATAAAAGTTTGTCATTCTGAACTTCCAGGTGTTTAGGAAAAAGTCTTGTTACTATGGATTTATGATCTCTTTGGTGTTTTTAAAAAGAGAGAGAAAAAAAACAACTGGTGGTGCATATAATTTTCTGCTATAGACAGTACAACTACATCAATTCATCTTTCTCTCCCCACAAATCAAGATAGAGACACTGTAAATCAGAACTCTTCTGTCAAGTTTTAAGGGAAGCAAGAAATATGCAAAACAGTAAATCGACATGAGGTTTCCTATACTAGAGTTGGCAGGCACAACTATACTAAAAGTCAAAAGATTAATGCTGACCATTTTCATTTCCACTGCCCTAAGAGTAAAAAGCAAGATTGAACACCAGGAATCTTTGGTAACAGGTGCTGAGGGATTACTGCATATGCTGCTAGCAGTTTTTCTCAAATGTATATGACAGGTTTCAGGGAAAGACAATGCTGAAGGAAGGAAATAGCCTTAGTTCCTTTTAAGTTTTTCTGAATAAATGCAGGGAGCGCATGTTCAAGTAGCAAAAATTCTGGCACTCAAGAAGCCCTGTTAGAAATTAAAAGACAAAATCTATGCTTAATTAGCCTCCCCCTTTTTAATCTGTTGAAATCAGCAGGAAATCACAAGATGTGACAAGAAGTAGAAAAGAAGTTACCTCTGTTTTAGCATAGTGTATGGAGAGCAGCAGGAATTCAACTTCCATACACCTAGGTACTTTTGTAGTGAATGTTTGGAATTACCTAGAAGAATTAGGAACACAAATCCATGAAAAATCGCCTCCTTCTTTAACAAACCACTAAAATAATCAGGGCCTCAGTGCCAGATCATCAGCATCTCATACTCTTCCCTGCATGCAAAGCATTTATTGCTACACCTAAGACATGAGAGTCACAGCAAGAATGGGTCAGCACAGTCATTTACAGGTCTAAAGCCTCTTATCTGTAACAGCAGCAATCAGTGGGACACAGATAGACAAGGCAAACTTTAAGCTAAGGGAACATCTCAGAAGATGGGACAAAGGCCATTGGTAATTACTGAAGACAGGAAGTGTCTTGGTTACCTTCTCCTGCCATGATGGAGGCTACATAACACTTAGAGCTTCTACAAAGCATTTGCATTGCATTCAGTAGATTAAGCAGGTGTTTGCATTACTGGCCCCCTTCATTGTAATATAATCAGCTGTTGACTCCAGGATCTCAGAGAGACAGAGGGTGCTTGCTTACTAGGTAAATGGGTCTTTGGTTATCATGCATTTTCATGGATTTGTACTTGAGCAAATAAGCAGACAGAAAAAAAAAAGGAGGGAAAAGCACATATAAATGCACTCTATTCACAGATGCAATTTTTAATTTAAAAACTTTACACAATTCATTATATAAAACTTAATAGGACAAATGAATTCCAGACACAAGGTCAAATTTATGTATCTAAGAAATTAAAAATTAAAATGGTCAAAAATATACATTTACAGAAACAAAAGTTTGTAACTAAACACCACTGATTCCTACAGGAATCAGAACAAATCTGGGATTCTGGGGTTTAGGCAATATAAACCAGGAAAAAATAATATAATTAATTATACTTAGGAGACAAGACATCCATTTTAAGATAATCTCTTAAGCAGAAAAAATTCCATAGAATGTGTCCTTCGCTTTACAGAACCAGATTCATTGCATCACAGAGAAACGTATCTCAAAACTTTACAAAGAAAAAGGGAGGAAAGGGGAAAATTTTCTCAAAACCGTGAGAGGCTAGTCACACAAGAAACTGCAAATCTTGATGACTACTTCAATAACAACATTATTTAGTGACTACCATTACCATCAATACAAAACAAACCATATGTAGGGCAAGTGCAGGTCAGAAAACACACGCCTTGTGCAGCACATAGAAGCAGGTGTAGCATATTTCAAGAAAGACATAACATCAAAGTGACATGCCTTTCACGGGCTGGAATTTTAATTTCTCTGTTCAATGGTAAATAATTTGTTCCTGGATAGTAATCTTTTCCTTTAGATTCTTCTAAATAGTTATAGTTTTAAAACATGCTTAGACCAGAAAACTGCATTTGTTAACTTTAAACGTAGAGCTGTTTACCTTAGGTGGATTACTTTGATATAAGGAACATGAGGAGGATTTACATCCTTTTCATCAGTTACATGCTTTGAGACTAAGCAGATGGCACGCCCCTGCAAGTAAAGTATTCTATGATAATCTAGGGTAGTTTTAACTTATTTCTTTTTATAGCTCCACGGGTCACTCCCGAAACCCTATTCAAAAATCAAGGTCCATTATCTGTATTTTAAGATGTGAATGCAAGTTAATAATTTGCAACCAACATATATAGTGCATTTAACTGGCATAAAGATTCAAATCACTTCTGTTCACATATATATTTTCTTAAGTTCTTGTTTAAATAATAGCAGCATACAATAGCCAAAGATTCAGACCCCATTGTTTTAGATACATACCCTAGACAATTCTTGTTAGAAATGGACATACTCTGGAATCTTGCTGTTAAGGTTTTTTTGTGTTGTTGTTGTTGGTTTGTTGGTTTTTTTGTTTGTTTTTTTTAATTCAAACAACATGAACTGATTCAAACAAGTGTTGTGTGGGAGTGTGTCAGATTTGAAAAAAAAATTGTTTGGGACCCAAGATAGAATTACCATGCAAAATTAGAGATCATTGAAATACCTTTGCTTTTCCTCTTCCAGATGTGGCACTGAAGTCCTAATTTTTTCATTACCTATCAGACCATTGCCTCCACTACTCCACACTGACTATTCTTACACGTAACTCTCATAGTTTTTCTCACCAAAATTTTTGATTTGTTTCCACTGAACCATAGACAAAGAGTATTCCTTATGCCTCAACTGCCAGCTTTCTTTCACTTCAGGAAAGCCACAATTCCCATCCGACTGGCATTCAATTTATATACATGAAATAACACCAGTAACAGAAAGCAGAAATAGCCTGTTAGTTAGGGCTCTCACAGCAACAGGAAGCACAGAAAAGCAGTGACTATGAACATAGATCTCTTGCATTACTGAGGAATGCTGAGCAAGTATGAAAAATCAGCCCCTGAAGTTGTTCACTCAAACCTAGGTGCCAATTCTAAACATTTCATGGTCTTTCAGGAAGACTGAGATCACTGTGATTAAAATTTCCCCCACAAGCCAGCCCAAGACAGGCTTTGAAGGTAGAAATATTTGGGAAAATGATTTACAGATGTTTCCAAACTTGCCGCCAGCATTCCTGCTGAAAGATAGTCTGTGGATCTTTTATCTTAACATTCTTTTTATGTATTTCTTATGCAGTGTATGATAAGGACGAGGGAAAAGAGTCAGAAATTCTGATTAGAGTTATTAATATGTAGTCCTTCAAAATGTCCCAGAATCTGACCACAATTTAACTGTTAAATTTGGTTTGTCCAGCTAATGAAAGAAAAACCTGTTAGATTCTGCATAATTCTGACAGCAAGAAACCATAATGTGTTGTCACCCAAGTCTCAGAAAATAATCTTCTCTTAAGGATGTTGAGGTGACAATTATTTAATATCAAGAACTTCTGAATCAATGCCCAAACTAGGGAAGCATCACAGCAACTGGGTCCACCACTCTTCAGCATGAAGAAACACCATCATCTGAGTCATCTGCTGTTCAGATAAAATATTCTTTAGAATGGCACAGATGAGCACTTTCACTATGTGACAACATTCACAAGCTCTTTCCTGAGACCTCTCTGAGACCTCTGCAGCTCCAAAGCCCTGGGTGCCTGCACAGCCTGATGTGCACCTGCACCTGTCAGGAATATGGACAGCACATTCCTGACCTGGCGCTCACATCTGCCAGTGGCACGCTTCAGCTACGCCGCTTACAGACAGACTACCCACACTAATCCAGGGTTTCTCCTGGATTTTACCATGCCAAAGCTGGGCTCTGTGCAACAACAACATCTTCTTCAGCCTTTTCCGTATCTACTAGCTGCTGCCTCTGTTTCTTACCTGTTTCTCCCTGTGCATGTTCCGACAAATTCTCTGTGGCAATGTCAGGGAAAATTTATTTTTGCAAACTTGCTCCAGACCTCCAAAAAAGTCAAGCCAGGATGTTAAAATGGTATGCCTACAATACACAGTAGTCTTTAAGGGAAAGCCCTGGTGCTTTCTGGATTCCTTTGAGCTTTAAAACAGACATATACACAAAGACTGTGTATAGACTAACTATAAGGAAAAAGAGCAAACATTAAAAGCTGTGTGATTAAATGAAGTTTTCCACATGTATGCAAAAAACAGGGAGGCATGAGATTCCAAGCTTTCTGAAGTGCTAAGTAATCAAAACAGCACAATAGCTTCAATAAGAGGGCCCCACAAATACTATCTTCCTATCAGCTTTGTAGCTCATGCAAGATGCAAGTGAATTTAAAAAAATGTTCAAAAAGGATTCTCCGGAATGGAAGAGAAACCTATGGAATATTCAGCAGCATTTTGAACACAACATTCACTGCACCCCTTGGCCATAGTGCACTGCCTCACCTCCTCCTACTCTGCTGCCACACCACACAGGGATGGGGAATGAGTGGGGAAAAGGTCACTAGCAGGTTTTTCCCAATAACTAAGGTAACTGTAAGTAGAGCTTATCCCACACTGAGTAGCTGTGTATGCATTATACATGCAACTCAGTTTTTCTATTCTTATTTTGTCTTAATGCAAGAGCTTTTAAAGAAACAGGACATTCCATTTGAAAAACATACCTTGCAACATCTACAACAGTAGCATTGTGTGGCCCTCTTTAGTGTATAGTTGCACAAAGACGTGGAAAATGATCCCTAGAACAGATTTTTCAGGCTACTTTCAAGATTATCTATATTCCCATTAGGCTCAATTAATCCAAATATGACTATATCTGATTTCAGACTGAGGTGGGCTTTTGTTACAAATACACTGTTACACTTCCTGACTAGCAACAGGAAACAACTTTAAAGACTAACATTCAAAAATATCTCCTCCTCAGAAGTTTTTTACCTTTTTTTATATCTCAAGTAAAATGGGCTTTTATGTCTCTCCTTTGTTCTGACGCAAAGTTCTTCCTCTCCAATAAAGGAAGTTTATTGTGCTGGGGCAAACAATTAACAGCACCAAGATCCCAAAATCTTTAATGTATTGTCACAGAAAACAGAAAGGCTTTGGTCCAGTTTTGACTTCTAGTTCCTGCATCTTTCTATCACCCTCAGAAAGACTACTGGAACTCTACAGCTCAGTCACAAAAGAGAATTTTTATTCAGAAGGGCAGGTTTATCTGCAAAGTAGTCAGAGTCCCAGAAGTTTTCTCCATGCAGAAACCAGCATAGATAGGAATAAAATTACTACACCCCTTGGCCTAATAAAGCTTCACAGAGACACCAGGGAAACAAGTGCCAGAAGGCCCTTCCCTGAGTTTTTTGGCAGTATCAGCAAGGAATCTACTAACCCCTTACCTGGGGTGGCACATTCCTACTATATCCGTGCTGGGAGGACATAAGGCAAGACACTGGCACACCAAAGATGCTGTGCTTCGTAGAACAAAGGCCCAAACTGGAGGCAGAAGTTAAGTCATGCAAAAAAATTCTAAAAAGCTCTGTAAATGATCCATTATGAGTAAAGAATCTTAACGTTTTTTCACATTCACTAAATGAATTATTCTTATCATGAATGTGTATTGGTAAGAAGCAAGATGGCGCTAAATTAGCATGATTGAAGCATATGTGAGTCAAAAATGAGTGATAGCCCTAAACAAAAAGGCAAATTTAGCACTTGTCACTAAAAGCACAATTGATTGAATTCAGTTTCTGTGTCAGAATCACCATTAGAAATTCATTATTCATACCTGTATCATCTAATATTCATAAGCCTACCAGCTGAGCACTTTGGACAGTTTTCAGTGTTTGTTCCTTTAAAGCATTCACATACTGTCCCATGGGAATCCTGATGTGTCAGAAGTTCCCTCGCAGCAATATCCCAACAAATGACAATTCACAGAAGCTGCAGCCCTTTTAGCTGGTTTGGAAATCTGTCAGCTATAGATCATGAACTGTAACAGTCAATTATTGAGACTTCTGATAAGTCTCCTGGTTTTTAAAAACGTTGAGAGTCACTGTGGCCTTAGGATACTCCTCCATGGCTCAATGCCAGCTATAGGCCAGTCAAGAGACTGTCACTGTTGAACTAGTAGTGCCTGAGAACAGAAAAATTATGAGCTCACAGTATTCCATGCCTGATATTTCTGAAGTAATTACAACCAAAAGTTCCATGGATGCCTTGACATTGCCTCCATACTACAGTATTTTAGTTAATTGGGTTTTTTTCCTGATGATGGATGACTTATATCTGAGCCTCATCAGAGGTTTGCTTTGCTTGTTAGGAAAGTTAGAGGGAAACAGTGTGGGTCATTATTCAAATTTCAAAAGAATATGTTCTACTCTTCAACTCTGAACTTCAGCTTCACATCAGCAACTTTCTGTGGCTTTGTAATAATTTCTTACTTATTCACTGTGAAATCACAGTATATGACACACGTTCAAAAAAAGCATACATAGCTGGTAATCACTACTCCATGTGCCACTGACAACCATAAAAAGCAAAAGCTTAGAATTCATAGGCCTGGTACAAAGGACTGTTTCACATTGTAAAGAGTGCACCATTTCAATGCGTTAGACAACCACTGCCTTCTGCTTCTCATTCACCTACAAGTAGGTCCCTACGCTTCTTACCCCAACTTGACAGAAATGCAAATAGACACAAAAGATGCAAAACAAAAGTTAGTGATCCAGATTTGGAAAACAGCTTGGCGATTTTCTTGTTTAAAGGTCAAGCAGTGAACAACTGACTTGAATTTGCTCCTTAAATTGCCAGAAGATGATGTAACTTAAAATCCAGGAAAAAACTGACTTACATAAGTGATATTAATCTAATTGTGCAATACCCCAAACTAAACCAGGCACTTTTGTCTTGCTGAGTACAGTTCAAAAATAAACAGTCTAAACATGAGATCTCTGCTGGACCAAGCACACCCAAGAATTCACATCAGCTAGAAGCTAATAGAGTTCTACTTAAATGCTATGATTTACACTAGGGATTTTGAGTAAATTTAATTAGTTTCCTGCATTTCAGCAGAGTATATTAAGAGCAAATGAATTCTCTCAGCATAAACAATGAAGAACAAATGAGTTAAACCATCTTCATAAATCAATTTATGCTAAAATATGTGCTAATCCCAATCTGCACTCCAACTAGATATTACCATGTGTGTACATTCAACAGTTTTAATTTAAATTGCCTGCAGCTAAACAGAAAAGGGCAGCAAACCAAGACCACTGTCATCATTCACATTTGCTATTGCAGAATCTCATCTGTAAAGAAAAAATGACAGAGTTGCCCCAAACAACTGGATCTTCTAAAAAGCTATGCTTAATCCTTTTACACGACTCACTTGCTGTATGACACTGATTGAACATGTGCAGCCCTCATGTTGGTGAGGAAAAATAGGAGAGGAAAATCTTTTTTCCAGATTTACAGAGTGCAACAACTTTATAAGTTTTCCATTTAACTTTAAAATAAAGTAGAAGCATGTGGAATTGCTAATAGTTTGGCTTTCTGAAGGGAAGGAAGCTGATCGGAAAGTGCTTGAGGTGCTCTCTCAAAGTTCATGCCATGTTTTGAAATCAAGATCTCTCACTGGATTGGAAGTGCTATAATAATGGCTTATTCTCCTGTTATTTCACTAGTCTTCCCAGGTCAATCTTCTAATTCAGAAAAAGCATTAAAAGACAAGGATTATTTCAATGTCTTTTGCTACATAAGGATTCAACAGGGCTAAAAAGATTCTGTTCTGCAAAGAGCATATTTCTGCACAAAATCCCATTTTTGTTGGTGATAATTGATATTTCACTTATTAGCTGATACGCCCATTTAACAAAACATTTTACTAACAAATTAATCAAGACAGCCATAAGATTTTTTAAAATTAAACTTTATCTCATCTATTTTTTTAAACAATGTCTGAATATTCAACAAAAAGCAAGGCTGAATTTAGACCTTCAGGTCAATGCAGTGGAATGACAGGGACTGAAGCTGAAATCAGAAACGTTTTCAGTCTGAAAGTGAAACCCTGATAATTTCCCTGGATGGAAGTAAAATTCAATAAAGAAATCTGAAGATTGCCACCAAACTGAACTAGCCACCTCTAGTTAGCTCTGTGGTTAATTGCCTGTCTCAGGAAATTACCTGGATGGGATGAGCCCTTCTCATTGAGGGATACACCCCTCTAAAGTCACAAAGTCAAGTGCTATTCTGGGAGCGCAATCACATTTTCACCCATATCAAGCACTGAAGAGATATTTTACAGAAGAGGATAGAAGCATCATCCCATTTTACATATAAATGCATGTAGGTGGATTAAACAACATTCTCATGGTAATTTTTGCAAGTTTGTGATAGATCTTTATCTATACCCATTTTGATGTACACTGTAGCCTGTCAACCCCACTTCTTCACTGTGCAGTTGTCTCCTTTTACAGAAATTATGTGTCCAGCAAAGGAAAATCTGAGAAATCTCTCTTACCTGGCAAAAAATGATGCTGCAACCGAGGTGCCTGTGGATACTTCACTGGCAACATATGTGCTTTGGGAAGCAGGGAAGCTGTACAGGGAGGGTTTATCTGCATTGTAGCGGTTCAATGCTGCTTCAGTCAGGCCCTCTCGACTAGTCTCTGTCATAAGCTGAGATATCTGAAGACAGAAAAAGAACAGAAGTGTCATCAGCTAAAGCTCACTGGCTGATCTCTCCTTATCCAGCAATACCTCTGGATTGCAGCTGGAGTAAGAGAGGGGCTCTTCATTCACTCCCTCGTCTCTCCTCTGTGAACAAGCTTATTGCTGCTTTCATACTAATCTACAGTACTTAAGCTCAGCTCTAACCTTGTCTGCATCAAAACTAATGGGATAAATTTATCCCATCACTAAATATGTAGACAATGTATACAGTTTTCCATCCATATAGAAAAGAAAGAGTAAACCATAATCCTCGCTTGGTCTTACCTCAAGATAAAGACAGATTAGATTTGTGCAAAGTACATATTTTACTTAGGAAGGTGATGGGGGAATTAAAGAACAACATTTTTTTGTCTTTGTAAAATAACACCTCTCTAGTGTATTCCTTTCTCCAGGAAAGTCAACACACAACATAGGAGGGAGTCCCTTGGGGTCAATTTATAATCTCTCTGCAAAATTGGGATAATTACTATTCACTTTCTTTTCCTTTCTTAAAAGGTTTTAAACATCATGTGATTTCATTCTTCTGATGTCCCATCTAACATTTTTTTCCTGTTAGGAAGTCTCATCTGAGCCTTTCATTATCTGAAAAAAATCAGAGTTCCATCAGACTTGACCCAGTTCTCTTCAAATCCACTGAAAGATCTTTCACTTTGGAGAAATCCGGGTAAGCTCTACTGAAGTAACTCCTCAGTACTTTGAATTCAGTTTCTTGACTTATTCTGCATGAATTTACAATGCTGTAATGTCATCTCCCATACTTCATACATTTAATTCCTAACAAATTCCCTTTCCTTCTTCCCTCATTTCCACAACAAACAGCTTCTGTTCACCAATGCATGTCACAAAATTGCAACATATGCCTAAAAAGAGCCCTCTCAAGTTATTGTTAGCAATCATCCACGGCATGGTTTCCTTCCCCCTGCAAAAAGCTTCCAAGAGGTAGCCTCTCACCTGTTCAATTTCATACCTCAACATATCACAAAAACACACCTTCTTTGTGAAGCACATCCAAACAAGTATTTGAAATCATCCTGAAGTTCTTTTTCTACTTAGGTTTGTTTTATTTCACCTGTTAAACATTTCAATTATTAAAAGCAAAGTTGGAGAACTGATTTTTGTTTGTGAGGGAAAGAAGACATGATATGGCAACATGTTTTAGGCCAACTACCATGCAACCTCTGTTTCTCTCATAGAAAATTGCTATCCATTCTGCTATAGCTAAGAAGATAATCTGTTTATCCTTACTTTACATACTTTTAGACCAATCAACTGCAATACTTCAAGAACAGGAATGCTAAACCAGCCTCTCTATTTTTATGAGGAACCAGAATTGCTGAAAGTGCTCCCATCATGTTAATCCCATGCTGAGCCATTCCAATTTACAGGATTCACTACACTGAATGAGCAGTGCTCTCAGAAGGCTATAGCCAAAAACCTGGACTTAAATCATCTCATACTAGAGGCAGAATGCAGGAATTTAGGCTTTCTGCCAGGATACCTCCTTACATTTCCAGTGAGCAGGCAGACAGTTCTTCAGGGTCCTGCTACCTTGTGTAGGTCCACCTGGGACACCCAGCACACCTGAATTCACTAAACAAAATTTCTATTTCTTTAAATATTACGTAATACTTGATAATTCAGCTATTTATCTTTGCAATGAACTAACACAAGATTCTGCTCTGTCCCCTTCAATTATTCTGAAACTAAATTCCTCACCTTCCATGTTGGGAACTGCTAAACAGACAGCTCTCCCTTCAGAGAAGAGTGCACAGATAAACCTTGCCTCATCTTAGTTCATCCAATGCAAATATATGTAATCAGGATGAATCATCAATAATTAACTACTATTGCTGACAATGTCACTAGGAAGTGCTACTCCCATGGTGAGTTGACTTATCTCAGTTGCAATCATAACCTCCCCATCTTCTGCCAAATAAAGATTTGCAGCTCCAAATGTGAACTTCCACAGCCAGTGCAATACACTTCTATTGGCATCAGCAGATACCCTGAAGTTGTGAGATGGTGAGGGTTGAGAGAGGCATTTCAGACAATTGCAAAACAGGAAAGTATTTGTGTGTTGTGGTGTTTAGGAAAAGATAAAAGCCACGTCACATTGGTGACATGGTTTCTGCAATTGTAGAGATTTTCCGATGATCCTTGTCCACATCCACAAGTCTAACATGAACTTCACAGAGCAATAAAATGCCCCAAACTGATTGTGCATATTGCCTGAAAGTATCACTCTCAAGCTCCCGAGAAATTGTCTAGATGCCTGATTTCTGATTGTTTTGGATAAGCAGTTCTTAAACACAAGCACTTCAAAATAATTACTTACCAAAGAAGCTGTAAACCTTTTATGTATCCAGTACTTCCCAGAGTACTGTTTATACTGCACAAATTTGTACTTGTGGTCAAAGTGCAGGCTGAGTACCTCACTAGATACCAAGATATGTGCCCACAATATTTGACTGATAAATACTCATATGTACCCAGAATCCAATACATATACATAAAGCAGGGGGTAGAAAGGAGCCCTGAATATTCATATACCAAAAGACTACTGACATCAAGACTGTTATTTTGCATTTCTTTCTTTTGCCTCACAGATTAAAAGTGTAGAAAGCATTCAAACTCTTAAGCCAAACTCAAGAGTGGGATTTGGAGGCAATCTTACCATCTCATTTAGTCTGTGCCCTAGTCACACCAAATCAGCTCTTTCTCTTCTGGCCCTGCTTTCTGAAGTTCACACAAATACAAACTTGAGTAAATCATCCAGGATATATCATGCATTTAACAGAAAATACTCATATATTTCTCAGACATTTCCAAAGCTCTTGGAAAATTTATTTTTTCCCCATCCCAGTTCAAAAGACATAGTTGAAAATTACATTTTGAGTATTAAGAAATTCAGGTGATTTTTTTTTTTTTTTACCTTTTGCTTTTTCCACACTAACTTAGGCCTGGCAAGCACAGTTCATGGAAATCTGCCTCTTTACTGTCACCATCTCCTTTAACAGATGCTGTTTCTGTACTTAAGGGGAAAAGTACTTGATTCCTCAATTCTCTTTCTTTTCTGTGAGTACCCACATAGCATATACATGAGGTTTAAGATCAGCTAATAGGATATATTTTGAGAAATTCCTTTATAGAACTGTTGGCAGTACATCACTGCCTGGATAAGCAACAAAAAGACAAAGCATGAAGCAATGCAACCTTTCATTCCTCAATAAAAACCTTTCAAGTGCACATGGAACAAGACAGATGTCCCTCCCAAAGCTCCATTTTTTTCTTCTGTCTCATAAATGCAAGGCAACCATTAACCTCCTCTTTCACTGCTTTCTGACACTATACAGCGAGAGCTGGAGATAAATCATGATTTAAATTCTGTACTTCACAGGAAAAAGATGTCTCTGCAGTTAAACCACAGGTGTCAACCAGGCTGGATTCTCTCCCCATTCCAATTACAGAGTCTCTCTGTGCATAAGATTTGCCATCATACAGTATGAGGTTAATTATATTTACATAAGGGAATTTTATAGCCAAGCTCATTAATGTTTCTAAAACTCCTAAGTGAGGACTCCCAACTGAAATTACCTTACAAATGAAAGTCAGCATTTATGAAAGACATGAAATATCCGTTTTTCTGGAGGTAGTAAAGCATTCAAGAACATCCCCACAATCGAGCTAACATCAGCAACCGATGAATGAAGTGGATGGACAGAAATGTGTGAAATATATCCATATCTGAAGCTAAATTCAAAATATAAATCTGTGTTTAAGTTCACCGTAAAGCAATTCTCAGTGTCCAGAATTCCTAACCTCAGGAGAGAAGCTCCTCAGCAAGGAGAAACTGAAGGTAGAAAGCTCTCTTTCATAAATGCACATACACTCATGAATAACTTCTTTGGCAATCCACTCTTTATTCAGAGCAGCACTGAATTTTCTGCCCAATAAATACTGACTAAATTACTTCCTGGGTTATTTTATACAATAAATGTCTACATTAACCAAGAAAAAGGTTCTTCTTAAAGACTCCTGTGGACACACACATTTAGAGAGCTAGAGAATTACAGCTTGGAAATTCTTTTTCAGGCCTGGATTGCTCCTGACTCTCAGGTCCATTCCCAGGCTGACAAGCTGACTACAGCTTCAGTTAGGGATGAGGTCTCCTAAGGTGATAATATGGTGAAAAACAGAGTGGAATTCATAATAAAGATTAACACCTGGTGTCTTTCCCGTGGGATACATCCTGAGGTACTGTCCCAGGGATGTTTTTCCCAATTGTCCAATGAGCTACTATCCTGTCCTAGCTACACATAACACACTTTAAATACAGGCTGTCCGTACAATAAAGTTGGCTTTTATTTCCTAAAGAGGTCCCTGTGTGTTGCTGTCCTTTCTCTCTCTTTTTAATGCAGTAACCACAGACTCCCCTTTTAAGGATGATTTAAGGGAAGCACTAAAGGATACGTGTCTCAAAGCTCTGCTTTTAGAAATCACAAAAACATCAAAAATTAATATAAACGTGTTCATAATACAAGCTTAACAACTTAATACCAAGTTTTCCATTATGCACAATCAGGTATTCTGGCTGTTCAATATTAATCTTTTACCTTCCAACCAACTCCTTTTGAGTCATCAGTTTCTTCTCAGTCATAACAAAATAAAGTTATTCTTCCCGTTTGGTTTCTGGTGTACGGGAGTGACAAAACAAGCAGTGAGAGGCACAACTCCCGGTACATCCTGCATGTGGTCTTTCTTCTGACACATGCATGGAAAACCAAATCTTTCACAAAAACTAATCACCCTTGATTTTCCTGGGCTTGGTCTACTTATTATTAAATGTTGAGGCAAGACTCTAATTTGCAAACTAATTTCAAAAACTGAAAGAGTTTGTCTGCTTCCTTTAGTGCATAAGAGTTCACTGTCTGATGTGATAGTGCAGTAGATTGCAGAACGAGATAAAAACCTGAAGTTTTCTGTCAGCCACCAGCTTCCCAGCCACTAAAACTGTCAGTGGAATTACAGTAACTTGCCTATAGGAAGCAGCATCAAAAAACAAACGGAGCAGGACCTGACACCTCTTGAGTCTCTTCAGAAGTGAGGTTAATGAAGAAAGTATTGGAATTCTACCTCACCTGGAAAAGGCACTCCTCACCAAAGGAATTTATCAGTAAGTAGTAGGTCCTCTTCCCACAAGTTAGCCATTTTCTCTGAGCCCTTCTGGTAATAATTACTTCATCCTTTTTGCCTAACATGGAATTTCTGCGTTAAGTTCTGTGCAGTAACAAAAAAGTGCAGCATAAATTTATGTTTGGTAGCATTCAAAGGGAAAGATAATAGCTGAGATTCGTTGCACTCAGTATAAAAAAAAAGACAAATGTGGATAATTTTACATTTATTAGATTTCATTTCCATAATTTTATCGTGTTTTGGGGAGACATTAGCATGCAAAAATAGGAAAGATAAATAATAATGGGTCAATTTCAAATATCCTTGTTAAATAGAGCTTCAAATACTTTGAGGTATATCTGGTAGAGTGTTTATTGAACTACAATTTAACTGAAGTTGGATTTTAAGGGCAGAGTGGTAGAGTAAAAGAGAAATCTTATGCTGCCCACACAGCTATCAAGTTATTAACATATCCTTCACAGAGCAAAAAGGAACAATTACACCACTCAGTCGGAGCAACTTGAAAGTGGTGGTGATTTCCAAAGTCATTCATCTTTTAATACACCACAGAGTACCAAGGACATGCTCTGCATCTCTCACCAATCACTCACTACAATAGAAGACACATTTAAAGAATTACTCAGGAAAGTTCACCTTTGGAAAAAAAATAATTTGGCATCAGTAAGCAAGTTCCTATAACTAAGGGCACTAACATAATCCTACAGCATTCTGTCATTTGATTATGACCTTTTTCTCTCCCAGTAAAATACTGAGCTGCTGTACAGCTAGAGACCACTGCAACTACTGATACAGACTCTGTTTGAACAAGAGCAAGACAGCAGATCCTGATAGCCTTTTCCTTGTCAAAAGAATGTGTTCTATGAGAAGGAGGCTGACAAAGGACACGCACAATGTCTGCTGCATTCAAACTCTTTCCTGGATGTAGCCATCCTGAAGCTGCTTAGCAAAGGCAATGCACTGTTCATTGTGAATACTGAAACTTGCTTTGCTCCTGCTTTACACAAACTCTCACACAAAATCTGATACACTGATCTAGCAGAAGGGACTACTGTAACAGCACAGATTACGTGTAAACACAAAACAAGGCGCCTTCGAAAGAGTGAGGTTTTTCAAATGGGGAATCACGGGCACAGCAAGAATGCTGATTATGCTTTGCATTTAATCAGAGTCAAGATTTAGCATAAAATACTTTTATTTAAACATAAATTAGTTACCATGGCAGTATGTAGAGTTTAATTGCAACGTGCAGCTTCCTGTTGTCCAAAAGAAAGATGACCTTTGACAGTTGCAGCCACCTCCCATGTCCCTTTATAACGTAAATAATAACGATGGCGATGATTATCATCATTATTACTATTATTATTAACAAAGAGCCAGTGCACTCTTCAGCACAGATGAAATCCAAATTTTTGCAGGCATGGGAACATCTTCCCATCAAAGGTGCTATGTTATCTTTAGTTCCATGTCACACTCAAGAGCTCATTAAATGAAACATTTTGCCACAAATCACTGAACGTCTCAAGATCAGCTACTTAGAGGCTGATCAGACATCCAAATAACGGTGGATTCCTTTTCCACAAGATATTTTCCTCAAATTCTTACACTTAAAAGTTCTGCCTTACAAAACAGGGATTATTTTCCAGTTGGATCCCTCTAAGAGGCCTGGTGGGATTTATCCAAGAGTACTATTCAAGTGGATGGCAAAAGTCATGATGAGATGTCTCACAATGACTGCTGAACAGTCCTGGAAATCCAGAGAGGTCCTGATTGACTGAAAGCTTGCTAACACTGTCCCTGTTTTCAAGAGGGGTAAGAGGAATGACCCTGGTGGACTACAAGCTCGTCAGTCCACTTCAGTGCCTGGTAAAATCATGAGGAAGATTAAACTGGGAGTTACTGCAAAACACCTGAAGGATAACACAGTCTTTGGTCACAGCCAGCATGGCTCTGTGAGGGTAATGTCCTGCCTGTCAAACCAGACTTCCTTTTATAACAAGGTAACACACCTAGTTGATCAAGAGAAGTCAGCTGATGTAATCTTTTTGGATTACAGTAAAGCTTTGGACACTGTCTCTCATAGTATCCTTCTGGACAAAATGTCCAGCACACAGCTGGATAAACACATCATGAGATGATGTGAGCAACTGGGTCATGGGTTGGGTGCAAAGGGTTATAGGGCATGGGGTGACATCAGATTGGAGACTTGTCACTAGAAAGATTCTCCAATAACTTGGTTCATAAATAACTTGGACACAGGGCTCAAAGGAATACTAAGTATATTTGTTGATAATACGAAACTGGAAGGAGCTGTTGAGTCCCTTGAAGTCAGAGAGGCCCTGCAGAGACACCTTGACAAACCAGAGGCCTGGGTAATCACTGACCATATGAAGTTCAACAAGGACAAGTGCCAGATTCTGCAACTGGGACAGGTAACCCCAGATGAACAGACACACTGGGGAAGGAGATGCTGGAAAGCAGTGCCAAGGAAAGGGACCTGGGTGCCCTGCCCAGTGTCAGGCTGAATATAAGCCAGCAGTGCCCCGGCAGCCGGGAGGGCCAGTCATGTCTTGGGGGACATCCAGCATAGCATCACCAGCCAAGTGAGGAAGGGAACTGTCCCCTTACTCTGTGCTGGTGCCACCACTTCAAGTCCCGTGTGTGTTTTTGAGTGTCACAATATAAGATATGAAGCTGTTAGAGAGTGCAAAGAAGGGCTACAAAAGAGGTTAAAGGATCTCCAGAGAGGCAGACTTCCACCCTGGGAAACCTATTCCTTGTGTTTTAGTTTATGGCTTCTCATCCTCTCACTGGACACCACCAAAAAGAATCTGGTTCTACCCTCTTGGCACCCATCTTTAAGATATTTACATGTAGTAGTGAGATCCCCTCTCAGAGAAGATTTCTTCTCCAGACTAATCAGGCCCAGCTCCCACAGTCTCTTGTCATAAGAGATGCTCCAGACCCCACATTGTCTTTGTGCCCTCCATTGGACCCTCACCAGCATCTCCTTGTCTTTCTTGCGTTGAGGAGCCCAGAACTAAACACAGCATTCCAGAGGCGACCTCACCTCGAGTAAAGCACCATCAGCCAGCCCACATACACCTCTCACTCAAAGTTCCACCAGCCAAGCCTCTGCTGACAGAAGAGCAATGCAAGGTTTCTCAATTGGCATATTCCCATACCAATTCTACAAATGAAAAAATAGGAACATCAGCTAGCAAAGAGAGGTTCTGTTCTCAATTTTGTGTCTCTAAGCATTTTAGCAATGCAAAAAAGGCTCTGTGTAACAACACAATAAAACTGCTTCCTTTCTTGTCAAGAAGACAGCAATAACATAAAAATCTATTAGAAAGCTGAGGCTACCTATAGCTTTCAGAAGTTGTTTTTTTACTCTACTTTTATAAAGCTGTTAATTCTCTTAGTTACCTGTGTATCTTGCTGCATTATAAAGCTGTGCAGCTGGAAATTAATTGGATCTTTTTCCACTATGACTCATTCTCTATCAGATTAGTAACATTTTACAAGAGAAAATGCCTTTCTTTTGTGTGACTCAGTTAAAGCTGATTTCATATATCCAGATTCAGCACTCTCACTGTAATCCCTTGTTGCATCACCTTTTGAGTCCTCAGCAACCAGGCTAATTGTGCTAAAATTACAAGTGCAGCAATGGAAAGAGGAGTATGTCTGACTCCTGTCTGTACACGTGGGGCAGCTGTTAAATGAAGTGACTGCATTTTTAAAGCTGAGGCACTGAAGCTCTTTCCAATGCATGCAGGAGTAATGCATTTGATATGAAAACAAGCTTTCATTTCTCTGATCAGCTACCAGCTGCCAGCAACGTCAAGACATCATAAGAAGTTCAAATCTTACTGTAGCTGTTTCCTTATCACAAACAACAATCTGTGAGACACTGACCTTTCACTTGTCAGTTGACAAGAACAGCTCTAGAAGCTACCAGAGTGTGACAGCATGTGGGCTTAACTTAAATGGCATTATTGACCCAGAAAGAAACCTCTTTCTGTAGCTAGTGAGATAATAAGGAATAAAAACTACAGTTAGTTTATCCACACATAGGTGGAATCATTAGTCTTTATTTAAACAAAGACATATGGTAGAATTCTACCATGAAAATACAAGGAGAGAGAACAATGTAATTTCCAGTATGAAAAAAAAAATCTGACAGAGATTCCTGCAATGATTACTGAATAAGAATGCAGCATAATGCAAATTCAGGCCACATGCAGAATCACCTCAAGGTCAGACCTTTTTGGGGGCTAAGATCAATACACACCTGACAGGTCTCTTAGCAACGTGTTCATGGAAAGGTGCATGGGTTTGACTCCCAGGGATCTAAAAAGTTTTTATTTGGAAACTAGTACCATTCCAGTGGCTTCCACATCAGAAAGAAATCAGGAGTATCAGTTTTTTTATAAACTGCTGACACAGGTTTAATTATATTAGTGCTGGCAGATACCACAACAATCCTAATTGTCCTTTTCTGTCCCTACTAATAATTGTCCCCTGAAGATGTTCTTTCCTTCATTGTATCAATGGGAAGATGGGGCAACAGCTGATATCGAGTTATCAGCAATCATGGGAGCAGACATGAAAGTGTTTCATTGCCAGGAGTCTTTAGCGCTTCTTTTGCTGTAGAAAAAAAAATCCTGACTGTTCTGCAGAAGTTACACATCAGCAGGAGTGACCTCTATAAATTTAACAAGGTTAGTCTTTCTAATCTCTGTCACAATACATGAGCACATCTTTCTTTCATGTTAATAATAAAAACATCCTGCTAACATTTTAAAAGTATTTTATTACGGCAACAATTATAACTTTTAACAGGAATACATTAAGTCAAAAGGTTTCAGAAGAGCCTTGAAATGAGACCAGTAACTGGACAGAAGGAGTTGTTTCCTGCTCTGAAGGTGAGTGCCTTAAGCCATACATTTGGCTGCCCTATTACCTTAGTTTGCATAGCTACAGCTGTTATTAGCAGTCATAAAAATCACCCACCTGTAAGCATTTGACTCAGAGGCCACTTCCTGGGGTGAATTTCATAGCCTGACAAAGTGATCAGTTTTGCCATGCTGTCTTCTGCTTGCTCTAGATTTATTGCCCTCTCCAGCTAATGAAAGCAGAAAAAGAGAAGTACATCCTCAACTGGACATCAGATTAAATTAAATTGGTGCACACTGTAAATCTTTAGTAAGTGGGCCTCTCTCTGTTCTGGTTCCCTTTCAGTGGCACAAATGGATCAGCTTGTGACCATCAGAGACACACCTGGTATGGCATTCTCCTTGGAATGGGATGGATCTTTCAGACACAGCACTAAACAGCCTCAGTTTTTTAAATATGCTCCTAGACTACTTCTATTTTCCAAGCTCATCATGTTTTTGTCTCCTCTCATTTACTGCAACTTCTATCATGTTTTCCATTCAAATTGTTTGTTTCAGCTTAGATTTGCAAGTCTTGAAGGGATTCAAGCCAAGTACAGTTTTTCCAGGCTCTAACTGAACACTACATTATCCAAAGCTGACCTAGCATTTAATTCAAGTGCACACAATGATCTTTTCCCAGTTTATGCAATTTGCATTTTGGTTTGCAGGAACCATCATAATCCATCTTCACTGTGACAGCTTTACTGTACAAAGATGACATTCCCACGTGTCCCCTTAGGGCCTTTGTACTTTAAGAATTTTAAACATGCTAGCTGTCCATTCTCAGCTTTAATTTTGTGCACATTCACTTGCAGACTGAGTAATTAAAACCATCCCCCTCTCCACTGACCAGCTAAATAAGGTCAGATGAAGAACAATATTTGGCTGTCATCAATGATTTTAAATGTCTCATTTTTAGAAAATGCTGATTTAGTATTTTAGAAAATACTACTTTTGTCAGATGGGACAAAAAAAAAAAACAGTGATCAATTTGGAAGATACAGACACAGACATGCATATTCTGAAAATTACACCATTATGAAAAACTAATTAGAGAGAGGAAGGGGCACAGGCTTTACTCTGGGTGTGCTCTACAGCTGTTTGTGAAAAGGCAGAAGAGAGAACAATTGAATATCCATTCAGCACTATGCAGCACTAACAAATGGCAACCATTCCTCGAGAGATGATATTTTTTCAAATTCCATCAGTATAACCTATCATGGCAATTTTGAGGGGACAAAAACCAACCTGATTCATCAGGAATTATTTTCCACTAAAACAGAACTCAGATCAAACCAAGGGTAGATGCCACACAGCTTTAATGACTGTGTATGATTTGCTGCCTAGGAGAAGTGCTGTAAAAGACAAATCCAAGATGGTCATATGCAAGGTCTTGTGCATCTTGCTACCTAATGCATTTAACTCTGGAATGCAGCACACACAGTAAATATTACCAATTCCTTACTCTTTACTCATAGCTACACTGTGTATACTTTCACAGCAAAACTTGTTCACAGTACATATCCACAGCATGCTCTTCCAGTTTTTGTTATACATGATTGCCTGTCTCTGAACTACATTAATCTCAGGTAGATTTGTGCTTTGTAAATTGTCTAAGACTTTTGTCATTATTTAAATTTTTAAACCCTTATAGGCTTATTATTTCCTAATTTTTACAAATAGAATTTGCTCATTTCATTACCGTCTGAAAGTATATTATCAAGTCTTACAGCTACATTAATTTCTTCCTCTTTAAAGTCAGCCTCAATGAACTTCAAATGGCACTGTTGTACTTATTTTTCTTCTTTTTATCTTTTTTTTTTTAAACACTCTGACAATGAATATAAAGTTTCTTCTACACAGGACACAAACAACAAAAAGTCATTGCCCCAAGGCCTTTGCACAAGAAACTAAAAAGACAAAATGCATTTCACTATTGTTTAAAAATAAACAGTGATTAAAATTATTGCAGGAACAATTGGTTGATATTTTTATAAGCAAGCAGAAGGATTATACTAACTGGCCCTTGAGGATAAAACAGACTTACAATGGATTAAATTAAATGTATTTAATGAAATTCAAATATAACAACAACAAACTAGCACATCATCTGAAATTATGCCTGAACTCTAGTAAACTATTCTGAACTGTAACAAGTGTCTCATTGTTATCTTCAGTTTTAATTTTGGCTTACTGCACAGAGAGCTTTTCTTTGCATATTAACTCTTTTGAATGTTTCCCTTTCAACATTAGTGGGTTTGCAATGTAAACTTTTCAGAAGTTATTTTAAATTAATTTTTGTAAGAACTCTTTATTCTATTTAAATTACTTTTTTTAATAGAGCATCATGGAGTGATTTGCTGCTCCACAGTAACATGTCAAAGGAAGGATCACTGACCACAGATCAGTGCAAGTATAGTGCTGTAATCTATATATAACAGGTCCCACTGTCTCTTCACAAGGTTTACTATAGGCACTTCATCCTGCACAGACATTTACTCTAGAATAAAGGGAATGCAAGATGGGCAGGAACCAGCTCCAAAATGTATAGCAGTACTACATACACAGGATAACAAAGAACCAAGCCTCCTAGAACTAATGCTTGCTGATGCTTACTGCAGTGGCCCCTATGGACAGTGGGGCTCATTCACACACGGTTCAGTCTTATCCACTATGAATACATGATTATAAAACTCCCAACAAAAAAAAAATATTACTGTTTTGAACTAATTTTTTCCATTTTCCATCAGAAAAGCATTTCTGTAAGGTTCCCTAGGAAAAAACAGAGGACTGTGGGAGAATGACAGGATTTTCGTATTTCCCGGAATTACTTTTATAAAGTCAGAAATCAAGGCAGAATAAACAAGAAAGATATATCCTGGACTCAGGAGCTTTCTGAAAAAATATGTTTCAACGATGCTAAAACCTAAAAACTTCAGAGGTCAGTTTAGAACTTCTGCAGTATTTTTCTTTCCCAAGGGAATGCTTTCAAGTGAATCCCACTAAAGCAAAGTCCTTATTTGCAAGTTTCTTTTCTTCTCAGAAAGCACAGTGGCAGCTTGTTGTAAAAGGCAGAGTGTATGAACTCTGTGCAGTTGATAAAAATTCCAGCTCAAGCTGTATTTGAAGATAAAAAAAACAATCAACCAGCAAGATATTTTTAGTCAGTCCCTTCTGTTACCAATGTTTTTTCAGATTGTTCTGAGCCCTTATGATTTCTGTTTCATAATCCACTGTGATATTGATTGTTTCAGGCAGGCACAGAAAAATCTAACCTCAACAGACGAAATGACAAGATGGTCCTTTTTGTCCTGAGTGTAACAGGAGAAAAGGTAATTCTCTCATCTCTTCACAGAACGCATAGCATCCACCCCAGAATATCCTTCAACTTTCCTACATCCTCTTCTTAACACAAGTGTAGCACATTAAAATGTTTCCTTCCTCAAATATTTTTTATCATTTTAGAGATACGGACTTTAAAGCCTGAAAAATATTATAGTTACCAGTTCAACTGGGTTTACATTATCTGTTTCCTGGTAAAATTGTTTTTCCCACTCCATGTTGGTGCAACGTTCAAAAAGTCTCAGGAACAAGTTCTCTAATGGCCTAAGCACAAACTCTTGCTACCCTTCCTGTAGTAGAGTTGTGGCTACTGAAAAGTCCTTTGGCTTTCTGTGGTAGCATCTAAAGATTCTCTAAGAAATTACGAAGAGGCATTTCTACTCAATGTATTCAAACTGGGCAAAAGAATACTAGCAGCAATAGCATTACCAAAGAAATTTTTTTATCATGAATCATATAAAATTTTACAGCAGATATAATGGGATACTGAGGAGTAAAAACGTTGTTTTCCAGTAGTTCTGTTAACCATTTATAATTTATAGGGGCCCTCCCACTCACACTCAAAAGGAAACCAAGCCATAATAATCCTCCACTGCCACACTTGAAATCACCTTCCCCGGAGAACAGAGGAGGAATAAGGTGCTTTATTATTCATATTCAGTGAATCATAAAATGCCTGGAGGCCACAGAAGTAATGGCCCATTGCACTGGTGCCAACTGTCCCTGCTTCAGAGACAAAGCATTGAGATGGCAGGGAGAAGTAGCAAATAGTCGTAATATATGATTAAGGTGATTGAGCAGTGAATGGAAAAGGAAGCAGAGAAATCCAGATCACTGAGATTGGGAAAACCCCGTAATCTGCACATACATAACACCCCTATCTCAAGCCCCATTCCGGAAATCTTGAGCTAAAGCAGGTCAGGCATCTGCATTTCATCTACTTTTACATAAATAGGAATAAATCTTGATAAGTTGGGCTGCAGCAATGTTTAAAAGAATCTTTACAAAGCTTCTGAAGTGCAAGACAAAAGTCAGGAGATCATAAGCATCACTACTAAATCCTGGCTGCAAATGGCATATCCTGGCATTTAGGATTACAAAGGCAAAGACCCTTGTGACAACTGACTAAGGACGGAAAACAATGAAAAGCCAGTAACATGAGAGCTAGATTTTTCCCTCCAAAGCACTTAGCTGCATGAAAACAACTTGATCCCTCATTCAGCATTTACATCCAAAAGTAAAATAAAATAGATAAGCTTTAGGATACCGTCTGATGCTCTTGTAATTTGTCAAAGAAGCCTGGTGGCCAGGAACTTTTTGCTACTTTGTTCTCATAAGTCACTTGAATAGTATCTTGTATTATTTACCAGACAGGACAAATGATAATATATTTGGTTTACATTACTTCAAAGCAAAAAAAAAAAAAAAAAAAAATCTCGACAAGCTTGCAAACTAAGCCTCAGTAAAACCTACCTAGCATTGCAAGACTCTTCAAAATTACTTTTGTATAAACTGGTCCAAATGTAGACAAAGCTGTCTGAGTGCATTTTCCCTGTCAGTCCTGTCTCTGATCACTGCCATGATGTACCAGTGTTGGACCATTACCAATCATGTTACAGCCTTTTCTACCTCCTGCACACAGGCAACAAACTTCACACGAAGTCTTCAGGGATCAGAGACTGATCAATTAAGCACTGATAGTATCTCATTACCATACATTTTCTTGAGATGCGCTCTGTATAATTTCTTTAATAGCACTTGAATTAATTTTCCATTTTCTATGTTGCACTGCAATAACTGAGAAAATATACAAGAATAAAACAAAGAGATGAGTGTACTTGATTAAACCCAGCTACACTGCCTAGCTCCAGCAGCCTGAAACCTGTCAGGAAAGAAAGCAATTAAAAATCGTATCTGTCCTCTGTCTTTTACAGGAAAGAGTGTATCACTATCCAAAAAGTGGGGTTTTTTTTTTTACAAAACTAGGCCTAAACTCTGCTTTTATTAATAGCCTTGATGTAAAGAAATAGCAGGATTCACATTACAGGTGTTTTATCATTATCTAGTGACACTGAGCATGCAGCCACAGCGAAGTCAGAGAAGCAGAATTGATTTCATCACGCAGAGCTCCAACTTTTAATTCTTTTCCTGCTCTTCCCACTAGCGAAAAGCCTTTGCTTAAGTTTAGGCAGATATTTAATATACACATACACATGCCACTTTCCCAAGTTAAAAAAGTATCAATTTGAAGTAAAGCTTCACAGATGCAAGGATTTGAGTCAAAGAGCTCTCACAATAGAAACATTTCACTCGCACACCAATGCACACAACTGTGACCTTGCACTGGTTGCACCTCAGTCACTTGACACTCACATCTGCCACTCAGACCTGAGACTTGGCTGGTGTATAGAATTCAAGAGCTCAGATACCTGAATGACAGATGTGGTGGTAACTTCAGTGCTCTCATACAAGAAGGAGCTACAGATCCTTCTGCTGAGGTTTGCTAGCAACATTAACCACAACGAGCACCAATCAACTTCTTGGAAGATGAAAGCTCATTACCATTCCTTTAACCTTTGGAGCAGTTCTGAATTCTACTTGAGAAGTTATGGGGAAGTGAAAAGTGAAGTGCAATTTCATTTCTTCTCTAAATCAGTTTGCAGATTTAAAAGATGTTTTCATTAGCTGAAAGGGGCTTTTTCTCATCCTCATACAGATACAATTTTTCCTTTTTCTTCATAAAACACATCTGGACACATTCAAAGTTCAAAAGAAGCTGGACAATCAGGTTTCTACTTTCATTCGTCAAGAGCAGTTCCAACAGACTCATCAGAGCAGGGTGATACTAGAAAAGTATGGAGAAAAAAAGTTTCCCTGTTCACCAGCCCAAAAGGGAATTGAGCCCCCTCTGAGTGCAAGATGCCATATTTGCTCCCATCGCCACAGCTGTTCTCACACTCTGGCTGATCAGATCTTACAGGGCTGATGTTGCTCTCACTCTTATCTGTATTACACCAATGTAGCCAAGTCAGTTGCAAAGCCATTATCCTGGAGTGAGACAGAAGAGGGTCTGCTGCCAAATGTATTCTATCTGACAACACCCATCTCTCAAGTCCTCAATGCCCTGGAATATAAGTGGAGAACCAACCACTTTAACTCAAATCTACTGAATTAAAGAGAACTGGCCCAACAGAGAAGTTGATGCTCCCTCTCTGATGCCATTTTAGAAGCACTTTAGAGAAAAGAAAACAATGGTTTTACATGATAGCTCTGTGGAATAACATTTCAGAGTTACATGAGGCTCTAGCCATACATTCCTTACTTCCCGTAAGCACAGCATAGTACCAAAGCAAAAGGCTTTCTAAGTTTGTTTTTTGCATAGTAACATACTCCTTCATATTTAAAGTCTGAAATATTTGACTTCTTCTTAGAAAAGTAAGAGAATTCTACAAAAGGCACAAAAATATAGTGTTTCTAAATCTATTCTTAATTCTAGGTCCCATTTACGTATAGCAATGCAAGAGGCAAATGTATCAGTCAATGAGACAGTACATTGATTTGTGTCTTTCAGTTCTATCCCTTAGGAATTTAAAGGGAAGCTTCTAAAAAAATTGCTTTCCAATTCCTTTGTCATCTCCTCCTGATCTCAATCAGAATGATTTGCCTTTGGTTTAGAACATTTCTTTTTCCTCTCTTTGCAACAGATGTTGAACAATTAGTAAAATTACAATTAGTAAAATTCATAAGACTAAATCTTTATGCAAACGTAAAGACTAGCATTTTGCTCAGATGAATGATTCAACCCAAGACAACTTTTAGAATTTTCACAACCTTTAGCAAGGAAAAAAATTTTTTTAAAAGGTAAAATAATTCTGAAATGTACAACACTTACATGGAACTCTGGAAATGTTGTAGAAACTGTTGGAAAAGCACTTCTCACTGATCTGTTTATCACAGGCCTCCATCCAAAACACAGCACCTCTCACCCACTTTCAGAACAGAGGGACAGAGAGTTCATCTAAGTACTGAGTATCCTCCTCCCAGGGAACCCAGTTACACCTGTGCCAGCAAGATTCAGGGGCAGTTTCAGAAATTCTAGTCCCTACCTATATACTGGATGTTCTGAAAAAAGCCTTCTCCACCAATATAAAATATCTTATTCTATGTAGCAATTTATATCTCACCTTTTTTATCCTAATATAATAAAGAAGGGACCTTTTTATTGCCCACATACACACATAATCCTTTTATGAATTTTCCTAAGCTTTTGGCCTCAATACTTTTTCTAATAAGTTCCAAAAAACTGTACATTGCATAAAAAGTTTATTCCACTTACTTTCAAATTGGCTGTACTAACTCGCTATATTCTGAAACTATGAAAAAAAAAGCAGCAGCTGGCTATTTTTCTCTCTACTTCTGTGCCACCTTGTTTACATAGTAGGAAATAAAAGGACAATTTTGCCTCAATGTATCAGTTTGTCCTCCCCCTTCTCTATTCCACCTCTACATAGTTTTCCCACTGTTAAAACACCTTCTCTTAGTTTATTTTTTTTTTCCAATTAATGCAAGCAATCAGCACAGCACATTTCTATTATTTAAGAAATGAAAACTAGTCTCACATGTGGACAAAATCCTTAAGCTACAAGCAGGGAAGGAAACCAAGACTGCAAATCCTCACTAATTGTGATCTTCTGGCTTTTGCTAATTTGCAGGATTAACTCACTCCTATAATAGTCCAGATTTCTTCCTCACATCACAATTGAGTCACGGGGTTTTCATATTCACAGGATAAGCCTATTTAGCTCTTTTCAGTCCATGGGATACCCTTTACCTCCTTCTTCCCTTGGTCACCCCAGTATCACGAAGGGGAAAAGTAACAATTCTAAGGTCATTAAGCCATGCATAAAAATGCCGTAAGAGATCAAATCATGCCAGAGTAATGCAAAAAAATAAACCTCTCCTACAGTTCACAGACTCCAGTTTCCCCCCTAGATGATATTAGAAAAGCAGTATACAACTGGGCTGTTAGCTGAAGAGGTAGACAGGAGGAATGAAATACAAATAGCCAACTCCTGTCATATACAAATTGGATGATCAAGCAATCATGGCAAAATGTCAACTGACGACATGCACTGACTTTAGTGGGGTCGTATCTAATTATTAGTGACTTGGTTTAAAAAGGCTTTTAGTCAGGGGAAGGCTACTTCAGAGATAACTAATGCATGGGGAAGAGGGCAACAGAGATAATCAAGCAAGGATATAATTTCAGTGCCAATGAATTTGTTTGACAACCTTTTTCTTGGCCCAGTCAAACAATCTTTGTAAATAAAAATCTTGCACTTTCAGTCTACAGTCTGATTATGGAGTCGCTTTGTTAAGAGTCCAGGTCACAGAATAAAATTAAAAAATAAAACAAAATCAGTGCAAGAATTTGCACACGTCTGCTCAGCATCATCATTCATGAGTTCACAGTAATAGGAACAAAAAGGTTTTTACTACATTCAAGGAGCAACCATACCCAAATGAGAGTGTCATACATACAGTGACTGAACTGCTTTTGAAACATAAGCCATCCAAAAAATTCTGGACCAAAGCCTAACTACACAAAGGCAAAATACCTCCAGCATTTGGTATCTCAGGGAATTGTGTGTGGTTGCATAAGAACACAATACTAGAAAGGTCAGTATACAAATCTCTTTTTGTGTTGTTGCTAAGATGCCTTGGTGAAATAGGTCTGGTTCTAGGAAGCATGGAATAATTACAGAAGACACCTGTTAATCTGCAGATGGAGCAAGTAACTTGATTTCTGTACCTTGTTTATATGCTTTAGAAGCTACTTAAATTACCCTGGCACCAATGTAGCAATCATTAACATTTTATCTTTATCCTGCTGAACACTAAAAAGCAATAGAAGCAGCAGCAAACAGAAGAGGAATAAACTATACAGCAAAGATTTGGAAAAAAGCTTGGAATCAAAATCCTGGATGGAAATACCTCCCCCACAAGCACTGGCTCTCCATCTTGCACCCCACTCTAACCATTACTAATTTCTTATTAAAAGCCTGGGCCTGAATGAACTGATGTGTTACATGACAGCCATGACCTAAGCAAACTCCAAACAAATCATTCATCACAGCAAAGCTCCAGAACAAGTTGGTACAATCTGAGAGAACTGTTCTTCTAAACACATGTAATACATAAAGAGGTAACAGAAAGCACATATTGTAGGCTTTCATCAATTGTAAATAAACAAAGTCTTTTATAATCCTGAATAGGCTTGAGATCATTATGCTTGGGGCCAAAAGCCTCTCAGTAGTTTAAGATCTAATTTTCCAAACTTTTGGTCAAAAGAGTCTTTTTAAGTGCAGGGGAGAAAGGAACACTTTTTGAATGAGTATCTTCTGTTCACAAAGCCCCTACTCAAATCCTTACATACAGTATTTTGTTGCTTACGAAAATCAAACTTCAGAGCCTTAAGGTCAGGAACAGAAGGTGCTCACCCACATCAGCCCCCACATTTTCTGTTACCCTTCATTCCCTTTCATGGCCTAAACTGTTCCTGGAACTGTTGACTTTCCCCAGTTCTTGGGCTCATTCTGACCTTCCTGTCACTCAAATCTACCAAACACACCATGCTAAATTTCCTTTTGTTTGCCTTTTGAAATTATCTACTTCAATACATGAAAGATTCTCTTGCAGATCCAGGAGAGTAACTAGAAGACCAAGGAAAAGCCTACTGTTTTGTGCTCTGGGGGTGTCACCATGATGAAGTTAATGCCATGCTGTTGGTTTAAAGGCACACCAGTACGAGAGTCAAGCAGGTAATTTAATATTTTATTAAAAACTGCAGGGCTTTGCCTCCAGAAAAAGTACAACAAGCTTAATCTAGTTACTATTATTAATTCTTTATCCTTTGAAAGCAAACCCTGAATCAGTCTGAAATCCTAAGGACTAAAATCTAATTTTTTAATGCAGTGCTCTTGTTTTAGCTGCTTTATCAGCTTGCGATAATAAAGTAATAAAAGTGTTATGCATTAAATTTAATATTGCATTCTGTATAAAAACGGCAAAAAGCAATAATTTCATCAAAGAATTTGGACTTTTTACATTAGTACCCCAGGGCCAGAGGGTTTTTTTCTTTAGAAGTGCTCAGTAATCATTGGTAACTAACAGAAGTGTACTTAACACTGTGGTATCCTGTAATTCACACCAGCAGCTGCACAAATAATTACAGCCCTTCTCAGGTAAAACCTCAACCATTTAAAAGAGTTTTCTCTGAGTAGGGAAGGACTGAAATCCCTTTGAATGATAGGGAGATCCACAGAAGTCTTTACAAGTGTCTGATTCACGAGGACATACAAATGCTACCTGCTGATGAGCATGGATAGAGCACTATTCTCAGACTGAATCAAGTTCTGCCAAATCCTGACTGGTACTTTTCTACCTGTATCAAACAGAAAGAGGTAAGTTTTACCCTGACTATTTCAGCATTTCTGTTTCCCCAGAAGGGTTGTAATGGCCATGCTCTTTGTTTAAGATCAATCAATTCCATTTCCCTGCCTCTGATTCCCTGTTTGTTAAAAGGACCTACCACCAAAATTTGATTCAGCCCCCTCTGAGTCAGGCCTAAGAGACATCACAGATCTTTAGAACCAGATTTTTGTTTCTGTTTCAAGGAGTGCCTAAATATGGAATCATATAAAACAGGGACAGCGGGGAGTGATGGGGTCATCTGCACCATCTCCTAATCTCCAGGTAGGATCAGGATCAGTTTTGTCTAAAAAATTCTTAGCAGCTATTCCTCTGATGTTCTTAGGAGACTCCATTCACTAGTTCAAATAATGCATCCATTAAATTACTAGAAACTTTTTACATCTGACATGCATTGCTAGTTAAATCTGGTACACTTCCATTTTTTCAGATTTTAAACATATAACACATTATTAAATCTGGTAATGTATAAATTTCAGTTTGTTTTACTTACTCTTCTTTGGAAAGTGCTCTTTCTGCAAAATCAATTGAATAGTGGCATTTCATTTAAGACTTGTCCTGAACTACTGCAGCAGTTGAGCCTTACAATATCACAACACTTTCACATTCGTTTATTTTTATTGTTTTTCTACTGGAACGGAAACAAAAGTAGTAATTAACTGCCCATAACACGGCTCTAATTTTAGGCAGTCTGGAAAGGAACATCCTAAAAAAGGAGTAGCATCCTACAACTTACAACTGTAAGAATACTTTTTGGTGCTTAAAATTGCAGTGAGTTAATTCTGAGTCACAGAATGTCACTTTCAAACTAATGTTTTCTCTTTTGTGATGATACTTTAATGAAGACATCACAGTCAGTTTTCAAGGTACTCAACCATTTCCTTCAAGTTATCTAGGCTGTCTAACAAAAGCTGATTTACAATGGGAGGTGTCTACCACAGGTGCCATTAAGTCTAGAGCCATGAGACTGACTTCTCCCTGGACATCTATTTAACAAGATTATGATGTGGAAGGGTACTGCTCTACTCTGTGTGAAGTGCAAGGCTTTTTATCCCGAGAAATTATTTTCTACTCCTCTTCGCTAAAACACAATGAAGTTTTTCTAATCTATTCTTAAGGAAAGGCAAGAAAACTTAATTAATACATACATTCACAAGTAAGCAGGCTAGCATCACTTTTTTCTTTATTTACTTCCAAATCAAGAAGCATTCGAATTAAGATGAAATAACAAACTCATCATCCTTGTGCTCTTCCCCAGCAGAGTTTTGCAACTGTAAGTACATAAGAAAAAATGTATCTATATGGGACAGAAATCTAGAATGTTCTGAAAATGTGTATTAAGTAAGATTTGTTTCTGCACACAAAAGCAGAAAAAAAATAAAAGCTTGCATCTTACCAATATTTCAAATTACAAACAAATTGCTTTTCAGTCTCTCTTCTTACTTGACTAATTCCCACTCTAATACAGATATTATGTAAACAAACACTAAAATCCTTTTAGTGTGCTTAAAGACAAAAGCTATCCTTATTTTTTCTCAGCTGGAGAATTACATGTGGCAACGACTATAGTGAGAATTTTAACATTTGAGGGAAGAATCTTAAAGGAAGAGATGAAACTTATGATCAACATATTCTAACACAGGTCAGCATTGCTAGGCTCGTTTGGGATTTTTTTTTTGTTGTTGTTCATCATTTTGTGTTTATTTTGCTGTTAGTTGGGGCTTTTGGTTGGGGTTTGTGTTGGCTTTGGGGTGTCTTGAGAGCAGGCAGTCTTTTCTATTTCAAGGTTATTGAAAGTCAAGGGTAGGGAAGAGTCCTGAATTTAACTGGATCCAAACTACAGAATCAGTCAAGACAATTCTGAATATTAGATTTTTCTTAGTGAATACTTTTAAGACAAAATTAATCATCAAAGAAATGTAGATATTCTAAAAAGTAAACAAAACCCACATTTTCACAGAACAAGAACCTAAAAGATAGTGAATGCAATAAAATTGAACTAATTTTCCCAGTACAAATAACAGTTATTCAAAGTGCATTCTTTGTTTAGTTTTTTTTTTTTTCCTTAGCTGAAACATAGATCACATTTTTTTTCTTAGATGAAAACTATGATCACATAGTGACCTACCCAAATATGATTCAGGTTCAGTAGAGCATAAATCCACAAAAGCATATAAAGTCACATATTTTCCAGATAAAATAATTGTACTTCATTTCTGGTTTTACCTGGTTTGCTTTGGTGCATGACAGTATCTTAATGCTTATGAATAACATTGCTTTTTTTCTGGCTGTAATATCAGTTAGTCATACTAATAAAAGTTAAATATTAATTTAATAATCTATCTTGGAATATGTTCATAATTTAGTAGAAAGACCAATTTCGAAGTTATTTATGTGCCTAAGGAAGCCAACTGGGACGTTTGTGAGAACAAGTGAAGAACAGGCTTATACCACAATTTGCAAGGGCTTAGGTACTCTGAAAATCCCACTAGCTGCAGTTCAGTGTGTCAGAAAGCCCACCTCCTGTCACACAAAATAAGCTTCTTCTATGCCCTCTGGCATGGAGGGGTTCTACAGGTTCTTACAGGTGTGGTGTACTAGAAAACAACAGACCCAAGAGGAGAAAAAGAACATGCTGAGAAGTAAGTGAAAATCTCCCAGAACTGCTAGGATCTGGAGATTACTGGACTCATTGAACCCACTGGCATCAAGAAATGCTGAAGGCCAGTTAAAGTGTATCAAAGAAATTAGTGCCTGCTATATGTACTCAATGATCATACACACAGAGGATGGAATAAAAGCTCATCCAGATCCTTCCCAAGTACCAGCTCAGAAATCACTGGTGCACAAGTGCTGCTTTCCACTTGGGCATAAACAAGTGTGGCTGGCTCCCAGCTGCTGCTCCAACTGAGTACTCTGCGTGAAAGTGAGAGAGGACTGTATGAGCAAATAATTAAAAATACTGTATGATTAGTTATCTGCCATTAAAAACAACAACTCAGTTCTGCTATCAGTAACAGCTGAATTAACAGAAGGTATTCTCATGAATACTGCTTTTGATGCGTGTCTCCCCCAACCCAATCCCCTATCGGGAAGACAGTGATTCACAGCACTTCTTGTCTGAGTGCTCACTTACACAGGCAGCTCAACTTCGACCCCACAGGAGCAAAGTGTGTTAGTATGCCCCTGCCAGCTTCAGTGGGAAGCAAACAAGTATGTTCTGTTATTTGAAAATACTTACTTGGTAGGGGTAGAGAGTGACTCCATTCGTTCTTGACAAAGACCAGGTGCCATCAAGGTACTGGTGGGCCTGGATAGCCACAGAGTTGAGAACATTGCCATTGCTGGGGCTGGTGGCCATCTGAAAGCTGACCTTGGCTTGGTGTCCAGGGGAGCCGTTTTTTTTCTCCACCCCATTTCCAATTCCTAGCGTGTTGGGTTTTCCACTGTGTTTGTTGGCAACAAAGGCTGTATAATTAGATGGAGCATAAGGAGCAGGCACGTATGCCCAGTCCCTGGGCTGCAGGCTGCCCATGTGCCGAGGACTCACCAACGTGGGGACATTGGAGAGAGGTGGGGGAGAGCCTGGTGAGGCATCATAATGTTCTGAGTTGGCAGCTTGCTCCAAGGTCAGCACCATCTGAATGGCCTCTTGCTTCAGCTGGTTCAGGTGTGTGGCACAAACATCACATCTGTTGTCCTTCTCATTCCACGCCTTGCGAATGGTATTGGGAACTTGGAGCTTCTCATGAATCACCGAAGAGAAACCTGGGTCCTAAAAATCAAACAGAGAAGGGTAAGGGGGAGACAGGAGAGAAATGTTTAACCATGGTCACCACAGTGAAACATTATTACTGCATTTCAAAAACAAATTTATGAGATAAGCTTAGAAGGCAAACAAAGGCTATTAGATATAGCCAACGTGTGCCAGCAGGAAAGCTGAACAAAACTGAGAAACTAGATTGTGTTGGAAAGGAAAAATTATTTTACTGATAAGTGGCAAATATTATAATTCCATTGCAAGCTTCAATGCATGGCAGAGAAAAGGAATTAACCTGCTTCACACCACTGCACCTAATTTCTGGCTTGAATGAAATCTGCTCTTAGTTACACAGGTGAGATTAAGAGCAACTCCACTATAGCCAGTGGACTTGTAGCAAGGTTCCTAAATCCATCTACTCATCAACTTCTGATATTCAGAAAACGCAGGAAATGCTCTGCAACAAAAATTTAACACTTAAAAACAGCAGTAAAAAAAATTAGAAAGTACCACCACTCCCTCAAAAATCCTTTTCAGAATTCAAAACAGATGGATAGCTGATCAAATAATTTACCAAGAAAGCACTCTTCAGCCAACAAAGAAAAAAAAAGAACAAATGAAAACAAACCACCTTTTTGTTAATTAAAGTTCTAGTACTATTTTGGGTATCTGCTGATAACACAAAACACAGTAACAATTTTCTTTAAAAAAAACAAAATATATAGACTTAATCATCTGTAAAGAATTATTTTTTTCTCTGAAAGCACAGTTTTAGTGGAAAATCATATAATCAAGTTTAAAGCCTCTTGTCTCATAGCCTTACCTCATAGGTAGATATTTGAACATCAGTGGTGCTGCCCACAGGGCAACATGCATCCTGGTCTGACTACCATCACTGAAGTGCAAATTGTGAAGCCAAACAGCAATCTTAAAGCAGACTTGTCACCAAACTTGCCTAGTTCTTAAAGTATCACACAGTTTTTAAAATTCACAGCAATGATGTGTGCATTGCACAGAACAAGAAGTGACAGTTATTTGATGGGAAATTTCTTGGAATTTTCACACCATATTTCTGCAGTTTTGAAGGTCAGGCAGGACAGACTTCAGCTGCCCCTCCCTAATTTTTAGAGACTTACTGGTAGATTTTTTTTTGAGTAGTCAAAAAGTTTTAAAATCAAGAGTATCAGAATATTTTCTCTTAATCTTTGTGGCTTTAACAGCTTTAGCAGCAAAAACAGAGTGCATGTGGGGGGGGGGGGAACACCACAAATAGACAGCACACTTATCAACTAATTAAGTAATTTGATGAACCCCATGCATTGAGATAGACAAATTTCATGTCTTGATAGTTTGGCTATGCTGGGAAAGTGGGTAGGGGGTATAATACAGGGAGGGAGAGAATTCATTGGTAGAGGGTCATATTCATTATGATCCGTCTTTATTATAGACTCAAGCATTTTATTTTCACTGTTTAACTACCGTGAACAACTCCTCAGCATGAAGTGATTAATTGATTCATAAATCATGGTGCCTCTTTATGCACAGCAGCAAAAGAGCAGTTCCAGCCACAGAAGCCCAGGAGAGTCATATAAGCTGATGGGAAACAACAGGAGGCTGAAGTCTGATCAAGCCTCAAGCTGGTCATTTCTATTCTATGCACAAAGGGGTCAGAGCATCAAAGTGTGTCAGGAAGGCAGGAACTGGATTCTGCACCAACCCTTCCCCATTAACCTTCAGGAAAGGCACTGGTAGAAATCAGGGAGAAAAAACAGGATACAAAACCTGTCAAATCACATTTTCCATCCCAGACCATAACTAGGTCAACAAATCACATCAGATATAGGCATCCACTCCATGATGCCAGGTGTGCCAGGAAACGATTCTCTATTTTCCCCATAATGAGCTAGACAAAGCTGCCTATATAGCTGAAGTGAGGTATGAGTCTTATTTCCAGGCTGCTCCACATCAGTGCAGGAAAAATCCTTGCCAGCTCTTCCTGCAGCTAGCAAGTGCCACAGAAGTGGTTGCTGTTCTTTGAAAGTTAACTTCCCTAAAGCAACTGGGCTTGGGCCCAGGTAATTATATACAACATTCAGATCCAGCAGCAGTTAGAACATGGAAATTCTTGGATACTATGATAAATATTCCAAGGAAATAAAGCCTTCTCTAAAGTAAGCAAATGTCAGCATGATATAAATATTCAAGTAGCACACCAACTTTAAAGAGTGCTGGACAGCAGTGAATTCAGCTTCATCTCAGTGTTAAAACAAACATCAGATCGTTCTGTGATACAACAATAAACAGAGAGAGAGAGAGAAGGAGGGAGAGAAGAAGGCAGAATGTTCCTCCTCAGGAACAGAAAAAAGAAACAGGCACAACCTGAATTGATTACTCCCAAGGTTGGTCCTACTAATCTATCATAATCTACTAGATGGATAGTTCAATACTGGATCCAAGTCCGGGATATGAAACAGAAAAGTCTATGGGACAGCAAATAAATTTGGATAAACTCAGCTTCCAGAAGGACATTAGTCACATTTTGTTCTCAAAACAAAACTGATGGAGCCTAGAGAGTTTACTTCCTTATTCTGCACTAGGCAACTCTACTGTAATTCCACAGAAGTGGCTGACAGCCTTACAACATACTAGCAGGGAAGAGGCCAAAGCTGAACAATCCCTATACCTTTGCTCAAAAAGCAGGTACACTGTACTTGCTGTTTCAATATTTCATCTGCAAGCAATTGTCTGCACACATTTCCCCAGGAATGCTTATTTGTTCAATAACCAATATCTTGTCCTATACAAAAGTGACAGGCAAGCCTCACTGGACAAACGCTTTGAGCCAGCTGCACAGAGGAGCAGGAGTTGAAAAAGGTTAAGTTGAAAAAGTCTCTAGTGAAACATGTGAGGTCTAAGAAACTCCACATTCCCTGGCACAGGAGAAGATTTGCTTGTGAAATCTGAGGCTGACAGTAGAAATATCATTTATATTTAGGCACTCATTTCCAGTCCTGACAGAACAAAGCATAGTGACACTGAAAACTGAAACAGAAATTTAAAAATCACAAGAGAGTTTGCTGTGAGTTCAGGGCAAAGGTTCATGATGGTCTCTCTTCTTGCTGCAATGGTTCACCCAAGTTTAGTATAAACAGCATTACTGTAAACTCCTATTCCTATAATAAACAAATGAAGGCATGTAAGAGGTCTGAAAGCTTCAGGAGATCAGCCACAACCACAGACCATTGCATAAATGCACGAGGCAAGCAGCAAACTAAACAGAGTGCACACTGAGCTATTCTGCAAGAAGCCTTTTCACATTACCTTTGAGCTCTCAAGGTCAAGTAAACACCAAGATAGTAACTCATCTCTCGTCTTTGTTCCTGAACCAAAAACCCATATGGGAAAGAAAGAAGCTGGAAGGAAATTTTGTGCGTTGGAGACCTATCATAGGTCATAGGAATTCTTGTTTTACCCAGTGAAAACACACAGAGAACAGGCACTAGTTAAGAAACACTGAAGTACGCAGCTCCACCAGGGAAAACGCAGTCCTAATTTCATGGGGAAGAAGGAACTGCCTGATTACTATATGGTAAGGTAATGCAGAAGCATCCTCCACCTCTTTCATACCCCTTCATAAATCTGTACCTTGCTGTCTAGTGTTCACAGTGCTCTAACTCCATCACTAGGAAAGCAGATGACAAAGAGAATAATCCTTTCCTTCCTGCCACTCAGCTTAGAGCCCATCTTCCTCAAGAGAGAAAGCAAACAACCACTTCCAGCACAAAGCACCCATACACATTCTACTATTTTGCAAGCATACAGCAGGCAGATACTAATACAGGTCATAGTCACTAAGATTTCATACATAACTGTATTTGGTCAATGACAACCTATGCAAGTTAAACATGGTAATCTTATGTCATTAGCTCAGAGAAAAATCAAATATACAATGAATCTCAAGACCTTCTCGAACAAATTGTTTTCTTCAACACCAGTATTACTCATTGCTCTTTACAGAAAGACAAAGTAGTCAATACTAACTAAATCACAGAGGCCAGCTTCTAAGCATTGAAGATGCCCACAGAAGACTCATGGAGTTCTTTTGTTTCTGAAAGGATCCAGGCAGGATGTAGAAGAACTAATTAAGAAACTTTAGTAGGAGGGAAGTTTTAGCCTGATAAAAAACCCCATGCTATTCCATGACTGCACAAACACCTCTACTCTCCAATTCTGTTAGCCTGCAGTTGGTCTCTATTTAGGAAAAAAAAAGAAAAAAAGAAAAAAAGGGGAGGGGGAGGGAAGAAAAAAGGAAAAGAGAAAAAATCTCCTCCATTCTCCTTTCTTTCTTGAGGGTATACTTTTCAGCTCAATAAAGAGACCATACTTGTAATTTAACTTTTCAGAGGCACTTAGGCTATTTTCCAAGTGACTCTGCATCCTATGTTAAACATATCCTATCATCTTCTAAGCTATATTTGAGAGACTTTCTGTTTGCAGCATTCCACAGCCCCAACAGTGGAAAAACAGCTCCTCATCATTACAATGGCATCACTTCTGTTAAAGCAAAAGTAAATCCAAATATACTGAAGTCAATGGGAGGTTTTCTTCAAATAAGCATGACAGGATATACACTATGACTCTAAATTAGCAGCATTGCACCATCAAACTGAGCTGGGAACTCTTGGATAGAAATTCAGTCAGAAATTCAGAGTTCAGTCAGTAAAGACTGAATCATGTGAATTATTTAAGTTGGCAGGATCTCTGCTAGCACAAGCAGTCTTCTGGTAAGTAAAAGCCAAGTTTGCACATGAGTGAGACCAAGGGGGCAACAACGTGGCCTCCCTTTTTCTATTGCTCTGTACACAGTAACTGACACCTTCTCTGGACAAGACCATACTCCTTACCCTTCCTACCACACAAGTCACCCCTCACACCCAACACAGCATCTTCAAATAAGCCCTCCATTATCACTCCCAGCTGAGCAAATGAAACCATCTCCTCTGCTAGAAAAGAACATATTTCACTCTCTTCCTTCTGAAACTCTCTCCTTTCCCTAGCAGGAACATCCCCCACTTTTACTTCGTTTGAGACAGTAGAGACAGTGGTCATGAGGAAAGCATAGCGGAATAAGAAAGAGCCTTTTTACACAAGCCTGTTTCCAGAAAGCACTGTCTTACCAACTGCAGTAAAAACCTCAGCTGCATTACTATGCTCCACCTCTTTAACTATTACCATTCTTGTCTATCAAACTTGAACATTGCTGACTTGAGCCTTTCGTTTCAAAAAGGCAATGAGAGTACACGCTGTCCTAGAGTGAGTATCTCCAAAACACATCTGGGAGACTGGTTCTTTTCAGAAAGAGAGGGAACTCAAAAACGAAGTCTTAATCCTGTCTGGTGTAGCCCTCACAACATTAGTATTTCAAGGTGCTTTTCTGGCACACACAACTGACATTTGCACTTCTATAATTTAACACTTGTCAGTATTAACCAGCCACTCTGCAGCCAGAAAAATGTGTTCCTTTGGTTTAGGCTGTTTTCTTATCTGAAGTAGACAGAAAGTCTGAGCAGGGCTCACCTTACAAACTTGCAGCAGCAGGAAGCAGAAGAGAGAAAACCCTGGGAAAATAGGATTAAAAATAGGACAGAAAAAAAGGAGGAGAAAAAAAAACAAAAACAAAAAGTGTTTTCTAATTGTTCCATGGACTGGCTCATGACTCTGCTGATGGATCAGCACTGACAGACTGACAGACTTACAGCTGTACACATCTGGCACACAGGTGTTTGTGTTAGCATTCGATAGCTAAGCAGCAGCCAGATTTTTAATTGGGTTGGGAAGAAGAGATGAAACAGCAGCAGGAAAATCTAAATACACATTCAGTGGTGCAAATCCAAGTCTTGACCAAAGAGCTTTGCTATGCAGTTGTCTAGAGCTCTGCTAAATCTCTGGCCACAGCACAACAGGGTCTCCTGGAGGGAAGATTCTTCTACAGTTATGTGGCAGACAAACTCAGCTGTTGCTAAAAGGGCAGCATTTGTCAGCACTCTTTTGATGGAACAAAGAATAGAAATAAACTCAATTGCACAAACTTCAACCTTTATGCTGGAAAAAGCAGCAGCTCTGTTCTCCTTTCTTTGCATTCTACTTTCCTGACTGGATATGGAAAGATTGCATTTGCTTACTTAGCCACCAGAGCACACTATGAGCTTGTGTTCAACTGATTGTTCACCTTGACCCCCTAGTACTTTCCTGCATCATTGCCATAAGCAATTTAGTGTCATGCATGGAGCCCAGATGTACTTCAGATGCATTTTTGCTCAGGTGTCTAGTCACCTCACAGAAGTCAGTGGCTATTGCTGCCTCTTCACTGAACTGAGGTCCAGCTGCAAATTTGAGCCAGCTATTGTCAGGATTAGCTGTTTTCATGAGCTTACAAACTGTTAAGCCTTATCAACCAAATCTCACCCCTCACCACAGTGGCAGATATGATACCTTTGCCATAAAATCCCTCTGATGCCATTCACAAAGATGGTGTTCTGTGTAGTTGAGATCCTTTTAGCCACGCTTTCAAGCTCATCTGGATTAAGCATAAAGCATGACTGACCTATGAGTTACATGGGCCAGACATGTTAAAACACTGGAGTAACATGAATTTTTCTTTGATCCTTTCAAACCTCCCCATTATTAGAAACCTTGATAAACATCTAATCAACAGATCATTTGTTCCTCTTTGAGAAATCAGGCTACAGTAGCAATTCTTGTTCTGACACACCCCCAAATTTTCAAAGTTTAGCTTGCTTTTCCTGAGAAGCAAGCATCAGAGCTCTTTAACAAAACCCAGCACTGAGCCACTATTGACACAGTAACCACTGTCTTCTCAAAAAGATGTCATACCTGCAGTGAGGTAACTAAGTATCACAAGTGAGAAGATCAGGACAGTATTTGTGACACCTATACGCTTACTGTTCCCCTTATTTAAAAGAGGTTTGTGGCAAGCTAAAACCACTTGTAACTGCTTTTCAAACAAGAGAATATTTTATTTTAAGCAAATCATTATTAGAAAGATTATTGTGGGGTTTATTTAATGATTTAGCAATCTCAAAGGAACTACTCAATATGTAAAATTTTGTAAGCAAATCTATTCAGCTTCAGAACATCTACAATTGACAGGCATCAGAGAACCAAAAACTTTTGCTCCTCTTCAGCTAACTTTTGTATCCTGCTTTTTTAACCATTTCTGTTGCTCACTCTGCTGCTTTTCTCTCCTCTCTGAGAAACATTACTATCTTTAAATTGTATTCAAGTAATGCAAGAAAGCATTAATTTCCACTGTTTTGGAAGGGAATAACCAAAAAAAAGGAAAAACGTCAATAGATTGATACAGTTGTTGGTGGCTTGTACAATGGGTAAAGAACTTTGCCTTTGCAAAACTTCCTTTTGATTTTGGGTTATTGTGTTCTTTTTGTTTCAATTCACTTGACTTTTGGAAAGAATTTTACCATTACATCCACTTCACTCTGAGGTTCCAATGAGGTGCAGCAAAGCTACCTTTCATTCATCTTGAATATGCTCTCCTCAAGCAACATTCATTCAGGTTCTCTTTTCCAATTTCAGATTTCTGCCCATCTCAGCCGGACTGGAGAGGAGTTGGGAACATCAAGGATATGGCTTGATTAGAATTAGAGCATTGCAAGTTTCAGTACAGAACTAATTCATGGACAGTTAAAACCTGAAGAGTTGCAGTTTAACAGAGCTATTTCAAATTCACACTTTAGACTGATCTTCTTTCATGTCCCTGAACACAAAAACACCAAGCAATCCAAGAAATCTTAATCTTAGCAAGTAGAAGTAAATTTCTGCCCACTTTATTCAAATTAGATGGAGCTTATCTGCATGACAACTAGGAAACAAGAGAATAAATATTGTTCCTAACCACTTGGAAAAGAGATCACAAAGACAACTTCACAAGAATGATTAAGCCTCTCCCATGCACATTCACAGTCAGAAGCACATGAAAAACTGAAATGTATTCGCCTCTTCTCTATATTTCAACTTGGCATTAGATAGCTAACATTGTAATTTGGAGCTAGGAATGAGTCTCCTCTCTGCACTGGTTCTCAAGCCTTTGTACATGCAGAGCATTCCAAGCTGCACACAAGCCTGCTCCTACCACTCAGTGGCAGTCACATCTCACACTAGTATTGTTGACTGGGGACTTCCATCAGCTTTTTATCTCAACTGAACTAAACATGCATCTCAATACTCACAGAGCTGTTACACACCTTCTTTAGAAGTTAGTTCATGTATGGGAATGTATCCAGGATCAAGAAATTAGGCACTGAGTAAGCTGGAGGGTTAATTAAGAGATCTTGAGAGGCTGAGAACTATCCTAGGATGATTGTGCAATCCTTTAGACTACAGAAGAAAAAGACAAAATACTTACTTGAAGCTGATGGTGAGACTGGAAGGGGATGAAGGAGGAAGAAAGAAGAAATCAATTATTTTCTCCCAATTTCTGACACAAGCAATTTGAAGGTGTATTGATGGGGTAAACAATTTCTGACCTAGAAGGAAGATCACAACTTTCCTATTAATGAGTTGTACGCCAGCCTGCTTTCCCAAAAGACTTGATGCTGTATTTTGGATAGACAGAAGTTGCATAAGAGCATCCTGTAAGCAGCACTGAGGTTTGACACCACCTGTCTGAAACATCCTCCTTGGCACATACCAGGCCAGCAGTGGGCTGCTGTTTTAAATAGTGACCACATACCAGGTACTGACAGTCACTTGCTCCACAGGCAGCCAAAGTCCCCTGCTGTCTAGCCATACAGGCTCTCACAGTCTCACTGCCATATGGTAAATCTTTCCCCCTCAGCAACATTTGGCCTGTTATCATTATCACCTCCTCCTCACCCCAAGCCATGCACCCACAGAAGGGCTGTTCTGCTTCCTTCTGCATCAGAACTCTGCGAACTCCCACCATGTCCAAAGTACCTTTCAGTGCCTCAGTCTCTTGAAAATCCCCTTTCAACCTCAGAGAAGGAAAAGCACCACCATCCTGTTCCTTTCCTGCCAGCAGTACAATGGCCATGCTCCATTCCTGGTTTGCCCAGCCTTTTGGAGTCCAGCCTCAGGATCACCAGGCTCATCAGGTGCACAGCTCCCAAATGCAGCAGGTGTCCTTCACCCTTTCTCCTGCCCCTCTGCTGTGACACCCCACCTCACTCTGAACACTAATCCCAGCTCAGGTTAATTGACACCATAATTACCACTTCAGGTGTGCATAATATTTACTCGTTATTTTTTATTAGCACTTGGGTTTGTTTTTATTAATACTGTGAACTGAGAAAAGAAAAATCCCAGTGCAACCTAGTGAAATGTAATTATAACAGTTTTATACTATCTCAGTGTGAGTTACATTTGCTTGTGAAAGCTCCTCAGCTTTGATGTAATACCAGACAGTAACCAGATATAGTTTTGTTGTATAGCTGTTCCATTAGCACAGTTATATTAAGAGCTTGTTAATGATCTAGTTATCAAATTGTCTAATTATGGTTTTTTCTTAATATCCTTTGGCACATGAAATCACTTATAACTACTGCCTGTGATCCTTGGAACACCTAAAATGAGGTGTAACATATCAAAAACTTATCTTTGGAAGTGAAACTTGTATGTGCATGTACATTTCTTTTATCATTTCTGATCTCATAATATTCTACAGACTTTTCATGTACAACAGTTTAAATATATTGGTACCATTTTTATGCCTGCATAAAATATTACAGACATATGAAAACAAACAAAAAATGCAGCAGAAAAGTTAAAATCTACATTTGAGGGTGTTATGTGCCCCTAACTTTCATGCAGTCAAATCTAAAAGTATTAGAGCAGCTATGAAAGAGCTTTTATTCCACCTAGGATACAGTGCAAGAAGCAGGAGAACACCTCAGCTTTTCAGACGGGAATAATTTCATGAGCAAAGCTGTTTGCAGATTTCCACTCAGCTGCAAGATCAGCTTATATTTTATTAGCACAGTATAAATGTTTGTGATATGCAAAGGGGAAGAACGAGAAAAACAAAATCCTGAAGAAACTCAAAGTAACAGGAATCTGAACTACTCTCAGTGCAAACTGAGTAACTCTGTCACAACTTCCTTACATACAGCAGGAGGACAAACTGCTGTGCACAGGACGCCTTTTCTCCAGGCAAAGTTTTTTCTCCACCCTTGGTGTAGTGTTCAGCCATGCCAACACACATGATAGAAAGTGTGTTATGACACACAGCCTTTTTTTTTTTTTGAAGTCTGCTGCAAACATACCTGCTAAATTTCATTACAGTGTGTCAGTGTGTGACTTTCTACCCAAACTATAAACTCGTGTATACTTCAGCATATGCTTCAGCTCCATTTCAGCAGACTCTGCCTGCATCTGCTGAGGCAGGAATTGCACAGGTTTTGGTATTTTGTGCCAAGAGTAGGTGATAGAGTCTGGCTGTGAGGGGCTGGTGAGTGCAGGAAGATGTGTGGGGAAGACAAGAAGCTGTGGTCAGGATGGAAGCTGTCAGGCTTCTGAGTGTGGCTTTACGTGACAAGAAAAGAGCTCCAACATCACTCATCATGGCTTTTGCAGAACCTGCATTTGGCTGCTTCTGTGCCAGGTGATCCAGAAGGCACCAACTACACCAGCACTGACTCAAGCTGACTCAGCTGCATGCTATAAGGCTGCCCTGAAGGAGGGTACCAGCTTGGGTCCAGAGGCTGATGGGCTACTTGGCTGCCAGGCCAAGTGATGTGGGTATAGAAGAAACCTTCATGAATCTGAAGCCAACTGAAGCTGGTACAGAATACAATATGATCCTGTGGGCCATGGTCAACCCCCTGAGACCAGTGCTGCTTCTGAACATTCACAGCCAGAAGCAACATCATCTAACATTTACCACTGTGCTTCTCCAGGCTGGTAAATGCTCTATCTGAATACATAGCTTTACAGACAGATTAGGGGAGATTTGGACTACAGCTAATAACCTCCTGTTGTTGTCACCTAGTAAAAAAAGAATAACACAAACTCCAAAAGTAGGCATTGTTTCAGCACAGAACTATTGAGTTTGCTCAAAATTACTCACACTGTGAAACCCCAGGCTACCACACCCTTCATCCCATCCTCTGCACCCTCACAAAGTCCCAAACAATTCAAATGGTGAAGGATGCAACAGGGCTCAGCTGGAAAGAGTTCTCACCAAGGTCTCAATGAAAGCATTCACAGCTGAAGGAGGCCAAGCACTCCCCTCCCCACATCCATTCACTGTGAACAGAAGCCTCAAGCCCTTGCTGAGGGACCACAGGGGACAAGCACATAATGAGCCTTCACTGCCAAACAGCTCAGTGTTGCTGGCCCCCCATGACACCGATCTACAAGTGTGGGCTAAAAACATGTCTAACCCATTCCCACCACAGCTCACGTTCTGTCCTGATTAAGCTGACTGCTGACAAGCCCAAGAGGGGATCAGCCTCTTGACTTGTGTGGTCTGATGAAGGCTAAGATTACAAATGTTTTGCCAAATAGTCCCCAAGTGAGCCACACACACAAAAAAAAAAAAAAAAAAAGGAGAGGAAAAAACTTCCAGTAGAGGCTGGTAACATTAGCCAGCCTTAAACAAAAATACAATGTACCTCAAGTTACAGTTTCAGATGAAAAGCTCTCTAACCAGTGAGAAGTATAGATTTCCAACTTCTGTAAAGATTAAAAGACACTGATCATGACTTCAGACTAGTACGGGACTTCTCGTGCACCCAGTCACAGCATTATCAATAGGGAAATGGGAATTACATCTGAAGTAACAAAGCTAATAGTTCTAGAAACAATCACTGCCACTATGGCACTGCTCTTCCCTTTCCCCTCTACCCAAGGCCAAGGGCACCTCCCACAATTAATCCACAGAGTAACTGTCTAAATCAAGCTCCATGTTTCCCCACTACTGATTTAGGTCTTAGATTCAGAAATTAAACGCAATTTAAGAAAATCTAGACACACCTTCTTAAATAAAAATAATTTACAATCAGCAGAGTAACCCAATGGCCTCTTAAAGTACTTTCTACAAATTTCAGCCACCACTGATTAAGTAAACACATTTTAAAATTTACATACATGCATAATTCATACAACCTGGAAAAAATCTCATTCTGTTATTTATTGACAGAAAACAGACATCTGGACTTAGATTTTTTAAAAAAAACACGACTAAACAAACAAACAGACAATGGTGTTAACATCATCCGAGAAAGATGCTTCAAGGAAAATAGTGCAAGGAAAGAGGAAACAAGGAGTAGTTATTTTACTGGTTTAAATTTATTTTTGTCTGAATAGCTGAAAGCTACATATTCAGAAAGAAAACAATTGTGAGAAAACTCTCCTACTGCTTCATTACCTTATTTTCCTTAGTTTCATTTCCAGAGCTTGGGTCACATTTTATTATTAGTCTCTATTTATCTCTCACACACATCTTTACTCTTTCTGATCCAGGCAGACCCAGACAGTTCCCAAAAGAGATTATTCTTCTCTGAAGGAGACGAGGCACGAGCTAAGGAGCATAATGTCCTGGAATTAGCATTGAATCTCACTATTTCTATTTCTAGTGCTAGAGCAGAAGAGTTGCACTGAGATGGAGATAAGATTGAGAGTCAGAGGGCAGAAGGAGCCTGAGTAGGTCAGCGGTGATCAAAGGTGCCACTTTAAAGGTTTTAGGCCAGATTCCCAAAGCACAGCCGCATGAAGCACTTTGCAGCCAGCTCCCACATCCCTGACCTTGGTGCCTACAGCCCTTAGATAAGCCACGAGGAGCAACAGGGACTCCTGAGCAGTGACACCTGGCAGGGAAGCAAACAACCTTGCAAAGAAAAGCTGCCAAGCATGAGGCTGTTTATTGAAGGAAACAGATTGTCCATTGTCAGCCCTTCTACTCAGGACCTGAGTAAAGGTTAGAAACTGCCCTACAGTAATTCACTCTTTGTTTGTATTTACTTTCTCTTATGAGCAAGTAACGCAGGCAGAAGAACCCCAGAATTCTGCACTACTCAAGCTAGCAAGAACACTAGCTGTGTCCCATAGGAAAAACAAACTGCATTTGCAAGCTGGAAGCTGCATGCAAGTACCTGATTCCTATATGCCAACCACTCATTATTCCACTTTGAAAGCATGCAGTGGCTCCACCTGGAATGCTGTAAAGTGGAGGAGATTTTTTTGTCACCCATACTTCAGTTTTACAGATGGATATACAGTTGCACTGCACAAATTATTTTATATTTTTAATTGCAAGCATTTTAGCTATTTTTGCATCTGTTTGTACAGTTTGATATTAATAATCAGAACTGTGGCTCCAGCTCACAGTATCTGAAATTATTTTATCATCAACACTACAAAAGCTACATGTAAGGTCTTCTAAGGTTTTCCAGATGTGATACTAGAACACTGGGATCTTTTTTGTTTTATTAATGCTTACAGCATCCCCATTGAGGACTCCACTGATTACCAAAGGGACTGGCAGTCTGGAGTTACTGGGAAGTTCAACTCCCCCTCCTTCCCCTAATTTTAAATGCTCTTCATGTTCTCAACTAAACCCTGCATTTAGTATTGTAATTTAACTTACACTCCCAATTTACCATCCACTCCCAAGTTACCATCCACAGAATGTTTTCTGGCATGCTCACAAAATTTCACCAGAGACCTTTTCTGGCATCCACTTCTGTAGCATTTTCTGAATTTATTATGCACAACTTAAGGGACATGGAAAGGGAAGGATTACAGAGACATCAGTTGGTATCCAGTGCAAATATAACTAATGAAATCTGACATGTATGTATATCTTCAGAGTTTTTCTGACTTTAAAAAAAAAAAAATTGAATACACCACTACTTATTAAGTTCATTTTATTTCTTGGGAGAATTATACCTGCACAACTAGAACATTCTACACCATCTTCCACAACAGATGTGAACCTCTCATTCCCCACCCAACCTTCTGCCCCTGTTCCCAGCCAGACTTAGTACAAAATTGGTTTCACACTTATACTTGGCAGCAATGCCAGACATATCAGATGCATAAGGTGTTTGCAGCTCTGTTCCACACAAATAAGCACTGAAATGTCTCTGTCCTGAACTTTGTTATGGTTAGTTTCCTCATGCTCATGTTGGTGTTTTTTAAAAATCTACACAGAAAAGTGCTTTTGCTATTTAATAGCATATAAAGTCAGCTCTCAAAGGGCAGTACAAAAAGAAATCTCAAAGGTTTGAAGATGGCCCAAGTTATTCCTCTCAATTACATTTAGAAGTGGTTTTAACTTCAAGACAGAAATCTACAATGCAATGAATAAATAATTCTGACCCCTTCTTGCAAAATCAGTCCCAAACAGAAATTGCAAAACCATGCACTTCCTATACTCTGTTTGCCCAAGTCCCCAGTTCTGGCTGATCCAAGAATACTTGTAGGTTTTTCAGTAAGAGAAGCAAAGCAACATAATGACAGAAAAGCTGAGTTTGGAAGGGACCCCGGAGGTGATCTCTATACAATGTCCCTGCTCAAGTAGGACCACCTGAAACAGACTGCCTAGGACCAGGTCTGGTCCAAACAGCTTTTGAACATCTCCAAGGGGCTCCACAACCTCTCTGGACAACTTGAGTCAGTGCTCAGTCACCTGCATGGTGAAAGCATGTTTCCTGATGTTCAGATGGAAGCTCCTGACATTTTTCCTCATTTCTTGTAGAGCAGTCCAGATCTGTGTGGGCTGTGATACCTGTCAGAGCAGATGTTCAAATCACTGTCTGGGACATGACTGCTAAAAATTTCCCATATCTGTACATAATCACTATTCATCACAGCAACCATTACTGTAAGTCCTTCTCCCTTACCTCCTCAGATGAGGGAATCCTCAGGCTTCCTTTACAGTGACAGAGCAGAAATCATCTACTGTACATGTACAAACTGGGCTCAGAACTCACATGATCAAGTCTACTGTCAAATACATTGTGGCACACTCCAAAGCAGGAGCAAATGTGCAGAGCAGTGCCATGCAGCCCTGGGACATGCTCTGCCTGGGTGGGAAGCAACTATGGTCCTGCTGACAGATTTGGGACACTGCCTTAAGCCTATTCTTGATTTAATGCATTAAAATGTCTTTAAGTCTCATCTCAGGAAAGTGATTCCGATGTCACATTTCATTTGCAGCGTTAGTACATCACTCATGAGATAAATCCATGAAACAGGTTGCTAAAGTCACTACAAGTAATGCCTGAAACAGAATTTTTTAGGGTGAAGGCAGTAGTCTGCAACCCAGTGCTTCTTCATATAGCCAAGCAAAGCTATAAAGGGACTTCCACAGGGAGGGACATATTCGAGCTATAACAGCTCATAATGTGCAGTAACTTACAGAAGTGTCCCTTTGCCTTCTACAAAGTTCATTAAATTTTAACATAAGTCTGGAAACAGAAGTAAATAGTACAAGAAACAGCCCAGATGATAATTTTAAATGGTATCACAGCAGAAAAATCCCATGTGAGGGGAATATGTGTCACAGCTTCCACAGAGCTGTAAAAAGGCTTGGCCAACAAACATGGGGTCCGGGTAGCCATGCTGCAGACCCACAGCACCCTGCTCACAGCTAAGGAGTCCCTGACTCGGACCACAAAGTTTTGATGCCAGTACAAAATTCAGTGTTCAGATGTTTGCCATAGTACCCTCTCAATTCTGCTCTGAGAGCACAGAGGCACCAGCAGATGAAGAGCTGTGGGTGCTGAACCAGCCCCTTTTCCCTTCCCTGCCATCTCCCCAACACCCTCTTGCTCCTTTGAGCTCCCCAGGGTTTCTGGCTACCAAAAACTTTTCAGAAGTCAAGATACCTCTGTGATATGTAAAGGACTAGAAAAAATAAAATAGAAACCCTGTAAAGCTAAAAATAAATGTAAACTCTTCTGGTATTGGTTGGGGGGGTAGATGGGGAAGTAAAACACAGTAACAAATCCAGATACTATGCAACTTACTCCATGGAACATCTTTTCTTGATTATGTTTATTAGAGAGCTCCTATCCAAAACCTCAAATTACCCTAATTTGAAACACATTAGATTTTTTAATGTAAAATACTAACCAAAAGAAACTAAATCTTGCAAGAGCGAGAAGGAATCTGATTTTTTGCCTCTAATGATAAACAACTTTCACTGCAGTCAGAAAACAAGAGCAGGTCTTTAGCTCTTTAAAGTGCTCTATATCCTTTAAAACACTCAGGGCCTGGCCTTGCTCACACTAATTCCATTAGTACTGAATTTCAGGACTGCATCTTTCCATTTTCCCTCCACACACAGTCCCAAAGTTTTCCTTTACTCCTCACTCTTCTGTAAGTACTACAGAGACATGCAACAACTTTCCTTTCTTTCCAGCCTTTTGTGAATTAAAAAGAAGTCCTTCCATAAAACATAAGGATTTCTTTATATATGGCACTTCAAACAACTGTCAGCAAACACAGCACACAGCAGTTACCCATGAAGAAAATGCTAGAAGATCATTGCATGCTGAGAATTAACTCCCTTTCCCACTGTCTCTGAAAAATGGAGAAAACAGTGTTCTCACTTAAAATTACAGAAGCTTAAATAAGGAAAAATTTGGCTCTTGGAGCATTTTATTTTCCCCTTTCAAAAGCAACAAACAGAAAAGCAAATTTCTGGAATCTTGTCTTTGACCATGTTTTCCTTCCATAAGCAACCTTCAACCACATAGCTGAGCAAATTAATACCATCGAGTTAGTTGTTTGTTTCCTCAGCATCCACTTCCTCTAAACAGGTCACGAATATCAACCACGCAACTGAGGCATAATCTGAAAAGGTCTAACTTTGAAAGGGCTACTGCTCAAGATTTTAACTTTTATTAACAGAGCTTCTAACCACCATCCTGCCAGCTTAGCTGTGCATGTAAAGATTTAACAGATAATTTTTTAGGTATGGTGGGGAAACATTAATAGATGGAGGGTGTTGACTGAAGTGAAACACAAACGCTAGTGAGCAGACATTTATGAAAGTGGATATTTGGACATTTTGCTCTGCCTAAATTTTACTGCACTCACCACTACAGTATGCAATCATCTTTCAGCTCTAAAATTAAACTGTTAGTTTTCATCTTCTCTCCAGATGGAGAAGCAAATAAAACAGAGTATGAACACTTCTTTTGACATACCAGGTGCTTAGACCAACAGACATCGACCACACAAATCACAGTATATTCAGCTAGAGAAAAATCAAATCAAAGAAATAACTTCATATGTGAATCAGTCTACAGGGAGATTTGCAATGAATTTTACTGAGACTCACCCTCAAGCTAGGTGTACAAGGCCTATATTTCAATCAGAAATATGCACTTTTGTATTTTCAGTCTGACTAGCCTTGGATATTCAGTTTCTACTCCAGAATTTTAATTAATAGTTCAGTTATTGTAAGCCCACTCACTGAGCACTCCAAGTTTGGCATTATGTTTCACTGGAAGTCTTTACACAGAGGGGAGAACAGGTTGCATTGCCAAGGAGCTAGGCTTGAGCAGTAGCAGGAATGCATCAGACTGAAGGCTCTGTGCATTGCACATTTCTTTACACATAGCCATTTCACCTCTTAAGCCTAATTTAAATCTTTAAGGTATACACAAAAACTCAAGGTACAGATTTATGCCCGCCAAGCTATGTTCCATGCAGTACAGACTAGCTAACAGATACCACTCAAATTCTGCTATTTCCTCTACTAGATTAGCACTCATAATTAAGAAAAAATAAATTTGTTCTCTGCTTTGACATCCATAAAGTTGTCTGACAAACCCACAGACTGGCAAGGGTACACTGCAAGTCCTTCTCCTGTCTTTTACCATACAGATCATCACTGTGTCTGATAAGTGACCAAAGCCCAGCCATCAGGGAACAGAGGGAGATAATACTAAATACAAAACTAGAAGCAGTTGCACCCCACCTGAAATCCAGCTCCTGACCAGGTCAACTAGCACTTGTGTGAGTGGAAGGAGTATATTAATTTTCTTCCCCCTACCAAAACTCCCTTAGTGAGCTGATGAGATATCCACTTTTCTATCCAACAAAAGATTTAGCACATCTTAGGAAGCAGGCTGTTAGTCTAAGATCAAAAACTCAACATGATGAGAAGGATACAGTAAGCCAGTGCAAATGGAATTCATGCAGGAAGTTGAAGCGAATGGAAAAGAAAATCAAAACAGTCAGCAAAGAGAAAGTTTATTGACAAAGGAAAGGCTCATTCATCATGTAAGAAGTTCAGCACAGAAAACATTTGCCTTCCTGACCTGGAATCTGTGATAAGGTCAGGATCCCTCATTTAGGGATCTCTCAATGACAAGTCCAACTACTTCAGAGATAAGATTTTATTAGTGCTACTAAAATACAAACACCTGGAACTGGTTTCTGCTGGTGTAAGCACACTTTTTGTCTTAGGAATCCATTTGGAAACTGAGAACCAGATCTTTAAATTACTGAAGTCCACACATTTGGCAGACTTTGGGGCCCACTGCAAGTGCAGTTGGATTATTTTGTGACTTTCATAGTTCTGTACCACAACTTCAACCTATTCTGAAAAGCTGACAACTATACATACCTCAAAAAGACAAAACCAAGAGTATTAACAGATCCTCACTGACACAGCAATATATCCAAAGGTAACATCAGGCATGAAAAGAAAATGTGATGCAAAAGATTTCAATTCAGTTCATATCTGAACAGCATCTGGATAGTATCATAAAGCCATATACCAAGATGGGATACTCTGACATCACTTACACCTACGTACACTCCTCTAGTTAGAGGAGGAAAATAGGCCACCTTTCAGAGTGTCTGAGTTGGTGAAGTCACCTTTTGAGGACTGTGCCTTCTTTCACTGACTATAAAAATACCCTAAATACATCAAATGGTTTGACTAAGCATTATACTGCATGTAGTTTAGCAAGGCTAAAATACTGAAATACATTCCAAGTAATTTTCTCCACTGAAAAAGCAAAATTGTTGCCGGTGATTCATTTACATGGATTCCTAATACAAACTTCCTGAAATTCCCTAAACACAAGGGCAAAGACTTTGCTTTGACCTACTTTGCTTACATTTTCCTAGAAGTATGGACATTCCATATGAACACTCCAGATAGTTTCTATGCAGAGGGAAGGTCACAGGCAATAGAAGGAAAAGTACTCACGGATTGTGAGATAATGTCACAAAATAATACAGTATAAAAAATAACACACTTCTCTCTCCCACAGGCATTTCGAAAAGGAGCATGGATTAAACTTGATTAATCAGTCTAGCACTAGATAAAGTCCACTGACCATGTCACTTTGTTTCAGTTTAGACTCTTTACCTTACAATTGCCAGATCATTTCTTCACTTTGAGAAACATCACCAACATAAAGTGGCTCTTAAGACCACCACACAAAAGCACATGTTTGTGTTCTGGAGAATCATACAGTACTATCAAATACAAATCACAAACAGGAAGTTTACATTAAGTACAAAAGAAATGTGATTTCTGCTAGCTCTCATCCTTTAAGTCAGCTTAGGTACTAAAGAATAATTCCACCTTCTACTCAGAAGAACAAAGGGTAATGGGATGATTAGGGCTTGGCTCATGCAGTTCCTAAATGACCAGAAGGCTACTCCAAAAAAAAAAATCCTTTAAAGTGTTTGGAATAATCAACATGATAACAGAAGTGTAGCAGCACCCCTGAGATGACAGAAAAACACCACATTTGTAATTTTCTTTTCCTCCATTAGCCCACAGATAGAATATCAACCTTGGACTCCCCTTTGGTAAAATATTGGTAAATAAAGCACAGTCAGGCATTCTCATCCCTCTGGTCTAAGTAATGGCAAGTCCAGGAAAAGAGCACCATCTCTCATGACAGGATGAATCTCTCATGGCTGTGAGAGGTGCATTTATACCCAAGAAGCATCCAGAGAACACAACCAGGTTAAACTGAGAGCCTCTGCAGCATCAGGAACCAAATCCATATATTCCAAATCCTGTAAGAAGGCATCTGTTGTCTTCAGCTAGGTAGGAGAATGCTTTCAGGATTATTCTGTTAATACTGAACAATCAGAGAATTGAATGTTTGTTCTTTGTCCTAAGTCACACTAAATCCATTTAATTTATTAAAGAAATACAGCAAAACCTGTAAATATGAGAAAATTAGCTACAGATTTCTGAATTCTGAAATGAAATAGTCTCATACAAATCTGCTTTATGAAATGATGACTGCTCCTTGGGATGTGAAAGCACAATACCAAGCAATGTAGATGTTATGTAAGAGCATAAAAGAAAAATATGCAAACAATTCATATGCACACACATTCCCACAGGACAAAAATCCTCATGATAATCAAAAAACAGTAAAGCAAACAACACTAGTGTATATAAAAACAAAGAAAAAAATCACTGTAAAATTGAAAATTTACAGCAGTTTCCAGACCAGTGTGGCTAAAACTTCTGCAATAAACAGAGTTCCAACCAACATGGAAGTGGCCTTTTCTGCTGGCTGTAGATTGATTTTCTTTAGGCTTATCCTTGAAAGCAATATATCTTCCTGAACGGATCTCTTTCACTCCTGTTCTCAGGAGCTGCAGATTAACAATTGATCAAGGTTCTCCAGTAAAATGAAACCGCTTCAGCTTTAGCATCATTCACAGGATGGGCCCTTAGAACTGTTGAGACTTCAGCACCTACTTACAAAAGAAGAAAGACTAGTGAATTTCTGATCTGAAATTCACTAATGACCTGCTTGCCCTCACAAACGTGTTTGACAGCTACAGTGCTGATACAGATTAGCAGAGTTTAGAATCATTTAGGTTGGAAAACACCTTTAAGAGCATTGAATCCAACCACGAACCCAGCACTGCAAAGTCCACCACTGAACCACATCCTTAGGCACCATCTTTTCATGTCTTTTACATACCCCCAGGGACAGCAACTCAACTACTTGGGGAGCCTGTTCAATCTTTGTCAACCCTTTCTGTGAATAAGCTTTTCCTGATATCCTGCCTAGATCTCCACTTGAGCTTGAGGCCATTTCTCCTTGTCCTGTCAATTTTTACTAAGAAAGAGAAAGCACCACCACACCTCATTACAACTGCTTGAAAGGAGATTGAAAAGACTGACAAGATCTCTCATGAGGCTCCTTTTCTCCAGGCTCAACTCCTTCAGCTGCTCCTCACAGGACTTGTGCTCCAGACCCTTCCCCAGCTCCATGTGCCTTCTCCAGACACTCTCCAGCTCCTCAATGGTCTCCTTGCAGTGAGGGGGCATTGACACAGCACTCGAGCTGTGTACAGGGGGACAATCCCTGCCCTGGTCCTGCTGGCCACACTGTTGCTGATACAGGCCAGGATGCCATCAGCATCCTTGGCCACCTGGGCACACACTGTACGACTGAAATTTGGCATACATCTCTTACATATTTTGTTTCTACACTTCAGGTGTAATTTCTCAGATTATATGCAGTTCTTCAATAATTAAACTTCACAGTGGAATACATTTAGAAAGAGGGAGAAAAATTTAATAAGCATCTTTATACACAGCCTACAACCCAGTGCTGCCTACAACTGGACAAAGTACAGAAATTGATTTTAAAAAGAGTAGGTCTAGGTAATACTCAGATGGGAAAAAACATGGGAATCCTGTGTACTGGGGGGAAAAAAACCCCACATATACTATTGAATATTGGGTCACCACTGAATATCTGATGAATAGGAATTAAAACTGAAACTGTCTATGTGCAATGGCATATTTAGCTACAGGGATATGAACACCACACATGTTACAACTTAAGTCTATAATCTTTGCCACACTAGAGCAGGAACAACAGTAATAAAGAGCAGAAGGGTGACCCATAACAACACTAGGAACAAAGATTCCTGTCGTCTTCAGGTCTTTATGAACAGAGCATGATCAGAAAAGTCAGGAAGTTAAAACTGTTATCTCCCTCACTTCTTTAAATGTAGCACCAGGGTAACCTAAATGGTGCTGAGAAGAGTAAAGAAGAGGTACTACAAGTCAGAAAGAAGCAACCTGCAACACTTTCCTAAGGGACAGTTTTACTGCAAGCTCAGTACCCAAGGTCTCTGCTTTACTTGCAGAGCTTCTATTACTGAGCACCATGATACCAGCATACCAGGTTCTTCTAGGCTCTTCCCCAGCAGAGTTCAGCTACCCAAAAAAAAGAAAAAACCAACAACAACAAAAAAAACCCACACAAAACGAAAATCTGCACTCCAGAGGATGAAGGTCAGAAGACAATAAATGGACCCCCCAAGCTCTTAGCCATAATGGTAGCTTTATTCCTTTACTACTTGAGTGCTTGATACACTGCTCTACACACTTAAAAACAAAAGGTTAAATTAAATAATAAAAATATTTTCAACCAGGCACCTTGTCAGAGGACATTGAACATCACATACCTGGGCAGACAAATACAGAGCTGTAAATCCCATCCAGGTGCATTATTCATAACAGGTGATCACATCTCTGAAGTTGCCCTATCCTATATCCCAGCTGCAACGCTGCAATGCTCACAAGTCCCCTGCCAGCCCTCAGGTGGGCTTTATCCTCTCCCCTCCTCTCTTCCAGCTGCATTAAACCATCTGTGCTAGAGTGAAATGGCTCCCTGCTTCTGATAGATTGTGTTTATGGCTGCCCCTGGAATACACTAGTTGTACCAAAGGGACACCATTTCAGCATCTCCATCCCTTACAATTGTATTAGCATCTGGCAGTACTGACTGGCTGTCGAGCACAGGAAAAAAAATGGGTACAAAAACATGTCTGTGAAACAAAAAGATGAGCTGCAAAATGGTGTTGGGTTTTTAATTAAAAGTCAGTTTCTGAGGTTTCTTCCCATAAACTTAACCAGCAAAATACTTTCATTTTTAGAAACAGAGGTGAATTACCACCAACTTTTAAGATAAGCAGGAACTTTGCAAGCAGCCCTGAGAAAGAGCTCATGGAATCTGTTCTGTACCACATTCAGAACACAGCCCAGCCACCTGCAGATATGCCTCAGCCTCCAGAGGCAGAGGGCCTTGCCCCAGTTCTTCAGCAACAGGCAGCTGTCAAATCACTGACAAAAGTCAACAAGACTCCCACAGTTAAACTGCAATTTCATCCCCACCACCACCACTCTGCACACATCTCAGTATTCAGAAGCAGCTCATTTAAAATTATGTCTGCATTTCTGCTTTACGTGTTCTGTTCCAGCCCTTTGACTTCTCTCAAAACCACAAGAATAGTACAAGATGGACCAGAGCCAGAGCCAAATCTAGGCTGCTGTGCTTCCCAAGAATGGGACTTTCAGGAGGACACAGCAACTCCAAGTCAGTGATAAATTCCCACACTGCTGCCAATAACCAAAGACTTTGGTTAATAGTGAAATAATCACCTTACTCACCTGCTGATGGAATACACACCCTTTTTTGAAACCTCTTCTCCCACACCTTCCTGCTAAGAGATTCTGCAAGCAGTATCTATAAGGCACGCACCAAAAAAAACTATCCAAAATGCTTGGAGGACAAATGCAGAGGAGCAGAGCGTGCAATTGCATTTACAGAGTAGCAGGTTGCACAGGGAATGCATTGCCAAAACTACAATGTTTCGGACACCAAACCTGGCCTGCTGTTCTAGAGAGTGTGTTTGTGCCACTGCTAATCAGATGGAATGAGAGTATCTCTCCAGAGTTTGAAGAGTCAGAATACTTTTCTTCTTGTTATACATTCTTATAAAATACAGTATTTTGCATCTATCTTCTGTGTCCTCACCCCACAGAAGTCTGGATATTTGTGTAAGGCATAGGGTGTTTCCCACCATCAAACTCTTATGCAGAATACCACTGTCCCAACCAACAAGCAATATATTCAGTTGCCCAGAGAAAAGTTTAATCTCTTCATACAAAATGGTTCTGAAATGGCAAACTTTCTCCTAAGTCCTGTGATGGCTACTCCTCCTCACTCAGGCAACATGAGTTGAACCTATGAGTTATAAATACACTTAACCAAATACTCTGACAACACATTTTTTTCTCAAGAATCTTATTTTCCCAGATGTTGCACCTCAGACTCCAGGAAAACGCTTTCCCCATGGATGCTGTGTAAGCACTTTCCACATCAAGTTTGCTCTGACAATGGCACTACCCCACAAAAAGTTCATTCAAAATAAAAATCACTTAATATTTCTGACTATATAGGGAAGGGGGAAAGGCAATCGGCAGTCTCCAGGTAGTCACAGGTCAGAGGGGTTGTGCATGGCCAGTTTTGCCTCCAATGGCTACAAAAACAATAGAATTTCTTCTACAGTGGAGAGCCTGAAGACCAGAGTCAGGACCTACACATTATTGCACAGGCAAGGTTCTTTGCCTGAGCCCACTAATTGTAACGTTCACATGGAGCACATTTACACACACAGTGTTTGAGGGAAGTCTCTCATATCTTCTCTAAGGTTTTTTCTTATTTTGTCTTTGCAAGATGCAATTTTGAATATATAAGATCCAAAAAACTGCTGATAGGATATTACTTTTTTTTCCCATCCCCCTGTAAGTTCATTCTAAAATGAGAAAACTCAGTTAACCTGATGGAAAAGAACACCATAACAGGATTTGATCTCACTTCCTTTGATACATGAAACAAATACAGTTACTCCAGGAGACTTTGAGAAACACTTATGGAAAATTACAGGTGATGAATAACCCACAGGAAGACTTATTTTGTTCCCTGAATGCAATACTGAGAATTAAAATAATAGAAAAGAAAGGCTACTAAATCAAATCACATTTTGGTTTCTACCAAAAGCTATATTTATTCCAGTTCCCATGATATTTTCCATCTGTTCCTCCAAGCTTTGCTTCACCAGGTATGAAAAAAAATCTGGTGAATCCATAAGCAGGTCAGATACTGTAACTGATTTTGTTCAATACCTAAGTATTTGTTTCACAAATTCAAAGAACAAACTTAATTTTCCTAGCTCACAAACACTGTCCTGCTGTTTTCCCTTGGACTAGACACACAAAGAAAACAAAAATTTGCCAAGACGAATATAGCATTTTATATTCTTGCTTCGTTATATTTTCATAAGCAACTAAGAACCAAAGCAGTGCCCATTCCAAGTCCAACGCAAAACAGCCATTACTGAGAAACAGCAAGAAGCCCAAGACCAGTCCTTGTCCTGTTTTTTGGAAGAAATGGATCCATCAGCCTAAAATGAACTGTGGGGCTTTACAAAAAAACCAGCATAAAATACATAGCAAGTCTTTTCCTGTTCAACAGTTAAGAACTCCTTTGTGAAGAGATTAAAGTGAAAATCCTGATTTTAAATTAGAAAAATTTAGGCCTTTAATGTTCGTTGCACACTAGTGCATGTGTTGAACGTACTTCTGGTGCATCTGTCTTTATTAAACAATCACATGAAAGACTGCAACAAAATTTCCACTACTAGAGAACAGAAATCCAAGACAAACATGATCTGACCAAGTCATATATCATTTGCTTGTAACAGATCCAATATGCAGCTCTGACATAGTCATCTGTTACCAAGCTTGTGCCGAAGACTTCAGGGATCACCTTCATCACAGCAGTTAACGGCGCAAATAAATCTTGTAATGAAACTCACAGGGTTTTATTATCCTTTTTTTTTTTAAGAAACATAAAATGTAGCAATTCAAGGTTTCCAAAAGGCTTTCATAGAACAGTGCATGGCTACTGGAAGGAACTTGAAGACAGTCCCTACCTCCTCCTATTGCACAAAGTCTGCATCTCTCCAAGCCATTATTTTGTCATAGTCCAGAGATGATAAGAACCACAGATTTACACCAGGCAAGGGCATCATGTGTGTGGCTTTCTCCTAATGTGAGTGGCAGCTGGAGGCAGGCATTGCCACAGAACCCTACTGCTCTCCTCTAACTACTACAAAGTATGCTGTGAGCCACAGCTCAGAAACCACTGTCAAATTTAAACCTAGCAAAGGCAAAAAAAGAATTTGTTAACACTGTGCTGTCATACTAAGCATGCGCTGTATGATTAAGATCTGTGATCTTAAGACAGTGAACTAATACATTACATAGACCAGCACAAAAATAATAAACTTAGCTTAGCAGAAGTACTTCGTGTGTATATATACATTTGACAGAAGTCTTGTCACAGATACCTAGCAACATTAAAAAAAAAAAAAAAAAAAAAAAAAAATCAGGCAACCAGTTCAGTCTAAGGTAGTCAAAAAAATGCTAAGTGATATTGAGCCTACATCTCCTGACACAACTGATGCCTCTATTCCCAATTCAGATTTTAACTAGCATTGTGCAAAACTATCACAACAAACTCCAAAGCTAAAAGGAACCATAAGGGACTGACGCAAGGTTAAATTATGGAAATAAATTAGCTTAGCTCAAGCCATTGCAGTAAGGGTCCAAAGCAAAAGGTATCCACTTTAAATAAATGTATTTCAGACTTTTTTTTTTATCACAAACCCAAACAAACTGTTTTGGAGCACTAGAGCAGGCAGTTTTACCATCTCTCCCTGCCTGAGATTCTGTAAACCACAGTAAACAAACCACAGAATCATTTTCTTAAAGCAAAACAAAAGCAGGCTGCTATTAAAAGAACAAAGGAGTAGGAGCCCTAGATCTACTCTCCCTTCAGAGAAAAAAATTTATTCCCCAGTTTCACAGGCTCTCCTGCCTGACACCCTGCTGCCAAGTTAGAAAAGTAGAGCATACACTTTAAAGTCGTTTCCATTTCACAGGAAACCATACAACCTCACAGACACATACATGGACATAAGGGCTATCTAGTTTTACATGAATCTTGGTTTTGTTATGTGGGTTTATATACAATAAGTAAAATCCCACAAAAAAATAAAGAAAAGGCACACTAGCCACTGTTATGCAGTCTTATAGTGAAAGGCAGCAGCCTGAAGAAAACGAGATGCTTCCCTTTAAGCAAAGTTATTTACAAAGTTCACCATAAAAATAATTTTTGTTACAACCCATCTCAATATAAAAACTGAAAACACTGAAAACTACTCTTCACATTAAAGTGGGCAAATTCTCCAACAACACATAAAATGGTAAGTGTCCAGACTGTCATTCGTTAGCAAAGCGCATTTCAAATAATTCTTATTTATGACTTGAGATCTAAGCTGGGAACATCCATCTTGTTTCCCAGCCCTAACTATAATCAGAGTTAAAATGGGTATCAAGAGAGCAAAGATCACCAGTTGCCACTACACTTCAAGGGTATTCCAACTGTGTCTCTCACTTTAGAACTTCACACTCTCAAAAGAAGATTACTGAAGTGAGAGACATTACTTATAAATTGCAGTGCTAATATGAATTTGCTGTCTGTGATAACATTCAATACTCTTGGAGAACCCACAGCTCACAGAAGACTTCCACAGAAAGATGCTATGAGCCAAAAAGCATGATGAAGAAAGTTGCATGGTTAGCTGCATGATTTACTCTCAGATTAACCTTTTACACGTCACCTCTAACCAACTTGAAGCCTCATTGACAGATTTTTGCTTCCCGTTGAAGCAAATGGGAATGCTGGGTGCCCGAGTGCCAGCCACCGGGATCTCCAGCCAGTTCAGCAAAGACTTAATCTGAGAAACATGAGATTCCTCAGATGGTTGACAACTTTTAAGACATTTCTAGTCCAAACAGCTGCAGGATATGCTGGATGGCATCTTCTCCAACTGCACCCTGGCAATGCCCAGAACAAACTGCAGTGACATGCGACTAAAGCGACGGTGCTGTGGTTTTGTGAGAAGTAAGAGCAATGAACATAGCCAAGCATTGGAGAAAAGTTTTGTAAGAACATAAAGGAAATGCAGACTTAGTCATAAACCTGTTTAATTTACTGCAAAATAGTTATCTTGATTTGTCCATATACACACAAACTTCTCCAGTATGGGGTCAGGATTCACAACATGCTGACATCTTTCCAAAGGCTAGTTCTTACTCAGATACAGTTTCCAGTTAAGCAAAATCTGACAGCCAACCACAAGCATATATGGAGATTTACTCCCTCACTAATGCAACATTTTATTACAGGAGACACAAACTTTGACCCTTGGAGTTTCTGAGAAATTTTTAAGGCTACAAAAGTAAGAAACATCTAAAACGTGCTGACTAGCAATAGGTACAATATTAAGAAAAAAGATATTTAATAGATCAAATATGACATTGCATCAACAAGTTTGATCCAGAAAATAGTCTCTAGATACTTTTCTCATATTGATTCAAGCCAAGACACTAATTCACAACAGATATAATTTGACAAACCTACTTCACATTTTTTTTAGCACATATCAACTATGATTCTCTTTTAGAATTTATTCCACAGTGCTTTTTGAAGATTTCTGCTCCATAGAATAATTAGTGTGTTGACTTTATTTGATGTACAGACACTAATTCTAACCCATGCTGTGTAACAAAGATTTGCTAGAAAAGTCACTTGAAATAGTTTCTGGTATCTGACTGGACTGAATTTTTAAAGCACTTCCAGCATGAGCAATCATGCTTAGTAATTCCAAATAGGATTTCCGAGAACTGCTATGGATGTGATTTTCAAATTAAAGTTGCACTTAAGCAGAGAGCACATTTACTGGATTATTTCAGTGTCCAGAGACAAAGCAACATCAATATAAAGAGGATTGTTAAGAGCAAGTTCAGTTCAAGTTTTGTTTGCATATATGGAAAGAAATACAAGGGAAAGGAAAGCTTTCTATATATTCAGCTGCCTCTGTTTTTAATTGATAGCTATTTTTTTCAGAGTTCTAGTGGAAAGTACTGTTTCCTACTGAGAGAAAATCCAAATTCATTCAGTTCTTTTTCAAAACTGAATGTTCTATTTACATATAGAACTATCTTATGAAATTATAAACTCATACCACTGTACTGAAGTCAGACTGTTAGAGAAGCAGAATTGCTAATATTGCCTACTGAAACATCACATTTCAAAGTTGAATATTAAGTGAGCTGAAGTGGCAAAACACTGTTAGGAGCTCTGCTAACAGTCCACTCCTGCCCTGCCTCAGGCCCTTGGTACCACATAACCTGGCCAAAGCCTCCATGCAGGAGTGGCTCAGGAGCTTGGATAGCTGTCCATGCTTTCTCGTGTCCTTCTTTGGGATAAAATCCTCAGTGACCTTTTCTAGTTCTTGTTTCAATTTCCTTCAAACATCAATCACTACCTCTGCTAGTACTACAGAGAACCAGTACTGTAAACTCCAACTGCTTAGTTATAATTTTAGATCTAAAGGGATGTGAGTTCACTGATTGTTACCTTGCATGGTTGCTTCCTTACTTATAAGTGTGCACCTAAAAGAAATGAGGAGTAAATCCAAAGAAGATCATCTTTACCTATCAAGGCTGCTCTTCTCTCCAAGTTATGTACAATTGGAGACAACAGCAGGAGGAAGCATGTTCCAACAAAAAATAGTAGGAACCCCATTAGAAGTTTAACAGCAAAATACATCAGAGCAAAGACACACAATGGAGGCTACCATCTTTAATTCTAGAGAGAATAGTTCATAGAAGCCCTCTCCTTGTTGAAAACTCCAACACTGAAAGCTGAATTTATCAAACTAGCAGAAACTAGTTTCTGAAATTTGAATTATAGTAAGTAGAACAACCTATAACCTTGTGGAAAGGTACCTAATAGAGAAAAAATAGTGAAATAAAATTAAAATTAACAATTCACCATATATTTTGAAATTGTACCATTTGCCAATAAAGTGAACAAAGAGAGAATTCTGGCAACTGAGTCAGAATTTTAATCCAAGGCACTGAGGAAAAAAAAAATTAAAAAAAAAGAATGATCCCCTCATTCAAAGACATCTACCAGCCACATCATCCCTGGGAGTGGAGAAACACTGTTCAAGTCTAAAACAGCAGTGCTTCAATCTGCCACTGCCAGATTTAAATAATAAATAATTGAACCACTGTGTTAAATAGTTACTAAGAAATCCAGAAAGAGCAGAGAATCTCTCACAAAACGCTGCTTGAAATATCCAGGTTACACTGCTCTTCCCAAGACAGAAGTCCTCTGCTAGTTACTTCCTCATTACTTTTCTACCTTCTAACACTGACACCACCTTGCTCCCTTTCAGATGGACTGCCAGGCACAGCTGTGTGTCAGTGCTGGAGAACAAAGCCAAAGGAAAAGGTACAAAGCAGTAACAACAGCTCCACATCCTGACCCTTCCCTCCTACTGAAGTCACTCCAAAAAACAGCCATTTGCTTCCCTGGGGGCATAGCTGACCACAAAAACTTGTTTAAATTTTTTCCAAGTTTCCAGGACCTCCATTTGGGCACCATTCACACCTGTGTCAAAAGTACAGCATAGTCCTACTCCCTGTAATCCATCAAATCATAGGATTTTTCAGCAGGACGATTACAATCACAATCCAACACAACAGTTGCTCTCTGTGCTGCACAGCAGCTGTACTACATCACCAATATTCTTGGGTATTTCTATAGAAATAGCTGAATGCAGTAGACCCACACCAAGAACCATCCCAGGCAGATGATGCATTACTCTGCAAGAAGCCCCAAAAGACACAAAGTAGAAGGAATAAAATAAACAAGATTTTCTGTGACCCTAAGGATGGGATTATAACATTTTTTTTTTAAGCTTGAGCAGGAAGCCTTTCTAAATTACATTTCTTGGATTTTATTGTATTATCTTCATGGCACAGTTATTACACATTAAAGGTAATGACTCTCTTCTGCAAGTAACCTAATATTGAACATGATTGATAACCCCTGTCTGGGCTTTAGAGAATGCTGAATTTCCTAAATGGAAGGAGGGAACTGAGTCAGATGAGGCGAATAGGGAATAGCTTGAGTGGATTATGTGCATGCATATGAAAAACCAACTGCTAGGTTTTCATTAGAACACAGTATTTTCTTGAAAATACCCACTAATGGCAAACAAATGGGAAAAAAATCCCCAGATCTTCCATTTCTGGGTAATTCTGCTCAGACTTGAAATTTATATATTATTGTTGTTCTTATCCATTTGATAATTTTTTAACACACATATAACACAAAGACACACACAGTACCTACATGTGGGCACACCCGTGCTCACACATTGATGGGAAATTCAGGTTCAGAATTTGCATTTCAAGGGAAATGTGGCCCATTTTGATTTCTCTTGTTCCTTTAAATGACGGTTTGTAGGCGGTAATCACTGAGCAGACTGCTGATGCCTGATTATCTTGAGACACTCTAAAGCACCAGGATTGTTCAGGCACTAAAGAAGACATGGGGCAATGTGGGGGGTGGCCACGCAGAGACTTCCACTGGTTCCCATGAAACACAGAACGAAGTGTCCACACCCATACAAACACACTTCTCTGCTAGATCTGATGACTTCTGTCCTTTCAAGATCGGGTTAAGCATCATCGCCAATAAGAGGCAAAAAACAAACTTGGAGTCTAAGACGGAACTGATTTCTCATTCCCTCTCACACCTGATGTTAATAAGGAAAGACTTGCCTTGGTATTCCTCAGGTCCTTGCTCATTCCCATAGTAGCGTTCTGACTCTCTAGCCCACCTACTTATTAATCAATCATCTCACTGCTTCAGCAAACCTGGTCAAGTTGTCTTGGCTACATTCATTACACTGCTTTTAACTAGGAGCGAGAAAAAAGAAGCCACAAAAAGTATTTTTTAAAGCAGCAGTTAAATTCAAATAGTTCAATTATAGAACAGAATTGGTTTTTTGTAAAACAGAAAAAGTATTACTTGAAGGTATGGGTTTGGATTTTTTTGTTTGGGGTATGTTTTGGTTTGATTTTTAATGGAAGTTAGAGCAAAGACCTGATAATCATTAAAAGGCACTATGCCATCATTTAATAGCCTTCTAATGACAAAAGCAGAGCAAGCCACTGACAAGGAACAGTCTCTGGTGTAACTGCAAAATACATCAGTGTTTCTAGCTGTTGTCACACTTCTTTGGCAAAGTTTTCCCATTATTTTTAAAGCTATTTTATTGATTCAAGCACTCAACATTGTTAGCTCTACCCTCAAAAAACCACCCCAAAATACAGTACATTAAACCTGACAAGTCAGTAGAGAAACTTTGATCTGGTAGAACCTGACTATTTGTCACGGCTTTGGGAATTGCATTTTTCCCTCCTCACAGAAGGGGAAAACATTCCTCTTTTCTGCCCAGCTGAGCAGGCATGGGGGAAAAGGACAGGGAAGATTACCTGAAAATTATTCCCTTCAGCCCTGCCATTTGCCAGAGGAGGAACCACCAGCTGCTACTCACCCTTCCCGAGATGTCAGCAAGTTCTGGGAGGGCAGCAGGGTGGCTGCAGGGGAGAGCAGCATTTGCTAGTGCTTGTGTGGAGTCAGCATGGTGGCACTACCAGGAGGTGGTAAAGGCTATTTTAGAGACACTGTACCAAACTTCCAGAAATTCTGAAGCTATCCCCACTCCTACTCGTATAGACACTGATAAACAGCAACATTTTCAAGGTACATTTTAAAATTGAAATGTCTTATTATGGAAGTTGCTATTTATCATGTCAGTCTTTTGATTTCTGAAGGTTTGGCAACTCCTGTACTTGACATTATAACAATCAAGTTGTGGAAAGATTTTTTCTACTTTAAAACTGCTTCCAGTAACAGTTTCCTGAGATAAGCCTCCATCAATAATAGCCCAGAATATTTATCCTTTCTTCTTAAAATTGGTCAGGTACAAGTTGGGGCCTCTATGACATAGGATATTTTCCAGATTCAAGAGCTAATAAACAGAACAAGCTCATGTATTCAAATACTAAAGAAGGGAAACAATGAAAAATAAAAACAAACCCAAAGGCAACTGCTTGGAACTATGGAGAAGGAAATAAGTCATCAGTTCAACAGCTCTTAACATTATTTATTCTCTCATTCGTGTTACAAGGGAGGACACTGCACAAAGTGGTTGAACAACAACCTATGACCTTCACTAACAGAGTCAGGGAAGAAATTTTGTCTGATGCAAGTTCTGTAGATTGTCCATTTTCACAAACATTTTTGCCTGTCAATCTTTTAACACAGTAGTTTTGCATTTTTACTGTGCCAGTAGTCTCTTAGAACACATCACACCCTCTAAAATAGAAAGGTTCAGGGTTTTTTCTAAAATATTCTCAAATTTAAGAGCAGGAATTCTTACTTTTTCTTTTTTAAATCGTGTCCAGAATGAATACTGACTTCAAAACTTCGTGTCCCAGTTAAGTCCATCAGAGGAAGGCTGAGGTCTGAAGTTTACCTGCTCTGGGTTTACCTACAGTAGCCCCTAAGCAGCCAAGCACTTATCTGTGCAAGCAGATCCAAAGAAATCCGTAAAGCATGAAGCATGCAAGAGATATCATGAAACACACAGTTTGCAGTTTATCTGTAAGGTTAAGTGGAACTTAAAATAGAATATTTGGAAGCAAATAGAACGAACAGAGAATGTTACCCCATGATAATGAAATCTACTCGAGTGACTGAAAAGCTGTCTACATAAATGATATGCAGACCGCTGGACTAAAATTTATGTACAATGACTGAAATGCAGTCTGTGGCACAGGTTAAAAGTTACAGCATTATAATTCTGCAATTTTTCATCCTTCATGTTTTGATTTTTTTCCTTGAACTGCTCCTAGAATCATTTTTCTTGACAGAACTTTTAAACTTGAATAACCTCACTCTTCTAAACTGTCTTTCTGAGCTTCTATTCCAATACATCAAAAGAGCAATGCATAATCATAGCAAGTAATTAGCTCAAAATATACTCTCACTACTTAACTGCAAAACAAATGCACTCAGGTATAGGTTTCTGAGAATTTGTTGTCTTCCTATGCTGGTTTTAACGTGGTAAACTCTACACAAATTTGCTGCTTCCACCTTTCCTCTCTGTTAGCTCAGAATCAGCCTTACACTACAGTGGAGAACAAAGCAACTCCCAGCTCGCCTCCTTACCAGAAAAGCAAGAAGTGAAACTGCCCCTTCACACCCACTTAAAATGTACAGATAAAGGAAGCAGTGCACAAAAACAGGGAGATCTAAACTAGTGTAATATACTCCCAGAAATTAATCTGAAAAAGTACATTTTCGCAGTACTAAAAAGTGTCAAAATTCACAAAACCCCCAAAAATATCACAGCAATAAAACAAAACATCCACTTCCACCCACTTCTGCTCCTTGAGAAACCTGAGAAGTACTCAGCCCCAAAATAAGAACTGTTTTTGAATGCAGGTCTTTCCAAACAAGTGAGAAACAAAGGAAATTAGAAAAGTTACATACAATAGAGTTATTTTTCCTTACTTCAGATGAAAATAACTAACCTACAAGAGCCTGTAGTGACCAGTGCAGGACATTCAACTAGCTATCGAAACTTACACGTTATTTCTACTCCTAGATCTATTATTCGACTTAGTTTCTGAAGGAATATGTATTTGGCTTGCAATATCCAGAGAGTACTTTTCATGTAGTTTGACATACATTGCATTTATGCTAAGAACTACTGTAACTTTTGAAGTAAGCCAGTGTATTGTAGATGACTTGTAATTTGGGGAATAAGGGAAGAAAACTAACCAACAGGTTACCAAAATTAGCTTAACTCTCCAAGCTTTTGTTTCCCAAAATGATTTAACAAATGTCTCCTTATCATACACAAGCAGCGTGTTTGTGGGCAACTGAAAGCGAGTAGTTGAGCTCTCAGACTAAAACAGAAGTGATGAATGATAAGAAAGATCTTGGAAAGGGGTTAATCTGTCTTTCTGACAGCTGAGTTAAGATAGGGGTCATTGAAGTCTCTCTCAATCCTACAAATTAGCCTTACATTCTCAGACACGAAATTTCAAGGTTAAACCTACCAAAGCCATTATAAATAGCAACTCAGTAGAATCCTTTACTGAGGTTTTAGTAGTTTTCCTACCGTACACACAGAGCCCATCTACAGGCACATTCTGCTGAGAATTATTGTGACTCATGGTACCATCCCCTCTCCCCAGCTTGCTATCCCAGCCAGGGGAGTTCAGACATATCCCAATCAGCTCCATGTATTTCAACTCCCACAAATCAGGTTTGAAGCCCAGTCCAGCCGCCCACATGAATATTGAATGAAAGGTACAGAAAGATTCAAGCAAAAACTCAAACTAGAACTTGTCTGGTACACACAAAAGAAGGATTCAGAGCTTGAAAGGAGGAGTCAAAGCAACCTGGAGATGCATAAGCCAGGGGACCAGCAATAAATGGTGATTTGTGGACCATCCTGCTTGGACAGGAAAACACCAACAGTAAGTAGGTTCAAAGGCTTTGAGCCACTAAAGCAGGAATGACTGAAATCAAGTCTTGATAAACATTTCCACCTATGATCAGAAAACTGCAGAAGAAACCCTGAAAATACCAGTAAGCAACTTTTTTCAAGTTTATGATTTCTTAACACACGTACAACATCTCTTGCTTGTTATATTTTCCTCAAGCATGTTCTGAACTCTTGAACTTCATAGGAGGAAACAACGTAATTTCAAGTAACTGACTTCAAATCAACTTTTTATTATCCTGTTTCTCACATGCCAGTAGTTATGTTGAGAACAGTTGGTACTGACAAGAACAAAACTGTACTTCATTATCAAAGAATGCTTCATGTGCTGTATTTGTATTGTCTGTAAACATGATACCTCCAGCATGCTCTGATTTTAAAAAAATGTATCTAAAACTCACAGGTTCAACCCAGACAAAACCCCAGACCTTTGTATTTTCTTCTACTTTATTCTTGTCACCCCTTCTTCGAAAGGTTACAAACAGCAATTCTCCTGAACAAATGTGAGTATCCTATGGAATGCCATGAGTCATATTTTTAATTAGCTTGATCTTTTCCATAGAAGGCATCGCCACCATCTCACAAGATATCCCTGAACAACTGTGAGTACACTTAAACCACACAAACTCATTTTATGGCTGCTCTATAAATCATCTCTCAGATCCCTACACTTCCCTTCAGGAAGTCAAACTTATCTTCAGGACACGTTCCAAGTATAGAGTATGTGCATGAGGACTTACAATTGACTTACAGCATTCCTCTTCTTTTTTTCTAAATACCTGTCTATAACTGCAGTAGTGGAAGATAGTTTTTAATGCATTATCTCTATCATGGCAATTATGACCTTTCCCTGTATCTGATAATGAAAGCCAAACCACCTCATTTACTTTAGAAAAAGGGAATAGAAAAATAATAACTGTTCTGGAGTGATTTGTTTTTTCAAATGCCAAAAGGCATTCTGGGATAGTAACTACTTCCTGATGCTCCCCAGTGTTATATCTAGTAACAGTGGATGACTTAGGAACAAAAGACTGGCTTTCTTTGTTTGGGCTTTTCTTTTGGGGTATTTTTTTTTTGTTTGGTTTGGGGTTTTTGTTTGTTTGGTTTGGGGCTTTTTAAATACAGTCATCACATCAAAATAATACTTGTGCTTATTAGTCAATACCAATGTTTGTAACACAGGAGGAACTAAATCTTCTCCTATATTATCAACAGTCAATTGATCATTTAGAACTGGATATACTACTAACATTTCACAATACCACAACAGATCTTGCTGACAAGAAAATAAATCTATAACTTAGACTTCTGCAGAATATGTAGGTTTCTCAAAGGTAGAAGGCATGCCAGACTTGCTTCAGAAAAAAAGGGCCAAACTCAGCTGTGGTTTGCTTTAATTTGTTAGGCATTTGGTTTTCCCTAAAAAATGAAAAGCTGACAGAGGAGGTAGGAGAGGGGAAGTACAGAAGAAAGAAAGAAAAAAATCACCAGGTATGTGAATTGGTGCTGTGGTGGTCCTGGGAGAACAATCTCTCAACGAGTTAGATAATAGAAAGTCCAGATAAATCCAATCTTTAATATGGAATGAGCTTTACAATGAAGATACCGTGTACAGTTTAACCTACCACATGTCATATTTCCATTCCTTACTAAAAGGGAAACTGAATTTGATGTACAATTTTTTTAATGTGAGGGGGTACTGCAGTAATGTAATGTAATGTCCCACATTACATCAGCTCTTAATCCCAGTTTTGATCCTGACTCTGCATAGCATTATCCATACCAATTCAGAACATTCTCTGTGTGTGTGACAGGAGTGCCACAGGCACTGTGTGACTTTCACAGCATCCCTTCTACCTTCATCCTGAGTCTCAGCATCTGGAGGCTGCACTGCACATCTGCCCCGCAGATACCTGAGAGAAGACAGATAACAAACATGGGAAGACCTCCTGCTAGCAGTGTCAGACTTAGGGGCCTCCACTTACATAGGAAAACGTTTTGCACTGGTTTCCTGGACCCAAGTATGTGCCATTACCATTTGTTCTGTAGCAGAAGAAAGACTACAGGAAAACCACACAGCATAACATGCTAGTCAGTACAGACCATGCAAGGCCTTTATTACCATTTATTCAAGCTCCTCAGCATGTAAATAGTGAATGAATTGCTAATAATTTCTCATTTATTTCTAGTTCTAACAAACACTGTCAGGAAAGTTTTCCAGTAAAGGTTGTTAAAGAAACTAAATCACTAAATAGTAAAATATATTGGATCAGCAAGGAACCAACGGAGAAAAAGGACCCAATTATTCAGTACAGCAAAAGATCACCTGTAAGGTTTGAGGTCTGTTGGCTTATTTTAAAGTGTATTTACCTGCAAGTGAATGTCCAGAATCACATTTGCTGAACACTATCTTTTGCCACTTTGAAAACTCAGTTGCAGAACCTGTATACCCTGCAGTTTGGTAGCCCAGCAAGAAAAAACTGAAGCCTAGAAAGAAGTCTGCTGCTAATCAAGCAGACCTGAAATTACTAAAATGAATGTTAATCCCAAGTCACTAACCTGTTTATTCTTTAGCTATTTAAAACAGATGAAAAGAAAGCTTTGATCCAGCTCCAAGAAAAATATTATTTTTTACATACAGTGTTCAATATGTTCAGCCATGATCTGGAATTATTTCAGATATTGGCTGCATATTTCACAACTCTTTCTATTAACACTCATGATTCTTCTGGCTCAGAAGTGCTGGACTGACTTTCTTGCAAGTAAACATTCATTTACCTGTAAAGAAAACAAACTTTAACAGGTAGTGCCGTATCTACGGAAAAGACTTTTAATAATAACCTCTCCAGAGGCTGAGGAGCATCAAGACATAACTGTTACCAATTACTTTTATAAAGTATTTGAGTACCACAGATAAAAAAAGGTGGAGGTGGACTGAGCTTGGGAACTATTGTTTGGAAAGCTGTATTGAGACAGGCTCAGATTGGTTTCATTCCTTTTTTTAAATTCTATGAAACATTCAATTCAGTATGATGGAAACAGATACTTTTTCAAAAACACAGCTGGAAGATGGTTAAGTATTTAAGTGTGTGGTTGGTACCTTGGTGCAGCAGCCTTGAACACACCTTTATATTGTACAGGAAGCAGTGGAAGGCTTGACATCTGTCTATTATCAGCATTTAGTAGAAGCACAAAACATTTGTTTCATTGGGACTAAAATGAAGGACTGCAAGAGAAAGCTATTCCCTTTTATATCAGATCTAAGCCAAAGTAGATTTCACACAGTGTTCACTGAGGCAGAAGCAGTGCTTTCCAAAGATTTGGGGAAAATGCAATTCTTACCTGCACCAGACAACAGATTCTGGTGCAACCATCGTCTCAGAAATGCCCCTCTGGGCAGGGCTTTGCACATTTTCAGGACCTGCCATCCAGTTCCCAAAGCAAAACTGAAACTTGCCATCTTGAATCAAGAGACATCAGGCTCTATTTCCTCCCTCACCATGCACACAAGTTCTGGCAGCTGTACAGCTGTAAGGCCAGCTTGCTCTGGGGCCACTCTGAAGAAACAGATTTTTCCTTTACCCCAGAAATGCTACCCCCTTCCTCTCCACAGTCCTTAAGCACCAGTCTTAAACCTAAAGAATTGCTTTGTGCCTACAGCCAACTGATGAAAAGCCTAGAAAAATATTTTCAAACTCTCCATCTGAGCACAGGAGATGCATGATGGGTTGACCACTATTCTTTGCTTTTCACAGTTTGCTTATAGCAGGAAGGTGTTCACAAGATTTAGCCAGACAAAACAAACAAGCCAGAAAAAATACACACATTCTTTTCCACTTATTTAATCACATCTAGTGCTGAACCTTTTAAGTTCTTAGGTGGAGAACTCTTCCTGTTACTCTGTCTTTCTAAACTTACATATCAACCATCTTTGAGTATGTACAATTACACAGTATTTCATGTACTCACTTTGACACTAAAATGTATCATAAAGTACTTTACAACTCTCCAGTATCCCAAACATATCTTGCCACCACCTATCCTGACAGCCACAGACAACAGCCACAAAGAGATTATTGTTTAGGTCAGACTACTTTAGAAGTATTTTTTTTACATTCAGTAAACACAACCATACCATTAAAATTTTAGATAAAACACCTTTGGCTAAGATTTAATACCTTCAGTTCATGCATCCTCTTGCCACCCTAAATCATACATTTCAAGCTTGGCTTTGATAAAATAGCTTATAAACTCAATATTCCCAACACAAAGAGTGCAGAGACAGAAGAGAATAAGACAAATTTAAAAGTTTGTACTTAAAAATATAAATAAATCAAAAGGCACAAATCCCAATTACTTAAAAGCCACTTTAAAAAAATCATAGAACCATAGAATGGCTGGACCTTAAAGATCATCCTATTCCAACCTTCCTGCCATGGACAGGAACACCTTGTACTACACTAGCTTGCTCAGAGCCCCATCCAACCTGGCTTTCAACAACTCCAAAGATGGGGCATCCATAACTTCCCTGGGCAACCTCCAGTGCCTTACTATCCTCACAATAAAGATTATTTTTCCCCAATACCTAATTTAACCTACTCTCAGTTGAAAGCCATTACCCCTGGTCCTATCACTACATGCCCTTGTAAATAAGACTCTCTTCCCATCTTTCTTGTAGATGCCGTTCAGGTACTAGAAGCTTATAATTGGGTCACCTCTAAGCCTTCTCTTTTCTAGACTGAGCAATCCCAATGCTCTCAGCTGGACACCCCAGATCTGGATGCATTCCTGCAGGTGGGGTCTCACCAGACCAGAGCAGAGGGGCAGAATCCCCTCCCTCCCCTGTGGTCACTCTGTTTGATGCAGCTCAGGATAGAATTGGGTTCCCGGCCTGTGAGTGCCATTTCTGGCTCATGTCCAGCCTCTCACCCACCAGCACCCCCAAGTCCTTTTCCCCAAGCTGCTTTCCATCTGTTCATCCCCAGCCTGTGTTCACACCAGGGGTGCCCCAACCCAGGTGCAGCACCTTGCACTTGGTCTTGTTAAACCACATGAAGTTCCTATGGGCCCACTTATCAAGCTCATCCAGATCCCTCTGGATGGCATTCCATCCTTCAGGAGTGTCAACCACACCACTCAGCTGGGTCTCATCTGCAAACTTGCTGGGGGTGCACTTGATCCCTTTGTGTATGTCATCTATTCCTTCTAAGTACTTGCTCAGACAAGAACCTGTGCACACTGCCTTGGCAAGGAGACACCGATGCCTGCTCCCTCAACGTCTGTGCCAGTGAACCACTTAAGGTTTTAAGAAAAGCTGCTGAATTTGTGGATTTGACTTTTCAGCTATTTCATAAGAAGGTGGCGACAAACAAGAATTTAAACAACATAATTTAAAAAAAGAAAGGCCATACTGACCTCTTCTACTTCTCCAGCCAAACACAGGATGTTAGATTAGCCAAGGGGCATGCTGCTTGTTAAGTACCCAGTGTTTTAACACAACATGCTTTCATTCTGTTATAAACACTTAATAGCAAGCGCACATCACAAGACACAGTAGAAGAGCTCCCCTACTGGGCTGATTGCTCACCATTCAAAAGCTTAGAAGCCACTAGAATTAACTGCTAAATAAATCTCTATACCTACCCCTTTTCCCCTCCCACAGCACTGTAACCCCCAGAGGCTGGCAGTAATCCAAGCCAGAGCTTGTATTACTGCAGAGCCTAAGAACCTCTTCAGTTCACACCCATTCCCTCTCTCCCCTCCCTTCCCTCATCCCAACTTACAGCTGGTCTTTTTGACTGAGAATATGAAATGTTGTTAATAAGAGGATAACCTCCTGCTTCTCCAGGCAAGAAAAGGAAATGGGGAGTATCTAGAACTGGAAAGCAATAAGCACAAAGTGTATTTGGAAAACCAGAGTTGGTGAAAAACACTCACCTTCTTTGTACTTTAACTACCAGGTGTTCCCCGAATTTCAGTTAAAGCACAAAGGGCTCGCCATAGTGTGATGCAAGAAGATGGAGAGCCTGTTTGCCAAATAAATGTCATTTACCAGATCAAAATCATACTGCACATTGAAGCTGTGTAACACCTCTCCCTTGCACTGCATCAAGGTATTTAGAGTCCCACTGCTTTTCGTACAGTTAGTCATAGTGCATAAAATAAAGTAGGTACTTAAGTACTTCCAGGATTAAAGGCTAAAATTTCAAAATTATTTTGTCATTATCTGAGGCCTACTCAGCTCTTTCTATAGCCTTCCATCTGCACTTACACTAATCTTTGGTACCTTTACCTAAAGTGTGCCTAGTAGAAATGGAGGCCAAGCCACGGTAGAACTTGTAGAGAAACCCAGGGGTCTGCATCTTCCAGGTGTGTCACTGAGTTTCCAGATGCTCTGCTGGGAAACTGCAGTGTGTAAAAAAAAAAAAAAAAGACAGGAAAAGCATCAAGGAATCTCTCTGGTCTTAGCTTCAATTGTCCCAAGACGGGTGTTATCAGCAATATTTTAAAGAATAGCATGGCAGCCAAACAGACAAAACACAGGAATTCAAGACTAAAAGCTATCACTTTCTAAGCAGCTCTCATGGATGGATTCCTCAACAAGCATGTTCTTTGGGTACAGTTATTAAAATATCACATACTCCCCGTTTATTTGCAATCCTTCTCACACCCTACATGCCCAGCGTTCATCAGATTTAAAAACTTCAGTGATCATTTCTTTGCTGTTTCATATTCAGCCACTAAAAAGCATTTAAAACATAGCATTAGAAGTACCATGTAAAAAATATTGCACCAGAAAAACAGCCCAGCTAGAACTTCTACTCTAATCAGCTAACTGTATCTTGTTGATGAAGATGCAGAATACTCCAAATTCAGTCTGATGTGCAATATACCAGAATTCACTTTCCCCTTCCTCCAGTTACCAGCATGTCCTAAAAAGTGAGGACCAACATCGCATAGCTGATTTGAGAGCATTCGCAACCTGCCTACTGCAGCCACAGTAACAGTTTCTTTTACAGGAAAAATTAATATGAAAATAAATAAAGGAGGATTATCTTCAGAGATTGTTTCAGTATTGTATCTTTACATGTTCTCTAAGTTATCTGCTGCAAGCTCATTGTAAGCTTTCTCTCATTTTTGTTGCCTTTGTGTTTCAGTGGTTAGGAAGAGATTGGCCCAACAGGTAGCTTTTGATGCTGGGATACATTCAAAAAGCACTGGGGACCCAAGGCAAAGCAAATGCTAGGAATGCAAATACAAATCAACAGCTGGATACAGTTCCACTCTGTTCTTTCAGTTTTTCCCACAAAACCACGAACACTGAGATCCCCTGTTTCTGGAAGCCCCCTCACCAAATCATCTGCAGATAATTAATACATCACTGCAATTTTATCTGTTTCCATATCACAATAGAAGCAAGGGAGGTATGTCCCAGTTCAAACACAGGCAAAGTTTATTTCCCCTACAACACATGAAATCCCCTCTTACTACCTATATTTCCCAGCAACTGAGGACATTCAAATTCAAGAGACTGGATAGCTTCCACTTTTTGCAATGAGCAGCAATTAAGATATTAATATGACATAGTTCATAAAGCTGTAAACAGAAACTCAGTTCTTGTCTGTAAATACTGATTTAGAAAACGAAGAATAATCCTAGTAGCGCAAAAATAATTGTTTTATCAAAAGCCAGGCCACATTTTGCCTCTCTACTATAGTATGGGCCAAATCCTACTAATGTCCTCAGCTAATTTGGTTTTAGCTACATATTACAAGCATGCTGGCAAGCAGCCAGAAGAGATCATCAGCAGATGGCAGAATTGACTACAATCTATTTTGTAGTTAGACCACACGGCTGTGTAGGCATTGAGTGGGGAAATAAGACTTTCAAAAGGGGAGGAGAAAAAATAAATTGGATTTAGAAGGTTCTGTAGCTTATTGCTTTCCCCCTCTCCCTCCCTCCCTCCCTCCCAAAAGGAAAAAATGAGAAAGATAAAACACATGTGCTACAGAGAACCATCCTGAACGGAAAGCTAAGCTGTAGCCTGCTAGTATTCTCTAATGAGTGTGTTCCTGATTTCCACACCATTGCTGTAGACATATTCCTGGTCAGTCAGATGATTCAGGTGTCTAGGGGGATTACACAGCAAGATACCCACCCGGCACACACAAGTCAGAATTAACAGGCTCTAACACACAGCACGCAGCACAGCTACAGAGTCAACTTGGTTCAAGTTTCAGAAAGATCCTATAACAATCTTTGAGGCGGTTGTACTAGCTGTCAGAAAACAGAGACTTATAAATATCATCTCTCCATAGAAAATCCTTGTTCCTATTCTAGAACCAAGAGGTACAAACCATCAGCAGCAGCTGTATCATGGTTTAGAGAAATCAGTTATAGCCAGAGAGTGTTACACACTTGCTCAAGTGCTCATCTAAAGATCACACCTTCCTTGGGCTGCTTGCAATTCATGTAAAACAAGACAGGTAATATTTCATTCCACCATTTTTTTCAGTTTTTCACAGATGGAGGAAATGAGGCTCAGCATCACTGCAGCTTTCTCAGCTTAACAGCCTGTCAGAGAAGGTTTTACTACTAAATTTCAGTGGCATAGCTCATCACAAAGCCATGCCCAAAACAAAATCAAAGAATCTAGAGGACAGAGACCAAGTTCACAAATGGAATGAAAACCCATGAGCAGTTCCAGCATGCCAAGAGCTGCAGTACATGTAACAGTAAGTAATACTTCTCTCCCAAGAAACAGAGAATGGGAAGATTGGAGGCATCTGGGAGTGGGGAGGAGATATTGTTAGCAATGTTACCACGGGCTTTCCATAAAACCACTCCCAAAAGTCTTAGACATGATTGTCTGAGTTGATGTTTTTTGGATGAGGTAACAAAATCTTGCTAAGCTAGGGATCATAAACAGCCTACAACCAGCCAGTCAATTTATACCATTATTTGCAGTTTTTAGCTTAATCAGCACCATGTGTCCCCACAAGATGACTGAGTAGCACTGCACAAGGTTAGACCATCTGGAGCTGGGATTTTACTTTCTTTTGATTCTTAACTGTTACCACTAATTCTGGTGTGCCCGCTGTCTCCCTGAGCTTTAGCCCCTTCTGCTAGATCAAGATCCTATGTACAAATATAAATGCTGACACTGAGAACATTTTTGCCTCCCACCTTCACAACAACTCACAAGCACATAGTTTCTCAAACACTTCCATGCCTTACAGAATTCCTTCCTTTGTCTTCAGTTTACTCCTTCCCCATGTCTTCTGATGATTTAGAGAAACAAATGTCAGACCAAGAAACCTCAGGTCAGGTCTTCCAATGACAGTCCATGTTGACCTGATGACCCTTACTGAGACTATATAAAAGCAGAATTCAGTATGACCACACCTATGTTCATTCCACAAAAGAAGACCCAGTGCCTAAGGACCCCAAGTATTTTCTCTACTCAATATAAGAGCTCCAATAAAGACAAGTGTGCACATGCTGCTCATGTGTCTTGCTCACTCCTGCAAGCATGCACTGTCAGTCATCACCACAACTTCCAGAGTGAGAGTTCAAAAACAACACATTGCATATTCTGAAGCAGGACTTGATACTTCAAAATATTCTCCTCAGTCTAAAACTAAAGACAATTACACTAAATATAAAGCACCCAATAGCAAAGAGCTGTGATAAATCAATTTTCCTTGCCTGCAGTACAATCTGGATTTAGCTACTTAGTACATCTTAATAAACAAGATACTCATTCAAAGCATAATAAATGAAATGCTTTGCCTTGAGGGACAGTTTTACTTAATAGTTTGGTGTTACAATGACAGAACATGTGATCTGTCAGTACGAACATCTTTTGTTCTCTGGAACGGTTTTTGAAAATGGGTGGTCTGTCTGCTTCACACTAGATCATGCTTAAGACACACAGCACCCTTCACACTCACAGCAATGCGCTTAACATAGGAAAAGCATTTTGCTTTGATAAGGAAATCGAACAGAAATACCAAAACAAGCCAAACAAACAAACAATGCTTTTCTAGTTTCCAAAGTCTGTGATGTATTTTATACCAAGTCACAGAAAACCCACACACAGAAAAAGCTATTTGGGAACACAACTTAAACAGTCAAAAAAAAAAAAAAACCAAAGAAACCACCACAGAAACACAAACCAATAAGCAGCTGAAAGACAGATGGTGCTTTTTCTTGGCATTAGAAAGTTTGATAAAATAATGAACTTCAGTGTAACATTATGGCTGAAGCTTCCATCCCTATTTGCCATATGCTTAACAAACATAGACATGGGAACAACTGAGTAATCTCAGTTTCTCTGTGCTCAAGTAGCCACTTGTCTACAGGTATCTGCAACACAAATATCACAGAATGGACAATAAGCATGCAGCCAATCCTGCAACTGGAAAATGAAAATTGCTGCATCTTGAGTTATCTGTCCTCACATGTATGTATTTGCTATGGATATATTACATTTATAAGCAATATGAAATGTTACAAGGATAGATTTAAAATAATTCCACAAACCTTGAATAAATTCCTCTCCATGAACACCACCGTTAGAGATATTGGCATCTGATCCCATACACAGCTCAGATTCATAAGTAATTCCCTATCAAGGTCAGTTGCAACACTGAGGTTTATGATGATTATTTAATCCCTACCCCCAAAATACACACATGTTGACAGACAGTGGAAGACGAAATTACTTTCTTCCCTCTTTCTGACAGACCATACACCCATCTGCCACCTCTCAGGTTATCAGCCAAGCACAGAAATAGCTGTATCTGATCACAGTAATGGTCCATCCATCTCTTCCATACCAATTCATTTAGGGGTTCATTTGTCCCTGATGCATGAGAGTTTCTCTCCTTCTAGATATTTAATCTGATTTTGAGTAACATAAACCCTTCTGGGCTCAAGTTTCCTTCAGACTCTAGTCACCCTAGTCTGTCAATTATATCAAAATTAGTGATCACATTTGTAACCCCCTTGGCAACAAATGCCTCTAGTAGCCAGACTAAGCACAAAAGGCATTTTAGATTGAAGTGATTCTGCAACAATGAGTATGAATAGGGAGGGGAGGAAGTGTTGAGGGAGTTTGGGATCCCATAGGAAGCAACTCAGAAGGGAAAAATGAAAAGCCGCTATTTTCTATAGGAGAGTCGCATTAAAAGACCCAACAGCAAAATGTTCTTCTGGGGACGAAAGTCAAGATATATAACAGCAGCTCAATAAGGCTTCATCAAGAGCTCTTTCAGGATTGTGAAAGTCAAAAAAGGAGAGGTACAAAGATACATTAACAAGAGTAAGTGTAAAGAGACACATACAAGCAGGAGAGATGCAAAAGTCAGAAAGGCACAGGCACACTGTGAGTCACGACTACTGAGGGAAATAAAGTTACAGTAAGTTAAAGTTAGAAGTTAGATTAATAACTAGAAGTAGGAAGGCGCAAAATACACAGGTCCATTACTGTAGGAAAGTCGCCTATTAACCAACAGAGAATGTGAAGAAATACCTGATGACACAGCTCAGACAATTACTTTTACCTTGGGTTTTACATATTTTTAACAAGAACCAAGAACTATGATTTTAAGATAGGAAAAAACAGAAGAAAGTAATTACTATAAGTACAGATATATATTTACGCTGGCATGGTTTAATGAGGTGTACCAAAAATACTTAAAGAATAAAGGAATTTTTAAGAATCCATACAAAATAGACAGAATCCCAAAAGGTCAAACTGAATTACTACCAGTAGAAAGGGAGAGATTAAAAGGGATAGTCAGTATAGCTTTGATACCCATAGCAATGCTGAAGTGAAAGAAGAAAATTTAACTTCGAATAATGTAGGGAATAACAACAGTCAACAGAAAACAAATACTGTTAAACCAATATATGACTTAAATTATGGCAGAAAAGGATCAGATGTACAACTTAACTGCCTGAATATAATTGAGTTATACCACATATTTCAGTTGTGGACTATGGAAGTATGGTTTATATCAAATTGCAGCTGAAGAAACACATAGCTGCATAAAAAAAAAAACAAAAACATTTTTGATCAATAGTTCTTAGTAATTAATGATCAAGCTAGGTAAGCATGAAGCATGACACAATCAGGTTTTACTCACAGTCCAGTACTACATGGTAGTATGAAAGAAAGACTGTTCTCACTTGCAGATTTAGTAGAACTTACCAGTCCAGGCAAAGTATTACAGGCGCCTTAAAGGTCACGGCTAACATGCAACACCATTTCTCCGTTTCCAAATAAAGACATTTCATTATTTCACCAACTAAAAGTGATTGATCCAATAAATGGAAAAAGAAAGCCCCCAGATTCAAGGAGAATTACAAGTGTTTGAGCAGTAGTCTTGCAGCACTTCAAGAAAAGAGAGTTTAACACTTTCTCACACTCTCATCCTGCAGTTTTGATGTTGTTCTTCAAGCTGCTGTCTGAGAAGTACAGTGTTTGATAGGCTCAGGTTGGGAAATCATTCTGCCAGGCAATAGCAACAATAACCTGATTTAAGTTCTGAGTCACGGTTTATTATAAAAGCTTGAGTATACAGTTTCAGAAAGTTAATAATAGCTGATCCTTGTATTGACAACTAGATTGACAGCCTAGGTCCAAACACATGTTGAGAGAGCTGCTATCAGGCAGAACAGAAATACTCAGACATAAATAGTTCCATCACATTTTTGAAACCATGAGGGTTTCAAGTCTCCAGAGACAGCTAGATATTAAGTGTCGTGATGTGGTTCAAACTGGCATCAAAACACCTCCGAAGGGCACATAAAAGCATGCCTGCAAAACCATGCTTCATGTGCTCATTTTCACATGAACAATAATGACCTGAGGCAAAGACGATTACCATCCAGAGATTAATGATCACTTGGATTTAACATCACAAAGTTCCATTTCAAGCATCATCTATGTCTAGATAATACCTAGCACCCCAGAAACGTCTCTCACCTCTGAGCCATCAGCAGCAACTACACCTCATGAAATGCATCACTGGCTAGAGGAGATGAGGTAGAATAAAAGGATGGCTTTTGGAAAGAAGGTGGTTGCTCTGACAGCCAGAGCTCAGGACTACAAGCTGGCAAGCCAGCTGCTAGCAGACAAAAAATCCCAGAATGAAATGTCAGCTTCTAGAAAGCTTTTGTAAGGATTTCTTTCCTATTACTCTGTCTGCCACATCAGCTACTGCTCCTAAACAAAACAGCAGGGAAAAAAACATCAAGCTTTTTTCAGATAAAACAGCAATTAAGCATAAGAGTTTTGCCTCCCTAAACAAGATTTGCACATCTTTCTTCCCTCAAGTATATGCTTAAACTCTTATCTTCCCTCCCTCAGTTGTGGAGGGTGAACCATCTGAAGGTCAGGTTCTCCTTCACTCATGTAATCAAATCCCTTCTTCAAGGTCCCATGTTTCCCTTGGGGCAGCAAATCAGAGGAACAGTCAGGAAAATGTACTCTGCATATAACCCCATAAGAAAAACAGCTAACACTGCTTCAATAAGTAAAAGGAGAATGAATTTACCATCAACTCCACTCTAGAGATTTGGACTCTTGAAGACTTGTGATTCAAGATTTTTAAAAAAGGCCACATTACCTTGTGATAGTAATCCCAAGCCTTCACAGAGCCTCCAAACCGAGACAAACCACACACAACCTCAGCAGTTTATGAAATAATGAAAAAAAAATTACTATATAGTAAAAAAAGTGCGACACGAGCTTTTGGATTTTATCCCATTCAGACAGAGCATCTGCAGGCCATGCATAACAGTAGATGTCTTATCACTCATCCCACAACTCCTTCAGTTCTTGGGACCAGCCTGTTTCTGGAATGGCACATTTTGATGGGGCCTCTATCCAGGGCTGGGTTTTTTTTGTTTTCAGATGCTCTGACTCAGTGCCAACCTTTTTAAACTTTTTATTTCTTAATGTTGTAACAGTTACAGGCTATATAATCAGCACATTAGCACCAGAAAACCAGCCATCAATTTTTCTCCCAAACAAATTTTTTCAGCAGAACTGTCTGGCAGAAAATCTTGTATCTCAGAAGTGTATGTGTGAGACAGTACAAAGATTAAGGAGAATATATTCCCCTAGTCAGCTTCCTACTTCACTACAAATTCATACCATCACTGGGACTGGCTTAATTTACAAATCCAAGCCCCTGAGGAACCATTTTAAATGCTACACATAGAGACGAAAAAGGGACCCTGTACCACAGAACAAGTAGTACACACCTGTACAAGTAGTACACACAAAAGGTACTTAATTCTTCTGTACTTATGATTCATCTCACATTCACATCCAATCACAAGAACAGCTGAAATTATCTTATAAGATATTTCTACCTTTAATAGTGAAATATTTTTCAATTTTGGCAAGAAGACATTGCATACTATGACTAAATGTTATTCTTGGAAACAGAAAAATTAGTTTTCTGTAAAAAGGCACAGACTCTTGTTTTACACATCCGTTATGTGTAAAAACAGTTGACTTGTATGTGACAAGCCATTCTGGCCCCACAAACCTCCCGAGGACACTCAAAATTAAGAATTTTTTGGGGGGAAAAGTGGGAAGAGGGGAGAGGGTAAGAGTAGGGTATTTAAGGCAAGCATACATAAATGTTTAGGAGTCCAAACTAAATTGAAAGGCTTCAACCCACTTCACAATAAGGTAAGTGCGTCACAGAGGTGCCACAGACTGCTCTATTCCCCACAAGTACAACAACTGCATGCTTACCATGCATAGCCTTCAATGGCTATTAATAAAAACAATCCAAGGCTTGCTTGATGGACAGATATTTAATGCTGTGAATGCTAGCATCTGGCTCTCATTCTCTTCTCAAAAACTGATAAAGACAGACCTCTACTAATGGAAACTGAATAAAAATAATACAGTGAACCTGGGGGGAAAAGAAGTACCATGGTTTGTATTTTGTTTGGGGGGGAATGATCCTCTGAATTTTCTGGGGTTTGCTTTGGTTTTTTAATAAAGGATTAATCCCCCTGCTCTTTGCCCATGTACTCCTAAGGTATCATTTTCCAGACATCACAGCAGGTTCTAGCCCACCCATAGCTTCAGGGATTAATTAGATATTCCCTGTGTCTGAAAGAGACCATAATTTCTTACCCAGTGATTACTATTTGCAGGCCTGTTTGATTACAGGTCTCTTTAATAGCATTGTTTCTTCAAAACTGACTGAACCAGCTGAAGCATTTCCAGTGTTGCTACCTGAAAAATTGAAAGAAATCCTTCATTTTTATGGTTACTGCAGCCTCCTGAAAAAGATGAAGGAAACCATGATTAAATGAATAAGTTCAGTGTTTGATTAACTAATCTCTGTAATCAGACTTGCAAGCTTTTTGTGCTTCACTCCATTCTTTCCACCAGTTCAGAGCAACATTTTTTCTCATTTAAGGCCTACTTGCTCTTGAGATCCTGTTTAAAGGAGAAGGTAAGGGACAAGAGCTGTTAAACTCACCATTGGGAGATTTCCCTCATAAGAAAATCATCAACAAATTTATTCATACACTCACAAGCAAAAAACAAGTCATAACCAATCTTCTATCATCAACTTTGGAGATGCAACAACTCCACTGAACACTTTTATTCTGAGCAGTGCATTTTTGAATCCAATATTTCAGCTCCTCCTGAGCAAGTCAGCACAAAGGCAAAGCTAGCAGCAGCAAATGAAGAGTGAAAAGAAAGGGGGGAGAGAGTTGTACCTTCCCTTCTTAATTGCATCAGGTGGCATTTGTGGAAACATTCCTCTAATTCATCAGATAAACAAGAAATTCAACTGTCTACTAGACTGTACTGTTCACAAGAGCTGCACAGTGACATATTTGTGTATCACTGAATGAAGTAAGAAAAACTGTCTTTAGTTCTTTTTCATCAGCCTATAGGACCCTTCATGTGAATTCCACAGCAACTAAGGCATCGATTCTTTTAGAGGACAGGAAATGAGAAGATGAATTTCAGAGCATTTCCTCTGAAAAAGTATCTTTGAATATAATCACTTATTTGATTAAGCAAAGAGTTGAATTATTTAATATACTACTCCTTATGGTACAATTTAGACGTGTACGTTTTGTACAAATATACACAATTTCAGTTACCAAGAGATGAAAATCTGAAGAAGGCTCAGCAATTAAGACAGATCCTTGTCAGAAGTTTCCTGCATGCTCTTTCACTATAGAGGGTAATATCAAGTCTGTGGATGGAGTTACAATAGCCCTAGGTAGGCATTTGTTAGCATTAGAATTCACAATAGGAAAATTAATTGTTTAATTAAAATATCTCTTTCTCCTCTCCCACAGTGAGACAAAACATTCTACAACAGTTAATAGCACCTGCAGAAAACTGGCAGTAATACTTCCCCAGGTATGGCACCAACTGATGGAAGAGAGACCAAACCAAACTAGAAATCACTCAATCGTATGCATTTCTATTTATTCTGTCACAGCTGGGGAGAAAGTCAACCCAAAACCTTATGTTTACCTCAGTATTTCCTCTACCTCGAAACATATAACATACATATAAGCATTACATATAACCTCCTGCTCCTCAGATTGGAGTCAGCATAGCTGGAACACGGGGCTAAAGCATGCATTAATCACACAATAGGATCACAGCATCCCTCAGACTGAAAGGGACCTCAAGAAGCATCAGATCTCATTTCCTTCCCAGAAGAGGGCCAGCTGGTAGGAATACAGTCAGGTGAGCTGATTTCAGTATCAATGAGGAACTCTCATACCAATTTGGACCAAGCTCACTAAGGATAGAACTTCCATAACATCACTGCAAGGAAGACAGAAAGGAAGAAAGTGGGGGGAGTACCAATGAGCCCTACTACCCATAATCAGGACATGTGAAGAATCAGCAGCACTTATCCCTCCACCTTACCCTGAAAGTTAACAGTAACGTCAGAGTTTGGGGAGAATTTGTTCATTATATGCAGGACACACAAGGAAATCTTTTCTTCAACAGATAGGTGGAAGTTATATGTCCTTGATATATAACAAAATCAAGAATTCCCACAACTACCTCATTGTTCCCGTCACTCCTACTTGCTTGTTTCTCCCAGGAGTAGAGCCAAACCACATCATACATTGACATAACAAATTAGAATTTTTCTCTGCTAAGATCTGTTTCCTCCTTTCTTTTTTTTACTGCACATTCATTATTCATTTTTCTTCATATAGTCCTAATGATAGCATAATATAGAAAGTTGCATATGTAAATCTTTGCTGAATCAGAACCAAGAAGATTCCTACCATTTCCCATTATTTGAAAAACCACTTCTCTGTGACCAGCCTTACCACTTTAATTTTTATTAGAATTTTTCTTGGTGCCTGCAGCTAGCCTTCCCAAAATGTAGAGATACAGATGTATAACAAAAGCTCTACTTATACCCTGGATGAGACTAATCAACACTCCAAATTGTGTATTCATTTCCACTCTCTTTAAGGGAAACAGCAACTGAAAAGCAACAACTTTTATCTGGAGAATGGGTAATTACGGACAGCAGTGTCATTTCAATATAAATAGGGGAAGTAAACGTAAATTACAGAACACTTAACTCTTACGAATTGACTGTAAACTGAGACAATGGTCTACAAGATGTTGTTTGGAGTATCTCATTAATAAAATTCAAAATTGTTTTCAGCAATTATGTGCAATCATTGTCATTTTATCACTGGCCAAAAGTAGTCTCACTGCAAGCTTCAACATATAAGTGCATTGCAGATTGCCAAGAAAACCATCCTGTCTGCAGGGGAGATCTGGAGCTGTACCACACCAACACAGAAGTGTCACACGCTAGCAAAAGAAAATGCTAGTTCAGAGAAGGGCCTGTTGCTAGAGAAGACCAGTAAATGTTATTAAAGGACCAAGAACAGCATTTTCAAACAGCGATGGGTCACTTCCCTAAGCTAATTCTATCTGTTCTTGACATGCATCTTTCAGGCCTTGTTTTGACTTAAGATTTTTTTGTAGCTGAGTTTTTTACTCTCGAGATTAATCTTCTGGTATGATTTGTAATATTAAGCATGTCACACTCATTTGTGAATTACCTTGACAGCCTGCTCTGCAGAAGGCAAATACTAAGACAAGTTCTGCAGCAGGACAAGTGGTTCCACTCCACTCTGTTCCTGTAGTGGCATTTTTTGAGGGATATAAGCAACAAACAGCTCTCCTGCAGCCTTGCACAGCTACTTACCCAAGAGACCAATTATCATTTCCTTGATTACTATGGAGGCCGTGCCACAAGCTGTGCTTGTCTGCTTTTACCTGTAGGAAACTGAGCCAGAGCTCAGTCTGGGAAACAGCAGTCTGGGCAGAGGCCAGCACAGACCCTGCAGCTGGAAACACCCTATAGCACCTGGATGTCCCCTCTTCCTCTCCCCATACCCCACATCTAAACCCAGTGTTTCTCCCACACATCCTAGCTCTATGCTTCACATTTCCAGGCAACCCACATCATAATTCCATCAGTCCCTTCATCCTCCCTGAAAATTCCCATAGCTTATCCTTCCCCTTGACCTTACACACAACTTCACATCCTACCTTGTCCTTCTGTTACTGGTGCACATCAACCTTAGAGGCACAAGGTTAGTGACAGCCCAGTTATTTCTCTGATTTTAATACACTACAATGTCAGAATCTCCTCAGCTGGAGCACAATTCCAGCCCTTTTTTTGCAGGGACTTATGCCCACTTAGGCAGAAATAGCAACAACAGAAATAAGCATAAACTCAAATCAGAGCAGCTGGCTACTTCACCATCTCCTGCATACACATGAGACACACAGGGGCTTGCCCACATCACTGACAGGAGCCATTCTCGAGTGACTGTGACATCTGCAGGCTACCTGAAACCTGCCAGAGTGGAAACACGGAGGTAAGTAAACTGGAAAAGTTTGGTGGACATGTATTTGGGAGCCAAATTTGCTATAATTTTTGTTGTGTGTGTCTTGCTGTATCTTTTATTCTTCACAATACAATTGTAAGCAAGGTCCTAGAACACTCAAAGAAAACTCACCTCCTGTGTCCAGATTTCATCAGCAGTGAAATTTCCCAGCTTTTGCCATCCATTCCCTCTTCACAGATACAACTTAACATAAAGAATGTAGGGAGTCTTCCTCCACTGTCATTTGCTAATTTTCTGAGATTAAAAATCTAGTTTTATAAATTTTAACAGCAATGAGAATTTTTTTTATAAGCATGAATTTAAATACTTTTACAAGCCCAACACATTCAACAAGGTTTCTTCAGACTACTAAAGGCATAAAATATACATGTTTCTAAGCAGAAGTGTACAGCACTTTTATAAGAGAACTGAGAAAAGTTAAAGATGGAAAAATAAACAACAAAATTAAAAGGAATGTACAAAATCGACGGAGAGATTCACTTCTCCTGTCAGCACTCAATGAAGTTAACAGAGTCATTCAAGTGAAGAAGGAATCATGACCAGCCTTCTCTTGCTGGTCCAAAAGCACCCAAGTCGTAGCTAACCAATAGATCTATCTCCAGCTCTGCAAGCAATGCTCCCACCAAAAGTCAACCAATGCCTTTCAGAAGGGGCAATTTTAGGCACCAGTTAAAACTGAAATCCAAGTCAGCTGTGCCATACCTCCCGAGGGGAGGAGGCAGACCAAAGTAGGAGCAGACAGAATAACTGCTTTACATGGGGCATAATGACAGGTAGCTTGACAAGCACCATAGTGACTTTATAAAATGTTTCACACACACAAATTATGCAATGCAGCTAATGACTCGACAGGGGTGGAAGGAGGCTGGGAAAGCAGAACACCGCTCATTCATTCTGATGTCATGTTGTTCATACATTACAGAAGATCTGTCTGTGTTTTGACAATCTGTCAGTCCATCACTACCTAAAGCACACGACTTGCTGTAGGCAATTTGACCTTCTTCTTCCTTTCCTACGCCCTCTTGCTTATTCCGAAGAATACAGGCTCTCCAGTAATAGCATTTGATGTTTTTAAAGGCAGGCCACAGTTCAGGATAATTTTGCATGCTAAGAAAGCCCACAGGCACTCTCAGTATTTTCTGTGTAATTGCAGCTAGCTCTGCCATGAGAAAGAATGGAAATTACAATTTTGTTACTCAGATTTTTTCAAAGTTGGGACTAAAGTGAGAGTGGGTCTAGAACTTCACCCAAAATAGAAACTTTCAGCAGCTTCAGATAATTAGGTTAACTTAGTGTGGACTTTGGCCTTGATTCTTTACTTCTGCTTGTTCACATAGTTTTGGCTATAAAAATAAAATTGTGCCTCCAAATACAGAGGTTCACAAATAAAAGGTTCACATTCCTTATTTCTTCCACAAGTTGTGCTACCTGAGTAGATGGACAAATGAAGATACCTGGCTGTACCAAGTTCTTCAGTTGCCATCCAACAGCAGGGTTAGAAATGTAAGGGGAGTTGCTTGAATTGCAAGACTTAAAATAAGGAAAAAGTGAAGGTTAAGTCACAGCCTAGTATTTAAAGGACAGGTAAAGTGATGCGCAATACACTTTCCATCTTTACTTTCTGTACAAATCGGGTATCTAGAGTCTGTACCCACAAGAACCCTCAAATAAAAAACATTACCCATAAAGAACCCACTACAACATTTTGCATGGCTTGTTTTTCAGCATGGAAGTGAGGGGAGATTTTTTTTTCTTTTTAAACTGTCTTTATTCTCATCCCACAAGCCTTTCCTCCTGGCTTTTGCCCTTCAATTCTCATCACCATCTTGCTGGAGGAGTTGACCTTCCAGCAAGGATCAGCCCACAACTGAGGGGCTTGCTAGGTAGCAGTTCTACTAGTGAGGGAAAATTGAAAGTGGGGTGCACCTGCAATTTGAAATCCAGAAAACACCATTTGTTCAGTTTTTACTCACATACAGCTGCATTTGAACTAGAAATTTAGCTCATCATTGCACCTGATTAGGCACTGCCTCTCAAATCAACAAACCCTTTTCAAATGCATGCCTACCCTGATAACAAATTGCTTCTGCCTTCACCATGCCAAGTACCCTTACAGGAATTTAAGGCAGAATTTATAAGTGCTTAGTGTCCTGAAAGGTGTTAATATTTAGTCACTCACTCAACGCCTGATTAGGGATTCACAGCAAGTCAAAACTCCCTTCTACCCATTCCTGTAATTCCCTTCTACTACTGCTCACAGGATAACAGCAGTAAAGCACTTAATGCTGTTTTACACACAGATGAAGCATTGCACGTGAAATAATCTTTTAAAAAGCACAGGCAAAGGCAACTCATCTCTGGCTCATGTGACCTCTCCTCTAAAGTATTTATTTTATACCTATACCCACTGAACTAAATGCTGATATCCTCATCCAAGGAAAACTTACTTCAAAGACTTAGGAATTTCTCCAGACACTACTTGAGCAGTAGACCAGGTGTTAAGGTCAGCACAGCAACGATTTCAGGCAAAAGAAAACCAAACCCAACTCTATTTTATACACATTTGAAAGAAAACAACAGAAAATCCAGCAGGTCTGAGTATTAAAATCTGATGAGATTACACGACACCACCGATGACAGAATCTACTCAAGTTGAGAGCATCTTGTGCTCCCTGCTGCCTTGCACACTACATTTTCGCTAAGACCAGGCTGTGTCAAACAGAACATGGAATAATAATTTCCACCCCTTTGCACTCATTTTGCTCTAACCCAAGGGACCACAGAGAATTAAAAACCAAGCTGTGCCCAAGTCTAGACAAAGTGTTCTTATTCACAAATCAAGGATTTCCTCACACAGCCATCCTACCATGGATTTTAAAAGCCTGAAGAGAGTCATGCTCCTACGATCACGGACTACAGAATACATGCACTGGTTCACACAGGAGTGAGAAGCAGGAGAGGGGGCTCATGCATTGGCATCATAGGAGTAACCCATACACCACACACCTTCCTGACATAGCAAACAGCAGAACAGATGCCAGGACACTGTGCTGTCTGCAAACACACGGCACCAAGCTGACATACGTATGTGGACACAGTTCAGCCCACCAGTGCTTAATGGAAAACATTAGAGCTACCCCACAGCCAGCAAAGCTGGTAAAAGCTGGGGAATGCTACAAGAGAAGCACACCACACTAACTGTACACGTTCAGGCACCACAGCAAGGAAGGAGGAAGGCCAAATAGAAGTGTTTGCTGGCAGGGCAAGTTGGCACTTGCACTGGCAGCACAAGAACTACTTACCTACACCAAGAAACTCATTATCAATACACACAGTGGCACAGAATTACCCTGCCAGTTCAATTGCTTGCAGGATCCAGGCTATAGCCACACACACTGACCACTAAAAAACAATCCCCAGAAAAGGGCTGTCACCACAAAAGCAGGAGGGTATGATTGTGTTGACAGTTTTAGCTAATCTGAAAGCAACGTAATAACCTGTGAGAGCATTTCATGGCGTTTTATTTCTCAGCCAACAGCTTATCTCCACCTGTGTCTACAGACGAGAGCACTAAGCACAGGGTAGGGTGAAAGATGCAAGACCTAGAATTATATGCCATTTACCAAAGTTACCTCCTCTTGCCTTTGGGTAGAAACACCCGAGAAGTTATAGTGGTGTAATGATCCAGATGGTAAATAACCCTTGCAGGGTAAAACTCCCTATAGTCATGAAAACCACTGCCTGGAGGAAAAGAAAAAGAAGTGGAGATGTTTGAAGAAACTCTCTGTCCAGTGCGTTACTCATTGAAAATTCAGAGACCTGGGGAAGTTTTTATTCATATAACAACATTTTATCCTTCATTTGCTTCTAGAATAAGAACAGAATAAACACCTGTATTTACAGTTTAGAGCTTAGAATTAAATTTTTTTATTACCATGTCAAATCATTCATGTTAACTTAATCATAAAATCCAATTATGTTATTACAATTGTGGTGATAAGCTAGAATGATAATACAGTTTAATAACCACAGCACATCTAAATTTTATAACTTTCACCTGAAGATTTCTGTAGAAAACTTTTACCAGCTTAGTTTCCTGTGACCCTTCTAGGATAGGTTCTTTGCTTGTAGTACTTCAGGCAGTGAAACTCAGGCATTGGAATTTGAAGAAAGTTCAATGGAAATTCTGTGAAACTCATTTCTATCCCGCTGCCTCAGTCCTAAAATCCTTCTACCGGTTTTCTTGCACACTCTGGAAACATACAGAAACACTACATTCTAAATTTGGCAGCCCCTTTTCTGGGGCTACACAGCATTTAGAAATCTTTCAGTACAGAAAACTGTCTGGGTGAATAACTACTAGTGTAACATGATTAAACAGCCCTCCCATGTCACAAGCAAGAGAATACTCAGAGCAACACCCTGAGACATTCTACTTAGTTTAAGTGTCGTTGCTGTCATTAGAGAGCAGTCCTTTCTTTTGTGTACGTAGTGCACACCATTATAGGACCCTGTTTCCCACAGACAGAATTCAGCATAAGATGCAAATAATGAAATACAGCAGTCAACATGGAGTCTGCTCAAGAAGCATGAAAAGGTAAAAGCAGGAAACAACTCAACCAATACTAATGAAGCAAGAAAGAACATGATACTGTGTACAAACTTTAGTAAACAATTTCAATGAGCTGTATTTTTTTCTTCCCCTAACCTGCCCTATTATGAACAGGATAATCTTATGTAAGACACTAGATAACATTAAGTTAGCCCTTCAAAATATAACAACATTGTTAAGAGTCTGCCATTTTCCTTTAATTAATGCCCTGCTGCATCTGACAGACATCAAGTGTTCATAGCTCACACCAATGAATTTCAGCTTTGAATATTGTGTAGGTGTCAGCAAATAGTAATTTTTAATAGCAAACACAACCAAAAGGAGAAACATTATTGTAATCAGATGAGTTGTTAAAAGCAAAGTGATGGCTACAGGTTAGGAGGCATGCAGTGGAAATCTGAATACATATGAGAAAGAAGATAGCAATTTTGTCAGTGATGCCAATTCAAAAAGAATGTTTCAGAAGAAGGTAGGCATAGTTAATAACCCTGTGTGAATGTCATTCCAACATGTATATCCAGCACAAGGTCAAGCACTGGCATGCAAAGGCCTTGGTCCACACCTGGCACATTCTGCCACTGAAAACTTGTCATTTTCCTACTTCCACTCACGGCCAAAATGGGGGTAAACAGCCACCAGCCCACAGAGGACTCAGTTACAGCCCCAACTTTCATGTGAGCAGTCAAAGTGCAATCTGCAGTGCAACCGGTGACTTGGCAACAGCAGAAAGCAGCTGGGCTCTTTGCAAGAGTTAATCTTGCTAATGCCACAAAACAATAGCAGGTATCAAACAAATATTGTGCAGTGACTTTCAGATGCAGACTAATGATGAAAAATCATCACTTTATTAGAAATCTTTTTGATTTGATTAATATATAAAGATTACAAGTAATAAGAAGGACTAACTGTAATCTGGATGCCTTTGAACTACTGCACTGGAAAAACTCAGCTGCAACTGAAGTACTCTATCAGCTCAAAAGCCAGAGGAAATTCCCCGTTTGAGGTTGACAAATCCTCTGAAGCCTACCCAAAAACCTACTCATCCTGTTTTACTCCAGTCAGCATTATTCTCTGCACCAAGTTTAGGAGAATTTACATAGGTTTGTGTCTTGGGCTGCATTCTATACAATACATCAGCCAATCTTGTGATTCAAACCCATCTGCTACACACTGCACAGAAGAAAAACAGCATCAGCCTGGGAAAACTTATCTTGCCAGATTGAAGCAGAGCTGTGTTACTGACCTGCCAGCTAGAAAGAGCTCTGAATTTAGCTGGTCCTTCTGCTCAAAGAAACTTGCTACTCAGCTAGATCTGTAGCTAAATAACATATATATGTTATATGTATATATAATATGCAAAATATAGATACACACGTATAATATGCATCTATTAGGTCCCAGTACATAGCAACCTGTTAAAGCATACAAAAGCAGTAATAAACTCGTCAGCCTAAGAAGACGAATAATGACATACCAGCCTTTGACCGCCTGGGATACAACATTATGATTTCATTAGAGTTTGGTCTTGGCTCTTTTCCCCCGCCCCCCATTACAAATTTTTCTCTTTTTTTTGAGAGGAGGTTCATAGATCTGACTAGGAGCTTAGTTTATCAGAGTACCATGTAGATTTTAAAAAACCTGCCACCCATCTTTGGGAACTGGCTGGTTTAACATATATAGTTATTAATATTTAGGTTTATCTTTCTAATTTGCAAAAAACTATAAAACTCTTCTGCCACTAGACAGAGTTAAACTACAGGCATTTAACAGAGAACAGTTGCTGTTCTTTTTTCAAAGTACTACTCACACTGAAATGTGGATCCATTTCTCCCCATCTACATGCCTCTGGATGCTCCTTGTTAGGAGTATAGGCAATATCAGAGTGCTGAAGGATTATAAACAGATTTGGTTGCTGCCACAGGCCATTCCACTGGAATTAATAATGCTTCCCTGCAAGGTGTGTAATTTGCAGGGGGCTGGGCTGCTTAGGAGACAGGCAAGTCTGTGGAAAGTTTTCCACACCTCCTATAACAGGCAACTGAGACACTTCCAAGTTTTTTAAGTAGCATACAAAGAAACCCTGTTTCTAATACATACACAGAAAGCCCACTCATTAGCTGTGTTTATTAGTTATTCTTCAAATGGTTTGAAGTCCAAACTTGGATTAACTTTCATTACCGTGATTAAGTACTAGAAAACAATTCCATTCAAATTTACCGGTATAGAAAAAAATTTCTCTGTTGCTTTAAGACTTGCATAATTTAAGAGTGTTTAGAAGTGTCAACAATACCAGTTTTTACCAGAAAACAGGAAGAAAGTTACTCAGTGCTTCCTTCAATGCTTTTTCATCTAAAGAGTTTATTCTACAGTCAGGTACAGTGGACATGGAGAAAACACCTGAGACCTGGCCGCTTTTGTGTCCAGAGACCATCTAGTTACCTTAGATATATTTCATCTACATACAAAATTAAATTTTTCTTGAAACATTTACGGGGCTCTAGAGTGAAAAAAAAATCACTATTAACACAAGCAGCGTAGCTTTCATTTATCTGTATTCTAAATACTGTTTTATAATGGTCTTTCCACTTCACAATTCACAAGAATATAATCACAAGAATACCTCTTACTCAGTGGCATCCAACTCTCAGTTAAAAAATACTCTGGAAATAAGAGTCATAAGGGTAGCTCACTTAAATATCTCAATGAACAGCTGGACAGATGTGGTTACAATTCCTGCCATTTCTCTGAAGAGAAAACAAATACCTCAAATAATTTCATTTCCAGGGAACCATCCCTGTCTGCACTCTACCCAGCATTCACATTCCTGGGCAAACTGAACAAGCACGCGTTCCACTGACTGACGGGCAGCTGGCTCACGGGAAGGCTCCTGCCTCAGCTGCTACCAGGGGCACACCAATGCCACAGCCTAACCTGCAGCCCAGCCCTTCAGAAATATGCTGGCATATGTATGGGGACCCAGGGAGTACAGCTGCCCATCTCAAACACTGTTAAGGCCACAGAAGGACTTTGCCATGAGATAAGCACAGAAGGGAACTTGGACTGTAAGATAAGCCCCCACAGCAGGAGCTTGGGATTAAAGGTGGTACTATTGTCTAGGTGTTATCTCAGACCTAGGGGGAGGTTAACAAAGCTGGGGGAGAAGAATGTATCACTGATAATGGACAGAAAAAAATGCAGAATTCATGGGCCGGTTGGAAAGCCAACTCAGAAATTTACGCTGAATCAGCTCTGACTGGGTAAAATGTAATTCTGTCAGGAGGAGATCACAACCACCAACTCACAGCCCTATGACCCTAGAAACCCACCAACCCAAAAGAAGAGAAAGCTGAGCATGTGGACTAGTTAGCATTACAGAACTGTGTAGCCAATGAGCGTTAATTCCTCTGCTAAAATCTATTAATAGCAAAAAACTTGGAACAATCTCAGGATCCCCACCACTAAGAAATCTAGGATGAAAGAGGAACAACAGGATGCCACTAGATCCACAGGTGCTACTTGATTGACCTCTCTCCCCACCCACCCCATATTCCTATTTCTCTCTAGCTCACATTCATTGTTAAATAAAATCTGTACTATTGTCTTCAGCATATGGTCTCATTTGCACCTTAATTCAGGCAGAGGCATCTCTCATTAACTGTATCATAACACTATTGTATGTGCAACATTCCATTGAAGTTAATGAAATTACTGCTGACTATCTTGTACTATGACATTATACAGCAGAGGAGGGATGTGCAAGAGTGATACAAGTGCAAAAACTCAGAATCAAATCAACTATAGAGCACGGTAGTGTCAACTATATAGCAACTCTGACATGCTGCAATTTACCACCCACAATCTTTTCCCTGTCCCCGACTGTAGATCTTCATGCTCAGAAAAAAGCATTAGATCCTGATATTTTCTCCAGACTTTAATTCCACTACATTTCCAAGCAGGTTTTTCTGAATGTGAAAGAAAGAATTAACTACTTCTCACTGTTGTACAGAAATGTCCAATAGACAAGTGTTGGAGAAGAAATTTATGCAGAAGTACAATTAGTCTGATGCTCAAAACATTTGTCTGCAAAGCTACTGAACATACCATTAGTATTTCTTTTCTGCAGGAACTTCTGTTTTTAACTTTAGTTTAAAATTATTTAACTAGAACATATTGCACAACTCATGTTAACGTGTATTTGTTGACTTTACTCTTATGGAGAACTCAAAGGATTTGTAAAATTTTTCACCAGATTGCTGCAGCAACTGCTATGCTTTATCAGACATATGAAATGCACGGATGAATGCAGAAAGCAATTTTGTATGGATGGATGCAGAAAGCAATTCTGTTTCTTGGTCACAAATACTGGCTGTATAAACTCCTCTTCTGGTCTGGAGTTCTTCAGAGGGACTTCCTTTTATTCTCATCAAGTAGGAACTACAACACTTCATATGAAATCATTATCATTAATTATCATCATATCATTAACAAATGAACCAAAGTCACCTTCTCCATCCAAAAGTACCATTTCCCCGATTAGCTCTCTCATTTAAAGAGCCTGAGAACAGCAGCAGCCTCATCATGCTCCTCGCTGAGCTACCTCATCCCTTTTCAGGAGTTTAACAGCTATGGTGGGGTGTTGACTGGCTTATAACCATCATTCAGAAACTGAGCCTTTACCAAGAAGAGTGAAGTGAAAGAGAATAAACCGACAGCAATCACTGCTAATCGACCCTCCAGCCAACTCTGCCTCGAACTTGAAAGCAAAGCAAAACACTCAACACAGAGTGAGGTATAATAGCTGGGGCAATATGGAGGAGGGCACAGGGCAGTTTATAAAGAACACTAGTCCAATTAGGGAAGTTTGAGTGTCAGGATGTTGAATTCCCTATCATTTCCTGGCACCATTGCCTTTAAATAGGCCTTGGATTGATTACTGCCTTTGTTCTCCATTGACCCACCACTGACTCTGACAGGGGTTGTATTTTCCCCTGCTACAATTAGAAGACAAAATTCTGAGTGTCAGCAAGCATTACACAGGCAACCACATTACTTAAAACTATGGAGCCCTTAAAGAGAGGATGTGTTTGTGACATTAACACATTCTTCTTTCTTTACAGGATTCAATAGGGTAGAGTGGATTCTAGTCCAACAGCAAACTACTGTTGAGGCTAATTTAAATTTGTCAGTGCATTTATATGCAGCATATATTAAAAAGAAAAGGGAAAAAAAATAAAAAAACACAGAGCAGTAGTAGCTAAGTCAAATCTACTTTGTTCTTCCATAATTCAAAATAAGAAGTAGGTGAGAGGGGGTGAAACAGACCACTGTATGAGCATTTAATTTGTATAACAGCAGCAACTAGACAGGAGAAAGTAATATTCTATACACGTATGTAGAATATAAAGCTTTATGGCAATCTAAAGCACTATAGACACCCACAGTGCTAAAGCAGCAATGCAAAAAAAAATACATTAAGGAAAACAAAATTTGAAATAACATTACACAAAATCTCCTTCTACGTTTATTTTATTTTTCACATTTTGGTAGCACTTAGAGACAACAGCTAAAAACAATAACTAAAAAATACCAAGATCCCTTATGCCATGCACTGTACAAATCACTGTTTTTTCCCCAATAAGAATTTGCAGTCTTAGTAGAGTCACAAAGGAGTCAGGGCAAACAAAGGCAAAAATAACTTGTAGGTAACACAGTTTGTTCAAGGTCAAAAGATGTGTCTATGCTACTGTAAGAAAGATTTTCAGCTTCCATATAGAAGGTTAGGAACTATTCACTGTGACATACTGCTTTTTGTCACTAAAACACAGGTCCTGAGAATCATACTATCATGCTCTCAGTGAGTCTGGCAAGTCATTTCATTCCTCCATGCCTTTGATCTCTAGTCATATATCCCCCAGGGCAGACAAAAGCCTGGAGGATAATTCATTAATACTTGTGAATTATTTGGGCACAATTTGAAAACTGAACTAATGTATTTATTACTAGAAGTTGTCCTGATATTTAAAAAGTCTTAATGCATTCTGAATAATTAAACTGTCAACATGGAAAGGTTCCTATTAAATATTATTTCCATTGCTACAAGGAGGCAGCTCAAAAGATATTAAAAACTGACAGCAATGAATTAAAACTCGGGGTGGATTTTTCTCCTTCTCTGGCCATTTCTTTTTCCATCACACATGCTCACCAAGGTGTCACAGTGTAAGACAGCAGCCACTTGTAGAATCAAAGCACCACCAGTCAATTTGGCCAGTCAACTCAGGCAACCAGCTTCTAGAGGTAAAAAATGGGTACCTAGGATCCATATTCCTTTACTTTCCATGTATGTTCCTGCAGTGGTGGAAGAACTAATATCCACTTAAAGAGGGAAAGCCATTGTCAGGGCTCATTTCTACCTTGCCATTCCCTAGTTACTCTTTTGGCCCAAGAGACAATTGCAATAAGTGAGCTTAGGTATTTATGCCTTGAAACAGACCAGGGTAGACCAAGTTCAGAATCATTTGAAATCAAAAGGATACTTGCTCAGTGTCTGGCAGCCAGATCTGAGGTTAGTCCCATTATCTCTTTAAAATTTGACCATTAGAGGTACGGTTTTATTTTTACCAAGAGGGTTACTCAAAGAAACTTGGGGTCTTTTTGTAAGTTTTCAAAATAGCTATAATTTTTAAAAAAGTTTTAAAAGGGGGAGGATCTGAGACAGAGTTACTGGGTATATAGGACAGAAATGTTAACAAAAGGGGAGTGGATGATGCAAAGGAATTTGATCAATGTTTACTCTATTCCTAGGATTCCTCAAACTTTATGAAATACCTCTAACAGTAGCAGCATCCTTGTATTGTACTAAACTCCAAAGTATGACTGGCAGTGACAGCCAAAGGACTTGCACTTACTTCTTTTTTTCCCCACCACAGCTGAATGAAGGGAAGGAGAATCAACAGCACAGGCCAAAGTCCTGAACAACTAAGGAACATGCTCTAGAGGAGCTTAATGGCTCACTGCCTGTGCTGAGCAGAAACAGAGAACCTGGACAAGCCCCAAGCATCTGCTGTCACACTCCCTCCCAAAGGCAGGCACCTCCAGAAGGCTGTTTAGCCACAGGAAAAGCAGATCAAGGTAAAGCTCTGCATGTTGTGCAGCTGCAGAAAAGCAGCTTTCTGTGTTGGACTGCCTGGTAAGGAGACAGACATGAGTACAGCCCAGCACAAACACCTTGGTCTCAGCAGGGTTAAATCCCATCTTTTCAGCATGTGCAGGGGGAACTCAGATGTGTCTCTAAGACCCATTTATGGATTTCAAGCACCTTTTTCCTTATTTTAGACTTTCTTTGATTGGATGATATATAATCCACTATTTGTCACTGCAAGTGGTCACCCATGACCACAAAACATTACATTTAAACTGCTATTGTCAATACTGCACTTGTCCATCTACTTGCATTGCCATACAAATTCACTGCCTTCACACCAATTCTAAGGGTAGGCATTCTCATTTAAATTGATTGTCTTTCTCACACCTTAAAAAAAAAAAAAAAAAAACCCAATAAAATACAATGAGGAATGCTAACAGAAGTGTAATAACTAAGACTGCAGTTTGTGAAAAGGCTGGCTTTTTCCCCTCTAGTTACAAGCACGTTTTTTCATCGTGCACTCATATACTGTGGGGGAAAAGAAAAACATTTGCTTGCCCGTGGCTGTAAGTAGAATCATAGTGTTTATGTATAGTGCTGTTCAGAGCAGCTCATGTCAATCAGTCAGTTGGGTGTAGATTTGGCTCTAAAAAACACAAATACCTCCAGACTGAAAGAGATCATAGGTGAAACAAGGTCTGATTTACTGAACAATATTTAAAGCATTAAGCTCCCTTTTTGCCAGTACCATGAGTTTGGGGAAGAGTTTGATTTTGCCATGTTAGCTCCCTTACAAGTTCACCAAGAGATGAGAAAAGTAAATGCTGACAATGAGACAGGGCAAGAATGTGCACTTGAGAGGACAGGACTGCAAAAGCAAGGGTAACAAGGGTACAAGAGGCTGTACAATATCTGGCCTTGTAGCTGCTCATCACTCCACACGAGCCCCAGAACAAGTTGATTTAACACTGAAGTCCACCCTGCTTTGAAGTGGAGGCTGGACTAACTGAGCTTCGTTTGAATTTTCCATCTGGGCAGAAGAATGATTATGGGGGCTATGGAGGTACAAAAACAAGTAGGTTGTAGGTTTATTAGCCCTGTGTTTGTGTGTAGGCAGATCTGCCTCTCATGAAGCCAATTCAGCAGGCTGAGGTTAGCCCTACAAAGATTTAATTGTGCCATGCCACCCCAGCTCAGACAGCTTGTTCACATTACTGCCTCTGATGTTAGCTGAGAGGTGCTCTTTGATAACACCTGGTGTGCAGAGTGAGGCCTGCTTTCAGATAGCTACACACACACTGCTCAATTCCAACATTCAAAACTCTTGCTTACACATCTGGTGTTAGTTACTCGTGTGTGAGCAAGCTTGCTAAAGACAACACCATATTCCCAAGGCCCTGACTTCACTTAAAACTGGATTTTCATTATTCTATACCATCAAGTGAAAGACAACACTAAGGCTTTGCTAAACACCACTGCAGAATCAAGTCTTACACGCAGAAGAAAATACTGTTACGACAGTGTTTCCAGCTGTAGTTCTCAATTCCTCTAACCCTGCTAAGAAGCCCTGTTTCTAGAACAGCCAAACCCACTCTGGTTTGCTGTAAGTTGTGAGAAATTCACAGCAACTCTGAAAAACTAGTTAAGTCAATAGATTTTGGAATAACTTAGCCAACCTGAAAATTGACAAGATCCTTCACAGTAAGCTGATTTCCTTGAAAAATCAATAACAAGATTAAAAAAGTAAAGTGAAGTGTGATCCATTCTTTTTTACCAGCTCCTGCAGCCCCTGGCTGCCAGGCAACACAGCAAGCCATTTCCTTAGGGTTAAAGTTAATTGCTATAATCACAGAGCCAGCAGCAATCCTGTCCAGGTGAACCATTAGTTAGGGAAAATAAAATTATCAAAAGAGAGCAGAAAATGGGGTAGAGAGGTTAAAAAAGCACAGAAGTTTTTTAACGGAAAGAGGTATACAGTATGTTTCCTGGTTACAGGGAGAGAAACAGCAGTATGTAAAGAAAGGACAGGCTGTAAGCCAATTAGCATCTCTGTTTTGGATGCTCTAGCAAGTCTCAGACTACCTGAATGAATCCTTCAAGAGACAACGATAAAGGGACGCACAAAGTCCAACACTGCTTCACCCAAAAGAAGGGTGGCCTTTAACAAACACTGGAACAACTACAGATGCATTTCACCCTTGTTTTATACCCTGCCATTTCCACAGCCACTACAGGTGACAGAATAAAAACAATGATGGGGTCTGGTGCAGGATATACAGTTAACAGTGAGCATAATTATTTTCCAGTTAATTGTACGTGCACTGCAATATGTTTCCCGTGGATTTTCTACCTTAATTCCCATGCTGGTCTCCAGCTCTCTCACAGCATGCCACCGAAGGTCTGACATAAAAACAGCATTGTAACAGGGCATGCAGGTTGCCACAGATGGTTCAAATTAAAGGCTGCCTAACAAGCCATTCCACAGACAAAGAGGCAGCACATCCAGCGCTGCCCACACTGAGCAGTGTCTCCCAACACTTCCCTCAGGGACACAGCAGCACTGACACCCAGCTCACCAGCACGGCCACTCGGCTGGCATCCACGAGCAAGAGCTGCAGGGCAGGGCTTCAAAAGCCAAGCAAAGCCAGCACATACCTGCTAGCCAACTGTCCCGCAACGCTGGGGCTGGCTGCAGGGAAATGATTCCTCTGCATCCAAGGCAGCCAGCACCAGAAGCACCTTAGAAGACCCTCTGCTGCCTAGAGGGACATGCAATATTTTTATGAAGCCCAGAAACATAGTGAATTCTGGTAGGCACCACAAAAAATAGATAAAGACAAACAATTTTGAGGAACTCTGGCGAACTTGTGCAAAATAGCTACAAATTGAAAGGCAACCTTCCAACACTCTTTGATTATAGATGATAAATTTCAGTGTTACCCTAAAAAGTTACTATTGACGTAACAGCCGGCAGGAAAGCAGACATTAACCAATTTACCCATGACAGAAAGTGTTTTTATTTCTTGTTCTTAGCATAGGGTTTTTTCCTGAGAAATGAAACTTTGTCAGAAAGAGAAGGTGAGATGACTATAGAATTGCAATAAAGCATTAACCTGGTTTCCCAGTCACCTGGCAAAACTGCAGACAACAGCATCTCAGAGTGCACTTTTTGCCTGCTGCTCTCAGGGTCTCAACCCAAGGCCCATGAGAGTTACTGACAGGATCTAATAAATACCTCATGAAGATGTTTATGTTTGGATCAAAAAGGATGGAAACAAAATTTATAGACACCTTTTTTTTTGCTTAACAAGTATCATGACAACAGCAGTTAAAGCAATACAATCCTCAATGAGGACAAAGAATTAAAATCTGAAAACTAGTATTTTTTGCAGTTTAAAACTTGTGAATAATGACAGAATAAAAGAATGTCTAGGGAAAGAAAACAGATGGAACACATTTGAGATATCATGCAAGCCAATACAAATTGTTACTTGGAAATTCTAGACATGTTCTCAAGACAAACTTTACAAAAAGAAGAAAAACACTTTCACAAACATTTACTTTTCTACTGAAAAGAAAAGCACTGAAGAATCTATTCCAATTAATGTTCTAACTAATTAAATGACAAAGACCTCCTTTTCTATTCTTTCAGATCCAGTTTAATAGCATTTATATGTTGTCAAGTCTTGCATCATCCATTTGATCTCTAGAAAGGCAGACAGACAGAATACAAAGCAAACATTAACAAATACTACATGAATACAAAATGCCTAAAAGCATGCCATTCACGCCAGCAAACAACCAAGGACAATTAAATTATTCATAGAAATGAACTGTCCAAGGTAGCAAGAAAGAATTAATAAATACACTCTTGAAAAAATGACATACAATACACCTAACCCCATTAGCAATTTTTTTGTTGTTATTATTGTTAAACTAACAGCCAGTTTCTGGTACCAGACAAAGAATCAGAAGCCAAGGTCTTTCCAAATAAATTTCTGTTATACCTGGGTAATTAGTTACCATATATTCAACTGCCATATTTCAATTCCTTTAAGTTAAGGCTGACAGCTTTGAAATGCAAACTACAAGTCCCTCTCCCTCTCTGTACAGGGACAGTAAAGCCAACACCTAGTTAGCATAGAACTAGGGGAATGGGATGACCAACATTAGCAAGAAAGGGAAAAGTCTTTTAGTCAACATCACAAGCAGGTAAGAAACCTTGACACCATTTTATGCAACTAATAAGTTCAGCACATTGCTCTGTAACTCTTCTCAGCTGTAAAAACAGAAGAGGCAAATATTTCACTCAGAGGAGATCTATGAACATACTTTGGTAATGGGCACATTGGTGTGAATATTCACAGTTATGTGAAATCCTGTGACTTCTGTGAGCATCTTAATGTTATAAACCACCTAACTACCTCTAAGAGCATCTGTCCTCTTCCACCAAGAGATTGAAAAAGGTCTTTACCTATGGAAAATTACGTGGGCAAAGTCCCATTCCACATCACCAGCAAATATTCAACATTTTTACTGAAAGCCAGCAAAACATACAGAAATAGCCCGAGGGCAAAGGCTAGGACAGCAAGAAGCTAAGGACTCCAATAATGAAGCAACAATTTACCGAGAGCTGCAGCAGCAGGGTGGAGGCGATAGCTGGGGACAGCCATCAACACCACAGCAGGGTGGTGGGACAGGACATCCATCTTCACCTCAGCTGCACCCAAACTCTGTCAGAGTCACACATGTCACCGTGAAGGCAAACTTGGGCTAAGGTGTTTGTTAGCATAATCCAGTAGGTAAGTTTTGTGTATGTGCTAAGTCCTTCTGGTCTGACACAGTGCTACCTTTCTGCTGCTGCATCAGATGTTATCATTTTACATCCTTGCAGGTAAATCCTTGCAGCTTAGAGTCCTGAAGCTTGAGGTATTGGCTGGAATTAAAAAGAGCGGGGAACTTACCAGGATCTTTACGTACTGGGAATATAAGCTAACTACAAAAAAAATGCCTATTTTTTTTCTAGGTTGGCCACAAATTCTATCCTGATCTCAAGAGACCTTTCCATCAAAGCTTAAATTACCAGAGTTTCAATGATAAGTTATCCTAGAAAATCACTTCAAAGACAGGAAAAAAAAAAAAGTTGAAGAAAGGCAAAAAGCAAGTCTGATTCTTGTCATGAATCAGTGATGTCCAGTGGTAATAAGGAAACGATGAGGCTTTCCTTCAGTGCAAAATAGATTTGAAGACCATCTCACTGCCTTTCAGAGACAGTAATTATGACCCTTCAAAAACAATCCAAGCTTTTCCCTTTTCCAGCCACCGCAACCTCTATTAAAACAGCCACAAACAAAACAAATCAACAAAAACCAAACCATGCTTATTATTTGCCTTTAATTAAATATGTGTCTAGTCAAAAACCAGAATAAATAAAACACATTTCATTTTATGTTTCTAGAAGTAAAAGACTCATCCTTTACCCTGAAAGCCATGTTATCCCATTTCAGAAAGCTGTATGTCTAATCAGTGAGAGAGCACCGGGAGTTGTGCAGCCATCGCTGCAGAAAGCACAGGAAAAGAAATATATACACACATAAAGACAGCAAACTCATATAAAAGCTGCACTGAAGCAATGAATCCAATCCTCTCACTTCACATGGAGGTGGGTAAATAATGGCACAACAGAGATTTCATTCATGCAGAGGTCTAGGGTATGCTGGGAAGTCTCAATGTGACAATTTGCTGCAGATGCCTGCTTAGAGGAGCCATTTATCAGTGTCACCCATGCGCATTACTACACACAGCTTCCTCAGCAGCACGATTCCACACCAGCCTTCCACACAGCACACTCTAGTCCTTGATATTTCAGGCACAGAAATAACCCTTATCTAGGCCTTAGCAGTGTGTGCTTATTGAAACAATTTGTATTACCCAGAGCATATAGGTTTGGAGTAGGAAAGCTACGAAATTTATTTCCTTTACTGATAAAAAGAACAGCAAATTAAGAGAAGTCACAACAGTTTCCCTCCTGCTCCCTCTCCTCTTTATAGCCCTGTTTAGCTCATTGCTTATAAACAGCTAACACAAGTATTCCCATCAGTAGTGCTGACTCCTGGAGGATACAGGCATCTTGGATGTTTCATCTCTTGTTATACTTAAGTGGAATATTAAACAGGCAAGGCAGTAGCAGACCAGGCTAGGAAGAACCAAGTAACGAGGACTGACAAAGAAGGATGGCAGTTTAAAACACTTCAGTCTGTAAAGTGCTTCATTTAGAGCCATCAGTGCCAGTGCATTCAGCCTTCATGTACATCCCCCCACCTTCAGCTGTCCTCTCACACCTCAAGTCCATTCTATTCTGCTTTTAAAGTATTAACAAGTACTGCTACTTAATAGCATACCTCGGAGTGTCTAGTATAATAATATAACAGAACTATTCGGCTTAACACTATAAAAATTCAAATTAATCTGGAAATCAAATTTTTTTTTTCTTTCAGAAAGAGGCACAGGGAAAGGAAAAGCGAGATTGAATTCATTCCTTTTGCTGATGCACTAAAACATACATCATTTATTTGTTATGCTGGGTGAAATTGCTAGTGCAACGAACCAAATTCCTATTTCATACCAAATCTCAAACTGACATTATAGAACACAGATATCTTTGTGACTGGTAAAAAAAGAAACAAATCAATTAGATGTAAGAAAGAAAACTCGGTCACATCTTTAGACAACAGGATACACCAGCACCTTAGCCTTTGGATTTAAAAAAAATAATTTCAGAACAAAAAAACCACCAAAATGCATTAAATCAAAGACAACTTTGAGTTAATGCTTTCTACTCTTCTAGCTGCTTGCTAGTTTCTGCTTTAAGAAAGACAGATTGAGAGACAATAAGTTTTAAGGATAGATTTTAGGGAAAAAAAATACAGCCTTCATATGCATAATTTCTGCAAGATTTTAAAGTGAGCTCAGGCTTTTACAGAACTCTGGTTTATTACCCATTCCTCCTTGCTTCCCCAGCATGCCACCTGTCCCATGGAAGCACTGTTGCTTTGCTGCCTGGACCAGCTTCATTCCCCACTTCATTTCTGTCTCCTACACCTTGTATTTTTCCTCTCATATCTCTCTTTGGGCCCTTCCTATACTCACAGCTGCTCATATCTTTTAGGACACCAAAATGTATTGGCCAACCTGCCTTAAGTGCCTTCCCCACTCCTTGCAACCTTGAAAATTGTTAAAAATTATTATGAAGCCAAACACTTAACAGTTCAATAGTGGAGGAAAAAAAAAAACAAAAAAAAACCCACACAAAAAAACAAACCACAACACAGCAAGACAGAGGAGATGTGATCAAATACCTGTAACAATTAAGCTCTTGTCAAGAGCTTACAAGAAGCAGATCCCAACTATTCATTTAAAATGAGAAAATTTCAGTGAGTTGCCTGCCCTATCTCATATTCCTCACCAAACAGCCTCTTTGCCAGAGCACTGAAATCCATGACTTTACAAGGATCAACTCTGTAAAACCCTGCAGAGCCTTGTTTTCAATGTGATGCAGAAGGCTCTCAAAAGCCAGTTTCTTCTCTTACCCACCATAACTTCTTTCACCCACCTCTAAATCTAACCTAAAATCCTGAGAATTTTTGTCAAATCCATTATTCAGAAATGGATTTGACACACAGAGGGGGGAAAAAAAAGGAAGTCTTATTAGGCATACTAAAAGTACAGCTCTGGATTTAGACTTACCACCCATGCTGCAGAGCTGCTTACAAAGCCATCATTAATGGCCTGCCAGCTACCCATCATTTCCCCATGTTCAGTCGGCCCAGACAGTAAGCTATTCCTTTCTAACAAATACCATTTTAATTGCATCTCCCACTTTGTTAGCCCTCTCGACCTCCAGTAAAAGCCATCTATGGTCTAACAATCTCTTAAATCTGACACTCACACCGACCAGCACACTTGTATGCCTTCCTGTAGGGTTCACACATATGCAGGCTTATTGTCAAGAATTTCCATTAGAAATCTAACAGCAGATGAGATGAACTGACAGCTTTAGGGCTAACGAGGGGAGAAAAGCAAGGAGAGAGTGAAAAGGGAGAGGTAAATAGCAAAGAACATGTGTGTGTATTGTAAATGCCCCCGTCACCAAAGACCTGATGGTGCCTTTCTGGTGCCAGGGCTTCTCCAGTCCCAACACCTCCCTCTGAGCAACAAATGCCAGCCACACAGCCTCAGCCACTGTTAACTCTTCCTGCGGGAATGCTGCCAGCAATCTCAGCATATTAACCCTGGGACTACTAACATGTTAAATTTTAATGATACCATTAGGAAAGAGGAAAACACACGAGGCACACTCCCTCTTTGGTGCATTTGGCTGCTGGATAGGATATTAATGCTTTTCTTTGCACATCACTATTAAATGAGCAGTGAAACTAATAGAGAAATGAAGAGTAATGACTTCTATTCTCACTGTTCAGCACCTGCTTAAAGCCAAGGCTGCCTTATTGCCCACTAGGCTTTCTGCTGGAGTCCATCAGGTGGATGGAGTAAACGGGTAATTCTTTCAGCATTTGGCACTTAACAGGTCAGAGGTTCATTTAGCCAAGAGGCACAGAAAAATAAAACTGTCCAACTGAAATAGTAGCATGTAATCATCCAGACAATCAGTTAGCAGGCAGAAGTCTGCTCTCTTGAATAACTTCAGCATAATAAAGTCTGAATTTGGCTTTGGTAAGACAGGAGTTGGCCCAGGTGACTTACAGGAGCCAGGACACAAAACATGCTGAGGCCAGTTCTGCCCTGCTTTTAATAATGGGCTCCAAGCAACCACCTTCTTCAGCAGTGCAGGACTCTCTCATATCAAGTACACCTGTGATAAAAGGAATGGGCAATTCCCACCAGAACAACACAGAGGCCCACAGAAACAGAGGGTTTGTATTCCTGAATCCTCATTCATCTTCAGTCAGTTTTGAGGGTGGTAGAGAAAGAGGGAATGAAACATGCATGACTTGGGGAAAATTAACTCCATCCTGAGGCAGTTCTCCTCAGACAGTTCTGAACAAAGCTGAAACCTCCAAACCACTGTGAGATTTCACTTTTTCTTCAGGAAAAGAAAATATTTACTGTGGTAGATATCAAAGTCTCCTTTCATTTGCTTAAGCCCAAACATTCATGCAAGTAGAATTTTGTCCCAGTGCAAACCCATGGAATAGAGAAGCTATTGTGAATACTCAGGTGCAAGTAAATGATCATGTCAAAGTATATATGATTTAGGGAGCATAGGGAAATATGTTAGAGGCTTGCTATTAATAGACCATAAGAAATCCACAGGTCAAAACACATTTGTAAGGAGCAAGTACATTTAAAGCAAGTTTTGCTTAAAGGTAATTTGGAAGCCAAAACACAGACTGTATTCCCAATTTAAAGTTTTCCTACAGAAAAGGAAGCTAGTTTTCCTAGAGCTAGATGGGTGTTTTACATCAGTCATATTGCACTGGATACAGGTATCCTACATTCGGCATACACAGTTCCTTTGACACATACCACCAGCAAGAAATTTAAAGTGTTTTACAGATGCACACTCAATTTGGTTTGGAATAGTTTTTACTACAATAAAGTAATTTTTCAAAGATATTTGACGCTTTTTTCCTGAATTACCGAATCTATTGAATAAGACACTAACAAAACAGATACCATGTGGCCTGTAAGTTAAGTTCTCCTACTTGGAGGGCAACAAAGTGAGAAGACTCAGCCCTTCTCTGTTTAAAAGGAAGGTGTAACAACTTTAAACACTCAATACAAACATTTTGAATTAGCAAATGCTTTATCTAGAAGTGTCCAGCTCCTTCTGAGGAAAGTCTTTTGTTTTCATAGTGAATTGTAAACCAAATCCAGTTTAATACCCCATTAGTTTCCTCAGGTCTCTTGAGCAGAATTTCCCTGGAACTTTATTATTTTTAAACTCCCAAACACTACTACCAAATAGAGTTTCAGATGAAAGCTGAAAAGAGGAAACCAGTCTGAAGTTTCATCAGAATTAAGTCTTTTCTCTTTCTTCCCAGAAAACAAAACGTCTTATAATAGGTAAGAAATTCAAGACCAACCACATACTATGTGATTTAATAATACAGATTGAACAGATGATCCTAATGTCAATGTGCTGGTTTCAGCTGAGATAGAGTTAATTTTCTTCCCAGTGGCTGGTGCGGGGCTGTGTGTTTTGGACAGCACTTTGTGCTGAAGACAAGTGGAGTGATGGTGTTTGTCTTTCCAAGTCACTGTTAGGTGTGATGGGGCCCTGCTCTCCTGGAGATGGCTGAACACCTCCCTGGCCACAGGAAGTGGTGAATTAATTCCTTGTTTTGCCTTGCTTGTGTGCGTGGCTTTTGTTTTCCCTATTAAACTCTCTTTATCTCAACCCACAAGTTTTCTCAATTTTACCCTTCTCATTCTCTTCCCGATCTCACTGGTGTGGGAGAGAGCAAGCAACTGCCTGGGGTTAAACCGTGACAGACAATAAAAATAAACACAGTTGAAGGCAAAAATAATTTTAAATAGTATACCAGTGCTGAAACAGTAAGTAGTTTTTAAACAGCCTTACTAAGCTATATTATTTTAAAATAAATTGAATTCTGACACCATAGCAATAAATTCAAGCTGCAATTGAACACACCAATTCCTTAAGGCTGATTCTTTTGTAGAGCTGGTACCATATTTTCCTTCATTGTCTCTTTTGTAAAGTAATTAAAAAGTAATCCCTGTATTCTGTCCTCCAGTTACAATGGAGGCTACGGTTGGATGCATTGTGCTGCTCTCATCAGTAGCTTTCTCAGAGATCACTGGCTCCTTGCATCTGCTGTTGTAATAGCACATCTAGTCACTCCCTGATCAAAAGGATCTGAGTTTAGAAAGAAGCATTATTGAAAGTGTTTGAACTATCTATCATTTTTATAAGAACTAAGGCAGGGAGCAATCATTGTGTATTCACACCAGAGACCTGCAGTGATGCTAACTTATGACCTTCATATGAAGAGGACAAAGGAAAGGCACAGGGGAAGCCCACAAGGGGCCAGGAGGTCTCAGACCTGCTCTGCACGAGCAGCATGCCTGCTGTGTTGAAGGCACACAAGTATTCCCTGGTTAGAGCCACGTCATACATAGAGCTGTGGCCTAAATTAAATCCTACTGAAGTCCAAATGCCCTCACTAAGGTCAATTTCATGTGAGTCAATAGACTGACAAGGTTCAGATCCAGACTGAAGCAATAGTCATGTTATACAAGGGAAGGAACTTTCAGATTCTGGTATGTCTTGAAGAGTGTTTCAGCCTTCATGACAGGTTCAAAACGGTTCAGTCAACTCTCCCCTGCTCTATGAAGTGTCTTGTGTTGGGTCTGATTTTACTTAAAGAAACTTCAAACACTCATAAAATTATTACTAAGCTATACTGTAAAACTTTCTTAACAAGGGAGTGGAGGGAAAAGAAGCATTAGCAGATGCATATCCTGGTTGTCGATGATACAAGATATAACTGTACAAAAAAGTCTGATCTGTATCAAGTCTGATTATATATTTCAGGTTTCAAAGCCAGAGACAAACAATTCTTAGCAGCTTCACTATGCTCCTAGTTATGAAAAAGAAAACAAAATCAAACCTAGTTTAATGTAGGAAGATTGCATAGAAAGTAATTGAAAATAAAAATGGGCAACACAAGGCACTGAGTTCTTCTAAACTTTCTGCTCTTAGGATACTACTTTGTGTGTTTAAGTTGAATTAAGCAAGCTGTAATTTGTAACAACACCCTGGATAAACAACCTGCTTTTCTGCAATTGTGATAACTTCTTGAATTGCAGCTTCAAGAACAGATACTGTGGGCTAGGGATTATTCAGTGGCAGGAGGGGTCCATGTATGCCTGTGTTCCTCCATTTTAACAACATCAATGCCTCTCAAGCCACAGATGACACTAGTAAGATGTAAGCTAGCAATTTAACTTAGAACATCTCTTGTGCTTTTGACACGCAGACCTCAGGTCACAAAATGCTGCAGTTGTGACTACATCATTATGTAGAGCATGACAGTGAAGTTTATAGTGGTGGCAGGCTGCAGGTTCAGTGCTTGGAAGCACCCCAATTACATGATGTCAAAGGCTCTGTGCTGCTGATGTGGCAAAACCACAGCCCTGCAATGTTCTAATAATCTGCTGATGCCGGCGTGACTCCCATTACATGCCCACAGCCCACACTGGTAATGTGTGACATTTTTTCAAACATTGTCTGGGGAACTCAGATGGACAATCTTTGTTCCTTTTCCCCTTTCAAAGTTATACACCAAAGTTCTGCACTTACTATGCAAGGTTTATGTGGCTGTTGCAACATTTACTTCTAAGGAAATATAAGACTATCTGAAGATAGAAGGTGATTTTGGACATTGGTGCAGCATTCATGGTGTGCATAAAACTCCTTAAGACACTTCATCACCCTGCATGAAGAGGCCAGTTGAATAGAGCATTTACTCTATTCCCGAACACAACATTTTCAGATGCACAGTCAAGTCTTTGTAAAAAAAAAAAAAAAAAAAAAAAAATTTCCTCCCTAGAGATTTACTTCATCAATACATCCCTCTTCACCCTCAACAGCTGTGTCTGTGGTCTAAAAGTATCTTCTTTTCTGATCAGAAACACTCTAGTTTCAATTAATGAAATACAACCATAGGCCAGTTTCTAATTTCCAATGCACTTAGTAACGACAAGGCTTTTTCATCCCATAAAGAAAGCTGCAGAGCTAATGGTTTTGACAGCTTCCTAAAGAGCAGTCTTTACCACACAGCATCTTCACCCTTACCTCAAAGACATTTGCAAGCTCAAAAGAAAATAGTTATATTATTTCACATGTTGACACTACGGATTGCAGCAGCAAGACTTCCAGCTGCTCCTAGAAAAGGGCTTACATTAATTCATCAGCATCAAAGACATATCCGTTTGTCTCCTCTAGACCTCTGCAAGCAGCTGTAATTCCAATGCAAGTGAAGGAGCTCGGTTTTCCAGCTTGCCAGGAAGCACACAATTGTAAGAAGATTCGCAGTGAGTTATGCTAAATGTTTGGCATTGTGACCTGTGATGCAATACAAAAGAATGGTTGTCGTTGCCTAAACTTTAATGGAGTTAATCCTCCCAAATGCTGACAAATTACTGCCTCGGGCCATTTAAAATCACATTTCTAATGCAATAATCCTATCTGCATTACAATGAGTAGGGATGAAATGATTAGGTGCCTGAGATTTTTTTGCACAGTGAATTAAGTCACTGTACAGACTGGCCGTGCTTGTTCACAAATTAAAGGTCTGGACGGAAATGAAATTCCGTTATTCTGCCACTTGCTAAGCTTTGAGGAACGGTTTATTACTGTCCTGTCCCTACTGGGAATGTTTCTAAACTAGCTACCAGCTAACAGAAACCTATTTCTCATTCTATCATCTTCAGGGCTTTCTTCATTATTAATAATTATGAGTCAAGTCTTTGACCACTAAACGCCCCTGAATGAGAAGACTAACTCAACAATATGTAAGCAAAAAAAAAAAAAAAAAAAAAAAAAAAACCAAATAGGATAGTGCCAGTAAATGGGTAAAAAAAAAAACCAAAACTGTACCCTGAATACTAGTTCCTTCCTTCCTTCTTGTGCTCAGACGGACAGAAAAGAGCATGCTCAGAATCTACCCAATTCTTATACACAGGAGCACAGACTTTTTAGGTAAGAGGAAGTCCACAATATAAACCACCTAACAACATCAGTGCTATCCATCCTTACCCTTTATAGTAGACCATTATTTCCTGACCCAATCTGAATATGCCCAAGCAGCAATTCATGTCTACACTCTCAAACTACCTCTGTTTAAAGGTTACATTCAGAATTTTTGGAACCACATACTAACAAATTCATAACTGTCAGCTTGTGGGCATTCTTATTAGCATTCCACGGATTATTAACACACAATATAATTTGCTACACATCAATATAGCAACTCTTCAATTGTTAGATGCCTGTGAGGTGTTCACTGAAGAGAGGTGATATCACAGGTTTGAATTCAAAGCAAACAGATTTCACACAAATTTTGATAAATCTGGGAGTATGATACCATAGATTTCTATGCTAGAACTTAGGCTATATTTTTAGAAGAGCATCAGACAAAGAAAAAGCTCAGCATAAAAAAAACCCACCTGTATTAGTAATTTGAGACAATCTTTATCATCATGCAACATAAACCCTACAAACAACAGGCACCAAAATCTCCAAGATGCCCTTAGTCACAAACTGCAGTGTGCAACCATATCAACCACCTGTGCTAGTCAATTCCCACAGGCCTTCTTTGCTTGGGGGTTATAATAAGATTTAATTCACATAAAATATAACCCCTCCTATGCATGTAACTGCTGAACATCATTAAGTCACATCTGTATCACAAGAGGAAGAAAAAGAAACAATAAGCTTTTAGCACTATTCTTTTTACTATTGGTGGCAGGGAACCTGGCATTTTAAATGGCTGAAATAAATTAATGTAACTATAATTATATATTCTTCACCTTTGTGCCTCACCAAAAAAAGAAAAACAAAACACGAAAGTTTATATCTTGTTGATGCATTAGAAGAGAATGTTTCTATTTAAAATGGAAAGCTAAACACCCCAATACTAACAATGATTTAGTCAAAAGCAGTTTGCTCTAGGTTAAGTGTGGCTTTTTTCTCAATCAAATAAAAAGCCTCATGCATAAAGCCTTGTCTGTTTGTGAAGCAATTAAGTATATTATTACACTTGACAGATATATACAAACCTTTATATTATTGCACATTGTTAAAAACATCAATGTAGGTTCACATTTGGATAGGTTAATACAGATTTCAATATCTCCTACTAGACACACGTTAAAACACAGATACTCTCATATTCTGCTTGTTCTGCAACACACACTATCCCAGATCATGAGCTTTTCTAAATACAGCATAAATGGGAAACAGGTGCCACAGACTGTACTCATAACACCATAGAAATTTCTAGGCTGTCTTCAACAGCAGCAACAGAAAGTATATGTCAGACCTGGTTGACTAAAAGATCACAGACACTTTAAATGCTTCATTTAATAGTTCTAATAAAGGAATATGATCAGTTAGCTGTGTCCTATGGGCACCAGACCTGAACTGTAAGATGCTCTGCAAGCTCTGAGGGAATACCCAGAATCAGGAATATGATCTGCTCCTTCTTCCACTTAACTCAGTGGCAGAATCCATTCTACACTCAAAAAGCCCCTATTTCCATAGCAGCAATCAAGAGCAGACCTCACAGGACCCTGAAAAAATGCCAGCTACATTAACACAGTGTGGTGAGACTTCAGTCTCAATCTAAACTAAAGCCAGCTTTTCCCCAGACACAAACAGGTCTCCACATTTTTGAGAAACCCTGTACATCTCACCCTTAGCAGGGACTCTCAGAGTGTTGCTATGGCACACACAGAGGCAGCTGACAGGCCCTGACTGAACTAGCAGAGCCCATGCCAACACCTTGCTTTCCTCAAAGCTGACATTGATCAGGTTACCCCACTACACCAGGAAAAACAAACTTCCAAGACCACCACAGTATACCAATCCAAAGAAGTCAATGGCACCAGCCATGATGTTTGTGTCCCACATCATCCAGCCTAGAGCCTCATTCCCCTGGGCAGCACCTGAATCACAAGCCCAGAAAGCTCTTAACAGTCACAAGCCAGAAAGGATGAGAGAAAAATGATTCTGCAAACAGTCCCAGGGAGCAGCACCCACCATAGAAAGGAGTTGTGCGCCAAAGGCTGGAATACCTCAGCAAGACTGAGCCTATTAAACACAGCAAATAGGGCAGAGGGTCACCCATGCCCATGAAGACCATCTTACTTGTGCCTCTTCCTTTGCTTTTAAATGCACAGATTGGACAGCACTTTTGTCAGTGGCACTCCTACAGAACTGGAAGGTTTGGAAAGGAGGTGTAAGAAGAAAAGAACGTAGGTAAGGAGGCTAAAAGGATACAAATAAAGATTGGCCTGTACAAAACCATCAGATAAACTAAGGGAACAGCAGAACAAACAGCAGCAGAAACACAAAGGTAACCTCTCAGGAAAGCTAGGATGGGCAATGTCAATCACTACTGCAGTAAGGGAACCCCGTGCAAACATTTACATGACTAAAATCAGTCAATTTCTATTTAACACTGTGCCTTGGTGTTAGTTTTATCCTCCCCTCCACCCCAATCTCAGTTATTCTGATGGCTCCCATATCTGTACCAGTAATTTCCCACCTATACTCACAGCTGGTAATCACTGTCAAATCACACAGCCTGAAATTTGACAAGATTTTGGTACAGGGCTACTTTGAAATGAATCTACCATGTATTAATGGTTAAATTTACTATTAATTTTGGTGGATCCATCTTTCCTTGTTCATGAATAATTCAGGTAAGTCAGCTCTTGAGACAAGGTAACAACCAGCCCTTGAGTCTTTTGTTCATGAGAGCACCAACTCCCTCTCAGAGAGCACATAAATAAATCATGGAGAATATAACACAACAGCAATACCAGGGACCCTTTCTCAGCAGTCGGCTCTTTTCCATTATACCTCTTTATTGTAACTACTAATGAAAACTCTTTGAAGTGGAAGAGTAAATATTATCATTTGATAGTACCTGGACCCAACAAGGCAAACAAAATTGCATTGTACTACATTCCAGGAGCTGTAGACCCATTCACAATACAACACTCATGGGGTTGCTATGGAGGAATCCAATGCTTACTATTTTAGTAGCATGAGGTCAGCCAAGGGCTGCTGGTCAGTCGTTTAGTGCTGTTAGCCTTAATCTTATATGCACAACAAACAGGGGAAAAAAAAATCAATGCCAAACAAAACAAAACCAAGGAATTTCAGGGGATGCCTTCGGAGTACCCCAAGAGGCAGAAAACAGGCTTCCAAACTGTATTCAGGATGAGTCAGCTCTTAAAACATGAGACCAGATGTCAGAAATGCTTAAATCCTTTTTTGGCACGGAATTATTCAACCCAACATTCAGAGTCCAGCAGCTTCCAGTATTTCCAAGTCTTATTGGGAACATAAAAATAAATATTGCACTTTGCTATAAGAGAAGCATCACCAAGTTACCCTTCTGCTAATAACTTGTCACCTGGGAGAACTGGGTTCAATGCCATGGTCTGCCATAGCCTCGCTAGGTGACCTTTGGGCTCACACAGCATTTCAGTGCCTCATGTGAACCCGGAGCTACAGGAGGGATCCTCCCTCAATGGAAGTAGAAACCACTGGCATCAGACCATACGAACACACCTCACTATTAAGGTGGCTGCCAAGTCTAAGGATTATTTGTAAATCCATCCTGTAAGAAACAAAGATAGCAAAAAGGCAAGGGACCAGTGACTCCAACATAATATTCCCACCCTTACTTACTCCCCCTTCCCCTCCACCCCCGAAAAGATACCCAAACCAGCGCTCAGGAAATAGCACAGAACCACTGTCAATACAATGAAAGACGGAGTAAAGAAGCGCGCTGGAAGGATTGTCACAGACGTCCCTGAAGCTAGGCAGCCCTCCGGAGACAGAAGCACGCTGCTCCACATGAAGCACGAGGAGGGGACAGAAAAAGGGAACAAGACCAGGAAGGGAGAGAACGCAAATAAACCCCAAAGCGCTCGGCGGTGACACCGGCAGAGGGGAACTCAGGTGGCTGCCGGGGACCGCTGCGGGCACAGGGTCCCCCCCGCCTCCCCCGGCCCCGCGCTCACCTTGCTGCTGACGGGCCCGGGGATGAGGAGCTTCAGCGCCTGCCTCTTCAGCTCCGCCAGGCGGGCGTTGCAGTGCTCGCACCAGACGCCGCGGTCCGAGCCCGGCGAGGAGCCGCCGCCGCTGCCGGAGCCCGGCGAGCCGGTGCCGAAGCCCGGCGAGCCGCCCAAGGAGCCGGGGGAACTGGTGCCGATGCCGGGCGAGGCGGGTCCCGGCGAGCCGGTGAAGGAGCCCGGCGAAGAGGTGCCGGAGCCGGGGGACGGGGTGCCGGAGGAGCCCAGGGCAGAGCCAGCTCCCTCCGGCGCCGGACGACCGCCCGCCCGGGACTCCTCGTACGCCTTCCGGTACCAGCTCTCGGGGGAGAAGGGGGCGGCGGGCTTGGTAGGGGAGCAGGGGTCGGTCACCTGGAGAGGGAGAAGGAGCAGCGGGTCAGGCAGGGAGAGAGGCCCGGCAGCGCCGGCAAGTTTCGCTCAGACGCTCCGCGCCCGCGGTGGCCCCCGCGCCGCGCCCGCCTCCGCGGGGCGCCCCGAGCCGCCGCCGCCCCGCACCGTGCAAGTAACGCGGGGCAGGGGGAAGATCGCCGGCAGCCGCCGGGAGGGAGCCGCAGGAGCCCCGGTATTGTGGTGACCACCGCTCCGAGCCGCCCCGGCGCCCACAACTTACCCCATATTTTCTGCTCCGCGCCGTGACCGCAATCCTCTCCTTATTTCCAGCCACTGAATTCATGGTGGCTTCGCAGGGCGGCGGGAGAATTTCCTACAGGTTTCCCAGTCCGCATCCGAAGGGAATAGCCGGTCCCGGGAAGTCCCCCGTGGAGCGGGCAGCCAGCTCTCTCCGCAGCCTCCGACGGGATCGCTCAGCCCCAAAACGCCCGTCAGTTCTCGGGAAAACGCTTGGGGCTGGGGTTCTCTCCCGGTCGGTTTTTCTTCATTGTCTCCCCTCTCATTCCCTTACAACCCTTGTTTTCACAGAAACAGCAACATCCAAATCAGGAGCGATCCCCCCGATAGGCAGCACAGCTCTCATCCGCAAGTGAGGTGAAGCATCCAAGGCAGCCTGGGGAAGGCGAAAGAAGGAGCGGGAGCCGCGCTCTCCCAAGCAGAGGCGCTTTCTGCCTCCGCTACAGCGGCAACTTGTTCCCTTCACCAAGGTTTGTAACTGAGTTAGAAGAAATCCTCCAAAAATATCAGGATCCAGGCTCTGGGAGGAGCCTCCGCGCCCCTTGCAGCCAATATCCTCCTGCCCATTTGTGCCTGACAGTTTAGCAAGGGAGGGAAGGGAAGACCCGGGCTGCGGAGCCCCGTGCGCTCCCCGGTCAGCGGCGGAGCTGCAGGGCTGGCAGCGCCGGAGGCTGCCAGCAGACTGCCAGAGCCTCACCGCTGCTCTGCGCGATGCCTCGGCTGCCGGGAGGGTCCATTTTATTTTGCAGTATTTCTTGATTGACGTCTGTGATTTCCCCTCGTTCTTGAAAAGGGCGGGTGGGTGCGAGAAGGGGGGAGAACCTTGTTGCTTCCACCGCAGTTATTGGTTAGTTGCCTCTATTCAGGCTTTAATGAACGTGATTTCACAAGTGTTCCCAGTCCTCCCTAAATAACTAGGAAAGAAAAGCAAGCTGTATTTATGACAGTCACTGGCATCTCTTTTCCACGTTGTAATTTTACGTGTATTAATTTAACTTGCAGTCAAGGGCATAATAAATTGATCTCTTAACAATGAAATTCTACAGACTTGTGTCCCTGTTAATCTTTCTAATTACGATTTCCATTTGCTGATCTTGTGTATCTGTTACGTATCCTTTTTTATTTCAAATCTTGTAGATAGAAAAATCATCTCTAATAAATCTTCCCCCTCAAAATGAGTTGGTAATTTTTTCAGAAATAGAGGCAATGAATAGCTAAATGCCAGATCCCCCGATAGGATCATAACATGGGTAGGTTGATGCAACTGAGAGGGCAGAACACACAGGAGACTTGCATCCACCTTTCCAACCTCCTTCCTATTGTTACTTCCATATAAATGCATCCTTCCAGCATCCCTAGTGTACCTGGGCCGCCACCGCCACGAGGAAACAAAACCAGCCTGCTGAATCGCTGAGCAAGGAATCTCCCAGTGCTTGTATGTCTTTACAGATACTCTACCAGTAGTAAAGATGTGTAAAATGCTCTGCTGTGTTTTAACTTCACTATGTTGTCACTCTGAGAGAGGAACAGCCATTCCTGATGTGTTTAGGAACGCTTTAATCTATAGCTGGCACAAATGATGCCGTCCAAGATAGACAGGCTGCATCAGTAGTGCCTCGTGCATTTACATAGGTGACCCCAAAAAGATGAGCAAACGGGCAAACAAAGGAGGTGCACCCCAGCTGCTGTTGCATGTGAATGGGTTTCACATAAATCCGCATGCGGAGATCCCGTGGTTTGTTCCGTAGGCAGACGTGAGAGGGATGACAAGGTAAGGCAGGGAAATGCCGTGCGAGCGCACAGCGGCACACAGCTGCACAGCCTCCCCTGGCTCCGCCGTGCTCACTGGGGGCCGCTCACACTGCGGTGTTCAACTGTTCGTTCTCCGGGCTCAGTCCCGGTGCCGAGCTGGCAGATTTCCTTTGTTTTTCGGCAGAAAATTCCTGAATTCCAGCTGCCAGCTCTGCCTGCCTAACCACGTCCGCTGCCGGGCATCGTGGCCCCCGGCACCGTGCCTCCACGGCGGCGAGCAGGGGCTCGCTGGCCCCTGCCGACCCGCACGCCGGTCCCGGGCGGGACGGGACGCCGAGCTCTGCCGGCACCGCAGCCGCCGCTCCCCGCACGGACCCAGGGGCCGGGGCGGCAGCGCCTGGCGGGACAGGGGCGCACGGCGGCATTCCGGTGCCCGGCAGCCGGGCGGGGGAAGTACGAGGGGCGGGCACCGTCCAGCGGGAGGCGAGGCGGGCGGAGTGACCGCGCTGCTCCCCGGCAGCAGCAGGACCCGGGCTCGGCAGCCGCGGTGCCGCCCGCCGAGTTGGGAGCCCCCGGCCCGGGGCGGGCGCGGGGCTGAGGCGGCCGGGCGGGGGCGCGGCCGGGCGGCGTTAGCGGGCGGCGCGCGCCCTCTGCCGGCAGCGCGCGGGACGGAGCGGCCGCTCCTGCTCCTGGGAACAACCCCCGGCTGCGGCTCCCCAGGGGAAATCCCTGTTCCTCCGGGCAAAAGGCTGCGCCTCTCCCCAGGCGGAACTCCTCCCAGGACTCTTAGAGCCCGGCTGGGAGCATCGTCCCCAGCGGGATGGGTTCATGGGTTCACGGCTTCGGTAGGATACCTGCCAGCAGCGAGGGTGAAGGGGTGCTGGAGCAGATGGAGTAGCCCTGCAGGATAGAAACGGATGCATTCCACATGGCAGGATCTTGAGGGGGGTGGCTTTCTCCGTCCTTAGCTCATGGCTAAGTTTGGTTTGAGGTGGAGACTTAAGTAAGTTCATGTCTGGTGAGAAGGTAGAACACCTCCAGCCAGGAAATCTCAGGACACGGTGAAACTGAGCTTTGAGCCTGAGGAGTAGCCAATTTGCATTTCCTCATGTCTCACGTGTGTGGGAAATGTTTAAAAGGTGCATTTGGAGAGCATCTCTCACAGCTTCCAGGTTTGCAACTTTGTCGGTCAATAGCTCTGTTGCATCAGCTCTCCTTCCTGGCAGGTGTCAGTATTTACTGGCATTTTGGTTTTCAAGAAAAACTTTATTGAATTGTGAACCATTTTGGAAGCTGCGAGATATTCCAAAGTTTCTAGTTTGAGGTATTTTGCTGCAAAATCTTTCCCATTCCTGTTATTTTGTGCTGGACCAAGTATGGGACACAATAGTTTCACTCCAGCAAGAAGCTCTGCTAAGAACCCTTTCTCTAGGTTAACAGTTTTCTCTCTGAGAAGCATTGAGGTATGACTTTCTCCCTCTCTTTAGGCTCTCTAATGTGGAAGTTGGTTTGGTTTCCTCTTAGAAAAACCTTACACTCTATGTGTCTCTAATGAATGATGGTTAGCAGAATCACCAACATGCCAATGGAAGGCAGCTCCACAGCTCTCAAGTTTACACATTTCTTCTGTCATTGTAGCCAGTAGTCATGGGAATCTGCCTTAACCTTAGTCCTGGTAAATCATTTATGCTAGCAGTTCAGAAGTTAGACTGATTGTTGTTCTTAATTTGAGGCAAAGCTGAAAAAATGGGGCTGTTCTGACGTTTATGAGTAAGTGGACGAGAGCCAAAGCCCTTGGATGCAGGTTTAAGTGTCAGAGGTTCAAGCTAAAGCTGGTCTCAAAGCGTTGTGGCTGGATTTTGATCTCAATCTGGGTATGACACATTTGTGGACTGTTATGACCTGTCTTTTAGCAAGTATAAAACCTTCCAGTTTCTCCAGCATACTTCAGTGTGTCTGCTGTGGTGTACTATTACTCTGCTGCCTTCAGTGGATTTCTTCAGAGTATTTCTCAGTATGAGTGCAATTAAATCTGACCTAGAAGTTCAGCTTCATCACTCAAATCTGAGATGCTGGCACAAGTGCAGTTCTATCCACAAAGAGCAGTTTATAAGAACTGGAAATGTTGGCTGCATCAAAGAAAGTGTATTCACATTTTTAATAAATTTCAGGATAAAAAAGGTGACAGCAACTGTAACTTGAAGAGTCATCACTGCCTGCACAGAAGCTTTGTTTCCAGGTTTGGTGTTAATAAGTCTCAGTATCAGGTCTTACTTACAATTTTAAAAAGCTTCCTAGGGGAGATTTGAAATGCATGACAGCTCCAATACTTGCTTAAAGCTGCATATTAATGAGCTGGAGTCCATTGGGGGACAGTGAGGAAATTGAAGGCATTTGTAGTAATACTGACAAAGAATTAATTGTAAAGATAGAAGTAGCTAATTATTAAGAGCTACAAATAAAAACACCAGAACTTTCTCAGTTTGACATATTTCATCTCTAAAACCATTCCAGTCCTTGCTCTCTTCCCCTTGCCAAACTACAGAACCTTCTCAGTAAAAAGCTCTGGTACATCAAACACATTAAGTCCCTTTATTCTTTTGTGTAGCCCCCACATGAGCAGAAGCACACATAACCACAGTCCAAGTATTCTGCCAGGATTATGAATACATGCAGTACAGGAGGAAATCAGCTGTATGGACCAAATGTGTTCTTCTGGTGATGTAGGTTATGTTCCTTCCATAGTATCTGGGATATACTATGTGTCTGTAGGGTGTTTTCTTACTTGCTCTTGACAATTGTTGAGCATGGTGTCATGGAGAATGAAGGCTGGGCATTTACTCTATACCACAATTTCTAAGTCTCAAGATTTACCTTGTGTGTCAGGGTAAAAGCAGACTGATGCTGGAAAATAAGTACTTCCCAGTGACTGCTGCAATCCCTGGTTCCAGGTAGTGTGGTGTAGACAGGGAACCATCCAGATTGTCCTTATTACAGCTTCTGCTTTCTGCTGTTACCAGCAGATCCCAATCAATCCACTTTGAGTACACCTTTTCCTACAGCAAACAACAGCAAGGACCTCCTGTCCTCCTGACAGGGCTGTGTCTCCCTGTTTGCTTGGTCTAGTCCTTTTACCTCAAGGCCATTGCACAGATGTGAGCCTGTACTCTCCTTGCTCCACTGAGAGCCTCCTTGAATATCTCCATAAAATAAAAGGAAACCACTTGTGTTCAGGTTTGACAAAGAATCTCATTCTGTTGCACACTAGTTGTCTCTAAAATTCACTTGTGCTCGATACCAGATGCAATTTATTTTCCACAAAGGACTGTGTATTTTGATTCACTTTGAATGGAATCTTTTTCTATATTTCAAATGCAAAATATTCCATAGATTTTTTAGAAACTGCTGTCATAGTTTCTGCCACACAGCTCTGCCTTCTTCCATAAATCTTTATGTTCTCAGTAAAAATCAATGTGTGGTTATTAATAAAATATTGATGTATTTTTCAGAAGTAATAAAGGATACAGTGTCATGCACGTACATATACTCATGGAGCAGGGTTGCATGGAAAAGTTTGCAATCAGTTTATGCAGTGGGATGCATTGCAATGACAGGCATGCAGCCAATTTTGATTAAGTTCATAAATTCAAATACTGAAATTTGACAGAATCCCATTTTCTGTTTCTCAGGCACAATAAGCATTCGTTGCAACTCCAGAACTAAAGACAAGCCTGAAAAATTTGGAGTACCTCTAAATCCCAAAGCACCGAGTCCTAGCAATGCAGATATTACATAGAACAGCAACAGAGCAAAAAATCATTGGAGTAACAACAACCAGTCACAGTCTCTAACGAAGAAATATACAGGCTGCTTCTTGTCTAGAAACCTTGCTTGCCTCTGTGGGCCTCCTGAATTGCCAGGAATTGGCTCTGGAACACTGCTAGCAATTTTCCCTGAGCACAGAGACATAAGTGAAGATATTAGAGGGCAAAGGATTTCTTTTAAATGTTCTTCAAAGAACCTTCCAGCTACCAAGGAGAAATGCATCTTCCAAATGAATTATTCTCAGTAAACATCTTTGGGCAGAAAACGGGAGAAGATGGTATTAATGGTATTAGCAAATTACAACATTAATAGGAGGAATATAGGCCAGCACATGCCAAAGTAAGAAAGCAGGCAAAGCAGGGTAGCAAATGCCAAACCAGTGTGTGCCTGCTTCGCCCTAGGAGCCAGGGACACAGTGCAGATGGTGTGGGAGGGGGTAAGTGGCCATGGCACAGCAAAGTGAACAAGCAGCCCTGAGAAACAAGCAGCAAAGCATTTATATCATCATATTTTTATGCTGCATCTTTTCTTGTTGCAGGAGCCATTTACAGCAGTGCAGATCAGCAACAGAGCTGGCATCACTGGCACTAGTCTATCATAGTAGTGAATGTGTAAATGCCTTAAATGAAAGATGATATAGAAGGCAGCAGGCATTTCTTTCCTGCCCCTCAGCTTGTGCGAGGTGAAGTAATTCAACTCAGTGCTCAAGCAACAGAGAATTACATTCATGATAAGCTGCGTCAGAGGTCTCACCACAGTATGTTCCTGAGATTTGTATAACAGTAGGCACTCCAGATCTCAGAGCATCTGTTTCATCTGAAACTCTTTTTCAGCTCCTCTTCAAACATTTTATACACTCCTTTTATCCCCAGTTTAGGGTTAAAAGTGAACCTTAGAGCATGCAGGTTTCCAAAAATGTTATTGTTCCATTTTTCTCTTTGCTGTAGATCATTCCACACTGATTATATTCTTTATGAAGCAACTGCAGAGGGCCGATGACTGGCTTATCTGCATGCCATTCCCCTCAAACCTTTTTGTTACCTGCCTTTAGTTTGCCTTGAAAGATATAGTTTGGTCCCTGTATCCTTCTCTTCATCAGCTCACTTGCAGCTGGGGAGGCAGAGCAATGGCTAGACCTTGCATATGCTGTGGATGCAGATCAGTGGCCAGGAAAGGTACAGAGCCTCTCTCTTTGCCCTTCCCTGTCTACTGCAATGAGTTTTTTTCCAGTGTATTCTGCTCTCCTGCTCTGACTGCACGAGTAACCCAGAGGGGAAGTCCAGGAGGATCCATGACTGGACCCAGATGATTTCAGTTTCTGTGTCTGCCCATCAAGGGGTGTTCAGACTTGGCAGCACAGCTCTGGAGAGCAGGGATCAGTAAGGCATCCCTGTTCGTCAGAGGGTTGCCTTGAAACCAGTGCTCCAGGTGAACACAATTTGCTGTGTACAGAACTTCTTTCCTGTATTTGTCACAGAGTACATATATCAGTGTGGGGGAGCTGACTCCAACAGCCTGTCTGTGTGCCCAGGCAGGCTGGGGTAAAATATTCCTGCCCAGATTCAGGGCAGGAATACTCACAGCTTTACAGAAGTCTCTGTTTTGGCCCCAAGCTGTGCTCCCTGGAAGCAACACAAGCACAGGGCAGCTGTGCTCAGCAGCATGTGCCCACCCCCTGTATTTTGATGTGGCTCTTTTCTGATCCATAACTATTCTGTCAGACACTATGACAGAAGGGAAGCAATCCCATGCCTAGACAACTAGCAAGACAAACACAGCTTCAGAGGTGGACTGGCATAAAGTGATGGGCATCTCTTCCTACTGCTGGAAAGCTTTGGCACAGTGGAATGCATTACTCCATGTTACCAAATTCAGCAGAACTAGGTCTTCTTTAGACAGAGCTTGTCTTGTCATGAAAGTTTCACCAGTTTAACATAAATGGAAGTTCAAATTTCCTTAATGAAATCAGTATAACCTCCTTGGTGGTTATTTGTTTGAATGTAAATCTCCTTTTACTAGCTACACCCATTTAGTTTGTACCCATGTGAGCAGGTGCAAGTTGAACTGGAGAGCATCAGCTTTATGTTCAGACATAAAGCTGCATCAGTTTCAAAAAGCCAATTTAATCTAACCAACAACCAATCTCTGCCAACAATCCACCACCCCACAGCCACTCACTCATTCCCCCCTAGCAGGATGGGAAAGAGAACTGGAAAGGTAAAAGTGAGAAAACTCATGGGTTGAGATAAGAACAGTTTAACAATTGAAATAAAATAAAACAATAATACAAAATTGTAATGAAAAGGAAAATAACAAAGCAAAAAAAGTCTTAGTCTGCCTGCACAGCTCCTCACTGCCTTTCTCCCAGACCCATCAGGATGTCTCTTTATGCATAGACAAGGCTCAAGGGTTTTTATCATTACCTACATTTTAATTTGGTTATTTAGTCTTGTCCATATTAAAGAAATGTTCACCCATGCAATTAGCATTATTGAGCATTTTAACCACTTCTAGCCTCACCACTGTATTCACTGCATGATGCCTGATCTGCAATAATGCAATAACATCAATTTACAATAATGCATTTGTTTCAAATGTCCTAGCACAGGCTGGGTGAGGGTCTGGAAGTGGCTGGTGCTGTAGGAGACTCACAATGACATTCTGTGACCATGGAGTTTTGGGAAGCAGTCAGATATGTCATAGAAAAATGTGGTGGGGTGCAGTGACAGCTAACGCTGGTCCTATTTGAAAGTATGAACCAGTATTCTGGATTGAACATTGCTAAGTGAGGGCACTTGTTGATAATTTTGATGTTTACTGAAAAGCCTTGAGTGCCAGTATGTTCACACAGTTCCTTCTCTAATGAGACTACAAACTGAAGCGTGCCTTTGGCCCAAAAGAGCTGGAATCTGTGCCCTGGAACTGGCAAATCTATGTGTTCAGAAGCCATTCCATACTGCTGCGAGAAGCCAGGGCTTCATTGCTCACTAATGGGAGCAAGAGTGCAGCTGGGGAGGCAGCCTGAGGACAGGGACTGGTGATTTTGTGTTATCTGTGTTCTTGTTGGCAGTGGGAGGCTGATGTTTGCTCCCATGTTGTTTACATTTTAGTCTGTGCAAGGATCATATCTTTTCTTGGTGGAAGAGATACTGCAAGCCTGGGACGTGTGTTCTTCTATGTCTATGTACAAATAAACAAATGAACCAGTACCACTGAGTGGGAGATCTCAAAAGAAATTGAGTGTTTCTGTAGCATGTTAGGCCCAATTAAAACAGAAAAAGAGGTGTACTGATTCTTATTTTTTTCCAAGGAAAAGCTGCAAAGCTGCACTCTGCCTCAGGGTAACGATGACTGTTGATGTAAGGATCACCTGCTAGAGAGGAGTTTGTGTAAGGTTGTATCATTCAGAAAATCTTCATTTTATTTGGGCTTCAAATTGATGTATTTATCACAGAGAAAACATTTTTGTTGCTAAAAAAGTACAGAGAAAGCTCCAGAGGGACCAGTAAGAACATTGTCAAAATTTCTAAAGTTTAAATTCTCCTATTGGATGTCACAGAGCACTTGGAGAACCTGAGTGGAGATAAAGCCTATCCTGTCAGTCACACTTGATTTCACTTGTAAAGGCTGATGTCACATGAAGGTGTTTCTCAGACTTACCTGGAGAGTAAACATATTTTTCTAAAAAGTGTAGATGTCTGACTTACCTTTTTTTCTGCATGTCAAGCTTGTCCAGTTCTTCACATTCTTCCATGTGCTTGACAGGAACAAATTTTCATGGACTTCAAAAGGAAGGTTAGAATCCTTTGAGCAAGTGTTTTAGGAAGGTGCTCAGATGCTAACTAATCAGTGGGGGTCCACATGAGTTGAAGAATCTTTGTTGCACGAGTCTGAGAAAAACTAGGCAGAAAAAATTCAAGTCTATAATTCAAAAAAAATAATTCAAGCCTATAATTCAAGTCCATCTGGAAAAAGAATGGGCAGCCAGGGCCATATGGCAGCTTCAGGATTAGTAATTGCCATGCAAATAGCAATAAAATGAAGACTACAATCTTGTATGCTTCTTCAGGGAGAGGTCCTGACAACATTCAGGAGCCTGGCAAAGGGTGAGTGAGTGGGTGGGTGGGTTTTTGGGTGACTTTGTGTTAATCATTTTCTGTGTTTAAAGAAAAACACGCACATCTCCTCCTAAGCTGAACTGTTTACTATAAAGGCTGCCTACCTGCCTCGACATTTGCTGTTCATTTTGTTTATAGCATACTAGTGAAATAAAGCTGAGGTTAATTAGGCATTAGAGTTGTATTCAGACTTACTAAGGAGATATTAAAATTTTAAGAAGTGAAGCAAGAAATCATAGACACTTATTTTACACATCTCATAAGTGTTAACAGTAATGGTCCTCAGTCTTGAATAATGGTCAACTCATATTCCCTTGAGCAAACAGGACAAGGAGGTGTTTTTTAGTGGATTGCATAAATGAAGTTAGTTTGCTAACTAAACCAAACATCCTGCATATTCATGACTGCTTTTCAAGATTTTGCCATGTGGGATACTGATTACAGCAATCCTTAAAACGCAAAAACCTTACAGCTCTTGTCTTGATAAATTAGGATAATTTCCATACATCACAACCACAAGAACTTTTTTTTCATGGATCACTAGACTAGTCCTAAAATTCCTCTGCATTCTTTCTTCAAGCAGGTAAGATTTAAATTTAAGATTTTAATTTAATTTAATTTTCTTATTCACAATACCTGCCACATGGCTGGTGCCAGGATGGGGCATCTTAATGAGACTTTTTTGCTGGTGCACTTTCATGTCACATCAGTTGTAAGAAAGGTCCAAGGATACCTCTCTGGCTTCTCAGGCTCGGTTTCTCTTCACCGTCTTGAAGACGACAGTAAGGGGAATAAATATGAAGAATTTGTCCTAACAAACTCTGCTTACAAGGAAACAGCTTCCTTTAACCCACAGACCAGATTGGCCATGCAGGGAAGTGGATCATGGACCCCAAATTAATGAGTACTTGAAAGACTGTTCCGCAGAAATGGAAACCATTTATAATCTGTGAATGTAGCAGTGCGTGGCCATTCTACAGAGTTCTGTAAGTAGCAGGCATCCAAAGTATGCAGTTGACGCCACCAGAACCCTGTGGAATGAGACATTCTCTCCAGGAGGAGGAAGATGCCAGTCAGAGTATGCTCTTGCATATGAACTTTTGACCCATCCAAGTACTGTTGAAGAAGGCACAGCTCACCACCCAGGCTTCCAATGTAGGAAATAATTATGTTCTTTCGGTGCATTGGTGTGAGGATAGGTAGATGATGGGAAAGGAGTTTGCCACTGTTGGTTCCATAGGGGCAGGTGTCTGGAATATTCCAAGAATCAAGACAGGCAAAGAGAACTCAAAGGAAATTCGACAGGTTGCAGGTTTTAGAGCAATGAGAGATCTACACAATACCGTGGAATTGGGTACATTAAGCGTGTTCCCCTAGTTTGCCTTCAGTAAACTGCTCGAGCAAGGCACAGACTTTACAACAACCCATTAGATTAGGCTCCAAGCTAAAGATCTTGTGGCTCCTGCAATTTGCACCCTTCCTATTCATGTTGGTTAGACACACAACAACTGAAATGGTATAGGTATTTGTCCTCTGTTCCAAAATATACAGGTCTCTTTAGCAACAGCCCTAGTCTGCATTCAACAGTACAGGTATTAATGGGCCAGAAAGTACTTAATTGTACAAACCAGACTCAGCACACATAGCTCAGTTATACACACTTTTCAAAGATGTTGATTTCTTCTCAAGCTACAGTAACCCCACTGTATGGGGACATAACCAGTTGACTAAAGATTTGCATGAAAATAGAATCTATGATGGGAACACAGAAGACACAGAGCTTGCTAATTATAATCACTTTAACTGTGAGCCCCTTTGACAAAGACCTGGAAGATGGGAATTTTGGGACCCTTTCCTGACATCTCCAGAGGCACATCTATACATCCGTACAAAGTAAATACCCTCAGCGTGAAGGGCAAAGATGATGAAAAACTTACCATCTCTGTGAGATGAACACTCAGTGGATGGTAAAGCTGGACCTTTATAGAGTGTTGTGGGAGATTAATTATGTTATTGGTAACTTCATTGTACTAATGCAGCAATGAATGTGGAGAGTTTAATTTATTTTTACCATCCTAGGCAAGAGGACTGACTCTCAGTAGCCAGGCATGTCATTAATGTCATTTCTTTGACATGGCACAGAAATGGGACAGTGCAAGGTTTCCTCTCCAGGTGGGGAACAGCTGTTCAGAGGAACACTCACTGATCAGCGGGGACTGAAGACAGCCATTTCTGAACAAATTTATTTACTCCAGTTACTACGTAAAAAATGCCTGGCAAACAGAATCTTATCTGTTGTTCTTTAACAAATATTGTAAGGCTTAAAGATTTCATCGACAAAGCAAAAGTTTAGTGCAGAGTTCTACCTTACAGTTTATATCTGGTTAAGATCATAACAAAAGGAAAGTGAACTTACTGGTCTCAGCTGGATACACATGAGTGCTGAACAAACAGAAGGTAATGACAATAGAGAAAGGGGAAGAATGTTCCTCTGTTGCCATTTTTATTGTCCTTGTTACGAATTTTTATTGAAAGGTAAGTTAAATTTTAGCAGTGATGAATGCATTGTTTCTTCTGTCGCCCCTGAGTTTTATTCATTAACTGATGCAGAGAGCTGGTCTTTTCCTCAGCATTGTTTACCTGCAGTTTCTGACAGTGTCCCCCACAGACCTCACTGAGTATAGAAATAAGAGTCATATTTGAGCAGCACTAATACAAACTTCACTCCTAATAAAGGACAGTACAATGCATACTAAACACAAGTTAGAAAGGCATGCTGTAGTCTTCCAGAGCTACTTACTTGTAGATGACTTTTGTTGTTTTTGAAGCTATTGAAAGAAATGAGGATTTCTCATTTCTTGTTTAAGTGAAAACTGAGAGTGAATTTGTCCAAAGCCTTCATAAGTGCAGATACGTGACAACTGTATAAAAGATATTACAAAGCCTTTGCACCAAACAGTTTCCTATAGATGCCAGTAAGAATAATTTTTTTTTTAAATAAAACCTGTTTTAACTACAAGCATTTCTTTCAGTGCACCTCTGTGTTTGTGGGAGTTCTGAAGAAAGACATTGCTTCTCAAGGCAACAGCTTAAGACTGCATGAAAACAGGCTATGGTGGGGTTTTTATAGTTTTGTCTCTGCAATATTGAGTGCAACTTCACCATGCAAATAGGTGTTCCAACAATGTTGGAACAAAGTTCTTAAAGTTGCACTTAAGTCCTTAAAGTTGAGTTTTTCATGGCTGTGTAACTATGGATTAAAATTTCAGCCTTTGCTACCAGTTTCCAAATGGACCATAATACAGCCTTCATTGTAAAATCTATTGTATTACATAAAACTTGAATAACTCACAGATGTGGAAGACCTCAGAGAGCTTCAAATTCTTGCATTATCAGCTCAAAGCCACGCCTCTAGAACCCTTAGAACTCCACTCTGGTTATTTTAATCACTAGGGTGGTGTCTAGGGGAAGACATGGCTGCACACCATAAGGCAAATCTTAGGACCTGTTCTGCTCTGGGGGATACAGTCTTGGCAGGAAAGAGACTGCTGTTGGCAGCAAATATTCAAGGGCTTTCCTCTACTTGAAACATCTTATTTTGAACTATTTTTTTAATGCTACCATGTAGGCAGGTATTTCCAACAATGAAGCCTCTTCTAAAAGGCTTCTAGAAGAAATAGAATACAGAATAAAAGGAATTGGTTTAGTATATGAAAACACAGAAGCAACATGTGTGTGTATTTTTAAGGATGCAGTGTCTCCAGGATAATAGCAGGAAAAGATAATTTTACCTCTCCATGCAGAAGCATGCCTAGTTTCACTTCTTGTGCTCTGAACAATATGGAAAAGTTCCGACTGCTGACTCTTGCTTGCATAACTATAGACAAGAATTTACTACTTACACCCACGGTTTTACAGTTTTGGTCATTTCAATAACATGACTTGCAGATGCTTTGACATCTCTGTTGGATCTTTCACAGATAAGTCTTCCTTAAAGAGACTAAAAAGTTTTTACAGTGCCTTGTGAGCGAGTTCATCACTATTTCTGAAGCTCCTCTGTGGACAGAATTCCCTTTGAAGTCAATGGGAGTTCTCTCTGAATAAGAGCTTTAGGATTTGGGCCTCAGGACACCAATGCTGTGATCAGTCTTTTGAGCACAGTGAGTAACATTTTCTTGGCTTTCAGAACTATACTAAGCCAAACAGTAGCCCCAGGGATTCAAAATAGGTTAAATTGGAGAATCTGCTTTGTTTCAACCTACATGTTTCTTTAGCTTTTAAATCAGCATAGTCTCCATGCCTAGTACTGACCTGCCAAAAACACCCTCCAACAATAAGAGCAGATGTTTTAATAGTTTTATAGCCAAATCTATCATGGCATGAGATACTATGAAACAGAGTTGTGTTCAATGAAAAACAAACATACTTGATGTGAGCTGACCTGTTTAGAAGTTGAGACCTGTACATACATTCTGGAACAAAAGACTTGAAGGCTGAGAACGTCATTAATTATGTTACAGGGAGGTCTGTAGGCACTGATTTCAATCAGACCATCATAGTATAAAACACTGTGTAAACATCAGAATTAATGATACAAAAAGTCAGCAATACAAATAGGCAAGACTGATACTCCCTGTCTCCTATTACTTATAATTCCTCTGACTTTGTACATGGGAAGGTCAGGTACCAAGAGACTGTGTGACTTTCCAGTACCTCTCACAAAGTCCAAAATGAAACCTGTCTGCCAACCTCCTGTCATTGTCAAGACTACTAGCTCCCTTTCACACAATTATAACAGTGTATTACTGAACTCAAAAAATCCTAACTTCCCGTGCCCATCCCAGCCTTGGCTGAACTCCAGCATCCCCAGCTACTTTCCTCATTAAACTGAAGGCCCATGTTCTTCGTGTTGCCTTTTATGAAGGCTTTGCCCGTGCTGATTTCAGTGGTAACAAGTCTAGATCTGGTGATAAATCCCACCCTGACAAGGGCAGCTGTCAGAGAGTCCAGCAGTTCATCAGCAGTGTGAGGCAGAGCAAAACTCTCTTGCATTTTCTATCATCATAAGACATCACGCAACTGTATTAAGAAAATGACATATAAGAGAACCAAGAGAAAAGACCAACTGAAAGAAGAGAAGAAGGTAGCAAATTCTTATTGTCTGAACAGAGCTAAGAGCCTGAACATTTTACAGGCTTTTACTTGTGTGATATCATGGGTGGAGGTGCACAGATGAACAGGTCAGTTCTTTCTCTGGAGTCCCAGGTCTGATGCTGGCCCATTAGCATTTTGGTGGAGGAAGTCCTGCAATTTCTGTTTGTACCCACAGCCAGTGGAGAGTCTCAAGCAGCTGTAAATATCATGTTGGTATGCACTGCAGTGGGAAAACACTGAAGTCTTCAGGTATGAATATTTATGGGACTATCACTAACAGACAGAATAGTATTTTGGACAAGCAACTTCAAAGATGATGAAGGAAACACAAAAAGCAATGTATTACCTAGAATATGAGCAATTGTACTACCAAGCACAAGCTCAGCAGCTAGAAGAATTCCTCCACAGTATCAGTAAGACTGAGGTCTCCACTATACACCAAATATGCTGTGACACAGCTGAAAAAAATACCTACTTAAAATTTTAAACAAGTAAAGTCTTGTCCAGCCTACTCACAGCAGTGATCTAAACAGTCTGCTGATTCAGTTGTACATGTAGATGGTTTCCAGTGTTTGCCTCTTTGATTTCTTCTTCTTTTAATTTTGTTTTCTTTTTTACATCTGGATAATGAGTTCCCTTCCCTCTCCCTCCTTCAATTAGGTCAAAAACCCTCTGACTTGCCCAGTTTCTTCAGTGCCTTGGCTCTACTTCCCTGTATGAAATCCAGGTGCTACACTGGTTCCTCCCTGGAGATTTCTCCTTTTGTTCCAGTCCCTTACCTTGGTTCCTGATCTTGAGGGAAGAGGCAAAACAGCCAGCAGAGAGAGGCATGTAATAAGAAATAGCTCAAGACCACGCAGGAGTTCAATTTGTTCATCTCAAAGAAGAGGACGAAGTAACATATTTTTCCCTTCAAATTTAGGAACAAAGAGGGGTTTTAGTTTCACCAAAATGGTTCCCAAAGTCTCCTCTCCCTTTCCCTAGCATATGGGTCCCTGCTCATCCCCAGGGAGCACAGAGAAGCAGGGCACTCAGTCCCTCCCACAGCCTACCACCACCATGGGGACATGGGGGGCTATGGGCTGGCAAGTCATGAAAGGCACAGGCAAGGGAACAATCATGTGTGGCCACTGCTCAGCCTCTTCTGGGGTGAACCATGGGGAAGGTACTTCACAAGCCTGTCAGATCCTAGCTGGCAGAGTGCACTCAGGTTTTAGGATCCTACAGAGTCTGAGATTGGTTCTTGACAATTCTTTCACCCCTAGTTTAGAAACTCTCTAGGCAATAAAATTTGCTTACTTAGGCCCAAAGAGAAGACTGCAACTTGCTTTTTACTATCCTGTTTGTATATATCTTTCCTGGGGACAGATTTAAGAAGATGGAACTGGAAGAGCTTCTGTGCAATAAATTCAGACAATCACAATCACACTTTTTACTTGCCAGAATACCCTCTTTCCTTGCATTTGGGACTGCAAAATAAAAAATTATATGTATTATAAAAGAATGCATGCTAAGATCCCATCTGCACTATGAATTGTAAGTGTTGTACGTGGGCATCCCGATTTGACACAGCAACAGCTGAGGCGGCCTCTGGGGAAACACCACTAGAAACAAATTGTGCTCTCTCTGGAGCACTGGGAGCTATGAAATGATATCCTGATATAAGCAGCTTCCTGCTGATATCCAAGACACTGACAAGTACTCCAAGACTGCACAGGAATGAAATTTGTACTCACACCACCTATGTCAGAAATCCAGTATAACACACTTCCACATCAAATGGAAGAAGGATTCCTCAAGAGAAAATAATTTCAGCTTTGAAAGAGAGACTGAAGAAGCTAATAAAAATATATTGTCTTAATAGGCCTTTGTTGCCCCTGCTTTAATCTTCAAAAACTTGTATTTTCCCCCAGTATAACACTAATGATAGCCTTTGTTTTCCCTTCTTACTGGCAATGAAGTAGAACACAGAGTAAATGTGTTAACCAGAGTGCATTGCTGAGTCTTAGGGGCAGTGCAACAGCGTTTCCCAGATGCAGCTTAGAACTGTGCAAATGTTGTTTACCTGCAATAACTCTTTGTTGTCTTGCTGTTGCAAGTGTCAGTGAAAGACAACTTGGGTTAGAGAAGTAAAAAGTGAATCAAAAAACGGTCTTTTTCAGATTGCTTCCATCACCCCATTTAGATCATGCTAATCTCTTCTTTGTGAAGCACAGCAGGTCCCTTGCAGCCGTGCATGAAACAAGTCTGTCTGAGCTTCCAGCCCAGAGGAAATAAATGGGTAGGGCATAAGACCTGATATGAGGAGGGGTTCCTAGGTTCTGTTCCCAGCACTGCCACAGGAAGAGCGTGACAGGGAGTAAGGCACTCAGTGCCTCTCTGTGTCAGTCTTCCCCAGATTTCATCAGCTGATGAAGGCTGTGGATGACACAGAGCTGGAATATGCAGTTGGGACAAAGGAGAGGTAGGTAGAACATAGTACAGGAGGAAAGCAAACTTGATAGAGAGCAGTAAAACAGAAATGGGGTGGAGTTCAAAGTGCAAGATGGTACTCTTGAGGAGCAAAACAGAATCTCCTACAAGCTGAGACCTCATCAGCTGCTGGTCACTTGTTAGAAGATGATATATGGCAAGAACTTGAGGGGAAAGAACTTGAACTCAAAGAACAGCAGTACGGTAACAGAAAATTATCAAACTAGAAATTAGAAGAGCTGTGAGGTCTGTGGAGGGCTGCTAGTAAGAAAAGCTGAGACATTCATTCCACACTAATATCTTTTAAAAAATGGTGCTTCATCAGTTTATGAAAATCAAATTCTCATCCACTGATCCCAAGTTTTGAAGAGTTGAAATTACTGACTTTCAAACTGATTACAAAAGGGGCACTGTTCATTGCCTATAGTAACCAAGATGTTCTCAAGGATTAGGTTGACTATGGAAATGGTTGGAGTGTTCCCTGCATGTTTAAAATGAAAGCAAAATAATATGTCAGTGGATTAGTAATATAAACCGGAACTAACTGGTCCAGTTCAATTGCCTATGGTAAACAAAACACAAATACTTGAAAAACACTAGAAATTATAGAAATTATTTAGAAATTATTTAGAAATTATCTAATATATTATTTCAAAAGGTGTGACCTACCTGGTTCCTTATTAGTTAAACAAGGATTACTGTTAAATATAAAAGCTTCATCTTACTAGTACTAGTCACATTAAAATACTCACCTGCTTATTACATGTTTTCATGGGTCTCATTTTCTGTTTTCAAAAGCAATCATAAAGTTATTTCTTGAATTCATTAACATTATTTTTCCTGCTATTTTCCAACAGAATTCCATGATTTCTTTTCCAGATCTTACACAGTATTTCTGTAAAGAGGTCTTTTTCCAGGTGTGAATGTATTTTTATATATGTATATACATATATATACACACAGAGAACCCAAGGAAACATAACTACACAGATTTAATTTTAATTATAAGCATCAAGTCACAAGCTAGCTTTGTTATACTTTAAAATACATATTTCAACTATCTGTGTAGCCACGGTGCTATTACCAAAAGGCATCTCAGACATTAAAGGGGAAGGTCTTAGTTTCATCTACTACCAGCTTTATACGGTAGTCTCTGTAGTGAAGAGTATTTGTTTCTGGATCTAGAGCAACGGCAAGCATGTCCTCCATTTCCTCCTGAGTAAAGGGCTCACCTGAAAGACAGTAGAGAATAACACTTTGTCTTGGTAAGTATCCTTTCAAAGACTGGCAAATTCCACTGCTTTTCCCTTGAAAAGATCTCCTTTTGATTCTCACACGGAGGAGAAAAGGAACAAAACTATGGATCTTATTGCTTCCCTTTTGCCAATGTAAGTCCTGCACACCAAGTGAGCCAGTCCAAAAGAAAGGAGACAGAGGATCTGGATCTATCTGATCTTTTAATTCACAGCCACCAAAACAGCCTGTTCCTCTCTGCCATGGATTTTGAAACAACCATTTCTGTCAGAGTTTTTCTCCTGTGTACATTAGAATTATTATCTCTCATTTGGTTATCCTTGCACATGTATTCACATCATGAAAGACTTCTGGTTTTTCTCTTCAAAGCTGTAGATGGCCTACTTCATCCCTCAGAGACCCAGGTTACCATCTGAGGCTAGGTCTTGCACAAAGCCTGCACACCCTTTTGAACATGAGGCAGGTGGGCATGAGTCAGCCACACAAGAAAAGCAAGCTTTTCAAGAGATATTGGAGATTACAGAACATACAACTTAAATCTCGTCTTTGAATCTCTTTGTTTGCATTCAGCTCTAGAATTAAGATCAAGATAATGGAAGAATGAATGAGTACTGAAACCACTGAAACATCCGGAAATCTAAGCTGCAATTTTATAGAACAGCAAAAGAGTCACATACTTAGCGAGCACAGAGGTGTGCACAGAATCACAAAATCTTCAGATATGATTGAATTATGAATAAGGACAAGAATAAAAATCTCTATTTTATAATGTCTGCAGATAAATGCTCTTTCCCTGCATCACTGACCAGTGAAATGTCCTAGTCTGCAGCCACTCATCACAGGAACAGCATTATTTGAAGACAATGTATCTACTCCTGCAGGTTTTGGCCTGCAGGGTAAGGACTTCAAGGAGCCATATACATATGCAATACTTTTTACTTAAATACTGATATTACAGAAGTCATGTTACCTTCTTCAGTCAAATGTTTGACCAGATCCTCTTTGGTAATATATCCACATTTATTCTCATCCAAAGCCTTTAAAGAAAAATAATAAAACTTGTGATTTTAAGCTTATTGTATCAAAAAGCAACAACTTCTTCTTAGCAATTAGGTACTTGAATATTTCCTTACAGACCTCAAATGCATGTAGAATAACATCTTCTGGAATAGGCCGGAATCTGAAAACATGGAATCAGAAAAGTTAAGTTGCTGTTCACCAGTGTTCTGAAAAAACTAAATACAAGTACTAAAGGAAAAGGAAAGTTTCTTTTCTATGAGAGTTTACTAAGTTTTTTCCATCAAACATTTAATTGCAGCCTGACCTTTTGGAACTGTCCATATATTTAACTCTTGCATCTTTTGTTGTACTACTGTTTAATTTCCCTTGTGCTGAGGAGCCAAATGAACGTCTTCTGCATGTCTGGGCTGGCTTGGTGGGTTAGTAGGAATCAGCAACAGATGAATCATTCTACACAGCTAATGCACTGTACAGAAATGGACAAGCCAAGAAAACAAAGTTTTGTCCAGGTAGGCTGGTAGCCAGGCAACAGATCACCTAGTGGGACTTGGGCAGTCTAATGAGCTGATGATGAGCAAAGGAGGCTGGTAGCTATAAAAGAAAAGGTCTGTCACTAACAATTTCGAGAGAGGGGAGAACTGGGCACGTGTGTGCATGCATATGTATGCTTGATTTCGGAGCTGGAAAGAAAGCTCAGTGCAGCAATGGAGAGCTTCCATATCCCAGCAGAGTCTCACCAAACCCCCAGAATACTAAAGAGAAGGAGCTGAATTCAGGGAGGTTCTAACTGCTTGACTGCTTTGTCCAGACCCGCCTCAGTCTTTTACCATCTAAAAATCAAATGTGCTAAGAAGAAGCCTTGGATTATGTGATCCAAATCTCATGTGCCCTTGCTTAAGTGAACTATGGACACAGCACCCCAAAAGATGAAGTGGGTCTTGACAAGCCTGCACTAGCCCGGGGAAAGCATGCAGGGTGTGTGTGTGTGTATGTTTGCATGAAGGGGGTGTGGAGGAGGAGGAGGAGAGCCCAGAGCAGCAAGGCATCATTTTGTGAAAGGATGAACATCCGTGTGGAGCCACAGCTGCTTCACATGTACAACACCCTCCTACCAAAGGCCCTCCGTGTGCAAAATAACTTCTCAGGATTGGACAAGACTGATTTTCTCAAAAGCCTTGACTGCCAACTTTAAAATAAAAGATAAACTCCTTGTAAGTAATCATGCTTTAATGCAAAATGTCAAAATAGCACAAGTCCCTGTGTATGTGCAAAGACTTCTATGCACCTTTGTGACCACTTTTAGATCAGAAGTCTTTTAGAGTGCTAACTGTATCCGTTCAGCTGTACCTGGCAGTCATTTTGAGACACAAATATGAAGCTTGTTTGTACAACTTATTTAGAATACACTGTAACACTTCTCAGTAACTCATATGTTCAAAGAAAGCAATAGTTATGACATCAATTTGCATACAAAATATTTCAGATACACAAAACATGTTGAATTGCAATTCTGATTCCAATTAAAAATACAAAAGCTACATATTATCATAATTATGATTATAAGCTGGTATTATTTATATCATCAGTACAACATAATTTAATGTAGATGAACTAATTTTTAAACAAAATCTATATAGCTAATGTAAATTAGTTTAAACGACAATGAAGATCTATACTCCTTCAAATTACATAAAATTTCGTATATATCTTTATTGAGAATCAACCCCATCAATCGGAATAAACTACAGACACAAAAAATTCACTTTCCATTACCTTCTGTCAAGTAGAACTTTCGTCATCACTGGAAGAAACTTTTCTAGATGAACGAATCCACTCGGTTCTTCTACTTCTATCTAAAAATAAAACTTAAGTGTGGCAGGGTATATCACTCATTAGCAAATTAATCCAAAAAACCAGAAATTTGGGGTGGTCCCTGCATTAAAATTGCAGCATTAGACTTTGAATATTTAAATCAAGTCTTTAATATCACCATAACATCTGAGTGAAAGGCTTGTGACCAAATAGAAAGAGATTGAAGGAAGAGATAATATCCCAGGGAAATACAGGTCTGCTATTATAGACACTTGCAGCAACTCAACATTGCCCTCTTGTGCTTCAAAACCATTCATGCAAAGGAACTGGACACCGAGGAACTGATCTTATCTGCCACAATAACTCAGCAGAGGTTTAAACATCCAGGCTGAAGTCATACTAGTAAAGTCTATCAGGATCTAGAGCATTCCCAAGCAGTGTAATGTGAACACCCATTACAGCAAACCATGAGCATGTTGCCTTGGCACGATTTTGAACTGTGCCACCCAACATTTTCCCCAGCAGATCCTGGTTTGGACCTTAAAGACTTTTCCCCAGCAGGAGGCTTGGTGCAGCCACTCTGCATAAAACATTTACCAGGGTGGGCATGAGCTGCTCTGTGCCAGTTGGCTTCAACACCCAAGGATGTTTCTGGGCATATTAAACTTGCATATAACTCCAGTCAAGTGCACCTTAATGATGGAATTTGTTGCTTTCATGTTTCATAGTCAAACAGAGTTGTCAAGGGAAGGACTAGAGAGGCAGGAAAACTGAGTCAGGGCAGACCGAAACAGCCATAAGGCCGTCTGTAAAATGCTACCCAAAAACTGCTTCCCTTTGCCTCCCAAATGAACTAACAAATTAGTCCCAAAACACTAGCAGCATTTTCACTGCATTCCTATACAGGAGATAAGCAACATGGTAAAAACTGCTCTCTGTCATTGGAGTGCATCCCTTCCCTGAAAATTTTAAGTTTTGCTCCCAAAAGGAATTCTCTTAATTGAGCTAGCCTGTTCCTGTCTATGTTGAAACTGGATGCATGCCTTGAGGTCTCACATGGCAGCAGCAACACCTTGCTAGGCCCCCTGAGATACAGCCCAGATTGAAAGAAAACTCAAACAGGCACTGATTTGAAATCTTCTAACTGAGCCAGGAAAAACTTAGTAAGGAATCTTCCTCCTGGGAGCTGGGTCAGAGCTGGGGCAGTTCCTGATACATCCAGTTGCTTAAATGGAAAGCTGCAACTGCTTCTGCATGCTCTTTTCCAGTGTTCTGGAAGGGGGGTGGGTGCTAAGATAAGATGGCCATCGTGTCTTGCTGCTTTAGAGTGGAAACTGGCTTGAAAAAACACATTTTCCCTTCTATTTGGTGAGCCTAGCAGAAAGGATCTTTGGAAGGAAATGAAGATATTGCATGCTTCATTCTAAACCAAATGGAACCTTTTATCATTACAGAATCACTTGTTTTGCTGCTTGCTTGATTGAAAAGATATAATAAAATACCTGGCAAAACCTAGCCCTGGGACGTGATTGGCAACCTCAGCTTCCTCTGGTGTGGAACAAACAGCTTCCATTTCAGAGTCTCTATTGATACAGCAACATCCTGAACAGTTAAAATTAATCCTATTTCTAACACTTCTTACTCTCCCTTGTGCTCACTCCTGTTCTACACCCCATTTCTCATCGATGTTTTTCTCTATTTCCTCCTATTTTCACAGTAATAATATTGGCTCGTTCAAACTCTACGAGTTTCACTCTATTTCTTTCCTTTGGTACATCTACACCTCCCATAACAACTGTATTGCAGCACCTATTATGTTTTGTATTTCTGTTCTCCCAGCCATAACATTGGGGTACTTGAAACACAAAGAAACAAAAACATCTTCCAGAGTTACCAGGCAGCACTGTACCAAACTCCAGGCATTGTAGTAACCCTTAGATTAGTTTTCACCACCCCTAGATTTAGCATTTAATCTTTTCTTTGGATGTAGGCCTAGAGATATGATATTAAGTACAGAATTGATTATAAGGCAAAGTAAGAAACATTAGATGATAATTTACAGAGATAATTACATGAATGCTGATTTTGAAGATATGAATAACATGATGGCAGCATGTGCTAGTTTAGCAATAAGGCTAATTGGAAGATGACATGACAGAGACACAAGTAGTGAGAAACAGAAATTAGTCATAGCTCACAATGGGCAACAATACTGGGGAAATATCTTGGTTACAAACTGGCTAACAGACACCATTTTTACCTTACCTAGATTAAGATAAAATGGTATTACCACAGCCAATTATAGTGGCATCTTACATAAATTAAGATATGTCTCTGATTATCATAATATATGAAGGGTATCACAAGAAGACAGTGTTCTTCTGGTACTAAACCTATGCCAAAGTTTAATTTGCAGGCATCATGAAACATTCTTTGCTATTTATTTTCTAGTTCAGTTTCTTTTAGGTTATCCATTAGTCCTGAATGTATTCTTTCTTCTTGCAGTATTTTTACTTTAATATTCTTACAATCGGCATATTCACACGTTACACTGTTGTATCTCAAGAATCTTCTGCCTCATGGCTACATTGGATTGTACTTTTTATGTATTACTTATCTCACATTTTCAGTAGTATTGAAAATTGGGAAAAGGCCAATCTCTTAATCTCTTCCAGAGGAAGAGGCAAGCCTTAAATTCTCCTGGTTCTCCTGGACTTGAACAGGTCTGTCAAACACAAATCTGTATCTTCAGTGAGGAGTTTCACTATTCATTTGCTGTAAAGAAAAGTCACTGTGGGACACTAAAAATATCATCTGTATTAAGCACCATAATTTCTCTTTCCATTTTGTCTTGTTTGTCAGTGGGAGCTGGGACAATCTGGTTCTGAGAGTACAGAACCAGAGCAGACAGATTGCAGTATCATGTTAAAAGAGCTTTCTCCTCTGGTGGTTCTTTGCACTTCCTCATCTGAAGCAGCTGCATCATTTTCACAAGACTTAGTGCAAGACTTCTCACACCAAATTCTGATCTACAAGAGACCAGAGAAGCCTAGTGAGGAGAGACCACTACTGCAACTATCCAAATTTTTATTGGAGCAGGAAGAAAACAGTAGGAGACATCAATTCCCAGTATCCTGACACAGGAAAAAGAGAAAAAAACTTACCCCACCTCTCAGCCTCAGCACTGTCCACTCTTTAAAGTAGCATACCCGTTTGCAAAAAGAATGTGAAGTCTTTTTCCCACTTCTTTGTCCCATTTATTAGCCACACCATGACAAGGCACCAGCACACCACCTTTCTATTACAAGCATGATGTAAGGAGACAAAATTTAGTGTAGGAAAAGACTGTGGAGAAATGTGATTAATTTCCTTACCTTACCACTGCCTATCACTGGGAGAATGAGAGGACCACTAGGTCCCATGATGTTTTATGTCCTGAAGCCTGATTTACAAGCTTAAGTAATCAAGTAAGAAAAGATTCTCACCTATAACTCAGAAATCTGAAGACTAAGACCTCGTGAAGGACAGAATGTTGAAAGGTCTGGCTATAAGATAGAAATAACAGGACCTAGTTCAAAAAATGGCATGCCTTCCCTCTAGGTATTTTTGGAATGTGATGTATAATTTTAACACCTGCTCAAGAACTAATTTTTACTACCTAACCCTGCAATATGTCTCCATGGCATGTCCAGAAGAGTGAGATGGTTAGAGTTTGTATATCTGACTGAGGTTTAGAGCATTCTTTCTCATCAGTGAAAACCAATTTTTCTTCAATTTTCTATAAATGTCCCTCCACCTTGGCACAGTGTCACAGTGCCTCTTGGGTAAAATATAGTCAAAGACTCCTCATTATAATCCATCAATGTTGTTACCTCATCAGCCTAAAAGGTTTGCTTCAGGGTAATCTGCAAGACTGTCTATCTGCTGGAAACACTTCCATGACACTTCCAACATCTTGGAAAAGAGTTTAGGTTTCCCATTCAGCAATGCAGAAGGGCCAAATTTGTGCAAGTTGAAGACTGAAAAAAAGACAACAGAGCTAAACATTTACCTGTGCAAGCAGTTCCTGTACTTCTGCCTCACTTGGGAAGCAACCCAGTGACCTGACAATGCAACCAATCTCCCTGAAAGAAAAGAGGAGAAAGAAAGAAAGAAAGAGAGAAAGAAAGGAAGGAAGAAAAGAAGAAAGGGCGAAAGCTAGAAAGAGAGAGAAAGCAAGACAGTGAGAAAGCGAGAAGGTGAGAAAGAAAAGAAAGAAAAAGAAAGAAAGAAAGAAAGAAAGAAAGAAAGAAAGAAAGAAAGAAAGAAAGAAAGAAAGAAAGAAAGAAAGAAAGAAAGAAAGAAAGAAAGAAAGAAAGAAAGAAAGAAAGAAAGAAAGAAAGAAAGAAAGAAAGAAAGAAAGAAAGAAAGAAAGAAAGAAAGAAAGAAAGAAAGAAAGAAAGAAAGAAAGAAAGAAAGAAAGAAAGAAAGAAAACATATTTCTTAATAAGTCTGCAATATAAGACCGTGGAGAATACAGATACCAATTCAGAGCTTGCATATAGGAGTGTGCACATGAAAGAACACAAGAAAATCTATGTGGAAGTTTAAGATGATGTCTCAGTAAGCAATGTCTACTTTTTCAGATGTTAAATATTCTGAAGCTCCTTGAAATTGTTCTTGCAATTTCCCCCCAAAATTCTTTACTATTGTGTTGCACTGTACTGTGTGCAAGTTACTTTTACATTGCTGTTCTCTATTTGTTATGCTCATTTTCAGTAAAGTCTATATTTATGCAGTTAACAAATCACTTGGTAATCTACTGAAATGCAAGGTAACAAATAAAATACATGCTTCCTTTGTGTGCTATAATGATACAAATTCTAACTTCATTAAACAACAATTACAAAAGGTCAGGAAGAAGGCAACCCTGCTATACCCCTGCTGTGTTCTCAAAGAGTCAAACAGAGCAACAAAGTGGCTTATCACCACTCTGTTTATGCTGTAAATATATTCATAGCTTGCATTTACTGCTGAACCCGGTGCAGCTGTTCTGAGGCTCTGAATAAAATTCTGACTAAACCGGCAATGCCTCAAAGTAGTCTAAGATGAACAATGTCACAGACTAGAAACAAAAGTATTGTGAGGCTGTAATAAAGCTTTAATGAGACTTATGGTATGATTAAAAACAAAATAACAGAAGCATTAATATAGCTTGTGACTTACAATTCAATTCAACAACACAGAAATTTAAGCACATTTGAATATGTATTCACAGTGCTGGTAGTTCCCATGATCCAAACCTCTGTGGTTCTTTCTTTTCATTTTGTGCAAAAATCAGATTGCCTAATAAAAATGGTAGATACAAGGAGGAATGATCTTTGTAAAATCTTCTTATAACATTAAGACCCTGAATGCAGCACACTAAGCATATGCAAAATTATATGTATAAGTCTATGACCTGCTCAGACAGGTCCCAAGGAGTTCCCATCCTGATTGAAAACATGTGAGAAGCACTACAGTGGATAAAAGAGAGAAAAGGGCTGGCTGCACAAAACTAGTTACAGAGCAAAACCCAATCCCACACATCCACGTGCTCTGAAATGAAACCATCTACTCAAATGACCCTGTCCCTGTGGTTGTGAATGGCCAATGGCCTCAGGGAAGTCAGTCACTTTGACATAATCCTTGTCCATGCATCCTACTTCTAGTATGTATAATATTGCATTTGTTGTTCTCACTCCTGCACTCCCTCATATTTTCCAGCTACTTGTAACTATTCCCTGCCTCTACCAGAGCAACATCCAATACAAATCCTGCCTCCTTGTTGTCCCACACTATTTCTGCTCTCACAGACTGCCAAGGATGGGAATGCTGCCATGACCCTCCTGCCTCACTTCACTCATACCCAGCAGAACTGTGATATGACTGAGGTAAGTCAGACCTAGAAAAGTCTCTAAAATCTGGCACTGCTGGATGCTGTATCTGGCAGTCTGCATGCATGCCAGAATGAGGATGTTGCTTAAAGTCCTTGTGGTAAAAAAAAATTCAGGTCCCATTTGGTAATAACATGGAGTTTAAAGGACCTGATAGGAAATTATTTTGCTCCTAGCCCCTTCTTCTCACTTAGTTCAGCAGCTGCAGTTTCTGCTGTGTAGTTTCTAAAATACAAAAATTATGGTTAAAATCAAGTTTATGATCATACAAGTTTTGTAACACAGATGCAATGAAAATTTTGGGTCATGGTTTTCACCTTACATATAACGCTTCCAATGACAAGATTTGCAATATCACAAAAGCCCTTGACTGAGGGATATGAAACATGCATAAAAAAAAAATCTTCCTCATACTTAATTTCTTACTAATTTGTACTAGGAGTTATGGAATACCAGTGTTGGCCTGTCAAACCAGTATCATTTTCCATTCTTCACAGGTATCTGATATTTCAGGCAATAATACTGATACTGCTACAATTGTGGTTAAGAATTGTGCTGTGCTGCCACCTTCTGATATAATATAATCAGCCATTAATAATCCCATTTGTGATACAGCCCTGCAATATGAACCTAGGAATAATTAGACAATAAGTTTTTGTTCATTGTCTGTATCTGTACTACAAAAAATTTAATGTGAAATTGTGCATTTGCTACGTTAAATAGACTTTTGGATGTCCCCTGTCTGAATGAATACATTTTTAAAAGAGTCCATTTGTATCATTTCATTGTTGTAACATGCTCCCAAGCTCTATATCCATATATAATGAAGTGAGAAGTGGAGAAAATTCTACAGCTGTTTAGCCAAGACTGCAGATGTAAATGACAAACAAACAGGCAGTGAGTATGCCATGATGCCGTGAGGGCTGGGGGGTGGTAGTGATAGGGGCTCTGCCCTGGGCAGGGCAGCCAGAGCCCATCCTACTGCCCAGCCAGGAGCAGGGCACCAGGGCGCACCGGGACAGCCCCAGCCCTGGGCATCAGGCACCTCCCTGGGCACACACCAAGAGATTTAAGAGATCACTCTCCCCTACAGAGCCCTACAGAAAAGGGAACAGCAACTATACTGAGTATGGAGACATATCCTCTGTGTGTGTATATATATATATATATATATATAGCTGAAAAACCATTGCTTCTATGAAACACCTGCCATTTCTTAAACTTAGAGGCATTAGTAAGCATGCATTGCTACAGCCATCATATAAATATTTTGCACCTCCCTTTCCTCTCTGTAATGTAGAAAAGCTGTTCAGAACATTTAAATATGTTTTTCAATTTGTCTTCATGAAGAACATCTAATGACAATTTCACCACTTCTCACACTGCATTGTACTGTTTCCACTCAATAACTGATTTATAATTAAAAGGATATTATTTTGAAAATAGTAATTGTAAATATGAAAAGCTACTCCAGTAAACTTTCATGACAACTGTTTATAACCTCTGAACCTACTCCCTGAAACACAAACATGTGGTTTACGCATTTTATAACATAAGTCATATATGTAGGAATGTTTACGTTCAAATTAAGTTTAAATAGCTCTGTCAAATATTCAAACTTTAAAAATACCAGAATTAAAAGAATCTAGGGATTTTTAAACATCCATCCAAGGTCAACCCACTACAAACATACTTGTCCAAACAGGGCCAAAAGAACTGTTTCTGTGACACTTTCTGGTAAAGCAGATGCCAGTTTAGGGAGCTGTTTATCTCTATTGAGATACTGTAATAATTTTGTGAATATATATGCAAACCTGACATCCACAGTTTTATTGGATTCACGGTCAAACACTTCAAAAGCTTCTGTAATCTTTTTCTCAATTTCAGCTACTAGGCCATCTGCAAAAAGAAACATAAGAAAAAGAATGATTCACTGAGCTGTTACAGCTAATATATTTCCAATTTGAGACTTACAACAGCAGAAGTACCAAAACTGATAAAAGGCAGACAGGAAAGGTACTTTGAAAAAGCAGAAGTTATTAAAAACCCCCGCTCTAAATGCAGGATCTGTCATTTATATTAGTAATATTGCCTTGCTATGGCTCTGCAGCTACATCAAGTCTGATGGCAATGGTATGCCTCAGCTGCATGAACACACAGCTGCCCAGGTGTGGACCTTGCCCAGAGTGTGCCACAGCTCACTCTGGACCACAAGCCTGAGCCCTTCCTGGATGCCACTGTGCCAGTGGAAGAAGCAAGGGAAGCATTGGGCCACACTTGCCCTGAGATGGGGCTGAGTCACTTCATCCAGGTTCCTGCATCCAGGGAAACTAAGTGCTCTCATGTCCACTCAGTTAGTCATAAAGCATGAAAAGCTGAGAACCAGGGATAAGATGTATAAGATCTGTGCACAGTGAATATGGCTCATGGTAAATAATTCATAGTAAGAGTTTGGAAAGGAAGACAATCTCAGCAAAGGAGAAGGAGTAATTTGCTGCATTTGCTTTTTATATCTCAATCTCAAAGAATGGGGAAAAAAGAACCACAAGTTATCACAGGTATATCTCACATAAGCCAGAAATTGCATTCTTGGGGCAAGCTAAGAACCAGGAAATAAATTCTGAAGAAAAAAAAATAAGGAGAGGAAAAGGTCTATCTCAAAAGGAAAACTCCCTGGCAAGAAAGCCAGGGTAAAAAAAATAGTGAACTGGTATCCCACTTATTCGTTTGACTCAAAATGACAGAAGATAGGAAGCAAAGTGACATAGAGTTGACTTCTTGGTCCACGTGGCTAAATACAGCCCCTAACTCTCTTTTGCAAACCAGCTCCCAAGAGGCAGCATTTTTTAAGCTAGCTCCCAAGCCTCCACAGAGATTCCACAGGGAAAATCTGACAGCCAAATTGAGGTTGGTATGAGGGACACTTGTTTCCTCATTTTCATACTTGTAATCTGTATTTTCAATACAATTAGTAAAACAAAGCTCTCCTCTAGTAGACAGTATATTTCCTTCTTTAGCTGATGTGGTGTTAAGGGCTGTTGAGAAGCTCAGGACAACATTAAGCCACCAGATCTGTTTTCTACAGGCATAACAAATTCATAACTAGTTTTCTACAATCCCAGTAGTTTGGGAACCCCTGGGGCTGTGCAGTGTGCAATGATTTTTTCATTTGCTTTCCTGCCCTCCTAACAGAAATGTCATTTTGCTGACAAAGGGTATCAGAACTGAACATAGCTAAATGATACATTGGATTTGTGATCTCCCTCTCTTTATCTCGACCCACGAGATTTTATTGTGGTTTCTCCCCCTGTGCAGTTGAAGAGGCTGCCTGGGTGCCTGGCAGCTGGCCAAGGCCAGCCCATTGCAGGCTATAAGCACTTCAATACAGCAGTGGACTGACCCAGATATAAGGAACCCCTTCTGCAAGTAAAAGAGAGGTGCATCCCCTCATAAAGCTACAGCTGCCTGCTGCTTTCCATCTGTGTTTGGTACTGAAGTCCCCAGAGGATAAACAACGAGAAGATGTGTAGGAACATATCCTGTATTCCTCTCCCTGACTTTATTCCCCTGATGGAAGCATGGGCAGGTGTGTGTGTGATGGACCGGAGACTGGAGCTCACTGAGGAAGAGGAGCCCTTTGCAGTACGCAGGCACAAGACAAACTGTACTCTTTTCACAGCCTGACAATAATGCCTACCTCTTCTCTGTCTATGTAAAAGCCACATTGAATTATTTTTTTAAAAAACTCATTTTTAAATCTAAGTGGACCTGATTCCTTGCAAAAAAGTCCCTAAAGACTCTCAAAGTGCTACATTTGATGTTTTGGGGGTTTTTTCTGGTTATTTCAAAGTGTCTTGGATCTTGTCTCCCAACACAGGCTCGGACTTTAGTTCTTGACATCAGGCACTTCAATTGTACACTATAACCTGCAATAGAGAAATGTCGAAGAATATTTATAGCTGTACATTCTTGGCATCATGTATGAGACTTCTGTAGAAATAAAAATTAGCCAAGAGAAGGCAGGGAGAGATTTTAAGTGCTGAAACTCTGTAGGCATCCAGCCTTTCCAAGTTTTTTTCCATGAAGACAGTAAACACTAATCTTACCTTTTGAAGAGGCCTGATAAAGAAAGATCCTGAAATGAGATGAACTTGCTTTAACCTAGGTACCAGATAATCTATATCTCTTCCAAGAACTGAGAGGAACTGAGTGACTAAGAGCCATATCCCTGGAAGGAAACATAATATACTGTTGTCCTCTCAAAGACTCTCTGTGAGATGAGTAAACACCTAATAAGCTTTGGCTAAATTTGTTATCTTCCCTCCAGGAATGAAAGCCAAAGATGTTCATAATAGTTCAGGATGGAAAAGTTGTTTATCTGAAGAATTCTACAATTCACTCTAAACCTCTCTTTCTAAGGGAAAAGAACACAGATTCCAACTCTAGGATAAGAAATTGGTAAAGTTTTGAAATTATCACTTCAAGAAGAGATCAGACACACAATTAACTCAGTGGATGTGATGCTCTAATGTACTGAAATCGTTCTATACAGGGAGACTCTTCACCACGGGTAGATCAATGAAAGTTTCATGTTGCCCTGTGTTCTAACAGTATTTCAGGACAGAAATACCTATACTCTGACAGTAGGATTTCACTCACTTATTCTACTAGATATCAAACCAATATACACTGTCAAGGATCGAATTATCTCACTTCTTGTAATGATTTAAATAAATAAACATTGAAACATACCATGCCAAGAAGGACTCCAACAGCAACATCTATTTATTCCCTAAAAGAAATCTTGTAGGTATGATGTATTATTCCCATTTTTATGCTGTTAAAACGCTTGAGATACTTGTCAATGCTGTCCCATCCTAATTTATTTTTCTACCACATATGCAGTAAGAAGAAAAAATGTCTTACAATCTATTTCCCAGATATGTTAACTGAAAATGTATTCACGATCAAGTTTTCTTTCCTATACTATCCTTTGCTATTTTCCCATTTTGTTTAGTGTGAATTATATAAAAGCTCTTGGTACTGCCAATTAAGTAAGACTGACAGAGAGCTGGGACTCCCAAGTCAATTCTGATGGTTCTTGCAGAATGACTTGTTCCTCTTCAGTTTGTCCAGACTGTTCCCCAGCACTCTGAGGCCCGTTTGAAGCCAGCCCTTAAGCAGAACACCTGCTTCAGTTGTGACATTTCTTCTTCAAAGACCACACTTTCACCCCTCATAGGGAACAGAAACCACTAGCTAGATGTGGCTCTGCCAGACTCTTGAGTAATGAGAATTTTAAAAAGGGATTTTTAGTTGATACAATTTCCTAGATTCTACCATTCACTTAATGAATGAGCTAGCTTTCTTTCCTTCCTTGGGGCCAGTTGCTCTGATGGTTCAGAAAGCCAACTCTTTCTTTCACTAAAGAGAAAAACTGAGTTACCATAAGAGGTAGTCCAGCATTAAACAACCACCTAAAATGCTGGGGAGCAGCATCTATCTGTTGCTCACGGGAAAAGATTCAGACCCAATGCATCCTGATGAACCTATTTACACTATTAAATACTTTTAAACTCTTTTTGTGCTACTTAAAAGAGAAAAATTAAGGGTTGACTTGTAGAAGGGCTGGTGGACTTGATTTTATTACTTAGGGTTACTGCTCACACACCTGAAACATTATTCTTTATAAACATTAATTTAGGTGTGTTTTAATAAATATTGTCAACTTTTTATTTAAGCTCCTATATGCATGTGGATACATTAATTTTTAATTACTCCATCCTCTTTCCATGACATTATGCTATGGCTGCAGGCAAGTGTGAGGAAACCTCTGAGGTCGCTGCTGACAGGAACCCTTTCTCATGTGGAGCTGCCTTGTGGAACTTGTCAGTCTGAAGGGACAGGGACACAACCAGGTAATCCCAACTCAGTGACAGTTTCAGAATCATTCACATGTTATTCCAGTTTTATTTATTTAAATGTTATTTAAATTGCTGTTATCAACAGCTTTTTCATAGATTTCCCCATCCAGTAGCTAGGGCTGGAAGTACAAAATCTTATCACTGGCTTTATACTCCAGCACCATTCCTTCTCTTTCCCACCAGCCCAGCCATTATTTCAACCAAAACGTAGGCAGCAACCTTGGTCCTGCCAGCTGAACTGGGAATGAGATACAAAGACTGCCATGGAGAAAAAGGAACATTTTTAAGAAGGTAATAGAAATGAGAGAGGATGTGACTGTGCAGGCAGCCACATAAAAAAATGTGCATCTTTAAATCCACTGCAATCTGCACTCAACTTCTGTCAGCGTTCTATTTCTGCTCACAGATCCAACTTGTTGTTTTTAATCACCCTCTCCACTCTACTCCAACACTTCCATAAGGCTCCTATGACCACTCTTGGCATGCATTTAGGATGAAAGAGACAAAAGAAAAACCAAAACACATTTGCCTTTGATGTTTGCACACACTGTTTCACATGACCTCTCCCAGAATCCTTCCCAAAACCACAAATGGAAATAGGAGCATAAGATTTGGGGGGGAAAAAGAAAAAACAACAAAAACAAACAACAACAAACAACACAAAAACAATAACAAAACCAAACCAAAACAAAAATAAACACCTCCAAAACTGATGGTGGTTCTAATGAGAAGAAATGTACAATGTGTATTTGTTCAAATATTAAAAAAAAAAAGCCAAAAAACCCCCAGTAAGAGACATCACAATGCAAACTCTGAGGAGGTTATAAATGAATTCTTATGAGATCTAATCAGGCTTTCAACCAAGTTCTAACTGGACCATCACCTAGGTCAAGATATTCAAAAGCTGTCACAGTACTCAGCATCACCTGTGCAGGTGAATTCTCAAACATTCTCAAATAAGCTCATCAGTTTTATCAAGGCATCGTGTTTCCAGAATAAAAAGGGAAAGCCAGTGTGGTCTCATAACATGGATTCTTGCTGATGATGCCAGCATTCTGCCACAAACATTTGGGTTGCATTCATATGAAGTGTGGGGAGCTTGGCTGACATAAAAATAACTCATAAATCTTACAGCATTTAACTAATGCTATTTTAAGGAAATTACTGAGGAACAGGAACATGGAGAAAAACATCCTGAGGCCACTTGAATCTGACTTACTGGTAAGATCCTTCAGCTCTGAAGGGGAAAAGGCATGCGTTAAATTTTTCCTAGTGACCCTCTCAATTCCTTCTCAGAGGAAGCTAAATGTACAGTCAGCCTAAAATGCTGAACCAGCAATTGTATGCCATGCTCTAAAAGTATTGAGGTAAGAGAAATATTGTCTTCTCTACTCTATACCTGCAGTAGCACGTATGATATTAATACATTAGGTATCAGAAAAGAAAGGAACAATAGGATTTAGCTGTAAGTTTGCAATGTTGTTTCATTGTGTCTTGTGATACATAATTAAATAATTATGTTATCATTGAAGAGTCTGCATTCTAGAAAGATAAATCAAGAAGATTTTGAAGAGAAGCAAGAGGTTTATGGAGCTTGATTCCTCCTAAGAAGGGGCAAACTTATTCCTGAACAGAAATCTAAAGAAAACAGATGGACGCAAAGCATTGAGGGCACCAATGGGAAATGTGTCACCTGAGTTTAGACATTCAGATTATGTGAAGAGATAAAATATACAGCTTTGTGAGATTTCATATACATCAGTTCCCAAGAATTGATCAAGCTGACGCCTTCATTGGCTGTAACACCTACTCTAGCTTGGGGATGCAAATCATGGCCTGCAGACTCAGGAGAAGGACAATGCTTTCTCTCCTACATACAAAGCATCCCATGTTATCACAGATTATACTCAGGCAATCTGAATGTTAGTCTGTGTGGGAAAAAAAACAAAACAACAACTTAACTGGTTTACATAGAGGTCACTTTCAAGCATTCCTAAAGGAGCAAAAATTAAATCTCAAGAACAGTAAAAGCTTTTTCTTTCATGTTTTTCAGAATTGTTGAGAACTAGCCAGGTCATTGCTCCCCATTGCTTATGTTTGTCACAGCATACACCGTGTGGTATCCAGATGAGAAGCAAAGCTCATCACCAGTGTGAGTCAACAAAACCAAAATCCTGCACTCATCATTGTGAATGTGAGCAACCTTAGACCAAGAGCATCACATCATGCTGTTGTCACACCTCTTCTCCTAATGGCAGCACCAGTGAGAGCTGAAAAGTTATGTGGTTGTTTCCACTACAGTAACTGCCTTATGGAAAACCAACAGAAAAAAAAATAAAGGGACTACATTTAAAAATAGATAGACAGAACAGAGCTGTCAGAGTGGAGCAATCAGACTGATCTTTGCAGAACCCCATGGCACCTAGTGTGAACAAGCATAAAAAAAACCTCCAACAGCAAATAGACGTTTAGAAAAATCAGGTAAATAATTTGATATCTGATATTAAACTACAGGCTTTCAGTTTGATGAAGGCTGTGGAAAAAGTTAAGGGCAAAACCTACTTCATATTCTGACAGAAAAATATTAAACACAATTTTTCCTTTTTGTCTTCTTTACATAAGATAATTGTAACATGGGCATACACAGAAAAAAAAAAAGAAAACATTATCTTGACTCCAGTTTTGGCTACAAAAATAAAATTATTTTATAGCATTCTGATAGTGATAAAAAATTAAGAGTTCAGATCAAGCACAATGGAATATCTTGTTTACTTCCTTTAGAAGTAGACAAATTCATTAAAGACTTATAAAAAATTATACAGCAACTGTGCGTTTCAACCTCGAAATTGAAAAATGTAATAATACATCAATTTGCTAAATATATCGTTTGTGCTGGTCAGTTGGCAGCAACTACTGAAGTTACAAGTTGCCAGTAACTTTTTACCTAATGAAATAAGATATCCTCAATATTATCTTGGGTTTTGACTGTTCAGTATGATGGCATTTTAAATGCCATGGCATTCCACAGTTTCAGATGTTTCAATACATGTGGGAACCAAAACTAACAAAATTAATGGGGCAATTAACAACTCGTTCAACTGCTAAGAAACAAAGTGTAGAAACTATTACTGCCTTGATAAGCAGTCAAGCTCCTAGTTGCTCAAAAAATTCTTAAACTATTTGACACTGTAACATAGAACAAAAAAGGACATGAAGAATACCATATCAAGCAGGAAAAGAAGCTCTAAATAGTCAATGTCTTCCATCACTTAGAATTTCCAAAGGTGTTTAAAGCCATAGTTCACTACCTCTAAACACAGTTCACATTAAAATGTCATTGATTTGAAAGGAAATATCCACCATTGACAAAGTTCATGTCACAGTTATCTCTTCCCAAAGGTACTGGAGTTATGGACAATCCTGTCTACTGCCCTCTCTTCTGAATCAGACATGATTCTTCATCAGGAAGAAAAATATTTCTTTTCACATTCTTGTTGGTTATCAAGCCCACTTTAATGATGTCACTTCTGGCTGCTCCTACAATATGCCATTATTTTCCCTGGCCTGTGCTGGGCAGACTGGGCTCACAGCAGTCCACAGAGATCACTCTGTATCCTCAGTCCTTGATAATTCATACCTGTCTGCACTGAGTCATTATGATATACCACCTTGAACAGCTACTCTATTAAACTTGACTCCCACATCCTGACCAGGATTCTGTTTGCCTCCTCTGTCCATGGCCTGCATTTCTTAAGTCTGTGTTTCTTGAAGCCAGGGGATATGGATGGCAAAGTATGTCAGCATGAAGCCCCAGTGGTACCACAATCACTGCCTGGGCTTTCCACAGGTAATGCACCTGCCTATGAGAATGGAGAAGGGCAAAATATGAGGGACACCCTTGATACCTCTGTGAATTCCTCAAGAGATGCTTGCTCCAAAACAAAATTGTCTGTATATTGGAGGGGAACAACAAACCATTATTTTCTGCATCTTTGGCTCTCTTCATGTGCCTGCCCTACAGGCAAGGTGAAGAAAATCATTCCTTCCTACTGCTCAAAGAGCTCCTGAGCCTCTTGTTGGTGAGGGCAAGCTCAATCTACAAAATCCTGGGACATACTGGGGCAGAACACTACATGGAAAAATCATTCCCCTGTAGGCAGCTAGTCTGAGTGATGCACCCAGGTATATTTCAATCCATGTACATTATGTATCCCAGGAAAAGCTTAGCAAAATATGTTCTGATGATTTACTGCACACAATCTGTGTAGATATGCTAAATCTACATATATATCTATAAATACTGAACTATCATTCTTCATAAGCATCAGTAGAGAAGCCTGTAATCCTGGAAAATTATCAAGGAATACTACTTATACTAAGATGGAGTTCAGTCTTCTCAAACCTGAAGCACTGAGGTTTGATGAGTGAGCAATTTCTCTCTTTTTGGGGGGGAGGGGGTTGTTTGGGGTTTTTTTGGTTTGGTTTGGTTTTTGTTTGTTTGGTAGGATGATATGGAAGGAGTCCTTCCTACTTGCACTTCACAGAATGAATTTGTGATTTGATCCACATCTGCCAAAGAGAAGAAATGGAGGTGCAGTGGCTGGCTTATTGGTATGACCATGCATCTGAGATTCAGCGTGCATCATGCTCCGGGTCAAAGCAATGAAGATGACACAGACTGGCAGGGATTCCAGAGCTGCCACAAGCCCAGGCAGTGGCCCATAGCAGCAGCTAGCTGAGATGGGCTAGCCCAGGTCTCGGAAGTTTGCAGGCTAGGGCTAGAACTTGGCTACAGCTCCAGATTCTCCTGTTGATTAAGTGTTCTGGACCTACCAGCATGTCCAGGAAAAAAAAAATCAGAAAAGTTGGCCCATTGGCAGTTAAAATTGCAAGACATTCTGACACATTTTCTAATGAGTAATTTTTAAGCCATTCTAGAGCATTCCTCTTATATCTACAAGGAAAATGTTCCAATGGAGGTTATCATCCACTACCTTGCTGGTGGAAGGGCAGAAACCCTTCCATCAGAAAATGCAATGCAAGTTGGATTCCCGCACATGCGGCAGCACAGGCAGGTTTTCTGCTCTCTGTTTTGACCAGCCAGGATGGCACTGGGCAGGGAGATTATTGCGATTACCTCCTTTAAGTAGCAAGGAAGTGCGCAAGCAAATACCCAGCCCTTCTCCAGCTCCCACTTACTCCTGCTCTGCTCCTGCTCCGTGGTGCCGCAGACCTGAGCTCCTCCTGCCATTCCCCATGGTCCCTTGCTGGCTGTACCACAGCTTGGGCACAGTGACAAACACCATGCTATGTGACTTCATAGCTCAGTCTTGCACCTTTCCCTGTAGCTATGGCTTAAAGACTTTTATCACCATGAGTACGAAATCATTCTGAGCTCTGAAATACTCAACAGTGACAGCTAATGCTCTGACCTGATCTTCTTAAGTACCTTATTCCCTGTGTCCTGACCCACAGTCACCTCACCCCTCTTGTAAATAGTGCAGGGTCATGCTGTGAACTATAACATACATCTTATAGTCTATACCCTCTGGAGAATACACAGCACTGGGAAATAGAAGGAATGCATGTAGTGGCTGCTCTGTGTATGCTCAAACCTCAGATAAAAAGTAGGGATAATCTCTTAGAGCTTGAATGAACGTGGAGTCATCATTACTTGCAACAGAAATACTTGGCAGTCTTCCTGAGCATCTTTCATAATACACCAGCACCTACCCTGGTCCTAGGGGTTTCTCTCTTCCCAGATTTCACACAAGTCTGCTTGCTCACACTTTTTGAGTCTTCTGTTGCAGAGTCCTTGCAGAAAAGCCAGTTTCTTCTTTTTTCACCCTAGTATTTGGTCAAATGTTGAAACAAGATTTTTTTTTCCTCAAGCCCATTTAGCTTTCTTGCACTTCTTGGAAGGAAGTCTGATGAGATGGGCCTCAAGATCCTGGGATGGGAAAGTTACAGGATAGAAAAAGCTATTGACTCCTGGATTACAGTGGCACGCATTTTCATTTGATAAGCATTTTATCAAACATTTTATGCCAGAAGTAGCTGTAACATTTTTAAAGCAACAATGGAGGCATAGCATGAAATGATCCACTGCAGCTCTCAGGTCCTGGCCCTGCCTGTCTTCCCAAGCAGTCAGCCATAGCCACTCTGCTTGTTTCACAGGCTTCACAACTGTTGCAGATTATTACTTTGGAAGCAGCACACAATAAGGACTCTTAAGAATAATCATGTATCCAAATTGGACCTAATTGGTCTCAATTATGACCTGAATTTCAGCCAGCAAAGCACAGCATCATTTTGCAGCTAGTTAACTGGTGGCTAAGTGTGATTTCACAAAGCCTGGAGTCATTTGCACAGGTCCAGCTCTAACAGCAAAGCTCTCCCGCTACCTGGTGTCCACAGACAAGTTGCCAAACACTTGCTATTGCATGCAGCAAGCACTGAGGGCAGCGAAACAACATGCTTCGTCACACTAACTTGCAGAATGATGGGGGAAATCCTTTCCTTTTAATACAAAAGATCTTCTCTTGAAGAGATGTGGAGCAGATGATGTGGAGATGTGCCTCCAGCCATCCAAAGAAAGCAAGGAAGTTCAATCTATGCATAGATCTAGGTTGCTTTCTGCACACCTGTGGTTCATAGGTAATATGCAATGATTATCTTATAATTCATGATGTTATCCTTCCTTCAGTGAAGTGAAAGAAATGTCAGCACTTGACATTAGTTAGCCTGCAAAGAATGACAGTGATACTTTTTTAAAGTCAATACCAGCTGCATGCAGTGTCCATTTTCACAAGGCAGAGATAAACTCAGCATAAATCTCCATTAGGAATGTCTTGCACATCCCTGAAATCACAACTCTGGCAGTTGCACCAGCCAGCACTCTTGTGGCAGCTCAGAGCTGGCAAAAACAGTAATCTCATTGCAATTTGTTCTATATCCCTCATCTCAGCCACACCTGGGATATAATGAAAGAGCTGTGTCTAGCCCATATTTATATCCTCTTTCATCCCCAACAGCAACCTGCCCTGCAAGGATATACAGCTCTCCTGGTGATGCTGAGTCTTGCTGTATCCCCAGCTGCAGCTGAACAGAACAGCTTACATAGGCTGTGACACTGGCAGAACACAGGCCTGCTGCTGTGCTGTGTGGTCGTAGAAGGCATCTGTCATCTGTCTCCATTTCTCCTCCACTCTCCACAGTGCTGGCCCTGCAAGCAGATGGCAGAGCTGCAAAGGACAACTCTGACACCCACAAATGCACCACACCAAGTTTCACCAAAATGTGGCAATGCACATGCTGCCATGGGATCCACAAAAGCAGCTCACTCTGCCAAGAATGTGGGACAGTCCCAACAGGGCACCATGTCACTTGTCACTGACAAGGTACACTTGATTGCATGTGTGGCAGCAGCAAATGTCTCATAAATTGAATATTCCTCCTGAACTGTCTCTGCACACTGATTGCTCAAGTGGTCCAGAACCAGGCACCAGAATCAACTGGATATGAGCACTCCGAGAAGTAATTTATTTTCAACATAAGACATTATGAAGTTTAACTGCAGTACCACAGTACTGCTGCTAGAACAGAGCAGTATGTAAATGCTCTTCTTTGGAATCTGCAACAAAATGGCAGAATGAGGGGCTTAAGTATGATTTAACACAGGCTGTTATTATGTAATATATCAGAAACCCTTCAATTTGGTGTCTTAAATGGGTTTAAAAAAATAGTTTCTAGACTGGTGGCAATTCTAACTGCAGTACTCTGTCTTTGCCCAAGCAAAGGAAGACTGTTGAAGTGAAACAAAATGGCAAGGGTTTGCTGCTGCAGCTGCTTGGCTTTTAAGGCACTGCCTTGAAAGTATCGCTTACAGTGCAAAACCACTTTCTTTACATACCATGAATGAACACAAACCTCCAATTTTCTTTTTGTTTACCTAAGAGTAATATTCTGAATTTGAACAGCATTTCAGCTCAGAACTGACATACACATTTAACATCAATGGGGAATAAGACATTTCTGGCATTCATCATTTCAGGCAGACTAAGCTAAAGGAAAAAGTTAGCAAACTTGGAAAAGTTGTTCAATTCAAGCTGTTCAAAAATGAACTTCAGAATTAATTTCTAATTTTCCTGACCATCAGCAGTAACAGTCCAGAACCTCCTGTGCGTTTACCCCAGTGACACAATAATCCTTACCATTTTTAAGATGGTGCCTGGAAAGCTTTTGAAGGTTATGATTCTATACAACCCTAGGCTGGACTCAAGAAAATCCCTTCCAATCTCACATTCATGAGGCTGTCACATCCTACACCTATGCAACACTGAACAGAAAAGACAATACATTTCCAAAAAGTTGTGAGTCTGTATGTTCTTAAAGGTGGGCATTGACCATTTAAGGCTGTTTATAAAAACATTGCTGAGACCCCATCAGGTAGCACACAGTCCTGAGGTTGGTTTGGGACCTCCAGCCCCTCCCTGTGCCAATAGCTTTTACCTTCCCACTGGGTATCTGCAAGCTCTGGCTCTCTGGCCACCTCTGCAGCACTCCAAGCCCTGTCACTGACTGTCCCATTCGCTTCCCATGTCACTGCCATGCTGAGAACACGGCCCACCTCTGCACAGGCTGAGCTGGGACATCAGTGCTGCAGCTGCTGCTTCCCTCGGGGTACCTCACAGGATGTGTAGAAGCTATTTTAACCTTCTTCCCCACCTCAGCCATTATCTCAAGGCAGAAAACAGCAGCACAGCTGGACCCCATGGCAAGATTTGGTCAGGGCAGAGCAGTGGTGTGACCAGCACCCCTGTCTGCATGGCCACCTCCCAGCTGGGGGCTAAACACTGGCTGTGACAACAGATTCATGTCACATTTCTGTTATCCAAAAGACAGTTTTCCTTCCACAATCTTTTGCCCAACACATTTTATTGCCAGTAGCAACAAAGCAGTATCTGTTCACACAAAATACAGGTACTGCTAAACTGAAAAAAACCTTCCAACCCCTCAGATCTCAGAGTAATTAGTGTGTAGACATGGAAATTCTTAATAACATGTTGGAAGGATAATTTGTGGGAGTTCTCAAGCTCACTGGTTGGCATTGTTGAGAAGGAAAAAAAGTTTAAAGCCTTTTTTTGCACACCATCCAATTTTTTATGCAATAAATCAGCTAGAAGTAGAGCCAAACTGAAAAATTTCTGCCATTTTATGCACCATGGAAACAAGAAACCTGTCAATCTGCAATTACCTATTCTACATCCATTTGAGATCAATTTCTGCTGTGGGAGTATAGCCAACAGGATCAGATCTACAACCTGTGTTTGTCATGGGAGATGGACATAATTTATTTTTTGTTTCAGTCTCAGATAAGTACAAATATTAAAACATAAATCAGATTGATGTCAGGGTGCATGTTAAACTGCATTACTGTCTAATAAAGACTATAAACTTTTCTCCTCATGTAATTTCTTACATCAATGTCAACAAAGGGATATAAAAATATTCAAAGTGTTCATCCATAAATTCCACTGTGATAAAACTGCACACTGATTTCCTAAGTGATCTCATATATTCAGATTTTCTTCTGGAGCTGAAACATTGCTTGCTTGAGTCCTATGAAAGCTACTTATTTTTAACAGCTCAGACTAATTTCATATTTTTCCCCCATAAATTAAAAACTGCCTCTTTTTAAATTAGAGATAATTTGTCTGATGGACTACTTTAGCCTGAAGGTTTATTGTGTTTAATTCAGAGCTTTTGTACCTTTCAAATGCTGATGCTCATTTGTGAAACTCTCAAAAATACATTTTAAAATTCTCAGTATAACAAGTTCTTAAAAGAACTCACGTGCTTCAGCATCATGTGCATCATCCCTTTCAGTGGGATTCCCCAAAATCGTGCACAGCTTAAGTGCTTTTCTGTGTTGGGTTTCAAACTCTCATGTTAATTAAGTGTGCTCCAAGCAGAATTAATGGTTATGACTGCCTACAGTGCTCACAGCAGCTACAAGACTCTCTCAGCTTCCACTCAAACCATTAAAATAAAACGAGCAGTGATAGCACATTTTCAGTATCTCTAGCAATACAAAAGGCAGGCAAAGCCAGGTGAGGTGATGTGGACAGGCAAGGTTTAGATCCTCCTTGCAGGCACGAGAAGATTCAGCAAGGCAGGTGATACAGGCATAATTCTGCTTCTTTAAAAGAGGGTAGTAGTTGAATGCATAACTACTTCTCCCCAAATGTTATCTCCAGTATCTCTGATTTCACCAGGCAGCAAACTGGGGCAGGCAAAGAGCAGACATTTATGTAGGACTGAACACACTGTTACAGTATTTACATACTAAAATAGGAGTGAAAACTCCTTCCCACAATCCCCATGATGGTGTGTCTTCATCCACGGTGCAAAGAGGTTTTGTGAGGCCTGATTACAAATTGCTACCCAGAACAACTACTAATCATTTACCAGAGAAAACCATCCTTGTTGAACAGTTACTCTCCATAGGTCTTCACAAAAGAATCAAGTGACTTTCTGGGGACACCAGTTATCCACAACTAGTTATTTGGTTCCATACAGGTGTAAGTGGGTGAAGTAGCAGCTCAGATTATTCAATGTATTTCCCTTTGAATTAAAATTCATGACTTATTAATTGCATTTTAAATGTGCACTATCTGGCACAAAGAACATGGTCTTTGAAAAACTCTAATACTGATCAATTACATAACATTTCCATAATGATACAGGAACACTGAGCGTTTTCTCCTTTATGTACTTTCATGTGATTTCTTAAATCCCAGATGGAGAATAATTTGTCTTCAGTCTAGTTCTACTTGAGGCACTACCAGTCTGACATTTTGCTTCCAGGTTCTAGCAACATCAGTATTAAGAACAGAGGTATTAAAACTTAGAAAATCTGACACATTATGTCAAATTACAAAGACAGTATTTGAGAGCAAATGGAAGAACAGACAGGCTGAATTAAGTAGCAGAAAAGGTGAAAGAATCAAAATGATAGAAGAGAAGATAGGGTCAAATGTACAAAAGTGAAAGATTAAACAAATATTTTAGTGTAATCAGATGGGTGCGAAGAAAAAACATTGAACATTAAACACTGTCGAAAACACAAATATAGGGATAAAAATTCAGACATAAAACATGTAGCTACATACAGTATGGGCATGGTGCTATTAACACTTATGCACATACAAGACTTTATTTGCAACACTTGTATAAGCTAGAAGGTAATACTCATGTGAGTAATACGTACAAGAAGTAGCAGGATTTGGCCTTTCACTGTTTTTCCTTGTATATATCATGCATATCTGTAAAACATTCAAGCAGGCATTTCAGCTTCGAAGAAGACAGAACTTGGAACTAATAGGACCTAAGGGAGACCTTTCCAGGAAAGCTGGTGGAATTGCAGTTCAGCAAAGCACCAAGAGGAATACCCTAAGGACTAATTATCTGACAATACAACTAATGCTATTACCTTGAAGCATAACAAAGTTAAACCTGCAGCTTGCGTAGATGTGGAGTACTTGCTGGAGGAAAGCACAATCGATGAGTGAATCCAGAATCGGAGAATCCTAATTAACCCTCTAATAGCTATCAGCAGGAAGGCTAATAGCAACTCTGAAGTGGTGTAAATGACTTAATCCTAAGAGATTGCTTCTGTTAATGAGACACTGACTGTTAGCTCTCCTCAGCCGTGTTTACAGTAATGAGGCACCTTTATAGGGCAATAAGCAACTGGTTTGCCTAATAACAGGCTGGGATTCTCGTGAGTGACAGAAGTTACTGTCTGTGTAACACGAATTATTGTCCTCATTCTACAGGTAGGAAACTAAAGTCCAGTATGTCACTTTCCATAATCCACTGGTCGGGCAAGGGATGGAGTTTATGGGTCAAGGTCGTTTAGGATGACACTACAATTCTCCTCTAGAAGGTGACATTATTCCTCTACTGGGAATAATGTTTTATAGGATGTTAAAAACGTGAAGCATAAAAAAACCCCAAGACAGTCTGTCTTTAGTAATACAACAATTAAACTTCTTACATAGTATTCTCAGTGTGAAACTACAAAAAAAAAAAAGGCATTAAAAGTCTTTAATCTAGCAATCAAAAGCCCATGACCTTCCTTCTCCAAGAGCTTTTGGCTGTGGCTTGACAAAATGGCACAAAATCTCAATATTATACATATATTTGGTAACCAAATTATATGGAGCTAGGCTTCCCAATACTACTTCCCTCATCTCAGACGGTTCGGCAGACTACTAGGCTGTTATCCTATCATTTCTATCCACCTCTGCTAGTACTTGCCTCAGCTTCATTTGCACCACTAGAAAGATGCAAAAGATAGGCTTCCACAGCACTAAATAAAAATTCAAACCTATATAAAAAAACATACAAACAAAAAAAAAAGCTACTTCTTATTGTTTAATTTCTTCAAGATACCTATTTTGCCAAGTGCAGCTAGAAATACTCGTACCAAAATCAAATTAGTCATTTAAGCACCATCCACAGCAACAATTTATACAAGACTTTGCTGCAGCATACATTGTTTCCTAAAAAACATTAAACAATCCATTGATTATATTATTTCAATTACAATGTTCAGTTTGCAAACTATTGCAACACATACAAGTTTAGTTACAGAAAATAAGGATTTCAGTAGTTACAATATTGTGGGCTTTACGGAAAATATGTTTTCCTTGAAATGATACTTGAATATTCTTGAAGAAGGAATTACCTTTAGCCTATAAAATAGAATTTCTGGCAACACTCCCTAAAGTAGAACACAGTGGCCTCTAAAAATAAGCCATGGTGCTATCAGCAGCACAGATTACTTTTTTCTGGCAGAGAGAGCCCAATGCATCCAGAAATGACTGCGAGGGGCTACAACCAACCAGCAGCAGGTTCAGCCATCCCAGCTGCCCTGGCCTTGTCACCATCCAACCTGGGCACACCCTATTGTGGTGGCACCACCAGGCAGCTGCTGGCATCCCCCGTGGCAGGGACTGCTGCAGAGCTGCCCTGAGGTGGAGGCGGTGCTGCGGCCACCCCAAACGGGATGGGAAGTCAGATGTTTGTGTAAATATGCACGTGTGGGCTTTCATATGTATGTACCTACATACACCCATGCACAATGTGCACGCACGGATAGGTACATATCTAAAATCTCAGAATGAGCTGAGGTGGAAGAAACGACAAGGATCATTGAATCTAACTCCTGGCCTTGCACAGGATCACTCCATGTGCCTGAGCATGCTGTCCAAATTCTTCTTGAACTCTGCCAGGCTGGCGCTGTGACCCCTTTCCTGGGGAGCCTGTTCTGCTGCTCGGCCCCTCTCTGAGTGATGAATCTTTTCCTAATATTCAACCGAAACCTGCCCTGACACAGCTTCAGGCCTTTCCCTCGGATCCTGTCACTGAGCACCACAGAACAGACATCAGTGCCTGCCGTTCCTCTTCCCCTAGTGAGGATGTCGAAGATCGCAATACACACATACATACATACATACATACACACATGCACCCACGCGTATATTTATATATGTATGTATATATGCACTTGAGTACGTATATACGTGTGTCTGTGACCGCCGGTGCGTGTCCGTGCGCCCCCCGGCACCAGCCCCGCCCCAGGCCGCCCGCGCAGCCGCCGCCCGAAGCCTGAGGCGGGCGGGTCTCGTTCCCTCACTCGGAGGCGCCCGGCCCCGGCCCCGGCCCCGGCCCCGGCCCCGGCCCGTCCGCACGCTCCGCCGGGCGGGGAGCCGCGGCCCGGCCTTACCCTCCGCCTTCTCCTGCTTGTCCGCCATGGCCGCAGCGCCGCGCTGTCGCCATGGCGACGCGGGCCTGCTGGGCCCTCTCCTCGGGCCCCGGGCCGGGCGTCGGGCCCCGCCGGGCCGGGGAGGCGGAAAACGCGGCCGAGCCCCTCGTAGGGCCCCGCTGCACCCCAGCGCCCTTGCAGGCCGGGATCCAGTGAGCCCTTTCAGCCTGCCACCTCAAAGGACTCCATTTCTCTTAAAAGCACCGCTTTCCCCAGCAATTGCTGGAGATTTCCGTGTGTCTGAGCTTTAGAAAGTGAAAGAACATTTTATTCGAAAGAACATTTTATTCGAAACGCCATCACGCCAAAACAGCTAAAATATTCTGGCTTAGTGATATTAAATAAAACTGTGCGGTTTAAATTTAGCTGCATGTTTTAGCAGACAGGCTTGCAATGCCTGGTTCTTCTGACTCTAAAACAACTGTGAAAGTAGAAAAAAAATACAAGTATTAATATTCTGGCAAGATGCAACCATATATTCCTAGAAAATAAATATTTATGAAATTCTTAGAACTAAAACCTTGTCCTCAGTACAGCAGGTGCTTGTATGTCAGAAGTTCGGTTTTGCAAAGCCCGCATGGATGATGACTCCTCACACACTCAATTCCACCTCTCAAACAGTTAATGATGTTCTCAGTATTCATGGAAGCCTGAAATTTCAAAAAACACATAGAGCACAAACAGGGCTTCCTTGTTTTTTTAAAAAAATCACATTTTTCGTAACATTTTACATTTGCTATTTGCCTTTCAGCCTCTTACTTTTGCATTTTTTGTTGAACATGGCTCAGAGTAAAGAGGGTATAATAGATACCCAAGAGAATACATATTTACTCTGTTGGGAAAACAGCTGATTATGTTCTCTAACAAGCTGATCCCTCTGAAAGGTTATCTAGTGACTTGAGTAGTTTATTAAAGTAACTAAGTATTTCAAACTACATGTACAGACTACATGTCCTCTCAAATTGCTAACAGAAATTTTGGTGAGAACAGCATGGCAGATGAATTTAGAGGATGCAGCAGCAGAAGAAAAAGCCTTTATCTTTCAGTGCTATTTCTTATCCCCTTAACCCCTCCACACAGAAAACTTGTCTTTCCTGATTGTAGGTCTATGGTGGTGGGTCACATGTTTAAAACTGGAGAAAAGTGCAAAATACATTGTTTTGGCAAGGATGGACCTCTCTTATCTCTTCCCTCCCCCACCCCAAATGTCGAATTTCATGTTCTTGAATACTGTGCCCAACATTAGGTTTCTTATATTATTTTCCACGTCATTCATCACAGAACACTCACAGCTCTTATATAAATGCTACACTAATTCAATATATTTACTACATATCCCTAAAAAAAGCTTAATAAAATCCTGTTCCAGTTATTCAGGTTTTCATGACAATCCATGCCCAAAATATGAAAAACTCTTAGTTTTTAAAATAAATACAAGTATTGCATATTGTGTATATTTATTGAGATTATTGTGTGTTTATAGTAGACTTTTAATGGAAGTGAGTCACTGCAACTGTGAGATGATAAGACAGTAACTCCACTCGGGCATCCACCTTTAACATCTTCCCAGCAATTTCTTCAGGGCTTGCACTTGGCTTTCCTCACAACCCCATCCTATTTGACAGGTGCTAATCTTTGTTTCCTCCCAGAGGGATGGTAAGAAAAGCAGTGTGTAAATGCTGATGAAGAAAGGGGAAATCGTGAAGTATGCCACAGCTATGACATGTCCTTTACACCACAACACCTATGTCCTGTCGTAGCTGCTGACTCTGGCCCTTGTGAGCTGCTAGTGTAGCTCCTTGGGGAAAGTGTTGTTATGAGTATATAAAGGCTTTGCTCAAATCCTGGATGTTCATATCAAACTTGTTAAGTTTGATAACTTTAGCCTAGCTGCAGAATCTTCAGTGGCTCAGAGCTGATAGAAATTTCAGCAAACAGCATTTTGCACTGTCCTGCCTATCCTGTTGAGATTCCACTCAGGACAATTACTGTAAATCAAAGTGCTTCATTTGCATTGTCCACTCCAGCCTGGAGTTTCCTTTTGCTTCCAGTAGCTTGCAGCCAAGCGTCCTTATTCTACCAATTCCTAACACATCAGGCTTTGGTGTCTTGCCTGTCTCCAGGAGCAGAACAAAATACTAAATGAGAAAGCACTTCAAAATGAAAACTCACTGCTTTAAAATTTCCTGGCAATGTATCTTGAAAAATCTGTGCAGGGAAAAAAATGTTAACAACTATAATGCAGATCAAATACCGGACCTGAACCATATAGCTGTTTCCCTTTTAACTTAATGCACAGATATCTCAAACCAAGGGTATGAGTGGGCTGAAACAACTAATCACATTTTGGCACAGACGAGTACAAAAGGAAACCCAGAACTACTAATTCAACAGCTTGAAATATCAGCTGCTGCATGCAAGATCTTTACAGATCTCCTCTGAAGAGAACATACCCTTTTAAAATTGTGATTTTTCGTTTTAAAAATGTCAGAAAAATATCCCAGGAAAATTATGGAAGAATCCAGCATTATTGATACAAAGTATGAATCCACTGAAGTGTCATAGACATAAGGTTCCCTTACCTCCACTCCTAATTTCATCACGTACATTCCTCTCAGCTATCAGGGTCCTATCACACATTTTGCATATTTTCCGTGCATATGTTCAGAAATGTTATTCAGCAATAAAAAACAGGTCTAAAATGGGAGAAGCGACGTAAGAGAGAGCAGTACAAGGAGATACAATAACATCCTACAAAGCTGTGTCCCCCCATGGCTCCAGGGCTGCAAGCATCTCAACACATCTTTGCTCCCTTTGCCAAAGACCTTCACTATAGGATTCCCTCTGTGGGTCCTTGGGGACCATATAACTGAGGGCACAAATAAGCATATTCATTAGTCCTTCACCTAGAGAGTAGGTGGATAAGTATGATTCTGTGATAGGACTCTTACCTATAGCTCCTCTGCAGCTAAAGGGGTGCAGCTGTGCTGTTCAGCAAGCATTTCCATGTCACTGTACCCTTTTTCACCAATGACCCAAGTGTACCTTCATTCCACTCTTCCTCTGGGATCAGCAGCTGATTTCAGTGACTCAGAAACAGATTCTTCAAAACAGAGCATTATCTAAACATTAGCTGTTCACCCAAGTGATACACAGTAACCAGATAAAAATGAGAAAAAGACTCCATCCTTCCTTGCCTATACTGTACCTTTCTCTACAGAATTTAGGTAAATTACACTTGAAAGCAGCTACCTCGTTCCTTCATGTGTAGGAGGGGAAGACAGCTTCTCCTTTGGCTTGTTCTCTTTGTAACTGCAGGCTTTGATCCTATCCTTGGGCTAGATGAAGAGAATCCTAACAGAGTGGGCAGAGGCAGACATGCAGGCATGCCCTCCATTATTTCCTTTACCACTGACCTCTTCTGGTCTGCTGGTATATTTATAATAACCTTACCTGTCATAATTTTGCTTTCTTTCAAAAATATAATTCTTCCTGTTCTCACCTACAGACAGCAAAAAGTACATAAATTAGCGAAGGATTTACATTATTTTTTATATAGGTGATAAACCTAGAAGCCCAAAATCTGACCTCTTAAAAAAAATGTCAGCATATGATTCCTTGACACATACAGAGTTCACCAGTGCTGAAAGGGGAAGATCTAAGTCTTGCCCTTCCTTCCCTCCTGCTGGCTTCACATCTTCCTTCTACCTAATGCTAGCTGTGCCATTTGCTGAGAGCAAATATAAGTCACAGAGGTAGTAAAAATACAATCTATCAAAAAGTGAATAGTGTTCTGCTCTATTAAGAAACTCAGAAAAGGGTCTGACAAGCATCTCAGTCAGAACACCCAGGAAGTTGGACCCTGCAATTAGAAGAAAGGAAATAATAGAGGGGAAGGCAGGGAGGGTGAGATGTTCTTCTGGGGGGAAAAAGCTCAGTAGGTGTCTGAGTCCATAAGTAAAACACTGAGGGAAAAAAGGGGGGAAATCAGGTTTGAAGGCTGCTGATAATAGCAGCATCTCAAACCCTTCTCAGCCATGGGATGTCTTTGGAAATGTCCTGGCAAATATCTCTTACTGCTCATGTACAGCTACAATCCTATGGATCTTTACTTCCTCCTGTCCAGCTTCAACGAAGCTGCATTTGAGGAAAAGTGACTGAACATACATTAAAAATGAGTTGCTAGGAAAAAGGAAGCATTTCTTTACTGCAGAAATATTCTTCAATGTCAAGGAGCTGCTGGCAGTGCTCGGCCTCTGGGATTATGCCTAAAGAGCTGCAGCAGAAAAAACCTCTTTCTTTTATATGTAAGTGTCAGGATACTGCTCCCCATCCCACCCAGGCACAGAAATGGCCCTAGAGATCCATATATTTTAGCCTTCAGACTTTATTACCATTAATTATATCTGGAAGTGAAGCCAGGATCCCCAAGAACACGGTAGCAGGAACAAAACACAATCATCCATCTGCCTAGCAACATGGGTTGCCATGAGTACTTCTCCCCGTGCTCCACAGGCAGCAGGGGCTCGCCACTGAATGCTGAGCCAAGCTCAAGGGCCCCATACTGGTATAGAAAGCCTGCTTCCTCAGATGGAGACCTTGCATTCCATCTCCAGGACTTTCCTCTGGAGCCTAGAGTGTGTCAGCCAGCAGCCTGAAATTTGGAAATTAGGGACTTCTGGAGTACTGAGACAATGCCAGTAGAATTGCTCTTGCAAGAAGCAAAAGCAATGATGTTGTGAACATCAATGCCATTAAAACTCCATTCTTCCCTTCTCTGTTCTTTAGAGGAAGTTCTTTCCATGTTTTAATACCATGCCAAAAAAATCCCCAATAACATACTATCAAATCACTGACTTTTCATACTTACAAAGAAAAGAAGAGAAACCTGTGAGTGGTACTGAAGACATGGAAATACTTCATAACATCCCTAGCTCAGGATATCTTTGAAGCACAAACCATTTGTATGAGGTTGAGAGACAGAGTATTTAAGATATTCGTGTGGTTCTCCAATGAGCACTTGCTTTAGGCCTCATTAGAAGAAAGGATACTCAGAGACAGGTTTTGACATGTCCCAGAAGGTTCATTTTTCTGTTCTTAAAAAAGCAAAAGATTACTTGACAATTATTTAACATTTAAGGGATAAATATGTTTATCTAGATAATATGGTTATCTAGAAGCTGTTTAAAAATAGAGATTCATGAGGAAATCACAAATTCAAGGTTTCAGACTGACATTTGGACAATTGTAATTGGACTGATGAATACTGGAATTATATTTATGTTACCAATATTGTGAAGTTAACTTTAAAAAAAAAACCTCTTACTTTGTTGTTTATTATATCATAACATGCAATTTAAGAGTATGAAGGCCATAGCAGAGATAAATCAGCTCAAAGTGCATTTTACAAAGATATCAACCATGACACAGAAGTAGTTAAGCTTGGGATGAGAGAAGGAACTAAAGGTTATATATCTGAATGATCATATATGGCCCTTAATCAGTTGAGCCATGATATAGTACATTTTAATACTTAGAAAAATCTTCCTAGCTCATGAGTAGCAGAACTACTTCCTTCTCTATCACCTGTCAAGATTATTTGGGCATGAGCATGTTAGTAATTATCTAAGTTAGTAATTATCAAAACCAAAATGGACCTGGGGATAGAAAATTTAAGCACTTCTGATTATTCTACTTTCTTCAGAATGCAAATCTTCATTTATTTAAAAAAAAAATATATATTCTAAACTACCTGCTTGTGAAGATGATGTTTGGATAACTGATGCAACACTATCCTTTTAAATCTACAGTAGGATAGTAAGGGAGAAAATCTTCCATAACAAGTCCCATTATCGTGTTCAAGATTTTACTTTACAATCTGACCCTGCTACCTGCTCAGGTTAATTTCAGAATTTCACTGGGAATAAAGTTAAGGTCTGGGGGAATGATCTTAATTAACAATTTATTCATCTTCACTAACACAAATGGCACAGGATTAAGCATAGTGTTATAGCGTAAGCACTACCTCAATTCTCATTCATCTCAGTGTTTTCTTATTCAAAAGACTAATTGCATGGCTAGCTTGTTTTTCCAGGTTCATGAATTTCATGTATTACTTAAATATAAGCTTTAACTTTGCAGACATCAAGTGCATTTGCATTTCCATATTTAAATAAAGTTAACTCTGATCTAACTAGAGATACTGTATAGAGTATGTTTTCTAGACTTTCTATACAGACTTACTATTATAAAATGAAAGTTGCATTGAAATAAAAATATACTTTGTTATTTTAAGAGGGCGGAAAAAAGAAACAGAACTAAGACACATTCCAGAAACATTTTCTATACCTTCAGAATAAGAAAGAAATTGAACTCCTATTTGATTCCCTCATGAGGGATAGGGAACTTTGATGCACTGTGGCAAGAAGATATATAGCTGTATTAATGAAAATTTAATCTGTGCTCAGAGACTTTGCATATTGGCTATAAATGTAAAATATTCATACCACAATAGACTGTTAGACTGTCAAAAGTTGAAGTTCAGCCAATTTTACCAGAAAGAGCTGACATTTTGCTGTATTCTTCATTCTAGGGAGCTGAGAAAATAAGCTATCAAAACCACTCCTCCACTTGTAAATTTTGCCAGTGCAACTATTCAGATATGGCATAAATCTAGAAATAGGAAGTGTTTGTCTACTGCATCATTTAGACACAGTAACTCAAACTAAGAGCAGTAACAAATACTTTGGATTGGTAAGTTTTCGTGGCACTGTGCCAGGACAAGCATCACTTCCTTTTGTATCATCTTTTCTGCCATGACCCAAGGAATGGCCATGAAAAGAGCTGAGGAGAAAACTGATTAAGCTAGAAAATACTCTTTTTTTTGTGGTTGTGGTTACCAGGCTGTGGGCTGGGCTAGTGTAGCAGAAAGGGCAGTGTAAAAACAACTGACAGGGTCTGAGGAAACACAGACCTGCCACCAAGGAGCAGCCTGACACTTCCGGCACAATCCTCCTGATGGCTTTTGTTCCATCACTGGCTTATCTTCTCCCAAATCAGATGGCTGCTGAACTATCTTCCGGTTGTGCTCCATTCACATGGAGGTGCACCAAGGAAGCAAAAGCAGGGCTTGGAAAAATAATCATTTATTAGACTAGCTGGCAGAGTTGAGGGGATAAAAAAAACAAAACAACACAGTGGTTTTGGACATATAATCCCTTTTTCAGCTCTGAAAAGAAATTGCATCCGTTCAACAGAGTGCATTGGTCATCATTTCCAAATAACTGCAGCTTTATTATCTTACCTCATTTGGATTGTTAGAGTGAAGTGGCTAGGCAGGAGCAGCAAGGTAGAGGTGAGTGTTTGCAAAGGAAAACATGATAAGGACATTAGCCTTGGGGAATAAAAGACAAGCCGTTATCACATGCAGAGCCTTAAGGAGCAGGGAAAACTGCAACAGGCTAAACTGATTCTAATAGATACCGCAGATAGATGCAAATAAAGGAGACTTCACAGGAAGAGGCACTTGAGCGTCCTGATAAAGCCATTTAAATTGTCTTTGGTTTGGGCTCTATCACTTAAGAATTTATGAAACCGTGCAATGAACCACACCAGGGAAATGACAAACGACATGAAAAATAAGCCAGGAAATACAAATAGACCACAAAGTACTAAGGGGTTATTATTATGTGAGATGAGTTCTCATTTGCTGCATAGCCACATAAAGACATGCACAGCATAATGTAGGGAGCAACAACTGCTTAAGCCATGGCTGCTGATGAGACAGTTGCTTGTCAGACACACTGATCACACACAGGTTAGTGAGTAAAATTATTCCAGAATATAGAGATTTAAAGCATAGGAAAGCTGTAATAAATTACTTCCTCACTTAAGGAAGTCATGGCTAAGACTACACAGGATAATGAAAATTGACTACTTAGTATAGTAAGTAAGTTTTACCTGCTAACTGAACTTTCCAAAGTGGAAATACAAGTTTAATAATCCATCTGAAACTCTGGGTCTGTAACCCTAGATAGGTAAACTCTTCCCAGTTTTATTACATTAGGACGATGATTTACCCTCAGGAACAGGATGGCTATGGAAATAAAGCTAAAAGTGGTATCTCTTACAGTTCAACATTATTTTTTCTAATTGCTTATTGAAATATATATTAAAACAGAGCACAGTTTTTATCTGGTTTATATATATTTGCATGATACAACAGTATTTATTGGCATTGCTGTATATATCAGTAACACCTTGAGAGCTGGAGCTATTGTCAGTTCAGATTAACTCAACTAGACAGAGTCTAGTTTTTAACTAAACCTCCCATTCTGGAAGCCTGAAGACCAAACCCTGCTGCAGTGGTTTTAGGCAATAATATCTCTTAGTGACCTTACCTTCCACTACCAGCTCTCATCTCTCACTCTGTAATGGAAGAATCTGGTAACAGTGGGTGTGCATGTCCTGATATATGTCCTTCCACCTCCTTTCCCCTCACCTTGGCTGTTCAACACAGCACAGCATATTTAATAATTTAAATTGATAAACATAGCTGTGGCCCAGGGAGTGGTCATACATTCCATTTTGTCACTTCTCAAACAGTGCAGCTGCTGGGACAGTAAAATCTTGAACTACTGCAGCTAAACTACAGACAATCTGACATTGAAATTAGTAAGTGTGGGTTCTTTGTTACCAGACCTCAGCTGGGAGTCTTGATAAGTATTTTAACCCCCAGTTTTCAAAGACCAAGACATGTAAGTGAATGTTCATCTGCAGTTGTTCACCAGATTAAGAACCAACCTCCAAGAGCTCAGGATGCCCCACCTAAAAAGTGTATCGTATATCTGTTGCTTTTAGACTGAGTATCAGTGTTGTGTATTTTAGGGTATCTTTAAGGTAATATTTGTTTCTCTCTCCCCATCCCCTTTGCAAGTAGTTTGTCTTTTCTGTGCAGTGTGGAGTACTCAAGAAGGATTGAAGATATAGATGGCATATCCAAGTGCTGAGCCTTCTGAAAAGGTTCTCCTTTTGTGTCCTGTGTGCCTCTTTAAACATCCAAAGATGCTTCTGGAAGCAGACACAATACTTGAAGTCTTCCCTTCAGTGGCACCACCACTTTTCCTCCTCCCATAATGAAATACATGCCTGCTAGAAGTCGAGGTTTCACAGACCTGTAGACAGACCTGTGATCACTAGATCCCAAGATACTAAACCAAGCACACTGTTGATCTCTAGCCCTGACACTAGCAAGTTTAACAGCATCAAATAACAAAGTGTGCAGTAACATGTTCTTCCTTCTAACTCATGGTCAAATATTTACAGCCTTCACAGTGGTTAAGGTTTGTAGGGACCACAGATGGAGTCATTTGGTCCAACCTCTCTTGGTCTCCCCAGCAAGCCTGCATGGCCACAGTAGTCTTTTCATTAAGCAGTTTATCTATGAGACCTTCCAAAATGGCTACCAGAAATCTGCCAGGATGCTCACGAACTGATCTGGTAGCCATGGAGATACACATGATTGTTCTAATCTAAAATTTCAGGAGTCTGAGAACCTCTTGTTCTCCTAAACAACTGTAGCAGCCAATTTTTTTAGTATATTTTCAGAAGTCCCATTCCCAAAGTGACTGAAGAGCTCCTCAGTAAATACAACACAGTTTCAGAAAGGACTAAAAGAGGTTTTTTGTCTTTGTGAATTACTTGCATTCGGTAGTGGAAGCAAGAAGCTGATTTTCAGAGCTCTGTTTTTATCACTTTCCAACCTATATTCATTGACATAAAATATAAATGCATAAAGTTATCAGCCTAGAGCTATTGGCTTCCCTATAGATTTGAGAAATGAGAAACACAGAGGAGGATGTCTGATTTGAGACTTTGACAGAAATAAATACCCATCCCTTTTTCTCAGTAGGGACAATCTTCAGTAATATCAGAGTTAGAAAGGAGTTGGAGGTGGGGGGACCTCCGTAAATTCACACATCACACAAAGCTCCTGGCCTGGCATCTTATCTGCATAAGGTATGTTTGGTTTTGAAGGGGCCAGTGCCATTAGCAGCAATTCAGTGGTTGGGAAGATATCTTTTGTTTTTAAGTGACCCATTACCAAATCCTTTTCCCCAGCCTCCCCACATCTTTCAATAGCCTGGTGGATTGCAGCAGATAAGAGTTGGGTTTATATTAAGCATAAGGTTTCACAGACAAATCTAGCTTGTAAGAGCCCTTTTTTAGTCAACTTTGTGATCATAAATAATTGCATGGAATTAATCACTTATATTGTCACTTGGAAATCAAGAATAAAAGTGCTAATTTCTGGAAGCTGGAGAGAGCATACATGCTATCTACTGAGAAAAACTGATGGAAATATGCACTAAGAAGAAAAAGATCTGTGAGGCATTACTGTTGGATGAATTAGAATGAAGCTTAAATGAGAGGATTTAAAAATAGAACAAAAATGAAGAACAGAAGTTAAAAAAACACACAATCAAATACTTGAAACAGAAGCATCAGGGAAAAATGGAAAAACTGAAAGTAAAACTCCATATAGATAGTCAGATAGAAAATTTTTATTTGTCAGAGTGATATATAAAGTGTTATGAACAAGCTTCTGTTTGTTCTGTTAATGTTCTGTTAACTTAAAGAACCTTTGAGTTCTACGTGAGGGCGGGGCGAGGTTCAAAAAAACACCAAACCCAAACAAAAAAAATTGAAGAGAGGATGATCTAGTGATACAAAATACCAGCAGATCTAAACGGCTAATGGAAAAATCCCAGTCTTGAGGCATATACTCATACTCCATCCCAGTCATAAGGCAAATATATATGCTTAGCTTTACCTCACACAACACCAGTGAGTTCAGCAGTAAGCTCCACCAGTGTAAATCACACCTCTCCCTCTCTTACACCCCCAGTTTCAGCAGATGTAGCCACAGTAAAGACTGGGGGAAAAAAAGAAGATAGGAATGAAATGCAATTTCCAATTCAGATAAAACATCAGACTGTTAAAAGTACTGAAAGAAAATACTCCTTTATCCTTACAAATGTGGTTCCAAAAAGACCTAAAGGGCAGAAAGGGGAAAACCAACATACTGTTACCCAGCTTTAAATCTTTTAATTTTGAAAAAGACACTGTTAGGGTTTTAAGAGATTTTGGTGCCCTGCAATAAGCAACTTTTTTGCTAATTGGAACACTGTTTCATAAATTTTATTCTCTTAATTCTAAGAAGTTTTCTCAATTTTATAATTCTTTAGAATTAACAGAATCTCTGAAGTGATTTCAGAAGAAAAAAGCAAGAAGTTAGTTTAATAAACTTGACCAAAGAAGGAAAGTAAATTTCAATTTTCAACAAAAATGCTTAAAATCCAGAACACGTTCTGTAAGAAAACAGTGTTTACCACTAGTATTTATTAAATCGGGTTTTTTTTAAACTTTGCTTTATTCAAACTTGTTCTGGATATTACCCGAGAAAAAAACCCTGTAGCATCCCAGCATGAGGCAGCTGACAGCCCACCCTTGTGCATGTGTGCAGGCAGGCTCCTTGCTGCTCCACCAGCCCTTCTCCTGCAGCCCACGCAGGGTGGGCTGCTCCAGCTCCTGCACTTCACTCCCTTCCTGCCCTCTGACTGGAAGCCTAAGACTCCAGTAAAACCATAGTACACATCTCAACCAAATTCCTCCCTTTCTTGTGTCAGGCTGCAGACTTCTTCCAGCCTTGGCTCAGAGGTACCTTTGATCTCCAGGTGCTTATTCCCAAGCAGATCGGGCCCAAAGCACTGCTAGCTGTGGGTGGTGAGTGCATACCAGCTCTTGGCTCCTGCTGGGTTTCATTTAGCTACCTTACAAAGGGAAGTGCTCTGTCCCTGGGTCCAAAGGTGCAAGCTCTCAGTGTGATCCCCCATCACACCAGTAACAGTTTGTGTGCTGGGGAAAGGAGAAGGAAAGCATGAGAGAAGGAGGGGTATTTTCACATGATTTGCTGCTGAGTATCCAAATGGGTTTCTGTGGATTTGTTACCTGTTCACAGCAAAGAAAGTGAAAAGTGACTCAGCATATTCACTTGCTTCCCAGGCTGTCAGTTTGGGGGTTATCTGGGGTAGAGTTCTCAAAGCAGCCCTCGTTCACTTGGAAGCAGACGGAGATATTCAGCTCATTTCATGTGGGCTGCTGCAAGCTGTGATCCGCTGCCAGTGCAGGTCATGTTCAAGCCAGATTTCTCAATGTTCCAGCAAAGTTCTGCAGCATTATGACAAAGTATTTCAAGTATATGAAAGCACTTGAGATACATACAAACGGGTGAAGAATATAGCAAAAGCTATAAATCAGCAAGTGAGAAGTACAAAGGAACAAAAGGAAATATTACCAGAAATATTTCCTCATAATAAGGGTGCTTCAAATAAACAATGGGCTTAAAACTTGCTTCTCATTTATTGCTGTTTGCAAAACCATGACATTAGGTAGAAACTCATCTTGTTAAGCTTAAGAACTTGGATAGGGATGGCTAGAGTTAGTTACTATGGAGTTTTAAAAAATGTTGGCTTTTGTGATGAGACCAGCTTCAGAGAAGAAAGAGAGGATAAAGGAAAAGAACTTGGTTTTAAGAATTCATTTAAAGATTTGCCATCTGAATGCTTTGCATTAATTTCCTTTAAAGCTGATCAGTTATAACAGATTTTATCCAAGTAATTGCTTATTTTTCAAGTGTTTTATGGTTATTTCGCTTTGTTTTTTACTAGAGTATCTGAGACTTTCCCATGTGGAACATACTGGTGATAAAAAAATCTTTTTAGATATTGTGGACAATCTGCCTCTTCTCTGTTTTGAAGGTGTGAGATTTGTGCTTGAAGTACATGTCTGTTTTCACTCCTTTTTAATGATGCTTTTGGTTGTAAATTTTTCAAGTTTGTAAATTATAGACAAGCACACTGTTGTCACATAGCAACCAGCTCTTACTTCAGAAAGACTGTCCTGTCTATGATAACAGGATTGTTAAAACAGCTCTTTGTTAAGACTGTGCTCACCCTTGCTTCTTACTTTCTTAACTTTTGCTGTTGAAGATCTCTTATTTTGCTGGTATGTGAAGCCGGAGAAACAAGTGCAGATGCCTTGTCTCACAGAGGAACTGCCAGGCAGTTCTGTTTTCTTTTGTATTAAAAAGAACTCATAAAATCCAGAATCTCATTGAGGCCCTGACCCTGTAATGAACTCAGCAGTCACATGGGTCTGGGGATACAGGAAAAGCTATAGGATAGAGAGCCCTGGATTGCAAATACTGATAATTCAGGATGCTGCTCAAAATGTGTTGGTGTGATGCTATTTGAAAGGATAGGTTTATGTTCCTATCAGAAAATCTTAGTTGGATAGTTTAGGAGCTTGTTAACTCTTGGATTAGCTACTTTACAACAAAAAGCCCTTAGAAAACTTTTGATCCTCCTCCTCCCTGACTTTACTGACACTGTTCCTTCAGAACGTGACCTGATGGGATACCTGGTTGTGATTCATAATATATGCTGGAAGGGCTGCCTACCTTCTGGCCAGGGTGCACTCCCAGAAATATTCTTAGTCTGTGAATGTGGAACAGCAAGGTTACATGACAATGCTTTTCTTCTGCTGTTTATTGTCAAATAATTGTTCTCAGAGAGTTTGTAGGGGACTCACTTTTTACGCTTTCCTAGGAAATTACCTGTAGTCATTTGTTAGCAGTTGCTTTAGTGTGTTGCCAGAAGAGTTTCTGTTGCTAAGTCTTTCATATGAAATGATGCTGGTTTCCCTCAGGCTGAAATAAAAAGGAGAGGCTGAGCAGATTTACTGCAGCGGAGTGGGTTAAAGAGTCGTCTATGACAAAATAGCTTTCTTTCCAGAGAGCATTCTAGAGTGAAGTTAACTCAACTAATGCAGTTTCCTAAAATGAATCAACTGATCAAACCTCTAACCTCATTTCTTTATCCTCCTTTTAAAGATTATTTAGTGTGCAGTCTTAAAGTTAAGTTTTGCTAATGCTTGTGCTGTGATTTGCTAGTGCATAGTTAGGTTTTGTGTAGTTTTCTCAGCCCATGATGTGTGATGGGAAGCGAGTGGGCAGAAAGGAAAAGGCTCCCTTTCCTTTTTTCACTCACTGTGAAGATGGGTTTTCCTTTTCTTTTTTGAGCTGACTTAATTTGGGGCCTAAAAGAAAAGTAGCTGAACATGGGACACTGCTTCCAAAGGTAAAAAACAAGAGATCTGTAAACAAGACTGTGAGGAAAGGCTGTTTTGTACTCTTCAAGTTACTTTTTGTGCTTTGGAGTCTGCTTAGCAGACCTCAGGATTTTTTAACTTGTAGGATTGCCAGGGCAGTGCCTAAACAGGGAAAGCTACCCAGGGTCTATTTATCTATCTGGGCTCCAGAGGTTTGTCATACAGTAGTGGCCACCTTAGAAGCATGCTAAGATATATTAATGAATATTTTATAAGAGTTCACTTGCTCAGCTTTGCCTATCACAGATTTAAGGTATGCAGCTGGACCATGGTAGTATCTTTAGTTACCATTAAATATTTTTTAAAATTCTAGGGGGTTTATGTGGGATTTTTAGCATGGCCTTCCCAATCTGTAGACTTGAGATATGTGTAGTCAGTAAACTTCTATATGGCTCTGAATAAAACCAAAATGAATCTTTTTAATGCTGGAGAATGCAGCCTTTTTTCCCAAGGCCAGGCTTAGAAACTGTGAGTCATTGAATGCTCTGAACTGAGAAACTGCTTCTCAGAAATTCATGGGCTTGGGTTTTAGACTTTTTTGTTAAGCAAAAAAAGTTATTCCTTTATATGGGAATGGGAAGAGGGGGATTCTTTTTGGTATGGGTCGGTGAGGGTGACAAACACGGGTTGTGGCTGATATGTGATGTCCCAATGTAGTTTTGCAGTGCTTCCTTCTGCTTGGTGGGATTACTCAACTACACCATCCAGCACACAGGAAAAGCAAAATAGCATTAGTCTCTTAAAAAGAACTTGTTTACTGACTCTAAAGTGACAGCTCACCTGGAGGCCCAAAGGGTGCTATGGCAGAAAGTGCAATAAGAGAAAGATGCTTTTGAGGAGAACTAGCTAGCCAAACCAATGCCAGAAACCTGAATTTCAGACCCTTGTACCCTGGCAGTTCTACTTGTAATTAGACACTAACCACCCCTTAAGTCCTGAGGATGCTTTCAGACCTAACTAATCTGGTTCCTGTGTAAATAACAGGCCTTATTTTGGCATATGACCACCTCATTTCTGAGATGAACTGAACTCCTTTGATATTAAAATATCATGGAGAGATTATAGAAAGTACAAGGTGAGGTCAATCTAGTTCAGCATCCTGACTCTGATGGTGAGCAGTGCAGGTCAGGGAAAGAGATGCACAGTGCTATTTCTCCAAAACAAACTCCTGGCAGACAGATCCTAAGATAGAGCACACCTATGGAGATAAATAAATAGGGGCTCAGAAATCATCAGAACTGCCTGTTAGTCATGCAACCTCACTTGGGACAAATTAGCACTTTAAAAATGCCTGACAATTTCTCATTGGGTCTACTAATGATTAATGAGTATTTCATGAGCAGTGATGAAAAGAGAGAAATAAAAAGACTCGCTCAACATGCTGCCTGCTATCATAAAAGGCAGCAGAGTATTTCAATAATGATATTCTCTTTTAAAGTAATGGTGTGTTGAATGTGAAAATCTGAAGGCAGTATTAATTGAGAGTAGATGGATTAAGGACATGCAGAAGAGACCAGGAACATACTGTGATGGTCAGATGTAGGGTAAAGCAAAACAAGAAGAGCCAGAACAGGACAGACAAGGCTCTAAGACAGCAGAACAGGGTAACACAAATGCCTGGGTTCTCCTGCAACACTGAAAGTGTGGGGAAAGATTCAAAGCCCAGGTGGGATTGGACTTGTGATTGTTCAGTGCCCTCCTGAAGGTTTGCTTTTTTTTTTTAACCTCTTTGTCACTGCTCTTGGTAAACAGGAAGAGGAGAGCGATTTGGAAGAACTAAGGGTGAATAATGGAAAGAACATTATAGGTGAGTAGAGTAACTAATTGAAGTCTAAAGGAGAACAAACAAAAATGAGGGAAATCAGAGTAACTGATCTGTTGAAGGGCCGAGTCTCAGAGGGAGAATACCAAATTACTTCTGAGAGGGAAGACTGGTTTGGAGAGAAAAACAGTTTAGGTTAGAAAGTAACACAGGTAGGAGAAAAATGCTGTATGATTGATTAAATGCGCATAGGATTGCATCTGTTATATATGGGGGCATGTCACTTTTAATTTAAATGGAAATAAAGATTATGTTTCAATATATTTTGAGACCAAAAAGAGGCAGTTTTAATGGAGGAGTATTGTGGTTACCAGCAATCACGTTTTGTTTGTCATATCGCCATCATCATAAAAGCAGCAGCTTTGCAAATTAAAGCTTAAAGTGCTTTTCTTTAGTGCTTTCTTGTTTCAGGAGGTTGCATTGCCAAACACTCATTTTTTATATGGCTGGCATCTATATGTATGTTCTATGAAAAGCCGAGTTGAAGGATTCACTCAGTATCTGAACTAAGAGAGGGTACAGCAACGAGGAGAGCATACATCCTTAACTTATTTTTCTCCTTCAAAGTATTAATAAGGGAAAGGCAAACTCTTGAAACACAGGACTCAAAGAGAACAGGGGAGTATCTTAAGTGAGATTTTTCTCAGGGACAGATGTGTAAAAAATATGTATTTAACATATATATAGAAAATTATTTTTTTTAACACTGAGAGGCAGTCATTAAAGTTACACATCTATTTCATTATTTACTTAGTTTTATGATTATTTGCAACTCTTTATTTAGTTTTTATAATTGAATCATCTGACATCTGAAAATCAACTGGGATTTCCCACTTCTGTAATAACAGGTAACATAACTGTAGTCTGAAAACAGTCTTGCTACACCTGTTTGGTAATGTAATTAATTGTGTGGTTAGATAATAAGCATTACCCTTATTATGATGGTATGAGTTAATCTCCTTTAAAAATAATAAGTTTATCCTTCTAAGTGCTTTAATAACTAGACAGCTGTAGTAACTTTAAAGAAATGTCTCAAGTTAATAGTGCTAAATTTTGGGGGGGCGAGGGGAAATGATTTTTACTTTATCTACTTGTGCATTTATATACAAGCTTAGATGCTTTAAGGGAGGGAATCTCTCCATGTGCCTCCAAGCTGTTAGCTGTTTTGTTTCTCCATGGTAACAGGAGTATAAAGCAGTATGAGCATGTTACTGAAGTAGGGGGACATGACATCGTTTAGGAATGGGATTACATGTGATGATTGCAGCTCTTGGGTGATTCTGAATGAGGGTGTTTTCTACCACACAGGCACTGTCAATATGTGCAGATGTGCTCATTTAAGGCAAGGCTTAGGGATACAAAGCTGGCCTAAAATAATCTATCAATCCATAAAGTTTGCAGTGGTGGGAGGGATTATCAGACATTGGAGTTGATGAACCTCTCCCAGAAATATGACTCAACATGTGAAAAGCCCTGTGCAAGATCAAGGTCTAAACACAGGGCTCAGGTTAATAGATGAGATTCAGATAATACAACTCATAAAGAGTTAATGATGCATTTTCTGTTTAAATTTGTTTACATACAAGAAAAAAAAAACAAAAAAACACGAGGGTTGGCTAGGCAAATGACATCCAAATTAATGCAGAATTATTTGTATGTTTCAGTCAGTAATCTTGCAATATTAACTAGTTTAATTTTGTTGTCACTTTGACAGAACAGTATGTATGTCAGGAGTCCCTCAGCAGACTAGCTCAGATTGTTCTTTCATTAAGAAACGGACAAAGACAATGATTTAGTGCTACAGCTTAATGACACACTGACCTCTCCTTTGCATTGATGTGTACTCTTATCCTTTTCTTCTGCAACTGAGGTGACTCTGACTTACTGAACTGAAATAAAATCTGCTAACTTGACCTTAAAGTAAGGGAAAGGTTCTGGCAACTTTTTCTCATCCGTAGCTATTGCATCTCTTCCTGTCTCTGTTCAAACAAGCTGTTGTGTAGTGCTGGATTGAGCTAACCTTCCCGACCGAGTCGTGTTTTCTCCAAGTAGATGTTGCCTGACTGAGGATAGAGCGGTGTGCGTGTGTGAAAGAACCCTTGCCTTGCGCAGTTAAAACAGGATGACTTCCTTGTCTCTCTTCCCTTCCTCTGGGGCAGGTAAATGTAATTTGTTCTAGTTCGGGAGGCCACGCAATCTGTACCCACACAAGGCAACTTCGTGGCAAACACACCTTCCCTTCTGTTGCGCCTTACACTGATCCTCTGGCGGTTTGACTTGCGTTTCTTTTCCTGCAAGTGAAAATTAGTTTTTTATCCGGGCTCCCTAAGGAAGCGACTAGATCCGTGCTGCTCTCCTGCTCGCGTGAAATCCTCTCCACTGTTTGTTTTCACGTTACTTTTGACTGAATTGGAAAAATCCAAAATTCGAAGACTGTACAGCTTGTGTGGCTGGGGAGAGCCCCATCTTAACGCTGCGCAGAGGGGCAGGCAGGGGGAAGAAAAGAGGGAAATCTGCGCAGGTTTGGTGAGCGGATTGGCGCCGTGCCGAGCTCCAGACCGGGAGTCCGTACACCGGAGAACCTCTGTTGTCGCCGGCTCTGGCTAAGGCTCAGCCCCGCGCCTGCCTCCCGCTGCTGCGGGAACGGGGTAGCCCCGCTTCTGTCCTTACATAACTGCACAGCAGGGCTGCGCCAGGACAACTTCTTCGAGCAGCAGTGCCCCTTTTTCGAAGCCAGTACGCAATAAACCGTGCCGGACTAGGCCCGACACGGGCGCAGGGGAGCCAGGACAATCAGGACAGGGCACTGCGAGGCTGTAGCTGGGATGCGGGCCCGTGGCGGAGGGCATTTCGGACGGGCTGCGGCCTCAGGCGGGCGGGAGCTGGCACGGGGGTGGCTCTCAGCCCGGAGCAGGTTCATTATGCCGGAGCAGTGTATCGGCCGATCCGACGCAGAACCCGCCAGGACAAGGGCCGCGGGGTGTGTGTGTGCTGCGCTCGGGCGGGTATTTACGGTAATGCGGTCGTTACGGTAGCGCGGGAGGGCCTACGTGCGCGGGGGCGGGGCAGCGCGCGCGCGGCGCCGGAGCGTGCGCGGCCCCGCGAGGCGCGTCTCCCTCGCGAGCTCGCGGTGAAAGGATTTGGCGCCAGGCGGGTCCGGCTCCGCAGCTCCCGCAGCCGCACGAACCCTCCGCGCCTCCCGCCCGCACCCACCGCCCGCCAGGGCACCGACACACCGCAGCCAGAGCCAGAGCCGCCCGTCTGTCCCTGCCCGTCGCCGCCCGCGCGCCGCCCAGGGACCGAGCCGCCAGTGCTGCCGCCGCCGCCATGAGCTGCTCGCCCGTGAACGTGAAGAAGCTGAAGGTGTCGGAGCTGAAGGAGGAGCTGAAAAAGCGGCGCCTTTCCGACAAGGGCCTCAAGGCTGAGCTCATGGAGCGGCTCCAGGCCGCGCTAGACCAGGAGGAGGCCGGCGGGGGCGGCCCCGCCAGCGGCGCGGCCGAGCCCGGCAACGGCAGCGTGGAGGGGGAGGCGGCCGAGAGCGGCGGGGGCGCCGCGCAGCTCCGCCAGGGGGGAGGCCCCGGCCAGGCCGCGGCCTCCGCCATGGAGGACGACGACGAGGAAGGGCTGGAGGCCGCCGATGGCGACGCCATGGAGCTGGGCGAGGAGAACGGCGAGCGGGCAGGGGCCGGGGGCGGCCCTACGGAGGAGGAGGCGGGCGGCGAGGAGGAGGAAGAGGAGGAGGAGGAGGATGAGAACGGCGACGACCAGGGTTTCCAAGAGGGGGAGGACGAGTTGGCCGACGAGGAGGAGACCGCGGCCGGGGACGCCAACGGCCACGGTGACCAGCAGCCGCCGCAGCCCCAGCAGCCGCAGCAGCCCCCGCCGCTCCTCCCGCCGCGCAGCGCCGCCGCTGCCAAGGAGGCTCCCGGCAAGAGCGCCGGGGGCGCCTCGGGGCCCGCCGCTGCCTCCGGCCCGGCGGGCCCCGCCAAGCAACAGCAGCAGCAGAAGAAAGCGGAAGGCGGCGGCGGAGGCGGCCGCCCCGGGGCGCAGAGCGCCGGGGGTGAGTGAGCGTGGCGGCGGGAACCGGGGTTGAGGGGGGCGGAGATGGGGGCCCATTAATCCTATCCCCCCCCCCCCGCCATGACGGGGGTTGCCAGGCCCGGGGAGGGGGGGGCGGCTTCCGGGGCGCGCGCGGGAGGACGTTGGCGGCCCCGCGCCTCGTGCTGCCCCGGCGGGGGGGGCGGGGAGGAGGGGCGCGGGGGGAGGGGCGGCGGAGGGGCCGCTGGGGCGCGCTGTGCATTGTGCGCCGAGCAGCGCTGGGCGCGCGTGACGTCACTTCCGGGCTGGGCGCCGCCGCCGCACGGGATGGCGCTGGGAAGGCCTGGCGGTACAATGGAGGCGGGAGGAGGAGAAGGAGGAGGAATCTCTTCCCTGGGGCTCCCGCCTGCGGCCCGCCGGGAGGAGGCGCAGTCGTGCGGATCGCACGGTGCCCTTGCGAGAGGCCAGCAATGTCCCGCTGCCCCCGTGGTGGGCGGGTGGTGATAGTGTTGCGGGTCTGGAGGCGCGGCGGGTCAGGAGGGGTTTTTTGTTTTTTTTTTTTCCTTTTTCCCTTTCCCTCCCCCCCCTCCTTTTTTTTTTTAAACTTTTGTTTTTTGTGGGGCTTTTTTTTTTTTTTTTTGGTGGGGGCTTTTCAGTGGGGATCTTAACACTAAGGGCTGTACTGGCTGCTGCGTAGTGTTTTGACAGCTTCCGTGTACTAAATCTGATTTGCGTCAGGTTTTGAGTCTGTCGTGAAAATTCAAGATACAGGGTTTTACCTTATGTTAATATAGCGTAATTCCTTTTTAAGATGTTGCTGCTTATCTCATGCTGTAGCTTGCTGCAGTTTACAAAGTTGAAACCATCGTATAGATTTTATTCCAAATTAAACTAAAACTTAAAATAATCAAATCATTGCTTCTGTTACAGGAGATGGTAAAACGGAACAAAAGCCTGGTGAGAAGAAGAGGGGAGTGAAGAGACCACGTGAAGACCATGGCCGGGGCTACTTTGAATACATTGAGGAAAACAAGTATAGCAGGTAAGCAGAATTGATGCTGGGCTGTATTTTGTGATGAGGAGAAAGAGAATACAGAAATGTTACTCTGACTTCATGAAAATACATGTTTTGTTTGGTTTTGCTTATTCAGGGCCAAGTCTCCTCAACCACCTGTGGAAGAAGAAGATGAACATTTTGATGACACAGTGGTTTGTCTTGATACTTGTGAGTAAATGCGCTTTCCTTTGCTCTGGAAAGATGTCGTGTTAAAGCTTTTAATCTTAATGCCACGCTTTCTGAAACGGGGAGGATACATTTGTTGATTTACATTACCAGGTAACATTAAAAAAATTAGTAAAATACTGTGTTGCCACCCGTTTTTAGCAAATAAAAGAACAGAAGAATATATGGCTGCATTAGCAGGAATAAACTTGGTTTTCCTAGCTAGTTTGTAGTGATAGAGAGTTCTGCGAAGAAATCTTAACCCGAGCACTAATCTGGTATAGGAGCTTAGGTGGGTAAGTGTAGAGTGCACATAGAACACGCTAGAGACAGCTTGATGAAACAGCCGTCCATCACTACTGCCCAGAAAGCTCAGAGTCAATAGTATAACTGCTTACAAAATCCAGTTTGGGAAGTGAGCTTCCTACATATAAGTAGGAACATAAGTTCCCCTACTTATGTACCGACCAATGGAGTGTTCTTTCTGTCTTCTGATAAATTTAACAAAATCTGATAATATCTCCTTAAAAATGATACATTCATATTACCTGTGAGTATGTGGGCTTTGAGTGGTGGATTGTGCAAGTGGCATGGCAGAGAGAATTGGTCAGCTGAGCATCGAAATTGAGAAGTACTTGCAACGGGTTTTTTTGAGGCAGGTTATAAACATTACTATTACTGTAACATACCATAATGGCAGAGTTGACATTTGTATTCTTGAGGGTAAGTATAAGGACTCAGTGCAATATTAGAAAACTTGGTCTTGAAGTAATACTTGAACTTGTTGGATTCTTATAGTGCCATTGAAGGAAAATGCCATTCTTAACTTGTGGCATTGTCTGGCATACTTGTTAGAAGTTTCAAGTGGTTTTATTCCACAAGAAATGGTTTGAAATGGAAAGAGGTATTAGTTTACAGTCACGGAAATTGCTGCATATGCCATTTCTGACATTTTGCTAAGTCTCAAGCTTCTAGCTGCTAACCTGGTGAGTAGCCACTTCTGTAGTAGCTTTGGATTTTTCTAATAGCTGAGTAAATAGCTACTTTTCATTATTATTGTTTCTAGTAACAATAGTATTTTCTAGTAGACAGTCTTGTTACTGGACAAATTCTGATTTAAAGTGTTGACAGACTGTTTAGAGATAAGATTCAAGCACAGCTGTAAGGCTGAATTGTGTAACGAATTGGCACTCTCTTCTGGATAGTGATCCAGACGTGTAAGAGGTTTAGCCACTCTTAAGTACTTTTTATTACTTGTGTCTTACAAAGAAGCTGTAACTTCAAATTCTGTTCTCATCTCCTATTCTAAAGGTAGCCTGCTGCAAAGGTGGGTTTCTTCTGTATGATTTTATCTGCTTTTCATGCAACAAGTAAAAGTTAATAGCACTAATGAGAAGACATTTAGATCACTAATAGTATTTTAGAATTGGAGATGGCTGTATGCAGACAAAACCAAATCTTGTGCATAAGGGTTGCCAGTAGTAGAGGGCAGACTGCATTTTAAGAGTATTCTGGCATCATGCAGGTTTTACACCAGAGCAGAATTCCTCACTTTTTGCCCATTTTGCTCCTTTCTTGTAATTATCAGATAGGTTTGGAGCTGCTTCTGTAGATTCATTGCTCTGGGGAATTCAAGTGTTGCGTGCTGCACCTCTTATTACTACTCGGCATTGTTTTTCTGAAAGTCACTGCGAGATTCATTTGCAGTTTCATGGTGTGCAGCTCCGAAACCTTGTAAAAACCAAGGTTTCGCTGAGTTCTTAGAGTGATAGGTGAATTCATAGTGTGTTTCCGGACTGAAATAGGTTCTCTTAGCACACTCTCTGTGCTTAACATATCTGCATCTGACTTAACTGCCTTTATTTTAATAGACGTCATCCAGTTTGACTTGCTGATTGACTATATTAACCAAAGGCTATGTTCAGTACTTAAACAAAACCATTTGTGTCCACATTTACTTCTTAGCAGTGCTTAGCTTTGGGGTTGAGCAGTGAGACTGCTTCAGAATCAGGTCTCTAGAGGGTACTGTGGAGAGCACAATGCAGATGGCTCTGTATTGATGGAAAGAGGTAACTGACAAAAGAGAGTTCTAAAAGATACGGAGAAAGTTAGGAGTTTGTAAGCAGATGGAAAAAATAGAGGGAAATTGGGTGACAGAAGTGAAGATGACACCTTGAAAATTATTTGTTAGTTAGCTTTTCCTAAGATTTTTGACTGAGCTTCAGTCTGCAGTTCCATTGAGACATGTTGCTTCTCTGAAAGGTCCTTGGTACTTGCTGGCAGTTTGTCTTTAAAATCACCTTTGAAAGCTGGCAGCATCTTTAATGCATAAAATTTGATACCTGTACTTTATTTTGTGATCAGAGTAAACAGAATGATTTTTATGTTAACAGATAACTGTGACCTGCATTTTAAAATTTCAAGAGACCGGTTTAGTGCTTCCTCTCTGACCATGGAAAGCTTTGCTTTCCTCTGGGCTGGAGGGAGAGCCTCCTATGGAGTTTCTAAAGGCAAAGTCTGCTTTGAGATGAAGGTGAGTTAATGTTTATGGGAGACTTTTGCATGCTTAAATGTGAGATTTGTACTTGTCACTTTTTTTTTGGACTTGGTTGAAACTAATTGATATGAACAGGACTCTTAAACGGCTTTCTCTTACAAGAAAATGACTCAGTTTGCAAACCTGTTTCCTCTTTTATAAGAACTTCCATTTAACAAACAAACAATAAACCAGAAATTTAAAAAAAAAAAAAAAAAACAAAAAACCACAACACACTGTATTTGTTCTGAATGTGAGACTTCTGGTCTCATTTTTAAACCACAAATTCAATTTGGCATCTCATGCATCAACACTGAAAATATTTTTATACTCTCTAGTCAGAAGTTTGCATGTACTTTCTGAAGATTACAGAAAGCTTGACTTTTTTTTTAAGGGATATAAATTAATTCTACAGTCCTTTCTGGTTCTACTTAGTCTTTGAGTTTGATCTGCTCTAGGCAGGGATTTGGGCTGGATGACCTCTAGAGGTCCCTTTCAACATCATGAACTTTGACATGATGCATTGAATATGAGTATTTAGCAGGTAGTTGAATTTTGAGAACAGGAGTTCTCCTGAAGGGTAAGAATGGCAAAGAGCAATTAGCCTTCTAATAAACTGATTTTTCCAGCTTGTTGGTGGAAGAGGAAGAAGATCATAAAGCTTGGATTTATTTTTCTTAGTCTTTTTTGCTTAAAGGCTTCTTTGCATGTGATGGGCCTGTGTATATTTATCTGTTCTCTTCCTCTAGTGCTTTCAAAGCTAGCTGTTATCATGAGAGTTGGGTAGTGATCCCATTATCCAAGCTTTTGCATGGAGTGATTTTTGTGTCCGTTGGTATCTATAACTTTGGAAGGCCAGTGAAGTGAAATTCATGTCACTATTTATTGTCCTGTTTATTTTCAAATGAGTTTCAGCTCAAGTCACCTGACTGGAATAGTTGCAGAGGTTGATAGGATACTTATGGGTTGTTCACTTCATTTTTGTAAAGTTTCTAAAGACAGTTAAAAACCAGCTGTTTGCATGTAGGTTCCAGTGCGTTTAGGTGGTTTTTGTTGTTTTTTAACCGATTGTGTTGTTTGGAAGCTGGCAGCTTGCCCAGGAAGTCTGCTTACAGTGAAAAGGGTTAGTGTAATACTTTCCCTAATCTCTAAGAAGTGGGTTTTTTAATACATCGCCCGTTTTCTTAGCTAAGTAATTTACTGTGAAACCCAACTTCGTGTCAGCTGGGGATTTTTTAATAAATACACGTATTGTTTGTGATCTTAATACAGTGTCAAAAGGACTTAAGGCTTTTGACCACTGACAGGGACTGCTTGTGACAAAGTGATGGAAAATTTACAGTCTTCATCATCTTCCCCAATCTTCATCCCTAAGTCAGAAAATGGAACTGTTTAGTCACTAGTTGTGGTTTTATATTCTTAAACATGTTTTATTTTTGCAGAAGGTGATCAATTAGACTTAGCAAAGATTTTACGAAAGTATAAAGGATCCAAATGTTACTTTTTGTTCTTCCGTCTTGTTAGTGTATGATGAATACTGCTTACCTTTTACTGAATAATTTAAAAATAGGTTACAGAAAAGATTCCTGTTAAACACCTGTATACAAAAGACATTGACATACATGAAGTGCGAGTTGGCTGGTCACTGAACACAAGTGGAATGTTGCTTGGTAAGCCTTTAAAATGTTTGATTGCTTTTGTGTTGATGTGGCTGAAGTTTGAAAATAATTATTTTCTGAAGAAGGGGGGATGAGCTTAGTGATTGTAGTGTTTGTGTTGTGAAAAGTGGTCTTAATTTGAGTCATTCACTGGGCATGGTGTGAAGAAGTTCATTACGAGGACCAAATTAAGTATTCAAACCTGTAAGGATTAGGGCCATAATTTAAGAATTTATTCTTACAGTGATCATATATGGGTTGTGGAAAACAGTGCTGAATACCTGACAAGATAAAGGATTTGTCTTTTTCATTTAATGTCATAAGTAGAAAAAGGAGAGTTGCCCTTCCCTCCACTTTTAAAGGGTGGGGCATAGTAAAAAATTTAACCCATAGTAACTACATTATCTTTTGTTTTGCTTGGTGGGAAAAATCATAATTTCTGGAAAGACAGAACTACAACTTCGTTATATATATGACAAATTATAATAATATTTATAACTTGTTGCTGAAACGCATCTTTGGGGGGAAATACTGGTGAGTTGGTATGTTCTGACACCAGCAACAGCTTTCTACTTAAATTACACCTGAGTCCTTGTGTTTGACACTTCCTGTTAGCTTGTTCCTTGCAGCTTCATCCTCAGCTATTGCATAGGCTGACTGTCTGCTAAACTCCCTTTAAAATGGGAGGGGTAAGTGCTCCTGGAGACTTAACTTCAGAAAGCCTTTTTGACTACGTTACAGCAGGTATACCACTGCATAACCAGGTCTTCACAGTTTAAAAATACTTATTCATGTCTTTATCTGACAGTTCAGCTTTTATTGTCAGCATGAATCTGGAAAGAGCAGCATAAAGCTCTTAAACGGGGATGAGGAAACACTGTTGTTCTATCTCAAGTGAAAGTATTGAATAGAAGAATGAGCTTGTATAGCTGTTGGGGGGTGTCATAGCTTGTTTTGGCATTAATAAAAATATTGTGAACAGCAGCTTACTTAAATATCTGTAAGATGATTTATGTGTAAAAGGCTAGATGGGAAAGCCTATTTGTAATTAGTTTAAATTGTTCCTTCAGGTGAAGAAGAATTTTCTTATGGGTATTCTCTAAAAGGAATAAAGACATGCAATTGTGAGACTGAAGACTTTGGTGAGAAGTTTGATGAAAATGATGTGATTGGATGTTTTGCTGTAAGTTTTCACTTATATTTTCTTTTGAGGGAAAACATCCTTGAATTTTTAGACTACTTTGATGTTAGAAGTAGTAAAGCAAATACATAAAATCATAGGAGCAAGACAAGTTGTTTAACATAGGCAGGCAATAGAAGTAGCAGCTATTACTAACAGTGACTGCTGGCAACATGATTTCATATTCATGGACAAATGTCTTTAAAGCCTTTTAACAAAAAATCAGGTCTTGAACAAGATGATCATTGACAGTGACTCATTAGAAAATTAGCTTTAGTTCCTTTATGAAATAACAGTGTTACAGAAGTTGAGTGAACATAGGCAGTAGAGTGAAATGACTAATTAACTGTATAAAGTGAGCTAATTTTATCCAAAATAATGCTTTGTCTGAAAAACAGAATTTTGATGGTGATGAAGTGGAGCTCTCATATTCCAAGAATGGACAAGAGCTTGGTGTTGCATTCAAAATAAGCAAGGAAGTTCTTGATGGGCGACCACTCTTTCCACATGTTCTCTGCCATAACTGTGCGGTTGAGTTTAACTTCGGTCAGAAGGAGGAACCTTACTTCCCTGTACCTGAAGAGTATACCTTCATCCAGAAGGTCCCCCTGGACGATAGGGTCCGAGGACCAAAGGGACCTGAGCAAAAGAAAGATTGTGAAGTAAGTTTCTTCTGATCATCTCAAAAGTTGTTAAAGAAGATGGATGGAAATGGTAGAGTTAAGGAGACTATTCCACCTCACTCCTGACGTTTTTGTTTGGGAGCTTTAATACTTCCTGTTCACTACGACTACCTTCCCCACTCCCACATGCCCCCTCAGTATCCATTAGGCTTGCTGAGCTAAGTTGTGTATTAAAGAAAATCTTTGAAGTAGTATCTCAAATACAGAACTTTTTGTCACAGGTGGTGATGATGATTGGCTTGCCTGGAGCTGGCAAGACTACATGGGTTACCAAACATGCAGCAGCAAATCCCGGGAAATACAACATTCTTGGGACAAATACTATTATGGACAAAATGATGGTAAGTGATAAGACATTTTATTTCTTGGTATGTTCAAAACTTGCTGTAGATCCATGGTATTTGGCTGCCATGGGGTTCTTTTGTATCAAAGAAACTGGCTCCTTGTTAGCTAGTGACCATTCTTGTTGAAGAAATGACTGGCTGTGGCACTTAGTGCTGTGGTCTGGTTGACAAAGTGGTGTTAGGTCATAGGTTGGACTCAGTGATCTCAAAGGTCTTTTCCAACCTAATGATTTTATGTAAAGATTTTAATACCTTGCTGAGCTGCTAATTCACACATAGCAGGATTCTGAAGCTTTTTGTGGTAATATTTAAGAAATAATCTGCTGTTGCTGACTATTGAATGTATTTCTACTTCTCTATACATCACTGTTCTCAGAATAGAACATTTAGCTAGAATTAGTATTGTGATGAGTATACCTTGAACTGAATGGTGCCAATTCTTGTGGAGTCTTTGTTTATAAATCTCTTATGTTCTATGGAGGGTTGAGAATTAGAATTACAGGTTTGCAGCAGCTGTGGCCTTGAATTGAATAACCCTTGAATGTGGTGGAAATAGCAAAGAAAAATGTCAGTCACATGTATCAGGACTACACTGACTAACTCTGGGAAATCTCTCCATAGGTTGCAGGTTTTAAGCGTCAGATGGCAGACACTGGAAAACTTAACACACTGTTGCAGAGAGCTCCACAGTGTCTTGGAAAGTTCATTGAGATTGCAGCTCGTAAGAAGCGGAATTTCATTTTGGATCAGGTAGAAGCTTCAGTGAAAAACGGTTAAGGAAATTTGTTATAGGCTGTATTGTAGTAATTAATTGGGATTAAAGTTATAATATAATAGTTGTTTCAGTTACTACTCATTCAGGGGACACAAAGTTGAGATATTACTACGAATGGTTGTCTGAACTTCTCTAGATTTATGGGATGTGGGAGGAATAGTGTTTTAACACGTTGATACGAGCTCGTAACTTTGCGTTATGCAGCATCTTTATGTCCAGTTATTTGTAAACTTCATTGCAAGCTCTTGTAGAGGTGAAGTCTATACACCATAAGTTGACTTCCTTAACTCTTACAATGACAGCTACGTGTAGTAAGTTACTGCATTTTTTTCAGACAAATGTGTCTGCAGCTGCGCAGAGGAGAAAAATGTGCCTGTTTGCAGGCTTCCAGCGCAAAGCAGTTGTTGTTTGCCCAAAAGATGAAGACTACAAGCAAAGAACACAAAAGAAGGCAGAGGTGGAGGGAAAAGATCTTCCAGAGCATGCAGTTCTCAAAATGAAAGGCATGGAACATAATCCTATACTGTGTTTTAGGATGCTGAGTATCTGTTTAAAGGATTAAGTAAACGTGAAGTCTAAAAAATCACTTTATCTTAAAGAGTTGTACTTATACAAAACTGGAAGACTATTGTAACTTGGTAGGATAACACTATATTGTGTTCCCTCTGCTGCAGTCCTTAACACTACTCAGTTATGGTGATATGCTTCATGCAGATGCACAAAGCTGTCTTGGCATAAAGTGCCCTATATACGTGACATATTTGGCAGAAACTGGTGTTCTGAGTGGAGGCTTATAAAAGAAAAAAAAAAGATAGGCAGAATGTTTTCAAGGTTTGGAACAGTACTGGCAACTCCATGAAGACCTGTTTATTTCCTTTGTCACTGTTATATTTTCTAAATGCTCAGATTATGTAATTTTGTCCCTATGCTGAGGGGATGGAGAGGGTGGGAGGAAGAATGGGGGAAAGGTGGTTAAATTGCGGCTTTGATTGTAGCTGAATGTAGATGCTGAATACTCAGTGTTTTTGCAATTATAGGGAACTTCACACTGCCAGAGGTAGCAGAATGTTTTGATGAAATAATCTATGTAGAGTTGCAAAAAGAAGAAGCTCAGAAGCTTTTGGAACAGTATAAAGAAGAAAGTAAGAAAGCTCTTCCGCCAGAAAAGAAACAGAACACTGGCTCAAAGAAGAACAAGAAGAGCAATAAAAATCAATTTAATAGGGGTCAGAGAGGACGTGGAGGATTCAACATGCGGGGCAACTTCAGAGGAGGAGGTGAGCCTAGAAATAAATCTGTGACTTCTGGAGGTTGCTGCTGCTGGGGAAAAAGGTTGTAGTACTTGCACTGCAATTACTATGTAGTGGGAGCCTTGATCTCAATTTCAGTAAGTTTATGTCAAGCTCAAGTGAGAGGCTTGTCAGACCTTGGGTTGCACTGTTTATCTTTGTGTAGGAAATATGTAAGACCTAACAATTACTTGATTAAAGTAACTCTCTCTCTGCAGTCCCTGGCAATCGTGGTGGATACAACAGGAGGGGAGGCAACATGCCCCAGAGAGGTGGTGGAGGTGGCGGTGGTGGCGGTGGCAGCAGCGGAGCGATTGGCTACCCGTATCCTCGTGGCCCTGTCTTTCCAAGCAGAGGTGGCTACTCAAACAGAGGAAACTATAACAGAGGTGGAATGCCCAACAGGGGAAACTACAACCAGGTGATGCTTTGAGGGGGGACTGAACTACAGTGCTTGGATGTTGTTTGACAACCTTGGCGCCTGTGAGGAGTCTCAAACTTGGTTGTGGTGCTACACTGATGCCATGCTGCAAGGCCTTTCTAGTTCAGTGCACGTGCCCAGTGCTCTGAATGTTGTGTCACAACTGATGGGGGTCAGTTCATGTTAGGGCTGTCCTGCTAAAAATTAAGATTTTTAGTGACTGTGTGTGAAGGTTTGTCTTTAGTTTTTTGTGTGTTTCTTCCCCATAATAACTGTTGTTTGGGCTGAGGATCAAAGTGTATCTTTAACAAACATGTAGGGAAGTTTCTGAACATAGCTGTGCACAGAGTCATTGTTTTGGTGTCTGGTATCAAACACAACTAGTAAAGACACACTAGCCTAGATCTTACATGGAATATCGGTGCAAGTATTGGAAAACAAAATTTGGATTACAGAAGAGCCAGCAGATGGAGCCCAAGCCAGTAAACATGGCTCAGGTTTGCCTAATACTGACAAACAGGGGGAAAAAGCAAAATTTTATCTACTTATATCAATGTCCCTTTGTTGTACCATGACTTCTGTTGGAGGTTTTGTCAGCTAGCTCTTCTATTTTCAGTTGTGTGACCCATATCCTTTTGTCTGATCAGATAACATATCCTTGTAGCAACTACAGCCTTGCCTGACTAAAAATAGACAAGCTCTTGTATTTTTAGTTGTCCTGGTGCATTTAGCAGCTGGAAATAGGGTGAGTCAAAACTGGATTAGCCAGCTTTCCACACCAGGCAACAACAGTTTGAGCTGGTTTATTAATTCTAAGATTCTTGCCCCATGGTTAAAAAGCAGTTGCTTAGAGGGAAGGAAGGAGGCTTTTGGTATTCTAGTTCTTTTCAGGGAGGGTTTTTTTGGTGGTGTTTTTGTATTAACCTGGGGCTGATACTTCTATATGGTGTGTGATGTTTTGGTGGTAATAAAGATTGGTATTAGGACACTTCTGAAAAATGCATATAGACGAAGTAGTTAAAAAGTGTTGTCTTCTTGCAGAACTTCAGAGGAAGGGGAAATAATCGTGGCTACAAAAACCAATCTCAGGGCTACAACCAGTGGCAGCAGGGTGTAAGTAGTCCCAGCTTTACCTTTTTGCTGATTGTTAATTTGAATGTTGGAAAATGCTGACTACAATAAATAGATGCATAATCAAAAGTAGAAAGCAAAATCTTCTAATGCTAGGTAATATCACTATAAATAGCTTCCTATGCAAAACTTAATCTGCCTTGATGGTCTTGATATATCAAATACCAGCTGTGGCTTAATGCTCTTAATGGTATGTGGTACTTGGCTTCACATTACTGCTGTGAAGTGAACTCTTTAACTGCCTTCAGTTGTTCAGGAACTTGCTGCTATTGGAGAGGACTTTAATCTTCTGAAGTTCCAGGGGAACTAGATGTTTGTTAAATGTTGTTTCTTTTTCTCCCAAGTAAGAAACTTAACCATTATGTGATTGCAGGTTAAAACTAACTATTTATTAATCTGTTGCAGCAATTCTGGGGTCAGAAGCCATGGAGTCAGCATTATCACCAAGGATATTATTGAATACCCAAATAAATGAACTGATACATATTTCTCCAAAACCTTCACAAGAAGTCGACTGTTTTCTTTAGTAGGCTAACTTTTTAAACATTCCACAAGAGGAAGTGCCTGCGGGTTCCTTTTTTAGAAGCTTTGTGGGTTGATTTTTTCTTTTCTTTTTTTGTACATTTTTAATTGCAGTTTTAAAGTGATTCGTAAGAGAACCTCAGCATTGTGCACGAAAAGAGAATGTGTCAGTATTTCAGGGTTCTACATTTTATCTGTAAAATGTGACTTTTTTTTTACCACAACAAAAGTAAAACGTTGCTTTGTACCTGGTGTCTTTTTATTAAAGAATTTTCTCCTTTTTCCCCATTCCCCAATTTCTAAGAAACAGTCGTGAGTCATGTCACAATACTATAGAAATGTTAGCAACCAGATTCATATGGAGGCATCTTAGTAGCCCTCAAATACCATGAGATTATGTAAAGCTCCCTATTACACTCCATCCTCTCTATGAAGCTCTTGGGTGGGGAGGGGAGGAGGGGGAGGCAAAAGTTTCTGGCAATAACTAGGACTTTTTTGTAACATTTGGAACTCTAAGATGCTGGGGGCAAAGAGGAAACCTGGGGCTAAATAGTGATGGTGGAGTGTATGTAGAAGCTCTTAAAGTTGTAAAACTCGGTTGCTTTATTTGTGGAGGCTCAAACTTGTGAAGGTACAAACCATAATATTTTTTTTCCATTTGTTCTGCATTTTGATTCTGAAAAGAAGCTGGCTTTGCCCATTTCTTATTAAACAAAACTTGTTGTAAATCCAGTTGTCTAATGGGATCTATATGAAGTTAGCTGTGTGTCTGTATAACTCTCCTCACAAAATACTGTATACCTAGTGTGCTTGTAGTAGTTACTCCACCATTTTGTAAGCTAATGAAACTGTGAGTCACCCATTTTATATCTTAATTTTTAATCATGTCAATTCTCAAATGGGTGTATCTCCTTAGCCTGCTGATTCCTTTTCTCTTTAAAGAAAGTGGGTGGAGAAGTTTAACTCTAGACGTTTGTTTGCAATAAAATAAATTCATTTTACTCTTGTTTGGGATTGTCGCCATCAAGGTCTAAAATCCCGTTAATGCTATAAAGAGGAAGAGAATGTATGAAAGCGACGATGTTGGACAGTTTAAAACTCATTACTGTACATGCTGAAATACTTGTGTTTCTTTAAAAAAACTAGTGGTTGCTCTGTTAGAGATCTATCACATGTATAATTCACAGTTTAACATGGTTATATGTATAGGGCAAAAGTCTTTAAGTTGCGCTTGCATCATGTAAATCCACTTTTTTATTGTAAAATAGACATTAGGGAAGGAGCAGGAGAAGAGCTTGGACAGGGAGTAGGACAGGAGGAAGGATTGTCATGGAGTTTAACAGCTTCAATTTGTTTTAAATGCTATTCTGTTCAGCTTTATGCTTCTGTAAAACTGTAGTGGCAATGTCAGCTGCTAACTTGCGTTTTAATGCCATAAGACAGGGAAGAGATGTACCCATTGTAAGAGAGACACGGGGTACACGTGTGGGAACACGCGGCACTGCCGCTGTCAGGCCCTGGCGTGTGCTGGCAGTCCCCGTGGCAGTGTCGGGACTAGCAGAGGCTTCCTGGCAGCAGCCTAGAGCTAGAGTCCTGTGCTGTGCTTGAAACTTCTCCAGTGTTAGTCAATTTCTAGTAGTCTTCAGAAGTAAAGATAAACTTGTGTTGCTCTTCTAGCCTTTATAGCAGATGCCATTGCATATTGACATTAAACATTAACAGCACCACCTACTTGTTAATAGTGCTTTAAATCATCCCTTTACTTTGAATGAGAAAAATGCAAATTGTCTTAAAAGAAACACTATTTAATGAAATTTGGGGAATTGAAACCCAAATATGTTTTGCTGAAATGGAGTTTTCTTTAGACTTGCAAAAAAAAAGTTTAGTGTAATTAAAGTCCATTTCCCTTCCACCCTCCTCACAAGAACTAACACTTTGTATGGAGTGCTGATCCTTTGCTTATTTTGGTACTCTATAAAATGATATAGTCTTAAACTAAAATATAAGAGCCTACACTTACTATGGTTGTAAAGCCTGTATTTCAATTCAAAAGTCTGGGGTGTTTTGTTTTCAGTTTCTTTCCTGCATGGTGTTTAAAAAAAAAACCCAACAAAACAGTCACACGTGAAGTGCTTCAACTCTCACACTCAAAAAGGAGTATCCTGTTTCTATTAAAAATAATCCTCTCCAACAAAAGCTGTTTAGGTAAGTTCAGTGCTATCTGAGGAACAGAATTCAAAAAAGCTTCAGCACATGCTTTACCTGGGACACGTGTAGCTCAGGGAGGGGTGGAAAAGTCCACGTACATCCTGCTCGTGACTTAACAGAGCTGAGTGGAGAGCAGCGCTTGCATGGAGCCGTGTAGTCAGCCTGGGTCCGCCCACATCGACTCGCTCTCAACGTAGCTCTGAATATTCCTAGAGAAGGGATTTATTTTGCCGTGTGAAAATGGCTTCTATAGAGAAGCAGTTATCTGAAGAGTCACTAATGCTAAAAAACCCCCACAGTTTGCATTTAAAAAGGACAATATGAAACTTAGCTGATAGCTGTAGGAAGGTGAGGAGGGCACAGCTGTACATCACTAAAACGAGAGAGCTGAGCCATCTGTCACGTCCAGTGATATCTTGGAGCTTACAAGGGCTTGTTTACTTGCAGAAAAGTACCTGGATTAGAGCAGCCATGCTGCTAGTAGCAGTGGCACAGATAGCAGCATACAACGCTGGGGTTTGACTTCAGGTTTTGGGGTGTTTTTCCTTTTGGAGTGCAAACTGGGTTTGGCTTTTTGTTACCGAGATGGGGTTTTTTCCTAACAGAGTACGAACCTGGATAGCCTCGGGCTTGGCTCTGTGGCAAGAGGACCATGGCACATGGTGCCTGTCCCGCTGTTGGCAGCAGTGCCAGCACTGCTGGTGGTACTGTCCTTGCAGCCCTGTCGGTGAAGCTGCTGCCCTCTCATCCTGCAGCAGGCTCTGGCCGCCCCGCCTTGCCGAGGGGGCCGTGCACGCTTAGCTGCTGAGGCTCAAGGAAGGGCTGTGCTGCGTGTCCCGAGGGAAAAGCGTCCGGTTAACAACCAAACAAGCTCCAGTTGTATTTCTGCCTTCGCTAGTAACAGTCGCTAGGATACACGCTGTGTACATGGAGGTGCTTCCCCGACACGCCACGGTCTTGGCGAGGGGTGGTGTCCTGCGTGAAAGGACTTTGTAAACAGACTCAGCTGTGGGACATCAGGGGCAGGCTTTGGTTCTGGGGTTGCTTATGAGATCCCTGACCTCAAACCCGGCTCTGCTGTCAGGAGCTGGCCTTTCCAGCCTGCTGGGCTGTTTCCTCTGCTGCACCGAGAGTACTCAGTAGTGCTGCCACCTGTGTGTAGGAGTTCAGTATAAGTGGCACCTGTACACAGCTCCTTTCAGTGCCTACTGCAGGACAGTTCAGCAGCGAAGACGTTTTAAAATGTTGTGCCCACTTTTTCTGATAGTGGAATGAATCAGTCTTCTGGCAACGCCCTGCCCAGTCCAAGCCACTTGCATTAAAAGAAAAATTCTTACTCATGGTGTAAGCCACTCATTTTCTTTTTCTTCTTGCAACAGTCCAAGCAATGCTTTTAATAGAAATAGGTGATGAAGTCATCTTTTAAGATTAGGAAGTTTCCTTGTCCATGACCTTTTGAAAAACTAGGCCAGTGCTTTCTAATAGGGCAACCTCAAACTAAGCCAGAAGAAATCAAACTGAGTTGCAGAGACGTGAAATACTTTGACACTTCTGCAGATGTTAACTGCCAGGGGCCGGGATCTCCCAAACAAAGAAGCGTGCACATGCTGTATTTGTGAACTAGCAAGGGAGGAGTAAGCACAGCTGGAGACAACTTGGCCCAAATCACTGTGGAGGATGGGAAGATTCCAGGGTGTCAGGAAAAGCTGCTGAGGGGAAAGCAGAAACTCAAGAGCAGCTCTGTAACTCGGGTGTGTAACAGACTGGTTGTGGTGAAGTTAGAGCAGTGCTTCTCTCACACACATCCTCATCCCAGGCAAAGCCCCATGCAGGTAGAGAGGGGAGGGAGGCCTTCTCTTTAAACAGTGGCAGATTAGTGGTTAGTTTTGTGCAGCTTCTCTACTTTGCTAGGCACCAGCCATCTCCTCCAGCACAGAAGGCCTCTCCAGAGCCAATCCTTACGGGGAACTATCTGAAATCATGACTTGGTCTGCAATTACTCTGGATATGACTCTTGCCTTAGTTTGTCTTTCTGCCAGTACTGGGAGTGGCAGGAGGATTCAGCAATGAATTGATTGCTATGTAAACGCAGCTGTAGCTTAACAAAGATGCTCAATCATTAACATGTGGTCAACATCAATAGCAAAAACAAAGGTAAGTGTAAAAAACCTAGAAATACAATTACTCATGGGTGACTTGATATGCAAGTGTTACTTTAGAGCAAGTTTTTGTTACCTCTTCTGGTTTAGTAGACAATCTTTGATCTGCAGAGTACTTTTGGTCCTAGAAGTTAATAAAATCAAAACTATGGGTAAGACAACTCAGTTTTTCCCTCAAACTTTTTAATGCTCAAAAATTTTTTACAACTTCGTAGCCCAGAGCAGATTCAATTTCCACTAATGATGGGGGGATCTGCTGCCTAGTTAGCAAAAAAGGATTGAAATTATTTTCTCCCAGTGTTAACTCTCCCTTAGCTAGCATCAGATGGCTGCTTACTAGGACACCTCTGATAACTCCTATGGCATATAAATACAAGTATGTGTCCTCTAGTCTGATGTGGCCTTCGCTTATGCCACATTAGCCTGCAACAACTCTTCTGGCACTCTGTGCTCTGGAGGTTTTCCTCCAGGTATGAATAAAGATTTGTTTGCCTTAGACATGCGGAGTTCTGAAAGGGTGCTGATGCCCAAGACAGCTGCAAAATTAAAAGGCCCAGAATGGTACTGAAGATCTGCCTGGACATAAACACATACTTAAAATACCAGTGATTGTTTACAAGGCGGGAGATGCAGGAAAGGTCTGATTCTCTCTTTCCAGTTTCCATGTAACCTACTCCTATGCAAGCTAGAGCTATATTTGGGCTCTGCTGAACTTTCAGCTTAGTGGGGCTCTTGAGCAGCAGGTAAGATACGCTTTGTATTATAAAAGCACTTTTGTCTTTGCAGTAAGAAAGTAGTGAGAGATGGGGGAAAGAAATGAGTACGTCTCAAAGGACATATTTACTTGTAGTATCTTTTTCTGAAAGAAGTGACATTGAGGTTTGCTCACATCATGCTGAGAAACAAGACTCAAAAAAGCTGAGCTACCAGAGGCAAGTCCACATGCAGCATCATGTGCAGGTTGTGAGCAGCAGAGCTGTGTACCCAAAGCCTGACACCTCCAAAGGCTGCACCTTGTCTTATCTGCCCTGTGCTCCCTGCTGCTGCTAGAGTACCTGTGATGCTGTGGGGCCTCCCACCCAGCCTGAGAGCACTGCATTGGAAAGAACAATTCCTGAAGACAAAAAGGGATGCTCTTGTGTGAGTCAGGTTCTCCTCTGCATGACACTGGGCTTTTCCTGCCTTGGGTTTTGCAGATGCTCTGTCTCTCTATAGGCTGCAGAATCACAGAGATTTTCTTCTGGACATGGAGTCCATCCTCCCACTTGCGGTGGGACTGGCACCTGTGCTCATGTCAGCTGGGGCTTTGTCTAGATGACGCTTGAAAACCTGCAAAGGGTGGAAATTACACGGCCTCTCTGGGCTGCCCAGTGCACTGCCCTCGGAGTAAACCAGACCTGTCCTCCTGCCTGGCCTGGAGCCCCCAAGCCGGAGTTTGTGACCATTGCCTCTGCCACATCTCCTGCAGCTATCACGAGATGCTTGGCTCCATCTTTGTAACTGTCCTGCAGATAATATTAGGCTCTTATTAGTTCACCCCACAGACTAAATCCAACTCCTTCCACTGTCTTTGCAGAGGGCAGGCCCTGAGCTCCGTGGACACCTTAGCCCATCACTGGAGTCTCTACAGTTTTTCAACATCCTTATTGAGCGAGAAGCCCAAAGCTGGATAGTAATATTAGATGCACTGCTCAGCAGTGTCAGTACTGGTGGATAAGTACATCCCTTCATTCACTGGCCACATATTTCCTGATAGAGGTCAGACTTCAGGTTGACTTATTTGCAGAGAGAACACTCCTGGCCCACATTCAACTTGGCAGCCCCTGTAAGTCCCATCCTCTTCAGCAAGGCTGCTATTCAGCTAACTGCTTCCCAGCCTCTAGTGGACACTCCATTAGGCAAGCAGCTGCCCTATAAAACAACAACAAAAATAATAATAAAATCTACATATTACTACAATCTACATGCAATAATAATATCTACATCTTACATAGTGAGACAAGCACCTCAAAAAGAAACACTAGTTGTAAATTACTTGTGCAAATTAAATGTCTTGTATGTTCGCCCTGTTTAGTCTGAGAGACCTTGGAGAAAGCAGCTGTGATAGCTCAGTAAGAACTATTTCAATATTTAAGTATTGGTGAACGCATTTAAATGTCACAATCTGGGTATTTGGATTCCAGACCTAGGATATTCCATCAATCACACCTTTTGCACGAACTTGCCTGCCCCTTTGTTACAAGAAGAAGTATGTCCTGTGTGGAGCAGAGCCCACCAAGCATCACACCAGCTGCCAAAGCTCGAGATGACTGGCTGGCTCCCGTATGTGGCTGCGATAGGAGCTGCTTCCGCCAAACGAAAGGAGGTGGGAGCAAACACTGCGATCCAGTCCGCAGGCCTGCACGCTGAGCCTAGTCCTGCTCGGCACTGAGAAAACTTCACAGGCTGCTTGGCAGTGGAGAAGGTGGTGGAGGCCGGGAGACACTTCCTGAAAATCAGCATCTCCCCAGCGGCTCCCGGACATTCCTGGGAGGGGGCTGCTGCTGCTGCTTCAGCGGCTGCGTTGGCACAACCCCAGGATATTTATGTGCCTCCACAGCCTGGCAGCCGGCCAGTCCCTTTTTATTTTTTTTACTATAAGGAAACACCCGCAGAAGGGATAGACTCCAACCGTTTCTTTCAGCAGATCCTCGTGCAGACAATGAAGAAAAGTTTTCAGGAACGATCTTGCTTTCATAGGTACTTACTGCCTTGAAAGGTCCATTATTTACCAAATACAAGTATCCTTCTCTAGTTCCAGAACAAACGAGGGAAGATTACAGTGCTGAAGGCAACTGAAGGGCTGGTGGGGGAAGGGAGAGAGTGCATGGGCTCCTCCTTGAATGGTGGCTGTATTCCAATTAGCATGGATCGCACAGGAGACAGTCAGTAGAGGGACAGTGCTGCTACTATCTCAGTATCTGAACCCCACTGAATTTTGTCCGATTTGGTGCCGTACCAGGAGTGTGTGACTTCACACAGAACTGTGGTTTGGGGCATCTCACAGCATTCCTGAAGCGTGGAGAGTGTGGCTGCACGTGTGTGTCTGCACAGCCGTGTGCGGGGGCATCCCTCGCTCTGCTGGAACCCAGCAGTGCTCCGAGGGAGCAGCTTCCTGGCCATCTGGTAGGTGGCCACTCTGCGACCCACTCAGGTGCTCTCGAGATGGAGAGTCTCTTTCAGAGCGCAGGTGTGGGTGACAGGGACGTACAGACTGAGGTATGGTGTCCCCAGCAGAAGGATGAATGGTGACAGAGAAATTTCTGAGTAGAAATTAATGCTGACTGGCTTTCGGGAAAGAGAGGGCCACTGTGCTTCTTAGTGGGGGTAAGAAACTCTCTACGGTACTGGTTCAAGGGGACCTTGTGAGGTTTAGGAAGAATAGACTGAGCTCTTTTTATCCATCTGGGAGTCTCAGCAGGCAGTAATGGAAGAATATGACACTGGAATACTATCAGAGCTAAGAAACCGAGTCAAACAAGTTCTGTCATGGCCTCCTAGTGCTGCCTCAGGACGGCCCTCAAGGGCTTTAAATATTGGATGAAAGCATTATAAGCAATCACCGGTAGCTCCAAATTTCTTTGGGGGGTCTGAATAGGGTATTTTCTCCTGTATTTTCTCTGTGAATGACTCCTGCAACAACCATTTGCAAGTAACGTATCAGCCCCAGTAATAAACCTGTTATTGGCTTTTCATCTTCAGAGATATTGCCACTATTTCAGCCAGAGCCCAAACGTTTCCTGAAAGGGAGGGGTATTAGCTTCCCTTAAATTGCTTAAGTAACATAACAAAGAGCAATGGGCAGGTGGGCTGCATCTCTCATCCTGTTTCCATAGCATCTGTGCAGTGTCACAGTGATGATGTGGTGGAGAAAGATCTCTCACTGCGGCCACCTGGCACAGGTAAAGGTGGTAAGAACTCTTGACCTGGATGACAGAAAGCGAGAATATCAGCCAGACCTGTAAAGCTTGTAAGTGAACTTCAAAGACCTGCCATGCATGTATATGCAGGATTGAAGGCCAAGATGTGTCATGGATATAAGTACCCTGTGAGCACCAGTTATCACAAGCCATTTGCCATCAATAGGAGAGATGAGGATCTATTGTCTAGGGAGAAAACTCACACCTGCTGCTCTTTGTTACAGCATTTGACAAAATAAACAAGGGGTTTTAAAAAAATGCAAAGCATGCGCTTCCTTCTCTCCAGAGCAGGAAAAGGGGGAATCTTTGTTTCTGTTAAACAGATCACTGCACTATACAATCTGGGTATTTTTGGAGCCGTGGCCAGTCTAAAGAGAAAGATCCCTGCAGTGGTAATTGTCCACTCCCATGGTACATTTTAGGTACTGCCAAAGGGCTCCTGGCATGTTCAGGACAGTTGAGGGTTTTGACGCACTCTTGCTCATGACAGACGACAGAAGCTGGCAGGATTAAAATAGCCTCAGAACAAACTGCTCTTAATCTTGAAAACAAGCAGACATAAGGATGCCGTGACCTATTCCCGCAGGAACAGGCAGACCCCTGCTGGATGGCTCTCAGGAAAACTATGAACTCAAGCAGAAAAAAACCAAAGGAGTGTGTGAAAAAGAGGGGACTTACCCTTAGTCAGGGTGCTGTTAACCATGAACAAAAGTCTGTTTTCCTCAAATTGTGTCATCCAAGGTTCTATCTCTCACTAGCCTCTTCTGCCACCACCATTTGAAGGTTTAGCCGCTGTATGTGCTTGATGTAATATTTTCATTTTAAGTGTAAGAAAGTCACCTGTTTCAAGGCCTTGAGTCACACTGACTAAAACTCAGTTCCACTTCGGATATGGAATTAGCTCTTGGTTTTTCACTTAGGAAAAAAAAAAGAAAATCAAAGGAGAATCTGGATATACTGTAAAACTTTGTTTTGATCAGTTTTCCAAGGCAAGAACAACATATTTGTTTCAAGAGTTAAATGGAGCAAGCAAACAACTTTCATGGGTAACCACTGAGCTCCTGAGCTAAATGTCTGGATAGGAACAAGAAAAGTATGGGAATTAGTCTACTAAGCTGGAGAAAATATTTTGCTTGGGAGCTCATTACAGCTGAATTCATACAGTACTTCATTGTTACCTGGATTGCTTGTACCAGAAATAACAAACGTACTTCCTGCAGACCCAAATGAAAAAACCTACCAAAAGCCAGGCTCACTGACAGGAGATGGCCTTTCCTTTGCAGCACTTGAGGACTTGGGGTGGGTGGTGACACACAAAGAGTTTGGAAGCTTGCAAAACGCAGCGAGGGCCAACATCTCTCTAAAATCTCTGCTTGGGTGAAAACGTAAATGACAAGTTTGGGATGGCAGCTGTAATTGCCTCTGCTATCACCTTCAAAAAAGTTCCTGGGTTTTGAGCCTGTTGCATCTGTCAGTGGCTGAAGAAGGACATTTGCTCCTGTGACAGGCACCCAAGAGCCTGATCACATGCAACTCTGGGAATGGGGCTGGCAATTAACCTTAGATCTCCACGTTTCAGCCTGGTGCCTCCACAATGACTCCCCTTCCCGAAGGACCTGGAGGACACACCTTGCACAAGTGGCCTCTGGCTGCTGCTGGAGGAGGTTGCAAATGCCTTTTCCCGGAGTATCACTGCTGCAGGAAACAGGAAGAGAAAGGTGTGGAGGAGCAATGGGCCATAAAGCCATCTCTTTATTTTGCTGGTGGCTTAGGTTGCTTTAAGGAAGGATTTCACTAACTTCAGGGATAAAAACTAACTGCTTGTCAGTCACGTTTGAGTGACCAAGTAACATAACTGTTGGTAAAATAAACAGGATTTTAAGAACTTATGGTCTCAAGTTGCTATACTTCATTCTCTCCCTTTTAATGGTTTATTCTGAGGGGACTAAAACCCAAACATCTTCAAAATTACTATATTTTTTCCTTTCTAGCAACTGTCTGGTAAGTTTTAATTTAGGCAAAGCAAACACAATCATATCTGTCATTAGCTCCAGTACTTTTACACTTCAAGTCTGATAATAAAATACAGAGGTGTGCCATGTATTTCCACCAATGACTTAAGATTTATGAAATTAGCAGATAAATAAGGATACAACTCACTAATTTTAAAAAATAGTTATGTCATTGATTTTAAATGGTTCAGAATTACTTAAGTAACAGAAATTTTTGTTTTCTTGTCAATGTATCCTAATTTATGACAACTAATAGCTTTGAGATTTTTTGTTTTATCCTCTCTCTCTTTAATTGGGGTAACCCATCAGTCACTTTCAATTAACTCTCCATAGCTGGCACAGAAGCAGCTGGAGCCAGCACTTCAAGGAATTATGCCAGACTTTTTCCCCTACATGTTTGACCATGGGCATTCTTCCCTCTGCTGTTGCAGGCCTCCCCTTTCACACCAACTGAGTCAGCTTCCTTGTCTTATATCCCTGCCCTATTAGGCAAAGGCCTCGACTTTTGGTTAATTCCACCTCAAGTTTTAGTAAATATTGAAGCTCCAATGTGCTGGCCAGGCTGCCTGTACATTGCCTCTTCCCTAGTTTTTCTGTGAACATCTGGCATGCTCATTTTACACTCTGAACAGTGAAGCAGAAGTATTAGGTGGGTTATCTATGCAATGCACATACATCTAGCATTTCATAGTTATTGCTAAAACTGTAATTAAGCTGCTGTTGGGCTAATATCTTTAAATGCAGTAACTTATATCAACACAAATTAACATCAGAGAGGATTTAATGCTGAAATTATCCCAAGATTTTTTTGACTTACATCATATCGTAATGCTGCTTCTGTTTTCTCACCAGTCACGGTATTTGTGTGTTTTGAAGGATGCCATTATGCACATGCTAACTTTTTTCCCATCAGCACAAAACACCCTCCTCTTCTTTCTCTACAACTGTTTTTTGCCAAAGAGTAAATTTTCATGCCTGTGCTTTTGTTGCCTAAACCCCCCAACTGACCTCTAACCTCGCAGCCAAAAGACCCCCTGCTTAGGTTGCACTTTCTTTTCTTAGGTCAGACAGGAAAGAACTCAACCATGTATTAAAACAGGAGCTTGTTAAGACCAGCTTCATGGCTCGCTGTTTCCCACTGCTGCTCCAAGGACTTAACGAAGCAACAGCTCCCATCCCAAGGAGAGGGAGCCTCCCGTCCCCTTGGCCCCTCATCCCACAGAGAACCAGGGGAAACATTTTTCTCTTCTGAATTAGCTACCAATTAACTTCTCAGTTTGGATTTTGCAGTGAGGACAGGAAGCGATTCATTGCATTAGTTCTTCTGAAGACTTTTTATATAAAATATTGAAATCCGTGTCCTCAATAAAATGTATCTTTGTTTCTTCCAGAAGAAACATGAGGAATAGAGGGGCAAAAAGGAATTAGAGTATATAGGTTTCTTTTCTTAAGAGGCTAATCCACAGAAGGTAAAAGCTTAATTTTCTCAAAGTAAACAGCATGTTTGTTTAGTGCCCTCACATATACTTCCAAATAAATAAATGGAGCAATACTGCTGTTTACATCTGGATTCCCAAACCTCTCTGCACCAATGTGAGTTAACAACAGATCACAAACCCTCAGACTAAGTACAGGGTGGGGGAAAAGGACTATTTTTGCTTGGTGAAATGCCTTTAGACCAGAAAGTGCTTACAGCACAATAATTATATAAAAAAATAAAAACATTTCGTCACTTGTGCAGATAGAAGCAAGAAAAGAGTATGATGTCATCACTCATCTTTTTACCAATATGCTATTAGATACACCTAACACTGCATTTCCAAGTAAGATGGTTTCCTTGAAATTATGTAGTGGTATTTCTCTTAATTGAAAAAAGTAGAACATGCCTTTAAAGAAAAATATGAAAGAAAAAACCAAACATTGCTACTTACAAATAATTTAGGTTATTATTCCACAAATAGTAGGGAAGTGTGATTTTTAATGAAGTAAAAAATTATTTACTTACATAGTTTAGACTGCTCTGAAGTGTGATTTTATTCATAGTTTCAAACAGAACAAAGATGGAAATCCTTCAGCTTCACAGTGTATGTAAGCTATCTGCTTATCCTGCAGCTGAAATCTCACAAAGGTTGCTGCTATCATCCATCTTGCACAAGCAAAGCCTTCTCTTATACTGCTTAAATATTCCTGTTTTACAAACAGTACTGTTAATAATAGCACTGAAGGATACATTAACTCCACAGGTGATGGAAATATTTTCCTGTATTTAAATGAGACGTAATTACAACTTTGCTAAAACAAACCACACTCTGTTTATAATAGAAGTTAAAGCAGTCCCAAATCACTGTCGTTAGTCCTCTGAGACCCTGCAAGAGAACACATCAGCTTCCAGATGTTTAACAGGACATCATTCCAAACGTGTGCAGTCACATACATACATACATGAAACAAAGTAAGGCCTGTACAGACTTAACAGATTCACTATAAACTTCCTGCTCAAATTTGCTAGGAAAACCATGATTTACCAGTTTTAGACATGTCACGGGCTTGCAGTGTAGACTGACTGTTTTTTCGACCACCTCTTCCCAAAGATGTATTAAACCACAACTCCTCCAGAGAAACCTATGAATCGCTTCTTTCACTGCCAGTTTGTTCCTTTTCTGGATCAAGATAACTGCCTTCATACAAAATTCTGTTTTTCATTCCTTCTTGAAGCATTCTTTGCTGGATCCTTTGGTGGGCCAAGTTGAACCTGCAGTAAAACCTAGAGGAGGGGATGAAAAGAAATCACAATTCCCTGCTTTATATGAGTGGCAGTATCAAACCAGAGTCATTCAGGCAGCTGAGAAGTTGCAACCACACGTGATAAAGCTAGTAAAATTCAGCATGCTGCCTTTGGAATTAGGACACAAGGATGGGGTATGTAAAGGAAAAAAGAATTAAGAAAAATTTAAATAAGTGGGGGAGTTGATCGCTTACGATACAAGAAACAATAGAAAGTATTTAAAATATATATATTAACAAATATTCAAACACATTGATATATTTTCCTTTATTTAAAGAAGGTAAGTATTTTGGGGAGCAGGAAGAGGACGCTTTGCTAGGCAGGTTTTTTACTGTGATTTCAAAACCAACATGAAACACTGTTTCTGAAAACTGAAACACAGGAATCATGTTGTATTCATGTTGTACTATTCAGCCAACATAGGCCTGTCAAAATTGAAGAAGCATTTTACGTACCAGTACCCTAACATTGTGCAAATAAAGCCACCAACTGCAACATCACAAGATCTTCTAACTCTACCTGAAAGAAAAACAAAAAATCTTCTGAAAAGTTAGAGAAAACAACATGTATGATTTCCCATTAGTAATAACACCCAACAGCAAATATAAGTTATTTTTTTCCTTGCAAACAATATATAAAACCCAGGAGGAGTAAGTACTTACTAGTTGCTAAAAAATGTCCAAGACCCATAACTAAAGACCCCAGGGAGCCATAGAGCACTGACTCTCGTGCACACGGGACATTTTTAACATCGAGAAATCCCAGAAGTTTAAAGGACTGTAAGACAAAACAAAATTTAAAAAACAACCATAAATTTAAAAAATCACTTCTGTAGAAGTCTATGATGCCAACTCCACTGTAAAACTGAATTGTTATCCTAGTAGTCAAGTATAACCAGTTGAGAACTTACTGCATCCAGGGTTATAGCTGACCAAAAGTGAACAGCTACAGATATATCAGGGATGTTTTTGGAAGAGTTAACTATTACTTTATATAATACAGTTTTGCACAAAACTGTTGACCCATCCTTTCTACTGAATACTAAAAAAGAACTACTTCAGTTTTTTACCTTTACAAAAAAGGAAGGGAGAAGACCCTTAAGAATCCAGGTTTTTTGTTACATCACAACAACAAACAAGGAAGGTTACAATCAAGTATGCAGTTAGTCATGACACATAATTTTAGTACCTGAAATAGTAAATGTGCCTGAAAAAAGTTCAGTTACGGGAGAATGAACATGTAATGGAGAACTTTATTGTGAATTATGAATAAAAACATTTATAAACCACTAATTTATGACCTAACCCTATGCCTAGGCAGGGGCTGGGCACATGGGTCAGGGTCAAGGCAGCTGCCCCTCAGTAACACCTGCAGATTGTTCTGCTCTCAATCCTTTGGTCAGGGACGGTGTGAGAACACGCTTCGTTCTATTGTGCTTAAATCACTAGAGCATGAAAAATCACGTGTGCAAAAATCATGTGTACCAAAACTCATCAAAGGCGATTGTTTTATTGTTTTATTTCGTTGTGAAGGTATTCCACTTGTAGAATTCCACAAAGTAGATTTTGAAGACAGAGTACTACAGTGCTCAACTGCTTGTGGACGGCAGAGAAGTCTGTGAGACAAGTCACTGTGCCGCTGTGTAATGGGGATGGCAAGCATGGAAATCTCCATCGTTAGTTTTATCCATGCTCCCTAGGGACAGCCATCAGCTGTCCCTGTGTACAAACGAGACAGAAAGGATGCGGTCTATGTTGGTCGAACTTCCTAATGAGTAATTTCAAGTGCTCTCATATGGAAGAAGTTACTTGATACGTTGCTGTTGTTGGCTAAGAAGGTACCCCTGCTACATCCATGCAGCGTGATGCATCCTTTTAAAATAGCGTCTCACCTGTTGCCAGGCTGGGCATTATTTGTTATGTGTCTGGCCACTGCTGACCGCCGGCCTCACGAACCCTCCAGTTCCCCCACTAAGAAAAAACTCCCATGGAGCGACCCGGGGAGCACAAAACCCGCCCCACCCACCTGGCCCTGCAGAGCCTCAGCTCTGCCGCAGGTTTCCGTGTATTGTTCCCTAGTTATTTCCTCGGGCGGTGAGACAGCGAGGCGGTCACCGCTGCTCTACAATGACCTCCGGTGTCCCCAGCGCGGGGCTGCCGCGGCCAGCAGCGTGCCGCGCACTCCTCCTCCTCATCAGCGTTCTCCTCATGATCCTCCTCCTCACGATCATCATCCTCCTTGCCCCTCGCCGCCCCTCCCGCCCTCCATTACCTTCCCCGGCTCAGAGTCGCCCTCGCCCGCCATGCCGCGGCAGCGCCTTCCCGTCCGCACCAGCGAGCCGGGGCTGCGCCCGCGTACAGAGCGGCTGCGGCGAGGGGAGGCCGCTCCGCCCGCCCCGTCTCTATGGCGCCCGCGGAAGGGGCGGGGGCGGCCGCGCCGCCGCCATTTTAGGTCCCGGCGCTGAGCGAGATTCCAGCGCGAATCCTTTGTTCGGCGAAATGGGTCACGGCGCGGGGGGCGCGCGCGCGCGCGGGCACGCGGCAGGGGCGGGGCTCCGGCGCTCGCGCCGCCTCGCGCCGCCCACCCGCTCCCCGCCGCGGGCGCGCGCCTGGGCCGGGCGGGGCTGAGGGCGGCCCGGGAATGCTGAGCGCCTCGGGAATCCGCGCGGCTCCCGGCGGGAACACGCGGCACCGCCACGCTTCGGCACCCCGGGCGCCATAGGTCCTGCCGCGGTCGGGCTGAGCCGAGGTGTTAAGGGCTAAAAGAGAAAGCGCGGGGTTGGCCGATGCCAGCGCGCTCAGCGGGTAACACCTAGCGGGAGAAGGAGGTTATGGATCCCTCGTGGGCCGTGGCCAGCCTGAAGGATGTGGGGATGTGTATCCCCCACCGCGGATGGGCAGAGATGATTGTCAGCGGAAGCATCCGCGGTGCTGGAATGGGACCAGGGAAAGATGATGTGTGCATCTGGGCGAAAGGTCCCGGGTGACAGCGGGAAGCAGGAAGCGGAGGAAGGATGGATCAGAAGTGCTCTGGAAAATGGCCCCCTGTGAGGCCATGGGAGCAGCATCAGGCACAACCGCAGTGGGTTCACCGGGGTAAGCCTGTGCTAAATCACCTGGACATGCTGGAAGTGACCCCTTAGGTGTGTCACTGTACCTGCAGTAAGGATGAGAAAAGGTAAATAGTGCCAAGTGATTTAGCACAGAGGTATCATGAGGTTCTCCAGGATACTGTAAAAATACATTTTGCCACAAGAAAACAGGGCTCTCGCTGCTAGGTAGCGAATTACAGGGCGAATTCCATCTTAACAGTGAAGTATAACAAGGATGAGAGATGTCTTTGATCTAAAAAGTAGTGTGTCCTGACTTACGAGGCATGAGATATTTTCAGACCTTGTTAAATATTATTGTTTGTGGATTTTTTTCATCCTATGCTAAATAAAATGGTCTTTTTCAACACTGAAGTTTATGACCGTTTGGATTTTCTGTTTCTACTTTTTTTTCCCCCTGTGTTTGTGGGATTTTGGAAACAATGTATCACAATCAATTTTCATGTTTCAGTAGCTGAAAAGTGCTACTGCACATTTGCATGTGCTGTTTTAACTCTCCCATGGATTAGAAACAAATCTCAATCCTTCCCAACAGTCCCAATCTATCCTTGTTTGGTCATCTTTGTAGACATTGCAGGCAGAGCTCTGAATTCACTGAACACTGGTTCAATACTTTTGCTATCCATTTTGAAAAGATCAGTAGGAGTCACTCGAATTGTGAGTAGTTTGGCCTTTTTAAAGTTAATGTATATTACTAACGCAGTGATGCAAACACAGGACATTTGCTATATGATGCGAAAACTAAAATTATTGGCGTAATCTGCCCTTGGAAATGTCTGAGATGAACAGGGACACAGTGGTGAAAAAGAGACACTGCTTTTACTGCTAAGAGGTGGCCTGGCCAGCAGCTCATATTTTGAAGGAAAAGAATGGAAGGATCTTTTTTGCCTTGAAAGAATTAAGATGGTGGAGGGCAAAGTACACAAATAGCCTCTTGTGTCTGATAATCAAGAATAGGATGAGGTTTTCCCTAAGTGTCATTTATCCTTTTCCCAAATACCCAGATCACAGAAATTACACTGCTATAAACAATACCATTCTAACTTTTTCCCCCTCTCCTTGGTACTTGGTCATTACTCTGCTTTATTGCTGCACCTCACAGCTCTACTTCTTGTCCTTCAGAAGCTGCTCCAAAATCAATTACTATCCCCCTTTGTGGAGTTAGAAGTACACAGGGCTGCTTGTCAGTGCTTCAAATGGGTGAGGATGGTAGAGTCTGCTTAGCTTAAGAGAATAGGGACACTTGGGGTAGCCTGAAGAATGCAGCCATCTTTCCCTTGTGTCCCACAGGGACCTGAGATGCCAGGTTGTGCAGAAGGCACGGGGGGATGTCCTCCAGCACTTGAGGGGGGCAGGGCTCTTTAAGTGTAGGCCTTGTACTTCTGCTGCTTTTGCTGTCATGTAGACAGTAGCTCTGGGACTAGGGTCTTGTTTTTCATATCCTGGGTTCAAATAAAAACGAGGGTATCTACTTCTACCTCACTGAAATGCAGGTTTTAGCCTGTAAGTTGATAAAGGAGGTTGAGGCTGTGTGAGCATGTGGTACTTTATAAGGGTGATCACACAGGGAATGTGAGAGCTGCTGGAATATGCCCACTGCCTTGCCAATGTGACTTGCTTCCAGAGCTGGACCGACTTTTATTTACAGCCCTGGTACACCTGGCCCAGCAGAGGCACATCCCAGAGCATCTCCCACTGTATCCTGCCAGTGTGCATACAGGGAAGGTGGTACAGCAAAAGCCCTTGTGTGCATGCCTTCCTCCATTAACAGGGACAGTGTGCTGTTTCTGGAAGCCAGGCATCTTGTATAAGGAAGTTTGGAATTACTGCCTTGAATTTCTGACTTTAAAGGACACAACTGATATATCTAAACATTCTTGTTTCCTTAATGACATTGACTGGAGCTGGAGATCTTTGGCAGACCTCCCTATGCATGGTCAGTTCTATCCATCATAGTGTGCTGATTGCCACTTGCTCTCAGCTGTTTGAACCTTTCCTATATTTATGCAGTTCTTATTTTTATTAGCATTGATCAATAAAGTGTAGCATCTTTAGCTGTATGCCTCTCCATATGCCTCTCCATCCTGAAACTGACAGCTGTCAATGGTTTGGATTGGTCTTTGACAGTGTCTTTGTTCTGCCACCATTCACCTCTGTGTTTAAAGATCAAGCCAGGCAAAACTCTTGTCAATCCAGCAGCAGGAAAGAGACCACCATGTATAGGATATGAAGCAGCAGACAGAAAGTGCTCACGTCACAACAGTGCAGACAGGAACCTGGCTCACTGACTTTTCCAGTGCTTATTTCCTTCATCAGAAGAATTCACTGAGGGGTCTGATACCTATATATATGGATCTTGTAACTTCTGACACAATTTTGGGCTGTACTCCCTAGAAGGAGGAAACCATCTCGCAAGGGTGGAATTTCCTACCTTTAGCACCTCTTGGCCGTGTAAGTTATTCCTATACTACAGGCTTATATATATACCTACATATAAATATATATATGTATATACACATAGAGGTTTATGTAGCCTTGTAGAAAAGCAAGCACCTGCAAAAGCTGTGACAGCCTGTCCTAAGAAATAGAAATACATTTATTAGACGGTGTGGATGACAACCCCTTTAGGTTAATAGCCACCATGGACAGATAACTAAACTTCCTGGTGAATTCAGCATCTCCCAAGGGCTCCATGCTCTGCCCAAAGACTCTCCTGGTCTGTCGGCAGCAGTTGTTACTGACAAGCGGAGGCTGCTCTGCCTGTTCATATTCACAGATATCAGCTGAAACTGTTCTAAGGTGGGCTGCTGACACCAGAGGTGGCCCAGGCCTTCCTCCTCTTTGCTGTGCAATCCTGCCATCTCTGTATCACCAGCTCTGCCGCCTGATGCAGCTGAAAGTTAGCACTTCACAAAAAGCTGCTTCCTGGCCGTGATGGGGGACAAACAGGCTGGTTTTTTGAGAGCAGTGTCAATTTACATCAAGTGCCTCTTGAAGTTGCTCTGTTGAAGATGTTTGGAAGGTAGCAAGGCATTGGGCTCCTGGGCTGAGGCATGCTTTCAGGCAAATTTTGGAGATGTCCAACAGGGCTTTCTCTTCATGGTCACCCTGAAGCTACTTAAATAGCAGTGATGCAGTTGCTTGCAGTAACCCTGTGCCACTTTGTAAGCCATGAAGGCAAGAGTACTTAGAATTGCCAGAAATCATGAAGAGGATGATTATTCCACTCATGTCCTCAGTTGCCTTGAGGGTGTTTGTCCTTCCAGAGGAGAACATTACGTTACTGAATGCAAGTGTGTAGGAATAACGTGTTCTGGAGTTACGTAGTTCTGAGCTGCACTTGCAGCCCAGAAAGCCAACTGTATCCTGGCCTGTATCAAAAGAAGAGTGGCCAGCAGGTTGAATTCTGATCTACTCTGCTCTCATGACACCCCACTGCAGTGCTGCATCCAGCTCTAAGATCCTCAGCACAGGAAAGGCATGGATCTGTTGGAGTGAGCCTAAAGGAGGGCCACGAAGATGTTCAGAAGGCTGGAGCACCTCTGTGGAGATACCCTAAGGGAGCTGGGATTTTTCAGCCTGGAGAAGAAGAGGTTCTGGGTATATCTTATAGCAGCTTTCCAGTACCTAAAGGGAGCCTGCAAGACAGCTGGAGGGGAACCTTCTGGCAGGACCTGTTGTGATAGGACAAGGAGTGATGACTTTAGACTGATGAGGATAGATTTAGATTGGATTTTAGGAATAAATTATTCCCTATAGGAGTGGTAAGGCACTGGAACAAGTTGCCCAGAGAGATGGTAGATGCCCCATCCCTGAAAACATTCAAGGTCAGACTGGATGGGGCTCTGAAGATGCTCCTGCTCATTGCGGGGGAATTGGATTAGATGATCTTTAGTAGTCCCTTCCAACCCAAGGTACTCTGTGATTCTGTGATTCTATGATGTTTTTTTGGGGATAAATGGTTATTATGATGGCTGCAGAGATTCTGTGCTGTAGGTTATGTCAGAGTAACCCTTGTGAGGTCAGGGCAGGCACAAGGAGTGTGTGCAGGCTGCTCTTTGCCAAGGCAGTCAGCAACCACGCTCATGCAATTGAATTTTAAAAAACCCCTTTTTTCCCCCAAGCATTAATGTTAATGCAAATTAACTTTCATCTGCATGACAATTTTATTCTGGGTTGGCTTTGCTGATTGTTTCTGTAGGTTGACTTTGCCTAACTTATTCCTAACTGCTAGTACAAATGATCTTTTCATATGCAACACATAAAAAAATTTAATTCAATGTACTCCTCTGAAAGCCGAGGAAATAAGGGCAGGCTTCTAATAGCTTTATTTTTTTCTGCCAGATCTTTTAATCTCTTTATGTTATTTAGGCACTTGATTCAAAAAGGAAGAGGGTTTTATATTAAAAAAGGCAGCTTATATAAAACATAAGGGTTATAATTGCAGCTATACTGTTGGACATAGAGCTAGATTTAAAATTTCCTGACTTACTAGTATAAATTGGACTACAGGATGCTTCTTACTAAAAATAGAGTAGTTTTTCTTAAATAATCAATTTTTTTAATATAGTGTAAATTACTTTGTCTATGAAACATATCTTAAATGCATTAGTGGCAAATTCTATCAGACACTTAAGTTCTCTTGTATGTCGCTGTCATCCACTTCAAGCAGATGATGGTACTATTTGTTTCTGAATGTTTGGTGTTTTTTTCTTAATTTGCAATTCTGTAAGTTGCAAGCTTGTTCGTTTTTGTGTTGGTTTTTTTTTTTTTTAACTGAAGACATTGGGAGATACAAACCGCTTCTGACACAAATTTGAATGGTTTCCTCGTAACCACAGGGTCATAGGCACAACAGTGCAGAAGGGACTCCTTTCCTGCCTGAGAGCTACTTTCCTTTGGCCCTCTTTCATTCTTAACATGTTCATCTAACTTTAATTCAAAACTTCCCCTTCCATTTCATATCTTCATTTCTCAAAACACAGTAGCTGCCCTGAGGTTTCTCTCACAAAGAGTGTGGAGGGTGGTTATTATGAACTCTGTGCCTTGTGTTCCACGTCTGTCACATGAATGTGTCAGGCTTAATCTTTATTAATTCCTGAGGGAAAACTGCAGACTAGAGCTAATAAGGTATTTGTATGGTAATTGTTTCTTTTGGGACGTGGTTTCTGAGAATTCATAACAAACTGAAAAGAGTTGCACAAGTATGAAATTTATTTAGAAATAATCTGTTTAAATAGCACAACAAAATTAGAAAATTCATAGGGGGAAAAATATATTGAAGATTATTAAATGCTCAGGCATCCTCTTAGACATAAGAATTCCCTCAGCAGAAGTCACTGGAGGCTGCAAGGGTATTCTGAGGAGGTATTGTGGTGTGCTTCTCCTGTCCTTACACTTTTCCCTATATAGCCAATACTAGATAAATTAAATTTTTGCATGACTCACTGGGGCTCTTGCATTTTTGCCAAGATTAGGCTAAAGCCCAGAGAAGTGATATAACAGGGACAGTGACATCACTGACCTGAAGGGTAAGAGAGGAAAGAAATGGTGTGCCAGGAGCCAATTTGGTGATGTGTTTTGCATGCAGTGTGCTGTTCAAGTAGATGTATAATTAGCAGTGTCCAAGGAAAGAGGAGTCACATTCAAGGAGCAGAGCATATAAAACTAGACACTCAAACCAGACAACTGGAGAGGATGTTCAGAAGCCATGCCATGTATCAACTTCAAAAAATTATGATGTATCAGATAGATCTCATTTTATCTTTTGGGGGCTTTTTCCTTTTATTTTTTCTCTTTAGCAGGTGGGGGAGAGCAAGGAGTTTGTGGGGTTTATTTTAGTTTTGTAATCAAGTTTAAAGTAGACTTCAGTGGCTTATCCCCATCCCACATTGTCTGGTGACATGACTGTCTATTAGTACCCTGCCAGATGCAAGGTGTATTGTTCCAGTGGAAGTAGGATATTCCTGTATACAGTATATTCCTGAGGCATCCAAAATACATGGAGAGATTCAGAGAAGTCAGTGTATGTTGTTTCATCATGCTACAAAGGCTGTTTTCAGTCTGCTAGGGCAGGATCTCCTACACAAAAATAACACACCTTTGGCAAGGGGTAAAGGAAAAAAAATTGCTCTTGGCTTCAAAAAGCACAAGAAACAGGCAGTCTGCAAGGATGAGATTTGAGGGTTCAAAGTCAAACACAACATACTATTTCCAAACAGTTGTTCCAGATTTGCAGGCACCTTAGGTGTCCTGCTGTGGTGTCCAGATCCCCTGGCAAGAATTCAAGGTTTTTCTCATTCGTGACAGAAATGACTTCATGTCTTGCACACTGAGAGTGTTAATTTAGCATATAAATATTTCTCTACCTGGTGTGGTTTCTGTTGCTTTCTGAGAAGCAGCAGAGATTAAAAATACTTCATACCTTGTTGCTTGGTGTTTTCAGATCCAATATTTTTGCTCTTTTCCTGATGCCTCACTGTGACCTGGCTGAAGGCTGAGTTAGTCTGTTGGTGACTGGCTACCGAGGGCTACAACCTTCTGTCATATTTTGATTTTGGAGGATCCTGATTTCCTGCCTAAAGCATCGGGTGCTGGGCTAAAGTCATTAACTCTAGAGAGCACCTGATGCAAGACAGCCACCAGAATTTGGTGGGAAGAGCATGTGCAGTGCAGAAGCTGAGCTCTGAGGTTTTGGAAAACAGTAGGACACTTGGAGCTCTTTGGGTTTTGCTGGGGGAGCTGTTCCCGGATGCACATGGTGGGTCTGTGTGCACTGTCTGCACTCAGCTGCTGCCATGCCCCTCCATATGCCAAGCAGTGCTGCTGGGGAAACCTCCGGAGTCTCCCTAGGGTAGAGCCCGGTGCTGTTGCCCTCACCAGAGAAAACTCCCTCCTCCCTAAATTGAGTTTCAGACCTCCTGAGCACAGGCATCTGTTCAGGGGCCACTGGATTACGCAGAAGGGTTTTTTCCTTTATACTGCTGGTTTTATTTTCCCATACATTTTCCCATGCTAATAATTCTATTTTCCCAGCATGTCCTGCTTGTGCCTTCTCAGTACCTCTGCAGGAGCAAGAGCAGAAGCGAAGCACGTGCTTAATTGCCTCACTTACAAACTGTTTAAAATTCTTAGATAATTGATGTCTGATAGATTGGTTTTTCTGGTCTGCTCAAGCTAAATTATGCTAACACCAGCCAGAGGTGGCTGGTGAGTTATTCTTCCAGTCCTGGGACAGTCTATGTTGGCAGAATATTCAACAACCATCACCAAATCCTGTGCTTCAGAAAGGGGCTATTTCTCAGGTGAGGAAGAGAAAGGAGGGCTTATTGTGATGAATGGTCCTTCAGAGCACTAACTTGGGCTTCTGGCAATATAATTCTGAATAATAGTCTTGGTTCTTTCTGATTCTCATATCATTCTTGTGCTTGGGAGCAGTAAGTGCATTTCCTTAGTTTTTGGTTTCCTTTTTACATTTCTTTGTATTTAAACTCATCACCCAAGATGATCACTGCAATACAGCAGTTTAAATCCCCCATCTATTTCAAATGCTCGTCATGAATACTAAAAAAACTAATGCTGTTCAAAGTTCTGGATTTTTTTCCCCCAACTTAACTACAGGCAAGTCTCAGATTTTGAACATATTGGAAATCTCTTTAAAAATCTTATCTATAACTAGCATAATTATCTTCTCAGACAAGTTGTGGCAAAAGACCAGTCCCTAAGAATCTCAGGCATTGCGCTCTTATTTTTAAGTTAAATCATGGAATGGTCCCCAAATCATCGCCATTTCATTTATTAGGTCTTTCTCAAAAAAAAAAAAAAAAAAAAATGCAGAGCTGCTGTGCTCTGCAGCACAGAATTAGAGTAGAATTAAAGCACTTGTTTTTATTTAAGCCTCAGTAACTATCAGCTCCTTAGTAACTAGGGGTGTGTCTGCTAAGAACAATCTGTCACCTGTCACTGGGCTTTTAAGTGACTGATTTCACATTCAGAGCTAAGACAGATAATTGACAAAGTCGTGCAGACTTCAGCTAAGGAAAGTACTAATTTTTTTTTAATATTATCCACAAAAGTGCTGCTTTTTCAGTTAATTTCATATTCTTAGACAATTTCAATCTGTAGTTACAAAGAATGGCATGTGGATTGATTGTAGTTTATTTGTAAAGCTCTGTCAGATACAAGTAGTCCAGAGTCTGCAGATTTATATAGGTGTTGGTTAAACATAATTTTTTCATAATTAAACCAGCTAAATTTCTGAAAAGTTTCCAGAATCCCTTTTAACACACATTCACTGATATTTTAGCAAAACATTAACCTCCCGAAGTCTTAAAGCTTACTGATAATTTCAAATTTATTAAGTCTGTTAGTATAATTTTTTTGGAAAAAACAAGTTGTAGAGAAACTTGAAAATGGCTCTGTGGGAAACAGCCATAGATGGAAAATTTGATAAAGGTTAGAAAGGTCAGAGGTGAAGTTGGTGCTTCTGCCCCTGAAGGATTTGAAGGAACCTTCTCAGCAAGGAAAATTCCTCCTGCTCCTGCATTATTAGTACCTTTCTGTCTATGCCTCAGTTACTGACCAAGGAACTTCCATCTGGGGGCAAATTCTGCTTGTTCCTAGAAGTGAAGTTCTCACATACATATTACCCTCAGACAGAGAAACCAAATGCATGAGCCAGTTAAAAAAAAAAACAAACAAAAACCAAAAAACCAAACCTGTACTTTTTATCACTGATCAGGATACCCAGGTTTTGTACATGTCATTTACTGGACTCACCTGCAGCAGTTCTGGGCGTGGATCTGCCAGCCCTGGTTTCTTCTCCCAGTGCTGAGGATGCTCGAGTCTCAGTGCTGAGGCACAGCAGCAACACAGCAGCACCGAGGAGCTGAAAGGATGCCTTGGTTTGTGAGACAAAGCTACAGAGGAAATGGTCAGTGACATTATCAGAAGGCCCCTCTGTTGTGATCTGAGTTCAGTTATCACTGTGTGATCAAATGGCATTTGTCAGATTCTCAGATAACAATTTGCACAGGGCTATTGGGTGATTTTCCCATACGTTATGTGTTGCTATTGGAAAAGGAGCACTGGGAACCAACTTTGAAACTTACAGTCTCCACTCCTGTCACAACTGTGGGTCAAGCAAATTCTAGACTGGTTTGAAAATTGATGTGTTTGGCTGAATAAAGAAGGATCAGTTGAATAATCTGGGAGTCAGATGTGAGCATTCATTCCCTGATCTGAAAGTCTGACTGTCTTAGGGGCAGACTGAGGCTTTGAGAGCAGAAGGAGGTATGGACTGGCATCCCTGAGCTGGCAGGGTTGCTGTCTCTGCTGGGATGAGTCACCCAGGGTACTGAGCTGAACTGACTGTGTGCTGCTCTTTTCCATTTTTTATCACACTGCTGTCCAAGGCTGTTTTGTTAGAATGGAAAAGGAGTTAAAACTGACAACACAACTCTCTAAATTACATTGTAAGACACAATAGAGATTTTGAAAACAAATCTATCCTTTACTCACTGGGTTCTTACAAGCAGTCTTTCCTCTAAGTTTCCTTGAGTACCCCTCTTCTGTCCAGGCTCTTGCCTTATCTTCTGAACATCACCTTATCTTCCTCCTTAGTCTTGGATACAAAGCCTGGCTCCTCCGGTTGCTTTGTGGGACCTATGGGACCCATCTCTTGACTCTGTTCTGGCCCCAACCACTTAGACAACACTCTGGCTCTATGCTTTTCCTAGAAGCTCCTGAGTGCTAAGCCATGGCTGGACCAGCTGGAGCACAAAGCCAAGCACTTTGCAAACTCATCAGGAAAATACTGAGCTGTTCTCTCAGGGAATGCTGCCCATGTGGATGAGAGGTGTTCAGAGGAGGTGGAGTAATTTGAGATAAATTGCTCATTCAGGAAGAAAGACAGTAGGCTGGAAAGCTGATTCCCTCACATCAGCCTCTACCCTCTCTGGCAAGGCTCCAAGGAACATCTGAGCCTTTTCTGACATGAGCTGGGAGGAAGGTTATGAAGCAAATCTGGGAAAACCTACATGATGGCGAGCTTACTCAATCCTGAAAACTCCCTTCATGCCAAACAAGCTCCTTTCAGGTATGAGTGTTTTGTTACTCCCATGACAGATTTAAATCAGCTGGAAAAGCACCTTTTGTACTAAATCAAGAGCTACCCAATGCCAGTGTGTAGGAAACTGAATCGTGCCGTGCCTGTCCAGCAACTTGAGTCCAAAGAACCCAAGCAGATCTCCCCTCTCTGTACATTTAATCACTGCCTTATATATATATATCACATAATGCATTATTCTTTTGCTGTCCTCCTCTATGGAGTGAGCATCATGCTCTTTTAAACACTTTATTGATTGGCTAAACTTACATGTAAAAGCAGGTCTTTGGCCAATCAGGTCTGTTCATGCTGTGTTATCTTCAACACTGCAGTTACAGGCATTTGTGAGCTATACATTTCTTCCATAAAGCACCATATCTGTCTTCTGTGGGGCTTTGTTTCTCCTTTGATGGACTATAGGCCATCAAGCTCTGCTTCTAAATTAAGAGGTATCTGATTGCTTATTAGCTGTACTGTAAAATTCTTTATGATTTCAGTAATTAGTGTTTATACTTGCCAGGTCTCCGTAGAAGCACTTTAACATTGCATAAGGAGATGAAGCACTCCACAACAGAGTATGCATTGCTCTGGATTTCCAGTTTCATCCTCAAGTTTTGTAGAGCCTTGCTGAGGGAGTCTCTCCAGAAATGGGGTCATGGATAACCCGGTATAGTCATTTTGAGTGGATTTCACAGCAGAGATGCAGAAAAATATTCACAGGAAAATACGAGGATCATATAGCTCTCACTGCACCAAGGAACTTTTCAACTACAAACACTTGTTTGTTAGTGCTATGATCAACTGTCATTTGCAGGACTTGAAAAAAAAAGTTTGATATCTTCAGCATTTCTGTGTTATTGACAATATTTTTGTAAAATGTTGGATCAACTTCTAGAAACATCAAAATTCATGCTAGCAATGAATTCCACCCTACTGGCATCTGTTTCCAGATGTTCTTTGTGATTTGCCTGATTATTATCCGAGGCTATTTTCTGCTGAAGGTATTACCTGCAGGTGCAAGCACTGCATTAAGCTGAACAGTCACTGAGTCACTGCTGTGGTGGGCACAGCTGGTCTTCACACCACCAGTCCTCATCATCAACCACAGGCCTCCACCACACTGCCTAACCTGGGCTGTGGAGTTTCTCTTGTTAGGTTAAATACCTCTTTATACTTTCATGGACTCCTTCCAAATGAAACTCGATCGAGTAATTAATAATATGGAGGGAGAGTTAAGCTTTTTAAGTTCTGCATGCTGTTGTGCCAATTATTCCATCAAAGACTGGCTCGCTTTGTTGCTACAGAGTTTCTCAGTAAGGCATGACCTTGGTTTATTAAATAATACATGTATTTCTGAGAGCAACTTATGTAAGAGTAGCCCTATCCAACAAGACTGATGCCTCACAGTGGCTGCACTTGTCTCTAAGCCACCATTGCTGCCTTTACTGTTTCCACTCAAGGTGCTGCAGCACAGCATCCTTGCAGCCTCTTGGATATCTCACCACATGCTCAAAACATTGCTGGTGCATCTGCTGGCTTGATGCTGGCCTAGACTTTGCAGGGCAAACAAAATGAATTTCTGCCCCCAGAGATGGCAACAGCGCTGCCTCTTGTGCTGGTAAGAGCTGTACCCACCAGTAAGGAGCTAATGGGACCTGAAGTCTCTACTCCTTCCTTCTCCACCTTCTCCAACTCCTCCTCCTCCCCTTCTCCCCTGGCTGGGGTTTGGGGCTGCACAGGCTGTCTGACATAGGCCAGGTGGTGCAGGCTGTCTTGGGGAACCTGCAGCTTCTCTGAAACCTCTTTAACACCACACGCAGGGTAATACAGTGATGAGTCTCTCTGCTCCAGAGCAAAGCAAATCTGTTAGCTTTAAATCTCGAAAGTAATTTTCATAACATCATTTCTGCAGCAGCCAGTTTCCATGGAAACCAAGAAACGACTGGCAGCATGCATAGGAAAGAAGACAGCTGACCTGATTGTCCTTCCCTGGCCCCTGTGGATGGGCTTCCCTCAGTCTGCCCATGCATATCCTTTGCTCATTGCTGTGAGATGGACAAGCCCAGACTCAAAGGCTTCAGCTCATACCACTGGCAGCAGCCTGAGTGCAGTGTCTTTCCTGGCTGCTGCACATCCTCATCCCACTTCATCCTGCCTCTCAGGGCAGCTTGTCCTGCACCCAGGGTAGGAGGTTAGAGGGAGGAAGGGTCTGTAGATGTTTTCACCCCCCTTTCCACCCCTGTATCGTTCCCAGGCCTCAGCAGTGATGGAAGGACTTGAGGTTAGCTTTGAATATGCATGTGTCCCTTTCTTTTTGACCCACCAACTCACATACTTTGTTCACTTATTCCACTGCCGCTAGAATACTCCTGTAAGTCAACTTGTTGAAGATGTATATTTATAATGAAGCCCTATATGCTTTGCATTAAATTTACAAATATCCTTGGAATTCTTCCTAACTACTACCAGAAATATCTGCTCTCCAGGTGAAGGTTGTGTTCCCTGTGGTATTCCTTAAGAAGCCACAAATCTATATCACAGTCTTCAAGAACTAGCAATTTTGTCTGTGTGTTTGGGCAGAGAGAGGGAACTTGTCTGACCCAGGCTCAGCTGCAGCTTTTGGTTGCATTTCTTCAAACTGCATTCTCTGTAAACCTCCCCAGATGATAAGGAAGAAGTATAGATGAGCTCATGACACTGTCAGGGAAGAGTGCCATGACCAGTAGGATTACCTGCAGGTAAAAAGCAGATCCTCAGAGACCATTCAGGAAATTGAACATCTGCAGGGGACAGACTGAGGGAGAAAAAGTTGACTCTCAGGAGCTGACTGCTCTGGAAGTGCTGTACATATAGGTCATGCCACAGGCCAGGACCAGGAAGATGTGTGGTCAAGCTCCGAACAGATTCCATTTTGTACTTAGCTTAATTCTGCAATATTAATTTATTATCAGTAAATAATGATGTCAGTTTATTTAGTACAAAAGCCCTTTTTCTTTCTCATTTGGAGACAGCAATATTAGCACCAATAATGACAGCAATACTAGCACCAATCAATATACCTTTGAAGCTCAGTGCCAGCTGGAGAGGGCATTGCAGGTTCCCATGCCATGCTCATCCCTACTCTCCAAAAGCATAGGCTGAGCATGGCATCCCTGGGTGCATGTTGTGGTGTGCCATTACACAGGGCAGAGGCAGCTCTAGGCCACGGAGTCTGTCCTTCTTTTATACCTCTTAAAATGCACAGGAGCCATGAGGCTCCTGGAAGGGCAAAGCAGCTTAAAGAAAGCAATTGCAGAGATGAGAGCATCCACAAAAGCCAGGCACTCCCTGAGGTGCTTCCCTGCCCTCGACTCCAGAGTGCTGGAGGGAAGAGCACGTCTGGACAGCCTCCACTGTGCTTTTACTAAACTTTCTTGGTCTCTCTGACATAAAAAATAATTGACCTTTACAGTTGCATTTGAGCCAGCTACACTGCCATCAGCTCTTGCTGGTCCTCACTCAGTTCATTTTGCTTAATGACATGTGAATTAATTTGTTGGAAGCTGGCACTTCACTGCAGGATTAGTTAGTGACACTAACACTGGGCCGGTGCATGAAATTTAAGATGCAGAGAATCTTTTTGTGGTAAAAAAAAACCCACAAAAAACAAAGGAGGCAAATGCCAATGCTTTTAGAAATCTTCACTTTTAGGATGCTATGACTGAGTAATGAATGAGCTAAAGTACAGAAGAAAAATAAACCCAATTCCAGCTATTTAAAGACTCAGCAATTCCTTCCAGGCAAAAAACAAGCAGCTATTGTGTGTTGGCACTGGGAGGGCTGGGAGAAGGCAGCGTTTCCCACAGGCAAATTAGGAATGGGAAAACCAGGACAAAACCCACAAGCCTCTGCAGCCCGAGTAGGGAACACAAGACATTTTCTGTTCAACATGATTTGTGTTGTCATTAGGTGGGTTTAATAGGGCTTTATACTTATTCTGGGAGGAAAGCCCTGGCTCTGCTTGAGCTAACAGTAATGACCATTCTGGCTTGGGAAACATGAGGGAGCATTTGCCACGTCACTCAGGCACTCACTGGGAACAGAGGGTCTCCTCCACCCCCATCCCTTCCTGGTGAGGGAGTTCGGACACGTTTCACTGGAGCCTGATAAAAACCTGTCTGTGCCCTGTTTGGCCAGGAGGTGTCTGACTCACATCACTTGTCTCACTGTAAAGAAGGATCCATATTGACCATCAGCCACTCAGAGCAGAACCCCACAAGGGGTGCATTTGAAAACCCACACACTTCTACCCCACAGCTGCCTGGGGCAGCAGACAGGGCTGGCATCATGGATGTGGGAAAGACTTCTCTCATCCATGATGACTTCCTAACTCTTCTCCCAGGCTGTTGTGAGCCCCAGCAGGACAGTTCAGTAACACAGGCCTGGCTTCCTGAAGTTCTGTATCTGGGTGCCTTGTTTCAGGGCGTATACAGGCGAAATGGGATAGAGAGGTAAAAACAGCTCCCTAAAAAAAAAATCATGAGTTAAAGCCCATGAACAACGGCTCCTGCAGGGCACACATGAAGTCCCTCCTTCACCTTCACTTCGTTCTGGAGACACTAACAGTGATTTCTCTCCTTTCATACAAACACATGGTCTGGAAGCAGCATGGCAGGTAACCAGCAGGTGCAGCAGGCTTGCTGCTTTGAGGACTCCAGGATCAACAACTTTCAAAAGACCAGGAGAACTGCTGACCACCCATCTTAAACTTGCAGAAGGAGCAGTGTTCCCTTAGTTCTGTGTGCTCCAGGCTGCTGCTCAGAGATGGATGGGGTGGAGAGCCACTCTGGTATGAGCAATGTTCCTCTCCATGGAGACTCAGAGGCATCCTCTGTCATGCCCAAAGCAAGCTAAAACTATGCCTGTGGAAGATCTTGCATTTCATTATGGCTAGATCCTGGTTTAGTTTGCTATATGCTAATTTTAATGAACTAGATCATGTGAAACATACAGGATCTCTACTCTAGCCCAGCAGGAATGGGAACTGCCAGTAGAGCACAGCTGCTTTTCCAAAGAACTGCCACGGCTTCCCTGACAAGTTTGAAGGTTTTTTTATGATCTGATTTAGATCAAACCACAGGATTTCAGAGAAAATCAGGAACTGTCCAATAGTCATTTCCATTGCACTGTATGAAGCACTGCAAAACAAAGTATTTATTCTGGGGGGGTGATAGGACTAAGGTGCTATAGCCGTAAAAAACCTCTGCCTGTTGCAAAGCTGTTCCTATAACAAATTTGTCATATACTTCTGCATGGCTGAAGAAACTCTTTGAAAATAAAATGTCATTTGGATAATTTCATTTATCTTTTCTTCAAGAGCAGCTCCATTAAGCACAGCCACTCACCCACTAGCAAACAATGCACTAGGTACTTTTGTGTATTGATCACCTTCCCAGAAGCTGATAGGCACTCCTGGCCATTGGATGGCAGAAGTGAGTTCATCTGGAACTCACGTTAGTTTTAGTTGATTGTCAAGTTTCCTTTCAATAGGTTACAAGTTACTCAAACTCTCTTGCAGGTTTGCTGGTGATTAGGGAAACAGAAAAGGGAACACATCTGTGTCTGAGCAGCTTCTCCAACAGGTCACGCCCTAGCCAATGTTCATTAGCAGTGCACATGGACAGGTCCTGTTCAGCACACACAACATGGCAAAACACATCCCCTTCCCAGCTGTGGGGAGAGATGGGTAGGGACAACACCAGCTCCGACAGTCACAGGACAGCACTCCCATTTATCAGCACCCTCAACCTGCAGAGAAGTTTCTCTGCTGTTGGAACACATGCACTCATCTGCAAATTCCAGCACCAACACCTTTCAGTGCTGGTGAAGCACGTCCTCAAGGCTGCTGCTAACTCTGTGCCAGAGCTTGGGATGTTCGGGAAAGATGCCTCACACAAACCAAACCACACACCTGATGCTCATGTCAGCCTAACAGCCTAAAGCTCAACTACAGGAAACCCTTGGATAGTCTCACTGTCCTTCAAAACCATCCCTCAAAACCGAACACCAGCTGGGGTGGCACTGCCAAAACAAGCTGTAGGTACAAGGTGAGTAACACACAGAGACAACTTTTTTTTTTATAAAAGTATTTTTAATAAACTGATGGATTTAAGTTTAAGATGCTAGACAACTTGTTGCCATGTACAGGTAACAAAAGTCAAAATTCTTTGAATTTTATACAAATACTATGTAGTAGAGTAAACTTGAATACAAGTTTACAAAAAATGCATCAGTGAATATTCAGCTTGTAACCAACTTCCAACAGTGAAAATTATCATCTATCAATAGTGATCAGAATTGCATTGCAAATTTTAGAAGTAATGCAACTATGTTTTTTTTAATCAAGCCACTCTGAAGTTACTGACAGTACATTGGATTTTTTTGGCTTGCTGAACAGAAAATGGCATTTAAATAAAATGACTGAGTTAAACAATGTAATACATATCAAAAGTACTATCTCACAGAAAATGAAACAATGAGAAAGTAAACAGAGCAGAACCCTGAAGTGGCGATATTTTTCTACCCGTTTTGATGGAAAAGATTCCACAGGTGTCCAGCTTTCTCACAGCATTTTGAAGTGTTCTAGTCCTAGCACAGTGTGATCATTAGTAGACTAAAGTAATCCCTGCTTGGCAGTAATGCTGGTGAAAGGTAACTTGCTCTATTGCTAACAAATCGGAGTAACCACTGGCAGGGTGACTTCTTGCAGGCATCCAGCAGAGGCTGAGCTGACAGCACACGATTGAAGTTACAGTACTGCTCGCTTTGATACAATACCCAACAACCTTCAGGGTTCAGGTGTCAGTTTCCTCACAGGATTTACAAATGGATGGTTTTGAAACAAACAAAAAAAAGTCGTTATGGAGCATAAGACAGTATTTTCACCTGTACAGCTACCAATAAAATGAATGTTTTTGTTACAAACTTTCCAGTCTGCTTTATAAAAAATAGTCTTAGTTTTACTTCTAAATAAAAACTGTGCTGTGATCTGTCATGTTCTTGCATTGTACATGCTGTAGTTGTGTGTGTTAATGAAGGTGTAAAGATTTGTGACCTAGCGCTCTGGATGTATCAGAAGCCTAAAAAGCTGATTTTGATACATAAAAGGTAGCAATGAAAAGTCATTCTATTTATTTTTTCCTAAAGCCTAGGAAAAGCTACAGTACGTTGCTAGATCAGTGGCCTCAACCCTGAGCTGAAATAAAGGACCTGCCCTGGCCAAGAGACTTAGTCACATTACTACCACAGCTGTGCAGCAGAGACAAAATCACCTGTCTGCAGCCTGTTGTCTGAGCTGTGAATAGTGTTAGATTCAGTTCTGTCATGCTTGAGAGATGACTGGAGACCACCATACTCATTTTCACTACAGGGAAAAGAAGGAAAGGAGAACTCAAATTGAGAGTGGAAAGTACTCAGCAGGGAGGGTCAGATATCCAGCTTCTGAAGATCAAACAGAGAATGAAGTTAGTGGCAGACTCGCCAGTCTTAAGCATTTCCCACTTGGTAGAAGAAATTATTAAAATACGTACCAAAATACAGTTATGGAGACTTTTACTATTATCTCACTCTTTCCAGAAAGAGTCTCACTTGATTTTCCCCTCCAGAACTGAGCATATCTGTCTCTGTACTACACTGCATCACAGAAGAGAAGTGAAAACCTAAAGTCTGTCTGATGAAGGATTCAACCCGGGTGGCAGCAGAAAAATTTCCACTTGTTTCTAACACAAGTTGGAGCTGGCAACCATAAGAATTCTTACTATTATACAGCTACTGCACCTCCCCATAGGGTTCAATGGCACCACTACCCACGGCCAGGAGCACTCATAACATGAAGCATTTTGCCTCCCAAGAGGACTTTGTTTTTGCTTTTAAACAGCAGAAACTGCAGAGTCAGTATTTCATTCAACAGAAAAACTAAATCCAGCAAAAGACCGTAAATAAAGCTCATAAGAATAATTTGTATTTCTAGTAATGCATACTTCTTTGTGAGCTGATTGGTTTAGGGAGGGATGGTATTTTTTTGTTAGTTTAAGGCAGCAAGTCTTACAAAATACTCAAGCTCACCTTCCTCACGTTTGTGCTACTGTAGCCTTATGTGCACAATAGAACCTCACTAATTTACACTAATGATTGGAAGAACAATTCATTCTCTTGGTAAATGAACAAGAATAAGGCATTCCATTATATATTCTGATCACTAATTATAATTTAGCTCTAATTATAATCTACCAGCAAACATACTTCTGTGTTTTAGAAAATAATATCTCTTACCTTCAGACATAATTATGTGTGCAGATTAGTGGGTTCTGCTGTGTAAACAAGCAGGTGCATAAGCAATTTTCAGGTTTTTCTTCGTTACATCTGATAAGAAAGTTAATGCCACAGACAGAGACTGTGGGAAAATAAGTTAGGATTTCTCTATCATTTTTGCAGATATGCACAACTGGGCAGTAATTTGTAGCTCAAAAAAAAGGACACTAATGTTTACAAACTCAAATAGAGCAAAATTAGCAGCAGGAAGCAAAGGCCATTCCCCAACCATAAATGGCTTGTTTTACGTGATTCCAAACTATATCAAACAAACAAAATAGGAATACAAGTACTAACTTGTATATACAAGTTTGAAATCAAGTAAAGCAAAGAAGTGAAAAATTTGCTGATGCTTCTAGCAGATGATATTCACATGTTTAAATCCTGAAGTAAACTGCAAGTAAAGACACAAGACAGGATGAAAACTACATGGCTGAATTGAAAAAAAATGGATTGATGTGCATTGCAATGAGATAGAAATTTCCCTTCATATGTGCAAAAATCCACAGTTTCATTAATGTAGAGGTCATACTTCTAGGAACAGATTTTAGACCAAACCAGTCTCCCTACATCCTGGAATCTACCTGCTTACATCAGCCACTTTAAGTGCACAGTACCCTGTTCACATGTATAGTATTCAGCAGTTTCTGGCATTCCTCAATTTAATCTTCTCCTGCCTTAAATCTTGAAAACAAAGCGGAAAGTTCATCCAGGGCATCATACCACTGCTTTTGATTTATACCAACAGTTAAACTCAAATTCTTTCTTCTTCCATGGTAGCAAGAGTCCTTACAGGACTTGTAAACAGCAGTACACAATACTGTAAACAAATAATTTAAGTTCTGCTTTATGCAAGATGTTAACTCAGGTCTACCAAACAGGTGAAAATGAAAAGGGTGGCTTCACACAAAATCCTTCCCTTTTCTCCCAGCAATTCCTTTCACTATGTAAATAATCCTGAGCTGAAACAGGGGTTGATGAGAGCTTTTTTTTTTTTGCATATAAAAACAATGTTCTAGAGTTGGCTCTCATGTTCTGTCAGGAAGTCAATTGCTGAAGAGATCAAACTGAAGTATTTCAAACCATTTGCTACTTTGGAGGAGGACTTATAATTTGGTGTGGCGTCCAGTTCTAGACCCAGATGCCGAGCTTGCCAAGGAAGCTGATGCTGCTGCATCCTCAGCTTCCTCCAGCTCATCGTGTAGCTCCTGGCTAACGCTGGACTGGAGGGCTGCAGGAGTTAGCCACTCCTTTGGCAGGCAGCTCTGGAGGAAGGGTATACAAGAGCTGAAGTAGGCAAGGCGATTCACCCATCGTGGAATCTCTTTTCCACAGAGAATCTATGCGGGAAGGAAAAAGAAAGGGTTAATTTGTTTTCTGGATTCAGCAGTAACAGAACTGCAGTACTGTAAATAAAAAAGCAAAAGCTGCAGCAGCCTTACAGTATACATATCACAAATGCCAGTCAAGAAGCACTCAAGTTAGCTACACTATGACAACTTTCTCCATCAGCAAAGGCAGCATTCCAAGTCCTACAAAGATACCTCTATTCCACTGTGAAAGCTGGACACATGGTTGGTTCTATGGTTTTATTAGAAGTTCTGAAAAGCCTAACCATCTCACTCTTTTTGAATAACTTCTATAAAAGGCACAGAAATCAGTTAAGCTATGGTTTCCATTCAGTGCAAATTCCTCAGGAACAGAAATTGCAGGAGGAACCCCACTCTTAGAAAAAAGCATCCCAAAATCACATGGCCAAGAAGACAGTGTCAATACCACTTGTTGTATGGAGTTACAAACACAGCTGAGACTCTTTACTGTGGTGGCCTCTGATGACTTCCACAAGACATCACTATCCAACAACACAGGCCAAGCACACACTTTGGTTCACTGCAACAAGAGAAGCTGTACAATGCACAGCTAGGTTCAACTCCTCAAAAATATATAAAGTTGCATTAAGTATTTATTTTTACTGCACATCCGTCATTAAATATTTTTGTTGTCACTATTCAAGGAGCGAGCTACTTAACTACCTCCATATTCACTTCTGGTATTACAGTGCAAATCTGGAGAACATGAGTATTACTCTGCTGAAACTGAGCAGCATTTAACTTGCAATTATACCCACTTTTATAGTCAATTTGAACACTAAATAGGGCAAGACCTAAACAGAAACAATATGACCATGCAACTGAAGAATATGGCAAAACCCTGGCCATATAGGCCAGATTTCACACCAACAGCAGCTTGTCAGTGTCTCACCCTACTTACTTGTACCAGCATTGCACATGAATCATCATCTCAATAAAATTTTCCACTACCACTGGAAGATCAGTCTACAAAAAACACAGTAAGTATGCATTAAATATTTTGGAAAAGAGCCCAATTAAAATCTATGAAAGTCCACATGGGAAAAATAGCCATCCTTGTTTTGGAGTGTTTCAATGAAATATTAGAATGAATTCTGGCAAGCAGAGATTGTCAACTATCAGTGAAAATCAAAGTTTCCATTCCCCTCTTCGTCCTGGGTTATTTGTACCTGACCTTTTCCCTTGTGTGAATACACATGTGAATGATCAGGCAATTTAATCCTGTTGGCAAACTAATCATGTTACAACAAGCCAAGGGGGAAAAAGCAAAGCCTGTGTGACTCCTCAGTCAGACTCTTTGCATGACCACTCAAGTATCTACATGACCAGGACACAGGTGCTGGCAAAGCAGTAACTTGACAAAAGCCTCTCAAGGAGAAGATTAACATTATCTGGCTAACTTTAATGCCTTTGCTATTCTTTGACACTAGGTCATAACTTTGAAAATTATTTACAGTGGGATGTTCTGTGGGGAAATACAAATAACGTGATAAAGATAGCACCTATAACATTGCTATCTTCATAAGTAATTACTGAAACATCAAAAATTACATTGAAATCTTGTTAATATCTCTTTAGGAATGCATCTCTGCTCTAACACAAGCTATGTATGACAACAATACTTAGCAGCAAAATCTGGTGCTTTGGACATAAGCACAAATATAACCTGAAAAACGATGACATTTGCCCAAAGCAACAGAGATAGGAAATTGAAAATTAAACCAAACATTACAAAGGACTAAAAGGAGATCGTGCTCTGTGGCCACCTGTGAAGCACCTTTCTATAGACCTTTAAGTTTGTTTACCTCAGATAAAGCCGAAGAAAAGTGATTGCAGTTTTTGTGCATTAGGTGATAAGCATTTCCTTTGAATTCCTTTCCAAGCTCTTCTACTATTTTTTCTATATCATCTTCCATAAAGTCAGTACTGCCTAGAACCACAGCCTCTCTAGAAGAGAAATAGAGAGCAGAAGGTGATCAGGCTCAATGATATACGTGGACTACTGATTATACATTGCTCAAAAGTCACTCCACTTTTGGAGTGGGTAGCAAGATCTTTCTGTTCTCCAAGAATAACAAAGTTTCTTTCTATTCCATTTTATGGCACCACTTTCATCTTTAGCATGAGAGATGATGTTTCCTTGCTGATTATCCACCTTGGAAAAGTTACTGCATTGCTTACGCTGCATGAGTAATAAAAGTTAACCACAAGTCCACAAAATTTGTGTGCATTTCAGGAATTTAATGGTATGCTAAAAAACGTTCTTTGCTGTAGACACTTCATTTTCTTGTCACCTCTGTTTTTAATTTCTATGCAAACACATGAATTTCTCAGAAAGTCAGAAATCCTGTACAATTCGATACATTTGTCCTCAAAAATAAATGAAACAAATTGTCTTTTTTATATACTTTCTCAAAGAGCAAGAAAACAGGTAGTCTTTCTTACTTAAATTTAAATGTTTCTCCTAGCTCGGAAGCATTTCCTGGTGAAATCTCAAATATTCCAGAAAACGGATATGGATGACCACCATAGGCAAATTCTGAAAGAGAAAGCTCAAATTTAACAAAACCAGCATCTGATGACAGTAAAAAAACAGCAGAGCTCACTGACTGGAAGGTGACTTCACAAGGATCTACAGCTAGCAACCAGACATGTTATTTACATGGCAAGCAAATGAAATGAGCCGGAAATTAATAGTTTTGTCAGTTACTACTCAGCCTAAGCAAAAACTGACATCGGTGTACAGGTTTAACTGGAATAACTGTGCATAAGTACATACTGTTTTCATTGTATAAGTGAGCATTTACAAGCTAAACTGTGTATCTTTTCACATACTTGTCTTTAGAATTCCCCTTACAGTGAATAGGAGATTCAAAGCACTGCATCCTCAGAGGTCTGATGGCATTTCTATTCAGTGTACACTACAGTCCTCAGTGTGGCAGTGCACAGTGGCCTAAAGGTTCTTTGAATTTCTTGATTTGCAAGAATTCAATTGTCACATATTCTTTAACAAGAAAGTAAACCAGTGCATGCATCTCAAGTCTGCACACAGCATCTGCTGGCTTAAGCACTCACACTACATGAAAGTACCACGGTGTGCTGTAGCTTCCGTCTGCGTCTGTAAGATAACAGAGCACGCCGCACCCAGAGTGTAATAAAAAGCTTTAAGCATGACTTCACACTTCCTTTCCTCAAAACTCCTAACACATCACCCAAGTCTAGCGCTTGGTTTTGTGGATAATCTTTTTTACAATAGGTTAATAAATAAAAGGTTTGATGTGCCTGGAAAAATGCAAGTCATTGTTCTAGCAGGGGCATGACCTACTATATGAGAAAGCTGCTATAATCCCAACAGGAAAGGAAGCACATGTATTTGGCAGAGCTCAAAAACTGGGGTTCAGGCAGAGCACTATTAAGAGTCAGGTCTTTCTGGGTCAGATTAAAACAAATCTAAAAAAAAGTTTTAACAATAAGCATTGTATTTTGTCAATTTGTTGCTCTGGTAACACTTGCAAAACCAGATACAATGTGACCATTACAGTAGTTGAAACATAGTTTAAGATAATTTTGGGCAGTGGGGTCATGCCTTGCCTTTTGCTCCTTCCCCTCACCTCCCAACACATTAAAAAAAGGAATAAAAACAAACAAAAAACACTGCAGTAGATTCTTCTTCTTTATCTGCAACACCATCACCTCGGAGTGTCATTATACTTCGAGCAAACACCTCAGACCTGAGCCCGTGCTATGGCCTGCACAGAAACACCTTCTGGCTGCAATGCAGGTTCAAAGTGCCCTGAACAGACCAGAAGGCTGCAGCACCCAAGCACAACCTATTTAGCAAAATTAAAAAGCACTGCTGTTATTTATCACAAGGGCATCTTTTATGAACAGCATGCATCGGATGCTTTTGAAAGAAACTGTCTCCAAAACAAACCAACCTACCAAAATGGAATAGACTTTTTCCTGAGCATCATGCTCTTTTAGGTGCCTCTCTGCAACAGATAATTTTTAACCACAGAAACAATAAACTCCTTGCACTAAGTGCTGACAGAAAACTGAGGAAAGGATTCTACCATGCTTACACAAAGCACACACTTGTTTTATCTAGATTTTTTAAAGTACTTCCAAACCTAAAATAAAGACTTCTATGTCTGGCTGAATAAGTTGCACACTTTTTCATAGTTGCTTTGCTCTATATAAAAGAATGCACAATAGCTACCAGATTATTCATGTCCAAGTTTTATTTCCAGAGGCAGAACAGATGATAAAAAAAGATTAACATGTTTCAGAAGCTAGGCTCCCCTCACTACCTGAAAAATGCTTTTTAAATAGCAGTATTACTGAAACAAAAAGTAAGTTAAGCTTTTCTTGTACATACCTCGGCCATACACCTCTATACCTGAATGAAACACTCCAATTCCAAGGGAAGAAGTATATTCATTCATCCAATACTAAAAGAAAAGAAGGAAAAAGAAAAACCTCAAAACTCCAGTTAGTTTGCAGTACAGATTTATCTTGTCAGAGCAGACTGTTCCCCACATCAAAAGCATTAAACCCTGTAACACAGCGGAAACTGCACAACCCATTTAGCAGGAACAGAACGTCACTGAAATTCCCCAACCGTACACAGTGAATTAATTCCATTAGGTTCTATTCCAGTGTTTTAGTGCTGTCAAAAGTTTGTCAGTCAAGGAGTCTGTACCTGGGACAAATCCAGATCAACCTTCTATTTGTCAACAAGCTGTAGGTTGTAAAGTTTGCCATTAGGTGGAATATATTCTAGAATCTATTGCTGTAATTTTAAGGAGCACATTTTTCTTCAAAGTACATCAGAATGTAGGACTATGAGATACACACACTGTCATTAATAACAATGACCATACTTGCTTATGAACAGATGAGCACAAGATGCATTCAGAGATGGACTGAAATTACCTTATTATATTTTGTCTTTGAATACTCAATTAGAGGTCACTGTACAAGATACAAAGCTCTCTCCAGGCTGCTGATGCATGAGGCTCCAAACATGAGGTTTTAAGTCCTTTCCATACGTCTGACACTTGTTTCCAATATATCACTTGTATTATAGCCAATAGAAAACATGCATTTCAAAAAGAATCAGAAGCAACAATTTTTTTAGAAAAGAGAAAAAATAATAAAGAAAGGAAATTTCCCTTAGTGATTTCTCTTTTCTTTATGAAAGTGCAGCATCGGCAAGTCTACCAGAAGCTAACTGTTACCCTCAAGACCTCAAAGATGCAGAACCCTGGAAAAGAAAAACCTCAAAGTACTCTTTCCCTGTCTTCATCACCACCCTCAAACTATCAATCTCCAAGTATTAAAAGATCTCAAGTGACACACAATTTGAGAAGTAACCTGAAACAAAGTCTAAAAATAAAAAGTCTCAGTTGTGTCCTTAAAACTGAAATTGGTTAGCAAGAAAAACCTCAGGAAAATACAAGGAAAATATTATTTTGTCAATTACACTAGTAACAGGATTTTTTCTTCCCAGAGCTTCTCTGTGAGCTTTTACAAAGCAGACTTCAAAAAGTCAACTGGCAGGCGGGATACAGGCTGAGGTAATACCCCCAGTAAATTAATACTGGTTTAGCAAGCAGGCAGAAAAAAAAAGAAGCTATCTTCTTCACACAACCTGTTGACATAATCAGTGTTTTCTGATGCAAAGCCACTATGCAGCACAACTGATGATAAAAACGTAAAAGGTTGCAGGTGTAACACTTGAAGACGTGCTGGCTGGAGTTAGTGTGTAATTTACAGTGCCATCACAAACATTACAGCGTGTAAGCTTTTTGTCTCCCAATAAAAATGATACACTAAACCTCAGGTTGACAAGCTATTAATAAAAATGAAAACAAGTTAAATGGCCAAAAGAGCACGTCATGCCAATAGTTACAAACAGATAAGCCAGCTGTGGGAAATTTTGTCAATACGAATTAAGAGAAGGCAGATTTTGTGCCTTACATTTATTTAAAGCTCAACTGTGATCCATGGATAAATTTTGCTTAAGAACAAACTTTACCATTCGCTTTCATTTCTGGCTTTGTCAGTGTAGTGCTACGTTAGCTAGGGGGGTATGGATGACTACACTAAATCATCACCTTAGTCTATTTAAAGGGCTTAGCAGTTCTTTCCTTCCACCCCCCAGAAAAGAGCAGAGAGCAAGTCGGTATGAACAAACTACATCCAGAAATACACTGCATTAATTTACTCTGTATAGAAAGAGAACAGGGAGAATACAAGGAGGGCAAGAAAGGAGAAGGATGAGAAGACTACTCATCTTAGTAGGCTTGTGAGCATAAAAAAATGGATTCTGCTCATGAGGTGAAATCAAAGTCAGAAAACAGAAGACCTACTGCAAGATAAATGTGTTCCAGTTCTGAAGCCCTTCCTATCCCACAGTTTACCAGCTCATAATTTCAAAATAGTTTCAGGTTTATATTTATAGTCAAAACTGTAGGCACAGTCAATGTACAGTTTGTCATGCAATAAAGTACATTTGCCTAATGGGAAGGCGTATCCAAACAAACCTAATCTAGAACAGGGTCTCTGGTGCTCTAGTCTGCCCCTCTCCTAGGCACTTGTGGCCAGAACCTGGCTGCTGAATTCCAAACAACCAACGTATCATGTATCCATTGGACCTGGATCTGTTAATGCCAAGCAAGGTTATGGCTGCCCTATGAAAACAAAACAAAACTTACACAACATGCAGTGGGATAGAATAAAGCCTAGTTCGTTATGAGACAGAAAAAAATGAGGAAAAAAAAGTATTCACAGTACTCCCAACCCACAACCCATGAAATCAAACACAAAGTATAGGGAGGAGAGAAAAAGTGAGCCACAAAGCCTTCTCACTGATCCACATAGAAGCAGATGAATGGGATGGAAGCTGATCCAACAAGGTGGTCAGCACAGCCTGCTCCTGTCCAAGCACATGCCACTCCTTACTGGTGCTACCTATACACTCGGGCCTTGCTACACTGCACAAAGTGAGCACTGGTGGCAAATAAAACCAAAGTTAGCAGCTTTGGAAGAAGTGCCTGAAGCAAGCTGGCAGTTTGCTTCAGATTTCCAGTAAGAACAGAATAGGTTAACTGAAGATAAAAAAATTTCAATGAGGCAGAATAACTTTCCCCCTAGGAACAGTAATTATATCTAATTATTACTTAATATGGATGAGCTATTGGAAGGTTGGTCCCATTTACTTATTGAACAAAATCCCTTATCTCACTGAAGGAAGAAATGCAGGACAAATGTGACAAAGAACACTGAATTTGGCTGCAGCTGAAAAGATTATATACGACTTACAAAATAAAGATTGTAAATTAAATTACATCTGTATAGCTCACTGGTTCAGTAACATGCTCAAACTGATCCCAAATGCTACATCCTTGTTTCCATTACACAAACTGGATTCCCTTTATTCTTGATACGGATTTTGCCATAGTAGTATGGTGCAATCCCATATCCTCAATATTTTGCAATATGTCAGTCTTGTAAAACAGGATTTCAGGTTTAATCTATCATAAGGAAAACATTGGAGAAGTAGTCTTCTATGTGCACAATAAAGTCATGTCACTACAATGAAAGAAAAACACTAATCCCAGTGCTTCAAAAATATCTTCAGAGCTTTCATTTACATTAATATTTCAGCTTGTTATCGCCTTATTTGACAAGGGAAAAAATAGGATACTACTACTTGGGCACAAAAAACCTAGACTCCTAAAAATAGCGGTTAGTTTAAATGAAGCTACAAAGTACTCCAGTTCTCAAAACACAATATATCAAAGCCTTTACCCTACCCTTTTAATGATCATAAAAGACGTTCAAAGGCATGAACTGTACCACGTAAATACACCCTTAAGCTTCTATCCCTCCATAAAGTTACCACTACTTGAAAGTCGACTTTCTTCTACAACACATGCATCCCCCTCACACTCTGCTTGTATCACAGATTTTCGCTTTTTCAAACACTAAGGACATTAGAAGGGTATATCCTCCAAAAGCAACCAACTTAGTCCTGCGAGGAGTTCCAACAGTAGCAAGGTCACTTAGCATTTCCCTGCATACCTAAGCAGCTGCCTGGGAAATGAAGCCACGGTTTGCGTTCAGGTTAAAATAAAACAATAATGCTGGTTCTGTCAACCAGGTGACTAACAACTGGTCTCTTGTTCCAAAAGAGAAATAAAAAGCCCAATCCCAAACCTAAACGACAAAAAAATCCCAAACCCATTTCCAAGTGACATGGAACTTCAGAAGCAAAGAGCAAACCTGCTAATGTCACAAGTATACAGTTGGTATGGTTTGGTGAATAAACAGAACTTCAAAACTGCTATTACAGAAGACTCCTCCCTTCCACCCACTCCTAGTGCCCCCAAATAAAGCAGTATCATTGATTTCAGCAGGCTGTTGTACAAGCAGTAAAAAATGCTATGCTAAATGAAAGTGAGCCTTTGGTTTCAAAAGGACTGAGGTGTGGTTTAGCAGAGGAGTTTGATGAAGGCTGTACACTGGCAGTATCTTTCAGACATCACACAAACCTGTGTTTTTCTCACCAGTTTGAAGGAAAACTCTCTCTAATGGTCAAATAAGATAAATATTGCTACAAAACAACAGGACTGAAGCAGGATATAGAAATATTCTCCTTAGTGGTTTTGTCTTATACTATGTATAATCTGTGGCGATGTGCAGCTTCAACCATTCAAGTCACCCCTACATGTAATCAAACATCTGCAAGTAAATATGCTTGGCTGCTTCTTTTCCAGGGCAAGTTCCTTCCACAGATGGTGGCTTCAGAGACTATGTGAATTCTTCATGGAGGCAGAGACCCAGTAATAACAACAGGATAACCAACAGTCCCTAATGTGTCCTTAGGCAAAATATGACACTAGCTTTTAGGAGCACACCCTTCCTGCTGCTTGTTTTCCTCACTTCCCTCATGTCAACTGCCAGCCTTCCTAGGATGGCTAGAGTAAAACTGATCACAGCAATTCCGTTCTGGAGGAAAAAGAAAGGATGGTATGAATGAAAGAGTAGACTATCCCAAGAGAAAAAGAAACAGCATGCTGAAGTCACACCCCACTAGTGATTGCATCATAGGGAGAACGGAGCTTCTCAGAGGCCATGGCACTACTTTCCAGGCAGGCATTTACACAGGAGTCAGTCCACTCTATTAAGATTTCACAGCCTGCTTGTGAACTGGGCCCACTTTGCACAATTAAGCAAGTCTTTGTGAGAACAGTGGGTCTTCCATTTGGGTGAGTCAGAAGTGCGTCAAGCCCTGACTTCAAAGATATTCTTATGTAAGAGTCACCGAAACCAAAGTCCTACTTCTTTCTCTGTACAAATATTTATAGTTAATACATGTAAAACCATCATTTTTATGCTAAAAGAGATCCCCCAATAGATACATTCGCACTGTAGTCCAGAGAAGTCATATATATGCATGTGACAGGGCATCCTTCCCTTGTAAAGTCTAGTATAAAGAAGGCACACTGTGACGTTTTCTCATATTAGCATCACATATGAGCAAAGACCCCCTTCTTTTTTCCTCCCATCTCTCAGAAAATCACACTGAACAGACTGTTCCTATCTCCAGTCTCCCCTCACTGTGGATAATGAAGGAAACCAAAGTCAAGGTAACAGGCTATAGTCACTGGAGAGAGAGCTCAAACACAGGATTGGGAAAAAATCCCCCAAAAACAGGACATGGATTTCTAAGGTAAGTACTAGAGTGAAAGAAAATAATGACAAATCAGGCTAGTTGCTATGATATTGTAAATATATTTGATTTCCAAACAGAGAGCTTCCTACTGATTGCTATTAAACATTTTACTATTTGAATGTGACTGTTTCCAAGCAAAACAAGCTGTATTTTCTCACTTCCAGCAGTCACTGACAGTACACTATATACCTTCAGCCTTTCAAAATAGCCAATGTTCACTTTAAAATGGTGGTGGTAGGAAAGTCTATCCAAAATAAGCCAAGTAACACAACCACTGTCACCTGAAGCTAGTTCTCCATCTTACTGTCCTCTATCAGTAGACTCAAAACTTGGGTCAGGGAACTCTGTCACTTGTTCTCATTTCCAGCGATTGAAACGCATTAACGGATAATATTTTCTTATTACTTATCCAAACCTCCTGTTCCATGCAGGTACTTACACCTCATTTGTTACCATGGCATTTGAGCAGCTTCCAGCTGAACATAAGACAATACCACAGTTGCTGTAGGTGCCACATAAAGATTACCCAGGAGGGAGGGAAGGTGAGCTCATAGGCTGCAAATCAAGCTGGAGCGATTCTTTTATTTCTATCAGGTCGCAGCCATAAGAAAACTATTCAAAAATCACGATCTAAAAAAAAAAAAATCACCTTACTGACACTGTGCTAAAACGCTCTTATCCTTGCAGAGAGAGAGGTTATCCCGAACTACCATCCTGCAGGAAAACTGGACCCTTTTCTGGCTTTTTTGAGCAGGAAGGCAGGGCCTCCCCGCTGCTGAGCTTTGGGGCAGTAGCAGAGGGAGCAGCACAGCCCAGGGACGCTCACAGCAGGCAAAGAAAGTTTCCCCCGCGACAGGGAGGGGATCCACCTGCCACTTCAAGACCCGGCCCGGCAAACTTCTGTCGCAGGTCACAGAGGGGCTGTAGAAATCGTCAGACCTCCCAAATCACCGCCCTCGCCCCCTCCCTCCCCTCCCCGCGTTCGGTATTTCTCCCGCTCAGCCGCCCACGGATCCAGCTCCCGCGGGGACAGGCACGGCAAGGGCAGGCAAAGTTTCCCGGCCGCCCTGGCCCCCGCAGGGCAGGACACTCCCTGCCGCCGCCCTGCCGGGAGGGGGCCGAGACCCCCGCCCAGAGCCGTGCCGGTGGCTCACCATGTCGTAGACATTCAGGATCACCAGCTGGTTCGCCATCGCCGGCGGCCCGCGGGCGCCCCCCGCCCGCTCGGTCGCTCCCGCTGCGGCGGCGGCGCCGCTCAGGCCGGCAGCGGGGCGGTGCGGACCCCCGGGGGCCGCTTCCTCCTCGTCCTGCCTGTTGCTGCGGGGCGGCGGGGGACGGCGGGCACCATGGAGCCGCCGCCGCGGAGGGACGGGGCCGCGCCCCCGGGAGACGCGCTCAGCCCGCGGCCGGCAGCGGGGGCCGGGGGGCAGCGGGCGCGGACCCCACCCCGGTGGCGGCGGCAGCGGTGCCGGTGCCGGGCGGGGAGGCGCGAAGGGAGGAGGAGGGAAGGGAGAAGCGCCGGGGCGGGCCGCGCCCTGCCTGGCGCCGGGCCGCGGGACGGCCGGGCAGCCCCGCCGACGGGCGCAAAATGGAGCCGCTCCAGCCCGCCCCCAGCGCCCGAGCGGAGCGGCACGGCCGCGACTACAGCTCCCGGCGCGCCGTGCGGCAAAGCGGCCGGGAATGGCGGCCCGGCGGGCCCGGCGCCGCCCCGCGGCCTGCCTGGGGGCGCGGGGACTGCTCCCCCTGCCTCGTCCGAGCTGCCTCCTGGGGAGGTGTCCGGGCAGCCTGAGAGCGCTGCTGTGCCACCATCGGGTCTCTGGGGACCCGACCCGGTACAGCACGGCTGTCCTGCTCTACCCAGCCCTGTGCCTTGCCCGTCACTCGTGCGCCTAAGGTTGTTGGTTCCCAGAGGAAAATTAGTTAGTTCCCGGTCCGTGTGGTGGCGGCGTTCACAGCATCTCCCGGCACCGCCATTTCACGCTTGAGTTCAGTGAAGAACGGAAATTTTAAGTGTCTCGGCAGAAAGAACGTCCGAGCCGTGCGGACCTGAGGATAACCGGCGTGTGTGGGTGCTGATGTCGGCATGGCCGCTTCTAGGGCGGCAGGCACCACCCGAGAGTAACCTTGCTATGTAAACTTCATCTATAACCTTATCAAGCGACGGCAAAACGAAAGTCCATTTGTTACAAGCTGGAGAGAAGCAGGAGGAAAAAATGCATTCTCTCTTCCAACGGACTCAGTTTTATAAAGACAAGCAGTGCCCCTTCATACCACTTTAAAAAGGATGCTGTTCACAGCAGGCTGTGGATGTGCCCTTGGGACAAAGGTGCTGCAGGAGGGAGGATGTTCCCACCCCAGGGGTATCCTGGCTTCCGCTATCAGTTCTGGCTGCAGACGTTTCGATGTTTAGCCCTTCTTAGCTAAAATTCCAGTTGGCTGCTGAGCTCCATTTTGTGTGCAGAACAGCTTTGTCCCTCGAGTACTACAGCATAGCGGATGCAGACCATTAAAAATGCAATTCCTGCTTTGGGGAGTGATCTTTGGTTAGAGGGAAAGAATACTGTCACAAAAACTTAAACAGGTCTGGCTCCTGATTGTCAGAATATGTAATTCAGGCACCTGAGGGGCCTTATGTGAATGTGAGGTTGGCAGTAATGCCTTACTTTGCCAGTAAAATATGTGGACAGGTCCATAAGTCCATTGGATAATATTCTTTGCTCCTTCGGCTAAAAGCTAGGAAACTCATGGTTATTAAACCAAAACGTTTTGTGGGCAAAATTTGTTTCCATGTTGAGGAATACTGAGGATAACATGATTATTTCTTAAATCTGCAGGGGTAAAAAACCTTATCTGAAAAGGCAGGGGCTCCATTTCCAACTAACATATGCATTAACTGAAAGACAGAAATGGAGTGTTGGAATGACTTGTGACAAATCACTTAGTCTTCATTGTCTCTTGTTTATTTTCTGTCTATAAGATGCATTGTAAACCAGGAGAGGAAAACATAACTTGTAGCCTGTAGTGACCGGAGAGAGAAACTTTGTGTTCTGTTAAGAAAAAATCCCAAAAGTGTAATTTATTTGTCTTAAAAATTGAATTTTGCCATTTAAATACTAGACTTAATAGATAGAGGAATAACACAGTATTACAGCTCTGACTTCCTCAGTGATGCAGCTTATCTTTTCATGCAGTTATCTGCAAAAGACAAGAAAATCCTTCTTTTGAGCCAAAAGACTGATTAAGTAGGTGTCAGAAGCAGTGTTAAGCATGAGTGAATACTGCAGAAAGCTCTGCCATGTATGGTGTGTGTTATAGCAGTTTGCCTTTATCTGAGTAGTTGGGAGAGTGAGGAAGTATGGTAAGGGAACACTCCAAGATGCTCACAGAGATCAGTCTGGCTGTTGGTTGAGGGGCAGATATCAGTTGTAGGCACAGTCACCACAAAAGAAGCACAATGTGTGAACCAAGGGACTTCTGCACTGTAAAACTGAAAAACAAAGTGCCTGAGCCCTTAATGGGAACACAGAAAATCTCAGAGAAGAACACAAACCAAAGTCATTGTTTACCAATCTGTGCTACATTTACTTTATGCAGTGACATGTTTCTATGCTTGAGCAATACACTCAAAGAGCAGTCTGGATTCTTTGTTTTTATGGCAAATGCTATTATCTGTTTCATTTTCAAAGATGTAGAAATAGTCAAGATTAGAGAAGCACCAATTTTCAGCCATAAATAAGAAGTTAGAGAAGCCCAAGGTGCCTTAGATTTACAGAAATTCACAAAATTTAGATTCACAAAATTCTGGAAATTTTCTTAATACTATAAAAAATGCAGAAATCTGGCACAAAGAATACATGAACATTTAAAATAATCTGTTATTGATTGCCTTTTCCCCTTGATCATCATAGCTGTTCAAAGACAACAAAGAATGGCCTTGCAATGCCATCTGCCAGGTCTCTCAGCAGTCACAAAGGTATCCTGTCTCATCCAGTGAATTGTGCATGTCCAGCTTATCTAAGGAGTCCCTGTTTGGATCCATTAATACTGTAAGTAGTAACTCCTGTACTGTACTGTAAGTAGTAAAGCTTAATGGAGACCTGGAAAAACTGAAAACAGAATTTACCAATGAAGACTGAGGGAAGGAAGAAGGCACTAAATACTTCAGCCTTCTCTTTATCCTTTGTTAGATCTCCAGCCTGACCTAGCAATGGGTTCACCTTTTCCATTTTCTTCCTTATGCTATTGATGCATCTACAAACCCATTGTTTGTTACCCTTCATGTTCCCTGCTGGTTTCAATTCCAACAAAGCTTGGATTTTCCCAGTTCTGTCCTTGCATGTCCTTGTTAGCTTGCCCTGCTTCTATCTCCTGTATAATTTGGTTTTGCATTTGAGCTCAATCATTATCTCATGTAAGCTATGTTGCTGGACCTGATTTTGAGTCATGGAGATCTGTTTATAGCTACAGTATATTAAAGTGCACTTCTATTTTAAACATCCCACAGTCTAACAAGAAAAAAGGTCAAAGGCTCAGCTTGTCTGACTATTTGGACAGAGAATTCTCTTGCCTATGCCAGGGGTAGTAACACAAGACTTTTGTGGGTAAGCCAGAGAAGCTGCAGTGGCCTTGTGGCAGAAACCCTCCCAAAAAAACAAACAAACAAACAAAAAAACACTGGAAGATTGATTAATGGGTTTCTTTCTCATGATTCTTGCTGAATCAATATGGAAATGGTACTCAGGTAGAGTCTTCTGTAAGCCCTAACTTCTGTTTAAAAAGAATCAACAAGAAAATGGTTTCAGTGCCTTGGCATCCTCTCATGGCACTGTCAGCATGCCTTTTATGGTACCTAGAGGTTGTTAGCGGAAACATTTATGAAGTCCTTTTATGAAAATATTCTTGACAATACCCCTGGTGTGGCTGCCTGCAGTGTGCACTGGCTGGGCTGGCAGTTCTGCCTCACTGCCTGACTACTTCTTGTTCTTTGTCTGCAGTGCCTCAGCTGCTGCTCTGTGTGCAGCGATTGCCAGGCTGCCTTGATAGGATCCACCCTCTGTGTCACATGAAATGTGTCAGTAGGTAAGACCGAGTGCCCAGTAAGCCTCATAGCTTCATCTTGCAAGCCGTGTTCCAATGGATATTTATTAGCCTTGGAACTGGCTAATTTGTCTGAGAGATTTTTTCCATATGGTCTTGCACTGTCTGAAAGGTTTTTGAATAGAACAGCAGCTCAAAATTATAGAGTAAGATCTGTCAAGTTTCATGAGCAATTTTGTAGGACATGGCTGTGGTGATACCCAGCACTGGTCCACTGAGCTCCACACTTCATAGAGATGGACTGAGATTGGTCTTTTGTACAGTTACCAGGTGACTCAAGTAGCCAAAAAATCATACCATTGTCTGTTGAGTGAATAGCACCTGTTGATTTTCCTATAATAGCCATGTAAGAAGAAGCAACTACTATGAGAAAAGGTTTTCTTAGGCTAGAATAATTAATAAAAGGACTTAGTAGCAGTTACATTCCACTTAGGAATTCCACGTATCTTCCTTCAATAAGATGCTGTGATTGTAATCCAAAAGCCAGTGCCTTACAATAACAGAAAACTGCAGAATAATCTCTTTTTGATGTACTGAAAAGTCATCATACCATTTTAATCACCTTCACTTGGCAAAAATCAAAGCTTTCATGCTACTAAACTTCTAGAATAGGGCAAAAATAATCAAATTATCTTCCTGTATGAAATGCTAAGGCTGAAAACCGTAATTTTCTTATTAGAATCATATGTGTGCAGGTTTACAATATCTGAAGAATAAATAGTCTCTAGTTTGCTAACTCTCTTCGTGGTATACCTGTTACTCTAAAAATAATAACTTTCAGTCTTAACAGACCAATAAAATGAGTTTTTCTGCTGCTCTAATTTACAAATGGTAACTTCAATGATCTCCTACCTGAAATTTCTATTACTTTACCACTTAATTAAAAAAATAACTACTCTAAAATATTATACTATTATATAATATTATAACTGAGAATAATCTGCTGAGAATAGTGATCCCATGAAGAATTTCTGATAGAGAAGATTTTGATCCAAATACTTGACAATATTCACTAGCAGTGTTTTTTTTTTTTTAATGTAGTAAATGCATCATCCCACAGCAGCCCAAATGATGCTGCATTTATGCATGTCATCCTCATAACAGACCTGCAAGGAACAGGTAAGTAAAAATTTTTTAAGCCTCAAAATTACCTGTGTTCAAACTGAAAAAGAAATAAGTAAAAATTGGAGGAGCTGCAGCCGCTGTAGATCAGCAACAACATAAATTTAGATGGGACTGAGTCACAGATAACAAGCTCTCTAGATAAAGAAGCAGCATTTTGAAAATTCAAGAACTTCATTCAGTTTGCTGTATCACCTATTTTATTAAATGTTTCATTATATCCAAGAAAATGTTCATGCTGCCAAGTACTTGTTTTCTTCTCTGTTGGAGAAATGACACAATGATTAGGTAAATAGTAATGTCTCTTAAAGTCTTTATCAAGGATGTACATTAAGAAATCAAGATGGTTTGGAATACATTTGCAGTTAATGTAATTGGAAGAGCTTCACTGAAATGCATTTACAATTTAAGCTGTGGTCCTAAAAATGATTTCATATGGCTGCATGAGCTCATGCAGTGAGAACCAGAGACAGTGTGCTGACCTTATGTCAAAATGTTCTTTAAATAAACTTGTTGCTGTCTGGTCATTTTTAATTCCAAAACCAGCATTACATCAATGGAAAGTAGATCTAAAATATATTCATCCAGACATTTAATGAACACCATCCACATCTGAAATGTCAAATAAGAACTAGAGATAACCTACCTGCACTGGATAGATGGATGAACACTAGGATCTTGAATGTAATCCAGTTATTTCACTTTCAGGAAGCTTGGATTTTACTCCTTAGATTCTCACTTATAAGAAGTACCATTTATTAATAATGTGATTCTATTATCTGTTAAGTCACATCAGTTACATTGTTATTTAGGCCTTGGGTCAAAGCACCTGGGGGTACTTTTATTTCTGTGTAAGTTCTGAATCCATCCTTTATATGAAGTTCCAACATTTGAAAACAAAACTCTTGTTGGGAAGCATACAAAGCTTTTAATGGAGGTTCTCTACTGTTTTATGGGGAATAGAGGAAAATACAAATTTTCATGGCTAGGAAATGATTTTTTGGGCCTTGGAATGATAAAAGAAATATCTAAAACAAAGCAATCCTGAAATTATGTTGGCTTTCCATGCATTTTTACTATCATTTCATCAGATACTGCAGGTCCATTGTGTGTTCATAATCTGGAAATTGAAGAAACAGCAGATAAACAGAGAAACTGGAAAGATGGAAACCTCAGTTAATTGAAAAAACTGACTAAAAACATTCAGCTACATAATTAATGTCACATTTGTAGAAGAACCGCACCTTCAGTGTTACACAACTATTTCCAAATTCTGTTCTAATTCTATAAGACAGATGATGAAATAAAATCAGGGAGAAAAATAACAAAATTTGCCTGCAACTGGACTTCAACTGCTAAGCTTACCAAACCATGCATATTCATCTCACTGCTGTCTGAGAACTACACGACTGAAGGACCTGGCTGAGTAACATTATAATGCCATGGAATAATAGAGCTTTCATTATTACTGGGGATACCTTCTCCCTGCCTTTCCCACAACCTCCTTTGAGCTACTCGGAGTGTGTAGAAAAAGGCATTTTAAGGAGAACTAATAGCAAACCATATCAAGGCACACCAAGCAGGTGATAGTTCTGCAAAAGTTGTGTCAATAAGCAGTAAGAGAAAATGGGACTTAAAAGAGACAACCTTTGTGTAAGAATAGGCTTATTATAAATCATGTAGACTAGCAAACTTGAAAACAGGAGTTTCTAAATCTTCAGAAGAAGAGATCTTAGTTTCTTACACATTGTCTGTGTGTGTGCATGTGTCTATGCATGTATCACACTGACAGTTACACATGCATCTCTAATGTACTGAAAGCATAAAATGTTAGTATACTTGCTAAACAACTAACTTAGAGAATCCTCTAAAAATAGCAAATCACATTATGTAATTCTGTATTCTTATATGCTTCACTTGGCCGTGCTCAGTGTATTTGCTACATTCTTAATGAATTCTACTAAAGCATTCATTGATGGGTTCCTTCTAGAGATCAATGATCTGTGTCATCCTCCCAGTTATAGGTACAAAGCATACTGCCATTTTATTTGGGTATATGTTGACATGAACATGGCTCTGTAGCTCAAATACATCAAGTCTAGAGTGAGTTTGAAATCTATGAGGTTTCCTTGAAAACATTCCCAGGAAAAAGAATGTGGATAATGAAAATTAATTAACAGCCTTTCAATATTGCTTCCGTAATTTCAGTTGGCAGAATATGACTCATTAAATACATAGGATAATAATGGATCTGGCTACAAAAGACCACAATCTCTGAAGCTGATGACTTGTTCAAATATCAAGGCCCAAGCAATTCTGTTTCAATACATCAGAATACAGCAGGGCTAACAGAAACTGAAAAATCAAACAATTCAGCTCAGTATTAACCTTTCTAATTATAGCTTCAGGAGTAAATGTGATGCAGGATAGAACCTATTCTTACTCTAAACAAACTGGTGTGAGTTTCCTGAGAAGTTGAGTTTCAGAGAAGGCTTAAGAAGCCTAAGAGCCTCTCACTAACTGTTTACCAAATACTGAGCAAAACTTTTGAGTCTGTTTAAGCTTCTGAAAGCAAAAGCAGCTGGTAAGCAGCTCAGATAGGTCTTGTTTCTTTTTCTCTCATTTCACTGGAAAATGTATCTCCAAAGAAACGGAGCTTGAAATTTGAGTTGTCATACCTTGTCTAGTGATAATCTTCCTGTCCAGTCTGACTAGAATTTGAATTAGTTTATGGGCTCAGTGCTCTCAAGAGGGATGGTAAGATATCTCTTGCATATGATTAATGGATACAAGTTGCTTCACCCCAAACTTAATTTCTTCAGTTGTTTCTATCATATATTAACTTCCAGACTTATCTCAATAAATGAAATACTTGGAAAATAAAAAATTGTGCAAATTCTGCTCTTTTAGATGTGAACATGGGTGCCATTGGCTTCAATTTAAGGTGTTTCCGCAAAATAACCAAATATATTTGAGATAATTCAGATGAATCAATGGATTCTCCTCTTTCCAATGGATTTGGTAGGAGAAAAAACACTAAATAAAGCAATTTGATTTTCTCTGACTTGATTATTCTGCACTTCAGTTGCCTAAAAAATTAGCAGTTAGTAAGTAATGCTAGAACTTACACCATTAAGAAGCAATTTACTGAAATTGCCAGAATGCATAAGTCCCTATTTCAAGGGGGGGAAGTGAATTATTTAAGCTGTGCTGTGAAAAACAGGATAGGAAAAGCCCAGTTTCTGGTTATAGCAACTTTTGATCTGTAGTTATGCTATGTTGCCATCTAGTGATAAAATAGAAAGGTACAATAGATGGCGGCCAAGGGAGAGGAAACCAAACCTACATAAACGGCACTGTTTATCCCAGGAAAGATCATACCCATTTCTTGCAGTATAATAAATAGTATTAATTACATGCTGAGAGTAAACTCTTTAATAAAAATAAGGTAAAGCCACAAAAATAGAAGTGAACATTTTATAATTGGCATTAAGAGAGTGTACAAAATTGGTAAGGGTCAGATGATGAACGTGCTGCAGGAAACATCTGCAGCTGAGAACCCCTTGTAAAATACACATTCAGAGTCATCCTCGCTACCTCATGAAAAAATTTGCTTTGGTAGATTTGGATTAGTTTTGGATTAGGGAGCCCTGTGATGGATAAAATTTTACAGATCACAAAACTTGTGGCAAATACTTTTACTATATGTAACTCCTGGTATCTTCCCATCACAGTTAGTTACTGCTTTGTTCTATTTTCTTATAAACTCTCAATCAAGTAAAAACTGTGAATTTTTGATCTTGCTTTCTACTAACTCCATAAGCTTCTATACAGAGAAAGTAGATAAATTTTAAACTAGATTTTTGAGTTTTTTAGGACTGAGAGAAAGGCTTACTTAAGTTTAGGTACTATGGTGAATGAAAGAAAGGGCAGCAAAATGTGCAGATGACAGTTCATCATCTACTGTCTTTAACCTGTCTTCAAAGAGAAGGAAAAATGGCAGAATTATTATTGAAGCACAAAGTTATCTCAAAGTAGAATAAAGAGACCCAGATTCATCATTGCCTGTTTTTAGAGTTGCAAGTGTAACAATTTTAAGTAGCATTCAACAAATAAAAACAAACCAAAAATTATGCTTTATTCTAATTTTGGATGCTCCTGAGAATAATACTTTTGTTTTTCAAAGAGGTATGAACAACAGGTACCTGTCTCAAATTCCAAAAAGTTTTCACAGTCTCTGCTAACACTGTTTAGGTAGAATAAAGTTTATTATTAATTATATTTTAATCCACCTAGGATAAGGCTGTTTATTACATAATTTATTTTTTGAAATTCTTGGAAAATGCTTTGGTATTATAAAGTAAATTTTCAAACAATGGCATACCATTAAAATCATATTTACTCAATCTAATAATTTCAGAATATACAACACTCAGTTTTCAATGTATTCTTTCCATAGCAGCAAACAGAAAACAAAACCAGTTTCCTATCATCTAGCTATCTAACAGCAAAAATGCCTTCACAATACAATTAATATCTTTTTCTTCTCTTTCATTTTAATCTTGAAGATACTAAGAAATGTTAAAAAAACCAAAAAAGATATCATGAGGGCAACCTAAGAATAAAGAAAAAAATCAAAATAAATTGTGGTGCCATGGATGAGTATCTTGTGCAGATACTGTGCTAAAGACTAATTACTTTCCACCATTTGTTTAGGTCAGAAACCCATTCCTAACAAAATTTATTGTATATATTAATCCCTACAACTAATCCATGTGGGATAATCTCTTAAATGAATCTCCATTCAGTTCAGAGATCAATCTGTACAGATTAGCTTGTACAATAGGTAGTCACAATTTAGGTCTAAATTAAACAAGTAAATTGACATTCCTGTTGTTGACATATCATGACTTCCACAATGCTTTTGCCTAAAGCTTTTTCTAACAGTTTGCCAAACAGGTGTATGAGGAACTCTGAGAAGAGTCTTTGGTTTGACTGTCATGTTACTGCCAGTTAAAATTTCTGAATAAAATTTTCACAAAATCTAAAACTTCACTCAATCACTAGAACTTACTAATTATTCTATCTCTATGAAATAGATAATAGGCTTCACCTTACTTCTTATACCTATGTTACTGCTGCAGTATTGTCAGGAAAGAAACCCCTGCAAATTTATTTTTCCTAAAGCAAATAAATAAAGATGTATACAGGCAGTATATTTCAGTAAGACATTTTCACTTTCAACTGGTAAATTGTCACAAGACATGCATTTAACTTTTTCTCTTAAGTAGCATAATTTCAGCTTGTGATGAAATAATTGCAGTGACATCTATTTGGAAGGATCTGCACTTTCGGGATCATGCAGCCACAAAATTAACTTGTAATGAGTGAAAGAGAGGCACATATTGATATTTTTTTAACAGATACTAATTTATCAGCGCAATAGCATTTCTTCTTGTGACAGCACACAAGATGATGTAACAATATTAATTGAGGTAAGGCAAGTGCTGTAAGGTAGTCTTATACTCTGTTTCTTTTTGGTTTGCACAGGCAACAACAACTGACTCAATCCCTGGAAAGGTCCTGGAATGCCTCGTTTTGGAGGCCATCTCTATTCACATGGATGACGAGAAGGTGATCAGGAGTAGTCAGCATGGATTCACTAAAGGCAAATCATGTTTGACCAACCTGATTGCCTTTTATGATGAAACAACTACCCAGATGGATGAGGGGAGAGCAGTGAGTATTGTCTACCTTGAATTCAGTGAGGCTTTCAACGAGGTCTCTCACAACACCCTCATAGGCAAACTCAGGAAGTGTGGACTGGATGAGTGGACAGTGAGGTGGATTGAGACCTGGCTGAGCAGCAGATCCCAGAGGGTTCTAATCGGTGGTGCAGGTCTAGTTGGAGGCCTGTCACCAGTAATGACCCCAAGGGTCAATACTGGGCCCAGTATTGTTTAACTTGTTCATCAATGACCTGGTGAAGGGGCAGATGCCTCCTCAGCAAGTTCACTGGTGACACAAAGCTGGGAGGAGTGGTTGATTCTCCAGAGGGCTGTGCAGCCCTGCAGAAGGACCTGGACAGACTGGAGAGATGGGCAGGGGGGAACTCAACAAGGGCAAATGCAGGGTCCTGCACCTGGGGAGAAACAACCCCAGGCACCCGTACAGGCTGGGGGCCACCCTGCTGAGGAGCAGCTCTTTGGAGGAGCTGGGGGTCAACCAGCTGTCCATGAGCCAGCAGCGTGTCCTTGTGGCCAAGAAGGCCAATGGAATCCTAGGGTGCATTAGGAAGAGCATTGCCAGCAGGTCAAGGGAGGTGATCCTGTCCCTCTGCCCAGCCCTGGTGAGGCACATCTGGAATGCTGAGTCCAGTTCTGGGCCCCTCAGGAAAACAAAGATGATTAAAGGACTGGAGCATCTCTCTTATAAAGAAAGACTGAGAGAGCTGGGCCTGCTCAGTCTGGAGAAGAAACCACTGTTAGGGGACCTCATCAATGTCTGTGAGTATCTAAAGGAAGGGTGCCAAGGGGGTTTATCCAGGCTCTGCTTGGTGGTACCAAGTGGTAGGACAGGAGGCAGAAACTGATGCACAGGAAGTTCTGCCTGAATATAAGGAAGAGCTTCTTTACTGTGTGGATGACTGAGCACTGGAACAGATTGTCCAGAGAGGTTATGAAGTCTCCAGATGCAATCCTGTGCTCTAGGATGACCCTGCTTGAGTAGGGAGCTTGGACCAGATGACCAACTGTGGTTCCTTCCAACCTGCCCCATTCTGGGATTCTGCGAGGCAAGCAGCACCTCCTTTCTCAGAATTAAAGGGGGAAAGAATAAGACTTTATGCAGAAGAATTTTTTGTCATTTCATGACATCACACTTCCCTCAGGAGCCCTTTCTCAGTCTCTCTCCATTCTTGTGTGCTGTGTAGGTATATACAGCCTGTTTTGCTGCAGCAAAGGAAGAGTAGTTACTCACTGCTGAATTTGTCAAGGAAATGTTACAAAGCTGTTATTTCAGTGTGTATCACGTATGCTTCCATGACTGGCACATTGCTGACATACTGCTGTGTCAGTCATGAAGACTAACACCTGGTATTTCCTCTCATGGTACATGCAAGAGGAATAAACATACAGTGGGATGGAGTCACCACCTTCCCCTCAAAATATAATTGTGTAAGGATGTGCACAGAGGCAGTTTTTATAAAACAGCTGACATGCTGCAAGTTTCCATCCTACAGTTTGCATCCTGCAGTTTCCTATTCATCTGCTCAAATCAAAATGCCGAGTCTTGCAATCCATCCTTAGAATAGGGCAAGCTGAGTAATCATACAGCTGCTTGCTCAGAGGTGGCTGAGTAGAAGAACTTGCACAGGAAGAATATAAGCTTGCCTCCACAGCTGTGAAGTTCAATCATTTTTAGCAGACTTCAAACTACTTATGAATTCAGTTTGTTAGCAAGGACACTTTTTTTTTACTATTGAAGGCTTTCATATTTTCCCACATGATCACAATTTCTCAAAGAGGGGTTGAGGTAAGAAATAACGTATGTTATCAACTCTTTATATTGAATTTGGCAGATGCTATCAAATAAGGAATTTTATAAATAAGATGGTGTTAGTTTACTGTACCAATAGAATATTTAATCAGAGTCATTGTATGCCACACACATTAAAAAAATTTCAAACAAGTGCAGAAATTCAAAGACATTAATAATGGGTTGGTCTGCCAAAGTCTGTCATAATCAGCCTGAATTTGTGTCAAAATTGTCTTCCACAAAAATGAGAAAAAAATTGGAAGAGCTAAATTAAGATATAAGACCAAAGAACATATTCAAATTTAAATTTACCTTGCTTTCACTGATGGAGAGTGGATCAGTTCTACAGGAATAGTAAATGATGTATTACTTTAAATTATCATTAAAAAGATTGCTGTTGAGTATTGTATACAATTTAAATCAGTCTGCTTGTATGAGATGTATATACAGTGTCTAAAATATTGTTTTTAACATACTGGCTTTAGTTGTTTTCACTGCATAAATATTTTAATACTTAAAGAGAGACCCTAATTTGCTGACGTTTCTCATTTTTAAACATACTCTAGGCATTTTTCATAGGTTTTTTCTAACATAGCTTCTCTCTTACCAAAAATAGGTGCTATTTAGAGGAAGCATGACTTCTGAAAATGTCACCTTATTTAAAGTTATCAGATTAAAAAGATCCGTTTTCAAGGAAGTTTATCTGTTGTATCAGAGTGCACAATGGAGACCTTGTGTTGTGCACTGTATGAGAAGACTCACTTCTCAAATGGAGGAGACAAATCCCTCTCTGTAACATGATGGAGCAAAGTGCTGCTTGTGTTAAAATTAGAGCCTCAAAGTTCTCTGCAGCCTTACTGCAGCTGGAATGAACAAGACTTAAGGATGAGGGAAAGGCAGGGAAACTGCTGTATCTTGGATGTCAGAAATACAATATAATTAGTTTTGCATGAAATCAAAATGTTAAATTAAAATTGAATTTAAATAAATAAAATTGAATTTAAATAAAAAATATTAAATCTGATTAAGTTAAGTTAATCCACTGCCTTCAAAAGAGGTCAAGAATTCATCCATCAGTTAAAGTGGAAAAAAGAAGTTATAGACAGTGATCAGAGTTTAAAATGTGGAAGCATGTTTCAATCACCCTCCAGTAAAATGTTAAAGAACTGTGGCAGAGCTCAGGAGTGACCAGCAGAGTAGAATCCAGTTGGAGGTCTGGAGTCACTGGCATTCCCCAGGGATCAATACTGGGTCCATTCTTATTCACCTTGTTTATCAGTGGCATAGGAGGCACTCTCAGCCAGTTTGCTGATGACACCAAACTGGGGAGTGGCTGATACACCTGAAGGCTCTGCTGCCACTCAGTGGGACCTTGATGGGCTGGAGAATTGGGGAGAGAGAAACATAATGGGGTACAACAAGGGCAAGTGCAGGGTCCTGCACCTGGGGAGGAATAACCCCAAGTGCCTGCACAGACTGGGGACTGACCTCCTGGAGAGCAGCTCTGCAGAGAAGGACCTGGGGGTCCTGCTGGGTCACAAGTTGTCCGTGAGCCAGCAGTGCCCTTATGGCCAGGAGGGCCAGTGGTGTCCTGGGGTGCATCAGGAGCAGTGTGGCCAGCAGGTCAAGGGAGCTCATCCTGCCCCTCTACTCAGCCCTGGTGAGGCCACCTCTGGAATGCTGTGTCCACTTCTGGGCTCCTCAGCACATGAAACAAAAAAGGAGATATTGGAGAGGGTCCAATGGATGCCACCAGGAGGATGAGAGTTCTGGAGCATCTCTTATGAGGAGAGACTGCAGGAGCTGGGCCTGTTCAGCCTGGAGAAGACTCTGAAGGATCTCATTAATGCATTTAAACCTCTCAAAGGAGGGTGCCAAGAGGATGGTGCCACACTCTTTTCAGTCTTTTCAGCAGCAGGATGAGGAGCCATAAACTAAACCACAGGAAGCTCCATCTCAACATGAGGAAGAACTTCCTTCCATTGAAGGGGGCAGGCTGGAACAGGCTGCTCAGGAAGGTTGTGGGGTCTCCCTTTCTGCAGACATTCAAAACCTACCTGGACTCGTTTCTGTGCAACCCGCTCTAGGTGACCCTCCCTTGACAGGAGGATTGGACTGGATGATCTCCAGAGGTCTCTTCCAACCCTAAGGATTCTGTGATCCTGTAACTACAGATTTTCTTCAAATTTGCTGAAAAAAAATCTATGACTACAAAACTAAATTTGTAGTCATCAAGTAAGCACACAAGTAATTTTAATTACTGTGTCTGAAGTGGAAGAAGAAAAAATTAATCTAAGTTTCTTCTAGGATGAGAGATTGCTGCTATTAAGGCTGTTTTTGGCTTCTTGTCAGTCATGTTTTGTTAAACTTTGGTAACTGTGCTCAGTGGATTCCTTCCAGCGAAACAAAATTTAAAAGAGCAATTAAGTGCTCATTTCTGCAGTAGTATCTGGGAAATTTAGGAAGACATTCTCAGAAAATACTAACACTAATCAAACAGAAGACATGCATAAAAGATTACCCTGGGGTTGACAGAAAAAAATCCAAATAAGAAGCTTACTAGCCTACTGTACAAATAAACAGAATAGTTACACAGCTTTGAGGGCAAGCACATGATGCTTTAGATTCACAGGAATTATCAGAAGGGTACAAAACTCATTAAAAATAAATCTACTACTATTTATTTCTATTATGTTTAGAGAAACAGGACTTTGTATACATATTTCGTAAGCAAAAGTATTCCATTAAAATACTCCTGACTAGCATTACGGATGTTTTCCTCCTCAATGAATAAAGCAAGCCAAATATTAGCAAACTCCATGGATGACAGGATCAGAATACATGTTACTGTTTCTACCTAAAAGTGAATGGATTTATTCAGAAAGTCTACAGAGCTTTTTTTCAGTAGTCTTACAGCCATTCGACTTTTCCTTTCCTTTTTTCTGATGCTTCCAAGTAGGGCTTCCTAGACTGACAACCACCAGGGCTCCTGTCAGGTCTTGCTATGCTAAAATATGTGCTCTTATGCTTCACTAGTCATTTTTCCTGGCTTCTCTAGCACACTTCAAGAGCATTCATTCTCTCTCCCTCCACACCAGCGGTACCAACTGTTATGCTACTTTTAATTCGTACTTGTTTGAGCAGATGTTTTTTAGCTGCAACTTTATTCTGACTCCCAAGTTTGTCTCTTCTTTGTAATCTATTGCTCATGAGCTGCCTTCTGCAATTCTGTCTTGAAATGCTGATTTACCTTGGGCAATGGGTAGCTGTGGATTTGTCCAGTGCTACATCTTAATTCACATGTTAATATCCTTCATTTTTAGATATGTTCTAAGTACAGAAATTTCTTCTGGATTTTAATTCAAAATGCAAACAAAGGAATTCTCAATTTGGTTTGTATATAGATATACAATATCCAACGTTATCCGAAAATCATAGATTCCAAACTGCTAGCTTTTTACTTTATTTACATCAGATTGTTAAATATTATCTGTTATTTACTACAGAAAATGATACTATCACATGCTTATAAAAATATTTACACAGAAAAAACTTTACCTGTCTGTGAAGCTGCCATCACTTATCACATGAAAAAAATTAGAATGAGCCGGAGTACATTTTGCTTTGATACACTTTTCTTCCTAGTCATATCAGTTTATGTTTTGCTTGTATCAATATATACAGCTATGTAATGCTTTACTTGTAGAAAAAGCTTTGATTTATGGATAGGCCAGTTGTGTTCAGTAAGACTATTTACAAACACATGGGCATGCTTGGAAACTCAGAGAGAGTTAACGAACACAAACAGGCATCAATTAATTTTGATGTTCATGAAATAAGGTAAGAGAAAATACGAATTTAAGAGACATTCCTTACATTTTTTTGCATTCATTGTTACTTAATAATGTCTGCAAATGTTTTTTTTATCTTCCATTTAATGTAACATTAAAATTTGGTAACATCCTACATTCCTTTTAAGCTTTAATCATACTACAGAATACAGAAAGAGGTGTAAAAACACTCAGTGGTCATTGCAAAAGCTGAGGGATTTTGCAGCTGCACATGATAACCAGCTGTCTTTTGTCCCCAGAGAAGGTATGGGATGCCACTAGGTCTGTAGAGCAAACAGAGTACCTGGATGCTAAAGGGATACATGTAAAATATTAAATATAGATAGAATATAAACAAGGCTATCAGAAGTCTTAGATTCATTGATTCATAAAACCATCTCTGCACTAACGAAACTCTGTTCTTACTTGTCAGTTTTCCTTCACAATCTTTTAGCAATAAAGATGGGATATTTTGTTAATACCATGCCCAGTTCTGGACCTCCATTTCACTACAGACTATGGTGCTATGAGAGACATCTGCATCCAAAGTATCATGAGTATACACTGATCAGACCACAAATTTATTTACACAGACTTTATTTTTGTTTTACTCTGTAAGTCTCAGACAGTTCAATGGTTGGTTTCGGTGAACTAAAATTATTTTTAAAATAACACACAAATGCTTAACTCCCGTTAGCATGAGATAAGGACAACTAAGAATGTATTTAGATTAAACCTTGAAAAGTTAAGATTTCAGGATCCTCTGAGAAAAATGTCACATTTCTTTTAAACTGAGAATATATCTACAGTTCAGCATTCCAATGACAGACAATCTGCACCTCTGAGACCGAATGATTATAACATTATTTATAAGCACACTGAACCAAAGATATTAAAAAAAAAAAAAAAGGAAAAGAAATAATAATTTGAGAGAAACTTGAGCCTAAAAGCATGTAAAATATTAATAAATCTTTTGGGTCAAGTTTTTCTTAGATATAGGTGAGACAGCCTGGGTACTGTACAGTATCAGTGACACTCTGGGGAAGTACAAGATGACTGTTTCTCAACAGCTCTATGAACAAGTCTCTGAGTGCCAGGCAGCTGGCAGGGCACATTTCCCAGCCCCTGAGCTCTCTGAGAATGCCGAATGGGTCACATCTTCATCACCTGCCTTTGAGGTCACACTTTGCCCCACTCACCTGCTTAGTCTCATACTATCATGGCCCAAAACATCAGACAGGATTAGCAACAAAAGAAATTAAGGGTTTTCAAGACTTAGGTATATGGGTTTCAGGTTAACAAAGACAAAACTCTTTATTCTAACCTGTATTTAACAATCAAATTGAATTTCTGTTGATGCAGTAGCTCTTACCCACAGCCCTAGTCGCACTTTCAAGAGATTGTGAACTCAGGGTGCTGTTTTCAAACAGATTAAGCCTGTGTAAACTGGGGCTACTGTGTTCCCCTCCCTTGAGCTGATACTTTTGCAATGACTCAGATAAGGGAACTATTCTAACACAAAAACAGACCTAGGAAAAAGGGAATGCATTCAGCAAATTCAATATCTTTCTTTGTCACATATTGTGTGATGTTTGGCATCCTGTTTTAAGGAATAAAAACAGATTTATACCTTCATTAGGGATTTCTTGTTTGTTTCTTTCCTTTACATAGTGCTTCATTCTTTCTGACTCAGAGAGACATATTCTGAGAAATTTATACATTTATCAAGTCCTCAAAAAAAATTAATCACCCAGTATCTTCCACATTTCCTTTCTATTAGACTTCCAATAGCTGATGCTGTTAGGGACTGAGACACAATACAATACAATAAATGTGTGTCTTTGCACACACTTAACCTGTAACACTGAGGAACAGGGAACTTAATTACAGCTGCCTGCAAGGATAACCTGCTGCTCAAATGACAAATAGCAGTGAAATTCTGGGGGGAACACTGTAATAAAAGCTAACTTATATGTCCATTTTTATATTTAACATATTATAAGCTCTTTAACATCTATCTATTTAAATTACAGTATCATACATACAGAAACCTTAATTTCATTTCTGCTCTGCATGGACAGCAATTTGTTTGCTGTTCTTTTAGAGAAGAATGGAGCAGATCTGAAGAACTCAAAATTGTTGGGAATTTTTTAGTATTATTATATAAGATAGTTGTATTTGCTATACAATATAACAAATAATCATTTACAAATCTCATTTCCAGGCAAACGATTTAGCTTTACAACTTGTCAACTACAGTATTTTATTTTCCTGTCTATCTCCAGTCTTGTCAGCTGCTACCTCATTTACACTCACATGTAAAAAAGTGCATCTGTAAATTGCTACTGAAATTTCAAAAGTATCCTTTATTATCTGAGCTACTCTCCCACTGAAATCAAACTCTTGCTATTGTGATGATGTTATGATGTTTTACTTTTATCTTCTGCAGTACATACATCAGGAAATTTCTACTCAGTAAATGAAGTTCTTTCATATTCTAGATACATCTAACCAAAGGGTTGAAACACTTGCTAGTGCATCCAAATATACAATTCGTGACAACGTACAAAAACATTACTTTGTAATGTTCTTTATCTCATTTTTATAATGATGAAAAAAGATTAATGAGTGTAACAAAAATAATTAAGGGAAATTTTAAATGGAAAAACTAATTTAAAATAGTAATAACAGGCAACAAGCAGGGATCAATTACATTAGCACACTGTTCAAATAAAATTATGTATGTCCTGACTGTATAATGATTTCTCTTCCTCCTAAGCTAAGCTGACAGCATTCTGGAGAGTTTGAAGTACTACAGATGCCAACCATGTCTGGCACACCGATTCTTAGGGTTTTTTTTACTTTGACGTTTTCAACACCTAATATTTTTTGTGAGTCACTGTACTTCTTAACATCAACTTACAGTAAGAAAATGCTCTAAGGATGCTGTAAATAATCAGTAAGTAAAACTAACTTATCTTTTACTGGATGTTTTAATGAGATTAGTGAAACATTTCAAAATTATATTCTTTAACACTGTTCTGTAGGACACATGCAGATTAGCCAACCATCACCCACATGGCCCACAGACTACTTTTCTGCAACCACTGTTTCAGTGTAGATAAGACCTCCCTGTAAAATATCTGTGTATTACATCATTGTCACAGGCAGAACCAATTTGAACAGAAAACTCTTACCATAGGCCATGTACCCTGACATTTTCATTTGCTAAGGGTCATTTCTTCAATCTGTATCTTTCCTGACACTCAGAAATTGCTTACAGTAGGAGAAACCATATCAGAAAAGTATTAACCTCACTCAGTAGTCCTTGAACACAATTAAGAAGTATCATTAAGGAGAAAGAAATAGCACATTCTGACCCATGAGCTAACAGTCCAGCTGGCTTCTTCTTGCTTGTTACAGCACTTTCCCTTCATTCATGCTCACTCTTGATTTTCTGAACTACTGAGGTTCTTACCCAAATTCTCCTCTAAACTACCTGGTATGTAATTTTTTAATGCATAATCAGAATATGTGGGATACTTCATTACTATAACTGCAGACACAGGGATGGAACAATTTCACATATATCTATAACACATCTGAATGAAATGCAGATCTCACACTGCTTCTGTTCAGTGTTTATCAAATATTCCTGAGTCTCTTGCATTTATTGGGAGGCAGGAAATGCAGTCAGGTGAAAAGCCTGAATGTACCCAAAATAGAGTGAAATTTGTGATAAACATAACTGCCTCATTTCTTTGTATCCAGTCAATAACACTGTGAACGATGCAGAAGACAATACAAGCCGAGCTTTACCCATATACAATTCTCCCATGGGTTCAATTTTACAAAGTCAATCCCACATACCACCTTGCTAATGCCAAAATGGCAGTCACATTCCTTCATTCCTTTAACACAAACTCTTGCCATTTTTTGCCACCTCTAAATGCCCACCTGACCTCTCCGAGAGCAGATTCAGCTTGGGATTGACTGAGTAGTGAAAAAAGCAAATACATTCCATGTATGATAGAGGAAAAACCCAGTACAGTAGTGCTGAATGTTCTTGCTGGTTTTCTTGCTTATACCAGATGAGCCACAACAAGTGCAGTGCCTGTTTTTGATAAAGGGCATTAGCTACCAGTTGTATTTGTGCTTTGGTCAAAAGTTACCAGGTTTTAGAACTATACTATAAATACAGTTAGTGAATCAGGCCAATTAAGAATATTTTGTATCTTTTAGTATTAGAATTAAAGCCTCCCTTAGTTTGCAAAGAAGAAGGGATGGATAATGGACCCATATGATACCATATATTACATAAAAATTCTAAACCTTGTAGTACCAACCGGTATTGATTAACTTGATCTTCATTAAATATTTACAGGTTTTGTGGAAGTGAAGTGTTTATTGTTTTCTTCCCTAACAAAAAAACATACCAAAACATAATCTCAGAGCTCTCCTACACCAAATAAAAACAGCAGAACAACAGATTCCTGTGTCTGAGACTCTTTGGAAAGTGACATTACACTAACACCCCAGTACTAGGACACTATGAACTCAAATTTATTTTGAGATCCAAGGTAATATTTGCTTTGGCAACAGTGAAGTGTTAATATGATTCAGCTATACTGGAAAATCATATCCTGAAACAATCTTGACCATTGCTTGAGGAGTCATGAGATCATCTATGGCCTCAGAAGTGAGTGCACTAGAGCAAAGTCTGCCATTGTGTCAAGAAGACTGGGGAAAAATTGCTTCAGTAGCTCCACGTGGCTTTTAGTGACTTCCCACAAGCTCTGCGCAGGGATACAGAAGTCATGACCATGTATTTTTTTTTTTAACAGCAAAAGCAGACAAAATATGGACTATAAGGTACCTTTAAGGAACTATGTTCCTTGAATGGTATCCACACAATTGCCTCCCATCATTTGCAGTTGCTCAATATCTTCATTCTGAGCTGACTACTTCGTCATAGCATCTGTTAGCACTGACATTCAGGATTTATGTTTCCAGTTGTTTTAAAAAAAAAGTTCTCTGTCAATGTATTTAATTATGCGTGACATATCTCTCTAGCTTTACAAGACACAGCTAAACTTTTCTCCAGTGCTTTTAGAGCTCCTCAATTTCTTGGCTGGAGTAAATGTGAAGGAGCAACTAAAATCAAACAGTACAGCTCGTCAGACAGCTGCAGACTGTGACTGCTCAGTGACTCAGGTCTTTGAGTAACTCTCTTGGCAATAATTATTACATCATTCAGATTTTTATGCCTTTTTAATAGCTTATTTTCAGAAAAGAAAAGAAGAAAAATCTTCCCTCGGGGTTGTTGGTTCTGTGAAGGAGGAAGGAATGGAAACAGCCACTGAGACATCAGTTCCACTTCTGAGTGTGCATGGTAAAGGCGTTTCTCTGCTATGGTTTTTTCCATTATTGGTTTTTTGGTTTTTTTTCCCTAATGAATAAGCCTGGGGCCATGTTCCGGTATCTCTGGAGAAAATGGCCTCTTATACACAGCTTTCGTTCCCCAAACTTTAATTTATAGCCTTCTGATCATTAATCCAGCAAGCCCAAGCGCGTAGGCAAAGTTGTCATACATTGCACACAAACGCGTGCAGCTCCGATGCACGGAGGAGCCGCAGGTACCGCGGCGGCCGGAATCCCGGGGTAACGGGAGCCAGGGACAACTCTGCGGGACGCGCACGGCATCAGCGCCCTGGGGCCCTCTTGCCACGGCCGCCAGGTACAGGCCCTATCCCGTCCCCGCCATCCCGGCCCGGCCGCCCGCCATGGCCGCCCCCGCCCTGTCCCTCGTCCTCCCGGCGCCGCGGGGCCGCCCGGGGCAACCGCCAAGGCTCCGTCCTGCCGCAGGTGCGGCCCAGGGGGACTACGCGCCCCAGCATGCTCCGCGCCCGGCTCCCTGCGGCGCCCCGCGTGGGGGCCGCGCGGCGGGCTGGGTAACGTAGTCGGGGCTGGTAGGCATAGTGGGGGAGCGGCAGGGAAAAGAGCTGCCGGGAGCGGCGGTGCCTGCTCCGATTTTCCACGCGAACGAGCGGCGAGCTCCGGCTGAGGGCAGGGGTCGGGCTGGAGGGGAGCAGCGGGGCAGGTCAGGCCGATAGGCGGCGGCACCTGGACGCGACAGCGGCGGCACCGCCCGCCCGCCTGGCGGGGAGGGGAAGGAGGAGGCGGAGGCGGGGGGAGCGGAGCGGCCGCCGCGCGCTGCCGCATGTGTCTGGAGCGGCGCCGGAGCGGGCAGCGCGAGCCATGGCGGAGCACGGCGGCCCCGGCATCCCCAACGGCGAGTGCGCCGCCCGCCGCCCCGGCAACAGGGTCACCGTCGTGCTGGGCGCCCAGTGGGGCGACGAGGGAAAGGGCAAGGTAGTGGATCTGCTGGCACAGGACGCCGACATCGTCTGCAGGTGCCAGGTGAGGAGGAGGAGGGAGGCGGCTGGGGCGCAGGGGAGGCCGCGCGTGTCACCTTGAGGCGGGCGGCCCCGCCACTGGCCCCGCCGGGCGCTTGTGGCCGCCCCGGTTGTACCCCGAGCGCCCGGGGAGGCGCAGGGCCGGGGGCGGCGGGGGCTGCGGGGCAGCAGAGCCTTCCCTGGCGAGAGCCCCGTGCCGGGCTCCGCAGCCCTCCCGCGCCTCCTTTGTCCCGGCGCCGGGGCAAGAGGAGGAGGAAGGCGCCCTCCTCGCCGCCCAGAGCTGGCCTCCGGCAGGAGGAATGTGCCTGGGGTCGCGTCCTCCCTCCCCCTCAGGCCTCCCTCTCTTTGTGTCCGGGGGGCGCCGGGAAGGGGCCGCGCTCGGCGGCTCCGGCAGCATCGCCGCGGGGCCGGGATCCCGCCCCGGCAGCGGCGGCTGGAGCCCTCCCGGGCCGCGGCGCCGAGAACGGCGCGAAACCGACCGCGAGTTGTAGGATGCACGTGGGGGATTCGTGTAGTCCGCCACAACTCGGTCGTCTTCAGCTAAAACTAGCTGGTAAATAACTCGCCTGCCCCTCTTCCACGATCCTTGTTGTGTCAATGGGGTACCACATTTACCTGTTTATATATTTTTTTTTCTCACTACGGAGGACTTATTCCAGTCAAAAAACAAAAAAATCGAGTCTAGGCAGCAAGCAAAGTACTCTTAATGCCTACGTTAAGACAACACAGATCCGAGGAGATGTTTTTCTTAGCATCTCTAGTATAGTAATTCTGTAGAGCACAACACAGTGACCTGAAGCTACACAGTTTTGTCTTAAAGTTGAGAGATACAGCGGCATAAAATGCCTGTAATATGCACAGGTTTCACGTAAGTGTTGTTATCTGTGTGCTTTTGTTAAATGTGCAAATTTAATTTGCTCTTAAATAAACATATTTTGGAAGTGTGTACCATTCCCTAAAGAGTGTAAACGCTGAATGGTTGTTATCCAATGAGAACTGCACATAAACTGCTGTCTTTAAAAACAAGTCAGTTGCAAAGCTGACAGATCAATACCTTGAACTTCAGAGAATTAAATTTTGAAGTAAACAAATAATTTTTAAAATGCTGTATTCACAAATGAATTATTTTTTTCCACTTGTATCTTTTTGGGTTTGGTTTTGGTTTTTGGGGTTTTTTAATAATAATAAAATTTGATGTAGTGCTGTGGTATGACTGCCTGGCTTTGTGGGTCAGAGAACAGAGTGACTCAGTTTGTCTTTTACGGCTTTGTTCTTGAAACTTGAAGGGCACCCGGGTGAATGTGTATGTTTAATAGTAAGTTTTGGAGGAGAAACAAGAGAGGGAAACAGTGAATTTCTGTGTGCACGTCTTAATGTGCTTGTTATTTCTTTTGATTTAGCTGGGTAAAGGATGAAGAAAAGGGAATAATTTTGATTGTATCTCGAGTATGAATTTCATGGCCATATCCCAAGCCATGAACTTCTGGAACTTCTGCCATTTCTAACAGCCTGTTGCTTCTGATGAAGGAAGGAGTTTTTCTTCCTCCTTTCTTCCCTTTCCTGTTGATGGCTGTGCTCCCCTAATCTCCACCCATGCACAAGCTCTGGCACTTAAACACTTCTGTAAGTTGATTTAACTCATCAGAGTGGTAGGAAACTATTACTTGTTGGATTTACTTTCTACTGTTCTAGTAAATAAAACTGGATTTTATTGGTTCAAAGGACCTTGGTGAAAAGACGGTCTAGGACAGGGTAAGCACAGAGAATGTTTTCTCAGAATAAGAGGAGAAAATAGGAATATTCTCCTTCAGTGGCACTGATAAAATAATTTTTTATTATTGAGTATTCTTGCTGCGTATACGAGCATATTTGTGAACTCTTAATTACTGCTGGTGAATCAGTCTGTGACTCTTGTGCTTTTTGTAGTGGTCCAAGTCCAGAAAGAAAGACAGTCACATGCTTGGTCTGGTGCTTGCTAATATCTGCTTTCTGTAATTGGAGCTTCTGATTCTTACTTCACTGTTATAATCTTACTTATTCCAGGATGGTTCTTTCTGTTCATCATGCCACAGGGTTGCTAGAATGCCTGCGGATGACGTCAGATATTTCCAGCGTACTCTTGTGGAAAATTTATAAGTGTTGGAGGCCTAGGAAAGTTGATATAGCAGGTCTAAGATGTGTTGGAAACTTGTGTTGCACTTGCAGTGAAACACTCTAGGGTTCTTCTCACTGTCCTTTGTTCTGGGATGCAGATGCAGAGCATGAAAATGGTCCTGTCCCAGAAGCGAGACGTGACTTGTCACTTAGTTTTTGTAGAGGCCTTGCGAGAAGGTGTACTCTGAAATCTGTGGGCATGCTTTCTTGCATGCTTCTAGGTAGCACATGTGCTGATGACTCCAGTTTGATCAACCCACTGTGGCATTTGGAACCAGGTGCTTACTTGGGTGCAGTTAGCCGAGTGTGTCCGGAAGTAAGTTGCATTATGACTCTACTTCTAAATAGCACCCTCTAGAGTATTTTATCTTAGGCTTAGAGGTCATGAAAAGCAGTCTTGTGCTCAAAGGAAGAGAACGGTATTTTCTCTTCAGAAGACAGCTTCTGAATTTATCAGTTACTTACTATGGTTTCAACAACTGTTTGAAGAAACTAAGCTAAAATTAAAATATGTCCAGTTGCTAATGCAACTGTACTGGCAATTATGATAGTTCTGTGAAGATACTGCTAGTGCACAGGGTTCAGATACAATTAATACAACCGTGTCTACATGACAGGTGAAGTATGTAGTTGTTCTTCCACTGTAAAATCTGAATTGCTCTTGATTTACCTCTTGGAGGTTTCTGGTAAAATGATACTACTGATAAAACAAATACATTGGTGAGACTTCTGCACTTAAATCTATGTCTTCAGTGTATTAAAGAACAAAGTCTGTGTACCCGCTATCCCATAAATCATAGTTCAGACAGTAAAATAGAGCAAAAATTGATTTGAGATTCAGGAATAATTGCCAGAAGAACTTTGGTTTTGTATGATTTGATTGGTATAATTTCCTCTTAATAAGCAGCTAGCCTTGACATCAGCAAACCTGACAATTCTTAGGGTTGCATTGTGTTTTGTAAATTCCACAGATAATGGACAGTTAAAGGAAAATGTTTCTCGTTCTGAATAAGGACTTCCTACCATTATAGAGTGCAGCCAAGTTAGGGAATTAAATACCAAAGTTTCATTTGTTAGTGGGAATGATGGAAATGGCAAATTAATGCAAGCAAGTTATTTTAGATAATATTTTTTTCAAAACAAATAGAGTACCAAAAGATGCTTTGTATCTCTTACATTAACAGCACCCTTCCACCAAATATACCAGTGTTTACTGTGCAGCAAAAAATGTAATATCTGCACTGATTCTCTTTCATTTCATCAGCAAGTTTTTAATCACTTCCTTTTCTTACTATTGGAGGTAGTTGATTTATTCAGAGAATATAATTCACAGAGGTAAGATTTCTAAGCTTTCACATTTTTATGCCATATTCCCCATGCTAAAGAATCCCATTTTCCTGCTTTTTTAGTTCTGTCCTACACGTTGCTACTTCGAAGCACAATGGCAGCTTCTTACCAGATCCTCTCATCTGGTTTCAGTGTGATCTGCCTGCTATGGGATTCTACTCCTGAACTGCTAATGCATAGAAATTGCAGTGTGTGGAGTCCTCATACTCCCTTTTCCTCTTCCACCCAGCAGCAGTGTGTACGGTAATGCCACTGCTAATCACTTGATAATGTGGCGACTGTAGTGCAACATCTAGAGAAGTTTTCAGTGTGCAGATCCTTGGGGTTAAGCAGTTACCATCAATCGGCTGATAATTGATCGTGATTACCATCAATCACCTACTGACTGAAGTCCTCACACCAGTGCTGCCTGATACCTTCACTGGTCTTTAAATGGCTACTTCTTTAAAAGAAAAGGAAAGTTTAGAATCTATTTGGGAAGCCCACTGTTGTTCTAAATATTCTCATTTGCAAAGTATTTTAGTGTAGAGCTCGTGCAAGCCGTGCAGAATTAGGAATACCAGAATCAATAGCTATATCTGTTGGTGCTTATTTTTTATCTTTTCAGGCCTTCAGGTAAGTGATGCCTAGCTAGAGCTTTCTTTAAGTGCTGGGTGCACTGCTGGACCTTGTAGTGGTTGGCAGCATGCCAGTGGTCCTATGCTTACAGACCTACTTTAAAGCAGCACTGGCAGGTGATCTCTTATTACTGTAAACAATCACACAATGTCTGCATTATTTAAAACAGAAGAACAGTTCAAATGTGATTTTCCAGCTCATAAAGTTTGTATTCTTAACAAAGAAGGCCTTTAAAACACTGAAGAGCAAATTATACCTTGATCTGCTGATCTCTTAATGCTCTTCCCGTCTTACTGTTACCTTTTACTACAGAAGCTTAATGTATGTATTTGTTGACTGAGATGCAGTACTCTGTAGCTGCTCATTACGATTTCAAATGCATTTTTAAAAATTTCTACTGTACTACTGCATGCTTTTGGAAAGTGTTTCCTGTAAGTGTTCCCAAAGTTACTTTTTGTTTTTCATGTTCTTTCTTGAATATTGTGACTGCAGCAGACATTGGTGCGGTTTTGTGCATTGAAGCAATGCAGTGCTGGACATATCTGTGCTTTGAATGTTTTTCTTGTTCCTTATCTGCTTGCCTCACTTGACTTCTTTTATCACTTAGGGATAGATTGGTCTTTATTCTGGACTTGAATAGTGACTTCTGTTTCCTACCTAGCATATATAGGCCTTGCAGCAGAATAAAGTTTTGCAAGTCAGGTAAAATGAAGTCAGAACCATCTCTAAAGAGTCTTCCTTAACAATTCCTTTCAGTAGTAATTCTCAGAGCTAATTCTATCTGTATATAGACATGGATGGAGTTTCTTAAGATTAATAGACTTCAGTAAAGTTAATGTTTTATTTGTTAGGAGAAAACAGGTGAATGTGTAAAACAGTGTTCTTATTTTGTCATATTCTGCCTCAAACCACATTCTTGATGCAGCAACGCTTGTACTACACATTCAGAAGTTTCTGAAGTCTAGCCAAAGTTTGAGAAACCTTTATAAAGTGTGCAACATGATGGCTTCTTGTACTAGGTCTAGATCTCGCAAACATGAATGGATTTGTAAACGAAGAAAATGGCTAGCTGCTGGCTGCTCTTTTATACTTAAATTCAGTAGCGTGTTATACACTAGGGTTTGTTATCTGTTTATTCACTGGGGATGGAGATGGGAGAGAGAGAGAGAAACTAACAAAAAAATATGAGAAAATGAATTAATATCAAAACCTTGTGGTTTTTTTAACTGCTTATACATTTTTAAAGGGGGATGGTTTGCAGTCTTAAGTTCAAAATACATTTTTAACAATATGTCTTGAAATGAGGAGTAGCATAGTAATTGCAAAGCTGTGCCTACTTGGGACACATCATGGGGTTCGGATAAGTCTCCTCACTAGACTGATGAACTTTTTAAAGGTGTGCTTAGCACTGCCAGAATCTGATTGTGGCAAGAAGCAGCTTTTCATATGTTTCTTGTAAATAATGGTAATATCCACCTTTCTTGGTGTATTTTTGACTTTTCATCTAAGAGTTAAATGAAAATGTTTACAACCATTTGATGCCAAAGCAACATCGACTTGCTTCTTGCTCAACTTGGCAGTCACTTGGATAGCTAGCTCAGAAACAACAGTGGTTGCCCTGAGCTAAAAATGAATGCTGGAATGTGGTAGCAATAAAAGTAAACTGTAGAAAAAATTATGCACACACACATCTGATGGAGAGAGTTGAAAGGAGTATATGGCTTCTTCCTTAACGTTGCATGAGATAACATCTCTTTAAAGTAGACAACTAATTTTTATTCTAGAGGAAATAACTTGAAAGACTTCTTTGCTCTTCCCTGAGGCATCATATTTTTGAGACAGACAACTTGGCATGATCATGTCATAAGAAAAGGCAGTGATTGTCATCATAGACTTTTTGGGTAGATGGTTCTCTTAAATGCATGTCAGTATTTCAAAGCTGCTCTGAATACTCTTGTATTTAATACCAGTTTAGAGAGCCATTTCACAATACGCTCTTAATTGCAATTTCAATATGCTTTCCTCAAATCTTTTTCTCCCTAAGCACCTCCACTGCTAAGTAAAGTTGTAGTAATGCAGACCAGTCTTAGCAGCTATGGGACAACTGCTGTAGGCAAGGGAGTTTGAACTGTCTTGATGTGTTCAGAAGGGATTTAACTATTCTGGTATTTATGCTAACATCTAGTCTGCCCTTGGCTAATGAATATGTGCTCTGGAAATAAAATACCTATTTTCAATGTCTGTAGATCTAAAATGGAGAAAGATATGCCGTTGTTCCTCTGTCTTAGTTTCACTATGTTTGTGTTCCTGCAATGATTTCTTACTACCGTTTTCTATTTACATATGTGCTCATGTAATACTTGATTGGTCCATTCACGTTTCCCAATAGATTGTTGGCATTTTTTTGCAAAAAAAAAAAAAAAAAAAAAAAAAAAGGAAGGGAAAACTCCAAAGTTTTAAACTAGAATGAATTTGAAACTGAAAGGGACTGTCTTTCAGTGAATGATGGATATACTAAGTGTGTATATTTTTCCTGAAAGAGTCCCACGTGCCAGGAAGATGGAAGAACTGCAAATTCTTATCCCTTAAACTGGAAAGACAAGTGGTGACGTCCTTTGGATGCATTTCAGGGAAACCAGTGAGTTTGGCTGCAAACCGAGGAGTAAGAAATTTCTCTGATCCTCACCGGAGGAAAAGTATTCTGGTTCAGAATGTCTTTGTAAGCATTTGAGTAGGGTTTTGTATAATTTTCAGTCTTTTTGGAAAATGATATTCTGTGTTTTCTGAGTTGTTGGCTTCACTCAGCTTCGCATGAGCTCCTAAGTTAGTAGGCATTCCACATAAAATATACCAGAGCTTGTAACATCCAGTTCCATTAGCTGAGTTTTGGTAATGGCTGGTTACGTACTGTAAACTTGAAGTCTTAGCTGATGAACTTTCTTGTGCTATTTTAATTCAGTAAGAAAATAATCTTTTGGTTTAAAAAGAGCATCTCTCTTTAATCCTGGGAGTTGAGGTCATGTTGCAGAAATGTTAAGTAGTCGTCAGTTCGGCTTTCTGAAGACCAGCATAGGTCGTTACTGTTTTGTCAAATTAACTGTATTAAATTATCAAGACTCTTACATAACTCCAATAGAAAGAGAAAGGTTGGTTCTTATTTGTCCGGTGAGTCAGCTTAGTACATGAATGTTCCTTGGGGGCTTTTCACTAGTACAGTAATGCAATTCCAGAAGAAAAATTGCTGTTAAATATTATTATCAATGCTTCTTCTCCAGGCTGTATATGTGATTAGAAAGCTATTGTGCATGGGCAGAATGTAGCAATCTAAAGAGATCTGGGAAGGTTCAAAGTGAGAAGACTTATCCTTAAACTTGCTCATACATCCTTAGGAGTTTACCAGTCTGGTCCAAAATATGACTTCTAAAAATTTTTTCAGTCTTCAGAGCTGTAAGGAAAAGAATTGTAAAATTGCAGTCAAGTGCTTGCATTAATATTGTTGCTAGTTCTGTTCAAAATGCTGGCGGTTATGGTATTTAAAAGCTATAGAAAGCAAAAGAAAGTAATTTTTCATAGCCAGGGGAGGTGCTGAAATTATTAACCATAATATTATCATAGATGTTCTATTAGAAACACTGTTCAATCAGTATGTTTAAAATGTGTCCTGTTTGATACTGTTCATTACTCTTCAGTGTTTTTTCCAGTGATGCTGTCTGGACACGGGCACAGTGTTGTCACTGAGTTGTGTCACGGGTGTCAGTGTTGTCAGTGTTGTGTTTGTGTCAGGTGCACAAGTGTAGTGTTTGTGGTAAGTGTTGCTTCCCAGTGCTTTGATGGTGGTTTTTGTCTGGCAGGAGTCACTTGTTTGATTTATTGATGTTTCAAACTTGTTTCTAGTAAAATGTCAGCTAGCAGATAATGACTTTTTCCCCTTTCAAATTAGTATTTTCAGGCGCTCAATACTCTTGTAAAAAGCATGTTTGCAAAGAATATTTATCAAACAGCTCCCAGATGAGCAATGCTTGCAGCTGCCTTTGCTATCTTATGACCCCTCTGTGTGCGTGTCACTGATTCTGTTCACGTTTGCCAGGATAGGTATGTTTTAGAATGGTATCTCGTTTTGTGTGTGGTACTGACCAGCCTATCTGAATTGAATATGCAGATTATTGGGTGTGGTGCTTACACTGAGAAGGATTTTTGTGCTACTTAATCTTTAACAAGCTGAAGGAAAAAAAAACTTGGTGTTTTTGTTTACTTTAAGAAAAATCTCTGAGCAGCTTCCCAGTGTAAAATATTTCAAAAATAATGTTTTGTAAGGAATGTTTTATGAAATTATGTTTATAGAAAGCAGGTAGGTATGAGGTTTTGTTACAAGGATTGCTGTAAATCTTAGCAGTAGTAGTATGATAATTTGTGTATTAGTTAGCACATTTATGTTTCCTGTAAATTTAGCTCTTCTAGCGTTGAATAACTTGGATATTTCAAGATTACTGGCTAGCGGTCAGGGATCATATGCTTTTTCAATGAAGTGATTTAAGCATACTGCACTAGTAAAACTGGAATAATGCCTTTTAAGAGTTTATTTGTTCAGTTATCCTACACAGGTTTTGTTCAAATATTACAGATTAAGTAGTGATCGTGTAGCTGATGTTACTTTCCCTATTCCACTTGAAATACTTAAAAATAATATTAGAATTTAATAGTGTCAAGATTATGCAAGGGAAAAAAAAAGATACTATCTCTTGATGGGTTTTTAAACTGTTTATCCATCAGAGTGTCAAACTAAGTCCTTAGACTACATCCTTGTACTGAAATCACAGAATTGTAGAATGGTTTGAGTTGTAAGGCACTTTGAAGGTCATTTAGTTCCAGCCCCTTTCTGCTGTGGAAGGAAGCACCTTTCACTAGACTGAGTTGCTCAGAGCCTGGCTTTAGACACTTTCAGGACACTTCTCTGGACAACCTGTTGCAGTGTGTCATCACTCTCACAGTAAAGAATTTCTTCCTAAAATCTAATCTCATCCTACCCTCTTTCAGTTTAAAGCCATTCCCCCTTGTCCTGTCATTACATGCTCTTGTAAAAAGTCCCTCTCCAGGTCTCTTGTAGGTCCCTTGTGTACTGAAGGTCGTACCAGAGCCTTCTCTTCTCTAGGCTGAACAATTCAAATTCTTTCAACCTGTTTTCACAGAATCGCTGCTCCAACCCTCATCTTCTTTGGGGCCCTCCTCTGGACTTGTTTCAGCAGCTCTTGTCATGTTGGGACACAAAGCAAAGGTTCATGCTTCTTATTCATGATGAGTTGCATGCTGTGTCTCCTGATAAATGGAAGGAAATGTTTTCATTCCAATCCAACTGGTACCCTTTTGAGCTGGATTTTACGTTGTAATTTGATAAAGCTGTGGGCTGCTGAAAGTGCTGATTCTTTCTTTGGTTACTGAAAATCTTTCAGGAGCAGAGAGAGAACTGTTCAAAGTACTGTGTTGAAAGATACAAGGAGAAAAAATAATAGAAGGAAGGAAGACAAACAAACTGAATGCTTTTAACTTATTTTAGTGCTAAGAAGGTTGCTGACTTCTGAAAATCCAATTTTTGAAACTTCAAAGTATGCTTAGACTGCAGTGCTATGTCTTGATAGAGATGTACAAATAAATTGCACTGTATTTAAGTGAAGTATGCTTGGGACTTCAGGTGTAGTGCCTGCGTTAGCCCCTTGATAGGAGCAGGGCGTTACTGGCTGTTGCTGGTTCTTACTGCTCTCTGTTTTGGCTTGCCAGATGGAGAATTGATTTTGTGTTCTGTTTTTTGTTCTATTCCTATATACTCATTTTTCTGTGAAAGAGTCTTCCTCTGCTTTTCTTCTGCAGAATGGGAAGAAGAAAGCATCCCAGTGAAGAAGTTCTTTGTTGAGAGGGCCACTGGGGTCTTATATCTCTCATGTATAAGAAGTCACCTTTCACCCCCATCAGTCCTTTTGTGCAGTCGGTCTGTTTGTAGCTGAATCCAGAGTTGCCTTGCCCTCAGGGCTGAGTATCTTGGCCATGGCCCACTTGTTGGCTCAACCAAAGGAAATCTAGTTGTGCAGGGTAAAAGGCAGAAGAAGCCACTGCTACACGTGTGTAGTGTATTCCAGACTGAGCAAGAGCATTCTTTGGTCTTGCTGCACATTTGTCCACTGCCTATGTTGGCACACAGGTATTTCAGTTTCCACGTATATGGGAGAGAAGTCCTGTTGTAGAAGATTACTGAGATGTGGTGAACTGATTTTTTTATTTAGTTAGCTAGGGAGTATTGCCAGCCTCAGTGACTGCAAATCGTGAATGAAATGACTTGTATGTCTTAATTTCCCTCTGGCAAAAGCTTTATGTAAGGTACTGAATATTATTTGAGCCTGAACTTTGTTTAACTAATAGTGAAAATAATTTCCACAGTTACTTCTCCATTAATAATGTTTAAACGCGTGAATCAAAGGAGTGTTAGTTTGAATGACCTAGCTGGTCCCATTTGGTTTAGTTGGAGGAGGGAGGAGGAGTGAGAAATCCAGGTGGAAAGCACAGAACCCAAGAGTGACTTCATCAGTTTAAAGCTAAAGTTATGCTTAGAGGCAATAGTTGCCTGCATTAACATCAGTATCTGGAGAAGACAAAACACAACCCAAAGCAAATTCAAACCCCATAACGTAAAAACAACCCTCCCCTTCCTCTCGCTACCACTAGAACGCTGAGTTCAGATTTCTGTAATTAGAATTGTTTACCAAACCCTTGTTGGGCAATGTCTGAGCACACAACATGTGTACACTTCACTGCAAGTTCACTGTAAAGTGTACAGTGTAAACCATTATTTTAATATATTACAACTCATGCTCTGTAACCACATACTTGCTCTTCTGCAGTTAGAGCTTACCTGTAAATCGGCAGAAGAATTTTGAAAATTGAGTTCATGACATGCTGTTACTTTAATGCTCTCTTAAAATAGGGTTTGAGATTAAAAATACTTTTCAAAATGACTCATTTTGACAGAATGACATCAAGAGCAGTGTGGGGACTGACTTAATATTCTACCAGACAGCTTCCATCAATAGCACTTTTGGGATTGAATATTTTCATATTGTAGGCATCATAATATTATAATCAATAATTTCTGAGATTCAAATTTGAATCTAATCTGAAAATATGCTTTTGGAAACCTTGAGGTATTCATATGGCTTAAGATGGTGATTCGTCACACATTTTCTACTTAAGTTTTTAGCAAAATCCCTTAAAGTAGAGCTGCTCACAGTAAATATGCAGAATTAAATACCACTAGTTTGCTTCTAGGTGAAGCATAGCTCTTTTGCATGAACAGTTCAAGGTTTGAAAGGTAAAATGCCGTTTTAACTCTGTCAGCCCTGGGGTATCTTTCAGTGAGCATGGAGCCAACACCCTTGGCGTCACTCAGCAGTGCAAAGATGAAATCTTGACACTGCCAGAAGTCAGCAGTTCTGCTCTCATGACTAGTAGAGTCAGAGGCTGCATGCTGTACACCTTGTTCAGGCACACGTGACTGCTGAACTTTAAGTTGCCATTTCTGAATGGCACTAGTAACTTGGCAGACTTTAAGACACTAAGAATGTATTGTTGATCATGATCTAATTTCTAGAGTGGCCAGTTTTCTCTTTTTTGGACGTTCATGACGCTAGAGAAGCTAGAGAATCTTTTTCTCTTTTTTTTTTAATACATTGAGAAGCAAAACATGAAATTAACTTGTCCATCTGGTAGAGAATTTCAAATGAATAGTCATTCAGTAATGTTAGTATTATTTATGGGTTAGTCCAGTTTATTTATGCTGCCATGGGAGACTTGGGACTTGTCTTCCCATTTGTAAATTACTAATACCTCAGTACTTCAGTCTTATACTTAGACCTGTCTTGAATTTTCATTTAAAGCACTTGTCTGGACTGATAGTAGCAGTGAATCTAATAGCAAGGAGTAATTTGAAGGAATCTTGATGTGGAAGAAGGTGACTACCACTTTCAGCACAAATACTTGACTATAAATGATACTTTAGTGCATAACTGTTCTTCTTTGACAAGCAAGGTTTTGCTTAGCTTCTTAAACATTGAGTAGAAAATGAATGTCTTTTATTACTAAAAATACCTAGTGCATTTTATATATTACTTAATAGTTCTTAGAATTACTTTTCGAGTAACTTGCAGTTGCTCAGAAGTATCAGTATTGCATTTAAAAAATAACTGTAAATGATGTATCTGCTAATGTTTCTGGTTAACATCCTTTTTAATCCAACACACAATTGTGGAGTTATAGACTGCTAAATAACCTTTCTTAAAGCTGTTGGGTAGAAAGAATGCAAACAGGAACAGGAAGTTTATTCCTGAGTATTTATTACTTTCTTAAAAGAGTAAATTTGAAAAGTCTGCTTTATGTCTTCCTTCAATATGTTTCATTTGTTGTGAATTGAAAATTTATCATGGTCTGGTTGAGTCAGATCACTTGCAGTGAAAATATGCATCCAAAAATCTTTACAGCTACTTCAAAGTATTGTTTACTGCATGGAAAAATTCTGCAGTTTGTTACTAAAATATTTAAACTTTTATTAAACTCAGACATTTCCTTTCTTGAGTGAAGGTTTTAAGTTTTCTCTCTTTTCAGAGGAGGTGAAATGGTTGCGGGTCCTCAAAAAAATAATGCTTTTTTACAAAAATTACAGGATTTTCATTGCTGACTTCAGTAAGATTAGGCTTGTACCTGTGGCATGTGTGTTTATGTACTGGCACAAATGTTTGATATCTACAGCTGCTCTCTATTTGTATTGTCACATACAGCTTTATGTATTGGATTCATGCTTTATAAATGTTGTAGAAGTGGTGAGTAGCTGTTGAGTCCATTGCTTAGAAAAGTCTATCTGTGACAAAATATTCTGAAATATTTAATACTTATAATTCCATGGATTAGTAATTCTTATAGTTTATTTTCATTTAACACCTTTCTTCATTTTGCTGTGTGCTGAAAGGTGTCTCAGCTTAGAAGTCTTAATCTTTACGGTTTTCTTTCTGTGAAGCAGTTTGTTTAACTTCTGGTACGAGGTGCCTGTAAAGGATGTTCCTGTGGTTATGACAAGCAGAACCATTTTGTATGTAACCTTGTCTTGCACAAATGACTGGGTCACAAGAGAGTATAAGCTTATTTTCAAAAGTATAGCAAACAAGAACTGGGGATATTTGGTAACTGTTTTGTAATCTTTTTCGTTTCATAAGCCTTTCTTGACCGTCTTTAAGACTTGGTCACAAGCTTCTTTTAGTATTTTAGATGAATTTCACAGTTTAACGAATCTCTTAATACTCTCTTTGTCGTAATGAAAAGAGCTAGAAACGTTTGAAGCGATAGCTTGATGTAAATGGTTTCTGGTGCCTTACGAAACCACAGTTGTTTTAGTTGTCTTTAGATTCCCCCCTTAAACAGCATGTTTAACATAGCATGTATTTAACATAAATGACTTGTACTTTTACGTAACTTTTCTTATCAGGAAGGAGGTATGAAATGAGCTAGGTAATTTTGCTGGTTACTATTCATAGAAAAACGCTAAAAAGTCTGAGCCCAAAATTCAGAACAACAAGCCTGCATGTTGCTAGATGACTAGACTTACCTATTCCAATAACTGTGTGGATTCATACTCCCAGTTTCCCTGGGGATTTGGATTTTTTTTTAACTTTGCTAAGGCTGCAATTCCACTCTAAATTATTAACTTTTCATAAGTGTAACAGAAAAGTAATAAAATTGATGATGGCTTTTAGAAATGTTTGCATGCTCTAGAATATTTATATCTGACAATTTTAGAAACATTTTAATCTCATTCCACGGTTTTGTACCTTTCATGAACCAAAACACTGTCCAAAGTCTATATGGCAGATAATAGTGATGTTGAAATTGTCCAGTTTGACAGAGCAAGTTTGGCTGATTTCCTGGGAAATCTCTGAATGCTCTTTTGTCAGTAACATAAATGAAAACTGTGCAACCAAATTATTCGATCTCTATACTGTGTGTTCATTTGTCTTTAGTGTCAAAAACTGTTAACACTTTTTTTCTCCCTCATCCCCATGCAGGGAGGCAATAATGCAGGGCATACAGTTGTTGTGGATGCTGTGGAGTACGACTTTCATCTTCTGCCAAGTGGGATTATCAATCCGAAAGTCACTGCATTCATTGGTAAGTGGGACATCTCTAAAAAACAGACAGTACAGTAGTTTCAGACTTCTGACACATTAAAATATCAAGATGTATTTGAGGACATACAGGATAAAGATTCTTTTTCTTCAATTTTCCACAGGCCTAGATTGTTTACTGTCTTTGTAATACTGCCCTTACTCATTTGTAAAGTTTGTATTACAGAAATTTCTTTTGTCTTGGATAATTCACCTTTGTTCTTATCTATCCTACCAATGTAAACAGCTAGCTGCCCGGTGTATCTTCATCCTCCCATTCTCTTTTATTTTCTCTACCATTTCTTTTATTCTCAGAATACCCCTCTCTCCTTTAATCTTCAGCCTTGTTAAGTACTTACCAGTACTTTTTGAACCATAGGTCTTCCCTCCCTTTTCCATTGGATTGTGAAATGAATGCTTAACTCCAAAAGACTTCCACACTCTAGAGTTCTTACCAAGAAATCCTCTCAGGAAAGTACAATGGAAGGTTTAGGGCAGTGGCAGTACTAGGTGATGCCAGGATCTATGATCTGTTTGCTTTGTGAAAAGGGATTTAGGCTATCTAGTCTGTTGTCCCTAAAATCTACTTACCTCCTTACTGCTCTCCCTTCTTGGAATCCTGTTTCCAATTCTGCATGGTTGGGGTTTTTTCTTTGGGTTGCTTGGATGGCCAGCCTACTTAATAATGTGGTGTAGCCCATAGAATTTCCTTCTAAAAATGAAGGTAAACATAAAATATATGTGCACACCGTTATAACTGTGTTTGTGCTTGAGTGCTGTTTCACCAAACAGGTTGGATCTCTGGATCACGAAAGGCTGTGACTTAGCAACACTTCATGTTGCTCCTTTGATACCTAGAGTTCCTGTCACTTACACAGTGTACTTTCCCGAGACAGGATTCTGTTGCCGTGCTCTTCCTGTCACTTCTTCCTACATCTCATTGCTTTGAGCCTGCACTCTTGCCTTTGAGCTTGGTATGTGTGCCAAGAGCCAGTGGTCATTGACAGTTTGCTAAAGAGCCTCTGTTGCAAGTTACTTGATTCATAAACAGTCCAGCTAGTAGTGACTGTATACTCTGTCAGCAGTAAATCTGTACTTGGGATTTGGTGGTTAATTGCCTCTTTTCAGCTGTCACATTGTGACTTGATAATGGGATAGTTATGGATCCACTTGTCTTCCCTAATACTTCTATAGAAATGGAGCCAGTGGGCATGGAAATAGATTCCTGTTGATAATGGGAAGTTTGAGATGTTAACTGTTCCTAGTTTTGAGAGCTGAGGCAGATGATACTGCTTCTCCTTTGATGTTACTGTACTATGTTTCTTAAGGTTATTGCTTGAAAACAATAAAAAAGATGCCCGTTTGCCTTGTGTTCTTTGGTGGACTTGGTTGAATAGGAAAGCCCCCATCCTTTAACAATATAGTAATTAGGAGAGAAATTCTTAGAAACCTTCTTGCCTGTATCTTCTGTCTTTTGGTTTTATCTGTTCTGAAGTTTTTTTTAGATTCTTTTAGATATGCACTGTGTATAAAATCTCTTTCAGGGGTAAAAAAGGCTTAGGATTCCACTGAAAGAATATATGTATTCCAGAAAAAAGGGTAAGGGTAAAATGATTGGAGTATTATAATAGAGTATTCCTATTGTTCAGGACTGTGTAATGAAGGTAATAGTGAAGAAATCTTAAAATACTTCGTGTTTTTTATGGTTAGAATGCTTTTATTGGTGTGAAATTAGGTGGTATGCAAATAGTTTTGGATAGCAGATCCCTTCTTCCGCTAAATGTTCTACAGGTAATTTTGAATCTACTGGGTTTGGTATGGCTTTAAGATGGTTCAGTTTTGCTGTGGGAATGCTCCTTCCTAGGCAGTCAGTGATGCTGGGTCATTTTATGAACTAGTAAGTCTTTTTCTGAGCAATGTGACAGCTGTAGGAAGGCAAACTTGCTTTTGACAGGGCTTTTTCCTCTGTTGTTTCTGCTGGTCTCTTGACAGTCCCACCTCTATGTACAGACTATTCCGTGTCTGTTTACAGCAAAAAAAGTGCCTGCAAGGATGCTAGTGTTTATAATGGTGATAGAAATGTGCCAACTCTTAGAAAACAATAGGGTTATTAAAATGAAGTGCAAAGACGGAAGTTAATTTTAGATATGAGAAAGAGGAAGTTGGAGATTCTGTTACTGTTTGTACTGGTCTAAATTGAAAAGTTGTTGCATTTACTAGGAAGAGTCAATGCATGTAGGTAGAAATGCATACTTTAGGAACAAATCTGGCTAAGATAAATTCCTAAGAATCAAAATTGCGTTGTTAAAAGACTTAAATAAAATACTCTGCACACAAAATGTGCAGTGTCTTTGAACTCTTTGAAATATTTTTTCCCATGCTCAACATAATTAATTGCATTTTGTGTAATGATTTTCTTCAGGAAATGGTGTTGTAATTCATTTGCCAGGACTCTTTGAAGAAGCTGAAAAAAACTTAAAGAAAGGAAAAGGTGAGAATTTGAAGATACTACTTTTAAAATAGTTTGTGTGACACTTCTCAAATGTTTTAGATGGAGTATGCCTTTGTAGAGGTTACATATATTGTATTTTTCCACAACTCCCTTTAGCTGTTGCTTTCTGACAGGAGTCTTGCCATAACTGCCAGAGCCCTCATGGGAATGCAGATAAAAGGAATCTCTGTACAGTTTCAGAATATAATCTAAAACAGAATTCTCTGCAGACATTTTTCTTTGCTTAAAAAAATGAATTTAAGAAGTGAAATGACTTTCTTAAGGTGTGTTTACCTGTTCAAAGTAATTTGACCTCTTACAATATTGGTGTACACTTTGCTGACACGTTAATGTAAACATGGTGCTGTGGTAATCACTTCTTGATTCAGAGCTCAGTTTTTGGATACTTCATGTTATGTCTATAGCCATGCTTGGCAGCAGTCTGCCATAAGTGGGAAAAATCAATGGTCTAGATTATTCAGAACCAAAAGAGCTACTAATTGTTCGTGAAAATTGAGGAGCTAGTAGCATGGATTCTTCTTGAGAATAAGCCTGATTTTCTCAGCTTTATAAGTTGATGCCAAGTTTTAATTACTGAAATAACTTTTTTTTTCCTACTCTGCAATGTGATTGCTCAGTCTTAAAATAGATTGACTGAAGACTAAGCATGAAAAGTATTTATACTTTATACATCAGAAGACAAAAATGCTATACAAAACATAATTTAAACTATTTCATTTTGCCTTTAAAGGACTGGAAGGCTGGGAAAAGAGACTAATAATTTCTGACAGGGCTCATATTGGTAAGTTCCTGTTTGTGGTTTGTATTTTGTTGGGGTTTGTTCTGCATAATTTTTGCTTTTGATGGATTTTCTGTGGCAGTAAAAGTGTGGTAATTTTTAGCCATCTCTTTATATAGGTTCTTTTCTTTGAATTAAATCACCCTGTGTTGCTTAGGTTTATTGAAGGTCCTAGAAAAAAAATTTTCACTCAGAACCCTCCCAGGTTTGTATTCTAGTGATTTTTTTTTTAAATCCTATTCCTTAATCATCACCTAGGCAGAAAAGCAGGTTCACCTTCTAAATCAAATTAGAAGCACGGAGCCGTCAGAAAGCATTCAGAAGTGAATTGAATTAGGATTCATTTCCCCTTTTGGTGTAAAAGTGGTATTGCTCACAGTAACGTTTCTGCTGGGAAATCAGGTGACCGGGTGTGACTTTGAAACTAATGGTCTCCCTACCAAGGAAGTGCTTCCCAAAGGAGATTTTGTGGGAAGGAGTCTGTAGGGATAAAGAGCTCTCAAGGAGCTCAGCAGTGAAGCACTGCAGTTCAAAGCCTGAAGAAAAATAGTGTTGAGTCCAATCCACCAACACAGAGCTTTAGAAACTCTTCCTGTACCACTCCTACTACATCTTTATTACATAAATTCATCCTTTAGATCAGCTCTTTAGATATTATAGCATTATTGCTGCCTCTCATAGTCATTTTCTGAAGATGCAAACTGTTTAGGACATTATAAGATTAAAGCTTGTAACATGGGGGTAAAATGGTTTTGGTTTTGCTTTCTTTCGTTTTGCTTTGTTTTGTTTTTTGCACCAGTGTGGAATAGCTTAGTGAATGAACTTATTGACAGTTATTATGTAAATATGTTTTTTCTTTGGAGTAACTAATTAGTTTGAAATAGTTTAGTAATTGTTTCTAAGTTACCTGTATCTTTTCTGATTAGTAGAATCACTGTAGGTGAATTATTTGGAAATTGCTTGATTACTATAAAAACTGTTCTGTGGTGATTATATTGCAATGGCAGTGCTGTGAATTTTTCATAATTATGAGATTATGAGTAAAAAGGACCAGTTGCTCACTGTCACTCATAATCATTCAACCTCTTCACAAAAATGAGCTTTCATAATGCGTCTGTTTAGAAAGTTTTCATAACAATTTGAAAATCTGTTACCATGATAAAAGTGTCTTCTCTAAAATGGGTATTGATCTGTGAATGATTAGTCTGTAACAAAAGGTCAGCCAAAGGTAAGTTCACACTGCTGGGTATAATGTAGTTCTTTAAAAAGCAGGAATGCTTGGGAATAAACACAAAGCCAAACCGGTAAGGCAAACAGGAAAACCACTCTTGTTCTAGAGATACTAGCATACTTACTAAGGCAGTCTTTCCTGTGTGATGTGTAGGTGGTTTTTAACTTTCAGGAAATAATTCTTAAGAAAACCAGTTAAATGAATTCTGTTAGCCTATAAGCTGTGCAATCTTTGTATTTGACATGAGTCCTGTAAGATTTTGGGGGGTGGGGTGGGGGGAGTTTGTATGTATGTTTTGAGTTTTGTTGTTGTTCTGTTTTGGTTTTTGGGTTGTTTTTTTTTCTTACTATAGTAAACCAAGTATTGATGCAAGGGATGCTTTGCATAATCTTTATCATTAATAACAATATAATATGTAAAAACATAATCAGGGCTTATGACGTTGACTTCTGTTTACATAACAGACATTGGTGGGAGCTTTTGTATTTTCAAATGCGTTTTAATTGATGTTGCCTAAAACATAAAAATACAATTGTTTAAGAAATCCATAGAATGGGTGAGAATGTTAACTTTCAGGTCTCACCTAAATTTTTGCAGTATGCCTTTTTTTTCCCCTATGCTATTTCCAGGATTTTTTTTTTAAACTGCATTTTTTTCTTCATTTAGCCATGTATTCTTTGGGGCCACTACAAAGCCAAAATGGCTTACTTATTCTGTGGGATGTGTATACTCACTCTGCAAATGTTCTACAAATATTCTACTTTAAAGTGTCTGAAAAGCCTTAGAGCTCTTCCCTGTGAAAAAATGTAAAAGAGAAGGAAAACTCCTGTAATTTTATTTGCCTTTCTTCAGTGTGTATATTTATTTTCCACATTGGTAAACAGGCCTAGAGTTGGTTTGAAGAAATCATTACTGATATAATAATTTGTTTCACACAAATTTTCAATTTAAGTTATCTTATTTTCTTAGTGTTTGATTTCCACCAAGCTGCTGATGGCATCCAAGAACAGCAGAGGCAAGAACAAGCAGGAAAGAAGTAGGTAGTTTTATTTTGTCAAACATGGGATGACTTAGTACAAAGAGGACTCAATATATTGAATCTCTGTTTTGCTTTGTCAGTGGGTTAAAAAAATTTTTCATATAACTCTTGAATGTGGACTCTGCAGGGATTATTTCCTACACTTTATCTTCCAGTGAAGGATTATATGCATGGTTAAATGGCTCTGTCTTTATATTTTGCCTTATGAAAAGGTTTCTAGTTATTAATTTGTTAGTTTCTGCTTCCTAGTGTTTTGTTTACTGGAGGTATTTGTTTCTGTAAAAATATATTTCTCTTTAAGAATATTGAAGGATCCCTTTGGCATCTCTGAATAACCGAAAGTCAGAGGTGCATGTAGATGTTCACGTTGTCTTCTACAGAACACTACTGACCTTCTGAAGCTTTCAAAACTTTTAGAAACTATCTTGCTATGTTTTTAACTTGTGCTTTTCAAGTAGCTCACTAGTTCTTTGGGATGTGGAAAAAGCTGGCAGAATTAACAGTGACCTGTCTACATCTGGGAAGCAGTGTAGTGCTATAGACTTCTCAGATAACAGTAAACTTAGAAGAACTTTCAGAAAGAGAGATTACATGGATGAAAAGTAATTCAGACGTACTTACCTGATAAACGTTTCCTCCATGATAATAAGCTTTAAGAGAATGTCTGATTTGAGTGTATCTTGCTTCACACAGGTTGAGTGATGATTTGTCAGTGATTTTTACAAGGGGTCATTTTCACACTTGCCTGCACTGTACCAGCTCTCTTGTTAACTGCTGGTTTCGGATTTAAAAAGCAAACAGAACATACAGATAGTATGGAAGAATATTCTTATTTTAATGAGCCATAATCAGTATTATCAGTGTGTAACAGCTATTCTTGAATATTTGTGGAGCGCAAACTAAAGTTGCTATATGACAATATTTGCAGTTAAAAACACTGAGTCAAATCAGCTACTTGAGAGAAGGCACCACTCTATTGGTTAGTGTTAAAGATTGTTAGGGAAAGCTCAATTAATTTACTTTAAAAAAACTGAGGAAAAAAGTTAGGTTCAAAGCAAAAAACCTAAAGTCACTCTTAAAAATGCGGTATTTCTTCTTTCTGTGGAGTTATTGATATTCTGCAATGTACGATTTTCAAGCTTGTTAAAATTTCCTCCTAAATTTTGGAGCTAAACAACTGTATTGGGGAGAGTACTACAGGCTATCATGGATTACCAAAAGACTGTCTCTTGTTTGTTGGGAGCAGGGAATTGAAATAGTCTGCTAGCATGTCTTACTGTAGATTTAACTACATAACATGGTTGGTGTTAAAATTGTTTTCTGCCTAAGACTTTAAACATTCTAAATGATAAGTTTATTTTTCTTTTAAATTAATGCTTTTGCCTGGTCAAATGTAGCTGAAAAACCATCACCAGTAAGGCTCATCATGTAGCTTCCCTTGCAGAAAGTTTATAGAAAACCTAATCTAATACAGTATATTCTGCTTATACAATTGTTTTAGCTTCTCTAAGTACAGTCTTCTGACAACTTTTTTATTATTTGATATGTTTTAATGAAACAAAATGAATGGAAACCAACCCTTCTTTTAAAAGATTCTCTATGGAGAGTATGAATTGGGGTGCAGGCTAGAGTCAGTTGTTTAATGTCCTGGTCTGGTTAAAGGATACAGTGTGATGCAAAGTTCATTGGAATGTTTTTGTTTTTTTTTTTTTTGGACTGGAAGTAAACATCACTCCCTGAGATTACTTGGTATTGAGTCTAATAGGAAGAATTGAGGTTTTTTTCCAAAAATTTATAACTGAAGAAGAGAGGGATTTCTCTGACTGATGGGGGGGAACCCCAAACCAAACCAATTAAAACTAAGTGCACAATTAAGTTTAGCAACATGTAGCACACTTCTGCAAATGCTGCAGACCTGTTCACTTCTCCCATAAGCAACTACTTAATGTATTGAGCATGATGGGGTTTGGCTCAATTTTGGTTGCTACTTAGCATGATTATGACAGAAGACGTTCTCTGAAGTAGCTGTACTTCTCTGACAGTAAAGTCAGTGCAAGCAAGTTTTGTATTATATCATCAGGACTTAAGCTGGAAAAGGCTTTTCAGACAGAGTGGGCAGGTGAGGGTAAGGAAAAGAATTCAGATTTTCAGAATCAGCTACAGTGGAAAATCCATACCTGAACTCTTAACATAGAAAGGGCATTTTGAGTGTCTCTATCACTTTTGGATATTTGGCAGTGTTTTCTGTTTTCCTGGCTCCAACTGAGGTATTTAGAATGAAATGAAATATTTCTTATATACAAACTTAAAATCCATACTCTGTGCTGTTGCTTTATGGAGGACTTTCTTTAGGTCTTCAGGACAGTGTTTTAGGAAAATGTTTATTTCATTTCAGTTTGTAATACTGAAGAATGTTTTCTTGACATTTGGTTCCTTAAGTATAAAAGTTCAGAAAAAAAATTATTGGTTTAAAAACAGAAGTAGAAGATTAACATATTTGTTTGTATGTTGTCAGAGATATTCTGACACTAGGTTGCATCCTGAAAGTATCTTTTGTTTTAAATGCTTTAAATAAAGTTAAATGCTCACAGTTGACAGCATTTCATTTTATGCTAAGGATGGAATAGCTTTAAAGAAAAAAAAACAAACACCTGTATATCAATAACTCTTTATTATTATCTTTTTAAAGTCTGGGAACTACCAAAAAAGGAATTGGTCCAGTATATTCTTCGAAGGCAGCTCGAAGTGGACTGAGAATGTGTGATCTTGTTTCTGATTTTGATGAGTTTTCTGAGAGGTAATTACTGTACACAGTTGTAAGCACAGTTTTCAGTTTCTGGAAAGTACCCTGTGTAAGCAATTACATCTGGTTTCTGTTATTTATCTTAATTTATGGTTCTTTTAAAATAAAAAATTATTGTCATATGTCATATTGTCATATGATTATTGTCATAATTCATTGTTTGAAATTGTTAAATTACCAAATAACTGCAGATATGCAATCAGTAAAAATCAAGGGTTGGTGGGGAGTTGAGGAGGAAAACAAGCAGAAACCTCAGTGAAGCATTTTTGCCTTTCAGGTTCAAAGTGTTAGCCAATCAGTACAAAGCAATATATCCTACCTTAAAGATAGATATTGAAGGGGAATTGGAAAAGCTGAAGGTAAGCATGTTTCTGTCTCTTCGATTATATAATCACCACGTGCAGTTACTGATACACAAATCCCTTGGTGTGACTGGTGCTTGTGTGAGGAGTTAAAGTGTATCATGGGATGTTTCTGTGTTGAGGAGTCTGCTGCTATCCTTAAGGACACTCTTGGCCTGTTTTATGCAACGTTTCAAAACTTGCTTTCGAGAGAGATCCTGTGAATTTTAAGAAAAAGGCTTGTATGGGGCGATTTCTTCTTGACTTACTTTCTTGACTCGCTCAAACATACAGTCTAGGAGAAAAAAGCAGGATTGTAGTTGGGGGAAGTATGTTTCATTGTAAAGCAGAATGTTAAGTCCTTGCCTCAGGAAGTTAAGAATTGAAATAAATAGTTTTTCTAAGTAATAAGCCTTAAAAAAAATACTGTCTAGCAACATAGAAAAATGGAAATTGATAGCAGCAAAACTAATGAAGCCTGATTGCCACCAAACTGGTCTTATGGTTAATTATGGATTCTGATTTGATGTTTTCCCTGTGATTGGGACAGTTGAGAATTTCCTCACTGGTATTAGGTTTTATTTGCACAGCATCCAAGTTATCTGAAAATCTTGTGAGGTGCCTTACCGTTCTACCCAAACTTTTTGTTCATGCTTTTTATAGAAACTTACCTGTATGGGATTTTTTTTTTAATCCTTAAAATGTCAACCAAATGTGACATTGTTTAAAACCATTGAGGTGTGTGGAGAACAGCGAGGACATGCACGATTTCATGGTAATTCTTTAAGAAAATCAGGCTAAATAAATCATCCTTCCTCTACCTTTAATTTTTATAGCTCTAGAATAGACTATATGAGAGTTCTTAGCCTTATATTTGTTTATATTTAAATAAGGCCTGTTTCATGTGTTGAGTTGTACTTTTACTAATACGTAGGTCTAGAAACCAGTTACAGTTGATTGGTTCATAATGCTTTATAGTTTACTTAATGCAATTTGGGATTACAGAATATCTGAAACTCCTTGTTAAGGTGGAAACTCACATGTATTTGTAGCTTGAGGAAAATTACTCATCTTATGCTAATGCACTTGATTCCATTCTGACAAAGTGCTACATTTCACATGGAGGAAATTGTTAAAATGAGAAACTTCCATGTGTTCTCATGAAGGAGAAAGGCTGTGTACCAAGTGATAATCTGAACATTATTGGCTTCTTGCATCCAGCTACTCAGTGGCATTCAGGCATTTGATGCAATAAATAACTTCACTTTTACTTAAAAGTTAGGGCTCACAATTGTATGCATTCACAACGGTGAATGTGGTTCAGATGGCCAGAAGTGGAACTCCCTACGTGCTGTGCTGATTTTGGGGGAGATGAAAGACCAAATACAGTACCGTGATAATACCCATGCTTGAATATTTCTAAAGCATTCCAGAAGTTAGGATTTTTTCTTTCCTCCTCATCCTTCCCCACTTTTTTCTTTCCTCCTAGGAAGAGTGTACATATCTCTTGGGTAAATCTGAGTTTCTTCCTCCTTTTGTTCACATTATGGCATATTTAACATTTCTGTTTGCTTTTCCTCTTTGAAAGGAATATGAGCATTGTTATGAGGGAACAATAGCAATTCTACTCTGGCTGCCTTTATAATAATGAAATGATACTATACAATAGTCTTTTGTGTTATTCAGGGCTACATGGAAAAAGTAAAACCAATGGTAAGGGATGGTGTTTATTTCATGTATGAGGCTTTACATGGACCACCAAAGAAGATCTTAGTTGAAGGTGCAAATGCAGCACTGCTGGACATAGATTTTGGTAGGTATGGTCTTTTTGAGACACATGTTAATATACACTTGAGTTGTAAAAAAGGAACATTAAATTTAAACTCTCCTGTGATAAGCTGTTCTCACAGCAGAAGTGGTTTCTGTTTTGGAAGAACAACATTCTCTATAACTAGCAAATAATACAGGGGGGTGGGTGAGTGGGTGTGTTAATTAAATTATTTCAAAAAGCTGTAGACTCTCCCAAGAGTAGTAATTTGAATGACAGTAAAGATCAAATGGCTGCTCTTAGAATATAGCTATTACTTTAGCATCTCTGAATTTTAAATGAAACAACTCACAAGTTTTTACATCTGTGGAAATCACTTGAGAATAAAAATGGAGAGCTTTGAGAGGCAAAGCATACATGCAAAATACAGCTTGACCTTTGAAAAATCAGCTTACTTTTTTTTTTAAGTCTTTATATAACACTTAGTTTTCCACTGTTTCACATTGTTGGGAAAAGTATTGGTAATCTGGATTGCTAATGAGGCATGGTTGGAAAGATTATCTCAATCTATTTGATATTCAAAATTATGCAGTTTTTCTTAAAACACTAAGTTTTCTAATAAATAAGAAGATTCTAGGTGTTAGAAGCAGCTTCTTTTTTATGAGATGTTTATGTTTGGTTATTGTGTTGTAAAAACAAGATAATCTATGACCGCTGTGTAAGCATAAGCAACCTGTGTGATTGGCTTCTGCATTTTGTCACATTTTTCTTCAGTCTCACCTTGTAATGGCATCATTTTTATTGTTAGGAAAATGTTAACACCTGAAATTGATGCCTGCTGTCAAACAATTATGAAACTGGCATGTACTCAGCTTTCAATCAATATGAGTTCTGGTATTGGGTGTTTTCAAACATACTCACTTTGAATGCGTCTTGTAAGAGTAAGATATGTCGATCAGTCACTGTAAGTGCAAGCACCTAAAGTAAACTTTCTCATGATAATCTGAGTATTAGAAGCCACATCCTTTTTTAACACAACAAAAATAGGAAGAGGAAAGAAGTCTGAATTCAGATATGCTTGTCACAGGGAAATCTTTTATGCAAAACAGATATTTGCAAAAAAATCTATCTAGGGAGGTTGTTTTCCTGTAAATGTAAATTTCTTGTATTTTGGATTCGTGTAAATAGAAGGTGCAGGCAGTCTGAAACACACCAGGTATATCTATAATACATACAGAGTTGTTCAGTTTAGTTAGATTTTTTCCTTCCTCTGCTGTGAGGCCCAAACACACAAGAAAATCTGGTCTCCATAGTTAGATAGCAGCAGGTTGGACACTTGTGTTAACAACAGACAAGCCCTAGTCAAAAGGCTTAGAGTTGCCAATTTGATTATTAAGCATTTTGAATGAGGCTGTTGCCTGTGCTTTGTTGCACAGAAGTCTTAATATTGAAGTAAGTTTTGTAATGTGTATTCATTGACTGTGAGGATAGTAACACCCCAGGCTTGCAGTCCATCTCACTTTACTGGAGCCTTTAATGAAGCTCATATGTGCATTTGTGTGGGGATGTGTGGTCTTCTGTGTTCTTAAACACAGAGTAATGATAAAACAATGAAAATATATTAGGCTGGGAGGTGAAAGTGAGTAAGAGCTGTTCATTGACTTTGTTTTTGACATCCACTAGCTATATTCAGCTGTCAGTACTAAGAAAAGCTTTGCTACTGTGTTCTAAGATTAAAAACTAATTAATGCTTGCAAACTGTTGTTAGGTATCACCTGTAATCCTGGGTATTTTTCTGGAGTGATTTGATATACCTGAAGCTAATCTGTGAAAGCTCACTGATCAGTCTCTGAAGGATTTTTGACTTTGTAAAGATGTCTGTATTGCTGAAAGAACTGTATTGCTTTTAGTTCCTTTCGTCTTGGTTGTTCTTCTCTTGCCTGTCTCTGATTCATATCAAATGACATTAAAAAAGTCTGACACAAGAGGTAGTGGTTTCTTGCTTATGTGCAGATGCAGTGAGGCTGAAGTATTTGTTCAAAATTCAGCTGAGGACTGGCATGCTCAGTTTCATTTCCCAGTACTTAATTAAAAAAAGGTATAAGCCTAAGGATTTTGAGATGTTTAACTCTTTTCTTTGCAGTCCAGGCTGCATTTTAAATGACAGCTGAGTATTTAACAAGAGACAAACTTGTACCACTAGAATATATTCAAGACTCTTCTTTTTTTAATGATCTTTTTTCCATTTGATTATGTAAACAAAGTTTTTCTTTCCAGAATTCTGCATTTCATTGCAGTTTCTTGTCCTTAAAATGTGCTGATCAGTTTATAGAGTTTGTATTTTATTTTTCCTCCAAAAATTGAAAATAGTAAACCTCTATTCTCTAACCTTTTAATACTGTTTTCCTAAGAGTCTCCCTTCAAATTTTTGCATTGTTCAATTAGTGAGTATATTTAATGTAAGAAAGCAAGACATGTTTTTCTGGTGTCTTACTTCAATTTTTTACCTGTACGATCATTCAGAATTGTTATATAGTCCATTTTTATCAGTTGAAGTACATAGTAAGATTTCTACCTTTTCCAGTGAAGGTGGATCAGACAATGTATGTAAAAAACCAAGAGCTCACAGAATATGTTCTTGGCTGTAAAATACATTTATTGTGTGTTTTGGTTTTGAGTGTTGTAAAATCTAAGTAAGTGCAGTGCAAGTACTGTTTCTCACCAGGTTAGATTTTTGGAAAAAAAAACAATTCAAACCCAGTGTTTTAACAACTTTCTAAACCCAGTGTTTTGGTTTTTAATAGGCACATACCCTTTTGTGACTTCATCAAACTGCACAGTTGGAGGTGTGTGCACAGGTCTGGGCATGCCACCACAGAACGTCGGGGAAGTGTACGGGGTTGTGAAAGCCTACACAACCAGAGTTGGAATTGGTGCCTTTCCTACAGAACAGGATAATGTGAGTATTACAGCCTCGGGTGTGACCTGCTGGGTGAAAATGTGTCTTGTCTGTCTTTTATTAACTCAGTGTTAACAATGGCTAAGTACAAGTACATAGGTGACAATGTGTTTAGATGTCTCAGTCTTCTGATTCTAGACTGAGCTTACAGGACTGCCTAACGTGAGTGGAGTTTTCTCTAAACATTTCTGTGGAATATAAAGTTAGAGCAGGAGCAAATTTTGAGAAGTTTGCCTAAAAATCGTTGTCTTGAATTAGAAAGAACATTTTGTATTGCTGTCTTCATCCAAATGGACAGCATTGTGAAAAACTGGGGGAAGGGCTTCTAAGGTAACTTAAAATATATTGTAAAATGTTAAGTAAACGCCTGCATCATGTATTGCAAATCAAAAGAAACCCACATGCTCATGTGTCTTGCTCTTTGTTAGGAAATTGGAGAATTGCTGCAGCAGAGAGGCAAAGAGTTTGGTGTTACCACTGGTAGGAAGAGAAGATGTGGCTGGCTGGACCTTGTCTCACTCCGATACGTCTATATGATTAATGGATTTACTGCGTGAGTTGTTTGCTGAGCTTTGTTGGCAACTTGACAGAAAATCATGAAATGCTGTAGATTACTGTAAATTGCACATTTACTCATTAGTAACATTTGCACTGTTAATATTGATCTGTTGATTAATCATTTTGATATTTTGATAAATTAGCTGCTCCTCATTTTTCCTATCATTAAATATTTTTACATTTGACATTTTCATACATGTAGATTTTTCTCTCCTTCCTTTATGGAGACTTCTTTTCTTAGTTTGTCTTCAAAATAACATAGATGGGAACTCATCAGTATCTCCATTAGTATGTGTAAATATTAAAAATATGATATGTCTTTCGGATGTTAATCAGAATGAAAGATAGGTGCCTGAAACAAACTGGTATAAAATTTTTAGCAGATCAAATAGTGTAAATACATATTTTATTTAAATACTTCTGTTTTTCTTGGTTTTTGTGGGTCTTGTTTTAAATAAGATGCAGCCAGGTATTTGGAGAGCCAGTGTTTGATCATATTTCTGCCTTCACTGTAGGACAGGAGCAGACACCAACAGGCATCATGCAATGAAATGGTCATCTTTAAATGGTTAGGTATCTTGGCAGTACCCTCACCAATTAAAATGATAACACTTAAAGCCATAGACAAATTTATTCAATTGCAAAACACTTTTTTAAAAATTTTTTTGGTCATTTTCATGTAGTACTAGATCAAAGGATCTAACAAAAACTGTGTTTAATCCTTTTTTTGTTGCTGTCATCTTGTTGTTTCAGTGGTTGTTTGTTTTTTGGTTTGGGGTGTTTTTTAAGTCAGACCAGATAACAAATTAGTGCCATATGAGATATTTTTCTAAAGAAATAAAATTAAGTGCAGGAATAAATTTTGTTTGATTCTTTGTTCTTGTTGTTGGGGTTTTTTTGTGGTTTTTTTTTTACAATGTGAGAAGATTCAAGAGTTGTTGGACTTGTTTAACCAGAGTAATGTTTCTTCATAGATTGGCACTTACCAAATTGGATATCTTGGATGTATTTCCAGAAATCAAAGTCGGTGTTGCATACAAACTAGATGGTGAAATCATACCTCATTTTCCTGGTAAGACTGCTTATTTAAAAATTCTAGATTTTGGTGAAATGTAACGTGGTACTTTTAAATACATTTGACTTCTACTTGTAAAACTTATTAAAGCAATATTTTACTTCAGCATCAAGCCATTATTGTCTTGCAGATGCACCAGACGTATCTTTTACCACACCAGTACGTGCACCCTAAAGATAACTGTACCAAATATTGGATTTTGTCTACTAGAAAGATTCGAAGAGCTGTATAAAGCTTGTAAAACATAAATGTTGCCACTACTTGTCCTTTTTATTTTATACAGTCTGCATCATCTTCAAGCTAAATTGGAAGCTTGTTTCATACTCTGTTATCTTGTTCCTACTTCTTTATTGATGCCTATTTTTAGCATGCCAGGTCTTCATTTAAGCATGCAGTGAACCGCATAAGAGAGCTGGTCCTGTTAAAAAGTCAAGTTTTTCTTTCCCCTCTGTTACTTTTCTAACAGTTCACTTCCCTTTAATGATTCACAGAGCAGCCAAAAACCTACAAAAGCTACACAGTGTAAAAGAGGGACAAGGGGTGGGGCCATAAATGAACAAGTAGTTTAGGTGAAAGCAAGACTATTTTCTAATGCATGACCGATGTACATCAGCTTAGCATGATAGAAACTGTAGTTCTTGAGGAGGACAGTGGTCATTTTTACTTGAAGAGTTACCTGCATGTTAAAATATTCAAATATCACAAGCCAGTGTTTTTATAGGTAATGCATCTTGTTCAGTTTACAATAGTTAGACATACTCCCGAAAAAAAGGAAGAACATAAAACAGTGCTAACAATTGGGCTTTTTCATTTTCATAATGTGCACATAGATGCCCATTTTCATTCTATATTGGTACGTGAGGGTTAGAGGCTGGTAAGAGTTACAGTTTTTCATGTGGTATCATCATCAGAGCACTTCTTGTGGGTTAAGGAGATCGGATACAACTCACAGCAGGATTTATATAGTACAAAGATGTAATTATGTATGAAGGAATAAATGATGATCTGCCATTAGTCCTTGAAAATAGCACGTATCTGTTAAGAGTAATTCATAAGGAATTAAAAAAAATCTTTTGTTTATCCATATGTTTGTGGGAGTTCTCTAACTGATTTACTGTCCAGGATCTTCAAACAAAAGTGCCAGTTCCAGTCTGAATGCATGCTGAATGATTTTGATACAGGAAATTTAGTATTCGTCTTGCACCAAACCAGGGAATGCTTTTCCATTGTTAAGACTCAGCTATTACCTGATTGATACTCATGTCAAAACATTAAGGACATTTGTGTTTACTTGAAATGGCCATTGAACATAATTGCACATTTGAATTGAGAACTACTCTGTAAATGCTGTTCTTGTATTCAGTTATATGATCTTGTCCTCAAGCCAGGAAAACCTTTTCTGACAGTCCATCCTTAAAGATGACATAAGCAAGTGGCCATATTATACTGTACTAAGATGTCAGTAATTTGTAGGGGTTTTTTTCATTCATTGTATGTCTCAGGGCCAGAATCTTACAACTGTTAGATACAACTCTTGAGGGAGCAGACTTTGTTTCCTGCATACCCCTAGGTAACAGCTGGCCTTTGGTCATAGCAGCACAATGTGGCTCGCCTGCCTATATTTTTCTTTACTTTATGAACAATTAAGAATTCTGGTGGAACTTTAGTAGAACCTTTTGACATGCTGTCTTCCTTAAAGCATCAGGAAGGAGTTTGAGCTGAACTTCTGGTAAGCTGGAAGATGCTGTCTCTCACAGTGCCTCTGTGTTCCACACCTCTCTTTGCTATACTCCTCAACATTTGGCAGCATTTTCAGCACACATGCTGCAGGTTACCCCTGCCCTTGGCATAAAAAACAAAAGGTAACTTTATTCCCACTTTGTGTTTTGCAGACCATTAGACTGTTTCTGATGTCTACATTTTTGCATGCTGTGTGCTTGTATAATTTTTTTTTCTCAAACATGCCACTGACATTTGAATTTAATTTAGAAGAAAACTAGTCTGGGAAGCTCTCCCTGGCAGGCTTTTTCTTCCTCTCTCCCCTTCCTACCCTCCCACTCTCTTGGAGATGTTCATGATTTACCCTTCTTGTGAAATGACTGTCTCTAAATTAGACATAGTACCCACCATCTCAGGAGGAGTGTGCCATGGTTCAGATATTGTTCTTTTTTCCACCTGGATCAGAGAATCATACAAGTGTCACTCAGGGCTTTTTTATCTTAGCTTTCTGTGTGCATTTCGTAATTGCCTCTTAAGCAAGAACCTAAAATATCTTGTAAATTTACAGCTGACTTCAGTTGGTGTTACTGAGGCTGTAGTCTTTTGCTGGCCAATGACAAGAGCTTGTGGAAGACAGAACTTCCTGCTAGCTTTGAGCCAATCAGTTTAAAAAGAATGTGGAAGCTATGGTGTGATTCTCTAATGCCTCCTGTCCGTGTTCAGACATCAGTTGATTTCACCACACAGAGACATAACCTCTGGCTCAGAAGACTTTGAAAACACAGATGCTTAGATAATTGGGAGATTACTTTGGACAAGCTTTACTTTCATGCTTGATTTTTTTTTTTTTTTCCCCTGGGCATTTGCTGTAGATTAAAGAGCTGGCACACTATACTGGATGCACCTTTAGTCTGACCTATATGACTATTTTCTTGTCAGTTTCTGGAAATTGCTGGAGGATCATTCTCTTACAAAGGTTCCAAGGTCCCAAATCTGAGATAATTTTTTGAGTTGGAAGTAGCATCACATCACTCTTCAGATGATGATACCATTATATTTGCTCTGTCTGTTATATAGTTAAGCTGTTGAGGAATATTCTAGAAATCCTAAAAGATAAACTCCCTCAGTGAAAAGCTGAGAGAAATCTAGATGGTGATTAGATGTGATGCTACTCTGAGCTCAGTTTGTGGCTTGTCTTTACCGCGCATCATCCTATATCACACCTGCTGGAACAAAATTAAAGAATCATTTGAAACATCAATCAATGCATCCCTTCTTTTTCTTCTCTCTTAGGGGGAAGTAAAGAATTGAGCTAATAACGGCTAATGGAAAATTGTAGTCAATATTAAACTGTTCAATACCAAATGCTTTCAGCTGTCTCCCTCTAACCTCATCACAGAGGCTTCAAAGAAAAAAGGCCTGTGGATATCCAAGATGAGGTGTTCATTCACTTTCCTTCTTCGGAAAGAGGGAGGCTAGCAGCCATCTGCACTGCTGGGAGATCAGTCTGTGATTTTGTACTTCGAGTGTGTCTGTTCTGTTGTACAGATCACCTGGACAGCAGAAAACACCTCAGTTGTTACTGCTGACAATAAAGTGCTTATTATCCTTGGCTTCTACAACCAAACATCCTTAATGTGCCTGTCTGTTCTCATTGCCACAAGTATTGGTTCAGGATTCCCTTAACCTGGGAACACCTTGGTCCAAAACTTTGCACATTTCTTCACTGTTACAGACTTTGAGGGCAGCAGAGCAGTCTTCTTTCAGCCTTTCTCAAAATACCTTAATGGTAAGGCTGTCCTTACAGCGCTGCTGCTGTTGAACTGTTGCCTGCATCAGGACAAATTGTTCAATGTGCTGAGCTTGAGTTTATTGGCTACACAAATGCTGGAGGGGATCAGCATGTGGTTTTGTATTTGCACCTCTACAGTGCCTCTTGCACCTCAAACCCTTTCCCAGGCTCACTAGCTGTCCTGGCAGGAATGACTTGAACTGAGACACATAACATTAATTACTACGTAACGTTAATTACTATGCCCTCTTCACGATGGCAAGAAGGAATGCTTGAATCTTTCCATTTTTTTATCAATATATTTTGATAATTTTCAGACTTAAGCCTTTTGTTTTGCTGCCCTGTGTCATTCCAAGACGTAATGTTCAGATAATTACTGGAGTGATTCAGTTCCAGAACAGTATGCCTAGCAAGTTTTTCAGTCCTAGAAGTCATCACAGGATTCATAGTTAAAGGACAGCATTGTAGCAAGTTACTTAATGAAGGACAAAATATTGCTTCTGTTCTGAGAAGAAGTGGGAACAGTTACTGTTCTTATATCCTGTGGGACTCCGCACTGGTTGATAAATTCAGTGCAGAGTTTTGTGGCAAAGGGTCTGTGGGCATCAGAAGTCTGTTAAGTCTTAACTTCGTCTTCCAGCTATGTTTAGTAAAAGGTACACTCCTGTGCCATTTTAAAATATGTTTTAGCTGCTTGATACTTACAAGCTGGTTCTTAATTTTGCTTTCACAATTCCTTCATAAAGACGGATCTGTTTTTCAGTATTTGTTCAGAAAAAAATAATAAAAGAACATTTTGGGGAATTATTTCCCTAAAAAGTTGTTTTCTGAACTGAAAAGATTGTGGTTTCAGCAAATACATGCATGTGACTGAGCACTGGAATTCCTGGAGTCTGAGTCCTTATAATTACTGGATTTTTTCCCCCTATGCTTATATTAACAAAAACCCTGACACTTTAGCGGCTGCAGTGCTTGGATTATTTTATGAGCAAACTTCTTTGTGTGAGGAAAGAATAAAAGCTTTACCATTAGTGTTCATAATAGAGAATACACAGCATCCATGGACATAAAATTTTTGTTCCTTTGCTTCTCAGCCAACCATGAAGTCTTAAACAAAGTAGAGGTTCAGTATGAGACACTCCCAGGATGGGTTACGGACATATCAAATGCCAGGACGTTTGATGATCTGCCTGTAAATGCACAGAATTATGTTCGTTTTATAGAAATGGAGTTGGGTGTTCCTGGTAAGTAGAACAGATTTTCTTCTTGTTGTCTGGGTTATTCCTACTCTGTGAAATGTGTTTGGTATTTTGTATTAATGGACACGCAAAATACTGAAAACTAGCTTCTAACTGTGTTTATTGTGATGTACCTGGTGCCACTGGTGATTATGGTATTACTACTTTTTATTTAGTTGCTGAACTCAAAATTTTCAGAAGTTTTAATATACATTCCTTCTTTGGCATTTACTATAGTTCTTGTTCAGTTAAGATTTTTTTTTTCATTACTTGCTCAAATGTCTTTTAGACTGGTTATAATCAGGGTTTAGTTTTGCTACTGTCTGACTATCGTAAAGTCAGTGGGTCTCTGAGTTATTAATTAGTATGATGAATTATTTATTGAGAGTAAGAGGTCCTGAACTGATATATTTCTCAATGCTCCCTAATAAAGGTGACCCTGTGGTTCCATCCACACACTATCCCTGTGTGGGAGTTAGGAGATGATGCAAGTTTTTATTTTTCTGATAGTTTCTATCTTTTATCTTATCATCTGTAAAAATGATTAATTTATTATGGCAGTTTCAAGAATACCTGCTTTTTGAAGTTATCAGTGTATTCTTTGAGAACAATAGATGAAGTTATCATTTCTTAATGTGTGAATAATATAAACTGTTTTTCTTCAAAATGTGGTGCTTAAGAAGATGAGTTTGTATCTTACCTTAAGATACAATCCACTCTTGCTTTGTATTGTTTACAATAGAAGTTTGCTTTTCTCTCCTGCAGTTAAATGGATTGGAGTAGGGAAATCCAGGGAATCAATGATCCAGCTGTTTTAAAGATTTCAGATGCATGGAAGAAAGCACACTCCTCAAAAGACTGCTCATTCTTAAATGCATTAGTAGCCCGCAAAGCAAAGATGTTGGAAAGATAGATTTTTGCATGGGAAGAAATGCTAGAGTTGATACCCCCAGATCAATTGCTACTCCTGAAAGAGACTCTTAACATGAACCTGTATCAATTCCTGTTCAACTGCAATTACCAGGACACTTGTCATTGTTGTTCAAGGTGCCATCAGATTTTTTTGTCTTTACCTAATATTTACTTCATAATGTAATTCCTGTTTGAAAATCTAAGGTAGCATTGCTTTCATGACTGTTTGTCTTTGTTATCCTCTCTCTGCTTTTGGCGGTGTTACTTCCCTGAAATTTTAGACAGTAAAAACAATGCAGTTTTGCACAGATAGTTTTACATCCTCATTATTTGTATTCCTAAAGCTGTTGTATTCTTAATGACTGCTCTTGTGAGTGATTAAAGAGGGGGAGTCTGATTTTATAATGCTATAAATGCTGTCTAAATTATTGTGTGATCTCTTTTTTAAAAGAAGTTGTGATGCCAAGTTGTTATGAATGTCCAGGTTTTTTTAGCTGTATAACACAGGAAACTTACTCTTTGTAACTCACAGAGGATACTCAAGTGTTTACCAGGAAGTGTGCCCTCGAAGTTAGAAAACTGATATTGTAAAAATTTCATTTGCAGTTATTAAAGAACCATTCTGATTTTGAGTTAAATTTTTTATAATGTTACTGTTTCTCTTCATAGCATTTTAAAAACTCTGTGCTTCTCTGCTTCCAAAATACGTATCTTAAATTGTTCCCCTAATTAAGTGGGGTTATATTTATATTTTGTGAGAAAGCTAACATTTTGATGCCCTTTTAAATTCCTTTCTTCAGAGTCAATTGAAAATCCTTCTCTGGAGGATTGCCAAAGTGCAGATACTTTTGCATTTATAAGTTGAAGATGCTTTAGAAATAACATTTAATGTATTCCCATGTATTTGCTTTGGGTGTTGGGTAAATAACAAGTGTTCACCTCAAGACATCTGACATATTTTGGATTATTGTTGGAAAATGTGGAGATGTTCTAGAACTATTTAAATTTATAACTATTATTATCTATTCCAAAGAATCTGATTTCTTTTTGCAACAACCCAGTAATTACATTTTCCCTTTCCAGATTACTGAGAATGAGTCTGTTTTTACACATTGTGCTGTGGTATTTGTGTGCTTCCTTTTCACTTCAAATAAAACTTACTTTGTTTCCTAAACCCAAGTTTGTATCAGGGTGAGGCAACAGCTTTAGACTTAGTTTGGTAGATTTTGGCTGCAAATAAAAATATATGAATTAATAGAAGAAATTTCTAATGGAAAAAAAAAGATACGAGGCCTTTTTGTTTGTCTTGAGTAACCACATGTTGCCTGAAATGGAATAATTTGTTGGACTATGCTGCTGCTAAGGTGGTTAGCACAATTTTTATATTCTAAATTGACACAAAATAAAATTGCTTATCCTAAGAGGAGAGACAGGAGGGTTGAAGGATAAAATTATTGATTTTTAAGGAACATTGTTTAATTGCTTGCATGTGACAGAGCAATTTCTGGGGTCTGTATTTTACTTGCGTTATATGAGGAAAGAGGTGGATACCACAGAATGCTGGAAAATTGGCAAAGACAGTGAGAAACCTTCCTATCAGAATTGAATGTAAAGATCATTCTCATCAGCATTAAAAAGCAAGCAACATCATAATTTTTTTTTTCCTGGAGAAGATGAAGATCTAGTTTTGTTGTCAGCCTTCAGTCCAGGACAGAACCATACCATCCCTCCGTAGCCAAAGGACATCCTGAATTGAAGATATTTTCCTAGTTCCCAGATGGAGAAAAGGAGGGCTAGAACTGTGTGAAACATAAATTCCAGTGTTTATTTAGAAGGGAAAAAAGTTACTTTTTTTCTAGTCAGTAGAGGGAATTGATGTTGCAATGTGAACAATAGCTAATAATTACTAAGTATTCTTGTTCCCCTGTAGCTGTAGGAGGCACCAAGGTGATCTGTGCTGTCAGTGAAGCTACCAGCCAAAGACTGTGGGCCTAGCTGGTTCAAGAAGTGAATAAATAACTCAATGAGGTCATGTTTCCTTCTGCAGTCAGTGAATAAATTAAATACATCTATGGAGCTGTGTTTCACTTCTGCCAAGCAGAGACCTTGACGTCGAAAGTTTCAGTTTTTCCACTGTTGTAACCCCACTGTACAAACTACCATTGTTTTTCAGTGGAGGAATTCATATTCCTAGATGCAGCAGTATTTCTGAGCAATACAGCAGTAGCCTAAAATGATACCAAGTATCTGCAGTATTTTGAAAGAAACAAACCAGAATTGCTTTGGCTGCAATAGCGATTTATATTCTTTTGCTGAGATTTTTCTTTGATTCTTCCATTCAAGGGCAGGCCTGGAAAGTTGAAAACATTCTCCTACCAGTACTGGTCCAGGATATATGTGGTCTAGGATCTGTTGGTGTGTATTTACTCCCATGACCTGGAACAAAGAATTTTTCAATTTCAGATGGTTAAACTTGGCATTTGTAAAGTGTTTTATGTTGTCCCTGCATGCTAGTTTTGCCCAAGTAATCCTGGAATGAATTGTTGGCACTGGTGCACATTTCCCTTGTGTCAAAGAATGGTTATACCCTACCAAATCTCCCCCTCCTCCAGTGCTACCTTTTCTCCCCCTTATTTCACTTGTACAGATGAGGAAATAGATGGGATGTTATCACCAACCTGAGTGTGGTGGGAACGAATACTGTAAGTTACAGGGATTTTTTCAAGCTTCAAGTTCGATTGTGGGACCAAGAAGGAAGAAGAGAACAGCAGCCTAGTACTTTACCTTCAGCTCTGTGTCCAGCAGGGGCAAAGGTAAATGGCTTTGAAGACATATGTAGTTTTTTAGCTCTAGATAAAATTCTGTGTTCTGCCTCCCCCCGTTAGTCAAGAAAAGAATTGAGGTAATTTTCAAAGGAATTGCCCCACTCATTGGCAAAAGACTTTATTGTTTGTCACAGGCTAGTAGTAAGCTGTGGTAAAAAGAAAAACCTTCATACTTTGAGAAGCTTCTATTTCTCAGGCCCTTCCTCTGTGCTCTTTCTGAAGGCTTTTTGGTTGCTGCCATGTAAGGGGAGAGGATGGCAGCATAGGATAGTAGTTGAAATTGATTCTCCTCCATGTGTCCCCTCCCGCTAAAGGGATGTTTACAGGAGGCACATATACCTGTCAGACCAGACAAGGCTGATGACAGACAAGGTATTTTGATCTCATTCTGTTCTTGCTGCCACTGAAATATTTACGAGGCTCAATCTCCCAAGCTTGTGCTGTACCACAGCATTTAATAGCCCTTATGTCCCTACAGATTAGTGAGCCTCGTTTACTAACTAAAGGGAAAGTGAGGGGTACTTCTGCTGCTTAGCCTTTCCATTTGTGTTCCACGTGTAATTGCGTTTTGACATGCAGCTAATGGACAAAACCTTCAGATGAAGGGGCAGACGTGATGTTGATGTCATGGTGCTTTTGTCTGCCATCATCGTGGAAATCTACTTTATAATAAAAGATGAGCTTCCTTTTGCCAGCTCTCTTACTGAAACATAATCAAAGGTGTGACTACTTTATAAAAAGAAAAGGGCAAAATAGCTGGGAAGGAAAAAGACCATGCAATCAGGTGAGTTTTTTTCTCCTGCCCATACTCGTCATAGTCTGAAACAGTGAAACTAAACAAACCTGGTGGTATATCGTCAAACACACTTACTTTTGGTGTTTGACAGTTTTACATACTGAAGGTAAGGTATAGACTGCTGTGCATGCCTCTGTACACACAGCTGATGCATTACTGACTTAAAACTTTACACCATTTTTTGTTCAGAGTGTAACAACTCATTTGACATATCGTTTTTAAAATACCTTGCAATAGATGCACATTCAAATATCTTCCATTCAGCTTTAGACAGGTAACACTGTTTTAAATCCCAGTGTTCTTCACTGCCACTTTGGAACCACTAGTCAAGTGTATCAAAGCAATGTATTTTCTTGTACTCCATTAGATTTTTTCACTGATTAATCTATTTGTGCGTGCATCCAGGTACTTACTCTTTAGCTCTTTTGATGCATGCTGCTGAAGTTATCAATAGGGTATTTGAGTAACTGTTTTTAGATAACAATTGCCCAAGTACAGATGGTTTTGCTTGTCTTGTTCCTTGGTTTACAGCTATTGCCTGATGATTACAAAAGGTCGTCCGGTTATTACAGAAGGAACTGGGGTATCTGAGTGTTGGTAGTTGGCATGGCTTTGGGGGCAGCTCTTTTTTCCAAAACATGAGATGACTATTCACGTTTTTTCCCTGCATGCAACTTAGGACTAGCTTGCTAACAGTGAAGCATACCTCCCCAGTTCATTTTCTGTGTCCCTGTTGACAGGAAAACCAGCATGGATCACCCAGTTGTGTTGAGAAAGGGCAAGTCAATTGTTGCTTTGAATGAAGGAAGCATGATATTAGCAGTCACTGGTGGTCTTTTCCTGAGAGCTGAATTGTCAGTCAGGATGGAATGGCGTTTCAGCTTTGTAGTTTACCACAGCCAGTTGCATTTTACTGAAAGGCCTGAGCAAAAAGCATAAATCATTCTCTAATCTCATGCTGACATATGGTATGTAAATACCATGATCCACCCAAAGGGTAGCCAGCATTATAAATGTACTCTCTAATCTCCTGCTGAAATGAGCACTCAGTATAATGCAGCTGTAATCTAATAGATATTAACAGCCTGAGAATGTACAGTAAGACCTTAATAATTCAGTATTGTTCAATTGGCTCCATCTGACTTGTAATTAGCCCGATAAGGCTTCTGCTCTTGCAGTCAAGCAACTAACTGCATTAGTTCAGTATCAATAGAGTTTTCAAAACCTTGACTACGCAATATAAATGGCCTACAGCATTTTACTTCCTTTTTTTTCATCAAACACTTTGAAGTCAATGTGCAATACAACAAATTTTAATAGGAGAGAAAAGTAATCCAGATTTTTTTACAGCAATTTCCATTCTAGATTCTCAAATATATGATAAATTCAGGCAATGCAGCACTCCTGGTCCTGCCAAAAACTTTTGAATGTAGCTTTGATTTCCTCTTCCTGGGTTCTCTTGTTCCTTTTGTAGATCAAAATCAAAAAAATCTCTAGAAGTTATTGCAGTGCTGACCACAATAGGCATAAAAGAGGGAAGGTCCAAGGGACTCATGGTTTACTTTGGTATACAAACTTACCCTGGAGCTCCTCTGGATGCATGTGACTTGTGGAGCCATCCTAGCTGCCCATAACAGAAACCAGACATCCTTTCCAGTATGAACGGCTGAGCTGATGAAGCAAGCAAATAGGGGATAGTGAAGTGAAGGTACAAGCAGCAGACTGGAGAACAAGAATCCCACCCAAGCTGTAGAAAGGTGATTTATTTTTTTTTTTTTTTCTGTAAAACAGTCATGGAAAAGAAATATTTTTGTCCCAGTACAGAGCATACAAATGAATAAGGGGATAACATTGATAACAAGGCAAAATCTTTCCTCTGTTGAAAAGAAGTGAGTTTATGCAAATGAATACTTTTTTTTTTTTTTTTTACATAAGAAATAAAAGCTGGGCAGACCTTACTTTTTTTCCCCAAAAAAGTACAGCTCTGAAATGCTAAGAATCTTCAGTGAATTTTTTTTCACGCAACTAACTTGTAGCCTGACCTGTGCACATACTGTGTGCTCTGTGGTTTATGAGGCTGGTGGCAAGATTGGTGCAGGATCTGTTAAAATCCCTTGGCTTCTTTTGCAAAGTATAAGATGCCAAATTCCTACAAGCATTGGTATGAAATACTTGGGTGTTCTGCTTGTGCTCTGGTTAAGGAGCTGTTGCTGAATCTAAAATAATTTGCTTATGTGGCTTGAATGTATTAATCTCCATATTGATAGCAAAATTCACTGTGGGATAGCATGCCTTTTAAGAATCCCTCAGGAAGAAAAGACACAGTGTCTGCATGTAATAGTAAAGCATCTACAAAAGGTTAATTTTTGCAGAGCTATGGGAATTTCTAGAATGCGTTGCACAATATTGGTTGCAGGTCTTAGAGCAGAAACTAATGCAGGAACCAAGAGTATTATTTAAGAGTATTTTATTTTGAGTTCTGTGACTCAAGGCAGAATTTCTTCACAGACTGATTCATTATATCCATGGTCTGATATGGTCTGCTTGTTTGTCACAATTAAGTAATAATTTATTCTACCTCCTGAGGAGGGAAATTTGGCTGCTGTGTGTAAAACACTGACTCACCAGTATTTGGAAAACAAAGTAGATGTTTTCTGTGTTTTGTTGCCCATCAAAGTCAGTGAATTATGTTTTGGCTATTCCATGGCAACTACTTCACTGGAGTGTGAATTAATATTGCAGCTCCAGGAATTTGATGTTAAAATTGGTTCTCACCAGAGATCTTAAGTAGGAGTATTGTTTTGAATAGTATCATGACACAACCATCTTAGAAACTCCTTGAACACATCCACAGTTCAATGTTTTTCTGAAACTAAGACCAATGCATCATCCACTTAGTTGCAGAGCACGATGTAAAAACTCCTTATCCAATCTAGTCTACAAAAGAATGTATTTTCATGCTTTAGATAATTTCAGTCAATCTTGGAAAATGTAGCTATACAACATACAAAAGTGACAACTCCAACACTCACACACAATATGAGCTGTTGAGAATCACTGTTATATTTACCAACATTTCCATATCCCTGTCAGCCAGTTCTGCACAACTGTTGTCCTCATCATAGTCAGCAGCACCAACAGAGATTCCTCTCCTCTCCCCAGCTCGTCCCCGGGGGTGATTCTTCTCCAGTTTTACCCTGGCGTGGCTTCAGCGGGAAGCATTCCTCATCCCCCATCTTTGGGAAGAGGGGGAGGTTGCATCTTCCTTCCTCCAGCAGGAATCATGTATTCAGGTTGCCTGCCCAGCTACCTGAGAGAATGCCAGTAGTGACTGTGTCTACTACAGAATCTACAAGGTTTCTTCCAAACTTTGGGTTGCTTGCCTGTCTCCTGGTGTACAATTCAAAGGCCCTCGTTTCAGAATTTATCTTTCACCCTGGATATACATCCAGAAATAGCTTTTAAACTTGCCATTAGAATGCTTGGGTTACATCTTTCTCTTGTAACTTTGCACGTAAAACTTTAGTTACAAGTCTCAGAAGCTTTTCAAATCTGCTGTATTAAAAAAAAAACTCATCATGCTGTGAGCAAGAGTGGCTCCAGTCTTAACAGACAGCCCCATCAGGAGGAGAAGACCCTAAGGCAGAGGTTAAATACTTCATGTAGGGACCTGCAGGGAGCATGTGCAGTCAAGGGGAAGCAGTACATCCAAATGCCACAGCCATACAATTAAAATTGCAGGACCATCTGTAATATACTTGTTGTGCTAAATAATAATAATAATCCACTAAAAAATGGCCTAATCTTGGTTTTGAACTTTCTCGACCTTAACATGCTCTAAAGGAATTATTTTTCCAGGAGGAAGTCTGTACTGCTTTTGAGAACCAAGAAAGGCCATACCAGTAAAGTTTTTAAATTAAGTGATATTTCTACTTAGAGACAGGGCAAAGACAAAGTTGAGACAGGGATGATGAAGCCAGACCAAACCTGGCCAAGTTTTGGTGTGCCTACAGCTCCTGAAGCAGGCTGGGAGGCACTTGGCTGCCTGAGAGGCTGCAATGTGAGCTTACCTTTCTTGGTCTATGCAGTGAGGTTACAGACTTCTATAAATTATGGAATGAAAATCAGGGAAGGCAAGTCTTGCAGGTACAATCACAGATGCTGTCAGCTTGGGCTCCCTTTGCCTTGCTAAGCTGGTGAGAGCAAGACCCTCTGCCTCACTAGGCCTGGCTTTGTGATTGTTCCTCCTTTCCTTACTGGTTTTCAAGGGGCAAGGGGAGCAGTCCACAAGTGTCAGCCTTGTGAGTGCAATTTGGAGTGCTGTTTGAGCCAGGTTACTAGCAATGCTGCAGTTGACTAAATACACAACAAAATGGCGTGGTGTCTTGGGAGACTAAGTGCTGGACAGAGGAGAGGATCTGTCAACAAGTCACTTGGAAACTTGTGCCCCTGCACACCTGAGCCACCATCCTGAGTGCTGCTGCACTTTGGTAAATTAGACAGTAGTACCTGCCAGTCCTCAGGTTGCATTCTCCTCAAGTTACTCCTAGATCTGAGTGTAGGAGCATCTCCTAACTGGTGAAGTTTAAAGAAGAAAGTCAAAGTGTGAGAAAATAAAAAAAACTGACATGGGAGGGAGCCCAGGGCTGGGTCTTAAAGGGTAAATCTTTTTCTGATGTCTTATTGGACATACTTTCCAGTGCATCTTACTTGCTGTAGACAGAAGGTAAAGCTTTCTTTAACCTTTCTGGAATTAGAAGCATAGGCGTAATTTGAATCTGGATTTTTTTATACACCCTTCTGTCATATGAGCTACGACCTACATCTCAACACTGGAATAGGGAGACCTCAGGAAAAACAAGGTGGGGCAGGGAAGAAGGAAGGGCTTTGCTTTCTTCTGAGAGAGACCATGAGGTTCTGGGATAGGAGGAGAATTTCTGCTTTTAGTGACAGACACCTAACCTCTTACTCTGAGACCTCATAGCCTTCTGTGCTAATCTGCTCCAGTGTTTCACACTTGGAGAGTTTCTCCTACCAGCCATTTAGATCCCTCCTCCTCAAGTCTCGGCTTTGCTGTTCTGTTGTCTCTTTGCTATGGATAGGGAGGACAGGTTATTCCCTTTTTTCCTTGCAGTACTGTTTTGGGTATTTGCTGTGTCCCATTTTTTTCCTCAGGCTAATCAATTCTCTGAGGCTTTGCTTGGGGGTCATTTTTAGAGATGTCCAAGGCGGTGTGTTTGGTTTATTTTTTTTCTGTCCCTGGGGAGTTGGGACCTGAAAATGGTAACAGTTTGTTCACTGATGTTTGCATGTGAGTGTAAGGGATGGATGACTTCAAGTATCTTGTATCAGGAAATCTAATTATGGATTGTGGTATGATGTTTTCCAGCTTTTCAATGTCATAGTTTTGCTGATTCATATTCCAGTCCATTTTACATTTGCTTTATTGATATTTTTTTTGCTTACACGTGGAAACTTGCCCACAGCCCTAGTGCATTGTGGCCTATTTTCCTCAGATCATTTCTCTAATTTGTTAAAATAATTTTGAACTCTTACCCTGTTTTCTAATGTACTTTTAGTTCCTTTCAGCTTTGCATCACCTGCACATTTACTAAGGACACTCTTTTTACTGTTGCTGACTTCACTGATGAAAAATTTGAATTGTATGAAAATGACCCATTCACTGAATTGCTTGTTTGAAGGTGAACCACCTTCTAGGTGTGAATTTTTTGTCTGTTTGTTTGTTGCCTGACCAACTCTGCACCTACTCCAAAGCAGTTTCATCTAACCACATTCCTCTGTTGGCTTATGAAAACATCCTGCAAGTCTGAATATGTCACCATTTAAGCTGATACCAACAGCTTGCCAATGCTGTCAAGAAAATATCCTGATCTTTGCTTTGTGGTTGCTGAGGCTTGTGCCAAACCAGTTAGCCTTGCTCACCTAGAGGTGGTGCTTGCTGCTTCCCATGAGGGGAAAGGTTGGGGTTTCCTGTTGGATGAAGAATTGGGAGGCAAATAAACAATATTTTCATTAATTTCTAGCTAATAATAACTAACTACTAAATCTAGGGTGATCTTAGATAATTGGCTGTAGTTAGATGATTTTTTTGGTGCCACTTTTCTTTTTGTGTGCAAAGCACTCTGAACATACTTGTTCAGTCAACCACAATTCATTAATTAATATGGATGACAGCTCTGTGTACTGAATCACTAAAAAGTAATTCCAAAAGGGACATACATCTCATCTGTACCAAGCAGCCTCCAGAGCAGGATGGAAAGGGATGACTGCTTTGCTCACTCCAGGCTCTGGCCATTCCTGCAGGAGCCCAGTTCAGCTCTCATCCAGAAACTGGTGATGATGGTCAGGTCAACCCTTCTGTCTTCCTGTTTTCTCCTTTCAGCCAAAATTATATCAACGTGGTAATCTTGGTGCAGGTGGAGTCTTGTCCGTGGAAGAGCAGCCTGTGGTACTGCAGATAAGAGAGCCAGAAACTGCCGGGGGGGACAGAGGGCACCTTCTTGAGCTGGCCATGGACCTGGCGAGTTAGATGAACAATTTGCAAATTCAGCACAGCCAGTAAGGGAGAAAAATAGACACAGTAAATAAATGGGCAGAGGGGTTTTTTGTAGTCATTCTTGGGGGCAGAGCTGGAATTGAAAAGGTTGTGACAGTGCTCTTACTGACAGCCATGGTCTGTGCCCGGCAGCAGGTGAGTGGGACAGTTCAGGAATCCACCTCCTTTCCATTATCCTTTTCTTTCTTAAATAAAGAGATAAAAACAATTGAGAAATTTTGCCTCTCCTGCCAACTTACCCGCTCTGCCCCTGAAGTTTCTCAACACCGTTCTTGCAGTGGGTCTCAGGCTCAGCATTTCCCTTCAGCTGCTGCCCCGTGCAAGGGAGGAGCTGGAGCAGTGCTGGAGCCCCGACAGGGCCGTGCAGCCGAGCGCGGCACCGCCGGCACCTGAGCGCTGCCGTCCGTGCCCGGGGCCGGCGCTCGCCCCGCGCCGGGAGACAAAGGGAGCGCATCTGAGCCCTGCCGAGGCTGCTCTCGCCGGAAGAAACCTAACAATTCTTATTTACCAAATTGACAAAATCCTATCATTGCAATTAAGGGGATATGTAATTAACTGTGTCTTAATTACAGCAGCTGCCACTTCATCTGAATGCAGCAATTTGCGGAGAAACCGGGGGAGATGCTTTAAATTCGTGTGTGTAAACAGCGCGAGCACAAACAGCGCGGCGTGCGCGGCTCCCGGGGCCGCCGTGCCTGTCCCGGGGGCACAGCCCCAAAGGAGAGGCTGCCCGGCTGCCAGCCTACCTGGCCCTGGTGGCCTCTGGAAATCCCTCGGGAGCCAGGGAGCTTCAGCATGCCCTGCCGCAAACCCATCGCCCCGGGCTTGTACCTCGAGCTGCGGGGCTGAGCCCAGCGCCGCAAACCCTCCCGGCAGAGACGCTTTGAGGAGCCTCTCCTGACTCCCGGCCGCTCCTCGTGCCTGGCGGGAGCAGCAGTCCCCGGTGCGTGTGCTGAGTGCCCTGGGCGAGCTGAATTTCGCTTGGTCTCCCGCCGTGCGCTTCCATGGCTTCATCGCCCTGGGCTGGCAGGACCACCTCTGCCCGCCTGTGTCCTCTCTGTCCCCTCTGGCTGCTCTGCTGGGAAGACAGGCTGACCCCATCCAGCTCCTGCAGGTCTGCCTGATATTTTAAAAGCATCCTTTGCTGCTGCAGCCTGCCGTGGCTTATGTGGGTCACTTCCCGGGAGCTGCTGTGGACTTCCCAGTGTGGCAGAGTTTTCCCTGCTGAGATACCAAGAGGGTCAGGGTGTTTGTGGGTTCAAAGCTTAGGTGCAAAGCAGTTGGGTTTTGCCACCTTTCCAGCCCACCTCAGTGGTTGCCGGCTCCTGCTTCCTGCCTGTAACCAGAACTTGGTGACTGGCTTAGAGTGGTGAGCTGTGACAAGAGTGGACGTGGCTTTGGATGTGGTTTTCCATGCCTGGAGACGCAGCATGGACTTCTCTGCACTTCCCAGGCAAGAGCCACGGGCGCTCAGGAGGGTAGGAAGAGGGCGGTGCCCTGCTGGGATCACTTCCCAGCTCTGCTCCCCAGATGTGACTGCTCCTGGAGGGACCGTGCTCCATCCTCCGTGCCTCAGGTTACTCCTGTCAGCACAGAGCATCTGTGCCTCAGGTACGGCTCACAAATACCGAGCTAAGCCCAGAAGCATTAATTGCTGAGCTACAGCTTGCAAAGAGCTGCACACCCCCTCTGCCACTGCTAATAAATAGGATTGATGTGACAAAGGCTGAGAACTGCGCCTGCTCAAGTTGGCACACATCACTGGGGCTCCATAATTCAGCTGCATTGATTTGTCCTGTATGTTTCACATGTGAAATAAAGCTTCTCTTTGTCAAGTCAGCACAGGAAGGATATCCTGCTTGGTGCTAGCAACATTCCTCTGGTTTCCTAACTGAAACCTAAGCTCTTTTCTTAGTGCTTCAGTAATGGGCATCATCACAAAGACTGGATTATTAATACATCAAGAATTTGAAAACGTGGGATGACATCCTGTCACTTTTTAAATGATGGCACAATCTCCATGGATGCTGGTGTAACCAGAATTTCACCAGCCAGCACTATTCAGCTGTCACAAACTCCCTTCACATCGCTCGAGGGGCCTCAGTATTGTAGTCAATGGCACTTCAAGAAAAAGATACGGTTAAACTTGTTAGAACTTGTCCATGTTAATCTCTTAAAATGTACTTAGTAGTTTTAGTTTCCATGCTGAATGAGACTTCATGGAAAACTACTAATGTTTCTCTTTCTGTCTTCTTTGGAATGGAGCACGTGACCCACATGGTGTTTTAATACCACTTACATTTGCATGGAATGCAGCCTTTGTTTAATCAGCTTTCACATTTTGGTGCCCACCTTTGGAAAGGTAAAAGGATATTCTCACTCAGTTATTTCCTTGGGACTTGTCTGTGATGTTACTGGTTGTGACTTGGGTACAGTCTTAGCAGGAGATGTTAAAAAAAAACAGAAGAAAACAAAGCAGCCTTTCAATTTTTTCTCAACCCAAGTGGAGTGCCTTGGCAGGAGTGATGTAATTTTCATAGCTGTGGACAACTTCAGCTTTCATTGATGTATTTTGTAGGCTCCAGTATGGGTGCCAGCAGACTGGCTTTTGGTAACAGGATTTGGAAATGCCACCCAAAGGTTCCATTGTCAGCCGAGTGACCTTAGCAATGATCACAAAAATAATGCAGAAAACCAGACACAGAAAAATATATTTTCTTCATGTTCGCTGTTTGATAGGTACATGGTGTCATCCCACCCTGCTGACACTACCACCTTCATAAGATGTATAAATGCTGTCAGTACAGGCACCTACTGAAGACTTCTTTTGACCCTGCCAGAAGCTAAGTGAATTTATGTTCACTCTCCTACGTGTAAACCTGGAGAGACAAACTTGTGGTCGGTCACACTTAGGCACTTTATATTCCAGCACCAGTCATGCAGTTAAAAATGTTTTTTTTAACATCAAGGTGTTTGACAAAAGTGAACGTCCCATGCCCAGGAAGTGCTGTGGCAACACTGTTGGTCTGTGAAAGCCCTCCCTACCCCTGTCCCTGGTGTTTCGGTAGCCCCTGGATCAGAGGGACTTGCTGGTTTTTGCTACTGCACCCCCCTTCCCACCCCACCTCTGCTCCCCAAAGGCTGGCCCCTCTCTGCAGGAGGCAGGCTGGGGCTGCTGCCTCTATCAAATCACAGGGTGTGAACAAAGGACTGCGAGGAACTGGAATGAGATCACCAAATCCATTTGATTTATTTGGGATTTGAGCCCAGGTCTTCTGGGTGAAAGTGAGTGCATTAACCCACTGTGGGAGTTAATTCCTTGCCTAGTCATTATTCAGGCATCATTAAAGTATGCATTGTGCTGGAGGTCAAATCAGATTACTCTAAAGAATTTGGAATGGGAAAAATGCTGGGGTTTTTTCATCAGCTTAAGTGTTTGGTTATCTCAGTGTTTAGCTATTTATATTGTGCCTGTCACTGTGGCATGTCACTCTATAAACAAAGGGATGCTCCAAATCTCTTATTATTTTAATGGCATTAATGTTCTTCGTCTGGGGGAAAAAATAAAATAATTTCCCTCTGGACGATAACAAAGTAAGTGGTTTAACATAAACAGCAGCTCTGGGAAAACTGCTCTGTTAGGCTCACCCAGGCAGAACGTCCCACAGCTCTGCATCCACGGCACCCACACTCACCCAGGCACACCTGGAGATGCTCTGGCTCCCCCCACAACGCCAGGGACAAACACCCACTATTGCAGGAAGGACTGGCCTGCAACAACAAGGAGAGCAGAGGAGGGTGACAGGCTGGATCTGAGCCTCACAGAGAGGAGGAGGAGCAGCACTGCACAGCTCTCAGCTCTCGTGCACGAGCATAACTTTGGTGCAGAGCTCTCCTCAGGAGGTGTAAGGTGGGTGCCTTGTTCAAATCACACGCTCTGGCACCAGGGTGGAGAAGCAACACATGGGCTGGAGCAAGGAGTATTCTTTTCTTGGCTATTCCTAAAGATACAACTTGGATCTTCGATCCAGATATGTGATCCAGACATATGCTGCCCTTATCACAGAATGGAAAGATGCAAGGATAGTAGCTGCATGCTGGAGGGGGATCAGTGAGGCAGAAGCAGGAGCAAACAAAGAGTGCACGAATTCAGCTCCCACCCCAGAGATACCTGTCTGGCTTTCTGATTGTGGTAGCAAGGGAAAGGACCCAGGGACTGGAAGCAACTCGAAAACCAGCTTGAACTAGTCTGTTACTGTAAAATAAGATGATGGTCCCCTTGGGGACAGGCAGCGGCTGGGAAGGAAGTCTAAACATTGAGGTTATTTTAGTGCTGAGAGACACAGGTCATAGTCTCGGTGTCTGGCACACTTCTGTGAGGAGGAGAGGAAGGGTGAGAGCACCAGCTGGCTGTACTGGGGATGACAGGCAAAGGATTCTTCTAAGGCTGAAAGAGGCTTCCATAAATTTGTATTTGTTGGTCTTTTATTTAACCTTGCTTCATGTGGAAACAAGGCCAAGACAATCATCCTGTTAGCTCCCTCCAGAGGAATCCCAAACTTTCTGCCCAGTTTGATGAAGGTGATGTTCTCAAAGATGTTCAGTCCCTGCAGTTTGGTTCCTTTGTCTGAATGGGCATCTGAGAAGGAAACAGAACTCCAGAGCTACAGGACCTCAGGAGCAGTGTGCCATGAAGGGAAGGAGATTGACAAGCACTGAAGCAGCAGATATCTGCCTTCTGCAGCACAAAATGGAGAAATTGCTAAAGGGAGCACATTAGACACAAGGTAACCCAGGAGCAGGACATGCAGCAGATCTAACCTGCAGAATTTCACCTGCCCAGCAGCATTTATTTGTAATTAATTTCAAACTGAATCGGAAATTCCCATGAGTTTCTCCATCCGGGGACTGAAACATGTTTGTGTACTTTGAAATTGACAGGATGGAGTTTAGGGGACATAGGAGATGTCCTGGACTGCACTGAGCTGCACTGAATGGCACTGAATGGAAAGGTGTGCAACCCCGAAAGCAGGAGGAGCATTTTCCTGCCACCTTCACCTCCCTTTTTCCGTGAGGGGCTCAGCGAGGCTGGAAGTCCTCTTCAGGCACTTCCAGTCTCACTGGCTATGAATCAGATACAGAGGTGACACACTGTGTATTCAAAATATCTTGAAAATATCTTGTTTCCTGGCCAGTAGCACTGGGAGAAGAGTTCATTAAATGTCAGATGAGGATCCAAGCCATGTAACTCGTGTTTCAATCTAGCATGTAGGCTTTGTTTGTTAAAGGAGGGATAAAAATTGCTGCCTCTGTTTCTAAACATCCTGGTGCAGGCCTTACTTTGCCCTGCAGCAAGAGATCCTGGAAGCACAGTGTAAAATCAACTTGCTAAGGAGGACATTACTTGGTGCATGGAGCCCCAGACACTTTGTGCCGTGTCATGGATGGTCCTTCTTTTGCATGGTCTTGGATTTCACCCAAGGCCGATCTGTGCCCTCATTGGGAACAAGAACCATCTATCATCTGTGTATTTCTGTACATTGCAACATAAAAACTAGGGGCAGTCATTAGTGCCAGCCATTCAGGTAGTGGGGCAACCTGGAAAAATGTCTTTCTGGCTGCTTTTGCCTTCTCCCCCATATATGAGGAACCTGGACTAGTTCCTCATTGCCTACTCCTTTACTGACCTAGTGTCCTTATACCTCCAGTACAACACTTGCAGGATAATGGCTGGAATCTCCTAACCTAGTAACTTCTTCCTTGTGGCATGTGATGGCATTTGGGACTGACCTTCCATAGGTGCTGGGACAGGAGGCCCGTGAGCCAATGCACCTCATTGGGACAGGACCCCGACACACAAATACCTGCTGATCAGCACAGCTTTGATTTTCCAGCAGCAAGGATTCATTTTACAAGATGAACTGGGATGATTGAACTCCTACAGTGCTGGGCCTGCCTGCTCCAGTCTGGCAGCTTGGCAGGGTCCTGAATTTGGCAATAGTCAGCCTGTAGCGACTGCGGGAGGGTGGGAATGGGAGACGACGCCCCATTCTTCCATAGGGATAAGGCTGCCCAGGAGGGACCTAAATACACTTATGTTGCCTGGGTGGAACAGTGGGTATGTGAAAGCAGAAGCCTGCTGACAGTCTGCCCTGAACCACCGAGCCACTGTTTGTTTTTATTTTCAGCGTTAAAGAAATATTACAAAAATATTGCACTGGGGATTGGTGATTTAACCCTTGAGGGAGCCCATTTAACACCTTGTTGGGTGACCGTGATGTTTACCTCTAGTTCTGCAGTGGTAGCAGTATCCACTGATATCTTTTAAAAGACAACTGGGGCAGAAGTGATGCTTACGCTGTGAAATAGGTCAAACGTGATGCGACACCTGATCTGTTGAGCTGTAAACCCACCATTCCTCCTCGGCCTCCCTATTGATTATCTGGTGAGTTTAAAATACTGCTGAAACCTCTGCCTGTCGCCTCACATCACTGCATTAAGGAGGAGGCACAGCCCTATGTCCTTTCAGCTCAAAGGATCTAATTATTGTATCTCATTTCTGTAACCCAGGGAAAGAGAGAGGGCCATCTTAATGCACAGATGGCCTGCGACTTACGTCAGGAGCCATGGGATTAGGGACTGTCCCAGCAGAGAAAGCTCACTGGCCTTTCTTTTATTGAACTGTCTGCAAATGATGTGTAGTCAAGATCCTGGCCACCTGTGGCCATTAAACATCCAGTGGTGCTTTTTGCAGGACTAACACCCACATCCTGAGCACATTCAAGGTGGGGTGTGTGTGCGGGCGGAAATACACTCCAGCTTCCTAAATCCCACTTCCTGACTATATTGCAAGAAAGAGGCATTACCTCCTTCCTGCCCTGAGTTTTCCAATAATGGTATTGAACTGTAGGAAATCAAACAGTTTCTGCATGTTGTCCCAGAGCTGAGAATGTTTCCACTGTGAATTCAGAAGATCCAAAAGTGTCATTCTGGTTTGTGAAGTGCCTGGGAAAAGCGCTTACCACCTCGAGAAGAAATCTTTAGTTCAGCAGGCATTTTAATGAGGTGGTAAAATGTATGCTAAAGACCAAAAGATTAGCAAAAAAAAAAAAAAAAAGAAAAAAAAAAGCATTTCTAGGTTTCACCTTAAATAATTTGATTCATATGAGAGATTAAAACATCCATGTAGGAGCTGAACTGTTGGGGGAGGAGGCTTGGTTCTGACAATAGCAATAATGAAGCCGTGTCATGAGGAGGTGCTTCGTGGTACAGGGTGGAAATGTCTGGAAGAGATACCAACCACACTCAGGCTTGTTCTTCCCCTAATTGCCAGACTTTTATCGAGGAATACACAAAACAAGCACTTAAAATTAGATTCTGAGAGCTCTTGCTTAAATTAAGAGACTGTCAATATTTGCAGAGCGATGCTTCGGCTCACCCAGACGGTATCTGAGTACACGGCACTTGAATGGCTGAATACATGGAGCACTCTCTTCCCTTTCTCTGCTTAATGAAAAACAAAATGAGGAGAACCTGATTTTGCTTTTCAGGCTCATTGTGTTCATGTTTTTTCCAGATTCTCACAAACTTGGTCTTGACTTCTCGGAAGCTACTTCAAACAGCAGACTCAGCACAATGGTATGCACAGGACTAATACTATATGAAACACAAAACAAAAGAGGGGAAAAAAGACTCTTTTTCCCCCCTAAATGTTGTAGGTTTCTGCTTCTCTAATCTCCTGCTTTCTCTGGATTGTCAGATGAAATACTCAGAGCAGACATTGACTGGCTCTGGAAGCAGAGCAGGAGTCATTGCCTGAAGGCTGAATTGAATTGTAACACAGCTTGATCTTGCCAGGATGGCTAGGTAAAGCCTCCCACACAACACCCTTGTTTCTTGAACTTTTATCACTAAGAAATCATCATTTTGAAGCTGATGGGCATTAACATCCCAGGTGGTTGGCATCTCTTTGTGAATTTTTTATTTCACTTTGCTAGAATAGCAAAGGCATCTCTTTGTGGTTTTTCTATTTTACTTTGCTGGAATAGCAAGAGCCTGGTCTGGAGCAATTTCATGTTTCTCAGGTAGGGCCAGACTCTAGGATCCATATTGTTGCAAGCTCAAGGCATCCACAGTGAAGGCTTCTGCCCTCTAATCTTTCTGTGCTCAAACCATTTCTCATCCATCCCTGACCTCTGATCTTGGATCTCTGGCTTTTGCAGGCAGTCAGCTGTCCTCTCTTGCAAAACCTTCCCTGTCTCTGTCTCCCCAGTGACGTGGGGCTGATTCTGACACAGGGGATAGAAAGTCTTGCATGTCTTCTTCCCTGCCCTGCTGCATCTGTCACCCTGCATGGGTGTTGTTGGGTCCCTGTGCTGGGAGCAGCCAGAGCATGGGTGTGGTTCATGCAACAGCACTTCCCACCTCGTCCATCTAGACCTACATTTAATAAATGTCTTGTAAGCCTCTGAGTACTTTATAAAGAAGGCTGAATGTTTCTATCTTCCCTCTACAGCTCAGGTGCTTACTAAAAGCCTCATCACATGAGGAACTTGTTTTAATTTTCCTGATGTCCTGGCCATGGCACCATGATGCAGTCACCAGTTACCCCCCCCCCCCGCCCCCCGCAACATTTCTTCCGCAGCAGGTCCCTGAAACTGAGATGTTTCCCCATCCTAGGAGTACTCGCTGGCCTATCCCTGAGGTCAGGGCATACAATTCCAAACCTGATTTCCTGAAACAAACCATCCATAAAAGCAGAAGTATCCGACAAATTTGGTCTGGCACAGGCTGTTCATTGCAAATCTTAATGCAAATAAGAGAAATGTCAGTGCTAAAAGAAAAAGAGTATTTAGGAAAAGAAAACTTGCGCTGTTTTGTGGCATTTGTGCATAAAATAATGAGGCCAAATATATCACCATTGGATTTGAGCCAGATAAGTTCATAGCGTCTAATCCAGCTGGTGGATCGTGACTCCCTTCATTATTTAAAGCAATGCTGTGGGAAAAGACACACAGCAAAGCTAACAAGATGGTGCTTGAGCTGCCATATTCCTGGCAGCCGAACAAATGCAGTGTGCGTTTTCTCACACCAGCAGGGAGAGGAAAGGAAAACGTGGAGCTAACAAGGAGCCCAGCATTCCCTCACAATGCAGGCTGAGCCTCACCCACTGCCATTCCCCTGCAGTCTGGTTCTGTTCATCTCCAGTGAGGCATTTCCTTCCTCCTTGACCATGATCCTGGCCCTTGGAAGGTGCTGTGCTGCCCAGCCAGGAGCAGGCTGTGCTGGAGCAGAGTGGTCCATGCAGCTCTCCAGCCTGTCCCTCTGATACTGGGAGACAGGTGGGAAGCACCTACCTTGCAACGCTTCCCCTGTGCCCACTGCTTGGCAGCTCAGGGATGAAGCCACTGTTGGTAACTTCATGGATTGACCCTTCAGTGACTTATTTTTTTCTCCTAATTCACTCAGTCGCCCATGCAAACTCCCTGGGTCATGTGTCAGTGTGGAGATCACGTCTTGGTTGCATTCTCTAGTCTGCAGTACCCTCAGCCATCTCCTCGTCTCCTGGATTCCATGCCCCTCCTGCACTCTTGTCTCCTTGCCTGAGCCAATCCTCCCCAACTCAGCTGATGGAGCCTTGTGGTTTTTGGCACTGCTGATTTGGGAATGGTCTACAAACCCCAGCACAAGCCTGTCCCTGCACACGGTCCCTCTGCTTGTCTGCTGCTGATCCTGAGGGGCCACCTCTGGTGGACGTTGCCCCAGGATTGTTGACAGGTCCCTGTCCCCAAAGAGCCTCCAGCAACTTTCAGCCCCAGAAGGTGTCTTGCTGCCTTGTGTTTAAGATGATGTTTTTCAGGCCATGAGCACAGTGGGTCCAGCACAACTTCCACAGCAGGGAGGACACAAGGGCTCTGCATAACTCAGGATGTACTTGGCTCAGAGGCAGCCACGTGTGTGTATCTGCATCGTTCTGTATAACTGTGGGAAGATTGATCGGGGTGAAATGGCATCAGCATGCACAATTCTGCTTCTCCTCCTCCTCCTCCACACCTAGTTCTTTCAGCTCTTCTTTGCCTGTTTTGGAGGCAGCTTTCTGTGGAAAAAAATAAAAGGACACCCTTGCTTCACTGCTCAAGATATATGGCCACAAGGGCAAAGCATTTCTTATTTTTCTAGATAAAATGAAAAAAGATATCCCAGTCATGACATTTGTTTTCCTTCTGAGGTTCATTTTCCAGGAACATTGAATCTTGTCTTAGAAAACTCATTGAGCAGAGAGCATGGCACTTGTCACTGTGGTCCTTAATTGATGCATCAACAGGACTGCCATGTATCTCCAAATATATGAGATATGCAGATATAAACAAAAGCTCAAGGCACAATGAAAAGTACAAAAATATGATTAAGTAACTTCCCTGCAAATCAATTTTCACTTGATTTTTTCCTCTTCTGTCTCAATCTGACAAGCTCCTCTGTCATCCATTCAGGCTTCCAAGAGAAAAAGCAGGGCAAGAGAGACATTACCTTGTATGGTTGGAAAACAGACCCCTCTTTGTACTGTAGGTGATTTTCCCAGTTCTCTTTCACACAAAGAAAGGAATGCAACATGGTCACGTATTTGTACATCAGCATCTGAGTCTTGGGGACTCAAACAAGGGAAGACACAGAGCAGGAATCAGAAATAGCTTTATTGTAGTGCTGGATGTTTCAGCAGAGGAAGGACAAAAGAGGTAAAAGAGTTCATAAACACCCAGAATTAGGTGTGGTGATTTCACAGTGTACTCAACAGCTGCTTGGGGATGATTTCCTTGGAGGGCAAGCACTGACTGCCTGCAAGCTGAGTTCAGGAGGCAATCATTTTGGGCAAAGAGATTTTGGGCAAAGGGAACAGGGGCTGGGTGTGCACTGTGGGGAGAGTGGAAGGGGCAGAGATACTGAGTGGAAGAGCCCTGAGGCTCAGGATGCTGAACATCTGCCTGTGCACCATCTCTGGCACTGTATCTGCTGCTGGTTCTGCAGCTCTGCTGGATATTTTGTGAAACCAACTGTGGACTCTTGCCAGGCTCCTGCTTTCCTCTGGCTCCCAAATCTCAAGAAGCACACACTTCGAGGCCCCTCAAGACAACCACCAAACCCCTTTGTTTGCTTGCTTGTTCAGGTGCCATCCATGGATGTGTGGGTGCCCAAACACTGCTGCTGATCCTTGTGCAAGGCAGGGAAACCTCTGCAATGAGCACCTGCACATTTGCTCCCCAGCTCTTGTTTAAAAGCCCTTTCCCAGAAAAAGGGTGAGCACACTACATGCCTACTTGTCACCTCTCTGGGTGACACTCTCCCTTGCAGATGTCTGTGAGTGCCACTTCCCTCTCTGCTCCCAGCCAGCATAAAAACTGCCTCTGTCTTTCCCTCATTACCGTGTCCTCCCTCCATCTCCTCATTTCTAGAGCAATGCCATTGAGCCTTCCTGACAAGTGGTGGCTGCTCGCTGGTGAAGGCTCGGTGTGAAGTGGCATCAATTCCCCAAGCCAAGGCTGGCTGGGGCTGAGGTTTGGGCTGTGCTTTTGGAAAAGTGAGGTGCTTGTTCCTGCACGGTGGGGTGATGAACATGCCAGAGAGAGGGAATGGGATGGCTGCCACAGCATCACCTCTGCAGTTCATGTGCAGAGTGATACAAATGCAACCTTCCTACTCTTTAAGACCACTTTTGGGTTTTCCTTGAGGGCAACCCATCAGGTTTTGCTCTTCTGCTGCTTTGCCCTATGGGATGAGGCCAGGGAGGGGGATGCAGCAGGGAGCAGGGGCAGGCAAAGGGCCAGGGAAGTCCATGAGCACGTGAGATGTTACCGAACTGCAGAGGGAAAAGCCAAGAGGCCTCCAGAGCTGCCCCCATACAAAAGTATGCTTTATATTTACGTGTAATATTTATTTATGATGCATATTCATTAGGACATACAAAGGTATGTTTTGTACGAATATTAAAAAGTTTTGCAAAATGACAGCAGCTGCCCAAACATCAACTCTCCTGCACGGTCCAACACAAGCTCGGGCATCCCTACGGGAAAGAGCTGGGTGCAGGGATGGACGCAAGCTGCCCTTGTCCGAGGGGTCTCTAAGGGGTCGGTTCTGAGAGAAAAGAGCCCCCCAGGGCTCCCGGCTGCCGTCCCAGACCCCTCTGGAGCGCTGGGTGCTGGCGGCCGTCGCCCAAACAGGCGAGACACCCCCGAGGGACCGACACGAGCGCCCGGCCACACTTATTGTCGGGTTTCGTTCGTCCTTTCCCGCCGAAGGAGAGCCACCATCCCGAGGGGACCCTGCGGGCGGGGCAGGGCCGCGGGGCGGGCGGGGCGCGGAGCGGGCGGCGGCCGCCAGGGGTCCCTCGTCCCTCACGGTTGCGGCGGCGGGACCGCGCCGGGCGGCAGCGGCGGGGGCCGAGGGACGGCGGGACCGGGGCCCTCCCGCCGCCTTCCCCTTCCCCGCCGCCCCCGGGGCAGCGCATCCGCTCCGCCGGCACCGCCCGCAGCCGGAGCGCTGCGCTCGGAGCCTCCGCCAGAGCGGGGTCAGCGGGCACCGGGCGCAGCGAGCGGGGGTGAGCGGGGCTCTCCAAGCAAGGCGGCACCCCGGGCGTTAGCGTGCCTTCGTCTGTGCGTTTCTTGTTCTTTTCTGCCGTGCTGCGCAGGTAATTTCGCCGTGCGGAGCGGGTGCGGGAGTGTCGGTGTGTCCCGGGACGCCGCGCTCAGCCCCGGCCCCGGCCGCGCTCGGCCCTTTGTCACCGCCTTAGGAGCTGCCCGGGGCTCGCACCTCCCAAGGGAAAAGGAATTAAAGCCGTGGCCGGGTCAAAACAGGGCTTCGCTGGCCGATTTTAGGGCTGCGACGAGACCAAACTATAAAACCCGACTGAGAACTGAACCACAATCGAAAGTGCTGGAGGTGGATTTTTTTTTTCCTTCCCGCAGAGACTCTGGGTTTTGTTTCAGAAACTTCATAGGCGTAGGAGCTGGCTGCAAAGGTTGAACCAGATCTATTCCAAGTTTTATCTGCCTCACAAAAGTCATTTTGGCAGCCAAGGAACCGACAAGACCTGAATCCAAAACCAAGCAGAAGTTCCCTGTTAGAAACTTTAGAGCAGGAAAATGTCTAGCACTTCAAAACAATGTAGGCTTTCATGTGAAGCTCTTTGCAAACTTACAAAACAGTAAGAAGTTCTCGGATAAAACCCTGTTTATTTGCACTGCACACCAACAGCGAGTCCAGGTTCCTGTACCCAAGGTGAAGGGCCTGCAAGAGTGTGCAAAAATTGGCTCTAAGTGCATAGTTGTGTATGGCTCCAACACAAAAAAGCTGTGACAAGCAACTGAATGAAGTAAATGCTGTTCCTACCAGAGTAGTGCAGCGAGTGCATCTGAGGCCATTCCTCTTCTCCTTCCTAGTTTGACATTTTCCTGGCCTCGTATGCTAATGGAAACCGTCCTAAACTAGCAGGTATCACCTGCCCCTGCAGGGAAGCAGCATCTCCCTCTCCTAGTACTTGCCACGAGTGAAAATTTCTGGAAACAAGTGAGAAAGCTGAGTTAAAAGGCTTTATCTTGCACATGTAGCACTGCTGCCGAATGCGACACAGACCGTCGAGAATCTGAGCCTGTTACAAAACTGCCATTCAGCACAGAGGCAACTTTCAGAGCATTGCACTGTGTCCCCACATTGCCCTTCTGAGGTCCTCAACATGAGGTCTTCCTCCTGCCCAAGACCTCACAGATGGGGCAGCGATTGCTGGGGGAATAAATTATAGCCAAGGAAAGTGGAATTAGGCGTCGTGCAGCCAGGGCTTGTGTGTCACTGTTTCCCCTTGAAAAAATTTACTCCTTTTACTTGTGATTTGAATTGCAGCTGCAGTTTGAATTGCAGGACCCTCCGCGCTGTGCCATGCACAACTGCATAATTACAGGACGGCATGTTCTCCACTTGATTGCGATCTGAGCAGGGTGCTTCCTCCCACCCCGCCAAAATGGCCCCCAGCCAGAGCCCATCAGCCTGCCTGGGGGAGGGAAACCGGCTCTGCTGGGAGTGGAGGGCACAGCTCGCAGGGAAAAGAGCAGGAAGAAGTGATCCCAGTTTCTGGAAACCTTAAGGGTATCACAGAAAGCTGCAGAACCAAAAAGGCAGCTGGGTAATGCTGCAAAGAAGAGGAGTGGAGGGGGCTGGCTCTGTGTTGGCTGAGGGTGTGTGGTAGCCATCAGCAAGAAGACTCTGGCTGTGCTGGGACATCAGGACTTTGGGGGGTGACACCTGGAAGCTATTAGGCTTCACACAAAAAGTTCTCCTCCAGGAAGACGGATGATTAAAAACAACATTAACCTTCAGTACACATACTCCATGCCTGTCTGGATATGGCAGCTTTTAGAAGAACATTCTTGATCTCAACATCTTTTACCTGGGGAATCAAAACATCCTAACGTGTGACCTCATAGTGTATGGGATAGCAGGGGGCTCGTGCAAGCAGGGGTCCCAGCTCTGTGGCTGAGGAAGTCACATTCCAGTGTTTTTTCTAATGATGTGTTTACCTTCTTATGTGTGCCGGGTAAAGTGCACTGAGACATTTTAATCAGCATTGTCAGGAGACGTTTCTTGTCTTGGCTTCAGAAGCCTTGTCTGCATCCTGTTTCACTGTCCATCTCTTCCTGTCCAATAGTTGTTATGCTACAGAATTTAGATTTGGAAGCAGGAAAACTGCATGGACAGATGACCCAGAAACTTTCTGGAAGCACGATCAAGGCAGACACGTAACTTTTTGATTACTTTTTATATTTAAGTGCTTTCCTTCTCTGCTTTATTTCTGGGTTCACGTCAACAGAGCTTTCTTCTTTATCTACTTCAAACATGATGTCTCCTACCAGGGCTGCTATTTAATTATTTTCCTGTAATATGCATCTGGAAGCATTGTAGATTCTTTCCCCTGTATTCCAGTGCATGTGATTTGTTTTCTTGCTGTCCAGCTGGATCACGCTTTTTTATAGATGATTTAGTGAAGTGAGAATCTTTACTGCAATTAAATTCTCTCTGTTTAAGAAATCATTCTCATTTTACGTGCAAAGGGATCTTGAAGCCAGTCCAGGCAATGCAAGGTAATTGATGTTTCCTCTTTGTGAGGTGTTTTTTTCTCCAAGTTGTTTGTGTTGTATCAGGGAGACCCCTGCGTAGTCAAAAGGTTATTCATAAATAATGAGCATACAGAAGTCTTGTCCCTCAGCTGAAGGGCAAATGGAGAGAGAACAAGCCCACAGCTCCTCCTGAGGCCAGATGTCACCATCAACATCTGCCCCAAAGTACTGGCACTCACGATGGATTTGCCCTTTCCAGGAAAGGTTCTTCTAGCCCAGTCCAGACACACATGGGGTGATGCTCTGACCACTGCAAAAAGCAAAGCTCAATTTTAAGGCAAGAAATCCCTTTAGTGAAGTAATCTGGGGAGATGTCACAAATTTATGGGTGCTGGAGCCACTCTTTATCTTTTGAAGATTTTCCCTGAGACCTCTACCTGGACAGCATATGCTGTAGATGAAATGTCAACTCAATCATTCTTCAGTGAGGTGGTGTTGCATTTTATTTTTCCTAAAGATACATTTAAAGGGCAACTCATTTGCATAAGATTTCCATATCCTTGGTCTTAAAAAGGTTTAAGGACCCAGGACTGTGATCTGAAATCTGATATTCTTACCTCTTTCAGTGGCAGAGGATAGGAGGAGTTGTCATAAAAAAATTATTCAATTTTCTTTGTAAAGGAGTATTGTATAAACTGTGAAAGACATGGTTAAAATAGTAAATAGTGTTACAGTTTTGGATTTTTATTGCTTAACCCCAGGCATTTACTGTGGATTCTCTATGTGAAATGTGATGGAATTATTGTGAAGATGCATTGTTTAAATATTAAACATTAATGTTCTTCTTTTGATGGTGAAGCCAGTATTAAACCTGTTAATTTTTCATTAAAACACCTGAAGCCAAATTTGTTTAAGCTCTCAGTTTGCTGTCATCTTCATAATAAAAAACACCAAGTAAAAGCCACACAGACCTGAGAATGAAATGTGGGAGCCAGCTCCAGGCTTCCTCACAAGGTGGAGGGGAGGTGGAGGGGAAGAGAGAAGCAGCAGGAGGAGAAGGAAGAAGAAAAGCAGCTCAGGGAAGAGAGGATGAGCGAAGAAAACATAAAGAATCTGCAGAGCAAAAGGGTTTGTAAGTACTAAACACACAGTACGGGAAAGGGCTGATCCGTGGAAACAACTCCCACCTGGCAAAAGGCACAAGGGGGTGTAGGGCTGGAGCCAGGTCCGTGCTGGGGGTGGCACCTGCCACTGCAGGACAGGGCTTTTCTGAGCCACAGCCAGCAGCCTCACAGCATTCCCAGCGGGAAATAAAGGCAGGGATACTTCAGGGCCGAGTTTGGCCCCAGGTGCTTTATTTGATCTCGGTGTGATGGTGAGATGTGTGAGCCAGCTCCTGCTCACCATTCCTCACATCAAGGGCTGCACCTGTAAAATCACATCCAGATGGGAGCGTGTGCCATCGCTGTTGTTTTGTGATCGCCAGCAAGAAAAATAACTTGCAGGAGGTGTTTGTGTGTGATCCTTTTGAGCATAAATGATTTTAAGCTGTGGTTGGCGGGTATGGTAGTGGCTGGGCAGGAAGATGGAATAGGAAGCGCTGGATGAGGCTGCATTTGCCAAGCAAGGAGAAGGATTTTACAGTAATTGAGATGTGAAATGCTGAGAGTCTTGACAAGAGTTTTAGCTGTACAGATGGGTAAGGAAGGCCATATCTCAGAGATGTTATGCAGAAAGAATCTGCAAGCAGCAGAGAGCGAGCTTGGATGCGAGCCCGGGGGAGGCACCCACAGGAGTCGCTGCCCAGGTGACTCTGGGGAGAGGCAGTGAGGAGTGACGGATGGAAGCATGAATGGAGGCAGAGACGGAGGGGTGGGTGGATGGGTGTCTGGGGGAAGGGATGGGGCTGTGCAGAGCTCTCAGGAACAGGGATCCACCCGCAAAAGGGTGAGGCAAAAGATGGGAAGCTGTGTTTTACCCTTGCTGTGTGCAAGCTGATCCCTGCTTGTCCACACTGAGATTTCATCTGGACAGGCGACAAGTCTCCAGTAATGCACTGGATCTAGGAGAAAAATACATTTATGGCTAACAAAGAACTAATACCTTCCCCTTCATACACTGAGATTTCTTGTTATAAAGAAGACTGAAAAGCAGTATATTAATACTTAATATGAGCTATTTTATTAGAAATAATAGGGGGGAAAGGCTCATATTTAACTTTGGTTATTAGACTCTTTTTTTTCAAACACCACTTTTCTGTTGTTTTAACCAATCCAATTAACCCTGATAGAAAAGTCCCATCCGATTTAATGAGGATAATATTGACAAGGACTTACAGACATGCCATAGAATGACTGAAAAATCTGGGGGGTTCTGATACACACGAGGCCTAAACTGAGCTATTGGCACACGAGCACTGAAGCAAGCAAGGCGATCAGGGATGCTGAGGCAGTGGGACATGGTCCAGCCAACTCACAGGGCAGCAAGAAAGCAGCACTATATTTCATTGGATTGTGCATAGCAGCCCAAAAACCTACATCACTGCTGCTGGTCATATTTTTCACCTGAATTATTTAAGCTCTTTTCTGGAAGGGCAATCTCTGTGTATTCCTCTCCTTCGCTCTGTCCTTCTCTTTCTCCTTGTTTTTCTTCCCTCTCTGCCTTACGTGACCAGCTCATTTGCAACATTTCTTCTGCAATCCTGCCGAGATTCATTTTCACTTTTTTATAGAAAAATCAAAATCTTTGGAATTAAAAGCTCCCAATATTGAATTTTCAATAACAGGTGAAAATTATGCTCTGCATGATAATGAGGAGAAGGATGTGCTGAGCTGGGAGTGCAATGACATGGGAACCAGTGAGTTCGTGTTTGACCCACACGAGACAACTGGGGCAAGTATTTAAAGAAAAGCAAGAGAGCAAAAGGCATTTGGGAAGTGCAGCAGTGAATATGGGGGAAGGAGCTTTTCCATTCAGGGCAGAGGTGATAGGAGGAGGAATTTTCCTGCCTTTTGATTGCAAAGCAAAAGCAGGTGCAGGATGCAGAGTTTTTGGGTGGTGGATGACTTTGTGGAAAAGCATTGGACACTTGAGGATTCCCATCAGGGGAGAAGCAAGTTCTTAAGTGCTGCTGTGGCTGCTCCCATCTGTCCATTCCAGGGACCTTGTGCCTGCAAATGCCTCGCTGTGCCCCACGTGTGGTGAGCGATGGGAGGGCGGGTCACGGCAGTGAGGGGTGAACACCTCTGCTGCAGCAAACGCAGTGAGGAAGCCAAGGGTGTTTTCTTTGTTAAACCTTCCACTGAACTGATGCAGATCAGCAGCAACACCACCAGCTTCACTGGCACCAGCATCCCTTTAATTACCATCCAGCCTGGCTCTGAAAGAGGTTAAGCAAGGCCATGGAGACACTGCCAGTACACGCTGTGACTGCTCTCCTGGCTCGCACCGAGGTATCCACATCTTGCATTTTTCTGGGGTAGCCTCCTTTTTCTGCTAGGCCCTTTGTAGTTGCATGGACATGTGCCCAAGTGAGGGGTGCACATTCAGAGAGTGGCCACCCTGGGAGCCACATGCCAAGAGAGAGGCTTTGTGTGTGCCAGGTGGTGGGTCAGAGACCCTCAATACAGTCACAAAAAGCTTTTCCATCTAATTTCCAAGAGCACACTACTGCTCTAGCACTGTTTCATTTCCTGCAAGTCTTTGAAGATGAGGAAGATCATTTAAGTCTCAGTTTCCAGTGAATGTGGGACTCCAAGATTAATTCAGAAGGGCAATGGTCTGCTTCTCCAACACTGCCGACCCAGAGCCCAGAGCCCACAGCTGGTCCTTGCAAAGTCAAGAGAAGTTTTGCTGCTGGCATTGCCAGGGCATAAAGCAGGGCAAGGTAGGGAAAACAAAACACTCAGTGAATCCCTGGAGTGCCTGAGCCATGCAAAGTATTGGGTAGCTGCATCAGGGATCTCAGCCATATTATCTGTATGGGAAACCCTTGCTGACCTGGAAGGAACCACCAGGAATGTTCCACAACACAGTCGCAGGTCCTGGAGGGAGCAGCCATCACCCTCAGGTCACAGCTGTGAGCCCTGCCCCGTGCAAGGAGATAACAGGAGGAAATCAATCTGGATGCAAAGCATTTTTATGAAATTTCACTGTTGCTCCCTCCCTCCCACCGACCCTGTCTCCCTTCCCAGCTGGCCCCAGGGAAAGGAACCAGCAGCAGCAGTGAGAAGTGCTGCAGATGGATAGTGTGTCATGAGCACAGCTGGACAGATCTGGCACACAGGGGTCGGTCCAGTGGCTGCCAGCAGCCCCCAGGTATTTGTGACCAAGGGATTAAAGGGGAGAGGAGTCTCCCTCCTCACTTAGAGCACAGTGAGGGAAGAAGCCGTGCTGGGGGAGTTGGCAGAAGGCAGCAAACCTTTCCCACCAAGATCCTCAGGGCCACATTACTCTGGGAGGGCATGGAGGGTCTGAGGGCTGGACATGGGGCTGCTGCCTTGCAAACCAGGTGAGTGCTGGCAGCCCCACAGGCACTGCTGAACTGGCACGGCCACAGTTGAGCAAGACAGCGCAGGGGAAGCCTCTGCAGGTCTTCTCCGTGGTGGAGGAGGGTGGTCTGGGCACTGGAAAATACCATCTCCTAAGTCAGGTGGCCCTGCTGCTCCCAGAGGGGTCCTCCACTGGAAGCCATCTTGAGAGATGGAGAAATGAATGATGGAAATAAAAGTTGGCACTTGGTTAGGTACCAGATGATCATGACCTCATTTTTTTGGTGCAAAAAGAAAAGTTAAAACCCAGTACTAATTAGGGACATTTGGTGCTTACATTGATAGAGATTATGGGCTGAACAACCTGGCAGAGAAAACAAGAAAAATGTTAATTGTTATTGCTGAAAGATATTTTCTTAAATGCCCAAATCCCTAAACTCAAAGGATTGCGAGCTCCTGCCCAACCCAATTAGAAGGGAATAGAACTGAAGTGATGTGTATGTATTTCTAAAGAAATATGTTTGTAAAGGTTATGTGTGAAGTGTGCCTATATATGAATGTTTGCACACATAAATAAATAAAGATGGGAACCCACTAATAAGGGACAAGATGCTGTGGAGTCTTCCCTGGACACTGTATGTCTGCATGAGTGGCCTTCAGGAAGGGCCAAGAGGAAAGATGGGTTTCATGGTTTCCTTCCCACTTTAATCACTCCCACATTGATCATGTTTCTGAGAATCTCAGTGTTTGTGTTACATGGACTTAAAAACATCAGCAGAAGAATGGGAAGTGGGTTGCAAAGGAACAGCACTGAATTAGTAAAATAAAAAACAATGGGTTACAATTATACAAAGTTATAGTTAAAGACAATTAATGCAGGGGTTTTTAAAGCATATTAGTAGCACAGGCAATCTGAGTAACACTGTATTACTCAATGGGCATGAAAAACTGTCAGTCAAACATTATACAAAAAGGGCTTTGCAATCAGTAAATATTCCTCTTGTGCATTTGGGAATGAGCATATGCTATATTTGCATCCCAAGAAGATGACAATGATGAAGATGTCTGGTTTTCCAGCTCCAGGTTGGCTCCATCTCTGCAGGGCTCCAGGTTGCTGCAGAGCTCCACAGGGTGATGATGGCTTTGGCCAAAGACCTCCCTGGCAGCTGCTACTGTGATCACACAGTCTCCCAGCCTATTCACTGAGATGGACTTCCACAAACATGCACTCCCCATCTTTCTTTGTGTATTTTGTCAAGCCAGGCTTGCACAGTCCTGCTGGAGGGGGTCCCTGGTGACAGAAGAGGGTCTTTGCTTTGGAGGGCTGTCCATCCTGCTCCCCTCTGCATCTTGCCTGGACAAAACCCACCAGGAGCTCCCACAATGGGACAGACGTCCCTAGGCCAGCTGATCCTGCAGAAGATGAGGCTGCCCTCACCCACCTGGGGCTGCACATCATTTAGAGGTTGCCCTTTGAGAGCTGTTTTTACCATGATATTATATTCATTATATTCATGGGACTCACAGTGCAGTTTTTTTTCTGAAGTGCAGCTTGTACAATAAACAGAGCAGAGATTTCAGTATCTGTTGAAGTTGAGTCTACTTCTACAAACTCAACTTTAATCAACATCTGGGAGAATCTCTCAAGATGATGTTTATTATCTCTTTTCTGCTCAAGAAGATGCTCAACTGGCTTCCACTGAGTCAGACTGCAAAGACATACTTCTCTAGACTGGTCTAATTTGTAATTTTATTGGTTACTCCTCTTTTTAAAGAGGCTGTTGGAGATTTTAGATTTCTCATAAGCCATTAATGGAAATTCGAAGGGAACTTAAGTTTAGTTAGCTGGCTTCTAACCATTAGATGAAGTTAACTTGCTTCATCTGTGAACCCCCTGCACCTTCTGCAGGATGGCCCTGCTCTGTTGAGGAACTGCATGCTGCAGCCTCTCAGCCTGGATACACAGGAAGATTCTGAGCCAAACACTTCCACATCGTCTTTCCATCACTCTGCCCAGCCTGTGATGCTCGTGTGTTATCCATTCCCATCACACCACCTGCTGCACTTCAGAAAGTTTGGAGATGTATGGTACCTGACAGCTTGCAATTAAGGGTTCAGCCAGGCTGGGTAGTGATAGTGCTTTGCCTTTCCTGAAGGATGCAAACTGTCTTCCTTCAAAAGGGCTGTGTGACTCATTCAAATTGCTTTTGTTTGTTTTTCTTTATGAAGCAAGTTCTTTTTAATTGCTAAGCCTCCCTTTCTGTCCCACTGGAAGCTGGACTAAGGCAAGTTACCACAGAGTTTTAGCCTCAGAGGTGCTGTTCTGTTTAGTTCATAGATTTACTGATGATTATAAAAGTGAAATAAGACAATAAAGAATCATTTAATTGCTTTGCCTGGCATCCCCAGAAAACACAGGACAGATATATGTAGTTCAGGAATACTGACCTCCCACAGTGAGTGCAACCTGGGGACATCAAGCAGAGATCTTTGAAGGGAATGGGCAGAAACACGTGGGAAGGCTTTCCCAGTGGCATGGTAAGAGCAGCAACGCTGGAGGGAGGCCCTGCACTGAAATACTTGGGGAAGGAGGTAAATCTTGGGCCATGTGTGCAGGGGTAAAGGGGTGCAGCAGGGCTTCATTTGCAGCACAGCTCCCCGTTTTAGCAGGATGCTTTGCCCTGAGAAAGCTGATCTGTTTGGCCTGGAATCTGGTCAGAAGACAAAGCCATGCACGTTCTCTGTGGGTTGCTACTGGTGGCACCATAGTGGTATTTCTTGGTGCTGAATATGCTAAAAGGCCAGTCTGGCTTACCAGCTTCAAACACACATCTGTCCCTTTGAAGTAAGACTTGACGGATAAGCTGCTAAACTGACCTGGAGGCCTAGGACTGGCAGCCAGCTTCTTTATGCTATAAAAGTTCAGTCTACTTTCATACAAGTTACATTCTTCCACATCCTTTTCTCGAAGCAGGAAGTGTGGAGTTTCTCCCATGGGTTTTGGGACACCTCTTTGTGATTCCTTCTCAGGGATTGAGAGGAGTACTCCATAAAGAGAGGTGTGGTGAGGTACATCAACCTCAATACTTCTATTGCTAGATTTAATATAGTTGCTTTAACACAATTGCTTTAATATAGCACACTATACCATTTATGTTATACTACAGTTGCCTAGATTTTATACTGTGTAGTAAGTAATTCTGATTAAGATCTTCTGACTGCTCATTTGTCTTAATAAATGACTCATCTTTTATAAATACATCTGATTTGCTACTATTAAAACTTGTGGGGCAAATTTATAAAGCTTAAACCATTGACAGTCTGAGGCTAAAATCAGATCCAGCTGTCCCTAAGCTCCTGTCTCTGAGAAGAAATTTATAAAGCCAGGAGGTCCTCTCGGCCCCTTGTGACTCTGCCACAGGGCTTCTTGAATTAAACTCTGTCTGGAGCTCCCATTCCACCTATGACACCCAGGAACTCACTAAAACATTGGGACACATGTTAACAGGCAGGCCCATGGAGCACAGATGTGGCCCAAACCACCACTTCATCTGTAGTTGGGGAATCGTGGTGGTGGTGCTAGAAAAAGCCAGATGCTCTGCTGAGGGGAGGTGGTGGCGGTCATATCAGATGGAAAAGGCAGATCTTACCCCTGCTAGGACAGGGAGGCTAAACTGATCTCCTGCCTCTCTGGTGGGGAAGCCATCAATGCCTTGGAGTAGCCTCAAGCCAACTCCAACCCCTGTGGTCAGACCAGCAGCACTCTGGTCTTAAAATTTCAAACATCTATGGATGCAGGTGGGCACAGCCTGCTCTGAGATAATACCTCTTTTGTTCAAGGAGCCCTTTTCTCTGAAAACCACTCACATGGGCTGTTTCCATCCTGCTCAGGGTCAAGGGCTTCGATGGTGCAGAGGGTTCACTTCTGTGGGGGCTCTTCACCAGCTCCTGAGGCTGCTGTGACGTAGCCCAGATGTGGGTTGTCCCCATGCAGGGTTGGAGCTACCACAGCACTGTGGCACCCATGGCAGGCCCTTTGCTTCCCTCTGTTGGGGTGCCAGAAAATCCCATGCTTTCCCACTCCATAGATAAGACCCTGTTGTGGCTTGCACAATGCACGAGGCTCAGACCACTCTGCAGGAATAAGCAGAGGGCTTGGCAGGAGGGCCAAGTGTCTTGGACCCCGTTTTGCTCCTGAATGAGTTTGGGATGCAATGGGGGGTTGTTGTTTTATCCCTTCCCTGAGGAATTTCTTTGGGATGGCAGCCAGGGTGCGGGGACAGCATCCAGAACTTAGTTACTGCATTTGCAAAATTCATGCTTTGCAAAATTGAGTTCAACGCCAGTGTTGAATGGGGTTAAAAATGAAAACCTACACAATTACAGCAATTGCATAACTATGGCACTGGAGCCCCCATAGCTCCAAGGCTGAACCCCAGGGAGGGCTGGCCTCAGCTGTGGATGGAGGCTGCAGGGTGATCCCTCCTGTGGGTGCCTGGGGGCTGTGGCCTCCCTCGCTTGTGCCCTGAATGAGACCTTTCATGGCCTTGACTGCTTCTGCCAAAGGGAAAGGGCAGCTGCCTCTTGTGCTTGAGCCAGGTGCAGGAATGAAGGGAAGAGGGGCCCAAATGATGTGGGGCTGCCTGGTAGTGCAGAGCTTGTAACCTGCTGTTGTTGGGAATGCTGGGATGAACACCTCTCACTGGCTGCATCCACTTTGACACTGTCCAGGGGATGGCTGGGCACAGGGAATGACCTGTGTTTCCTATGAGCTCTCACCATGCAGTCAGGCTATTAGGGGAGAAACTACAAACTAAAGATAGCATGAGAAGTTAGGCTTTACCATGCCATCCTTGCTTTCCCTGGTGAGAGAGTGAGCACTGAGGTGCCCAGCTCTGGAGCCAGGAGAGAGTGGATTTCCTGCTTATTTGTAATATCTCTGCTGTGCTGGTAGTGGCAATTTGTTAGGGTTAACAAATAGGGCTTCTTCATGAAGCTTGCTGGGAAAGGGTTCTCTGCAGAGAGGACTCTCCCCTCTCCCTCCCCAGCTCTGAAGGGTGTCCCTGCTGGATCTGGGAGAGGCAGATACAAGGGGATTAGCGCGCGCTGGAAGGGCTGCAGCCGGAGGGAAGGCTTGGCACGGCCGCCTGGATGAGAGCTCACAACAATGGCGAGCTGCAGCCTGCCAAATCTCAACACAGCAGGCAAGGCTAGGCTCAGCTCTAGCTAAACGGGAGCCGTGTAGGACCCTCCATTTTGGAAGAGCGCTAGCAAGGTCTGGCACTTGGAATTCTTGGCATCCACAAGTGTCTTCGCTCTTTCTTATCCCCTCCTGTTCCCAGTAGATTTTGCATCCTTTACAATGGATAAATTATACATGCAGAGTTTACTCTCCTACCCGAGCTTCGAGAATACCCCAGTGCCAGCCAAGGGAGCTGGTGCATGGGGGAATAGCCAGGAATGTTTAAAATAGTCTGGCCATGTGACTTTGGGGATTGGAAAAGAAAAAAAAAAAAGAAAAAAATCCTTTCCCCCAATACTTTAAATGCAAACCAACTTTTTTTTTTTTTTTTTTTTTCACAGGAGGGAGTCATGAACTGGTGATCAGTGCGCCAGTCACGAGCCAGCAGCTCTGGTTTCCCTCCTGGATGCAGAAGCGGCTGTGTCTGGGCCCTGGGGCGAGGCGCTCGGAGCCAGAGCCTGCACGGTGGGAGGCTGGATCCAACCTGGGCCGAGGTGGAGGCGGCTGCCATAGGGAGAGCGGGAAGGTGGCAGAGCCTTCCTGTCCCTCCCACTTTGGCTGGCGCTGAATGATTAAAACTAAGAGCGGGTGTACCTGCACTTGTACATACAGCTTGTTCTGTGTCAGCTCTTTGTAGGGAGAAAAACCAGCCATGAAAAGGGAGACTCAGGCAATGTGGATCCCAGTTTGGACACAGAGCCATCTGGGAAAAGTGGGGTGCTCAGCCCCACATATTCCTCCCTGTTCAGCTGCCCACACACACCCTGTTCATCTGTCCCTGCATCTCCCTGCCTGTGGTGGCACCCACTGCATCCATCTCACCGTGTCTAGTCACAGGAGCACTCCCCATTCCCCAGGGACAGTGGCAGGGACAGTGTTCCCCAATATTCCAGCACCGCCTCATGCCCAGGGTCAACTGCTGCTGCTCACCCCACTGCTGGGGGGCAGAGAGGCAACAGAATTAATGAAGATTTTAATGATGACTACCAGCTTGTACTACAAGCATCTGAGTCTCATTTGAATTCAGGCAACTTTAAGCTCTTTTGGCAGTATAAAAGGGCCTGAAAGTGGATTCCAGTCACATGTGCATTTGCTTTTAGACTCCAGTGCAGTGCCAGCGTGATGTAAAGGGGCCTCCGCGAGCCGGAGAATCAGGCCCTGCATATTTTACACTCTTTTATAGCTTACTGTGACTCTGCTTATCTCTAACAGTTAAAAAACGAGTGCCAATGGTCTACACGCTGGATACGTATCATGCAAAACCAAATATAGCACGGCTCAAGAACACTCTTTGCATAATGTACATATGTATTTCATTTATTTTTGTAAAAATTCTGCTTAAGCATATGGAAGGGAAGGAGTGATAACACTGCCTAGAGGCAGATATAATGTGGTCAGGCAATGTGCAAGCTTCCTCACACAGCTCGAGGAATGTGCCTGAGTTTGAAGTTGTTACATGAGTCCTGGACAATTCCTTAGCGGCGAGAAGCAAGTAGGTCATACAGATGACTTTGTGACAGGGGTCTTCATTCACATCAGATGGCAGAGATCCTTCAAATGCACTTCACCTGGGGCTTATGTTTTCTAACCCAGAACTATGGATGTGCAAGACTCTGGCTGAAAATAACCATGTAGATCCATATTTAGGAGCCTGCATGCATGAATTTTTCTTCAAACTTTTGGCTTGCCACATCAACGCTGTCCTACCAGTAATTCTACAAACCCTCTGGCTTATATTGCATAGCACAACCACAAATGCCAATTGCAAAAAAATAAAAAGAAAAGGTAAGCCATTAGAAGAAAAAAAAAAATTAACCATATTTAATAAAATTCAAAGCTCCTTGTCCTTCCCTGGCAGGGACAGCCAGACAGGACTGACCCCAGTGCCTGGCCCTGAGAGACGCTGGGCTCCTGCCAGTGCTTCAAACAAGAACTCTGCTTTGTTCATCTTAAAGTGTGCCTCTGTTCATGGGGCTTTTTCCTACTTTCCTTGTATGAAGACAAAATTATATTTTTAAAAATCAGAATGGTTTCTTCTACAGATTGGGGTAAACTATGTCAGCTTTAACTTGGGCATTCATCACCTCTCAGCCACAGTGGGAGTCACTGGGACCTGTTTGACACTGCATCACACATATGAGCTCCTGGATGCTTGGCCAAAGCCAGCCCTGAGCCTTCTGGGGCCCTTGGCCAAACCTTGTGGCCTTGTTGTGCTGAGGGGATCTCCCAGTCCTGCTGCAGCTCCCAGTAAGCAGGAAAGCTGGGAGCACTGAACTGGCCAGCATCTCACTTCCTGTTAATAATTTCTCCTGGATTTACCCCTGATTTTTACAGGTGCAAATGACAGACAAACTAAATATTTTAGCATTGGCTGGTGTTTGCAGATCCAACAGTGTGTGAGATGCTTTGAAGCTGGCATGCAGAAGGCAGCTGCCTGTACTGGAGTATACAAAATTTAAGGGCTGATCTTCCAAAGAGGTTGCACCTTGGGTGGGAAGATTCTCAGACATAATCTTGATTTCATGTTTAAGTTCATTTTGTTCAGGAAAACACCAAAGCATGTATTTATCTGTAAGTGGATAATTTAGTGTAATTCTGGATAATTTAGTGCAGCTCATCGAAAAGGGGTGCTTTGCTAAACAGGGGCTGTAAGAACACACTTAAGCTAAACTGAAGTCAATGGGCTTTACTTCTGAGTAACATGACCTGGTGTCTGAAGCATTGGGATCAAGACCTAAAGAGCTTGATGGAGAAGGGAAGGATGAAGAAACAGAGATTACAGTGACACTAATTGGTTACTCATGGACACAAGCGCAGGATGTGCATTTTACCAATGGATTTGTGTAGACTTTGACTAACAGGCTTTGCTTTAGGAATTGGGGGATCCGTGGTCATGGTGTTTTCTTACTTGCTTGCAAACACCTTCTACTGAGAGGTTGTTTTGCAGAAGAAATTAGACTGGTCTGAGAGAGACAAGGTTGGAGCAGAGATATTTTAAGAGGACAAAGAGCAATCAGGGTATGGACATAACAGAGGCAGTTACATCCAACAAGATATCATTTTCTGTGTTGTGCTCTCCCTTTCTACCCTGAGCCAAAGCTTAATCTATTTTTTTTTACTGGTATAAAGTGGTTTGCTTAATATAGTCCTAGGCAGCTGTAACTGAGAATAAAATTAGATTTTGGTGTGCTAATTGGGACCCTGACCCAGAGGAGCAGTTAAACATACGCTTAGCGTGAAGCAGGAGAGCCACTCCACCTGAGTCAGTAAGGGTACGCCTAAACTTGAGGTTAAGCATCGTTTTAAATATTTGGAGCACACAGTTCACAAGAGCTAGTTTCCAACCTCCTCCCATTTCTGCTTGGATACCTCAAAGCTCCAAACATTTTCATCTTAAAATAGTGAGTGTTTCACAGGGAACTATTATCATTTTCCTACCTTCCTTGGAGGAAAATTGCCCTGCAAATTAAGGGGTGAATTTCATTTTAGGAGAACTGCAAGACTAGAGACAAAGGCATCTCTCCTTTACTGACCTTCATTTTGGTAGCAGTGGGAGTTCCTGGTTGCTCCTTCAGTGGAGGAATTAGAAGGAGGTGTTTGTAGGAAAGTCTGTGGTTCACTGGCTTGCAGACTGTAGAAGACAGGAAGACTGGGTTTTAATTTAAACTATTAATTGGAGGGAAGTAATACAACATAAAAGATTCACTTGCCTACAAACCTCTGAAATGTCTTCTATTTTTAGAATTCTCTGCAAATGCTTTTCATGCAAATGTACACTCACGTATACATACGTATGTATATCTCTGTTATGTAAATCAACTCTTGATTTCTTATTCACTGTGTTAAGCAGCTTCCAAAAGGCTTTGGCATTTCTTTTACTGTGATGGGATTTTTATTTTTAAAGAAATAGTTAAACTGGCGTACCATAAAGGTACTTCTAAAGCAGTCTGACTCTGATAGCTGTATTAAAGCTAAATATGATGATCTGGTTGTGCCAATCCCCCGAAGTACTTCCCTAAATACTGTCAAACTTTTAATTGTTTGCTTAAAGCTGATGCTGAAGCATCCGGCTGAACTGAGCCTTATCCATTGATCTGGGGTGTTTGCTCAGCACCTGGAGAGCCAGGCATTTGAGGTGAGACAGAGGAAGTACAAGGAGTTGGCTCAACTTCCCTGGCCTGCCAAAAACTACATATTTGGCCCGTGGAGCCATAGGAAGCCTTCACCTGCAATGCAGGGTCACACTCAGTCTTGTGTCCTTGGTATGTCTGGTCCTTCACCCACATGTCCAGTGATGGCACTGGGCAAGCAGCTCTGGATGTGTGTCTCCTGGAATAAAACTTCTATTCTTTAAGTCATCATGAGTCTCCATCCTACTGGCAGTGAGTCAGGAGATGACTACCACAGACCCCTTCAGTGCAATACCACCTTTTATAAAGTCATCAAAATCCAGAGGGAAGCCAAGAATTCCTGAGGCTGGATTGCATTGCAGTGTGCCCAGTAAGCAAAGATGTACATTACATGTGTGCCTAAAATGGAAACACGAGCTGGTGCTTGCTTCAAAGGCAGCAGCCAGCAAATTCTCTCTGGAGCCCAAATGCTCGTCCCAGCAGACAGCTCTGCTGGCTGAGAACAAAGGTGAGAGGAAGGCCCCAGCCCACAGGTGCTGCAGAGCAGCAGCCAGATCTGCTGCAGGATATCTGCAAATAAAGTGGTTGGATCCCACCACATCTGTAAGAGGACTGAAACATTCAGCAATCAGAGAACATCTTGGCAAATATTTTTTTTCCCCTGTAAGTAGAAGGATGTTTCCTAGTAGCAGCTTCTGCCTGTGCCCGTTGTCAGCTGCTTTGCGTGACTTCTCTTTTCACTTTAAGCCGTCTGAACTGAACACCAAAGGAAATGATGTGGGATTATTTTACACCCAAGTTGTATATCCCATTAAAAAAGGAGCACCCTGCTGTGGCAAGCAATGGCTTCTGTACAGTGGCAATGCATAGAAAACAGACACCGACTTTGAAAAGTAAAACACTCCAGGGAGTCACTGCTCTCCCTGAGGAAATAACATTTACAGTGCACCAGCTCCATTTGTTCCAGGGATGTTTCTAACCTGTTGTCTGGATTTTAATGCAGTTCAGGCTGTCACATCACACCAAGTTATGAGATGCCTTTAGTGAATAAGAACAATGGGCTCAAAGGATTGGGTTTTGTTGGCTGCAAATATTGTTTATTGATGAAAATTAATGAAGAAAGAGTCGGTGCAAAGCAATCAGGTAATGGAGGTAAAGCAGTGATGTTCCTTTTCCCCTCCTAGAGTACCAAGACCAATTGCCTCTCAGTCTTGCTTTCCACTGGGGTCTCAGTGCTGAGCTCCAGCCAGAGAGGTGACACTGAACAATTCCCATGTTGCCTGCATTCCCTGAATATTCATCCCTCTTGCTCAAAAAGGAAAAGAAAAAAATAAAGAAAAAAAAGAAAGCAAGCCTCAGATTTTCTGTGGCATCTCAAGCTGGGGGGAAAGGCCAAGATAAATGGATACTTTCAAGGTCATTAGCTTGTGGAGCTCACAGTTTGTATTGCCCTGCCAGAGCCTGGCTTGGAGAGGTTATAAATGTTTTTCGTCTGGAGCAGGGAGCTCATTGTTGGAGTTTGGATCCTCTGCTTGGCTGACAGTGAAAAATCCAAACTCTGGTGGAGCAGGGCCCCCCTCTCTGCCCAGGAGGTCTTTTGTCTATTCATCTGTAGCAGAACACACAGGGAATTAGATGTGAGTTTGAAGATATTGCGATGCCTCACCGCTATGGTTGCCACCACCAAAAATGTTGCTGGGCAGCTGACCTTCCTGGCAGCCCACCAAGACAGAAACAAGGTCAAGTGCTGTTTGCTCTCCAAGAAAATTACATCAAAATGATGTCCAGTCCGCTCCAGCCTCACCAGTGAGCAGCTTCATGGTCAATGGAGAGGAGACAGGGGAAGGGACAGAGTCAGAAAACAAGGGTGTGGGGCAAGACACCATCTGCTGGTTGCATATTTTGGGAGTACCCTAAGCCAAGGCAGTGATGTGCCTTTTGCAGCTGCAGGAAGTGCAGCACTGCAGCAGCTGAGCCCACCTGCTGACATGCAGGTGTCTTCTCCTCGCTGCTGCTCCCAGGCCTGCTGAAAGTCACTGCTTTTGTTTGTCCTAATAAATAACCCCTGCACCTGGCTCCCTTCCCTACTGCTCGGGGCCCCTGGGGGGTTGGGAGGGGCAGGGGCACAGCCACAGTGGCAGGGAAACCCAGCCTCTGAGGGGGAACTGCTGTCACCCTGCCTGGCCATCTACATCTCTCCTGACTTTTCCCATTGCTTTGCCACTCAGCAGTGATGCTGGGTGCAGGAAGGGTATGTACAAGGGCAGACATCCTTCAATCTCACTGCTCTGCCATGAAGGTTGCTGCATTATACTATGTAAGACTGTAATTCTTCCTTCAAAATCAGGTTTCTCCATTCTCCCAGGTGTGGACTGGGTTTGCTCAAGCAAATGGATCAAGCTTCCCCCAGCATGTCAGGCCCCACGGCTTCCAGGGGACTCATAAATGGTGCAGATAAATTGTTGTTTGGGGTCAATGCCACCTACTGAAATGGCTAGAAAATTCCAGCTATTTGGTGCACAGTCAAGACAGATGTTTTATGGCCTCTGGTGGAATATCAGTAGAAGTATTTCACAGTGGTAAAGGTCAAAGATGGACTCTAAAATAAGCGGAGCCAGCATTTTTTATGGCTCTCCAATTAGAGGAATATTTATTGGCAGATAACATCTGAAGAATAAAAACTTCTCACTCAGAAACAAGAGAAGAGTTTTAGCAGCGGCCTCTGAGAGCCACCAGGCTTCCCAGACCTCATGTTGGTACAGGGGATCTACAAGGATTTTTTTGTCTTCTTCCAGGGCATGAAAGCCTCTGATACATGGAGTCAAACCCTTCTGCCTCTTGACTGTGCACTGCTGAAGAGGCTCCCTTGGTGATTAAACACAGGGATTTCTGTTCATCACTTCCAGGTCTCGACACTGAAGCAACGTTTGGCATCTCCATTGCTTCCCCTTCCCCTGCCCCACCAAGCTCATGGGTCTGGCTTGTACTGGTTGAGGAGCAGTGGGAGACATTTTTCCAAGCCCTTTCTCCTCACCACCTCCAAGAGCCCCCAAAAAACTGCCTCAGCACAGAACAACAAAGATTTTTTTCCCACTTAGCTGCAGCAGGATCTGCAGGACAGATGGACCGAGCTGAGATTTAAGTGCCAGGTGCAAGTCCATTTTGCTACTGAATTGTATGCCCAAGATAATATTCAGTGGAAGTTTTACTTTATATAAAGATCCATCCCCAAGCATATATAAACTACAGTCTGAAATAATACGATTTGAAAGTAGGCAGGGCATGAATTAGCAGTGCTCTTCCAAAGATATTTCTGAAATGGCACACAGAAATACTGAGAGCAGATGTTAGATTGCTTTCGGAGGACAAAAATGGGTCAGACCTTATAGCAGAGTTTCTAACCACCGTGTAGTCTCTGTTGTCCTATATTTCTCAGGATGAGAGTGAGGAACACTAATGTTCCTGCTCCAGGTGTCCTGAACCGCTGGAACTGAGGCAGTACCAATGTGCTCACGCATTGAAGGAAGGTCTGCCTTTCCGTCTGTCAGCTTCAGAAAAATAAGCTCTCCCCATATCTGAATCAGATAAAAGCAGAATGGTCAGCCCAGATGTCTCTGTCCTAAGAATGAGAGTTTGGGGAGCAGACTGATCTCAGGAAGCATGGGATGAAGCCCAAGCAGCTGCAAGTGCTCTGGTTGTGGTGTTACCAGGTGGCCAGGGACCAGAAGGCAAGGGGGAAGACTCACGAGACCTGTTCAGTACTAGTCATGGAGCACAGGCCTGGCAGCTGGGGCAGGAGCCATGCTGAGGCTGGAAACCAGGGACCAAGTGGCAGGTGTGCCTGCAGCCGGGGCAGGGCTGACCTTGGCTGAGGTGGAACGGATGGATAGCCACGAGGCACTGGCAGGACCTCCCTGACAGACAGACTAGCCTGAAACATGAAGCCTCTGGATGGGAGCCAAATCATTTGCCATCACCTTGTCAGTGTCCTGGGATGACCTGGACACTGAACCACTTCAGGCTGACTTAGTGGCTGGAGAGCCTGTAGCTCCTGGGACAAATAGCTTACCATCACCTTTACCTGTTTGATTTTGCAAGCAGAAAGGCAGCAAACAATTCTGTGGTTTTGTTTTTTTTTTTAAAAGGTTTGCTCTTTTTTCAAGTTGTGATTTCCTGTTATAGAAGGTCTTCCTGAAGAATTGCCTTCAAGTCATATGATGCTTGTTGGAAAGGGAGGCTTCCCTGTGTAACAGTGGTTAAAAGACAGAGTCATGTTCCCTGCATATTGCCAAGGTCTGCATCACTCCGTGCTGGCTGCAGGCAGCAGCAAGTCAGCCTGTGGCTGTAGCAGCAGGAAATTTACAGGAGAAGGGAAAAAGTAAGCATGGGCAGTGTACCTGTGATTCCTGCTAGCAGGTGCCCAGGATAGCAGAAAGCAGATAGTGCCACTTTAACTCTGCTGAAAACACCAGCAAAAGTCCCCCTGCTTTCCCACACAGCTCAGGCTTTGGCTTCAGTATTCCTGTCACAAAAGCAACTGGGACAGGAGGGCTGTGCTTCACAGGCATGGCAGAAATCCCAGATAAGGTCTAAGAGAAAGGACACCCATTTCCCTGAGTGCCTGCAATGCTGGGACAGGGCTGCGGGAATGGCCAGACCTGGCGGGGCTCTGCCAGGCTCTGGGGTCACAGCCCGATAGCTCCCAGCAGCGTTGTACACTAACAAGGACGAGCCTGAGAGACCAGCATCTCCAGAGCAACGAGGGGGACAATGGCAGGAACGCTCCCTGGCCCTCACCAAGTAGACTGTAAGTCAAAACAGGCTATCACACCAAAAATCATGTCAGGGGATTTGTTAGTGCCAGGGGAAAGCTTACTGGGTTTCATCCTTTAAATATATGGGCCTAAAATATCCTAGCAAGATACCAGTCAGAAAAATGCCAAGAACCAGCCAAAATCTTTCCAAGGCAGCCATTAATGCAAAACGAAGCATCTCAGCCATTCAAAACCATTTGTTTTTCACATCAGTCCTTGATTAATAGGCACTTAAATTAAGTTCTGTTTGTTTGTTTGTTTGTTTGTTCTTCTGGGATTGGCTGTTTCACTTTGAAAGAACACAAGCCCCTCAAAAGATAAATGGAGGTGATGTGCTGCAAATGTTCACCCAGCCTTTGATTTTTTTTGAAAGGCTTAGATAACTTCTGACTCTGCTTCTGGGTTTTGACCTGTCCAAGATGCGAAACAGGACGTGGTGGGTGCAGAAGGTGGCAACAGGTCACAGCTGTGCCAGACTGCAGTGAGGGCATTGGCACAGCTGGGCTTTGGTGACTCATAAGGAAGCAGGAGGAGGTTTTGGGTTTTCCCCTTATCCTAAGACAACATCCCAGGGAGGTGACACCAGGTTCTGAGGGCTCTGGCGGAACAAAGGTTGGATGTGCTGTCCATCTCAATGAGAGGAACAGAAATTAAACTTCATGAACTTGAACAAAAGACTTATCTCTGTGAGGAGAGAGGGGAGGGACAGAGAGAGGAACTGCAGACAATTAGTACTCTACAGGCTCTCACAGAGTCATTAATGAGGGATAATATCCAATTAAGGAGGAGGATGGGAAATCTGGGGAATGCCTGTATATATTCCAGTAAATTGTTCATGGCTCCTCCCTATTCCCCTCCCCAACTTTGATGATTGTCTAAACAGGAAAGAAATGTTCAAGTGAAATATAGTTCATGGAAATATTTAGAGCCCACAGGTAGGTGGCTTGCTGCCCAGACGTCCTGGGAGCACGTCTCTGCTCACATGCCTCATCAGAGATGCATACATTGAAGGGTGTGCAAGAGGGAGCCTAAAAGGTTCTGGCAATGATTTAACTCAATTAAAGTCTGTGGGAGGGTTCAGCTTCACATCATGAAGCAAATACAGGATGAGTAACTGGTATAAAACTGAAAAGCACTTTACTTGTGTCTTTTGTCTTTAGGATGGCAGAAAAGGGATAATATTCCTCCACTGACAGGGTAAGGCTGGAGATGGGCAGACTCTCATAAAGCACTGTGGATTTTTTTTGTTGTCAAAAAGGTCATCAACAGCTTGGAAATGCAGATTTCCTTCCAGCAGGAAGTATTTTTTTTAAAAAAGCACAACTTTCTATCCATCTCAGCATTTCTTTAAATGGAACTGTTAGTCCTGTTGATGTGACCTAAATCAGCAATGTCCTGCATAAGAAAGAGGAATAACTCACAGTCCCCAGTGCCTAAGAAACACTTGACTGGATTGACAGAGTGAGAGTCTGTTTCCAGAGTCTCCTATAAAAATAGCTGGTAGTAGTTTCCAGAAGTTTGAATTGTCTGGGTTTGGGTTTTTTTGGGGGGGGGGGGGCAAGGGATTTTTGCATAATTATATTTTTAAGGCAAACTCCTCAAACATTAATTATGCCAGCAGTGTTTTAACACCTCCCTTAAAGTGAATCCCAAAGTAGTCTAGGGAGTAAAGCTTAATTTGTTTAAGTCTTTGCATGTGCTGAATAGGGTGAGAGCTGGAAGAACTCCTAAGACTTTTCCAGACCTTTGGAGCTTTTTTGAAAACAAGTAAGTCGCTTGTCTGCTCAAGCTTTATGACTAAATTCTCTCCCTAAGGTTACTGCAAGGAACAGAAACCTTAACATGTCTGCATTTACAGATGGGTTCTGAAGAGCATAAGCTTTGAAGAATGTGACTTCACTTGCTCTTACTGTCGCTCCTTTTCTCCATAAATATATATATACACACAATTATATATAAAACCCCTCTCAGCCCCATTGTATGTAATCAGTGGCTATTGCATCAGTGTTACAGATCCCATTTTTCCCAGGGCAGGGAGGGCCCTTAATGTGCACAAAGGCACAATGCAGGGAAGATTAATATCAGCTTCTGCTTTGCCATTCCAAGCCCCTGCTAACTGTAAATAATATTCTAGCAAAGATCTTGATGCATCATGATCTATTGTGTTGCAGCGATGATGCTGCTTGTTATGTCTTTAGCAGTGATTTATCATCCTCTGCAATGACACAAATCATGGATGGCTCATGACACTCCAGGATGTATGATCTCTTAGTGGTGGCAGTGATGAATCCTGTGCTTAGATCATAACATTTTGAAACCTGGGATGTGGAGCTGATCCTTTGCTTTTTACTTCTAGAAGGTACCTTAAGCAATAAAAACCTCTCTTTGTTAGCAATATGTCAAGTAACACATCTCCCCTTTTCACAACATCTCGATACAGTTAATTCTGGCTAAGTCTCAAAGGGTTATCAGGCAACTCCGGATTACTCACTCCTTTTGCTGTTCCCCTACTACCTCCTAACCTTTACTGTCCTCCTCCTGCATTCTGGTCCCAGGGACATATTTTGAAATTCTGCTGCATGTATAATGAGTATAAAATGTTCCTCTAGGAGCTGGAGAAAGCTCAGATGTTTGGGTACAGTAGGCCCATTCCGACACAACAAGCCTACGCTCAAGCTGTGATCCCAACAGAGAAGAAAGCGTTTCAGGTCTGAGCTGCTCTCATCCAGTGAGCTACTGCCATATCAGCTCTGCTCCGAGGAAGTGGAAGTACTTGCTTTTATTTATTTTTATCCTGTGGCATCAAAACGCCCCTGGGTAAGAGAGGACAGAATGGGGAGGGGGGGGTGATGAAGGTTCTTACTCTTCACTGCTGGGTTTCCTGCTCTGAGACAACATGCATTTCTTTTAGGCAACATGGAGATTATTGTGAGAATACAGGTTTACTGGTTGACAAAATAGACATGAATGTCACATCAAAAAAAAAAAAAAAAAAAAGGAAGAGAGAGAGAGAGAAGAGAAGAAGAAGAAAGAGAAAATTCCAAGCAGATGACGGGAGGCCAAATGCTGCCCTTAGTGATGAGCACCTTAAACACCTGACAAGCTGCCCTGGCTGCAGTAGAGGGGCCCTGCAGGCTGCTGTCACCTTGGACACAGCTGCAAACCTGCGGCCTAGGATCGCTCCAGCAGCCAACACTCCCCGCCGGGCTCAGACTGAGGGGAAGGGGCCCCTCCTGCCCTCGGCTCCTGCTGTTCTGCCTCACCCCAGAAGCGACACAGAAATCAGCACCCCAGCCCATGGAGAGCTCGGCCAGGCAGCTGGGCAGACGAAAGGCAGGGCTGTGAGGCAGCGATGTCGCCCTGCAGTCAGGGAGGTGCTGGAGCCCCAAGCCTGCCGCTCTTCGCGGGGCTGCACAACTCTGCTGCCCAGGGAGCAAGGAGCTGGGGCATCTACTCTGGGAGCTGCAGGAAACTCAGGCAGGGCGGCTGAGGCACCCCGTGCCCCTCGGCTTCACTCTCGAAGCTTGGAGGCTCCAAGATGGCTCGTCACCACTGGATGGAGCAAAAGAGGTGGGCGAAGACAGCCGAGGAAGCCTCCCGGGATGCTGGGCTGGCTGCCTGCCCTGGCCGCGGCCCCGGCTCGGCTTCCAGGGAAGCTGTTAATAACTCGGAGCCTGCTCTCCCCTCTGCTCGCGGGGCCGGGGCCCCTCGGGTGCCCCCCGCCGCTCATTGCCCGGCCTGCTGGCTCGCCAGCCCCGCTCTGCCGCAGCTGCTGCCGCCGGCCGCCAGCTCTCCAGGTGCTGCACCGGCTGGAGACACCCCCGTGGCCAAGAAGGCCTCGGCGGAGGGACCAGCGCCGGCACCCGGCACACTGCCGTGCCCAAGCAGCAGACTGTCGCCGGCAGGGCTGGGGAGCGGCTCCATAGCCTGCACGACCCCCCTGCAGCGTCTGCGGGAGTCGGGCAGGGTGTTCAGAGCCGCTGGGCACCACAGGCCCCGTGCTCGGGGCACAGGGGATCTCGTCCTGAAGGCCACGTCTGACCGTGCAGCCGCAGCACCCCAAGAAAGAGCATTTCCTATGGTTTCAGTGTAGTGCTGAAGCCTGGGGAGGAGTCCCACCCTCCAAACTGGGAAGGGCAGGTGTTGCAGGGACAGCAGAGGCGAGGGAATGGCAGGTAGGCACACAGGGTGAGGTCTGCCCCAGGATGTCGGTGCGGGACAAGACCAGCCTGACTGCTTCAAAGCTGTAACATGGTCAGAACTCGTGGCATTCTGCTGATACACCATGTTGGTACCAAATATCAGAGAACTGACATTTTTTTCCTATTTCTTCCATCAAAGAAGTTGTAAGCCAGTCAGTTAATGTAAGAACTCATTTCACAGGAGAACAGGGCCCTATTTAAGGAAGGAGCTCGCTCTCTTTTTTTTTTTTTTTTCTTTTTTGGTGAAACTTAGCAAAACAAGAACTGTAATTATCAGCCTGAGACAGCCAAACATCATGGAAAACTTTAGCTCAAATGGGGAATGTTCAGCCAAGTCAGAATACAACAAAGGAAGATTTTAGAATAGAAAATCTCGGGCAATGCTGCTTACAGTCTTCAGTACTCATTAGTGCCTGTGTTTTCTGTAATGCTGTAATTAATTCTATAATATTATACCATGGTTATGATACTGCTTCAGTAGGCAATGCTGTCCTCTAATAAGAGAGTTATACTCATCATGAAGGAAATGTATCTTAAGACTTTTTAGGCCACACACACAGGCATAAAAACACGTAGCAGCCTTTCAGACCAAAGCCTTCCTTATTACTGTCTTAAATATCTCACTCCAGGAAAGGAAACATCTCCCAGTGGTGTGCAAAGGTGAGAGAAACAATTTGAGATGCATCTTGTCATGGTAGCACATTTCTTCAGTTCCCAGTGTATAAACATGGATGGCAGTGAAATTTGTAACAGCTGGGATTCTACACGTACAATAAATTTATCACATATAATGCTCTGTAAATATAAATATTTGGAACTTAGATGCACCAAGAATAACCTTATATCCTTTAGTATGTAACACTTTACAATATATTTCTATCTTAAATTCTTTCTTTATAATAATCATATTTCCATACCTCATATTTCACCAAGTGTTTTTAACTTAACCTCTTCAAAATATTGTAAGAAGGATTGTGCATCTATTGAATGTTTTTATTGAATGTGTTTTTTGAAAGTATGAATAACTTGATTTGATAAAGAACTGAAATTTGTTAGACTGAACCAAAACAGACAACAATTAAAAAAGAAAATATAAAAGTGATATGAATGAAGTAAAGAAAATGACACATCTTCCTAAGCAATTGCAATAAAAGGATTTCAATTAAAAATATTAATGAAAAGTAAGGGATATAAAAGATGGGAAGACAGAATGGGAGAGAAGCGAGCCAGTATCACAGCAGCCAGAACAGTTTTGTTAATGTGGAGGACTCATGTTTAATATCCAATATTTTCCCGTGCCCAGAAAAGATGTGAAGCCACATCACAGCCCTGTTCAGACAACACCCTGATGTGGGAAATGTGAAACCTCACAGGTTTCATTGAAACTGAGTCTCCTTGTCCTCAGTGACAGCTCTAACCACCGTGCTCTTGAATCAAAGGGGATCCCTTGTCCTTGATTTTGTAGGAAGCCTCCCCCTTTTTTTAAACAGGTGCCTGAATCTTTTGACTACACAAAACCAGCTAACAATGAAAATTATGGGACTAGTTTGTCTACCATGTTCTGATGCACTTCTTTCAGCTGAAAGTCTCTGGTAAAAATAACCTAAATTTGTAAATATGTTTGAGCTGCTCTGAAACATCATTTGTGGAAGCACCTGCTATTTTCCAAAATATGATTTGATGATGATGATAAGAGTAATGATAACAGCTGTTATTGTTCAGGTAACTACGAGTATTTTGTTATTTCTTCTCTTATATCACTTTTTTACTGCTTCCCATTTCTTTGTCTACCTGCAGCATATTACTTTATATATATATATTTATAATTATTTTGTTTCCTCCTGTCTACCTGCAGCATATTACTTTATATATATATATTTATATTTATTTTGTTTCCTCCTCTCCACTGGAATTTTTGATGGTATCCTCATGGGATAATATATCCTCTGGTACACAGCCACACAACTCATGACTTCTTTTTATATTGCCTGGGCCAAATCTACTCCAGCTTTCCTCAGGTGCGGTGCCAATGAAATCAAGTTACATCAACAGACTTGTGCAACTAAAGAAAAAGCAGAGCCCTTATCAGTATAATGCTTCAATGTATCTTTTCTTTCATAATGTCTTTCTCATCACATATCTTTATTTACAGTTCCCTTTATTATTTCCCTGCACCTCATTTTACAAACCTGGCTTCTTTACATTCAGTAGCCATCATTGTGGTCCATCTGATCTAGACAGCTGTGCCGACACAGGGGATTTTGGAATATTACCGTAAAAAACTGGAAGCTTTTTGCCACACTTGTATTCATTTTAGTGGTTATCACTGTAACAGTTAACAAAAGACACAAAGACATCCATACCCAAAACAGCATATGAAGATTTAATTTTTTTTTAAAAACGGCACATACATTTAAATAGCTCCTACTTTTCCCATTTGGCAAGGCCATTGTTGTGGCTAATGTATGTATTTCTGAAAACAATGATACATTTCCAGTAGTATCTTCCACAATTTTTTTTCAATGAGCAATAAAGGAGGTTGAGGTGGGATGTGTTTTATCCCACCACATTATATCATTCCTCTTTTTCCTCTTTGTTGGATGGCAATCAGGAACCCTCATGCCAAGCTTGGGAAGCAACAGCATCTGGTTCCTTGGCAGATTCTGCAGGCGGTCTTGTTGCCAGCCTTTAAGCTGTGTCTGGGTCTGCTGCATGGTTTGGCTGCAGATGGGCTCTCTGGGTTGCCTTGTGCTTATGGGTGCCAGTTTTGGCTTACCTTTGATTCTGAGGACTTTACTCATTTTTATTCGTTTGTGAATAAGGACCCATCCAAATGCTTCATGAAACCAATATCAGAATGTACTGATATTTAAAATGAAAGGGGAAGGAGGCTGTCTCCCTTCCCCCTCCCCTCCCCAGGATGAAACATTATAATAGCATCTGCAAATGGATCTGGATCTATCAGTATTTCCATTATAAATCAGAGGCTTAGAGCTTAGCCATGAATATTCCTCCCAGAATGAAATGCAATGCGGCCACTTGTATCAAAACAACACTGAACGTTTTTTCAGACCATCTAGGCATTCCCACACTCACTTCCCCTTCCTTCCAGAGAGATAATTTTGAAGACACAACAGTCTTACATCAAGCATATGTCCAAAAACCTCTGTATGGAAAAAAACCCCCACTTCTTGCTGTTTCTGGGTACTGAGGTTCAATGCTGTTTTGGAGCCAGGTACAAGAACAGTGCCTAGGCCTGGAAGAAAAGCCTTGAAATCAGAGACCTGGTGGACACCGAGGGAGCTTTGGCTGTGAACACAGCTCTCCTGCCTTGCTGACCCACAGATCCCCAAAGCCTGGGAGGATGCAGTAGGGAACTGAAGTATCTGCCTCCTGTATTTGCTGTCAGCTCCTGCCGTGACCCCGTCTGGCCACCCTTTGGCCTGGATTTGGGCACCCAAACACCCTCTTGGCAAGAGCTGTCTCTCCTGGGGAGTATGGGGGGGATAGCAGGGTGTGGGGAGGCTGTGCTCCCTAATCGGAGGTGTCAGGCTGTTGTCAGGGGGGAGCCAAGTGCCTCTGCCCAGCCAGGGAGTGCAGATACAGCTCAGCACAGATGGCCAGGGGGGTCTGCCCAATTACCAAATTAAGCCTTCAAAACACGATGTAACTCCTAGCATTTTGGAAGGAACCTTCCTGGACCCCGGACTTCAGTGCCTGTATCTCCACATGCACAGCCAGACCAGGATGGTTGCTTTCAGTCTTCTTGGGATGAGTGCATTTGGGGCAGCTTGATTCTCTTGGGAAGCAGCGATTCTGCTGACTCAGGGGATATGCAGGGACCAGCATCCCAGAGAAGTGGGTGGGATAGGGTTGGAGGGAGCAGGGGAGCTTGTTGGCATCCTATCAGAGTGTGCATACGGTAATACAGGTGACAGTGCCTGGGGAACAGAGCATTTCCCTTGCCTACGACAGGGCCCTCTTGATGATGCCAGATACTGGGCAATGCTGGGTCACAGCTGTCCATGCTGATTCCCAACATGACCCTGTTTCCCTGCTGAGTGCTTCTAAGCAAGCTCTGAGCAGCCAGCCAGGAACTGGGTACAATGCACAGCAAAACCTCTCCTAATTACAACAGGATCCACAGGCAGAAGTTCCAGTATTGATAATCACAAAAGAAAATTAAAGTAAAAAACCCAGCAACACTTTTTCAAAAGGGTATTCCTATTTTTCTCTTTGCTATTTGCAATGTAAAATGCCAGTGCACAAAATTTTATGCCTATGAATATATGCTGAAGGAGTCATGTCAGTGACACATAGTGTTACACGAAATCCAGCTAAACGTAACACAACATTCAAAGCACCAGTGTTTCTGGTGTCCCTTGCTTCCATTTTTAAACCTGTCTTTTCTGTACTTAGGAAGAAAGATTCTTTCCTTTCCATGTTACCCTGCAGTCTATAGACAGTCTTTGCGCATGATTTACAGCAGTCTTTCTTGTGAAGTCTCTTCCAAGATTCATCTTTTCACAATCCTTTGTAACTATCTTATGTTCTTGCAGTCTTTCTTAAATGATCAAGGCAGAATGTAAAAAAATTAAATCACTACAAAATTGTTACAGATTCTATTTTGCAGGTTATTTGGGGAAGGGAAGAGATTCACCTTTAAAATGAGTGATGCTCCCAGTCTGGTGGAAGGCTTAAGCATCTGTGCAGTTCCAAATACGGGAGGAAGCTACCTGCATTTGATGAAATTTCTTGCCTTTTAAATTAAAGTACTTAATAAGTTTGGAATGTCAGGCCTCATTTTTACATGTAGATCTTGCCCTTGTCTAAAGTTAATTTCTATTTTAGGCTGTTAAAAGCATACATTACAGATCAAAATAATAACCAAATAATCAGTTAGTCTCCTTAATGGGAACCTCTCCCCTTTTCTGCATGAGTAGTAATAGAATTCTTAAGGAAATCAGCCACTAGCATTAAAAATACAAGCTAATATTTTCTCCAAGAAAGACTCCAACATGACCAAAGACAGAGAGTCCAAATAACAGAGCAGGTTAAGTGCTGAGAAACAGGACTGGTGAATATTTGCTTAAATGCTATTTGAATTATCATTTCTTGCTGTGTCTTCTGGATATTTCCTTAAGGAAGTGAGCGTTGACTATTGTTGGAGTAGTTGGTTGCTCTTTGTAATGTTCTTATTCACATAAAATGCGCAAATGTTTATGAGTTTGTGGTATTTCCTTGTTTACTGTTCTCTTTGACAAGTTTCACCTACCCAGAGAGAAACAGACAAGGTACTGTGTGGTTTAGGTGATCAGCTCAATACTATGAGGGGTGAGTAGCAAAGAGGAGACTGTCAACCCAAACAGCTCATAAATAAGGCACAGGATGAAAATCATGAGTCTAAACCATTGACAGCCAAAAGTAAAAATATACCAAAAGCTTAATGACTATGCTCAGTGCAGTTCCAGCTGGTCCATCAATCATCCACCAACAGAAGTGCTACAACCATGGCAAATAATATTTAAACAATAGTATTACTATTGCAAGCTCTGTTGGGCACGACCACTGTCTCGCAGAGGAGGGTCAGGCAGCCATGTCCTGCCCTGAGTTTAGAGCATGTCAGAGATTCTCCACAGAGACGTGTGTCCACAGCCACCACTCCCATCTCAGGTCTTTGCTATATAAGCAAAAAAGTAGAGGATTCCGTTATTGCTGCTGGTGGCTTGCTGTGGATCCAGGCACAGCGGTTGAGCAAGGCATCTTTATTGCCGTCTCACTGTCCAGTTTCTAGTGGGCCAAAGAGCACAGTACAAAAGCTGTCATCCCACTTGGCTCTCAATGCTCTCAGTTTTGGCACCAGTAGCTGAGGCCAAGGGCTGAATGAGCACAGGGGATGAATCCTGCTTTGAAAGCTTGCAGCTCAGAACTGAGCCATGTTGGAAGGGCAACGTGAGATGCCTGCACACTTCTTTCTCGCATGCTCCTATTCTCTAGTTAAAGAAGGAAATTATGATCCTGTAGGGCTAAGAGGACTCTTCTAATAATTCTGGCATTCTTGCTAATGGTTTGAGAAAGTGGTCAGGTATACAAACTATCCTCCAGGAAGAGGAACTTCTGGAGAAGATTGGTCTATCCCCTCGATTTCTTGTCCACAGGGACAAGGTTTTGTTTGGAAAGAATTGCAGAAAACCCATGTCAAGTATTTTATTCTTTCTTTAGTTTGATTTGCAAGCCATGGTTTGCTGTGCTTTAAAGTCATCTATAGGGCATTTCAACCCCTCCTTACATTTACAGTTGGGCCGATCTTATTTATTTCCCTTCCGTGGCATTTCACCTGCAAACCTAAGGCTCTTGCCATTTACCAAGAAACATCCTCAACTCCTCACTGGGCAACAATGCATGCATACATGAGGAGCAGCTGCTCCTTTATGTGCCTGGAACCAGCAAAGCTTGGAAAGTTGGGAGAGCCATGTAGTGCAGCCCGATGCATGCAGGATGGGGGGATTTGCCACACAGCAAGCCAGCCGTGTGCACTTTGGCCCTGCAAAATGGCAGAAGCCCTACGTGCCTCTTATGCCTGCTCACTTCACTCTGCCTTCCAGCTAGGGCAAGGCAACCCAGCATGTGTCAGGTCTCTTCTGTTCCCCTGGCCATCCTGCCTGAGGGAGGGAGGGAGGGAGGCACAGGATCCTCTGCTCTGGCCCCTGTTCCTGAAGCAGAGGAACCACTAGTCAAGAGCAGAAGTAAAACAATTGAAGTAAATCTTAAGGTTTCACTAGTTTGTTTGGGTTTTTTGTTGTTTTCTTTTCCTCTTTTCTACTGTGTAAGCTGTCTCTTGTTTTTGTTTTTCACAGGTTTGGCAAGCGTTTTGCTTTTACAGCTCAAGCTTTGCCCAGTCACAGAACTGCATATAGGCTTTGCTTAGCTTTTGTCTTGCATATTAAACAAGAATTAGGAAATAAAAGAGATATTATTAGGGTTTGGACTTTCTGATTTTGGAGTCAATAGGAGCTTTGTTCTGCACTTCTGGCAGAGGAGAAGGGAAAGCAGACTGCCTCCTGTTAACATTGTAACCCAGGGAGTTTGCTCTTGAACCCCAAACCAGGTACGTGCCGCCCATCTGACCTCTTCCACAACCCTGCTTTCAGTCCCTGGCAAGAAAAACCTTTCTGTTGGGTTCCACAGAATCAGGATAAGGTCCAGGATATTTAAACCCTCAATACTTTCTGTTATTTCCTGACAATACCCAATTCATTGGTCCAAGATTTGAATACACATCTTCCTCGCACCATTTCACAAAAGGCTTGGACCCCAAGAATAGAAGAAACCACTGCAATACAACAAGGACATATAAATATGAATGTCAAACTGCCCCGTCAATGAAATGCTTTAAAATGCAGGGAGTGCCATGGTGCAGTGGGCCACAGAAACACAATGAAATGATAATGAGGACAAACGGAGATGAAGACCACCCACCAGTAGTTTTATGACTGTGACTTGGAACGACAGTTCTCAGCGGGGCCATTGCGACTGGACGCCATTGTCATTTTTAGCACATGCTAAAGTAGCAATTGTGCACGGACATTTCAACTGTTGCCTCTGACAAACAGCAGCCAGACTATTTATGAACAACCCCCAACCCCATTCTTATGCCTTTGGCTGTGTCTGTAGGTAGGAGAGAGTGGAAGACTGCTACTTTGTTCTGACAGGTTTTCCCATAGTCACTGTCTGCTACTCCTTGCATATGCTTAATTTTCTGAGGATTTATGCTGGCCCCTTCCTAGACAGCTCTCCAGCATTAATCTTCCTTAGCCAAGCTTTTACCCCACTTAGGCTGTAGTCTCCTTCATGCTGCATTGTGTTTACCCTCCTTTCCTAGAGAAAAAACCAACATTCAGAATGAGAGTATCAGAGCAAACTTTTCTAGGGCTTGGCTGTGCACGTAAGACAAAACTTGGGTTTTGGAGGAATGAAGAAGACGAGGAAAAGACAAGGCATGAGTCTGTTCCTGATATGTTTGTTCACCCTGCCAGGGAGGTGCATGTGCTGGATCAGAGCACCTCCCAGGTGTCCTGGCGTAGGTTTCTGCCTCTCTATCCCCAACTGCTGCCACTCATTTTCTTGGCAACTCTCACCAACACCTCATCTCCAGTGCAGGGCACAGGGGGTGCAAACAGGGTGCAGGAGAATTTTCTCCCACCCAACTTCCATGCCAGAAACAGTTTGGCTCAAGATTTAGGTAAGCAACAAGTCTTCAAAACAATGATCCAAATGCAAATCGTTTCTGTTTTGTAACTCTGCTAGAAAATTACCAAATCACATTCAAGAGATGCAGCCTTTTAGGTTTGTTCACTGTTTCACAAATATCTGTAGATTACACAGCACTCTACCAACTTGCCTTCAAATTTTATTGTATTAAGAAACTCATCCAAAAAGCAGTTGATATCTAATATATTCTTAATCTGTCGCTCTTCAGATCCTGTCATAAAATGTGTAACTGAGAGAAGCTGTTCACATTAGCATGTTACCATATCAGGTCATCACTCCCAAAGCTTTCATTATGGGATATTGCTGAAAGGTGCCATCTTCACAGCCAAGATATGCCTAATTTATCCATTAGGCATTCCTTCAGTAGGCATTTAAAAGTGAACATGATTGGGTTTTTTTAACTGTCTGTGCTTTACCAAGAAGACAGCTATATAGTGTGGCTCAGAAAATAATGTTATTCTCGATGGGCTGTGCAGAAAAAAATGCTTAATTTGCATGCACATGATGGTAGAGGAAGCTGACTCAGAACAAGCTGTTGGTGCTTCTGGATGGTCAGAATTAAGGGACTATAGGAGCACTGAGAGGTCTCCAGCATGGACCAGGAAACACTGCATGTGTGAGTGCTGTTCTGTGTGTTGTATAACCCCTTAAAAAAATGAGGAGTTATGTATTCATCCCTGAAGGAAGAGATGAAAAGAAAAGGAGCTAGAGAGGAAGAAGGAGGGGAAGAGCAGTCCACAGCATACAGAAATACATAGCTGAAGGTACAAGGAGACAAGGCACAGCATCCCCAGCTTATTAACCACTGTGGGGAGCATTGCACATTCAGGTCTGCTTTTATCTTATCAAAGCTTTTGGAGGAGGGCTGAGACACCTCACTGAGACACACCTTAGGTAACTCACGAAGGCAATGGACAGGTAGACTGGAGGGCAGTAATTTCATAAGACAGTTCAATAAGCCTCAGATAAGAGAATTTCCTGGAGCTATCTATCACTTTCTGTCCAGCTTGAAAAGTGGGGTCTGTCACTGTCACAAAAGCACAGATATGGAGCAGACAGCCAACTTTGCTGGCTCAGAAAGCTTTCTATCAAAATCTTCACAAAATGGACAATCACAAAATACATAGTGGGAACTGAGTGGAGCAGGAGTTCCTGGATCATATCATAGGCATGTGGTGACCGTGGCTCTGCAGGAGAGGTGTGCTCTGGCTCTGTGATTCCTCTGCACAGGTCCTGTGCTGGGCCAACAGCTCAGGGCTGGCAGCAGAGCTCTTAAGCCAGAGGACTGTCTGTGTAATCCAGACTTCTGCTTCTAGAAGTAAGAGAGCCAGAAAGGCCTGCACCATGGAGTTATAAGGACTGACTGCATGTCCAATCCAATCCCATCCCCATACGGAACAGAGGGGTCCCTGGACAGCAAATATTGTCTTCTGTCTGGGCACCTCATTCTTATCTCAGCTTTCCAACGCATGCAAGGTAGGAAGGAAATGTCCATTGATTCTCTGCCATGAACGAAATTCTGGTTTATAGATACTGGGTAGGAAACTCAGCCGTTCAGTGAAACACAACTGTCCAGCTATAAAGCCACTGGATCTACAATGGCTGTAGGAGTGATTGAGAATAGTACAGGAAACTGGAATTTTCCCTTGCTCTTGGTCCTTGAACTCACTCTTTGCATTATCCCATGACTTCTCTGAAATTTTAGTTAGTGAGTACTTTGGTTTGCAGTGGAAATTTGGTGCATGTAAATAGGAGTCATCTTTCACACCTCATGGGATGTTTGCTGTTGTGTAGAAACAAGGGTCACCTTACAAGAAGTTCAGCAGGACAGGCTTGGCAATAGCACTGACATTCTTTGCCAGGAATGAATCCTCAGGCTGATGTTTCCAGACCTCAGAGCCTCCACTTCCTTTTCAGCCTGGTTAGTTAAAAGCTTCTCTGTGGTGCTAGCCTAAGTGGGATCTCATAAACTCTCAAATATGCATTGAGACACCCAGCAAGACCTCATGGTGTGGGCTGTCAGGTTTCATTATTTGACAGATTTCCCCGTTGAGGCACATGTTGGTGAAGTGGCATATCCAACACTGTGTGGGAAAATTTCTGGTAGAACTGAGAATGGAAATCAGTAACTTCTGCTTGAAGTTCTCTGCCATAACCCTCACTCCTTCCCCTTCATCCCTGCTCCCTGAATCCCCATTCTTCTTAATGCCTCAACATAGAGATTAAATAGGCCTTATGAAGAAGAAGACGTGGTTGGAAAATATAACATATATTTAAACTATATGTTTAAATTCAGCATAGCTGTGAGAACAGGAAACAAGAAATGGGATTACAAACAGTCAAGCAAGTTCACACATGTGAGTTATGTCCAAAGAGAGTTGCTCTCCTTTGTTGCAGTGTGCTTCACTCATCTGTGCAGCTGTGCATCTGGCCTTTTGTTTCTCTGCCTATTCTCATAGGTGACTGTTGTAATGAGGAATGACAGAGATGGGGACCTGACAGGCAGAAAACCTCCTGGACTGGGTGAAGCATGGGACTCACATGAATAAGGCACTTGAAGCAAAGGAATCTGGAAAAGATATTCAAATATATACAAAACCATAAATACTATATCAATACCAATAAATACACGAGCAACAGTACCATTATGTCAGTTTTGCTTTCCAGCAGACCTCTATATGCATTCAGCTTCACACTGGACTCTCTAGCAAATCTCTCCTGTCTGTTCTGTCTGTGTTCAGATACCGTGATGAAGACTACACGATTGCTCCATCGAAGCACCTGATCACGAGTGTATAGCTGGTCCCTCCTCTGGACTGTGCTTAGCTTCCCCCAGTCCAGCACAGCTTGTTGACTGTGCCAAACACAGACCAAGTTACCTAGGGCAGCATTTTTCAAGCTCTGCCTCTGATTTTTAAACGGTGGGTTTGGTACTTTGTAGGAGAGATTGGTGCCTGGCTGCCAAGAAATGTTTATTCTTGTGTTCTTGCCTAATCATTGTCACAGATGATTCAGCAAGAGCAGAACTGCCACTCTGCCTGAAAAAAAAAATCTGCTGGGGCTTGTTCTTGTTCATTTTGGAGTAGAAATGAACAAAAAATACACAAAAAGCCATCCTTGTGTTCCCAGAGGGTAATTTTTTGCATTTTGAGGAAGGAATATTGGGTTAAAATTAGAGAAACTGCATAGGTAGAAACATTATTAACATAATTAATGGCTTATGTAAACCAGGAAGAATGTTTTCTGGGGGATGTTTTGCTGTCTGCAAAAACCCAGAGACCTAATATTGTTTAGCAATTTTCCCCTGCCATGAGGAGGTCAACAGTCATGTACCTTCTGTGTTGGACACTGTCAAGCCTTGTTTACTGCCATTAGAAGGTCCCAGGAGAAAGCTGGTGAGTTTTTGGCAGTTTGTGGCAGAAGAGAGAGCTACAGCTGCAGAGCAGTTGTTGTCATAACACCTATTCATCATTATCCCTCCCATCATGAATCACCTACTGATAACCAACCCCTCTTTGTTTACATTCATCACATCTAGAAAGCCTGTGCCTGCTTCCAGGAACCACATCTCTACCTGGGAAAACTGTCTGCTTTTGTGCCAGTATTTCTCCCCCAAACCCAGAAAATTCTCGAAATCTCCCTGCTGAGAGAACAGGGACAGCTTTTCAAATGTTTTGTTCACTTCCACTTAAAATTCAACCGGAGTATCTAAATTAGGAATGCTGCTACATTCCAGCTCAGAGAGCTGCATTGCTCTGTTACAAAGAGGGGCTCCGTCTCCTCCTCCCCGTCATCCAGAACCCTGTCTTCCTGGATCGTCTGGTCCATTTGCCTAGGTGGAAAGCTCGGTAGGGGGCCCATGTTGTACCCTTCCTTCTGTGTCTGGTACAGCATGGAGCACCATGTCAGCGATGCACTAATACACAAGAATAATCAGCTCATCAAATCAGCTTCATTAGCTGGAGCTTGAGAGCACAGCTCTGCTGCCCAGCCCTGCAGACACGCAGCCTGCCTCACCACTCCATCTGCTGCAGCCGAGCAGGAGGGGTCTGCCCATTCGGCTGTTCACGCACAAGTGCAAAAGCCCGGGACACTGGGGGTACTCCGAGCATGTGCCATGTTCCTGCCTGACACATGTCACCAGGGGACTACTGCTCCTCCCCTGTCTCTCAGATGGAGACCAAATCCAACTCCAGAGTGCCAGCGATGAAGCCGCCAGAGCGAGGTTTTAGGCCGCTAATGATTTTACTGAGTTTTGGGGGGAGGGGAGCGGAGTCTGGTCCAAGAGGTCTGCCTCACATCCTTACCACAGTGCGGGCTCCTGGAGGCCACCGCACGCTGCTGGTGGTGGCTGAGCACTGGGGACCCCTCTCTGTGTGAAGGGAGAGGCGAGAGGTGGCAGTGCAGAGGCTGCTGGAAGGTGGCTCATCCCCACAGCAGGCTCAGGTCCCTGTATGTCGCTAGCAGAGGAGCAGGACATCAGCAGGTCACGAGTTTCACAGATTTGTTCACTGCTTGGAATTTCTGAGTGAGAGTATTTATGGATAGCTCTGGAGTTATTTTTACGAGAACGGCTCTGTAACTAAGCATTTCAGAAAAAAATCAGGCCACCATGTAGATGAAAAGGCAGGTGGAGGGGGCTTCACTTGAGCGTATCTAGCTTGGAAAGGGATGGATGTAAGTCCCTAGCAGGCACTCGCTATGAAAACCCTTAGGGCTGGTTATCTTCCCAAATGCTCTTCCTCAAACAATGATGAATAATAAAGACGTGTGTAAATTTCTCGGTCTTTGGTATTGCCAAGGGTCTGTGCAGAAGTATCTGTTGCTTACACTGAAGTTCTCTCTCTCTTTCTCTCTGTGTATTTTTAGCATGGATGGAGATATAGTCTCAGAAAATGTAATGACATGTGACATGCAGGATTCATATGTATCTAGGCAGTATGAGAATGTACCATGTAGGAGGAGATGTAACATACTGCTTGGCTTCTAATACCCATTACTTAAGCACAATAAGGCGCCTTATGGAAGCAGATAAGGGGGCTCCCCACGGAGCCTAAGCATTAGAAGACATATGTTTATCCCATACCTGTATTCTCTCTTTGCTTTATGTCATTATGTTTAAGTTACTTCATGCAATATTGACTATTTTTACTGGCTTGTCAGAAATGCTCTGGGCATTCACCTTTAGAAGATGATCAGTTTTCACAAGAAAACGACTATCAATTTGATTCCACCTCTCCCATGTCATTAATAAATATCTGCTAATGAGTCCAACCTGATACCAATGCAATCCTACGGCACATCATCTAAAGTTCAAGAGAATTTCTCTGCTGATTTTAAGACAGTCAAAAGGCAACGTTCTGTCCTGGAGTTACCTCTGTAACTTTAACAAGATGAGACATTGAAGTTTTGCCTTGTAAGTGGTTCTAACAAAATGTTTGTTTTTCAAAAATGGCATGTTTAAGGAAGCATTTAATGTCCACAGTATCTCTGCCACTGAGAGGAAGTGCCTCAAACAGAAGGGATCAGCCTCTTCCCTCCCTTGTTTTCACATTGCAACCTAGTTTTAACAGGAGCTGTAGCCTGCAAATGGATACAGAAAAGGACTGCTAAAGGATCTTAATATCATAGTTCAAGCAGAACTGCCTATTTTTCTAACTAAAGTTTGAATTGCATTGTAAAGATAGACACTGGAATGGTTGACAGCTTTAACAAGAAAACTGTGACTGCAATCCTAGTGCAAACCATACATCTTGTGAGATCAAGTGGAATGCTCTGTACAGATGCCAAAAGGAGCTGAATGTTTAAAGCCTGGGTTTTTTTTTTTATTAGTAGTTAATGGTGTATATTTAGCACTGAAAAGATCATTTGACAGCACATCAGTCTTGCCAGATACATGAGTAAAAGGAAACTCAAAACCCCACATTTGTGTGGGGTCTTTTTCGTCTGAAATTTTAGGAGGAAACAACCTACTGACTGCGAACTCTGCTGAACTAGATGGAAAGACTGCCATTGATTTCCATGGACTTTAGATCAACCAGAAGGAGGGAAAGCAAAATGCATGCTAGGATGTTTCCTTGGTTATTTGCCTGTCCTTTTAAATGCTATATGTGACATTTTAAAGTTCAGGTGTTAAAAAAGGAATGATAGCTTCATGAAGGGTTTGTCAGTGAACTGCAGAGTTTAGAAGGCTGTTAAAAATATGAATATAAATGTCTCTGTGCATATACACTACAGGGACAGAATTTAATTTAGCTGGAGCTGGTGGTACCTGACACTTTCTGCTATGAGAGCCTGTTTTCAGTTTTCTATAACTTTGCCAAGTTTTAACCATTCAGTGTCTACCTCACACTGAATATTTTGCATCTCTTGATTCCACCAGCAAGGTGATGAAAAGCTACCCAGTACTGCAGAATGGAGAAGGCAATCAGGGGATCTGGCCACAAGGGAGAGGGAGTAAGTGACAGCAGGAGGAGCATGCACATGGACAAAGGAGGGGACAAAATGAAGTGGAAGGTAAATCAGATGGGGGCAGCCAGACATAAGAGAGAGTGATGGGATGGGGTTAAGGGCTAGGCCAGCAGGAGAGGCAGCCTGGGAGAGAAACACAGGAAAGGTTGAGGAATAAAAGACCCTCAAAGCAATCTGAGCAGTAAATCCTTGAATCATGCATTCATCTTCTTTTGGTTTTTGTTTTTTTTTTTTCTTTTTCCCCCAGGCTAAAGAAAATGATTTATGCAGCACCAAGCATAAGGGGGCCCCATTCTCCACTGGCTGGTAAGCATTGCTGTGAGGAACACAACGGCAGCAATAGCAAAGGCAGGAGATGCGTGTTGTCATTTCAAAAGCCCTGGGAATGACTCACTGGTCAGACTGCTCCCAAGAAGAAGAGTTGCTTATTGCAACTGTTTCCTTTCTTTTCCTGTCGAGATTGGAGTTTTTATATTAATTTTCCAAGCACTAAGAAGAGGCTATGGGACTACAAAAGCAGACAGAAAAGCTGAGAAAGAGAGAGCAAGGGTAGGGAGTTATGAACAAAGGCACCCAGTGAGAAGGGAGACAAAGCACAGATGAGGACTGAGAGCAAGTGAGGAGATGCAGAGAGGGTAAGAACCACCAGATGGAGGACAAAAAGCCACATAACAAAATCTCTCAACATTTCTGTTTCCCAGTGTATATGTATGATCTTTGTGCAAACAATTCTTCCCAGAGGTGCTTCATCTTCTGGGCAGAGGGATGGATGCAGAGTCAGTAGGAAGGACAGTGGGAGAAGTAGATGATTAGACATTGGTATGTCAAAATATGTTCTCTGGTATATCACATCAGAGGAAATGCTTGAGGAAAGTCCCAGCTCCTGTGTTCTCTCACTCTACTTGCTAGGTTTAAAGTTTGATGGCCTGAAAGGCAGCACATATTTCCTTGTCCTCTGACTCTGGGACCAGAAGCCAGCCCCACCTGAGGCACAATAAAAGTTTCCCATGTTGAGGTCTACTGGCACATTGCACATCATTTCTGTGGAGGTGTTTACATGAGGTCCTGCTAAGGTGCAGTCTCATTCTTGAGCAGCCTGTGCCTGTGTGTGTCCCTGATCCACAGATTAATGGTAAGATTATGCTTGTGGTAGCTGCCAGGTTACACTGCTGCTGGGAGATAGCATGTAGGCAACGAGGTGTCCCTCTTGCTCCAACTGCATGTACCCATCACAGGCATTTCTGTAATGGAGGTTATTTTGGAAGTGCAAGGAATCACATGATTCCAGAACAAATGTCTCCAGGAGATGCTGCTCTTCCCACATCTCTTCCAAAGGAAAAAAAAAAAAGGGAAAAAGTAGAGGGAGACTTCCAGCCAGCCCCATTAGCTTTTGCAGATGAATTCTCTTAACAAATGAAACCTTCCCACAGCATCAATTTTGCACACAGGTTACACCAAGTTTTTGGGCATGCCCCTGTTCATAGCTGTCTGGCAAGAAATTTGGGGAAAAAAGAGAAACATGTGAAAATGCTACCCTGGACTTGCCAGTAAATGGGTAATTATTGAGTTTTGGCTAATCAGATTCTGTGATGGATGTCACCCAGTCTTAATGGCATTGCTTTGATGCATGCCACAGTATAGAAAAAAGTTGTTTTGTTCTATTTTTTCCTGTTTCACACACATTCCCTAAACATTTGATAGGTCTTGGAGTGCGAGGGCTTTCCAAATGGCTGCAGAAGCCCTTCTGAGGCTAATTTATCCATGTGAATATTTATTTCCCATAAATGTCACCATCCCCCCCAACGGATGCAATAATCTGTGGCAATTAGGCTGCCTTGCAGCACAGGACCCTAAGTGATGACTGAGAGGAGAAGAGAACATAAGGATGCATGAGTGGAGTGGGGCAAACAAGCCAAACCAAGCAGGGTGACTGCTGTGGTTTAAACACTCTCCAGTAGTGAAGAGGTTATGGCTTCTCCTGTTCTCTCACTTTTCCTTTCACAGAAAGTCTCGTGACTACAACCACCATCACCACCACCACCTTGGGAAGTAAATAAGGTCCAAAACACCAGCAGAGGGAATCAGTAGTTTTTATTCACTAAAATATGTGTTGTTTAAAGAAAAAAAAAAAAAGAGAAAAAAAACTGTAGTCACACAGCTGTAGTCTGGTCTCCCACGTTTCAGCTGTTCCCTCTGTCCACAGGCAGAAGTAATGCGTCACTTTCTGAATTGTTTCTTTAAAGAAAAAACAAGAACCCAAATCAGTTAATCAACAGCAGCAGTGCTGCCGACTGGGCACGGCGGGCTGCGCTCCAGCCGGGAGGCACAGCACAGCACGGCCCGCAGGAATGGCCGCAGGTGGGAGCTGCGAAGCTCAGGGCTGTTCCGAGCACGCAGTGTCCCGGCAGCCGCGGAGGGAAGGTCCGTCCTGCCCTGCCCAGCCGGCTCCCGGCGCTGGGCTGCTCTGCTGGATCCAGGAGAGGCCCCGAGCACGGCAGGTTCGAGCAGGCTGCGGAGCCCCGGCGCCACAGCCCGGCCACGGACAGGGCAGGAAAATGCTGCGTTCCCCGGCAAGACGCACAGGATTTCCTGCAGCGGGTCAAGAAAACACACCTTCCCATTGTCCCCGCCATGTGACGGGGAGTCCTTGTGCTCCGCTGGGGACAACGTCAACTCCTACCCTGGCAACCAAGGAAAACAAGGCCGGTTGTTTGGCATTTGACGCGAAGCTGCCGCCCGCCTCTCTCACCAGACAGGCCTGGCACTGGCAGGGGCGGCCGCCCTCATGGCCACTAATGAGCCTCCCTCCCTGGCCGTTAGTTGGCCCCGGAGGTGGAAAATCTGTGGCAGCCCCAAGGAGAAAAAAAAATCCCAACTTAAGACAAACAACTGTTTGTGGGGGAGGCGGCGAGGAGCGGACGCCATGCAGCCCCTCCGAGCGCGGTGCTGATTCCTGCCCTGGGCCAGGAGCTGGGCTGGGCAGCCAGCGAGAGCCCGGGCAATGTTCCGGCCGGGGCTGGCTGTGCCCAGCTGTGCCCAGAGCAGTGTCCAGTCGGGAAGGGCTGTCCCAGAGGCACAGGGCTAGCGCAGGAGGCCGTGTCACACCCTGCAGCATGCCTAGGGAAGGCTCAGCGTCCGCTGCTCTGCCAGCCCCGGTAAACTGCAGGGTGAGCTTCCTGCTGCCCTGCCCTGGTGTTCAGTGTATATTTATATTCACTGCTACTGTTGTCTTTTGCCTCCTCTGAAAATCACTTTATCGTTCAAATATCAGCCACAGAGAGGAAACGGCAGCCTTATGTTCACGCAAAGCGCAGGACTCAGTCTTTTCATGGGCGCGGAATGCACAGAAAGGCGACGTGCCGTGCTGGGGCGTGGGAGGTGGCACAGCCCTGGCCAGCGCACGGCCCCCGGGCACTCCGGGTCCGGGTCCGGGCCCGTCACTGCAGCCTGGCTCCTGCAGAGCCCCGGGAACACAGGGCAGGGAAGGCTCAACTTCGATACTGCTGGGCTGGCACGGCTCCAGGATTAAAGGCACTATTTGCTTCCTACAATGCTTCCGTGAACCTGCTTTTGCTTTTTGTCATCGTAACACCAAGCCAGCAAGTGCAGGATGAGACAGAGCAGCCTGGAAGGGAGTGGCAAGGATTATCAGAAACTGAGCATTTTACAGGAATTTGAAGGAAAGAAACTACTACTCTGACCCTTTAAAATAAGGTAATCTTAAAGTACACATGGAAAACATGTAAATCAGCTTAGTGTTAACAGCAATGTGGATACACACAACCCAATATGTAGGACTTTACCTCTGGGCTCAAGATGGTGTTTCAGTTTCTGGCAAAATACAGATTTTCCCCCTCTTTCCAAAAAGTCAGTCTGTCCTATGTTTCAGTGCCCCCTAGAATACCAGAACTGTTGTTTGACTAATACGAGTTATTTCCTTGGGTAAGGATTATTAATAAACTCCAGAATAACAGGAAGGTGGAAATTCTTAAAACAAAGCCCTAGAGATAGAAGCATATAGAAGCCAGGCTCCTAGGCTTCAAAAGTGCCCATGCCACTAAACCTGGTGCAGACTCAAAGTGCCATGAAATACAGCTGTGTCCAGAGCCAGCGTTACTGTATGGCAAGATCCACAGAGGGTATCACATAGAAGGCTGCCCATTTAAAGAAGGAGAAAAAGACATATGTAAAGAGGTTTTACTGTTAGATTAAAAAATCCCCAAACAGTTGAAAAGTGTTTGTCCACGAAGGGGGAACATGTGTCTTTAAATTTATCATAGATAAATGGGCAGAGAGAATAGCAGCCAAGATTTCCTTGTCTGAAAGGCTGAAGCTAATACTGTCATCTGTGGTTAAGACCCATTTGTCAAACAGAGTATGCTGAGAATAAGGAAAATCAAGTCTGCTTTCCCTTTTTAATTTGACTTAATTAGCCATAATTCTCCTTACTGAAATAAAGGCATTTTCAACTGCAGGACACATTTCTGCACCCTTACTTTTACTAATGTAAATACATAGCTCTGCATGCAGGGAAAGCAAAAGCCAGACAAATGTGCTGCAAAAACAAGATGCTCCACTACACTCACCTCCTTCCTTGGGAGAGGAGGACAGAACAAACAACACGTGGCAGATGTTAGCCACATAGTTCAGTGCCCTACTGGGAGGCATGCAAATACTATCGTGATACACAGGCTGGGAGAAGCTACATAGGAGAAAACAGGGCACTTGTTGTATGTATGTCAGATTTGCCCCTCCATAGCTAGGAGGAGGCATGCACTCATAGCACGGCACAGAGTACATAATGCAATTATAATTGGGTGCAATATGTTCACAGTGCTTAAAAAAACGCTGTCTTAAAAAACTGAGTGCCACGTTCAGATGGCTTAAATTCCCCAAGAGCCCCTGTGCCTACTGCTTCCTACTGGCTGCTTCTGGTCCTTCAGCGGTGCCCAGCCAAGAGGAAACTTCAGGGCACAGATGGAGTTCAGGCTAGACAGTCCATAACCTTCACTGGATCCCGCTGGCATCCTGTGGTGCGAAACCTGCATCCCAGAATTACTTGGAGCAGTTGTCCTCCCAAACCTGATGAGCACACTTGCTTAAAATAGGCACTTGCAAAGGTGTGGCGGGGCCAGCCTTAGGGCTCACAGAATTGCTGAGGGGGACTGTGAGCCTCAGAATATCCTTGTAATTCATCTGTAATGTTAAACTTTAAATAACTGTCTTCCTCTTTCATTCCTTTTCTACCTCGGCTAAGAAATGCGACACGCACTGTGTAAAGGGACTGTCACCAGCTGTTAATAAGAAAGCAGCTTTAGCTTCTCTCCGCTTCTCTTGTTCACACGTAGACAGTGTTGGAAATCAGTGAAAACGGGTGTAGCCCCTCTGCTACCGCCACCACCACCTCCCACAAAGAGAGCAAGTGAGAAAGGGAAGAGGAAAGGTTGAAGAAACGGGCTGACCTACTTAGGTACTGCGAAGGACGAGCATGCAGGCTCTCAGTGCTGGGATGGCTGCACGCGTTTGTTCTGGGCACCTACTGTTACCCTGGCATCCCTCCAAACAAATGGCTTTACACCCAATTCCAAAACAGCTCCTTCCTCCTCCTCTTCAAAATATGCCCTCCCCACCGTGCATGCTCTCCCTGTGATCCTTGCCGCCTTGGTTTTAAAACGGCCGCTTCCCTGAGCAGGCAGCCAGCCCCAGTCTTCTCACCCACCTGTTAATACCTGGCCTCCTGTTTGTCACATGGCAGCTCTGGGCTCTGGACCAGGAACCCCCCCTTGCTCCTGTGCCGCAGCCACTGCTTCCGGCATGGGCCACCTGTCCCTCCTGTCTCAGCTGAGAAAGGACAGGACCTAACTGCAGGGTAGGTGGCTGTCAGGGAGCGGACCCGGCTTGCAAGGAGTGGTTTCCAGAAGCAGGAAGGAGAGAGAGGCAGGTCTCCTTGCTCTCGGGAGCCCTGACTCAGACCCCTTCCCGTGTGTTGCATGCCGCCCCCTCTGCTCCGCTGGCTCTGAGCCCCTGAGTGGCATCACTCGAACCCTGCGAGTTAGCCAGCCTGAAAATTATACCCACTGGGATCTGGCCAGTTTGCAAAGCCTAATATCAGTGATTGCAAGGTGGGATCAACGCATTCAGGCGACACAAAGATTGCATTATAAACCCTTTTGGATTTAGATGGAAAATGATCCTTTTGCTCTTCAGACAGTATTTCTGGCAATTCAGAGCAGTCACAATTGCTTGTCAGAACAACCAAAAGTGCTTCCCTGGCAGCACGGCATATCTTACTGAGAGACTGGAAGAACCTTCTTTGGTTTCTATATAAAACACACTTATGACTCATATAGGACTCAAAAATTGTCTTAGTTAGAGATAAATGGGAAGATACACTGCAGATCTGGAGAATGATGCTTGAGTCACAAAGCTGGAACCGTGATCAGAAGGCAAAATTCCCCAAAGTTTGGGGTCTTAGGGAGACAAACAGGGGTTCATTTGCATTTATACACAAGAATTGCATTTGGCATTTCTTCTTTCTTTTTTCCTTCCCACTTTCTTACTGAATGTGTTCTGGAGTGTGAGAGGTCTCATAATTCTTTTTGTCTACTCCTGCTACCACCCTTTGTCTTTCTTCACACCAATGTTGTCTCAGAAGCAATTAAAAGCAGTTCCACTGAGTTCCACAATGCCACATCAGCACATCAAAGAGTACGTAATGATACTATACAAACCATAGTGAAAGATCATTACTAAGAGTGTCAAAATCAAGCACTGAGAAACTAGAAAAAGCTAGTACTAAAGCTGGCTTGTGGAGTTTGGCCCCTCTGTGCATACACACATTGCAGCAGTCTTCAATTGCATGAGCATAATCCTGCGCCATTTGTCCCACAGAACCCTTGCCTCATCCAGCTCATGGGGCAGGCGGTGCTCCATTAACAAGCAGCTATTTATACGAGGTCTGTGCTCAGTACAAGACCCCATGCCTTGTTCACTGAACACTACTCAGACCCCAGTGAGATGATGGAGAAATTCACTTTCCTGAAGGCTCTGCTGTCCTATGAAGACAGGCTGAGAGAGTTGGGTCTGCTCCGCCTGGAGAAGAGAAGGTCCAGAAGTCCTTATAACATCCTTCCAGTACCTACAAGAAAGTTGGAGAGGAACTTTTTTACAAGGGTATGTAGTGATAGGACAAAGGAGAATGGCTTTAAACTGAAAGCGAGTAGGTTTAGCTCAGATATGAGGAAGAAAATCTTTGCTCTGAGTGTGATGAGGCACTGAAACAAGTTGCCCAGAGAGGCTGTGGATGCCCCACCCTGGAAGTGTTCAAGGCCAGGTTGGACAGGGCTTTGAGCAATGTGGTCCAGTGGTAGGTGTCCCTGCCCATGGAAGAGGAGTTGGAACTAAGGGATCTTTAAGGTCCTTTCCAGCCCAAATCATTCTGTTGGTTGATTCTAGTGCACTTACCAATGTTGTGTCAGTGGGCTTCATTTCCATAACACCTTTTGGAGATGAGAAGGTGGAATTATTCCCATTTATAGATGGTGGATTATACAGGGGGATTAGAGGGTTCCAGTTCTTCAAGGTGACCCCTGTGGGGTTCCTGGGCTTTCTGTGCTTCACAGACAGGCTTCCACCTGCATGTGAAAGCTTCTGCACAAAAGACTGTAGTAGGCACTTTTATCATCTATTCACTGTGGAAAATTTGCTTTCAATGATTTGCCTTATATAATATAGGATGTTCTGGAGGTTTCTGGGATTCCCTTCATATACAAATATTTGCCAAAAATAGTAGTGACAAAGATTCTCTCAGCAAATTTTTTACAATTCTCTCATGATAGTTTCCAGAACAGCTAATTTTAAAATATTAATCTCTTTAGGAGTCATTTAATATACCCTTCAGTTATTTGTAGATTGAAAAGGACTTTCATGTCTTCATTTGATACTGATACGTTGCCATATTCTTTTCCAAGTAGAATGAAAATATGCATTGTTTCTGTGTTATTAACAAGGTTGGCATCCCCCCTCTTTCCCAATAGTAGGCTAACGCAAATTTCTTTTGCTTCCACTATATTAAATAAAATGGTTTTGATCTCAATATGCTTTTTCCCCTGCTCTTTGAACCTACTTTGTTTTTTTTAAAATTTGTTAGGTTATAATGCTGCTTATTTCATCTCTCTTGCCCTTCCATTTGCATTTTTTCCTCTAAGAGATGACTCCTCTCTGCCTTGCAGAGTTGTCAGGCAAATCTGCCCTCTTTTTCTTAATTGTGAAAGCTTGACCACTTGACCATATAATGACCTCAGTATTCTTACACACCTTTCTTGGTGTCTTTGCAAATTTTTGCTCCTAGCTTTCCTCACGTTTCTTATCACCCTGAGGTTTTAGCCCTTCTCAAATGTCAAGTACACGTACTACTGGAGATACTGTCTCTGGTGTAGTGAGTGCATTCAGGTCATGAAAAATATCCCTAAGCAGCCTCCAACTTCCAGTCCATCGATCTGCACACACCATAAGGAAATCCAAACTGGAATTCCCTCATGCTGGCTACCTTGTCAAGACTCATCAACAGCGCTCTGCTCTTCAACAGTTTGCCAAAATGGAAATCCATTGAGATCCCCCATAACATCCCCCATACATTTCTTTTCAGATACTGTGAGAAAGTCACTAAGAAGTGCCGTTTGCTGCTTGTTGGTTGGTCTGCACATTCCTCTGCACATGGTTTAGCCTGTTCGGTCTCCTGCCCTCCAAATAATTTGTGCCCCAGCCTCTCTGCTGCCTATTCTTGCCTTCTAGGCTTTAAGTTTATTTAGCTCCTTACCTCACTGACAGCTTGCTCTGTGTTTTAGGGTCTACGTCTTTTTTCTCATACTCATACTGTAAACAGGCCTAGTTAGGCATTCCTGAGCTTTCTGTCCAGTTCTGGTGCTCCTATCCACCTCCACTTTGGCAGTTTTAGTTCTTGTTCCCAGGCCATCTTCTGTTATCACTTCACCAAATTTGTCTTCCTTCCCTGGCTGTGTTCTGCACTTCCACTAGTCTCACCATTTCCTAAGACCCAGCCTTCTGGTGCCTCAGCAGCAGCACAGGTGATCTCATTGTCTGTCCACAGTTTGTCTCCAGTTCTTGCTCACTTCAATACTCTGTTCCTTCCTGCCCCTGGCTCCTGTTCCCAGCCTACTTGTGCAGCTAATCCCAACCCTAGTTGTTCTTGCTCTCCTGGCTCTCTAGGTGAACAGATCCCTTGTTTCAGTTTTTCCATCCCTTTTGCCATCTTCATTCCATTTGCTGTCTCCTCTGCATTTGAAGCCTCCTACTTAAACAAAATCTACCAGGAGTGTCACTGAGGCAGTAAGTTAACTAAACAGAAAGTGCTCAAGGTTTTGTCATTTGCAGTCCCAATTCCCCAGTTAGCAGCATCAGAGACCTTAGCAGAGCCTCTGCCCCCCCCTCTGGAAGCTGGTCTAGTGGTAACCTGATGATGAATACCCATCCACCTGCAAGAAGTTGGACATATTTGCAGGTCCACTAGCTTAAACTGTTATATGGCTAAAGTTCTGTACACTACAGGTATGGCTCCTCAGTGCTGCCTCTAACTCGGCCTTGAAGAGTTATTACAGGAAAAAACTGGCTTCTGTTCCTGTACTACTGGCCTCAGACATGCTCTGCTATTTCATGGAGAGATGTATATTCAGCCTCTGTTGTCTCTTGGAGATAATGATGAGATGGAACATGCACTGTGACAGTGGCATTTTTGGGGTCTTTATCTGCTTAACATCTAGAAAGTCTCCACTAAACAGCTATGAAGTGAGATTTTTGGTTTTCCCTCACAAGTATGTGTTGGCCAAATTAGGTGGAATTTTCAGAAATGTAATACAAGCCATATCCCTGAAGTCAAGGCCAAACCCCTGCCAGATTTCAAGTCCTGCTTCGAAGCATGGGAATGATACAAAGGTTCCAAGAAAAAGTTGCCAGAACATTTAAATTTGGGCAAAACAACATATTTTCCCAAACCTTGTTCTTGGAAAAGCCAAAGCTGACAGATCAGAAATTTTCCCCAAAAATTAATCAATCAACCTGAACAGTATGGCAAATTTAACTTCAAATCATTAATGTTTGGCAGAGCTGTAAGATGCCAAACCCACGATTTTGTAATACAAAGCTGTGGGCAGTTTTTATAACAAAAAACAGGCCAAAATCACTTGTAATCATTATTATCCCCTCTTTAATTTGTAGTATGCTTCTGTCTTCCCCTGTTGTTTACAAGTTAAAGCAGATTTTCATGCATCCTAAAAGATCTTTTAAGGTCAACACTTCACATTAAAATATGCAAAAAAATTAGAAACTGTGCTCTTGCTTTCAAAAACAAAAATCAAAATTATGAAACAAAAATAAGACTGGGAGTTTGCTGGTTTTTTTATTCCACAAACACACCTCACAAATGTCAGATTTCTTAGCTGTACAATCAATAAGTGGGGTGTAGAAAATTACTAAATATATTTTATCCCGGTCTGAGTAAACATCAAAAAGTGATTTATTTTCATGGAACCGTCTCTTGCTCCAAAATTATTTGCCACATCCACACCAGCTAAAATTGTAAACATTTGAATATGAAGAAGTTCTGTGGACCAGTTTTGCGCAGGCAACTGAGGACCCGTTATCACTCAAAAGTCACTAACTGAAAGTGTCCTGTTGCTAAAATTTTAAGTATCACTGATGACAGCATTACAACTGTGTGTCAGTATCTTTCCTTTCATGGTACACTGTGTTATTGCTTGGTGCCTTGCTGCAGATTCTGTTTAGCCAAAACTTCATTGACTTGAAAGTGCCTTTTTCTGTGCAGAGAACTGAATTTTAATTTCTGTTTTACCAGCTACAGTTTTTTTGCTCTTGTCTCAGTGACCTTTTTTCCTCAATACACAGGGTAGATTGAGATATCTTTTGAGAGTTGTCTCCTCTGGTTTCCCCAAGACAGCAGAACCACTCATTTCCCTTAACAAGACATCTGAGTTCCATTTATTAATGGGACTTACTAAAACCATTATTAAATGGTTTTATAATCAACATGAAATAATGTAGAAGTCATCTGTGGAAAATTGCAAAGTGTGGAAACGATGTCATCATATATTAGCAATGCTCAAAAATAAAACAAATAGCTCCAGAGGGCTTTCCCAATATTTGTGGAGTGGCACACCTCCAAAGCACACTCAGAGAGGACAGGGTGCTTTTGGAGAGCTTCTTTGCATGCACTCAGGCATGCAAGCGCACACACACACGCACCTGGACTGCAGGTCCTGGACTGCAGGCACAAAGCTATTCCATTTTGCTCTCTGGGAAGAAGTAAGTGTTGGAGGACACTAGTCAATGTTGCCTGCTGCCAGGCTGAATAGGGTTTCTCTGTTTTTCTGTTCTGGGGGTGCATCAGAACTGGGAAGAGCAGTCCTGCCCTGCCCTCTGCTCCTGGGCCACTCCCCAAAAGGTCAAGAACGGGCAGGACCAGCATCCCCTGTGGAGGACAATGCACAGGAAGGTGCCAGCAATGCACTGGGGGTTGTGCTGGCCTCCAGGAGGGAAGAGTGGCAGCTGGCATGAACTCATGCCCCAGGCCAGAACTGGTTGGGGACAAGTTTAATCAAAGGATAATATTCACAAAAATTCAGAAATCTGGGTATAATACCTAGCAGATCCATCCCTGCATTTCGAAGCACAGTGCTTAGTGATGACAATCTCCGTACCTAAATCTGGTGTGCTCTGCTTGCCTCTCGTTAAGCATATTAGACCTTCATATGAGACCTTCCACCAAGAGGAAGGTTGCTGTTGTAACCAGCTTAGTTACTCATTTTCTCTCTGTCCTCTTTAGCACAAGTAATGAGCATGCTGAGGCTCTGAAATGGGTAGACAAAAGATGACAGCGCTTCCTGAGATTCATATGGCACATAAATATTTAGCATTTGATTTATGCTGTGTTGGTGCTATTCATCAATTGCTTTATTAAGACCTAGAAACTTTGAGAGAACTTTGTAGATGGGAGAAAGAAAAGTCATCCCTCTGATGCAAGAAATATGGAAGAGTCAGAGGTCTATGTGTTGTGGAAAGAGGGAACTGCTCTGTTGTGTCTGATCACTGTGGAAACTGCTGCTCTGCCTTTGGGTTCACAGCCTTAGGGAACAGCAAGATCTGCTCCTTTCAATAGGCAGATAGAGCTGTATTAAACCCCTCCACATAAAGCTGGGTAGATTAGGAATTGTGCTTCGTTTTCCTCCCCCATCCCCAATTTAGAGACAACATAGCTGTGAGGACATTGATGTGCCAGTGGAGGCAAGGGTGAGCTCAGTTGTGCATCATTTGCCAAATGCGTGAGAGTGTGTGAGTGCATGGGGCTGAGTCAGGGCGAGGGCATCTTCTGCCAGGTCCTGGGGGAGCAGAGGAGAGAGACCAGCAAGACTGCAGTCCCAGAAACTTTGTGCTGCTTTTGTAGTCAATAGCCACTGCACCAGTCATCTCTGCATATTTTAAAAATGACAGGCAGCTTGGGCATCTGCTTACATCAATATTCTGTAAATACAAGGATAAATTGGTAGCCCAAAACAGTGAGAAAGCTTTGCATAGGTTCTGTTTTGAATGCTATTTATTACACAGCATGATATACACAGCACTCTTATTCATGTCAGTGGGAGTTTTATGCAAACATGGAAAGCAGAATGTGGCTCAAAATTGTAACTTGATTTGCTGTAGACAGGCCTTTCTGCATGCAAAGCTGTGAAGGCAAGTTCTCCTCTTCACACAAAAAAGGTGCAAACCCAGTGTAATATGGAGTCTGTGGTAAAGTGCAGAAAGGTCCTGCTGCCTGGTGTGGTTTTACATCAAGTCTTCCATCACCAGGAGCAATCCAGGGAAATAAGCATAAATAAAATTCCCTGCATCATTTGGTTATATTCAAATTTGTAACTGATAGTTTTAAGGAGTAAGTGTACTTCTGGACATGGGACATTATTATGGGAAACTGATAAAGTCTCTGTAAATAACAATGTACTTGGATTGCTGGAAAAAAAAACAATTTCTGTCATCCTAGTATCATCTAACCTTAAATGACTGACCTTAATAATCATAGGTTTATGAATGTATAGATTTACTCTCTTGATGGATATTTTGCTTTAGTTTAGAAAATGTGTCGAAAAGATCTGCCTCCCTGACAACATGGAGGTTTAAATTTAAAGGTTTTTTTTTCAGATATTTATCTAAGTTTTTCTCACTCTAAGAGTTAGAAGTGTTCTAATTTATACTGGCCTTAGCACTCTGACTTTTGGGTGGTGCTGTAGTGACATTGAAATTTTAAATTTCAGGGAAGTGTACACCTTAAGTGTGCGTTAAAGTCACCAAATTTTATTACATATTGAAACAAGTGGCCACAGGGTTTGTGTAATTTGGAGTTCACAGATGAAGAAACACTGCCCATGGGAAAATCCAGATGCTTTGACAATAGAGCATTATTACCATGTAGCGTTACAGCACTGATAAAGATCTGCCACTGAAGGCTTGGACATATTTATCACCCAGAACTCCTTCTGTGATTGTTAGTGCCACAAATAAACTCCTGCAGAGCACATAAGCTTTTCACAGAACAGACTTTTTCCCCCTTATTTTTTGCTTAGAATAAAGATGATCCCCCTTCACAAGCAAGATTTACCCAGGACCATTTTTAAGAAAATGTAGCGGAAGGAATCCCTAAAAAATTGTATATCAAAAGCTTAATTAACTCACTTAGGCTGTAAATGCAGATATGTACTACAAGGAAAAAAATAGTCTCCTATGTTGAGTCTATTTCATATTCAGTTTGGAAATTCTAAACTAAGACAAAGTTTTCAAGATATTTCAAAATATACATCAAAAATTCAGTCTTAGAGATCTGTGAACCTTAACTCTTACCCCTACTGATGGCAGTGCCCTGTGTATCACTACAGAGAGCAGTGCACCCTGCATATCTACTGCTGAGGACATTACCTGTGCAAGGTGTCACAGCACATTATGACTGAGAAAACCCTTCTAAACACAGTGAACTGCCTCCTAGAGTTGCACTCTCTAATATTCCATATATTTCACACGTGGACCCACTGGCTGGATGGCAGCTTTGCAGGAAAGGACCTGGGGCACCTGATGGATTCCCAGTTCGACAGTAGCAGGTCCCTGTGGCAGAGGTGGATGGCAATATTCTGGGTTGCACTGGGAGCAGTGTTGCCATAAGGTTGGGGGAAGTGATCCTTCCTCTCTTCAGTGCTGATGAGACCATAGCTGGAGTTGTGTGTCCAGGTCTGGGCTCCCCAGTGTAGTAGAAAGATGGAGTTACCAGAGATGATCCAGCCAAGGACCATAAAGATGATTAAAGGTCTGGAGAAAGGGCTGAAAAATCTGTGACAGCTAAGTCCAGAGAAGAGAAGGCTCAGAGGGAGTTCTCATCAACATATACAAATATGTGAGGAGAGGGTGTAAAGAACACAGAGCCAGGCTATTTCCAGTGGTTTCTAGTTACAAGACCATGAGCAATGGCCACAAACTGGAACACAGGAGGTTTTGTCTGAGCATCAGGAAATATTTCTTTACTGTGGAGTTGACTGAGCACTGGCACAGGTTGCCCAGAGAGGTGGTAGAGTCTCCATCCTTAGAGATACTCAAAAGCCAACTGGTCGTGGTCCTAGGAAACTAGCTCTAGATGACCCTGCTTGAAAAGGGGGATTGGACAAGATGATCTCCAGAGATCTTTTCAATCTCACCCATATGGCAATTTTGTGATACTACTAAACATGCTAAGCAGCAAATCTAGCCTACTGACTAAAGGTGTCCTTTCCACATATCCCTTCCTCGGGTCTATTCAGAAACATCTGGGCAACCGAAAGCAACTTTGTCTGTCAAATGTGCTACCTTGCAATCAAAGCATTGCCCTGATTTTAACTTTTAAGTAAGTACTGACCAAGGAGTCTAGCATTTATAAACCTCGGAAGCAATTAGAAAGATTTTGGGCTTTCATACTATAGAGAGTGTATGTGTAGGCTACAAGGACACCTATTGTAACACCCTTGATGGAATCAGCTTTGATCACAGAGATGTCTTTTATTATAGTAGAATATAGGGGAAAAGTTAGTGTGTGTAGGCTCATCCATTTTTAAAAATGTCTACTGCTTGCTTTTTAAAAACCTTTACTTTCCGTTTCAGAATCGCAACTTGAAAAAAAGTCCTAATTTAAAATGTCAGGATTTTTTTTCTGTATTTGATTTGATTTTGCTAATTCGTCTTCATTTTTTGACCAGAAATAACTAATTTAACTAGTACTGCTATTTATTTTAGTAACTGATTTAGAACTGGTACAACCTGGTGGAGCTGCTTGTGCCAACGGCATGACGGTTATGTCTGTAGCAGAGAACCTGGCATCATTGCTTGTCCTGAGGATTAAGGAATCCAGTTTGGAAATCATAGCTTTCCTAACCCCCACCCACAAATCCAGCCTCGTGCACATGTTAAATCCTATCTGTTTGGGATATGACCTGGCTGTGTGCCAGTCCTGTCCCTGCAGCACCATGTGTACCAGCAGTTCTGACCTGCAGAAGAATTTGCTGGGGAAGCATTGAGTGGCTGCTGAGAAGAGAGGAATGGAGAAACCAGGATGGGAAAAACATCCCAAGGATGGAGAAAAAGGGTCATGAGCAGAGCACTCTGAAGAGGGGAAGCTCCCTCTGTGCACCAACCAAGATTTCACCTTTGCGTGCATGTGTCCTGTAAGTGATATTTGGTGCACGTAGCATTCCTCATTCAAATCCCTCAGTGAGGCAAGTCATTGCCAAAAAGACCGCCCCCCCCACCCCCCAGGAGACTTCAGTCCTTCCTCACATCATATATTAGCACCTCAGATCTCCTGCATTACTGCTCAGACTAAATGTGCATTTAAAAAGAAAAGAAAAAAAAACCCCACACATTGCAATCTTCCTGTGAAAAAGAATCACAAACATGAGGATCACACCCCAGTCCCGGCTGTTGGGAAACAGTCTCTGTTTGGGGGGGTTGCTAACTCGTCCTCTCCATGGTGGCCGAGCCACCTCAGTGCACAGGCAGTGTAGCGTGTCGAGCCCACAGAGGAGCACATCCCTTCTCCTGGGGTCGCCACTACAATAAACATCTCGTTAAATACCTGCAGCAGTGGAGGTACATGGATGTTTGGTGACCCTCATAATTTCTCATTTCTTCCCTCAGATGAAGTGGTCGGCAAGTTGTGCTTATGGTGGTAGTCTGAAAAATGTAGGAGCTCTTGGATGATCTCTGCAAGATGTGCTTTCACTTATCCATGTGCATCTCTTTGTTTCTGAATTTAAAATGTGGTACATCTGAGTGAAGAAAACTAGGTTTCTATGCAGGCTGCCTCTTTTCCAGCTAAGAAGTAAAAGATGTCAAAATATGCTTTTTTAACAAACCTGCTTAGAGGCAGAAGGCTTTCTCTATTTATCAGAAAAGCTCAGAGTGACCAAACTGAAGTAAAAATCCCAGAATGGTGTGGAGGAGGGTATCATTATTTTTTGCAGATGGCATGTCTGAGCAGCATTTGGCTTTGGTTCCTGGACTAATGCAGCATGTTCTTGCTGCTGGTAAGTCCAGTCTACTAGAGATGTGGGTGCAGCAAGACATTCCTAAAGGCTCCCCAAGATCATTGTACCCCTGCCTCACTTGTGGTCCTCGGTCCCTTTCCCCATCCTCTAGTCTGCAAGTGTCCAAGTTAATAGAAAACACTGAAGGGGGGAATTGAAGAAAATCTGGAAGGTTTTCTATGGGAATGCTGAGCAGGAATCCCGGAAGTACACAAAAGAGTTTTTAGTCTGAGCGCCTGTGTCACTTAGGCACCACTGAAATCTTTATCTGCAGCTTTCCTGATCAAGGTATGGTCCCTGGCAATGCAGTTGCTAGCTGAATTTTTTTTGAAGGGATTTGTATGCCTTCCTCTCTTGAGGATTTCCCACTGCAAATATCTAGAGGTGTGTGTAGCCCAGGACCTGTGAACAGAAAGAACTCTGTGTACTTTGTGGTTTTGTTGACAAAACCAAGTGCAACCCAGGTGATGTAAGAATGCCTCTGATTTCCAGCTCTGGTACTTCTTTCTTGGAGAAACCACTAATCTTCACAGACCCATGGTTTTTCGATCTGCACACTGACAGTGGTGGTATGTACTTGCCGTCCTCTGTAAAGGGACCTCAGCAGAGTTGGGGAAAGTTTCAAAATCAACAAACTTTTTCATCATCTTGGAGTAGCACAAAGAGGAGCAGAGAGTTTGTGGGTGCTGAAAAGGCTCAGTATGTCTGTCACAGCTTGCTTTTCTCCCCAGACAGCAGCTATAGAGTACTGGAAGCTCCAATGACTCAGAAGGGGAAGGGGAACCTGTGAAGTCAATGCTACCAACTAAGTGGTGAGGGAGAAACTTCCTCACTTTTGTGTCTCTGAGTAGGACAAAACATTCCTGGTGCCAGCCTGGAGCCAAGTAACCCACAGCAAGCTGTTCTGTGGGCAGTGCCAGTGGCGAGTGAGCTGAAGTACTGCAGCCAGGTAAACAGCCACGCACGCTTCTCCACAGACCCAGACTGCTCATTTGGTTACTGTCTAGACGGCAGTGCCCTGGCAGCTCCTACCCTGCGCCTTCCTGCCCTTCTTGCACACATTTGCTTGTGGGCTTCCCCATTGCACGGGACTGCAGTGCTGCTCACTACTTGGCTGCTGCCCGTGTAGGCAGCCAGGCTTCATTTGCCCCTGAGGACACCAGCTCAAACATCAACTGGAGGGAGGAACTCGACATCAGGAGAGAAAATGAGCAGTTTCTCCAGACACCCCTTAAAGATGGTTTCAGCAATTTTTATGTGCCGCCTGGTGAAATGCAAGTTAGCTGTTACGTTGGCAAGGGAAACTTTTATGGACTGTTCACGCCCTTTGGGCACGACCCCGGCCCCGTGTCTAAGCTCTCTCACACATGTGGGAAGCAGAAGTGCTATAGCAGGCAGCACAGTCACACACACCGAAGTGAGATGAGAAGCAGACTCGCTTTTTAGTAGCCTCTAAATGCCGCTGTATGTATCCAAATGAACCCTTTCATTGGATGGGTGTGCAGAACAAATCCGGGTGCCAAACATACAAGATTGACTCACAAGGCAGAGGTCAAGCCATCACAGGGAAGAAATTATGTATTGCTGTAAGCATCAGGCACCCCAAGTATCCACTGGCAATGTTCTCTGGAAAATGTGAGCCCTAAAATTCCAGGTCAGTGTCTTGTGGAAGGGACCCCCTCTCCCCCTCCCTGTTCAGCATTTCAATTTCATTTTTTGAATTATTAAAAGATCAAATGTTGGAATGCTGGATAGCCTGAATTCATTTGTCAGATCACGAAGTACTCATAACATTTCTCAGCCTTAATAACACATCTGCTCTTAAAATGTGGTCTCTTGATAATAGCTGGCTGAAAGTGTCTGAATTTAGGGATTATTTGAGACAACAGATTTCCTTCTATTTGGAATTGAATGAGGCATCTGCTCCCTCACCGTCAGCTTTGTGGGATATTCTCAAGGCAATCATAAAAGGGCAGATCATTTTGTACATTATGAGAAGGAAAAAAGACCTCTGTTGGCAATTAGGAGACTTGGAAGGGTGAATTAGAGACCCGCAAAGGTACCACTTCATGTCTAAAAATTCTAGCTACTCCAACCATTCTCCCCTCTGTCTAGGGTGGGACACAGATTTATCTGATGAGTGGAGAGGGAGGGGGCAATTCTCCCGTCAAAGGCAATATTGGCAAAAGGGAAAGAGAAAGAAAATTAATCAGGAAAGGATATGCGCACTCCATCTTGGATAACTGACCCAACAACATATTAGAGAGATTAGGACTCAGGATGGAGAGCAAGGCATGAATCCCTTGGAGGATTAAAGGAAATTTTGCCAATATTTATGCCAGTTTGGTACATCGGAAAACCAGGACAAAAAAATGAATGCTTGCAAATTATTTAACACATATTCATCATCAGAATCTTCTCCCACATGTAAGCGGAAGATGATTAATAAAGAAGTAAAAACAAAAGCAACTGGAGCTGAGAGGAGGCACTGCTTTGCACTTTGCAGGTATAGAATTCATTTCTGGATGTGACACGTGACAAGCGGTGCCCAGATGATGCCATTTGGTACGGTAGGACAGGATGTGTGCTCTGGACCACCTGTCCTGGCCAGCACACAGGTGAAGGCAGACAAATAAATATGTGCATAAATACACACAATTGTATACATGTGGATCTGCATGCATCCATATATGGTGTAGGTATATACTCACATGCATGCACACATCTATACATATAGATGTATAGATAAGTATATTTAGCTTTTTAGTCAAGTGACGCAAACTGCTGCAGCTGGAAATAACACTGTCTGCTCATGAAAAGACAGGCGTGTACTTAGACTTATTTATGTGGTAGAAAATGTGTTCGAGGGATGTGAGCTGCCTCAAAGCCTTTGTCAGAGGAGAGGGGAGCAACCTGTGAGACACCTTGGATGCATTTGCATCTGGGAATAATTATTTATCCTAAGACTGGTACCAACATGAAATACTTGGAGGAGAACCTCCTGCTGCAGGATGGGATTCCGGCAGCTGGGAATGTGTGCCCTATGGCCTCACTGTGATGCACAGGAGTTCCCAGGATGTGGTGGGGAAGGCTTTTCTGGTTGGTAGGAGTTGAGCTGCTCTGTTTAACCTGAGATGGGCAGAAGAAGGCACCTGACACTGGACAGTGGCGTGTAGACATATTTATGAAAATATGTTGCCTGAGTTCGGAAAGGTCACTGAACCTTAAGGGAGTTGTTAATTATTTTGTGTTTTCTAATACCTGTCTAGAGCCCAAAGACTGACTTAGGAGCCTTGTGTGAAGGTCCTTTTCTGAAAATTATGACCCTTCATTTTGAGTGACTGAAACCATAGAATAAAAGTCTAGGACCTCACAGCTCTTCAACTCTGCTTCAGCTCCGCACCAGTGCCATAGGCATTGCAACTGCCTGTAAAATGGCATGAGGCAGAGGGTGGATTGTGCTTTCCCACCACAGAGGATGTTTGGTACCTTGGAACTATGCAATGTTCATAGGACCCTCCCAGAGACAGAGCAGCAGTGGCTGAGCTTTCTACCCTGGGCAAGTGAGTGGCGTTGCTGTAGGATCAGGGCCGGTTTTTGGCTCATAGCTGACACGGGGAGAAGGAGCAAATGCAAACGCTCTGCATAATACATAATATACCCACAGGTCAGTGAGCATCGCACATCCTGCTCCACGGCTGCGCTGCGAAGTAGGAGTCTGCTCTTGTTCTCAGCCCAAGAGACTTGCTCTTTAGCGAAAGCTGTGGGGGCTTATGCTGAGAAGGTCTGCGGTGCAATCGCCGGCCTTGGCGGGGATGCTTGGCAGCACCGACACCACCCGGAGCCGCTGCGAGCGCTCCGCAGCTGCAGGCGGGAGCCCGGCCAGGGGGCCGGCGATGGATCCCGGTGCAGGGCTCCCACCGGAGCTGGGCTTTCACACGCTAATCCTCGGGGTGAGGGCACGGTCTCTAGCTACAGGGTTTTCATTCGGGGATGGCTTGGTTTCAAAGGCAGCTTTTTAGCACTTTGATCGAGGCTCACATCAATTCTTCATGTTTTATATTAGATATTGCAATTTATATTAGGAGAGGTGTTTGAAGTTTCTGATTTTCCCCTTGGCCACCTTTAAATCTAATTTCTAATACCTTAGCCACTCTAATGAAGTTCTCAGTAGTTTACATTGTTATTAAACCTCTGTTTGGGGAATATAGCTTTAATCCTCATTATATACCAAATATGGGTATCGAATATTCATTGTGTAATTGCAATTAAAAAATATAACCCCCAAAGGATCTTTTATATTAATTTAAATTATCCTGCACTTATATTATGGTTTGAAATAACCTATACTGCTACAATGTCTTTATTGAAGACATTTCAATATCTGTAGTTTTACTTAGAACTCCTCCTTTTTCAGTTAAATCCTGTTCTATGACACTGTAGTCATGTAGATATAGATTTACAGCAGTATTATATTTGAACCTTTTTTTCTCCTCTTTGTATTTTAAAGAAACAGTTGAAGTCACTAATTTTGCATTCAGTGTTAGCAAAAGTAGAGTAATTAATCCAGGCAGCTTTTTCATGCATTTGACAAAGCTTCATGTCACATGAGCTGTTTTCTCTTTATAAGCGGAGACAGATTCTTTACTCCTTGCAAGTATCAAGAAAGTCATCAAGATAAATCCCCAAATAACACATTGAAAGACCTTAAAATACAAAATTTACTGTTTACAGCTTAAACATGATAAAAACAATTTATAATCTTCTGCACATAGATAGCATTGTTTGGGACACATTTGCAGTGGATTTCAATGAAGTAAACTGCTAGCAATTTACAAGATTATTCATTTAAGCTAATGTTTATAGATAATAATACCAACTTATCTTTAATGTATCTCTCTCAATTCTTACACTGAACGTCATTTACAAGAAAAAAAGGGCTTTTGAAGTCTTTGGATGACAAATGTTATATTTACAGATGATGATCTCTGTGTTTGAAAGCTGCGTTAACTGGCATCATCTCCGAGGGGAGATATTCAGGTAGAGCCAAGCTTACTGCTGTGTAGCAGCTCGGTTACAAAGAGAGGACTCCATCCATGGCATCTGAGAGTCACTACTTGGAGCAGACACAGCAAGACCCATCACTGGCTTGCAGTCTGCATAGATACAATTGGATATTTTTATTTAAACATTGATGAAGAAAGCCTAAAAGGTCACACTTCTGCCTGCCACAGAACCCTTTTTGTTTTTACAGCCATAGTAAGCATTAAATGGAGAAGCTGTCAGGCTAAAATAGAATTAGCATTAAAACAAATTCTGAAATCCAGAGAAATTTGGTGGAAATTTATATATTTCTGATACCCAGCCTCACTTTTTTTGAACTGACATACCCAAATGGGAGGACCAGGGCCGAGTTTCATACTTGTTTCTGTCTCTGTTTTAAGCATGAGCCCCAAATGGGAGGGATGAGAAAGGGACAGGAATGGGAAGATTTGGCACAGGGGAGGAACTAGTACGTTCTTCACTCTTTCTGTGTAATAGCCTGCTGCATACAGTCACTCAGGAGAGGAAAGTGTCCCAGTAGTGTCTCCAGAGAGCACAAGCACTAGGGATGCTTAGATGTTATGAGCTAATGGCTTTTGGAGGCTGAGTACTCTTCCCAAGAAGATATAACAGGGGGCTCTTGGGAGTGGCTGCTGCTACCAAGACCATAGTGGGAGTATTTGAACAACAGTGGGAGAGACTTTCTTCTGTTGCAGTTGAAGGAAGGAGAAGGAAACAAAGTTATAAGGCATTCTGACATGAAAGCCATGTCCATGACTTCTTCTTCCCTATAAAGAGTGATGGCAGCAGTCCAGCTAAAAAGGAGTTTGAAGCCTCTTGTGACCGCTGGTGCCATCTGTGATTGCTCAGGCTTACAGCTCTGAATTTTCTGGACATCATCTGTGCTAGAACTGGGCCTCCCAGTCTTGTGGTTGAACCTGTCACAGCACATGGACAGCAGGGAGTCCAATGCTTCATGTCCAGGAAGTCTTATTGCCCTTCCTGTTTCATCTCCTGTCTTTCTACTGTGTGCAGCCTGTGCATCACCTGTCCTTAACACACAGCTTGATTCCCCGGCCACCCACACAGCAGCTGGAGCCGGGGACTCCTCCTTTTCCTGGAGTCTTGGTAAGCAAAGCCAGGTGGTGCAGGGGAGTGAAACCCAGCTGTTGCAGGTAGAGTGAGAGCTATCAGACTCCCCACCTATGTGGTGATTCTAATCGAGATTACCAGATAGGAAAGACATCAGTTCAGTGCTGGATGCTCTTGGCCCATTCCATTGCTGCTAGAGGATTGAAGGCAGCTTGCAGGTACAAGCAGCACCTCTAATTGAGGAAGGGGAGGGGGCTGTTGACCTCTCTACTCTTCGTGTGGATCAAGACTGTAAGTGGCAATTCACACATCTCTGTGGTTGTCTGCAATGGGATGAACCAAAGCTCTTGCCGAAACGAGACCTCACCTTGCCTGTGCCTCCCTGTCCTTCCACAGCCCTGGCTGAAGACGGAACCACAGTGATTCTGGTGCCAATGACCCCAATATAGTGACCCCATATGACTAGCAATTTAATGTTAAGGTTGTTTCTGGATGTCCTCTTGGGAAGACTCTTGCCAGGCTGGTTTCTGTGGGCTCCCTGTCTGAAGGAGTTACTCCATGAAGATTAGGCAGAGCTGGGTTGATGGCAACACTCCTGGGGAGCATTTTTCCAGGGAGCTCAGGGGTGTGGGAATGTGTTTTAATTGCCAAACTTGGCATCACTTCCTTAGGGGCTGGGTCTCAGCTTTTAAGTAATGAGCACTGCAGGTTCACTGTCCAAAATTGTACCCACATTTCTTTTACCTGCAGTTATCTTATCTCCATCCTCATCACTGATTCCATGCACAGACAAGCATTGTTAGTACTGTAAGAATTAATGACATACTGTTTGAAAAAAAAATTGACATTTGCATTTCAAAACTCTTACCAATTCTAAACATTTATTCTACAAAACTTGGAAAGATTGTAGTTCTGTTTCAAATTATTCCAGCACCGTGGGCATTGCCACAGAATGTAAAATTACAGAACATATGAGACTGAAACCTGACACCCGTTCTTCCCTGTTGTGAAGTGTCGTTGATGAAAAATACACTAGTTTGAAGAAAAAAAATTATGTTAGGAGCATGACCTATTCCCAAAGCAGCTCGCCAAATTCACTCATGTTTCAGAGACAGCTGCATATGTAAATAGCGTAGGGGACACTTCTTCAAATACAATCAAATTGGTTTAAAATAGTAAGAAAACATGAAACATCTCCTACAGAATAATCTCCTGATGCTACTGCAAGGAAGTTCAAAGTGTTAGCAGATATAAGCAAGGGCATGATACTGTTTGAAAGTGTATCTCTTTTATAATAAAAACAACACAGAATTTAGTGAAATCATTCTTTATTGCTATTAAAATTCTTCTTCCTTTAAACATTTTCCAACTAGACATTTTTAAGTTTTGTACTCCAAGAGATGACTTTTGCATGAAATGAATAATCTACTCAGACATTTCAGTACTTTAAAATGATCTAGAAAAGATGGTGGAGACATAGGTTGAAAGGAGCATTTATATGGAGGTGACATGAGTGAAACCGGAATTGTATATAAATACAAAAGTATTAAATATAAGTATAAATACAAATAAGGCATACATGTAATTTAAAAAAGCCTTATCTGTGTATTTGCACATATATGTGTGTATATTTTGCTGCACACACACACACACACACACACACACAGATGTATCTATGCAACGCTTCCATTTGAAGACTCCAGAACGCCTCAGAAAGCTCAGTATTGTGCTTCACTGCTCTCCTTTTACAGATGGGGATGTTAAAGTGCAGAGAGGTTACATGTGCAAAGCACATTGCTTTCTTGGATGTAATAACCAGTAAATTAGTTCCCAGCTAGCAGAGGAATTGCCTCTGCCACCTTCAGCAAGCCACCTGTTGCTTTTGAATGGAGAATTAGCCATTTTGGTTCAAGCATTTCATATTTCCATTCTAACTGCTAGTTTTCACTCCACCTGAAGAAAGCAAAGGCTACAAAGAAATTTTGACATGCTTCAAACAGAGTAGCCCATTCTTTAAAAAAACAAGCCTAACCTCATATAGTACACACCATTAATTTCCCAGATCTGGGCCTAAGTCTTGCTTCTCACCCTTGCAGCATTTAATTCCCTTTCTAAATCTCTTCTTTATCCATAAGTAAGTAGGAGTGTTATTTGAGTAAGGAATGAGCAAGAGCTGTAGGCTTTAGCCTTTGAGTTACAGAGATGAAATAGTTTACACTCACAATATGTTGTATTATTTGAAACAGGAAATAATATTTTTCAGTGAAAATTAAATTTAAAACATATGTCGACGATCATCTACATCTTTTACAAAACATTGCATGTTCCTGAAGGTCCTTATTTCACAAAGGTTGGACAATTTTAGTTTGATTCCCTGAACTGTTCATTTTTTCTTCTTTTTCTGATTTGTTTTGCCTCTCTCTTTCTTTTATCAAATCACCTGGAGAGATAAAAATGAACTGTCCCACATAGATGGCCAGTTCTGGAGCGCACATGTAGCAAGAAGCTCTCTACAATCCCAGGGCTGCAGAGGTGGCGTCCCCTCCCACCCAAGCTTTTATACTGATCTGATCAGTGGTCCACCGAGGAGTCCAATTTTAAGACATAAGTTTGCACATTCTCTGCCAGCAGTGTCTGGGGAACATCAATAAAGGAAAATCTCTGCACTACCCATATGGGCTGCCTTTGCTGTAGAATGTGAAACCCTGGCAGATCCCGCCATCTCCTTACTCCTTCTTCCTCTTTCACACCAAAAATGCTCCTGAAGAAATTTAATTTTAACTCTTTCTTCATCACATTATAAAGCAAACACTGCTACAGATTTCTGTGCTGGACGTTCTACTGCTCACAGCAGCCCAGCTTCACTTCACATTTAGGGAGGCTGGGGCAGAGCAGAGGTGCACACTAAGGTCTGTGGTGGACCTCAAGTTCTGCTGAGGACCAAACTAAAGTCTCAGTTCCCCTGAGCCTGACCTCTGTAGCCCTCGACCCTGTTCTTCTCTCAGGCATTTGTTTCTAGGGACTTCAACCTGGGCTGCTGACCCCAAAACCTCCTGTTAACTCCAGTCCTCCACCACTTTTTCTTCACTGTTGCCCATTCTTGCTTTCCAGACTCCTTCTCCCAGTCAGCCCTGCTTCCTTCTGGCTCCCAGCCCACCTGTCTTGAGCCATGTCCACATCTGGGATGAACATAGTTGTAGCCTTGGAAATAAAGAGCTATTTCCAGATCTCTATTACAGCTGGGGGGGCCTGCCTTCCGGGTAAGTGGGGAAAAAAATTTTCCAAGGGCAGGGTGGTAGTGGGATTAGGGGGAACAGAAAAAAGGTATGAACTTCACCTCAAAGCGAGTGGCAGTCAGCAGGACCTTGATATTATAGGTCATGAGTTAAACTGTGGCAAGATTAAGGTTTTAATAATGTTCACTCTCAGTATTTAAGGTGGTGGATCTTCAACAAATGCTGAATTAACTCAAATATTTCTGTAAAACACTTTTGGTTTTATTCCCTTTATAATAGTTACACTGGGATTTTGCTGAATAGTATGCTCCTCAGTAGTGTCTGATTCAGAGCTAGATTTATAAAGACATTTAGGTGCTCCTTGCCACTGATTAAGGAAGTAAATTCCTAAACTGGTTTAAAAATCTGCCCTTGAGAGCTGGCATGTGTGTCTGGGCACCCAGAGCGCTTTAAGATTTACGGCACATAAAGACCCAGTGAAGATCAGAGAAATTCTTTGCCAAACACAAATGGCAATGAGACATACTTTGAACCATCAGTACTGCCTTTAATTTTCTTCTCTGAAGATCAGTGTCCATGAAGAATATACTGAGTTTGGGTTTGGGGGCCAGTTCTGTAAATTGGGTGTGATGCTGCTGCCATGAGACCAGCTGTTGTCCCCAATAGAAGCCAGACCAGATCTAAACAGCTTACTCAGTGACACACAGCAGTGACTTACTTGACACGTGTCTTCTCTGGTTTCCATGGGCTCAGGGGAGAAGTGAAACCTCGTGCTCACAGAGCAGCAGAGAGCTGGATTGCAGCTAGGCTGCAGGCACTGCATGCCAGTCAGTGTGCTCACCTGCACTTCTTCAGCTTTTGGCTCTAACTGGAAACTTGGGCTTCTCATGCCTAGATGGTAATGCTGGGCTCTCTGAGATACACCCATGTATCTATATCAAATGGGAAGGTGGAAATGAAAGATGTTTCAACATAACGGAGTGATTTTTTCTCTTTGATCTGATTAAATCTATTAGGAAATGTTACAAGCAAAAAATGGCCTTTTCAAACACATTCAATTTCTTTGAGTCCGTTGGTCTTACAAGAATAAATAAAACCTCTCCTATTGCTTCATAATATCAATAATACCCCTGAAATCATTCTGCACTTAATGAGCAATTTAAGAGCATTAAATGCTGTGAACAATCAATTTGCTGGGTATTATGGTGCTTCTGTTTATAAATGTCTAATTATATAGGTCAGACTTGCTTGTAGTCTGTTACCTTTGGTAGCCAACTGCAGACCTCTGACTCAGCACAGTGAAAAACAATTCCTTTATAAACCTCTCCCAGGAACAGCAGCAAGACCAGCGTACCCATACAGCTCTCTAGGTTTTTGCTTTGCCATCAGCACCTGGCCCGCATCCGTGTCCCCACCACCCCATCCCTGTGCACGGCAGCCCCTCCACGAGCAGGTAATGAGGGAAGCAGGGCTGCGCTGGAGAGGAGAGCACAACACGCCTTGGCAAAGGTTTCCCATAAAGATCTGTCCTCTAGCTGCGGATGCAAACTCAAGCTGGTCGTGCACACAACTCCAGCATGCCGAGCCCACTACCCCTCGGCACAGCCAAATGTTTCAGCAGCTGCCCTTTTGTCCTGTTTCTTAAATAAACAAAGAACAGATACAAATTAATGACCTAAATTTATGGCAAAACACACTGCCGTCTCAGAGCAAATAGCCTTAAAAGAACAGATGTTAAAATAGCATTTTGTACTCAGAGAGAGAAAACGGCTACCGTGCAAATGGAAAAGCTCAGGATGTGTAGAAAAGAGAAGCTAAAGCATCTAATTGTGCCACGCCGCCTCCCGCTACACCACAAACCCTGTAACCTTCTGATGGTGCCTTGCATAGAATAATTATCCTCCCTGGGGCATTCCCCATCCCTTCTTGCCTCCTCTTACAATCCCAGTAAACTTTCTCCTTTTATTCCTTTATATTCCTTTTGGAGATGAAAAGAGCAAAATGATCATTTTGCCACCACATTAAACAGCGACTGGCAATCCGGTGCTGTAATCCTCAATGTAATTTAGCCCGGAAGAATTGTGCTCCCGCAACGCATCATCTCAACAAACCATTCCTTTGAATTACCTCTTTGTTTTACCCCGAAGGGTGCATTCATCACGCAGGAGAGATTATTCCTCACTAATTTTTCTGCTGAGACTTATCTTGCCAACGCCTATATTTAAGCAATTGTTAATGATATCCATGCACCAAAAAAAAAAAAAAAAAAAAAAAAAAGTAATTAAGATGAATAGAGGCTTTGGACAGCGGGTAGTTATTTTGTTATTTATTTATTATTTTTGCACAAAAGCAGAGGGAGACACAATCTTACACAGGAGGTGAACGTGCCTTTCGGGCTGCAGGCAGTCTCTGCCATCCGGTGCCGGCAAAGGCAGGAGCAAGCTGCACCGGGTCACGGTGAGAGGAATTAGAAGGCATCTCTGTTTTCCCGCCCAGCAAGTGCATTCTGTTTATACTACACCACATTGTATTTCTAGTCTTACTCAACATTTTAATATACATTTTCTTGTCAGGCATCTTGGCAATCGGGTACACGACTTGCAAGATGGACTGAGAATTCCACAGGTGGACTGATTAGTGGGTGGCATTTCTGAGCTCCAGCAAGCTGTTAGCATTATGTCTGTTTGCTTTAGGTACAGATGTGAAATGATTTGACAGTCAATCTCAAAGTGTGTGTGAGTACTTGGGCTTTTTTTTTCTTTCTTTTTTTTTTCCCCCCTTCTTGGTATGTCAAACTCTTCTTATAATACAATCCTCATCCGTCTGGTTGTCCATTGAAAAAGCATCCCCCCCGTACCCCCCTCCTGTAGCCAATCTGGATGAGTCATGCATTATTCAGGAGATATAATTTGTAAGTGTCAGAAGTGGCTTTGGTTTTTTTTCCCGTTCGCTCATTTGAGGACCACAGCTGTCGCGACCAAGAGTCCTTGCCGGGCACGAGGGTTATCCCGCCGCAAAGGCGAATTGTTTCCTTCGGGTAACTTGTCCGAATGCAAGTTTTCTTAACAAAGCCGTAGTCGTAAGCAAATGGTGTTTGACAAGTGGAATTTTCTGTTGACTTGCTCATTTCATTTCCTTCTTTTGGCAGAAACATTTGGAACTTGATTTTCTTGCAGTTACTATGAGCCCAGAATAATAACTCCTAAATCAACACTGAGGAGGTGGAAAGGTACAACAACACAAACACTCAGTAACAGTCAGGACAGCGACATGGAAATATGAGTTGACATGCAGAATAACCACAAGTGGTGCATAATTTATTGATTGCACCTTGTCATGGGAATGATGAGCTCTCAGCTAGAGGAATTATATTTTATATATTTCACAACTTTGGGGAAAAATATAAATATTATATATACAAACTGCATATACACTAACTAATGGATAGAGCAAGATTCCTATTTCCAGTTAGTGAAAAAATTATGTGCATCACAAGGCAATGTTTTCTGGAGCCGGGTAAGCCTAGGAGAGGGGAGGCAGGAGGGCGGTGAAGGGGGATACAGTTCTGTGGCATTGCTTGGGTGTTCAGGTGGACATGGTAAGGTTAGAGCCAAATTTCCCTAATGCTGGAAACCGGCTGTATTGTATTGTAAACACTAGGTTTAAAATTGCTTTAGATTTCAATATAATATTTCAGTTGTGAAGTATTATATACATGAACTTGCAAGAAAACTGCAGCATGAACCAGTGTGTGGAGACCAGCAAACTACCCTGGAAAAGCAGGGTAAAAGGTCTGAGAAGTGTCTATTTCTTATCAACTTTCAAGCTTTCAACCAGGCAGACTTCCGAGCCTCCCTGGCTAGGTACAACCCAACAGCTCCTTTCTCCTCTCCACATTCTATTTGTTTTCAGCACCAGGAGAGCTGCTTTGCTCCCAGGCTGGGGCTGCCCCCCTTTCAAAGCTGTTGCTGTTTCCTCCTTGTTTTACTCACTGAGTAAGCAGGGCACCAACTGAAGCAGGCTGTTCCCTGTCTCTGGCAATCATACAGCCAGAAGAGGAGACACAGACGCAGCACTGTTTGCCGAAGGACGGTGGCTCAGTCTCAAGGTGGGCAGTCGACAAGCACACACATGAAGACCAGCAGCTGCTCCACCAGCAGTACCGACTTGACTGGATGGTTGAAACCCTCAAATAAATGAGAAATCCAAGTGTTCACCCCACATAGGTTTCTTCCAACAGGTTAACCAACTGAAAAATCAGCTTCCACTACTTAGAATAAATTTATTTTTCCTCTTTCTACATTGGAAAAAACTGTAAGTGCTTTGGTTTCTGCTGATTACCTACTACAGCACTTGAGTTACAACCCTGGAGTCAAAGCTTTCTCCAAGTAGAAAAGCTGTTTCTCCAAGTGCTTCTTTTTCAGTGCTATGAAGAAACATGTCAGAGGAGACACGGTAATGCACTCTAAATGAGAAGCAGGGGCTCAGCTCAGTACTTGCTGGTATCAGCAACAGATTTGTCTATATCACCTTCTGCAGCTAAGAAAGTTGCTGCCGTGCATTTGCCATTTAAGTTGTGAGCTGGTTTCGTGCTGCTTAAGGAACAGCTTAAGTTGGAATAAAAGCAGCTTCATGGGAAGAAAGCAGTAACAAAGCCTTGGGTACCACAGAATCACAGCAGAAAAGTGTTCCTCAGTGTAGCTAAAACGAAAGAGCCTTCAGCAGAAAGCTGATGGTCCTGCTCCAGAGAGCAGCAGCTGCTGCCTGGGTGACATGCACTTTGGTTTAAATGTGCTCAGGGTCCACACGGACTATGACACACATTTTGCTTTATTTTCTCCCTTCAGACCCAGAAATATGTTTACCACCGTGCTCCAGACAATATATATCTCACCATTTCCCATGATTTACAAGTAAATCTTGTCTCGCAAGTGGAAATAATTTCTGAACTGTTTATAATGCGAATGTGATGGAGACCTATGACTAAATATCTCGTTTATTATTTTGCATTAGTCTTCCGACTTTTTATGAGGTTTCTCTATGTTAAAAATAGAGAGCACTTCTGTTAAACATGTATTTTGGGTGACCTTCTCAGAATAAGAAATTACCAGGCTGAATGCACCCAGATGTGAATCACAATGAGTACGTGGAGGGCTGCAAGAATAAGCAAAGGGCAGTGTGCAGATGCGGCTGAGGGCTGCGGGGAGGGAAGCAGGGTGGGAGGACACAGCCTCCCCCCTCCGTGGCCGCTTCAAAGGCACCCGACGAGCAGCCAGCAGCAGCTGACTCACCTCGGCGGCTGCCAGGGGTCCCTCTGGCAGAGATAAATTCCCTGCGAGAACCGGGTCTGCCTTCCTTAAAGCAGAATTACTGAGTTGCTGGGTAGGGAGGTGCAGTGAGTGGGTCCCCAGGAAGGCGGGTAGATGTGGGCAGCAGGGCTTTGTTAAATGCCCAGGCTTCGCCCCGCTGAGCCCGTGGTGTCCCTGGCGTGTGGCTGGAGCCCAGCTCCCTCTGCTCAGCGCAGTTGTCTCTTGCTGTGCTGCTTATTCACACATCCCAGCTCGCTCCGTCTAGCTGCCTGGGTACCGATGCCAGGGAAGCTGAAACACCACAGGCTCTGCAAGCCCACCCAGACCATAGGCTCCAAAGTGCATACTGCTGCCTCTCCCTCTGAAATTAATATCTCAGCTCGCTAAATTAAAGCAAGCAGGGTTTCACCCAGGCATGTTGTGATCACACCTCCGACTTGCAATACAGATTTACCATGTAAACTGCTAAGCAAGGTACAGTGCTCTCCCAGCAGGAGAAGACAATGTCTGCCTGCAAGGAAAAGGGTGGGAGAGCAAGAGTGCAGAGACCTTCTCCAAACAGCTCCAGGGCACGCGTCCACACTAGCACAGGAAACCTGGTACACGGAGAAGAGGTTACATGAAGAAAGACGTTTCTCACCTGGAGAGCACTAAATTCAGAGGCACAGAACATGTTTTGTAAAGAAGGTAGAAGCCACCACAGCTGAGCAAGGTGAGGCACGGAGGTTGAGCACAGAGCAGGCCAGTGCCGGGGCTGAGCCCTGACTTGCAAACCCACTGCTGCAGAGGAGAGTGTCCCAGTATGTCCCAACAAATGGAGTATTTTAGGATTTTTGTGCATCTGTGCAGAGCTCGGTGTTTGCAGGTGGGCCATTTCTTCTGCCCAGCCCCTTGCTGCGCCTCTGCTGAGTGCTCTTCAACCGAGCTTTGTCTGCACCCGACACACTGCTGAAGCTGTTGGGTTTTTATTCTTTGCTTTTAAATCAGTAGACTTGTTACCATCTTTTAAAAGTGTGAATAGCTGCAACAGAAGCCATCAATTAGCACAAGCAAACAGGGCCAAAGTCCTTCCTTCCTCCTCCCCCACAGCATATTGTGAGGAGAGCTGTGCTCTTCTACTTGGGAGGCTGCTGGAGAGGCTCTGAAGTTGAGCGGTCCCAGTGCCGCCTTTGCATCTGCTCTAGGACGGACAGTACGCTCCGTGCGAGGGAGGCAGGATGGGCTTTCGGCGCTGGCACCACGACAACGGGAGCGAGACCAGCTCAACAGCAGCAGCAAAGGAAGGCAATTTTTTTCCTCTTTCTGTTCCAGAGAGCCTTCCAGGGCTGAGGGAGGTTGCCAGAGGTTGCCTGGGTTTTTTCAGTGCCATTCCCCCTTCCCAGTATTCAAGAAGCTGCGGGGGGAAGCCCCTCCAGCAGCTTTGCTTAATTACTCTGATCTATGGAGAGGCTGGAAAAACATCTCCACGGAATAGTTTGCAAACCGGACCGTGCGTGCCAGAAGATTTCTGTTGATTAGATGATGCAGAGTATTAATTAGAATATAGATTATATGCACGGGCTTTACCATAAGTTTGCTGCCATTTGGTCTGGGCATGTACATTTCTTGCCACATTGCTTTTTCTCCCAGAAAAGCAGTCTCATGGAGCCAGCCTGGCTCCTAACACGGTTCCCATCCAGCAAGGAGGAGGCTGATTGCATTCTCAGTTGTGAGTGAGAGTGCTATTCCTTACCAGCCTGGTGAAGGATGTGAAGAATCACTGTAGCATTGACCAAACCCCACAGAAATGCGTAGCTTGTGGGTGAGCCCCACCCCGCCTGCCCGGCCCCTCAGCCAGTGCCACCATGCCACAGTCAGACGGGTCCCCAGCCAAACCAGGCATGGGAAGTGTAGTCAAGTGGCCACTGATTTGAGTGCCAGCACACACTTGGCGCGGGCTGCCCCAAGTCCCTTTTCAAGCCACACCAAATACAATCTCCAGGGCAGGAGGGTTATTCCAGCCTTTGATTACTTTGTGTTTGCTGGGGCCCTGGGATTCACTTATCCAGTTCCCATGGGCCACACTTGGAGTGTCTCTTTCCAAGTGCAGAAGGACTTCTGGGATGCAGTTACTACTGGAAAAAATGTAGCAATTTTTCAGATCACAGGGCAGATCAATGACCTGTCTCACCTGCTGCTTGTGCTGACAGCCATGGGTCCTTGAGAGCAAGGTACAAGAATTCCATTTGGGGTATTTTTGGGAAATATGTGGCTCACAGGGGACATTTTTTCCTGAGCTTTAGTTGGCTTACTTACTAAAGCATGATTTATAGCCTATTATCCATATAAATACATATTTTTTCTAGATTCTGTAACCTTTATATGCTCTTCCAAGAACAGGTATCTTGTGGCACAGTGGTATATTACCCATGCTTGGAGAAAATTTTCTAGTGCTTATGTGTCAGTAAATAGAAATTACAGTCTTATAGAGAATGAACAGAAGCACTGGATTATCTCTGCTGTGATATTCACTGCCTTATATACCTCTAATGTGCCCCTCTTCCTTATTCTATTTCTAAATTAAACAGTCATTCTGTTTTTTACATCTCTCATTATATATAGAGGTCTTTCCATATGTCTAACATTTGTTGGAGTCTCAATACATCAGACCATGTAACATGCTGATTCACAGAAATCTCACGTTCTGTAATGACCCAGCCTTTGAAATCTGTCTGCATTTAAAAAGTCTGGATCAGATTTTGACTTATCAAATTTTATCTGACCACCTCTTAATCAGAGATTGCTAGGACTGCTTTCAAGTAAGATTTGACCTCAAGCTTTCTCATTTGATTGAAACGCAAGTTTATTAAAACCAGCAACTTTGTTCAGCTCTTTAAAAGGAAGATAAACACTGACATGTTTGCAATGCGGAAATGTCTTGCCATTTCCCTTGATCACAGCTCATTTAAAAGCAGGCAAACTGGCCACTGCCCCTTCCAAAATACCACCTTCATATCCAAGAGCTACTTTGCCTTCAAATGTTTCCAAAGCTGCTTCAGCCTTACAGACATCACACTTCTGCAGTGCAAAGTAGTTGCCTTGCGGTGTTAGAAGAGCTCTTGGTAGCCCCTTTTACTGGGAGCCTCCCATGTGGGAGGTGCTGAGGTGGGCAGCTGTGGTGTCCCTACTGGTACTGGCTCCACTAACTCCATGTCCAGTGCAGTTGCAGGTAAGGCATTTCTGGTCCCATGCACAAACACAGCTCTCTGGAAAACTGGCCAAGCAAAATGGCATCTGTCTTGCTTGGTGTTCATAACTGGAGGTATGCAAAAGCCCTCTGGACCTGGTTCTGGGCAGACTGCTCTGGGGAGTAGTTTAAGCAGGGGGTTGGACAGGCTGAACTCCAGAGGCTCTTTTTAACCTCAACCCTCCTGCGATCTCTGACACTGTGGTAAGACATCAGCCTCCTCTTCTTGGCTGGTCACAGCAGCTTAATCATCAACCAGCACTGCAGAGCCATGGATGCTGCAGAGCCAGTGTAGGTCTGCAGCACAGGCTCCCTGCAGGGAGGAGAGATGTGGCCTGGGTCCTAGGGCTTAGGCTCTGCCCCAGCTGGGGCACCTCTGTCCCCTCAGGATTTACTGCAGGTCAGCACATCTGGGCCAGAAGCTACACATCTGTCACATCCTCAGCTGAAAATGAGCTATTGCTGAACCTGATGCACTTCAGAGTTACACAAAGGTGAAAAAGTTGAACTGCTTTAAGTGTAGCTTTGCCTGTGTCCACACATAATGCAGTGCCATGGTCAGACATTGACTGTACTGGGGCCACAGAGGCATTTCAGTGACACATTGCTGCTTACCATACTGAGTGTCCCCATATCATCCAGGGTGTTGGAGTTGTAGAGGGTACTGACTCACAGGCCACTTCCATCTTTTTCATCATGCAATTCATTGAAAAAGGTTACATCTCACTACCTTTGCTTGTAACATTAACCATGAGGGTTGTTCCTTCTCTTCTCATTCATCACCACCTGTTTGTTCCCTGTGACCTCAGTGTTCAGATCAGCATATGACAAAAACTATCTAAACCTATGTGCTAATCTTACCGCTATTCTACAGTGCAACCCGCCTTGACTTCCATGCTGCTTTGATGTAAAAAATGCCTTAGATCATTCCATCTTTGAGACCCTCTACCTGTTGGCTCTTTTTACATTTTGCACATTATTTCCTGCTTGTCTTGGCCAACATCCTACTCATACCAGTTATTTAAATCTTCCTCACACAGTTTTCCAGCCCCATCGTAGAAACCCAGTTGCTCTTTTAGAAAAAAGAATTCTCTATTAACTGAAATAAATTGCTTTCACTTTTACTGGCTGCAGATTGCCACACTGGCTTAGGTTCATCTTTATGTTCAGGCAACTGATCTGTGTGGTATTCAAAGGTTTTGATCTCTTTTCTGGGGGGCTGACCATTGAGCTCTAACACAAAGCTCTGGTTCAACACCATCTCTTTACTGTTTTTAAACAGAGCTAAGACTAGAGACGGGATGGTTCAGTGCTTGGGACACCGAGAGGCAACGCAAGGGACTGTGCTGCAATCTCTTTTCTGGCACCAGCTTCCCACAAGGCTTGGAATGATCACTTGATCTCTTTGGCTCTGAGTGCCCCAGCAAGGGCTGGCCAGCACACTTCCACTACCCAAACACAGTTACAGCTCACTGCAGCAGGCGACAGCTTTTTCCTCAAAAAACCCCTTCTCCCCGAGTGTAATGATCTAACCCAAGGGAGGAATGTTATATCCCTCTAAATGCAGCCCCCATTATGCTGCGATCAGCAGAGGTACCGTGACAAGGGACACAAACTATTTCAAATCTTTTCTACTGCTGTGGCTTGCCAGGTTTGCATGGAGAAGTTTTGCTGGCGTAGCCTGGGCCAATGCATCTCCGAACCTTATGTACGGGGGACAATAGGCAATCCAGGCCTCACAGACTATTTAAGAATAAACTCCAGACTGTGAGCTGCTCAGACATCTTGGTTGTCGACTGCATATAGGTGCCATCCTAAAACTGTGAAACTGAATACCCTTAATTTAAAAATTCATGCCCAGATCTGTGCTTTGCCCTTCATCCTTGCATTTACAGAAGGCTAAATTGAGATCCCAGATTTTACATCCAAACGCTGAAATGTTCACAATTCAGGCTCCTGTGAAGGCTTACAGACAGGCACATTTTAAAACTGCATCGTGTAAACTGTTTATGTGCTGAAAGAAAGCCAGGGATTTTGCTAATGACAAAGAAATTGTTCTCTCCTCTGATAGCTGAAAGAATTCCTCTAATGACAATAAAACCTCTCTTTTGCAAATTTGCTTTGGTAGATGGCAAGATTAAAGAACAACCAGCTCAACTATGATTTTTCAGATTGCATAAGTACCTTAAAAAGATGTTCATTATCTAAAGTGACGCCTCTTCCCCTAATTGCAATGCCACTATTATGTGAGATTAATTTTTTTTTCCCCAAACCCTTGTAGACAGTAAAACCATGTTTTAGCCTCAGGAGCGAGCCTTGCTTGGAGAGGTAGTGCTTGCTAACGGAGATGGGGGCAGGTGTGGGTCCCCCCCGATGGCTGCCTGTGCTGTGCTGCGAGGACCGCGCTGCTCCTGTCCTCACCTCACCCCGTCACATCCAATCTGCTGCCCCAAATCGCAAATGGGAATAAAAAGAAGTGCAAAACCCTCGACTGGGAGGCGGCTGCTGAAAAAGCTGAGGCTGACACTGAAAACCAACATCTCCGACAACTTGCACACACCAAGAAATATTTGTTTGTTTGCTTCGACTCCCGCTCCTCCTGTTCATTCAGCCCCTGGTACCGTGCCAGGGCCTGGCCACATGTCCCATCCCGGTGGGATAGGGCACCCCGCCGGAGGGGAGCAGCCGTGGCTCCTGCTCGCCGGCAGCCAGGAGCTGCGATAGGTCACGGGCTGGGGAAAACCGGGAGCTTTGCCGTCACCGTGAGAGTCAGGCACAAGGGAGGCTGGCAGCATCCCTGCCCAGACACCGCGGTAGGCAGGGGAGCAGCCTGCCCGCACCGAGGCTTTTCTTCCTGGAGGGATAAAGGTGGAGACAAAGCGTCTTTCATGCCCGGGTGAGTCAGTCGGAATTATTCCCTGGGCCAAAAGGGCACCCATCAGATCGCTGTGAGCAGGGTGGCCGCAGCACCCCAGGGCCGCTCCCATCTCCGCGGGGCAATACGCGGCGTGGGCCAAGCCTGCACCGAGCCCCCCGTAGTTTGTGCCTGCCCTTACCCAGGCTCCCGGCTGCCACCACCATCAGCACATCGACTCTTCGGTGCCCCACAACTCACCCACACTTGCAAGTGGCCCTCTCTGGAAAGAGACTGTAACCCCTTCCTGCCAGCTTTCAGAGAATCGGTGTTATCAGGACAATAATTTATTAAGGTTTCTGTTTCTCTTTGAAATACCAAAGTAGAACATATGCATCCATACGTACACTTGAAATTGCTGGGAACTCTGTAAACCTTGTCATTTTAATCCTGTTAGGTGGTTTGTATTTAATTGGTTGCTAGTGAGAGAGGAAAAATTCACAGATCTCCTAAAGGAATGAATATTGTTAATCAGCTCGTTTAGCAAGGGAAAAGGATACGTGTCCGCTCTCGAAACCAGCATTTCACAGCGCTGCACAGGTTCCAGTTACTGCAGGAGTCAGTTACCCCTCAAAAATAAGTTGAAAATTAATCCAAAGCTAAATCAGTGACATGATTGTATTCCCATTACATTCCACCTAAATGCATATGTTTACAATATCCTTTAATAATAATAATTATTAAACATAGTAAAATACTTCCAAACTTGGCTTATGGCATCGTTGTACTTCTAGTGGAAAAAAAATTATCTGAAGCCCTGTCAATATGCCACTTCCTCCTCCCCCATCTTTTAACAGAAGCAGCCTCCAGTGAAATAATCCAAGCTGTGTTCAAGAAGTTGGCAAGTGGGTCCAATTAAATGTGGTTTTAGTGTATTCTGGCATTTGCATATCTAGTTTGCCAAGAAGTAATGTTTTAGAAAAAAAAAAGAAAAACACACCATAAAAAAACCACACAAAAAACCCCTGCGTTGGTCCAGACAGAGAGTGGATGGTGTGATGCATCAATGAACTTTGTCCCACGAATCAGTGGTTTAAATGAAATTAATAAATAAATAATTTTTGTCTCATCTATTGCCCCTTTTTGGCTAACAGGCTTTACAATAATCTGAATGTCCTGTAAAAGAAAACACACAGAGGGAATATTAGAAAATTAATGCAGCAGAAGAAAAACCAGCTTTAATATTTAGTGAATCATTAAAAAACTTAAATCACAATGACCTTTATTTAACGGAAATATTTAATGCCTTAGCGGAGCCGTTCTGCAGATAAACAGTGATTAAATAAAGCAGTCCATCAAAACAGCGCCTGTTCTCCAGGACGCAGAACTGAGAAGTCAATCGTTGTTTGCGAACGATCGCTCACCGCTGCCGTGAGCGGCGCCTCGTTTTTTGTGGCTCCTTGTCCTTCCCTCAGGAGGAGTCACCTCCCTGGTCCCCCAACCCCCCTTTGTCCCTCTGCCCGTGGGTTACGTGCAGACCCCTGGGCGTGGGAGCTCTAACGTCCCTGTGCCCCCAGGCCACACCTTTGCCACCATCGTGGGATGCCAGCGAGGGGCCACAGGTGCAATCCCTCACCTTATTCATCGCTCCAACCCAGAGAAAAACCTCAGCAGAGGAAGGAGATTTGGAAAACAAAAACCCCACCCCAAACCCCTCGCGAACCCTAATTCTCCACAAGGCTAAGCGTAAAATGATGTTTAATGTATACTGGCCATTCCTTTCACTCATTTATTCCATAGCCAGGACAACCTTGCCACAAAGCGAGGAGAGTTAATTAATAAAACGAGGCAGCGTGGGGTTATATGGAATCTTTAAAGCCTTTATCAGTTTGCCAGTCCATTAGCGGGGCTGCATTCTCCACAAACTCCCTGCTCCAATATGTGCAGCAGAGCAGTTAATTTCTTTTGGACTCAGTCTATGGCACCAAGCTGCTTTTTTTTTTTTTCCATCTTTATCCAAACAAACTATTAAATAATCAACAAATAAGAATATTTAACCCAAAATAATGAGAGGAACGATCGTTCGCCTAAAAACTATAAATTAAAGCTATCCAGTCACAAAAGAAAGTTGAGTCATCCATTAAGCAACAAAGGAGAAGGAAAAAATAGATCTCACTCGGATGTTTTTGTGGCATTGGTTGGCTCACAAATGTGCCCAAGCCGAGGCCCCAGGAGGATGGACGGCTGGAGACTGAAATTACTCCGAGACCATCATCAGGAAAGAGTTTCCAAAATATTAGCATTTGCCCCAAGAACCAAGTAAATAAAAAGAGGAGAGCCACTGTGTCCCTCACTCTGACCAAAGTGTAGGGGAGGACCCGTTGTTTGGAGCCGGCTATGGAGGGGAAACCTTCATCCAGGAGCAGCACACGGCCTGGAGAAGTGCACTGTGCGGCTGTGATATGGCAAAGCCCAGCTGCACTGAGGGCTCAGGCCACCCTGCACTGGTGCTGCAGCATCCTCACCCTTCACCAAAAGGCTGGGGATGGGGATGATGAAGGGATCTCCCTGCATTGCTGCCACCCCGTGGGGCCAGGAGTGCTTCCCCCTCCTCCATGAGGAGAGCAACAGAGCCATGAACCTGCCACAAGCCTCTGTACTGACTTGCCTGGCCTTGCTGACCTCACTGCCCTGTGTGGCTCCTGCAAGCTCTGGCAGCAGCGCTTTCCAAGGGACTGCAATGGAAAGCAAACCCCAATTTTAGGAGCAAACTCCCCTCCCTGTTCCCTCCTTCTCCGCACCAGTCATGCACACGAGCCGTGTTTAAAAATGGGGGGGAGATTTTGCAGTGATTTCCAACCCCCCAGCTGTATTTCTCAGAGTAGTTTTCTTGTGGATGCTGTGCTAACAAGATGCTTGACAGGCACCAGGCTGCGCGCTCACAGCCACGCTGCCGACTGCCGAAATTCACAGCCTGCTTCCACACGGCACAACGGGAGAAAGCCTCCGTCACGGCATGTGCCCGGGATGGCAAAACGGTCTCCCAGGGAAAATGGGGCTGGAGAAGTGGGAAGGAAATGGGGCAGTCGCAGGAGTATGCACATAACCTGGAAAAATGCTACAGCTGAAGTCATTAACCCTTCCTTATTTTTCTAAATAAATAGCGTAGACACAAACCAGGGGTTGCAGCAAGTGCCCACTGAAGACCAGCAAGTATCTCAGAAGGATCTGTGATGGAACAAACACTTCCATAATTAGCTTAATTTCTGCCCAGAACCCAGGGATGAACTTTTGTTTAACCATACTCCTCCAGTGTTCTCCAGAGGACTTGAAAATTGTTTTCTCTTAGCAACAAATAACTCTGGGAGAATGCGTTCAAATCGGATCCGCAGACAGCAGAAAGGCGCGGAGCCAAGCCTAACATCAGGCATCAAACATGGTGCACAAAGGGGCTGGAGAGGTAGCACAGAAGATGTGATGAAAACACTCTGAAATATCAAACCCTGCATCCAGCCTCAGGAAAAACATGACTTTCACTGATGACTTTCATTCTCTCTCTTTTTTTTCATCCTTCTTCAATACGTTCAATGGCTTTGAATTAGCCACATAATTTCACCAAGCAACACTGGCCACAGACTTCCCACTCCCAGTGCCTCATTCAGCAGGAGAGCAGGAGAAAGCCAGGGACCTCTGCTCTAGGGATGGGGTCTTGCACTACCCCAGCAATGAGACTTCAAGTGTGGGCTTCAAAACCGTGCTTCTGACATCTGTAAAGTTATGAGGAGGAGATTTGCCTTTCTTTGTTCAAAATAAAAAAAAATTAAAAAAAAAAAGAAGAAGAAGGCTTTGAGATGAATTAAAAATGTTTCATTCTCCAGGACTGCAGCAGGAGTGAGGCTCCCAACCTTGCAATGGTATATTGCTTCCTTCCTAAGAGCCAGAATAAAAAATAAAAAAGGGAAAAAACTCATAATACTTTTGTCCTTAATAAGAATCAAAGTGGTGTAGAAAACAGTCTTTATACCTCCCATTCCCATAGCCTGATTAATGTGCTCTGTCTTTCAACATGTGCTTTCCCTTAAACCTCATTTTTCTGTAATTTCCTTCATCCTTTTAACAATGTGCTTATCCCTCTTCTAAAAAAAAAAGAAAAAGCCATTCTTTACAGATGTTGCCTCTCTTCTCACCACAGTCCAAAGCATAGGCTCATCCTCCTTCTTCTTTAAAATAAAAGGAGATAAGATTGTTTCAAAAGGTGAGCATCAATATTAAATTTTGCCAATACATAGTAAACTGGTGTCTTTGTAAATAATTTTTTTCTGCCCCAGACATATTCCTACCTTGTTATGGAAGTAACAATAGCTATTCAAAGTAGCTGGGTATTTCCAAAAGCAAAATTTTGCCTGCCATTAATGCAGAAAAGATCTGGCTCAGCTGTGAACAACTGTAGGACCTATCAAAGGCTCTTGATTAAAAAAAAAAAAAAAAAAGCCTAGAACACTACTAAATGGTCGTGCTTTCATGTGGGGGGAGCCCTGAATCTGAAGAGCATCAACCTAAAATAGAAGGCTAACATTAGGACGAGTGCTAGTCATCTACTCACTGTCTTGAAGGTGACTCATATGCAGCTCACGTCAGGTAGGTCCCAAATCTTAACACCTCCACTCACCCTCAGGCTCACATTCCACGAAGAAGGGTTGAGGGACCAGACCCTTACATTTGTCACGCTTCTTTTTTAAATAGCATTGCAGTACAGCACCATTGCATCCAGCTCCAGACCATCCAGCAGCAGTCCTAGTTCAGAGTACAACACTTTAAAATCAGATTATACCGTCAAGTACTTCTGAGAATTGCACATCCATGGGCCCAGGGCAGGCAGGGAGCTCTCCCATCTCCGCTCTCTGCTGAGAAAACGTGAGCACAGTTGTTTTAATGCCTTGTCTGAATCCACGTTATCCAGCGTCTTCCCAGAAGCATCGCTTCAGGCATTTTCAATCCCTCCGGCAGAAGCGTGCCCACAAACCTGCTGCTGTTTGGGGATGAAGGCGCTGTTTGCCACAAGATGCTGACCCCCGGCAGTCTTGCTGGTGGGATCAGGGACCCGTCTGGCTTGGCCCCACAAACGACCCCAGTGTCTGCCTCATGCCCTCACCCCGACACAGCACCCTCAGGATGCAAGGTGAATACGGCTCTGCTGTGTTTGCTCTGCTCCGCAGGAATCCCACCTTTTCTTTCACACTGCAAACTTCATGTTATAGATTAGAGAGAATAATAGAGCACATTAAAATTAGCAGCCTTCAAGAAAAAAAATAAAAAGAAAAAAGCTTGATCTACTCTCATTTTTAACTACTGGCTATGGGCATAAAAGATTTCTTCACTGAGATTTTAAAATGCATGGCTTTCTTGATTCAAATTTAGCCTAAGAATAATAAATTTCCTGAGTGAAATACTGCTATACACCATTTGTTTCCTCACTTGCTAAAAAGTTTTGTTTTTGCAGGACTTTCCCAATAATTTATGAAAAATCATTTAGGTTTATCACAATTAATTGGACAAAACACAACTTTGGGTTCGTCTTGTGCTTCAGGAGCCCTTCCTTTTAAGTATTGAGTAGCAGTCTTGAGAAAACCTCGGAAGTATGTTGCAATGAGTTATCCAACACTTGCAGAGGTATGTTGGTCTGTCTGTCAACAGGGAGCCCAGTGTTCCTGTGTTCATTAAATTAAATCCTCATAATTAATACAGAGATGTACAGCTCTTCATTTCTCCAAAAATTAAGAATTGCCTAGTTAGTCTCAGCTCGTTAAACCACAGATTTTTCTTAAAAGTCACTCAGTCATTTGAAAATAATGAAATACTGGTATTTATAGTGTTTTCAAGCTGTCATGTATTTAAGCCTGAAAATCATCTATGAACAGAAATCATATTCTGGATACATGGTGCCAGTCAAACTACTTTAAAAAAGAGAGAATAAGCTACAGAAAATTAAGACCTGGTAGCTATAGCCTATGAAGACAGAATATGTTTCATTAAGATTTTAACTATATTTTTTATCTTGGTATGAATTTCCAAAATTATCTCAACATGAATCCCCACTAAGTGTGAATACATGGCAAATGTAGTTGAAAATAAATTATATCTTGTATGATAAACCTCTATCAGTTTCAAGGAGTTTTATTTATAGATAAAGTACATTTTTAAAATTGTAAAAAAAATTGTAAAATGTATATTGGGAACACATCCAAAAGTTTTTAAAAAGTAGCTTTATTGCTAAAATTGAAGGCTATTTGACAAAAGCATAAAATACAGCATCGAGACTAGTTTTTATTTTCTTAATAGATATAAATAAGACTTAACCAAACTGTATTTTGGGAAAGTTGTGAGAGAAATATTTAAATCCCTTTCTAGATTTACATCCAGATACAGTGTATACCATGCCGTGGAGCTGTTTTGAGATAGTTAAGCCTTTTAATATACCTCCTATAGTAGTGAGGCAGTAACATATTGCTTTACCAGTTAAATCCTTTCGGAAGTCATGATGTACATGTAACTTGCTCTTTAAATATTTTACTAATTTAAAGCTGGGTTTCATGCACTAGGTTGTTATGGCTGGGGATGTGCTGTGTAAATCCCTATCTGGCATGTTCTGGACGTGGCATAAAAAAATCCTTCTCGGTGCTCAGATTAGCACTGGTAACTGCAGGAATCACAAGCAAGGTTGCACAAGATCACGTCGTGTTGGCTGCTACGTATGAACACTAAACACATCTTCTAAAGATCTTTAAGGAATTACTCAGGCTATGATTTTGATGCACACCTAAATAAAAATTAGCAAGTTATTTTTAACTACTTCCTCACATGCACATACATATGTTCATACACAATATGCATTTTAAAGCACAACACTGAGTTTAAGAACGGTGCACATGAAAATGTCCTAAAAAAATATTTGCCAGCTGTATTTTGCATTTAAACATTTACTTGTTTCCTGCAATCCCTAAAATACCCAATCACACATTAATTTCAGTTCCGAGGCTAGACTGCATACCTTCCTTTTCCTTTGCAGCCCCAAGCAAAATCTCGCTAAAGCCAGGCTGTAATGTCTCAAAAAGATAAGATTTGGCCCCTCGGTAACAGCTGCCATACAGGAAAGGCATGAAGTCCGTCCTAGTGAGGGGATGGTTTTACACAGGACTGAGCACTTGTGTCCCCCAGCCACAAAGGATGTTAAGGAGTTATCAAGAATGAAAACTGTGTCCATTCTGCACGAAGACGACGGTGTATTAGTGGAGCTACTGTCTTCTAAGGAAAACAAACCTGAAAGCAAGAAACTGAATTAAAATGAACCTGAGGATAATAAGCAGACAACTTAAACGAGTTCAGTTAGTCGGAAAAATTGACTAACCTAAGAAGGTCCAATGTAAGAGAAATACTCCAGCTAAAACACGGATTATTTTTTAAAACAAGAAATATGTTTGGGGGTTTTTTTGTTGGTTTTTTTTTTTTTTTTTTTTTTTTTTTTGCAAACATCTCTGTTACTGGAAACCTCTGCAGCATTTGCCGTCCCTGCCAGAGTCCAGCCTGCAGCACCTTTGGCTTTCCCGCTGCCTGGCTGTGCCTGGCTCACCCCTCTCCTGCTCCGGCAGCGCTGGGTAAGCGGCCGTTTATTTGCAACAAGAGCATTTCAGTTTGACAACTGGTTGAAAGCAATACTTCCTTTTTAGCCTACGAGAACAAAAAGGACTATTTCTCTTTGGTAAGACCCATTCACAGGTTTAGCTGAATTTTATCACACTAGCAGGAGCTGCTGAGTGTAGATTTCAAGAAGCAGGACTCTTCTTCTGTCTGTCCACATTTGCCAGCAAAAGAGAACCTTTCCATCTTCAGTTCAAAAACACTCATACAAATAAAGGATCAGCTCCTCTCTTACCATCTAGAAAATATTTTTTCCTACCCAAATCACTACATTTAATGACATGATTAAAATCTGAATGAAGAGTTACAAAATTTTCACAGGACTCCTGAAGTAGAATATTTTGGAAGAGCCCAAAAGATCTGTGAATTGTTTTTTCCTCCCTTTAAAAATATAAGCCAACTCTGTTAAAATTCACATTTACTGTGCCAGTAAGAAAACCTTAATGCTTTGCTTAGATTTCTTTAATAAAAGCCCATACTCTGGATATATTTTAGTTTGGAAATCACATGGACAAAGAGTGTTAATAATGTATAAGTTTGAGAACCTGGCCACAGAGAGTTAGATGACAACATTTTAGCACCAGTTTTCTAATTTTGAGATATAATTTTGAGGATTGAAATGTGTTTCACCTTCGTTCAGAAGGAATTTGCATTGCTTCAAAGTGGAGGGGAGGGAGCAGGTAGAAATTTTCTCCCCTTGCAAATTTGCCTCAGTTACAAATTGCTGCAGCATCGCTGATCATAGAACAGGGAGCTCAGGGTTTCATTTTTGAGTAGACTGGAAAAATGTATTTTTGAAGTCGCTTATTAGGAATAAATTAAAAAGTTAGAGCATTTGATTATTGCCGATTCAGCTGGGGAGGAGGGAGGAAGTCAGTCCACCGCCAACATATCACTTGTTCCATTATCTGTAGAAGGAAAGCAGAGTTACGCTGTCGCAGGGAGCGAGAACAGCAGTGCCCTGCCTGAGCAGGTGAGCCAGCACGGGGCAAAAGGGAATCTGTAGCTTTGCAAATTAATTTTAAAATTTTATTGTGGCTTCCAAGAAAGCAATGCAAGTTTTGAGGGAATATACTGGCTTCATTTAGGGTCAACAGAAGTACATGCAATTGTTTGGCGCTCATTTTTACCCTAAGGCAGGAGAGCAGGAAAAACAATGAGGAGCCCTTCCCTTCCTTGGCCAGAAAGTTTTGTTTTAAAACTCCTACCAAGTTTTTCAAATTGTACCTAATACACACAGATCTCACTAAGAAAATGGTCTGTAGAATGCTGCGCCTGGTTCAAAAGTTTCTGTCCCACCAAACCCCTAAGCTTCAGTTTAGAGAAAACACTTTTAACTAAAAGAATAGAAGCTGTTATAGGCAGTGATTAAAAGAAAACCAGCCAAATGATAAATTTTGTATTTTCCCTGTGAGTCAGTCTAGAAGTACTCACAGTTAAAAAGTGATGTCTATCACCGGTCAGAGAAAGTTGTTTGAACCCATGAAGTTTAGCGCGTAGCTTCCATTCCCGCACCTTGCCTTCAACCATCATGGAAACACGAACGGTGAGGATTTTGTTACCACAATATCCTCAAGCCAAATTAAATGCTTATTCATGCTTCATTATCTAGGGACTGTATTAAAAAAAAACAAGAAAAAAAAAAGAAGAAAGAAGAAAAATGCTACAGCTATTTAGGTAAGTCAGTACATTAAACATTGTGGAGAGAAGCAACACACGGGGCTATGCTTCATCTTTTCATTGAAGAAACACTTTGACTGCCACAAGTGTGTGCTACACACGTACAAACCATCTCTAGATAAATCACAAAGTATAAAGAATATTTTCAATTATTTTGTCACTAGCAGCTAAGTTTTGTTTTCTGTTCCCTTCTGAAGAAGGACTCCTTCTAAGTCTAGTTTTATTTGGGAATCTACAATCCTTGAAATTCTTAATGTTGGAGAACAAATGGTGAATCTGCCTGGAGCCACAGCCAAAGCTCATCAGCTGCACAGATTTCAGCACTGCAATATTAGCTGCCTTTCAGTCTTGACGATACTTAAAACCATCTTAACTACACATAATATTCTACCATATGAAAGCCTACAGAAAAGGTCTGCTGCTAGAAAACAGAGAATTCTACTCAACCGGAGATGCTAACATTGACAGAAGGAAATGTTTTCAAAATATCTCTAATAACACAAAAACCCCACACCACAAACATAACAAATGATGATTGAAAATTGTTATAAAGAATAAAACAGTGAAAAAGATAATTTTGGCTACATACAAATTACTGCCGACGTAAGAAGATAAGCAGAATAGCTCAGGCACCAAGATTCATTTGGTCACTGTACAACTTGAGTTGCACTTAGGCAGATGATAAGTGTAATGAAATGTTTAAATTAAGGTATTTTTCCCCCCATCAAATTGGCGCTGCTGTCTCTGTTCCAGCCTTCTAATTTAGCTCCACTTTCATATTCCCATTGGGCTCCACAGTGCTGGTCTCATTCCTAGCATAGAGCAGCCTCGAACAAGAATTCTGGGTATATCCTGCAACAAGCATCTAAACCAGGTCTTTTTCAAAGGTTTAGCTAAGCTTATTATTTTTTTTTAGAGAAGCATTTACTCTGTAAGAGAAATACCCAAAAGATTTAGGATTATTTCAATTTTCCTTTCTAGTCCAGACAGCTTTGATGTGTTAGCAGTAGTTTGGACATTTTGACTGCCTACTGTAACATTGACAGTCAGTCACTACCCGGCCAATGCTCCAGATTAAGTTGTTGCCTTCTGCTCTACTGTTCTCATAGAGACCGATACATCAAGAGAGTGAGCCCAAGAGAGCTCCTTGGAGTGAAATTAAGCCTACAAAGGGAATTGTGTGCCTGCACAGATATTTGCATGGCAACAAAATTTCTGGAATTCAATAGATTGCTTCTCCAAAAGTCTTTGGGGAAGTAAAAAATAATTATTTAAAAATACCTCTACAGAATGATCAAGAGCTACACACAGAGAAATGCTTTCAAAACACAAGCATTTAATTTTTTTAAATGTTAAGTGAGATGTAAATATGTATGGTAGCAACAAAGTGCCCAAAAGCATACTGAAAACATATTCCATACACAGTTAGCAATAGAAGTCTGTACAAAAGTAATAAAGTTACACAATATAAAAAATACTCCATAACTATAATTTAAAAGAGGGAAAAAAGACAAGGGAATTGATTTCTCAGTTCATATAATTTATTGCAGTTAGCACACAGTTTAAAAATTCACCAACACACCAATAGTACAAAACTAAACAGCATTATAAGTTATTCCCTCCTCAGGAAAATAAAACATACTATGATTGTCAAAGCTAGATGTCAGTCTAAGTTTTAGAACAAAAGAAGAATGTGAAACTAAGGAAAGGAAAAAAGCAATCACTCACGAGGACCACAAAAAAATCCAAGAGAAAGTCCATTTTCCTCAGACACTGATTGTCTTTTCTAACTTAAGAAAAGAATGTAGTTTTAAACCTAGAAACTATTCAAGTAACTAAAGATAACGCTCCAAGGCCATTTTCACAGCTTTTTTTTTGTTTTAAATGCCATTACAGCCAAATTAACACACATTTGACCAAATATTTCCAAAACAGTCCAGCAATACACAATGGAGTTTTCCATTCAGTATCTTAAGCACAAAAATAGGCTATGTTTACAGTAGTTAAGGCGATCAAATTTTAAACAAAAGCAGAGAAAAAAAAAAGGAAAAAAAAAAAGGAAAAAACAGCAAACGTTTTCCATGCTACTCCCATAGACCTTATTTGTAAGTGCAAGACAGGAAAACAAACACTGTGCAAAATGCTTTTGACCTGCGTGTTGGTCATTAAAACCACACGTCAGGCTGCAGTCTCTGCTGCTTGGATACGCATAGTCCTTCCCCGGCCCCCCCGGCCCCCCCTGTCACTCAGGCCTGCCCAGGCCTTTCAGCCCGGGGCTTTTTTTTTTCTTTTTTTTTTTTTTTTTTTTTTTTTCAGTCCACAGCCTCTTTTCAACGGGGGAAAAAAAAAAAAAAAAAAAAAGAACGACCTATTGTGGTGGAGTGGTGCAGCAGGAATCCTACAAATGCTCATCTGGGGAAATGGACGCACCTCAGTTGGAGCTGGCGTGGGGTCTGTGCAATTAGAAGGGGTCTGGGGTTAGTAAATGCACACCGCACATGCAAATCTCGAAGCCTGGTTGTAAACATTCAAATTTTTTTCTCCTTGTTAACGTAGCTAAATCGGCAACTCGTAGCTTAAGTTCTTCTCAACTTAAAGACAGTGGGAAAGTAAATTTAAATTAGATAAAACAAAAACAGTGCATTTCTCATCTTCATAACACTGGCATTTTCAACGGTGTCAGGTTTTTTTCCTAAGGAAATTAAATAATTTTCAACTCACTCGTTAAAGTTATACAATGCAAACAAAGACAAAAATATACTGAAAATCATGCATTTCTGTAGCGTTAATATTTACTTTTCAAGACTCAACTAAGAGCATCAACACAACCTGCCAAGTTCTTTGATACCTCCCCCCGGCCCATGTAATCAATTACAGTATACAATAACAGTAATTCACATTTTTTAAACACACAGTTCATCACTGCTGAAGCTGCAATATCCTTTTTCATCCCAAGCAAACCTTCACGTAAGACAGAGTCCCAGTGATCCCAGTGTACTCTCAGGGTTTTTGTTTTATGTTTTTGTGTTGGTTTTTTTGTGTTTTTTTTTTTTCCAGTGGGAACTGTCAGAAATCCAGAAGTTGCCATAATAAGTTTTAAGTCAACCGCTTGTTTAAAAATAGATAATCCAGCATTTCAGAAATTTTCCATTTGGGTCTAAAAGCATTCAGGTTTCCAACAGCTAGAAAGGACTCATGCAATTATACAGAAATGTAAAGGAACTGACAAAACTGGGAGAAGATTTCTACATTCAGATTTTTAAGAGGGAAAAAGATCAAGAGTTTAAAAGACTGCAGTGTTTTGGGGAGAATAAAGCCACGTCCAAATTTTTTGAATTGGAGATTCCTTAGAAGTAAAGTATCCGCTGGCTTCTATTCCGAAAAGGGGGAAAAATACGCTCCGCAATTAGTTACTTTGTTGGATTACCTCTACAGTTCATTTTTACTGGAGTGCTAAATTAGTGAAATATTCATGCTGCCTTAAAGTGCAAAAACAAGCTAATAGCCAAACTTTCAGTTCAAGGAAACAAGATTGCTTTTAGACTGTACCACAACTATATAGATTTATATATATATTATTTATATATATAAAAATTTTATTTCCAAAGTTCTTGTGAGCTATCTTCTAAGGTCCAGTCTCTGACAGTAGGTAAGCTCAGTGCTTCGCTTTTGACAGACAATGAGTTCACCAACTCACAGTGAAACTTCCGAATGTGTCTGTAAAGGTCTCCGGACTGTGTGAACCTGCGTTCACACCACTTACAAGCATGAGGCTTCTCCCGCGTGTGAACCACTGCGTGGCGGCTCAGGTTGTGGGAGTACTGGAAGCTCTTCCCACACTGGGTGCAAGTGTAGGGCTTTTCACCTGAATGAGTCCTCTCATGACGTTTCAAGGTGTACATGCAAGAAAAAGTCTTACCACACAACGAGCAGGTCGGGACATTGACATCGGTAGCAGGCTTGCTGCGGATCCCGTCCTGCTCTCGAAAGTGCGTGCTTAAATGAATTTGCAGGATGTGGGGGCTAGGAAAGACCTTGTTGCAGAGAGGACACATGAAAATTTGGCCAGCGGGGCTAAGTATGTTTGACACGTAAGGGAGCAAGCTGCTGTCCATGTTTCCTTCCACCTGGACTCTCTCATTCTCTGGAGTTATCATTTCATCATCGCTTGCCTTGTCCTCTCTATCTAGCTCCCTCAAGACCGAATCTTCCCTCATCGGAGCCAGGTGGGCCGGCTCGTACTGTACCCTGTTATTAGTGCTCACACTTTCTTTCACAGTGCTATGTTCCATATCATAGTCATTAGTGCCAACATCACTCTCATCACAGGAAGCCTCTTTCTCCACCTTCACCTGCACCAGGCTGTTTCTAAGCATGTCCTGCGAAGAGAAATAAGAACTGTTCAAATTTTCAACTCCTGAAAGGCTGGACTTGACAGACAGGTCCAGCACGCAGTCAACATCTGCTGAATCCCTCACGGAGGTGACAGACCTCTGGGACAAAGACTCTGTTGAGCTGCAGGGGCTGGCTACTGTTTTTCCAGCTGCTGCTGTGTGCGTCTCTGCCTCTCCGCCAGTCTGGGGAATGCCTGCTGAGTCTGAGGGCAATCTCATCCACATGTTCCCAGGCTCAGCCGCCAAGTCCCTTTTGCTAGGCAGGATGTTCAATTTTTCATCTTCTCCGTCGTCTTCATCGCTGGGCAAGTCTCCTGGCATGTGGCTGCTGCCGTCGGAGAGGCTCTCCACTTTGTCTGAACAACTTGAGGCGTCTTCCTCCTTTTTTGTACTGTCTGCCTCCGTGGTTGCTTTCTCTTTCAGCTTCTTTTTGCAGACTTTGACAATGTCATACATGTGGAGATAACTGGCAGCTGCTAGCACGTCTTCAATGGGCAAGTCTTTGAACTGGAGCTTTCCTTCGTACATGAATTCAAGCAGGAGAGCGAAAGCTGGGGCTGTAACAATGTCGCTGTTCAGATGAACAATGTCCCTTTTGTCCAGCTGGTCCTTGTAAAAGAGGTGGAAATACATGCTGCATGAAGCCAGTACAGCTCTGTGTGCTCGGAACTGGGCATCTCCTACCAGAACAGTGCAATCACAAAGAAAACCCTGATGTCTCTGCTCACTCAGACACTGTAGCAAATGTCTACTGTGGTCAGGAAACTCCATACTGTCTTCATAACCTATAAGCAACAAAATTTTTAAAAATTAAATGTAGGTTGGAGTCACAGAACTTATAAATCCAAGTAATTCCACTCTAAAAACCTGGTATTAATATTGCCAGAATCCTGGTACTGACACCACGCAAAGATTATTTAACACAAATGTACGATGGCAACTCTTTCCCCGACTGACCACTATAGTTATGATTTCCTTTCTGTGGTAAATAAGTCGGTCTAGTGAGCGCATAGGTACATCTGCTATTTTTTTTTTTTTAAGTCTCACTGCTGTTCATAAAATCTGTTCAAAAGTTTGGGTTTTCTTTTTTTAGAGAACTTCTTCCAGATTGAGTCCCTAGGAGGGCAGACCCCCCCCCCAAAAAAAATTTTTTTTTTAAACACTAAGTTTGAGAGATCACAGTCAAATTGTAGTAAGAGGAGAGGTTCTTACACAAAAAAAATGTTAATATACCCAAATCTGACGGTCTAACATTCATAAACTACAAAAATTATTTATATGTGCCAATTTACATCAACAGCAAAAATGGACATTTTTACAAATTTAGTTCATGTGGTTTTCTTCTTGTAGTAATATAGTTTTTTTAAGGTTTAAACCTTTGCCATACTGTACAATAGAACATGAACATTTTTTGCCAACATGCAGAATATACAAAAGAAAGCTAACAACCAAAACGCCAACGAGCACCACTTCCCCAGTGCAGAAGGACAGAAATTTCCCTCCCCTCCCACACCAGGCAGAGTTTGCAGTACTAAGCTTTACAAAAAAAAAAAAAGTCATTCAGCCATTCAACGTGAGCATGTGTCCACGTTTAAAAAGAGTATCCCAAATACTGTTCTTACCCAAGTGGTTTTTTTATTTGCCTTCCTTGATGATAAAGACAAAATAAACTTAAAAAAGAAGTAAATAAGTCAAAAATCAAATAGAAAGTAAAATCTTTTAAAAACCTATGTTAATCTATTCTTCTGTGATTGATAGCAATGGTCTCCCAAACCATCTAAGCAGATCGTGACTCTCCAGGCTGGCAGATATTATTGAAAAACCCTCATGCCTTTCAAACCAAGATGTACTAAAACTTACAACACAACCCCTACTACATTCTGTAAAACACCATTGCTAGAGCAAAGCATGAAGATTTACAATACAATCACTTTAAGTGCCCCACAGCCAACATCAATCCTAATCCTTAAGAGGGCTAAAAATAAAGATTGGAGGGCAGCTCACAAGGTAGCTGTGATCAAATTAGGAGGCTGAAAGGACAGAGAGGGACGAAGAAGGAAGCTTATAAACATCTGATCCAGCTGACTGTGGCCATATGGCAGCTGCTGCCCAGATAAAGAGATTAAGAATAGAGGAGTGCGATTACAGCTGTCTGGCCAATTCAGGCAGCTCAAATCTACAAGTTCTAAATTAGTCGCAAATACAAAAACTCCTTCAAATAATTATTGTTACACTAAATAAAAGATTCCAAATGCTACATGCAAGGAAGAAAAGAGGAAACCAGTCAAGCCATTCTCCTGGGTACAAAAGTTTTTAAACACATAACTGATTTCAATCTTTCAGAAGCACTACAGCTGTATGCTACTACATTTCTGAGCTGCTGGATATTTAACCATGTAACGAAAGACTTCCCTACAAACACATTTTAGCCAGGAAGGTCTTTTTGTAAAAACACACATTCTTGTATATTTCACTAAAACCCCTGTAAAGTAATTTAAAAGATGCAAGACAAGAACATAAAGCAAAACTCTCTTTAGGCTTGCCACGAAATCCATTGCAGTTTTGGTCTCAGAAATTAAAGATGAACTTGCTTTCTCCTTCTTCCAAACCAAGATATTCCCACGATATGCATTAAAGTTAATTCTAACAATGTGCTCAAGAACTGATACTCTCCAATTGTAGCCCAAGCCTTTTGACTAATTCCACTTATCTATTTAATACTCAATTTCATATATTACCTCTAAACTTGGTTAGAAAAGTAATGTGATTTTTTTTCTAAAATTCAATAAACAACACACCAAAACAGAAATATGCTGTATCTAATCTATTGCTACTCCTACCTTTAGTACACATAAACCTGATTAAGTCCTTTCCTCTGAGTCTTGCTGGCTCCAGGTCTGTTAGATCGGTGGAAAAAAAGCAGACTAGGAGAGACAGATGCAAAGTGGAGATGATGTTAGAGAGGAATGAGATACCTTCTCCACACACAGATCTGCACACACTAACTCCCTGTCTGTGTGTTAGAATAAAAGGCTGAGGGATGGCAGGCTGTCAGCTGCTCTGACATCATGTTCAGATGGAAATGCTACCTCCAGCTGTGCTCCTTTTAATGCCATATGCTACTCCTCTACACTCCTGCCACCAGCTTTTTCTTAGGAGAACTTTTCTCTTCTGTTAGTATAAACAAAATACTTCAAAGTCTCTTTTTTTCAAACTTTCTAACAGGGAGGAAAAAAAAAAAAAGAAAATCCTAAACATATGGGGCTCTACTGTATGTGCAGCATAGCAACACTTCTGTCTTAACTTGGAGGACCGCTTTATGTGCTGACAGCGTACCCCAGCCACAGGGTTACCCCAGAAAGCCACACCAGCTCGGTTTTACTGAGCCCAGGGGTTAATTTAAAAGCAGAAATTAACCGGACCTATTTACCACCTCACAGCTCCCCGTTCCGCCGCCGGTCCTTTCAGTTCCAGCGTTTAAGGCAGCGCAAGTGACACCGAGCACCAACTCCGGCTCCTTTCGAGCCGCGGAGCAGCTCCCTTGGCCGGGGCACACAGCGAGCGCTCGGCTACGCCGCTCTTTCCCCGCGGGGGCTGGGGCTGCCCAGCTATTTGACCGCGGCGGCCCCGGGACGCGGGTCCCCGGCCCCGCGGGCTCCGAGCGGCCCCCCCGCCCGAGCGGGATCCCCGAGCCGCGCTGGCCCCCCCCGGTGACACTCACGCGTGTACCCAGCGGGGCGGGTCACCTGCCCGCCGCCGGGCGGGGACGGCCCGCCGCCCCCCGGGACGGGACGGGACGGGCGGGGAGGCAGCGGCGACGGCGCGCAGCAAGTTCCCGGCGGGCCCGGCCCCGCCATCCCCGCCGGGCGGCGGCAACTTTTGGCCGGGGCTGTGTGTGTCCCCCCCGGCCCGACACTCCCGTCCGGGGCCCCGGTCCCGCGGGCAGCGCCGCCCCCGCCCGGGGCCGGGCCGTGGCCGGGCGCGCCGGCAGCCGCCCCGCGGGGAAGGAAGCAGCTGCCCGGCGCGCAGGAAAAGCCGCCCCCGGGTCACGGCGGCAACAAAAGAAAAGTAACCGGGAGCGTCGCCGGGGCGGCCGGTCCCGCCGCCCGGGGAGCGCTGCCCCCGCCCCCCTCCGCCCACCCCCAGCCGGACCCGCCGCCAACTCCGCCCGCCCCGCGGGGCCGCAGCGGCCCCGGCCCCGCCGCGGCGGGTGTGTGGGGATGGGGGCAGCGGGACTCACACTGCGCGGCGGCCCGAAGTCCCCGCGCTCCCGCCGCCGCCCGCCGGCTCCTCTTCGCTCACTTGCCGCTCCGGGATCGCGCCTCGCCCCCCGCCCGCCCCCCGCGCCCGCTGGCCGCCGCCCCCCGGGCTCCCCCTGCCGGCGGCTGAGGAGCGAGCGGGGCAGCCGGCGGAGCGAAGCGGGCCCCGCGCTCAGCGGCTCCCCATGGCACCGGCGGGGCGCGGGGGCGGGCGGGGGCCGGGGGCGGGCGGGGGCGCGGGGCGCTCGCGCGGCGGCGGTGGCGGCGGCACAGCCGGGCCCGGCTGCGGCAGACAGATGTTCGCCCCCTCCCTCCCCGCTCCCCACTTCGGACTCCGCTCCCTGACTGACAGCGCGGCCCGCCCGCGCCGCCGCCACCGCCAACCGCCGCGGCGCCCCGCCGCTGACTGACGGGCCGCGGCGGCCGCCGATTGGAGGAGGGCGGCCCGGGAAGGCCGGCGGCGCCGCCAATGGCGGCGCGCGGACGGGCAGAGGGGGCGTGCCCCGGCGGGGAGCCGAGGCGGAAGGGGGCGGGGCCGCGCGGGGCCCGGGGCGGGGCGGCGGCGCGGGGCGGGACGGGGCCGGCGGGGCGGTGGCGCGGTGCATGGCGGGACGGCGGCAGGTGCGGCGCGGCGCGGCCCGGGCGGGAGCGGTGGGCGCTCGGCCGGGGTGAGCTCCTCCTTCCCGGTGTGCTCCTGCAGCCTCGTCCCGGCGGTACTGGGTGCCGCTGGGTGCCGCGGGGCCGGCTGGCGTAGAGAGCGTGCCTTGAAGTGCTGAGACCATGCAGTCATTAGGGGCAAGAGCATTGTTAGTGTATTGTGGATGGTTATATGTGCGCTGGGTATGTATGTATGTACAGTGCGTATTCCAAGAGGCGTCATGTGCCCCTACTAAGAACACACAGTCGGCTAATCTGAGGAAACTTTGCCAAACTTCACGAAGGGATCCGTCTCTAAGAGAAACTCAAGTGGCTGATGCTCGATAACTTTGCAGAAGTTGAATGCAGGAACATCTGGATTAGCAGAAATCACAAGGATGCTGCTGCTGCAAGATGTGCAAAAATAGAGTAGCTTTGCCCTGCCACATTTATGATTGGATAATTAGGAATAAGCACCAGTGGGTAATTAGGTGATTCATATCGTACCGTTGTGTGAAACTCCTAAAGCAAAATCTCAGGGGTGTGCCCAGTTTGGCTGGGGCACTTTAGATGCAAGAATAAATATTTATGTTCGTAATTCTGCGGTTTGTGTCCTAGCCTCTCTTCTTGATTGGCACCAGCCAGCTGTGAATTCATAACAAAGAGTGCAAGTGCAGTGGCTTCTCTCTCCCAAGGAAATGCTCTGCCCTGAGCTTCCACCTGGAGCGTTGAATTTCTGAGGGTACTGCTGCGCTCCCCGCCATGGCAGCAGTGGCTGCAGCGGCTGCAGTGGCTGCAGGTTGGCATGGTTTGGGCTGTGTGTGTGCCCGGCTCTGCGTTCCCGGGCAGCGCTGGGTGCCTGAGGGGCTGGAGCTCTCCAGACCTCCGCATGGTTCACAGGCAGATTGAGGTCAGCGGCTTTGGAGAATGCCACGGCTTAATGGCGGGTTAGGACAGGGCAGTGCAGGCCAGGTTTGAAGGGCTAAGGCCTTCCTTGGCAAAGGACTAATCCAAGGAGATTTGGGTATTTCCCTATCTCCCCTTCGGTTTCAGGTAAAGAGGTAATAAATACAGGTAAGTGTTCAAAGAAAACAAGGATCACCAACAGAGACTTGGAGTTTAAAGAGAAAGAACACAGTTTTGTATTAATAACCAAAATTGATTGAGTAGATGTAAGAGCTGAAAACCATGCACTTTGTCTCTTCAGTAACATGAAACTGTTATAAAGAAACAGACTGAATTCTAGCTGTGCCTAATTGCTTTGACAGCACTGCTATGTATATAACACAGCAGCTAGCATCTAGGTGTCCATATGCTTCAAGCATTACATACATATATGAATATATAAAATATGTATAGACACAAAAGAAAACACTTTTCACTCCATCTTTCAGTGAGCTAATTGCTCACACTAGATGTGGAATTTTTTAATCATTAAATTTCAGTCCCTCTTAGACACTGATACAATTCCATCGTTAAGAATTTGGGGAATTTTTCCATTGGCACCCTGTTCCATATTTCATTATAGCTGGAACTTGATTGGATTTTGTCCTTGTCTTCAGGATACAGCAGCTAAGATGCTGACTCTTCATGTTTCCTGATTGTTTCCTCAGTGCTAATAATCGCTTCATCTGAGAAAAATCAGTACTGTATTCCCTGCTGCCTGTCATTTCTTGACCATCTTCCCTATAGCTACTAAACTGCTTTTTCTTTCGATTGCAAAAATAAATGTTGAAAGTACATTAACAGGAAATACTTAGGAAAATAGTTCTAAAGTTTAGTTTGTTTTTTTTTTTAAGTTAAATATACAGATAACTTATGCAGTTATATATATTTGAACTGTCAGTGACTGTGCCTGAAATGATTACATTAACTGTGTTGTCCTAGATCTCTGCACTTCATGCTGCCTCTTGCTTCCTCAAGTAAGCCATCTCACCAGCTGCTCCGGGTTGGTTAGTAAGACCTCAGTTTGTGAATATTTACTTACACAAGTACAGCTTCACTGAGGGAGGCAATTTAGGCATTTTCATAATACAAAACTCTTTGAAAAATGATTCTGCTTAATGTGAGAAAAATCAAAGAAATTATTTGCTGAAAAGGACATTTAGCAAATGGACTTTCTCAGACCCTTACAGACTTTTACAGGACCTGAAATTTAAAAATAAATGTTAAATAAATTTTAATTTATTTTAATTACTGTTTGTACATTCTGTTAATTTATTATTTCCTCCTCATGCACAAGAACTTTCCTCCTTACATTTTAAGATGTACTGAGAAAAAAATTACTGTCCTTCATCTAGTATTTACAATGCTGACTCCTAATTAAATCAGGTTGTGTTTTCTTTTCCATTCTAGCATTTGTCTATATGACCTCCAGCAATTTGCTTTGTCTGTTTTGTGTACACTGGTTCACCCTGGGGCTACAGGTTATTTCTTACTACAGTTATATTTAAGAGAGTGATCTGCAATTACCATTTATACAGCTGTTATAATAAAACACTTTTTTTACTATTTCTAAATAGGAGATTGAGAGAAGCAGAGAAAAAGTGAGTGTAGGTAACACTTTAAAATTAAAAATCTTTTTTGGCAGTGAGTAAGACTTTATTGATTTAAACCTGGAACTGTTGACATTTTTCTGGGATTTTTTTTTAACGTGAAAGGAACTCTTAATTTTTTTAAAAGTACTTAGAGAGGTTTAAAGACTTAGCATTATGATAAATATAGAAACAAAATGATAGAGAGTGAATTAAGGAAAAAACCTTCAGAGGGGAAAAACTCACAAATACCCAATAGTCCAGTTGATCCTCTATTAGAAAAAATAATATAAGACAGGCATTCCATTGGAAGGGATGGTGAAGCCTTGTTGTAAAGGGACATAAACATCTGGCAGTACACCTGGTCTCTACACATATTTATAAATCACCTCGGGCATCCCAAGATACTGTAAAGAACACACACAAGAAAATTGAACTAAGAACATTCATAAGCCAAGGAAAATAAAAATTATCTCAATATAGCATGGAGAGAAATGAGTCTCATTTACTTCACAAACACAATTTGGAAAGACATGATGCAATTTTGCACTTCTTGCACCTTTTCACTTGCTGACTTTCATTTATATCCTCCAGGCAACAAGGAGGCCTGAAGGCCTTTGGCTCATAACCAGCGCTGACGTTGCAGCGTGGAGCTCCAGGAGCGCCTGCAGCTCGGCTACAGCCTCCTGGCTTTTGCCTCTGATCACAGAACATCGAGGTTTCCTGGCGTCTTTTCCAACACAGTTTGGGTGGTGAATCTCCCAGTATTGTTTGTTGCTGCTCAGGATTCATTAATACATAGTGAGCTGCTTTGCTGATGCCAGCTTTGCCTGCTAGCCTTAAAAGTGTTTGTTGCGTTGGTTTCTGGAGCTTGAATGGGGCTGTGTGCTCTTAGAGAAACTCTTCCTGAGGACAGTCCAGCAGAAGAGCCCGAGCTGACAAGAGTCAAAGTGCCTGTGTGACATTTGGGTCCAGAGCAATAGATACAGATGCTAACACAACACAGTTACACTGCAGAACTAGATGAAAATCTGGTCCTTAATGCTTTCTTACAGCTACTGTAACACGGTTTTCTAAATTTTCTTTAAATTGTAGAGTAGTGCCGTGCTAACTACTGTACGTCCCAGTTATTTTGTTTTCCATGGCAAAAAAAGAAATTGACAATGGAAACTGCTGGAAACTGCTCGTCTGCCACCAAATATCCCAAGTTTATGCCCTACAGGTTATTTCAAGCTGTGTACTGTCACCCATATGCATTGCTCACTGCTACTGTTTTCATTGATAGGACAATGGAAAGTGGGTACCCTCTTGGTAGATTAAAACTCTCCCAGAAAGTTTTGATGAATAGGACTGGAGGTAAGGCAGAAAAAAATATCTGCAGTATTATGTAACCCAAAGAAGTGAAAATTAGAATTTATCATCATGTGATAAAATACACTTGTGTTTTTGTGGTTTTGGGTTTTTGGGGTTTTTTTGGGCGGGAGTGTTTTGGTGGTTTGTTTTTTTTTTTTCTTTTAAATTTTTTTTTTAATTTTTTTAAATTGTAGAGTAACTTAATTGATGGCAGCCTGGTTTTCAGAAAAATTAAGAATTAAGTAGTTTTTGAAGCTGCCATCACACTTTGAGGTTCAGCTGATGTCACCATAGAACAGAGTTTTCTCTCTGGGGAGCCAGTGCTGAGGAAGTGCCAAGATAATATAATACAGCCTTTGCATGAATTGGCTAAATGTGCATGTTATAGTGCCAGAGGCTGACTGGATCAGTAATTCTTATCTGCCCTAACTATGCTGGATAAGCATCAGGATGTACTCATCTAAGAGCTTTTCTTACCATGTGGGCCAAAACCTCCTCTTTCATCTCTAATGCTCTCACATGTAGGAGAAGGAGTGCCCTGCCCTGAGGTTTATCACCAAGGTGGCTTCTAACATTCACACTACAAGCTGAGGACAGATGCCACTGATAAACTTTATGCCCAGATGTCCTTTTCTGGAGCATAGGTTTGTCTAATTTTAAGCTAAAAGGTGGAATTGGTCTTGTGGGTGAAGACGTGAATTGGAATTCAGTTGGATTTGTTTGTTGACTTAATGATGTGCACACCATCACTGGAACCAGAACTGTTTTCTCTCTAAAAATCTCTTCTTTTGGGTAAAAAGGCTTCATATTTCCAGCCTAGGAACATCTGGCTGCTGGAGTTCAGTCTCTCAACCCCAGCCAACCACAAACAGATGCTTAGTTCAGAACAGAACTACACCAGGAGCCGCTGTATGCTCACGAGAACACGTAGGTATTATCCCAAAGATGCATAACAAACACAAACCCTCAAGTTAAGACAGAAGAGAGACACAAGGCATGATGCCCCGAAAGGAAGAGGATGGGAGTGGTGGTTTATTTGTGTTCTGAGCCCTAGCAGTGGCAGAGGTGGACTGGGTGGGACTGCTCAGAAGGCATCCAGATGTCTTCCTTTCACAAAACTTCCTGTGGTTCCTGCTGAGATCGTGTGGGTGCGACTGGTTATTGTAGTTGGAGAGATTCTGAGAAAGCTAGAAGGTGTGAAGTCATTTCAGCTAGCATGGTGGCCCACACCAATTCTGTAGGCCTGCCTTGTTCAGAAGTTAATAAATAAAATGGCACCTTAGTTTTACAAAACCGTTGATTTAATTTTTGTCTCTTTATATGCAGAGTGTAGGTGTATGCTTCTGTGTATATTTGTGGGGTGCCCCTTCTACAAAGACATGCAGTAGAAACAAAACAAGTAATAGCCACTATGCTATTGTTTCACTATATTTAAAGCAGACCTGAAAAACACGATGTTTAGCCAAAACTCTGTTAAATTTTCTTATGCTTTTTCTGTAATTTCTTTCCTATCATTACAGATTACAAAGACATTTATGCCTAAACAGAAGCTGTCTTCTTCCAATCAGCCTGCTCTTTCTGCTCAGTTCATTCACTAAATCATTTAATCACCCAAGGCCATATGTTACCATCTTGTGTAAAACGGGTGGAAGAGGAAAAAAAATATGCAAAAATCTCTGCACAAGAGTGGGTGTCAGCATCCAGCATAGCTCCCACTAGGAAGCACAAAATATAAAATGTTATCACCAGTGAATGTGACTATGAAAATAAACCGAGACAGACAAAAGAAAGAGACAAGCCATTGCAAAGGTGAAAAAGATAAGCTTTGAATATCAATTCTGGGTGGAAAAGTTATGGACTAAATGTTGCATGTTAGTCCACATGCTCTTATTCTCAATATTCTGCCATTAATATAATGCTCTGCTGTAAGTAACTTGAAAGCACATTAACTCATGCTTACAGTCCCGTTTTTCTCATTGCATGAATAAGACCCTATTCCTGACCTGGTTCTATCATCTTCTCTCTCTCTCTCTCTCTCTGTACTGGTGCACATTTTGTCCCAGGTATTTTTGTGTGGAGTCTTGTGCTTTTACCATTTGGCTTCAGCTGCTGTTCATTGTCACGATTACTTTTCATGGCTTTCTCTCTTGGCACATTTGCTGGGTGACAGACCCCCAGGAAACACATGACTCGGAGCAAGTTGTGGGTATGTGCTCCTGTCAGGGAATGAAGAGGTTTTAAAGAAATTAGAGGTGGCAAATCTTTTCTTTTTAAAGCAAGTGGACTTAGCAGTTTTATGAAACGACCTGTAATCCACCCTTTCTTCATATCTACAGGAAGCTGTTATGTTTTTCCTTGCCTTTGAGCTTGTGACAGTGCTGCAGTTGGAAATGAGGGAGCAGCTGATCAAAAAGCCACTCCACTTGTAAAGACTCACAGGACAGGGGCATAACAATGCAGACTTGAAAAGAAACCCCTTCTCTAAAACTGCACATACCAGTTTATCCTAAGACTATGAAACCATAAAAGATTATATTTTCATTTGCATGGTTTGCTGGTTTTTATTTGGCAGCTACAATAACAACAGGCTACAGTGAGCCCATAAAACAAAGTGAGAACAGCAGCTCATTTTTTGTGGCAGAATATAATGGCTATAGCTAAAGGGTTTGCATAATTCATCTTAAACCCTTATGCCTCTATTTATTGACTTTTAAATGAAAATTAAACTCTTAGAGCCATAAGGAGGCTTCTGGTATCTGAAACGGGATTTTGATGGTGATATTTTTATCTGACACTACCAGCTGAAAGCTTCCATCAGGAAGCATTTTGCTGGGGAGCCCCAAGGCTGGGCAGGGCTGGGTCTCCCCTCCCCAAACTGCTCTTGGTGTAGCACCAAGGCCCTTGGAGACCCAAGGTGGAGGGATTGACTGGCTGAACCTGGGAGTCTGACCCGAGAGGTGGCAACCATGAGTTGTTTCCATGATGGGAGGATGGTCTCTGAGACAATACTTACCACCTTGACAAAGTGAGAGGGTGAAGAAAAACTGAGGTATCTGATTTCCTCAAAGGCAGCTTATGGTAATATCAGGTATGATGCCTTTCCTAATATACAAGAAGACAAAAGATTCAGCTAACCATTCTATTAGGGTAGAAAAAGGGCTTTTACTTCCAGAAGCTTTTAGAAGGTTTTTTGTTTGTTTCTCAGATTTTTCTGTGATGTATCATTTCTCCCTCTTCTTTATTCTCCTGAAGTGAATTGCTGTGAATTCACTTCTCTCAGGAAGTGAATTGCTGCTTAGGGAAGTGTCCTGCCTCCAAGCTGACTTATATAGTAGGACATATGGCATAAGTTATATTTGGACAGATGTGAACAAGTAGTCAGTAGATTTGATAAGATTCTTTATTTAAACTAACTTGCACAGTGTCACTGTTCTACCGTCTTTCTCTCCTTCTTCAATCTGATCTTTCACTGGTTTCAAGAATTTAAATATAAATTACAACCAGCTAGTCTGTAAAGCTTTAAATGCATTTAAGAGCATTCAGTCATGACAATTATGTCAGATTTTCTCCCCACTATGATTGGCAAATATCTGCTTTTGATGATAAAGCAGGCACAGATGATACATTGTATAAGCTGCAAACTCCAAGTGATTAATCAGACAGCCAAACTCGACACAAATGATTCTCATTGATTTGTTTAATTTAACCACTAATGCTCCTGTTTCACTGGTGTGGAGTCGAGGCACAAAGTAGTTCTGTACCCCACCAGTGGTAATATAGAAATAAAAATCTAAAAAATATAGTACTGAACTAATTTCAAGAGGTCATGTAGTTCATCTACCTGCCTGGATTGCTGTCTGGATCATCTGTATCTGGGCTGTTTCTGGCTAATGCTGGTCCATCCTATTTTTGGAAATCACCAGTGAAGGAGACCCCACCACCCACCCAGGCAATTGTTCCCACTTCTCCATTAGCCTTTCCAGAAATAATATTTTTCCTCGTGTCTCCTTGCAAGTATTGTCCTAAGGAGCTTCTTACTTCCATCCAACCCAGAGTGATCATGCAGAAGAGTTTATTTCCTTTGCACATTAATAGCTCGTGTGCAGGAGGCCAGCCATCATACCTTGTCCAGCCTTGTCTTCTTAGGTCAAATAGCCCTACATGTTCCTTGTAGGCCATGTTTCTCACATTGTATTTAGTATTTTTCAGCTTCTAGTTGGTCCACATCCTTCATGGCCATGCCCTAGCTATGGATTCTGCATTTATGATTCCTTCCAAAGCAGAACGTTTTGCTTTCATCCTAATTGCCATGCCCCCAGCCCTTTTGGTCTGTTTTCCAGTGTGCTGGGACCATTTTGAATGTTTCTTTCCTCCAGTGTGCTTACAGCTCATTCCAAGATGGTTCATCTTCAAATTTAAAAGTTGTATTTTTAAGCTGTTTATCTGTATCATTAATGAAAAAAAGGAGTTGTATCAAATCTAGGTCAGCTATCTAGAGAACTGGACTCAATATAGCCCTTCAGTTTGGCAGTGAATTTTTGGTAATGATCTGCTGTACGTGGCTTTTCAGCCACTCTCTCCACCACTGATTAGTTCTGGCTTGACCATGCTCCTTGGTTTAGTCACAAGTGCACAAGCAGGGCAAGGCAAACAGCCTGGCTGAAGGCAAGACACAGTGCTGATTACCTGCCCTTCTTTCAAGATCTCTTAACCAGTTTCAGAAAGGAACTGGTTTTGTTTAGCATGCTTCATTCACGATTAATCAGTGTGAGCTGACGCTCATCTCCTTGTTGTCTTCTAGGTGGTTTTAATGTGTTTAATTATTAAGTTTGGTAATTGGCCCATAATTCTCTTTTCATCCTCTTTTAAGGAAGAAATACCTCATTTGTCCTCCATAAGTTGTCAAAAATGGCTCCTACTAATCAGGATATTACTTCAACCAGCCCTTTGCCATTAAGAGGATGAAGGATAAATACAATACAAACTAGGAAATTATGATCGCCTTATCAATGACCTAATAGAAATTCTTTGGTGGTGCAAAGGAGGGGTTGCAGTGCATGCAGCCTTTTATCCCAACACATCACTTTCTCACCAGCCTGAGCAGAGCCCACTCCCTCACGTTAGCTCTTAAACCTCAGCTCTGCAAAATTAAACTTTCCTAGCATGTTATAACTCTCAAAAGATAGCGTGGGTGGGTGAAAAATGCATTCCTCAAGGCTTGAAAATAGATGTAAGTGGATATTTGGCATAAAGCTAACAAAAAGAAAAGCCATAGAAATGTATTAATTGCTACAAAAATGGGGTTTAACTGCCAGCTGTGGTTCAGCCCACGGGTCGATAGCTCGACCTAATGCTCACCTTTTAGGTACAAGCATGTGCTGCATAAGCATATGTGCCATTTTAATTTCCAACCCCACTTTTTAATGGTTAAAAGCTAATTAAAACATACAGTGGCATTTTGAATCAATATAGCGTATGGACTGCTGCAAATTCTCTCATCAGGCGTGTTGCCCTCAGGAAGCAACATTAACTTCAACAGCAAAATAGGGCTGTGAGCTCATTAATCATCACGCTCACAGACAGTCTGGGAGGCAGTGGCAGCAGCTCTGCATCTTTCTGGTGCTGAAGATTGGATACAATGGTTAGACATGTGAAGTGTTGCACAAACATTAACTATTACAGCCAACTGTCTTTGAAATTGGCATTTATCCCCTCAGCTCTTCAGATTAAAAAGCAGAAATGGGACCATGAGGTGGATTTTTTTTTTCAGGCGGTGAATAAGAGTCAGGCTGCTATAAAAACTCAGCAACCTGCTGTCCCAACTCTGAAGTCCTCTTATTCCCCTGTAACAAAAAAGAAAACCCCCAAAACAACATATCCCTCCATAGACACCTGGAAATATATGGGTAAGAAAAAAAGTCAGATAAAGGAGGGAAGTGGAAAGATAGTTCAGAAGAAAGAAAAGGAAAATGGGAGTCAGAGGTAAATCTAAGGTTAGAAGAAATTAGGCAGTAAGGGGGAGGAAATTGGCTGATGTGTATAAATGTAGTCTTCAGTGGCTATGAGAAGCTTTGGGATAACCTTCAGAGCTCTCAGCTTTGGTACAGGATGCTCACTGAGACTGAAACATATTCCCTTACAGCCCCTGTACCCCTGCTGTCCAGTTACATCAGCACTGGTGAATGAGATTGGGCTCACAGGAACAGAAAAGGGTCCTGACAAACTCCTCCGTCCTAATCTTGCTGGTCAATTTAGTGGATGCCCTCTGAAGAAAAGGTTCACAGACTCTTTTGTGCTAAAACCTCCTAAGCTGTAGAAGTTTTGTCCTTACTGCAACCACTTTTGTGTGGAGTGTGATGAGCAACTTTGGAGGTAACACTGGTAGTGTGACCCTGCAAATGACTTGTACCTGGTTTTTCCTGGGATGTTGAAGACCAGAAAGAGAACCTGAATGTTGGCTCTTAGCTTTGAATAGGATTGAGTCACATGAGTTCCAGCACAGACTCTTTTGGGACTTCATGCTTAGAAGCATTAAAATTTTTCTTTCCATCGAGTCTTTTTTGATCTTTAGGGCTTTTTGCTGGGTGGGTACGTTGTAAAAGAAGTTAGTCCCCTCCTGAGTCAGTATGGATTGAGGGTGGACAGTCAAACTGGGGACATAGCACTGCTCTTTATTTTCCTCCTGCACTCTCTTCTTGCAGTCCATCATACCCCTCTCCTGCCCTGTCGAGGAGGAGGAGAGCATTTTGTGCTGGCTCTCTGTGTGAGCTGGCCTGTGCATGAAACTTCTTCTGGGGACACGGTGGTGTGATTTGGGACCCATCTTCATAAAATCTGGAGACAGCATGCAGAAACATTAGTGATTGACGAGGACTGAAAAAGTGCCAGGGAAGAGAGAAGCTTCCAAATAAAGCGAAGTGTAAAGGAGTGCAGGCTGCACATGTCTGACACTGCTGCTGCCTCACGGGGCAGGGGCGTTCCCTCTGGTCATGCAGGAGGGAATATCTGCACAGCCCACAGCTCAGTGCAGCTTCATCACCAGCTGCTGGCATCACATCCACCACGTACTCCTTCATCTCTGCCCCACACACATCCGTGGGTCCCCCTTCCCTGCACACTGGAGTTTATTTTTGTGCCAGGCAGCAAGTTCCATACCTCCGACTTTCACCTCTGGAGCCGTAGAGCTTCTATAGCCCCTGAGAGGTTTCTCCTTTTTGAGGTGCTGGGACCCCACTCCTGTGGTCCTTTTTCTTTATAAGCAATTTTTAATCAGACCACGGAAGAAAGATCTGGGGAGAGAGGTGGGAAAGGGGGGTGCCTGTAGGATGTGGCAAAGTGAATCAAATACCTTTCCTCAGACTGTTTCAACAGGTTATTGGCTTGTGTTGGGGGGTCAGATATGGCCGGGGGGCAGCTGCTCAAAGAGGTCTGTCCTGCCGTGGGGAGGCTTCAATATTAATCCTAAATTACATTGAGCCAGTGTTCACAGGACCATCCAGGCAGGAGAAGAAAATAAGATAGTGTAACATAAGAGGGCACAGGAGAAGGATTTTGCTCTGTAATGGCAAATTACCCACTCAAAAATAACATAAAAAAGGGAGGAAAAAATTAACGAATAAAGTCTGCACATTATTTTAAATCACAGAAGTGTCAAAAATGGTAATGCCTATATCAAGGCTGCCCTAATGTAGCTTTAATTTGCATGCCATTGGCATTGATTTGATGTGAATATTTACTCTCCTATTCAATTAAGAAAATCCATAACTGCCACCATATTTTAATGTTAATGTATTTTTACACAGCTCTGTGTTTACCTTATTTTCTCTTCTATAACATTAACACTTTTTTTTGTTAAAAATGTGTGAAAGATTAATTTGTAGAATGACGGGATATGTGGGTGTGTAGCACAGGCCAGATGGAAGGGGTGTAACATGACAGTTTTCTTCTGTGGCTTCGTTTTGTTTTTATTGTTGTAAGCGAGCAAAGTATAACTAAAATTATCATTTCTTCTCTGGGCAAAAAGAACTAAGTGGCAAGTTCCTCGTTTATTCCCCGTGGCTCTCAGTGCTCCCCTGCAGCTGCAACCCTGTTCAGAATAGCAGACAGGTTGATAAATATTTGTCTAAAATTTCAGCTTTTGTATTTGAAAATCACTGTGATTTAAAGAACGGAATTTGTACTCAGGAACCATAATTCCACATTTATGGAATAGATCTGAATTCAGATTTATTCACAAACAAGAGCGATTTTGTGAGACTTATTACTCTTTTGGCTGGTAAGGATGAAAACAGATACCCTTAATGCTGAAACATGAAAGAAAAAGGAAAAAAAAATCTATCCAAGACAAAGCCTTTTTAATCTATAAATCTATCCATTCAAGAAAGCTTTTTAATTGTTGAAAGAGGGCTGTTCCAAGGCCAAATTCTAATTTACACATAAGTATTGTAGGAGTTTGGTATAGTAAATGTCCTTATTGAAGAATAAAGCAATTAGCACAGTAACTTGCTGTCATCTGGCACGTAAAGGCATTCCAAGAAAAAGTTAAGTGTTGAGGAAAGGAGAGAAATTCAGGACAGCATGTGGGAGAGGAATATGGAGGCTCCTTTTTATGCCACTCAGGAGAAAAGGAGGGGAGAGAAAACCCACTGCAGACTTAATCTGTTCCCTTACCTCATCACGAATTGACCCAAGTTTCTTCCCTTCTTTCAAGGCAAGGGAGAAAAAATGCAACCATACCTAAAGTCTTTCTTGGAGCTTAAAATCCTGAAACCACAATACCATGAGCAATAGCTGTATTTTTTTGCATCCTCATCCACAAATGCTTATTTTGCCCTGTAAATTTGCCTGTGAACACGCATGTGCTTCATGAGCTTTGCTGATACTCCAGTCTTCTGTGTCACTGCTACCCACTCTCTTATATATGAGAAATCATCCCCTTAAAATGGTCATTCTTTTTTCCCCACAGTATATCCACACAAATATCTTGGCTCTGCTTTAATGTCTTGCAAGTGCACCTGATGAAATATCTGTGATCTTTAAACAGGCACTCAGAACTTTCTTCAAGACACACACCCCACCAAAAATGCTGCTATGCTTGCACATCAGAAGACCTTTTTGCTTGCCACTTCGACCACTTTTGGTGTGGGTGCAGTTACATGTGTACCAGCAAAAGTGCCTATTTTGCTCCAATTCTCTTGACTAACGAAAAGGAAAGTTTGCTCAGGTTTCAGACAAAAAAGTTGTTTTGGTTTAACAATCATCACAGGTTTCAATCCAAAGCAGAAATTTCTGAGAAGTCAAAAGTAGTGGAAATGGAGTACTATAATTAAAATAATTTAGCAATAACTTAATTTGTTTTTCTAATGTTTGAGTAATGAAGTGGAGCTGTATTCAATCCTCCCAACCTTCTTACTGCAGATGGAGGATTACTCCATTTTGAGTGTTTTGTCCACTCTAAGTTCCTGGATCTTTGTTGGGTGATTTCATAAGCAAAAATAACAAGGAGTTCGCTAATTTTTCTGTGAAAATACTGCTTTATGTTAGCATCATAATGCTTGCTGAATCAAATGCCCCTTTTCTTTTTTCTCTTACCCATATATATTTTCAAACGTTAGCAGGTTTATGCTCTAAATTTTACTGGCTGATAGCAGCTTTCTACTTTCCTCTTCAGTATTTCCTCCAAAATTAGGCTTTCCAAGCCTGTTAGCAGTCATAACTTCTTGTCTGGTTTATGAACTCTTTGCTGTTTAGCCTCACTTATGTGCGTAGAGTTACAGGAACTTACTGCAGAGCCACCAGCAGCTTCTCTGGTCTGTTCTGGGCTTGTTGTCACTGGGATGTTTTGCTCACAATATTATATGTATTGCTTCACAATATGAAGTTATATCTAACACTGAGGACGTGATGCAACTGCAAGGATCGAGTGCTCTCAGGCAAATGTGGGAGCAGGCTGTGGTTGTCACATCACCCTTTTACACAACACCGGCTCAAAACTGGGTTTGTAGAGGCTTTTGGGCGCTGTTTTTGCAGCTCCTCCCCAGAGCTAAGTGGTAAAGTGCAAGGGCATCTAGGACTGTAGTCACCAGACTCCCAAGAGGAAAGTAAGATTCACCCAATTGCAGTTTATATGTCTGCTCATGCTCACCCTGTATCTTGTGAGCCCAATCCATTCACATCCAGTGAGAAACAATCATCACAGGATGGCTTGGGTTGGAATGGGCATTAAAAATCACCTAGTTCCAGTCACTCTGCCAGGGGCAGGGACACCTTCCCCTAGACCAGGCTGCTTGGAGCCCATCCAACCTGGCCTAGAAGACTTCCACTTAGGCTGGAAGGGGTGAGTTTAGTGAATGTCAGCAGAGGGGGGCAAGTGAAGCCTCAGTTGGAGACAGGGAGGAAAGCAGAAAATGAGAGGAGGTGCCAACTCTCCGTGCTTGCACTTCCTCTACAAAGACCCCTTGCTGCTTTGGGTGTCTGTCAGGAGCTGGTCAGTGTTACTTAAGTCCACACAGCAATGAGTGGTATCGAGAATAGCTATCAGAAAGCAAAGGCTGCCTGTTCCCAGATAACTGTGTATCCTGGCTCTGAAGGAGGTGCTGGAGCTGCTTCCTCTGTGCCCACTGGCTTCCACCCACTCCTGAGGATGCAGCAGGTGTTGGATGAGGAGATAACCAAGCAAGAACAAACCACATCAGCAGGCAGGAAGGTATATTTGCCTGGGGAGACCTTTTGCAATTAAAACTAGGTAAAACAAGCAAAACTCGTAAGAAGCAAAAGCTTCCTCAGCCCAGGGGGTTTGACATCGTCCCTGTGTCCTGGCAGGGAGCCAAGCTGCCCCACATCTTCCCAGTTCCTTTCACTTCACACTCTCTCTCCATCCCTCTGAGGAAGAAGAAAAGCTGGAGTTGAGTCCCTGTTTAACAAAGCTTTCTCATGCCAAGCAATGCAGCACATGCTCTGCAGGTACACCTTATTCTTTCACTTGGCTGTTTTGGGGCAATAATTCTTCTCCCCTTCGATCACAAACACTTTTTTTGAGATACTATAGCTTGGTTCCTATTTAAAGGGGGTGTTAACCTGGGTGCTGGGCCACAGGTTTAAAACCTAGCCCTGTCAACACTGTTTATGTCAGTCATTGATGCATAATTGTCTGACTTCTTATGGATAAGTAGGTTTTAGTTGCTGACTGCTACTATTAACAAAAGAGATCTTCTTTTTCCTTCTTAAAAATTCCCAGGAAAACCGACATTTCATTGTTAAAAACCTCATTGCTGGGTTGGGTTTTTTTTTTTGAGGGTTCTTTCTTTTTTTTTTAAGATAAAGAGAAGAACCTGAAGTGAGAAATTTGTTTTCAAAGCTGTTAAGACAGTCACAGTAAGGCTTTGAAGATGAGCAGGTACAGGTGGGATTCAGAAGAAAAAATATGCATTTTGTCACTGTAAAAATATAAACAAACTCTGCCAAAAACCGGAGTACTGGAGGAAAGCAAGCAGACTATCAAGCTGCATAACCTTATCCACTACCATCTTCATTCCTGATGTACAGCATCTAAATCAGTACTGAAAATATTGGTTATAGAGCACATTTTCAGAAACTAATTTATTTGGTGGGGTTTTTTTTTCCCTCCTTTTTGTCTTGTATGTTTGCCACAGCTGCCACAGGGGCAGCCTGTCCTAGAGCCAGATGGGAACATTTTCCAGATCTCCCGTATGACCAGGGGGCTCATGTCTGTCATGGCAGCTCTTAGTGGAGAAGCTGGACTGTGGCCCAGAGCCAGGACAAAATGCTCGATTTTAGAACTTTGTGCAGATTTGTGTGGTTGCTTTTCATTATTAGATATTTTCTTGCTAACAAAAATTATTTTCAGCCTTTTTTGCACTGGTAGGTCTTATTTTGTCTCTAGTCATCATAAAATGCTCGAAATACCATGATGCAGAGGTTTCTTGTGTGTCAGTCCTTACTAGCAGCCAGCTTTACAAGAAGCCACATGCTTTTTCCAAGTATAAAAGTCAAATTAACCGATTTTTGCAAGAAGCTGAAAAAACATTGTGCACATCTCTAAAAACTGTTCCTTGCCCCAACCAAATGAACAAGCATTTCTCAAGGCTGAGCAATAGTGTCATGCTTTCAAGATATTCTCTGCCAAGGATTTTGTTGTCCTGATGATGGACAAAGGCTTCTGGGAACTGGCCACAGCCAGAACTTTCCTACTTCACTGAGAACTTGGGGCTGCTAATAATTTCAGGGAAAGGAATGAACTAAGAGACTCCACTGAAATCAGCTCTAAAGAAATACAGAATTTACCTCTGTTCCTTTATTTAAAAACATTAGGTGCTGGAACATTGCTGTTTCTTTCTTCAAGACCTTACTCAGCCAGGGTGGGTGGCTGCACCCTCATCCTGCATCTGCCAACCCTCACTGGGGTGGGAGCCAGGAAGCAAGATCTAGCCCAGACACCTCACTTCTGGAGAAAGAATGATTCCTGTCCTGCTGGACAGAGGTCACGTGGAATATGATGATTTGTTGATATGCTCCATAAAAGTTGATAGTCTCAGAGAGCATCCTCTTTGTTCAGACTGGGTTTTGTGGGAATGGTGAGATGAGCTGCAAGGAAATGACCTGGAGGGTAATCTGCTTCAATTGTTGTGCAAAGAGGCAGGACATGCTGGAAAGCATTAAGTCTACATTACCTGCCACCAGCTCAGCAGCAAACCTGTGTGTTCTTCGGTGACATGGGTGTTTCCCTATAGGAACCTCAAGGAAAAAGATCCAGTCATGGAGGTCATTGGGCTAGGACTTGGGATGTGGTCTAGGCTCTGCCCTCAGCAGACACCCTGTGGCATCCCCTGCCTCGGTAAAGGAGGCTCCAGTTATCAGTGCTGTGCTCTGCAGAGCTGCTTGGGAGGTTCTCAGATCAGACAGCAATGAGCTCCACAGAAAAGCTTATAAATATATTAAATTTATGAACATTTACTGTACGCTGCACACTGAAATCTGCCAACACTAATCCAAAAGAATTACACATTTTAGACCTGAACATAACATACTGTATGCAGTAACTCACATCAGAGCAACCCATATGCTACTGTTAATGTGCCAACTGACACATGTTAAGCCACAAACATAAGAAAGGATTGGATTTCTACTGCATTTTTTGTATTTCAGTTATTCCTCGGGTCCATTATTTTTATTCACCATTATCTTCTCTCCTCTCTCCAGACAGACTGCTCTCCCTAATACATCTTCCACTGCCCTACCAGATTTCCTGCTAGGTAGAGCCTGCCCCGGAGACAAAGGGACTAACATAAGCACATAGACTGGGAAGCACAGAAATAGCACCCCCCGCAATAATCTAGGTCACTTAATAGCCTACTTTCAGGGTTCTCAGTGAACCCTGTACCCACTCCTGCTAGGCAAAGAGAAACCCTGAGAAGAAGTGGGTGGATGAGTAGACAGCCAGCCATCCCAAGTGTCAGCTCTGACTCCTCGGGAGAGATGCGTCGAGGATGCTCTGACAGAATGTGTCTGAGCTGGAGGCAAATGTTTCTGTATTACATTCATGACACAAGGGTTCTGCCACCCTGCAATATGTGCACGCTGTTGCTGCTTGATGGTAATAACTGGATTTTTCCAGGGAGTCGGTGAAAGCACCCCAATGCCATTACAATAATTAGGTGTCAAGATATCTTGAGCCAGGATAATCCTCCAGAAATCGGTAAGTTTTACATAAGGCAGGTCAGGAGCAACTGCAGGAGTCTTGGAGCATAAATGCGCCCCATGTAGCAGGGAAGAATTTGCTTCTCACCTTCCAGGTTTGTCAAGGTGTGATACCAGCAATCAGAACGGACCACAAAGGACCAAACTGCCACCAGCTTCAGTTCTCCTCCCCAGCGAGCCAAACACATAGATTTGCATGGGGTTAGTACCAAAAATTGTGTGAAGGATGCAATTTCATTATGTAAGGAGGAGAGTTTAAAATAGGAAAACCAAAAAGAAGACAAGAGCACATGTCATCATGCAGATTTAAACCACAAACTTTCAATTACCTTATCAGATAAATACTACTTAGGGAAGCAATGAATGTATTTTATGTAGGGCAGCTACTGAAGAGGGTCTGATGGAGAAGTAAGTGATAGATTCTACATATATTTGGCAATGCATCAATAACATACTGGAGAACTCAGACTCCTGAGTCTCTTCTTGATTAAAGGAAAGCAGCTGCTGGGGTCTCAGAACTTGTAAAAGTGGCTAAATGTGACATGTGAGAAACCAGAATTTATCTCCCTGCTAGAGCTGACCCAGTGTGAATTGTGAAATGAAGAAAAAGAATAGCTGGCTTGTGTTTAAGGTAGGAGGTGAGACCACACAGTAAAAATGTCTTCCAGTGCATGGGTAGAGAGAGACCGTGATGCACATAACCCCAGCCTTTACATCACCATATTCCTATGGATTATTTGCATCCTCTTTCTTCCTCTGTCCTTTCGGCCTGTGTGGGAAATGCAGTGTAACTCACAGCAGCATGTGCTGCAAAAGCTAATAATACCCTGGAGATGATGGAAATAGCATCCTTGAGGTAAGAGCTTGCACTTTAATTTCAGCACTGAGAAATCTTATGGGATTCCCTTATTCAGAGTTATATACCTCAGTCTTTTCTAGAAACTTCAAAGTCTTTTATTTTAAAGAATCCTTTCATCATGTCCTCACACTGGCTTAATTAAATTTAGGAGACTACTGCATTTTTATAAAATAAGCAGAAAAGTGCCTGCCATTTAAGTACAGTCCTATATATAATTTTATTTTTAGTATTACTCCAACTTCTTTTATTTAAAAAATACACATAAGATTTGGATGTAAGTGGTTGCAGAGCCTAAACCCAAAGAGATTAGGCATGTTGATAGCCCTGCTCAATGAAAGTCTGCAGGATCCAGGCATTTAAGACTGTTCTAAATGTAAGACAGAGGGCTATCCATTAATACTATTTTTAATTTGATAAAAATATTTCCCCAAAAACTCTTTCTATCAATTACGAGGGAGACACTCCCCCTAAGCTTCCTCATTAGACCTGTGGTCCACAGCCCTGCCCAACTGGGGTCCAGGACAGGACATCTCGTCTTGCCATTTCCGTAAGGGAAACGAAGCAGAGAACAGCTGCTGAGCAACATAGATCTTGCAGAAATATCTGGAATAGTCTAGCATGAATCCTCTCCACAGTGTGTTCAAAACAATGCCTGGTTTTTATGCCTAAAGTGTGTGTCTGGGGAGGTGAGACAAGAGTCACCACATGCAGTAAATATATGAAGTTCAGTAGTTCAAGTTCAGTGATTGACAGAAGGTGTGATGGACATGAGAAGAGTCATGCTGTGTCAGATCAAGTGACGTCTCAATTTTATTTTAAATATTCTGCACTGAGCAGTGATCAAAATTTGTTGTGGGAAGACTATAAGAGCAAGAGAGGCAGGTAGTGAGACATTCCCCTGTAACAGTCACCCAGACTCCAGCAATTTGCAACTCAGTCATCTTCTGAGCCAAAGGTGGCGTCTTGGAATCCTCAGTGGATTTTTCCTCTATGATTTTGTCCAGTTTCTTCTTAAGTCTGCATAAACTTTCAGCTTCCTGTGGCAGACCATCTCTAGCTAAACCACATGCTATGTGTCAAGGTGGAGAATCATCTTTTACATATTTTTGACCTGCCGTGTAACAGTGTAGTCTTGTTTCAAAAGAGACAACAAACAGTCAATCCATATTCACCCTGTTTACACCATTCTTCTTTTTTTTTTTATTCTTGTAATCTCCCTTTCTTTTCCAGGCAGAAAGGTCCTATTGTACGTTGTCATTCCTGATATGATGTGCATAAATCTACAGGTTAGATGAAAGTTGAATTTTTTGTTCATGAAATGCTAGAATGGGTAGATGGACAGAAATGCTTAAGCAACAGTAGGAGCATACAGGGAATCAGGAAAATTATTAGGTGTTGGCAGATGGGTTACTTCTAGCCTGTGGATCTCCCAGGGTACAGCCCCTGCCCAAGTCCCTCAGGTAATTCTCTTGGTCTGCTCACATCACTCCATTATTTCCTGTAAAAGGTAAACCTTCGTATTTCCCCATCACCCTATTTTCCTGTCAGAGCTGTAGAAAACCTGGTGAGAAGAGACATCCTTCACACTCTAGTATCTGTGTTGGGAAACCCTTGCTTCTCCTAAACCATGGCTTCTTCAACTGAGCAGGGAAGAACTCTTGCCCTCACAGAACATTATGGTTAGGGCAGTGAATGTGAGTACAGTGCTTTGGGCTCACACACATGCACTGGCCTTGTGGCACTGCTTCCACCTGCAAGGAAGGCTGGGAGACACAGGCATACCAGGACACTGCTGGCACATCTGTTTGCTTGGTTAGCACTCTCAGGGAAGGTATAGCTGGCTGGGAGGCCAGATTTTATGACAGAATCACAGAATCACTGAGATTGGAAGAAGGCTCTCAATATCAATGAGACCAAACATCAACCCTACACTGCCACCTCCACCCATAAACCATGCCCCTAAGTGCCAGTGCCACAGCTACACATTTTTTAAATGCCTCCAGGGATGGTAATCCAACCACTTCCCTGAGCAGCCCCTTCCAATGCATGACAACCCAAGATGACTCCTCCTGAAAGTGATTTTGGCTAGACAGTATCACAATCGTTGCATACATGAATGTCATCATGACACCTCGAGCCCCATCCTATTGTACTGCTTTTTCAACTTGCATAAAATTAATAAAGAATGCAGCATAATGGCTGAATTTAAAGTTTTGTTTTAAAGTGGCTTTAAAGCTTCATGCTGCCTTGTCACACTTGGGGGCATTACAGGGAGTGGGGACCAACCTACTCAAGTGCTAGTGCTAGTGTTTCCTTAAAAATAGGTTGTATTCCTGGTGACCTTTCACTGCCACATGCTATCTGGAACTGAAGTTGAATAGGTGAGTCAGAGATTTCATTTCCACGGCTTGAAGCAATAGAACTGAGATGTTCACTCTTGTCCTCCCCCCATTCAAATACAAACTCAGCCTTTGCAAAGCACTGCTTTCATTTAGCTATACCCAGTTGGTACTTGTTGCCAAATGGAATGTGGATTTGCCTCAGAGATCACTCATGACTAATGAAATGGCAATTAGTTTATGCAACTTATTAGCATTAGTATTTATTTTACTTTACAATATTACCTAAAAGCATCTCTGAGATATTTAAACTGCAGCATTATCTGTTCAATGCTGTCTTTTAAATAAATAGTCCCACTAAATGTAAAAAGCTGGCATTTGTACTGCATGCACCTATGTTATCATCGTCGCAAAGCAGATGCAGAATGTAAGGCGACTTGAACAATCAGCACTGTAATTTGCACAGTAACATTGTTTTAGATCTAATTAGTGCTTATGCAGATCCCTTACAAAAATGTGAAAACCGCACCAGGATGTAATTGTTAATGAATTTAGTGCAAAGCACATCTGCATAAATTCCATTTCAGCAAGAAAAAAAGCTCCAACCTCTAAGTTCAACTGCTATTTGCTCAAGAGCCAAAACACTGTGAATTGTGCCCACTATGTTTTAGCCTTGCTCTGCTGGCTTTGATATTTCAAATAAATACTACGAAGTTAAAGCCTCCAGCTGCAGACCAACCCATCTGTAGATGTTTGTTATATTTGGCAGTATTCAAAGATGATTTGCCTTCCTGCTGAAAAATAAAATAAAAAAAGAGGTTCTCTCAGCAAAAAACCAAAATTGAAATACTTATCAGCCAAAAACTAAAGTTTAAAAATATTCTGTGTGGGTCAAGTGACAGAACTTTTGGAACAGCAGGCATGAATGTATACTGTGCCTATAGTTTGAACTCTGTACCTTGCTCCATGTGTCTGCAGAAGTCCATCTGTAGTAACTTCTTTCTGAACTGCAGAACATATCCGTGGCTAACAAGGGGTGCCGCTAATGCATGCAGTTAACTGACCTTAAATGTCATGCAACAGCTACCTTAGAAACTGCTCATCTGCCCTTCAAGAATAGCATCAAGATCTATTCCACCATCTTTGATTCTTACTGAGGTTTAGGCAGGGCTCTGGAGTTGGTCTCCCAACAAAGAACTGGGCTCATGAGCTTATTGTACCAGCATTAGAAATCTCACTCAAGAGTTTGAAGTTTGCCAGGAGTGAGTTTTGAGATGAGAATACTTTTTGCTGGCTCTTGGCTTTATGTATGGCCTTTATATGCAAATATAACTCAAGGTGGACCTCACAGGTACCAAGCCTTCAGTAAACTCATGTATGGGTTTTTTTTGTGGCAGCCTTAGATACATGGTCTTCCTTCCCAAATAGAGTGAGGATGGCTTTTCCAAGACCACAATTGTTCTGAAAGGCATTAGCCTATAACAAGATTAGGGGAACATCAGAGCAGGAGTCAGGAGCACCCAAAACAACAACCCTGCCTATCTTCCTACCATGGCCTACTAAAAAAACATCTTCTCACAAGCTCAGGTCACTCAGAACAAGTGAGTGACCCTAATCAGAAGTTACGGTTCGTGATTTTGGAGAGGTCTTGCATACCAGCACGTTGATACCTATAGACACAACAGACACATGCTTACAAAAGATTATCAGTCTTATTCTTTTTAAAAATTTATTTTATGTTGGTTTTTACTCCAATATGGCACTCACAGTTAGGCTCAGACCCTTTCCCTTTTGTTATCATTATCTGAAACACTCTTCATCTCTGTACTTTTTTTTAAAAAAAGTATCATCTTAGTTTGTTTCCGTGAAGTTTGGCTGTGCCTTTTTTTCTAAGAAAGCAGATTTAGATTCGTGAAAGAGGTGACAGAGCAATCCAGAGAGCTGTTTGTTACTTCAGGCCTGTCAGGAGCTTCCTACGGGTGCTTAAATCAGGCAACAAGTTTAACCTTCCACACTTAATTTTCAATTTCTGAATAGGAGAAACGATAGCACCAGTTATGCCATTGAGGCATTCATGATGAATGACTGTGTTAAAAGATGCTGAGTCATTCAGATATCATCTGATGCACCTACATAAAAATCTTAATGCAATAGAGATTCTTGCATTAAAATGGATAGCTTCTCAAGTTAATAGATGAATCTAGTGCTATCCATAAATTTGTTAAAAGGAGATTAGTAAGATACATCCTGGCCAGCAGGCTTCAGGTTTCCTTTGGCCAGCAAGAACACGTGCTCAGTGCCTGAGGTGCACAGCCCTTTAAATGTCAGATGATCCCATGCCAGTGACAGCTGCCCTGTCAGCCCACAGAGCCTGAACCAGCACTCCAGCCTTGACAGCCCGAGGGAGGAGCAGGAGAGGAGCAAGAGGGGACCACAGCAGCTCTACACGTGGTGGAACTACAGGGGGACACCTCGCAGACAGTGAGGCCCCAACAGCACCGTGGCTTGGCTGCATTGCTCCATAAAGTTATGCACCATTTCGTAAAGAAAACCCCTGTCTGAGCTCTGCTCAAAGAACTCAAAGAGATCTTCTAGTGTATGTTTTTCAGTTTGAACCAACAAACAACCATGCTTTTCATCCCCCCTCTTTTTACCTATTCTCTAGTAGAATTCAACATTTCTGTGACCAAAATGTCCCTTTCTATCAAAAAGTTACTAGCGAGGTTTTCAAAATTACAAATTAGGGGGCACTGGTTTGTTTTGGGCTTCTTTTTGACATGATATTCACAGACGTGGAGGACTCAGGGGACTGAGGGAAACACTGGTAGACAGTAGAACATGATTGATGGCAGAAGTGGAGAAGAGGATGTTGAACAGAAGGAGGTGAGAGGGAGGTGTGGAGGACAGAAAGAAGTAGGTGTCATTAAAAGGAAATGAGGAGACAAAGAGAAGAGTAGACGTGTGTGAACTGCACACTAAGCTTCCTTTCCAAGAGCTCATATCTCAGCAGTTATTTTAGTTTTCTGTTTTGTGAGGAAAACTGTCACTACACAATGATAAGAGGACAGAAATTCATGGAATGCAGCTGCTTTGTACCCACTTATGGTGGCACTGAGTTTGGGTCATTTGGAAACAGTTTCCATTCAGAACGTGGAAAGATAAATTGTTGTAGACACCCAATATAAACTTTCTCTCATGCCGGGTAAAATTAATATCTTTTGGTATTTTTCATAGATCTTCAAGTAATTCACAGTTTCCAACATCCAAGGCCTTTTTTTACACACTGAGAAATGAGAAGACACATTAGTAGCTGGAGTAATGGCAATCAGCAATGAAATCAATTCCTCTTCTCCTGACCTACTTCCCCCTACTTCCTGACCCTTGGACATGCCACCAGAAAGAGATTTACCCACTTAAGTAACAATTAATGCTGCTGTCTTTTGTTTGCTTGTTTGTTGGTTGGTTTTGGTTTGGTTTTTTGTTTGTTTGGGTTTTTTTTCTTTGTAGGTTGGTTTTTTTCCTTATATTTCAGGCATTTCTCTATGATCTTCATCTGTTGCTGGAGATGTTCATGTGTATCTGCCTTTTTTGAGAACTAGTCCTCTAAGCAGTTGCTCACAGAACTTGAGCAGCCATGGGAATTGCAGCTTGCTGCTGGTTTGGACCTAGGAGAAGCCAAAATGGGAATCCTGAGTAGTCCCAGGAGAGAGAATGTGTCTCCTCCATCAGCACATTGGCTGAAAGCTGGCATATGGGCAGGACAAGCAGACGTTTTCTTCCTTGCTCTGTGAGCCCTTTTCATGTAAACTGTGCAGAATAGAAAATTCAGCAGTTCCCTTTTCCCACAGGTTAGCATGGATAATAAAGACACTTCACTCTTTGCTTTCAGATATTTTTCTAAACTATTTTGATCCTTGAAACATTTATACTAACAAAGAAATTCCACTGCCTCCTTGTCTCCCTCTCTCCCACCCCCACCCCAATAACTTGCTCTGTCTTGTAACTCTGACTTGATTTTTGGCATATATTTGCATACATTAGAAATGGAGAGAGGATTAAAGTTTAAGAGGAAATTGTGGCTAGTGTGAAAGGGGAACAAAAGGACATCTGTGAAGTAGCCCACAACTGGCAAGGAAAGCTATTCCACCTCCAGCACCAGCTGCAGGGGAAGTGGTGCCCACTGCCCCAACAAGACTTTCTTTGTTTTGCTGATAAAACTGGGAGTGGTGGCTTTTAAAGTGACACAGTTTGAGGTGAGGAGCTTCCCTTTTTCCTGCTCTATTCTGATATTGTATGGCAACAGATGTTTTCCAAGCAAATAATTTCTCCCAAGATTACCCCAACAAAATCTTCCAAATCCAGAGGGAGTACAGATTTATGGTGCTGGGTCTCTCTGCACCCACAAGCAGGCATGCAGGAGTTGCTGCTGTAAATTTCTCCAGGGCTCACTAGCCTTTCTAAACCTGTCACTTCCTCCCAAGGCAGAGGAGGGCTTTTTCCAGCACTGCTTGGTCCTGCAGCAGCAGAAGGAGCTGGGGACTGTGTGGAGGATGTGGCAGATGGGGGAAAGTGATGTGGGACAGGAAGCAAGCTGGAACTGAAGGGAGAGCTTGAGAGTAAAAGAAGAGGAGGACAAAAAGATGCAAACAGGAAGAAAAGATGTGTGCAAAGCTGGCTTTCAGTAAGGTAAGAGGGAACTGAGCTTTTTCGGAGGAGGAAAGTCAGAGAGGGAAGAGATGGGGAAAGATAGGGATGTGAACATTATCCCACTCAGTTGGGGGAGACACTTTTCAAGTCTGAAATGGTGGAAGCACTCTGGATGCATTAGAAATATCCTTTTAATACTCAGCGAAAACAATACTCCAAAACCTTGCTTACCTTCTGCTCACAGATCCTCTGGAAGGTGTAATGTGTTCATCCTCTTGCTGGGGACACTAAAGAGAGTGGTGTCTGGAATCAGACTAGTCAAATTTCTCACGTAACATTTAGTTTCCTCAAGGGTTTAGAGTGCTGCAGCCAGTCCTCCATTAATATTCCCTGAAAATATGGGGGTTTTGCCATGAATCTGCAAGGTATTGAGATCTGAAGCTTATGTGTTTCCTTCCTTTGTGTAGGAACTTGGACTGCTTGGCTCCATTTCCCCCTCTGCCTTAGCCACTTTGCTGTTCTGTTTTCCCCTGGCTACATTCCTGCTTGGAGGTCACTGAAGACTGTAAAGTCAAAAGGAGCCCTGAGTGTTTTCCCCATGTGAGATTAATGTTCTCACAGTGGTGACAACCTCCCTATGTGTGCCCAGCCCACGCAGTTTGTATGCTGTGATGACTCTCTTCCAGACTCATCCACAACACTTTTATCAGACTGGCAGAGTCCTTGCCTTCCACCATCATTGAGCTTTAGTTAAAAAATGAAAGTGGCTCAAACCACCAGCTTTAAATTACTTTCATGGAGAAAACAATCAGCTAAACATCAAAAAATCCTGCATGGGCTTTCTTTTGGACATATGCAACTAAAAGTCTCTGGAAATTCTCATGTGTGGTTTGATTTTCTGTAAATCACTCAGTTACTGCCCAGTCCCTTCTTTCCTTGTGTGCACTTGGATGAGGAGAAGAGGAGGACACCTAAGTTTATAGTATGTCCAGGAGTGGCAAAGCACACCTTTTTCAAAGGTTTGGGAGTTTTTGTTACTTAGTTTTTCAATTTATTCCATTTAAAGGTGGAATTTCTTCATCAAGATGCGAATTATAGTTGGAAGTACTGACTAATAGTCAGTATAATATAATAGTCAGTTGAGTACTAACTACTCAGCTCAAGGCCAGGTAGTTTTTAGGTGACATGTAGTAAGGAGACATGGGGAAGGTTTAGGAAAAAATACTACTTTTGCACATTATTTTGAAGGGAAATAATTTTAATTCTTAAAATCGTGAGCTAATTTTTGCAGTTGTTGTCAACCCATCTTTAGGTGGATGCATTTCTAGTTAGGAAAGTCCTGATTCCTAGTCTGTGAGGGGAACATTAAGTGCTGAGTGCCACTGAGAGGTTTACATCTCTCCCTATCATTGCCCTCATAAGCTGCTACATGGAATCTTCTGATAAAGCTTGACTAATAGCATATATATGGCTATAAAAACAATTGTATTCATCCATACTGGTAAACCATACCTGATAAGATTAAAAAAAGATGATCATATTGTTAGCAGTCTGAAAAATAGCCTAGAATATGAAAGAAGAGATCATATTTTTTTCCCCTGCCTCTCACTAGATGAAATAAGCTGACTTTCTATTTTGGCCTCTTCTGGCTCCCATGTCTTTGTGGATACCACCAATGAGGCAGACCAAATCTCCTTGCTTCTTTCTCCCTGTGTTTGCTTCCAGTTGCTGTGGAACAGGCTGTGTGTATTTCACAGTCAGAACTGGGCATCACATGTAGAGTTTGAGGGTTAGTGGTGGTATGGCTGGTGCACAAAAGGGAAAACCACCTGGGCTCATGAAAGCTGTCACTCTTCAGAACTTGATCCTACAAAAACCAGGAAAAAATATGTTCATTGCTAAAATGGTAGCACAACTATATCAGCAAAAGAAACAGAAGTCAAGTACAAGAGGGTGCCATTTTTTCCTAGCAGTTTCAAGGCAAAGCTGTCCTAAAAGGTGGTGTGGAGAGCAGCCTAACAGTGCTGAACTGAGGGACTCATGCTGAAGTTCAGAGGAGACAGTCTGAGAGGAGGTTCGTCTCAGATTGACTGGACCTGAGCCACAGAATAACAAAGTGACATAATGGAATGGAACGGAATGGAATGGAATGGAACGGAATGGAACGGAATAGAATAGAATAGAATAGAATAGAATAGAATAGAATAGAATAGAATAGAATAGAATAGAATAGAATAGAATAGAATAGAATAGAATAGAATAGAATAGAATAGAATAGAATAGAATAGAATAGAATAGAATAGAATATTTCAGTTGGAAAGGATTTACAATGATCATCCAGTCCAACTCCCTAATCAATTCAGGGAAAGTGAATTAGTTGTTGATGTATTTTTAATACATTTATTTTTTTGTCACACACCTATGTAGCTGTTAGATATTAGCACATTTTCTTCATCATGTCACAAAGATTTTGCCTTTATGCTTACTGTCTGGTTGAAAAGGGAGATAATAATTAAAATGGAAGTATATATTTCAAAGAATTGAAAATATTGTAACTTTTTTCCTATTTTCACAAGAATGAGCTCTACAGTAAGCACATTTCCATGTGGCTGTTCACTGTTCCAGCATTATTCTGTGACCTTTTTTGAAAGTACACAATCTAGTGCTGATTCAGGACAACATTTCGTGCCATGTCAGCCCATCATTGGCAGGAGAAAGAAAAGAAAGGATCCAACCCAGATGTTTCTCAGAATGTTCTGATAAACTCAAGATTTTAATGGCATTTGCTACAATAGAAAAATAATTAAAAGAGGGGGAGAAAAAAGCGAGTGGGAATGCTGGGCAGTCATGCAGAGGTGATCACTAAATGTCCTTTATGTACCCAATTTGTTCCTGATACTTAAGGACACTGTGGTGCTTGTACATGAACTGGAGCCACTTGTCACTAGAAAGGCTGCCAGGATTAAATCAGTAAGAAATTGTTTATTCAGCCTGTTCAAACAAAAAATGAATTGTTTTGATGAATGAGATTTTTTTTAATGAATTAGCACATGTCATGCCAGTAGTTTTTAAATGTAAAGCACTGAGGAGTGTTTTTTTCCTTTCATTCTGACATAACTCCCTAAAATAACTGAAGTACCAGGGCTCCAACAGCGGCACATTACCTTATGTATTGCAAAGGACATAGTTGCCACTGTAGGTAGACAAACATCACTTAAAAAATCCCAACCAAACAAAACAAATAAAAAGAAGCAGAGAAAAAAACCCATTCCCTTCATACATTGCATATATTCTGTAGTAGCTTTGATAAAATCGTCTTCATTTTCTACAGCAAAAACCATTCAGTGTTTCAGTTAAATGTACTTTCAGTGATGATTAATATTTCTAAGTCCCTCTAGTAGGACTGGGCAAAACTCTTCAGCTTCTTTTGAGAGAGGTCTTAACAATGGTAATAATTTGCATGTATTGAACTAAGCACAAGCCTTCCCTACAGTTTTCAGAGGGGAGCTAACTTTCCCTTTGTGGAAAGCTGAGTGCCTCATCTGAAGCTGAGCTTACCAAAGTGGGTACACTTTCACCTTGCAAAGGGTTGGAAGTATCACAGTCCTTGCTGGTAGCTTCCATCATCCGTGAGGGGTAAGTTAAGCTACACTTTTTGAGTAAAACACCCCAACTCAACCAAGCAACTAAAAAATCATGCATAGGTTCACCTTGTCTATGTGAGTACAATATTTCTGCTTCAGTTATTATTTTTAAGAAGGAGATGACTCATAATTATTACATTGATACATTTCCCCTGTTAGAATTCCCATGTCATTGGCATAAACTAGTTTATACACTGCTCACATTCAGGAATGTAAAGGTTCACCTTGGAAGATATGTGTGGCATCAGCCAAGATGAGGTCATGCCCACTGAAACTGTGACTTTGTACCCATTCTGGCTGGAAGGGGCATAGTGTCCAGATAAGCCCTCAGGTATAATTAGCAAATTAAACTTGCTCCATGCTAAAGGCAGAGAATCTGGCATGGAATGGCTCCAAAAGCTTTTTCAACCCATTCCAAATTGGCCACTGTGGTAACATAATTAAGACGATAGGGGTGTTACATTTGGAAATGTTGCTAAAAAAAGGTTACCTTATTTGGGGAGCATCTCCTCCCCTGGTAACTTTTGGAGATACCTCTGGCTGAAAGAAGGGAGAATTCACTGATACACTTGGAAAATAAGTAGCCAAAATCTAAATTATGGTTCAGAAACCATACCACTAAATCCATTTTATTTTAAAGTCTTTCTCGACCCCTTACTCTTAAGAATAAACATGAAAGAAATAATATATGTATATATAAAAGAAATAACAAATAGGGAAATATATACTGGTTGTCTCTCCTGCTATGTTGATTCCTTTCTGTTGAAGCTATCATTTGATGAAGCAGAAAATTTACAACCTGCTTTGATCAAATGCCACGACATGCAGGAGTGCTTCCAGAGTACCCAACTTCCTCATCTGGTTCCCTGAAGTAACATGCCCTTCCATAAATGGTGGTTGTTCCTGGCAAGGCCTTCCTGCATATTACTGCTCAATAGTCTTGTTAATTAAGACAGCAAACTGAAGCTCCACATTTTAGCCATATTTAGAAAATCTCAGGAAACTTTGCATAATCTCTACACCTTGACAGATTTATCCCTTTTAGCATTTGGATTACATTTCTTTAGTTAATATTTTAAGACAGTAATAATTAATATTTGCAGAGCTTTCACATGAGGACTTGGATTTATGTTACAGTCTCCATGTGTTTACTGCATCTTGTGCCTATAGATAGAGCAGATGGCCCAGTATTGGTAATTTGACTTTACTGGTGATGGAAGGAGTATGAAAAAGGTTTACAAAATGTAACCAAACTCGGAGTGCAAATCGGTTACAATGCTCGTACAGGAACAATTCTCCAGACAGCACTCCCGAAAGATGAACAAGACTCTGGTAAAGCTGCCCTCATGCCTCCTTAAAATGTTAATGGCAAGAAAGCATTCTGACATAGAAATTAATAAATGGCAATTCTGACATCCTGGTGTTCTGTTTTCTGGCACCCTGAATCACTTGGAATAAGAGCGTGGTCAGTGAGTTGGTCTCAGTGGAGTTGTTCACGGAGAGAGCACTGACAGGAAGGAGGGAGGGGATCTGAAGGTCACTGTGTAAGCAATGTGGGTTTGCCACCTAGATTATTCAGATTTAGCAGTTCTTATCTGCATCTCTATCCCCATTCCTCTGAGTTTCTAACTGCTTGAAATGGAAGCTCACGGATCTAGCAAGGTATTAAGGTACCTAGCATCTTGGTGACAACCATTTCCTTCCCTTGCCTGTAGTCAATGCTACATTTTGGCCCAATTTATGCTCTTTACCCCACTTTTTAAGCAGAGAAGTATCTGTGCTCTTACCACAGAGACAGTTGGCCCATCCCTACCAGAACTTCACAGCCTTTAGTGAAACCTTCCTGAGCCTTATTTCTCTTATGCACGAAGTGCAGATGTTGGCCCTGCTAGAGTCAAACCCAGCATGGTGACACACCAGGGAAACTGTGGCAGTGGAGACACAGGGTACTTACATGGTGGCCCTCAGTGGAGAAAGATTCCCTGGCTATCCTTGAGCTCACAGTGATGGGGCAAGCCTGAAAAGCAGCAGTCAGGGGAAAGCTACAAGACCCTGTACAAAATAATGTCCAGTTGTTCTGTTTTCCATCATACAAAGATTAACATTCTCACCTTGATAGTGTTACACTGATAATGAATACTTGATGCCATTCCTGTTTTTAATGACATTGATCCATTAAACTTTTGGCAATGGACGTACACACACACATATCTCTCTCTTACAAGAGTTTCTGCTAAGATTCCCCATCAGCTAAAAAATGTTAGAGCCACCACCAGCTGTACCAATGAATCAAAATGTACAATGGGGTTTCTACAGAGTTTGGAGCACTTCTTCATAAGTGATGTGAAGGAGAAGCTGACAGCATTAGGGGCAGGATAGGTGTAATAAAAAAAAAGATCATTTTGAGTGCCAAGGGAAGGTTGAAGAAATATGTAAGTCTAGAGAGAGATGAGTAACTACAGGAATTTTAAGGACAAAAGGAAATAATCAAGCAAAGCTGAGGAGCAGATGGGATGGGGGAAAGAGGAAGAAGAGGGTTATAATACTGCACTGTTAGTTTTTCTTCCCAAGAGGAGCACATCTTGTATTCTCTGTGAGCTGAACTTCTTGAGTGCCACCTAAAAATGTAACCCCTTCTCCCACCCCTTCCTTGTGTCAGAGAATCTGCCATTTAAACAGCGAAACTAAAATCTTTCCCCTAACAGTTCTGCTTCTGTTTGACCTCAAAAGTCTACATTATTCTAAGGGTAATCCCCAGAGGAGTATTTAAAACAGCAGCAGCTTGGGGCAGTCTCTAAGGAGGATAGAAGAAACCTTAGCTTTCCCAGTAAGCAGATTCCTTGCCTCCTCACTGTTGTCCATTGTGGTCTTTTCTGGATTTCATGCTGTGAAAAACTGGCTTTCATAACACTTCCTTACCTGTAAAACAAATATCAATTTACCTTTGCATAAACCAATCTCATATAGGCTGGCTTATCTTCCACTTAGGTTTGTTTTATTTTCTGTGACGTTCGGATTTCAGGTCTTCCTACTGACCTTGGCTAGGATGGTTTAATGATGACTGGTAACATGCAGGGCTGGCGTGGTACTGAGCAAAAACTCTGCTTTCACAGCTTTATCAAAGTAGAGTGACTAAGTAAAGCAAACCTCCTTTTACCAGGGATGAACCCCAATTCAAGGTGACAGGGTTCAGCTCCTGTGAGCATTACCTCCTTTCTTCCCATCTGTCCCACCATGGACAGAATACCTAATAATACCTAAAATAAATAATTCCTAAGTAGCAAAACTCCATGCAGACAGATGCATCCCTACTGACAGAAAAGGTTGGGGCAGAACAGAGAGGATGCCCACTTCTCTGCTCCTCTTCTTCTTCATCAGTATGTGCTGAAGCCAGTGAGATTCCTCCAGCTTTGAACCAGTATATCTAAGAACCAAATCTGGTTCTGCACTTGGCAGAAGCTCAGATACAGAAACATGATGCTCAGCCAGATCTGCAAATAAAGATCTGCTAGATTAAAGGGCAGATATACAGTAGATGTTTTGCTTTCCTGGTAGCCTGGAGAGAACCACCCAGACTTCTAACTTGTGTACGTATACTTTCAAAAGGGCAAAAATGTTGCTTTCATAAATTAATTTCACACACTTCGCAGAGATAAAAATAATCACTGTGACATTTTGTTTGTCTTCCTTTTTTCCTGTATGCAAGCAGCCAACTCCCAATTACTTACAGCCCTAAATTCGTTCCGCTCAATTGTGAGAAGCCCCCGCAATATTCAACAGGAGGGAAAGAATTCTGATCTGTGGAAAGTCATCATGTTTGCAGAGAAAGCAAATTTCTTCATCTCCCGATATGCTGTATATATCAGCCAAAACAAGACTATAATACCGAGTGCCAACTGGTATGAATTCCAGCCATTTTATGCATTATATATTAATGTTATAAAAATATGCACCCCGATTTTTTATAACAAGAGAATTTGTTGTGGCAATATCTGACACTACTTCTGAACTGATGTAGATGTGACAGCCTAATAAAAACTTGCCTGCCAGCATGATAGCATTGGTTGTGGATACAAATCGTGGGGTTCTGTACTGGCTTTTCTTCAGTAACAACCATATCAGACTGCTGAGCTTTTCTCTAGCTACTTACTACACTCTAAGCTCAACCAGGTCTAAAGAAGATTAAAGCTTAATTATGTTTCTTCTTATATATTACAAGTAACAGAAACTGTTCAGACACTAGTTTGTTCATTTTTATTTTGCTGATGCCTTGGGTATCACTGCTCTGGGTACTTCAGCTGGTTCTGAGGAAACCCTTTCTTTTTTGTATGAAATCTCATAGACATTTTCCTCCATGAGGGCAGATGTCTCACAGGAGACATCTTTTGTGGTTTCAGTGTGTGGTGAAGGAGAGCATTGCATAAACTCAGTGAGGGCTCTGGAGATCCTGTGTGTGCATCTGTAGAATAGACACAGACTGCAAAGAAAATCTGGGCTCAGGGCACAGGTTTTTGTCAGGTTTGCTGAATAGAGAGCCAGGGTACAGCAGTGGATGTTATCACCTGCAGAAGCTGGGAAGAAAGCTCCTGTTTTGTGAAAGCAGGCAGGAATGACAGGACAGTGTTATTTAATGACAAGTGCCTCTTTGGTGCCATCCTTGCCTCTTGGTGTCCAAGAACATAGTAGAAACTTTGGCTGACAAGGTATCTGAAGACATAAAATCACATGATTATGTATTTTTGCGGGCAAATTCAGTGGATCCTGCCTTGTGGTGGTGCAAATCAAGGCTGCTGCCTAGACTGTGGATGTAAGTGTATGCCCTGCACTGCAAGCAATTGATGCACCACAGGCAGGACCAGAAGAATGAGACACTTGCATGGCATGAGCCTTGTCCTTCCAGTCTCATAAATTGTATTTCCATACCGGCACACATAGTGGGTGGCTTTGACAGAAGTAAACTAGATGGTCTATTTACATAATTACCAAAAGATATGACAAAACCGAACCCTACTGCTCATACTGAAAGCTGGTAGGAATAACTCAGCTGGGCAGGGGAAGTTTGCAGGGCCTCAGGCTGCAGGGGCAAATTTTTCCTTGGGCCCACTGGAAGGGTCCCAAATGCCTTTTAAATTTCCCGGTGAGCAGTGACAGGAAGCCCTGAGTGCAGCAAGGCATCCCCGGGGCCGGGGCGATGCGGGCGGCCAGCTGCCGGCGGGGATTAGGAGGATCTGCCCCTGCCAGGTGCGAGTGTCGTGCTCCTCAACCAAACATTTCTATGTGCTGATCACCTCCCACGTAGGAGACAGCTGTTCCTTCTCCTTCTTATCCAAATGCTTGCTCCCCTTTAACCTCTGGTTTCTTAAGCTGCCAGCTTCTGGGTCATGGTCCTGTGTAGTAGATAGCTGTCTCCTTGAGCAGTCAATCTCATTGACTTCAAACCGTGCAAAAACTAGTGTAAAACACGGTTTTTTGTTAGCAAGCTGCTTCTTCTGGTTTTCCCCTTTCACTTTTACTTTCCTCTTCCTTTCTGTTTCCTCTTTCCTTTAACCCCCTCCAACCTCTTGTCCTCCCTCTCCCTTAAAACAGGGGCAATTTCGAGCTGTTTTCTCTCAGAGCAGGGAAGGCTTTCCCCTAGACTCTCCTGTTAGATTTGAGATCACCTCAGTGCTCCACTGATTCTTTTTTGACCATTGCCTTCCAGAAAAATCTACCCTGTAATGCTGGTTACAAAATCATCACATCTACGGGAAAAGAGTGGTACCGTTTTCTAATACTGACAGAGTGTGGAACTCATTTGCCCTTTAGCAGCATTCTTTCAGTATGGCAATTAGTATTGCTAATAGTAACTGTGAAACACACATTGCAGAAATATTGGGCTCGGAATCAGGACCCCACTTTTAAGCCTGAATTGCTTAAAAGTGCATGAACACTTGAAAACATAAATTAGAAGCAATTCTGCAGCAGGATGGCTACAAAAATGCTTCAAGGAAATGATTCTAATAATTCACAGACTGACTGAACAACAGCTGCTTTTAAAGAAGCATTGCAGATGAAACAAAGAATAGAGAAACCTACTGGAAGGCAGTGAAGCCTGATGTGTTGTGCTTCAGTGCTGAGGTTTTGTGGCTGAAGAGCTGAATCAAACATAATTCAGCGATAGCAGTGCCAGAAATCTCAATAAATTGTGCTTCATCCAAAATCCTGGTGTGCTGGGTACCAGAAAGTGAAGAAAATAATATCCCAGTGAGACAAAACAAGCATAATCAGTTTTTATCATGGTCTGCATTGCCATTTATAACAGCAAGAGCATTTTCTCATCGGAGAAGGTTCTTCTTCAGGGTCCAGGGAAGAGAGGCTGTGTAAATCCTGCCTGGGCTCATCAGATGAGATGAAATACAGAGCTGTGCCTGGTATCTGAAAAGAGTGAGAGAGTTCTGTAGATGGCTTTGCAACTTCACCAGTTTGTATTCTTTGGCTACAGGTGAAAAGGACCACCTAGAATGAAAGTGGAGGCTGGTCACATAGGCTTAAGAAGACACAGATGACCCAAAGCTGAGACAAAAATGAGATTATTTTTCCCAAATTGATTACAGCTACTGTAGAGACATAGTTAAACCTCTGAAGAACCTGGACATGCGGTTCCTTTAGGTGCATGGATAGATCCAATACTGAAATTTCATATTTGGCTGGGAAAAGAAGGTCTAGTTTGGAAAAGAGACTGTATTCTTCTTCAGTGCACAGTAAATCCCAAAGACAGAACCTACAGAGACATTTGTCCTCTCTCAGCCACAAACGCATCCGAAAAGCTGCCAAGAAAAAGCAGACAATGTAGTGAGATGAGTCTCACCCAGCCCTATATATCATTACTTATTTTATCTTCCAAGGCAAATGTACAGGTATTGGGACCTAGTCCAGGAAAGCACTTAGGGCTGTATTCTGATAGCATGAATAAGAACAGTACTTTGCTCAACAAACAGCAGCAGTGAAGACTTTGAGGCAAATTATGGTGTTAAATTTGTGCAGTGTAAAGGCACCAGCATTTGTTTCCTGGGCATTTGTGTAGTGCTAACTCCAGTGCTGCCACTCCCTGCTGTGGGTTATTCACTTGTGCAGATGCTCTGCTGATAGACCTGACGAGGGCAAGGAAAGAGGAGGCAGACCTGCCTCTCTGATTCCCCCTTGAAGAAAACAGTCTGCAAGGGACCTCCAGAATCTGAGAATTTCTGCAAAAGCACTCTTGCCCTCTGGGTCAAAAGAATGAGCTTTGGAGCACAGGCTATTAATTCCTAACTATTTAATTCCATAAACTCTTCATGGAGGAATCCAGAAGTACCTCTGGATGAAAGTTCAAATAATCTGCATTAATTGTGGACCAAGAGGAGTGAGTCACCTTCCTCTTTCCAGGCTCCCAAGAAGATCCCTAGTATGAAACACCTAGATGAGTCCTGGGGAAATGACATGGGGAGCAGGTAATGTTGAAAATGTCCTGATTCAGAGCCCAAGGAGAGACTTCCATTGGACCTAACTGAGTTTTGGACCAGAGGGTGCAAGAGCATGGTCCAGATTTGAATTTAAGATCTACATAAAATACTGCATAAAAACCCCCAAACCTTGGACAGTTTTCTGATGTAGCAAAAAAGTTATACTGCTGTATGAAAGAGTGCACATCATTTCAGTGACGAGAAATCAGGTTAAAAAATCATTTAGAAAGTTGGATCAACTCCATCAACATAGGAATCGACTGAAGGTAAGGTATGGAATTGCAGCAAAAAACTGCTGCTACTCTGTTCATAAATGATCAGTCAATGCCTGTGACAGTGACTGCAGCAGCTCTCAGGCTCTGGGCACTTTATGGGTGGTAAATGAACACAGTGCTCCATTTTATTCTGGGGGTTGGGCTTAGTGTAGAAAACATCTGGGGAGAAGATAGACGTAGTAAGATCGCAGTGGAGGCACAGGGCTATTTCAATGGTTTAATAAAAGCTGTGAGAGGTTTTTTTCATAAATTGGAAAGCCTGTCTCCCTGGCTGTTGAGGCAAGTAGGATCAACCACTTGGCCAAGGCACACCATGGCTCCTTGTGGCTGCTTTGCCCAGATTTCTGTTTGCAGAGGTGCAGCAAAGACAAGAGGATGAGTGGATATTGGTGTCCTGTCCAAGTGAGTTGGGATACCCAGCCAGACCCAGAAATCTGGAAGTTTCACTAGGTTGTCTCCACAGGGAGACAAAACTCTTGCTCCAGCTTACACAAGGAGTCTGTGGTAAAGCAGACCTCTTGATCCTAAGCCAGTACCCACACAACCAGCTTTACATGGTATTGGGAGAGCATGCCAGGCACAGAGGCCAGTGTCTGGACTGGGTGAAGGAAGCAACTATCAAGGGTAATGCTAAGCAGACAAAGGACCATTTAGTAACTCAATTTTCAACCTGCAAATGCTGTCGCAACAGCATGTGCTTTAATCATATTAGAAAAATTGCACTTCTGCTTCCAAAATCAATTTCATGGAGATGTTGCCTCCATAATATACAGAGCTAGATCCTCAATAAGGTAATCAGCAGAGTTGTGTTGGCTTTGGAGAAGATGTAATGATTCATATTTGCTGGGGAGCTGATCCTCAATCCCGGAATGCTGAGACAAGAGACAACGTTGAGCTGTGATGACTGAGCAACATCTTGACCATGATTAACAGGCTTATTTTCTGGGGAGTTGGGTGAAACACAGTGTCTGTGCAGAGAGGTCGTATCTGTCATAGACAGGAATTGAATCCCGTGTGGCCTTTATTTTGAAGGTTTAAATGGAATAAAAATGGTGCATAGAAGTTAACTTTATGAGTAAGGTTTGGTATCTTTAGAACACGGTGGGCTCGAATCATAAATGTGTAAAGACTAAATAAAAACGAAACACCTGTTGCAAGAGTAAAAGGCCTTTCCGTATCATAAAGGGACACCTACTGCTTATACAGAGCAGAGGGAAAAAAGACAGCCATTATTATCTTCTTTCCATTAACAAATGGCTGCATTTTACTGTAGGTCTTGCTAGGAGCAGGAAGCTCATCCCATGGTGAATAGAAATGTTCTTCAGGATGGATCTGCTGGTGTACAGAGGAGGAATAGCTGCTGCCCCCCCAGTTGCCACTCCAGCTGGGATATCACAGCCTGGCAGAAGTTCTCCAGGGACAGCAGTGAGCCAGCATGTGCAACAACTGTTTGAAGGGGGGATTAAAGCACATCGTAAAAGTTTGCAGCCAGAAGCAAGAGAGGAATGTTTTCATGAGACATCCATAGGTTATGAAGCACTGGGTGTGCTATTAAATAAAAGGCAGAGAGCAAAGCACTCACAAAACACAGGAAACCAAATTTATTTCTTCTTGATAAGCCCAGCAAGCAGTGAGGCAGCAGCCCAGGTGAAATCCTCATCTCCCTTCCCTCGTGTCAAACATCCAAGTTGGTTCATGGAGTAATTCCACCATTCCTGGGTGACAGGGATTGACAAGGCAGGGGTGGCTGACAGCTTTGAAGGGATGGCTGTGTGACCAGCTGTGGGGGCTGCTCCTGGTCCCCACTGAGAGCTGGTGGTAGTGCTGTCTGCATGGCCATATCCAGGAATTCAGGAGAGCTATGGCTACCACTTGAACTTGTCTTGGAGGAAACAGACTTGGTTTAAACTGCTGGGGTCAACTCATCAGCTTGGCAACTTAGAAAATTTACTGCAGCTGTGCCAATATAAAGGACCTACTCCTGATTTTATGAACATTTATAGGCTGGGTTTTGTAGCAGTCTGCTTAGACCAATAGCTGTCTGTGCTTTAAACAAGGGGACAGGAAATTTGGGTCTTGCTTTCAATATCTCTGCTCCTTGTGGTGTAGCAGGGAGTACAGCTGAGCAACACACCTTCAACTTCCTCTACTCCAAACTATTGCTTTTTTGTTTCAAGAGGGTTTACATTGTAGTTATCACTTGATATAAAGTGTGTCTGGCTAACTAGTGATTTTGTTCTGTACAGAACAAGGTAGGGGAGCACATGACTAAACAGAGGACAAAGAATTGTTCAAAATGGTTGAGTACTAAAAACCTCTCCAGCCGTGACAGTATGTACTCATTTGAGGTTTTTCAAGCTGTTAAATATTTTTCAATTCAGTATTTTTATTGGTTTGTCCTGGGTCTTGTCCTTTTTTTTTTAAAATCCTCTTTCCTGTAAATTCTCTTTACTAAAAATACCGACCAACGGTCTCTTTGTGCAGTGAAATCAGGTTGGTGAAAACTGGTTTTGTGCAAGCAGCATGATAAAAGGTGCATTCAGAAATATATCCAACAAGTAAGCTCTGCAGGGTGTAAGTCTTCTGAAAAGAGAAGCTGAATCCTCCAAGCCCTTCCACGGCAGGTTTGTGCTGCTATTGAAGACAGCCGTGAATAAGGTTTTTCAGGATCAGGCCCCAGAGTTCAACAAAATTTACTTCCTGCCTGCTCTCTATAGCATTTAACAGCCAAAACAAAAGAAGGAATTAATTTCTGTTTTAAATTCTTGGCAAGCAACTTCATCTTGTTGCTTATCTTTACACAGGAATCAAAGGATACTGCCTCGTTACAGCTACTCGCAGAGCAGAGGCTCGAGGGAGAGCAAGGTATTTGCTTTCTCAGATGAAAATCAGACTCTAACCGGTGGTATTTTCAATAATGTTTAACAAAGCTGCATTGCTAAAGAATAGGCAATATTGTGGCTTCTCCATTTTTTCATTCTTGCCCTAAGTGTGGTTCATTTTTCAGCCAAAGAATTAACTATTTCCACGGTGCTTACCCGGTGCCCTGCTCTTCCCAGTGGCTTCTGTCAAACTCCGTTTCATTGTGAAGCATTGCACTTTTGGAAAATATAGCCCACCAATTTGGTGGTAAACAAGCCTTGGCTTTAAGACAAAGCTTGTTTTAATCTCCATGATCAGGCTACAGATCTGACCATGTTTTTTAACAAACCTCTTATGAAGAAATCCTATTCATGATTATTATCTATATGAGAATAAAAATGTCTAATTACCTTATATTAAATCTGTATTTATCAATTGTGGTTTTCTCTGGGAAATTATAATTTGCAGAAATGCTCCACATTCCAGGCTGTAACAGTTGGAGGTGGATGTCCTTAAGGATGGAAAAAAAGTTCTTTTTTAAATGGCACATTTACTAATTATAAAATGCTCTTATCTCTCTGCAGCCAAAGCCAAAATGAACATGTGCCTTGCACTAAGAAATCCCAGGATTGTCACAACTTGTGCCAGCTGTTGAGGTTATGACACCTGTGCCAGCATCGCCAGCTCTGCCCACTGTCATCTGTTCCAACTGTTCCATCTGCACTGTTTGTACCAATTCTCCCATTTCTGCATCTGTACCTTCTGCAGAAACGGGTCCAACAATGCCAGCTGTGTCATCGGTGCCAAATATGCCAGATGTTCTATTTGTCCACCCTGGGCCAAATCAATGTAGTTTTGTGCTCATTAGTTTTAGCTGGTAGATTCTATTTCACAATTTTTTGAGATGCACTTCGATCGAATCAATTCTAAATCACCACTACAACTGCTTTACATCTATCTCGCCATAAACAGAACTTTGTTTTTTGTCCCGTGTTTGGTCAAAATTATTTTAATCTTATTAGGTTGCACGTGATGATTTGAGTTCTGTCTTAATGGCAAGATTCTTTTTTTAATTTTAGAGGATGTAGCTGCAGAGAGATGAATAGGAAAAGATAAGGGTCATGGTGTCCAGGCTGTAAATAATCCCCATGGTTACAGTAAATATTGTCCACGCACTGATGTACTGACTGAGAAATCCCTGGTGCTGATCCCTTATTCCACCACTGCAGATGAGAAGACCATCTGATGCCAGTTTATTTGAGTACCTTAAGGTGTGAGAGACAGAGGAAAATGAAGCCCTAGGTTTGTACTGACTATGGGCAGGTTTAACAAGGGCCGTGCTAAAGGTCTGTTCTCTTCATGACAGTCCTGCTCAGGAGAGAGGGAGTCACTGTGCTGCCAGTGCCCCCCCCAACTACCCTGTGGCTGCACCCAGCTTTTCTATCGGAAATTGTAACCTGTATTGATTTGGGTGACAGGTCTTCTGCCTTGTCTGTGCTTCACTAATGACATAATATTGGAAAGCCAACTTTGTGAGTCACTACTTCTTCTGATTCATCACTTACTCACAGGACTGTCCCAGTTTGCATCCTTGGCCACATCCAGAAAGATCCCACTGTATCCGTTGAAGGTGGTGGGACATTAGGGTGTGTCATGTCCTCTGGAATTTAGCACTCTGGGTCAGCAAAGAAAGTCAAAATTTGCTGCTGTCAAGTACCTCAGAATGCGGTTAATTCCTGCATAAGAGAACAAGCCCAGATTTTGCATCCCTGTCTAACACTGCTGAAAATAGCTTTCACAATAAAATGTATATAGGACATGGCTGGCGCGCTGCGCTGGCCCGGGCTCTGCCGCTGACCGTGTCTGCCCGGGCGCTCCTTCAGCACAAGTGACAACCCCGGACTGGATCCCTGTGGACCCCAGCTCTGTCCCGGTGGCCCCGGCGGGAGCTCTTGGCACCGTGGTGCAGCCCGCAAGCCGCTGCTCGGGGGGAGCCGGGCTCTGCCATGGCCGGCAGCGCAGAGTGGGTGCGGGCGTGCTCGGCGGCTCGGGAGCCACGCGCGGCATTCCCGTCTCCCGGAGACCCGCGGGACGGGCTGGGGGTGCCGCCCGTGCCCCCATGCCTGCCCCCTCCTCCCTCCAGCCCCGCTCCTGGCAGAATTTACCCATCCCCACCGCAGACAGCAGCTCTGCCATGTGCGGAGCCAGAAAACAGGCTTGCATAAACTCAGTCTGCCACTCCGAGGTACCGAGACGCGCAGAGCTGACAGCTCCTCATCGAAGGAAGGTACAGATTAAAAAATAGCAAGTGAGTTAATTCAGGAGAAGGGACTGAGGCAGACGGAAGAAGAGGCATTTAATGGAGAGGAAGGCCCTAGGTGCAGAAGGAGGCTGCAAGTCCAGCAGTGCCCTGGGGATGCCCATGATAGGGACTTCTCCCTCTGGTAGGGGAACTCACGAGGGAGAGGATTCCAGTGAGGCTGCAGACCACTTTGATCCTGTCCTGCAGCTGTCACAACATATTTAACCTTTAAAAATCCTTGACCTTGAGGAGTTTGCTGTATGTAAATGTTCCAAAGTGCAGTCCCATTTGATATGTTTGTCCCTTTCTTAAGAAATAGGGAGAAAACTGAGAGAGAAAAAAAGAGAAAAATGTTTCTCGTGTCTGGCTTGTGTAACTGAATTGGCAGTCAATGAGAGGGACAGATTTCTAATTAAGAAATAGCTCCTGTAGTTTCTCAGGCAAAACTCTGGCTGAAATCTGTGAGTCATTACTTTAAAAATTCCTTAGATTTCCAAATTGTGCAGCTGGAGGACACCCCGTGCCTCAGCCTGTGAGCTCTGCCACTGTGGTCAGCAGCCACCTGCCAGGCATTGTCTTTACTCGTATGGCAAATGCCTCAAGTTGGGAACTATTTATTTCTGTGGTGTTTGCAACAGTAGGTCCCTTCACTCTGCTGAAAGCAGGGCCTGAGAGTAAGAACCAAATGATCCTTTCTCTGATCCTGCATGGGCCATCCCATCACTGCACTGCTGTGAAGCAATGGACGGGGTACAGCTCACCCCTCCCTCCCTCCTTAGCAGGACTTATGGAAGTGTCCTCGGAAAGCATTTCTGAGGCTGCCTTCCTCAACAGCTGAGCTGAAAAAATTAGTCTTGGGCATCAAAAAGAACTTTATTTCTCCATGACAGATTGGCTAGGAAATTTGGGACATTTTTTGCCCCTTTCTGTCACACATTCTGCTTCCTGCAACTGTCCAGGAGATTTGCTTGTAGCCCAGAAGTTAGAACAGTTTATCTCCTGCTGTGTTAGCCTGCCGCTGGATTTTTGGTGACTACTGCAGGTCCTGGGTTTGTTATAGGACAATGGGCTGCATTTGTGACCGCTGCTGTGTGGTGGCAGGAGCTGGCTCCTGTGGTTGGAACCAGGAGCGCAGGTAGTCCCAGCTGGCAGCACCGTCCCACCAGCTGTCTCAGACATCTTCACTGGCCCCTGTGACCTGAGGAGGTCTTGTCAGCCCCCATTGTTTCAAAAATCCTGATGTGTCATACAGAATTCTTTCCTTACTTCACTGTAACAAGAAATTTTGGAGGCTAAGGGGATGGAGAACCAGTCTTTCCTTAAAGAGAAGGCATTGTAGCAGAGTCCTGGGGATATTCTCAGCCTTCAGTTTTGTCCTGAAGAGATTTATTATTTTTTCCCTAAAGACCATTGCTTCCTTCCCTTTCAAGTTTTCTTGAATTACATGGCTCTCCCCCTCCTTGTCTCAAGGAGAACAGCTGACCCTTTAATCACTCTCTTTGCCACCTAGCTGGGAAATGTAGGTCACTTTTATACAGAATAGAATAGAATAGAATAGAATAGAATAGAATAGAATAGAATAGAATACTGGGAATACTCCCAGTTCAATATCCTTAAAACAGAAAAAGAATGTGGCTGAGAAGTGTGTTAAAACCTGGCATTGGGCAGCACTAGCTAATTAGAAATACTCTCTTTGACCCTTGACACCACTGCCAATAACACAGATATCAATGTGCACACATTCACCCACCTCTAGATGATTGTGTCTTTAGTACCATGTTTGTAGGTAGCACAGGCCAGTTTCCATTAAGGTCCAACTCTTGAATTCACAGGGCATAAAGTACACTCAGGAGACATATTTTTAAATAGCATTTTATTAAAAAAAAATAAAAGAGTTAGAAGTATGAAGAATTGAAAGTATTTTCCATTCTTTCAACAGAGGGACAGCTTGACTTGGAGAGTTTGCACACAGGCTAAAAGCAGTGTGCTCTATCTCAATTAGCTTCTCTGGCTGGCCTGATCTTGGGATTGGCCAAAGGTCAAAAACAGTTCTCATCTCACATCCACCCTTTGCAGCACACCCTATGGAGACAGATGCTTTAGCAAGAGACTCTCCTATTCTGGCTACCTCTACAGGAAAAAGCCTCAGTTAGCAGAGCCCAACAGAGTAGTGGAAAAATAATTGTGTAGAATTTTATAGGGCTCCTGTTCTTTCTCAGCTTTTTTGCACCTTTCTGGTTTCATCTGGGTGATGGCAACAAAGACAGAGACATCCTCTTTAAAATCTTCCAGAAGAATTTCTAAAAAAAATTAATTTCCACAGCAAACTCTGCACATGAACAGCCCAAAGGGTGTGACTGAAAAAGATCTTTTTCTTGCAGCAGCAAACACCCAGGCTTTCAAAAAGAATGAACCCACTTCAGTATTTTTAGGTTTTATTGCGTTCATTTAACGAATGTCATTACTTGCAGCTTATAAAATGACAGTGAGCTTGTGTGAGCTCTCCTGATACTTTTTTGCGTTATCCTGGTGGGCAACAGAAATAGGCAGGGGAGAGAGGAGTGAAGCAGCTGAAGGGTGCCAAAAACCAGTGAATATCTATGCAGCAAAAAACGTTGAGGTGGTACTGAAAAATTTGCGGCGTTGAGCAGTGGTATTGGACTGCCTGTAGAAATTTTTTTTTAAATATGAGAATAGCCCATTTGTTGGGTTTAAAAAAAATATCAAATTTCACACTGGGATGCTATGAAGGGTGGAAATTTTCTTGAAAAATTGTCATTTTATACAACTCTAATTAGCAAACTGTTCATATAAACCCACAAGCTGTGCAGCAGATTTCACTTCCAACATCTCTACAGACAAGACAGAATTTCACCTACTTATTTACTGATCATGTCGCAGCATCCTTTTCCTACTCGCTGATGACTGTTCAGTGGCTTATGTAAAATGTGCTGGTGATTTCACAGCATTTCCATTGGACGAGTGTCCACGTGCCAAAGCAAATCACCATCACTGGCACGCTCCTGTTGGCATTCTCGTTAGGCAGGAACCAAGGAGCAAAAGATCGAATTATCTTTTCAACCCAAGACATGGTGCAACCAAAAGTAAATGAAAAATGTGGATGGGGCTGTTTGGGGTGTCACATACTGCACTTTTCCTCTTGGTATACCTTTCAGCAGCATGAATATTTATGACTATACTTTGTCTTGTTACAGACAAAATAAGAGAAGCCCAAGGGGATTCAGTCAATGCAAATAAAAGCAATGTTTGCAAGCATGAGTAAATCTCAGTCACAGTACTTGGCATTTTATGTCAAACACAGCTAAAGCGCAAAATTGCAAGAGATAGAAATGATTTCAGGACAGAACTGTTGTTGGGAGGTCACTGGAAAGAAGTGGAGCCTTGAGCAATGAGTCTTCCCTCTTTCAGGCCAAAGGTCAGGCAGGGTTGCCTGTGTTTTGTATAGAGCCACTTGAGGATCCTTTATCTTAACTGAATCCCCTGTTTAATGAGGTGGTAAAATCACAAATACTGGTTGGATGTCTCATTCCTCCTACAGCGAAGTTGTAGCTTCTGCTAGTTTCTTAAATCTTTCAAAATGCACCTTTATCCCTAAAAATTTTCACGCTGGTAAAAATCCTGTTGGACACCATGGCAGAGGTTAATTAGGAAAGATAACACTTGATTAAAATCGAGTAAATTTATTTCATTCTTACTTTATTTGTGGCCCTTCAGTAAGGAAAAAAAAAGATTGTGCAATAAGGCTCATACTCTGCAAGCATCTGCTCAATATTTCAAATGAAAGACTTGCCTTTCTCCTTTAATTGTCTTATTTGATGTCATGGGGAACAAAAAGCTCCCTGTAACTCTATTCATTTAATTCCACCACTTTGCCAATATTTAAGAGATAATACACTGATAAAAGAGATAAAAATTTTCCTTTGCATTCTCCCAGTAGACACAAGTCAAGCAAAAGTCTCTATGCTCTTCACGTGTCTGTAAACTTACAGCATTCTCAGACATGACTTCTTGGATTTCAAGAGGTAGAAAATATATAATGATATGACTTTTTGTTCATTTTGCCTATAGTCGTTGTATCTTCCAGTTTAAACTGCACAGAAAAATGAAATTAAACCTATATATTATATGTCTTTCTTGCTGTATTTATCTGTGCCTGTCTTATGCATTTGTTAATGTGTATACACATTTGCTTGTAGATTGTGACCACCTCCAAGTAGGCTTTTCCAGATGCTTAGACTTTGGTATTTGCAATTTGTAGAAGATTTAAAAACTGTTTTAAAGCTTTTCATGGTAGATATTTATAATTTGGCTTAAATATAGAAAATGTCCAAATACATTTTGGTTTGTCTTTTTCTGTACTCAATAAATACTAATCCAATAGCTTTCTTTTGTTTAATATATACTTATGAAGGCTTGGATTTTCTAAGATGTACAAGATATAGTCCCCCTTAAGACTCACCAGCTCCCTTTGGACATCCAATTTATTTTAAATCCTAAGCTTCTTTTAAATAGCAGTATAACTCAATTTATGAGCATAACTCAAATCATGGGCATAACATGTCTGTTTAATAAATATTTATATATTTTTTCTATACTTTTCATTACTTGAAGCTGCTATAAACTGAAATAAAAAAAACAATAAGTGAGTGTAAAACCAATGGTTCTCTTTGAAACATAATAGCTGCAGGTTTTCATTATTTAAAGCTCTGTGAAGCATGATCACAGGTGTATTGAATTCACAGATCTTTTCTGACATGGCTTTGAGTCTGTACTTTTATAAATTGGTGAGAAAAATTTTACTGTCTTTGCCAGTTTATTAATCTGCCTTGCCTGGTTATTCCTCTTCCTTGCAAAGCACTAGAGCTGTTTTGTGTGAAAATAAGAACTTGCATCCCCCTGGTTGACTTTTCTTTCTGTTTGGCTTTACAGTAAGGAGTCATAATGATGAATCAGTGACTCTTCAATTTTATCATCTCAGCAAGTCATGTAAAATCAGAAGTACAGTTTCACTTCATAATGAAATAGAAATAAAAAGTGGTTTGGAGAATGCTCTTCTCAAAGACCATTATTTTAGAAGTTACATAATAGGCCAGAAGTATGAAAATTAAAATGCCTGTATTTGTTTTCACCCAGTGGTTATTCACTCACATTTGTTTCTGTATAGTGCCTGTCAGCACTAAGGGGGTTATTAGAAGTTCCTGTTCAAATTGAGTAATGTTGATCCTTGTAATAATGTTGATCCTTTAACCCAGTGTCTGATACACTGTGGGTCTCTGGTACGTGATCCAGTGTTCGGCCAAGACCCTTCTCTCTTGCCATGGCTCATGGTGAGCTGCTAGGGTGGAAAGCCAAGGTGTCCTTTGGAAGGAAATCCCTTTGCAGTGAGAGCACATTTATCTGCTCTGTTCCCAGTTATTCTGGGGTAAATGCCTAGGCTGGCACTCAGGGTGAGCAGTGATTTACTGACTCGATGGGACTGACAGGGGAGGATGGTGCAGCACTTAGTGCACATTGCTGATACAGTAGCAAAGAAGAAAGAAACTATTTGCACATTGGAATTGCCGTCCTACTTGAGACGTTTAATATCTCTAGGCTTGTGCTGTCACCGATGCAGTGGCATTATTTAGACATCCACTGAAGTCAAAGCATGAGAGAAGGTGATAATAGAGGAACAAGCGTGATGGTGAGAGAAGAAGCCTGCCAACATTTAAAGCACAAATGTGCAGCCACATCTAAATTGCTCCTTCTAATGTATTTCAACTGTAGGGATGGTTATCTCTAAGGGCAGAAATCTGAAATGAGTTTAAATCCTTCACTCAGATATAAGTAAGGTGAGGTACATGGCAACACACATTCAGTGCTAGTATTGGGTCTTCTCCATTTAAGCAGAGAATTAAAGGCATGATTGCTTAATAAGGGCATAACCAGAGGCGTTTATTGAATTCCTTAATCCATTCAAAGACATGCTTTCATACAGATCTAGAGAAGAGACTTTATCTCCTGATTTAAATGTTGTCTTTGTAATGACAAAATTCGTGAAAGATCAAGAAAGATTCTGACATCAAAACTATTCATCACCAAAGAAATTTCTGAAGGCTGAAACACTGAAGCTGTGTATAATTATGCACTGTCACAGAAAGCTATCCCCATGTAGAAGACCTGCACAAGTCAAATGGAGTTTAAAGTCCTTAATCGTTTTATCAGTGGGGTTGTCATGGTATATAGGACTCATGCTGCTCATCTTATACAGGGATGATTTTTTATCCTAAATGAAAGAAATTTTGGGTCAGAAGTACGTATTTATGACTATATTTAATAAGATGGTTTTCAAAGAATACATAGATTTTTTCCTATTCTTATAATAATTTTTAAAAAGACTGTATTCTGTTCTTCAGTTTTCCACTGTTTTAAAAAATCATTTTAATATGCAAAACATCAACTTCAATAAAACTTGTAACATGAACAGCAATTACAGGAAAAAAATTGCAGCAACTCTTTGGAAGTTTGGCTGTGTCACCTGATTTTTACAAATAAGAGTTTCCTTGAAATGTTGCTTGAAATACACCATTCTGCTTACTATGAAGTGACAATGACATTGTCATTTATCAATAATAATGATCCTCTTTGAAGCTGAATATAGATTTTCACTAACAGAAGATATATCCTCTAATTCCTGTTGAATGCTTCTTTTTCTCTCATAGGGAAGAAGAACTGTTCAAAAACTTCAAAGTTTCAAAGGAGTGATATCTAATCAAATTGCCTTTAAGAAAAGGAGAGCTTGAGTGGTCTGGGATGGCAAGAGAGAAAATAAAATGGAAGTACAGTATGGAGAAATGCTGGCAGAATGCTTGGACCTTCAGAGGCTCAAAATATGACCAGGAAAGTTCACAGCTTGTCATCTGGTAAGAGGGTAAAGAGAACATGAAAGAGTCAAGGAGGGGACATAAGAAACTGAGTTTCACAGGATTGACTGTATCAATGGATAGACATTGAGAGATATCTGCATTTCTCCACAGGGAAATTGAAAGGATCTTACATTGAACGCCATGATCATAGGTACCATGTTAGTATTTTTATACAGGACAGATGGTTTATCATTTGACTTCCCTTTGCTGAAATACTTCTTCCACACCACGTGCAAATCTAAAATGCCTCAGCACCCCCCAGGCTGTGCCCACCTTACTCTGAGGAAAGCCCCATGCCTTGCTCTGCCGTGGTTCCCTGGACACAACCAGGCTCCATCAGCTAACCTGGAAGGCAGATGAGGTCTGCTGGAGGCAGAACTGGGTTCAGGGGCCTTCAGTCCACAGCAGTCGAGTGCTGATCCTGAGAGTGCCTTTATTTTTGAGAGGATTCTTAGTCCAGTGCTTTAGGCTGTGTAGATGCATCTAGCATTTTGTATGTTCTATGTCATAATTCCTACATCCTGCAAACCCATGCCCTGCACTGATGTTTCAGTGGCTTGTGAAGCCAGTGGTGTTGGATGGCATTGCATTGGCCAGCAGGGATTTCCTCAGGGTACAGTGTGCTCAGGTGGTTCAGGGCAACTGGCATTCCGTGTTCCAGATTGCTCTCTATGCAACTCCTGCTTTGAGCACACAGGATGGATGGCAAAATTTTGGAAAATTCCAAGAATGCTATCTTTGAAAACAATAGCTGAATGTTTTACACTGAGAGCCCTAAACAAATGATCAGTAAAAGATGTTGGCCTGAATTGCCTTGTCTTGGGTCCCTTCCTATAACATTCCAATCCAGCTGTTTGTGGTCATGAGTATTGTAAAGGACAAGCAGAATCCATAGCTGGAGTCCTGCAGAGAAAATGATGACATTAACAACTTGATATTCAGAGTTTGATTCACACTACAATGAGGAGAAGAAAAGTTTCACAGAATCACAGAATCATCAAGGTTGGAAGACGCCTTCAAGACCATGTAGGCCAGCTATCAACCCAAGACCAACATAATCACTCCTAAACTGTATCCCCAAGTGCCATATCCAGATTCCTCTTGAACGCTTCCAGGAATAGTGACTCCACCACCTGCCTGAGCAATATACTCCAATGCCTAACCATTTTTCAGTGAAAAAAATTTCTAATATCTAATCTGAACATCCCCTGGTGCAAATGAAGGACATTTCCTCCCGTTCTTTCACTTGAGACATGGCAGAAGAGATTGACCTGCAGCTCATTACAACCTCCTTTTGAGTAGTTTCACGGACAGTGGCACAGTTTCTCCTTCCTCTGATAACTCTGATTATCTGACTTTTCAGTTACAACACGCCTTTAACATCCTAAAATGCCACCATTGATTTCAGCAGAGTGGCACTGACCTATGCTTGTTGAAGGTTTACCCCATTGTAATCCCTTGGACAGATGTGATTTCTTATCACAGGAGCTTGATCATCAAAGTCTCAAAAGCTCAATTTCCTTTCTTTTTCCTAGGAATTTAAGTAGAAATCCTAAAGGGAAAGCTAACATCCAGGATGGATCACTGAAAGTTTTGTGTGAGTAAATAGAACTGTAAATAGAACTCAGGGTGATGGCAAGTTGTCATACTGAGACATCTATCATCTGTAGGGTCAAAGAATAATTTATAGAAGAAATATGAACACCATGACTTGGTATGCTGGTGATTAAAATAAGCACTGTCCACCATAAGAGAAATACCTGTAGCTGTACTTTTCCTGTACATTCAACAGTGTCTCTTTAAACTTCAGAGTTTATCTCCTCTACCTTAATCAATGAAATTATGTGAATGTTTACCACTTCAACCTGAGTGTGGCAGGCAGAAAAATCCCAGAGTAGAGTCCTCAGCACATTGGCTGAAGACATTGCCTCACATGACAGAAGGGTCTTAAAAGCCTAAAATGAAGAGAGATTTGGTGAACTTCCAGAAGGTGGTTGAGCCAGGAGAGGGATTGTCTGAGCCTTTGCTTGCAAGGGCCACTCCACGCTGCTGTTCAGTGAGAGGCTTAGCAGGCAGCAGGTGTGGGATGCCTGCGGCTGCTGTAGTCAATGTTGCCTGGCAGGGGTTGTGATGTGCGTGATCATATTTTGAGCTTCTTCAAAGGAATGAAAGGAATGAACAGAGGTTACTGTAGTGCATTATCAACAGAATGACCCCCATTCTCCACTTAAAGTAATAATGCTCTCTCTTTGTGAGAACCAGTAATCTGCAGCCAGCATGCACAAACTAATTCATAATTTTCTTTCACTTCTGCACAATTCTGCACAAATGACACCCAAAATAACTTGGCAAGCCATTAGCTTATGTGTAAAACAAGCAGAAATGAGCAGGGTTGCACTGAAAAACATTGTAAAGCCTGAACTTTGCTCAGGGAGCTCATGGCAGTCTCGTGGCATTGTGTAAGTCTCTTACTTGTTAACAGATCCTACGTATTGCTTTCTTCCTAAAACTTTGTTTTAGCATATTAAAATTTATCCATGAGCTGCCACAAGAGGTAACCATGCTGCATTTTCTTGGGCTAAATGTAAAGTATTACACTTTGCTGAGGCCCTCTTGTTAGTGAAGAACAAATTGAAGAGAGTGAGGCTTGTAGTTTCAAGGTACTTGTGTGGAAATTGTTTTGGAGCTTGTGAAAATTACAAACAATTATTTGAAAGCTTGTACCAGAAAGCAAAGGAGCAACAATTTCTTTCATCTTTTGATGAAAAAGTGAAAGTAAAAACCCCCATTGGTTTTGTGAATGCATTAACAAGTAACCTGAAACAAGAAATTAATTATTTTTAAAACCTTGAGGAAATATTGAAAAAATTAATTAAAAATCTACTGCTAACTCCGTAGTCTCAGAAAATTATTTTGGAGGTATCATTTTTTTTTAATAGACAGTATTCTTGATTTTTCACCTCCATAAGATCTGATGATCTGTCGTGTCTTATACTCCTAAATTCAGTATATTATTATAAATTGTTGGATTGAAAGAACAGGAGAAACACAGTTGATACCTGAAGTTTGAATTATTCCAAATATACTACCATTAACGGCTGAAGACTAGAAATATTAGCCTTCTTGCTAATGTGATGAGCAATGACCATCTGTCTTCACAGAAGATTCCCAGCCAAAAATGATTACCTCAGTCCCAGTAAACTCTTGAACTTTTCAGCGAAGCAATAATAGGTTAAATGAAGGGGGTGCAGAGCAAAGGCCTAGACCCTCAAAGGTTTATTTAGGTGGTTTACTCTTGTAGAGATTCCCTCTTCCATGGAAATCTGTACTGCAAAACACATGAAACTATATACATTTTACGTTAGGAACATATAGAATAGAAAAAGGTCAGTGGAACAATTTTCTGTAAATGCCTTGGAGAATCTGGAGAATTTTAGAGAATCTCCTCTCACTTTAACTCTCTGAAATCTCAGTTACTCTATGAACAGTTAAATTAGGTTTGCTCCAACACAAAACAGAAAATAAGAAAAAAACCCTGGTAATATATGCTTTTCAGAATTTGAAATGGATAATGTAAGTTGTATCAGAGCTAACTCACATCTCTCACAGTGCTATGTCAATGCCTGGTGTCAAGCATCTCTTGACTGATGTAATGTGAACCAAACCCACAACCCTGAGACTAACAAGGTATCTGTCAGTAAAATCAGAAAATCAGTCTTTTATTGTAGTGGCAAGCAAAATCCCATCTCCCCATTGTACTGGCACAGAATGGATTGTGTATATAGACTGTGCAGAATTACAGAACTTGGCCATAAAATCAGGACATTGAGATCAGGATCAGAAAATAATTGCAGTCAGATCAAGGAAAACATCTGCAGGTGGAAACACATGTGGATATTTGCATCCACACAATCCAAAAGAAATCAAAAAGGCTTACCCAGGATAATGGGACCTTCCATATGGATCCATTTCCTTCATAAAAACCACAAATTATTAGAAGTAGGTGTTATATAATCCAAACAAGGCCGAAAGAATCATTGTGCTTCCAAAGGTAAGAGGACAGACACGGTTATCCCTGAGAGAATAAACCAGCACAAATGGACATGAGCTGTAAATCAGTACTGACAGGGATGGAAAGCAGGCTGACTTCAAATATTAAATAGCACAAATTGCAAGTAAAAAAATTGCAAGTTATTACAATCTGGGACATACATGGCACTTTTTTATTCATAGATCCCAAAGTATTTAATAAGAATGGATTAAATTTCTTCTTCTTGTTGTAGCTAGAGTAAATAGGGCATATAGGAATTGCAGTGACCTTGCTAGCATTTATCCCATAGTGCTTCCATAACTACCAGCATGGGGAAAAAAGACCCTAAGGGCTGTACTTTATAAAGGAAGTACTGAACTTACAAAGGGAGAAACAAAGAAAACATTTTAGATGAAGGAAATGAGGAAAAAAAAGAATGTGAACAGGAAATAAATAAGAATGAGGAGTGGATGGAAAAGAAAAAGAAAATCTCTGAGATATTAAAAGGAGGGGGTTTGTACCAGCCTGTAAATATAAACATGTTCACTGCAGATACACAGGGACTTTGATAGCACTCGTGAATTTTTAATAGGGGGTATCTTGGCATCAGGCTCCTGCCATGGACACAGATTAAGAATCACCTGAGCTCTGTGCACAGGGCTGTGGCAGGAGGCCCCTCTGAGACTGGGCTGGAAGCCTCTCCCATTAGAATCACCTTGAAAAGTGTCATCCTGAATGGTGAGGTGGGCCTTCCTGCTGACAAGGATGCAATCAGCTGAATTACTAAATAGTTTGGCTTCCAGGTGGAAATCTTGTGAGTTAACCTGTACTAAGACAATTTTCTCCCACCCTTTTTTTTTTTTTTTTTGAATTCTTAAAATATCTGTGAGCTCAGAAGTTTCTTATAAAGAAAAAGAGCAAATTTTAAAGTCGGTATAAATATCAGCAATCCTCAAGAAATTTCAAGCCAATGAGAAGAGCCTAGAAAAAAAATATTCCTAAGTATGAAAGCACAATGAAAATCAATGATGCAAAATAGTAGCTTTTTGCTCAGCAGTTTTTAGTCTCACACATCTGCTTAAAACACAATGACTTTAGTGTTGTTTGCTTATGTTCGAATTACAGCAACGTGGTGGCTCATCAAGAGATCAGTTTCCTCAGTTTTAATGGATTATAGATGTGCCAGATCTTCAGAATTCTTATTTTTGTTGCTTGATCTAAATCCTGCTGAAATACCTTATTTTCATCCACTTTGTGTGATTTGGCTCAGACTTGTGAAGATTGTAGGTGCACAGATATTTCTTAGAGCCTGAATTTTACATTTCAAACCCTGTGTGGTGTGAGAAGGTGCTCATGCCCAATCCCAAGGTGCCATGTTGATTTTTTATAGTTAGATTATAGATTATAGTTAGATTATAGTCTATTTTTTAACTTCTAAAGGAAGCAGGATTACTATAAAAGGGGGAAAATGCAGTGGCCTACTAAATAATTTTTATAAGTTTATTTCTTGGATATTTGTAATTGATTTCCCATAACAAGCTTTCTGGTACAACTTTTATTTCTTCGTTAGTATTTTTCCTCTATCTAACTGCAATATTTTAAAAGTTATTTTTCTGTTTGTAATTGTTTTCTTCAGCTATAGTAAAAAGGAACAGTATAACAGCATTAAGTAGTTAAGACAGTGAAAAACATGGAAATAGTAGAATTCCAATACAGATTAAAAAGCCAATGAGAAGCCTAAAAGAAGTGAGAAAAAGAATCAGTGTTTAAAATACACATGATCAAAGCACAACGAAAGCCCTTCTTATTTAAAAGGTGTGCAATTACTTTATTTTCATGTGGGACTACTCATTAAAAAATGAGACATTGAGGACAAAATTGCTAAAAATGCTTAGCTGTGTATTTGAGCATCTGTGCATTTTTCACTGCTGCAAGTTAGCCCCAGGTTCAGTCCAAAAGAGCATTCCTTCATATTTCTAAAAGTTGTGATTGGCCAGCAGTGATGGATGTTTACTGTTGCTGCTCAGGCTGCACTGCAGCAGTCCCAGAATAGGTTTTGGATCAGGTGTCTTGAGCAGACCTCCTCCTAGATGGCAATAGAAAATACACTTACGAGATGTAAACATTTCTTTTGCATCTTAAGGGAAAGCATAGCTGACAAACGAATGAGAATGTAGGTACCAGCTTAGTTCACAGAGCATGTAGGCTCAACTTGCATCCCAGTTTTTACCCGCTGAAAGGCATTTTTGTTTGTCATTGCATGACTTTTAAAGTATTTGATAAGATTTCTCAAATTTTCCATCTGAGGAAGGGTTAATACCAGAGTGAACAAGTAACAGATTACAAGGACTTCAGTGTATCACTATTCACAAGCTTTGTTAATCCAAGGATGCTTTTTGCTTACCTTGTATGACAGTTGTTTACAACTGGCATGGTTGTTTTGAAGGAGTATTTCTTGTACCAGCAAGGATGGTGTCAAAGTTCCTACTTTGCTCAAGGCTGTAGAACTTCTAGAGGTAATGTGGAAGAATTTCTAAGCAATATGAAATATGTATGCCAAGGTGGGCTGCTTCAGGCCTGTTTATATACTCCCTGAGCTTGGGTCAACAGTCTCACTGGAAACAAAATATTGAATAAGCCATTATAGCAGGCAAAAAATTGTCGGGATGTCTGACCTGGTAACTCCTGAAAAAAAAAAAAAAGGCAGAAAAATTAATCTAGAGGATTTCTAGGTCGTGTGCCAACTACTACATGCCATGACTGACTCCTAAAGATATGCCAGGACCACCAAGTAAACCTAGCACATCCCTCTCTTGATGGAAGATGTGGAAAACCCTATAGATGTGTTATTGTTGTTACTTTGAAAAATTAGGGTGTGAAGAATGGAATATTCTCCCTGGAAGAATGGAATATTTGAGAAGCAAATGGTCTGGATATTAGAGAAATCAGAGCCATTCAAATTATTTTCTTAAGGATAATGATTTACCCATGTCTGGATAGGAAAGGGTTGACATGATTCAGAGGGTGGGGTACAACAGCAGGAGGGTCATTTAGGGCAAAGGGAGGAAGATGAGGAGTGTGAATGGCACAGAGCTGGCTGTCAGAAGAGATGCCCTGCACCCCTCACCAACCTTCTTTTGCTATTCAGCAAGGTTGGAGTAAGTCCAGACACAATGACCAAAATCAGGCTGGGGCCAGTGACTGCCAGGCAAGCCCTGGGTGCTGGGGCAGGCTGGGTGAAGCCAGAGGAGACTCAGCTTGGCACTCTGGGTCTCTCTGGAGCAGTGGGGTTCAGGGCTGGGGAACTGCCTCCACCTCAGGGGGGAAGTGAAGTGAACATCGGCAGGAATCCTCTACAGGGATGTGTCTCTACTGGCAGATGAACATTCTAGAGATAACATTTGTGAATGAAGGATGGTGCTCTTAACACACATCTGTGTGCAAGTGAGTTGGAAGGGCTGAGATTTATTGGAGTTATACTAAGAACTGTGAGTCTTCAGGCACGGAAAAGCTGTGAATATGAGCGTCTTTCCCCAACCTTATATTCACACAGGTAAGTTTAAAGAAACTTTAAACACATACATGTGAGTTATGAGATCCATATGAAATTCACAAATGTTCACAGAGGAGTTTATATTAAAGTTCAGTTAAATTAAAGGATGCCAGTCAAAAGGCAAGGTGTAGGGAATAAAACTAATTATTCCTTTTCTAGATTAGCTTTAAAGGCATGCTGGGTTTCTCCCTCAACCCAATTTTGTGTTAACTGAAGCTGAATGTGTCAGCTCCTCCTCAGTTTTCTGCTATAACTTCATGATGGGACTGTCATAAAACATCCCTTATTTTTTGTCAACAGCTGTAGGTGTGGGACTTTATGAAGATTTCAGCTGCCCTGTTCTATTCCCTGATAACTCAAATGTATCAGCATATTCGATGTACGTACATACACATCATTTTACACATGCTTTATACCCTGGTTCCCTTTTGTGTAAGATTTTAAAGATTTTTTTAAAAACATACAAATGTATAAAGTATACATTATTTGTGAAGCTGTTCATATTAATAAATGGGAGGGCTTTTTTTGTTCCAAACAGAAGAGAAGTACATACAGTAAAAGAAAAAGCATGCAAATAACTAGTGCACATTGAATTAACATGAAAGGTGAAGAAAATAAATGCATAATAGGAAGGCCACAAGAGAAATAAAGACACTGTTTGTGATAGAAAGACTGACATCTAAACATGAAGACAAACATGAAACAAAATCTGTGTACTTACTTTTGACTATGTTCGCTTGGGTTACAGGGAAATAGGAAGGGTGACATATAAGATCAGTGAGTACTGACTAAGAGACCCATCTCATTACTTTGGGCAGAATAATAATATTTAACAGAGAGATAAGAAGATAGATACAGATATATAGATTAACAGATAGATAATGATGCAGAATATTAATAATTAACATAAAGACACAGCAGGTTTTTAGGTATCTTTGCTTGTTTTTTCCACTTTTAATCAAAAAATCATCACACAAGAACAAATTCCAAGTGTAGTTTCAGAGAACCAAAAGGCCCTCAGAGCTTCTACATTTGATGAATTTTGGACTCCAGCAAATATACTTTTATTTCTTTTCCATGGCATGTAACTAACTTGAGTTTTGTGCTTTGTGAAGAATAGCAACAGTGCTTTTATAAATACATTCTTTCATCAACTTACTATTTTAAGTTTAGCCTTATGTAATTTTAATTTAAGGTGGAAGTTGTGAAAATCCCCTAACTTTGGCTGAAAGCAAGCAGAATTTTGTCTTTTATTCTCATTTGTAATAGTTCTTTCACCATAGTTCTGCAGTTCCATGTCTTTGTGAAGCATCCTTCTCTGAATTAGAGTTAAGAGAAATAGCCTGAAAATCTTTAAATTTGATTAGATTTATCATCTTTCAGAAAATTTTCTTACACGTAATATCAGTGTATGATGTCAAACATCCACATATACGTGTTTAAAGGCTGGACTCAAACCAGTGCAGAAAGTTGTAGTGAGTCATTGGCCAACTGAGGATGAATCATCCCCTCAGCACCTGGGACTGATTCATCCCTCCAGCAGGCAGCTATTGGCTACTGCCTTTACAGACACAAACACTGGCTCATAGATAGCAGTTGTCTGTGTTAGGATTTTGCTTGGCTTGTTTCTGCAACCATTAATTGAACAGAAAAAAGACTGCTAAAAAAGATCAGTTTCAGTCTGAAAGTCTTGCAGCCCACTTTCTCTATCCTTTGGAAGTTCTTGTGTACTTGGAGGACATGTCCTAACACCCAAGCAAAACACCTGAAAATTTTGTCACCAATTCCATGTGAGAGGTGGAGATGTTGTTTACAGGCTCTATTCTATGCAAGTTCCCCCTAAGTCAGAGAATATCCAGAGCTGTATTTCAGATCATCAACTTTATTACTTGCAACCTGCTTTGGACATTGATATTGGTTTCTATCTGACTGTAGTATCACATGACCGACAGTTTCCCTGTTGTGACTTACTGATCTTTGCTTCATGGCCTTGCTTCAGCTTGGATCTCAAGGTTTCTGACAGAGCTGCTTGAACCTGGATTGATCTCTGATTCTGGTCTGCCCATGACCATGAGTTTGTCATCCAGGTATTGGACCAAGCCTGGAAAACATTCCCACTATCTCAGAAAAAAACCAAAAACCTAGGGATCCATGTGTAAACATAAGTGTCATCAGTAAAGGTATTATAGTTAAATTACTCTTACCTCAATAGAGAAGATAACAAAAAAAAAAAACAAACCAAAAAACCAACCAACCTACCAACCAATCAACCAATAAACAAAGAAAAAGAAAAGGTATTTTGGGATTGGAATCTTCGAAGGATGACAGAAATCAAGAATCACATTCTGAGATGTGGGTCATGTATGATTTATCTGCTATAGCTGCAATTAATTAAATAAACACTCTGGCTTATTACAAAGTACAACGTTCACAAGCCATAAAAGAGTTCTAAATACCACATCTTCAGAGCAACACTGATTCCTGATTGTGTACAACTGCTTACCCCGCTCCCCCTTTTATTTCTGCAGAAAAGCATCTCTTTGCCATGAACCTTAAAGGGTGGTACCACAGGTACTGATGCCATTTTAGCTGTCCCTGTTATGCTGCCACTCTAGAAAAGTAGAGACCTTCTATGGGTTCCATATCTACTTTAGAGACATTATGGATCTGAAAGGGTGCTAGAGAGCTACATACCTAGAGGCTATAAGCAGAGACATCCTTCATTCAGCTTATATCAAATCAAGCTGCTTTACCTTTCTGCCACAGAATGGATGCTGCTGTTTCCCACTCTGTCTGCCTATTTTCAGTCTGAAACAAGCTTTTCAATAGCAGAAACAAACAGAAAAGTCTAGACTACAGCTAATGTTTTCTGAAAATTCTCCTGTTGTTCATTTAGAAAAGTGGTTGTTGCATGAGAATGAAAAGACAGACTGCAATGGATGTAATATAACGTGCATATATAAATACAGATGTCTTCTTGGCCATTTTTGAAATAAAGGCCAAATTAGTCCAGATCTGCCTTAATAGGCAAAGCTATTGCTGAATCTATCTCTGCTGAATCTATTTTCTTTATTAAAACAGAACATTACTGCAAATTCTATGGGGCGATTTTATCAAAGTAAGGTTTGATCCATATTACTTTTGCAACTGGATCAAATCACAGCCAAAACCAAACCAAACTGAAAAATATCAATAAATTCCTACTAGGATAAAATTATTTTGGATTTCTTCCACCTGACCAAACAGACGGAGCCTCTAGACTATCCAAAACACTCAGAACATGATTTCATGTATGATATTCTCAAAGTAGTTTAACAGTTTTTCTTTCAAAAGATGGATCTCATAGTGTTCCAAGACTCCAGGCATTATTACCAATCTCATTAAAGCACAATCATTTTGCTGTCATCTTTTTGTCTTAGACTTGGTTTTTCTTTGGTGCGTGTCTTTGTGAGCACATGGTGGAACCACAGGCGCTCTCCAAGGTCCTGAAACATGCGACTGGACTTTGGAATATTTTGTTACTAATTAGAAGTATTGATATTTTAAATCAACGTCTTCAATTAACTGTGGGTGAAAAAGACACTTATTTAAATTTATTTATTTGAATTCAAGACTAATAGAATCAGTCTTGGAAAAAAGAACTTAGGTTTAAATACATACTTGTATTTAGATCGCATTTAGATGCTACAGAGTACAAATGAGAAAGCAAGTAAACTGGGGTTAGGCAACCTCGGAAATGTAAAATATCATCCTCATCATTTAAAATGCTTGGGAAGTATTTTTCATGGATGTTGAATTCCTGGAAAACAAGTTGCTGAGATTTGCCAGGCAAGCTGAATAATATAAACTTCTCGCTGAGCTCTGAGTTATCAGTATACTCATTATTAATAAATATTGTTGTTCTGACTTTACACATATGCTTCAATATTTTTTATCTTAGTAGTGGCCTTTTTTAGTCAGAAAAAATGTCATGAGCATTTGTTCTGAAAAGAGGCACTGCACTTATGTTCCATTCCCTTGTAGTACCAGCTATTTCTATGAAAGAATGGTGTGGTGAACTATTTTCTTTTTGGATTTATTGTCTGAAGTTGTTGCATGACATAGGTTCAGAATACCTGAGATTACTCATCTATTTCTGTAAAACAGGTCTGAGCTGCCAAACTGATAATGTGAAAAACCAGTTCAAGCTTTGAAAAAACTGTCCAAGTTACTCAACTTGTAACGTATATTTTCTGTAAATTACAACGGTCTCTTTGTAGAAATATGCATCTAAACATGTAATCAGCTTGCAATCTTGCAGTCTTAATGAAGAGTCTCAGAACTGAATGTTATCCTTGACTGAGCTGTCTGCAATTCCATGCCATTCTCTGTATCACAGAGCTCAGAAGAAAAACGTCCATGTTGCTCAGAAAAGCTTACTCTTCTGGTCCATTGATGTGTTTTTCATGGATAAATAAATGACATTATTTTTAACCTACCTTTAATTTGTATTTTCTTGTCCACTAACCTAATTAAAATGAACAACACGGTATAAATTAAACTTGTACTATACTACTCCACTACCTCACATTTCAGGGACAATTTATTAGTAAAGTCTTCCTACCATAAACCCTGAGAGGTAATTTATTTAGAATGCCTTCTTCAATTTTTACTGTGTTTTCTAAATTATATTAGGATCACGTATGTACAGAGAAAGAACAGTTCTTGAACCAATGAAAATCAAGACTACTGAAGAAAATGCAGTATGTCAGCACTAAAATGTTGGGAAATATTTAAATAACAAAATAACATGATGATACTTCCACTGGAATTATAGTTTAAGAAAAATATAACAAACAAACAAACAAGCAAACACAAAACTCCCAAAATGATGATAGAGTTGTCACAAAAAAAGAATTATTTTACAGGAGTAAAAAAAAAAACCCCAAAATTATTTCTTCAGGTCTTTATCATTTAATTACTGTTTTGGACACCTGAATTAAAAGACTGTATAAAGGAGGAATTAATTTAATCAACAAGAAATTCTGTAGGTGCTTCATCAAGAAGAGCAGTTAACAAAATAGAAAGACATTTCTGGACTGGAAGACACAAGAGTTCATTATGAGAGTAAGCATAATCGGGCTAAAGTGCAATTAAAAGAACATTCATTATAATTAGAAACACAGAAAGCAAGAATTACAAGATTTTTGAAAAGCAGCGAAACAAACTTATGCCACCTATTTAAAGAAAGACTTCCTAAATATAGAATTCAAATTAAAATACTAATAAAGACTACTTGCAGGCATGCCTAAAGCAAGCACAGGATCTTGAAACTGGACCTTACGAATATTCTTCTTGTTGATTTTAGCAGTTCCAAAGAATTTTACTGCCCTTGTGAGTACTTCATGGATCAACTTCTCTATGTGTAAGTTGGTGATGTTTACAAAGACCTTTATGATTTGGTACCACAAATAAAATGCAGTTTTGTAAATGTATACAGGTTCAAAAAGCACTGGAGCTTCAGAAATGTGAAGGAAATAAAACCATATTATCCCTCTCTGGAGTTGTCTATAACTTCAGGAACATACCTCATGGAGAGGAAATCCACCAAAGATTGGTCCCTCTCAGCCAGGGACTACTTTCCCAGTATTTTAGGAAAATTTAGAAAAAGGAGACTGGCAATCAGCAAGTTCATCAACCACTTAACTGTGAAAGGGAGATAAGCAATAAAAAATTGTAAAATCACTACAGCGGTGTTGAAATCCTATAGAAGATTTATTAATTTGATATGTCAATGCATCTCCTATCCCAGCTGATGGACTTAAATTAAGACTTGGGCTTTGTGTTTGAGGGTTGAGAAATACTCTGCACAGATTATGCTGAGATGATGCAATTCAGTCTCCTGGGTAGCAGGGTAAAGATTTAAGTCAGTATTATTTGAGATTAATAAGACAAAGCTCAGGTGTTTGTACCTTTTTAGTGCCAGCAGCAACAGCTATACCTGGATCTACATTTTTGTTGTTTCCTGAAGAAATCTCTTAGGTTATGACATCTTTCCTTGTTTATAAAATGAAACAGATTTCTGCTAGAAGACAAAAAGACACTGAATGTTACTCATAAAGCTTGTGCTGCTCCACTCCTAAGAAATTAAAAATAATCTTACCAGATGTTCTGTGTGGTCCCCTGTGCTGAAGCTGGGGAAACTTATGTTCACATTTCATTTACTGTGAGAAGCAAGATGCAGAGAAGACATTGTTATTTACAAGAATTAAGTGGCACTCTGAAGAGGTTTGCTGTTCCACTGCCCTCGAAAGTTGAGGGCAACAAAATTTCTCAGGTTTTAGTCCGATTCCATGAGTATAAAGCTGTCTTATGCTGTCAGTGTGTCTTCACCTTTCAGCTTTTGAATCCATTATCCAATTCCTGTCAAATATTACAATGATCTAGAAATCTCAAAAGTATTTTTTCTACAAATATTGTGAAAATATATAGTGAGGCAGCAGGGAGAAACATAAGTAAATGCTTCTGCATCCTCTCCAAGGGAAAAAAAGTAAACACTTCAGTATTGAATTCAATAATTATGTGTCCCATTCTGTTTCTGAGTTGAAAATATCAACTTCACAGTTTGCACGACCTCTTGTAAAGATCCAGTGAGTTCAAATTTTAGTCTTATGGAAACCTGCATTTTCTTGTAGGCCTGTGCAAACATTGTTTACCATTCTCTCCACTTTTCTGACTTATTTCCATCAAATTGCTGCAAGATTTGAATTTCTTTAGAGCATGTTTATCAAACATTTGTGAAGCATCTCACATACAGTGGGAAAATCTGAAAGGGATTAAGAATAGAGGATTTATAATTTTTTTCTAATCAAGAGTGATAATGATTTATTGTCAGGATAGGGCACTTTCTAAAAATCAACTCTTTTCTTTACTCCAGAAGAAACAAAGGACATTTATTTTGGTTTGATGTAATCTAAGAAACAAATCAAGATGGTCATTAGCACAGCATTAAAACATTATTTCCTTCTATATCAGCAGAAAGATCAAATTATCCCATAAAAATCAAAGAAATTGCAGTGGAATTGACAACTAAAAGTAAAAAAAAATATTCACCTTGAGTAAATTTAGACACCCAAACTTCATTTTTGAATTAAAATGAAAATCTGCTGAGACCAGCACGAAGTGAATAAAGACAAACAGGTTCTCCTTGAAGGTGATTCAGAGCAAGACACCATTAAAAACACAGAAAACCTGAGGAAATTCGCCATCTAACTAGCATCACAACTTAGACTTATCAATGTGCACTGGAAGTTTAATCAAAAGCGGAGATCTGAAATCCATTTTCGACTTACTCCCATGTTTATCTGTAACCTTTTAGGCAGGCTCAAGACTTATTATAATAACACTTAATTACAACCCTTCTGAAAAAGATAAACTTGCAAGGACAGGGACAGTGAAAAAATCTATATGAATTTTCACCTGTACCCTATGCAAAACGAAGCCCAGAACTTTTGTAGAATTTGGAAAGCTTTCTAGCTTTGTCACAACTGGAATGTAGGAAATAAGAAGCTGGTGGAGTGGCAGGCTCACTTGCCTAGAACTGATTTGCACAAATAAAGGGTACTGAGGAATAAATAAACGGAAAACAACACAAAAGATAACAATTGTATGAAGATATGACAGTGCTAAGTGTCATTATTCTTCTGATTTAAGATGAGCATAATATTCTAAAGCAGTACTATACAGTAAAAACCAAGAGTTATTTAAACATTTCTGTAGGATTTTAAACACTCTGATGAATCATTTCTAATTAGCTGTGATTAAAAAGTCACTGACAAATAGATAACCCCAATGAAATACATGGTACAGAGTGCTTTTTCAGCTCACATTATCTTTCTCTTTTGTGTGTTAAAAAGTAAAAAGACTTCACTATAACTACAATCTTGTACCAGTTTTTCATAAGGACATATATTTGGAGTGCCTACTGATAGCCATCCATATTGGCTAGTAAAAGGAATTAAATGTTTCATGTTAATTTGAAATTTCAGCTTAAGGCCATGCCAAAAATGTTTTGGTTTTTTTACAGATCAAAAAGGGACAAAAGTGAAAATACTTCCAGAAATAAATGCTATGTAATAGAAAAATATCAACCATATGTGCATTTCAGATTTGTAGATCAAGTTACAAGGTTGGCAATCAGATTTCGACTCCCTAAATATTCTCAGAGTTCTAAATTTAATCTTCTTCTGCTCTTCTCCCCCACTGCTTTCTTCCCAAACTGTTGTGCAGCATTTCTATGTGCAGTAAAGTGACCTGTCTTGTACAACTTGGAGAAGACTAGATTTTTTTGTGAGTAAAGTGACTATTATTCCTTGGGCACTGTCCTGTACTAGTGTAAAGCAAAGGATAGAAGCATAGGATCTTTTCCGGGCGTGATATATATTGAAGCAGTCTCAGCCTCTTGAAGTTTTCATTAAAATTTATGACAAGTCAAGCAGATACACAAGGACAATTCTGATCATTTCCAGCATGGTAACTAAGTGAATTCCTGCACTTTGTTTATGCCCATCTGCCTTTCTGCCTGTCCTTTCTCTTCCACTTTTTGTCTATATACCCTCTTCCAAAAAGTTTCAAGGAGAGATGATGATCTCAGAGAGAGTAAATTAATAAAATTCTCATTAAAACTTGTCACTGAGTGAAAGATCTCTCTATTGTTAGGGTTTTCCGTATGGTAGAGCCTAAAATATTAACTGGAGGAATCACTGTGGTCTTGGGCATATAAGGAGGACTTAATCTATTCTTGAAGAGATGAGATTTTAGGGATCTGCACAGCAGCTCGTGTCAAGAAGTGTAATGATGTGGGAAATAGGGCAGAATTAATCTATAAAGAATCCCTCTTCTTCAGTTCCACTACTCATGGGACACCTTATTTTCTTATTTTTGTATTTTACTTGTCTATGCTTAACAGCCAACATTTGTCTCTAGGTCATGATACTGGGGTTCAAAGGCAAAAACCCAAACTGTTCACAAGCTTGGGTTTTATGACCAGAAAATCTTACTGTGATCATTAGTCTGGACTACCAAGTTAATTTAGACCTCAGCATTTTCTTTAGCAGGTGAGCTGAACAAGAACATTTAATTGTGATCTAAAGTAGCAGAGAATCTAGCACTCATTGCTTAAATTATTCCAATTAAATACTATTGGAGAATTTAATATTCCTTACTTCTAAAGCTAGACTTACATTTTCAGTTTGTCAGCTCGGTTTTCATTCATCAGATCTTCCAAAAGGCATTCACCTTATATGTTGAATTACCAAAATACAGAGTAAAAATATTAATTCTTTCTTTCCTAAAGAGATCAGACTCTTTCAATATAATCTTTTTAATATGAAGTAAGGTTTCAACAACATGTCAATAATTCTTAAATTCTTTTAAATTTTCTTAGTAGTTTTTAAATACTGAGCTTTGTGTGGACATGGAATTCTGGTACTTGTTTGACTGATGTGGTAATGAACCACCAATCTAAAATTATTGAAATTAAAAATGCAATTTTACTAGCATTAATTCACCCTGAGCAACTTGTGTTACTTTCGTTTCAATTCATATGTCATGTAAACAAATATGTTGTATTCTCAGCAGCCTCAGTGAAAATTCCCTGTTAAGGATCTATTAAAACCGTTTCAAAATTCCTTGCAGTTATTCTGGATAAAAATGTTACTTTTTGAAAAGAGCTGAAAACTGATTTTATGAAGACGGCATACTGACAGCTTACTAAAAAGTTCAGCCTTGAATCATCTATAATAATAGCTTTTTCTTGGTTTACAAGATGGATAGATTATAGAACGAAGCAAGCTATGAATTCCTTACAATAGTAATAAGAATTCTTATCTGCTGCTCTGAAAGGAGAATTGCCAAGAGTTTTTAACATAACAAACAACCAATAATGTTTCTGACAGAAGGAAGAGTTACAGAGATAACATAAACATCTGAATTCTCACCAGTAAATCCAAACCCCTACCTGAAGGAAGGTATCATGAAAGACATACAAACTCACAGGTAACAGAACAGGATATGAAAATCAGGTGCAGAATTTCACAGCATCTCCTGGGTCGAAGCAAGACCATGGCAGGGGAGCTTCTTTTAAGCCATCATGAACTGTCTGGAGAGACATTCTCTGAGTCTGCTCACAAGTTTTGAAGCACATCAGTACTGGCATTGGTTACCCTTTGCAAGCAACAGATGTGTCTTCAAAATTTATGCCTTAACTTTAGTAAGTGGAGGTTTTTTCCTTGTGCTGATTTTTTTCTTCCTATTTCCTACTTTGTGAAACATTATTTCATCCTAATATTTTTCCTTGATTATTTTTTCCATTTCTGTGCTATAAATTCTATAACTTCTATTGAGAGGAGTCCTTCTATTGTCAAATTGGCATCAGTTTGTAAAGCTGCTATAAAAATGAAATCTAAAATAAAGAAATTATTTTCCCACTGTTTAAATTTAATAGAAGTAAGCTACTCTACAACGCTGCATTTTAATAAATTTAATGAGAATTCATCATTTTCATGTTAAACTGAAATAAATTACTACATGAAATTCTGACTGTTTAGAATAACAATGACTATAAAAACAACAAAGGAGATATTACAGTTTTTTACATTTTGCATGATAATGGGCTTAAAACAATTCAGGGGAAGAAGACAATTTTGCTACAAAAAATTAAACCCTTCCATGATTGTGCGTATGCCATTCTCACAGGAGGCAAGGACATAATCTTGACCCAAGAATGTCAACAGGAAGTCAGAGGATTAATTAACTAGGAAAACAAAAGCAAGTTCTTATAAGAAGAAAATTTCAGAGACAGAAGTGTTAAGGATAGTACTTAGGACATTTTGATAATTAACATCTTTTCAAGAAAATACACAACATTCTTGTTACAGAAATTAGAATATTAACCACCATTTTGTAACATTTACCTAAAGTTTATTTTAAGAGAAGCTTTGTTTTTAACAATCATCTTAAATCCTAGTAAACTGAAGAATTAATTAGCAAGCACAGAGGATCAGCAAACTAATGCTTTAGTCTGTTAAACCATCTGCTCAGGAGCACCCTGTTCAAATCTTGGCATTAGGAGAGGATGGATGAATACTTTTGTCTCCTGCACTTAGTCACAACTTGCCATTCTTTGCTTATGCACATTTTTTTCCCTGCAGCTCATGGTAAATAAAGTTATAAAGAGGTCAGTAATTGATCAGATTTCTGTTGCCATGAAGTTTTGCATAACAGATTGCTGACAAATTTGGCAGAAAAACCTTACTGTAGACATCCATCCCTCTTATTTCATACCAGATTCCTGTGTTCAATAGGTATGTATGAAGGGAAGATTCAGCATTATCTTTTGTTTTCTTTGACTAATACAAAGCAGGCCTATATCCAATTAAACCAGGCAAAATAGTGTAAAGTAAGTGAAGTCTTCAAGGCAATCTGTCCTTCATTTCTGAAGACTATTAATGAATGCTACATTAATATTTTACTACCTCATTCTTTTTCATTATTAACAAGAACATACTTATCAGATCTGTAGAGGTCCTTGTTATTGCAACCCCAATCTGTCTTCATTTTCTAAACTTTTGTGCTAATTCTTTGATTATGTGTCACAGCTTTGTTTCCAGAAAGTGCAGGTACATTCTGACACATAATGGATCAAGGGTGATGTTTGGGAATGAGGGTAGCCAACAGTCTAGTCTAATTGAATACTTTTTTGTTGACACTGAAACTATTTCCTTGTGCTTCAGCCACTCTCTTACAGATTGAAAAGATGGAGGGCTGTCAGCTACAAACAAGGTGATTGATTTAGTAGGGAAGCCATCCAGCAAACCACACTGTGAAGTCTGCATGGTAGCAAGGGGCAGAGAAAGATGCTCCAAGAGCACACTAAAAGAGGAAGGTGCTCTGTACCACTACTAATCAATTTGCCAAAGACAGAGCAACGTTCCAAATAAAGGCAAAGATCTGGACTAAACCTGGCAATAGATGGCTTCCTGTTCATCAACAGCCAGCTTTCTCTGCAGCTATTTCTTCCTAACTCTTCGGGCAGACGTGATGCTGTGATCCTCTCAGGATCACATGGGGAAGATGGTCCTACTCTCAAAACCTCTGAAGAGGAGACATTTGTTTAAAATTCTGTTCCTCTCCCCATTAAGCTCTGTGCTCCTTGATTTTGCTCATGCATTACAGACTTGATCCTCCTAACTAGCTTCAATTGGCATTTTCTCATTGACTTCAATTAAGTGAGACCAGGACACAGATAAGGTTCTGTGTGAGAAATCACTGTATGGTAGTAATTGCAGAATTTTATTCAAAGACATATTTTATCTGTGTTGATGAAATTAAAATAGGATAGCAAATAGGGGAAAAAAAAGCTCAGGCGGAAGGGCTGGCATTTTAATTTTTTCGGGTTGCTTCTGTAGTAGATTGACCTCCCTCAGATAAATCTGTGCACCATGGAAACTATTTTCTCACCGAGGAAAAATTTCCAAGTTCAGCTGAAGGCCTATGCATCAAGTTAAGCATATAGCTAAACTGTGCAACTGTGTAATCTTACTGCCCTCTTCCCATCCTTCTCTCCTGCTGTTTGTTATCCTTACAGTCTTATCCGGTTTCAAAGCAGGTTAAGGTCACTGGGGTAGGGCATGTGCCTTTCACACTGTTTGTAGACCTTCAGTGCATGGGAGTATGGGAAAGAAGGGAAAGGAAAACACTTTTTTAAAATCTTCAGAGGATAAATAATAAAGCAATAATAACATACTGTAAAATAAATGCAATCAACGGATATTTACACAGTCTTATATCCAGTCTCTATTGCGTTCAGCATAATTATACTACTGCTCTGTCCATATAGATGGACAGAACGATTTCTCTATTTCTATCTTGTTTTACTGTGTATTCATAGATAGCCTACAACCTACGGGTCTAAATGAACAATAATAGTATGAGTATACCATTAATAATTATAGTATATGTCTACATGAGTTCATAAGGGCTTAATTTTTGTAAGCACTGATGAACTGGACCATCTGAGCAAAGGAGAACTTACTCTATCCGGACAATTTTGTGTAGAAGCCAAACTGCAACAAAAGCCAGCCCAGCCATCCGCTGAGGGTGGAGCTGAAACAGTTTCATGGAACTGGTGACATGTGTAGCAAAACAGCCTGCAGACACAAAGTTTAGAGTCCAGGTTGAGTATTTTTTCTCAACATTTTATATTAAAAATAGATAAATTGCTCTCTAATTTTTAAATCTAAATATGTCACAGATATTTGGGGACATGTAGTATTGCCCTCTGAGGCAGTTGCAGAAGCAGAAATACCTTAATTAATTAAATAAATAAATAAAGGCCAAGAGACTACAAAGAAAGAAGCAAGAGATTAAAGTAATGAAGTTACCCAGAAGTGAATGCAACAGAAAGAGAAAATATATGAACTGTAAAATTCAACTGACCACAAGTTCTGTTTCCTCCTAGCATCCAGCAGATTCCAATATCCTCTGACTACATTTTTCCTACACGCCTTATCTGAATTCTACAGCTTTACCGCGAGTTCTTTCTTGTTCTGAGAAATCCAATTGCCACAGGATGACTACAATGCAGATGGCAGTGGTTAAAGTCCTTAAGTGTCTGTGTGCACACAGCAGTACAGAGAATCCAGAGTCAGAGCTCAGCATAAGCTGAACAGGTTCACTCACCCCTTGTAGCAGCCGAACTTAAACTCACTAATAGAGGTGTTTCATGTTTTTAAAAGCTACACACATAAGTGAAAAATAAGCCACAACTCTAGCAGGCAACACCTTAACTCCACTATAAAAAAATGTGTAACATTTTTTAAGCATCATTTTATGTAGAGCAAATTTCATTGCTCTCCTGTCAGTTTCCACTGACATTTGTGCCTGCTTTTCAAACAATAACAAGGCGGACGATAATACCAGAGATTGTCATCTGACCCATTGTCCTTTTTTTATTCTTCATCTTTTTCAATTTTTTAAAATGGAACTTCTACACTTAAAGTTGCTTTGTTTGTCTTGATTTGATTTTTTGTTTTGTTTTGTTTTTCTTTATGCATTCTCACACGGAAGCAATCTTATTAGCTGACATGAGAAACAAGGAACGAAATTAAACTGAAGGCAATGTTACCCGTAGAGGCAGAGAGGACTGATTCTGCAGGCAGATTCTCTTCTATTTAACTATTTGTTTTCAGGATGTAAATCTCTGTAATCTTAGACCCTATCACTGTGGTAGTGATAATAGTTAACATGAACATGTTAAGTGAAACAAGAGATACAGGAATGAACAGGTATATATTGAGTTTATCTGCAGGTTTTCCCTTTGGTTTCTGTTGAAATAATGATTACAAGTGACCATATAAAAGTTCATCAGGCTTCTTGATGGTGCCAGACAGACGACAATGAATGGCTTTTATTTGTTTGGTTTCATGACTGTAATTGGAACATGTAACGTCAGAGGTTCCCATTTTTTCCTGAAATTACATGCAGCCCTATTCTCCTTCTCATGTGAACTGCAATACTTTCTTCATTAGCATATGCTGTTAATATGTTCATTAAATTCATGTCACATTGTAATTAATCTGAAAATTATGTCATTTCTACAGAACCTACAACCTCATTATGTTCACAGTATGTACATCACAGGCATTTTATTTCTGAAAGAGGTATACCTCTGTTTGGTTATTAATAAAGGGGTCATTTCTGCCCAATTTACAGTGATTAACTCTTTACAAGAAATCATTTTGAAGCCTTGAAGTACGATACTAAGGAATAAAATAATTATATGTTCTATAGACAGAAAAAATCTTTGCATAGCGGCACTTATTTATGTAGTACATTTAATAATCCATATAAAAAGTATCAATTTAGATTCAGCACATTGAAGTCAATATATAAGGCTGAGCAGGATCAAAAACTTAGGAGTAGCTAAAAACTATGAATTTCAAAAGAGAGCACTGATATTTGATTTATAAGGAGTAAGATGATAGTGAATCTGATTTTGAAGTCATACTGAATAAAAAAAAATTGCCTATGAATGGTTGTCTACGCCATATAGATAGAACAAAATTTTACTAGTTAGGTGTTACTGAAAAATACATTTTTAAGCTCCAGATCAACATAACAGATTTCAGCCCACTGTTACATTTTCAGCAATTAGTAACAAAACAAAAGTGTAGAAGACTATCTCTCCTTGTAGGTAAATGTTATCTAATATGTTTTTTCTTTCTTAGCATGCTGCAAGAGGGTTTTTCTTTTAAGAAGTATACACATGTGTTTTTAGGTTTGATTTTTCCAAGGTGATTTACATCAAGTATCTATTTATAGAGGTAAGCAAACTTACTGTCATCATAAGGGAAGTGTTTGGAGACAACAACGAGGGTGACCCACCATGCACACACACACTTTATTAATAAGAAATTTGCACTGTGAGTGGCAGGGATTAGCATAGAGCAGGAATGACCTGAGTGATATCAAATACCGGGACTTTTCTGTGGGCCCGGATTTCACACTCAGTGTTTGGCACCTGAACAGTTGATTGGCAGTCTATCAGCTACTGCCCATGCAGATTTCGTGTGCCTTAGGTTCTGAGCCCATCGGAGGAATTGCAGCAAACAGAAGGCACGTTCCAAGAACTGCACCTTCAGTTTTTCAGGAGCCGCGTAGTAGCAACGATCAAAGGAGACATTAGTGAATAAACATATTTTAATAATTGATACTACGGTTCTCTGTGAATATTGATGGTTAATAAGATGCTCACTTTACTAAAGTGTTTCTGAGAAAGAGGAAGACCAAATGGTAAATTCTGGGAATGGAAGTAACGCTTGGCGAGGTCCTTTTAAAACTATTTTTCAAGAATATGCGTTAATCAAATACAGCATAAATTTTGTTTTTCTTCAGAGTTAGGGGGACAGAGGGCTTAGGTTGTAGCCTGCTAGGGAGAACAGTGTGGCAAACAAACTTCATAGTTCTAAGAGGGAACTCAGCATATTTATGAATGGGATTATTGGTGTGGTTGCTTGCCGCAGCAGGGAAAGGATTCAGTGCCCCCGGAGGCAAATTTCCAGTCCTGTGCCAACTCATATGATTATTTAGATTCTCAAAAAATCTCTCTGAAGCCCTGTAGTGGAACAGAGAATAGGAAGTCTGATTTTTTAGAGTGGTAGATGATGGGATATGAGAGGAAGGAAACCTTAGAAATTAAAGGTGAAGTTCATGCTAGAGAAACATTTTTCAGTGATCTTTTTTTTTAAATGCAATTTTGATGAACGTGCATTTTTACAAAAAAATTGCACTGGTGAAACAGAGCAAATAGTTTCATTTCAAGCAACCCAAAATATCTATTTCTCCTCCGCAGTAACAGGTTCTGACACAGGTCAGTGTGAACTGAGTGTATAAACACATGCATTTCTACCGAAAATAAATTTGTGAGTATTACTGAAACCATAAACAAGACATCTTTATGTGCGCGAAACTCCAGTAATAGGCATACACAGAGCCACTTGGCCGTGGAACAAAGCGTCGAGGGCAGGGTACCGATGGGGCTCAGGCACAGCAGAGGGCTGCAGGAGCCGGCTCGGCGCTGGCTGCGGCAGGGAGCAGCAGGCCGGGCATCCCGGCCTGCGCAGCCCAGGGGCAGCGCTGCCGAGCCGGGAGAGCGCCGTGCCCAGCACCCTGCAGCCCGGCTGCTCTGCTGACACCAGCTCCGCTCCCGCAGAGCTTGTGACAACGGGAACGGAGGCTCGGCAGCGCTGGCGTACGCTTTCTCTAGGTGTTTATTTACCCGTCGGGGTAAGGCGAAGCCTGCAGACAATTTAGCAACACTGAGGCTGGCGCATCCACTAAACACTTCAGCAAGGGATGAATTACGGCTTCCTGCGGCGTAACTGGTAGTTCTATTCCTGGAGGAGTTCGCAGAGCCAAGTGTACCGCTCCGGGTACCAGGGCAAGCTCGGGGCGGGGGGCTGTGTAACTGCAGAGTGCGAGAACAAAGGGAACTAACCCCGGGACACGCACACGGGGCTGGCGAGGGGCCGCGATGCCGAAAGGAAAGACCCAGGCGCGGTGCGGCGCAGCGCCGGCGAACGCCGCTGCCTGCATCCATCCATCCATGCATCCATCCTCCCGCTCCCACCCGCGGGCCGGCGGCGGGACGGGACACGCCGCTCCGCTCGGCTCCCGCCCCTGCCTGCCAGCCGGGCGGGCGGACGGGCTGCCTCGCCTCCGCCGTCCTCCCTCCTCCCTCCGCCGCTCCCTCCTCCTCCTCCTCCCTCCCTGCCGCCCGCCCCCCCCACCCTCACCTCAGCCGCCCCCCTCTGTCTGGCTCCCCCCGCGCTGTCTGGCGGCCCCCCCGTCCCCGCCGCGCTTCTCGCGAGAGCCGGGGATGCCGCCGCCGCCGCCGCCACCGCCGCGGAGGGGGAGACACTCGGGGGGAGCCGGTGACGTCGGGAGTTTTCCTGAAAGTCAATAACGAGCCCGGCGGAGGCGGCGGGAGGAGCCGAGAGCGGGGCCCGGGCGGCTCCGGGGTGAGTGCGCCGGGGGGGAGCCGCCGCCGCCGCCGCCCTCCTGACCCCGCGCATCGATGTTGCGGCCGCGCTGCCCGCCCGGGCGCCTCCCTGCGTAGCGGGGCGCGCAGCTCCATGTAGCCGCCGCCGCCAGCGCCCTGGGGCCGGAGCCGCCTCCTCCCGCCCCCGCGGAGACACCGGCCGCCAGGGACCGCCGAGCCCGGCGGGGGGACAGGGGAGGAGGCAGCGGCGCCCTCCCTCCCCTTCTCCCCCCCGAAGCCGCCGCCGCCCTCGGGCTCCGCAGCAGCGCCCGCGGCGCCGCCGCCTCTGCAGGTACGGGGCGGGAGGGGCCGGGCGGCGGCGGGGGCGCTCGGGCGGCGGCGGGGGCGCTCGGGGAGGGGATGCGGGGCGGCGGGGCCGGGGCGGCAGGGAGCGCGGGGCGGGGGCGCCCGTGGCCTAGCGCCGGCGGCGGGGCGGGAGGGAGGCGGAGGGGCGGGGGTCGCCCCGCCGGGGTGCGGGGCCGGGATGGGGAAGGGCGGGGCGGGGGCGTTTCGGCGGGGAGAGTTATGTAACGGGGGAGAGGGGGGGGAGGCAGGGGCAGGGCAGGGCGTGCGCCCCGGGGGCGCTGGATGCGCGGGGCCGGCGGTTCCCACGCGGCGGCGGCGGCGGCCCCTCCCCGCCTCCCCTCCCCGCGCCCGTGCGGCGGGCGCCGGTGCCGGGAGTAGCGCGGGATTTTATCCGCTGGGAACTTCTGTGCGTGTGCGCGAGCGTGGCCGTGTGTGTGCGTGTGTGTGCCCGCGCAGCCCCTGCGCTAAGAATAGCTCCGCGCCCCGCGGGCCGCCGGCGGCAGCGCCTCGCACAAGGGAGGAGGATGATGCTGCCGCCGCCGCCGGCTCTGGCTGCAAGTAAACAAACCGGCCCCCCCGCTCGCCCCCGCCCGCCCGCCCCGGCCGTCATGGAGGCCGCGGCCCACATGCAAAAGTTGATGCGCAGCCGGCTGCCCCGGGTGACCGGCGGCTGCCCCGGGCCGGGCCGGGCCTGCGGCGGGATGTGACCGGGCGGGGTCCCGGCAGGTGCAGCCGCGGGGCGGGATCCCCCGTGCCCGATCCCCCGTGCCCGGCACCGTGCGAGGCTGTGCCTGGCAGGGGGTCAGCGCGGCGCCCCTCGGCAGCGGGATCGCAGCGCTATATATTGTACTTTAAATGCAAATGATCGTGATGTAACGAGCGCTACCGGGCTTATAGGCTGCGAGGTTGCTCTGTATGGGCACCGCTTCTTAGTTTACTTCTGGATGGGAATCCAAGAGGCGTGAAATAGCCAGGGCTGTTTCACCTTCTCCCATGATACGTTGATTAAATGTAAAAAAAGAGAAATCTTATTTCCCTACGGGTGGAAAGGATAAACAATTTAATCTCTCTTGACCTTTATTCTAGTTTTTTGGTTTTTTTTTTCTTTAATGCAGTTATTAGTTGACTGGCTCCTTGTATATGTCTACATCATCTCATAATATTTATGAAAACATGTCCCAGTCTCTGTTTAAGAGTTTTATTACAAAAATGATGATGTGCCTGATACCTGCACTGCCAACTTTTTTCAGCACTGAAGAAATATAGAGCAGTCTCTTCTGCTAATGTTTGTTTAGATCTTGATAAAACTTTGCTAAACATGGTTCCCTGCATTTTCCACATAGAGGGTTTTATTTCTCAAGGCAAGAAGCATGCAGATAAGTAGACCTTAACTCATGACAAGTAACATTTAAAGCATGATCTCCTGCTTCTGCCAGCTGCTCTATAGGCAAGACTTGCTCGTTTACAGGAATGTGGAAAAAGTACATGAGCTAGAGAAGGAAGCTTATTTTGGCTTTTAAAGCAAGTGTACTACTCGGGTTTGTAGGACTGTTTGGTTTTGTTTTTTAAATTTTTTTTAGATTTTGGTAGGAGCCTGTAAGTCAACCCCAATATCTTTAATTGGATTGGATTACTAATTATAGTCCATGTGGATATATTTTGGTTGGATGCAACCAGTAAGTCAAGTTCAAATAAGGGCCAAAGAAAAACTTCAGAGATAAGATGTCTGTTTCCTAGAAGGCTACGTGTATTGTTTGAATAACTCTTTTTCTTTTTTTTAGTCTGATGTGAGTGCATGGTGTGTGTGTAAACACATAATGTTAACAAGACTGTCTTGTTTTAGAGAGTTTATTCCTATGGTGCATTACTCTAACTAGGTTTGAATGGATTCAGTAGTCTCCTTAGTTTCATAAATAGGTTCACAGAAAATAGTATTTCAGTGTTCTGCTCCCTCATTTGTTCTGCATTTTGGGGCCAGATGCTGTGTTTTTGAGCAAAATGCTGCTATTCTAGGGGAAGCAGGTGAGAATTCAGACAGGTACTAGTTTTAACTTTGCCCCAGTTGAAGTAGATACAGTTACAAGGATTGGATGGCATTGATATGCACTAGAAATTGTTGACTGTTTGACACTGGAACAAATGCTTTGTGAAAGGGAAAATATTCTGGTGTGTTTTTTTTAAATTTCACTCAAAACCACTTACTAGTGCTCTGCAGTTGTTTGTAACCCAAGGTTCTATTTGCAAGACACTAACCAGAAACTGTATCTTGACTTCCTACTGTGTTTTGCAACAGCATGTGTATGAAGGTTCTATTATAACCAAAAGACCCTTCAGACTATTTGTAATTTGCCCAAGATCAAGTGACTGTGTTCTTTCACTTTCTGGGTGCACATTTTCCCAGTTTAAAGACACCTACTGAATAATAATTTCTATGCCGAAGGAGTATTGTTTGTGAAATAACTTTGAAATACTCAATTGTTTTCGAAGTTATGAACCATTAGTAAAGTGGTTTGTGTTAAAATGGATTTGAAATTTCTGTGTTGTTCTGAGTATGAAGATGATGTGGATTCCTGTAACTCTTTGCTTACAGTTTCATTTTTCGCTGTTAATGCAACAGGTGATGTGGACTTGACAACATGGTAACCTAGCTTTCCTTCAGTTTTGAAACAGAGACTCAATATTCTTTGACAGATTTTATGGTTCAGGCATGCTACTTATTTCAGTCTACATTGGAGAGTGGAAGGGCGTGGACATATACTGACTGAAAACTTTGTTGTGCCATACTTTCATTTTGACATGGATAACGCATAAATCAATTGATTTCATATTAAAGTAACGCACCATACTATAAATGCATGTTTTGTAGGGAGTTTGGTTGTGTCTATAACAAAACTCCTCTGTTCGCTTTTTTCCAGGTAATAAAATAAACATTCTGTTCAAAATGTGCAATATTGCCCTGGTGAACTACAGCAGCAATTCAAAAAGAGGGAAACAGTTAAATGTGTGCATTTATGAGTTTTGTTTAAGTTAAAAGGTTGCTTTTATTTTCAGAATTTGTATGAACTTTACAACCCACTTCTTGTTGAAGTACTGTCTTTTATAAGAAAAGATTGCCAACTTAAGTGCCCTTTCAAAGTATTCCAGAATATTAGATTAATTTGTGTTATCTTGGTTTCTCATTCTCTTAGGGTAGGCCTAATAAGAATACCATGGAAGAGGCAGGGGGTGCTTTCTAGCACAACATGTAGTTCAGGAAGTTTTGCATTGCCTGTGAGGAAAGGTGTGGTTTCAGTGAGAAACTTGCTTGTCAACCAATGCGTTTTCTTTTTGCTGTAGGGAAGAGACTTCCCCAGACCACAGGGTCTCTCTCCTTGGTAAATAAATGTGTTGCACAAGTTACTCCTCTCTGCAACAAGTTGTTGTGGTATAGAAAAGATTACTTTTTGAAGGTAAGTTACACAATAGCTGGAAAAGCTGATTCAAGCTGTTTAAAAATTAATGTTAAAGACTGAGAAACAACAGCAAAAACCCCCAAAACAAACACCAAAAGCCCCCCAAAATCCCATCCCAACCGAAAACCTACCAGCAAATACTAAAACATTGAATGTGAAAGTTAACTTTTTTTGGTTTTTTCTTAGCATAAAAATTAATCTTTAAAGGTTTGGTTTATACATTTATCTTGGGTAATTGTATGAACAACATTCTGGACTCCCTATAAGAGTTTATAAGTAAAACTTATTTAGGCGAATCACTAGTATGCACTAATAAAAAAACTGCAAAATTATCCAAGGGTATAATAGGTGATTATTTGGTATTTTTTCTTGTTCCATGACTCTAGATCAATAAGTATGGGCATTTATGATGCATGCCAAGGATTTTAAACAGATTATTTTTTCCTTTATTATTTAAAGATGTTGTTCAGGTGTAGTAGGAAGATGTAGCAGCTAACACTTCCAAAAACGTCTCCCAAGATTTAATAACATTAAATGTTACAGTCAAGGAGAGTAAGCATACTTGGCTTTTGTATGTGGAGGTGCTTATTTTTGCTCAATTTAAATGTTTCTTTGATTTTTGATACTCTTTGTGTCAACACTTACTGTGTTTAGGATAAATAATATATGTTGAACCCATTTGACCAATCTTCTTCTTCGCCAAAGTTCTGTGTGAATGTCTGAGTAATACTGATCAAAAATAGCATTAAGAACACATTGTTGCCCTGTGATATTTTTTTCTCTGTAATATCCTGACTAAATAACAGTAGTGATTTTTAAATTCTCTTAAGAATTCAAATTGGACCTCAGTATTTCGTGTGCATGTCTGAATGACTTGACAGCATGGTTTGCCAAACTTCCCTGCACTGTCCACGTGACAAAGATGTTTGAATGCCTCCTATAGCAGAAGCAGAGGTGAAGACCCTGCTTCAGCTTTAGATCAATGAAGATCTCACCACTGCCTTTTTGTAGGTGTGGAATGCCAGTGCCCAACAGTCAACAGCTTCTTGTACAGCTGGTTTAACACCACAGAATTAATGCAGTGGTTCTCAGTGGAGTCTCAGCAATCTTGCAAAACCATTTCTATCAACCAACACACATTTTTTTTTCCCTAAGCATTCAGTGTGTTTCTTGAGATATATAATTGTTTCAGCTTGTCTCATGAGCTTTTATTGAAATTATTATATACTTTCCTAAATGTATTGCTGCACTTTGAGAACAGAGAATTAAGGTTGTACCTGTGAGTGTCATATAATCTGACTTTTCATATAACATCTGCCAACCTTCACCTAGTGAGCTCTGTATGTAAGTTAGGGTTGTAGAGAATTCCTTCTGTCCTTAGGAAATCCAGGTTTAAGGTTGATGAAAATAATGCATTTTGAGTGTGAACAAGAAAATCTGAAGGTTTTAGGTTAGAAGTTGATTATGTTCTGGTCATGTTGCAATGTCAGAATTTGACAGTAGGTTCAGCGGTGTTTGGTTGCTCTGTAGGAAGGAATCACAAAGTTCATTCCTATTACAAGACAATTCAGAATTTGATTTATTCAATGTAGACATAATAAATAAAACCTTCTATGTAAGAGTTTAAAAGAAAGCTATTTGGTAGGCATGTCACTGAACTTTTCTCATCTTTTATATTAATAGTTTGATAAGCCTTTTTTGTTTTTCTCTATACTTCCTTGTTACTCATGAGTAGTTAATGTATTTCTGGTTTTTATTCAGTGGTATGCACAATACAGAGTTGTGCTGCAGAAAAGTTACCATCACAGAAATAATTAAATACGTGAGTTTAATGAAACTTTGATCTGTATCTCTTGAAAGATATCTTTTAAAATCTCTTCTGGAATGACTAGGAATTTCCAGATTCTTTGAGCTTTTAAAAATCAAGCTAGGTTTTTTTTCCTTGTGTCTTCTAGACTTAGAAAAGTAATTTTAGTTTGTTTTAAAAATATGGAACTTATGTTTATCTTTTCTTCACTGTTTGAGTATTTTCTAGACTATATTTTTAAAGACCAAAGGAACTTTGTCAACAAAAGGCAAGGATTAATATTTCTACATTAATCCAAGGCAAATTAAACTTATTACATGTGTTTTGAAGGGTTGAGTGAAGTAACATTATCATAGTTGTGATGCTCAGCTAATCCTTGATTTGTCTTCCTCTGAGTCTCAAAACTCTCCCAAGATCATTGCCTCAGTTATTTTTTTTAATGCATAATTTTAGCCCTCCCTTCATCTCTTCTACTTGAAATGTATTCTGTGGTTACATTTCAGACATATACTCTAATAAGTTTTATCTCTGCTCCTGTCTGCTTTTCAGCTATTGTTTTATGTGATTTGGGGGAGGAGAAAAAGGATTTAAAGCATTTTTGTCAATAAACACAAGGCAAAACAATGGGTTGTTAATGTTTCACATGGGATCTAAAGAAACAATTTAGTTACATTTAGAAACTTCCTTTATACCTTGGTAAACAAAGGCAAGGGTGGCTTTGTTCACCTTGCTTTAATTATACCTTTGTCCCTTAAAATAACTTGCTTTGTCATTGTAATGGGAAATAAAATACAGAATGATGTTTTCTTTCCTGATAAACTTATTCAGTTGCAGAATCTAAATAAAACATCTAACTTGTATATTAATATTTCAGTATGCCTACATTCTCCTAACTAGGCTTATTTGAGCATATATTAGTTATGTGAAGCTTGTTGACATACTGAAAGCGAAAATAGAACACTGCAAATATTAAGCATACATGTAAGCATGCATTAAAAAGAGCTATTTATATTTTCCAAATATGTTGGTTTCCCTTACTACAAGGTGTAGGTAATTTTCCTATCACATCCCTCATTATTCCAAATCAAAATTTACAAAGTAAAGTTATTGTGAGTGAATTTCTAATGCCAATTTTCTTAAAGTTCATTGCGGCTTTTAGTGTGAAATGTAGTTTAAAAAGTATTTGCAATGCCTGTCATGGAGATATCTTGGGATTTTTTGATATTTGTTTTAAAACCTCTAAATATGTCTGCTTAGAAAGTACTTTAGGTATCTTTCAGAATTCTATGATGTTTACAATTTTACAAGTTTAGGATCTATTTTCTTTAAATAATCCTTTTTTTCGTTGATTTCTTTGTCTTGTCCAATCAGTTCATCTTTTGTGTTGGTTTGTTTGTGGATTATTTTGTATTTCTTTTTTCAATTTTTAATTGGCTTCAATAAGTTGGACAAATACTATCTCCCTAAAGGTTCATTTTTTCTCAGTCTAAGTTGTGATAGTATTTAAATCATTCAGTATAAGCAGAATTCCAGAATAGGTGGTTTATAAAAGCCGGTATACATACTTCATACTTTTTAGATATAGCACTCACCTGAGTGTGATTCTTCCACAAACAATATAGTCTAATTTGATTTAGCAAGTTTTGTAGCACTCTCTGTTCTGTCATATAGTCTTTTGTGTAATTTTTGATGATGTGCAATATATCCTCTAATTGTTTGGCCAGCTTTGCTAGGCGAGGAGGATATGCATGTGTTTTTCATATAAATAAAACCTGGATTTCAGCTTCCATTCCTAAAGATAACTCTGGTTTTAATTTAGAGCTTTGACATTTTGAATTCCTTGCTCTGGGAGTGCAACCTACATTGGAAACAGTTACAGCCTGCTTGGTTTTTCGGGGGGAGTCAAACTCAAATTTGAGAAGAACTCTTAATAGCCTCATCTGCTACAAAAAAAAAAGCCCCCAAAGCAAGGAAGCAAACGTGATGGAAACCACTGTGAACTGCTTTTGGTGATATGGGTATTGTGTGCATGCACAAAATGATTCAGTTACTTTTCTGAAAAATTAAGAGATAGAGATGATGAGATTTGGCTCTGCTTACATGGAGGACCAAAGAATCTCAGTGAGTCAGACAGAGGGAATCAGAAAGGTTCACTTACTGTTCTTTTCTCCCCAAACCTTTTGCTAAAAAAATGATTGCTTTTAAAAAGGGAAAATGGTAGTACTCATATATTAAGAGAACAAGGTTGGATGATTCACTGAGTTGATAATGGTACAAGAAGTTACGGGGATCATCTCTGGAAGCACTGAAATTGGTTCTCCTGGTATTCTCTCTGGTAACTTGAGTTGGTAAATGTGAGAGTTTCTGTTTTTTTCTCAGCTCCAAAATTGTTGAAAGTAGAAGCCTGTGTTTATGAAAGTTCTTACAACAGAGACTGAATCATACAATTTACACTGAATTTATGGGTGCTGTCTTCTTTACTCAGCTGTCTCTTGTCATGGGGAGAATGGGAAGATGCCCAGATTTCAAAGGACTCTTGTCTGTTCTTTTGAATCTCAATGATAATTCATTTGCACAAAGTGGTTGTTAAGTGTAGACCTGAGACACTCTTTTTAGTCCTTCTGCTTGGAACGGATTTCTTTCCTTCTCACTATTCACCAAGTCTCTGTAGGTAGCTGACTGCTGTGATGGGCATGAGAGCCTCCTTTAATTTAAAAACAGAAGCTGGGGAAAAGCCATCTTTCTATTGAATGGTCCATTGCTCATTTTAATTGTCAATCTTATAGTTCCCATATGGTAGCATCATGAAGTAAGATGGTTCCTCTCTATATTACTGATAATCTTAAAGTTCAAGATAAAAACTGAGAATATGTTGGCTAGTTTTTACCGTGGCTCAGGGAGACTATGAGCCTTGGCACAGGGATCTAGAACTCTGTTGCTTGTAGTAGTCTCTGCTTAATCTTTGGTCAGAAAGTTGCCTTTGCAACCATTACAACTAGGAGCTTAAAAGTATACTACTAGCTCTTTAGAAGTGTGCTGAATTGTTTTACCTCACACTGTGAAAGTGGCTTAATAACTTCCTGAAGAAAAAAGGAAAAGTTATGTATTTTTTATGAGATAAAAACCCCCCAGCAGGTGTTTGCATAGAATCATAGAATCACTTAGGCTGGAAAAGATCTTTCCAACCACTAACCTAATACTGCCAAGTCCACCACTAAACTGTGTCCCTAAGTTCTTCACATCACTGATTGTAATGGAGTAAATTTTTATACCTTCATCGTAAAGCATGCTGACAGTGAGTTCTTGTATGCACTGTGCATATACGTGACTATCTGGTACTATCTGATACACACAATGTACTGTTGGAAAAATATCTTCCAAGTTTGATAAGATACAAAAAAGTGTGTTTGTATGGGGGGAAGCAATGTGATGTATTCTCTAGTTGCTGGAAAATGTATAAAAGCAAGTCAAGTTCTTCCCTGTAAGAAGCGCCTGTAATGCAAAACATCGTCAAATTCTGTTCTAACATATTTTTCTCCTATTTCTGTGGGTTCATCCTATGTAGCAGTAAGGTAAACTGTAAAAATTACTACATACCAGCTGCTGATACTTCAAGTGCATTGGGAGAGCAGAGTTGATTGCTAACAAGTATTTGAGTTCGATGCCAGATGTGCAGAATAAACATTCCTGTATCTTTTCTTGAAGTAGCTGAACTATAGATGAAATGCTGTTTTCATGTGAGAGTTCCATGTATTTCAGACAACTCCTTTGCATCTATACACAATTCTTTATTACATCTTTAGGGAAGATGGCTTTTGTCTGACTATTTTTCACTATAAGGCCAGTTTTGGTCACGATAAGAAGTAATTCTCAAAATTCTGCTCTTCTGGAGCATCGGTGAATGACTTTTAGAGTAAAGGATACATCTTTTAGAAAGGCTTAAAGGCATTTAATAAGGAATAATATTACAGAAGCTTACAAATGGCTTCTTGAAAGTATGGTGTGCACATATAACCTTTATTTTCATTAGCTTCTTAATGCTTTGATTTATCTCCTTCAGCTTCCTATGTAATTCAGCTTGACTTTTAATTACCCATTAATGGAGCAATCAATACAACCATAGAACTGTTGTTAATCCTAAAGTTGTTTCTGGTAATACTGTGAAGCTAAATTGAGGATAGTGCAGTTAATTTTATCACCATATTTGTGTGATTTTTTGTATTTTGGGGATTTTGTTCAAAATTCAGTAAAGCAGTACATGTGATGGGTGGGATGCAAGCCTACAGACATAGACTTGAGGTTGTTTCAGGCACTGTCTGACATGAAAGTCGGTCATAGATCAGATTTTGATTGCGTAACACTAACTAAATTGCAATCAGTGGGTAAATAGGGAGCTTCCAGCGTGAATTCATTCATAAATCATGGACTGATTGATCAGTCTGTGGGCAGACAAGATTTTTGCTACTTAGTCCAGAAGTTAATTTCTTATAGCTATGTCTTTACCAGTAAGAATAAATCATTGCACTGTTCACAGGTACCCACCAAAAATGGAAAGTACATTAAATTTGCCCAAAGGGTAAAATGTATTGCAGCATATGCCAGCCCATGGTAAATACTGAGTGCTACATTGCTTCTTGTGTCTTTAGAGCTGGAAAAAAAAAGTCAACTGTGATTATTTCTCAGAGAATGCAATGAAAGTCTTGTAGAAAACTGAACTTAAGTTGGGTGTTTGGAAATTGATGTGCTTACACTTCCTTCCCAGAACAGCTGCTCTTAGGTCACAGTTGTTTGACACCCACCTCTGGGCTTTGTAAAGATTTATGTGTTTGTAATAAGAGCTGATGCTGTGCTGCACTGATCCAGAAACGGCAGAACAGCAGCCTGCTTTCAGGCACGTGTCTTAATCTGTCAGATCTCTTTACATGCACAGCTGATAGACTTGCTTATCTCGTTTGAAGCATGCAAACAAAAGTTCTGATAATGTCTGACCCAGAAATTAGCTCTCACATTAGTAAGGTGCAGGATGGGGAAATGCATGCTTTGGTTATTTCTGCTGTAGTGACTTGCATCAGCAGCTAAAGTTAGATCAATTAGCATCAGTAAAGCGTTCTCATGTCCTTCCAAAATGTACATAACATTTTCTTTTAACTCTTATGAAAGCTTAATTGAGGTGTGTTTCTATAGACACAGGTGTGTGATGCCAATGCCGAAGGTTGTGCGTCACCTGCACAGGTCTCACTGCCGTATCCCCCAGTGCTGTGGGGATGTCCTAGAGACACAGTAGTCAATATTACTTAAACTTTACAGAATTAATGAGTTTAACTTTGTGATTTTTACTTTTATGCGTTCGAATTACTGAGTGTTTTTGAAAAAAAATAGTTTACTGAAACCAAGACTTAAATGGGCACACTAGAGGGTTTCTGTAAAATTGGGTTGTACTGTATATTTGTGGCATACCACCTGAAAAAATACTCATGCTAAGTTGTATTTTGCATGTTACACCATCCATGCAGAAGTAGCCTTCTATCTGGCTGCTGTGTCATGCATATACACATATTTCAAAGGATAAATAAGAAATAACCTGTATGTCTATACTGGTTTCATTTTTAGTTTGTACTTGATCGTGTTAAAGTAACTGATTTCCCAGTGCTTTCTTCATTCATTTGTTGCACAGATTGCTTCTAGCACAATCATATTTGTTTTTTACCTGTTTATATTTGTTGGTCAGTCTACTAAATTGATATGTATGGGCTGCATTTGATAGCACTAAACTTGTGTGGGGGTTCCTGTTCTGTGCCACCACTGTGTACATGTCTCCTCCTGTGTGTGTAGAGCTGTGGAAGGGTGCTCCTCCACCATCAGAGAAATCCCATTTCTTGGCTTCCCATGCTTTTCTGGATGAGCATTATTTGAATGCTTCTCTTTATTTTGAAGGTTAGAGGGGAAAGGCAGTTTGCTGGCAAAAGGAACCATCTCCTGGCCTCTGGCTTCTCTTCCTACTTAATTGTAGTGCTATTTTATCTCTTCTTCACAGCTGTTAGGTACTCTGGGAGTGAGGTGGTCAAAAGAAAGGGTTGTGGCTTCTGAGAGTGCTATGTCCTGTTCCAGGACTAATTTCCCTTCTGTGCCCTACAGGCTGAGGTTTGTAGGGAAAAGAGCACTCTTGTCACTGCCTGGCTTAAAGCTTTGAGAGAACGTGCACTCCTTTTTATAAACTGAACATTTGGGGGTGTTTTTGGTTAATTTGTACTTATAAGAAGTTGTTTTTCTCTTTGTGTACTTGGAGCTGACGCTGTTTTTGAAAAACTCTTGTAAATTCAGGATTTGTATTGGCTATAATAATATTATAGTGGAAGTAGCAAAAATGTAACCTTTCATTCCATTTTCTCACACTCTTAATGTGAAGGTGGCCATAATAGAGGAAGCACTTGTCCATTGCGTGGGTTCTGACAACTGTGGGAACAGGGAAAGCTCCTGTGTGTTCAGAGCTATGCCTTTGAAGCAGGGCCGGCAGCCTTTCATTTAACAGCATCCTGTGCATTAGTAGGGGAGATTTCTGCTGTGTGCCTTTTATAAAAGTGCCATATGACTTAAATTTTAACACATTCTGCTGCTTTTTAGTATTGTAGTGTTCATGGAAAATGTGCTGTAAGACTAGAAACATGATTGTGTTATACAGTTAATTAAAAATAAAGGCAGATTTTTAATATGAGCTCAGTCAGTGAAATACATCAACAAAGACTTTTTTGTTGGCTGTCAAGTGAGAAAAACAGAAAAGACTCAAATTCTTTCTCTAATATTTCCTTCCAGTCTGACTCATCAGTAGAAATTGTGAAGAGCTGCAGAAGAGAAGCCAAGCAGACAAGCTGATAGCTCAAAGAAATACTCTTTTGAGTTTGGGGTTCAGAGTGGAGTCATCATGAGCGATGTTACCATTGTGAAGGAAGGCTGGGTACAGAAGAGGGGTAAGTTCTACCTTTTAATGGGAAGTGCTTCTGGTGTCTCCTACACTGTGTGCAATGATATGACATGGTTACACAGATGAATGTTCTTGATTTATCTTCTGGTCTGGAGCAATCTGACCATATGGTCAGATTAAGGCCTTGCTGGTATTGATACATAACCCTCAGCACTGCCCCAGTTTGTGGGGGTAGCTGACAGTGCAGAGAAAGTTGGACTCAGTAATTCCCACTTCACCTTGAGCATTGTTGCTGCAGCTGCTGTTACCTGTGCATCAGACTAAGCTGGCTGTTGTGGCAGCTGGAAGAGGCAGTAATAGAGCTGTGCAGTCAAAGGTTGCCTGGAAGCTGCTGTAGGTGTGATACTTTGTGTGAAATTTCCTAGATGCCAAAATCATTCAGTGTGGCTCAGCTTGTATTACAGATGCAAGTCCCAGTAAAATCAACATAATACTTGCATAAAGCTCAGCATGCACCTAATGACTTAGCAGACCTGGAAGTCATATGATAAAAGAATATATTCCTAACTATAAGCTAGTATAAAGTATGATTTTCTGTTATATTTGAATTCCTGTGAATTCTTGAGATGTCTCTTTAAAATGTTTCACCATGTGATTTGCAAATTTAGGGAGGTTGCTGTATGTTCAGCTTTGAATGTGAAACCTCTAGTCATATCTGGCATTCATATCATGTGATGAACTTTGGATGAAATCTTCCATGCTCCATGCTGCTCTGCTTTAGGTTGTGGTTGCACACATGATTATTTTCAAAAGAATATGACCTCTCTCACAGAGAGGAGGTGATCTGGATTTTAGGGTGATTTATGCCATGAGTTTCTGTGATCCTAGCCCAGAAAGATTAGACTGAAATAGCGGGAACAAAATTACCCTTTAATTTACAAAGAAATCCTTTGCTTCAATAGCAGTGTGTGAAGACAAAGATCATTACTAGCTTTATTATTGCAGATTGACATAAAATGTCAAGGAAGGCAAGATAATGAGAGAAAATTTTATTATTCTTTTATTATTCCTGCATGAATTGTATTTCTGGATGCATTATGGGTATTGTAAATGAAAATGAGCTAAACAATGTTAAGCTTAAGGCCTGCTTCCTATTTTGGAGTATATACCTGTATTTATCACAAATAATATTTTACATGACAGGAACTATTTAAACATTTAAAAGATTTTTCCTTTCCACCTTGTTGTTGTTTACTCAATTTGGAGATCTGATTTCCCTTTTTGATTCTTTCATATACATTTCTTTCAAATGTATTTGAATGGTTAGGATGCTCCAAATCATTTTCTTTTACATGGCATCAGTTCCTTCAGGTAATACTGCTCATTCTTATTACAACTGCTATCAACTCTCTGAGCACTGGAAATGCATATATTAATTACTGGGATCCAGAAAGGGACAATTTACACTGAAATTAAATGTCTTACTTAATATTTGAAATTCTGAAATATTAAATAAAGGCTTTTCTTCTCACTCTGTTTTACTATCAATTAACTGAAGAAAAGCCCACCAAGTTGACATTTTGAGGTCAGTTTTGTTAGTAATTGTTTTATTTTCCAATTAAAGACAATTCATGGCATGCATTTTTCTTATCATAAATAACTTTGAATTTATGGTTGTTGTTTCTTTTTTCTTCTTGCTGTATGTAACTATGTAGGTTTTAGTGGAAATTTTTAAATTGCATCCAATATTGTCCTTCATTTTCTTTGACTTATTCTGGTTATTGGTGGTTGAAAATGTTTCTTTTGTTTGTTTCTGAAAACAAAAGGAAAAGCACGGCTGTATTTCACAATGCTAAGAATTCATGTGTTTTATTCAATGGTTGCACATTTCATGTAATTACAAATTTTACTCTGACCTTGCTCTGGGGCAAGAAAATCAAAACTGTTAAGTGCATTTGTTAAATTTTGCCAGGAAAAAGTATCGAACTTTAATCTATATTCTGAGAATACACTCAATAAACACTTATTTTGGCAGCTCTATATTCTCTTCTCTGAGAAGCATCGTGGGACTGGGTAAAGTTGTCTTGCTTCCACAGGAGATCATTCTGTTGCAGTTTTAAAGTGAATTCTTTGCTCATCAACACTTGATACTCACTGGCTCAGTTCACAGGCTGGTTTTGGTAGGTACAAGCTATGTTCCACTTGGAGAAGGGTGAGTATGGGATCCCTTCTCCAGGCAGACATGGAATGAATTCCAGCCCCAGAGACTGGTCCTTTGGACAGCCCTGAGCCAAGTGTATGGTGCAGCATACATTTCTGAGCCTCCAGACTGAATTTATCTAGAAATAAAACTTGTGAACCTTTCCTGCTGGGAACACAGGGGCCTGGGCTGCTTCAGTTGGCTGATGTTTCTGTTATGCTGAATTACTTGTCATGTGACTATAGCCCTGGAACTTTAAAAATTGTCCCCTTCAGCAGTCAATGTGGTTTGTGATACAAGGAAAGGGAAAAGAATCCAACTTCTTTTTGTGATTCACAGCCTAGTCAGGAGTATGGGGATGACTTGAAGGTATTGGGACGAAAAATGGTTTTGAGGAGGTGTCTAATAAGATGGCCCATTACAAAGGCGAGTTAGGTGAGCTCAATGTAGAAATGAGAGGGGAGGACTGAAAATAGAGCTGGGGATCTCTTCCTGAATTGAGATTCTGCTAGAGAGAGGCTAGGGAAGACAGGGTATGTTAGAGCACCCTGAATGGCTGTGAAAGGCAGTGAAAAGATGTTTGCTTTATTATTATTCCTAGAGCTGTATCCATGTCAGTAACAGAGGGCTGAGAGCTATATGTTTTTCAGGTTTTAAGCCCGCTGTTGAGCCCTGAAGAATCAGATGTGATGCTACACAGTTGGCTTCAAAGCCCTCTTTTTCTTTGTGCGCTTAAATGAGGCACCCATTAAAGTATTAATGTTTTACTCAAAGTTAAGAAATGGCAGAATTTAAATTTTTTTGAGACTCATCATACTTGGGCTTTGAGTAGTCTTTAGGAGAAGCAGTTTCAGTGTGGTGAGAGTAGATGATACTGTGGAAGACTAAGCTGTGAAAAGTCCAAAGTTCTCACCTTCAGCCTGTCATCTCTGCTCATTTGACAAGAGAAGACACCAACCCCAGGGGGAAGCAGTGCCCGAGAAGCTTGGGGAACCTCGGGTCCCAGGTGAAAGGAGACCCTGAAGCACAGTGCCGGGTGTGCCTGAGCAGGTAATGAAGCCCAGTGAGAGCAGGTTCGGAGAATGAAGTAGTTGGTGTTGGGGACTTGATACCTATCTACACTTAGTGCATTTGTACAGTGAAGTGGGTGTTAATTTGGACTGGCTTCTGTCTGTTTCTGTGTCCCTTTGGCAGTGGTAGTGCTCCTGGAGTACATCCTGTGGTTTTTAGTCTCATCTGAGAGGAACCAGGTTTGTGCACTGTGGGACTGCTTCAAGCAGCAGATGAAAGTGCATTAACTAGGGTGGTGGGCAGATTTGCTGCAAAAGCACTTTCCTTATCTGAACTAAAGTACTAATTCAGGTCCCTGTGAGACCTCAGAACTTGAACTAGTGGAGAACCAGCAGAGCAGTCTCCTTAGAGTGGAGTCTGTGCTCAGGCAAGAGAGGAGTGGGAATGCATTCTGTAAGGATGGCTTTGTGGCTGGAACTTACTGTCTTAGATCCAGTGACAAGAACCAGGCAGCTCATGGCCGGTGTCCACGTGTGGCTGCAAAGATATTGTTGCAATTCACTGGCTTAGTGAGGATAATTTTTCTTTCTGTTCCCCAGTTATACCTGTAGCCAGATTAGGAGCGAGATGCATTGTCTTTTCCTTTATGAATTTACTTTTTAGATGACACCAACATCTTTCCTTGTAATGCACACAGAAAGGGAAGCTGTTTTGACAAAAAACCTTAAATACAGTTAGATGAACCTTGTTGCTGATATGCAGAAATTAAATATTTGACATTATTGCGGTTAGTGTAAGCACTCTGCAGTAATTGCTAAAATGACTTTTACATTTTGGATTTGCAGAGGACAATGTTTTGCAGAGTGAGTATCTTTAAATTTATGTAAAGGTTAGTATCCTTAATTTTACTTAACATGCTTTTACTGTATTTACTAAATTAAATTACATGATTTGCAGAGAGGGATATATTTTTAATTTATCAGTTTGGAAACAGATTTTTTTTTTTTACGTGATGAACATGCCTAGTGTGATTTGGGCTGTATCATTACAGAAGTGAGTTTTATGCATATAATTCATGTGGTATTTTTTCTTTAAAGCCAAAGTTTTCTGAGTTGTAGACGTGACCTTGTCTGTGGTCTATAATAGTCACAACAATTAGATTTAAGAATCTTTCATAACTATGCTTAATTGCAACCTAATTTCTTTATATATAACCTGTGCACAGAATTTCAATTAATTTAAACATATGACAGGATTTAAGAGTTTCTGTTACCATGTTATTGAAAGATCATTAGGGACAAAGGAAGAATTGACACAGATGCTAACTTTTTAAAGGACCCAGTTTTAAATTTAATGTGTCAGCTAACTTTGTCTTTAATTGAAAGAGTAAGGTTTTGGTGAGGATATACCTAGTGTGTAAGCACAACACCATGGCTAAATCATTGTTTGAAGACAAAGCAATATGTTAGTTTAAATTAGTGCTTGTGTTGCCACACTTCGATTGCCTTTCCTCTGTTTGGACTTTGGTGTTCTGGTGTGGTGTGTTAGGTAATGCAGTTTGCTATGGCTCACATGGTACATGTACCAGCATTCCAATTTTGTGGAGAGGGAACCAAAGTCCAAAAGTGTTGGGGCTTAACTGTAATAGCTTACGAAGTTTGATGTAATGAGATGGTGGTAAAAAAACCAGATGTCATGAAGCTTTCTTGTAATGAGATTGTCCTGTAAATAGTGTATCGCTGAAAATACTGTAATATGATTTTTCATTCAATGTTTTTCTTTATTTTTCTTTTTTTCCTTCTTTTTAAAAAATACATTCAGAATTTCTTCATTTATAAAATTGAAGAACTGTTAGTATTTCTAAACTCATACAGTTCATAGAATGTGTTTGATTTACTGTGATGGGATTGACTCAACTCTGCTCTGTTTTCATTTTTGAGATTCAGGACATGATGCAGGTGTCATGGGATTTTGAGAAATAACTGTGTGCAAAATATTTACTGTTGTTATATCTTCTCTCGACAAGAATAAATAGTGTAATGGAATAAATCTATTGTTCCAAATACTAATAGAATTGTTGGTTAAAGTACAAATTGTTTATAGTCTTTAATGTCTTCTCCCTCCTCCCCCTGGCTCAAATCCAGAAAAAGAACTGTATTATTTCATGTAGTGGACATTGGGTTGTACAGTTGAACCAAGACCAAACAGATGTTAATTTTGGAAATACACTCTGGAGATAAAGTTCATATGGTATGTTTGAGTTGTTGTTGGGTTTTTTTTGTTTTGTTTTGGGTTTTTTTGGTATGTTTTTTTAATGGGGGCATAAATGCCTTGATTGGAAAATTAATCTCAGAAGTTATGGTATTAATTGAGTGTTATTCACAACCTGTCAGAAATCTTGTTTGCAGATTGTCTGAATTATTTGAGCAATTTAACACACCTCTAACAAATACAAATTTAAATAGACTATGTTGAACATCTGCTACACAAAGTAGAAGAAATTTAAAGAATTTTTTTCTAGTTGTCTTAGCAAATAGTATTTAAGATAAAGTCTTGATTGATAAATGACTTGAAACTAAACAAGCCTTTCATATGGTAGTTGTTCTACTCTCATTCCATCTAATTAATGCAAAATGTGAAGTTCCAACAAAATATTTGAATGTAAAAGAGGCAGTTCCGTGTGGACCAAAGGGAGGAAAACTGGCACTGTGACCTTCTTTGTATCCTTATATGGTAGCTAGATTTTTTTTTTTTTTTTTTTTAATTACCAGATAGTTAAGAGACAGCTGCATCTTGCACTCAGTGTAGAAATGGGTTTAGGTAGATCTGTAAAGTTGCTTGTAGTCAGCACTGTTTGGAGTTTTTTTGTTTGTTTGTAGGTATTGTTGGTTTTTTGCTGTTTTTGTTTTTTGCTGGTTTGGGTGTTGTTTTTTTTCCCCCCCACATACCCTATGAGCAGAGATGTATGTATTTAGATGCTGGTTTCCTGCAGCTAGCCCACTGGGAAAGGAGTTCCTCTGAGTCCTTTCTCTGTCCCACTCACTTTGTAGTTGACTACCAAGATCTTCCTTTTGGAATAATTATAACCTTTTATCCATACTTTTCCATAAAGAAGATCAGAGCCATATGAAAACCTTAAAATTGATGTAACTAGGATGAGGTGTTCTCTTTGCTAAATAACTTCATTCCAGATACGTTTTAGGTAGTGCATAGGTGAGTGCAATTTTTGCAGCTCTCTACCTTGTACTATTACCAGTTTATGTTCTTAAAGGCAGTTTGCAATAGAGATTGAAGCATGAAATGCAAAGTATTTAAACAGTCTCAAGATTATCCTTGCTGCAATATCCTTGTTGAATGCCAGTTTAGATAATTGTGCATGGTTGATTAATTTTTAAACTTTTAAAAAATTGTTTTTGTTTCATTATAGCTATGATAGAGACTGTTAAAAGTTTTTTAATGATTATACAGTTTTGGTTCTCATCAGTAAAAATGAAGCTCTCATACATGGAGCTATATTGTAGATGATAGTGGCTAAAATTCTGTGCATATTCTTTAATTGAATGTGTGAGTTCCTACCAGTAATATGTCAGATAGAAGATACAGGAGTATCTTCAAATGGAGGAAGGTGTTCTGTGTCTGTAATAATAGTCTGTTATTAACATGGAACATTCATGGGCATAGCAATATATTTAACCTTGCAACTACTGATGTTCAGATTTCTGAAAAGAAGTTAACCAAATTCAATACCTAAATCGACTCTTTATTTTCCCTGCAGTTGCTTGTAAGGCATGTTTCTGGTGCTTATCACTTTGGGCTTAGAGCTTTTGCATTTCCTGAGTTTTATGGTAGAAAAGTGCTTTTGCTATTCCTGACAGCAACGAGTTGCTTGTTACACAGGAAAATACCTGGGCAATGGGAGTTTTGGAGTATTCTGCACCCACTGGCCTTACATGTTCTTGTATGTCTGTTCCATTTCCTGTGTGGTGAATGCTGCCTGCTTGCTCACGTTCTGGAGGCTTTCTCTATTCATGCTGGTTTGTCTTACTCACACTACTTAGTTACCCATGAGAGCAATACTTCTTTAGAAGCAAGGTTAAACATTTTCTGTTGCAGAGATTAAGGAAGCAAGATGTTGACAATTCATTGCCCTTTTCCTGCTCTCGACCCTTTTGGCCTGGCAGTACTGCATGACCAGCAAATGTCCAAGGGATGCTGTTGGGGAAGAATTTGAGGAACCATTGGGCAAATACATGTTTTCTGTTCATTAAAACCTCTACTTTTTACTTGAAGCTTAAATAGTCATGCTGTATAATACCTTTGGAATGCTGTAATACATTGGTTACACTTGAAATTCCTTTGTGTTTGTGTTCCTTTCACATTGTTTTTGTAAGGATAATATGCTTGCAATACTAGAACATTTGATACCTTGTAAAAAATCATCTTCTCTCAATATACCTACATGCCAGTCCAACAAATCTCCCAAGTCTTTGTGATTTATTTTATTTCAGAAGCAGTCTGTGTACTGGTTCTTCTCACCTCAGCTAGGTCAATCAGCTTATGCCTCTGTGGGAACCACTTCTTTAATAATACCCCTGCTGTAATTGTCAAAAACATTATTGAGGTCAACAGCTGAGACCTGAAACTAGGTTCTGAAAGAGTTCTAGGACTGGACTGAGTTTTAGGGCATGAGGCAAATGAGACTGCAGATTGAGATATTGAAAATAAGCTTTTTTTCAATAAAGCAACTTTAGGGGAGAAGACCAGAGAAGAAGGTTTTATAACCACTCAGTGCTGTCTTGGTTGCCATTTGTTTTTTTTAAGAGGAATTGTTGGCCCTTCATGAGCATCTCTACAAATTGTAGACAAAATGAGAGGCTTTTTTCCATCAAAACATGGTAAGATTCTGGTAGTGAGTGAGATTTATTCAATCTCCAAGTTCTTGAGAGCGGTTTAATCAAAGTGGCAGGCAAAACACTGTTGCTTGATTCCAACAGCAGAGACCTTAACTTGCACTGGGAGGGATTCCTGCTTCCCAGGGTGGGACTCCATCAGCATAATAGAGGCAGATCTGTTGGGACATGCTTAGATTTTGGTTCAAGCTACATATGCATGTTTCCAGAGCCTAGCTTTGGATACACTGCCACGTCTGTTCCTATGGACTTGAGAGCCCCTTGGCAGTGGGAATGGATGAGTGATGGCCACAGTGTAAGCCAAAGCTTGTAGTAATTGATGATTGGGAGATTTGCTTCAGATGTATATTCCTTATCTGTAATGTTGGTGTACCTCCGGTCTCATTTTTACAGTAATATCCAGTTTTTATTATTTTGCAGTAATAAATAAATATAAAATTTAATACCGTCTCTTATTACTTACTCTGTCTCTCAGCTAGTCTGTTATTGATTCCTTCCCTTTCAACTCAGGGCATTGTTAGCTTACTTTATATAAACCTAAGTAAATTTCTTTGTTATCAGATCATTGCAACTGACATCTTGTTTACTGTAAATTCTTAGTTCATAGTTTTCTTTCTAACAAAGTGCTTTCTTAAAAACTGATAGGAAGATAGGAAATGAATGCCTAGATGCCAGCAGGCTGATAAGAAAACACATTCTCTTTTTCTAGGTAGATTCAGAAGATCACTTACAAATTGATGGCTGTCTTCACTTTGGGAGTAGTCTTCCCAAAAATATTGAATTACAATATGGTAGCATATTAACTGTGTAAAATTAGAAAGCTCCCAGTTTCATTAGTTGTTATCAGTTTTGCATTGAAATTCCAAATTGTGTAAGCCTCAATTATTCACATTTGAACTGCTGAAATGTAAAAAAAATTACTGGGCACAGCTTCCTGATAGTCTTTTATCAACATTGCCACAAGAAGAAAGTTACAGTAACCAGAATAATCTTCACAAATAGCTGCTAATTAGGCCGAGGTACTGAGAGCCACACCACCAGCAAGAGATTTGAGGGCTACTTGATACAAATGCTCTGTGATTTTGGTTGTGATAAATTTATAGACAACCTAGTTCATAGTGAAGGAAGACAAGTAAGACTGTAAATTATATAAAGAATTGAGCCAATAGTACCTTAAATTTGGCACTCAGTGTTGTGGAAACCTGAATTTGTCCAAGTCAGTTTCCCTCAGATAAAATGGAAATAGTATTGTTACTTCACCTCAGAGACTTCCTGAATGTGACTTCATCTTTGTGAAACTTCTAAACGCTTTACATTACAGTATTCAGGCTTTTTAAAATATAATTTTATATACTTGAAATATAATTTTTGTATAGGAAGTAAAATCAATCTAATAGTTGAAGTTTAGTCTGAATGAGAAGAAGTAGATTCTTAAAATTTTGTTTATCCTGATGCATTGCAGAAGAGGTGAAATCTGTTCGGTCATGCAAAGAAATGACTTGTTAAAGAAAATGGAAAAATCTCAACGTTAGTACTTTTGCTAGGTGTCTTCCAGAGATACTGGAGGAAACCCTTGAACAATGATCCTTGGGAGAGAGTAATCTGTAGGGACATGACATCATGTCTCCCTATGCTTGCACACTTTTGATCTCATGAAACTGCAGATGGATTAGTGGTATAAGTTTTACACACGTGAAAATTCCTTCAGAGTACTGTGCTTCTATATAGCATCTTTTGCTTTACTTTGAGGCTGGTATTCACTCTGTTTTGAACTGTGTTGGTTTTTATAATATCATGCCAGTTTATTCATGCTGACTAATACATTGGAAACTTTTCTGAACAACTTTATTCTTATCTTGAGAAACAGCAGCTACTATATTTTAATTAGAAGCTTGTGAACTTGCCCCTGATGCTCTTCCATGTTTGCTTGAAACGTCAGTGGAAGCTGCTGCTGAAATGGGGGAAGAGTCATGTCCTCCCCTAGCTTGGTTGTGTTGGCACTTGTGCTCATAATGGTGACATGGTGAATCATGCCAGGAAATTTATCTGGCTGAAAATGATTCTATTTTTATTTTCCTAGCTAACTTTCAGATGATCATTTCCCTGACCTGACTCACCGTGTAGCTGCACAAACAGTAGAGCTGGCAAACACGGGAATGGGAGAGCAGCCACGTGGAGGGGCAGGACAGCTGCCTGCTAGTGGCAGCCCCCACCTTTGCAAGAGTGAATTGGCTACAGAACTGCACCTAAAACTTCTTTTGTCACCACCACAGGACTATGGAGCAACTAGTTTGTATTTCAAGATGGCATTCTTTGAAATTCGTGTTTAGAAAAGGGCCATTGACTTATTCTGTGCTAGTCCTAAATGTGATTGAATTAAAAAATGCCACCAGGAGGGTTAGCTAATTCATATTCCTGTGTGTTTATAGTTTTTAAACAAACAGAATTTTTTCACAGAAGAGTGACTTGGCTAGTGTCTGGAACATTATGTGGTTCCTTAATCTAAATAATAGAGTACCTTTGTAATCCCCTAGTGTTTATAGCTTGAAAGGTGTTTAAAAAGAGTATTTTAACAAAAAACCTCTCAAAGCTTATGATAGGTACTCCTCTGAGGCTAGTGAGTTGTTGGCTTCTAGGTATTACTCCAGATTAAAATGATACTTGATGGTTTTTCAGAGTTCAGAATATTCATACTGTGTTGATGGACAATCAGTGAAATTTTAGGTAATGTTAAATTGTGAGAGTCTCGAGTTTTCTGGTAGATTTTCTGCTACATTAGGTTGAATTCTTGTAAAGTAGATTTTGTTTGAACTTCATGCTTTGCAATGAATACCCTACTTCTGGGTTTGCTTGATTATATAACAAAGTTTGGGGAAGGATCATGTTCTTTGATTTCAACTTGCACATGAATATTTCAAATGAATTTTCATTGTGTAAACATTATATTTAGGATCCCTTTGAGTGGTTTTAAATCTCAGTATCTTTTAATTTACACCATGTGCATAGGATTTTATATGAAACTGCTGTTGGCACAAAGAGGCTTATGTAGAGATGATGAACATTTCCCTTTCCAGCTATCCTTGCTCCAAAGGAGGCTGGGAATTGCTGTTATTTGCAGCTCTGTGGACAGCCATGCTGATATTAGATGAAATAAAAAGATTTCTTGGCAAATAAAACAAATGAAGAGTCAAAACCTCCAAATGAAACCAAACCAGCTGGTTTTAGGGATTCTTTCAAATACTTTGTGTTCCCCTACATCCTCTCCAGGGTAGAGAAGAAGATCCAAGAAGTTAGAGGCAGATATTATTTAGTCTACAAATGGAGATGAAACAGTTATAGCATGTTATTTGTGGTATATAATAGCTGTGTAATACTTACTAAGGCATTTATCTGAGATATGTTTTTTATGTCAGCTTCCTCTGTATCCGTGTAGTCATTAATAGATAATCACACAGATGTCGAGTGCATTGGCAGTGAGGTTTTAAGGAATCTGCTGTAGATAAGTGTTAATAATAATAAAACCAGCAATAATACATTATTACTATTAGTATAGTTATCCCCCTCCTTCAATAATAAAAACTTGACCTACTCAAATAAGGTCACATTCTAAGAAATTCTAACATTTATAGGTTTTTTGTGTCTTTTTGAGGAACATGCTTCAATAATTTAACTTATTCTTGCATAAGAATATAAAATCCAAATTTGGGTTGGTTTCTTGTAAGGAGTTTTCCTGTAAAAAAGATAACAAGTTGCTACTCCAGAGCAGAATAAAATAAACAGGGACAAAAAGGCTCTTTTTATTGGGAGGCAACATGAGTGCAGAAGCATCATTGTGTAGTCATCCAGAGTGTGTCTGACCTTTCCTTACAAAAGGAAAGTATCTCTATGAGTTTTGGTAGATAGAAAACCACAGGTTGTTATATTCAGTGAAATAATTGTCACTGGTAAATTACCTCACAGTAAGCATTTGTATATTTGTAGTAAATACAATCTTGCATTATAGCTCTAGCATATTAATAGCCTTTCCTTTCTTGCAATCCACTATATTCCCTAAAAGCCGTCTGTGGTTTGTGAGCTGTTGATGTCAATATATTTGTAGCTTTAGCATAGAGTAAAGTTTTATATTGATTACATGCATAGTTTATAAAAAGGGTGGATTACCATGATCTCTTGTCTTTTGCAAATTAGCATATTTAAAAATGCCCCAAATAAGGTGTCATCTTTAGAGTTCCTTGAAAATCTGCTTGTATTTCTTCACTTACAGTGTGATATTTTATTTTTTTAACACACAAAGCAAGAAATTAATCTATTTTAATCTTTCCTCGGAATAGATAAATATTAGGAATGACTCTACTGAGAAATTCCATGCATTGTGATGTAACCAATGTCTGAGGAATGCGATATTGCTGTTTAGAACACACCCAATAGGAAGAGTAATGTGTTTCAAAATGCACCATCTGAAACACAAAAGGTTTCAGTGTGCATAAAGCCTTGCAGAGACTTCGAATCAGAAAGATAGAACTCCACAGAGCATGTGAAGTTGGCAGTTTCCTTAAGTCCTCATTGTGAGAAAAAAGGTGTCTTTTTGTAAATCTTAACTGCACTGCTGTTTGTTTTTAACTGTGGAATGATGGGAGCTGCTGTGGAGCCTGGGCTATCACGCAGGTACCAAGAGCAGGGTAAAGGTCAGGAGAACTTTCTCAGAGTCTGTTTTAAGGATAATCTCCAAGGAAATAGCATTTTACGCTTATGCTGCACTGGGCAGCACTTTTTTCTAAAAGAAAAATACGCATTGATGCATATTTTGAGCTTCTATGAGTTAGAGATTCTGTTCCTAGTTTGAAATTGTAAAAATGGAAGAATTTGTAATGTTTTCAAGATGTTTTTCTTTTGGTTCATACTGTAACTCTTACTGGATGTTTCTGGTGTAAAAATCTGTCATTAGTTTTGCTACACATTTCTCTTGGCTGCAGTTGCTCTCTGGTCTTGTTTGAAAGAGTCACTGGTAAATGCCACTGTTTTTGTGTGGCTCTAAGCAGCTCATGAGCCTGCTGAGAGTAGAGAGTGAGTGATAAAATGGGAAGGATACAGAGAATGGAGAAATTTAAAAGATGGGTTAGACAGGCTGGGAAAGTGAGCAAGTTTGGTATGGAAATGGGGTGGGTACCTGTATTGCTAGATACAACATCAAGGAATTATAAAATAGAGAAAGTTGAATGTGGAGACAGGGTTTCAGAAAAAAAGTACTGAAGGCTGGCAGGAACTGGTAATTTTTAGTTACTTAATAAACCATGAGAAGTCTCTAAAACAAACAAGAATTCCACGGTAATTGCAGTAACTTCTGCCATGCTGCCATGCATCCTTGTTTTTCAGTGTTGAGAAGACGAAGTTGAAACCATTATTTGTTTGTTTGGGGTTTTTTGAGTGCTTTGTTTACAATGCTATTATATAATCATAAGGAAAAAATAGAGACAAAATTTATCCCTGAAAACTCCCAGTTCAAAGTCTGCACTGAAAAGTAAAAGAATACAAGAAAGGAACACATTTATATATCTCGGTAGTAAGGTGCCTGTCATCTGGGGATTTCAGTAAGGATCTAGCATTACAAATTGGCAAGGCAACAGTTTCATTTACCAACTAAATAAGATACGGTCATAAAAATCCGTGTTTTAAAGACCGGGGTGTGAAACTTCAACTCAGATATTGCTTTCCATCACAACATATGGATGTGAAAGCTGGAAATCCAACAAAGGTACAGACATCTAAATGCCTTTGAAAGCAAATGCCTTAGAAAAATACTATGTATTAAATGGAATGAATTTATAACAGATGCCAAGATTCATTAGACAGCTCAAAAACCCCTTGGCTCTAAAGTTATCCAGAAAAGAAGATGGAATTATCATCTGGAACATATGTTAAGAATGAAGCCAGAGCATCTGTCATGGAAAGCATGCCACTGGGCAGCTGGAGGAACACACAAAAAGCACCAACTGAAAGAGTCTCTCCATCAAACAACGCCAAAGGTAAAAAAAGGTTGTGGGACATCAAACTGAATGTGCAAGGAGTGGTTCAGAGCAGACAAAAACTGCACAGGGCTTTTTGGCTCTTTGTGGTTTTTTTTTTTTTCAGTACTGTAAACTGAAGAGTTTTGAGTTGTTTTCTCTTAATATTGCAGATAGCAAGGAGTGATTAAAAGTTGAAGGTCAGAAGTAAAAAGTACAGATTAAGTAGAGTATTTAATTATAATGTAATTTAGTTTATTTTAGAATTTGTATATAATTTCAACCCTGAAAAGAGAAAGAGTTTGTGTAATTAAATAAATATTCAGGTGCCTTCCCACTGATTAGCTTAATGTATAATAGAGTATTCAGGATTATTTCAATAAAAATCCAGGCTTATTTTATCCAAGTAACCTACAGTTGATGACAGTACTATTTTCTCTGAGAACACTTGCTCTTATATTTTTGTACTTATTTCACTTCATAAGAGTTCTGGAATTTCCAAACCAGCATCTCTCTGCAATATAGTATCTTTTAACTTACCCTACTATGAGCCTAATGTTGCAAAGGTCTGTGTTGGAAACAGCAGAATTTAAATTTTATAAAAGACTTTTAGTTGAAATGGAAGCTTTCAAATCTGTTATCTCAAGCTGTCTCTTGCTCATGTGTTATGCAAAACGTTTTATTAGAATATAACAATCTCAACAAAGTTTGTCCAAAGTAAGCATTCAGTAATGTCTCAGACTTGGTAAATAGAATTGCTTTGTGTTTTGTTTTGCCCTTGTGATATTCAATGGGGAAAAAATCTCCAAAACAGGGGTGTGGGTGGGTGTGGGTGTGTTACTGCTTTTTTGTTTGTTTCCTTGGGGAGTGGGTTTTTTTTTTGTTTTGTTTTTGTTAATTTGGGTTGTTTGTTTTCTCCCCCCTCACTGAATCATCTCACTGACTCCCAGCCTAACACATGGGAATGAGTGTATCCTGTGAGAAGTTTGAACAACTCATTCACCTTCTAAATGCATCTTATGATTCTAAGTAGTAAACTAAGACTGTTCCACTTAGCAGGATAACATTTAGGCAAAATGAATAACTCTTCAAACATTTCCAGAGTTTCCTGATATCTGCAGCTTTTCTGCTTCTTCTGCTTACAGTATGATGAGTGTTACGGTGATTATTTCTTAAAGCCTCATAAAGGAGAGAAATGCTTTTGAATGCAATTCAGCTGTACTTACAGGCTCAATGTTGAGGAAACAAAATTTGGTTTCATTTTTCTTCAAAAATATTGACAGATTTTTTTTTTTTAATCCCATTTACACATTTGGTGTTGATGGAGCTCAGTTCAGATGCCTTCCTCTCATGCACTGGACGTAAGGCATCTAGCTTTAGTCTGTCCTGCAGAGCCTACACACTCACGATTTTCTACTTCAACCGATTCTGCATCTGATTTATTGTGTGATTAGGTCCAGTTAGGATTGTAGTTAAAACTAACACATTTTGTCAGAGGTTTTCCATTCTGTCAAATTCAGAGCAGATTTCAGTTATGTTATATGAAAAAATTAATCCAGCACACTCCAGAATATTCTTTTCCTTTTGTTTCCATGGACATTTGCACTTCTGTGTGCATGACAACTGAAATTTCTGTCTATCCAGATTGTAATAATGTACTTTCAGTAGTATTGAAGGCAAACTTAGAAATAATGTCTCTGGCAATGAAAGAAGTGAAAAGACATTGTGTAATATACTATTTCAAGTTATGTGTTGCCTAGAGGTTTGAAATTCCTGTGCTCACTGCTGAAGGTTTTTGCTCAAGAGTACATAACAATAAAAAATCTTCGGGAGCTAAAAATACCGGATTACTGTATTCTTTGACCTGTGGTCACAGAGTTGGCAGGAGTCACCATGTATTGTTTTTCAAGGTTTGTTTGAAGAGAACAATTATAGGATGATCATTCAAAATATTGACATATTTTTCAGGAGCAGAGGATTAAAAACACATTTTTAAGAAAGAGGATTTTTAAGTATTAAGTTTGATTGCATTAAACAAAGTAGGAACAAAAAGAAAACATTGTTTAAATTTTAATTTTAATCCCAGTTATTAAGGAAGTGGTTGTTTGTTGAAACTGTATATTTCTGTGCATTTTCATTGCAGTGTTTTGATACAATATACTACAGAATCTAATTTAACATAATCTTAATCTCTTAAGAAAGAAGCAACCCCTCCATGTAGAAGATCTCCAGTAGGATGAGAGGAGTCCTTGGTGGCTTTTTGTCAAAGACTGTAAGAAGAGTCTTCATAGAGTCCCATTTAATGCACAGTCAAAATCAATCTAGACATACAGGGTAATAGTTATGACTAAGAGGGTTTGCCACATTGATAGCCTTGAATGAGTGATTCTCTGGTGTTGAACTCTAGTTTGCACAGATGAGAGTACGTGGGTTCCCACAGTAGAGCTCTGCTGAGTCTATGCCAGGTTTTTTTACTAAATTAGTTCTGTAATAAAATTGGAATGTTTCAGTCTTTGTCCTTCTGCTGTGTAGGGTCAGCACGCCTGCGTTGTTTTGTCCTTGTCCCTGATTCAACTTTATTCCTTTCATAGCTGGGTTGAGATTTTGTTTTGGGAATTGCCTGTGAAGAAGGACTGGCATTGCCCTCCACTTTCCCTTTGGATGTACTGCTGAGCGTAGTCACTTGTGCTTCACTTGTGCTCCTCCCAGAAACTGTTTAAAGCAAAATAAAATTTCCCCTCCAAAAACACTTTTCTTAAAATCTAGGTAATCTTTGATTTTCTGATGTTTATAATATTTGATAAGGTGACTGTTATCAATGTTGTACCTATGATGACAAAAGAGTGCTTCCTGTGTATAAAAACTGTTTATTGAACAAATGGAGAGTTGCAGTGTAGATACTCTTAATAAGGTAATAGAGAAATGTATCACTTTCTCATTAGCCTCACTAAGCTGGCAGAGCTAGTACAGTTGTCCTTATATTGTAAACCACCTACTAAAATAACTAGATAAGTGCAAAAAATACTGATCTGTGTTTCCAACAAGGCTGCCACTTGAGATTATGTATTGATACATTTTTATTTGACTTAAAAATGTAACATTGGAAGAAATTTTGAGTGTTAAAATTGTGTGTCCCCCATTTTGATGCAGACTCAAAACCAAAATAAGTCCGTGCATGATGTTTGTCTTGGGTGTTCTTGAAAGCTCCAGTGACTGTTGGATACAAAGGACTCTGCAACTTAACAAACTTTATTTGGACCAACTTTCTAACAACATGTAGTCTAAATTTCCCTGCTGATCGTTTTTTGTACTGCCATCTGTAGATACGAAGCACAATTAATCACTGTCCTCCTTATGAGACTTGCATATTTTGAGATTATTATATTCTGCTATATTCCTCTTACTCCCTACCATATTCTCTGTTCTAGGATTAGCCTAGTTATTTTTAGTTTACCTCAAACTTGGTATTTTCTTAAAAGCAAAAAAACCCTATACAGTCTGGTTCTCTCAGGACTGTTACCAATTTAGTGGCCTCTCTCTTAATTTGTTAATGCTCAAAATCTGTAAATGCTGATATTTCAGAGCTTTTATCTTTGCCAGATAAAAAGAATAAATTCTTTTTTTTTTCCTTGATTTGTGTACAAAATCTTTGTAAATACATAGTATAATGATATTTATCTCTTATGTTATTTGTCCTTTTTGTAACTTCATTGCATTGCTTGTTCTTCACAGATTTTTCTAAGACAATCAAATTTCTAAATCTGGACTATGGTAAAGAACTCTTGCTGTCTCGGCATCTCCATATGTGACTGACTTGTAACTGGATTATAATTTTTTTTTACCTTTAGAATGTTTATCTTGCTCTTTATTATTCTGTATCTGATTTGCTAAAAGCATCCTTACTCCAAATGTGTTCTATTAAAATGTACTAATCTGTTCTGTGGGGGTTTTATTTCTTGTTGGCAAATAGCTTTTTTTATTATACCCAAATAAATAGTCTCTTCAGTGTGGCTGTGATTGTCAGCTCGCTGATCAGCTAAAAACAGAATTCCAAGATATGAGAAGTGGAGAATTATTCTTCTTTGCATCATTTAGTATGTTAGGGGGAAAAAATATCTGAAGCTTTTAATGAGTGGTGACATCAGAGTGATCGAGGATATTTTGATTGTTCTGGGAAGCTGGATGAATAATATTCAAATACTTTTAAAAATCTGTTGATTTCCATCAACTGTAATAGTGTTATTATGATCTTATATTTTATTTACACATCCTATTACATTTAAATTTGCCTATGACTTTTTTGTGCTAAGGATTTTTAGTTTGTGTGATTTAGTGTATGTATTATAAAGAAAACTGAAAATAGCATTTGACTGTTTGTGGGTTTTTTAATATTTTAATATTTGTTTCTATTTTGAATGTTTTAGTAATTGTTAGTCTTCTCTGAAGAGACAGAGGACCTTTTTAAATCAAAATAATGTATTTTTGCAATGCTTTATTCACTGAGAAAATAAAACCATTTTCTGCTTGCTTATATAAAGCTTACTGTTTTCACCTGAGGAAAATAAACACAGTGATATTCTGAACTGTCACAGGTGGTGAAGGTACCCTGAGCAATGATCTACAAAATCTTTGAGCAATGATCACTACAGAAATCTTGCTTTGATAAAAGATTAGATCGTCTTTACTTGTGACCCCTACTATCTGTTGTGGCAGGATTACAAAGCCTCTTTAAAAGTGAGTCTGTACTTAGGTGGGATGGTTCTTTTTCAGTGCATTTACTTCTGTTTGAGAAGTTTGCTTTCAGGTTTGTGCTAGTGCTAATTTTAAAGAGAAAATACACATATATTAAATTGTTGGGGGGCGGGGATGTGTGTGGGTTTTTGGGGTTTATTTTGTTGTTTTGTTTTGTTTTCCTTTTTTCTCCCTCTTTCCTCCCTGTTGTCTCCCACATCTGCTTGCAAAAAGGGGCTCTCTGCTCTAATAGGGTTGGGGGTGGAGTTGATCCAGTGGAACTTTTCTGATGCTGTGGTTTCCTTGGCTGTTCCTTTTGTTCCAGCAGGTTGTAAGTGTGATTATATAGGAAATGAACTTCTGAAGTGCTTTCCCCTTCCCTTTCCCTTGCCTCTAGCAAAACAGGCTGTCCGTGTTCCTAAGTGGTGCTGTGTGAAAAGTTCCCTGCACGTGTCCTGAGCATTCAGGAGATGCTCCTTGTGTTTTTGGGAAACTTGCAGGCAGTCTTCTGCCTGACACCTGTGCCACATACCTCGGATTTTAGAGCTCGGGCAAGGTAATTCCTGGGAGAGCAGTCACACGTGGCTGGCTGCTGTAGCACAGGAGTTCACCTTGCTCCATTTAGCAGGCAGACAGAGCGAGTGCAGCACCTGAGGCTGCCGGAGAGGAGATAATCTTCTTACAACCCAGAACAAATCCCTCGGTGCGGGAGGATTCCTCCAGGTTGTGCCCGATTAAAAGGTGGGGATTTCCTGCAATGGGTAGGCTTTGCTCTGACAAGACACCTACATTAGCAGGAGTTTGCACAGCAGCTGAGACCTAACTGCAGACATGTGGAGAGGGTTTTTTTAAAATAAAAGGTTTTCCCCATAAAGCAGTTGTTAAGTTCACAGCTTCAGCCTTTGAGTGTCTACAGAAATATTTGGGATGGCAGCCCCCAAGGCAGGTCAGTCAGGTTTAACTTGCTGACCACAGGTGCCCAGTGTCTGGGTGCCTAGGACTGTATAGGCAGCAGTAATCCCTGCTTGTGATAGATGTTGGCTCTGATTTCCCTTCTTGCCCCTCCCAGTCCCAGCCCCCAGCTTTGCCTGATCTCCATCATCTGAGACTCCAGACAGGATACATTGGTAAGCATGCACTTCTGAGGGCTTGGATTATTTTAGAGATGGCAAGTGCCATGCAATGCTAAGCTGGAGATAGGAAACTTGGTATGGTATTCCTAGGAAGTTATTGTACTTTTCCATGTAGATTTTTACTTAAATTCAGTGCACTCTGATACAGTTTTTGTTGTAGCATGGGATTTCACACTGCTTTTGTAGTTTTAGACTCACATTCCCTACTTATTAAGCAAATTGGGTGTTTTAATGTGGTGCTACAAGTGCTCATTAAAGCTATTTTTCCAACAGCTGATCATTATTTCTCCCTTTTTTGATTTTTTTAAAATTTTCTTTTTTTTTTTTTATTTGAGAAAGCTAGCCAGCAGAGATTTGATTTCATTTGTTCTGTGTAAAGTAGTAATTTCCTTTTCCATTCTTTGTTCTTACAGCCCTTAAATGCTTAGAAATTTGTTTTCAGTTGCTGCAAGTAACCTAAAAAAGTTTATCTGTTTTATTCTTACCTATGGATGTAGCTGAATGCTTTGTTTATAGTGCCAGACACAGTAAGGACTCCATAATCAGCTAATGCTTTTCCAAATGAGTCAAGTGTTTTAGGAGTGTGAATCAGCTTTGAGACATACTTCTCAATTTTGAAGTCACTCGTCTGAGAAGCATGAAGCACAGGAATAGGAGAGGCAGGACTGCAAACTTTGCTGATTTTAAAATCAGCATTTTATTTTTAAAGCATGATATTTTAAAATTTTCGTAAACTTATTTCAAAATCAAATTGTTTTAATTGGATATGAGTGTCCAGTGGCCCAGTTGGCATTGTTTTCAGCAATTTAGGTGGTACTTCTCTTTAATGTGTGTTTTGATTGCATGCTGCATAAATTACTTTCCTGGATGAAAAAACCTTACATGAACAGTATTTTTGCAGTTTAACATTGTAGATTTTTTTCTATAGAACATAAGCACACTGATATATAAACCACCACTGCAGTAATATAAAATGGTGATACTGGAAAAATTTTGAATCCTGATCTAATTCGCTTTAACTTTGCAGTAGAAAATTTTTCCTTTTCTGCTTTTATGACTCATTTTGATAGACATAATTTCTTCAGAAAACATGTACAGGAAGAGCTGCATTTTTTATTCTCTTCTATAAAGTAATGTTTGCTTAATGGTATATGAGGATTGTGTTTGTGGATTAGTACACTTTCACAAAGTACAAATTGGAAATTAATTATATTTTCAAATATTTACTTGTTTTATCATATCCAAAAGGTTCTTTGTGGTTTTGTACAAATGTCTGCACTATGAATATGATCCTTGTATGGAGAAATAATTTCACAGTTATGCTGTAGTACCTTAATTTTTTGCTTCGATGCCATTAGATTTGGAAGACTTGAAACCTGATGGAAGTGTGGTGATAGACACAGGAGGTAAAATCCTTACTGTTCTAGTTGTCAATATTTGGGGTGGAGAGGAAGGACCCGGGTAAAGACCTGTGAGTAAAATCATTTCAGTTCACATCAGAAGTGCAAATTGTGACTGGTATTGCGTTAGGGAGTGTAAGGGAAATTTATAATAACCATTAAATATTTAATATATCTGTAATGATAAAAAATTTGCTAGTGAAGACATTAAAAAAGTTCATTATTGAGCTTCAGATATTGAAATGAGGTTTCTAAGACCAGACAGGAAATGTTTAAATACCTGAGAGCTCCCTTATTGTTATATGTGAAAGTGTAATCATATCTTAACATTTTACACGTACAATGAAAGACTGCCTCGATAAAAGTACCCAAGCCTGTAATAGTTGAATCAAACTCTGCAATGTTACTCTGTAATGTAATTGAATGCTTATGTTCCACGGGAGGGTTTGCCTGCTCTGCTGAAGGTCTCTGATGTCTGTGCCGAGCCCTGTTGAGATGGATTTGAATCACTGCCAGTGCATTTCTCTGGCGCGCTCCAGCCTTACTTCTTACAGCGGTAATTCCGCCTTAAAATTATAGATTTCCAGATAATATGGCCCTGCATTTTAAATACACACACTTTTGGAATTTGAGGGTGAAAAATAATAACAGAAAGCTGAACAGAGGCCTGGGCAAATCCTCTGCCTTCTGACTGCTGCTGGGTTCCTTGGGGCTTCTCGCTTTGCCTGTGGCTGGTGCCTCTGAGGGACAGAAGAGCCACTTAGATCCCTGCATCTCAGCAGAGTTTTGCTTGAATTCAGCCCTTGTGACCTGTGCAGGTGGCTGCTCAGAGAACTTTAAAATAAGTGTGATGGGTCAGGCATAGCTACTGTTTTCACCAGTCTTCTGCTGTTATTCTACCTGAATGAGTAAAATCTGCATTAGTTAATGCATTTTGTGTTCTCTCTTTTTCTCCCTTTTCTCTCTAGTCACCAGGATGATGAAATATCAATACCAGAATTTTACATCCCTAAGGGTAGGGCTTTCTGTTTTTCTGAAGATACTGCTCCCCTGCTGGATGTATTAACTTTTTGTGGAGTTGGTGATGTTTACACCTTGGAATGTGTCTAACTATTCAGGTGCCTGAATAAAGAGTTAGGGTCTGTCCTCAAATAATATGGAATTATGCTTATGTAGCTTACAAAATTACAAGGTTATGTAATTTTTTATATGCATAATTCCATTAATGTTAAAATGGAATATTTTAAGTCCACTTACAGAACACAGAAAAAAATCATAAAATATTCTTAAAAATGTGAAGAGGACAATTTATTGCTTACTTAGATCTGTGAAAGAATCTCAGTATAATGGTGGTGTGTTTTCCAGAAATACTGATACTCTAATTCAACCCACCTTGAGAACTAGTGATAAAAATCTTGATGCGAAACACACTTTCACAGCAGAAGAGTGCAGGTGCAAAATGGAAAAGCAAGCGTTTTTTTCAAGTGGCATTGATTGTTTTCTGTGCAATATGTAGGGACACCAGAATATTTTTAGATGAAAAAGATTAAAAAATTATCCATTGCATTTGTGATAGCCTATATGTTTGGGTTAGTTATTTATCGTTTGCAATATCCATAAAGCTATCTTAAGCATCCTAATTAGGTTTCAGCTTTTCAGAGGGAGGCTGGGAGGCTCTTGTGCAGTTGTGGCACGGTGCTGGGGTGTGTGCAGCACAGCTGCTTTCTGATGTCAGTCGCTATTTCAATGACACGAAAGTGGGAGAGGAAGAGCGTGAAAAAGGCAGACAGTTTTTAAGAAAAAAAAGTGTCATCAGTAAGCAAATTATTTTTGCCTGTTTTGTTTTGATTAGGATATGAACTAACAAATAAAGTCTGATTGCTACAAAAGAAATTACATCTGGAGAGTTTAACTGGGGCACTTTCAGAAACTTTTTGGTGAAATGTGGGCTTTTTTTGCCCCCGTGCTGGGAAAAGTCTGGATTGTCTGATAATACACATAATTCACCTGGCCTGCAAGCAGAGCAGAATCCTTTCCTCCCAGTGCTCTCTGTTTGGATTTCAGTTTGTGCTGTATTCAAGGACGCTGGAAGAATGAAGGCTTTCCTGTGGAAAAGGAGAATAACTACACGGATCCACGTGTAAGGTGCTAAGTGCTTGATGAGCAGTGTGAACATTCCTGGGTTTATTTCCTCCCTCTGTAGGCATCCTTTTGCTATGCTGGTGATAGTATGGTATCCTTTGGGTTTTTCTTTGTGTTTTCTTGAATTTTGTAGACACAAATTGAAAGAAACACAGAAAATTTCTACTGGTCTTTGATCTTAGTTCTCAGTGTGAAGTGAAAACTGTTTCTTGAAAATCTTTTCTAAGATGGACTGACAGTTTCCTTTCAGGTACATCCACTCTGGCACATGGGTTTTATGGAAGGGCAGGAAAAGTGAATATGTGGGCATTGGTAGTGAAGGAACTTTCTGGATTTTGTTTGTTTGTTGTTCTCTTTTCCAAAGAAAATCAGGGAATTGTGAAAACTTTGGAGGGGCTGCATGTATGAACAAAGTGCTTAATTAAAATTATGAAATAGGTCTTTGGCCACAAAAAAGCTGGATAATGTTTATTAATAGTTATCATAAGATCACTGATTTAGAAGTGCAAAGATTGTTGCTTGACAATACCAAATAAAATTTTGTGCTACCATTTCAAACATGGTTTGCATACTGACTTTGGTTTGTTTATTCATACACTTAGAGCAGTCTGAATCACAGTTAGTTTTCTATGGCTTTTTATTGCATCTCTTTTTTTGACTGACCTCAATAAAAGGGAACTAGATGATCATGGTAAACACTAGAAGTTACTTTTAAAAATATGAAGATATTACTAGCACACACCATTTTAGCTAAAAAATGTTTGTTAAGAGGATATGTGTATTTTTTTTTCTTATGTGGCACAGCTATTTCTGTGTTATCTTCCAAGCACTCTTAAGGAAATAATACATGTCTTATGAGGATTTCCTTTGAAGGTAGGTATGATTTCTATCTGAGTGTCATCTCCTTCAGAACATTCCTAAAGAGATGTGAATCAACACCTGCCCAGCTGAGGGCAAGGAAGCAGCTTTTCTGTCTCCATACCTGTACTCAAGTGTTTGGAGGCTGGTTATTAGAAAAAATATTGTGAACTCCATTTAATGGTTTAGCAGAAGCACACCTAGGTGCATTGTTTTCATACCAGACTTTTTTTTCTTCTATATGGGAAAGTTCATTTGCTATGTGAGACGTGTAGGATGAACACTTAAAAATTACTAGTGCTGCCTGTGGATGGTCCAATTAGTTTGGCTTTCAGTGTTGAGGACAGTTCCCCTCAAATCAGATGTAGAAAAACTGCTTGGAATTATAATATTGGATTGAGTGAGCTAAGGGCTGGGTGATATTAGTGATTTGCTGCTTTTAGCAAGCTTGTCTAGACATGATTTTTTTTCTTTTAATTTTTAAGTGTGATTTTTAAAAATTTTATTTACAGTACAGCTGTATTAATGAATTTTCATGCATTAATTTTTCTTTTTGTGTTGAAAGTATTTTCAATATTTACTTTAAAATCTATTTTCCACTCTCATATTGCCGTTGAGTGTTTGATGCTATAGAAATTTTGTTTGGATATGATCATGTGCTATAATTGGCCCATGATATTTTGTATACCAAACTATATAGTAGCAAATTTAGCTAGAAATGCTACATAGTGACACATTGTACTTTAAACTGAAACATGTATAGAGAAAAGTAGCAGATGATGGAATTGAAGTTCAGCATCCTTTTCCCTCTTTCCCCACTCAAGCTTTTTTCTTTATAAAAATAACAGGGATTTTTTTCTTCTCTTCTTTCTTTTCCCTTTCCCCTTTCCTCCTTTCATCCAGTTAGTTTAAATTCGTTATGGTATCATTACACACAGAGTTAGGGTTTGTTAAATTCAATGAATTTTTTTGAAATTTCTTGTCTGTAATTTAAAAAGGATAGGTTTAAGTTAAGTTTTGGCTAGACCTTTATAAGTGGTTAGTCAAACCTATAGACAATCACAGGAATTACTTACCCATCTTCAGAACTGTTGGAAAATGCACTCCATGTTACTCTTCCCATATAGAGATATATATGTATATATTCCAGGTGTGTTCATGCATCTATAAAGGGGAGTTTTGACAGTGGATGAAGTGATAGGAGTCTTCCTCTGTGTTTGGAGGAGAAAATAAATTACTGAATTATTTGTTTTGCTGTTTATGGAAACATGTTATGTCATGCTACTTAAGAAAAAGTTGGTTGAAATGTTAGTTTCATTCTTTTAATTGAAAGTATTGGTTGTTCTTTGAACCTTTAGTTGTTAATTGTGTGCAAAATTAATGGCTTTATAGTATTGTTCCTCAAGGAATTCTAAATACAAGCCTTCAGCAGTGATGTAACCTCTTTCTCTTCAAACATTTGATGATTTTACAGTAAAGTACAAATTTTCTTCAAGGAGCTCTATACTGATGTGCCTAATGCTTTTTAAGAATTGAGGAAGTATAGATTGTAAAATTAATTTGGTTTTTATTTTTTGTTAATACCTTGACTGAAACTTCAGTGTTTTGTGATGAAAACATTTAGAATGTTGTTATGCCTGTATTAAAACATCTTTATTATTTCTTCCATAGGTAGTGATTTATTGGGTAGTTTTTTAGACTGAAGATGTTGTTGGAATAGCTGTCACAACAAAATACATCAGATTTGTGAATAACATCTACCCAGACTGTTATAGTTTATTGTGAATTAGGCTTGACCAAACACACCAGACCTGGCATTTTAGTGGGTACTGTTAGCATAGGTTATATAAGATTGCTTTTTGATGCCATATCCTTCCAACTTTACCCTTGTGTTTTATGGAATATGGAATATTCCAAATTCCAAGTATGGAATGACTCAATTCTCATCCATGCTCATGTCAAGCTTAAACACTGTTTTTTCTGACCTGAGGTGACACATGAAAGATGAGCTCTTCCGTGTTGATTCAGTATATTCAGATCAGCAGAGTTTCCTGATCTGCTCCAATTCTTTATTGTAAATGGATCATACCATGTGATTTTTTTTTTTTTGTTGGAATTCATTCTCTTCAGGTTATTCCTCCTAATTAAGGTAACTGGTATTTTAGTGTTGCTGAGGTATCCATTCTTTGCTGTATAAAGATTGTCTTCGTAGCATTTTTGTACTTCAAAAAGTAATATTAATTAAAAATAAATGGTCTTTTTTTATTAATAACCACATATGCAAAAAAAGGAACATCTGCCTTCCAAATGTTATTCAATGATTGTAATTAAAAGGTTAAATAAAAGCTGAGGCAAGCTTTGAATTTTGAAGCATTTGCAACAGCTAGTAATCTGACTTACTGCAGACATTTTTGTCAAAGTTGAAAAAGTTAGAGCTAATTAATTTCTTGGGAGACATATGATGAAATTGTAGGTGTGATAACATATTTGAGTAACATATGGTCGTTATGGGGCACCTTTCTAATGACTGAGCACCAAGTTAAATATAGACTTTCCATTTTTTCACTTCTTCTATTAGTGGTTCTTTGTTACTACAATTTAAACTCATTTTCTGTTGTGCATGAAATAGGATTCTTCATATGTTTGTAAGGAATTAAAAAAATTATTGCCACGACAGTGCTGCACCTTGGTGAAATTTACGGAGGTGGGCAGTTCATCTGTGACAGCCTTTTGATTTTTGTAGCATTAATTGCGATTATTTGCATTTTGACCTCTACTTCATAAGATGTGAAACTTGCCACAAAATGTTTAAATGCATGTCCCCAAAGTAAGAGAGTAAAATATCTTTCAGAGGTTGGTAGAAAATGCATGCTGTTCCCCCTATATGTAACATATTGAAATTTGCTTTAATCAGCTATTGTAATGTATTATATCATAAAAAGGAAGACGGGGTATTTTTGGAACACTTTCTGATTCACTCTACATAGCCCTAATAAACTATTATGTTTTAGGAGAGGCAGTTCTGCTGTTCCTTAGGAGGCTATAAATAAAGATTGCAAGAGTAAATAAGTGTTGTATTTTGTAGTTAAAGTAATTAGGAGCTTTACCTGGTTTTAAGTTTCATTCATCTATTATTATAATAACCTAGAGCAAATTCCAAGCTTTATTATTTCAGTGTCAACAAGCAGAATGAGAAATTCAGGATAGAATAATTTAGTGATGGTGACACGTGAATGAGGAAGGGAATAAAAATGTTTCAGGTGAAAATGAGGAACAAAATGGAAGGGTAGTTTTTGGGTAGGGATGGGGAAAGTAATGAATTCATGAGAAAGCTGCTGTTTGTGGTGGGAGAAGATAAAGGATACATGTTGATGGAGGCTAAGTGGGAATTGTATTCTGAGTTGAATAAGAATTGTTTTGCAAGTCATGTTTTTTTCTGTATTTCAGTATCAACTGAAATGCAAGCTGTGGGTTGGCTTGCTTTTTCTTTTCCTAATGAAAATGACAGTTAATTTGGTTCTAAAGGAACTCTATTGCTCGTAAATTTTGCCTTGCTGGAGAGGATGCTGGATTGTCACAGCATCTGACTTCACAGTAGCTGCAGCTTCAGTTCCGAAGCTTTGTCATGCAGTGTTTACTGTGGCTACAGAGCAAAGAAGGTGTCAAAGGGATTTTAATTATTACTAGGAGCATGGTAGTGATCATTATTTGAATGTGGCCATCTATTTTTTACAGGAGAGTGAAGAAATGGTGCTGATACTTGGAGAAAATCTCATACTGCTGGGAGGGAGCAGATGGGGGATTGTGTCTTGGTATCTGGGGGATTAGTGGAGAGGGAAGCAGCCTGAGGAGGACGAGACTTCCTCAGTGCCATGGGAGTGCCCTGTTCATGCAGCCAAGACATCCAGCAGCATGCACAATGTCATTTGGGCATTCTTTCCTATAGTGATTACAGTTCTCCTTTTGGTAATCTTTGTAAAAAGGAAGCTTTAATATGTTTCTTGGTGTGTGGAGTTTTTGACTAACTAAAATGAACTTATTCACAAAGTTCCTTTTTTGGTGGCAGGACGGGATGGGTACCTGTTGACAGTACAGGTGGAGTGATGGGGTGGGGGGGCAGACTTGTTCATTCAGTTCACACTAAATGTTCAATTTTGATAAGCCTGATGTGCTGTGTACATGAGACAATTGTATATTTTTATTTTTGCTGCTTTCTACAGGTGACATTTGTATGTTTTTATTTTAGCCTGTTTGCCTACAAGTAGGTGTGCTTAATTATGGAGTGCCTGCGTCTGAAATCATCAGTATTATACTTCTAATGCATGAATTGTGTGGCCAGATGTGATAAGATCAGGGCTTCAGCTACTCACAAATTTCATTATTTATTGTTAAAAATCACTGAAGCCCAGAACGGACTAGTGATCAGGGCACAGGATGTATGTTAAAAATCTAATTAAAAAAAAAAAAGCATCTTGAGGCACATGATGAACTCTCACATCTAAGCATTTTTGGATGCTTTCATAGCCATCTGTAGAGGAAGGATCATTGATTATGCATCAGCCAGATAAAAGAGATCATTCTGATACATTTCTTTCTTCACCAGATATAATTTTACTGCAAAATACTATGGTATATTGATTAAATGATAAAACTAGGTTTTTTAACTGATAGCAATAAAAGCATACTGTATAAAGAACACAATAATATGCTACAGTGAAAGGTTGAGTTTCTCTTAGTGGTTACTGATAGCTGTATAAATCATAGGAAGAAGGAAAATAGAGATGAATTAAATTTCAAACAATCACCGTCAGACCACCTCCCTGCACTATTAGTGAGTTTTTCTTCTGATTTGAAAGACTGTAAAAAGTAATATTGACAAACCACTTTCCACTTAAAACTTAGAGTGTTCACTAGAGTATTATTTAATGTTAAGTTATGAAATTAATCATTAAAAAACGAGGTATAGAAATTTGTTTGTTATGACAGACGAATTTGCTTTCTGTATTTGTTTAGGAAGATAAAGCGTATTTTACTGAGAATGTACATCATAAATTAAATATTATAAATTAATTATCAGTTAAATTCTATAACATGTGGAATGAGCACTAGTTTATGAAGAGACATGAAAGACAGATATTCATAGTTTCATATGGGAGATGGATGTAACATAGAATAAATCCCTGTTCTGTTGCTGATCACTTTGTTGGAGGTGTTAGATCAAAGCATAAGCTTAATTTGCCTGATATGAGCCTCATATTATTGTTTTTTTAAAAGGAACTCAGAAGAGCAGAAAGCAAGAAAGTATTATTATTAGTTTGTTTGTTTTCTCTTTAAAACAGTCTTTCAGCTTTGACTATTGAAAGAATTCCAAGCACTTGAATGTTAAAATATCACATTTGGCATATGACATTTCTTACTGAGAAGCAGATCTATGTTTGTAATTTTTCTGTGATTTGGGGCTTTTCTTAGGGCTGGGGGTGAAATATGAACCATTTGCAAGTTTTTTTCTTTTTCATTTTCAATAAAATAGGAATTTTTAAATTTCAACTCTTTGTTACCCATTGAAAAAATAAACAATTACAGAATATATGTAAGGGAAATTGTTAATTTTCTTTTTAGGTTTCCCTCAGCAGTCCAACACTGTGAAAGATGCACGCATGTATATTTTATTCTATATAAGCTGGGACAATTTATCTCACATTGCAGTTCTCAGTTTTTTAATCTGTGATTGAATACTGTTACTGCAGTTGCCATTGAGTTTGGGGGTTTTCCTTGTGTTGTTGTTGTTGGATTGTTTGTTTGTTTGGTTTTTATGGAGTGTTTGTGGTTTTGATTTTTTTTTTCTTTGGGGAGATCTCTAGACAAAGAAATGCAAGAAAAAATACAGTATACCAATTGTTACTCTTTGAAATAAAAAGATGAATTAAAATGTAGGTAAATAATCGTGTAACATGGAAAATTAATTTTCAAATGTGTACACATAGAATTAAGACTATGTTTAATATGCATACACAATAAACTTTCTAATAGGTAAATGTATGTCAAGGTCCTTAAATTCAATGTATCGGCTGGAGAATTTTAATAGAAATTAGACATTATGAAGCAACTCCAGTCCAACTCTTAAATAAAGAATAAAGGAAATACTGAGTGGGTTTTGCTTAGTGACAGGAGCAGAGTTCCCATGCTAATATATATGTATTTGAAATTAAACCTGTATAGTCAGCTTTAGTTCTGGAATTTTAAAAAAACTTTTAAAATACTTTAATTGGTAACTACCTGGTCAGTCTTTTAAAGGATTTTGCTTTGGATGTGACTTTCTATTTAAAAGCCTAACTAAAAAGTAGTAATTATGTGGAATTACCTCTCAGTTTGGGTTAGAACAGACATTTGCACTTGAAACGTGTAACTGGTGGCTGTAACAAGCTCTTATCTGCCTTTCCTTCAAGATTCCTATTCTCTTCTTTTGGTTGTCCTGCTACTCTCCATTTGCATGTATGCAGTCCAGATATGGCCCCCTTCTTCCTCTGTGTCTTCTCAGAGCATTGTAAGTCCCAGCTGTTGCTCCAAGCTTTCAGCTCATTTCTGTGACAATTTTGAATTTCTCTCAACTTCTAAATGTTCCAGCCATCCAGGTACCCACTCTGGCCAGCTTGTTCTTTTTATCACCTGCTGCCCCATTGCCTCATTCAGAATTCTGCAGTGCATTTGTCCTGGTTTGAATTATTCCATGTGGACTGCTTCCTTCATCTCTCTACTATCCAGACATCATTAAAGGTTATACTTGGAGTGCAAGGAAGAGCCCCTCTGCTCTCATTCTGTTGCAGAAAACTTATTGTCAGAAGGAGCAATTGCAGGAAATAACAATTGGTCTCTGCATCAGGGAAGGGAAAGTGGCTTGTGTAACACGCCTTTGGAGAGCTGGGCTGCCAGGCTCCACCAGTCTTATCCTAGCAGATGTGGAGTATATTTATCTGTATATAAATATTAATAACATCTGAATGGCTCTACATACTCATACATACAATCTCTGACATCCAGTGAATTCTCTGCCAAACAGCAAGTTCCAACTCAAATTTCAAAGCCTAATGATTGTAGATTTTTGACAGAAGATTAATTATAATGTCTTTATACAATAGCATGACTGTGTACCTTCCCCTAAATCCCTGAGAAATAACTGGCTTAACCTGTTTCAACTTGTATTCAGCTTCAGATACATTAATGGAAAGGGTACCTGTAGGTAAGGTGGGAATTGGCTCAGACTGCTGAGGCTACTGTTCAAGCAGCTGGTGTCAGCCATGCTTCTGTGTGCTCCTTCCATGCTTTGAATATGGGGATGCTGCCCTTTAACAATCCCAGATTTTGTTCCAGAGATTGGTAACTGTTACGCTGTGAAGGAAGAAGGTAAAGAGGTTGAACAATCTTGGCATATCCTTCTCTGAAAAGCACAAGGTAATTTAAAGGAATTGATTTACATGTTAAGGAAAGGTTTCAAAATACAGATTTGTAATTTAAGTGCATGTAAGCTGAACATGAATATTCCATTTATTTGACAAAAACATAGTAGGTAAATCAATACAGAGCTCAAACAGTTTTTAAAATGTAAATGTGTTTTAGGGTATCTGTAAAGTACATACATGCATGTAATTATTTATTTATTTGGAATAAAATTGCCTGAATTTTGATAAATCAAAGCCTTAAAATTGTTTAACACCAGGTGTAATTTTTGAAAATAATTTCTAATGTTAATTGTGCAAAGAAGATGGGTAGTGCTAATTTCTTGATTGCCCCAGAAGTCCAGACTTGTTGATCTGTCAGAATAACATGTCTGGTGTGACAGGCATGCAGGGGAGGACTATTTCCAGCATCTTGTTTAGCACTCTGGAAGTCTGCAGTCCAGATGACCAGGGAATGATGTTGACAGTAGATGACACTTGTGTTTTTTCTTTGCACAGGTGGTAAGAAAAGAGTTTGTACTCTTGTCTTTGATGTCTGGCAAGGCTTTCTAGGTATGTGGTGGCAGAGTTGTTACTTCCTTTTCACAACTAGCTCTCTTAATGTAAGAAGTCTGTAAGAGTGTGATGTAATTTGGAAATCACATTTTGAAGTGAATGTGGCTTAAGTGTGGCCAGCTCTTGCTGAAGCAGTGTGAAGGAGCTAAAACTCACACAGGAAAATGACTTTTCTTCTCTCCATCCAGGCTTGAAATAAACAGTACTTATGGTTAAAGCACTTGTGTCCAGAAGTTAAAATGCTCTAATTCTATTTTTTGAGAGACTTGGTCTCTGTTTCCAAGGGATTATAGTTCCACCTGTAGCTAGAGACCAGGATTTGAGAAAGAATCTCTAAAACGTTTTGATACTGAATAGACGAACCCTGCATAGAAGTATCATTCACGAGAAGCCATTAAAGCAAACAGAACCCATTTAACAATATCCATGTCTAAAGCAGATGTCATGACAGTGCAACTCCTGGAACATTCATCTGATTATGACTTGGTTTGGTTTTGTCTACAAAAGACCTGTTCTCCTGCAAGTGAACAACAAAGTAAGAATAGCACCAGTGGTAACTCTGAAGCATGTCTTGTCTCTGAGAGTGGCTAATATTTGATGCTAGAGAAGAATTAAAAAAAAAAAAAAACAGGAAAGATGTTATGACCTTCTGCAGTTCTTCACAGCTGGCTTTCCTCTTTCCTAGCCAGGACAGTATTGTGTCATCATCAGCCTTGGTTTGCCATCCCTTTTACTGATCGTCTCTGATATATTGGACCTAAGAGTAGGTCACTGAAAGGTTCCAGTGATGCCCTTGATTTTCATTGTGAAAACTGACCACTTACTCTTTTTATATCTGCTTTCTGAATGTTTTAAATTTGTTGTATTTATTTTTATGGTGAAGGTCAACTCTTTTGTCCAGTGGAGATTGAGGATTTTTAGGTTAAGGCCATAGTTGAGTGCTGTTTGGAAACCTAGACAGCCTATATAAATTGGAATTTTTTCTGATCTAAATACTTAGTAACCCTTAAAAAAGAAACCTCAGATTTCTGAGATGTTATTTATTTTTTACAGTGGCTATTTTGACAGTTTTTCCAAGCTTATTTGTCTGCCCACTAACTTTTTTCTTGAGAGTAGTTTATACTAATTTTCTCAATTCAAATGTCAAGTTTTTTGGTTTTCAGTTTTTCTGGACCTCATTTGGAGCACAAATTAGAATTTCTTTAAGCTGTATTAATATTGGAAGAGTGTAGAGGAAATCAGAATGGTTCAGAAGATTTTTCTAGGTAACATTTCTTGAATTACCAACACATAAACAAATGCAAAGGCAGACCATCCTTTGTGAAATATCAAAGGTTAGAAAGGATAGTTGAGAAAGCAAGGAGTATTTGCTTTGAAGGAGAGCTGTTATGTTTTATGCTGCTTAATTCATTTGTCTTTTAGCAGGAAAAGACTTGATAAAGCACTTGATGTGATTTCATGTATTAACATGTAAACCTAAAGAAGTGTATAGGCAGGATTTTCCAGCACAGCCACTTGGGTGAAAGTCCTCAAAAACATGATCAAACTTGTATATCTGTAATTAAAATCCTTTTAAAGTCAAAGTTGTCTGAAGAGGAGGTAGTGAATGTACACACATGGGCTGCTGTGGAAAGGTCAGAAGTTATTTGAAAGGAGCGGTGATGATCAGCATCAGACATTTATGGAATTTCTTGTGAAGGCATGTAAGAAGTTCTCACCTGATCTCAAAATCACACAGTTGTTCAGCATGCTGAAACACATCTTTGGTCATTTTCTCAGAATTTTTCCTTTTTCCCCTTGTCATATGCCGAGTTTTTAGCAAAAGGTAGGGAATGTGATTCAGTTGTGAACCCAACTTTTGTGCTTATATGTATGATGTCTGTTGTGTCGAGGATAATCTCTTTCTTTACAATCGCTTCTTACAGATTTCATGGACACCTTTGCCTTGGAAGAAAATGTAGCACGGTGTCTTTTAATGCTGCAGAAAATTGCTTTACTAAGTCTCTTTATGTTTGTAGGCTTGAATGGGCCTTGGGGGTTTGTCTTAGAGGCAATTCCTTAAATGTTGAAAGAGCAGTAGCTTTGAATTTACACAAAGTGAGTAAAAGGAGATTGAAATATAGGATCAGGGGTAGAAATAGAACTACAGAATGACAAAGACTGGAGAAGAACTGAGGGAGAAAAAAAGGAGTTGGAGAAAATATATTTTGTTTCTTAGTTCTTGAAAAGGTAAATCCAGATGAAATTGCCTAGATAAGGTGGGTTACTTATATTATTTATATTCCACATAGCAAACTGCTGCTCTGCTGTGCTCAATATATAAATATTCATCACAATAAGTATCCCAAATATATAAAATTTTTGTTTGTTTTTTTTCCCCAAAGTAAAATGTGCTTTAACAGTGAGACTTTGTCAAACCTGCATGGCCTCTTTGTATTTCAGACATCAGCTGATACTGTGCTGGTCAACATCCTTTTGAAATTCTGTGTTTCAACTGCTGCTGCGTAGTGCTGAGCACAATGATTTTGCCTGTTAGTGGATGTGGATGTTGTGGCCATGTATTCAGGGGGTTGTAAGTGATGTCAATATCTAGGACAGTTTCTCCTATGACTGCTGTGATGCTGCATGGTTACTGAGAGAGAAGACAAAAGAGAGAAATCAAAGTAAGCAGTTAGTTTCATAATGTTATTTTTCTTAATAGTTTTTGCTCAATATATTGCTTTTCCTGATGCTCGCCAATAATCAGGAGGCTGATAAGATAATTAGTAGTGCAGTTCTGGTCTAACACAATAGCTGCAAAACTTTAAAAATTTACTTTTGAAAAAAACCATGGGGAACTCACCCCAGGACAAGAGCTGACTGGGAAACTGATTACTTGAAATTGTGGAGGAAGTTTTGAATTTCTTCTTCATGGAGTTTGTCTTCCAGTGTTGTCAGTCAGTGATTTGTCCACTGACTGTGAATCTGAAGGTGTGTGTTGCTGTGGGAGGGTGTCAGGCATGTACCTTTCAGCAGCACTGTGAGCGTGGCTGAAGACTTTGAATATATGGGGTAACAGATTAGTGCAGTGTTTATTTATTCATTTCAACTTGCTCCTGCTCTTTTTGAGGTTGTGAAACTTATCAGATAAAGGGTTGTTTTTCCATGGGCATACAAGGCTGCCTTGATTATTTTGGAAGGTCATAATACTTATTTGGGGCAGAGAATGCCTCAATTTTATGTAATGGAAATTTGATGTTTTGGCGTTGAGGCACCTGCTTATGTTAATGCTGATGCAATTTCAGTTTCTGTTCTATGGGATCTGAGGGGTTTTTTTTGCAACACTGACTTAAGAAGAATTTTGCTCAGCACTTAATTAAGAGGGAAAATTTCCACAAGACCTCAACAGCCTGTGGATGTGGAAGAATAAACGTGAGTTAAAGACGTGTCATATAAAAGCTAGAAACTTCAGAGAGGAGCTCACTGATACGAGATGTGCATACAGTGCTTTGTACACATCTGTAGCAGAAGTACTGGTATCCTGAGTTAAAAGTTGGAAGAAAGATTTGAGAGTTTTGTCTAAATTTTATGTAGGGATATATCTGTGCAATTCCTTTTCTGGTCAGGAATTAGGATGTACATTTTGAGATATGAGAAAAATTAAGATAATATAATGAAGGAGATGAACCAAAAAAAATTACAAGATATGCTTGTTTAAATTCCTTCTGTATAAAGACAGCTCTATAACCTAGTTCTCATTTCGGTATTTTTAATGCAACTTTAAATACACATATCTGTATTTATAAATATCACACAGGATTTTGTTTTATCAATTACGTAAGTGTTACTCCATACCAGTTCTCCCTCTTTCTCACAGTAACATTCAGAATGAATGAATTACTGTAGGTAAAAGAAAGGAAAAATGCAACCTCCTCCTCAAGATCATATGCCAAAAATATATCACAGTAAGTTCTTAATGTAGCTGTACAAAGAAGAGTTTGCAAGTTCAAACACATATTAGCAGCCTTTCTCAGTGGGAGATCTAGCCTTAGTTTCAGTGAAACTGTTTCTTTGAATGTCTCTTTAATTTGTGCTATTATCTGACAAGTTAATGACCAGTTTTGCTTTTTTTTTCATTAATTTTTGAACTGTAATGTCTAAAATTAAAACGTCTTGTGAAAAAATCGATAGCTGCATTCCAATTCTTCTTCATCTTATCTCTGGAATGTATGTTAATATCCAGTAATGTGGGTTCTCACTAAGTCTTCATGGAAACAGTAGAGTAATACCTTGTGCAAAATTTAGTTGTCTTCATCATCCTGGAAAGCAGGGTATCGTTTCCTTTGGGGGTTAATTAAAGATGCTCATGTGTAAAAAATTCAGTGTTTAAACTGCAATTTCCCATGAGAAGAACTGAAGCTTAAAATGCCAATTACAATGGAAAGGTGGTAAAACAGGGAATGTAAATGATAGTTTATTAGATTAGAAAATTGTCTCAGCTCATAGTTTTAGCAAAATATTTACAAAAAATCTGGCATTCTCAGTAGAGCTCATAAGACAAAGATTTTACTGTTTACATGAAAAGCAATAGTAAAGAGGAAGATAATATTTTGTGTAGCTACCAGTTAATTGTCTCTGCCTCCAAAAGAAGAAATTATGTGAAAGAATGGAAGTTACTCCTTCCTTATAACTCCTGGTACTGATAAATTAGATATCCATTTCTATCTTAAAAGATCTCTTAAAAATGTCAAAAGAAGAGTATTTCAAGGTGTTTATAACAAATCCAGGTAAACAGCATTTTGAGTGCATTTTGGCCTGCTGCACTGTTTCACATGATTTGCAACAAAAAATGCAAGCTTTGGGCACAGGATATAGGACTTCTTTGAATGAGGACTCATAGGAAATCTGGAGAGTCAAATAATATAGAGCCTGTACAGTAGAGTTAGTATGCACATGCCAAACTGGGATTATTTTGTATTTCACAATGAATTTTTGTTCATCTTATTAATTGAATTTTGGATATTACAGTATCACAGAATTGTTAGGGTTGGAGATCATTCAGTCCAACACCCCCAGCCAAGGCAGGGTCACTTAGAGCAGGTTGCACAGGAATGAGTTCAGGTAGGTTTTGAATGTCTGCAGGGTGAGATGTCACCACCTCCCTGGGCAGATTGTTGTAGTGCTCTTCCACTCTCAGTGGCAACAAGTTCTTCCTTGTATTGAGGTGGAATTTCTTGTGTTTTGGTCTGTGGTCATTGCTCTTCATTCTGTTGCTGGGCACCACTGAAAAGAGTCTGGCAGCATTCTCTTGATACCTGTCTTTGAGATACTCAAATGCATTAATGAGATCCTTCTCCGTGTTCTCCAGGCTGAACAGGCCCAGCTACCTCAGTCTCTCCTCATAAGAAATGCTCCAGACCCCACATTGTCTTTGTGGCTTCCACTGGACCCTCTCCAGTAGTTCCTTGTCTTTCTTGAACTCTGGAGCCCAGAACTAAACACAGCATTCCAGATGTGGCCCCACAATGGCTGAGTAGCGGGGCAGGATCACCTCCCTTGACCTGCTGGCCACCTGATGTACCCCAGGATGTTTATTTGATTAACTTCAAAGTACAAGTAGTTTAGTCTTCGTCATTACCTGTCCACTAGGAGGTTGAATTTCACTGGTGATGCAGGGAATGAAAGTAAGACTTGGGAGCAAACTGAAGTAAAACATGAATATTTTTCTTTTTGCTTTAAATAAATTGTAATTACAATTGTACATGAAATGGTTTTTGCCCAGTGTGACACTTAAAGGAAAGGACTGTGTTGTTGGCTGTGTTTCTTAGTCTCTTAAGCTCACAAAAGTAGCCCAGACAGTTTGCTGACCTCAGATGGACCTTTAAGTCTCTGACTTGTCAGACAAGAAGGGCAGCACTCTTAATTGGCATTCAGATCACAGGCAGGCACTGGGCTCAGCGCATAGCCAAGTACTGCTTTAGGATTTAGACAAAGCCACTCTGGCAAAACATCCCAGTTGTCAGGGTAGCTGGCTGTTTCCTAAAGAACTATTACATAATGGAGAGACTGAGAAAAGCTTTAGGATGCAAATTTTTTTAAAGTAAAAATTAAAAAAAAAGGGAAAAAAGAAAGTGGCGGTAATTTGTGAAAAGAAACATCCCCCCTCTCCTCGGATGATCTCATTCATTGTTTCTTCCTTCTGTTTAACTTCTCAGGGTCATAAATGTAGTTTGCTGTTTAAAACCGTAGTGATGTCACTCCAAAGGTATTTTGTGGAAGTGGGGAAGGGAATTATCTGAAAGTATTTGGGAATCAACACTTAGAGATTTATTAGCCTTACTAGAGGTCAGCTATTTGCATTTCTTCTTTGTGCTTAGTGTAATGTAAACTGGGAATTCAGCTATAGAGTGAATGTTTACATTTGAGACATCCCGTGGAACAGAAGCGAACGTTGTGTTTATTGCTACAGCTGCCTTCTCGAGTGAAATCGTGATCTAAAGTCTCGCTGGTGCCGGGCCAGATTTCCAACCTGCCCCCTGTGCTGATCCCCTACACAGTGCCAGGGTTTGACACTCCCTGGTACTGTTTTTCCCTGCAGCCTCCAGCATGACATCAGCCCCAAGAGTTGTTCCCAAAGCTGCTCACAGCCCCTGCATGTGCTGGGAACGGGAGAGAAGAGGAGGAGCTGCTTTGCGCTGCCTTGGGGCTGCGACTGCGTGCACCACAAAGACGTGGCTTAAAAAGAGTTGTGCTCTGGTTAGAGTGGCGCAGGGGACTCTGATCTCCATCACAATATGCTTACTCTGCCGTGGGTGTTTTGGTGTAAGCAAATTTCATGTAGTCCGCCTTAGTTGTAAACGTATTACAGTGTTTTATTTATTACAAACTGTTTAACAAACTGCTTTTGAAAGTGTACTTATTTAAAATATTTGTACAAGCAGTGCTCTCTTTGTTAAACAACAAAGCAGTTGATTGGAGTACTGTCACCCAGTCCACGGAAGAAGGATTTCACAGAGTATGTATGCTTTCTGTAAGCTTATAATCTTGTATGTTTTGTGCATTTTTTTTTTCCCCAGGAAATTAGAAGGAACATAAAATATGGAGGCAGCCAGAGAACTCAACTTACAGCACATGGTCTTGTAGGGAGAATGTATTCTTTCCAGAAGCTTGGTCTGTGGGAAAGGATGATGTTAGGTGTTTAAGGGATCTTCACAGAAACACTTAAATGTCACTAACTTAATTTCTTACCAAGACACTAAATTGCATTTTCTAACTGCTCTCTAGATACCACTTTCCCCATTGCAGCAAATAATTAAAAGGAGTGAAAGACAATGAAAGATCAGTTTAGGAAGTCTGAACCGTTGGTAGTGCAGTTATAACCATGCCCAAAACATGTTGGCAGTGGCTATGAGGCCATGCCAAAGTAGCTTGCCACTATTCCTGTTCCTCTAGTTGTGTTTCACGAGGTTTGTTGGTGCCCTGGCTCATGGACAGGGTAGTTCCCTGGTCCCAGCTGCCGAGGCTGTATGAGCAGTTACAGCTTTAGTGGTCACCCTTATGCAGACTTTGGTGCTCTGGAGTGTTTGATTTTAACTCTGCATTGTCCACAGCAGGTTGTTTCTGGCAGCCTTTCTAGCTGCTCCTTTGTTCACTGCTAGTTATTTCCGAGCCTGAGGGGTGTCTGACTGCTCCCATTAGTTACTCCTCTTAGCTTGCTCTGTCACCCAGTCTGTGAGCTGCAGCTCCTCTATTGCTTTGCATCTCCTGTCATAGCAGCCCTAAATATTTGATTTTTGCAATAGACAGACGTGCACAGTCTGCATGGGGCCCTTGCCACAAAAGGGGGACTTTCCGAAAAGAGGCTTTCCTTTTCTTACCAACAATTAAATTCTGACCTCATTAAAACTTTTGGGTAAAGTTTAGCCAACAAAGCTTACAGGCTATGACTGTGGGCTACTTCATTTGGAGAATGTTGAAGGCTGTTAGATTTGCTCATGCTTTCTTCAGCATACTGATAAATACCATCATTTCTCTGGCATTTTAAGTTAGTTCTCTTAAACAAGAAGACTTCAAAATAATACGAGAAATAGACACAAGGGCTGTGTAGGGGTGACATTTTGGCTCGTGCTAGTCACCTTTTCATTCCTGATAGATGGTAGCTAACAAATGGCTCATAGAATGCTGAAAGGAAGGGCTGATCATCTCCTTCAGATTTCACCCTGTTTCCTTACCTGAGCTTTTGCAGCTGGTCCTCCCTGCAGTTCCTCAGTCTTCCTGAGGAAATCCAGCAGTCAGATCTAATGCATGTGTAACCACTATATACTGTTGTTCAGGAAGAGTATAATCTTGAAACAATATTCTGGTATAAGACTTGTTAGTAAGGTTAGCTGAGAACTTGAGCTTGATGTGAAAATATCTGTCCTTTTCATCTGCCCAGCTCTTTCTAGGAAGATCTCACCTTTCGTCAGAATACATGCAAAAAATGAAAAATCTGGATGCAGCATTCATGGAAAAAGTGAAAATGAAACAATAAAGCAGAGATAACTGTAGGGCTGTAAGGCTCAGAATGATCTGTTAAAATTATGTTTCTTTCTTTGGAACCCATGGCTGACTATTATTTCCATTTTTTCTTCTACTGATGCATTTAAACGTACCAATTTCAAAGCATTTGTTTAGAACGTACCATATTGATCTCATATACATGTTTAAATTTATATCCTGTTTTGAAGTAAATGTAAACATAAGCGTGGGCTTTTCAGGATGCTGATAGTTTCTAAAGCTTTGATACTTTGAACAAATAATGTACATTACTTTGCAAATGCTGATAGTGACTTGTTATGCACTCTTCTTTAACTCTGTCTTACAACTTTTACTTGAAACTCAGGAACACTACATACTTGTGTATATAAATGGGAAACCAGGCTAATGTCCTCCTTATGTTGGAATTCAATAGACTATTTCTCCTAATTAGTTGCCTTTGAGTCTCACAAAGAGCCTTAAATAAACAAACAGAAAGCGGATGTGTCTGCCTGTAACTTTGTGTGGTGATATGAATGAGGAGTGAACACCCTTATAGTCTTTTCTATTTAGCATATACCCGAGTTACTTGACAATAAAATAACGGAACCATATTTGTGTATCTGCTTGGTGCTGTTGAAGCATTTCACAGCTGCTTGTTCCCCCTTTGCAGCCTCTTCATGTGGTGATAGTAGAAGTTACTGTTCCCATCAGAGATTCTGTAACAAAATACTAACTCTTACCATGTTTTCACAAAATCAGAAGATATAGCTGAAACTATTACATATTAATGCATGTGATGAGATGGAGAGATTGTGATTGAGATGGAGAGATTAGCTAAGATAATGTCTATCTCCCTAGAAGGGCAAAGAGGGGCTTGCAAACTGTGACTTTTGCATGTGCATTTCAGCTACATCTTCTGGTGTAGCAGCAGTGTTCGTCTAAGCAAAGAGTATTGCTTCAGGGAATTAAACTGACATGAAAAAGATGCCCCTTACTAAAAAGATGCATAACTGCTTTGACTTTACTGCAGGTGTTGATGAGATGCAATGTTTGCATTTTTTCAGTGGCTGGGTGCTACTGTATTGTGAAATTTGATTTTGGATTGTTACACGATGAGAGCTAGGAACACAAATCACAAAGATGACCAATTCAAGACAATGTTAGAGCTGTTAGTGTACATGAAAAGCTCAAAGTAACAGAATTTTGTGTTTCTTCATATTTGAATATACAGCCTGTAGATACAGTCATCCTTTTTTTGTTTTTATAAGTTACCAGATTTTTCTGTTTGTTAAGAAAGAAGCAGCAGAGCAAGCAAATTGTTTGTGTCATTGTGGGATTGTTTGTACAGTGGAAATTGTTGGGTTTACTATGTACATCTTTGCCATAAGAGCTAGTGGAGTAAATGAGAGTACCTATTGGTTTGCTGTCCCCTGGCCTTCACAAAGAAAGATATCTCTGGAAAAGGCCCAGAAATTAGCTTTTTCTGGAATTTTCTAGACAATGCTTCCTGGTTTTTGTTAGTTTTTGTTTTTTAATTTTTAATTTAAAAAAATGTAATATTACAACTCTTTATTAATCTTTTTGGTCATTCTTTTGGCCTCTTAGGAAACAATTTCTATGGATACAGTGTATATTGCTTGGCTGGCCCAACACAACTGAAGAATTTTTATGATTTCCAGCTGAGCAGAAGTTGGTGGGAAGAAGGCAATGGCAGTTAAAAATGTATAGAGCACTCTTAATCACCCAGTGTGGATGTCCAAAAAACCAGAAGTCTTCTGTTACAGATGGAAAAAGTGTTATAAGGACCTCGGGTACATTTCGATATTGGTGGAGGACATGAAATAAACTGGTCAACAGTAAATCTACTGTCTTGGAAAGGTGCTGTGTTGTAGATTATCTTATGCTGATCATAGATTTTTCTGCCTGTTTCACCAGAGGTACAGGAGCCTCTTTCTTTCTGCTGCCTGTCCTTTTAGTTCTGTGTATAAAAAAATCTCTCAGCAGGTGCTGAATATGAAATTATTCAGTTCAGTGGTTAAAATCTGGTAAACTATGAGGTAGGAGAGTTGGATTTCAGCTATGTGTAGGTGGCACTGCCAGGCTTATGAAATTAGTCCATTATGTTTTGACTTTGGAGAAGGCCACTGGACTTGCTTGTCTTGAACTCACCTATAGAAATGGATCACTGTGATGAAGCATTTGGAACTGCTGAAAACTAAGCTGTTTAGATGCCATGAAAGGCTGAGATAGACTAGGAAAATGCTTGAACACATAATAGTAATAAAATTAAAGAAGAGGTAGAGATGCTTTGTAATTATTTTTTCCTCATTAAGCAGAAGGAAGTATGAGCACTCTGACCAAGTAATTTTTAAATACACTTACTTGGAGCATATTAGTATGAGTAGCTGTCTGCAGGCAAAGATTTTCACCACCCATTGTCTGATAGGACTAGAAGTAAAATTCTTGTTATTGGAAATAGATCCTGTGTGTTCCTAGGGACATTTCTGTAAAAAAGGGAAATCTTGAACATTGAACGTTTACTATTTTTATGGTGCTATTTTGGCAATTGCCCTGTTTTCCTATTAATGATGAGTATTAGGTGAGGGACCTGACAATTGTAGGGCTGTTAAGTTATTTAATGCCAACATCATCTTTTAACTGGTGACACTTTAGTGATAAGTATTAACTTAGTATAGAGCTTGCTAAACTGAGAGGATAGCAAACTTTAAGCAGGAGGCTAGAACCTTTGCTTCACTTTGGTTTACAGATTGCAACCAGCACAATACTGAACAGGTACAGGAAAAAACCCCACCAAAGTGTAGGAAAACAGCTAATTATAGTAATTGCAGCTGGTTTCAAAGTACTTCTAACAGTTTGTGCATAATGCTTACTTGAAAGCATCAAATGGGCGCTAGTTGTGAAATAGAACACCTGTTTGTTGTTGAGCATGTGTTTATGCAGATGATTTTTGTTGTCAAAGCACCTTGATGTAGAGTAGTCCTGTTTACATCTACATTCTCCCCAAAGGATTAACAGTGTTCTCTCAATAAATTTACAGTCTATTCTCCTCTCAAAGGCTGCTGTTTGGAGGGTGGTGTGAACAAGGCAACAAGTGCTTGCTAATCACTTGAATATACATAATTAGCGACAGTCTGGTGCACTGGAGTCTTTGTACAGCCACAGCAATACTGATTGGCAGCAGCAGATAACAATAGTCGTGGCAAGGTGGTATTTGTTGAATATTTGAAGGTGTTTTTCTTTTATATTTGCAGTAGGCATTTTGAGTTAATTACACCATTATTCTGGAACACACTTACTATGTTATTTTAATGTCAGAGTTAAAGATCAGTCATGTGCCCTGTTGTACACAAAGGAATAAGACCTTTAGTAAATCCTTTACTTCTTTTAAGACTAAGATGGATTCCTTTTTTCTTCCCTCATAATTTTATGAGACTAAGATGGATTCATTTTTTTTTCCTTCTCTAAGTTTTATATAACTCAAAGTCAAACTGGAAAGTATGACTAAAAATTTGGGAGATGAATGTATGCGACAATACTCTTGTATTCAGCAGTGATTAGTTTTACAACTGGCTCTCTGGCAGGTTCAGTACTTTGGAAAACAAACACAAAATCATTGATGATGAAATTTATGGGTGACATAGACAGTAATTAATAAATAACACTGGGAAAATTATTTGGATTGCTTTTCATGTTTGATATGTTCAAACAAAATGTGTTTTAATATGGCTAAGTGCTTAACATCAATTTAACTAAAGAGAGAATACTACAACAAGTACCTATGAACATCTAGAAAATCAGATGAGTCACTGTGTATTTGACAAGGTTAATTTGTATGAAAGTCAGCAAATTTCCTCTTATTGACAAGGTAGCAGTTTTTGTGTATAGGTTAGAGGCTTTGAATATTGTATCTTGGATTTATTCAGGCTTCTGATATTCTTTGAATTGTGTTTTCATGAGGGAAAAAAGGATTCATGCATTAGATGAAACAACTGTGAGGTTTGTTTCTAAGAGCAAAACTGTTAGAAGACTGTGCTGAGTAATTATTAAAGGTTCCATATCAAAATAGAAATAAATACGGAGCAGAATTTGTTAGGCTCTTTCCTGACTTCTGCCTAAGCAGTACTTTCACTGACATGGTGAGTGATGGCAAAGAAAATGGTTATTAATATTTTGAGGTGTCTCCAAACTGAAAAGGACTGCAGGTGTGCTGGAGGATAGGGTTAGAATTCTGAGTGGTATTGCTAATGTGGAGATGTGTTTTGTGGGAGGAGCTGGAAGCTGTTCAGGGGGAGCAAGTTTGACATGCACTCTAGAATGATCTACTTTGGAAAGAAGCTGATGGAGAATGAGTGGCTAGGTAAGAAGCTCTTCAGAAAGAAGTCCAGTAGGTACCATGGATGACAAACTGGGCATTAATTATATCATGCTGTTGTGAAGAAGGCAAACACAGGTGTGCATGATCAGGAATAGAATTGTAAGATGCATCTTTCTGCTCCGCTGGACACTTAGGGTTTTAGCTGGACAAATGCATCCATTTCTGGCTGCTGCAGTTCAAGATTATAAAGACTATTACACAGAGATCAGCAGTGAGAGAGATCAATGATTTAGGGACCTATGAATATAGGCAGAATGAATTGCAATTATTGATGTTAAATAAGAAGAGAGAAGTCATCATATGATATGTTCTTCATGTGCACACTGAGAAAAGAAATTGTAGTTGCAATGCAGTTTGAATTGCAAACCAGGAAATCTTTTTTGAAGTAAGCATCCCATGAGAAATAGCCAAGTGAGTCGTACCAATGGGCCATTTAGCTCAGCATTCTGTCTGCTGTGGTGGCAGAGGGTGTGCTGTTTAGAGAGAGCTTGAAAGTTTGGTCCTTTTCTTGCTTCTCATTCCCCATGCGCTTTGCTAGTGTTCAGAATTGTTGCATTAGTAATGTTAGATGGCATATCTATGGATGTGTTTCACCAAGGGCCCTAACTATTGCAGTTTGGTGAACAGCAGTTCTGCACCTACCTACTGCCTTCAAACTTCTCCTCTCCAAACTAAAGAGCTCCTGTCTTTTCATCCTGTCTTAGAAAAGATGGCTGTTCCAATGCCTGGATCATTTTGGTTTCCTTTCTTTCTGATTTCTCATAGTTCCACTACATTCTTCTTGAGACTTGGAGACAAGACTGTGCAAGGTAATGAAGATGTGGGCACAGCACTGTTTTCTGGATCAGCAAAACAACATCCTTTCTCTTGTTCTCAGTATCCTTTCTGACATGCCCAACGTTTGTCAGGTTTTTTTGGCTGTTGTTTACATGCACTTACTGTTTCATGGAGCTGTCAGTGATGAATCCAGGACTCAACTAAAGTATAATTTATGATTCTAAAGTAAACATTGTTAGGCATAGTTTGTATTATTTTTTCCTAGATACAATAACTCATATTTATGTACCCAATGTTCAGTTTTCGTCTTTGCCCACTCAGTTTTGTGAAATCAGATCCTTCTGTTCTCCTATGCCATAGATATCATATCATATGGTATTTGACTATTGGCTATAGTGTAGTATCATCTGTAAGCTGTAAGATGTCTCAGATCAGATTCTGTCCAGGTCATTGAGGAAGGTACATGAAAATCATGCCAGCCTTGGTTGCTGGGGAACCTCCTGACTCTTTCTTTTGCTGACATATTTTATCATCTTCCATTTTCCTCTCTCTTTAGGTAGCTTTTCATGCTTCCTACTGATGTTTTTCCTATTATCACCTTTTAACTTTTCAATTAAGACATCCAAGTGGACCTTGGCAGGTGGGAAAGAGAGCTAGGAAGAGAGAATTACTTTATTTTCTTTTTTAGTCATGGCAGCCATTTTTTCTGGCCTCAGTATTGTGTTAATGATGAATACTTGCATATCAGATTTAATTGGGCAGCTTTATTCCACCCCAGTGCTAAGCCCACTCATGAAGCTGGGAGAGTGGGAATCTTGTACTTAAGAAGCAATATTATTTTAAAAACAATTTATTTATGGCTTCAAGTAATAATAAAGTAGTTTTCATCCTGTTTGCAGATTCAGGGGGATCTGTGGACTACTCTGGAAGAGTGTACAAAAGCTTACTAAGAAAAAAGAATTGTCCAGAGAGGAAGACATTGCATTTCTTTTGATATTAAAACACTATGTTTCTGCTGGAAAATGGTAGAGTTCCATGAACTGAAAAGAATTTGAAATCTATTGTCTGAAATAAAATCTTTCTGTTCTTAAATGCTTGTAATTCTTGATAGTTCCTAGTCAAGTAATGCAGAAAATGGTTTCCTTGAAGCTTTTCAAGATGCATAGTAAGAACACAGAAAAGTAAATTAGCATAGGGAATAGGAATTCATGGTTCCATTCCAGCTTCTCTTTTAATATTTAATATTTAAATGAATATTTACATGCCAGAGAGTAGAAAATAGAGAAGAAAAGATGGTAGTGTTTTCAGCATTGGAGAGAATGCCTCTAGAACTGGAGATTCTGAGAGCCTGTGTGGTTATTGAGGAATATGGGATTGCCTTGCCATGAGAAAGAATCTTAGTGCAGAAATGTAAAGGAGCTCTTTAATGTAGCAGCTTAAAGAGCATGGAGCTCTGTGACTGAAGGTTGAATTCAGTTGTATTCAGAACCAGGATGAGGATGATTAAGAGAAAGATTGAAAAACATTAAGGAGAATATTTTGATACCATCAAAACAGAGTGGATTCAGGAAGATAAGCATTTAAAAAACCACATCGTTTTTTGCCAGTAATTGCACAATAGGAGAAAATTCTGTCACCTGTCTTTTCTGAAGGGCTCATACTGAACTGATGAGATGTTCCTGTTCATCTTAAAATATATGATGCCATGAATAAAAATCATAAAATGTCCTATACAGATTTGCACATGAGATACTCAGATTAGCACTGAAATGTAAATTTGGTGAGAATTTGTCCAAGACTTTCTCAGAGTGTTATTTAAATGAAACACTAAAAAATCCAGTTGCTCCTTCTGAAGTCCCTCCTGATATGCTGTTTGAGAAACACTGCATCAGTATTAAAAGATAAAATTATTGTAGTTTCTGGTGTATTTCATGGTCTTTTTTTAGCTGGCCATGCTTTTGCCACCAGTTTGGCACTTACCTACAGAGTATCATGGAAAGTTAGGGCTCTCTTATTGAATGTGGAGTGTCTGCATAGCTCAGTTGCTGTGGATTTTTTTTTTTTTTTAATTGTTAAACCCATTAGGTCCTTACATTTTTCTAAGTGAAGGTACCTGATTCATGGTAATGAAGTAATTTCTTAATATTGTTTAGACATATTGTATAAATGGAGTTCTTTAAAGTCACTGTAAAGGCACTTTCTGTAGTGTGCTTTGTGTTCTTGAGTTCAGAATACAAATATCTTTTTGATGGCACAATTACAGATGTAGGGAGCTAAAGGTGTTGTGTAAGCCACTGTTAATTTTTTCATTAACCGAAAGCAGGAGTGTTACTGTTTTTGCACTTTCACTTAAGGAGCAGACTTGCATGAAAGATGAAACTGGGCAACAGGACTATCCTTTTACAGAGAGGGACAACAAAAACCTGTTGTTGTCTGCTTGGGTGCTTGTACAATCAGCAGTAGGTAACACATACACCCTCCCACTTTGTTACTCGCATAACCAGGTCCTTTAGGCAGATGTCTGTCCGCTGTGTCATGGAGAGAAGGAAGCTTTGAAAACAGTATCTAAAGGATGATTTAATTTTTATATCTAATCACATCAAATGGTACACTGCTAATGAAGGGGATATTCAGGTAGACCCTGCCTGAAACATAGACTCTCTGATACCTTGTGATGAATTCAGAAATATGATTTGCCAGCTGATGGGGTCAGTTATCTGATCTTGCAGGAAGCTGTTCTATTTCTGCCTTGCTCTACCACCCCCTTTTTTTTTTTTTTTTAACCTATTGGGCTAGTGAGCTGCTCAAGTGGCAAATCAGACAAGGAAGACCACTGGGCAGCAGGACTGGAAGGAGGAGGAGGAAGAGTTTCTCCTCAGCTGAATCAGCTGAGGTGTTGTCACAGGAGGGAGTAGAAAGCTTAGAGAAACTTCATTGGAGAAGCCCTTTATTTGAGTCTGAGGTGGTGACAGAACTCCCTTGTGTTTTTAAACTCCTTCACAGAAAGGGGTTTAAATTAAGGTAAATCCTGCCTTAGCCTCAGATATTGTCAGCAGTTTAAATATAAGGAATTATAGAGGTGTGATTAAATCACTGTATCCTGCAGGTTTTAATGATGGCAAATCAGATATATTTATAAAAGATGAATTATTTATTACAACAAATGAACAGATAGAAGATCTTAATCAGAATTACTACACAGTATAAAAGCTAAAAAATACTAGTCAATTGTAGTATAACATTAATTATGTAGCGCACTATATTAAAACAATTATGTTAAAGCTAGTGAAGGAAACATTAAGTAGAGGTTTTGATGTATCTCACCACACTCCAGGCATGAATACTTCTTTCTCTCAGTCTCTGGGAAATAACTGTAGAGAGGCATCACAAACTCCACAGGAGAAACTCCAGACATGTCAAGAAAAGGATGTGGAAGAATCGAACTTGTATCAAAGTAGAGTGGACTTTCATAGCGTAAAGAGGGTGACCTGCCAGTCCTAGGCATCCAGGTCAGTTTAGCAGCTTATCTGTCAAGTCTTACTTCAAAGGGACAGATGTGTGTTTGAAGCTGGTAAGCCAGACTGGCCTTTTAGCATATTCAGCACCAAGAAATACCACTATGGTGCCACCAGTAGCAACCCACAGAGAACGTGCATGGCTTTGTCTTCTGACCAGGTTCCAGGCCAAGCAGATTCCAGGCAAAACATCCTGCTAGAGATTTAGTGAAAAATTTCACCTGTAATATACTGAAGGGTTTTGTTAGAACTAGGGAAGTCTGAAAAAAACAGGTTTGTTTCAGAATCTACATTGTAGAGGGCTAGAGTTTTTCAGTAACTTACTGATCACCCTACTTCTGCCCCTTACAGAAATGATAAGTACTTTAGAGAACAGCCAGATCTCTGGGAAATATTTCTCCCCTTAATCATGGATTGTCTGAAGAGAGGTTACTGTCTGTAAATGAATAATCATATCACTAACTTTTAGTCATTCCCTATCAAAGTGTTATCAGCTGTTGCAAGACCAAGCTGTCACTGAAAACTCAATATTCTTAAATATTAAGACTAAATATGCCTAATGTACGTAAACTAAATAGACGAGATATAAAATTTAACTGAATTAATCTGTAAACATCCAGAAGAAAAGCTTTTGCTAAAACTGTTTTCAGCTGTGCTGCTGATGCTCAGCGTTCTTGTGCATGCACTCGGTGAGCAGAAATGTGGAAGACTCTTAGAGGAGATGAAAAATTTGTGTCACTTCTCCCTGATGTGGAACCTGTATTCCCTGGTGAACGTCAGCATGGAAAAATGCATCAGCATCATAACGGGCTCTCATCTGCAGCACGACCCCCGGAAGACAAAGCAGCGTTTTACCTCTCGGGATTAACAAACATGTGGCAGCTTTGGTAGGGCTGTTTGGTAGTCAGGTGATAGACTGGCCATATGTCCTCATACCTCATTCTGGCATGAGATTTTTTTCCCCCCCTCCTTTGAAATTTGAAATAAAAGCAGAGCTTTATTCGGTCGTCGTTTGATCCAGTTCTTATGTCACAGACGTGAAATTGTAAAAGATCTCTTAAGAAGTTCTGTACTCAAGTTTTTCTCGCTCTAAGTCTTTATTGGAAAGGACATACAGAAATTATTATAGAATGTAGATGACTTGCATCATAAGAAGCTTAGGCATCTAGTTAGGCTCTAAATAGGAAGATGGATGTTTAAGAGTTCTTCAGGCACCTACACAGTTCAAATCCCTTCCCATAGTACAGCTTGGTCCTTTTGACAGTGCCATGCTCCCAAATTGCATAGGGAAAAAAGGGAGAAGGACAAGGTTCTTTTCAGACAATTAAAACTTCTATCCAGGTGATTAAGAGTCCCCATCTCTGTCTCTGGGTTTTGGACCAGTGATGTGAGGATTTGACATAAGAAAAATAATGAAAGGTATTACTGGCTTCGAAGTTTGGTGAAGTTGAAATATTGAATTAAAAAATAATTGCAAGCAGGGAGAAGTTGTGTTTTCTGCCTTGCAGTACTTTATCACTGGCATTTCAGTACTCTGAGGAGATAATTTGTAGTTCATTTTGAGCAAATTAGAAAATATGAGTGTTACATCAGTGTAATGAAAACATCATTATTAAAGGCTGAAGGAAGCATAAAGTATAGATTTCTCCTCACTCTTACATAGTTTTCTATATCCATTACAGATCAGATCTTTGTATTTTAGCTATTTAGATTTTTACCTAATTTGTTATTTTTAAAGCTAGTTTGAACCATGATTCCTAAGGAATTCTTAAATCCATTAAAATGAAAGCAAAACGCACAACTTCCTTCAACAAATGCTTTGATTAAAATGGACATTTCTGAACCTTCTACAGACAATACCTGCTCAGATGTGACAGCATTTGTGACATCACCAGTACAGACTTTCACAAGGATTTTCAAGTCAGTGTTGTAAGTTTCTGTTTCATTTTTGCTAATTAGAGAATTGTGCTGTTTATTTTCTAGAGGGAAAAAGTCACCAAAAGCGTATCAAATTTGTTTACTTAATTCAATAGAAATGCAAATTTTTTTTGAAAATTGCAGTTTCTTATTGGTCCCTATTATTTTGGTGTCACAAATGTTAAATATTTGGTGCCAGTTAATTATTGTATGTATAATCAGAATTTCAGAAAAGCCAGATGTAGGAGGAGATTATCAGTGTTTTCTCATGTATGAAATTTCACTTCTGCATTGAATAAACTAATTGTAGAGTTTGCTGAGTAAGGTCATCCTGTAAGTTATTAGACTGTTTTGGAGGCTAAGTCATTAAGCATTTTTCAGTAGTTAGATCAGGAAGAAATTGTATGCTGGTAGCAGAGAAACCACAAGATGTGTGTCTGTTAGTGAAAAAAAAGAGTAACAAACTTCACCCTGAGCTTGGTGAGATAAATTTATATGTCTTATTCAGGTCAGTCATCTTTCAATTCCATCTTGTGGCTGGAATTTTGGAGTCATACTTTATAGCTGTGTTTTAAAAGTTTCTAAACTAATTGAAAAGGATGCAAAAATTTTATGCTAATAAAATGGCAGGGCTGAAAGTTATGTGGTTTTGCTTCTTTCTTATAATTAAGATGCTGAAAAAGCTTGAAACGAAAGACTTTTTAACACCTCATTTGCCTGAGTATTTATTGCAATTGTAATAAAAAAAATAGTGCAAAATAAATTTATATAAAATGTGTATTTGAACTGAACTGTGTTATGGTTCTTATGTGGGAGTTATAAGCTGTTTTATTAAATTTAAGGCAATGAAAGCTTTTAGAAATGTGTAGAATTCTGAGGTTATAAATGAGTTGAGGTTTTCTTTTTTTTGCTTCTTTAATTTTAATCTGTAAATTTAAGAAAATACTGACCAAGTTATCTTCTTAGCACTACTGTTAGGATAGGACATATTTCACAGCTAATTCAAAATTTCAATTTATCTTGGGATCTATAAGTTGCTAAGATTTTGTAATATTATTAAATTGTAATAACTACTTCACAAATACATGTAGAAGTATTGTATTTTTAGCTTTTCCAGTTGTGCATTTTAAGTGATTTTTCAGTTATTTGTCAGAGTACAGAGATTTGTATAGTTTACGTATTTTTAATTTATAATTTCAGTGTATATGTGTCGAGTAAGTGACAGAGTATATTCTGACACATATGTCAGGATATAATTTGGTTGTATAGAATGTGCAATTGTATTAGGGAAGTTCTTGGTTCAATAGTTTGTCAGAACCATTGTGGCATCATTACTTAGAGATGCAATTGATCTTAGAAACTTGAATCACTTGAACCTGATTTCCTAGCTTGACTGGAAAACAAGAATTGCACTCACAAGGCAGAGCAGCAGTCTGGTTAATTAGTAGTTAATCTTGCCTAAATTCATGCTGATGCCCCTTCTCCTTTGCATCTTCCTTGCACCCACCCATCTTTCCTTTGTGCTGATACTAGCTGTATCAAGCTGTAGCAATACCTGAAATTGTTTTGATCTGGTCAAAACCTTTTTCTTGGGGTGTGCTTTTTTACACCTGTCCCAGCTGTGTGGGTGCCAGTGCTGATGCAGTGGCACATGGCATACACTGCATGCTTCCTGTGCAGCTGCTCCTCACCTTCCCAAATGGACTGCCCTGGTAATTCTTATGGTTGTTTTATTTGAGGTGAACCAAGTGGCCAAGGACTGGGACTTTCATTCACCATCAATACTTCCTGGCTAGTACCAGATTTGTGCTAGAACAAAAGATGCATAGCAATTAAAGGAAGAACATGCCTGTGTTGAATGTTTACTCTGATTTCCTGATTGTGAGGCTTTTATTTTTTTAAAAAAAGCGCTCACACAAGTTTGGAAATGTGTCACAGCATTCAAGGAGAGGCTGGCTTTTCCTAAAGGTGCTGGTAGGATTGGATGCTGAATTGGTGGAAGAGTGACTCCATTGCCATGGTGCAAACCACTAGTTTCATGGTGAATTTATAGCATTCAGATAGGACTGTGGATACAGAATGTTTGAAAATCTTTTCCTGAGCTCTTCTGAAAATATGTTCCTGTGAAATGACTGGAACTCTGCTATTGGCCATTTGTGTTGTTAAACCCTTTGGTTGCAGTCCTTCCTTTGAAAGTGAAGCTTAATCTGGTCTTTCCTCACTCTGCTTCTCTTGCTTCTCTCTATCTCTGGTTATTTCTCTCTGTGTGTATGTGTTTTGTCCCTGAAGCTCTTCTGTTGTCTTGTCATTTCTTAGAAATTTAATTCTCAAAACTGTAATTTATTTGTTTACCTTGGAATAGTAGTTACAGTGTTTTTAAAATTCAGTAACTTTACAAATGAGGATATTTTCATTTCTTCTCAGTGTTGCATACTTAAACAAGGATTATATTAATTATTCTTTAGTGGTTAATTTAAAACTAAACAGTGTGTGAGCATTTCAGGTTATTTCTGTTACTGTTTATTAATTCAAGTAATTCTTCACTGTATTTCGTCTGCTGTTTCTCAGCTCACTGGCATAGAATTGCCACTCTGAAATTCTTCAAATTCTCAATAAACTCGAATAGTTTTACTGTCAGGTATTATATGCAGTGGTAACCCTAGATCATTGTATATATTGACTGAAAATGCTCCTAACAGAAAACTGTTGAGCTTCATGGATTAAAAGTTGAACATGAGACTATGTAATTCTATTTTATTTCCTCCTTTTACCCAATTTCCTTTCTCTGTTCTGTTCTACCACATGGGTTTTTTTTTTCATTCACACAATTAGTTTCTTTAAACTTATTAAAAGCTTTTTTAAAAAGATGAAATAAATTGTGTCAGTCTCCATCCATTTTATTTTCTTGGCATTCTTAAAGATAGCCCATATGATGGGTATCATTTTTCTACTCAAAATCAGTGTTGCCTTTTTTATCTTATGTAAGTTTGTGTTATTAAAGTGTGTGATTAAAAATAGAATTTTAAGCAGTTTTCTTTGATTGCCATCCAGCCAAGTGACTTGAAATTTTCAAGGTTTTTTTGAACTTATTTTTTCTTTATTTCTTTTTTTTTCTTGGGGCTGTGGGGTATAATTCTCCAATTAGAATCCTTCAGTTGAACAGTTATCAGTAAAGGATAGCTGTTTTCTGCCTGTAGCTTTCACTTCACTTACAATTTCTTAGTAACTGTGGATGTATTCTGCCTAGTTCTGGGACCCTTTAGTACTTAACAGTCAGCTCCAATACCTCCTTTTTGATCTAGAGTGACTGGAAGTATTTTTCTGTTACCCGAAGTAGATTCTGTTGTTGTCTTCTGAGGTAAAAAGCCAATAGAAAGAAAACGTTCTGGTTTTTTGTAAGTGTGTTATGCTCAGCTGCAGACTTCATTTTGTGTCTGGTTTATTCTTCACCAAATTTTCATCTTCTAATCTGAGTTGGTTTTTTTTTTTTTTTCCCCTTGCTTGGAAGTTTACTATATCTTATTTTCTGAAAACAGCATTTTAAGATTTATTAATGTTCCCATTTCACTACAGTGTTTCTTTATATAAAGAAACCTACATTTTCCCAGCTCCACTCAGCTGGTTCCTTATCTTGTGTGTGATGATTTGGTTGTAAGAACAGCGTGAAAGCTGGAAGTATGTTCTAAGGAACAAGCAGATCCTAAGGTGTATCTTCCAAATTTTGCAGGTCCTTATGAATTAAGAGTTTGGTTTATTAACAAAAATATTTCAAAGGATGATTCAGGAAGAAAATGGGGGTGGAGGTGAAGGAGTGGATTTGAAGTCTTTGTCTCCCTCCCGTGCCCTGTGTTGAAGTTCAGTTTCACCTTTCATTTATTGAGTAGTTCCTGTCCCAAATATGATGGAACTGAAATATTTCGTGGTTACTCTTAAATGGTTCTTGACTTAATTCCTCTATACTGCATGGATGAGAAGAAAAATACTTCCTGCTCATATGCTTTAGCCAACAGTATCGAGGAGTATTAGTGTCAATAAATTACTTCTCTGAACTTTATTATGTGTGATATTTAGCCAGTTTGAGAGAAATAAAGAAGTCCTTGAAGTGGACACTATTTAAATTCGGGGGCATGGGATTTTCCAATTAATTGGATTGCTATGGTAGGCCAATATATTAAGCACAGGCAGTTTTGCTGCTAATTACACACAACTTCTCTGGAGTATCGGATATTCAGATCCATTTTATGAATATGGTAGGGAGAATAACAACTGTAAAACAAAGCACTGTGCATGTAAGTGACTGTTAGCGTGTATTTCAGAAGGGATAAATGCTCACCATATGGTACAATTACTGTGTCCAAGTTTTCAAATTAGCTTCTCTCATCCTCCTTATTACTGTCTTTAAAAAGAGAGGAAAAAAACCCAACATGATTTATCTACTCTGCAGCAGAACTCTTGACGCAAAACAGCAGCCCAGTTCTGTCCAGTTTTTTTTTCCTAGCATAATAGAGGCTGTCGGACTTTTTTATACTAATTACTGTGTGAGCCTCAGATGAACCCCCTTCAATTCACAGGGCTTTGTTAAGGGAGGAGCTGTCAATGTGTCTGCCCGTTTGCAGCTGTGCTGTGGCTTTAGCTTGCTTAACATTATGCTGCTTTTTAGACTTGACAGAAGGGATTTTTTTTTTTTTTTTTTTTTTTTTTATTAAGGCAAAGCAGCCTTGTAGCGAAATGGTTTAAGCAGCTGCATTGTGGGGAAGCACAAAGAAGTTATTATTGTGTCTGTTTAGGGGGGTTGGATGGAGGGGGGAGATATTCGGCTGCTGTTGATGCCGATTGTTGACTTGCCATCTGCCAGATAGGGAGAAGAAAAAAATGACAGCTCCAGCAGGGTGTTCAAGAGGTTGTTTGGAGAGACGCATAAACATGTGCAGATGTCGAACTGAATAATGGCAAGAACTTGAGACGGTTTATGATGCTGCTGTTGTGTGTGCATATACAGAATGAATGTATGTGGAGATTTGGTTAGGAGGAGGGTACATATTAATTATCATTGTCCCCCACCGCCTCCTTTACTTCTGTTAATTAGTTCAGGAGTTTAATATCTTCCCTCCCTCCGTTGTTTATTCCTAAAAAGAGCCTTTTCTTGCAGTAGGGAAGAAAACTTTTGATTTCTCCATGTGGTGAGCTAAAAAAAAATCCCAAGCAACAACTTAACAAATTTGGTACTTGTGGACATAGAAAGAGTAATGTAGTTATTTCAGTCTCAGACATTTGGGGGACAGGTGCTTTGCAAGTTCTTACATAGCTTTGTCTGTCTGCTGCAAGGCTGGTACGTTGCATACCCCTACTTCTGCATCCTGAGCTTTTCTTATGCAGAAAGTGCCAATTGGTGATTGTCTTGTATTATAGAGTATGCTAGGGGTTAGAATGAGATTAGCAACTAATTTTCTCTTTCGCTTGATCTTATTTTCAGTTCTTTCTCTGAAGGCAAGGAGCTGGTCAGGCATAACTTATATTTTCCTGTTTGACAGTTGCACATAAAATAAATTTGGATCGTTCCATAGGAATATAGTTTTCTTTCTTTGACTAAAAATCCTTTCTTATTTCTTGTTCAGTGATTATGGTAAATTTCCACAGTACTGTGAAAGAAATGTGAGAAAGGATACAAGCATAGAGGGAAATTAAGTTAAAGGCTAAATTGAAACATTGTTATACAGGTGATCTCTTTGAAGATAAACATGGAAACTTTAAAGTAATGCATTTTTTTTTCTCTAATATTACATGACATTCAACATTCAGATATCTGTGCTGAACTGAAAAACGGAAAATGAAGCAGTTGTTGAGGTGGATGTGGATTGCAGACATGTCTTCATGTTATCAGTATGTATCAGGGTTTTTTTGTCATTTACAGCATGCCTTAAATATTATTGGAATGAACCTTACCAGGGCTTCCCACCAAGCCCTTACCAAAAGTCAAGGAACTCCTTTTTACTGTGTCTTCCATCTTAAGTCTAATAAGCATCTGCAGGTCCTTGATAACAATAACTACTGATGGGAGCATTTGATGTGCCCTTCTGTCATCACCGTGGCAGAGTGGGAGATGTCAGTTTTGGATTATGTCAGTTTTAACTGGAAATTCAGGTGTGGCTGCCTCCTGCCCAAGTACCGATTTCTGCATCTGAGCCTAGACAGAGGAGATTTGCTTTTTGCCTGTTAGTTGGGTTGTTGGTTCTTCTTCCCAGAGCTGTGGTGTTTTCTGTGTTCCATCACTGCTGGTGGGAAGCTCAGTTGCTCTGGGCAGTGCTGCAAGGCATATCATGAAGCACTTCATGCAACCAAAGATACCTCCTGATGTGTGCAGCAGTAATGGGGTGCTCCAGCACTTTGAGGAATGTCTGGGCTTATCTTGTACTTATTCTTTGCAAATGGTGCAGGCTAAGCAAAAAATCAAAAAAGGTTGACTTCAGTGATGTGCCTTGAGGAAGAAACATAGGGGAATGGTGTTGATGCTGGCTTTTGGCACCTAGCAAGGGTTGAGGCTAGGAGCACACCTAGTGACAAGGAGAAAGTTCAGAGGAGCTATTTTAAAATTATTGCAACGTGCCAGTTTTGAAAGTGAGACAATTTGCTTTGTGAAAACATGCTAGCAAGTGTTCCAGTTTTAAGGGGGAAAAGTCACATAATTTTTGTCAACGCATGTGTCTGTTAAAGAAACTCAGTTGAATGATAATGCTATTGTCACACTTACCATGTTCTTTTGCAAACAATGGAAAGTTTGAAATCTCTTGTGTAAACCAGTATTAGCTGTTTTACAAAATGCTGTAAGTAGATAATATTAAGAAAATGTTTAACTCAACTTGGCTACATGTAAAAAGCATTTGTGTTTTAATCATCTGACTTAATACATTTTTGCCAAGTACATGAATTTAAATGATTGCTGCTGTAACTGACTGTCTTATTCACTGTAATTTATAGGTTAATATTTGTATACTTGTCCTAAAAAATATTTTAATATTAAAATACTAAAATCCTTTCAAAACCTGAAAAAAGTCCTTTGGTCTGCTAGCACCTGATAAAAGCAGAAGAAAAGAAAGTAGTATTTTTTTTGTTATATAAGTACCACTTGATGCTTATAGTGCTATATGAAAAAAAAACAAAAACCCACAAATATTTTAAATTACTGAGAAAATATGTGAAACAATATTTAAAATGCTTACGTTTACACAAGTACAGCTTAACACTACTAAAAAATGAAGAATTGCTCTGAAAACCATCTAAATAGTGCAGCATTTTTGGGCTTTTATCCTATATTGCCTTATTCAAGAGAGCTATTTAGAAAATGTGACCAGTGTTCCTAAATGTTTCCAGAATATAGACCTTCGTTTTCCATTCCTGAATAGCAAGCATATTTAGAAAATATTGATCACCTCTGTTGCTCAGAGATGCTGATGCAATACAGGACTCTGTTGTTCCAGACAGCATGTGCTAATAGCAACTGCTATTTAATTTATTTATTGTTCTAATTCTTATCCTTCAAGAATGAGGGGGAAGTGAGAGTGATGTTGAAACTGGCAAGTTTTTCTTCCTGCTGGCTCACAATGGGCATGGTAAAGGTCAATTCTCAATTTGTCAGGATGTCAGCTCACTCAGTATTTCTGGTATGATTTTTTAAAAGGACAAAATTGCATGCATATGAAAATGAACATTTATTTTCCATGTGTTGCCAAAACACACCAGTAATTTTGAGTGGATATTGTAGACACCCAATTTCAAAACTGCATTTATGTGTGAATAATGGTATGCCTGTCTCTCTGTTACTGAATACTTTCCTCTAGATTTTTTTTCATGTTTTAGAGAAAAGATTATTAATGCAACAGGAAATCATTGAATAAATAGCAGGGGCTGAAGTGCTGCTGCATTTGTACAAGATAGGACAATGACTCACTCCACCAGACATAATGAAAAAACCATAGTGGCTGGTAATTTGAACCCTAGAACCCTGGAATATGTTTGTACATTGCATTCACAACCTGGGGGGGGAAGAAAAACCCACAGTAAGAGCAGGGAGAATCTTTCCACTGTGGAGATTTGGTCCTGCCCATCACTTCAGCTGCAGACGTGCACCTGAAACCATGGAGAGCTGCTCCGTGACTTCTCCCTGCCTGTGCCTGCACCTCTGCTTGGAAGGAATCTGCTTCCCTAGTAGGAGCCCTTCTCTTTGGTCACTACTTAGAATGCTTCAGGAACAAAGAATCCACTGTTTGCCAGCTCTTCAGTGCATCTGGGCTGGCATGGAGGACAGAGGGTTGTCCCTGCTTTCCTCCCCCCTTGCTCAGCTGAGGCACTTCTGGAGCTCACACGAGGCTGCTCGCTGCCTTCTGCAGAATATTCACATCTGTGGGGTTTGCACTGGGCTCTGGCCACATACCTCTCAATAGCTGGGCATAAACTGAGCAGCTTCTGTCTGAGCTGGATTATTGAGATGATGTGGACAGTGAAAGGTACTTGAACTTCCTCACCTAAACTTTCCAATTGGCAAGAAACTTAATGGAAACCTAGCTGTGGTATAAGCCAGTGCCCATATGTACCATGAAATGTTTCCTGTTTCTCAGCTGAGACTGGAGAAATTAGTTTGTCTAATGCAAGTACAGATGTGCTCAAAATGTCATTCAGCATTACTGGGAACTGTGGGAAAACAGTTAGTATAAATAAATAATCACCAACTCAAAGTGTAAAAGAGAATCAGAAAGTGGTAGTTCCAAATTCTGCTTCTCTTTGAACTGCCAGCAAATACTTAGGAGAGGGCATCTAATAAAAGTACCTTTTAAAATGCTAAGGCACGTTAGAAAAAAATCACAGTTTCAGTTAAATTTTTACTATGCAATAAGATTTGGTAGAATACTTTGCATAATATATTATTACATACTTACATTTGATTGAAGGACATAATTTATGAAGATAGGTATATTTTTTAGTTATCTTAAACATTTATTTTTTACAGTAGTTTTGAACTATGCTGCAAATTTCTTATAATGGAATTAAAAATAAGTAAATATTTTAACAGAAGTGCTTTGCATTTACTTAGTGTCTACTGACTTAATCAAATAGTCTGCTGATGCTTCCAATCGTGTGTTAGGTAACACTGCCCTCAGAGGGCCAAGGTAAGGAAATTCAATCTCAAAACCACTGGCATTATTTGTGATAATTTTATTTTACTTGACATTAATTACAGTTGTTTCTTTTTTTAAAAAAAATGGCGTATAATTGTGTGATTTACTTTTATGTAACGTTGCTTAATGCTCTTGGATAAATACAGGGTTTTTCCCCTCTGTTTATTAAATGTTATTGTATGGAGTTTGATCTAACAAAAAAAGTGCCTTAAAAAAAGAAAAAAAAAAAAAGAGGAGGCAATGTTTGTGTATTATTCCTATTAAATCCATTTGAGTAAATTGATGAAACAGACAAGATGGAGAATTTTGGTGTGTTCTCTTTTTGGAAGGTTTTTTTCCCTCACTTTTTTTTCCGCCTTAAATCTCACTTATGTCTGTGTGGCAGCTGTTGCTTCTTTTAAGGAAGCAAGTTTTTGAACTCAGGTTTCTGTTGCTTATCAGCACTGTATATTAAAGACATTTACTTCACACCTCTGAAACCATTTGCATATTGAAAAATGTAGATGTTTTGCAAAAGTGTTTTTTTTAAAAAAACATTTTAAAATAAGAAGATTAATTTAAAATTACTGATTAGTTTTTCAATAATTGCTAAATTTCCACATGCTTAAGGATTACAAATGGCGAGACTAACAATAGCAACTGCCAAATTTGAGGTGAAATACGTTTGAAGGGAGAGTGTGGGTTATGAGGTAAAGTAAGAAAAATTACAAACTTTTGGGTGATGCATTTGCCTAACACAGTTTTTTTTTTTTTTACTGCTCCTACAAATTCTTAGAAAGCTCTCCTTTCTGAAGCTTCTCAACAGCATGAAAACGACCAACATTGCATCACTGAAAGGAATAAACATATTTTGTGAAATGTCCTGAAGGCAGGTTTCTTGTTACTAGCTGTCAAACGCAAAAAAAGAAAAATCATTAAGGCTGCAGTACAGAGGCAAAGAAAGAGGCAGCCACGAGGGTCATGTTCTAAACAAACCTTCATTAAGCACTCTTTGTTACTGTTGTTAGCCAGTGTATTATTAAATACAACGTTAATTAAAGAGTTGCATGTTATGAGAGTGCTTTTTGCATGAAGATCAGATTGAATTTTCTTGTGCTTCATGAATATACTGCTGTCTTACTTAATCTTTTGGGTGTATTCTCTCAGTAGTTATTAAAAAAGTAGACCTCAACAACATAAAATTTGTATTTTGTGTATATGTATTTATTGTTTGTATGTATCAGCAAGATGCATATTCTAGTGCCACTTTCCTCAAGTAGCTTAAAAAACTTTGCCTAGAATTAAAATGATGTAGGAATTACTTGGCTTTCTATGCTGCAGTAGTTGCAATTAGAGACCTCTTCTTACTGTCTAATAAACAGATCTAAAAGAATGTGAGTTTCAACTTAGAAGGGTGTAAATTTAGGCAAAACAATAATTTAACTTACATTAACTCAGCAGGAAGCAGGGTACAAACCGATTATTGCTCTATGGCAGATCCACTGCTTTTTTAAATACTGCAGCTCCATTTTATTAAATTGTCAGGATGTCTTGTAGTTTGGGTAGCCTGCCTGGACTTCTCCTCTCTCATAGAATTACTTTTCACTTGATTTAAGAAATTTCACATGAGAATTTCCTCTAGGTTGCTTATGTTGAGATATTTAATAAACATACATTCCAAATATTTTAAAAGTGATTTAATATCGGTAATACTGGGAAATACACTTTTTTTATGCAGGGCTGCTAAGTTAGAAGACACGTGGAAGTGTTTTTTCTTTTCAAATACTCTGCTTTTCTTTAGCATTTTTTGTATGAAGAATTTCTTTCAAGGCAAATCAGCAAGCACGTGTATTAAGAAGTATGGACTTAAATGTCTTTCTATCTTTAGGCAGATTACGTACAAGGAATGCAGTTATAAGAGAGCACCTAGAGAGCATCTTGAGAGCCCTTAACCCACTTGAACAGCTAAATGAACTGTTCACTGATACCACTGTTTAGTCTTCAAAAGTGTTCACCCCTTTGTTAGTTAAATTACAAAATAAATATAGGGCAGATGATAAATATTCACATATAGACCTTGGAGAGGAATTGGAACACTGGTATTTTCAAGACAAAACCAAGGTTTGTGTGTGTTCTTATAGATGTTTTGAAAAAGTAGTCTGACCATGATTCATGTTGAGAAATCACTTGGGAGAAATATTCCTCAAAGAAATATGTCTGTGAAAGAAATATATGGATTCTTATGAAGCCATAGTGTTTTCCAATTGCTTTTAAATTTCTTTTTCTGTTTCTGGCTGTGGTCTGTAGAGTGAAGACAGAGGTACAGCTGTGCTCATAGGTAAACTGGTACTTATCTGTCCTGTGATTAGCTTTTATCCAGAGTTGGTAACTTTCTTCAGACGAGCTTGAAAGTGCTATTCTGCTCTTCTAATGGTTCTTCTCTAGAAGAAGGTGGATAACTCAGTAGGTAATTAAAACTCTGTCCAGTTTTCTCATTAAGAGAATCTGTGTTTGGCTGCTCCTGGGTACCCAACCTAAAGTGTTGTCCTAAGCGGTGAAGAGGCAGTAAGGATTGGAGGAGTGTGTGCTGGGTCTGTAAGGCCACCTGTTAGAATGGTCTCCTTTTCCAGCAGGTTTCACTCTGGAGAGTGTATGTAAGCAAACAAAGGCTGCCCTTCTTTCCTGAGTGACTAAGTGTACTTACCCTCTCAGCCCTGATCCTTAGAGCAAAATCTGCTTACCTCCCTCTCCAGTTTATTCCTTGCAGAAAGGAGGGCTCTCTTTGAAACCTGAGCCCTTGGATGGCTGACCTGCTTTAGGCATGTTGAGATTGTCTCCATGCTGTCCTTAAATTCTTCAGCAGGTTTAGGTGCCTGCCTTCTAGGTAAGGCTAAGACCTGGATAGATTGCAAACCCAGTAACAGGCACTCTCTCTCCTTTACTCTTACAATGAAATGAGATGGTTTATTAGAAAAATACAGAAGATTCTCTTTTTCATTTCTTTAAGAAAGCAACTAAGATGTTAATATTTTTGAAACTTATATTGGATGATCTGATACATAAGGTTTTGTTTTGGCTTCAACTATTGAATCCATGCAGATTTCAGAAAATTTGTTGCAAGGCATATTTTAAATGTTTTAAAAATATAACTCATACCTTTACTTAGGCCTATAGTTATTTCATGGTTCAAGTATTCAGCAAACCTAATTTATTGCTTTTCATGTAATGCTGATATAGTTTTTCATTGGTTTGGGTATTAAAGTTGCATGTTTGTTTTCCCAAGCTGCACTTGGGTTTCTTCTTCAGCTTACAAAGTGTCTTGTACCTGCTTGTTTTGGTTTGGTTTTTCTTGCATGCTTTCATGTTAACTGGGATTTCTTGCTGTGAAATGAATTTAGACTGGCACTATCTGTAGGGATGTACCCAGCCAAACTAGAACCAGAGGCCTGAGATACAGCTCTGCATCAACAGAAATGTAACTAATGCCATATCTACTCTATTTGTTTAGTCGTCAGATTAAGTCACACTTGGACTTTTTCAGTTCTTTCTACCTATGTGAAAATGGCTGTATAGCAAAGTCAAGTAAGTACCCTGCTGTCTAGAAGCAGGACTAAATAGGAAGAGTTTCGCTACATAAGCCCAGTGAATAGCCCAGTGTTCTCTTCTTTTCTCTTCTCCATCTTGTATTCCCTACTCGCCTTCTCTGCTTAAACAGATGAAAATTGGACATGTTAGTGGCTGCAGTTGGATTTGTTAAGTCATGGGTATTGCCAAAATCCTTACAAGCTCTGCTTAAGTCCATCAAGGCCATATCAGCAATTCCCATGTTGGACTTCAGTGACAATTAGTTGATTACTGTGATGGAAAGGTGAAGGTGCAGTTAATGAATTTTTAGATTACCCTTTAGTAAAGTAACCTCCACGTTAGATGGATGTAAATTGCTTCCTGCCTTTTGAATAGCCTAAAAGCTGTGTAGCTGTAGCTAACAAGGTGCTGAGGTGGTAAAAGGGCACTGCCAGGCTGGGGCTTAACCCAGCAGCAGTGCAGCCCCTGGGATGGTTCATTCTGAGCATCTTACAAATGGTGAGAAGTCCTAGGTTCCTTGTTGGAAATTCTGTGTTGTTAATACACTTTTTTTCCTGAAAATGTTTACTTGTATAATAATGAAACAGTAATAGTCATTATTTGCTCTGCAGAATTTATAGAAATCAAAGATGAGGGAAGTTGGGCAAATCTAAACTAACCTGTACTGGACTGAGTAATTGCACTCTAAAAATGAAATTGTTGCTGAATTCTGGTGTGGCATTGTAAAGTGTAATAGTATTAAGGAAATTTTTCACCCTTGATAGCAAATGAGTGGCATTAATTAAGGAGTTGTGTGTTCTGTATGTTTCTGATCCTAAATTCCTCATAGATTCAGAATACAGAATCTTTTGCTCAGGTTGGAGTAGGGGAAAGGTGGCATGGCAGGTTTATTGATAGACTTATTTCTTAGAAGGTAATTGGCTTCTACTTTTTCTTGTTGATTTCTTTTGCTTTCAGTTATATTTTTAAAGTACATTTTGTGTAGGTTTTTCCATTACCCCAAGTTCCTTGTATTTGCTTAGTGTATGTTTTGAGAAAATTAATGACTTTTGGTTTGGCTCAGCAGGGTAAGTGTTCTACCTTGTAGCAGTTTAGATTTCATTTGGTTGTTAAAAAGTCAAGATGTAGAGTTGTTTCTTTTCCCTGAAAAAAAAATTACCTATGGTGTAAGCATGCAGGATATTTCGAAAGTCTAATCTGATAAAATTCAGAATTATGCAATATTAGTATACCATACTTACAGCTTCTTGTTCCAGAGGCATTGTACAGTCCAGGCTTACCACTACAATTCAGTTTTCCCTTCTTTTGGACAGAGTTAAGGCTTTGTAAATTAAAAACATCTGAAAAGATTTTGGTATATTTAATGTTTGATACTGATAATATGATATGCTTTTTAATATTCAAGTTTGAGGTTTTTTCTACAGTGTTAATGAACTTTTTTTTTCTTCTCCTTTAGGAGAATATATAAAAAACTGGCGGCCAAGATACTTCCTGCTAAAGACAGATGGCTCTTTCATAGGCTATAAGGAGAAGCCCCAGGATGTGGATCTGCCATATCCACTCAACAACTTTTCAGTGGCAAGTATGTATTTCCAGTATTTATTATTCTCTCAGCATATTGACAGATTATCTGTTACATATTGCTTCGTGTATAATTCAGAATTTATTGGTAACACTGCAAGTTTAATGCCATGTGCCATACTAATGCACCACTAATCTTGCATCCAGCTCTACAAGATGTATTTACAGTAGCATGGAAGAACCATGCATTGGTTTTTGACTGTTTTTTGGAAGGCTAAGTTCTAATTTTTTGTGTGTGTGCTTGAAGTGTCTCTAAATAACAATGACATTTGACAAGTGATTGCTGTAAGAAGAAAATTTCTGGAAAGTTTACCTTTATTTAGATCACTGACCTCTTCTCTGTTTTTCATTAGTATCTCTGAATTCACTTGAAAACTCAAATTAATTAGAAAATTATCTAGACTTTCAAATGACACAAAATCATGCTAAGTTATTTTTCTCTTGGATAATCAGGTAATCAGCTCTCCAGCCTGGTTAATGAGTAATTTCAAGCAATCAGACAATTTGCATATATTAACAAAGCTATAAAGTGTGTATATTAGATAAAGTGAAGATTGTGTGTTTACCAAGAATGTTTCTAAAAGACAAATTTGTGGGGTTTTTCATCTGTCAGAGTGAGATTGGTGAGCGTTTCTGAACAGAAATGAAAGTATCTGAGGAGAAAATTAAGGGGCAAAAAAATCTGAGTTGCAAATGTCACAACTAGAAACTTTCAGAGGGAGACTAGAGAGTTTACCCAATTTCTTTTAAAATTGTATTAAGTGTACTACAATACAAAAAGTGGCAGTGTTTAGTTTTAGAGAAGTATAGGAACCACCACAAGAATATTTGTACTTAGGGAAAGGGTTCCCTTCATCATCACTGCAGAGGATGAAATAAATGCTACTGAGACTGAATTTTCTTATTTTCTTGGTAAAATTGTACTTGAGACTGAGTCAACCTTTGTGTATAGAAAGTAATTTGTATATTTTATTTGGTGAGAAAATAATCTTGTGCTCCAAGCCCATGTCTCATCTCTCATCTATAAGAGGAAAACTTTGTGTATTCTGATTGCAATAGAAAATTATATTGATTGTGCAAACCTTCTACGAGTATTAGAGGCTCATTTTGTCTTGCTAGTATTCAGCATAAAAGGAGTGGTGTCTTTAAGCTGTTCATATGAGTAAGAATTGACTAAATCATAGGCTATTATTCATTCCTTAGTTATTGCTCTATATATTCTAACTACTCCTTTTTAGCAGGTAGTATTTTTCTAGATACTTTTTCCCCAGTTCGAAGCAGAAAGACAATTTCTAGAAATACAGTAGGTTTTTTTGTCCTGCCTTACCATGTTCTTCATTGCATATTCTGTCTTTTCTTGCTGCAGCAACTAGAAGGGTGATCCAAATGGTAGTTCTGCTAAGCAAAGAAGTACAGAATTAGCAATTATTATACCATAATTAACAGTGTGTTGGTAGTGGTTTTGGTTGGGTTTTTTTTGGTACCCAGAGGTTCTGTTATGTAATTCTGATATTAGAATGCTGTCCTTGAACTTTACCTTGACAGAAATTGAAAGATTTCACATTGTTTTCCAAAATGACACCATCACCACCTCCACCACCCCCCCGCCAAAAAAAAATTCATTCTGCAACTAGCAAATCTCATAGGTCTGATTCTTAGGCTGTATAAGCTAAAGGGACAAGCATGCAATATTAATTGAAAAAAATTCAGTTTTGAGAAGCAAGATGACTTTTTCTGGTTTTCTGACAGGAAAAGGCATAATTTTATCAGAAATGTTGGCTGATCAGTGCAAGAATAGGGAGATGTATCACTCATGAAAAGAATCTCATGAAATTAAGTGGAGTGCCTGTGTAGAATTCACAGGATGAAAAAAAAACCAGGATGGTATTACACGCTAAATTGCAAGGGACTAAGTTTTTTACCAGCTCTTTTATCTGTCTGAAGATGAGATCATCAGTAGGGCAAATAAACAAACAGAATTGCTGTATGAATGAATCACATCTCATGGGAAGTACCTGGTAAATGTCAAGAACTGGTCTCATGGCCTCTGATCCAAGAGTTCCTGAGCTGCTGCAGTAGGTTTGTGGCCACAAGCAGCGCAACATATTTTTCCTGTAATAGTGAAGTACGTTTTTCATAAATTACTAGCCAGGCAGATGGAGTGTGAGATCACTGTTAATACCATCTTGATTAGGTTGGCAGGGACTTAAAGATATGTCTTTACAGTCCTATCTTCATGTAATCTTTGTAGCTATCTGTAAAGTGAGAGTGTGGTCTCAGTCTACTTTTTGCTCTCCAAATGATAGACATCTTTGGCTCTTGCTTGCAATTTGTTATTTAAGTAGAAAAGGCCAAGGCTGTGGTATTATTTTCGTAGTACTGTTGGAGTTAAACATGGGAATGTTTGCACAGTTCTACTTTGTATGATACTTGTTGTGTGGTTTAAAACTTTCGTAAGCAGCTCTGTCAAGCTGGTTACTTCCATCATGCACATATTTTCCCACCAGTGTCCCCTGCCTTGAACTTCTGTGACATCTCTTCCTGGGCATAGGATCATTTTCCCTAGTGTGGCTCCCTGATTCCTTCCAAGATAACTTTAAAGTTCTGCACCTAAGCATTTCTCTTTCCTTGGTCTTTTGTCATCTGTGGACTCCATTGGGAATGATGAGAATGCTTGAGAGAATGAAGTTATTTTATAGTGCTAAAAGTGCTTCCAGTGATAAAAATGTCTTTGCTGACAGAGCCTTTCTCATTGAGGAATGTTTTGACACAGAATGGAGTGTTCAGAGGCCATCCCTTTTCGTTGGGGTGATCTAGGAGGAAATGTGGGAAGAAGGCTTTTGGAAGTGTGTGTATAAACAGGTAGACTCTTTACTTAGAGAGGGAGAAACTGAGGCAGCACACATGTGCTTCAGTCCATTGCCAGCCTCCCAAAATGCAGGGGAACCATGTGGGCCTGAAATGGAGATGAGGGATCTCTTTTCCTTGGAGCACTGAAGATGAAACACAGTTGAGTGAAGGGTATGACAGAGTGGGGCTGAGTGGAGCTGAGCCCTGGGGAAGGACATGGGCTGGCCTTAGGTGTCCTGAATGGATTTTACCCTCCTGTGGCCACTGCTCTCCCAACTTTGGGTGCATAGGGAAGGCAGCCACAGGCACCCTGCACTGCATCTTGGAGCTGCTGCAATGTTGCAGGGTGAACAAATCAGCCAGCTTTGGTGACACTGAGTAGTGTGTAGGAATCACTGGTTCCTCTCCTGTGGAGCCAGCTTATTTTATACCTAACAGAACCACCTTCTTTTAAATGGGAGTTGTGAGAACTGTGTATTTGAAGCAGGCTGTTAGTCCCTTAATGCTCATCCCTGACCCTGAGACTCACAAAAAGCTCTGCTGTGGTATCTTACCATGCACTTGAAGAGAAATGAAGGCGGTGTAATTACATGGGTGGGAAGTTCATTGTGAAAACTTGGAACAGGGTGGTACTGGTTTTCAGGGGTAAATTCAGAGGTGTGAGCTCTGGATTTGTCTGGTTCAAAATCAGTTCAGCTCTTTGCAGGTAGAGGAGCAGTTGCAAGTAAGCAAACTGCTGTAGCTTGTACAGATACTCTTGATTGACTGAGTCATGGTAACTGAGTGGGTGTGCATTCCTAGCCCACTTTAACTGCAAAATAAAATATGTTAATTTAAATTGCTTTTGCTTAGGTATTTATGCAGTCAGAACCAGTTTAAAAATAATTTTTGAATCAGTTGGTATGACTTCTCTGTACAGGCAAAGGCCTGATAAAAAAGTTCTGTCTTTTAAAACTCCATTATGCTTCTTTGAGAACAAAACTAATACTCTGGGTAATAGGATGTATTTCCTCAATTCTCTCCTACCCCCTCAAAAAAACCCAGCATGGCCTCAAAATGCTGTTTTCAACTGGCCCACTGTTGTATAAGTGGAATAAACGCTGGTTTATGTAAACCACTTTGGCCTTTGATTGTTGTCATTATTTGGGAAGGCAGAGTGGGGAAGAATTCTGCTTCAGTTCTACTTAAGGAAGATTTGTGCCTGATTTAAAAAAAACCACCCAACTTCTCACATGCGCAGTGTGTGTGTAGGTAATCACACAGCACATTTGGGATGAAGCATCTCTAAGAATTGGCCCTTTGCCTTCATTTTGATCTTTACATGGGGAATAATTGGGAAGAGCTGTATCCCTTCACAGTATCCTTTGAGCTTTGGCCAAAAATGATGTCACCTGGAACTTTTTTCCTATCTTGAAAGATAATGCTTTCTAAGCACTCTGGTACAGCTAGCCTTTTTCTTGTCTTTAAAAAGAAAAAGCAGTTTATTATAATATTATCATTATGAAAAGATAACCTTTTATAAACTTTATTTTATTTTTATTTTCTCTGTGGGAGTGATTATCAAGAACCTTGGCTACTCTGAATGGAGAATCTGTGCTACTTTTTCCTAGTCTTAACTTTTCAGTGGGCCAGAGACAAGATTTTATTATTTTTAGGATTTAAAAATCTTAAAAACAGGAAAATTGCAAGATTTCAGTGGAATGATGTTAGGGCTTAAAGAATTCTGAAGACATTCTTTAAAGAAATGGGTAGGAAAATACGTATGTCTGTTTCAAGTGAGATCAACTTATATATCAAAATACTTCTGCATTAGACACGACCTTGTGTGCAACTCCAAAAATAACTTTCCAATGAAATTTAAGTCCATTTAAAAAAATGTGCTACAATACTAGATTCCATGGACCCAGAGATAAGACATAACTGTATTTATAATTACAATGTGAATTTGATTCCAAAGTAATAGCATGAGAATTGAATAAGTAATGTCCATTCAATATTGAAAATACTTGTGGAGAGAAAAAGTCTATGTACATATCTGCATTTGCAAATACACCTATGGAAATTCAAACTCAAATCTATTGTGTATAGGAAATACTTCCATCTGTGTTGGATGGAGAAATGTTTGGGAGGCTTTAAAATGGTGTTATGAATGGTTTCTAGGTGATAGAGTTGGTATCCGGTCCTTTGACTGAGAAGTTTATAGCCAGGCCTGAAAGTTTTTATGCCAGTGTGATATACCCAGCTGCTTAAATAAAACGGGGGTGTTTGCATGAAAGACAGAGATGATGTATAATTTTACTATCTTCCACTGAAAAAAGGTAAAGCTCAGGCAAAACCCATGCAGGAATCTCCTATTTCCTTTCTCCCTCTTTGCATGAAGGGGAAAATGACAAGCTAATTGCAGTGACAGGAAGACATAGGTGCTACTTTGGTACTTTTTGAAGTATTGGAAATAAAAAACTTCGCAGCATGATGAACTGCACAAAGTTTCATCTTCTACAGCTTCAAGGAATATAATTAGGGTGGGTTTTTTTTGTCATATATGTTGTTATATTATCAAAGCACATATAATGAGCCAAGCCCCACAGAAGTGGGATTTTTACCCATACAGAACAAAAAGTCAGTCCCTGCTCCAAAATACTAAAATTCCAAATATAAAACAAGTGACAGCAGATGGATGCAAACAGATGGGGGGAGTATGAGAAAACTATGAGACAGTATTAGCCTGTAGTACAGGCAGTGGTCTCAGCACATCAACAACTAATCCATTGTCAAGGTTAGATTTTTACTCTCATCTCCCTTCTTTTCTTCCTCCCTTTCCCTCCCTCCTGATTTTGAGGCATGGTGAAGGAGAGTTTTAAGGAGGATTTTAAAGATAACTAGTATCACAAACAGAGAGAAATTAGAAATGCTTTAGAGAACTGATGATAAAATTGTAACAGTAAAGGGATGGGTGGCATTTTGATACTGAATAAAAAATGATGACAAGGATGAGAGTAGACTGTGGGGACAGACAATGTTGAAAAGCTACCTATATTTAATGTGATAGAGCTGGGTAAGAGATGGGAAATGCCAAAAAAAGAGTGGTGTGATCAAGGGAATGATGGACAAAAACAATCTATTATGAACAGTTTTGGGAATAGCATTTGTAGGGTAAACCTATATTTGTTTGGATCAAAGAAGAGATAATAAATTGTTCACATAAATCTCTGTCTGACCAAATTTAAGTTTAGGGTGATACTCCCCAAAGATAAAATGTATTAAGAAAGAGCAAGGCCTTTTGGAAAGCCTCAGAGAAGTAGATTTCCCTCAGGGAGTAAGTAAACAAGTGGGAGAATCAAAAGGGGACCAAACTAAGGGTGTGTGTATGGGTGCTCACATATGTTTGTTCCTATATGTAAAATTCATGGATTTTCATGTGTATATGAGAAAAAAATGTATGTATCTGTCTCTGTGTTATGAAAATGGTCTATTAGTTCTGCTAGTTGTCTACTATTTGTCTAACAAAAAAGGTCATCAGAGAAGTGTGGATTTGGAGTGCAGAGTAGCAACAGTAGAAGAAGGTATTTGTGAGGAGTGTGTTCATTAAATTTTCATATAAAAAAATTAGATTAGCAATTAAATAGGCAAAGGTTGGGACAAAAATGTTTATCTTGTAAAGGAAAGACCAAGGGAAAAATAAGAAATCAAGGTGAAATTATTATGCAAATAGATAGATCTGTGTAAAGACAACACTCTCCCTATATGTTAAACACTAAACAATGCAAGCAGTGGCTCAATACTCTTTTTTGGATATAGTTTGATAATCACAGGAAGTTCTCCGCTGTGCTAAAACTCAGTCTGTATTGTCTGTATTAGAAATAATTCCTCAGATATGCAACCTTCTGTTCATTTTTTAGTAGAAATTTTTATGGCTGCTTGAATGTTTAGTATTCTTGTCTAGCCATATCAACACATTCTGCTGAAGTTGAAACCGTTTGTATATGAAATTATAAAATGGTATTAGTGTTCTATTTTTTTTTTTGTGCTGAATGACTGCATTTAGGAAAGAAATGCTGGTGATTATACAGTTAAAGTTATGGAATTCAAACTTTAAACTTTTTAATAAAATCTGAACAGATGATCTGTGCTTTTTTTTTTTTTTTTTTTTTTTTTGGAACTGGCAGGTTTCAGGCCCTCTAATTGGCTTCCCAGCTTTGCAGAGTAATTACAGCTTCAAGCAAACTTTGTCATCTGTGGTTCAGAATGGTGTAAAGTAAACAGAACGTTTTGAAATACAGTTTGTAGTTAGAGTTGCTCAGGAGAGTTTAACTAGCATAACTACTTAATTTAGACAGTAGCAGTTATTTGAAAAAGATAGTCTAACATTTTAGAATTGTCAGGTTGGTTGTTGATATGAAGACAAAAGTTAACCTCTGTTATGTACCTGGCTTTGTTTTGTTTTTTAAAAGGGTATTTTCGGTAACTGAGAAACATCCATTGCTTTTCTTTGTACTGTTTTAATTTAATTTTTTTCCATTTTCTGTATACATCCAAAAATGGCCAGAGGAGTCCTATGCACTTGTTGGAACAGAGTTGTAATTCTCTGTTACTGCTTTTGTATTTTGCTGCTTTGAACAAGTGTTCTCCCCCAAGGTTTTTCCTCCCCTCTAGTATTAAAGGAAAAGTTCTCATGATCAGTGTTTCATCCCAGAAAGACAGAAAGCTTTAGGAATAAAATGTGTAATTCCAAGTTGTAGATGGCTAGCATACAAGAACACAAAGTTGAGTCTGTCTGTTTACTGGCTTACTCATCTTTTTGAATGATAATTTAGACTTCCAACTGTTTTGAGTTGAGATTCAGTCCTTTAATTACATATGTTTATGTATAGTAGCAAACTTGAAGACATTATGGTAGAATGTTCTCTACTCTTGGTAATGACCCAACTATCACTCGAGCATTCGGAGCCAGCTCTCAGTAGCCAGTTTCACTCTTTATTCTGTGCTTTTGTATTTTCCAAACTATTCACTCAGTCTTAAGCTACTATGGTTTTTCCACTAATTAGTAGAAAAATATTTTGGTAATTAGCAGTAACTGTGTATTACAGCACTTATTCATTTTAATAGATTTTTTCCCCCCTCTAGTAGTAGGTGAAAGATATTCACAGAGAAGTTTTTATTCGTGTTGCAGTCATGGCAGGAATACTGTTTATCCCATACATTTGTATATAGCAGCACATGAAACATGTGGGGCCACTAAATATCAGTAGACTTCATTTATTTTTATCTACTTGAGCAGAATGGGTAGTACACCTCTTTAGGGAATACTCTGGTCCTTCACTTCTTTCTGAAACCCTTTTCACTTTGTAAGGGACAGATATGAATGTATTCCATTTTAACCCTCCACGGGGAAATCAAATCTTTAGCCACTTGTAACAGAAATTACCAAACCTAATTAGTTTTGCTAAATTTTGTTTTCCAATGATTTCCTCCAATGATAGTGAAATGTCATTTTTGGGGGTTATTTGTCTGGCTTTTTTTTGTTTTCAGTAGCATTGTCAATTCTTAAGGTTTTTTTTATTACCTTTCATAGATTCAGTTAATCATCTGTAATGAAAACTCAGAAGAAATGTGGGGGTTTTTTGTTAATAATGTTTTATTATTATTTATAATGTTAATAAATATTTTGTTCTTGTTAATAATGTGCATAATCACTTTGAGGGCTGACTGAGAAAAATTAATATAAGTAGTATATTAGATACAGATTTAGTTAAAGTACATACTAATATATATGTTTATTATACTTTTATATTATATTATATATAGGTGAAGACCATATTATACATAGCATTTGGATATAAACAGGTATAATTCTATTAGTTCCATTGTTTTCATACGTGATTTGGAAAACTTAAATAATGCAATTTAAATGTATGCATATTTGTATATATTGGCAAAGAGAGAAAATAAATGGTGGAATTCAAAATCTCCACTTCTGTCAGAGGCATTGGAGAGGATGTACTTTTTGATTGGTACAGATTTTTCTGCAGGTTTGTCTCTGTACCTTTCTTCCTTCCTTCAGGCTATCCTTACACAGTCAGCTCACTTTTCTCCCTGGCAGCTTTTTTCACCTTCCTTCCTCTAGCCTAGGTACTCTAGTGTGGCTATACTCCAGCTATCCCCATGCTTTTCTTTCTTATATAGGTTCCAGTCTTTTTCCTGTCCTGTTACCACTTTCCTCCCTTTGTTCTCTAGTCTGATGTTCCTAGCAGCTGTCCTGTAAATAACTTGCTGTATGCCATCTTTCTACATTGGATTTTGCCTCATTGAGGTTCTTTTTCATAGTGCCTCAGAAAGACGGTAAGGCATTATGAAAATAAGTGAAATTCTTTCAATTTAGCATGTGGATAGGCAGGAGATAGATGTAGCCTCTGGATTATACTCAATGCATAGACTTTCAATGCTTTTATGCTTTAGTAATTGTTACTGTAATTTTTTACCCTCCTCCCACTGCACTCTTATCCCTCCCACATGTGGTGTGGCCAGATGCCTTACATTTTCACAGGAATACTAAAAGGATATCAAAGGTCTTGATTTGCCAAGTTTTAAGTCTCTTCTCCAAAAAGCAGCGTTTTCCAGCAGTGTGCAGCTTTAGGCAGACACCCAGTAAAGAAAATTTCAGCCTACATGATTGAAGTGTGATAGGCTTAAAGATGAGAGGATGGTTTTGTCAGGAGTAAGATGAGATAATCTTAGAGCAGACAATGCTTCTAGTCTGTTCTACTAGGAAGGTAGCCCCACACATTCCTTGGAACTTCAGCTGAGGAAGTTAAAAAATAAACCCTATTAACCCTACCTTCACTGTCACCATCATAGATCATAGGTGATCATAGCTGGACTTCAACCATGATCCTGAAGATGGAGATTTCTTTGATCTCATGAGTAATTGCACTGAGCTACAACCCTGGTTAAGTACCCCAAGCAACTCTACTTCATTGTGCTTCTGTCTGCCTCTTTTCTCTTCCAGCTTTTATGTTAAAATCCCTCTTCCTGTGTCCATCCTGCTGTAGATCTTTCTTCTATATGTTGAGGATGGCTCTCATTCCATCCAAGACCTAGCAGAGTGTGTGCAAGCAATGAGGGTGAACTCCTGTTTCTCTTTTTTAATGAAATGTTTGTTAAATGGTAGGTAATCTCCATTCCTGACCGTGAACAGTCTGACTTACATAATAATTTATAGATGTATGGTGAGTATATAAGTTTGTTCATCAAGGAATACACGTGCACAGGACAATATACCTGAGTCTGTCAAGTTTCTGAGGTGTTCTGCTAAGCTGCAGAAAAAAATACTATCGATAGACATATCCACTTCCACTCTTTGTTTTTTCAAATAAAAAAATTGCAGTAGATTATAGTTGAGGTTTCTGGATGGTGAATTTGAGAAGAGCCAAAACAATTTATTTCTGTGAAAAGAAAGCATGCCTTGTTAGGTGTTACATGTCATATGACTCCGTAAAGCGTTGACATTAACTGGAATAAAGAATAGTAAGCTACATAAGTAAAAGGTGTGGGTCAACTAGTAGGTGGTAGCTATATCAAAAAGAAGTTACAGCAGATTGTAGGTGAACAGGAATTCATTTACCATATCATTATTGATTGATTTGTTAACCTGATGAATCATTTTAGATGACTTGCATCATTTGATCTGGATCAGCTTTGAACAAGTGATAATATTCCAGACATGAGCTGTGATGGTTTGTGTCTACGTTGAGGTAGCTACAGGAAAAAAAGTAACACTTTTGACAGAGTAACCTTAGCTCTTCAAAAATTTTAAATACATTTGCATGGATAAGGAGTTTTAGTTTGTCAGAGTTTTGCAGCTGTGATGTTTGGTGCAGTATCTATCCTACATCGTAGAAGTAATACACAGCAACACCAAATCATTGCCTGAATTGCCAGTGTTGTGGTCTTGCAACAAAGGAGCAATATGTGGTCTGTATTATGTCTAGAATTGTGGAACAGGGAAGATCTCAGATCTGAAAACACAACTGGTGAGGGACAGATCGATTGAACTGACTAAAAGAAGACTGAAGAGAGATAAGGCAGTGCTCAAATGTCTAAAAGGGATTTAGACATTTACTGCTGCAAAGATGAAGTAATTTAGACAAAAGGACAAGAAACAGTATTCTGAAACTATAGGAGCAATTCCATTAAATCCTAGGAAAAATCTTACAGTGATAAAAATAGTTAATTTCTTTATAGTTGGATAGAATAGTTTGCTTACAGGGGTTTTGAAATTGGTACTTTTTCGGTATTTTAGAAAGAGTGTACAGAAATACTTATGGGAAATACCATAGGTAGACCTGATTCTGCCCTAGGGCACAAAGAGAATTAGATGATTTCCTGGGGCAGCCCCACTGGTGGTGTGTGTGAGGTTGTTCTATATTTAATAATCAAACTAATTTCAACATCTGAATTTTCTTAGTTAGGCTATTTTACAATAAATCTTACCCTGAAGTGACAGTACTATTTGTAATTGTGACATGGTTACCAGTGAAGGGAAGATGTCATATTCCTCCTGCTGGGTGCAGATGGAAAAATATGCCAGTGGCTACTGCTGTTTCCTTGGCATGCTGTAGCAATCCAGGATCTAATATTCTTCTTAGCCTCATAAAACAAATGGAAATGGCACTCTTGATATGGACAATGATACAAGTTTCATCGGTTCTTCTGACGTTTTTCCTCACCTTATGATTATTACCTGCTACTTTTTGTTCAAGCCTGTGGTCGTATTGCTGTTCTGTATTTCCTTGTGTGCTTGATAGATCCTGAATGGGGATACATAAGCTGAATGAATTTCATCTAAGTGATTTTATTTGCTCTTCACCCATTAACTGGCAATGTATAAAAAAGGCAATGTCATGTATTTGTCTAGAATGTCAGCTGATGAAAACAGAGCGCCCAAAGCCAAACACATTCATTATCAGATGTCTTCAGTGGACCACTGTCATAGAGAGGACGTTCCATGTGGACACTCCAGAGGAAAGGTGAGAATTTTATTCTTGTTCTCCTTTTCAAATCCTTGTGCAGAAGCCTCAGCAGAGTCTCTGCTGGGCCTGCAGAGCAATCAGCACTTGGAACTGTGGCATTCTGAGCACATGTGAGCAGTTAGTTGAAGATTTTCAAGTCAGCTTCTGTAAAATATTATCTGAGCTCATAACTAGTGTAAGAGTTGCTTGCGAGTAGGTGGGATGAGTGTGTTCAAATAAGCCAAAACTATGTCATGATATGTCTCTGAAGTGTTAAATTTTGAACATCCAAAGCCTGGATTGAAATATTTCCAGCCTTGCTGTCTTACTCCTCTTAATGTTCTCCTCTCTTTTGGCACAGAAAGCAGCATGCTTATTATAATTTATTTTATGTTGGCTTATTAGTTTTTCTTGTTTCAGTAAACATTCACAAACTCTTAAGAATTAACTTTTTTAATGCACCGAAAACTTTTCTAATGCACGTGGGATAACACACTCAAATTTTCCATACTCTCTCTATGCACTGAATCCTCCCACTGTGGACATCTGTCCTTTTGAGACCAGTATTAGGATCTGGCTATTATTTTTTGTATCAGTAAATAACCAACAACTTCGCTTTTTCTGTTATTTCACATAGCGGTTTTTTTATTCTACCTGGGTACTGTGTCTCCACCCTGTCTTTCTTCTGTGCAGTGTTGCAGGTCATACTGCATTCAGTAATAAATACCACGATAATATCCCATATCCCTTGTTTGCTGAGCAAAAGGCAGCAGGTACCGTGCTGGGTGTGGGGCTGTGACCTGCTCATGGGCTCCCTGGTGTGTCTGTGCTGCTCTGCTGGCCCTGCTTGTCCCTCCACAGAAACCCTCACCTGGGCCTGCTCCTCAGTGCAGCCACAGGTTTTTAGGATGCTTGTAGGAATTAGGTTACCTTTGTGCACCTCTCATGAGGGAAATTTGTGAAAAAGCCTGTAAGTTGAGTTTTAAGAGGAGACAGACGAAGAGTTGAACACATGGTATGCTTTAATAATTTTTTTTTCTGTGAAAATGTCTTGAAGGGAGGGGGAATACCAAAAGGTCTCTTAAAATAGCAAATTATTATTATGAAATACTATTGCGTAAGAGAGGACATCCTATGCTCTCAGGTGTATTATACCTGGAACAAGTGTTTTCAAGTTTCCCCCAGTAAAATACTCGCAGAATCAGAAACCGCTAATTCTTGAAGTTATCCATATAGTGATTATTTCTGGTCAACTTCAGCCCTTTTAGCAAAATGCAGGATTTGGAAGGAAATAGAAGTGATTAATTAATATGAATCTTCTGCTTTTTAACATGGGAATTCAACATTGAAGCAATGTAGCATGTGAAAAGCTTTATGAACTATGTAACATATTTTATGAATTTCTAATAAGAGATGTTGGCTTGTTCATGGTAGGGAAGAATGGACAGAAGCAATCCAGGCTGTAGCAGACAGACTTCAGAGGCAAGAAGAGGAGAGGATGAACTGTAGTCCAACATCTCAGATAGACAATATAGGAGAAGAAGAGATGGATGCTTCAACAACCCATCATAAAAGAAAGGTAATGACCTTAAAAAATAACTTTTGTAGAATGGTCTGGTTGGGTAAAGCAATATGCAGGGAATAGTATTTAAACATAAATTTCAGTGTATTGGAAGATCAAAGTACTTATTTATTTCAATAAAGCTGAACTGCTCTAGTTTTGTTAATTTGTTAAGCTGATATGGCACTTCTAAAAAACAAAGTTCAACCATTCAGGCACATACTAAAATTCTGCTTATTGTTTGACTCTTATTTCATCCTTTTGTTTGCTTTCTATTTTAGAAGTATGGTAATAAAATATTTTCTTTGGACAAGTACTTTTGCCCCTTTTCTCATGCAAATAATACCCAGTACAAATTAGGTAATTTGCATGAAAAAGGCTAGCAGGATCTGGCTTTTAATGACCTTGGGTTTTGCTAACTTGGGAAATAACTGCTTTAGTTTTCAATGAAGTAAGAAAAAACAGCATTTCCTTTCTATGCAGTCCTTTACAGCTTTAGGTGTAAGTAGGAACATATGTACATTGCTGGCTATAACATACTTGTGGTTGCATCTCTAGAGTCAACAGATTAAACAGACAACCAAGAACATGTTTTAAAGATCTGATGCCACTCAAAGTTTGCTTATGTGTCTCCATTTTGTCCTGTATAGACTACTCAAACTCATGTCTCTCATTTACTGTACAGAGTTGACATGAATCAAGAAATGCACAGAAATTGCATGAAAAATAATAACCAGTTTACAGAGGGCTGACTTAATATTTTCTAGCTAGAAGTGAAGCCTGTAGAAAACTAAGTAGAACTCTGCTGACAGAGCAAAACAGTCTTAGAGCTCACATAACTGAATGCCTTTGAGTGATGAACAAGAAATGGTGAACATTTCTCTGTTTACTAATAGAGCATGTTTTGTTTGTTGTGCTACATGAAGTAAGTCATAGAAAAGTCAGAGCTGAGGACTGCACCCTTAAGAATATAACAACGGTGTCATAGGCAACTTTAGTTCTATCATGTCCTAATTTTTGAGAACTTAAATTTGCAGTCTAAACAGAGTTCTTTTATGCAGTTTCATTGTATGCAAATTTCTAACTTTTGTATGTTATAGAAAAAGGTAAAATCAATTATATAGAGCTGTAACAATACTCTGAACATATATTGTCAAGTTGGCATTGCACCTTTAGCCTGGTGGCATGGATATTTAATGACTGTGCTCCAGGGGTAAAATATGATAAATGACAGCAAGGCAGAAGCAGTGTTTAAGATGTGTCAGCCTTGTGAGAGGCAGTGTGATTATGTGGAAGGGATTTGGGAAAGGGAAGCTCTGTTAAAGATCTGAGCATTATTCCAAGCCTGTGTATCCTCTTAGTGGAGTACAAAACCACTGCATAGCAACACTTACTTTCCAGGTGTCAAAATTAATGCTGTCTGATGCAAGTAGTTTATCTTGAATGTGCTCTCCTTGTTCACAGTACTGTGTGTTTTCCCATACAACAAAAGGGTTTGTAGGAACAGGAGTAGAAGGGTCAGTTTTGTCTCTGTCTTGCCACTTGTGCTTTAAGAAATGCTGAAATAATATGCTGAGACAGTGTATGGCCAGTGCTACAGAATATTTAATGGTTTTGGCAACAAGACAAAAGCAAAATCTGCAAAACGAAGGTGAAATGAAAAATTGAGCTTCAACATCTAATAACAGAGCAAAATAACAGAACTAGGAAAAAATATCTAAAAAAGATAATAAAGTAAAAAAAAGAAAACAATTAAAACCAATTAAAACTCAGAATCCCACAGCAGATTTCTAACTGTTGGAAGATGTTAGTGAAAGATGCTTAGAAGTTTTTGGAATAAAAAATGTGAAGTGACCATTATGACAGGGAATTGCCACTACATCCATCTTGATTGAGATTGTGAATAATAGGTCTTTTTAGAACTGTTTCTGTTTAGTAGAAATGTCTTTGAAAAGCTGTTGTTTAAGCTTTCATAGTTGTTAATGTAATCAGAACCATTTCAGTTGTAATGACTTAATGCATTTTTATTGCCTTTTTTTTTTTTTTTGTTTGGGAGTTTTTTTTTATTTTTTGGATTTCTTTTTTACACAATGTGTCCTTTTTTGACAAAAGCTTGTTTTGTCACCTGATGTTACATCTAAGCCCAGTGAATTTTGCTTGTGCATGCACCAGATGGTATACATATGAGTAGAAGAGCATAATCAGATTAAGAGACAAGACAGAAAGGAGTTGGGCCTGTTCTTCTCTGAAAAGGTAGTGAAAAGAAAACAGCCTTTAGGATGTGAAACTTGATTTGAATAGATGCGACTGCTACACCCTGCTTAGATTAGCTGGAAGAACCAGAGGCACCTCTTCTTTTTCCCAATTTTTAAAAATGGTGTCAGCATGCATTTTGAGTTTTACACATCACTAAAATGTGTAATACTCAAAATTCTTAGCAAATTACTTTCATTTCTTACCGTACTATTACTTCTTAGTAGAGTTTTTCCCTGATGAAATCAGATGGAAACTCCCCGTGGTCTAATCGTTGTGCACATCAGGAATGAAAAAAAAAAAAAGTTAGTTTCTTTGGTGGGATTTTTCAGCACTTATATTAGGGTGTATTTTTTTAAACAGATCATCCATAAGGATGGTGTGTTTAGATGGTCAACAGATATTCCCTTAGGGGAGTAAACAGGTTTTATAGAAGGCTGAACATCATAATGTTTTTTTTGTTAGTGCGGTCTCCTGTGGCTTCATTGCTTTTCTTTGTTTACAAATTTGATTTCCGGGATGCAGGATGAATAAAGAACAGATTTTTCAGAAGAAACCTAAAAGTAATGTAATGAAGAAAAAGATTCAAAACTTGGAGTACAGTAGGAATAAAAACTAGGGAAAATCATGAAAGAGAAAGAATCCAATCTTATGGGAGCCTCCAAAGTTACCATCTTCCCTCAGGTTTAGGAAGTATTTCCATTTTTCCACCAGTTTTCAGTACACCCCTAGCTATGGCATCTGTGTTTTTATCTCTCAAGGCCTTGTGTTCTTTGGCAGACTTTTTGAGTCACCCTGCACTGCATATCATCTTTAAGTGTTCTGCTAAGCTTCTAAGGAATGAGAGCATCAGGAGACTTTATTCTTAGCACTAACACTACCACCATAATGTACTGTTAAGCCATGGCTCAAAATCTTGCAAACCTATTACCTTTCTCTTATAAATATACATATATTTTTAAATTGTTTTCACTGAGCTTGCATCTAGATTCATGACTGCTTTGCTGAACATTATGTAAGCAAATTTTGGGCAAATCTGTCTTGCAATTCAACTGACTTGCTGGCCTTAGCATTAAATCCATGTCTGCAATCAGTTGAGCCGAGGTCCTCCTTCTGTGTATGGGCAAAGGGCAGCTTTTCTGACCTGGTTTTATTCAGACTCTGATGGTCGCTCTCTAATTCCAGTGTTTTAGAGAAAATCAGAAATGTTGGAGTTATGACTCCTTTGAGGCTGCTTGTGATGTCATAAATTTGTGACTGTTAAAGGGCTAAGTTGTTGCAATCACTAGCTCAGTATTTTTTATCAGCCATTCTTTCATGTCAGGGAACACGATCACTTATGACTGAAGGATTCTGCCCTGAATTTCTCATCTTCTGCCTGAATTGGGTTTTGGGTGTATTTTTAATTTTTCATGGGTTTTTATCAATATTTACTGCTTTTGCTCAAAGGCAGTTGTTTTCTGCTTGATGGTTGTCACAGAACCATCGAGTAGATAACCTGACTTTCCAAAGTACTGAACTGAAAGTGATCACTGAGAAGTCTTACCTTTAGTTGATTCAATACGAGGAGCCACACAGTGTTGTGATTACAGCTTTGCATACTACATCATGCACTGTGAGTTATCACACATTAGAGTAGTTTTTGGAAAAGTTGACTCTTCAAGGATTTGTCCGTCCTAATAAACTGTTAACTTTACACTCAGTTGTGTAAAGTGAGTTTGCTTTAGGTAAAAACTATACAGAGCCTTTGAAATCTCTGTTACCCATATTTCTTGCTGGGATAAATGTACTTTTGTTCCTCCTGTTGTGAGGTGGTTTGGGCAGCAAAGCAAGATCTATTCCTTCAAAATGAGCATCAAGGTTAGTTTGCTTAGATGCTACCAATCAACAATGAGATGGGGAAAAAGATTTAATTCCTATTGATATAGCTAGAAAATTGATATATGGGAAGCATCTTCTCCTTAATAAAGCTTTGAAACATCCAGGTATCCAGGTATTAAATGGAATGTTGAAGACCATTTGCAGGTTTGAAGTTGCAGGTTGAACATTTTAAAGATAAGGAATTGTGCATTAATGTGGTGGATGGAACTTCAGTTCTACATCTTATGTGAGCAGACTGCAAACTGACTCTGAGTGAACAAATGCATGAATTACTTTCAGAGTTTGTCAACAGCAAATTCAGATCTACAGTAATAGTATTATGCATTTGGGCTTAAAGGAATAAATAATTTCAGAAGGTAATTTTACCCTTTATTCTTTTGCACAAGTGAACGTATTTTGCTGCCACTTCTTGTGACTGCACACCAGGGATATGCCCAATGCCTCTGCACCTGGAATGTGTGTGAAATATGTATGTAGGCAGTGTTAAGAGGTATTTCTGGTAGAGATAAGGAAAGTGCTAATTCTCTTGTGGAAAATACAAGTAGTTTATCCAGAACAGCAACTGCCTGAGGCCACGACTAGTGATAGAAAGAGACACTTAGAAGATGAAAGATAAGGGATGATCTTTTTCTCTAACAAAACAGGATTAAGTATATTTAACTTAGCAACACTGAGATTCAGAGTATAATTACTCTTTAAAAATGTTTTGAGGTGTGCTTGTCACAAAGGAAGAAAGGTTATTGATACTGAGGAATAGTGCTATAACAAGAATAGGTGAGTGTATTTCCTTTCAGAATTTTTTAGTGCTTTTCTCCAGTTGCACAACTTGATGGTTTTGTGGTGCTGCAATCAAGCCAGGAACACAGCACACTGAAAGATGTGCTGTAGAAGCACACAGTGATTGGCCAAATAAATTCTGCTGTCAATTCAAGGCAGCCCTGTGCAGTCACTGTGCTTTCAGTGTTGTTCTGTTTTTTCTCTACATCTTCATCTTTGCATATAATGCATAGACCATGGAGTTGATGCTTCTGAACTGGCTGTGAAATGAACTTGTATAACTAAGAGGATTATTGACTCAAACTTTGGGCTTGAGAAAGTAGCTGTACTGCTTTGGGATCTGAGATCATCTGGTAATATTCTTACCATGTGTGGCACGCCAGTTGAGCTGATAAACCTACTAAGACTCTATTTGTCTGTTGATGGAACCAGCTCTTGGATGTACTGTGTTCAACCTGCAAGACTAGGGCAGTAACAGTCACAGGAAAGATGAAAACTTGCCACCTCCTCCTTTTCAGAGCCAGATTGGTTAATGTAAATACCATGTATTTGTAATCTGTACTGAAATTTTAAAAAGTGTAATTCTAATGCAAAGGCTGCTGTGAAGTCTTACAGATACAGTATTTCAGTGAGGATCATGTATGCTTCAAAAAAGCCATCAGTGCAGTGGTTGGTGTTATGCAAAACCTACTGATACACCATGTTTGTGTGTCCCTGGTAATGCAGGAGTTGATTAACTTTCTGAAATGTGGTGCATTCTTGAAATGCTGCTTTAGGCTAAGGCTTTGTACTGTGTGTGCTTCATAAATATAAACGTGTGCCCAGTACTTGGCTTTAGAGAATTATAATAATACTACTGAACTGTTTATCCTGGTGGTTTAATGACAGCATTTCTTTGCCTCGGTCAACAGCAGCAAGACCAGTGTTGTCTGGGCACTCAGCCCTTCCCTGAACTGGAAGACAGGGAGGGGAAGCAGAATGAAACCCCCATAATCCAAGAGGAAAGGTTCAGTGATTTGATCCACACTGTAATGTGTCCAGAGAGGGGCAACAGGGCAGGCAAAGTGTGCAGGGCAAAGTTTTACGAGGAGGAGCTGAGGGAGCTGGGGATGTTTAGCCTGGAGAAAGTCTCAGAGGGGACCTTATTGTTCTCTACAACTGCCTGAAGGGAGGGTATAGCCAGAGAAGGGGGATTGTTCTCTTCTCCCGAGTAAGAAGGGATAGAATCAAAGTGGCCTCAAGCTGCTCCAGGGGAGATTTAGAGTGGATATTAGGAAAAATTTCTTCATTGAAAGAGTTGTCAATCATTGAAACAGGATGTCCAGGAAAATGGCAGTCACCATACCTATTTAGAAGACATGTAGATGTGGCATTAAGGGACTAGTGGCAGACTTGATAGTGTAGGATTAACAGCAGGACTTGACAATCTTAAAGGTCTTTCACAACATAAACAATTCTATGATTACAAACCTGTTTTTGTAAACTGTTCTTATTTTATCAGTAACAGGGTTTGGTTATATGTTGGAACTGGATAACCTAAGTCTTGCTAATCCTTGTTCTTTGCTCCTTATAGACAATGAATGATTTTGACTACTTAAAACTACTGGGCAAAGGCACATTTGGCAAAGTTATCCTGGTCCGAGAGAAGGCTAGTGGCAAATACTACGCTATGAAGATTTTGAAAAAAGAAGTAATTATTGCAAAGGTAAGAAAGGCTATATTTTTAATATTGGGTCATTTTAAAGAATGGAATAATCATATTTAATACATAAAGTGTATTGATTTTTTATGATAACTTAGTTTGATAGAAGTTTGTGTGCATCTTCAGAAAACAAGAATGCAAAAAAACTCACGTATAACCATTTTGCATGCCTTTTCCCAGTATTTTATAATCTAGAATGTGCTAAAACACTGAGAGGTTTTTATTGACCAGGAGGATAATGCAATCTGAGTTGATACAACAAAAAGTACATTGTGGGGCATATTGGATACTTCACTTTTTTCTAAGTCAATCACAGGTTTATTCAGAGAACACATTTAATGTAATGGGCCTGTGCTCTGTCCCTGCTATATTGTAAAAGAGTGCTACGCATGGACTAATGATTCCATTTTTTCAGTTTTTGAGAAATAAGGAAAGTCTGAAGCTAATATCTGTAGTTATGGTTTAAACTGTCATTGTCCAATCAATTAAACTAGATTAGTGTCACTGGCTCTTGTGTTTGGTCACAATATCACTCAAGCTTAAATAACGATCATCTACTCTGAGCTTTGTTTCTTGCAGTTCTGAAGTTTTGAATCCCACTTCCACAGAACAAGTTGAAAGCAAGAAACCCACATACATATAGAAACATAAGACACAATTAAAAATAATCCCAATTATTAAATGAGGATGTTTTGAGGGATGTGGGTGCGACTGATGTTTTTGAATGCAGTATCAGTATCCATAAAAACTGAATGTGAATGGGTAAATGCTGTTTTACATATATTAAATATTAAAATATCCTTCAGATTTGTATTATTTTCCTATTGACCTATGAAAACGGGGCTTACAAGAGTTTTACAGTCTATATTCATTGTCCGTCACTCACTTTCTAATAGTTTTAGAATGTGTAGATGAGTTGCAATTAAATTTGGCAGAGGAGTGGAGGCTCAAAGACAATTATATTTCCTTGAATATCATTAAAACTAGCCCTGCTACAGAGGGAGATACTTAAATTTATGTCTTCAGCAGTGAGGAGACTGACCTATGAGTTCTTTGTGCCCTCAGCAGCTGTCTTGTGTGCAGTGGCAGCCTGGTCAGCGTGTGCATGGTTTGGGCTAACAGCAGCAGAGTGCCCTCTTTTCATTGTCAGGAGATACAGAAGAGCAGAGGGTATTGCTGCTGTACTCCCCTGATTCTGCATGGGAAGGAGCACCGCAGTGGCCCTCCTTGTTAGAGCTGGCAGCAATCTCTGTGCTTTGCCCTGTGGGGCTCAGAGCCTGTCTGGTTGCTGTGTGCTGAGCCTCAGGCTCCAGCCTGACATCCTTGACCAGTGTTCTGCTCACCCCTGGCATCTGGGCATTCTCATATGATCTTGTGAGCTCCTTTGCTGCAGCTGCTCGTTTGTATTCTTGCAGCCTTCAGAGCATTTCAGCTTGTTTCTTTGTATTAATAACATACCAAACAGATTTTTAGATTTTAGGGTTTTTCTAATTACTTTGTTGTCTGCTACAATATCACTGACTTTTTAGAATTGATTTAAGCTGATTATTGGGTAACTTTGTCTAAGGTGAGCAAAAAAAATCTTGTTCATAGATGCATTAAGGGAGAGAAATTTTGAAGAAATCAGAGATGGAACTATATAAGTTTGAATTTAGCTGTCTAGCCCAGTCAGGCTGTGAACATTCTATGGGGCTTTTCAATAGCATTTAACTCTAGAGATCAGTGCTATGGATATGGTCACTAGGTAGAATAGATCTGCAGTCCAAATTCAGCATGTAAGTGATGTAATATACACTCTAGAATCATGGGATGGCTTTGGTTGGAAGGCACCTAAAAGATCATCTTGTTCCAATCCCCCTGCAGTGGGCAGGGACACCTTCCACTATACCAGGTTCCTGAAAGCCCCGTCCAACCTGGCCTTGATCACCTCCAGGGATGGGACATGCACAGTTTCTCTGGGCAGCCTGTTCCCAGTGTCTCACCGCTCTCTCAGTAAAGAATTTCTTCCTAAAATTTCATTTAAATCTCTCTCTTTTTAGTTTAAAACCATTTCCTCTTGTCCTGTTGCCACCTGCCTGTGCAAAAAGTAGCCCTATAGAAGGTTATACCCCTAAGCACAGTATAAAGCAGAAAAGTGGTGCATTGACAGCTGTATAGCATCTGCCCGGTTCAGATTAAATCTGTTTACATGACAGATTAATACTACACTTACATGGAAATTACTACCAGTATTACAGACTCATGAAGCAATTCCAGAAAAACTGACCATTGCCAGCTTTTTATGCCATATATCTGGTGAACCACAGAGATTTAAAAATAAAAAAAAAATGAACCTTTATGCTTGTTTTTCTCCTTAACGTGTTTTTTTTGTTGTTGTTGTTTTTGTTTCTTTTTTTTTTGTGTGTGTGGGGGGGTGGTGTTGTTTTTGTTTTTGTTTCCCCCTGTATGTCGTTGTAGTGTATATACTTAATGTTGCACTGCTCTTCAACTAAATGGCATCATAATTTACTACCACTGACTCTGTTGTTGTTGTTCAGCTTCCTATTTTGACAATTTTTAAAATCTAATTTAAAACTCCTGACATCTGTGTTTACTTTCCAGTTTAATAATACCTTATCTTCAGAGCATAGTCTGATAAGCATGTGTGTAGTACAATAATGTTATATTGGTGTTATGTGTGGCAATAATAACGTGTACTCTGACTAAATGTATTTATTTCTGTAGGATTACAGTTGAAGTTTGAGTCACACCAGGGTAGTCTTTAGTTCTGTGTGACGTGAAGCTCAGCACTACAGAAAATGGTGTCACGCTCCCAGTGGCTCCTGGGTGTTTCAGGCCTGGTCCCTGGCAGCCTGGGCCGGGGGATTCACAGCCTGCATTACATGCAGAATTGTATAAAATGGCTGTGTATTCATACTGTGAACCCCCTGAGAGCTGTGCCCTTCTCCTTAGCCCTCAGGAGCTGCGGGTGTTGCAGCTCAGGATCAGCCCTCTGCCCGCCATCGTGGTCCCCTCAGATCTGCCCGGCCCAGCCTGGCCCTGCCCGGCCCTGCCCGGCTCTGCCCGGCCCTGCCCGGCCCTGCCCGGCTCTGCCCAGCTCTGCCCGGCTCTGCCCGGCCCTGCCCGGCCCTGCCCGGCTCTGCCCGGCTCTGCCCGGCCCTGCCCGGCCCAGCCCGGCCCTGCCCGGCCCTGCCCGGCTCTGCCCGGCTCTGCCCGGCTCTGCCCGGCTCTGCCCGGCCCTGCCCGGCTCTGCCCGGCTCTGCCCAGCTCTGCCCGGCTCTGCCCGGCTCTGCCCGGCCCTGCCCGGCTCTGCCCAGCTCTGCCCGGCTCTGCCCGGCTCTGCCCGGCCCTGCCCGGCTCTGCTCTCTGCAGCCTGGGGCTGTCAGGGGCCACAGTCACACTCCTGGCACCTCGTTGTCACCCCCAGGCTCCCTCTTTGTCCCCTGCACGCTGCCCACCCCAGGGGCTGTGGGAGGGCCTGTGGAGGGAGCAGGGAGCAAACATGGATGGGCTTGCCAGGAAGCAAACATCCACAGCAGCTGGCTTAGTTTCCTTCTCTCACTTTGGTCCAGAGCTTGTTTTTCTCTTTCCCGTTCAGGCTCGCAGACAGGACAGTGTCACTGACTCTCTCCAAAGGGCCCCTTTTCCAGTTTGTGGCTGGAAATGAGTTGGGGGTTGTATGGACATCTCCCATTCCCAAGGACGAGGCCAATGTCCTTAGGAATGCTCAGCCTGGTCAGACGAGCAGTGCTCACCACTGGGCTCCTAAGGACAGCTTGGGTGGATAAAAACTAAACCAGCACCAAACCAAGGGAAAATTTAAAAGCAGAAAACTTGACTTTAGTGAACACTTGGCTAAATGAGACTGGGTTTTGTATTTGCCTGTCAGTTACTCTGTGTGTATGTGTCTTGCACATTGGTTTAGTCTCTCTGCAGATACATTGTTCAGGTGATTCATACCAGAACTGTGAAGTTGTGATGACTTATGTTTTTAAGCTATCAAATCCAATACTATAATTTCTTTCTTCTCTGAATTGTATGTAAAGACTTTATTTTAAAGCAAGAAAATAAGAAAACAAAATATCTTAAATCTGTTTTTTTTGTTAAATATTTCCTTAAAAATTGTGAAGATTCATTCATTTTTCAAAAACACAGTAGTTTTCTCTTTTTGAAAATGTTGACCTTTTCCTTTTAATTAATTTAATAAAATTTGTATATCTTAATTCAGACCTACTTCTTCTCCTCTCTATTTCTCAGGATGAAGTGGCTCATACTCTTACAGAAAGCAGAGTATTGAAAAACACCAGACACCCTTTTTTAACAGTAAGTATTGGGAATTAGTTTTAAGTACATTAGCAGGTAATATTTAACATCCTTTATTTGAACATATTTTACAAATTTTGAATTCTTTCTCATGATGATTTGGAAACAAAAGCTATCTGGTGCTTATGATATCCTTTATCAGGATATATAATTAAGAATTCAGAAATAAAGTTTCTAATAAATTTGTAAAGCTTTACTGTACTGAAAATAAATTTAATTGTAGAACTGTGTAATTGTTATGCAATTTTTTGCAGTTTTTTTATATGAACACTTCTAAAATAAAAGTTATTAATTTCACAGAGGTGTAAGCATTTTTTACCAAGAAAATTTCAGCAAGAATGCACTAAAACAATAAAAATAACTATTTGTTCAAAATAAGTAGCTTAAAGAGCCACAAAACTGAAACCCCATTACCTTTGTCTTCATATGGTTAATATTTAATAGAAGGAAAGACTGAAAAGATGAAAATTTTGAGACTCATGACAAATTACGATTAATTGATTTAACTTTAAAGTAATTCTGATTCCTCTTGTTTGAGAATATATTAAAAAATACTCCCCCTTATTTCAAAATATAATGAACATGCTTTGTGAGACGGGGAATTTTTTTGTATTAAAATTTCAAAGTGTAGCATGGAAGCTTTCCTATTTAGAAAAACTTAACTGCTTTGGAAAGCAGAAGATTGCATTTGCATTGGTGGGCCAATATATTCTTGGAAATCCAGTAAAGATGAGAGAGATCCTGCAGTGTTTCTTGAATTAGAGTGTAATGGTAAGCAGGAGTAGGGGTACCTCCCATCAAAAAATGCAATAATGGTACTGCATTTGTATCTTCTTATCTTTCTGTTATTCTTCAGCAAGTTTTGTATTGAGACATGCAGTTTAGTCACCTATTGTTCTACTACATTTCATTTTTTTAGGCCAAGTCTTTATCTGTAGATTTTCTGTGGTATCATTGATAAGTCAACGTTGATAAATCAAAAATTTTAATTAAGATCATAACATCTGTTTCAACTTTAAAATGATATGGAAATTAATATATTAATTTGGCACTTAGCATTCTTAACATTCCATAATATGAAACTAGAGAGTTCTTGCTTTGGAAATGAAAGCATGCTGGATATTAAGATGACTTCTAAGATTTCATTTGAAAAAGAATATGATGATCTCTCTCTTCATGGGCACTGTGGAAGTGGACATCATAAAGTAGAGTGAGTGGAAATAGCTGGTAATGTGTATAGCAGTAAGAAATGAAGTATGAAATTGTGTTTTTTAGTAGCCATTTAATACTTTATTGTAATATGCATGATGTTTTCATATCAGTGGGCATGAAGCAGAGATGAAGAAACACTTGAAAGTTTTTGTGTTATTTCATCTCAAGCTCCAGATAAAAAGTAACACTTTTAATTACTCTTTAAAATTCTTACCCAAATCAGAATTTTCTACTTAAAAAGATAAAATTTTGTTACAGTTTAAGTGCAAGCTTTTGGGTTAATATAAGATGATAATTGGTTTGATTTTGCTGTTTTCTTTGCAAGTCCTTGAAATACTCCTTCCAGACAAAGGATCGTTTGTGTTTTGTGATGGAGTATGTTAACGGTGGAGAGGTAAGTTTAAGAAAGATGTTCTGCACTTGTAACAGTAAGGCTGTCACTGGATTGCACTTTTTAGGTTATATTTTTTCTATGCCTTTTTGCTTTCTAGTATCATTAAAGGGCTTTTATAAAAAAACCTGTTTTATTAAAAAAAAAAAGTTGACCCGTTTTTATAACTTTTCTATCAAAACTGTTCCTCTTCTGAAAAAATTAGACTTCTGTATAGCGAGAGATAATGCTAGAAAAATAATTACATATACTTGCTTATTGTTCTTTTTATTTAAGCATATTATAGCATGTTCTGGCATGAAACAGTCATAATCCAGTGTAAACAAGCAAAAATAATGTTGATGAGTGTTACTTTTGTTCTAATATGAAATGTGTGGTCTTTCTGCTATAACTATTACAAATATCTATTGGAAAAGAGTAGAGCATTCATATTTTCTTTGCTTGCCTCCACTTCACTTGCTGTGTACTCTGCAAATTTCAACTAAAGTGCTAAACTTCTTAGAGTGTTGTTAGCTTTGGAGCCATTGCTGTCTTCCAGCTGTTTACTAAAGGATGAAATATCAAAAATGATACCCAGCAAATGGAATTAGAGAACTGCAATCAAAGAAGAGGGCTTTTATCTACCTTTTAGATGCTGTTTGCTATTCAGACTGTGTCTTGTTACAATATGAACTGGGGGATTTTCCCTATTTTGTCAACTATAAGCTTCATGGCAATGTTGAAAGACTAAGTGTTTCCACTAGGATTTTTTATTAAAAACCTTTCTTCATTCAAGAATTGCTGTGGCATGATACATGGTGTTTTGCATTATGTTTTAACTGTCTTCCCCTGCAATAAAAATGTGCTTAGCTATAAACCCAGTGCCTGCAGTCCATTGGATCCCAACTTGTCCTTGACCATCCTCTACCAGCCATGCCTAAATGTGGTGCTATAGGGTTCTCATATGGGAGGATGGCTTGTTTAACTCAATGTATAAACCCAATTCTGCACATCACAGGTATTGAACCAGATACAAAAATCTCCCTCAGCAGTAAAGGGATAACAGCCTTTTCTTGGACACTTAGCTGGCTTATTTGACATTGAATTTATATCACCAATATGAAGTCAATGCTGTCTGCAATGAGTTTTAAGTATTGTCTTATAAACTAGTTAATTCTTCATGCTTTTCCTCTGTCTTACTGCATTATAATATCTGGGGAGACAGTTTGACAGTATGTTTTTAACATCATCCTGTAATGTAGCTATTTGTCTTTTTGAAAGGTACTTTTCCATCCTGCTTGGATGCAGAGCAGAGCCCACAGAGGATGTTTTCAACTCCTTTCTTATGATTGAGGGTGCTCTGACTGTATTTTGGTCAATTGTAGTTTAGTCGATGCATTTCTCTGCATTGGGTGGTGCAACTTCACGGCTATGACTGCAAGTGTTGTGTGTCATGGGTTTGTGGGTGGCAGCCTGCTTTTGCTTTGGGGATTTCAGCAATTGCAATGTACTCGTGCCAGGATTGGGCTATTTTCTGCCAGGTATGATGCTGCTGTTTGTCAGTGTTGCTCATGTACTTTGCTGATGGTTCTCTAATTCAATGAAGCTAACTGAAGTTTTGCCACAGTGGGAAAAAATGGCTTTTTGAGAGTAGGCAGTGTTCTTTGAGGAAACTCTCTTGAATTGCACATGTGCTTCTCTTTGACTAGAGATCTGGAATAGTAAGTTGGACAAATTGTCTTTTTTAATAGGAAAATCTTTAATTTTACCAAATTTTCTTGTGAATTTCAGACTTTAGTCAGAGTCTTCCAAAAAATACAGAGGATTTAATATTTGTAAAAATAGCCTTGTTATTAACTCAGAGTTACTGAAAATAAGTTGCTCAAAATTTAGCCAGTATTTTAGCTTATATGATACACAGACCTTTTTCTTTTACTGCTTCTATCTACTATTCTGTCTGTGTTCCAAGGAAATTACATTTCCCTATGTATTCTGACTGTTGGAGGTGATGAAAACTCATCTTTTAGTTTTATCCTTTTAGTGGGGAATTGACCATAGATGGACCATATTGCTTTTGATTTTCTCCATTGCTGTGCTACCTTCAGTGTGTTTTCAGTTTAAAATTCCTTCAGATGACATATTTCTTTTTAGGTAAACTGTTGTGCCTGAATCAGTTTGTTGGGAATTTTCATAGATTATGTCTTTCAGGAGCACTATTACCCAAACAATTCTCCTTGTGAAGGAGTTTTTGAAGGCTGGATACATATTCTTGTCTCCTACCCAGGTGAAAGCAAGAAAATGCCACAATTTAGGCTTCTGCCCTAGTACAGTAATAAAAACTGTGGTCAGTAGTAGGAGTTTTTGCTTCCTCTTTCTATGAGTAGAAAGGAAAACAATCAAGGAAAGGGGCACAGAACTTCATACTGGAGGAGAAGTAGTTGTGTTAAATGACTGTAAGCAAGAATCTTTTGCATCTATTAAAAATCTAGATCCATGGTGAAGCTGATATCCCTCCATAACAGTAACAATTTATCTTTGCCTTACCTTACCTATTTAACTTCAAGTTGGGCTCAGTTAATAAGAAACATGTTACAATGAAAATGTAACTGCATCTGTTTTACTGGTCTGTGCTCTTGTACTGTGTATGAAGCATTACAGTAAAGAGTTCTCCTTTGGATTCCATTAAAATAACCCCAGCATGTTATGTATTTTAATGTACTAAAGCAAACCATTAGAGGATTTTTTTCCCTAAACAGATTATTCAGATGAAAATATTGAATATGTTTTCCTTATACTGAGAATGTTTTTTCTGCTGCCAAACACCCAATCTTGAAATAATTGCTGTGGGCCAAAAGCTTAATTTTCTCTTCATTTGATTTTACTTTTAGACTCTGTGGGTGAAATGTTTACCAATGTCTATTGATCATAAACTATGTTGCAGTGTATGGCTAGAAGGATAAGTCTGCCACTGTAATTACTTCTCAATACCTGTGTTGTACTGAAGGAATTATGTTAAAGTAGCATTAAGAAATTGAAATTTGTTTTTTAGCAAAAAAATATTCATCTGGCTTAGCTGAGTTGACCAAATGGCTCTTTATTTTGGGGGAATACTTTGGAGTGTATGTTTCCCAGTTTTTATTTCTAGTATTTTGCTTTAAAGGTTAAAAATGTTTTAGGAATGAAATCTATGACATACATTACTCTGCAGAGTACACTGATTCAGCTGACTAATAAGTTGATTAACTTCCTCACTCTGCATTTAAGGATAATTCCAGATTCCGTACTTTGTAACAAACTTAATTGGTAATTATGTGTAGAATAAAATTAGACCCTAAAATTTGTTTAGATGGTTCTCCACGTAAGAATTCTGAATCTCTGTTCCTCATGGCATTTTTGTTTCACAGCTCTTCAATTCAATAAGCAGGAGAGAACTAAATGGCTTGTTGTAATTGAACAAGTACTATTACTGTCTAGGAAAAAAAAATAAGACAGAGGATTTACAACCTACTTAATAAAAAATAAGTAAACAAGAGAATGTTCCTTAGCCTTAAATTATGATAGTCCATGATAAAGATGCTGTATTTATTTGGGTATAGAATTGCCAAGAAGCAATACAAAGTCTGAAACAATAAATAAATAATTTGAAATTTCAAATAGTTGCTACTGCAAGTATTTTGCAAAACCAACACTCAAATACAAAATGCAGAGCTGAGCAAACCCAGAACACAGCAGCAAGAGCCAAACATTCAACTTATAACATGCTGAGTAGGTCACTAGTGTGTGTACAAGTTTAACATATCAATTGATACAAGGCTGTGTCTTTTATATATTTGGCGTGCTTGGATCTGCAGCTGAATATATTTCTATGTTTGATCTTCGCTTAAATTTTTCCATTAAATTTTTTTATTAGGAAAAGCCCCATGACAGCATTGTTGTTCAGTTTTTAAAGGCATACCAGGAAATTTGTAGCTCCAGTCTTCACTGTAACAATAGCACCCTCGTGTATGCCATCAAAAATGTTATGTGCAAAATGGCTTTCTTTGTGCCAAATCTATTTCTATTGCAATTCCAGTGATTTTATTGCACATATTAAATAACTGTAAATCAATAAATAGTGAAAATGTTGGAAACCATTTCTTAACCTTCCATCACATTTCTTCTTTACCTTCTTTGACTTAATAAATACAATCTTGTTCAGACAATTGCAAATAGAACACAGTGGCAGAATTATTCTGAAATAGTGAACCAGCTAAATAATTAGCTGAAAATTATGCAGTAATCCCCCTGTAATCTCCCTGCTTTCCCTATTATAATTTTAGAATTTGCTTAATATCTTTAGCATATATCTGAGTGTATGAATGTGCCTTTAATGTGCATTTTTATATCTAAATGTATGTTCTTCATTCAAAACTAGCAAGTATGGTTTGGTGACAGCTCTGTTAGGTGCTATAATAATGTGAAGAAGAGTGACTGTAGTGTCACATATACATTAAAATAAGCTGACTCAGAAGCTCACAGTTTCTTCAACAAACACAACTGTCGTTAGTTGTTTCTAGCTGGTCATTTTACTTTGAAGTTGGTATTTTTAATTAATATCAATAATCTTGTTGGAAATAAACACTAAAGAAAGTAAATTTTTTTGTATGTTAATTTGTCAGGCTATCAACTTTCAGATTGAGGTTTGGGACACTTTTAAAATGGAAACTAAAACAAAAGTGTTGGTGACAAGTATCCTGAAGTTTTAGAATTTTCTAAGGCTGCTGTTCAGCTACTGGATTAGTCTCTTTCAAATAGAAAATTGCAATAGTCCTTTAGAATAGATATGAAATGTAGGGCTGACTGGAAGTTACAAATTTTCGGAGTGTTGACCTATATTTTTAATTATTTTTAATCTGTCCAAACAAAAAAACCCAAAACAAACAAACCCCACTCTTAAAAATGAGTAGCACTAGTTCATTATTTATAAAAGAGACCATGAAACAGACATAAAAGGCATAAATTACGTAAATTTTGTATTTTGCTTTATGTGAATTAAATTCTTCTTAGTGGTCTTTGCTTTCTATTTAAATACTACAGAAATATGTGGGAAGGGCCACACCAATTGGGAAGTGTACTTGTTCTTTTCCCAGTTTGGTAATACATGAGGCATTTAATGAAGTCAGACTTGGTTGCTTAGTGTGGATGGGTCTTGTGATTGCACTGACCACTAGTGAGCCATCAGTACAGAGAGCAAGTCACTACAGAGAGGGCTCATGTCCCACCAGGGACTGGTGCCTGAACAGGTGAGCAACAGGAGCAACAGGCACACCTGCAAAATAAAGATTCCCCCTTGTCATGCAGGTTGGCCATTTTTATACAGGGTGTCTTGAGCACTGGAAAAGTAGTTGAAAGGTGAATCCAGATACAATGAACAAAATTTTAAGTATTTTCTTTAAATCATAGTGCAGTTTCTGTATTCTGTGAAGTCGCTGCTTATACAGATCTATTCTGCCAAAAGACTCAGTTTACTGGGAATTTTGTTTAGGCTAAGACAAAAGCAACACACCTCTTATTACGAATTACAACTCTGAGAAAAGAAGTTGGTTTCTAGTTCATAGCAGTGACTTTTTAATTATGCTTTGAAAAGTCACAGAATTATCAAAGTTTGAAGCAACCTTCAATATTATTTAGTCCAACCATCAACCCAGCACCACCAGAATTGCCCCTAAACCCTATCTTCAAGTGTCACGTCCAGAAGTCCACCCACTGAAAACAACTGCTGTAATTCCTGCACTGTTCTGTGCCATGTGAATGGAGTAGATTTTCTAAGGCATAAAGTAGGATGTGATACAGACAGATTAAGCACATCATTGGCTTCTTTTTATTGGATAGCTTTTGGGGGTTTTTTTTAATGTACCTTGCCATTTCAGAATTCTCATCTATTTGATACTTTATGCAGTGGGAAAAAAAAGCCAAACCCAAACCTGCGTGCATATTTGTTGCGGATTTCATTGTCTATGTTTAATTTATAAACAATAACGTTTTTTAATTTCTGTTTTGTTGAGTGTTTGCTCCTGGGGTGAAGCCAAAAAACATTATAACATGGCCAATTTGGTCTTAAGGAGAATATAGAAATATACTCACTAATCTTTTCTTGAGGAATTACCCAAACTTGCTTAAACAGTAATTAAAACTCACCATTTTAGAAAACATTTGAATTGAATAGCTAAAATGTGCTTTTTTAGATGTTGTTCCAGGTTCTGAGGGTGATGTTTTATCCATTAAGATACTGACAAGCTTACAGAGCTTCATCTTACACTTTTTCACTGCAGCTGAAATTACTGGCAGTACATAATGACTATTATTTTTTGCTGAAAGACTTTAAAGTGCTTGCAAAATGCTGTTACTTCAAAAGTATTAAAGAAGAGACAAAACACCCAAACCAATATTTACATTGTAGCAGAGAAATACACTAAGTACATAGATTTGTTTTTATAAGCCCTAAGCATTGTTGATTTGCTTTTTCTAGTGACTACTACTGCTTAGCAGTATGAATGTGTGGTTTGTAAAATGACAGTTCCCCACTCAGGCCGAGTCTATTGAAGAACTAGATCTTTTTCAGTTCAAAGAAAAGTGGCTAAAGGACTGACAAACATGAGGCAGAGCCAAAATCTATATATTTTAGTGATATTTCTCAGTGACTTAAAGCTAAAATCTGAGGAGGTAGCAGAGGGAGGAGTACAGAATGATGCTGTTGTGTACTTCTTTTTTTTTTTTCCTCTGGTAACTGAAGGTTAAATGAGTAGCAAGCAGAATGCCTTAAACAAGATTGGTATATTGATTAAAACGCTGATTTAACAGCTCGCTTTCTCCCTTTGGAAACCTGGAAAAGATAAGCCAGCTGCTGTCTAAGAGTGCTGAGTGTCCACTGAGAGTACACTATCTATCATCACAATATGGTGATGAGAGGTGTTTTATGTTTGTGTTAATTTCCCCCACTAAATCAGTAATTATTACAATCCTGTCCCTGCTGTTTACCCTGCAGCTGTTTTTCCATTTGTCGAGAGAGCGGGTGTTCTCAGAGGACCGCACACGCTTCTATGGTGCAGAAATTGTCTCTGCCCTGGACTATCTGCATTCTGGGAAGATTGTGTACCGTGATCTCAAGGTAAAAAAAGAAAGAAAAAAAAGTAATCAAATTTTTGTTTTTGCAGAGACTATGGGGACAAACACAAAGTAATTATAAAGTTGCACTATTCAGAGTTAATGGGAAAAAAAAAATCTGTGTTCAGTTTTAAGTTCTGCGTATGCTGGAGGAAGTTGATATAGTAGTCTCTAGATGGGTGCATTCCCTGACTTTAACTTGATTATGAAATGAAACAGGATACTGTAGTAGCAACACTTGAAGGAGATTGAAACTTCTGATCCTCATGCTCCCTACCCCCTGCCCTGTTACTCAGAACTTAACTTAGATCTCAGCACAAATCTCAAATACAATTCTCTACGTCCCCAAACAAGGGAAGTGGTGAATTGGAACACTGTCACTGCATTCTTTTTATCTCAGCAAAGCGGTGTTTCTGTATGCATTGGAAACATTTAAAAGAATTCAGAATACTTCAACAGAAAAAGAATTTATCTCAGGATTGATTTCAAAATTATTTTGTCTTTTGTATCTCGGGAAAGATTCCTCTTATTGGAATGTAGTTTGTTTTAGATTTGCCAGTGTATACACTTGCCTGGCAGTCTGTTGCTCCAGGTGCTCTGTGACACACTATGACCATGTTCTACAGAAAAATAACCTCTGTTTTCAACAGGAACGTTTTCTAACTTGTGTAGGAGGAACATCTAAAGTCCATGATGAGACAATTTTATGTCTGTGTCAAGCCTTTAATTTCATGTACAGGAAATTGTGCTTTCCTGTTGTACATGCACAGTAGTGGAATTCATTCATGCAATTCTTTGTACAGGAACCGAGGAGAAGGAGGCAATGGTAGGCAAGTTCTGCTCAGGGAGGCAAACAGAAAACAAAATACTGAACTACCTGTTTGTAGCAGAATCTGTTGAACTAATGTGAAATGTTGTGAAAATATAGAATTGTCTGGTCAAGGAATGATAGATGATAGTTTTTTATTTAATTTCTAAATAATAAGGAAAGAGGAATTTACATAATTAATCTTCTATTTCTCGTTTTGTCTACTTTGCATTTTCTTTGTAGCAAACCTAGGCTCAACAGGAAATCTCTACCTTTGATTGTATTTCAGGCTTTATGCAGACTTAGAATGACAGGGCTATGGTTGTTCTATGTTTGTATTTTCACTACATAACTTGTAATTTGTAGAAAACCAAACCGTTTTCTGTTGAGAAAAGTTGTTAAGAATGTTTTTCTTAGTTTCAGTTCTATCTGTATTTTAAGTACAGCTAATTAAAACCTTTTGGGAAAGTGATATTAGTCATTATTCTGAATGTTTTCACATTTTGAAGCAAGGATCATATATTTAAAAAGCAATGCAAAGCATGCAAAGGTATATATTCACAATTTAAGAAGTGTCCTTTGCAAGTAGACAAGGAGGAATTTACCTCAGGGTTTTTTTTATCAGTAGCTGCCCTATCCCCAGTTCTGGAAAAAACTGACAAAAAAATTGAAAAGGTTCTGGAAGTTGGAGGTATTTTAAGGATTTATGGATACAGGCTGTTTCATGACAGTATAGAAGGCGAAAGGTATCTTGATCAGTGGCTGTCATGTTAGAGCAAAGGAAACCTCTGAAGTCATTGCCTTGAGATTTACTATTGTAAACTGTATTAAAGTAATAACTAATTATGTAACTTGTGTGGCAGTCAACACTATTAAATGCTGTAATATAGTAGATGCTGTATTTTTTTCAATTACAAATGAGTTACATTCAGTTGCAAGGAATAACTCCTTTTTTACACAATTGGTGTTATACATCAATCGGTCCTGTTAAGAAATACTAAGGGAATATTTTTCTCCCCAACACACAGTTAGAAAATCTAATGTTGGATAAAGATGGACACATAAAAATTACAGATTTTGGACTTTGCAAAGAAGGAATCACAGACGCAGCAACTATGAAAACATTCTGTGGTACTCCCGAATACCTGGCACCAGAGGTATGATTTAGAATATTTTCTTATAATACTGTATAAAATGCTTCTTTTCCATTTAATTTTAGACTGACAGTCTGCCTGATTAATACTCTATAGCTGTTATTCAGAATGGAATGTGCTGCTATTCTTTGTGGTGATTGTATATAAATTGATGCTCTGCTTCGTAGTGTTTAAAAAGGCTTCTACCATGCGTTTTCCTTCTCATGTTTGCCTTCCTCTGTTAAAGTTTTTATCTTCCAATGATTTCTTCAAAAATAATCTTCCATCTGTCTGTCACTTGGAACATATGATCCTGCTTAACTGAGCTGTGTAACTAGCATTTATATAGCCTCAGTGGAGGCGAGGGGGAATAGGAGGGTACTGAGTTTGATGGGTTTTATCCGAATTCCCCGGCTGCAGGGAGAGGGAGTTGAAATTTTAGATATTTCTGCTAAAAGCAGTTGAGTGTATAGACCTCAGAACTGGTTGAGGTGGGCACCAAAACTGGCTGTTTCCTACTATGTAAGCAGAAGTGGCATCCCAGAGTATGCCACCTCATCCTTCCCATTGAGCTGGCACTCAAGCACCACAATCCTCAAGGATTGAAAAGAAGATGGACATCAAGACATTGCTTTGGTTCCCCTTGTGTTTTTGCTCTGCCTGGCTTCAGTCAACAGTACTGGTTGTGGTGCTCAGAAATGTCACTCTCCCTCTCCTCAGGGGCTGCCAAAAACAACTCCAGTACTGATATGAAAGCCTAATTTTTTACTTAATGCTAAGAATTCTGTGGATGCTGAATTAGCCCTTATTTCCACGCTTGTCATCATTCAAGATTTCTAATTGACACAGTGCACACCTCATACTGACATAACTTTCTAGTCAACCTAAAGGGCTTTAAAAGGCCCTTCAGTCCTACCATTTTTTCCTACCATGAAGAAAGTTTTAAACAGTTTTCAGAGGGATTTCCCACCTCTTGCAGCAACTCTGCACTACAGTAAAGTCTTGCTACTACGTATTGTCTTTGAAGAACAACATGCCTTAGTTTGAAGGGAGGAGGCATTGATTAGACATAGGTCTTTTTATTCTCTTATTTTCAGCAGCACTGAATCCTGAGTAGCAGCCACAATATCTGGAGCCTGTTTCAACAAGCAATTTTGGTTGCATTTCGTTTTTTATTTTAAACCTTGAAATTAAGGAATGTCAAAGAAACAAGTACACATCACCTTCTGGATAGCGCTGGCTGGAAATCAAAATTTTTAGGATGGCTAGGGTATACGGGTTTGAGAGCCTTTCTAAATCTTAAATTTCAAGTCCCTTTCAGTTTGCAATCACAGAGGAAATTGAAACTGCTAATAGTTGGCTGTAAGTCAATATGGTAGGTAGAGTTACTGAACCCATTTTGGATGATAGCAAGGTCTTTGGATACATTTTTTCCAACAGTAAAGGAAACATCAGTATTTTTAGGAGCTGCTAACTTTCTCTTCATTCCTCTAGTACTATCTTCCTTGACTCTTTCAAAAACATGTTAGCTCTCTTTCATCAAACTTCGTTTTAGACACTCAGCACAAGTTACTTGATCCAGTTTGCTTTTCTATTCTCTAGAAGCCCCACTTTTCTGCTCTACCTCCCATTATGAGTGTTTTTGGAGACCCGCCCTGTAAAAATCTATCTTGAAGGAAATTGATTCTTCATTAACCTTGGGAACAAGGGAACTTACTCCCTTTTCCCTCAGAGATAAAGGGTTTTGAGCAAGCCGCCTAGACAGGCTACTGATACGGCATGAGAAGACTCAACACCTTTACCTGGATAGAGACAATTGTATCTGTTTTTGTCAGGGCAGCTGACTGATAAAGGGATCGTCAAGAGCCTGGGTCCTCCAGTCTATTTGTGCACATGTTTCAGAGAACAAATGCTCAAGAATCACTTCTCTTTGCAGTTCAGGCCGCAGAAATAATTTTCAGGTGCCAAAGACTTACTACCTTGTGACAAACCTCAGAGTATGAGAACCTAATGTTACAACTGGACTTTAATCCTGTTACCACACTGAATTCCTGCCTGTCTATCCTAAGACAAATGGCAACATTATTTATGTTTTGTCTGGTCATAGTAAGTTTAAAGGCAGATACCTTTTAGCCTTTCTTTAGAAGGAAGATATTAATTCTCCAATTACCGGGAGAAATCAATTCATTATCTGTCCTTTTAATAATGTCCTTGCACTGTGTCAGCTGTGTTGGATGCATCCCTTCTGCAGGTTTTTTAGTTCAGTTTCCCATGTACTTTCTGGCTGGTGGTAGAGAAGACTGGAACAGTGTACTGTGTAACACACAGGGGCAGCCTGAGACTGGTGCCTACCACTCCAGGGGGCTGCTGACTAGGAACACTGCACTGGTGGGAATCTATACCCAGCCTGAAAACGGACTTAATATTTTCTTTTGTAGTGATTGTGGTTTCAGTTCCAAACTTGGTTTTCCTGATGCTTTTTGCACCACTGTTTGAGGCATAGAGTCCTGCTTACTATTCCATCTTTTTACAAAAACTAGGTTTCAGTTGCTTCCAACAGTAAAAAAGGAAACTAGTTAAGACAGATGTAGGTGTATTTCCTCTTTGCACGACAGTCTCTGAGGTGAAGGTATCGGTACAGAATTATTACCCAAGGCAATTTCAGAATTACTCTTGATCTGTAAATAAGCCTACCTGTTGCTGCGTTTTCCTCATAGACGTTATATTTCTGAGATCAAAATAGTCCTTCTGACCCTCTGTTGAAAGGGCCTCACCTCTTGTATAGGACCTGATACTGATTGTGTAGATAGTTAGGAGATCCAGAAAAATGCCCTTGTCCATGCAGAGATCAAATGGACGATATGCCACAGAAAAAATAAATTGTAATGAACTTGCTATGTTAGAGTCAGTTTTCATCTGTGGAGGTAGAATTTTGCACCATCACTGATTTATCATTTGTGGAACCCATATGGAAGTTAATGTGTAACTTCACCACACACAGAGCTGTTCAGGGTGTGCAGGGCTTCTTGCTAAGTGGTCCATAAGTGCATTCCCTTTCTATTCTCCTCTCCTAACCCTTCCCTGTTATCCAACACCAGTTTTCTATGGTCTAGGGAAAATTAAAATAGCATTGACTGTGTTTGTCTTGCATCACTATGTGCCGAGCATAAAATATAGTCGGGTATAAACACATCCTCTAGGAAGAAAATAGTTGCCACTGCCAAATAGCAGGGTTTATATTTGTTAACAGTACAGATGTACATTTGTCACACTTAGTGAAGAATGAGCAAGTAACTTTTTTTGGTGAAATTATATAGTTTTTTGAGAATAATTTGGTTGTATAATAGTGAAATTACCCTTATCATCTGCAGTAGAACTAACACAAGCCTAATTTTTTGTGTGTGTTTAAGTGTAGTGGTAATAATTAATAATTCCCTCTGCTGTAAGAATCTGTGGTGTTCCCCCTTTAAAAGGTATAAAATATGTTACAGTTTCTCACTTAGTAGCTTTTCAGGACAAAGAGACTGTTTCTTAGAAGTCTGTTAACGCTGTTGTTCTTCAAAGTAAGTTGTCACATTAGGGATCGTTGTAGTGTCAGAAATATTCATAGTCCAATGAGAAAAAGATGAATTGTGATCCCATGTAGGTAACACAGTTGTATGCTTGATTTTTTTCCAAAAAATGCATCTTTTGCACTTTAGAAGTGGCAAAGGCAGGACAGGACCACATGCCTTTTACAGGAAGTATCACTTGCTTAAAAAAGAAAGAATAAAACTGAGAAAGTCCTTGTAAATACACCTGTGAGTCTTTTAAAAGCAGTTTGGATTTTGATAGTTTTCAGTTGACTGTCAAGGACAAGACCTGCTAATAAAGATACAGACTGGTACAGACTTCCTTAGTAGAACATTCAGGAAATGAAGTTACTTGGGCAGAGAAGTAAAATTTCTTTCTGGTCTGATAATTTGTAAGGATGTTTTCTTGGACGAAATAACAGTTTCTGGATCTCTGTATTTCAGTTCAAATTCTTAGGACTAAGTGCACAGTCTTTGTTATAGGAGAGCAGTCAAATGTGGCACTAAGTTTTGGTGTCATGGGAAAGACAAGTTTTAAATACCAGAAATTACTTTTGAAGTTTTAAGTCTTTCTAATAACAGGAGAGAAGTTGTTTTGACTCTGAACAAGTCTGTAGGAGACTTCATGGACGTCATTCAAATGACTCTTAAAAGATGATCAATGATGTATAGGTCTATTCTAATAACAGGGAAAATAGGAGGATATTGTTATGTTTTATTGGCATAAAAATACAGATTAGCTGGATGAATATGTATAAAAATGGTTCGTATGTACAGATTAGATGGATGCATTCCTGTAAGAACAGTTGCATTTTATTTGAAAAGCAAACTATTTCAATATAGTTTATGCAGTTACAGTCACTCAAAGGTATGTGACAATGAACAAGGAAGGAGCAGATTCATAGCCTTTACCCCTAAACAAGAGAAGATGTGCATGTCCTGTAATTCACTTTAAAATAAGACCAGCGAGGATTAAGAAAATATTAAAATCGATTATGCAATGCTTATTTGGCCAGTATTTTTTCAGTGATCATCCTTATAAAAATGGAATAAGAGAGATCATGTGTAATCAATTATTTCCCTGAGTTTTATCTCAGAGGAGTGAAGGATAGAACTCTTTTATCAAGAGGCAGCTGTTGTCTCTCCTCACACTTGATGTAATATCTTACTTACAGCTGTTTCTCTTGGGAGGGATATGGCTTTGATATAATCTAGAACCTGGCCATCAGAGTTCAGTGACTAAATTTCAGCAAGGGAAAGCAGGCATGGTTATAACAAGAAAACCCACACTTTTTTCATGTTTTCAGAAATTGAAGTGAATTTTCTGAGAGTATTGCAGTTCATACAGATTACAAGAAGCTGACAATAGTGTCAGAAAAAGCATTTTGTCATTTGTGCAGCTATACTTTTATTTTATTCTTTTAACACCTGCTTGGATTGGATCAGGATATTTGCCAAAGGCAGTCTGGTAAATACTTTGGAGTGATGATCTGTGATGATCTACCACATAACTTGTCTGATACGAGTTGAAACTAAGTGCTATGTGTGTAGGCAGAGAGGGAACTACTGAAATGCACTGACACAGGCTAACAACGGGAATTGATGTTTCCAGTTTTGCAGGCATCATGACAAAGCATTGTTCTTAACAGGGATTTTAATGCAGATGGAAGTTGCAATGCTTGTGTTAAAAGAGCTCTTTAAAGTGTTGGGAGAAGCAGGAAGGCGCTTGTTAGCAAACAGCTTGATAAAAGCAGTCAACATTGTGGGTAAACTGAGGCAGGCCAGCTGAGAGAGATCAGCAAAGGTGAGGATGTTAAAACTTTAGCTCACTCTACTACAGAGAAAATGAATTACTACATGGCTAGTGCAGCTGAAGCCTCTTTCCTTTCTTTCCCCTTTTTCCCTTTTCCTATGGGGTAGAGAAAAAAAAATTGACTACAATGAAGAAAAGATAGTAAGGGAAACCAATAGGAAGGGAAAGAAAATTAATGAAATTAATGTAATGATATCACAGGTAGATTGATAGATCAGAAAACACAGATTAGAGATTAGAAGATTTTTCTTATGGGGGAAAAGGTGATTTTGGGCAGGAAAGAGAGTTTGGATTAAGAGGATTCTGTTCTTTTGCTAATCTTTTCTAAGTAGGAACTGATGTGTTTCAGGGAGACACAAATGGCAGGAGGAATTGTTGAGCAACTTAAAACTGAAGAGAAGCTTGCTGAAGAGTTGTTTGGTTAGGAATACAGAGGAACTGAAGGACAGAATAATTTTTGTCGTGATTTATGGAATTTCCTTTTTATCTCCTTTTCTGTTAAATTTCATTTGAAGATAATTGAGGCATCAAGTAATGTGCTTTTTGAAATTCTATGCAACTTTTTATAAATAATAGGTATGAGCCATTATTTTCCACCCTAGAACTACTGGATGGAAAAGGGAATTTGTGGAAATGGCATAAATTAAGGGGAGGCTGCTGTTAAGATGCAACATGGATATGCATTCACAAGGTTTTAAGACTGCTATGAACTTCCAAGAGTTGGAAAAAAAGAGACAGTGGAAAAGAAACTTTATGTTGAGCTCAGTTTTCCATTGTGGCTAGAGGGCAAGTTCTCACTCATATTTTGTTACCTCTTGTAAGCACTAATGGAAGATTGATTTATCTAGGGGAAGGAGCAGTTCTTGTTTTTATTGTGCTTCCTTTTATTTTGTTCATTTTCTTTAATGTTAACTCTTTCTTTAGAGAAAGGATAATGAGACACTCTACCAAATTGTCTGCATTGAGAAAACCATACTGGTGCTCTGGTTCATATGGTTTTGCTGAAGACCTGATAGGCCTTGTAATGGTGCTACTCTAAGAAGATAGAAAAAATTTCTGTATGAAATTCTCATAAAATGAGGTTAATGTATTTTTAGAGGATTGGAGGTAAATTTGTTTCTCCAGCTTTAGTCTTGTTTTGTTCTTTTCCTGTGAAAATTGTACTGAGAAGTGCATTTACAAGCAGAAATGCTGTGTCATAGCATGATAGAGTCCTGGAAACAGACACCTTTATCATTTAGCTTTTGTGCCATGATGGCATTTTCCAATCACTTTTCACCTAAGGCTAGAAGCAGTATCTGCTGCATAGTTAAGGATTTACATTGTATTTCTGTGCATCTCTACCCTCAGCTTAGTGTCTTTGCTTCTCCAGGCATTTTCTATGAGATTTCTTACACTCTTGTAAATATGAGAGTCCTTTATCCTTGTCCTGTGGTAGCTTGGAGAGAAGACACAGGCAGTGACTGGCCAGAAGTAGGCTGCTTGCAGCATCTTATCCTGTGCCTCAGGCAACATTGTACAGACAGACTCAGTCAAGAGGGATGTGTGAACTCGTGTGGATACATTTCTGGGTTTTGTTCCTCCCTTTCAATACAATCTTTTTAGTGCTGAGCTAATTATGTAGTCTCAGTTTTACTGTTGAGTTAGAGTACCTGATCAACTTTCCAACTGTAAAACAGTTTGAAAATCAAATGTAGCTTACATGCAAGACCCAACAAAATTAGAAGTGTTAAGTACGTTTTGGCAGTTCACTTTTATTATGCCCAGTCCTCAAATGTACCAGCAGACAATCATCTGAATGTTAGTTATTTTTCACATGCTTATGTGATCACACAAAAAGTACATGCTAAAAAGAAGCAGATGGTGACAGATGGGGAAGGTTGAATAAGGTGGTTTTGGAAACCTAGAAAAATGCACTTCTGTAATAGTGTAAAAATAAAAATTCTTTGATCGCCAAGTTAGAATGAACAAAATAGAGTGCCCTCCCCACCACCCCCCCGAGAAAAAAAACTCAATCCAAAACTTTACTGATAAAAAGAAATGGAACCTATGGGTGTTCAATATATATTTAGCAAAGTATGTTGCATAGTGTTGTTTTGTCCAAGGATAGAACATTGATTTTTATCAGCCAGAGACTTAGAACGGTGGTAGTTTTTATTCTTTCTTTCTTTTAAAATGATGGATTCACATCAATTGTGTTCCGTGCTCAAAGAATGCTGTCAAAAAGGTCATTCTTTACAGTAATACATTGGCAGTGTTGCAGTTTATGATAATATTTTTCTTCTGATGTCACAAAAAGCTTTTAACCCTCTTATTGTAATGGTAAATAAATTACATATGTAATGAGGATATCTGTAGGACCAGAGCTAATCTGTAAGCAGCATTACGCCTTTCTCATACAGGCAAATGTAAAACTAAGTAAACAGAGAAGGTCTAATAAAAAAAAAAATTAAAAAATCATCTTTTGTGTGTACCCCATCTAAGGAAGTGCCCTACTATAAAGGTTGAAGATTTGTTTATTCATTTGCATTGATTTAATGAAATCTCAACATTCATATCTATTGAGTTATATTAAAAAAAAATAAAGTTCCTTTAAAAAAATTTCAGTGATGAGATTTATTTTATTTCATAAAATAATAAAGTGTCTAAGCTGATGAATATTAATTGCCAAGTCTTCAACCAACACTGATGGCATAATTATTTTTTCTTTTTGTATTTCAGTAGGTATTTGTCTCAACTTATAGTATGAGGCATTACTGTTTCCTGGTGAGGCAGAATGCTTTGCTAAAAACCAAAAAGCCTCAACTTCTGATAACCTGTTCTCATTTTCTTGAATGTATAGTTAGTTTTCTGAGTACCTGAACAATGTAGTTATGCTGTTGTGTTTTGCTTAACTGATTTTTCTTTTGGCTTCAGAAGGATAGTTGAAATTTATTTTGTCTGTGTTTACCTAGATGCTTCATGCATAATCTGATTCTTAGCAGAGGCACAATAGAATTTATTTTACCTGTGGAAGAGTGGTTTAGTGTTGGCTTGTGCTCTTGAACAGCTGTCTGTTGTATATTTGGCAACATTTTGTTTCTGGGTGAGGACCAGTGAAGGGGGGGTGAGGAGGAATAGCATCTCTGCCTGAAAATATTTTCCCTTCTGATTTTTGGGAGATTCACAATATGGAATTTTCTCTTTACACTAGAGTTCCAAGCCTCAGATTATTTTTTTATATTGTGAGGAAATGAAAATGCAAGGAGTTGTTTTACCTTGAAATGCTCTGATCTCATGAAAATTCAAATTTGTTCTTTTTTCTGTTTGGTTATCACTTACCATGTTTTAGTGTCCCACATTCTGTCATCTTACGATCCTAAGTCATCAAAAACGCTGGTGACCTGAATTTGAGCATTTTTGTCAGCTTGGTATTGGGCCCCTGAGATGAAAATGAGGAAAGGTAGACAAGGCAGGGTATCCAGAGCAGAGCATCACGTATTGGCAGTAACTGGTACCGAGATCAGAACCTGGGGAGTATTTAGATGAGGGTAGGAAAACATTGCTTTCTTACACAGACAGAAGAATTGCTGCAACATCAGATAAATTAGCACAAAAATGTGACTTTCTCCTGAAAGAAGATAACCAATAATGTAATAAGAATTTGTGTTGTCATGCTACCTGGGTAATCTCACAAGTCACAAAAATCGGCTGTCCACGTGCAGTATCAGACTTCTCAAGGGAAAAGATGCAACAAATACTAAAAAATAATAAAACAAACAGAATACTAGAAAAGAGGTTAGCTCAACACTGCACATAAACAAACTTTTGTACTCAAACTAGAACTTTAAAGCAGAGAGCAATTTTCTAATAAAACACTTTTTTTTTGTAAAACAAGTAAGTATTTTGTAAAACAAGTAAAATTCTTACAAAGACTCTCAATAACATTGCTTGAAACTTTTTCATTAATTTTCATTTAATTGATACAAACATTCTTTCTATCTCACCAAAAGCCTTTAGTTTTTCTGAGAGTAATGAAGCATAAACAAAAACTGAATACCATTTAACATCAGTAAATATTCAAAGTAATTTTAGGAAGAAAGAGCAACTACAAAGACATATCACAATATTATAATTATTTGTTGCTTCTTACACATCTTGCATCTTATGACGGTGTATGTTTTAGAGACTGCTGCTAGTGCAGTGATAATTAATACAGATATGAGCAGGTCTGCAGATTTTCTTCTAATGGTAGAGTTATGAGAGACAAGTGTCATCTTTTTGTAGGCTGAAATGATATTTTGCTTTTATTTGCTGCTCTTCTATGAAAGATGTCTTTTGAGAGGTCTTTTTAATGTGATGTGGTTGTTTTCTTGGCTTTTTTTTATTTTCCAGTGTTACCATTGGTTTCTTATAGGCCTTGTTAGAATACTCTTTTTCACGTGCAGTAACTTAACTACTTTTTTCTTTTCTTTTTTTTTTTTTTTTTTAAATTTTGAATTCTACTGAAGTCTGTCTCTTCTAGGAGGTTAAATGCATTAATTAGTATTGCATGCTCTTTACCCTAGGAAGCTTTGCTTAGTTCACATTTATGCCAGAAGATACTATTTCTGATTTGTGCCAACAAATGCAAAAAAATTGGTTTGGTTTGCTATGAATTTTTAAGGGTACATAACAAAAAGCTAGGTGAGATGGGCAAAATTTTGAATGCAAAAATGTAATAGGAAGATAGTTTACATTAGGGGCAGAAGTCAAAGAAAAGTGCAAACTAGATACAAAACGGAGAAAAACTACCTGCAAAAATTAGAGCAGTGGAAAATCTCAGCTATGTATTTCCCAGAGTATCTATAACCTTGACATTTTGTCTTTTCAGCTGTGTATAACAAAACCAGTAATCATTCGTTTAAGTGGGGTTTTTTTCACTATTGATGCAGCAACACTTCACTTTTCATACCAAGATACAGTTATAGTAACTGAATTGTATAATTTTTGGTAAGCATAGCCTTCTGCAGGATGGATTTTCATATATCTGGATGAAAGTCTGTGTCTATAAAGAAGTGTATATTACCTTTGTTCTTTAGTGTTAGATTATAAACTTTCTCATTGTTGTAGTTGTTACCACAATTGATAGAAAGTTCTAGCAAATACACTTTCTAACTTCTGTTGAAGAATACGTGGGTGAATATTTGTTAACAGACCAACAAGTATTGCAATAAAAATGTGTGAAGGGTTACCAGGAATGATTAAGGAACATACACTCCACCTGAACTGTAAGGTTAATTGAAAACAGTTTTTCCCCCCTTAAATTAACAGTGCATTGGTGTATCCAAGTTCTCAGTTTTCTTTCACAACATAGGTGTGCAGACAGTTTGTTTAGATGTTTAAATATTTTCCCATCTGTTCTGTCAAAATTATTGATTGAGCAACAAGCTACTTCTAATGTCCTATCTGAAGGTCTATATCTAATGGATTAGGAAAAACATGAATAGGTCAAAAATGTAATGGGTTTTCCAGTAAGTTGCCTTGATTATCTAGCACAAAGTATGAGTCCAATATTTTGATGTTGTTCTTCTAGAGATAAAACCCAGTGCTGGAAACCCTTTGTATAGGATTGACAGTGAATTTTACAAAGGCTTTCATGCTCAAGGTGACTGCTAAAATTGTCTGTGTTTGCAAAGTCTAGAAGTTGCACCAGTTAATTACCAGTTAGAGGTGTGGGGAAATACAGCTCTTGATGGTGGGAATTTCTTCTGTATGACCAAAAATCTTCCAGACCCTGCTCATCAGGGAAGTTGTATTTCAAGAAAATGCCATAACGACAGAATTAAGGGATTTTCTACATTGAGCTCAGTTTGTCTGAGGCAGTCACACCTCCTTCAATGCTCTGTGATTAGTAAAATACAGGAGAATTCTAGTTTCTACCTGGGGCAAGTGGAAGTGACTGACTTAAGACGGTCACAGACTTCACCTCTTATACTGCTGGCTCACCTCCTAAAAAAAAATTATTTTTACAGAAGCTTGTGAAAGCATTGCATGTGTATGTATCAACTTTGGCATTCAGTGATCTGCTTCCTGTATCTCTGCCCCAAGCCCTTGCAAATAGGAGTTAGCAAATATGTCTCAAGCTGTTGTCTCCAAAAAACCTTTCATCTATCTCTAAGCTAGTGAAGCAATAAAGATAATAAAGGATGTATTTTCGCTAGTTTTCCTAGTAAAATTAAATGGACATCGGATTCTATTGACTGCATGTTAGTATCTTAAGGGAATGACGTGTAAAGCAAAGGACCGGGAGACATATTGACTAATAAACGTAAAGATTCAAATCTACAGCCACTGGTGAAATAAAGGAAGAGGTTGTTTCTGTGGGGTTTATTTTCTGGGAAGGAGAAAACTTTAGTGATAGTAACAATCTTTTTTTCAAGCCCAAGACAGTGGGTTTCTCAGCATTGGGGAATAGATAAGATAAAGAAGATAGTGCTTTTTTTTTGGTCAATAAATGTAAATACAAGAGTATTTTTCTTCATTGATCAGTAATTACTTGCCAACAAAATGAATTATTACGTGTGAGGGAAAACCACAATTGAATTACTGCGATCTTAGCAGTCCTGCAGTGTGTATGTGTTGTCTTAATCATCGCAAAGGCAAAGGTTGGTCTGTGAACTGAATTGTTTATTTTATATGTAGGCTTTACAGTCTGCTCTGTGTACAAAGCACTATCCCGTTTTATACTTGGTCACTGCCAGTAACACTCTCCAGAAACCCCAAGGTGTGCAGAGACAGTAGAATCTCTACAGAATACTTTGTTTTCCCTTGTTTACTGCTATCTCAGTAAATTAAAAAAATTTGAACTTGTACTGTGGCCTTTTGACTACAATACAAATGAAAATGTTAAGGTAAATAAATAGCTCTCCCTTAGTTGAAGCTCTAAGGTTGTCCAAAGCCTCTAAAAGATCCATTAAAGCACTAAAGTACCTGGGAATGCCTGGCAGCAGATGCCTGGCTAATGTTTCTTGCTTGTTAGAAAGCTGTGTGTTACTTAACCTTTTGCATATTTATATAAGAAGGGAAAATACAAACTTCAGTGGCACCTCTGCAGCTGCTTTTAAAAACAGCCATATAAACCCAGGCTGTGTCCTTGCACTGCAGGCGTAGGTGTGAGTTAGAGGAGCTACAGTGCTTTTTTTACAGTAAAATCTGTAGTGGTTTCAGTGCAGCAAGGAGTTTATGTCCACTTTGGAGCCCTGTTGTACTGCTGGAGAGCTCTAGAGAAATGCAGGTTGGGAAGAGAAGCAGGGCCTTAATCTTCACCCAAAGTGAGCACAGCTGTTACAGCTGTCTGTGTGAGCAGGGAAAACTGGCAGAGCCAGTGTAATTTCTGTCAGTGTAACTTTGGGGCAGAGATTGGCAAGCATTTATTTCTGCAGCAAGGCCACACCTGATGCTGCCCATGTTCTCACTTGTGCTACTGCAACTGTTCACATGGCAATTGAGTGGTGTAGGTCAGAAAATTTGATTCAGGTGAAAAGTAATCCAGGGTGAAACTTTTTTCCCATTTTTTTTCACTCTCTGATGTAGTGTGTTGCATAGTTTTGACAAGGTAGGGGAAGCTGTGGTGAGAGAACAGAAACAAGAGCCTGAATTAGGCTGGCACTGCCTCTGAAAGAACCAGTTGTTGAACTAGAGCCCTGAAAACAAATGGAATAAGATTTCCCCGCGTTGTAAAAATGGTGGCAATTTTTTGAGTTTTATTTCCCATGATCTGTGGTATCATCCAGACTGAGCTGCAGTCGGTCCACCTGCTTTGCTCAGTGATGGGAAGTCTCTTGGGTACAGTGATTATGTCAGGGGTGGATGACTATAAATGTTACCCACACACTGATGTCACATTGTGCTGGAGCTCTTGTCTCTTAAAACCTCACCTAGATCTTGGCAAGTTGGCTTGGATTTTGTCACCCCATGTATGTGAAGTGGATGAAGGAAGGGAAATCATAAATCTGAATGATCTGACTATTTAAACAAACGTTGTGGAAGAAAACAAGTAAATCCATGTTTACTGTGTGGAAACAAGCCTGACTTGAGTGTGTAGTCAGTGTAGGTGCTCTTTCTGAGCTCATGAGTTCTGTGTGGTCCTTGTGCTGTACTGCCAGGAAATATCAATACATTGCTTTACCTCACATCCAGTGTGGTTGACCTTGTGCCCTCCACGATGGTTTTGATGGTGCTGCTGCCTGTCCTGCTGTGACCATGAAGGGATTGGGTTGTCAGCCCAGGGCATTTGCTTAAAGATAGATTTGTGAGTCCTTTTAGCAGGGGACAAGCATTGGCTGGTGGAGGCACCTCTTAAGGGCAGCATACAGAGTCCAAGAGATCAAACTTTTCACAGTGTCTATGTCTGTGTGCTTAGACTGGTACTCCACATATACAAGGATATCCCACAGCTGCTGCAGAAACAGCAGTGTCACTCCTCACAACCAAAGGAGACATTTCTAAAAGCAGGTATTGACTTCATGATGGGCAAAAGATTGAATTATTTATAGGTGCAAGCCTGCAGTTGTATGTCATGTTCATTTTAGCACTGAGTTGAAGCTTTCTTGACCTGTGTTCGGTGTAATTAAAACCAAATCCCTGAAATCCAAGGACTGTTTGGAAAGGATTCTGTAATGCTAAGGCAATGTGTACAGACATGTTCTCATGCCTGCCCTAACTGCATAGATTTGGTTGTAGGAGCTGGGCTCCAGCACTTCACTTCCACTGATTTGACACAGTCTACAAATTGTGGAGTTTCTAAACACCATGAAGGTTATAAATTACTTAAAGGAAATAATAGTTTATCTTCACTGTGAATGCATTATGCTCAATTTTATTACATTTCTGTTAAAATAAGTTGAGATGTATTTTGCTTTATTTACACTATTTTCAGGCTGTTTTCCTTTTGCCTAAATGAAACCATTTTGATGCTCTTGCTTGTCTGGCTGGCTGTAAACCAGGTATTTAAACAAAAATAAAGAGTTGCCAGTTTTGCCAGCTGGGGATGAGAACCCGGCTGGTGATATGCGGGTTTGGGAGGCAGTTAATCCAGCTTTTATGCTTTTTTATGATTTTATGTAAAAAGAGGTTAAAAATCACATTTGGCTCTTTCTTTGTACCACTGTTTTGTTGCTGTTGTGGGAATGCAGCAAAAGGTTGTTCATACTTTTTATTATTATTAGGTAAAGTCCTGCATAAATTACGTAAAGCTGCAAATACAATTTGCTTTAGCTATTGGCCATGTGATTTGCCTTGTTCAGAGAACGATATTTTATTTTCCTGTTGCCTTCTTTTATAAACCACACATGCAAACCACACCTCAGCTTACTCGTAAAAAGAATCTACCACCGTCTCACAATTTTTATTATTTTGCTAGTTTCAAAAGAAAAGACTAACTGTACACATGAGTGAAACAGTAACAGTGCTAATAGCTATAGCAGAAAAATAAATAATGCTTTTATTCCGTGGCAGAAGAAATGGTGATTTAAAGACAAGCATCACAGATTTCATATACAGTTTTTCGGCAAATAGCTTGCAATATGCTCCAACTCATAAAACATTTAATTAATTTTAAAATGCAGGAGTTATTTTAGTTAGTTTTGTCATATGTACTTATTCAGATAATTTGTTGTATTTTACACTTTCCAAAATTTCACCCTCTATTTGGAAATATCAATGATGTAATGAGTCTGTTTGTTTTGGCACAGTTGTAAATCATATGTGTTAATGTGTTAATATTTATGATTTTTAATCTTATATACACAAGAAGGATTTTTAATATACTTCTTTTCACCATGTTTCCACTACTAATCCTTAAGGACAGTGAAAAGTAGGAGTATGAAGGCATTAATTACTGTGGGATTTCCAAAATTGCCATACTGGATCAGAGTGCATGCTGCTTCTGCTAACAGCACATCCCAGATACTTCAAAGGAGGCTTGTGTTTACTGGGGGAGCAAGAGGAGAGGCAGATAAATGAGCTCAACACCCTTCTATTACCCATTTTATACAATTGCAAGATAATCTATTTATGGATAAAGTTACCTCTGACCTTATAGAGGGTTGCCTTTTCATTAAAGACTGAAAGATTTACTTTCACTACCAGGTATCTAAATGCCTGTTCCTGTATGTCTGCTTACAGTTTGAATCTGGAGAAGCTCTTTGTGATGGTGATTGCACGTGTCTGTGTGTTGTAAAAAGTATTTTAAGTATTCTGTTTTCTGGGGATTAGTTTGTTGTTGGTTTGTTCTTTTTAAAATCAATCATAGGGTGCTGCCTTTCAGAATCTGCCTTCTGTGATACTGTAGCAATTCTCTATAAAGAATTATTTACATTCTTTACAAATTGATTTCTACTCTATTAGTGCATTTATTTGATTTTTCTGTTTGTCATTGTTCTAAGGTTTTTTATTTCTTGTTTTAAGGTTTTTTGATAGCTCTTTTGCAGGAAATATTTGCTACTTGACACACACAGTCATAGTGCCTGCTGTTTTAAGATTTCTTGATTTCTGTTTCATCTTTTTTTTTGTACGAAGGGTCATGATCTACTAGAAATTAATAGAAATTGAGATTATATATTCAGTAACCTTCAATTTCCTTATTGCTTGTGATTTTTATGGGTGAATGCTGCTATTATGTTGTCTCCATATCTGCAATTTAATAGGAAGGTGTATTAAGGTCAAGACACACTGCTTAAATTTCTTATTCCAGTTCTCTGGCACTGCTGGGAGAAGGGCTGTGGAATAAATTGTTTTGAGGTTCACAACATTGGTGACATTGTGTTAATAAATTGTATAAACTTTACCAGTTTCTGTGTTTACATAATACCCTATAAGCATAGTTTCATAGTAAACATAGCATTGGATAAACACTACCATTTTTTTTGCATTGGCACAGTTCAGCTGTTAGGATTATTTAATGAAATGTAATGAAACTGGCAGGAAAAAGGCATTGAGGACTTTTGATGTAAACAAAGATCATAAAGAAACTAAACTTGCCTTAATAAGATTAAGGTAGTTCTAAATTGAAGACTTTAGATAGGTGGGGTAAAAGAGAGGGAAGTGACTGAGCAAGCAGATGCTTCACACTTCTAACTGAGGCGTTAGTGCCCATGTAGTACCTGTAGATAGTGTCTCTTCCTAAAGCTGTGAATGATGTAAATGGCCTGGTAGAGTACATAGGAAAGGGTAAAAAGAAGTCATGATTGTTTGGAGCAGGTCATTGTCAAGTTTTAATTTTGCTTTTAGCAGTGCAGTGCCTGGTAAGCCTGGAATTTCAGTGAGCTCAGGTGTGTGAGTCAGTGCTGCAGTTTTGAGTCAGGTTCTGGGAACCCTTTTAACATACTGTGAAAATAAAATCTCCGAAACATATTCATATAGAGATGCATCAAACAGACTGAAGTGATGGTATATGAAATAGTTAATGTCTTAAAGATGCTTTTGGTTTCTGTCTCAGGTGTTAGAAGATAATGACTATGGTCGTGCAGTGGACTGGTGGGGATTAGGCGTTGTCATGTATGAGATGATGTGTGGAAGATTACCCTTCTACAACCAAGATCATGAGAAACTATTTGAACTGATACTAATGGAAGACATAAAATTTCCTCGAACTCTGTCTGCAGATGCAAAATCATTACTATCAGGCCTACTGATAAAGGATCCAAATAAGCGGTAAGTGAAATTAATTGGTTGTACGGGCGTAATAAATTCTCTAATTGTGCTGGCTAATATAAAAATAGGTCTGTGGTGCCTGATCTTCCTGGCTGAAGGAGCTGTCAATCACAGGAAAGGGTCATACACAACCCTACAGTCTCAGATTTTTTTCAGTCCAGAAGCCATTTACAAAATGAATTCAACCAGGGAAAGGAAGAAAAGCTTGTGGAAGAGAAACTTTCTAAATCATTCACAGCAAACACAGGGATCTCTTCAGGTTTAGAATGTGTACTGGAACAAAGGGAAAGATCTCAATTGTTTTGCCCAGTATAACTTACCCCTGAGTTCACTGCATTGTCCCAAGGGGTCTGTAGCACTTTTCTTGGTGATCATGGCAGGAGAGATGCATAGACAGCCACAGCTACATTTATTAGGACACATAAATAAATCACATATTAGAGCATTAAACTAGTAATTTGTTAAAGAATACAACTGGAGAAATTTAAAGAGAGCAGTTTGAAAGTGTCACCCAGCTGCTGTCTCTGCCCTTTTGTGGTGGGCTTTTCCCTCTGGGATTGTTGCCCAGGAAAGGCATTTTCCTGTGGCTCCAGTACTGGACCAGCAGTGTCCAGTCTTCCGTGGCTCTGAAATCTCTGACTTTGTAAATCAGTGGGATTCATCTGTAGGTACCTTTTTTCCCCCGCAATATCTTTGTCATTCTTGTGAGTCTCTTGACATGTTTTAGGGCAGCAGACATTGTCTACCTCTCTTCTCTAGTCCTCCTTCAGCTGCTGGTTGTTCTCAAGAAGTTTTGAATACACTCAGGGCAGTGTGCTTTGTTGAAACACTTGTATTTCTCCAAGGGATTTGCCTGGATGCAGCCAAGTGCAGCAGGCAGGACAGCACAAGTGGTCAGCTTGTCTGCTCCAGCTGAACTTACTGTGTGCAGGAAAAGCAGACTGTGACCAGCCAACCAAATACAGGCAGAGTAGACTAGAACTGTGTTTCTGTAGCAACTCCTAATGCTTTTTAACCTCCAAAAAATCTGACCCATCAAATATATTAGCCTTTAGAATTGGAAAGATGCTTTCTTGTAATTAATCTTTGCAGACAGTAGTGTTTATTACAGACTTATATTTAGCAGCTTATTTATATTCAAGTTCTTGTGCTAGCTAATGCTAAATATGGGAGGAACATAGAGATTGACACAACTCAGCTTTTTTGTGAGTAACTAGAAGATATGGAGAGAATATCTCTATTGAAAGAAGTCTGGAGACTAAAGGCTAACTGCCATGTTTTGCCAAGATGTAGAGAATTTTACAATGAGTAGTTGAGAAACAAAGAGGAATACAGCTTGAAAATTAGAATAACTTTACACTCAGTTATTGCAAGACTGACGTAGTAGTCCAGAATATTTTTGAAATTTGGCAGCAGGGTAGTACCAAAACAGACATTTTTTCTTGGTTGTGGAAATTATTCCTTCTTACACTAAATGCTTTAGAAAGGAATTTATCTTACTTAAATGCTTGCCTTTAGAATTTGTCCTTATATCTTTAGCAGTAGCTTTTAATGAAACATGCACTGTTTTTGTCACTCTTCTTGTTAACATTTAACATGTATGGTCTGCTTATTTATTTAAGAGTAGCTGTTTTCTGCTGCAGCGTTCTTCTGTTAGGGCAGTAGGATCCCCAGTCTCAGGGAGAAGTTACATGAGAGCTGAGCAATCATGAAAGTCAATGTGCTGTTGAGAAGGACAGAGGTTCCCATCCCTGGATGTGGGGATGGGAACAACAACAACAGCAGCTCAAGGGAGCTCACTCAGCTTGTCAAGTCAAAGTGGACTTGCTAATGCAACAAAAAATGGCCAGTTCTCTCTTCTGTTCTCATGTTGGGGTTAGGTTTTCTCCAGGTTAGGGAGCTGATTCTACTCACAGTCATCAAGTGGGAATGATGCTGTAAATGCAAGTGAGAGAAGAGAGGTATGGGCAGGACACTCCTCTTTTGGCAGCAATGACCACTTCTGTGAGCTCAAACCACTTTGGGCAAGTTCATCCATAGTAGGTGAAATCCGCTTCCTAAGATGATTTACCAGACAGAGTCTGGTTTTGGCAAGCTATGGGCCACAGTGAGTAGTGTGGTTATTTACAATGGCCTTTAAATAACCTTCTCAGCAGGCCTACAATTTATTAATTTATACTAATTGACTCAGATTGAGACTATTTTGTGGTAATTGGTTAATTGTTACAACACCCAGATGCAAGAGCAGTGAACACTGTATAAAAATGATGCACAAGTCATTACTGATTCAGTGCCTGGCACGTCCTTGGCAAAATTTTTTTTTAGCATTATTGAGTTGGTTTGGGTTTTTAATAGTGTCAGGACATTAGCTGGGCTTTCAAGCAAACCAAACTTAAGTGTGTTTTAAAAATTAATGAATTCCTAAAAAAGCTCACTGTGTACAGTAATGAACACTGTAGTTGGAATAATCAAAAAGAATAGACCACAGTACTTCCACTATTGCAAATTCTCTCGAGATAGCCAGAATTCATATTAAACAGGTGAAAATTTCATATTAATTGGTGAGAATTGCTCCCAAAGAGTAAAAAAAGAAATTGTCACTTTTCCAACCATAACAATAACTTGATCTCCCTATAAAAGTTTAATATGTGTTTTTTTCCCCCCTGTTCTCTTTAGACTTGGTGGAGGCCCAGATGATGCAAAAGAAATCATGCGTCATAGTTTCTTTGCTGGAGTAAACTGGCAAGATGTATATGATAAAAAGGTATGTTTGTATATGGCATTGAACAATCTGGCTTCTGCAAGGTGGTTTCAATGATAGTCACAGACTGCTGTTCTCTGGAGTTAGTAATTTTTTTTCTTTGCAACTTTTTTGTGTTAATACAAATTAATAATTATTCTGAACAAGGTTTACTTACCGAATCTTTGTGTTTTCAGTAATAAATTTTCAGCTCACCAGAAGTAAATTTTGCAAACCAACCTAAATCTTTTATTATGTAAATGTCCAAATTTTTTCCTTTTCTTTTTCCTTTCTTTTTCCTTCCTGGGCTTTCAAGAGAAAAATACATGTATGACTAAAGATAATGTGGAAAATGTAATATAGTTTATCCTGAATTATCATTTCATTTCTGCCTTTTAGTGAAAAGTTGTTTTATGAAAAAGGGAAATTAAGTGATTGTAAGGAACTCAGAGCAAAAATCTACTTTCTGATTGTTTGTGTATAAGCAGAAACTTTTTTCAAACTTAGAGATATCTAAGAAAATTCAAATAGTGTTAAAACACTGAGCCAAAACAGCTTGTGGAGAAAGCAATTCAAGTGGAACAGTTTTCTCCAAACCTAGGCCTGTTTCTGTAATGATCAACACTTCAGGAATGATTTTAGAAAATGAATTTATCTTGCTTGGGAGTGAAACTCAATTCAACTTAAGTTGTTTTATATACAGAAACTGATTTTATCTCAGTATTTCTGTAAGAATTTACTTGTTGCTATAAACCCTTTCTATTTTGATAAAGACTTTTCTTTTTTTCCCCAACTGTTTTACATTGTTAATCTGCCAGTTGAGCTGCGTAATTTTAAGATGGTTTTTTCTCCTTTTTTTTTTTTTTTTTTGCTTTGTTCAAATAAAAGGAAAATGGAAGACATACGACTGAGCAGAATATGTTTATGCTACAATGTCAATGATACAAACTGTCTTTTCAGTTGTTGTTGAACTGGAATTTTAAAAATGTGTGGTTGTTGGTGTGGTAACTTCTCTGACAAATACCGGAATTGAAATAAAAGCCTGTATATGATGATACAAAATATGGTACTCTGAAATTACTTGATATAAATGGGATTTTTCCCTGGCAGTACCACAAGGTTTCAAGAAACTACAATAAATAATCAGAGCAAGTATATTAATCAGGTTGCTTTATGAGTTCAACCACTGGTTGGTTATGTAAGGACACTGTGGGAGAAGCACTGTGAGGATAAAATCTAAACATAAAAGTTGAGGACCTTTCTAGAGTAAAAAAAAAAGCCACAAAAATCAATAGGATTGCAGTGTGCTAGGAGTGGGTGAGGAAAAAAAAGCTGTTACATTTTCCTGCTCTCTTGAAAAACATTTCTTAATTATCTTACATTAGAAATAGAACTTTCAATTCTACACTGTATTCAGCATCTTATTTAGTTAAGAATATATAGATACTCTTAATTGCTTGTGCTTTGATTCTTTCCAAATGAACATGGCAGATGTGTTACAGTCAAGGTATTTTTTAAGCTATTAAAATAAAAAGAGGGATTTTGCAGATTAAAAAAGAAATAGAATTATATAAAAATATATAAATGCTGGCACTTTGCTTTGATGCTTGTGGAAGTGGATATGGCTTATTGGAGTATTATGACTAGAGAAACTAGTCATTCTTTGTTTACTCTGGACACTGTTGCTTTGAGAAACTAAATTTGCCTGTGGAACATCAACTGAATTTCCTCAGTTGAACAGTTCTCTTCAAGGATTGTAGGAATTGCTTTTGTGCAGTATTAGCACACAGTGTGTCCTGTATGGAAAAACAAGTCATGAAAATGACTTCTGACAGTGTGCTTTTCTGTTTAATTTAAAAGACTTTTGTTCCTGTTTGTTCCTTACAAAGCTGTTTGCCTGGTTAAAATACCCAGTAGTTTCTTCTGCACACACAGTCTTACAGTCTGCAGACTTCAGAGCTGTGCTCTGAAATGTAATCCTCAAACATAATGATAAGGTTAATGAACTTTTATCAAGTATGTTCATTAGAATGCTTATATGGATATTTTTGAGGTATTTTGGCATTCTAAAATAACTCAGAGCATCAAATAAATTTGATTTTAAAACAGATTTATTCTATGCTTGCTTCTGTTGCTGTTTGTTGTTGGATGTAGAGTCTTCAGCAATAGGGTCACTTGATGAAATTGATAGTGGATATAATTATTTGCATAGTAAAAATATTTCACTGTAATTTTGCCTGAGTTTTAAGCACCATGGCACTGTAGTTTTTTGGCTGCATTTAGGGAGTGTGTTTCTGTTAGAAATTAAAGAGCTGAATTTCACTTTTGGAGTAATGGAAACCAAAAAATCATGTGTATTCTGAGTAGTTGCTGAGTGATAGTTTTGTACATGTGCACACTGTGCTCCTATGCCTCTAATTTTATCATTTTACTAGGTTACCGCTTTATTGGTGAGATTAGAAACAAAATTCTATATCTTTAAACTATTTCATGTATTTCATGTGACAGACCACAGCTCTGTCAGGTCAAATGGATCCAAATGGGCAAATGGAATTATTAGGTTTCTGTTACTGCTAACTAGTTAACCTAATTTGGTACTACATAATGATAAAAAAATATTGTATGGCACACTGGAGCAGAGAAGGTCGTTGCCTTTAAATGAAAAATGTATAGTAGTAAGCATTTGTGATCTGATGTATTTATTTTTGGCAGAAAAACCATGAGGGCATATGAAAGAGAGCAGCCTGTGCCAGGTTCTTCCTGTGATCATCTCAGCCCTGATGAGTTTTTATCTCTCTGCCTGAGTATGAGAAATTGAATAGTTTGGCAAACTCTGAAGACTTCAAAAGCCCACATACTAAATAAAATATTTGTTTTATTTTTAGGTAGAATCAGGAAGCTGTTTGAAATTTCTGTTTCTTGCGTAAGAATCGTTTTAGCATATTTTTATTTGGGTAGCAGACGTACACTAAAGTTGTCAGATGTTCTGTTCAGGGTCTTTCACGGAACAAAAAGCACATGGGCACTACTTAAAAGGTTGAAATTTGGGTATGTCTTCAGGCTTGCAGCTTGAAGCACTTGGTGTCCTCATGGCAAAGGAGAAGCAGACCTTTCAGCGAGGCCTGGTTTTCCCCCTGCATGTAATATGGATGAAAGATGAGAGAAACCACGTGGAAATTTGGGCTGAGAGACATGTTCTGATTTGTGGTAATAGCTCTGATTGTCCCTGAGGAAAAAGAACAAGTGCCAGCAAGTGAATCTGTTAGGGCTGGAATGGGAGCAGGGACCAGTGGCAGCGATGGCTGAAGCGGGAGGTCTGGCTTCGGTGCTTTTGGAGGCACCTGTCCCACTGTGAAGGGAGTCACTTTCAGCTGTAGGTCTGACAGCTGCAAGGAGCTGTTCCTTAGCCTTCAGCTGTGGCTGCCTTGGTTTACTCAAGACACGAACCAGCAAATGATGAAACCCCATGATCCAAGTCCGGGGTTCAGGCCTGGCAAAATCTGCAGTATGACTATGATCTTAAATGCACATTTCAGTACTTGTGTGTATTGGATTTTGAAGGGAAAGGGTAAGAGGTAAATAGAAAAGTACCACCATTTGGTTTTAGGCTGCTGCTATTTGAATCATACTGTTTTCATATACAATTATCTGCACTTCCACAAAACCTACAGAAATTACCCTCTTTGGTTGTTTTTGTGTTGTTGCCATGCAAATTTGTAAAAAGATCAGACAACATCTAACCAATCTGATACTTCCATTCTGTTTCCACTGATACCTTAAACTATATGAGCAGACCTAGATGTTGATTGCCACCCTTCTCCCCCCTGCTTGAATTTACAGGGAGGAAAGTATACATAAGTGTGTCTGATTCTTAGACTTACCTTGCTGGAGGTTTGTGGTTTCCCTCTGTCCAGGGTAACAGCATTGTATTACTTGGAAAATAATTTATCCATGGGTAAACCTCCCAGTTTTCCTGTGGTCTTATGTCCTTCCACCACTGAAATTCCAGCTCCTTCTCCTCCCCCTGCCTAGGACCACCACATGCAGGGTCCGTGGGGTATTCCCAATTTTTGGCTGTGCTGTGGCTGCTGGTTGTGCAGCAAGCTGCCTTTGGGGCCATGTATGGGGAGGAACCAGTCCCTACAGGAATGCTTATTGACCTTATTGAAGCTTATTGGAGCTTACTGACCATCTTGAAGCTCAGCTCAAATTTCCCTCTTTCCCCCAAGTGGAAACTCTAGTTTGAGGGCCATGGACAAGTGTTCCTCCCATCTATCCAGCACAATTCAGCTGCAATCTCTTGGTCGATGGGATTCTAATGGTAGTGGAATGGCCTGAAGCTGTGTCAGGGGAGGTTTAGGGTGCATATAAGGAAAAGATTCATCACCCAGAGAGTGGCTGGGCACTGGAACGGAACAGCTCTCCAGGGAAGTGGTCACAGCAGCAGCGTGACAGAGCTCAAGAAGAATTTTGACAGCATGCTCAGGCACTTGGTGTGGCTCTTGGGAATGGTGTGGTGCAGGGCTGGGACTTGTACATGATGATCTTGTGGGTCCCTTCCAACTCAGCATATTCTGTCATTCTCTGAAAATTCCCTTTAAATTAAAAGGAGAAGAAAGATCAGATTGGTGTTCTTAAGCATCATACTTTTCATTTGGCAGATGGAGTGTATCACGGTCAATGGCTTCAGCCATTTCCTATACAACACCAAGACAAGTGATTTCTGGTAAATTTTCCTTGAGCAAGTAGTGTTACATATTTTCTCTCATGCTGAAGTATTTATGTAGTTGTTCACTAAGTGTGAGGAAGTTCAAGGTGTAGAATCAAGCCTGTACATCTCAGTGTACCTACAATAGTCAAATACTGCACTTAACCTCTTTCCTTCCTCTAGGAGATGGGTGTCAAATTTTCCAGGACTTGGAACTATGGAAAAACTGTGGTGTTTCTCACCCACTGCTCTTGATGGATGCCAAATGGAAATGCCATTCACTGGAGATAATGAAGACACTAAGAATTTGATATTGCTTCTGCTGTCATTTCTAAAATCAAGGCTTTGAAATGGCCAGGGCAGATTCTGCTTGACAGATGGATATGAAATTGGATTTTTGTCTTGAACACAAACTCTTAAAGTCATTTAACTCACACAGAGTTTAGACTTTTATTTCTTTATTTGTACAGACACATGCATATCTATGCATATATGTGTGTGTAATGCATGAACCCAGAAAATCTGTATTTCTGCTCCATAGAGTAGATTGTCAGGAAGTGCAGTTCCCTGCCTGGTTGGAGCATTTTTCTGAACTGAGGCCACTACAGGAAGAAAATTATCCCATACTAAAGTTTGGCAGCCAGGACCAAGCAGTGCAATTCTCTTGCAGACTGACAAGGCCTGTGCTTAACAAAAGCTTATCTTACTCCTTTTGGACACAGGTTACTGGATGTGCCTTCTGGTGCTCACATCCCTCTTGAACTTCTGATTTCTCATGCCAGAAGTGAGGAATAGCTGTGGCAATAGCACGTGGATACTATTTCCTTGTGCACCAACTGTGAAATGTTGCTGGCTGTAGAGTGGCATCTTCATGTTGCCATCATCAGAGCGGTTGTTGATGTTGGGTGTTTTAATCATTAAACCTCAGCTTCAGTCTCCCTTGGGATGTATGTGGAAGCCTCTGCAGCATTTGTACCTTATTTGTCTTTCTAATGGTTTCATTACAGCTGAGATTTGTGGACATTTTGCTTTCTGTTTTTAAATGAAGTTTGACAACTAATGGACAAAAGAGACACCCCTCCCGAAAGATAATCGCCAAGAATTTACTTGGGGAAGGGGAGGTGTGCCTTTGGTGTCAGCTCAGGAGTCTGGAATGGGATGTCCACAAGACTTTAGTTGTTGGTGTAGGTGAGGTAGAACAGATGGAAAGGAGCAATCCCCAGGTGTCTGTCCACACAGGTGTGTGAGAGGGGGAGGTGATACTGTGAGGGAAGGAGGCAAAGTGTGTGGAAAGATTGGAGAAACCTTTCTGCTACTCCTGTTCAGCTGTATCTGTGCTTCTTAACTTCAGCTACTGCTTCCACTTTTCCAAAGGTTTTAGGGGATGGTTGGTGTACCTAAGGGCACACCTGGATAAAAACCAGTGTGTGCTGTTGTGGGGAGCCACACGGTTGGGGAGTTTGTTTTTGCAGTCAGTGAAGTTCCCAAATGCCTTTAATGTCCAGGATATGAAAGATACTGCAGTGAGATAGATGAATCCTAAAACACCATTGACATAAATTTGCATCGGGTCCCTCCCTTTCAGTTACAGCCTGGAGTTTCATGTCTTCTACTTGTTTCACTTGCCCAGACAGCTGAACCTCTGTCATCACTGCCATTTTCATCAGCTGACTTTTTGGATGTTATTGATAAAGAGTTTTCTAGTAAGCCTGGCTGCTGAGCATTGAATCACAGCACCAGCTTAATGAGTTTTGGTTTAATGGTGCTTTTCATACCTGATTAAAATTATTGTAATTATTTGTTCCTTAAGTGTCACTTAGCACTGTGCTTCTCTTTCTAAAACAATGTTTTCAAAGTATTTTCCATAACCATTACTGTTTCAGGTAGATGGAGAGAAGAAGGGGATGATAAAAAGTCATAGTGAGGCTTGTTCATCTCAGTGGATTAAAAAAAAAAGTAACGAATCCCTGGATAAACCAGTAGTTAGCCTGTACATTTTTGAGAAAAAAACTTGTCATCTAATGCATTTTCCTTTTCCTCTTCAGTAGCACATCCATACATTGCTATCTATAATGATCTTACCTTTTGTGTTTCATTGACTACTTCAACCTCACAGTTGTTGCAGACAGTGAAGTCAGGGTTTGCTCCTTCTCTTTGCAAAGCAGTTGTAGCATGAAAGGTCTCAGGTGTACTTCACAGCAAATGTGTGCTGTACCATTGAAAAGACATTGCTTTTTGTCCTTGACTTGAGAAAAAAAAGACATTTTTCCCTAAGCTTGTATTTTCATTATTTTAAGATGAAAAGTTTTATTTTTGAATGAAATGGCATTTTCTGCTTCTGGCCAGTAAAAAGCATTCCAATGAGGGAAGTGGTAAAATTGTTATAAATTTAAGACAATAATAATGTAAGACAATAATAATTGTCTTACTAACTTTTTTTCATACTGAGTTTATTGCTGAGATCTGTGAGAGTGTCTTTTTAAAAGGATGTGATGGACACTTAGCCTTAACTAGAATACATTATTTGGCTTCTTGTAGTCTTGTGTAGGCTGTTTTAGTTTGGTTTTTTGATTGTGTTTTTTTTTGTTGTTGTTTTGTTTTTTGGAGGGTTTTCTGTTTTTGTTTTTGGTTTTTTTTGCTGTGTTTTTTGGTTTGTGTTTTTGGGGCTTTTTGAGGTTATTTGAGTGTTCTTTTCTCAGATAGAAAAAAAAGAATAAAATGGCAATGTGGGATGTTGCACTGGAATAAGTCTGTTTTAGGAATTGTGTGGTTGCATTGCTGGCCATATAATCTTGGAAATCTGCTTTAATAGTGCAGATTTTTTTAGGATAGCCTGGATTCATATAAAAATAATTTTCAAAAAGTGAAATAATCTGTGCAGTAAAATCGAGTAATTAGTTTATAAACATGGGAAATAATTTGATTTTTACCTGGAAGATTCTTCTGATGTTGTGTTTATATATGTTAGCTCCTTAAGCATTTATTCTACAATGCCCTAAACTTCTACTTCAAAATACCTCTCTGCTGTTGTATGCTTTCCATTCAGGACTATGTAAGGGAAAACAGTTTTGTGATAGTAGTAACCAGATTTATTGTACTCGGTTATGTATATGAAGTGATAGATTTGATTTTCCTTAATAATTGTTTGCACTGTTACTGAAGATGTGGGTCAGATGAAATCAGTTTCTTAGTATGTATAGATCATGTGCATCTGTGCATCTAGTGCATAGAACTTGGGAAAAGGAGGGAGTTTAGCAGCACTTCCTCCTTCTTTGATGTGGAGCAAATGACCAAGGAATTGTTTGGTGTCAGTTTTTGGAGTTGAGGAGAGAGAGAACATGAAACTGGTGAAAACCCCATGCAAGGTGATAATACCAGTGAGCCAGGATATAACCTGTTGTATTGAAAGGAAAATCAATTACACTTATTCTCAGAGTGTGCTTTCCATTGCATATGAGGGGATGGCACCAAAGGGCTCCTAGGTACAAACAAGAACATTGTCACACCACACCCACACCCACAATTTGCAATGTCATACATACAAAACTGCTGTATTGTTTTTGGACCGGCAGCGTGCAGTGTGGTATCCCACACTCAGTGCGCCTTCCAGTAAAAATTTATCAGCGGTTCTTTTGGTGGAGAAGGTGGATAGTGAAGCTGGTTCAAAAGAGGGGCAAGGGAGTCCTGCCTGCAGGCTGTGAGTGGCTGCCAGTGATTTGCTGTTGGGAAATCCCACACTGTGCTGTGAAAGCAGTAGGCAGGTTTCGATACAGCAACTGCCTTAAGCCTGAGCTGGCCTTTTTTCAAATGTAACATTTATTTTCATATCACGTAATTTCTTTCAACGGTAAGTTCAGATGAAGGCCTTCCCACTGAAAAGAAAAACCCCAAACCATGCTTATTTATGCTCTCCGTGTAGTGTTTTTTTTTTTTTCTTAGCTGTTTATACCACCCAGTTGTGGTGAAGTATCTTGAGATGCCTTTGCCTGACAGCTCTGCGGGTAATTAAATTGGCCTGAAGAGTTTCTAGGTAATTATCTTTATGCAGCTCAATTTATCTGCAAGTCATGTGAGAGTGATACTTGGAATTTAGCTTTGTTGTGCTATTGACTGGATCTGAGCTGGTATTTTTTGGATTGACTCAAATGGGTTTCATCTCTTACTGGAAGTTAGAACTCAGCTGCCTCTCCACAGACCTACTTGTTTGATATGGGGCACAGGGAAAAAGAACTTACTTGTTTTCCTGATAGTAATTTGGCTGCTTTGAGATTTAGTAATTTTTTTTTGTTGTTTTTTGTTTCTTGGTGCCTTTCAGCTTGTACCTCCTTTTAAACCTCAAGTGACATCTGAGACGGACACCCGGTATTTTGATGAAGAATTTACAGCTCAGACTATTACAATAACACCACCTGAAAAATGTAAGTCAGAAATTATGCACAAGCATGATGTAACAATAATGTTTATAATAAAGCAGTGTGTAAGGTTTTTTTCTGTTTGAATAGAAAAGAAGTTCTCACTGTTACTAATAAAAGTCTTCGTATGGAAGTGTGTTAAGAGGAACTCTCAATGACAGCTTTATTTTTAAGATGCAATAATTGCAAAGCTTAGAATATTAGATCACTCTGGGTTGGGTTTTGGAGGCATTTTTGGTGTGAGCTTTTTTGTGTTGATTTTGTTTGGAGTTTTTTCATTTGTTTGTTGATTTGGGGTTTTGTTTGTTTGTTTTCAAATAAGAGAAGACACCAGCTTCAAGTGTTTGCTGGTCAGCAGTCAAGGTCCCAGTTCAGCAAAGTAATTGGAACACAGACCCTTCTTTAAGCATGTGGACAGTGCTGGTGGCACAATGGGCTGTGTAGCTTCAGGAAGATGGGCATATTTTGAAATACTTTGAAGATAATACTTTGAAAAAAAAAAATCAATTACTTGAAAATTAAATTTCCTATTAAGTCCCATGCATCAGCAGGGCTCTTAAAGAAGCCCTGCTAAAGAAGCTTCTTAAAGAAGGTGTTAATGTGGATGTAACCATGGCACTGGACCTTACACAACTTTATTGGAGTGGATGTGGTTTCACCATAGTTTGTGTTTTTGTCATGCTGTGTTACACACAAGAATCATGATCTGATCAGGCTAGCCGGGGCTTTAGAGTTACTTACCAAACCAGAGCAGTTAAAATCTTGCTCCTGAGTTCTTAAAGAATTTTCTTTCTAAATAAGGATATTTGAGAGCTTTTTTTGTTTCTTTATGTTGGAGGCTGAGAAAGGAGGATCACAAAAGTAGACAATAAAGGCTTAGTTATGGTTGCTTACCCTTTCATAAAGCAAGCTCATTTTCTGATGTTTTAGGACTCCCAGGTTAGCTGCAGTTTTCTGTTCATACATAGATCCAGAGTATTTTCTGGATTTTGCATTTTTGGTATTTGAACACAATCATAGAAATATAGAGTGGTTTGGATTAGAAGGGACCTTAAAGTTCATCTGGTTCCAATCCCCCTGCTTTGGGCAGGGACACCTTCCACTAGACCATGTTGCTCAAAGTCCATAATTTAAGTGATTTTAAGTTTCTTTGCTGTGAAAAAAAGAATCGGTTCTTCTGTCTATCTTGATAAGAATTTGTTAATCTTTGTAACTTGAAGAAATTTTACTAAAATTTGGATTAACTTGGGTTCTGTTGATTTGATATTAGACCCGGATTAACTCTAGTTTTTATGTGTACAATATATGAAGATACAAAAGACACAAAATTCTGAAAGGCTGCGTATAAATATACTGTTAGAATAACAGTCTGAACAGGAGTCTTTAAGAATAAGCACTATTAAAAAGCCATGTGAGATTGTACATTCAAATTCTCAGAGTTAGGTAACATCTGGTCCCTGCTTTCCATTGGCACTGGAGGAATTATGTAAATAAAAATATTTATGAATTTGGCTTATTTCATATTTCTTCTGATCCCAGTAAATACTGTAAAAATAAGTAGTTTACTAAAAATAATACTTAAGAATTGAAACACATAGAACCTGTATGAATTGTTCATTTTGTAGGTGTTTTTCCTTTTAACTCCCTTTGAAATGGAGGAATATTTAAATATATCTACAGTAAGACTATAATTTCCTGAGCTCAGCTCAAGAAATGATGGAAACTGGCTGCCTCAATTGGCAATAGGCTTCTGTGCTGCCACAGGCTGGGCATGCTGGCATGTTTGGATTAGCCTAGAAGGGGTAGCTGTGATTGAAGTTCTCAAGTGATATTCAGAATAAAATGAACCAAACAATCAACCTGAAATAAATAGTGACTTTTGGGCACGCTGTCCTTTCAGTGAGTATCGTCCTGCTGTGTGAGCATGAGCTTATGTGCTTAAATGAAGTCTTTAACTTGAGCCTTTAACCTCAGCAATGAACCCTGAAAGATGTACTGCGTATCAGGTGGATAATAAAATTTTGTTGCAAATATACTGATGTTTTGAACTTCTTCCTTAACACAGATGACGAGGATGGTATGGACTGCATGGACAATGAGAGGCGGCCGCATTTCCCCCAGTTTTCCTACTCTGCAAGTGGACGAGAATAACTTTTTTGTTCTGCTGCTTCACTGTCATCTTAGGTTTATCAGTGAAAATGATTCCTGAACATCACCACCAGTACTAGATACTACTATGATAGCAGGGGCACTTTCAGAGACCATTCCAAATTGAACAAGTTTCTTTCCCAAACCTACCTAAAATCCGTTCTGGTTTTGCATGACGTATGAGATTCTCTCTACTCCGCTCTCCTGCTGTTGCTGCCGCCCACAGTCTCAGTATAATAGCAACGTCGAGAAGTTACTAACAGTTTGTTTGAAGGTAGATGACTTGACTTCAGCATTGTACACTTTGTGAACAAGTAGTCATCTATTTTTCCTCACAGTGGAGGCTAAACAAAAGCCGTGTTGGTCCAGCTTATCTTCTTCTAGAAGAAGAATCAAAATTGTAATTAGTCTAAACAGACTAGGCGATAACATTTTCTTGCATCTGTTTGTGCTGGTTAGAATGAGGAAACCTAGAGGTGGTGATGTACATATGCAAGGTTTCTGTTAGGCATATCATTACTTGAAGCAGGTCTCTGTCATTAACATCTGGGTGGAATTTGTTTGGGAAGTGTTTGAGAGAAGGACTTAAACTGTTGATATATATAAATATATATATATATTATTTTTTAATTACTGTTGGATACTACAGAAGAAGCAGAAGGGCTGGGCTCATCCAGCCTGTCACTTAGAACTTCCAGGTTCATGTGCAATCACGGAGAATCGAACATTATACATGCAAGAAATGAAGGCATAAAAGCAGCAGTTGAAGTTGTTCAAGGGGTTTTATAATTTGCACCAGATAACATCTTTTTCATGCTTTTCTCTTTCATGATATGCATCACCTCTGATGGCTGAAGAATGTAGACAGGCATAATGGTATTGCTTTTCACCAAAATGTGTGCACCAAGGTAAACAGGTGTTTGCCTTACTTGTTTTTATTTTGAGTTTGTGAATTAGCTTCCTCTCCAGGTGTTTAACTCCGAATATTCTTTTTTTTTTCTTTTTTTGTTATACTGCGGTAGTATTTATTTTTAGAGATAAGGTTTGTATGTGTCATGTTTGCAAATGCTGCTACATCTTAGAACAGGCTTAGAGCAGTTAATTTTGTAATATATGGAAGGACTGTACAAGCTGAAGGGAATAATGCACTTTTCTCCCATGTGGAAATTTTAACAAGGCTCTGAAATTGTACATACTGCTTAGAACCAGATTTTTGTGAATGAAATACTGTCTTTTAACAGTTTGGCAGTGGGGGTGGGGATTTCCAACCTCACGTGCCAAAGGGTTAAAAGTGAACAGACAAAAAAGCTACATCTTGTGCTCCATTTAGGATTAACATAATGTAAGAGCCTGACAGCACAAGAGAAAATGTCTGTTCTATATGAAGGAATTGCATTTGAACAACGAGACCACAGTGATTACAAGAAAAGCACTTTATTTTAACAATTAAAATAGTAAATTTCTGGGATCAGCCGTTCTCAAGGAAGATTTGCCCTCAACCAAAAGAGTCCCGAAACCCAGCAGGTTATGTGTAACCATGGTACCTGATTGACTGAATTTCCAACATCACAACGAACGCTCCACTGATAGGGAAACATCTTTCCATTTCCGAAGATCTGTATCTAACAGAACATGTGCATAAACTTTAGCTTTGATCTTCAGCAATGATAATCTTAATAATAAACCCTTTGGTGCTAGGAGTTGGGGCGTGACGCGGCGCAGCGACAGCGCGCACCCTTGCAGGCGACATCGGGAACCCCCGACTCCGTGGGATTATCATTGGAAGTATCTCTGCCTTCAGCTCTTGTTAGCTCCCACAAAGACTGTGACATTGCAGAGTATTCCTGGTTGCGTTGTGTGAGTGAGTAGATGAGTCTGAGAGGAGAGATGTTCCTACACAGATGCCTTAGCCTCTTGATGTGGAAAGCTGAGTGCCCAAGCATGAAGCCCACTGCTGGCAGTGCATGTGCTGGGATGGTCAAGGGGTAGATGGGCATTTTAGCAAGGCAGCTAAAGACGCAGAGTAATTTAGACAATTTTTCATGTTTCGTGTTTTATCTTTAGTAATGGATGGATAATCAGATAGAAATATATCATGATGTATATTCTAACTGCATAGGATTTCATTATGTCACCCTGTAACACTAAGGACGTGTAGATGCTGTCCCTGTGCAGAGAGAGAAGAGAGCAGCAAATGCGTTGCAGGTCTGTCCTGGACTGGTGGTGTAGAGGTGTCTGCTCTGACACAGTGAGCGAGTGACTGAAATAACCAAGTGCTTAACAGACGGGCATTAATTAGTTCTCTGCAAAGGTCTTGTACTCACGGACTGAAACTATGGTGATTCAAAATCTGTGTTACATGCCTGTGTTTTCTCCCCTATGTTTTCAGCTTGTGATAGCAATAAGTTTCTTGGCACAGGGCACCTCCATCCAGTGGCTGTGGCTCTGGCCAGTGGCTCCTCGTGGCAGTGACGCCCTGTGTTTTGCTTTCCGTTGCGTAGCCAGGTAGTGCACGGTTTGCAGGAAGGGCCTGGCAGTGAACTATCTGAAAACCCTTTAAGACATCACTTTGCATTGCATTGTCTGCCTTCTGAAACATCGGTGATCCAGTTTATGAGGCAGAGAGCCAGCAGCCACCTTGTGCTGCCCAGGCCTGGGGGATTCTGTCTTACCAGTGTTAGAAACAGATGACAGAGAAATGGACAAGCAGTGCTGAAAGAAACTTTTGAAGCTCTTCTTTTGCTGTTCTGCAGTTGTAGTTGGATTTGGACAGGAGGTGGTGGCTGGTTGTCTTGGTGAGCCTTTCGAGCACAGTACATTTCAGACCTTGACTCCAGCTTGTACTGACTTCCATGACATACAGTATGCCCTCTTGTACTGCAGCCATCTTGGAGGAAATAGGTCATTTCTGTTTGGATTTTGGCAGTTTTGCACACAGCTTTGCTTTCCACACTAATCCATCTTCCAGTACATTCCTGATGCTTAAAGAACATTTATTCCAGTATTGCTTTACCTTTTTTTTCCATCTTTACTTGCGGCTTCTTAAAGCTGACTGTTCTTGCAGGGGCCATGTGCTTCTCCTAGAGTACAAAAGTAAGGTCTTTCCTTACTAACTGCAGGGTCTATATATTACACCTCAATGTACACACTTTGCTGCTACTGTTTGTACTGTCTACAGTAGAATTTCCTTATCTTGCTCCTGGTAGTGCATTACAGGCAAGCATGAAATGTAAAGTATTTATTTAAATAAAAACCTCTAAATTGGTAATTGAATTACCTCCCTGTAGCTTTAGAGTTTGTGACATTTCTTGACCTTGCTAGTTCTTTCATTAGATCCATGCAAGATCTAGTCATATGGTTAAGGATATTAAGCAGACACGACTACGAACCCAAGAAACCGTATTACTGTTGGTCATACTTAAACTGTTTATTTCCTTAAGTATATGACCCACAAGGATGTGAAATAACTACAAGAAACTGTTTTTGTACACTGTACATCCTTAGTATTTTTACACGTATATGATAGGGATGCACATTATTTTCCTTCGTACAGACAGCTTAAATAAAGCACTATGTCAATCTGCTACTTCTGTGTTTTTTAATGCTAATTTGTTCTGGAGGATTGTAAATATATATATATATATATGTTCAAGCTTGCCACAGAGGACGTATTTTTTTATATCTGCACATTACTATTAAATATCTTAGAGGATAAAATTCTTAAGTTGTTCTGTGTCAGAGAAAGAAAAATGGAAATGAGAAGGCTATATTGCAGATTACAAAAGATTTCTCAAGTTTTGGGTTAAATATTTACTTCATATTTTAAAGTAATTTTATATAGGTTAGATGTTTCAATCCTGAAATGCACAAAGAATTTACTTAATTTCTTCTTACAAGAAAATGTACATCATTATTTTTTTATCACTGTATATATAATGATCTGTGCATGTTTAGTTACAAGTTTTATTTGCTGTGAAGTCCTAGTGATAACTGTAACTGGCTGTGACATATTTCAGATACTGGGTGAACAGTTTCAGCTTGTAAATGATTAAGTTACAGTATTGTCAAAAAAAAAAAGTTTTTATGACTAAGCAAAATGTAACTGTGCTTTGGACCGAGGCTGTTTCCATACAGGTGGTTCCTGTTAACTCTATGAGATGTATGTCACTTATAAAAGTAAATTTGGGCTATACTTTTGAAGATATGCTCCTATCAGAACATCCACCATTTAAGTGATTTTTAGCTGATGAAATTCTTGGCCTCATATCCCGCTAGGTCATGTTTGGGCAAGGAGAGGGAAAAAAAGGAAGGTGGGATTTGCAGGGCACTGCAGAATGGGACTCTTTGAAGCCCACAGGCTGGTCCAGGGCTGTTTGAACCAGCCTATCTGGAGGGCTGAGTGTCCCTAAAGCAGTGGGTCATCCAGGTTTTCTGACGGGTTTTCTGTTCTCTGACGTGAATGCTTCTCAGGAATAGAGGTGCTTCATCCAGGTCTCAGGATTTTTCTTTTTTTTTTTTCCTCCTTTTTTTCCTCCTCCACCTTGTAATAGGAAAGAGCATCAGGGAGACAGCCATCCATTAATTCAGTGATATCAGGATGTCAGTGACCAGGACAAAACTGCAGCAGTGACAGGACTATCTGGTCAGGCTCCATCCCGGTTGTGGAATCATGCTCTGTGTGTTGACCTGGATTTGATGATTGGGTCTGATACCTGTACATTTTGTGAAACCAAGTGCTTAAGTAGAAGCAGGGGAAGGTGGGGAGAGATATGAGACAGGTAGGCCTGATTACTAATTGCTACAAAGTAACTGCTGCAGCAGAAGTTATTCCTTGTAGACTCCCAGCAACACAATAGTTGCACCTATGCCCGGGATGAATATGAAAAACCTACTTCAAGCTATATATACTGGCAGCCCAGGACCCTTTTTTGAAATCAGACTCGTACATGCACGTGGGTGGCTGGCACTGGGGCCCTGCATGTGGCTACCAGAAGCCACCTGGTAGGTGAGGCAAGTCCAGACAGGTTGAGGGTCCCACTGTGCTCCAGGGTCTCAGTGAAGCCTAAGTGTCAGGAATAGGTGCCCGAGTTCCTTTGCACACATAGCCTAGAGGCACTGTCTCCTATTTAAATACAGATTTATGCTGTGGAATAATAAAAAATAAAGTTTGCATTTTCCTACATTTATAAATGTATATTCTTAACTGTGTAACCATCTATAAAGTAGTGACACTTAAAAAGCTGTCAGCCTGATTACTGTGAAAAATCCCGAGTTGGACTAGAGAGGGCTTTCCTTCAGCAGCCTTTCTTCTTCCTAAAGACCTGAGGCCTTTCTCAGCACGCTCAGTGTCACATCCGCGAAGCTGTTCAGGGAGGTGATCAGATGTGTTTGGCAGTTTTATATGGCAGGAAATTGAAATAGGGAGGAAAAATCACTTTGATGTTAGGGCTGTACCACTAATAATTCTTAAAATATAAGGGAAGGAAGGATTGTGTTCCACACCCAATGGTAATTTATTGCATGTGTTGTTACTCTTATTTTTGTTACGTTTTCTGTGTTCATGCTGGCTGAAGTAGCTTTATTGCTGGGGAACTGTTCTTTGCGGTTTTTTCACCCCCTTTACCAACTACATTGAAAAAAATAGATGTAGAGACTTTTCTCTTGTGTGTGTAGCTTATCCTACACTAGATAGCAAAATATTCAGATAAATTCTTTCTTAAACAGTTGGATATTTGAAAAGTAACCTTGAAAAACATGAGTGCATATTTAACCAGAAAAAAAGCCCTCCACCTATACCCTCCAAATGTTCTGAGTTCAATAATTTGAAGCCAAGTTTAGCTGGTGCCCTGAATATGTGCTGGTGGAAAAGACCAATTTCACCACTTCAGCTTGGAGCTCTTGTAATGGCTCCTCTGTAATAATCAAGGGCTCCTTTCTCTTAAAGGCCTTTTCAGTGAATGTTTTAAAGGGGACCTTGATCCATGGAAATTCCTCCACATTAGGTGGAATATTTCTCAATCGTCTTACACTCTTCTGATTAGTAAGTAGTTGTCAGGGCTCTCACTTTTTATATAGAAGTGACAAATATACTATTGAATAAAGCTCCCAGGTATATTCTGGTACTGAGTTTGTAAAAAGGAGGGCAGTGTACATGTGCAGCACTTACAAACAGCCCCCTTCTCCCTCCTCCCCCTGCACATGCTTTCCCTTGAATTCAGAAGGACAGAACAAGGAACCTAGAGATCCTATTAGGTTTATTGATATTTCCATCTGTAAATAATATAGACATGTATGTTCAATTATGAAAATAGATAAAAACATTTTATAAAAATTGTAAAAATTATTGACATCCACACCACGTAATAGCTGTTAAAACTGGCTTGCAAGCCTGGTCTTTTCAGAAAAGTCTCAGCTGTCATCCTAGAAAGTTTGGTAGGCTGGTAAGGCTTCAAAATATTTGTGATTCTGTAGTTAAAACCAAATAGAAACCAGCTGAAATTAGCTAGCAAATGTGCCTGTTTTCTGCAGAGATGTCTTTGGGTGAGCCTCAGACAAGTTTCAGCCAGGTGCAGAGCAGACCTGAAAGATAAAAGGAAGAGATGGGTAGTCTGTATGGCAGTGCCTGTGTTTCTCATTTGTGTCACGTCAGCCTGCAGGCAAGTTCTTAGAAGAGAAATAAAAACTGGTTAAGACTGCAGTAAGGCAGAGTAAACAAGTACAGTTTCAAAGCTTGCACTTCCTGTGGGCCTGCTGTCCTCACCTCTTTCTAAGCTCAGAAGTCATACAGGTAGCAAGAAAAGAGATATCTGATTTCTGAAAAACAGGATCTCCATGAGCTTTTGACATGGCTCCTGTTTAGCAGTAAATAAGTGAGCTCTTGTTTTGGGGCACGTCTAAGATCCTGCCCCTTCTCCCTTCCAAGAAGAAGATGGCAGGGTTTTGCCAGAGGGTGTTTACTATGCAGTTCAGTGTGTGTCTGGGGTGGGCAGCTGTAGCAAAACAGGAAACTGTTGCCTTGGTGCCGGTAGGAAACCTCTGGTGGGAAAGGCTAATTCGCAGTTTTGAAGCTCTTGCATAGCTGTTGTTTGTGCTTCCTTGGTAGCACTTAAGGACTGAATTGAGCAAGACATCAAACTATTGGAGCTGGGGGAGCTACCTCGAATTAAGCCACTGCAGTGCTAAAAATTGAATTTAAGAGATGTACATGACCTCAGAAATAAAAATAAACTTTCTACTTTGGCTGGTTTTGCATTAGAAGACTGAAGGGTTTTGTTTTTTTTTTCCTCCCTCCCTTGGTTGTTTAGGCTGAATTAAAGAACATTCATGAAGCTGCAGTTCATTAAATAATTAAAAACAGTAACATGGTATGTTTTCCCCCCAAAATACATGCACCAACACCAGCTGCTACAGTGTGTCTGTGACCAGTGCAAGGAACTATGGCAAGGGAAAGCCTTAGTACTCAAATTCCACGAGTGCCTGGGTAGTGACAACCAGAGGAAACCTACTCTGTGCTGCAGTGGCCCTCAGCATTAGAGTAGGGGCAGAAGCTTAAAAGGACCACAAACACCCAGCTCCTGAAGAAGACTCCTGGAAATTTCTGTTGTGGGTGTCTTTCCACACCACAGTTACCCAGTGTTAATGCTTTGTGAGATGAAGAACCTCGGCTTGATTGACGAAGTGGGCAGATCTCCTCCTGACTCCAGCCTGGCCTGAACCTCTTCACATAGCAAGCACCAATCCTGTCAGAGTCTCTGTACCCCACTGTCCAAGGGCCCAAGTGTTAAAGCTGTCATTTAAGGTGTGCTGTTCTCTAACAAAATGGGTACAACTGTCACTGTGACATTCAGGCAATTGGTAAACTAGTTGGTTGCTGGACAGTCAGGGGTAGGAGCCTTTCCAGTCTTAGTTTCTCCTCCTCCCAAGAATATTTTGGTTTTCAGTGCACAGAACTCTGCAGCACACTGCCCAGGTTCCTCTGGACACTCCCTCCTTACCTCAGTGGCATCTGCTTTAATGGGGTTGTTGGGTATTAGATATACAAGTTGGAAGGGTCTGTAGGAGTAGAACTGCAGATGCCTGACTGGTTTATTTTATTGCTGCCAGCTGTCCTGGGAGGAGGGTAGAGCAACTGACTTCCTGTCTGAGTAGAAAGCACTCAGGTGGCTTCAGTGCCTCAATCCTCCATTGCATGGCTGTTAAACCCAAGGTGGAACTCTCAGGAGGGCCAGGCTCATCTCCTCAGCTGGTGCCCAGCTTTGTCCAGTAGCCAGACACTGGATGGGATGTACAGGACTCGGCAGCTGCGCATTCACAAACACTGAATACTTGAAGCCTCATGTCAGGGCAGTCAGACATCAAACAGAGGTCTATCTTTATCCCTATCTTCCTGTCATTGTTTAACTTGCATCACTTCTGATTAAACTCCATCCAAGCAGAAGTGAAGAGTTTCATCTGCTTAAAAAAACCCCACAACAACATCCACCAACCCTCATCTGTGGACTGTCACTGGCTGTTACAAACACCTGGCAGAGGCACCATATTTGTGCATTAAGACTACACTAAAACAAAAGCTCTCTCCCAATAACCAAAGCAATCTTCAGGTCTCCTGGGATTCATGGCCATGTAAGGATCAGTTTGAATCACTTTTGACAGCTGAGATGGATGACCTACCTGCTTGCTGGAAATAAGGCTCCCTCTTCTGTAATACATAATAAAAATAAAAAGCAAACAGGGCACTTGGGAGCACTGCTGCATTAACTGCTGGGACCTCACTGAAAATTCGTGCTGACACAAGAAAGGAAAGAAAAGCCCTACTCCAGAACTGCTGTAATTCTGACAGTGCCTCCTGCTGAGCAAGCGGGGCAAGGATGGGAACACAGGCACGGGTGAGTGTACTTCTTTAACTTCCTTTGAGAAGAAGGGTGATCAGCTCACAGACACGCTCACTGTGACAAAGACATCTGCAAGGAGGGAGGAGAGAGCTTTAGTGGCTCAGCCTTACGGAGAGCACAGGGACAGTGTGGGTTCCTGGCCAGGGAGGGGCTGGCTTGCAGGAGGAGATCTTCATGGGGAAGTCAGAGCAGCAGCACAGGATGACAGCCCTTGCTGGAAGTAATCCTCAAGGTCCAAATCCTACCCGTCTGTGCTCTCGCTGGCTCAGCTGGCCAGCAACCCCTTCTGGCAGCCGGGGTCTGTGAGGGGATTATCCACCAGGACAAATACTTATTTCTGTCAAACTGATGGACACCAAGGCAGATCCTGCTAGAGAGAGGCATCCCAGCTCTCACAAATACACTCATGCCTGGTGGGGGGTGCTGAGGTTTCCAGCAATCTCTGTTTGGATGTTTGTTTGCTTTGTACATGTTTGTACATTTATTTAGTATTTAGTATTCTGCATTTCATACCTATGTAGGAGGGCAATTAAATATCTCTTATCCTCCTCCCTTAGGGTGAGTTCCAATACACAAAGGACTTTCAAAGGTAGAAATTCCAAACCTGAGTGTTCCAAAAACTTTCAAAATGAGAGGCATAAATCCCACAATTAAAATTTGATTACCTTTACAAGGTCCTGAATATGCTGATGTGGCCTGTAAAGGAATGCAGCATTACAGGAGGATCAGGTACTTCTTTTATTATTTCTTTTCCTTCACTTTAAAACCCTGAATTTTCCTTACAGTGTCAAGTGAGTTTTCCAAGAAAAACAGGCTCTCAGCACACCAGAATGTAGCTGAATTTCATGACGTTCTTTTCTTTCTGATGTCTTTCCCCCATACAATAAACATGTGACACTAGAAATAAAAACTACAGTGGAAGTAACCTGACTTTGAAAACAAATCCTATCAAGGCTCAGGGTTTGTTAGGGTTTATTGACTCAGTCAGCTAGATTCAAGTAAATGATGCAATTTTAAATTCTTTAAACTTTAAAAGTTTAGTAACTCTTACAAGGCAGTAGGAACAGCTATAGCTATGTTGCACTACTGTAACTTAGACAGCACCACTTCAAATACAAATATTTAGATAATGTTTCTTTCAATGTGACACTAATTGTTATGATTTATTACAAAACCAACTGCACCCTTTCTGAAGGGATAGAGATGATTCAAGCTTTCCTCAGACAGAAAATACTGGAAGCAACAAAACTAAGCATTCCGAATCAAAAGAAAAACACCTATTGATACCCAGACAAAAAGTAACTGGGTTAAATCTTAGATCTTCCAGAAGTTCCCACCTAGCTCAGAGTTGTACATCCCCCTTTCCTTTCAACTTACATATTTAATTTTTTTAAATTCTATTAGGTAAACTTGTCTTCACTATGGAGTGCTTGTCCTTAAATTTTTAAGTGCTTGAAGAGAAAAAATCAAAGCACAAAAAGCTTCAACAATTTCAAGCCCAAAAACTTTTCAAACACTTCCTTCTTCCTTTTGTCTTTAAGTGTGTGCCAGATTCAGCTCACATCTGCAAATAGTTTTAGTTGTGCTCTCCTTTCCTCTCCCCCCCACTCTATATATAGGATATAGAAAAAAAATACCTACTTCTGCTCATTTCTTTTTATCCATCCAGGTTTTTACTTCATTCCATCTGTGTCCTGTTTGAGATCTGCATCCCATTTTTTCTCCTGAAATATGCAACTGCAGTTACTAGAGGCTTATATTCCAAGATACAATAGCAGATTTAGGTTAGCGTATTTTACATCTTCTTTAAAAGATTAGGTAATGGTTGGTTGCTTCCATCTCCCCCTCCCCCCAACAAAAGAACCTCCAAAAACTTGGTTAATTATAAAGGAGAACTAACTGTTGGATAATACAGTAAAATGTGGAATATGAGGTCACTTTAACCTTTGATTAACACTGACTCTACAACTGTTTGGTTTTAGTATTTATTTCTATACTAACTACAGGCATCTTTCTGCACAGAGCTTCCATTTATGGTGAACTGTTCTTCAGTTTCCTTAAAACAATTGTCTGATATTCCAAGCAGCTCTTTTGGGCTGAATTCCAGTTCCCAGAGAGCCACTATTGCTTTAAATAGCTGCAAATAGATTTTTAGGGCTCATTTTGTAATAATTTTTTAATATCATTCTGCTTTCCTGAGTGTTCTCAGCTTCAAAAGTATCTTCTGGAGCACAATTGACTTGTAATGAACATAAAGAAGGCAGCTTTTGCCAGTCAAGCCTTGATAGAAGAGTAATATTTGAATGATTTTTTTCCTCTTTTGTATGATTATTGTACTTCTGCCCAACTCCATAAAAACACAATCACTTCCAGATAAAATAGATTATCAATAACAAAATCCCTGTGGACCATGTAAAGGCTGTTCACATTACCAAGAGTGCTTTTCTTAAAGCAGAAATTTTAATTTATTTTGGGAACAACCACCTCCTTAACCTCTCTTACAGAGAGAACACTATGGTTGCCCTAAAATTTGCCAGTAGTTGCTACATGCTGATAAACTATACACTGTCATAAGCCACCAAGTTTGTCTACTAGAACAGGAAGTCCTGTAAAACTGAACACATGGACATGATTAGGGGCTTAACAAAGTATGGATTTTATTCTCCTAGGTTAAACATTTACTGACTTCTACAGATAAAAAGCCTACAAAAATAGTATGATTTAAGTACCTTAAAGTTCCAAGCCAATTCATGTTCTGTTTACTGCTAGGTGTGCTACTAGACTAAATTTCCTACACTGAATGTCCTTTGTTACCATGTTAAGCGAACTCCAGCTATCCTGGCAGACTCACGAGTTTGAAAGTGAGAAAGCATTGTAATTTGCTTTGTGACTGAGTAAATACACTAGTTCAACCTTGAGTTTGATTATCTGATAGTTTTCCTGATAACCTCATTCTGTGCTTGTTAGTTCTCTTCCTTTTTCTGAAAAAAAGGGGGAAAGAAAGAAAAAGAAAAAACCCAGTCGCGCTGTCTTCTCTCTTATTTCCAAAGCACTTACTGGCCAAAGAACAGTGGCCAAAACAAAAAAATCCAGAACAGCCCATAAGAAGCCACGGCTTCCTAGGGACCACTGGAAGCAACAATCAGACCTGCTGGAGAAGCAATGTTCAGGCAAGATTGATTGTACATTCACCATTTGCACTTGGGTGCATGAATCACAGAATATCTCGAGTTGAAAGAGACCCACTGGGATCATCAAAGTTCGACTAGTGACTCTGCACAGGACCATCCTAAGTGTCTCACCATAAGTGGTCATTGAGCAGCAAAAAAGATAAAAGATACTTTTAAAAATAAAGAGAAAAAAAAATCACAAAGTGATAGAACTGCTTTAGTCTGACAAATGGCAGCAAAACCTCTAAGCAATTATCAACACCAAGTTACTGTTTAAACATTAATGATGTTAAAGAACAGATTTCCCTTTTCTCTGAAAAGGCAACACAGATATCTTCAGATAAGAAAGCTACGAACTGTCACTGAGAATAACTTCTGCTTTTTTTATTGTCACTTCAAAACACTTTTTTCATTTAGTTTAGATTTAAGTGAGAGTCAGTTTCAGCTACCTGTCTGTTTCCAACTGCATGCATTTTTATTTTATTATTTTATAAGATAATGCTCTATTTAAAAGAACAAGAGCAACAAAATCCAGCAGTTGAAATCAGACTGCTGGCAGATTTCTCTGCTAAAGCTGCAGAATATTCCCCTCAGACTTTCTTTTCTTTTGGCACAGTACCTGTGTTCGCAGAAACTGCACCTCTTCTGTAAGCAGGTGCTTCTCTTTGAAGAGCTGACTCTGTTTGTTGAGCAACTCCACTAACTGCTGGGCAGTGGCCTGGCAGTGCTTGTCAAGCTGCTGTAACCTGGAAAAGAAACAGATAAAAGGGTTGCAGAGCATCTGAAGTTGGAGTTCACGGAAGAAGCTTTGATGTTTGCACTGGTGGTGGCAGAGCCCAGAGATCAGGCTGGTGGTTGAGCTGACACTAAAGTATTACTCCTAGGATGGGCATTAAATATATTTTCACACTTTAAATTAGCACTTTTAAAGGTTTTCACTTTTAATTTAGAAGCTTTATGAGGATATGATAGCAAATCTGCTTTGCAATGACATCAGTAAAGACTGCAGGACTGCATCCTGACACCTGTAGCTAAGCAAGCTGCACACTCTGTAGCTGCTTCAGTAACTGTCTTCTTGAAACACATACAGTAGCCCAGATTATAAAACCAAATATCCAAATTCCCTGTCAAACTGGACCTGAAGTGACAAAAACTTCTGTTTTCTGTCCACTGCTCTTTGCAAGCTGGTCAATGGCCAAAACTCATTACAGAATATAGCACTTATTTCAAGTAAGCTTAGTGTTAATTAAGCATGTCAGCATAGATCCTTTAACAGTGTAACGGGGATTCCTGGGAAAAGACGTAAAGAGCCCATCATTCCAAAGATCCCCCTCATCAGGGGCTGCAAAACAGAGGGAAAAAGCTGGCAGGTATCAGAAGAAACATGCAGAGGCCTTCTGCTTACACTGGAAGAAAAAGTGCCTGAGTTGGGACAACAGTGATATAAGAGAGGTCAACTGCATATTTATTTCTTTAATCATGAAAGCAGGTATCACTTGTTGTTTCTCCAGTGACTGTCTGTTATTCCTAGTATCCAGTCAGAAGTCATTTCCAACTCATGTGATTTTTACATCAGAACAATAATTTTTAGTAGATAATCAAAGGTAGCCCATGCAAATTTCAAAAATATTACTGGACACAAGCCCTAGTGTGCTCTATTTTGAAGATCTATGTCCTTTCAAATAAACTGCTGTAAATGAAAAAGTCTTTAATTATGGAAATACTCAATTACACTTTTCTGCTTCTAACTTCACCACCCAGTGCTACATTTAGACTGACTCCTTGAGCAGAGGGAGAAAGATGATACAGGCACTGAGCTGGGTTTGATCAGCAGAGCACAACTTTACCTTTATCATCTGTATCTCTAGTGCTTGACTACAGGTTTAATAACATTCCAATCGACAATTCTTGGCCACAACTGATGAAAAGGGTGCAGTTCTAGTCAGTGCAGATCTGAATCTGTGAATTTCCAAATTCTGTCTGCCAGTCTGCTCTTCCAAAACTGCTGCCAAGCTGGCCCTTGGTCCACACACTGGGACTCCCAGCTTGCTTGGGCGCGTTTATCTCCTGAGGACAGGCTCTGGGCCCTCTCACAGTATCTGCTATTAACGTGTGACATGTGCAGCACAGCCACACATTCCCATATGCATTGTATCTGGCCTGCCTGCTGATCTCGTAAATGATTCAAGATGAGAAATGAACAGCTCCACCCACATTCACTGTACTTCCCATATGTTACAACTGCACATCGATGCCTGCCATCATTTTTACAACTGGGTGACAGAACCTTCTGCACATTTTGCTAATATGAGTGAGGGAGGTTGCACGGTCACCACGTTCACTTTGCCAACACCACCTACCAGGCAAATGTACTGTGTCCTGAGCATCTGAGTGACCACTGTGTCCTCACTCTCCTGTCTAAATGACATAATTTTTCCACCAAAGTGGCAAGATCTGTCCATTTGGAATGGCATGCAGCTGCTCCCCCTTGGCCTGCCTGTGTTGAAGGACAGGGACTGACTCCATGCTTTGTCATGTTACTTCAAGGCACAAGGTAAAACCGTGGCTCTTGAGCCATGTTACATTTGGACTACCCACAGGAAGGACAACCTAGTATCAAGGAGAAAGCTCCCAGTCAGTAGTAATAACAATACCCTTCTAATAATTTCCCATTAACCACTTTGAACCGAAATCCCCATTTCTACATGGAGGCAAGAAAGAGACAGTTTCATGAGATGAGTGGTTCCACAGAAGGAGAACACAACTGCAGCATCACAAGCCACAGTGAAAGCTTAAAGGCAAATGTCTTGCTCTGATTCTCAGTACTTGGAACTCATAGGCAGCTTTATGTTAGAATGGCTCCAACCTACTTTACTTTTCTGTGCAGTTACAACATGCACAAGACTTCATACGGCAGTGAAACCTGGATCTAAGACTAGGCCATACCCCAGGTTGTCCAGAAATGAGGTGAAAAGGGAAAGATAGGATTTTGTTCCATTTTGACAGCTGTGGCTAGACAATCACTGCAAGACCCTGCAGAAATGAGGTGAAACTCAAACACACAGCAGAGCTTTGGTGCTAAGGTGAATTCCACCTGCAGAACAAACTTCCATTGCATCCAACACCACCAAGCTTTACTAGCACCCACCATGTTGCACTTCCCCTTAAGTGTGACCTACAGATAAAAACAAAAGCTGCATTATTTTCTGTAACAACACATTGCTAAACCAGGAGCACCCACAAGACTGGCTGCAAGCTCTCTGCCCTGGGGGACTCAGGGCCATTAATCCACAGGCAATCTGCAATGAAGTAAAAGCTGATATAACCTGTCAGCCCTCCTCTGGGTTTTAATGTTGATTTGAAGGAAATTAATATGCAAGGATCTGTGGGCAGTACCCATTCACCCTGCAGTGGGTATCAGTCAGTCCTTGACATAGTAGAGGCATTAAAAGGTTATTTATTCTTCCAGCATAGTCAGGTAACTGATGTAAAACGTTTTCACTTTACTCCACGGAGCTGGATTTGCTGAAATAGCATGATTGCATTGCAGCAACCTGCAGCAGCTAAATCACCAAATCCAATAATCATGCTGCATTTACTGGCACACATCTTAATTAGGTTTTAATACAAGTAATCTGATAACTACTTCTGGCCAGCCAGAGCAGAGCTGTCAGTGCTCAAAGGGCTGTTGTTGAGCAGCTCGGCCAGCGCGCTGCCGTGGCTGCCTCCCCGCTGCCCCTGCTGAAGCCCCCCATCTGCCAGTTGCCATGGTAACACAGGCCAGCCCATCACCCCAGCATGGGTGCTACGACCAACAGGCACCCCATGGTAAGGGCTGGGCCATCAGCCACCCAGGGGGGGCCACATCTCTGGGGCAAGGGGGTGACCTGGCTCCTGCTGCCCCCCCCAAAATAACCAAAACCCAACAGCACGAGCGCACATCACTGCCCGGCAAACTGCCTTTAAAATGCATTTGTCCTGCCAGGGCAAGAAGGTCAAGCTATGAGTTTCTGTCGTTGGTCCTGCATTGCTCGTTTGCCTGTGGGGGATACAATGACCAGTGGTGGTTCCTGGTTCTGAGTGGGAAAACCAAAGACCACGTTGGAGACCTCTGCCATGCTGCAGAGATGCAGCTGAAGGGTGATCACTATGGTGACCACACTTAGTGCCTGATCTATCTGTGTCAGGATCTATCTAAGGTCATCTCCTGCTGAATACAAACCAGTGATCAGGCTGGCTTGGCCTATATGCTCATCTTGGTGCCAGACTTGCTGCCATCAAAGAGTTAAGGTGTATGGCTGGTGCTCACTGTGTTCTTGTTTCTGCAGCCACAACTGCCCCAGCTACTGTCACTCCCCTCGTGGGCATGGTAGGATAGGTCTGCTCTGCTTTCTTTCCATCTCAACTCCACTGTGTTTGTGTCTTCCCTTTTCATAGCAGAAGTGATGTTGTTATTTTCATTAAGGCATAAAATTTATGTTCACTACCTCTTTATATCTTGAATCAGCTCTGTGAACAACTAGGACATTGAAACCAACAATAAAATTAGTACTCATGTGAGAAACTTGCATATTCACTGTGGTTTACAGCACTGATAAATTTACACAGTAAATTTTGAGGTAAAAAAATTAGAGTCTATGGATTCAGAAAGGCAGACCAATAGTAAATTAAACTCCAAAGTTTCACTAGTGTCCTAAATTACTGTTTATTTAAAATCTTGACCAATAGATCAGTGCCTGGAAACAACCTTAAGTGATGAGCATCTTAAAGAAGCCTCCACATGCTCCCAAAATTTAAACAGGAATATCTATACATACAACCTATCTTTTAACTGAACTGCATTCTCCCATCTGGCTTCAAAAGCAAAACACTATGATGCACTTTTTTCATGTTAAGGAAATGAAAAAACATAAGAGGAAAAACAGACAGACCAAAAAGCCACCCTGTAACAGTGAGTAGGAACTAAGGGTAGTGAATAAGCCTCCTCATTTCTGTCACACTGGAAGCCCTGACTTCTAACAGGACACAGGGAGACAGTTCAGGGCATATTTTAAAAAGTTTCCATGGAATTTCCCACCCTCTGGAATCCCTATCAGACTTCTGTTGCCAAAAAAAGGCCAAGACTCTCATTTGCTCAGGCAGAGCAGATCTTCACCACTTCTAGCTTAGTAAAGTAAGCACTTGCCCACGCTACAGGCAGAACAAACTCATCCAACTGATGTTAACAGATGGGAACTAGAAGTTAATATCCCTTGCACAGTTTGGAATTGGACACCTAAGAAACAAATGTCCACATTTCACTATGAACCCCTTGACCCAGGTGGCTTTGTATCACTCAATTTTCTTTTCTTTTTTTTTTATATCTACTGGGTAACATCTAAATTCCATTTTCCTAAAGACACTCTTAATTTTGGTACATACTTTTAAAGTGCCTATAGTATATCATCTCCAATAAGATAAAAATGTTTGCATGCCACAGCAACACTTGTAAATAGGGTTTAATTAAAAGTTTATATTGGAGCTTCCCCTTTGTTTCAGATGTCACCACTGACTATTAGAATATGTCTTCACTTCCACAGCTGGCCCACCAGGTTAAACAAATAGATCATGTAGGAAACCTGAGCCTGGATCTATTCCTGGGCTTCTAATAGCTCATGTCTAACATGCTGAAGAGAACATTGTCAGCCTGCTCTTCAGTAGGGGGGTGTAGCAGCTGGGCTTTGCTGCTGTGATGGCCACTTTTAGCCCCACTGGGTTTCAACAGGAAGGAAACAATGAAAGAGAGTGGTACAGCAGGCTGGAAAAGATATGGGTGAAAGCTTCACTGATGTCTATTTGTGTCTGAATCCTGTGGCTGAAGATGTGGCCTTTCCTCCTTTAAAGGAATACAAAATAGTAAGACCTTTGACAGAAATATGAACTCTGCATTAGGTTTGCTCTAGAGAAGAAATAATTCTGGCTACTATTTTATGCTTTCAGTTGACAAGTATGAAGTAAAAGAATTCTCCAGATCATTCAGGCTAGTAATTTAGAATGCTGTAAAGTACCTTAGGGAAAAAAAAGGAGGCAGGGCTCAAAGCAGACAATGTTACAGAATTTACTGAAATATACTGAATGGTATAGTCAGAATCTATTCCTTTTTTTTAAAGATGTTCACCTCTCTGATTTTGTTACGTGCCAGACAGAACAGATTCTGCACACTTTCTCAGTCATAACGGTAGGAGATACATATACCACTAGGGTTTCAAAAGGGGTCTTCTCATGTTTATAAGATATATATTTGTATTACTGAAATAATTTTCCTGTGCTTGTGTCACCAGTTACAACAATTTTTGTGGCTGGCTTACTTTTTATAAACACGTGCTCAATTTCCCCTACTGCTTACTCCAATTCTTCTTATTTCCTTTATTACCAGATGAACCTGAACCTGTACAAACTGCTAGCTGGTGTCCACATAAAGCAATCACTGTATTCAAGCTGGAGGCACTGAGAATTTTTAATGCAACCTGCCCAATCTGAACTCTTTCCTTCACAAATACTTTGCCTTTAAAAAGAAATTCCCAGCATGAACCTCATCAGAAGCGACATGTAACAGACAGTACATGTGGTGTCTGGGCAGGCAGCAGAGAATTGAAAAAGAAGTCTTCACTTTTTCTATCCCATGGCATGTGCAGAATGTACATGTGGCCCAAGCTGACATCAGGCATTTGAAGCAAAAAACCTGCTAAAAGCATCAGCTTCTGTTAATTTACTTTGTCAGATATTGTCTTAATTAAAAAAAAAAACTACGGCTAGAAAGGGCAGTGCAGCTGAGCTACAACTGCTTCAGTTGTTCTGACAGTCGCAATTGCAGGCAAACAGAACAGCTTTGGGTTCAGCCCTGCTGGCCTCACTGAGCCCAGATCCTGGCTGCAACCAGTAAAGGCTGCAGGCACTAAGGCACTGAGTATGAAGCTTCTCTTTATCTCTCTAGCTATCAGTACCTGTGTTTGAAAGGTAAAATGTTTCTCACTAGTGACCTTGCAGATGAGAGGCCAGTAGTGCTGGGTATAGTCCTTCTCATTTGGTTATCTGCAAGGGATTCTTTCCAAGTTTAAGGACTATGTATCACACTCCTTCAAAACTGTTCTGCAGCACAATCCCAAGGCTGCTATAGCACATAGTTTGACCACTATGAAAATAAACTCTAAAAATATCAAACACGAAGTGTTAAATATCTATGGAGGTGTCACTTGTTAGTTTTGTTGCTTAATCCCCATTACCCTTACTTTCCACTTTAGAGGTGCCCTTCCTTCCAGCTCATTTCAAACAAATGATTTTGCCTTTAAGCTCTGGCAGGCAACACACATCTGCTTATTTTTCTGGGTTCACAGAGGGTTATTGTGGTTTGCATAAATCACAGTCAAACTAATGATAGTTGCACGATTTATATAGAGTTTAGTTTTATGCTTATGACACAGAAAAGGAGGAATATGAATTATATTGGTGACAGACAATTTTTTCTGTGCAGTATATTCAGAAGGACATCTTATATACAAGGGCCTGTTGCTCTCCATCCACACAGAGCAGGTTGCTTCCATTTGAGAGCTTAGTCCAAGCTCACCCCACTCCCATTCTATTACAGCTCTAATTCCCACACTTATTCTTCCTAGGAAACAAAAGGGAAAATAGGGGCACATACAGAGTAAGCACCTAAGGAACGGCTGGGAAGGAGGTCAAGGTGGGCAGAGTAGCCTAGGATGTGCGTGAGAGGCAAGAAAGATCTGTGCTCAGGATATGCATGGATACACCCAAAGGACCTGAGGAGGGGTTGGCCTCTGTGCTGGCTGGCCAAGCAAGACAGCTCCCACCTCACAGGGAGCTGCTGCTGGCACACAACACAGCACTTTGGAGCAGGGCTGTATCACTTGGGACCAGCCCCAATCTCTCCACGTTCCCCAGTACACCCATAAACCAGTTCTGCCGAGACTGAAGGGAGTCACAGCATCAAGGAAACACCGTGGGGGGTGCAACATGGAAGACTAAAGACAAGGAAAATGGTAAGATAATTTTGCCTTGAAAAGGGCTGAGAGGAAAGCAGTTTCATCCTGAGAAACCACAAGTTTTTTTAGAAAAATGAGAAGAGCTGGAGAGTCTGAGCAGTATTGTCAGTCCACCTTCATGAAGCCCAGCTCTTGTGTATAGAGTCCACTTGGTGTTTTGTTTTGGACTATATTTTAAGCAATGAAACTGCACGTGAAGTTAGTGAAACCTGCAATTGCTTAGCAACACTGAAGGGAAGCATTTCACAGAAAATACATCTTAAAATGTTTTAGTACATTTTAGACAGTATTACACTCTCTGTAAGAGAGTGGCTATTTTGTAATTTATATGTGCTTTAGTCCAACTGTGCTTTAATTTACTGCAAGGTGAACTTATTCATTGCTGTGAAATAAGGGAATTTTATTGCTGTGTTAGAGGCAAATATCAGTTATCTCAGGAAAACCATTAACCCCTCCACAATAAAGAATATGACTGCAACCAGGCAGTTTGGAGATAAGTATCAACACACCCAGATCACAGCCAGTGCAAAGGGTCAATTATGCCTTTCTGGTGACAGCAGCTTAGCTTGTGGTTGAGCATAGCAGCTCTAGAGTCCCTGCAATAGCAGCACAGGGCTGTCAGCGATACCACACAAAATGAGCACAAAAGTGTCTCCAGCCTGGCTCTCCCATGTCACAGTTCAGCACATCAGTCAGTGGTCACTGGACCCTGCACAGACATCCCAGCTTGGTAAGACCATCAGCACCTTCCAGCAGGATTCCTTCTGTCTACAACTGTGCATGTGCATGCACGGACTCTTCTGTTGCCACCACATTTCAATTATAGTGAAAAATTCTAGCAAAATGATCATCTTTTTCTTTGCTACAAGTTGAAATAAATGTTAATAGTTTTCTTGACACATGTTCAATTAAACTATAGCAAAAGAATACTTTTCCTCCTGGATTACATCAAAAGGTCTTGCTTAGTTTTGTTAGGTAAATTACGCTTTTCTAATACTACTTCCCCATGTTCTCATCTTTCAGTGGTGAGTAGTGGTAACTTTTATGAAGCAAAGATTTAAACAGCAAGCTTAGAAGTCTTGATATGCTTTTGGAAATTGAACATTCTCACTTAACATAAATGAATTTTAACTACCTTAAATCACTAGCAGTAAATTAAGAAAACAAAGCTGTGTCTCTTTTTCAAAAATAAACCATGGGGTTTACTCTTTTAAGTAGGGATAGAGAAGACAAACATATGCAAAATGAGAACAAGAGATCCACCTGCAATCAGTCAATTACTGTCTCTGTAGACATGGCAACCTCTGATACTGTTGCTGCAGCACAAAGACATCATTACTTAAAATTTCTTACAAGGGAAGCCCAGAGAAAATGCACACATTTTTCTGTTGGTGAACTCACACATGACCATGGGGCAGAAAGCAGCCGGGGTTTCTGAAAGGCAGCGAAAGCTCAGCAGGTGCCCCAAGAGAGCCCAAGGTCCCTGCTGGGGCTCACTGGTCTGACTGCTCTCCGCAGCAGCCATCGCAAGCGCCTTCCAGGGAGATGCTGGTGGTCTTGGCACCACTCCTGGTGGACAACTGTCCACCTCACACCTGGCTCAGCCTTGGCTGAGGAGAGGTAATGAACAGGCCGACAAAATGAACCCAAGCCTCCCTCCCGAGGGAGGCTACTTTTGATCACTGTTGAGCAACATATGCAGGCTTGAGCAGGGGGGCACGCAGGCAGCTCAGGAAAAAGCGTGCACTGCTGTAACTAAACTGCAGATTAAGCTGAGTACTGCTGTTTCCTAAGCTCCAGATAAGGAGCCTTCTGGAGAGTATGAAAAAAAATTAAAGAGAAAAAAGAGCGGTAATTGTAATTTTACTTTTAAATTATTGTGAATCTAGGCTATATTAGAGCAGCATAGTGCATTTTTCAGTAAAGATTCTCAGTAGGAAAGATGCTTCTGTAGTTAATGGTTTGTTTCTAATGTCTCTGAAACCATAACATTACCTGCTCAGCATGTATTTACCTACTAATAAATGTCTGGGTGTCCCTCATGTTATCTCCTTACATAAAAATAATGATATTGGGATCATAATGTACTTAAAATCTCTTCAAATAAAATAATCCTAATTATTGAACTTCTGTACTGCAGCATCAGGGTTTAATTTCCTTTGAAACAAATGTTATCAAGGAGAAGAAACTGCATTTACAGGTCTACTAAGAGGCCTGATTTCATTGAAACATACAGAGGAATTAAAGCTCTATTGTGTGACAGTAGAGAAATGACTAAAATCTATTTCTGTTACAGATCTGGATACAATAGCTTTCATCCTGGTCCAGAGTAACTCCTAAGAGCTGCACTGTGAACTACAGACTCCTGTAAAGCACACAAAACCCCATGAAATGCCCAATCCTGTGTTGCTAAAAACTAAAGGAGTTCTGCCTTTAATAGAAGCAGGCCCCTTGTTTGCATAAAGAGCACCTTGACAAACAGAATACAAATGCCAAGCTGGTACATTATAGCCACAAGCACAATAGCCCCACTCTTTTTAACTAAGCAAATCCTAGAGAGAGCAGTTTTCCCCCAAAATCTGGGCAACAGCTCCAAATTCAGTGAACTGATGTCTCAAAGTGTTCATGAAGGATGCGGGAAATTTGCAGAGGGGCACGAGCTTTTCATTTCGAAGAGAAGGGAACTGTATGTTTTCATTATAAAAAATGAGAGTGTGAAAAAATCCTAAGCACACAATAGCTCTCTTTCAAGTATAAAGTTCAGAATTACATCTCCCAAGTTTCCTGTACATTAAAAGAAGAGCACATAATAACGATCTAAAAATCCTTCACAAAAAACCAACAAGCAAGGATGAAGCAGTACTCGCCTGGGGGCCAATTGCCTCTCCAGCAGCGGTAAGGCTGTTACTAGGCTTGCAGTACCATTTGTTCCATTACACAATCTCCTGAAGCCTTTTACAGAGAGCTAAAACAACTGCCTGTACCAACACGACACATGGCTTTCCATCCCGACTCTTTGCTAATCCAGACGCTCCAACCATCTTTCTTTAAGATGCCATATGGTTGGCAGAAGCCTGTAGATCTAGCAGCACATCTGCTTGTATGTTACTTCTCCCCTCCAACTCCCCCCTCCACACCACAAAAGAGAGAGCAAATAATTATTTTACATGTAACCAATTAAACTGCATTTAAAGAGGATAGGGATTTTTTAGCTCTAGATATTTTAAAAATATAGATTGTCGCAGAAGATCATTTGTCTCTCAGTGATTTGGGAAATACGGAGAAACAAAACAAAGAAATGAAAGGCACATGGGCAAAATGATCACTGCATTTGAATTATTTAAATGACTGCCATTCAGACCTTATGCCCGAAGATTTATTTCCCACATTAGTGTGCCACTGAAGAAGGGACTGAATTTGTTCTCTGCTTTTGTCAGAGGTGAATCAGACAAGCAGTCTAGGAAACTATAATACAGCAAACCATGCTTTGTTAAGCAAGCAGAGTGAGTCTGTATGCTAATGACTCTGCAGGAATACACTGACACACTGATTTTTTTGGTGTGATGAGCAAAGATTATTGACACCATAAAAATCCTGGTTGCACTGGCATGCAGGCATCCAGGTTATCTCTTTAGAATCTAGATGCCAAGGAAGACAGGTTGCAAAAATAATTTTGTATTGAGTTATCATTGTCGATTTATGACATAATGGACTATAACAGAAAAGAAAATATACACTTTGGAGCCTGAAATTTAAAAAAAATAGAATCTAGAAATTACAAATAAGTGTTCCTATAAAACTCCCACTGACCACTCTGTGATGAATAACCAGGTTAGTTAAAGAAGGAAAGGCAGAGATAGAAATATATGACAGACTACAACATTTTGCAGTTCTGTCTGCTGACAATTTGCAGCACCTTTTGTTCAGAAACACTATTTCCTCGAACTTTTCCTGCATCACTAAAATAAGACATCAAAGAGATAAAAGATAACATTTCTACCTCAAATGCTGCTCACATGTATTGTTCCTGCAATTCTGAGAAGCACTGTGGAGCACAGGAACATGGAGCACATGTGTCTGTTCTAGCAATTTTCCAGAAGAACAGAAACTAAACATGTATTTCCTCCAAACAGTCTCCCTGCACCAAGTCTCCATTGCAATGTGCACAGAACGTTCCTTTGCCTTCACAAAAACAGTTTTCCCTACAATATGGGAATGCTTGTGTTCAACTACACAGTGAGCAAACTGTTTTTCCCCTCAGCTATTTGAGAGTTAAGAGTTCCTACACAAATGATGGGGAGACTGTGTCCTATCCTCACAGAAAGAGCCAACCAATATTAAAGGCTTGGTTGAAACCAGCATTTTTGAGGACAATACAGGTTTCCAAGCTGTTTGTTTAAGGCTAGTGCTTTCCATTTGCTAGTACTCTCTGTCTCAAGGCTATTTAAAATTTATCAACGTTGTTTTGAATAGTTTCACACAAAACCAAAATTAAAAAGACACTTTCTCCTCCAATAATTACATTTTTTCTCTCTTTTTCTTGAGAAAAAGATGACAGAAGTTCAAAACGCACTGTATTTCAAAATTTAAAATGTGGCAATGTATTCAATGACGTAGCAATTTAGCTCAGTTTAAATTTGATAGGGCTTGATTTTCCAGTTATAATAAGGAATAGATAAAGGGTATTTACAGTAACAAGAAATATTTATAATTACAGATTAAGATTTCAGCTAGTTTTATGCATAATATTCAAAACTTACAAACTATGCAATTATGCCAAAATATATATAATGAAATCAAAAAACACCTCCCCAGCCTCTTGAATTATTCTCTTCAGATTTTCTATGTTTCACCCGTATTTCTGATCATTAACCAATTTTCATTTCAGGTATTAATGCTCAGGCTTGGCCCACTTGCTCCAATCCTAGAGGACTCTGGCAGATGAGAAAATTATTTCCAATTACCTGATTGCACATATTCACTTTCTTTATTTTCCTAGATGAGGAGTGTCTGTGTGTGTTTTTGCATTTTCCTGAAAGATTCTTAGTAACTCAATAGCACTTAGGGTTGAAAAACGCCTGTTTTATCCACTGTGTTGCTTTGGATAGCAAAGCAATAATCAACCCAGCAGGATGTCTCCCGAACTGATCAGGTCAAAACCAGTTGTCTGTGACCACATTTGGTATGTCTGTGCACATCAGCTGTGACTGCAGTTCCAGAGGAAAGTGTGCTTGGAGAGCTGTCTCACACACTCCCTTCACCCCATCCCAGTCTCTCACCAGAAACATCCAGTGCTGTCCTCCTTTCAATAAGAGTTCGTACAAACATCAGAAACAGAATTTCAGAAATAGAAGGCCTGGCCAACAGAAGTCTTTCCCACATGTGAAACGTATTTGATTAGGCACTTCAGAATTTCAATTTACTTTTTAGGCAAAAACTATGGTTTTAGATTTAGATATGAAAGAGAAAATTAACTTTGTATATGTGCTATGGCTTCTTGTCCAAGAACAGGTGAATAAAGGAACCATGTGTGAAGTCTTCACCATGACCTGCTGCAAACTGACTACTGTAGTAATAATGAAAATGCTGCACACTTTCTTACTGCTTGCAGGCTAAAAAAATAAATATATAGTTTATTCTGTTGACAAGAAAGGGAAAATTATGAAGGTGCAGTGTATGTCAAAATCTTCTCCATTGACTGCAGAGTGTAACTAAACTGCTGCTTACACATGGCCACCATTAATGATTTCCAGTGGAAAGTGCCAATAGGTTCACTGGATTGCAGTTTGGAACATTTAAGAAGCAGGCTGGGTCTGATGAAGCTACCATATCTTGATCAGATCTTTTTGGGTTTGTTTGGGAGGGGCTTTTTGGAATGTGGGGCATAGAGTGAGGTCTTTTAAAGTTTGTAGAGAAATACCTGAAATATGTGATACAATAATTGTAAATAATTTACCATGTTTTATTTGGTACCTCATTTTTAAGTTGTAGAAGCAACAGATTTCTACAGTAATTTGCAGAAATGACAGAACATTTTTCCTCTTTTGAGAACAAAGAGAAACAGGGAATTGAATGCAAAACTCCTTCAATTTAAAAAGGACTACATGGGAAAGTGAGAATATTAGCAAGGGAATTGGTTTCTTCATGAAATAACCACATTAACACCCTTAGACATTCATTATCAAAACAGAAAACATAGAATCACTATACTGAAAAATTACATCACTTCATACCAGCATTTTTAATTTTGTGGCTCCTGTTCTAGTTTTCTAGTTCTTGATGGTGACTTCATGTACTTAATTTTAAGAATAAAATAAGAAAGTGTTCCTTAAAGGGAAAACAAGTAATCAATCAGGTATCTGAAAGACTTCAATTAACATTCTGACAAGTTTCATGGTATGAAAACTATTCTAATGTAACAAGTTTTATTAATTTAACTCCTTGAATATGAGAAAGCAAATAAATTACAAAAATGTCCAAGATGCTCTGCAGCACTTAAGTTCCAAATTTCCACAAGTGCCAGCTCTGGAACCATTTTTTTAGCTCTTAAACTTTGCCTTCCTCATCTGACACACAGAGATCCTGGAAGTATTCAGCCTCCACACTGCATTTTGTAACACACTAAGTGCACATGAACAATACATGCCCTAATGAATTATTTCTTATTCAATAATGACATGTATCTTACCATATACAACTATTGTTACCTATTACTGCAAGTTGAACTTGCATGTATTTCTACATTTTTGCAGCATTTTGATTTCTGAAAATTTACTTGCATCTGATGTCTCTGCCACAGCATTGTTATAATCAAAATTAATAGGTCAAGATAGTCTTCTAAAATTAAATTCTGATCTGAAAGGTACATTTGAACATTTGGGGATCTCTCTTCAGATGCTGACAGGGAGACAAGTGAGCGGATGTAGAGAGAATCTGGATATATGGTTCACATATGGGCCTAACAAGAGCAATCTCTTCATATAAAGGCACTATTTCTCATGCTAAGTCTACCTTGTTTTCTAATCTCAGCTGAAAGGAATGTTAGAATCTGGGACAGTTTTCTGCATCAGAGTCCGTTATTTAACTGTCTGATGTCAGAATTACTGTGTTTCTCAGAACCTCTGTAGTTTGGGGTTATTGTTTTGCTGTATTTTGTGGGGTGCATTGTTTAAGACTACCAATGCTACACCCTCTTAGGAAATCTTACTTCTTCTTGGTTATTTTTCCACCCCAAGCACTCTGAAATTCAGGTACCTCAACTGATACAGGATTTTAAATTTTTTTATTTTTTTCAGTGTTGTATTAGAACTATGAGATTACCCCTGACTCAAGAAACCTGGTATTTGGTATTGCCAAGTACGGAATGTTTTTAAGCACAAGTCCTTCATCTGAGTCTAGCTCCAAAAAATACAGGTCCCAAGCACAATGCTATACTAGCTGTCATCTAGGGCTTCCTTTTGTACAGCACAGAATCCAGTATGTCAGCACAAGACAAAAGCATTGAGTAGGAAGAAGAAGAAAACAAATCTTGGTTGCTAAGTTAGCCTGTCATGTAGTAAATGTTTGTGTGAAGCCACACACCATATGACCTAAAGGCTCAGAAAGCAAAAGTTAGGTTTAAAGAAAAAAAAATAAATAAAAGAGCAGTACAAAGGATATCCAGTTGCAAATATGGAGAAGGTAGGATGCAGGCCATCCCTCATTGTGGGGAAATCTTTTACTTTACTCCGATCAACATACAGCCATACGTGAGGTACCTGACATACAAAACTTCGCCCAAACAGATTTGGAAGAAAAATGCCAACATCCATTAATGCCTGTAACTTATAACAGTTATTTCACAGCTTTATCTTGGACGATGTTAGAAAAGATCAGTACAGTACTAAATCCACACAGCACAGAGATGCCTTGAATCCAGCACTGTCAGGATCTGTAGCACAGCATGGGTAAAATTGAAACACAATGCTTGGAGAAAAATAGCCATAGTTCCCAACAAAGTGCTGACACATCTCTGTTAGCTGCCACAGCTCAAAGTATTCATAGGATCGGGAAATGGCCAGAACTCATGTTTAATGGATTTAAATAATTGAGTAAAACCAAACACAGCAGCACCTCCAAGCTGTGCAATCCCAAGCAAAAACTTCGAGGAAAAAAAGCACTGGAACACAGATTAGAACATGTAAATGTGCGAGGCACTCTCTAAGTTTACTGCAATTTAAGGAAAGTCCTCAGAGAAGTTCAGGGCAAAAGTTGCCTCTTAAGGCTATGAAATTATTTTGCAGTTAAGTCATTACAGCAACAAAGGGGCTTGAAGGTTTGCAGGCACCTGAAAGTCACAGGGCTCACAGACCATTCTTCATTTAGTTCCCCATGACCAAAAGAAATGAAGTATTTTCTTTTAATTCAGGGTCCCAATCAGGATGATAATTGGAAAAAATCCCAAACCATCACACTTGACAATAAGAACCTGTGTGTTTACACCCAGTCTCTTTTGTAACATATTGTCAGGAGAAAACTAAGTAAACTGAACAAAGTACTCTACCTCACCTAGCTGGGGTCTGAACTTGATTCCAAGTTTTGAAGGAGTCCAAGCCTTTTGAGAGAACTCAGACAGCAATTCAGGCAAAGATTTCTTCAAATGAAAAAAGAGGCTTGATTATTTTCCCCCTTTTCTTTGTCCTCCTCTTTTCTTTTTAAATAAAAGCAACATCTCTGATTTGTGAGCACAGTTTTGAAAGGAAGGGAGAAAACACCATTACAAATAGGAAGCAAAGGTTTCAGTTTATGAATCTACTAATTCATCCATGAAATATCCAGGTTGCCTTCATCATCATTTCCAAAACACCATATTATATAAGGTAACAATGGAATACTAGGCTGGTCTGTTTCTTATATTTTTAGTTGGCTCAGCTGGAAAGTAAATACAGGCTATTGCCCCAGGATGAGTGAATAATTTAACTCAAATGCAGTTTTGCACAAAATTACTTTCACAACTGGAAAAAAATGACCAAAAAAAAAAAAAAAAAAAAAGCGTGGCTAGTCAGACTCCTTGTTAAACATAAGAAATTAAGTTCCTCTCCAACTGAACTAGTATAATTTCCAAAGTTTAGTTCACAGTGTTGCTGTTAAATCAGGGAGGTATAAATCTTGATATCAAAACACCAGGCCTTTCCGTGCTAGAGAGGAAATTGCCCCTACACGAAGTGTCAAGTACAAAACTTAGCATTGCATTTCAGACAGTTCTGCAGTGGCCTGGTTGAAAACTCTGCTCAGGAGTAAAATTTATGCTGAAATAGATGCAAGACAAAATCCCCAAATTGTAGACCGATAATTTAGAAGAGGTCTGTTGCATGTGGAAATGGTTTTGATCTTCAGATCATAAACTCCTGGAGGCACAGATCTTCTTTAATTACATGACTACAAAGCACCATGTGTTTCCATTATGCTATTTAAATAATAGATTTAATTTGAATTTACATTTGTTGATGTAAACATTACTGACTGTAACATTACCCTGCAATCTGATGCAGAAAGTCACTGAAGTATTAGAAAAAAATTCCTTCCCAAAAAGATTACAAAGGAAAGAATCCCCAACTGTGCTATTTGAAAATATGAATAGAAATTAGCTAAATAGAAGAGAATAAATTTCAGTGAAACAGAAATTTTAGGATGATATTTTCACACAAACAACACTAACATCTCAAGTAATTCTAATTTTCAATTCTGCTCTACAGTTATCTGCTGTGTTTATGGGACCAAATGAATTCAGATGTTTCCAGCAACCAAAGTTCCACTGATTATTAAAAGGAAAGAAAGTAGCATGGGAAGGATCACTCATTTATCTTGCAACACTGCTTTAACCAAAGTGCAACTCGGGGACTCTGCAAATGAATTTAACTATCAGGATGCTAATCAGTTTTGTTCTTACCAAAATTAATTTAACCTGTTTTTGCATAAATAGTCCCTATTGTTTAAAACTTTGAGGCTGCTTCTGTACATCGGGGAGGGGGGGCCTCTCATGGAACAGGGTGTGCTGGGTCCAGAGACAATTCATTGAAAAACAGTTCAGAGGGAAGCATTTGAACACAGTAATACAGGCTAAGTTTTTCCCTTGCACTGTTAATAGAAAAAAAACAAAAACCCCCTACCCAAAACAGCAGAGCTCACTCTTGCTGTGTGAAAAGGATTTTAGTTTTGTAAAAATGACCTGCAAGTACCTGCATTTTAACAGATGCTATAATTGTCTGTTTGAGACAACCTAGGCTAAGAGATGAAAAACATCTACATACCAGAAAGATGGAACATACTGGTCAGCTTATGGCATGATGCTATTAAAAAAAAATTACTTATGAATTGTTAAACTTGCGGATTATATTTAATCATAATATCAGCATTAATAATAACAAAAAGTCTAAAAATTGCCAAAACAGGGGCAGTTGAAAGTGGGAGCAGACAGTAAGATAGAGAAAAAGTAATAATATTCTGTGAAGATTGCACTGGCTTTCTGTTCCAAATATATAACTAACAAGACAATAGAGCAAACAAGTAAATTGCATGAAAAATTTTGAACAAGCAGAGGTTTTTGTTCACTGTGTACATCCAAAATATATATTTTTTCAGAAGATCCAGAAATCTTCAGAACTTTTCCAGAAAATATTCCTTCCACATGTACTCTTGGAATACCTAAAATTACCTTAAGAAAAAACATAAAATGATAAAGGGAAAAGAGCACTGTAAGAATACTTTTTTGTATTTTGTCTTTGAAGTTTTAATATTTTTCCATGTTATTTGATTTGATTTTTTTTTTTTTTTGTTTGGTAGTATGTGAGCCCTCTAACCCATTTTTTCTTTTCCTTTTGTCCTTACATTAATCTGCAGAAAAAATGAGTGGAAATATAAGGCCTTCTGTCTGATCTAAAAAACGCATAGATAGAAAAAAAAATCCTGGATGCAAGTAAAAAGATGATGGGCAGACAAAAACCAAGTAAATATTTAAGTGCTAGGTTTGAAAAAAGACCTCTTATTAGATTCAGACCACTATAAACAGTCCCAGCAGCTGGGGAACATTCAACACTGTAGATGAAGGATCAACAGGAATTCACATCATCTCAGGATTTTGATCACATCTTTAACAAATGCACGTACAGGTACTCCAAAAATTTAATTTAACAAATACATGAAAAGCATAATATTGACAACTTTCTTAATACTTTGCACATTGCAAAGACAGTCACTATAACTTGTTTTGCTCTTGATGTTGTTCACTTCTCTATCCCCAAATCTCAACTGTGCAACCCTCTAAGAGGGTAAAATTCTTTGTAACAACCAATGATTTTCTTCACCTAATTGCTGTTTTGAAATCATGTTCAGAAAAAATGCAGTGAATCTGACAAAATTGTTATGTATGAGGGTACAGGCCTCCCACTTTAACTTACACCAGCTACCTAAATGATTTTAACAGGAACTGATTATTTCCAATACATAACATGTAAATCTCTCCGTTTGGAGAGTGGAGAAAAAAATAGCCAAAATTTCTTGAAAAACTACATTAGTAAATGTACGTATTCCATCAGATGTGTGATATAAAAACTGGATGACCAAGCCATAGGCACTCTTTTTAAAATATCTTCTCACACTCTAATAGGACTTTAAGGAATTAGCACAATATATTTACAATAAAAGCAGTTGTTCTAAGACCTAGTAGCTGGATGTTTACTGCAATACTTTGGTGACCTCAGAGGAGTCCATACAGCTACTTTTTCAGTCAGAGGGTGAGAGGCCTTTAAATTTGATGGAGTCCCTGAAGAAATGTGCTTTCATTAACAAAATAATGGAACCCTTCTTCATTTAAACTAATACATGAAGGTATCAGTTCTGGTGCAGTAGGTGTGTTATCAGCTCCTGGATTAGTTACAGGAGTAACTATCAACATTCAGTCTCTCATAATTATTTATGTTCATATTATAGAACAAAACTAAAAATAGTATTTTGAAATGTTTAAATATTTCAATTTAGTGTCTTTAGAGAAATTCTGACATTTCTGTTAATATGGAGGAGTAATGCTGTTTTGAGCCTTGCCACAGACTATTGATTTTACACATATTTACACGAAAACTACTGTGTGAGCTTTTCCTGTCACAGTGCCTTTCTTAGTAACAATAAAAAGGATTTTTTTTCTTTTGATACAGTTTAAAAACAGTTCTGTAAATACAGAAGCAGCTAGTGACTTAATATCCTTTTTTCCCCTTTCTCTATCTTGGTACAGAACACTGGAATCAGTATTTCAGCAATAGTGAATTCCACAAAGTGCTTTTCCCCAAAGGACTTTAATGCTCATAAAATTTAGATCAATTTTATATCGAGATAATTTCATTGTCCACTACCATTAAGTTCATCATCTGCTTCTTTGTTAACAAGAGCATCTTCTAGGTTAGGACAAACATGGCTTTGTTCACCTTTGCCTAAGGCAATACAGATTTGGAAGCACAAGCCTTCAAGAACTAACTTCCACAGAACATGTATCTGTCCCAAATACACATCAGGGCTAACCTAGAAAATGCTTCCAAGATTTTCCTACAACAGATTTACAAGTATTTACCAGTAATAATCATTCTCTGAGATGGACCACATAGAACACACTAACACAGAGAACGGAAAATATGTCCAAGAAGTAGTGGTCAAAGCTCTTCTACTAGAGGTGCCATAGGAATTTTAACACTGAAGTAAAATACAGGATTTTTTTTTAAAAGGGTTTTGCCTGAAAGGCTCTCAAATATTGTAGGTTGCACTGTACTCATTTTATCTGAGTCAAGCCGAACCTTACTGTCTCTTGGATCTTCTCTTCCAGGAAACCTGGAATTTCAAACACAATCCTTGGATAACTGACCATCAATGCCTTTTAGAACACCAAACTCAAGGAAGATATTTGTACTCAACTTTAATATATATTTTTCCATGTCAAACACAACTGCAAAGCGTAAGAGGCGCAATGACTGTCACCTCATTGTGATCGTTAGCGTGTCCTTTTATTTTCAGAGACAGTGCCACATACAGAAATGATGGATTTAATTTTCAAGTTCTATTATCTCACATAATTATCTACTTACAAAATAAGCAAAGAACTGTGCCTTGGTCAGAGAGCTCAACAGAACTCTATCACAAACAATTGCCTGCTACGATTACCCTTACTGACATGAAGTTTGGACTTCAAGTCCTATTCTAATTCAGTGGCTTCTACTTTTGTTATTCATTACCAATTCCTCTGCACTCAGCAATGTCAAGAGGTCAACAATTAAATTAATTCAGAATACACCATGAATGTAAGAGTGACCCTATATTATATCTTCATTTTTTCCCTTTCATCATCCCTTTATTTGACTGCATTTCAGTAAATTATCCATGTAGTTTTTATTTTGACAGCTCTCTTTACAGCAGTAAAACAAAATGTGTGCATTGCAAATGGCAAAGATTCAAATTTCAGCTATGTTTATCCAAAATAGCACTGAACTGCTTCTGTACTTATGCTATACTGCCTACAGCCTTACGGAAGGGGAGACAGATGGGATGAATTTAGCAGGGAAACAGCTGTGGCTTGAAGAAGAGACAAGCAAAAGTTTTGCTATCAGGCTTCATTATGTATCAAGGTACCAGTAAAATGTGTATCCGTAAGGCAGCCAAAAAAGTGTTTTTCATTTGACTAGTGATAATTACCTTTTCTCAACAGCTGACAATGTTCTAAGCACCATTAAATAGGTATAATAATTAAGCAATAAGATAAGACAGGCAGTGCCTTGCTGGGGATTATTGCTCGCCTCGGGTGTGTTGCGAGGCACAAGGCTGAAGGGTGAGTGACTTCAGCCACCCGAGAAATGTAATAATCCCTCAGAAATGCACTGCCTGGAGTGTCTTCTTGCTATTAAAAATGGAAATTTTAAAAGGACAAAACGCTAGACACATTTCCTGTGGATTTTATTGACACGGGTTAACATTACAGGAAGTCGATGCAGAAACTCCATTTCTGCCCAGCCTATGAAAGTCCTTTCCCAAGGACACATATGCCTCTGCTCAGCTTGCTTGTGCATTTTATTCATAAAACTTATTTGAGAAGCACAAGCATTTGCAGCATCTAACACATGCGTGACAAGGCACAAAAGATGTTAACAGCCTTCACAAAGGTAAAAGTTAAAGTGCTTTTAAGTTGTGTGCTCCCAGACATTTATTCTGTGCAATTATCTGTTTGTTATTAATTTGCAAACAATTTTTTCTTAAGTTCTGAAATTGTGTATATATATATATATATATATACACACACATACGTATTTTTTAATATATATATAAAAGGTCAGTCACTCAAATGATCAAAGCATTAGGGAAAAAAGCCAAACAAAACAACCCAAAAACACCCCAAAACCTTTTCTGACTACATGCAAGTCACATAGCTGAAACTAAGGCTATATCCCTGGTAGTGTAGGAAGTGCTAGTGCAGCACTCAAAAAAATTACACCGCTTTACATAAGCCAAGAAAAGTTTACTGTCATTTCAGCTGTGCCACTGAGACAATGTTTTGAAATTGGAGACCTGAAACTATTTAGCAACCTTGACTTGAATCAAATCAGAATTCTAAAGACCATTCAGGATCAGGCCCCAAGCAATGAGATATGTTTGGGACAAGGATCCACTTCCATCTGTATAACTAAAGGTGATATCTGGGTCTCTGAGGTTAAAAAGAACTTTAAAAAAGTTTAAAATGTCCTTTCCCCTTTCCTCCCCTCCATATATGACTTTATAGTTCACAAAGAACAAATTAAACAAACACAGAATAACCTTATTATCCTTTTCCATTTGTTTCATATTTTCCATTGTCACTACTTTATTCCAGAACCAAACTGAGAAGCCCTGCTGGGAAGCACACACAACACTGCCTGGAGTACCCTAGAAATACAGATGCTAAGCAGGTCTTATCATACTGGCCTCCTTTATAAATACTTTCATAATCTCTATTTCACTAAAACTTTTGCTAGTAGCAGTTGAGGCATAACACATTTAAGACCACACTTCTAGAAACTAGCCCAGTGTCTGTTACTATTTGACTACTACCAATTAGCACATTCACAAGGCTTAATAAACACAGTTATTTTTTAGCATTTAATTTCTTTCAGGATGGCAATTTTTTTAGCGTGCACTCAGAAACTGATAAGGAATATGACTGGAGCTCTGGAAGTTTAAGCTAGACAGGAAATAGGCAAAATAAAGTTCTATATGTGTTTCAGCTGACAAAAACACTGGAAAAAATTGATCCCTCATCTCATAATGCATAAACTAAGCAGTTAGTGAAAGATGAAAGCAAACAACAAGATAAAAGAATGTCTCACCTTCAAATACAACACATTTGACATGGAACTAGTGGCACAAGGATAAACACATTTAAGAACTAAGCGATAAAGAGATTGAAGAACAGGTTAGATTTATATATGGAAAATGAGAGTATCCACAGTTAGATCAACTTCCAGAGGAACAGTATCGGATCCCGCAGAAGCAATCGAAATACTGAAGTTACTGGGAAAAATCAGTCTTCCAATAACCTTGCAAAACTCCATCACTTATGATATTAAAACACAAATTATCGTTAGTTCGTGTCTCCTTCTCTTAGAATAACCTTGAAACAGGCAGGTGCATAGATTTTGTTACAGAGCTGGTAAATTTTCATGACACACTTGCAAAGCTCTTTAAATGTTACTCATCTGTCTTCATTTTCAGTTCTCCACTATATGGGAAGAGAGGGTTTTAAATAGCCTTTGTCTGAAAATCTCAGAATCATACACAGCAATCAAACCTAGAAGGAAATCTGCCAGTGCTTAAAGTAATTTACCAAATGGGTTAATAGTTAAATTTTACTGCAATTCTGAATTCACTGAAGGCTTAATAGGAGCATACCAATTACAGTCAAATATTTCAGCTAGGTATTTACATAGTGGTAGTCTCACAGTGGCTATTTGAAAAGGGTTTGGGAGGGTTTTTTTGTTTGGTTGATTTTTTATAATTTTTCTGACACATCACAAGGATATGACAGAAATACAGTATGGAAAATGAACTTTAAAAATGCAGATGGAAAACAATATGGAAGAAAGAAAATAAGGTGATTATTACCATCAGGGACTTCAACAATTTAATTTTTTAAATGGCCTAAAAAAATCAAAACTTGTTAAAGATTGTTAAATGCTTTAGAAGGAACAGGGATTGTTAGTGCTGTCCTCCAGAGTTTCACTACATTGGAAAGGCTATTACCCTTTTGGAAAGGTAGAAACCTTTATTCTGTAGTTCTGGGTACATTTGAGCAGGTAACTTAAATAAACTCAAGCTAACTTGAATGAAAAAGACAGATATGCTTTTCTGTGCTTTCTCTTGCCATTAAACAGCTATGTTCTTATGCACAAGACGACAAAGGAGCACACTGACCCAGCTTCTCACTTCTTATTTCACATCTCTGGGAAAAGTGGTGAGGAAGACTGGTCCATAACTACCACCTTGGACCAGAGGTGCTACCACCAGGCACAGAAGGCAAAGTGTTTCAAAGAAGATATGGTGGTGATGGTGGTGAAGGGATAATTTGGTGGATTAACACAATCATGTATCACCACCAGAGGCAACCCCTATTCAAAATTAAAACTCATGCAGGTGTATAGCATCTAGGAGAATAAAATGGGGTTCCCCTGGAAAACAATGGGTGCTCTTCTGTCCAATTATGCACATCTTTTTCAGTGCCAGTGATGATCTGCATAGCAACAAGAATTTCTAGATCTTGCCGAATCAAGGAGAGTCTGGGCTGAGCTGTCAAAGACATCACCTTTATCCACCTCCATTTTAGAAGAATCAAGAATGCTTCGTTAATGCTAAATTAACATTTAAATTTGAAAACCAACAACTGTGCTGACAGCAGAAAGTAACAAGAACAGCCTGGAACCTTATGTTGTGCTGTTTTATATCACACATATTTCAGGGCTTTTTGCATTCCTGGTAGACAAGAACACAAGCTTACTATTAGTGAGCTGCAGGCTTTGACTCAGTTCATGATGGCATGAATATGAACTATCCCTCTCTCTGTTTTGGAGAAGGCAGAATACATTAATGTAGTAGGGTAGAAGGTACTCTCAGAAGTGGACAATTATCAGACTCTCAGCACAGGGGGTGTAATTCAGAGAGACGGTAGCTGTCGAACATAGGAACAAGAAAACCTGGCTATTTTTCTACCTAGCTGTTCTTTGGGCTGATACAACTTTCCCAGATAACATCTTCCAGTTCCTCAAACAATAAAACTTGGTGACCAGCAGTCTTGATGTGCAAAGTGAAACAGACACTGTGACTTTCCCTCTACACCTTCTTCCTCATATTGACTGTATTGTCATGCAATTAAATCAAGTGCAGAATTAATTAATCCTTAAAGAAGGTAATTCAGCCCATTAACATGACCTCAAATGCAAAAGAAGGCTCCAACAAATTCAGAAATGAAAGGAATATATAAGGACATGAAGAGGTAATTGGGACATGAGAAACTGAAACATAAGCTAGATCAAGCAGATTTGGTCACACAAACCCTAAACTCTTTGACAGCTCATTTTTTGATAAAGGAAATGCAATAAATCTTACCGATATTAACTTTAGCAAAACATTAAATATCACGCCCATCAGCAATTGTTAACTAAGTTGTTGACAAGCAACTGACTAAAACAAAGAGCACAGCCAACAGGAACAACTGAAAGGGAAGAAGAATTCTCTGAGAATTTCTTCATATTTAAACAGATTTTTGAATATTTTGAATTATGACTCAGCACAAAAAAAGGAGGAGTGGGTTGATAAATTTAAGAGATGTTATCAGCTTTGAGAAAGTCTGGGATACTGCACAGAAAGAAATAGATGACTCAGAAAATTGAAACAGCAGACACAGGATAAAAGCCTTACACTATATACTCAATGCGTTCTCAGTTCATAGCAAAAGTCTCTGCTGCAAACTTGAATTTGCTTGGGAGAAAGAGGTCCTGGATGCACTTCTTAGAGCAGCTGTCAAAAAGGCAAACATGACTGTAGGATAGTCAAGGAATTTCTAGTAAATTTATCAGTTCTATATATACAAGTATATTCCAATGTCCCCATCCAAGACCCAAGACAGTTTTGACTGCCCATATTTAAAAAAAGATCAAGAATGAGAACACCTACGTGATGAAGAGCTTATTGCAAAAAGAAGAACAAAGGAGAAAGGCTTTACTTATAACCAGAAGTGGGACTGAGTAGATACATCCATTGTCTACAATTATTGGCATTACCAGTGCAGATTGTTTTGAAGAACTACTTGTCCGAGTCTTGGCTCAAAGCCAAGCAGGTATAAATGAAACAGAAATTAATTTAGAACAAAAATAAGAAGGATCCCAATGAAAAGATCAGTGGAAACAGTTGTCCAAATTGGAATGGCGAGACCTACAGAGGAGCTCAATACATTCGCAAAGAAATATGTGTGTATAAACTATATATATAGGCACATATATTTTAGATACACACACTTAGAAACAGATGAACACAGTACTCTGTGACCTAGAATACGTCTTACAGAACATTATTAAGTTCCCTAAATATGTCTCTGGAAATTGGGTAGGGTATTACTCTCTACTTCTTTGCCTCTTAAGGCTGAGAACTTATTTGCACACAGTTTTGCAGCATTTTATGAAAATCTTGTATTGCACTCTTTGTATACTTCTTCAATTTTTCTAAAAACTAAGAAATTTTGCTTTGTGTGTCTACTGTTTAGGTAGTTGGGGAATTAATCTTTAAAAACAGTATTTGGGGTCTTAAAAACTTACATAATTCATTAACTATTTTGAATGGGAATATTATACATATAAAAACATAAATAATAGATGCATTTATGCCACACTATTTATAGACATCTACTTAAACTGAGAAAGGGACAAAAATAGTTAAAAAGATATATAGTAAAAAGACAAATGGTGAACGGCAGAGGAATAGGGAGGGAGAGATTATGAACATGAAATTTCTGTTCCAGAGAATTTAAACTGTGAGCAAACACCCTAGTATTAAACAAAAGCCAAATACACATTCAGACTCTGACAGGATTTGCAACTTATATATGTACGTGTACACATATTAACCATTCATTATTTCCTAATAGCAATTCTGTGGAGTATACATTTCTCAATTTAAAATATGAGTCTATCAGATAGAAAAAAAAAAATAAAATAGTGACAGCTCCAAAGTCTGGACAGAGCTGAGAGTTTAATCTGTCTGCACCGCAGTGCTGACACATGGTGACCAAAAAGCTTTTTACAAGCTCCTTGCATGAAGGGCTGCACAAACAATTCTACAATAGCCATCCTATTACAGCAAAACGACACCAAAGATATGTGGGCATGAGTAATGATGCTCAGGAAAAAGTGCAGCACACTGCTCTTTAGACATTGAGACAAAGTGAGTATATCTTTAATATCAAAGGTTCTATGGACACTATGTATGTTAATCTCTATTTTCAATTTAAAAATGTATGCATTTGAAACTAAAAAAGCCACAATATAGTGCATTTTTAACCTATGATTGCATTACAAAACAGATGATCGGTCTCATAAAATATAGGAACCATTACCTCACTGTCACTTTAAAAAAATCTACTAATCTATCAGTAGAATAAGGAAGACAACGTATTTAACTGAGAATGAACTGGACAAAAATAAAGGTCTTTCAGGTAATGACATAACCTAAGTTCTTCCATCCATCGGTATTTCTTGCAAACACACATGCACACATAAATGTACTAGGGTTTTAGGGAGAAAACGTAAAATTTCAAATGCAATTTGATTGCTCCAGTTATCAAGAAATAATTTTAATTACTGAAGATTTGCCAAGAAATTCAAAATCTCTATTCAGCAATGTGACAGCAAACTAGGTATTGTGATTTTACATAGCAGATATTTGAAAATGCTGGTGCATTCTCTCTAGATATGTCTCAATTCTCATAGATAGATATGTGTTCTCTCAAGCGTACTTGATCTAGCACGCACTACTACTTAGTAACAAAAAAATAAATTTAATGGTGGAAAAAAAGCCTTTAAAATGTTTGTCAAACTGAGTACCCCATTTCACTCAAGTGGTCTGTTTAAAGATCCATTTCAGCTACCCTTCCAGATAAGCTTATCCATAAGAATCATACATTTTGCCATAGGTAGAAAACAAATATAATTTGTCACATGTTGTGCTATACAGACATTTCTGCACAGTTGCTGCACTACACTAGAATGTCTGAAGGGGAAGACACCCCAGGTAGTTGGCTGCAGACACATCTCAGCAACATGGCACGTAGTTACAATTTGACACATAGAGTCTTTATAAATCCAATGTCTATGAAGTCAAACAAATCTCCTTCTTATTTATAGTAACAGGCGAGAGCAGATCTCTGCCGTCTTGTTACACAGATGGTTGTAACATTTTTATAGTTAACTTACAACCACTGATGCCTAAGGAATAGACACACATCTGCCCCAAACTGCCAGTCCTGTAGGCTCTTCTTTTTAACTTTAGCTAGCAAAAATATAGCCAAAATACGTCTAACAGTGTCACCTCCAAAAAGCTACCACAACAAAAAGCCACACATAAATTTGCATAAAATATATTATTATTGTTAATGCTATACAGATTGGATATTAATCACACACTACAGCAAAAATTACAGTAATGTGAACCATAACCGCAAGGTCTGAGAGAAAACTTATAGCCTCAAATTCCATATGCTGAACTTCGGAAAAATGTTTGGAAAGAAACTCATTAGAAGCTTCTAAATTTGTATTTGATTAAAAAGATTTTAAAAGACCCTTATATTTCATATAAACTACTTTTTTTTTTTTCTTTCTTTAACTGCTTGATAAAAAGTAAAGGCATGTCTGGCTCATCTTGAAAAAAAGAAAGAAATTGCCTAGGATTTTCTTCTGCTTGAAGATACAATTCCATGTTTGCTGTATTTCCACATATTGCCTGGGTCTTCAACAGGAAATGTACATAGAAAAGAGCTAAGCTATATTTCATTAAATGCCTCCTCCCATTTTGGACACTGGCTGTCCATAGAAGCAATCCTCTAAATAGCTGAGTTACAATCAAATGCTTGTTTTATGAGAAGAACAGATGCAGAAAAGTAAAGCCATAATTAACTTTGTAACTATAAGGGTTATCTATTAGGTTCAGTGAAAGCTTAAACAGCCTGATGAAATCCTGACCCATGGCAGCTTGGGCAAATAATACTTATTCACAAATATGTTCAAATAGTAACAGATCTAGGCAGGTTCTTGTCTTTTTCTTCTTAGTCTTCAAATTGGAAGTGGAAAGGGCTTGTGAGAAAGTGGATCTGCATTTACAGGTCTAACTACAGAGCTGAAAATGCATACCTGGGAATTCAGTTTGAAAACAGATTAAGCAAAGAATGAAGCAATTCTATGCATACAGTTAACCAATTCATTTGGCTTTGAATTTTCCTTCATCTGGAATCTATACAAATTATGTAGAGTCGAACACCGAAAAAACCCCCAAAATATAGAAACCTTTTAGTTTTGCTAGATATTCTTTTTATTCTTGGCTAGTTTCTACCTTTACTGTTGCCTTATAAGAAATTCTGTACTTTCTGCTAATTTCTACTATGAACACAAATCTACAGAATGGGAATTTGAAAAATTCCATAAGACAATTTGCTTTGAGGTTGAAAATTTATAAAAATGGACTGTGCTACATAACAGACAAGAATTTCTTGAAGTTACACATTTCATGAAGTAACACATGATGACCAACTCCACTTGGAATCTTAACATGGCACCTTAGTCCTGCAAACTGTACATCTCTCAATTCAAGTTTGCCTCAGTAGCATGTGACAACTGCATCATTTAAGATGAATATCTACTTTTTTTAATGCCATATTTCACTTTCATATTTCAAGCCACACTGAAAAGGCTGGATATTTCCATTACATTGAAAAGGCTGATTCCATATCCTATTTAATGACTGCAACATAAAGTAATCTCTTTCTTAGAAATGTGCTTATTTAATTTTGGACTCTGTTCATTTGCAACACATATTCACAGAGACATAGGAATGGCACTAAAACACTTATCTTGTTCATTTTCAGGAGTGTAACTGTTATGATTGCCAAAACACTTTTGTTTCAAAAGAAATTCTGACTAATCAATTAGGTGTTACTTCTTCCACAAAACAGTTATATTGGGGCCTGTCATACTGTCCCTGGATTAAACAAGTACGGACAGTGATTTCTTCTCAAACAAATATCACAATACCTCATTAGTAAAATGCAAATGTTAGGTTCCGAGTTTAGCCAAAATCATTTTAATACAAGAAATTTTCTGAAGATCAGAATAACAGCAGCTAGAAAATTAGGTCAGAATGCACTTTGTGGGACTATGTTGCAAGAAGACCACAGATATTTGTAGCTGCATATACAGGAGAAACAAATGTATTAAGAAGTAACCATCCTCAACAGTATTTTGTTGTGATTATTAGTATCTAAGTTATGGATGAAAATCTGAGGCAAAATGCATTATTATTCTTTGTTGTTCTGCTTTTACTAAATAGTATAGTCAGATCTCTATTTTCAAAATTAGAAGAGAAAAATTACTATTTTTATTTAGTGGAACTCCTTCAGCATAAATATACGGAACTGGGAGATTTATTTGTTGGAGTAGTTATTCCTTCTGCTTTTCTTCACTTAGATTTGTAAACTTCATGACCAATTTACAGCATTTAGGAATTTATCCTGATAATCTACTACAGCTTTCACATGGAAATTAAAATTAGATTACACTGATTTTCTAAAGCAGTTTAGAGTATCAGTCTTGTCACTTATTAGTTGGATTTTAAATTAATAGAGTGCAAGATGACAATTAAAAATATGTTAAAAGAGCCATCTTCTAAAATGCTAGTAAAGTATATCGTTCATGGTTAGAACACCTGACAATCTCTGCCATATTTACATATTCTAAAATATTAAATAAGACAAATGCTATTACTGCTCTGTTTTCTCTCTTGTCTGCAAAACAGCAGCAGAAGGTAAGGCATTGCCTGCAGCATGACCACTCTGCTTTCAAATCACTTTTGTGTTCTGGATTAATGCTTTCAGTCTTTTCTAGTGTATAATCATTGCTGCTGCAGCAGAGAATGAGCAACATTTTCCAGTAGATCTATTTTTTTTATAAAAATAGATAGGGGAAAGGTTACCCTAAAAACTTGAAAAGCACTTTTAAATTCTACCAAATACTCAAAATTCTACAGAAGAGCAGCTAGGAGGAAAAAGAGGGGGAAAAAATTGTCTCCTGAAAGTGACCTCGAATCCTACATATGGCAAGAATCCACCATAACTAAAGAAATCAAAAGGGAGGTGAGATAAATGGAAAGATTGTGTGGTTACACAGATTAGGGACGCAGTTGCAGCACTTTAAATTTCTTTGTTCTCTGAGCTATAAATGATGATGACAATCCAAGGTTACAGAAAAACAGGATGAGGTACAGTTAGAAATCTGAAAGGGAAAAGGAAAGACGTTGTTCTGGATGACTGAAATGAACACATGAAGTGCTTGCAAGAAAGAAGATTATAGACAGAATAAAGAAATGCTAGCAAAAAAAATAAAATTTAAAAATCAATACTTTAAAGAAAAGAGCCTACAGGACTGGCTGCTTTAATACATGCAAGCTCTGCTCCTCTCAGGTGGTCAATGACAAAAAAAGTAAACAGAACTTTTCCCAGTAAGGGCTGTCAAGTCCAAATAAAGTTAAACTGCATCTTGCCTTTGACTACTGACAAGAGGTAGCCTGGATGACTGGATTTGCAGAGTTGTCTCTCAACTTCCTCTTTACTTCATCCTCTGCCACCACAAGCATGTCAAAATTCCCTCCAGTGCCTGTTACACTTAATGTGGAGTGGAAAAGAGAACATGAAAGCATAGATGAACTTTCTGGAACCAAATGGAAAAGACTCCACAGAGATGTTTAAGGAAGTCTAATCCATATCACAGCAAAAGCCATTATCAGTCTGGATACTCTGGCCAGAACAGTCAATTGATATTGGTGGAAATATTTCATATTAGTCTTGCTGCAGCTGCTCCCAGCTCATCCTGAGGAAGTCACTGCTTCTCTGAAAGGCTAGTGGTGCCTGAAAATTGTCAGTATTTCTCTGGTTACTATGATTTTCAGTAAGATTTATACAAGTTAAATGATGGTAAACCCCAAAAATGCAACTATTACATGGCATAATGGAACACACATCTGTACTCTACATTCACATCACTGAAAAACTTCCTTCCTCCTTCCTCCCCAGCTCCCCCCGCCTTTATTTTTTTTTTAAATATGGTAAGACTATTCATACAAGTTACAGTACAGAACAGCCGAAGCAGCCCACACACATATGTACTAGGTTTAAATTCTTTGGAAGACTATGTTGTTCAAGCTTTCCTTTTATTTATCCAAAATGGCACAAGCAAAGATGTTAAAAAAACAACTTGACAGAATGGCTGGGGAGGGGAAAGGAGTGGTCATTTCATAAGGAAAGAATATTACTTTCACAAAACCTCATGTCATTTTTATGTGTACACAACACGACTGGTACAGTAGAGCATATCACATACTGACAGATTAACAGCACCTCCTACCTTGACTTCATTCTCTCATGCATTCTCCCGTGCTGGATACATTGTTGGTCCAATTCATCATTCCGTTTCTGCATCTTCTCCAATCTGCCATGAAGATAGTCTTTTTCCTGACTAAGCTGGTTGACTTCAGATCTACAGAAGTAAAACAAAGCGATGATGGATGTTGTCAGATTTCATCCTGCAGTGTGCCATCAATATGTGGCTTCAGCATTTATAAATTTTCATACATTTATATGTAATGCATAAACAAGCTATTACTAGAACTTACAGAAACAAAACGCTGTTTCAGATAACCTTAAGACAAAAGAACACGATACTGGTGGTATCTTCTAAATATGCCACTGGCAATTACTCAGTTATAGGTTGGCTACGCTAATTTCAGCCTGATTTAAATAGGCATGCCATTTGGCATTATGCATTGATGTTAAATAAGATTAATAAATGTAAATTCATACTTGTTAAGCAGGAATTTGGCTAACATTTTGAAAACACATTTCAACTTCTTTATTAGCAAAAGCCACATTTAATTTAAAAAACCAGCTACTAAAACCTTGTTCAAACTTTACTCGGCTTTACAGGCTGAACTCTCAACAGTTCACAGGTTGAACTCTCAATAGTGGTACTGTTTTAGAAACTTTAGTAACCTCCTATGTCTAAAATAACATCGCACAGACTAAAAAAAAAAAAACAACAACAAAAATCCTCATAAACCCCTCCCAGAGAAAAAATACCCACATGCAATCAAAAACCCAAAGCCTCCCTAAGAGGAAAATTAACAGAACTTTAAGAAACAAGGTACAAATTATACAGGCACACACTAATCTACATAAAACTCAGCACAGCCTTTAAGAATATTAGTCACTTCTAAGCAAATCTTATTCTTCACGGGTGAGCAGACACACCAGATCCATGAATGACCTGGGACTGCTACTTGCTACATCTCTAACCATCAGCCCATGGAGAAACAGGCATGAGCTGTTTCTTAATATCAGGATAAGACCTCAGATTAAATTGTGATAAAATATACATTATGCACTTGTACAATTTTAACTCTTTGGAAAAGGTTAATGAGAACATGTCAGAATCTGCTATACCATCAGAAAGTACGAATCAAAAGCAAGCAAATTTGATTTATGGCATCTGCCACTCCATATCTCAAGGTTAAAAAGCTTCAGATATATCTTTAAATCATAAACTTAAATATGCTGCAATTACAGCAGAAAGATACTTTACCTTCCTGCCTGTTACAGAATGCAACAACAACTGACATTCTGAAAAATACAACAAAGTGCAGGGAGGAAGGAATACTTCTCCTTCAAAAACATGTTGTTACATTGACAAGTCAAATCTAGAAATGACAACATGATCTTTTCATGTTTAAATAGAGAACAATGCATGGTATCATCTGTGAATCTAAAAGAACATAGCAAAGGAAACTTTGGACCGAGACTGTATATAATTGAATTTAGATTGAGAGTTACATCTCTATTAAGGAAGATCACAGACAAATATATCAGAATTTTACTGATAGATTTGTACATCAAACTTCAGTGCACAGGAGTTTCCTGGATGAGTACATAATAGTGGGCAGGATGTTATAAGAAGGTAACAGAAACGGAGTTTTTCCACTGATCATTTTACAGAAATACTAGTAACTTAAATGTCAGCATTAACAAAGCATTGCCAGCTGGACCAACTGCTATTGCACAATGTGAATGCAGTCTGTACTTGATACTGATACTGTAAGACAGACAACCAGTGGATAAAAGCAAAGGTTCACTGCAGAGCAGCTCAAAGAGACCTGACACAACAAAGCCCAATCAAGTGATAACATGGACTAAATTCAATTCTGTGTTCCTTTTTTTGCCAGCAAAATTCAGCAACAGCATTTGCCATGTAGGAATACTGTAAATTATCACATTTGTAGGGTGTCCCAACTGGGAAATCCTGCTTCTTTTTCTGCATTTATATGTGACTATCTCATTCATGGAAACAGCAGAAGCAACTTTCAAGGTAATAAAAGCCTTGCCGTTTTAAAAGGATTTATTCATCTCCATCACATTTGAAGGTGCCCAAACTCTTTCTGGAAAGATCAAGTAATTCAAATAAACCAAAATGCTACTGAAAATTACAACTAATGAAACAAAAGTAAGTAATGAATTAATTAAAAACATGAGTAGCATAATCTTTAATCTCTAAACTAGAGCTCTAAATGCCTGATGCTTTGAAGCACATTATGAATGCTGTCTTCTCATAAAACATCTTTTGTAATTACAGTTAAACACAGGAAAAAAAAATCTAATTATTACATTATTTGCACAACATCATTTTCATGTAACTATCTAAGAGTCTGACCACCAAGATTTATTGTATTTAATGACACTGAAGTTTTGAAGGACAGCATATATGAAGGACAGAACGGTTAGGTCCATACTAAAAGGTTCATGCGTGTTGGCATTAAAGGGACAACACCAGTCCAATACAATACTGCATACCAAGAGTTTTCTGTCATCACTTGTCAATGATTCCCTCTGCATCTTTAAACACACCCTTCATCCACCTCAATTTCCAAAGATTAAGATAAGACAGCTAATTCTATGTGATATTTAAGTAACTTCACACATTGTTGGATGAAAAAAAACCCCAAACCAACCGTAATTGTACTAAGCCTAGAACTGTACTGAATGCTATAGCACATTTATACAGGAGTAGGAATTCCACCCAGCCAGAGGCTGGACCAGTCCTGTGTAAAATGCTTCTGAACGACTCTGCTCCCAAGGTATCACAGCAGGAAAAGAAAGAGGGGTAAATGTGAAAGCACGCAGTGCTTCCACAGAGATTCAGGGATTCACTTCAGAGTTTCATTTTGAGTTCACTCATAATGCCAGGGACAGAGGCAAATTAGAGAAATCTAGGCACTAATCACTGTGTCTGATGGATCCTGCGCAACTAAAGGACACAGCATGGATATGCTGATGTTGCTCCACCAGAGCTACTCTGGGTCCAACAGTCAGAGCAATAAGCTGTGGTGGACTCAGTAGAAACTGAAGCATGCAGGCATTTGGAATGCTGCCACTGGAGCTGAACTCAGCAGGAAGGGGCACTTCTGCAGACTCGGGCTGGCCCCAAAAGTCAGGCAGTCACGGATCTGTGTGTGCTTTTGAGACCTGATACACTCAAATGACCTGTATGAAATCACTGTAATTTTGAAACTGCACAGAGCAGAGCTACAACATCACATGAAAATGTAAAATGCATGCTTGTAATTAGATGCATAATAGATTTTGCCAGATCTCATTTACTTGCCACTATATCAAAAATAACTGATGGGGGCAGAAGCAACAAAAGCAACTTCAATTTAAAAATCACTTTATGGTTTTATCTACCATCTTTGCTGTAAGAGTCTTGGGAAAAACCCCAGAGGTTAGCCTCCAAAACACTTAAATACTAAAGGCAAAAAAATGAGGAAATGTTAAATTGTCATAATTCAAAGTCAATCTTAGAGCTGATTTTTGAACACTAAGATGGCAATGCTGCCTTTACTCCTCTGAACTAAGTTTTGCATTTCAGTGGTTTTTGAACACCGCCTTTTCCTGCTCTTAAAACCAATTGTTTACTTGCACGGAAATCAAATACATGCTCTAAAATATTTTCTGCTGATGCAGTATCGTTGCATGTAATTTTAATGACTTAACCTTCAGACAGACTGTTCCCCATCTTCATACAGCTACCTTCAACAAACATTTCACTATTGAGTGCAACGACTGCAGTCAACCAAACATGCAGAAAAATAGTTCAGCCGGGTATGTGTTCTTTACTTCAATTAAACTCACACAGTTGGATGCCTACTGTTGCCAAACCAGTAATATAATTTATACATTATAGTCCAAACAGTAAAACTACACTAAAAGTCATTTAACAATATTTATAACACCATAAAATACAGTGTTAAAATATATGAACTGCAATATGTACCAAAATTATAAAATTTGTTTCTCATCATCAGTGATTAAAACCAGGATCATTGCTCTAGCTTCAATACTCACAACCCTGGTGACAGATTAGAATTCAAATCTTAATGATCAATTTACAATTAACAAGATAGAAGTGAAACAAATTAAACCAACCATTATATATAACGAGACCCAATGGACTCCCATTGTTCCCCTTAATTACAAAACGCAAATCACAAATACACAGTGGGTAGTGTTAAGCATTAATCTACAACCTAGAAACTCAGACAGTGACAATCAGAGGGAGAAAAAAGAACAAAACAAGAGAGAAACAGAGAAGAAATCAACAAAGGACTATATTTTTAAACATGCCTATGCATACGAAAACCTTCACAGACACTATCTTCTTTCTGCACAGCTTGAGGGGTTTATAATTCGTCTGACATTGTCTTTCTGACGCCTTTCTGTGTAGGGACTAGCTCAAAAAATGGTTCCAGCTCACATATAAACACAAAAACTTCAGTTTTGATTTCTCAGAAAACCTGCATTAAATATAAAAATACATGTGCCATTCACATGCATTCCACTGAAATTGTAGTAATATATAGTCGTCACAGATAAATTTGAAATGTCTCTTATTACAAATGGGTACTTCCTATCAAAACAAATAAAATTTAAATAAACATACCACTGCATCTGTTATTAAAAGAGCTTGAGTGTTCCACCAATTGAATAATGGTATTGGTAGCATACAGTTATTTCTTAAACCCATGGAAATTAAGGCACAAAGATCCTAGAAGTACATCAAGAATATACACATCCAGGTCCAAAATTCAGTTTACGGTAAGGTCAAAAATATGGAAAAATATGGAAAAATATTTTCTGTGAAAATAGAGCACACTGTTGCTTTGGGATCTACTTTTATTAATGTACATAGGAACTAAATCATAAAATCTTCCCCAAATTGTTGCTTTTTACCAGAAGACAAAACTACAGTATTCTGTCCCAGAATGTGGTTTTACACTGCATTCAGTGACAATGAGCTGAAGATTGCCATTTGGAGAGGTGCTACTGAGACATACATGCCGATCATGCATTTAGAACTTGACTAAAATAATTTTCTGCATCTCATCTCCTGACCACATCACTTTGTGAAGCCATCTATATTAGTCTGTCATTTTCCACCATCTCCAGTTCCACCTTGCTGTTCTCATTTTTACGTTCTTCTTTTTTGTCTCTACCTATTTCTCTATCCCTGTCACTGACTGCAGCAGCTCCCACTCCAATGAAGGCAAGCTCAAGCTATTTTAGGACCACTTCTCAGAACCACTTTCAAGCATTCTTCCTTACATAAGTAAGGAAGTTTCTTGTGTAAAAAATACCACTTCCTGGAGATACAAGAGGGCTCCTTTTCCCATTTTCAGGTCCTTGACAAAGTCAGCTAATGCTGCTAGGTGGAGAAACACTTGGCAATGTCTAGTATTTATTTTCAGAGAATAATGTGTTTTCACAGTATGTTTTCTGTCTTTCCTTCATCCTTTACAGTTACTAGTCTGCGACTGTGAGCTCTAGCAACAAAGTCTGTGTGCTTTTTTATTGCTGGAATAATAACATGGTTTGAATCCATTTGGATTTTGCATTACTTTAGCAGAAGAGCTCTACTTTTTCAGAGGAAAAATTCTGTTTGCTTCTCTCTCAAGTACCCCTCACAGCATTTGCAGGGGAAGATTGCTTACAGTCCCTCAAGTTTCTCATTTCTTCCCCAAACACTCTGGATGGGATTCATCTCCCAACTTCAGCCACTTAACAGCTAGTCAACACTTTTATTCAGTGGGAAGTAGGATGGGCAGTGGAGGCAGTACCCGTGGGAAGCATCATGGATTTTATTTATTACAGACATATATATATATATATATGTCTGTCATCTACTTAAATCATTTCCCTTTGACCATTCCTAGGAAGAGGGTACTGGGGTAAATAAGCTCTCTCCCTGAGTGAGTGTTGCCTCTTTTACATTACCTCAAGAGGATGATTAAATCCACCCAGCAGAAGAAGAATCCTGTCTAGAAAACCAATTTCATCTTTGCTGAGTGTTTTCCTTACTTCCCATCAGCCATGAGATGAATACTAGCCTTAATTGCCAAATTTACTTTGCATGTAATTTACAGAAGCTACAGAATGTCAACACTCCGCTGAAGTCCAGTTTACTACTCTAAATATGAACCCAAAAAAAGTTTCAACACATACTATTTTCACACTTTAAAATGTAAAATCAAATTATCTGCCGATAAGAACTACAAAATTCACATTTTCTTTAGAAGATATTTTTCTTACAGAACTTTTGAATAGATACCTCCATAGCTTTTTTTTAAATTATGATTGCTTCCAGGTTTTGCTCTCTTCCTCAGTTTTTAAGGCTTTGGACTTAGATCTGCTATTGATTGATAACAAGCAGCAGCAGAATCAGAGCATCAACGACAAGCAATTTTGATGACATTTTATAGATAATATTCAATGTGTAGTGCAGTACTGTGAAAAGAGCTCAAGTAAATAATTATGACACCAGTTTTGACATTGAATCTTCAGCATTTTTCATATAACTTCAGATAAACTTGAATTGTAGCTTTTTAAACAATTTTCTACTCTCCATATTAAGAATATGAACACAAGGAAGAAAATACTATGCAATGCTTACATTGGAATTGTCCAAAAAACTAGATTTAATAGTCAGAAACATGATCTTAAGGAGCATATATTATACTGAATTCTTAAGGGGCATATATTACATTGATATGATATGGAATACCTGGGACAAAATGAAAAATAATACATATTAAAATACAAATAAAAAATAAAGAAGCATATCCTAGTAATAAAAGGGTCAGGTTAAGAAAAATATACGAACCTGTATTTTTCTGACATTTGTTCCAACTTCCTTGCCAACACAAAACATTCTTCCTTTAATTTTGCTATGAATGTATTCTGGGAGGTCAGCAAAGAATCCAGTTCTTCTACTAGAAACCACAAAATTATGATACTATATAATTAAAATTATATAAATTTATAGCTAACACAGAAACAATTCTATATATTCTTAATTTCTTTCCTCTAGTTCATTCTAATTTTGAAATGTTTTTTGAACTTCAGTTACTTGGACATCATCACTTACCAAATTAAGGCTCTATGTCAGAATTAGCTAAAGTGTTAAAGCAATGTTGCCACCGTATCTGGTCTTGTAAGAGAAGAATCACTGTGAAGACTAGATATTTAATCTGGTGGGCTTGCTTTTCAGCTAGAAGTTCACTGACATTTCTAGGAGGAACAAAATTGGCAAGCCACGCTTTAGCAGACTTTTGCTTGCTCAACTGGTGCACAGGATACAGCAGCAACCCAAATGCTCACACTGTAAACTCATTTCAGTATCTCATTAAAACAGCAGTTCTATTATTTACTGTGTCCTGAGCTTACCGTGAATAATGTAATTTTTTATTCTTAAATGATAGAATTTAGACTTACTGCCCAGTGATAGTTGAAATGAAACCATTTTATAAAGTAATTTTCACTTACTATCAGTTTGGACTGCACCTAAACTCATGACCTAGAATCCAGGTAATCTTTATTCTTTCAAAAGCAAGATACTGCAAAATGATATTGCTTGATTTCTGCTTTTAAAATGACCACTCTTATCCAAAATCTTTGTATGTGTGCAGGGTCAAAATAAACAAGGTTTTCTTTATATGCATTATAAATGGCTATAATTTTCAACTCCTTCTAATCCTACTAGAGATATATAAAAACAGACCCAGGCATAATATTGTTTCATTTTTGCATACTGGGACAACTTATGAACCAGGAGGGAAAACTGCATTTCTCTTGTGCAAAACTATACATGGTCATTTGCAGATGTGCTGGCTAAAGGAGGAAAAAATAATTCTGAGAGCTTCTTTTCTTCTCCTACAGTGTAGACAGCAGCCATAACATAGCTGTTTGCATTCCCTGAACACATGGAAAGGTCCTCTAGTACTGTGATACTACTAAAAAAGGATGGAAAATTGAATAGCAGATGTAAACATGCCTGCTATCTTACGTATTACCCACACTCCTTATAATTAATATATGTTATACAGTTTTCATGAAAGTATTGCATGACTGATGGGTAAATATGGTATTTTGTTAAACACATAAGTATGCCATGCTCTTTAACAGCTGAAGCTCCTCCTCCTTTCCATGCTCGTGGGTCCCAGACCTCATCTCTTAAAAATGCCCGTTTTAAAATTTTTCATTTATAACATGCACCTCTATTAATGTTGTTGGCATAGTACTTCATAATACAAAAAGCTCTTTTTTGTTTGTTTGGAAAACCTATTTTACTTCCAGATTAAAGTTAGATGTTATTGATGGGCTAAGTCAATGCAATGAAGTCTCCTATTATGGGAAACTGAAGTATGCAAGGGATTAAACATCTTTCTTCTAGATTGAGGATGTGGGGGGGGGGGGGCACATGGTAATGCTAAAAATGTTTGAGGCTGCAAAGATTAAATAAAGGAACATATCAATTTGGAGCCAGTGAATTACATCCAGCTGCGACAGTGAATTAAGAACCGATTAATGGCTAAAGCTTTTCTCCAGTTTGGATGCCGAAGCAAACTCATTAAGCTTTTAGAGTAGCTATAATGTGTGTACTGTGGGAACTGTTCAATGCTATTCAGGAGACTTTAACTGTAAGCTCAGAGCATTTCCCGCAGAGCTTCTGATGCTATTTTCTTTATATAACATGTGTGCCTGAAAATCCAGCCAAAAACAAGCCCTTTGTTTTTCTACTTTGTTGTGGTCTCTCTCAGCTTTACGTTTCTTGAACACAGGTAAATAAACTCATAATCCAGATGGTGCAGCAGATGTGAGAGCAGCACTCTGAAATCAACAGACAGTGGGCAATACTTTCCATTTTCTCTTTTAAACGCTAACTAATATGTAATTCGGAATCTCCGGTGTAGTTAGCATCTGCTCCCTTCGGCCAGCCAAAGGTTACAGGTGTTCCTGATGTCATTTCACAGTAAGGCGTGGGCCTGGCTTGTGAGTGAGTGCCCAGGCTCTAATCTTTCCCTACCACCTACCAGTTTTCTCATGCTGGGCCTCCATTTGCTGCATCTTCTGTGTCAGCTCCTGCTCTCTTTGCTGGGCCTGAAGGGCTCGGGCCTTTGCTTCATTGCTAATGCTGTGCTGAATGTTTTCTTTCTCCAATCTATAAAAAAAACCAAATAGGTAATAAAGAAAAATAAAAATCATATTGTGAAAAGGATAAATTAAAAGGGTAAAGCAGAAAATTCAAATAATAATAACAAGTTTTTCACATTAAACATTCTCCTCCCACTTCAAGTTATACAAACTGACCTCTTACAATGTCAAGCATTGTCCAGTGACTAGTAGAAAATGGATAAAAAGTATGATCTATTTCCTGAGAGAAAACTGGCCCAGCAGACAAAAATAGGATTTTATTTAAAAAAATTTTAAACATGGCCTCTTTTTCATAAAGAAGCTTACCAACATTCACTTTGCACTGAACATATTATTTGCATTTTCTTTTAAATGCTATTTGTTTAATTCTGCAATGAAGCTTAGGGACCTGACCCCGAGATGGACTGGTTCCCAGTGAATCAGCAGGAGATAAGTCAATGGGAGCGATTGCCACAGTGCTCGTGATACAGCTACTCTGAAAGCTTAATGAGTTTTCTTAAGCAACCAAAAAAGTTTTAACTATTAATTTATGTAAATAGGAGATGAATGCATCCATTACAATAGAGTAGACTGCTAGCACCACACAGGCCTAGCCCCTTGTGGTTCTGCTCACTGGGGGGTTGTACAGAAAGGTCTAAAGCCCAGTGCTATTATTGAAGTATGCAGGCAAGAGAGCAATTTACTTGACCAGATATGCAAGATGGGGCAATCCACTCCTGAGGCAAAACAAATGCTAGACTACCACACTCCATTGAAGCATTTTATTTAATGCAAGCCAAGCAAAAAGAGCATGGAAAATAAAACCCCAAAAAGATACATGCATATAAATTAGAAAAGATCTTGAACTGCAAATTCAGATCTAAACTTTCCCAAAGGTCGTGAATATTTATCTGGTGCACATTGGGATGCACATTTAAAAAGTCAGTTCACAAATACAAGGATTGATTTCTAGATTTCAAATGATGTGAGCAAACACCTTTCTACTGAAATGACATTTAATAGCTTGGGATAGGCTTCAAAAAAATCTTATAAACATGTTTTATTCTAGGGATATTACCTATTTCAGAGGACTACAAAACAGAACATGGGCACAGATCATGTAAGGATAAAGCCACATCTCATGTGGTTGCTGCACTTAACCTTTGGAATGGTGCCTAATAACCCATCCGAGATATTGCAATATCTCAGCATGACACACACAATGTTAAATCTTCTCTCTCAAATTTACCCCAAAGCAATACAAATGGTGGGTCACATTACACTAATTCCTGGTCCTGATGTTTCAAGCCCTACCTTAGGCAAAACTCCCTTGGAAATCACAGGCATTTTCTTCTGAGGTAAGACAGCAATTACATTTAGATAGCAAAAATATTAGAGCGTTAAGGAAACAAAGCACATTTTTAAAGGAAATTTCATATATTGAATAGCACTTTATCACATCACTCTCAGAATTGCTTTGTAATCATATTGGGGCTATCCTAAGGAGTGATGCTCCCATCATTTTTTCAGTGTAAGCTCCAAATATGGAAAGTATTACTAAAAATATTTTTCCCATATTTTCTGGAAATCAGTCTGTGCAAACCCCTTTACTTTAGAAATGTTTTTTATCTTCAGAAAGTTGTTTTAAACACCGGATTGCTCAAAAAACTAAAGGAAAAAGAAGCCACCATCACCTCTCACATTCCTCTGACGCTTTCAGCTAAAGAAGTGCCAGCAGCACAGTATTTTATTTAATAGCTCTCATGTGAGACGGCTGTCTGCAGTTGGGTGCTGTGCAGTCATCTGGCACACAGCTGGCTGGCTTGCCTTCTGCTGGGGGTAACCTTCAGCATGCAGCAAGCTGCACAGCTCAAGGTACTAAGGCAAACCTGTGAAGGTCCATTCCTCACTGCTAGGGCCCCTCCCGATGAACTCATGCTAACTAGCAAGTTCAAAATAAATGGAGAATCTACTGCCACCAGAAACACTCTCCTGTGTAGGGGGACCCATCCAAAAGAGCCACTCACCTGTGTCACTTACTGCATAGAGCAAGCTAGCAGAAACTATGGATGTGTGGTGGGTGACCTATGGCTGAAGTGTGTAGGGGGTGGTTGAAGATTTATTTATACAGTGAATAAAAGTTCAGTTGTAAAACTAGAAAAACACAGGTAATTCTTACACAGAAGAGCAGCTTCTTAGAAATTAGAAGATTTTGGAATTAAAACACATTCAATGCCACACAGAGCATATGTGAGGTGCTTAGAAGTTCTCAGGAGTGAAAAAATATCCTGGTGCCAAATCTGTCTAAACAGAGTGGCAAATCCTTCATCCTTGAGTTGAACCTGCTCTCTAAGTCCAATCTCCCTGCCCTCCAACTGAAAATTTCCCTAACACACACATGGAAGGATAAAAAAAAGAAAGTATAAAACCTGCAGAAGGCAGCCCAAGAGATTCCAGTATCTATTGGCAACTTTCCTGCAGGAGCTTTCGAAGCTTTGACACTGTCTGTCCAATTGCAATTTCTCAAATAAATTCTTTCACAATTCAGAGTAAAAGAAAATCTATGGACTGTAGACAGAAGGAAACAGTCCTTAGTCCCTCCAGCATTAGTGTGAAGACATCAGAGGTCTCCTCCTACAAAAACCTTCAGAATTTCTTATATTCAGTAACGGAGAGCACAGAGACAACGTAAAGCAAAGCTATGACTGACTAATTTTGATGACACAGGTAATTTCTGAATCAGAAGTGACAGCTAATGATCAATTGTTCCAGAACTGTTAAAAGCTTCATCTCTAGAGGTCAAAAAATAGGAGATGAAGGGTTAAAGTGCACGAGCCTGTTCTCTACTTGAATCCAAACGCTAGCTCTACTGAGTGCAAAACACTAAACACATCAAAATGCACATCTGGTTGGTCACAACACGGATGAGTTTTACTAAAGCAGATGCATTGAACACAAGGAAACTTTCACTTCCATGAGATAAAGTCAGAAGCAACCAAAGACTCAATCATGGAGAAAGCTCAAGCTCTTCTTGAGCCCTGTTCTGCAATACAGGTTTTCCACAGTGAATTTAGTTCTAAACACCTGTTTTAAGCCTGTATTGTGGCTGTCAAGAGCCATAGCTAACTCAATCAACTGGCTGGCATATCTCAATGAACCCGACATTGGTTTGCAGTGCATGAAAGTTATGCTTTTCAAATGTTCTTGACAAAACAAAAGCATTGTGAACTGTAGCATATAGCACAGGAAGAAGAAAATTGCCATCTCTGGCAAACTTTAAAACTGCAACTGAAGTGAAAATTCACTTTGATCTCAAAGCTAACATAAAAGTATGCTCACTGAATTTGAGCCATCAAATTTAATAAAAAAGACAAATAAAACCCCAAACCAAAATAACCCCCAATCAAAACACCTTTTTCACCACTAACAAACAAAAACTGGATCATAGATCCATTTATGAGAGAAGTCCACGCTCTGCCAAAGGGTTTTGCAGTAAAGAAAAAGGAAGTATGTAAAAACTAGTGACATGAAAGTCATATTTGACATAACAAAAACCAGCAAGTTAAAAACAGAACTTAGATTGATAAAACTTTGAATTTCACTACACAGTTCAATAGCATGTATTTCTGAAAGAGTCTTTTCAGTTTGGTAACAGTAAAAATAAAAAAATATAAAAAACAGAATGATTCTTAATGTAGAATTAGGCCTCTGACTGGAGCCAGCCAGTAAATCTTCTGGGAAAGCAACTAGAGTTTGAAGCAACCATGCTTCCTATATTGACTATTTGATTTTTCCATGAGATCAACGTGTGGCGTTTTTAAAAAAGCTAATGGATCCATTAGTAAGGACTATGAACTTAATTGGACAAATTAAAATACTCTAGCAATTATCGCAGTTTAGTGATACACAAGAGATTATCATAACATTATTTCTGACATCTTCTTTTCATATTAATTATATTTAAAAATATAACTATAAAGCATTTCAGCTTTCATATATACTTGCTTTAACTTGAACTTCATAAATCATTAAGGAGTAGCTAGCATTTAGTGTTCCAAATGCTTGAGCTATCCGAACTAACCAGACTTATCTAAATGATGACCAGTGCTGGAACTCTGCACCCACACTCAGACTTGGGCAGCAGGACTAGTCAAGCCTAACACTGATGCTTTTACCACGTGCCTCAGTGGTTAAGAACAGACCTCTTTCCTGGATAACATGTAGCCAAGTGGGCCAGCACTGAGCCACTGCACAACAAATTTCTTCAGAAGAAAGGTCTCAGCTGAAGGCTCCCTTAGCTCTTTCCGAGGAAATGAGCTTTCTCTCCCAGTATTTTTGAAAATAAATGTATAGCAGAAGATTCTCTACCAAACTGGAAAAGTTTTGAGGAGTTACCCAAGCATTTTATTCCCAGTATCTTTAGTAAAATCTAGCACTCAAAACAATTAAAACACCTGAAAATAGGACTTGAAGGACTACATGTATTAGGAGCCCTAAAGACCAAACAACTTTGGGTATAAAGGCTCAGCAGTCATGCAGTCTGTTTTGCAAACTTTCCACCATACAGGTCCAGTGGACTGTCCATTACAAGCAGGTTTCTGAATCAGCTTCTCATAGGCTATTTTATCTTATTATTTCAGCTACAAGTGTCAAAGTAAGAATGGAAAATCAGAGTGTATTCTTGCTCTTCTCTCAGGCTATAGGAGGAGAGAAACCCAACCAAACAAACCACATATAAAAAAACCAAAAAGAGTATAAAAGCTGAAACAAGATGTCACAATACCTGACTTATTCTCCAAGAGGAAACATGAGAAAATTTTTTGCTATCTTTAACTTTATTACTAGACACTATTCAAAACTCACAATGATAAAGGTCGTAAGAGAAGGTATACCGAAAAAGATCACACTTGACAAACTTCTTCCCCTTGTATTTTTTATGTATCTTCGTAAGTATGTCATACACAGAAGAATAAGGGCTCGTTTTTTATTTTATTCAGGTTAGCAGACAAGTCTAGAGGTTGGTCTACAAACATGGAAAAAAATCCCAATTTGCCAAGAAGTCATTCTCCACAGGAATAGTCTTAAATAATTCTCTCTATTAATGTAAAACTTCTGTAACTCTTTTCAGACCAGCCTTTCAATTTAATAGCACTGCAGTACCCCATTCAGCCATCTACAATGGAGAATGTGTTTACTATTATCATATGCTATCCAATCTTAGTATTTTCAAACATTTAAGTAAGAAAATGCAACACAGTAAGACCTGTAATTCTGCAGGTAAACAGGTATATGCTGGTTTTAAATGTAGCTATGATTCAAAATTATTGCTTTCCAAACCTTCTAAATTAACAGAGCTCTAGACATGCACCTTGCTCATACGTTTGGATCAACTCTCTAAGAAGCCTCAGGGTCACAAGATTTCTCCCTTTCCTTTAAATCAGTCTTCTAGCAACCTTTTGTTTAGCACTGTTTTGGTTATCTTCCTTTGTAAGGCCTATGAATTTTCATCTAATAAGACCCAGTTAATACCTCTGAATGAGGACCCAGCTGGACAGAGTGCAGTAGTTTCCTCTTATTAAACACTATAGGTTTTTTCTGCCATCTGAATTTTTGTAATAAAGATTTTGATTTTTTCAGTGCTTATGTAAATCCACACTGGATTGGATTTTATGGCTCTTGGTGCTTTTACAAGGCAAAAGAAAGGCAAGAAATGAATGTTCTCATGGCAAAAAATAAATAAAAAAAGACGTATGAGTGCATGCTTCCTCAAGAATTATGTAGAAATATCTTTTAAAAGCATCATGATCAGGTCATTTCTTCAAACCTTTCCAAGGAGCTGAAAAATTGCCCTTCCTGTATCCCATTGAGGTAATTACCCACTGAGTTGCTCTTTTTGTCAGTTTCTGGGAGCTGACTGGATGCTGATTCTGGAGTCGGCTGCCAGGTCTTCTCAGCAGAAAGCTCAAGTTTCTGGAAACTGCCCCAGCCAGCACACTGTGTTTGGTGAGCTTCAGTAAAATCTATATTTGCATGGTCAAATTTTGAAGAAACCCAACTATTAAATTAACTGGTGTATTTGAAGGACTGCATAATTTCTCAGGATACATGTGGGCCTATTCATGAAAACTGAGGCTCAAAAAAACCCAACCAAACAAACAAAACTTAAATCTTGTTTCTTGTATTAGTTGAGAAATACAGTTTCCTAAAATAATGAAATGTCAGAGCTTTCTCCTCATAACCATGAGAAGCAATGAAAACCATGAGAAGCATTACAAGTAATTAGAAGAGTAATGTAAAGGTCAAAGCCAGCTCTTTAAATATAGAACTAGGAAGTTAGAAGGTGCTACAGAAATAACTTGAAAGTAGAAATAAATTTAAAGTATTTTAATGAAACTTAATGAAACTTCACTACCCTATTTGAGATGAAAGGCTGGAAAAAACAACTCTTCCAAGCTGCTACTACTATTTCATAAAAACACTTCAAATAAAAAGAAACACTTTTGGGGGGCAAAAAAAAAGATTTAGCTCCATACAGATTTCCAACCTCATCAAGAGACTAACTACAATTAGTTGACAAATTAGCTTGAAACAATTTTCCCCAAAATGCAAGTAGCTTGTCACCTGTATCCCCACTCCCAGAATTCAAATAATGTCAACTTATTATACTATTTTCTATTTTTTCTAAGAATTTAAATTTTACTGACACAGAAATCAGGGCATATAACTGTCTTGTACCCACTGAATTTTTTTTTCCATCTCTATTTAGAATGCAGCCACACCACTGGAACTGCTTTATAACTTCTGTATTTCCACTTTATATAATAATAGGAAGTCTACAGAAACAACGAAACACTTCAGTCTAAAATTTCCCCTTTGTCCTTTAGGCCCTACTGAGGCACCAGGAAAAACTATACATTAATGGCTGCATGAGAAAAAAATTCCTACTCCTGCTCGCCATACTTGAAATCTATTTCAAAGTGATTTCAACTAACTGGAGATATTAATGGGCATGAGACAGATGAAAAGCTGTAGGAGCATAGGAACAGAGAGACACAGAGTGTTACTCCTATGGAAGTTTATATGAAATAAAGAACCTTGAACATAGTTAAATTCAACACCTCTACCTCTATCTGCGAGGTCAGTTAACAAAATGAAAGGACTGTATTTCTTATTTTACATTCAGCAATAACAGCAAGAGTTTGCTAACACCTAGCCTATAACATGATTTTACTCTTATGGCAGTATAACCTTCAAGATATATCCAGAAAATCACCGGTTTCTCAATAACTTCTCTTCAATCTCAACAGTCCTCTGTATATCAAGTCACAGGCAAATATCATCATTAGCTTTCCTCTATTTTGATGTTAGAGAAGAAAAAAGTGCCTCTATCAGTAACTAACATCTCATATTAGGTCAAATATACTGACTTGGAATCAAAATCTGATTTTTCTTGCCCATTTATAAGCTTTGCCATCAAGATATGTAGCTTGTAAGTAAACATCCATTTTCTCATGACTATTACCATCAGATTGTGAACTATGTGGCTCCTAAGTCCCTATAGAAACAAACAATCAAATACAGAGTAGAAGCTGCACAGGGAGAGGTGATTTTTGTGAAGTCTTAGTACGTAGTCTGAACACTTCCAATATGGCACATGTTTCTCCAGAATATTCTTTATTCCACGAGCCACTTTTACAAATGACTGTATGTTGAAATAATTGCTTAACACAGAAGACTTTTACAGGTATGTGTTTTGTAGACACAAATTTACACAAATTATTTTCCCTGTATTTAAAATAAAGGAGTAATTTTCTTGATTTATGGTGATTTTTGAATTTGGCACCAGTAGCCTCTGACAATGCAGCTTCAGGACACATTCAAGGAAGGCAATGTCAGTATAAAAGGTGTGGTCCCTTCTTTTCATCCTCTTACAATGAGAACTCACACAAACTATTCTTCAAGAGATTATTCTTTTTCAATCTGAATAACTCCCTGAATAACCTGATCACACAGGTGCCAGTCTTCCAGTGTCAGCAGAAGCAAGGGCCTGGCAACATGTGGCCAGACACAGGCATGTATTGCCACTCTAGGGACTTGCCTTTTCAGCAACAGCATAGGCTCAGACCAGGTTCAAAGGACTGTGACTCTGTACTCCAAGGCTCAGCTTGTTAATACAATAAATCCAGCCATCAGGCTCCCACCATTGAATCAAAAAATGATGCAGCTAAATGATGCAGAGACCTGATCTGCTATGAGCTCTGCCAATTTAAATTTGTTCAAAAACCCAATGTTTTTGGTACGTTAACTTTGTACCAGCAAGCTTTATGCTGAATCAGGTATCATCTGTCCTTCCTACAGCTGGCATAAAGTCAGCATAAACACGGCATTGCATGCTCTAGCTAATTAAAAAGGAAAGTGCCTGTGTGCTCACACCTGATACAGATCAGCTCAGCACAGCTGAACGATCCAGTAGATCACAGATGCACTGTGAGTGACTGCTCAACACTTACCTGCATTTTTCACACACCTTAGGTACGGATACACAACCTGCACTTAAAGTGCCACAGGCCTGCAGTGTGGAAGTTGATAATGATCCCCAACTATTGCTGAAGTCGGGAAGAAGTTGAGGAATGTTTGTTCCCTGCCTCCAAAGGACCAAGCCTCACAAGAATAGCTTGGGAAGAAGCAGAATTATTTGACAGAACAAAGCACTTTTCTGGATGACAATTTGAAAGACAATATTTGATTTTCAGAGAATTTGATCTAGGGTAAGCTAGATTTCTACCCCATCCTACAGCGAGATACCATACATTCCAGAAAACTGACAGACTTATGACCAAAAGCAAAAAAGATGTGAAATACTGTGCTAACATTACACTGTACTTGACTGTTGTTGATTTGCTCTAGATCTTACAAAAACATCCTAATGAAAATCATGCTCATCTGTCCACATGTCACATAAACTAGATACAAACAAATGAGTTAAAAAAATAAAAATCGAGCCTTATGCCTTTTATTCATATGTTGAGATGTGGCATAATTCTTATATTATTCTGACTGTAACTGCCTGCAGTATTAGAAACAATGGACAGGCAGTATAACAGTTGAGGTTTTTGGTGGATGGTTTTGTTAGGTTTTTTTTTTTTTTTTTGGACAGGTTATAAATCTCTTCTTTATGCTGTCAAGAGTAAGGGAGAAACATATTTCAATAGCAACTTTAAAACGAAACTCACAAATTACTACCATTATGCTAAGTGCTAGATATCCCACTGTGCAGTTTTGCTTTGTGAATTTTTACCTTCTTCCATGCACACTTTTAGCCACTGATCGCACAGCCTTTCAGTGTTTTCTGCCTTTTCCTTTAAATAAACTGGCTCTGGCTCCTTCCATCTGGTTCCCCTTCCGTCAGCAACCCTGCACCTGTTCACACCTCCTCTCCTGTTGGATTCCACTGAACATTTCCTCCTCTGCCAGGGCTATTCTGGCACTCGCAACCTTTCTGTCATTCAATCCATCTGTCAGAAGTGAACTTTGTTTACCGCAAGCTTCTGCTTTCTTCTTCAAGAAGCAAAGCCCCTCAAGGTCATTGTCAAATGAACTGTCGGTGTAGATTTAAATCCACTTCTGCTAACCAGCAGCAGATGAAGTTCTTTACAGTCCTGTATTTGTGAAGATCAGTTTGGGGTATAGGAGAAATAGTAAGAAGCAAAAGAATAGCTTTTAATCATTATTTGTTAACTCCAACAGCTAACGTGTTTCCCTTCAAATACATGTATCTGTTCCTTCTTGCTAGGGCTAGCACAGTCTGAGAAAGACTTTGCAGAGCTATGTGAAGAAGTGGAAAAGGCTCATAAAAATATTAAAAATAAAATAATAAATGAAGGTTTTTGACTCTGACTTAACAGAGCTATTGACTAAAAATACAAAGAGAAAATGGGAACAGTAGAATGAGTAAGTTTACAGTAAAACCTTGAAGTGGCCAACAGCACTCATTTTAAATTATTTAATCTGCAGCATTTTTTTTGCCTTACCCACTGATGTTTCAAATGCAACACTATTTAAAGAAAAAAAATCAATAATTTTTCTTGTTTTCAAGCCTTGTAAAACACGTAAATGCAACTCTTTGTTAGAATACTGCCTTCCACATTGAGGCAAATTCTAAAGATTCTTTGTCAGGGCTGAAACAAAATTCTTATTGTCAACAGGATACATTATTTTTAGCAATTCCTGTGTCCATATTTCTTTTCAGGAATACATTCTAATAACCAAAAGTTCCTGAATTATTAACTAACCTCTCTGACATTCTTATTCTTCTAAAACAAGAAATACCTACAATTTCACAGCATACCTTGGTATCCTTTAAAAAAAAAAAGATAACTTTTCACCAAGATTAAAAACAATACCAAAAAATAAAATACATATTTGAAGTTTTGTAGGCAATTACAATAAACCACCCATTTTATTACCCCTTTACCAAAAATGAATTTAAGGTAAAGTTTTCTGGGATCAAATCTAGGAGGTAATCCAATCTCATTAGCAGAAATGCGTTTATACTTACGTTAGGTCTGAATTTGTCTTTAATGAAAATTGCATTGACAAATACTGCCTAAGTTTAGCTGAATAAAAACTTAATAGTGATCTATCAATTATATGGGGACTAGTTCCTGCATTTGCAAGGAAGTATTTTCTTGTGCTATGGTCTTCTTCCATAGGAAACTAGATGCAGGTGAACAAAAGCACTGGAAATAAAAGAGGAACCCTGGTACAAAAAGAGTGTGCAGCAGTGTCCCACCTGACCACAGAGACACTTTAATTCCCCAGTGACTTAAGTCCTGTAGAAGCCAAATGACCAACAAGAATCCAATCAAGAAGAGTTGCTCCTATTTCTGCAAAACTATACTTTGACATGCACACCGCTTAACCCACAGGGGCAACCAAGAGCAGCACACTATTAACCTTGCCACGCTGCCAGCACAGCCAGGCCGAGCGGTTCAGCCCTGTCAAGTGGCCGCCAGCAGCTCATCTGCTCGCTCGGGACGGGCGTGTCCCAGCTCAGCCTCTCCTGCCCAGTCAAGGGAGGCCTGAGGCAGGACAGCAGCCAGGCGGCCAAGCCGGCGTGCTCAGGTGATTTCCTCTCCTTCCTCCCTCCAGCCGCCAGCCACTTTCTACAGCAATGACAACCTACAGGCTGATGCTCCTCAAAGTGAAGTTGGATAACGTCTCCAGCTGAGGACCGTTTGGGCTCTCGGTTGAATTTTTTTTTTTCTAGACACAAACTTCAGGAGGGGAATTTTGCACAGCAAAGAAAAAATGCCCACAAATCAACAACCGCTGTGACTGCATACAATAAACAACTTTGAATATACTTCTGAAAGCACAAGACAGCTTTTTAAATTGCTGAAGTTCACAAATACCAAGCGCTGACAGAAAAAGTACATTTTAGCTTATTGTAAAAACAAGCTTTCGATGTACTTGAGAGAAAAGCTTTAGAACAAATCAGAAATAATGATAAAAATCAGAACCATTTTTTCCAGTAGCAAATTCAGCAAAAAATCCAGCAGCCTTGAATACATGTATCTGAAAGACTTCTTTGGTTCAAAAAAATAAATCATTATCCTGTTGTCATTAGTCACACAAATAAAAAAACCTAATTTGAATGAGACCAAAGTAAATATTTGATACACACTCATAAACTTATTACTGTTAGTGCTGAATAATAACTGCTCAAAACAAAGACCTTATAAAGATGTTTGTTTTCTACAGCAGTTAGTCTCTTCAGTGTTTCATCTGAATTCACCACTCGCTCCAAAGCGCTTTAAGTATTGTCACTGCTCCTGAAGCACACTCTACATGCAGTAGCAATTTGGCTGCCTCAACAACCTGATGTGATCACTGATGTGACCAGTTGCAGTTTAAATGCCGTGAAGAAAAATTTAGATGAATCTAATACTAAAATCTGAAAATGTATTATTGCCTTTTCCTTAAGAAATATTTATTGTAGGACAATAAATACAATTGTTAACCGTGTTAAAACTCGTTTAAAATTAATAATAATTTACAAACACTTTAATGTTCAAAATGAACATATGATTGTTTTATTTGTTCTTTACTCCTTCACTTACATTTTCTTTCCTTCCATTATAGAATTTATCAACGGTCTTTATATGTTTGTACAATCACTTAAATACGTTTAAAATATTAAATAGAATGATATTCAAATAATTGTGTGTTATCTTGACACAAAGTGTATCAGCTTCGAAAATTTTACAACGCACTGCCAGAAGACGACAGAACCGATTTATTTCAAATCACTCAGTATCAGTCTTCATAAAGCAGCATATGGTCTTATCATGGCAGGTAAAATATTTTACCTTCTATAATAACGCAGAGCAGCTAATTTATCTACATGCTGTATAATCAGATAAACAATTTCAGCTGCACTATGAAAACCTGTAGGCAAGGGAGAAATTTATCCCCCATCACTTTATTGATTTTTCCACATATACATTCATATGATTGTTAACAATAGAGGCTATTCTTTCTTCCACCTCCTTCTTCAATTACCTTAAAGTAAAGCCCTCCTTTTCAGTAGTGAAAATATTTGCAGTTTCTACAGCTGCAGGACAAAGAACTCAGATTTTCATAGAGTTGCTCAGGGGAAAAAGAAGGAGGAACAAAAAAAAAAAGCTCTGCAAGATTCAATTGCAGGTAAAGCAGAGTGAATGACAACTTTCAAAGCTACCACAATCATTTACTAATGTGCTGCTATAGCAAATAAGTCTAATTTTTTTTGACAGCACCAAATTAGATTTATTGCAGAAACTGCTGCATAAATAGCATATGGCTATGTTATACTACCTATTTCAAATCCCTGTAATATTTCCTCCCCTCCCTGCTCAAAATGGGTAATTGAGCCAAGCTATAAACCTTCTGCAGACAAGATACATACAAGTTCAAAAAGCAGATGCAGGACACGTAGGTTTTTTTGTTAAAATTGTCTAAAAAGTATCACATATCCTGATCAAACAAAACAAAGTAGCAGTAGGTAAGATCTCCCTTATTACACTTCAGGATTTTATTTCCCCCTTCCTGGACAAAATTTTGTTTTCATTTCCCTTTCAAGCTGACAGTCATCAACACAGGGCATGACCCCGTAATCCTCTCACACATGACTACCTCTGACTTGCACAAGAAATCCTATTGATCTTTACTTCTTACGTGAGTCAAATTATTCATTGTGACTCGGGATCAGAAGGCTCGGACCTCCATTCATTCCTCTCAAGCTCTCATTTCTGAGTAGGGAAGTGCCTCTTTGGAGCAAAAATAAAACATGAGAGAGCTGGTTCCATTCATTGGAGGGGCCCAGCCCTGTGAGAAGGTGCCGACCTACAGCTCTCCCGCCTTTCAACGGGAGCAAACTTTCCTTATCGCTTTCCCGGATCGGTCCCCGGACCCACGTGCTTTCGCGTTTCTGTCACTCGCCACATTCTCCGCTCGCTATACCGCTACATACGGTAAAACACGTAAGCTTATCAGAGGGCAGGGCCGGGAGCAAAGCGAGTTTTTGAGGGAGGAGGGGGAGCGGTGCCGCCCGCGGGCCGCTCTCGACGCGGCGGAGGCCGCGGTGCCGGCCGGGCCCGGGCCCGTCCCCGCCCGCCTCACAACTTCGCGCGGCCGCGGCGCCGCAAAGACCTTGGAAGGTGCCGCGTGCGGCCGGCGGGCACACCACTGCACACATCGCGCACGGCTGCGGCTACCCCGCCGCTCGCCTGGCGGTGGTCAGTCCTCCCAGCTGCCCTATCCGTTACTGTCTGATTAGCTCTGCGAAGGAGCCCCTCCCCGGCCAGCTTTGCCCGCCATCTGTTCCACACGCGATGGCTGCCGCCCAGCAGCCTCGCGCTGCCCTCCTACCTGGCACCCGGCTCCCGGCCTTACCCCAAAGTGCTAACACAGGTTCTCGCTGCTGGCAGAGTCAGGATTTCATTACTACTACTTTGACAAGTGCAGGGTTGTTTGTAATTTCTCTTTTATCCTGATTTTGATTGTACAACCACCTCCCACTGATTCAGTTTGCTTCAGTTTTGTTGCTCACAGATTTTACTCTCCACATTAATCTCCCTCTGGCATGTTACTGCATCTGTTCCCTTTTTTATTATTAATTTTCAAATTCCCACCATTTTTGACAAAAAAGAGGTAATCTACACTCTGCTTCTGCCCATTTCATTTTCTTTAATTTGGAGATAAGTATGAAATCGTGCCAAAGAAGTTAATTCTCCGTTAACAGTTTATTTTCTGGCATCCTGATGCCTTTGTATATGAAAACCAGATAGAAATAAATGTTGACTGAATCACAACAACATAGTCGCAACCGTCCCTAAATTTAATGAAAAGTAAACATACAAAGCAGAATCTCAAAAGGTTATTAGTTATCAGAGTTGTTTAATGTTATCACTCATCCCTGCATTTTAAAATAATGCTTTTGGATATGATGAGCAGGCTATAAAAAAATTAAAAATCAATCACTGGTTACACCTCATTTCTGCTTCCTCCCCCCACACTCCCAATTCTAGTGTTATTGGTCCTTTCATCAGTCAGTCTGAGAAGATTAAGTATATCTCAGTTTTTAATATGACTAACAACATTTCTCCAAAACTCCTTCACAGCATAGATGATGGACTCTGAGACACTAAAATTGTTGGAAAAGGCATGGTATGAAGTATGTTGCTAATAGATACTACTAGAAAAAAACCAAACAATAAATACTAAGTATTGTGCAACTCCCTCAAAGGCTGTTTGTAACCACCAGGAAGTTTACATTTTATCATTTATTAGTATAGGTTAAATAGGGAAAACAATGACTGAGGCAGGCTGCAAATTCTAACAAGGAACACTGGTGATGACATACAGCTCATCACCAGAGCTTTAGAGATTAAATAATGCCACATTAACCTGGAAGGGTATGTGCTCTATTTATTGTACATGTAATAGAAATTAGCCTTAATGGAGTCACTGAAACTAGCAAGAAACACCAATGCACAGTAGGATGACTGTAGCACTGCTAAAACCCAATTGGCATGTCCTTAGATATGCTGCTTTCTAGAGATCATATAATTGTCAAAAAGTGGGAAGAAATATCACCTAATAGGGGAAAAACAATAATCAAGAAAAAAAAAACCCTCACTGACTCACTATAATATAAGCTGTAGTCCTTCAAGAGAGTGACACAGGGACAGGGCAGCTTGGTGGCTCACCTGAATGTGAAAGTACATGTTCATTTAGTAATCGTTCCCCTACCTACAAGCTGGCCTTAGAGTTCTTAGAGTGTTTCATTTGAGCAAACAAGAATAATAGAATTTAAACTAAGCTAAATCTGCTTCTATTCTAGTCAATTATATTTCCTATCAAATTTCAGATGATGTTTCGGTCAAAAATATCTTGAGCCATCTATGTATCTGTCTTCATACCTGAGAAAATGCATGATGACATAATAAAATTTTAATTTTGAAATTTGATGATTCCCTCACTTCTTAGGATTTATTTAACTTACTTGGCATATGTGAACAGGAACTACAACTGACTGAAACTGAAACAAATAATACCTCCAGATCTGGTTTGAAAGAAAAAGAGGAAATTTTTTTAATGATGATTCTGTTACACAAGAATAGGGAATTTTTTTTTTACATTAGATGGCACACTAAGATCCGACAAGTTGTTAACATTTTGCATCTTTCACATCGTCTTTTCCATGAGCATATTGACATGATTTTTAATGACTATTTTCTCATTAACTAAAGAACAACAGACCTGTATGTTTTCTACTCCCTGAAGAAGGGCTTCAGGTAAGCTTAATTAGCAACACCTAACCTTGCCAAAGTAAGAGCAATTTAACATGGACTTAAGAACTAATGTCGTAAGATTCTCCGACTACAGTAACCTCAAAGCTGAAACTGGGGCAAAACAAACCTCCAAGAAAACTTTAAACAATCATGGTCAGTCTCATAGCATGGTGACATCTGCAAAGTTACATGACTGACAAGCAAAACTACACAGTACAAGTTCTGTATTTCCCCAGTCTTTTGAAGACATACAAATTAGAATTACTAACTAGATTCAATAGCAGAAAGTGCATGTTAATAGCAAGTATTTCTAAGCAACATATTGCTCCAGGAAGAAAGGTGACAGGAAAAGGCAATTTTAAACTCTGTGGCAATGGTTTAGAATAGCTAATTGTAACCTTTTTTTCTTCATTTTTAACAAGTACATTTTGTTAAGTTAGAAGCTGTTTAGCTGGTAATCAATCAACAGTGTCTGAAAACTAGGATACAGCGAAGAAGTGGGACTCCTGGAGAAGAGTGCTGTTCTGCAGAGTACTTTCTTTTCTCATGACACAGACTGCATGTTTTCTCTCATTTATTCCTCTCATATACATTTATCTCATTTTTGTACATTAAAATCCAAAGTTCTTGTATTCATTTTATAATCCCATTTATTTACAATATCCAAACTTAGAATCGGTGGATTAGTGAAGTGTTTCTCCTTAGTAATGCAGTAAGTCATAAAAACCAAATAATTCTTTCTGTATCTCTTCAGCTACCTCTAATTTCTGCCAGAACAGCACAGACAGGTCATGCAAGGCAACAGAAAGACTATCCACAACAGTGTAACAGCAGTACAGGCCTCCCTCAACTCCAGCGTTGTGAGAAGACTTGGAGTGAACCAGCTGGTCCTCTTCTGAAAAGAAGAGAATCAGCAAGATGAGGCCAAGGCCAGAATACCCAAGAGATGTACTAAATCAGTGCAATTTCTGCAGCAACCTCCCACAGGCAGGACTCTAGAGCTTAAAATCTGTTTTCCTTGGCAAGCGCCACAGTGAATGAGTCTACAACCCCCAGAGGATTGCTATTACCCCTACCCTTCAAGTATTTTCACTGACACAGTTGCCATTTGAGGTGAAGGGAATAATTAAAAGAAGGCAAACCATAAGTGAATATAATTTACATGCAACGACTATGGATGTACAATCCAAGAAAAACATACTGAGTTCAAAATGCAAAACTAATGCCACTAGAGACATGTAACTTTTATACCTTCACTAGCACAGAAAACCTGTTCTGCCAGGAGGTGAGGTGAGCTGAGAGGAAGAAAGTACAGGCTAAGGACAAGTGTCATTTCAGTAGGGGATGCTTTCTTCTGTAAGGCAGGGAAAACAGGCGACACTACGAGAACATTTCCAATCCTGCCCTACAAAATTAAGTTCAAAGGGAAAACGGGTAAAAGATCAGGAGCGGTGAATCGCTCATCTCTTTTTCCTCATTCTTCTTCAAGCAACATCACCTAACGTATTCCTGGAAAGCAGACAGACAGTCCAAGTGTACAGAGAACACAAAAATCTACGAAGTGTTATAGAATTTGGGGAATGTCAAGAAAAAAATAATTTGAACCTATTTCCCATGTCTCAATATAATCTATGCCCATATACATTTTTCCAATAAATACATGCCAGCATAGAAAATATTTCAGTTCTTGTAAGGAGATGCCAAACATGAATGCACAGTAATACAAAAAAAAAACCCAACTCAAAAAAAAAAAAAAAAAAGAACAAATACCCAACCAACCAATCAAAACCCCAAACCCACTAAAAAAATCTCCAAACAACTAAGAAAACCCAAAGGAGATCAGGACCTTGCAAAAGTGTCTGCACTAGGTCAAAGGAGTCATGGCAGTTCAGCATCTGTCTCAAAAAGCAGGCATCTGTGAAATTGTATGAGAAGAGGGCCAGCACAGAGCATTACTTGCCCAAAATACTGTTCCCTGCCTCTAATGATTTGCATCTCAGAAACTTTCCGAGTTAGAGACCACACATCAAAAAGCTACCTGAATCATCCATATATTAGGTATCTAGCTTTAATTACTTTGCTATGTAAAAGCAGGCAATAGTTCTCATTTTTACATTTTGAGTATTTTCACAAAAAAAAAAAAAGAAAAATTATAAATTTGCTAGTCAGATTTCCTCCAAGAGATCCAGAGCTTTATTGCATATAATCAGCCTTTGCTAAAAGGAGAGTGGTAAAGCCATTTGGTTAACTATCACAACAAATCATTATTAATAAAGTTCTGCTAAATCCAAACTTTAGATATCTTAACAACTCACCCAAAACTTTTTTCAAGTTCATTAACCTCTAGCATATTTTTTTCTCTAAATACAGGCTGTTAGAGTGGTACTTTCTTCCATCTGTTAAACAACCGTGCTCTGAATTACACAGAAATTTAGCTGAATAAAAAAATGATTCATTGAATTTAATAGTTTAGACAAGGCTCTATTTTATTTCCATTTACTCAATGGCAGAATTCTCACAAAGCCCAAAAAGTACAAGACTTGGATAAACACACAGACTTCTGTTAAGTGATAAAAATCTGAGCTTTTTTTTTCCCCCATGAAAAATTTAAACTAACTTAACTTTTTTCTTAAGTACTGAGTGAAAGCTGCCAGATTTGTTTATGGATGTTCATTCTTGGGGGGAGCAGGGCAACGGAACAAAAAACAAAAAACCCACACCAAAACTAAAAGCCTGCAAACGGTTGGACAATAGCATTTTCCAAGGTAAAATGAAAAAAGTTCTGCAGTTACCCAAACTCAAGTTGCAATGAATAATTGGCATGTCAATCTTCTGGAGTTTTCTAGAAATATGCAATGAATAGTGCTTCAAAAGACATTGGGATCTATACCCAAGGAGGGAATATGCTCAAGGGAGGTCTCTCATCACATAATGCATTGTACTGTATCTTCACTGAGCAAGAGACTGAAACACACTCCTCACATACTTGAGCTTACCTCATACAGAAAAAATTATATATGTATATATTATATGTATTATATATATGTATATACATATTCCTGGTCATTTTACTGAAGAAATTTCAGGTTATTAATCTGAGAACTCTTATGCTCAAACGTGCTGCTCTACACTACAGTGTCAACATTTCAAATGTATTTGTCCTACTAAGCACAGCAACAGAAAAAAAGGTAGCCTCCCTTGCTCTTCTTCCTGCCTAAAACCATGTCAGAGCTGAACATTGCTTCTTCTACACACTACTAATTCACTTTTATAAACTACTGTTCATAACTCACTTTGTAGTTCATAACTCACTTATTCAATTCTCCACTTCTAACACGACTGAGGGCTGCCTGTGTAGTCGAAGACTGCAAGTATCTACAACAACCATGGGGAAGCCTGTGGCAAAAAATTAGCAGAATGAAATTGGTACTACAGCATGTAATAGGATAAGGGGTACCTGGTGAGGTGCAGTTGGTGCTCAGATTTACTCAGCAGTTCTGTCAGTTTTAGGCACTCCTCTCTGGCTCCTGTCACATCCTGCTGGGCTTGTTCCAAACGCTGTTTGTTGCCATCCAGCTCTAATCCCAGTTTTTCTATTTTCTTAGAAAATTATAGAACCAAATAAATAGGTAGAGATAAATTTTAAGGAAAAAAAAAAAGTGATCAAAGCACCTGAAAATAATGCACACTCCTGGTTTTGAACAAAAGTAGTTATTTGATATAAACTACAAAACAAGCAAATTAAAATATCTGAAATTACATTCTTGTGAATGGCCAAAATGTGTTTCATATTTAAATTCTTTAATATACAATCAATGTTATTGTGTTCATGTGGTTTAAGAGTTACAGGCATTCAAGTATTTTCCATTTTTCTCATGTGAAGGCTCCATATTTGTGGCCTGAATTCACTGTGCTAGAGACAGAAAGGCAGTGGAACAGTGGCCATCTTCAGAAGCTGCTTGACATAGGATAGCTCTCATGATAATGATTTTTTTTTTAATGTCTATTACAAAACCAGTGACCAGGGGCCATTTAGCTTTGTCACCTAATACTACACAGGAGAATAAAGGTAATTTTGTGATTTCACCATTTTACCAATACAAAAGAAGTATTTGTGACTTTTATCTGAACCCTAAACATACCAGCTTCTGTTAATCCTATTATTCTATTAATATCATTAGTCCTTATATGTCAACATAATAACTAAAGTTGATGAGTCTATTAACTTATTTTACAAATAACCACAGTCAAGTTTGCATGACCAGCATCTTCAATTCCAGTGACACATACTAGACTTATATTATCCCAACCATATTGTCAGAAATTTAAATATTTTTCATAGAAATTCTCAGAAACAAATATTTTTCTTCAAGTCCATATAAACATACAAGTACCTGTAGGAATATATCTGTAAAATAATACTATATTTTGTCCTAAGGATGCTTTTAAGAAGGCCAGTAGAATACAGAATAAGCTGACAATGTAGTTTTATCACATAGTAACTGTTCTGCACTAACTCCCTACATATTTATTTGTCATTGGGGCTGGGGGAAACTTGCACATTTTTCAGTCAACTAAACTCTGAAAGGTCATTTGTAGTACAGAATAAAATTGTTCACATAAGGAGTTAGTGCTGAATAGTGATTATACTTTAAACTCGTACCATAGCTTCCTCGTGTAAACAAGACACAGTATCTTCTTTAATTAATAAAACTATTCATTGAAACATCCTACAAGAACAAATGAATATAACCCCATCCCAATACAAACATTTGAAGCACCTCCATATAACAATATTGTCTCTTTTCCTCCCATAAAAGTGTTAACCTAAACTACTTACAGTAAGTTGTGATGTCAGACAAATGCCATCACTTCATCCAGAAAAACGACACCATTTTAATACTGTTGGAGTTTTAAAAAATTTGCTATTTACTTAATTGTACAATTTTTTTCCCCCGAAGAGCACTCAATAAAGGTTCATGAAGGAAATTTTGATTAGAATTTAAATGTCACCTTGCTTTATCACATGCATCTCCTACCAAATTATATTGGGAATTCCAAGTTCAAACGCAAAGATAGTTTTACTATCTACAAAATCCTTAATACTCTTCCCTTCTAAAGAATATAACAACCTATTACATTGACAGAATATTTTAAAACCAGGTGCTCAAAGATATTCGGTTACAAATGCTTTACATTTTCACTTTTCAGACTTTTGTGTATTTTAAATAGAAGTCTCAGTGGGTTCTCTATTCTTCTTAACAGTAGAAGTTCATAAGTGTTATTTCTCCATTCATAGTCAATAGGGACATGAACTCGTCACTGTCTTCGTAAGTTAGATATCGAAGTTCTGCAACATTCCTAAAATCTGCTTTAAAAGTACATCCAATCAGCACACCTTTCAACAAACCCAAACCACAAATTAGTCCAAAAACATCAGCTAAGTACTTTAAAAATACCACAACCACAGCTGAGAATATAAATACACTCTAGATCTCTCCTTCAGGGAAAAGTTTCAAGGAACAGATGGGCTTTACACCATTGCCTCGAGTTAAACAGGCTCAGTCAGGTTTTGACACAGACCCACAGAAGGAAGCAAATTCCAAGTGCAAGAACCTCTGGTGAAAATGCTTCGTTTCCATCAGCCAGATGTTGAACCTTCAGGGCTGAACCCAAGAACACATGCATAGATTTTAGTTGTCATGAAAGTGCAGGGGGAAATTCTCAGATAGGGAAGTGTCACTTCATGACAGGATCTTTAAACATTTACAGGTGTCTTATAATTTCTATTAGAAGCATCAAGAAAACAAAAATATGGCTTGAAGAACAATTTTACTTGTACTACTTTCATTGGTAATTCCAAAATCCACAAAATCAGATCCTTTACACTCATGCACATGTGTTTGTGCATGTGTTTAAGTATACACAGACACATATAAACATCTTAAAATACCAGTGTTTGGAGGTGCTTCCAGCATGACTTATAGTCTAAAATTCTGGTAATGACCACGGCAGAAACAGCAGACAACCTCGTGAGAAAGGGATGGCAGAAAAATGCCACTAAATAAAACTTGTTAACAGCAACTCAGAAACAGCCAATCCAGGCACATTTAGGCTTATCAACTAAATTATTCTTTTTGAAACACCAAAAAATATTCATTCAAAATAATTTAGTAGGAGCCACACACCACATCACACCACATTTACAGGCTGAAAACAGATCATACTCTCAACACTAAGGGATACTTCAGTTTAAAAACTCAGGTAATAGTTTGAAACATGAACCCTCAGAATCTGAGACATGTTAATATAATAAAAAAATAACCCTCTTCTCTCTCCTGTTAACAATAATAGTCTCACAAATACACTCTGTCCTGAATTCTGAAATATGTCTAGTCCATCATTAGGTCATCACAATGTAATTGGGATTTAATCTACAGAAAAATTACAGAAACAATGAATATTCTTCACTGCTCCTGCAGGGAACTTATCAGCAGCATTTTTCCCAACTTTTACTCAGAGTAATTTTTGCATTACTTCAGTTACCATTTCTTCTATCAGGAAGCTGTAAGTAGTTCTGTAGCTTCTATCCAGGCCACAGTGTAATTGTAGGGAAAGAAACGGAAACAAACCACCAACTAAAGCATTTTGCTGACAGCTCTGTTTCTCATGCAGTGTTAATTTGATCCCTCAGTGCCTATCACCTGTGATGCAGCTTTTTACCACATGATCAGAAAGTTATTTCTTCAAGGTACTTAACTTTTCAATGTATGTGAGAGACAAGAGATGGAGCACAGAACTGCAAAAAGACAGATGACAATCTTGCATTGAAGAAAATCTGAAACAGATTTTCAGTATAACAAGGAACAGAATTATCATAATGTATACGTACAACAAGACTACATTAAGGTTAGAACAGGCAACTTCTGGTGCTTAACTCTGCAACTTTAATGTTCTTATTACTTCTGCACATAATTTCAAAAGTACTATTTAATATGTCTTCTGCAGTTGCCCAAACTCCCAGGAACATCAACAGGCACTTTGCCATGGAAAGATGGCAGGCTAAGCCTCAGTAAGAGAAACACCATTATTAGTAAGGTGAAACACACTAACACTATCCTGCATCCATATTCAGCTCAGTTACACGAAAGAAATTTCACTTAAACAAAAATGAAGCATGGGTGAAGTACCACAGCAGTAAAATTTTATTCTAAATCAATTATTCTTTTTTCAGTATTACCACCAACTGCCTTTTATATTTTAAGTTTTCCACTTTCGAGCACATAGGACCTGTTTTTATCTTTTCTTGAAGCACCTAAGTGTTTCACTTCTCATTCATTAGTTTGTGTGCATTTAAAAATTATCTTCACATTTTTACAATGCTTTTCTAGAGGAACACACTAGAGATGCTCATCAGTGACATAAATGCAAGTTGCTGGAAAACATAAGAGATGATTTCTCAAACACTGAATCAATCCTCAAATATCCTTTTCATAACCTGACATTATCTTCACCTAACAATACTTATGCATGCTGCAAAAACGTGCTTTTTAATTAACTAGACATCTCTATCTCTGTAAAATCTGATTAAATAATTTCATTCAAAACAAGTCAAATTAAAGATTAAAATAATTATTTCTTTTCATACAAATGCTGATTCTATTGTATGCAAAAATTACAACTTTAAATTTCAAACTAGCAGATGTTTTCCACAGAATTTTACATAAAAGCAAACTGACAGATAAGACAAATACTTTTCTTTAACAAATGAGAATGATTAAGTGGTGATAAAAAAACTTGCACTCTGAAGAAAATGCAAAAACCCCCCCAACTTTAGAAGACTTTTAACAAAATGAAAAATTAACTAAAACCAAATTAATTCCTTAGTGATTTATGACATTCACTCTTGTCCCAATATGTTCACATATCAGGTAAAAAAATACACAGTATAACCTAAAAAGGAAATTCTGCACTGACTATATCATTGCCCAAATTCTGCAGTAAAATAATTCTGGAGAGTAAAATATTAATGTGAATTTACACTACATTTTTTTGTTTCGTACTTCATTTGCCACCCTTACTAAAAGACTGAGGGGGCATAAAATAAAACCAAAAATAGAAGAAAAAATATAGAGTAATAAAAAATGAAATATAATCACTGTGATGGTTTTGAATGTACGTCCCCAAAAAGCAATCAAACATCTATAAAAACATACACACTTCAAATGAAGAGACTTTTACAGGCCATGAAGCTTAGCCTCATTTATTAAAGTAGCCTTCAAAGAAGAGAGACCAGTGATAATGCTCAGGACCAAGTCTTCCAAAGAGGTGTCCCCAGTATGGCCTCACACACACATTCAAATACTTTGTGTACCATTGACAGGAAATTTTTGCACTCTTTCACAATGATCTCAATCCATGTTGCATTCCATACCTAATAATATACTAATTAATCAGGGACAGAACTAACTGGATTTGCTTTTTTCTTTTTTTATTTATTAAAAAAACCAACTCAACAAGACAAGACTCGTTTTGTAGAAAGATTTCAAGTGTTTTACTTGGATTACTATCAGGCCATATGCAGCAGGGGTCATTTGCAGTCATTTCTATCCTAATCCTGATATCAATCAAGCAACTCTAGGTTCAGAGTGGTCTCTAAACCTCAGACCTCCCAGGCATGGCCATCTGACATAGCATATTGCACCTGAAGAACTATCCAACTTTGTAAAGAGAGTTAGGGCCATCACAAGGTTAACCCCCACCACATCCCAACAAAGGCCTTCTCCCTTTTGCACTCTATTTGAATTACTGCTGCTTCCCATTAAAATCTGAACAAAATACAAAGCACTCTTGAAAGCTACATGTGGTTTCAAAGGGGAAACCTCCATTCTGGAAATAGATTTATTATGAACTGTGAGAATATATAAATATGTACACAGGGCTTAAAGGAGTTCAGAGAGACCACCTCTTTCTAAGAGGCTAATTCACAAAAACACACAGGACTACTGCAAATTCCACAAATCATTTAGCCTAAAAGAGGAATCTGAAAACCCTTCCTGATGGGAAAGGCAAGTAACCTGAGCAGAAACACAAGTAGCCCCAAGAAACACACATGGTTCCTGTGGAAAGTTTTTTTCTGTATGACTGGCTCTCAAATCAATTGATCTGTAAAGACCAGAGGGACAAGAAAGATATAGCCTAGATAGCAAAGCAGGCTGTGATTTCTTAGATGGCTATTATCCTAATCTGATCTGGTGGGACTATTGAATTCCTCAAAGACAAGTAGATTTGTGACCCCACTTGTACTGCAAAGTGTGACAGCACCTGGCAGTACCACATACCTTGTGTGCTCCACTAAAAGGCAGAGCCTCAAGACAAGAGCCATCACCTAAGCAAAGGCCATCAGCCACAAATTCTCTGCTTCCAAATTGATGGAGAAAGAGCAGAGATCGATCCCTGCAGCTTCCTAGGGAGAGCAGGGGTGCTGGAAGAACTTTATGGGAATAGCATGGAGGGTGGATGTTTTTAGAGGAGCACATTATAAATCTCACTAAAACTAACTTGTTTCCTGCAGTTGTTAGCTGGGGAAAGAAAAAAATTATGTTGCAAAGTATAGATTTATGAGTACACGTATGCAAATTTTAAATTAAGAAATAATCTTTAAGGTCTGTTCTCGTGCAAACTCTTGAAGAGCAACGTGGTCCCTGTGGATAAATACCCTGGGAAACAACAAGAGTGAATGGCTGAAACATATTATACAAGGATTTTACCTCATCATTTCCATGAAAATATTTGCTTTTAATTTGCCAAAATATGTGACCTGCAATACTATTTCAGGAACAAAACTTCCAATCCCATAGACATTACTGTAGTCACATTTTAACATAGATTATTGCTGTACTACAGATTAGCTCAGCAGCCACCAGCAGAGATAAGAAAGTGATTTTGTTCACAGTGAAACAAGATGATTTTTTTTGTTAATGAATTGCACAGGTGGGAGATAGGGGACAATGAGGCAGTGCAAAATATATGGTTTATTTGCTGATAAAAATTTCAGAAAAGGAAGGACGCATGTAGAAAGAAGGAAGGGGAAGATTACACCTACTTCATTATCGAAAAACAGGAGAGAACAAAACCTGTTCCTTTTATCCTTTCAAACACTATTTAATACTACTGATGTGAGATTGGTTCTTACTTCCTGGACAGTATGAAGGAATAGCTGAAAAGAAAACCTACGCAATAACAACAGACAAGTGATAGGGACTTTTACACTCTTTTTCTTCTGATTGTTGACACAATGACTATTGATAAAAGAACCATTTTTTTCTAGTCAGAGAAGAAGAAAAAAAACCAACAGAAACGAAGTATTTATTTAAGTATGTAAACTCACTATATCAAGATATGTGCAATTCTTTTCCTACTTTGAATAATTTTTAATGCACAGTTTTCCATATACTATGGGGTGACATCACCATGGATGACAGAACACGGATCGAGGTTACATAGGCCAAACTACACCTATGAATAATAAAATCCTGATCCTATGTTATTCCTCTTAGCAGGTTAGATGCTTAGGGGAAGCAGACCTTTACAGAAAATGCAGACGAGTGAGTAAAGAAAAGTCTGCTACTGGGAATCCTAGTCCTAAGGATTTTTCTTAAGGAAATAGAATTTAATGAAGGTTGCTCATACCACTGATCCTTGAGGAATGGATGGCAGACAGAGGAAAGCTATGCCATAACAGAGCAGCAGCAGCCATATTATAATTTTATATATATTGCAGAGTGGTAGGTCAATGTTTCCCTCAAAAATCTTGAGATAAGCTAGTAAGTTCAGCTATAAAAAGAAGAATTATGTTCCTCCTGAGCAGGCCAGAAAATTAATATCAAAGCAAGGCTTAAAGTACTGCCATTTTACTCCTTGTTTACTCAATTTCAAATTAATGCATTGAATGCCCAAAACAAAAAAAATATTAATTAGGAAGAGTTCAGTTACAGAAAAGACTATCACATTTCCTTAATGCTTTCTTGTCCAAAAGCAATTTAGGTTTGCTACTTTTAAGACCATTATACTCAAGGTCACACAAGGGAAGAAAATTTTGTGCTAAGATTTTCAAGCTATCTTCTGAGTTTTGGGGTTTCTCCCCTTACCAAATATTACTCAAGTATACATTTGCTTATTTAATAGAATTTATTTTCAAAACAGAATTTCCAGAGCATCTTTATAATGAATGAGGAAACAGCATATCAGATATACATATAGACTGTTACAAGAATACACATAACACATAATCCTAACCCATCTTCACCAGTTATTAAAACTTGCAAGTTTCAAACATCTGGTGATATGCTGAATGTCACAGCTGTTGAAAACTCTAGTATTTTAAAGCCTGACTCATGAAAGCTTGATATCTATTCATAAAAAGACATTTTAGTGAATCAGGAACTTCAGAAAGGTGTTACTGGTCTTGCTTTGAATAATCTAAAGCATTTCCAGGATATATACCCAAATACTTGGCCAGAACTATTTTTGATGAAGACAGAGTCAGTAATCTCTCCTCTTATAACATCTAAATTAGGTTACTATAAATCACGGATTTATGACAAATGAGATAAACATTCCCAAAATACCCTTTGGCAAAATGCTTTTGGACTGCAATTTTGCCAGATTTTTATTTGCCTGCAAAATTGTCAGTCTATAATGTACAGAGGCATCATTTAGGTTCTGTCATACTGCACAAAAATACTTTGGTGTGTAGCTCTTCCTATTTGTATAGGTTATGCATGTCAGTGAGCCTTGACTTCTTTTTATTTGGACTTATGAACTGCAATGCAGGCAACTCTTAAAAACCTGTGGGTTTAAGTACAATGTTTCTGGAGCTTTTAATTCTGTCACCTACAAGGTAGGCAACAGCATTCTGTAATCCCCCCTTCAAACTACATCTGCCCAAATTTAAAGACTTCTTTATAGGTTAAGATTACTAGCTTGGATTTATTTCTACACAAAGTATTTATCTGATTCCACAAAACATGATAAAATAAAATTGAAAAGCTGGAAGGACGCCACAGCTCCCAGTGGAACCATGCTACTGGTAAGAACTGTCTAATAATAAGGAGGATACCCAAATTGGCTTGGACTGCAAAGCCCAATATTAAAAACTGTTTTCACTTCTATATGCTGAAGCTTGCAAGATTTTATAAGCTAAATATAAATTATTTCAGACAAACAGAAAGCAAATTATTAACAGTGAACTTCATTTTTATTTTTATAAGGCAGAGCAGAAAAGAGCAAGTGATGTTAATCTTAGGAACAATTTCAGTGTGTCAGAAGTATGATTTCTGTTAGAAATGCATAAATTATGCCATGCAGTGCTTACAAATTAACAAAAAAAGTATTATAAAAGTGAAGCCCTGCTGTGTCAAATATGCCACACAATTTTTGTTCTAATAACAGCAATTTAGGTTAGGGCGTGACTTTTCTCTGATATAGCTGTGCTAGTACAACCCCTAGTGTGGACACAGTTTACTGCCATGAAGGCATTATAATTCGTATGATTTATAAAGCTTGTTCCTAAGCAGGAAAAGTATTAAGTAGTGCATTGCTATTTCAGCACAGCTACATCCACAATGGGAGGGCTGGCTGAGAGAAGAAGAGAGGGCAGTAGGTGATGCTACTTTACAACACATCGGGCCAGATGAACAGATGTGGGTTTTGTGCAGAGAAACTGTTTGGTACGTGTCTTTCCCCCCACCTCCCTCCATAATCCTGATGTTAATCAGGATCATGATGGATGATATTACAAAACAGTTATTCAATTTAAATGGTAATATTGCTCATTGTTTCTTAATTTTAAAGGAATATTCATGTAAAATGTTAATAACACAGTTATGACAGATATTGACACATGGATATTAGTCCTAACTGAACAATAAGCACAGGGAAAAAGATATTAGGGTAAAAAGGAGTAAGACCAAAGATATATACTCTCTTTAGGTTTCCTAAATGATATAATTTCAATTTTGAATAACATTTATAAATACCAGTATATGATAAATACCGACCTGTATTTACCTGACATACAGATATATGTATCTGGTGATCCTAAATTGTACATGTGAGACTTTCTGCCTATTCTGACACACCTGAATAATTTTAATACCTTTTTAAAAGTCACTCTATGTAAACTAAAAAATATCTTCAAAACTGAAATTTATGCACAGCACAATTAAAAATACAATTATACCTCAAGAAACAGTAAACTCGCTCTCAATATATTAAAAGGCAATTCAAAACATGATTCGTTGCTTTTAAAAGAGAAAAAAACCATCATTTAATACGGAATAGCCTGAAAATACTCATACATTATTGTCCCTCTACTTTAAAAAAAATAAATATGTATTTATTATGAACAGATGGTGGCCAAGGAAGGTATCAGCTTTGTCTCTTAGCCAGAAGGTCAGGTCATGGCTGAGAGACCAAACAACAATTATTATTTGCTATTCAGTACCACATAAGATAAAACATTTCGGGGTTTTTTTAAATACAAAGATAGATGTGATTGCACTGTTTTCAATTTTTTTAAACAAAATAATTTGCAATAACTTATTCATATTTGTTAAAATTTGATTTTAAAATACCCAGCCAACACGCAATAACACAACAATGCATTCTAACACCCTTCTTGGGTTGCCTTTAACGTGTTAAATAATTCTAGGACCTATACAGAACTTTTTGGGTTACTGGAGCCACAGCTATAAAACAGCTGCTGAGATACTGAGTCTGAGAATTTCAAAATTGTTTGTTTTCCTTTATTTTGAGGAACCAACAATCATATTTGAATAATAACATACTGACTCAATATCTAATCTTTATCTAATTATCTAATAATTTTTGCTGATAGGAACTCTCCCTCACATCATTTCACTTTGTATCAAATTATATAAATCATTACATTTCGCTGTATTCAGCATCACACTGATTAAAATACCAGTATGTCAGAACATGAGGTTAAAATATTTTGTTAAATTTTGTAATTTGTTCAAAAGGCAATCCTCAAGCAAGTTGAAGAACAGGATTTAAAATCCAAGATACTTCTTCAAGTATCTTATTAAACACATCCTGTTTTATTTGTATGCCAAGATTATGCCAACTCTTTTATCTGTGATATCTGTCAAGACACAGACGACAAGCCTGGTTTTTGTTTTTCAGTGTCCTTAGGCCTAAAGGATGCAGGAGTGGAAAAAAAAAAAGCAAACCTTGAAAAAAAAGAATGATTTAAGACCTCTCTTCTTCTGTGCTGTAGCATTTTGTATACATGTTGAAGGGTTATTTCACCTAATAAGCTCCTCCTTTGGATTTTACATTTATTTTCATTATAACTGGAATTAATATCGCTTCCAGACTAAGCTTGTACTATTAAGTTAATAAACTTACTGTCCTACATGCAGCTTTTGAGGAACTGGTAATTAAAAATTTAATTTTTGAAATGCTTAATTTTCCCCCTACATATATTCTTATACAGGAAATTATTTGTTCAGTTATTTAAAAGAAAGAATGGTCCAAAATCTATTGTATAGGTTGCTCAAACAACAAAAAACATATTTAAAAAATCATCCTCATGTGCATCTTATATATCTGTGTATTCAGAAGACTCTCATGTGCAAATTATAACTTAAGAAGGAATACTGAAAGTTTGAAGTCCTAGAGAAAAATGGATAGAACCTCAAGAAAAAGGGCACTTCAAAAGATGCAGATTACACCTGTTCAAGCTGTTTGCCAAGTATGTTGCAGGTTACTCTGATAATCTTTCTTACTGCTTGGGATGTTTTCTCACAGACTACCTGTAAGGCATATACTGGTTTTTGTATTAATATAAAGCCTAGTTTTAGATAAGCAACAGTTAATGCCAAGTGGATTTTATTCCATAGTTTGTTTTTTTTTCTAGAAGGTTAGTTTTGTTTTTGTTTTGTTTTTTTTAAACTTTTCTATGAATCTCAGCATTCAGTAACATTGAATATTTAAAGAAATTGGAAGATAAATGATTTTCATTTTTGGTATCATTAGGTTATGCTTAGAGTCTTTAATGTTCTGTTAGGCTGCATGTATAGGTAATTATGTGTGGATTTATTTTTGAGAAAAAGTGTATAAACACATGTATACAGTACATAGAATTTAAGTAGCTGGTATGAATAATATGATAGAGTAATTCTATATGAAAGCATGGAATGAGTGATGCGCAAAACTGAACATACTAGGGCTGAAAACAATATTAAGATAATCAAGAGTATTTATTTAGCAGTAAAAGCTGGCTTTTTGCCATTAATTTAAACCATTTAACAGTAATAAATGACCACTATCAGAAAAATGAATCATTCCAGCTTCTGAAAAAACCCTACTTAGGCTACTAATAACTGCAAAGTTATAGCAGTATTATCTCTTACCTGGTCCTTAATTTCAAGCTCCCTTATAGTTTTTGTTCTGTACTCTCTGAGCTCCTTTTCTGCCTCATCCTTCTTCATTTTGGTTTGATTCAACTGATAGCGCATTTCTCCACACACCTGTTAGATTACACAGACAACATGATCTGTTAGCTTCAAGAATCCATAGACCAGGGTTTGCAATTAGATCTTTTGGTGCCCTCTACAGGTCATTGAAATGCAACTTGTTTTTAAATCACAGATATTTTAGGTCTACAAATGGTAAATGTTTTTACATAGAAAGGTGGATCTGGATTCTATATACAGTCATTAACTTTGACATATGCAGTACCTTCTAGATTCAAATATATTTGGATCAAGATTTTGCTAAGTATAAATGCTTATGTTGTAAATATACATCACTACAGTTAAATGACAGTTGCTGGTTTTATACTCTTCTCTCATTCTCTGTAAAATCCCAAGAAAGTCTATGTCAACACTTCTAAAACCTAGAAGTGAAGCATCTATCACACTCCTAATTAAAGGTGTATTTTAACTTGCCAATTTTACACTGTCGGGAAAGAAATTGTTTAAAAGTTAACACAATAATTTTCAAAGTTTGATCAGAGCACTACAAACTTATTGCAAACTGAAGATAAATTCTTTTCTAAAAAAGTATTTTTTAAAATAGATACATGGTCCAGAAGAAATTGATCAAAGCAACATTTCAGGAAATCACTTCTACAGAGGACAGTTATTCTCTGCTGTTGAAGTGTTTGTTATATTACCCCCTCAATCCTTTCCATCTGGCAGCTCAACTTCAGAGAATATGTGAAAGGGTTAGGAGAAAGTGAAAGAAATGAAAAAAAACCAAAACAAAACTAGAAGATCACTAATCTCTTCCACATAACTTTACTGCTGTTCAGGGTTGTTCCAATTTTCAATCTAAGCTGTCCCCTTTTTGTCCTTACCCTGTGCCATCACCTCCAATTTGTGCCTGTTCATTTCACCTTAATTAACCAACCAAATACATGCACATTCCTTAGTGAGAATGCAAATGTGTTTACTCATAGCTCCTCTTAGTCAACTTTCTTTCCAACTCACTCGACTTTCCTGCCTTGCTTATATTCTTTCAGCACTTGCTCCTTCAATCTACACCCTTTCAATTTGCTGCTACAATCCTCTGTGCTTCTCAAAATCATTCTCACATATTCTGCAACCCAAACTAATTTCTGTTTTTCAGTCTTATACCTCTTCTCGTTTTCACTTTTTTTTTTTCTCCTTAAAAAAAAAGGTAGGGAAAAAGTAAATATGCATACTGCAATGAAATCACTCCAGGAAAAAAACTAAACCAACTGTCATAACTTTTAAGAAGTAGCATCACTTATAAATTGAAAGGACAGCTTGTGAATTTAGCCATTGCAAATAATGCAAAGCAGCAAATGCTCTGAAGAATGGCAAAGCTCTGAAGCATTTTTTTAAACACTGAAATATTATATGCAACTAAAAAAGTCTTGAGATGCAACTGCATAGCTTGCAAACCCTGGATTTCTACCTCCTCCTTCCTTTATCTGAAGGATGTAACAAAATGCAATATGTCACTTCCTCCAAGTGAAATTAAAAAAACTCAGCAATCCCCGCTTTCAGCTCCTCCACACACTATACAAAGGGAATAACACAGAAGAATCAGTAGATGGTGCTGTCCTAATAATGGATTTTTCAGTCTCCTCAAGAACGAAGGAAATAGATCCTCACTCCATATTTTCTTTCCCTGACTTCTGGTGCATGAAGAAAAACAATATATTGGATAAAACTTGAAAGTGCGGCTATTTGCTGTTTTTAATAATGGCAAACTGAATCTGGAAACGAGTCAGATTCACAAGCAAAGATGTCACATAGCCAATGAAATTGTCAGGGTGATGCACACAGTCCTGTCAGCTCAGTGGCTGGGAGGTTCCTCTGGGATTTTTAAGACTTCTCACTTTAGTACAGGGACACAAATGAAGTTTTCCCATCTCTCAGGACAGTGCAATTAATGACTATTGCAAGGTGACCACCTATTCAACTTTGTATTAACACGAACTGAAGCAGGGACTGGAATCACAGTATCATCTCCAGAAAGGTAACTTCTAATTGGTAGGGTACAAAATTGTTCTTTTCAGACCAATGAATATGTGTACTTACTGCCTCTTTTATAACCTCCACACCCCTGTAAGTGGTGCTAGTCATTTGTGAACTCAGCCTGAAAGATCAAAAGTGTGTTTCAGAATTGGTAAATCAAACCATTCTGACATTTTAAAAATACTAATTTCTCTTTCAGTTAAAATTGAAATAAAGTTTCTAGTAAGTTGGGATGACTTTTTGCTGTGAATTTTCTGCAATACTTTTGCCTCTTTCTATCAGCCAGGGCAGCAGGGGAAGACAGGAACTGTTGAAAACCTCTCCTGAAATCTCTAGAGGCCCAAAGAATAAATTGCTCCTCAAATCCTTGCAGTTAACAACTGGGGAGATAGGAGGGACCTTGGGATTACTGGTAAGGAATATAGACATTTCAAGTGACTGTTAATTTTTTTGTCCTTTTTCATGTTATGACCCCCATTAAGGCTCTTACTGGCTGAGAAACGTGCAAAAGAAAGCACCCAAGAGTGATACACCTACAGAAGATGCATGTTAAACTGGATTTCTTAACTAGAAGATGTTTTTGTGAGAGCCATACTAACAACAGTACTGAATCAAGCAGTATATTACATAAAAAGTCTAAAGGAAAAAACTTGAAAAACAGTGATTTGATATAGTTCCCTTTATTTTAGCACTGCAAGTCCCACAGGTAGCAATTAAGCACACTGTTGAATTCTATGTTGTCTCACTCAGACCAAACTCAATTCTTTACTGAAATACTGGGATAGTGTTTTAAACAGTGACCCTCATAGGCTGAAAGTAGAAAAGTTAGCTTCTGCATGACAAGGTGACTTGGAAAAGGGAAAAAGTTATTTTTTTACTCCTGCAGCTGGGATAGCTGTAGTGCCTCTGGGATATTGAGATGAAGTCTACAGTTACCACACATTCCTTACCAAAACAGGAAAATGGACAAGGTAAAAAAATCTCTTCTTCCAGTTCACAATGATAAGGAAAACTAAGCTCAATACTTACTTATAACCTTATTACCTTATTCATCTCCATTTCATGAGATGCAAGCTGGCCCTGTGATTCTTCTAACTGGTTAACTAGAGAATTCTTTTCCCTTGTAAGTCTCTCAACTTGAGCCTCCAAAACCGCCACATCCTTAGACAAAGCTGTCACCTGAAAAAGTCCAAGAGCACTATAATGATTCCATTTAACCAACCACAAATCAAACTCTTAAGGACCTTTCTCCTCAAAAGCAGCTATGTGCAGACAAAATACATAACATTAAAAATGTAATACAAAAATCAAGCATGTAAAATAAAAAATATATCCTATATTATTAATAATATAACATAATATGGCTACACCATTTTTTTAATGGGTTCACTATTTTTAATTTACTTATCATACAGTAGTTTATTTGAAACATTTCATTGACTACACTAGTCTCCAGGTGTCACAAGCAGCTGGCTACATTACTTCTTATCCATCCTTATGTAGATCAATTCAAACCAAATCTTGTTCCTCCAGCTAAATAAAACAGTTGTTGCAACCACAAATCTTAACTTTCAAGTTCAGAAAACATTTCAACAGTATAGATCAAAGCATACTGTTGTGCAAAACTCATATAGACATAGTATATTAAAAATTCTAATGTAATTCAGATGAAATTCTGCTGAATGATTAAAAAATGTAACAATAAAACAGAGACAGTGAACTTTCAGCTCTTTAGCCCTGAAGCTTACTAATATAAGTAGAAATAATGGTGTCTGACAGTTTTAGGTTAACTTTCAGAAATTCAAAGCCAAACCTAGAGGATTATATATTCATAACTATTTTTCACTCCTTATACATCCACTTGATTTATGTATCATGCCAATTCTCCTCCTCAAACAAACCATTTCTTAAAGTAAACAATAAAATATTCAGATGAATGTTGACTTGATCCACAGTATACTATTTCTACCACCTCATGATCCTAATACATAAAAGTAGTTAATCATATGTATGTGTAAATCATTAACATAGATCATAATTTTACACAAAGTCATTTCATATGTTTAATTACCAGGCATGACATCATCATAGTGTCACTATATGTTGTTTAATGTACATGCAGAACTTAAAAAAAACCTCCAAAAACCTACAACTACTTAAAGTGAGAACTGGTTCCAGTGAAACACATCTCAGTGAGTGATGAAATCCAAACTAATGTGATGACATGGAGTGAAACAGTCTACCAAACAAAAGTATGAAATGCTTGTCTAATAGGCTGCATTTTGGAGTGAATGCACTGTTTTAAAGCACTCTGTAACAAAACAACTAACTTCATAAAAGGGACAACTTCTAATGGATAGCAAGGAGTCAAACAAGGAATTGCTTAATAATGTCTGCAGTGAGCAATTATTTTTTTTAAATTTCAGTTTCCCTGGCAACAGATCACTGATGATCAGTTCATGTACTTAACTATCACATAGTCCCTATCCCTGTGCTTAATACCTGTTTTTGTATCTGGAATTGCAGTCAAAGAGGTTATTTTATACACACTTAAATGGTTTATTTTGCTCAGCCTGTGCTCTCCAGATTTTTAGAAATCAGCCATACAACTTATAAAAGAGTCCCAAAAAATAAGAAAATTACAATCCTACAATCAGGAGAGAAATTCACTCTATTGTTTCCAAACCTTCACCAGAAATGGTTGAAGATGCTACAGATCAAAAAACATGAAAACCACTAATTTATTAAGTATCTATCTCTCAACATTTCTCCCCATTTCAATCACCTTAGAAATGCCTCCTCTATCACAGGCTTACTGCTGTTAGTTTGAGCTTTCCTGTGTAGATTCCATTGGGCAGAAAACCCACATGTTTTATACTCAAATTACAGCAGCATCTACAAGTCTAAAACAAAGTTATCAAGACTATCACAATGGTCGTGGCATAAACGATGAGACAGATTCTGTCTCAGAGAGTTTATAAACATTAGTAAAAGTGAGAAAAGAGATTCCAACACATTTCTGCAGGTGGGAAAACTAAACATATGATAAGATCTCTTTGAATTTATGATATTGTAACATTAATGTATATATAAGATCAAAGCAGTGGAGAATCTTAATTTGACATGTGCCAACTTCTGAATGCTTGCCGTGGCAAACTAAATAATAATTTTTATAAAAGAGCTAGGTACAAACCTTGCATCACATATTACTTAACCCTTCCTTACTCTGATACAGTGCATTAAAAATATTATGCAAACTAAAATGAAGTGCATGACATCAACAACCTAGTATGTATCTAGTGACATGGCACAAAACCCAGTTATTCAAATTCAAAGGCTCACTTATCCACCACTGCTTTAAAGCAATGGTAGAAGTGACTGAGCTCTCACACCCAAAACTGAAAAAAAAGACAAGCAAATGAAGTTTAAAGAGGACGATATAGTAATAGACAAATAGAAAAAGAACCAACTCATACCATTGCTGCCAAGTCCTCCCTTTCCTTCTTCATTTCTCGCCGCAGTGCTTCTTTGTCATCAGCCCTCTTACTCAGCTGGGCAGCCAACTCCTTCTCAAGATAATTCTTCTGTCGTTCCATCTCACTTCTCAGTTGCTCACAGTGGACTAGAGCCTAAAAAACCCCGATTTGTTTAAGTGAAAGAAAATTAAATATTTAAGCAAACATGGTATTTTTCTTCTACTTACCTTCATAGAAACCAGTTTGCTATATGAAATGTCTTTTTTTTAAACACAGTTATTATGATATTTATACATATATTACTGTGTTAACATCTAGAATAGGTCTAACGGGATGAAATCAGATGCACGTGTTTGTAGGTATATACATGCCCTGCTGTAACTGAGAAATTTAAATGCTTTTAGGAATCATGGCAAATATGGAAGCATTTTTCTGTGCGAATTTTCCAAATAAGTAGCTCCTCTTCTAAAACCATGATTATTTGCCTTACATTTCAAATTTGAAATTTCTGAATGTGCATCACTAGAATCAGCCTCCAGTATTTGATTCCTTGCAAATACAGTGGCTACTGTCTAACTAAAGAACTGAAGGAAAAATTAATAAAATGAACTTCCACTTAGTCTCCTCCTGAAGTGAACTACTGAGTGCAGAATGCTAAGAAAACTGAAAGCAGTCAGTAAAGATACAAAAAAAAAAAGTTTGACAAATAAGTTTCAGGTTTGTCAAAATTTTTTTAATTCTACTAAATACCTCATAAAGTACTGTTTAATTTCAGGTGCTAAAACATAGGGTTATAGATGGGTTTTCTATAAAAAAAGAAGAAACAAAAGTTAAAGAACACTCTCAAAACACTGTCTTCGCTATCTTCTAAAAATGCTAGGGAAAAAAAGAAGATATTTATCCATTTATGCTGCTGTATCTCTGCCAAAGTGCAGAATTTGAGTGTTAAGTCAGTTTAAATCAGAAATACACTACTCCATTACAAGTAAACTCAAGTATTCCAAGCACCCTGAAGGGAACTTTGCTAGCCTATGAGTAAACTAGGTTTAATTTCAACATTCCACTGATATCCAACACATTCTGTTTCAAAGAAGCTAATGTAACCTCCCTTTTGGAATTCTAACTTATTATCCTTTCTTTTCAAATGAATTTATTTTAACTGCTTATTTTTCTTTGACTCAAAGCCAATCCCTTGAGTTCAATTTTTTTGGCTTTGAACTGTTCATGAGGGGAGCAAGTTAAACCATTCTTTTTTAGAGAATGCTCTAACAGTCTGCATTAGTTTTGTGTCACAAGTCTACCGTGGTGAGAGAATCCCTCTGTTATGGCACTGAATCCTTTTCTGTAGGAAAGGATCATCGACTTCAGCAGACAATTTCATAAAACTGCTCTAGCTTGGCAGACATCTAAACCAATGCCACTCTGGAAGGAAGTAGTTGCACTAGTTGCATTTCAAGAAGAAATGTGTATTTTGTTAGCTCCATTGTTCTAACTACACAAAGAGCAGTTCAAACAATTATTTTTTATGACATTTACGTTGAAAACATATTCCTGATTTTGCTTCAACTATGTAAACTTAAACATAACAGAACTCCTTTCTGCTTTATGTAATAACAAGAGTCCACAAACTACAGAAACAACCAAGAGACAACAAGAAATGGTGGTTTTAAATGATAAGCACCTGAGGTTAGATTGTGGGTCAACAGGCTGATGAAATTGCAATTACAGTACTTGAAAGCTTAATGTGTTAACTTCTCCCTTTTGTTACACGGACTGCTCTACGGGATTCCATGCTAGTTATCAAGAAAAACAGCACTTAAAGAGTAGAATAGGACTGGGGAAAAAAAGAGGATGGTTTGGACTTACCAAGAGGTATAACAGTACTTGTAAAAAGGCAAAATTAATGCAGTATAAGTAATTTTTTTCCCTCTTTCTTCATATTAAAACAGATTTGGAGCACGAAAAAGACCCAGATTACTATTTAGCCTTGTAGACAAATGGGTAGCATTTCACACAACACTACAAGCACACAGTCTTCTCTTACAGCACTGGATAAATAACACCAATTTTCTCCACAGAACAATTATATCAATCTTGTTTGCATTCAATTACAAAAACCAAACCAAAGCAACCCTCTCTCAATTCCATAGTAATTCACTAATAGTACAGTAGATGTCACTAACTATCAAGGAAATAATTTAGGTCAATATAGGCTGATTGCACACAGAACTAGGGCTAACACAAGCATTAAATCAAAATTGGTTCTATCATTATTATTTACATAAGAAGCTTCATGCAGATAGCATTAAACAAGACTTCTCATCTACAAAGAGCTCTGATAGTCAATCAGTTCTTGCACTGGTCTCATCTTAGGCAAAATAATTGTTTGCAAGCATTTTAGTTAAGCTTTCCAGAGTAGGTCAGAAATGTGATGTCAAAATTATCCTCTTACATATCATGAATATCTTTGAAAATTCTACAACTCAATTTATATCACCGAGCTGTGAAAGTATATAAATTTAAAAATGCAGCATTCCTCATAGTATTGATGAGAATTTAAGAACTTGAATACAGAATTCATATTATTGTTCAGAAACAGTCACATGGTGCAGTTGTTTTAAATCTACATCATATCAACATATTACAAAAATCTTATTCATGTATTCTCTCACTAGCATGAAAACTAATTAACATTTGCATTAGATCTGAACACCTAAAAAGCTCTGATTTCATGATGGGTTTACCTTTGTTTTTTCAAAATTGGCCTCTTCTGCCATTTGCACAGCATGTTCAACTTGCTTACAAGCATTAGATTCTCTTTGCTGCATCTCTTTCACACTTTGTCTGAGTGAAACAAGTGCATCCATCAAGTCATCTCTTTCTCTGCATATTAAAAAAAAACCAAGCCAGATACTTCTTCTATATTTTTTTGTAAGAGAAAAAACCCTAAACAACAGGTATACCAAATATAAAATATAAACAGATTAAAGACTTAAGGGTGGTAAGCAAAGCAATACTGAAACTCATGAGTGAAAGCATACTGCAAGCTTGGCAAATACTGAAAATATCATTTGCTTGACAACCAGTCCTTAATTTCAGAAGGATGGGCCATTTGAGAAACTGCCAGTGAAGAGAGCAGATCTCAAGTCATTCATGTACAGAAGCTGAGCACATTCTGTTGACATGACAAAACGGGGATCCATGCAAATTTAGAAAAAAAAAAAAGGCAATATGGAATTACACTGTCATTATATGTAAAAGAGGGAAAAAATAATAAAAAGGAAGGGTTAGGTTCAACAAATAATCGCTAAGTGTATCAAATGACAATCTAAATCCATTTGCTGCAAAATGGAACTAAGCCAAACAATAGGACACCTGGATTTTACAACTCTTCTGAACTTTTGTTAACTAAGACACTTAAATCTGTACTAAATGGTAAAGCAGAGTTAGTAAAACCATAATACTTAACTTCATCTTTTCATTATTTTGATATGTTAAAAGCTTTTAAATTAAGTTTAATTGTCTGTGATTTAGATGCAGCTCAAAATTCTGGCTGAAAACTGTTTTGTTCTTAATGTTGTGTGAAATGGTAACACATTTTTTTGTATTTGCCAGAGACCTAGCAGTCATACTTTGAAATTTCATTTCATTTTTGAACTGCATAAAGTTCCTTTGAAAACTTCTACTGAAATACCCTTGTTTTTAATAAACTGTACCACAAGTAGAGGTAGTTTTTAGACTTTTTTAAACCCCCAGATAAAATAGCAGTTTGAGATACATAAAGAGGTCAGTTCAAATCTTTTATTTCAAGCTCACTGTAATATAAGAGGACAAGAATGTACAGATTTACAGTTTGTTCATATTTTCCAACATCTGTGACAAATAATTACTTTTGCTACAAAAGTAGATTTTGAAACATGACTTCTCAGCAATAGAGCTTTGCCAGAAAATTTTTGGACTTGATAATAGAAAAAAATGCATAAATCCTAGCAACAATAATCTAGTGCAGAGGGATAGTGCCCACTTGACTGAGTACATATATGTTCCATGTCCTTTCAGTCTCCCTGCTTCTAATTGATCCACTATTCCATCTCAGGCTCATTCTAATACTTCAGAAATTCTAAGAAGCTTCAGCTATCTGACAATAAATAGATATCTGTTTAACAAACTTTGAGAAAGTTGCAGTATCTAATCATTATTGCTAGCAAGTAGAAAGGGAGAGTTTTTTTGAAGATGATTGACTGGCAGAATTCCTTAAGAAAAAGAATTTAATGTTGGGATCCCTGAATTGCATATATTCAGCCTGTGTAGCTGTGATTTTAAAAATTATTTAAATAAAAGCTAGAATTTAAAAAAAAAGGTTGCAACAAAAAAATTTGTTTCTTTTTATCCAATGGAACTTCTTTTCCCTGTCTTATTGTGGTCAGGGAGGAACTACTACAGGTGTTTGGGGTAGGAAATGCATCCTACCTATTGTTGAGGTATCTGAAAAGTTCCCCATATGTAAGGAGAATAAAATGGAGCCAGAAAAATTTCCAACTACACAATTATAATGAACTTTTGCAAGAAATAATCAATCAAAATGCATGGACTTGCACAATATTTGTGCTGACAGAGTGAATGACTTGTTTGTACAAAAAATGCAGGAAATAGACTGTAAATAGTCTCATTATCTGGTCAGCCCAAGTTATCATGATTACATGATAACAACTGAAATTCTTTCCCAAAGTAACAAAGCCTTTGTGGATTTTGAAGTGGTTGGGACCTACATTCACTGATTTCAGCATCATGACTCCAGCTTGGGAGAGTATTGTTCCATAAATGCACATCTCTCTAGGAATGTAACCCAAGCCATTGAGACTTAAATGGTTTTAATGCAAGCAGCCATACATCCCAACGTGCACACCCCCACAGCCTACCTGCTCAGCCTCTCGATGGTCTGCACGTGAACATTGCAGTGAGTCTGGGCAAGAACGGCCTCGTGCTGGGCACAGTGCAGGCACAGACCACCCACCTGGCTAGAATTCCTGGCTGAAAACAGTGACTTCTGGTGTTTCAGCCTTCCTTCCAAATCTTTGCATGTCTTCTGAGATTCTGAAAGGTCTTTTCTAGAAAGAAGTAATGAAAAATGTTGTTTGTGGAATCATATTTTTCTACAAGTCATATTCGTATACAATATATAACTGCAAATGTAACCTAAAAAGAACTGTAAGAATCCCTGTAATTAACATTAGTTTACACATTCCAATAGGCTAAGGAAATAACAGTTGAACTGCCCAATCAAATTATTAATAGACAAAACAATACTGTGTTAGTTTGTTTCTTCCCCCATAGTATCAGAAAATATTGAAGTTAAACAGAAAGTTATTAGATGAAAAACCTGCAGATTTACATTTTGTCTGAACAGAGTATAATATTCATTAGCAAAAAAAAGATATCAGCTGTATAAACATTTCAATACTCTAACAATTTTCTGTTGCTTTTATTAATAATATCACTAACTTCATATTTATTCTCTACTCCCTAGGCAAGAATCCAGATGTAATCACATCATTCGCTCAGATCCAGCAATATACACAACCTGAGGTCAAACACATGTGCAGAAAAACAGCCTAAGTTTTTTACTTGTCTCCAAAATTTTTACCAGGTGCTCAGAAGAATTTGCTCCAGAATTTCCAAGCATGTGTCAGGCTGGGGAGCTCGCAAGCAATAGGAATGTTAACATCAGGAAGTTCCAGACAAACGCACACTGTGCACATATAGATCAATATGACAAATTGTGCAATGAATCCAAAGCTTTGGGTTTGTTATGCAGGCCATCTGGGCAGCACACACATAGGAAGTCTGACACATTCTGGTTGCATTGGATTTACTGTGCACATGATATATACACTGCATGCATTCTTATTTCCATCTGGAAAATCTTCTGTGCACTTTTTCCAATTTTAGTACTTGGTCTATTACATATAACCCACTATAACCTGAACAGAATTTGCTCTGCATATATCCTTAGACAGTCGTGGTGCAACAAACCTATTGTTTGTTGCACAGAATTCACCAAGTCCTGTGTACATTCATCCTTGAAGTTAAAGGGGAAGATAGTCCCACTGAAAGCACTATAATTTCTCACTTCAATAGAATTTAGTTTTGCAGAACTTCCTGTTTGGAAGATCATGTCTCTTAGGAGAAATCAGAGGCTGAATAATGTATTTGAGGAACTTCTGAGAAAATCTTAGCCTCCAATAATTATTTTTGAATAAATATACCACTTGAGGCCAAGAGGAAAAGAGAATTTTATTATACAGCTGAAATTAAAGATCCTCCTCTACATTCACTAAGACAACTGGCTTTGCATGTTGCAGGTTTTACCAATGCAGAGAGTATTCTTATAATTGTCTCCTTACCAGAAACTCTTTTTAAACACAGAACAGTCTAGCATTTTCAAATATATGAAACCATAATTTATTTAGGGAAAAATATAATTAAAAAGTAGTAGAAAGTAGCTAATTATGGAAGTTGTGACAAGTTAAAATTGTAACTTCTCTTTTTTCTTTTGAGTGGTCGATCTTACATGACCTTTCTTAGGGGAAAGAGGGTAAAGAAGCTAAGATGTTTTGCATTGCTCCTGTTTCGATAAAGTAGCAGTATATTCAATTTTGCCAAAGCTATATCCGAGAGAACTTAATAGAAAGTCACTTTTCAGGGACACTATCAGAAGACACAGCGTTTAGACATTCAGGCATTCTCTTAGTTAAATTCAGATTAAGACTGGTTCATGCGGTTATGCAGTGACAATTTATTAAGGGTTATTTTAAGAAAAAGAAATTCACTTTACCTGAGGGACTGTATTTGAGCATCAAGGATATTGACTTTTTCTTGATAAAGAAGTTTTAGATTGTCCTTTAAAAAAAGATGGGAGAAAAGACATGTCTTGATTTCTTCATAACAGTTTTCAAAAATAAACCTAGACTTTACCCACATTCTTTTCCCCTGAGGACATAAACCTGTTGAAATACTAGTGGCAGAGAAACCTAAATATTTCACATTTCTGGAAGTCTAAAAAGTGAACAACCCTCCCATTTTTTTGTTTTTAAATAAGGTTTTTTGCCAGATCGTCATATGGTAAATTGTTTCAATTCCAACTGCAGCCCTCAGTTCTCTACAATGATTCACAGAAATTGATGACCATGTCTCGAGTTTGCTCTTGCTCTCCCACAAGCCAGCAGATATTAAAACATAATTATTAAGAACTTCAAGTACACAGGCTATTTATTTAAAATGCAGTGAGTTACTCTGATTACCTGGTGAAGAACAAGGTATATGAATTAACCACACCAATGTTAAACACAGTGGTGATAACAAACCAGATAAAGCACTACAAATTTGGCTCACTAGGATGCTTAGAAAGAAGTTACAATCAACATGATTCTCCTGATTTAAATGTGGCAGATGAAGAAAGGAGCAATGACTGTAAAATATAACTTCCAAACAACTGCAGGCATCAGAGACCAATGAGGTCTTCAGCTCTAAAATAATAGCACAAAAAACCCAAAACTTTATTTTTTCTATGAAAAAAACCCAAATCCCATATAATAAAAGAATTAAAGTACTGCATAAATTTCACAGTACAGAAATGCATATGGATAAAATATATCAAAACTTTTCCATTTTTTTCCAAGTTTTTTTCCCAAAAGATAACAACACTACCCTACTATTTCAGAGCAAAAGGAAAATTAATATCCTCTGAAACAAAAAATGCAGAAAGAGACAACATCATCTCTAAATTACTAGGACTCCTCTGTATCTCTAAAAGCACAAGGTGTGTAACTCAGCTAAGGGAAAGCAGATTGCACAAAGCTACTTTTGTATCTTATTGAGCCTGGGGAGCAGAACAACTCGTTATGAAAAGAGCTTGTGCGGAGGGCTAAATAAATTACACCAGCTAGTTCCCCACCTGCTTGGGCACTGTGTTTACTCCTAAGAATCTCCAAAGTACAGTGAAGCCATCATCTTTAAACAAGAATTATCTCTGGAAAGTCATCATCTGCAGATACAACCTGCCTGCTATGTCTAACTGCACAATAATATTAATTAGGGCATAATGAGAAGATGAGGTCGAAGAGAATAACACTTGAGCTCAGATCAAAGTTTAGTCAACCAAAACTTCTCCTGTGTCTGTTACAAAGTTGATCGTCAGAACTGGAACAACAACACTGAACAGTTGTGCAAAGGCAGGGCTCTGTGAATAAAGGTAATACCAACCAGCTCTACAGGCCATTGTGCTTTGTCTCCAGAAGCTGCTGTAACAAAAGCCTGGTCTTTGTGATGTGCTGGTGATGAGGTGACAGGCTGGGGTGTGCTACAATCTTTAGCACCGACAGGCCGGGAGTTCTGAGTATTTGCCTAAAATAAATTAATGCTTCAGTTATGATTATGTAGGCTGGTTTTTAAAACAAATGTACTTACTTTAGTATTGAATCTCATAATCTTCAGTAGAACATAAGAGCCAATAAACAAGTTAATTAGGTTAGCAATCTACGATAATGATGTCACCCAAGGAAATCCATGTTTACAAATTCTCATTAAATTTTGAGCAAAATTCCATTTGCAGACAACCATTTGTAACCCTTCCATAAAAATAATCTGGCCAGATCCTTGAGCACTGATTAAAGCAACAAAAAATAAAAACTTACTGAGGTATCTAGAAGAGTTTGTTCTCTCAAGATGCATTCTGCAGTTAAGAATTTCAGCTTCTGATGGAGTTCCTCATTTTCAAATAAAACTGCCTGCTCTCGATCTTTCACCTCACACAACTCCTCCTATAGGATAAAGGAACTGCATTTAAACGACTCCTTAGAGATGGCTATCAGTATTGAAATACATCTTGAGACCAAGAGCCTAGACTAACATTTTCAAATATTTTAACCCTTTTAGAGAGACTAAGAATACTCAAAAGACAGATTTTGTATTTTTGCAGCTTAAATTGCCATAAACCTTCTTTTACAAAAAATGCTTATTTGTATTTATGATAGAACCTAAAAATGTCTTTAAAGACCCTTAAACACCAGATACCAAGACATAGGGTAAGGGATGTACTGAATTGCATTTGGCTCAGTTTTGGTCATTGCAGCAATCAATCCCAAGTCTAAATCTAAGCTGCATTTAATGCAGTTCTTCACATTTGGGGGACCAGGGTTTTAGTAGGTCAAACATGTTGTCTGATACCTTGTAAAACTTCACTTCTGCTTCCAAATGGTTAATGTACTGTGACTGATCATTGATTATAGGAACAAGATCAGAAAGGGCTGGTAAGTCTGCAGGCACAGCTTCTGGGGGTTTCTGAAGGAAATAAAGAACAGCATGTGTTATGTTCTGATTTTCCATTATTGCAGTAAGATGTTGCTTGCAGACACAAGACAACCTACAGTTTTCTGGTAAGGCTTCAAAATGCACACAGAGTTGTTAATGGAGTCTTTTCAGAGGAACAACAGGTACATTTCTAGTGCTCGCTCACACTTCTGAAGGAAAACAAGTATCTTTATGCACATCCCTATTTTGGAAACTCACAATTTGAACACCTTTGAGTTTGGGTCAGAAACATACCTTTTTCTGCAAAAATATTCCATTATATTCTTCTAAATATAATTGAAGTCTAAAGAAGATCAGAGATTCAGAAATCTACATCCTTGTTTTTAAATATTACTTTTTCCTTGTCCACTCTTTATAAAGTTACAATCCTTCAATTAGGATGAGGTGAAAGTTTCTAGCAACAAAAACCTGACAGTCCAATTATACCAAATACAAGTATTGACTGTTTTAAAGGGAAGGACACTCTTGAGATATCTGGAACCTGGATTGCAGAGGCAAATGGAGGATATCTAGAACCATCTGCAAAGCCATCCCTTTAGGGAAGGCATTCCAGATTTGCAACATATTCTGCCTGGCTCAGTAGACATAAGCCCCATGTTCTATTGACTCAGAATTCACCTTGATTTAAATTCTTAATCCTAACTGCTTCATAATTTTTTTTCAGAAAAGGAACCATACTTGTTAAAGTATATATAATATAGCCTTGATAATATTTTTAAGTCATCTGTTTCTCTGGCTCCTATTCATCCATCCTCTGAAAGCATAATGAACATCTTGCAGCTGAGACCTCCAGCTGCCTACCTGACAAGATTACACCACAGTAGTGCTAGAAAATGTGAAAAAACTCCATTTCTATTCAAATTATTTTTCACTGAAAAACAGTTCTAATGTTTAAACTGAGAAACATCCCTGTTATGTAAACAATAGTGCTAGGAATTTTTCACTAAAAAGAAAGTACCAGGTAGTATATTTTCTCAACACAAAAAGAACAGAGGATCTCTGTGATATTTTTTTATCTTTTTACAACATAATTATTATAAATTGATTAGGGATTTTTAAATTAATTTTCTCACAATATAACCTGTAACAGGGTGAAAGAACAGAGGTCGGGGAGGCTTGCCTTTAAATGATGCCAAATATTAAAATCAGAACTGAAAGACATATCTGATTAGTATGAATAACCAAACAATTATGCCCGAATCTTGGAAACGTTGTCCACATTGAAATACTTAATACTGAAGAGAATTTATAAAATATAAATGCTTAGCAGATCTAGAAGCCAGCATTCTACAGAGTGACAAGCAGTTTTGCAGACATCACAAATAATTTGTCTCACCCTGTACTCTTCCAGAATGCCTCAAACTTCAAGCATCTAAATCAAAGAATTAGAGAAACTTTGCCACTCTATAAACTGACAGGAAACAACAGGAATCCATCACGTCTCCAGCTATAACAACAGTGTCAGGAACAGAGGTTGGGTGCAGCTAGGTTAGCCAAAGCCCAGCCTGCAGAACTGCAGTTGTTATATGAAGCAATCTTGCTGGGCCTTGACCTCAGGTGATGAAGTGTAGAGCAAAAGGAAAATTTCTGCCCAACCTTCTGGGTGTAATCAAAGAAAGGATGAACTCATTTGACGTCTATTGCAACTTTAATCAATGGGCAAGCAAAGGGAATTTTGTTGCAATATTATTTATATGTAAGAAGTGTGGTAAAGGTTACTGAAGAGTTTTTGTAAAATGTTATATTTAGCTATAGATCCTGCAGTCATTTACTATTCAGCAGTCATCAGGTATTTCAGCATCACTCAAAGCAAAAGGTTAAGGTTACTCATAATCCAAGTTTGCTTTCCTTGACCTTTGGGAAATTGGATTCTTCTTATACAAGAAGCATTTCTGCAGTGTCCAGTAAATCACCAGACAATCTCGTATTTTATGAGGGTTTGGGCTTTTTTTGGTGTGTGTGCACTTTTGCAGTTCAACATTTTTTTGAGCTTTACACGTGGCCTGTCCTCAGAACACTTTCATATCTTCAAGCAGATGGAGGGCAGCTGCAAAGCAGAATAAAGCCACCACTTCACAGAATGTTTCTCGATGGAAACTTCAAGGGGAAGAAATGGCACTGTACAATGTGCTGTACAATACAGTAAATTCCCATTTTTTCTGTTTATTCCGCCATCCTTTGATCCACTTCCTGAAAGCACTATTCCAAGTTTCTTAGATAAAAGTATTCCATTTTCTAAATTTTCCACTCTACTAAAACTTCTCAATAGAAGTAAAAAACTTCACCAAAGATGGAATAAAAGATTCTTTCCCTCCCTTCCAAGGCTAAATACAAACTGATACCAATTCATGTCATGCCAAAGTCAAGCAATGATGCATCAATCCCTTGAGCTACAAAACACTAACTCTTTCCTATGCTATTATGAGGCAAAATACCTGGCAGGACAATCATGCTAAACTCGTGGATCTTAGAATACTTTAAAAACTTAATTTTGAATAAAATTCCTTAATGTCAGGACTGTAGAGCTATGCTCATTACGCAGGCTGAAAGCAACACAGCAGGAATATAGGCTTTAGATTATTCTGCTGTTAACTTTGACAGCAAAGAGCTGGTTATCTTGCTTAGTGTAAACCAAAAATACTCAGTGTAAGCCATCAAAAGATAAAACTGCAACAGTGCCTTTGAATTATTTTTCTATAGAGATTCTAGCAACCAGCAGTTGCTCTGTAACTGCACGGTGCATCACACGTACTTTGGTGCAGTTCTGCTTCAATGAAGCAGCATCTGAGAAGCCCTTGTAAGGGCTGTGTCAACAAACCTGGACAGAGACCACTGCATTTTAGCAGAGAACCACAAAACCAGTTTTTGCATGAACCTCTCTAACTCAAATTTCAAGAAAAAGCATAGTCAAAGCATAAGAAGGGCACTGAGAATCCTTAAGGTATAGTCATAGGAAAACAGAGGCTGCTTTTTCAGAAATTTTTCCTTGTCATCTATCCCAAGTGTTTTCAAAACAAAAAGGATGGACAACCACACAGTATGGTCAACAATAAGAAGAGAAAAGTCCAAACCCTGTATTATAGAATTATTTTTCTTCCATTATGGTCATAAGGATACCAAGTTCTGGTCATAGTCTCAGGAAGCTCCAGTATTTAAGACTGTAAAAATGATTCAGTGTTTCTTTTTTTCTCTATTCACTATAAAATCAACATGCCTGCCATTTATTCAAACAACACAAATGAAACCAGAAGAAACATACATGGAATGACTTCTTCCTTCTTGAGGGAGACTCTTCACTTTCCATTCTTTCTTGGTGTTGCAACAAAATTTTAAGTTGATTAACTAGGAAGAGAAAAAAACAATTATAACAAATAAACAATTACTTTTTTTCACTGAAATTAGTATAATTTCTAACAATGTTCAAACCACTTGCTTTCAGATTAATCTTACCTGCATGACTGTGCTGCAGTTCCTGACTGGCTGCAGTCCCACAGTCATCACAGGCCCTGTCCACATTGTCACTGCCCTCATCCACAGAGGACTGGTCAAATCCAGTGCCACCATCACCTTTTGCCAAGGCATGTTTCAGCTGAGAGATGCTTTCACTAGCACGTTCTAGGAAAAAAACCAACCACATCATTAGCCACAATAAACAACATAAAAGAAAGGATTTTACTGGATGATATTTTAAATGGGAAAAAACATGAGAGAACTACAAACATGGAGCATGTGGCTAACTTGACTATTTGACCTAATCTCAGCCACTGGAAGCAATTATCTAATGCAAACATCCAAAAAAAACTACCATAATTGCAAAATATTTACTAAATTATAGTTTTTCAGAGAAGAGCTATAAATAGCATCTTAGTCCCTCAATACATTAGGACACTGCAGCAGCCCAAGTAATAATATACTTGACCCAAAAAATATTTCCTACCATATGCACCTTTCATATTTTTCAATGAACCTAAAGCTCATGCTACATTTTCTACAATATGCAGGATTGGAAACCATGAAAAATGTTTTTGCATTTGAGTTATGCCACCGCACATTCTTACAAAGCAACACTTCACACAATGAAACAAATACCTGAGTAAATGAAGTAATAACTCAGCAAACCAAGCCACCCTAAAACAGTATTCAATAAAGACCAATGACTTCTGAACAAGTATGGAAAAAAAATAACACATACTATTCTAGAAAAAAAGACCCAACAAACACAACAGAAAACCTCTATCCAGATAAATATAAATATTTTCAAGAACTGACTTACTGACAGATGATACAGTAAAGGTCTTATCTAATGTTCAATATATTTTTTCTTTATATTACTTTCTTAATTTTTTTGATTCAGCTGACTTCACAAAAATCCTAAACACCAATCATAAATGCCATATCACTGTGATAAAGCTGAACATTTCCAATATGCCAAGAAAGAAATTTGAGAGATTTGCAGCTAAGAGATGACAACTGAATTGGAAATCACAAAAAATGGACTTAATTTTAGATAAGGATATATCTACTTTGCACCACTGGATCTCAGAAAACTCACTTATTACTTCTTTTAGGTATAAATGCCCATAGAACAGCAATTTAACTCTTGTGAACCAAGCTTATAAGGAAACATCTTCTATCGGAGTAACTGCTACAATTAGAAAAATTATAACCTTTCCAACACACATCGTTACTTAAATTTTACATGCTTGTAATTTCTAAATTGATATGATGCATAAATAACTAAAAATACTTCTTGCCACTGGCAAAAAGCTTTCAAGTAATAACCACAGTTAAGCATTTGCTAGGTAGAATTCAGAAGATATGCCTCACACTATAGCTTGCTGTAAAAAAGTTAATAGCTTTTTCTTCCAAATAGAAAGGTAAATAGCAGTTCAAGCCAGAAAACAAAAGCTAGATAAGTATTTCTGTCTTCACTTCATCTGTTTTTTCACATTCACATCATCTTGACTGAAGCTCAGAAATTGATTTTTCCCTGCTGTAATGGTTTTCAATATTTTTCCAGTCTTCTCTATTTGGTTGTAACTTACCAACAGCTTATAAAATATAAATAACCCCCAAAAAGCATTATATTTAAGAACATGTTGTCAGTCCAGTTATGCCATCACTCTTTTACCAATGCTAATTTTTAATAATAACCTGACCCATTTCTGACCTATTAATCTTCTCTCAGCATTTATTTTTAAAGGCCAGTCATCTTATGGCTCACACCACCATTTCTTGTTACTCCATCTTTTAATGAATTTAATGTAAAAGAAGCCATAAAAAGCATATTTTAAACAGTCATAATTTAGTAAGACAAACCCAAATACCATTCACAAAGCAATGACTCAAAAAAGAAGGCTTTAGGTCAAATATTTCACTTTTGGCATGCTTGAGCTCCTCATCCTTTCTTAAGCATTCCAGGATGCTATGAGGGCAGAAGTATCTCACTGATGCAATGGCTAAGATATTTAGCAAACTATGTTGCAACTATTTGTTGCCAAGAAGTGTTCAATGTCATTTATCATGTGGTGTGCCACTTGCTGTCAATAAAGTTTCTTCATTTCCCCTTTTCCTGTCTGCCAGAGAACCCTGGAGTATCAGTATTTGCTCCCTAGGCAAGAAACAACAAAGCAAAGCAAACCAGAAACAACCAAGCCCATATATATTGGTTTTCCCAGAACTTCTCTCTCTTCTGAACCCCAAGATATTAGCTCATCCACAAAGATAACATAGATGCTCTTACACTCTGTCCTCTTTTCCCATACACATACAGGGCAGTAGTAGTGAAACACATTAAAACCATTATCAATGGTTCACTGATGCCTATTGTTTTTGACTATGCTTTCTGCCTCTGAAATAATGTCACCACATTGTGGAAAGCATCATCAAGTATTTCCTTAAATTTCTCAAAAGCTTGCCTATTTCCAAATTACTAATATTGCTGCCATAGACAAAACACCACTGGGAATCAGGAGGTCCCAGGGGTGTGGCTGTACCAGATACAGAAGATCCAACATTTCAGGAAAAGTTGAACTGGATGCCTCAAGGGGAATAAGTACATTACAGCATTTTTTTCCCAAGTAAGTAACATAATTTTGGGCATTAGGATAAAAGACAGCACACCAATGAGTGGAAAGACTATGTTTGTTGTTTCTTACAATGTAAAAATATTCTTTTTAAATATGAAAGAAATGAGAAAAAAAACACCGTGGATGCAAACTACAGGACAACCACGAACATCTGCTTAAAGACAACATGATTAATTTTGGAATTAATTCAGAAGCAATTAATTTTTAAGTGCTCCCCCATTCAATATTACTTTTTCAGTTAAGTTACTCCTATAATAGTACATTTTATAGAAACATGGCCTCATACTGCAAAAGCTGCTCACATGCAGCACTATGATTTGCATATCAAAATCAATCAGCATCTTTCTTTTCAACATCTTAACAAGATTCTACAAATAAAATCCAAACATGTATTCCTGTTCTATGATAAAACATCACTGAAGTGCTATCTCCTATCAGAACAGCTGAGGATATAATTGAAACTGGACTCATGTGGATTGAAACTTCAAAAAATAAAACTTACTATTAAGATCTTTGGTTTTCAGTGTTTAAATGATCTGAGATGATTATGAAAACTAACATGCTAGCATCCAAATCTGATGGATCAAACTCCATACATTAAAAAAAAAAAAATTAAAAAATCAGTATAAGAACAATTTGCCACTGAAGTCGAAACAGGAAAAAACCCAGAAGGCATTGAACCAGCTTAGCATTGCCTAAACAAGAGATGTTTTTGCAGGTACTGCACCGAACTCTTTAAAAATAGTACTCCTTTAAATGAAAGCACCAAAGCTACCTCATTCATGGACTCGGAAGTGCCATAGAAAATACTCTGGGAGCAAAAGAACCAATCATCCAAAACAACAGAATTGTCTGAAAGACATGGAAAATAACTCCAGCTGGTAGAATCATTAAGCAGTATAAATTGAAGAAAAAAAAAGGCAGCTCTATGAAAAAGTTGTCATAAGTCTGTCACCCAAACCTAACAGTCTGTTTCTAATAATGTCTACAAGAACATGAAGTTACTGGCTATAAATTCAACAAACAGCACCACTTTCTGATATTTCATGGTTCCCAATCAGCAAACAGCCTTAGACAATTAGAGAAGGAATTACACTAATTCTTTAGGTCTTATAAAAAAACCAAACCATTGAAACTATTGAAAACAGAAGGATTATGTTCATTTAAAGAAAACTTTCCTGTCCAAAATTAGATCAACATTTACTTCTATTGACAGCTAAAAGTCTAAAATATTATATCATGTATCTTTTCAGTCAAGTAACTACTGAAAAATACTGAAACTGAGAATTTGGTTATAGGGTTTTTTTGTGTTTAGCACATATTGTTACTTACTTTCCTTCCCATTCTGACATCTAGCTATTCTTTTTTATTGGCTGCCAAACATAGGTTTGCTACCGTGGAAGTAACACACTATATGGCAGTTTTGAGACTAAAACTATCCTAAATATCACTACCTGTGCTGCTAAGATTTTACATGCAGCAATGAGCAATACCAGGCTGTTCATCAGTCAGTCCTCAAAAGATTCTCCACCCTTAAAGAATACTTTATGTTCAGAAGAATATCTAGAAACAACTCCCAAATAAAAATAACAAGCCTAACAAAAAAAAAAAACCACCCCCCCCTCAAAAAAACCAAATCAAACAAACAAACAAAAAAAACCCCACAAACACCTTTAGAATGCAATTCTTAGCTGCTTCAGTGTCACAGCTAACTTGTAGTGATGGAAACTGGGCCACATACTCATTTTCCCTAAGACAGCTTTGACTTCCCATCTCTTCTGTTTTATTTTTGGAACCACATAAAACAGCCACAAAATGAAGCTTTATTTGTAGAACTCTTATATTTTCATCTGTTTCTCTTGGAGTTTGCATCTCCATTCTCTGACATTATAGGACACTGCACTTCAGCAATGCAGTGGAATACAGAATGTAATTTCCAGAATATCCTAAGACAGACTTGAGGCAGACAAGATGCCTGTATCAGGCTCAGTACCTAAAAAGCCCCTCTTTTGATCCTGCTCTTATACTGTCTCAGGTCCAACAGTAAGCCAGTGCTCTTTACTCAAGAGGCAGAAAACTCAACATGAAAAATAAGCTAATAGTTCTCTGTTCAAGGAACCAGAAAAAGGCATCATGTCCAACTCTTAGCAGTGGGGTAGCAGAAGGCTCATTGGATATTCACATTATACCAATCAATTTTCAGTTATTAATGTGAATACCATAGCACACAATTTATACTCCTTTACAGGATACCTCTACTCCCTTGAGAATAACTTTTTATTAGAAATATTATCTCCTGAAGTTTTTAAGGTTCATTTGAAATGGTCTCAATTATGTGAAAATATACACAGTAACCTAATCATCCCAGCTGTTCAAATACGACCCTCTCAACTCAGTACTACACACAGTATTACAGACTTTCATTATAGAGGAAAAGCTACATTATAGAATCTTTATTATTTTATCAAAGCCTCTCTGTTGGTCCCGAAGACCAGTTACATCCTAATCAGGTTTTTTTGGTCCAGCTTTCTGCCCTCTGGCCACCAGACTGAGTTTTACTAAACACTCAGGCTCCCTGTCTTCTGAGGGATTTCCCTTTGCAACAAAGGACACTGCACTGAAATAATCAGCTACTCTTTGAGAACTTATCCACCCTTCCATTAAACTGAGTAAGGCTGTAAAGTGATTCTTCTGATGCCCAGCATGGGTGGTGAAAACCTGTCGCCACAAGCTCAGCCTGCATCCACATAATGTCAAGCATTACAGGTTAAGAATGCTTTATTTCAAAAACATCAAATAATGCCCAAAGCATGCCACCTAAAATTGCAGAACCCAGATGACAGGATCATCCCAATGAGGAGAAAAATTTCAAGCTGTGTAACTATATAAGAGAAATAGGTAAAGCATTAGATTTGACAACTTTGAGAGTAATGATGACCTGTTTGTCCTATAGTGAATTCCTAATACTGGTAGCGATTACGTGGAAAATGCTGTACAGCTCAAAGGAGTTAAAAATGGTACATCACTGAGAAATAAAGAGGTTCTTTGAGAAATATAATGGAACTTCAGTTATACTGCCCTATATTGGGGCTTCTTGTGCATCACCGTACTGATTTCAACTGATTTCACACCGCTGGATGTTTGAAATCAAAACTACCTTGGCATTATATTCTTGTTTCAAAAATGTAAACGGGAAAGGCTCACCAGAAACTCAGGTTATGAATTATTTAATAAATATAATGGATCCAGTAATGGGATCTAGCCAGAAAGAGATGAAATGAAAGGAAGTTGTACGAAGAGAATAGAGGCATCCAATGTATCCGTTAGACAGGGTCAGCTCTAAGTCTCACACACAGTTAAACAGCCCCGATATTTGTCATCCTAACTGTTCTGCAACAACTGTTAACTGCAATGCCAAGTAGCATTACCATGTTCATCTTCTCTACAGGAAAATTAAATATAAATCATTCCTCAAAGTTCTATATTCTGGAACAAAAGGAATCTATCGCTATGGTAAAGAACCGATATTCTTTTGCGACGGAGGTAAAAAAATACTTGCTGAGAATCAAGCAGCTATTTTAAAATGTTTCCATTGTTTGATCCTTTCTTCTCTTTTTTTGACAATGTTGTTTCCTATGGCACAGGAAACATCCCAACAGGCCGTGTGGCGGTGCTGTGCTCAGAACACAACTTTTCGCACCAATAGGTTCGCATGCCCACAAACTATTCACTGGCTTTCTTCAGAATTCGGATATTTGCTTTGCCCAGTCAGTGACAGTCTGAAGGCTGGTAAAGCCCAGGTGTCACGGCTGGCAGATCTCTGTCAGGCTCTACACCATGCTTCTTGGACAAAGTGGCAGGTACAAAACACTCGATGACACGGGGAACAACCGCTCTCATTAGAATCCATTTGTACCCTCATCTTTACCACGACTAGAATCCGATGCTTTCCGATGGCCAAAACTCTCACACGAGCCACAGCCGCACGCCAAGCAGCAGCGCTCCTGCCCGAGCCGAGTTACGGCGGGGCGAGCGCGGGTCACAGCAAGAACGGCGCCTGCGGTCGGGTGCGGGGAGAACCAGGCGCAACTTCCCGGCTGCGCGCCCGTCCCGGCCGGGGCTCTCCGCGGAGCCGCGGTGCCGAGCCCGCCCGCAGACCCGGGCGGCGGCTGGGGCGGCCCGCCCTGACCCCGCGCCGGTGCCGCTCACCTCGGAGGCGCCTCTGGTACCGCTCCAGGGACTCCTCCAGGGCACGCTCCCCGCGGGGCGTCCGCATCAGGACGCCGCTGGCTCCCGGGGAGCAGCCGGCGCTGTCCCCCGACGCCCTGCGGCGAGACTGGGGGACAGTAGTTCCACCCGTTCTGCTTTCCCGCGTTGGGCTCTCGGAGGAACCACCTGCGGGGATCCCTCCGGCTCCTAGAGGCCGGCCGTTGTCGCCGGCCGCTGCAGCTGAGACTAGCAACGCCAGGAGTCCGTCGCGCTTCCCGATGGCGGGAATGCCGCCGCCAGGACTACAAGTCCCGGCATGCACCGCGCACCCGGAGGCAGAGCCCCCGCCCATCGCCCACCCCCGGCAACTGGGGGAGGGTGGTCGCCGCAACCCGTCTCCCCTTTGTTGTGGATCGTGGCCGCAGTCGCGCCTGCGTACAGCACAGCCCGTCCGCCTGCGCCCTCGGGCCTGCAGCGGGCTCAGCGCCGGTCCCGTCACGGCCGGGGCGGATCGGGGCGGATCGGGGCGGGAAGCGCCGTTTACCTCCCGCCATCGCCCGCGCGGGGAGCGCCCGCAGCCCGAGGAGCGCTATTGTCTGCGGGCGGCGCAGGCGCAGCGCGGCCCCGCCGCCGCTCGGCCCCGGCGCGTGCGCAGTGCGGCGCGGTGCCGCGGTGCCGTTACCCGCCGCTATGTGCAGGGAATAACGCCGGGGCCGTTGCCAGAGGGACACCGAGCGCTCCGCCCTCGCTCTCGCATCCCGCGGGATGCCGGCTCGCTGAGCACCCGCTAGCGACGGCCCCTCCCCGGCGCGGCGAGCCTCCTCGGAGGGGTGAGTGAGGATGATGCTGCTGCTGCCGCCGCCCTGCGGGTCGAGCGGGAGCCGTGGCGGGGAGAGGGGCCGCGGTCGCGCCGTGGGTCCGCCCGGTGCCTATTGTGTCAGGATGTGCCCGCCCGCCGGGAGCCGGGCGGGCTCGGCCGGCGAAGGGGGGAGGCAGCACGGTCCGGGCACAGCCCGTTCCCCCTCCCCCGTCCCCGCCGGGCCCGTAGCTTACTCCGCGCCCCCGCCTCCCTTTGCCCTCGTCAGCGCGGGGGGATCGCCGGTGCCAGGGGGCATAACCTCAGGCGGGACGCGGACGGCATCCCACGTCTGGCATTTGGTGCTGCTGGATCCCGCTGCCCGCGTCTCCCTGCCCCTGACCGCCCGCGGGGCGCCCCCGACACACACACCCACCCATCCACCCAAGCCCGGGGCTGCGCAGCCTCCCCTCCCGCCGGTGGATTTCCGCGATTCCAGCGGAGACGTTTCCAGAGGTTTAATTTTTTTTTTTTTTTTTGGGGGGGGGGGTGACCCTCTTTCACTGGCTGCCCCGGGGCTGGACGCGGCGTGTTTCTCCGGATTTAAAAATCAATGACGCCCTTAGTCTGGGATGTGGCGTTTCCCCCAGTCTCCTTAAAATAATGTCTTCTGTGAAAGGGTGATGGAGAAAATCTGCGGGTTTCGCCTTTTCTCATATTGCGTATTTCCACCCGACGAGTCAGGTCCCCTGCTTCCGAAAATAACCCTCACGAAAGCGTGAGCTTTTCCTCTGTCGAGGCGCTTCGCGGGAAATAAAACATGAAATCGGGGTTTTTGTCCCCATTGGCGAGGAGCAGCCCGGGCCCACTTTGTGTGCCCGCCGCGGGGACGAACGGGTTACTGCGCTAACAAAAACCCGATGGCGATTTTCGAGCAGAAAGCGGCGTCGCAGCGGAGGAAGCGGGCGGCAGGGGCGGGGCGGGGGCGCTCCCCGGGCCCCCCTGCGCCCCGCGGCCGCCGGGCAGCGGCGCCGGGAGCCGGGCGGGCACCGAGTGCGCCCGTGTTCTCTGCGCTTCTTCAGCATAAGCCGACAATTAGCCCATCAATGCTCGAGGCTTGATGGGCGAAGAAATGAGATGTAGATGGTATGCTGATGAGTTGCGGATACATAAGGATTGCGTTCTTGTGACAAGAGATTAGATAGCATCCACTGATCTGCACTTGGAGGAAATTATTTTCTTCCTTGTGAAAGCAAAGGTACTCATAAAATATTTAAGTACTTTGAAAGAATAAAGCCTGTTCTAGCACTGCGATGATCATTTTTTCTCCTTTGGAATGCCATTCAAGGCATTGTGACAGCGTTCTTGGCCCTAGGCTTGCCTCTGTAAAATGATATGTGGGATGGGACAGTTTTTGTAAACTGAAAGGAGACATGATTACATATGCTGTGATTTCCTATGATTAATTTCCTCTGTGAATTACTTGGTGTCCAGATGCTGGAAGTCTGTGTTGCTAAACTCTGCTGATATGGAGGCTCCTCGCCTTTAGATTTTATTTAACGTGGAAAAAGTTAAACATAAACACTGCAAAGAATCTTCCTTCAGTCTTTGATTATCGCTTTTTAAAACGCTTTTTCACCTTCATGTAAATGTTCGGTTCTTGTTGGCTTTTTTTTTTCCTTTTTGTCTGATGGAGGTTAGGAAAGCTGACTGAATAGACAGAGTAGTGCAGCTGGGGGTGCAAAGAATTTTGTCAAAATCTCAAGAATTTAGAAGTTATTTGTAACGGATCAGATTAAAATGCTTTCTTTAATTCTTTTGAAGAGAAACCTTCTGGCTTATAAGTTGTTACCAGACTTTGGCATGACAGTGCATTGTTTGGGGAGTGGTTTTGACATATGGCTATTTCCCATATCTAACCTGACTTTTGGCAAAAACAATGCATTCTTCTTATATTGAGTTTCATCTGCTGTAATGGACTTGACAGGCAAAATTTCTTAAAAATTCTGGTGATAACATACAAGCCAGAAAAAATCCAGGTTATGAAAATGAACTGTAAAAGTCTTATGTTCGGTTGTAGGTGAGAGCTTGGAAGCTTCCTCCAATGCCTGGGATTAAACCCAAGGCATGAGTAGTTGCAGAAATGGATTTTGCAGTACCGTTTCCAGTTCTTGGTATTGCAGGGAGAAGGTATTTAATGTATATTGATACCATAGTATCTCCTTGATTCTCCTAACAAGACAGTTTCCATGTTAGCACTGCTTTTCTTAGCTTTGCAGGCAGAATGGAACTGAGATACGACAGATTTTTGCTTTAGCTGGAAAGCAAAGTAAAGGTGTGAAATTCTGGTTTTCCTTTAGAAAATTCTGAATTAAGGCATCAGATATGGAATGCATGCAGATAGGAGGTTTTCTATGAGTAAATTCTCTCTGCTTCTAGCACTTGTGAGATTGTAAAAGGATACATTGGCACTTCCTCCTCTTTGAAGAATACACATAATATAGTAAAAATTGATTCTATTGTGATCAAGAGACTGCAATTTGAGAAAAGGTAGTTGTTTGTGACTGAGGGATGGAGCTTCAAGTGTGCTAGCTGGGAGCTGGGGTTAGATGTGTGTATCTCCTCTAAGGTGCACATCTTCACTGCACTCATTGAGCCTTTCATTGTCTGATAGGTTTGCAGTGTTCTCACTAAAAGCCTGAATGTCTTCCTTTCTAGTATTGATCTTTGCATGTTTCTGCACATTTTCAAGGGATTGGTCTACTGAGAGCTGCTTCCTTCAGTGCTCAATGCTGATGTTTCCCTGGATCACAGTCCAGCTAGAGCATTGAATGGGGCAGGTGTCATGGGGTAAAGTAGTATGTGATTATGATTTAAACTGTAACATAATGCATGCAATTAAGAGTGGGAAGAGAGTTGTTTGAACTACTTCCTGTATGTTTGTTGTACAGTTATAGATTCATAAAAATAGTAAAAAATACTAAAATGCTAGGCAAATGCCTAGTTCTGTCTTGTAGTTTAGTTTCTCTGACCCTACTACCAAAAAGATGGGAGGCTGTTTTTATTCTACAGGTGCATTTGTGGGTAGAGTGATCTTTGTAGTTAAAATTGTGTTTGACCTTCAAAAAACCCTCATGTTTTAATTTAGTATATATATAATTTTTTATCATATGTCAAAACCAGCTTGTCCTAGAGGTTTCAAATAAAAGCCACAATTATATTTTAGTAGGTTGTTGACATAATTAGATTTTGGATGGGGAGACCTGTGTTTGGCAATGCACTCAGTGCTGCATCACTGAAATTGAAGTGGATTGTGCCAGCTCTTAGATTGTGGGGGAGAAAGAAGGGAGTGGCATGCATATTAAAGAGGCTGACTAGTCGTTTTCCTACCTTAATGGCTCTGCGTGGAGTAGTCCGGTTACTCCCTCTTCTTTGGGTTTGGTACAGCTTGGCTGCACTGCTTTGTTGCAGTGACTCTGGTAGTTTATGAAGTACATGAAAAGTTAATTCACTCCACTAACCCAGGAGAACACTTTCTTTTCTTTTTGTTTTGCTCTTTTTTTCTCCCTTCCTCCCTTGGATTAGCAAATTGAATTATCTTATTGTGTGGCCAGATGAGTGCCAGAGCAAGTAGGCAGTGTGAGGACAGCAGTGTCAAGCCCGGAAGTGGGGAATACTCGTTTTTCCCGTAGAAAAGGTACATTTCATCTACTTTACTGTCTTATATGGCTGTCCCCTGCACACTGCACACTACTGTGGTCAGGAGTGGGGTTATGTATTAATCCAAGAAAACGAAAAATTAAGATAATGGGTTTGTTCTATTAGTCTTTATTTGAGGTCCTTGATATGTAAAATGTCCATGGCCACATACAAAACATTCAGAACCCATCACTGGAAGAAAAAGGAGTTTCTCTGGAAAGTAAATGGGAAAAGAGGGAGGACAAGTAGTTCTGTTAAGCATTGTGGCCTTTGTACTAAGATAAGCAGGATTTTTGTTCCAGGATAATGTTGGTATCTTCTCCTTTATGGAATTTAGAGATGTAAATTTCAAGTATTTTCGTAGTTTTATCTCTCCTAATTACTAATTTTGAAGTGTGTGGGTCTTGCGAATTGTAGGAAGGTGCTAGTAGGTAGGGATTTAGAGAAATGGTGGGGTTTTTTAAATTCAAAACAGAGATTAAAACATAGTTTTTCCTTTTATTCCTTGAATAGAATGTGATAAATTTTTCACATATGAGCCCAGAAAATCTGTTAGCTTTGTTTCTTCTTCTCTTTTTCTCCTCTGAGAAACTGTTACTGAAAAAATAGACTTTTCCTTAGCTAGGTGCTTTTCAGAGCTTTGGCATCATCCACTGGTGGGTCTGGGTGGCTGATTCAGACCCAACAACTGCAGCCCTCTTACTGTCTTCCTCCTTTGATTGGTTCTGCTGCTGTTATTGCAAGGTTTGGTGTTCTTCTAATAGGGTCCTCTGTTTACTTGTTTCTATTCTTTTGAAATAAAATGCTTTATATTCTGATCTAGTCAGTGAAACTTGAGGGTATTGTCCTTGACAAATAGCTGAGTCTTCTGAAGTCTGTGTAGTGCGTTTTCCAGATCTCATTTTGTACTTAATTCCAAATAAAATTCTGGTATTGCTCATTTTGTTTCTTTCCAGGAAGAACTGTAATTATTGAGCTTTTCAGAGACATAATAACAGAAGTGGTGCCACTCCCTGGCATTTCCAAGATGTTTCTTTGTGCATGGGCTATTTAGTTAGTCTTCAGCTGTGGTATATGAAAAACTTGTAATCAATCCATTAGCAAGTCATTATGGTCTGAAAGTAGTAATACATTCAGTGCATTAAATCAGATGTTCTTGCAACTTTTCCCTCAAAATTACATGCCCAAATAATTTTGTTGATGATTTTTCTATTCATTTGCAAATATTTGCCCATCTAAATATGCATTCTATTCTGTGTTCAGAACCAAAGCCTTTTCAATTTTGTCTTATCTGTCTTCTTGAAGTGGATTGCACTTCAGAATTAGGAAGAAAAATATAGGAAGTTAGAGTGTCGTGATACCTTTTCAGTTTTCTCATGAACATACTTATTTCCTGCTTACATTAATCCTCCCTTCTCTCCTCTCTACCCTGTGACCTAGCTGATTATTTAGTCCTATGGAACTGTATCATCACAGGAATCTTGATGTTAAGAATTATTCTACTTAACTTCATAATTTAATTTACTAAACCCAAAATACTTAAAGGGGAATACTATAGTTTTACTTCCTTTTTCTTTTTTTCTTTGGAATTTTCCTAAAAATGGCCACATAGATGGACCTTTGTTCTGACTTATACCCAGTATCTTTTCTCCAAGAATAGGTATAAGCTGGTGGCAAGGTAGAGTTGAAAAAGGTTCAAGAAATATTTCTTGCTTTCTGCTGAGCCATTGTTAGCCTCCCATGTATTTTCTACTTCAAACTTTTGAGTCAGGTGTAGTTTCTGTTAAGGATTGTTCCTTCCACTTGGTCTTCACTTTTTCAACTGAGTCTTGAAAAGGCAATTCAGTAAAAATGACCTAATTTTTTTATTCATGTTCAGCAATATATCAGCTCAATTAAATAATTAAAATATTGGTTTCCTACAATTTTTTTTTTAATTACAAAAAAGCTGTCCCAGTTTTGTGAGATTAATGATGATTACTCTTCTGATCATTCATCTCCTCTTTCTTTAAATGATCATGTTTTCTTTTTATTGTACTTGCTTTCCAGAGGAGATAGGTAAAATGCGGGTGAAATCCCTCTTGTAGGAATGAGTTTTTGAGGTGATTCACTAGTCAAAAACACAGCTTGAATTTTAGCGTTGACTGTGACACTGGCTATTACAAATATTTTTTTAATTTTAAGCAGAAATTAGTCAGGAAGCCTTTGAGGGGCCACTAAGTACCCAGGACTTGTTTAGCTTTTGCATTAGCAAAGAGTTTTGAAGAATGATAGCAACTTGTTGACATAAGAATTATGGAACCTGTACATTTTCTTTCATATTACAGATAATATTGCCCTTAGTTGGTCATTTTGTGTTTGTTTTACTATTACAGTTCTTGTTGTTAGCATAATAAAAGGTCTTTTTCAAAAACTGGTTTCCTTCTAAATGTTGCTCAGTCACCATGCTCTCACAATCATTTCAACATCATGTGGATTATTTTATTGGGCCAGATTGGTGATAATTGGGTAGAGCCTTTATTTTGATGAAGTCATTGTAGACTTGAATCTTGAACAGCCTTAGTGAAATTTATTAGTTCTAAGTATGTCATAATTCCTGCCTGTTTGTTTAAATAAGTGTTTTTAGTTTCAACTCTTAGCATTTTGATCACAAATTCTGTAGTGTATTTTTAATTACTCACATCTTAATTAATCAGCTTTTAAATTCACCTTGTGATCTCTTTTTAGACAAGCTCCAGTCCTAATATATTGCAAGGAATCCTATGCCTAACTGTTGCTGAGTGCTCTTCTGAGAGGTGCAATTGCAATTGCATGCCCACTATTAGTCCTACAGATGCATATTATGTAGCATACCAGAAAGAGGCAGGAGCTCCTCAAGGTCTGGAATGAAGACTGGAAGCATATGGGTGTTTTTCAGCTGGAAACAGATTCCTGATGGAGAGAATTGTCTCCAGTTGTTTTCTGGGGAGTGGGGAGTTGCAGCGAGGCTTCTGATGAACATGCTTTTTTTTTTGTTTGTTTTTTCCCTTCTTTTGTAGATAGTGTTGTATGGCTTTGTTCTCTTCAGTTTTTGTCTGAGTTGGAAAACGCTAAGAAAGATAATGTTGCTGGCACAGAACTGGAATTAGTGAAAAGGAATACTTGGATATAGTTAGTAGGAGTATTATGAAAAAGAATAAGTATTTAAAAGAAGAGCACTACCCAAAACCAAAACAGAATTGGAGAAAAAGTACATCAAGAATGAGCAATGGAAAAATACATTCACACACAAAAAAATCAGGTATTTAAGCTTGGATATCAATCGAGTCAATCACTTGAAGGCCCAGATCTGTCACAAAATTTTTTAAAATTATTTTTTAAGTTTGACAATAACAATATTTGAAAGAAGGTAGCCGTTTCAGAAAATGTATCATTATTTCCCTAATCATAGTTTGCCAGTTTGTGCTGAATCTTTATACCCTGTTTCTTTTCTTTTCTTGGTTCTTTTTCTCATTCCGAATTTTCTTTTTGGCTTCCTTGAGCATGGGTGAGTTTCTGTTTGCCCAGGTCTTAGTGCAGTCAATGGGTCTTCAGGCACTGCAGATTACATCTGTGTATGGTAGGATCTGTCTTTACACGGCAATACAAAGCCCGGTATAATTCTGTTGCATTATATTGTTTAGCTTACTGTGGGAAGTTGATTGCTTGTCATTAACCAATATTGTCTTTTTCTGTTTTCCTGAAATAAATATTACTTTCTCCAATATTTGAAACTTCTAAATGACATGTAATTGTCTTGCATACTGGATGTGTAATTTTTTCTACCATCCCTTAAACAAACACACCTTGCTTTTCTCCATTTTTGTGGCCTGATTGCGTTTTCTTTAGCACACTTTATTGGCATCTTCAGCTGTCAAAGTTAAATGTATTAGGTGTTGTGTTGAAGCTGCAAATAGCAACAGTCACCTTCCCCCTTAGGGCAGACTGATACTCCGGAGTCTGGTTTGTATTGAACTCTTGGAGGATTGTCATTGCACATGGCTTGTTTCAAAATGCTGCCTGGTTACTGGCTTTGAGGAGGTCACTGTTTGTAACGAGCTGGGAACTAAGTTGTGCAACAGTCACCTTTCAATACCTGCACCTAGTTGAAGTGTTTTAAAGGTGTTTTTTATTCATCATGGCTTGAGTTCTAGTTTAAGAAGTGAGAAATTTTTTTCTGCCAGAGTTTCTGATATTGCTTTTGGTCTCAAATTTTACTTACCTCATTTATGTACCCCACACAATAACCATTTTCAGTTGGTTTGGTTAATACGGCTGGGTATTTACTTGAATATCTAACAAAATTAATTCCATTGTATATTGTCTGAACAAACTATAGCATATAGTAAACTCTTTTGAGATATGGTAGTAAAAATAAAGGATGAACCATCAAGACATGAGAGTGAACCAGGAAGTCATGAGTCATTCGATATCCAGCTATGGAACCCTTTAATTTAAAGTATGAATATTATCAAACATACTGCAACTTTTTTAGTGTCGTTAATGATACTAATTAAAATAGCATTGTGGGACAAGACTAGTTTTAAGAGTTTAAGATCCTTGCGTCCTTGAATTTTGTGAGTCTTTCCCTTTGTGCAGTTTCATTCCAAAACCAAGAAAAGCATTAAGCCTTGCTATTTTTATCTGTTGTGGTTTTTGAGAGACAATACCATTGATCTTCAAAAAAAATTATTCAATAATGTCCATGTATTGTTTTATTTATATAGTTATTTCCATAGGAATTCTTCCTTTCTATTCAAGATACTTATTCAAATTAGTGGTCACTGATCTAAAGCAGATTTAGAAGACCAACTGCATTAGTGCATCATGAGATGTGAGACTAAAGATTTAATCATTGGGTATGTTATAAAACATGGTTGAGCAAGTGAAAAAAGAATAAAATTACACACTGAAACATTTTACAAAGTATATAGTGTTAATCTGTAATGGATAAATATGGGAACCTACTTTTTATTTGGATAGTAATTGTGGTGAGGACTGGAGCAGGTTGCCCAGGGAAGTGGTGGATGCCCCATCCCTAGAGGTGTTCAAGGCCTGGTGGGGCCCTGAGCAACCTGGTCTAGTGGAAGGTGTCCCTGCCCATGGCAGGGGGTTGGAACTCGATGAGTTTTGGAGGTCCCTTCCGACCCAAGCCATTCTGTGATTCTGTATTAATAGTCCTTACACTTCCTATAGATTTGTCTAAATGTAAGAAGTCCTATGAGGCTTAGGGGGATTTGGTGTAATTGCCTTGTTTTTTCATAGCAGCCTAAGTAGAGCTACCTGCTTGGCTGTCCTGGTCCTGCTCTGTTCTTCCCTTTTCTCCCACCCTCATCTGCACAGCCTCACCCCTTTTGCTTTGGTCCTACACTGGTGTGTATCTTCTGGGCACCATTCGTTTGTTACGGGAGCGGAGAAGAGCACAGGAGTTATTCGGTGGCAGCTGAACATTGCAATAGCCCAGCTCAGCTGCCCGGGCACGTGAGGCAGGCAGCCACTGCAAAGGGAGGAGTCCCGGCTTTGTGCCTGGGGTCTGAGGGTTGTGATCCTGACAGTAGAGAAACTGGCTTGAGCTAGTATGGAACTGCAGCTTCTTCCCTTTAGCATTTGTAAGGTGAGGCTTAAAACTGCCCGTTTGCCTGTCCACTGAGTCTTCAACTCTAGGGTTGAAAGTAACTCGATACGGTGAAGTTCTGGACATGCAAGCAACTTATGACAGGGTATCTTAATCTGTGCATTAGTGTTGTTAGTATATATTAATTAGATAGTCTATATTAATTTTGCATAGTAACTCCTACTCCATAGCAGATTCAGGGAACACAAGGTACTTCACACAAAGTAAGCTACTTGAGATTTGCTGCAGTACAAGTGTGTACGCAGGAGCTGCTAACTAGGAAGAGGTGCTACAGTATAAATTTCACATCCCCTACTGCTCCTATATTTACATCTTCAAATTTAATGAAGCTACCTTCCCCATTTCAGCTAGTAAAACTTAGGCACAAGTTGCTTCCCTTTCATAAATTCCGGATACACTGGAATTTTACCAAATATTAAAAGCTGTACAGAATCTGAAAATATGTTTTTGTTCTCTCTAACGAAACCTGCAAAAATATCTGAAAAGCACTTTGAAGTTGAGGATAAAATTTGAATAAAAATCAGTCTTTGGAGCTCTGTTGTACTTAGAATGAAAATAACAGATAATAAAGAATAATTGTTTTGTCATGATTATTTAGTATTCTTTTATTTTTCAGCTGCTTTTCTGTCTGCAAAAGATAGCAAGTTGATAGTTACTGGTGTATTCTAGACCAGCTGTTTTCTAACTGTAGAGTTCAACTTCTGTGGAGGTATTGGTGGACACAGTTGGGCCATTATTAATGAAGCATCTCTTTAATCCATAATGGTGCTGGTGTGTTTATCTTGCAATGCCAGGAGAATGCACTCCTTAAAAATGCTTGTGTGCCTGGATGAGGTGGCACTTAATCTGTTCATCTTGGGAACCAAGTACAGGAAACATTTATATTTTTTCTCTCCCTCCCTCTAGCTTGCAATAGGCTATGGCTTATGCATTTAAGGTTAAAGGGCAAAAAAACCCCAGTTCTGAAATTCTAGCAACACTGGGAAAGCACTTCACCTTTTATTTGAAGTAAAGCAATCCTAATAATATAAAATAGAGAGAAAAACATATACAGGAGAACAAGTAATGTCTGGTTTCTTTGGGATGTGTCCTGTATCCCAAACTGTTCTGAATCTCAACATGCACGTGATCTCACTCTTTTGGTGTGGGGAAAACAAGTTGTTCTGTTCCCCACAATGTTTTGTGGGGAAAATAACTTGAGTGGCAAGTGCCCTTCAAAGGCAGTGAGAGCACAAAGGGGCCGTGTGAGCACAGGTCAGCCAGCAGGCTGTAAGGGGCTGGGAATTGTTGAACTTGTAGCACAGTGTTTCTAGTGGGACAATGGATTTGTTCTTTTGAACTTGTTCTGCTCAGCTCTCCATTTTCCTGAAACTTTTAGGAGCTTTGTAACTCTGAAATTTCCAGCTCTCTAAAGCTTGCTGCTGGGAGGAACGATTGGTGGAAACAAAATGCTTGCTTAAGCCTTATTTCCTGGGGTAACTAAAATTGGTTCCAGTAAGTTTTAATTGCTAACTGTGTGGTAGAAGGAGAATACATTTTTTAAAAACCCTGATGTGCAGGAAATTCCACCTGAACATGAGGAAGAACTTCACTGTGCAGGTACCTCACACTGGAACAGATTGCCTGGAAAGGTTATGGAGTCTCCATCGCTGGAGATATTGAAGAACTGTCTGGACACAATCCTGTGCCATGTGCTCTAGGATGACCCTGCTTGAGCAGGGAGGTTTGGCCAGATGATCCACTCTAAGTCTTTCCAACCTTACCCATTCCAAGATTCTGTGAAACATAATAATTTAAAGAATACAGGATGTAAATTGTTCCAGCCTTTAAAAATGGAACTCATAATGATCTATCTTAATCAACTTTGTATGCTTGTGTCCATATTTAGTTCCATCTTAAAATGCTGTAAAATATTTTTGGTAAACCAGAAGATTACTTCTCTACTAAAACAGCGTGGTCAGTGTTGCTTAACATAGCTTTTTATGTAGCTGAGCTTAACTGAGTTTGAAGTCTAATTTTTTATGTTGGAGACATAAAATAAGTAAGTTCCACAGTAACTGTGGGTAGTTCTGAAAGTAATCAACTTGTTCACTAAAGTACAAACAAAAAGCATGACTTGATCCCTTTTTGTGGATGGGGTTACAGTACCACTTCCTCTTGTTTGGTTTGGTGCCTGGAGAAGTATGTGTAGTTTGGAGTTCTTCCCATTTAAGCCTTCCCTTTCACATCTCTTCCTTTATTTTTTTTTTAAGGTGAAAAAATTATTGAACATACAACAGAAAATCTATATAGATTTCCTCCCATAGAAGACTTGAATTCAAGATTCCTGTCTGTTGAAAGACACACTTGCATTCATTTAATAGCCTTTAAAAATATTTGTAGTAAGATACTAATAAAAGCATTTTCCAGTGGTCTCCAAGTATTCTGAAATTAATCAAATTTTTGTTGTAGCATTCTGAAAAAAATATATGTTAGTGTACCGAATCAAGTTTAAATCCCCAGTCATTGTTAAACCAGGTTATAAAGTCCACATGAAAAGAGACTGCTTACTTAGCAGTGAGGACTTCTGATTGTGATTTAGTTGAAGGGTTGTAATCTACCTGCTCAAACAAGTTCTTGCATAAAAATGTTGAGCTCTGTGTGTTAATTCTGAAAGTTTATTTTGATAATTCACTTGCAACTGTTTAATCACATTTAGTAAATCAGAGATAGTAGAAGAAATAGAATTAAGACTTACCATGCTAGTAGCTATATTGCTGTGTGTTGGCTGCATAAAGGAAAGGAGTGAGTAAGCCCCACAAGCAGATGTGAAATAGCTTCTCTGTGGGGAAATAATTTACTGGGTACTAATTACAGACTGGTTTAAAATCTTTGCAATAAGTAGAATTGATCATTAAAAGCACAGGTATTCTCAGCATTGTGAAATGTCTTACTCTGCTTTCTGTCTTGCTAAATTTCTAATACTGTCATTTTGACAGCTTTTTCATATGGTCATACATTGAGAAAGTGTTTGTTACATTTGGTACCTTTCAGTTTCATTTCGTGGGAAGGAGAGAGATAGGAGGACACAAACATTAAAGAAATGCCATATTCCAAACTACAGGGTTAGATTTCTTTTGGACTATTTGGCTTCTGATTAAAGAACCAAACAAGTAATTAAAATATAAGGCATTTTAAGCCTTGTTCTAGTCAGTTTTTATATGAATCTCCAGGAAGAGGACATCCCATCAGGAAAAGATGTAAAAATCAAGCCTAATGTTTTTGTCTGATACTGAAAAATGCTGAGAAAAAAATCTGATCTCTTTACATCAGGGCTACTGTGCTAATTTTTAAACAATTTTGATTTTAAGTTTGTCCTGATATTAATTACTTCATAAAGTACCCATGTAACTCAACATAATTATGGCACAGAATTATTTTTATGCTTTGTGCATGCACACATACTCTGTCTCTTTTCAGACAGTGAAGATTGCCTAGAGCAAACATCTCTTGCAACTTTAAGGAAGAAGTTTGAGCTTTTTCTTGCTTTGTAAAATAAGTTCATCCAACTTTCTTTTTTTTTTTTTTATAATGCAGGGCTTGTGTTACTGATCTTGGAACAAACAACTCAGTGTATTTCCAAGAAAAATACATCTGTGGACTTGGCTGTTGAGGGTAATTGTAAAAAGCTCCAAAGCATTCCATAAGGGAGAGGATAAAATGCATCAAATATTTTGTGTGGAGCATGATAAATGTTCTTCATGTTACAGTGGAGATGTAGCAAAGCATAATAATTGAATACCTTTTTGAAGTTATGTATCTGTATTGCTATGAATGGATGTGGAGATCAGTAACATTGATATCAAGAATTGTTATCAATCACTTCAACTTTTATGTTCTGTATATTCATGTATTGTGTCAAGAAGTAAAATGGAATTGAAAGGAGGAAGGCAGATATTAAAACTACTTCAATACATGCTTTTCTTAGGAAAGTAAGCTTATCTTCATACCCACAAAATAAGTAATTCCTGGTATGAAGGAAGAAAAAATTTGCATTGCCTTGAATGTAATTTAATCTTACTAAGTATCTTGAGTCACAAGCTAAACGCCATATATTTCACAATTTTGGGGAAAGTGAAATCACCACCCTTGGGAGGTTAAGAGGTCCAGTTTTATTTGCAAAATCCTTTTTGTTTTTTCAGTAGTGCTCAGGGCTGTGGTCAGTACTTGGCCAATGCAAATAAAACCATCTCATCACACACAGCATACAAAATCACTTGAAATATGCCATGATGGAGACATTGAGAATAGGAAGTGGAAGAGGAGGACTTGACTGCTTAAGATTGCATTCTGCCTGTGTGCAACGCCTGATTTGTATTTGTTTGTTTATTTATTTTCCTGATTGCTTATTTCAGCAATAGTGTAGTGTGAAATGGAATAGAGGGAAAGGAAGGATTTCTGTAGCTTTCATCACAGGGAGCTTTTTCTCAAAGATGATTTGGTTATGATTTCTTTGGCTGGCTTGCCACAATCGTTTCTAAAGGCTACTTAACAGATGTACTGTTTCATTAGCATACTTGGTATGCTAATCTCTCCAGAGATGACCTCTTCTGACCATGTGAAATAGGGAATTTTTAAAATATTTTCTTTTATGCAATTCCTTAATCTGAATGAGAGCGATGGACAAAAAATGAACACTTGATTGTTTGAACACAAATTAAGCTACTCTTATAAGCAGTTATTAGCCTTTATTTTAGCTGTTTATTGAAAGCAGCTTTTGAAAAGTATTGCTGTTCAGTGTGGGGAGGCGGCAGAGAAGCACATTCACAACAAATGATTTTTTCTTAATGTGGAGATTGGGAATGTGAAATGAGTTTTTCTTTAATAAATGCAAAATATCATTATTGTCCAGTATCAAAGAATAAAACAGGATTGTTCTTTTAAGTTTTAACAGCTTTATCCTAGTTTCCAATAATGGAGGAGGTTTTAGTGTTTACATAGGGTAACTTAAAAGGAAAAACTAAATTTTCAGGTACTTCTCATTACTATAAGAACAATATATGTATAAAAAGGCTTTTGATTGTAGTGTAAGACTGTATTCATGTAAACACCAGTCCTCAGCAAGGTTTTCTAATCAGTCTTTTAATGATTTGCTTGTTTACCACTGTTCCCTGTAAAATTTATTTTTTATTTATTTTTAAGTATTTTAGTTTTATGTCAAGTTGGTGTAGGACTTTGTTTCAGTCTACTGTTCTTAATACAGTTTGATCTCTTAGCTTCTACTAGTGATTGTGGTATGTTGTTTCTTTTCCCCCATAATAGCTTCACAAATTTTTTTGGGGAATAGTGGCTTAGCCACTTCACCTACCAGTTCCGTCTGCACCTCCATGTCTCTGATCAGATCCAATGGATTTGTGCACCTTCAGGTTCTTTAGGTGGCCTTTACCCTGATCTCCTACAATGGATGTTTTTTCATTCTCCCAGTCCCTGCCTTTGTCTTCTATGATTTGGGTAGTGTGGCTGGAGTTTTTGCTGGGGAAGAGCAGGGCAAAAAAGTGGTTGAGTGCCTGAGCCTTCTCTATATCCCAGGTAACTAGGTCACTCTTTTCCTTCTGGAGAGGGCCCACATTTTGTCTAGTATTTCTCTTTTTTTGACATATCCAAAGAAACTTTTCTTGTTGCCCTTGGCATCACTGCCCATATTATTCTTTTAGGGCACTAGCTTTCCTTGCCCAATCCATGGCTGTTCATATGGTATTTCTGCCAAGCTGCTTGTCCTTGCTTCAGTCCTCTCTAGGTTTCTTTTTTGAGTGAGTTTGAGCTTGTCCAGAAACTACTTTTCATCTATGCAGGCCTCCTGGCAAATCTGCCCAACTTCTCCCTGTTGGGATGCATCTCTTCTGAACTTTGAGGATGTGATCCTTGAATATTAATGAGCTTTCTAGAATCCCTCTTCTCTTCAGGGCTATGTCCTAGTCTAAGGAAGAGACTGAAGATCCCTGAAGAGGCCAAAGTCTGCTTTCCTGAAGGCGAGGGCAGCGAGCTTTCTGTCCACTCTCCTCGCTGCCCTAAGGATCTGAAACTCCTCCATGGAGTCACTGCAGCCAAGGATGTCCTTGAGCTTCATATTCCCCACCAGCCCCTCCTTGTTGGTGAGGACAAGGTCCACCAGCCCTTCTTTGTTGGCTTCTCTAGCACTTGCAGAATGAAGTTAGGATCAGTGCGTTCCAGGAACTTCCTGTGCTGCTTACACCCTGCTGTGTTATCCCTCCAACAGATACTGGGGTGGTTGAAGTCCTCCGTGAGGACCTGGACTTATGAATATGAGGACACTCCTGTCTGTCCATTGAGGGACTTACCTGCTCATTGTTACAGGTTAAGTGAAGCAGACACCCCCTATAATGGCACCTGTCCCTGCCCTCCTTTTAATCGTGGTCCATAAGCTCTCAGTCAGCTCCTCATCCATCCCCAGGTGGAGCTCTGTGCTGGTTACTGATATGGAAGGTGATACCCCCTCCTTTCTGCCTTGCCTGTCATTCCTAAAGACCCTAGATCTTTCCATTCCAACCCTCCAGTCACAGAAGCCATCCCACCACGTCTCTCTGATGCCTTCCTGGCAACTGTCGTTCAAAGACCTGTGTCCAAAGATACTCTTCCCCTTCTCTGATAGATAAACACCAGCAGTGCCACCAGCAGACCAGGTTTTTCAAAGTGAGCCCCATGGTCTATTTAGCCAAACCTCTGTGTGTGGCACAGTCCTGTAACCATTTATTGATTCTCCAAATTCAACTGGCCCTTCCAAATCCTTCCTTTTAACTGGGAAGATTGATGTGAAAACAGAGTGCTTTATCATTGCCCTGTAATCCTTGGTACTTCTCTGGTTGTTCCTGGCTGTATCACTGGTACCCACATGAAATGATAGCAGCTGGTAATTATCACTGGACTGGATCTTTATTTCATACTGTGACACTCAAGTGACTGATAACCATCAGGTAAGCCTTATGTTTCATACATACCTCTGCAGCGTTTGTATGTTGATACTGGCGTAACTGCAAAGGACATGGTCTCAGAATTCTTTTTTTTAAAGTCATTATAGTATAAAAAACAGAGTAGGATAAGGTCTTTAAGTCACTGTCCCTCAAAATCAAAACCCGAAAGCAGCTTGGACTGCCGCTACACTGCTGGCAGAAAAAGAAGTCTATTTCAGTTGCTGATCTGACAACTATTCCTGTGTGTCACAGCGGTAAAATAGACGTGGATCTAATTCTGACCTGGACCAGAGGGAGAGGATGCTTGTGCAGTCCCAGAGCTGCAGCAAAGTTACAGAACAGATTTACTGCCTGACAGAGGGCAACAGCCTCCTGGGCTGCTTTCCTGGCCTTATTCCATCAGGTGCAGGGGGTGACCTGTAGGACAAGAAGAGTGCCTGGGTGCCTTCTGTAGAGATCTCAAACCCCTCGGATGCAGGAGGAAAATCTCTCTTTTTGCCTAGTAATATTCACAGCTGGAAGACCTTTTTTTTGAATTAAAATATGAGGAAGTAATGCTTCTTCCTTCAAATGCTGCTGGGTACTCTGCAGCCTATCTATGCTAGGATCAGCCTGTCCCCTCCTGTTGCACCACTGTAAAGCTGAAGGTGTGGCTGTCTGGCTCTTCCTCCCCACCTCCCCCTTCTCCCCTGCCCCTTTTCCTTTCTCTCCTAGTCACAGACTGCCTGAGAAATACATTGCTGTTGCTTTATAGATTTGGTACAACTCTGTAACTCTTGTTTTAGTCTTTTATGGTAGGCAGTGTAGATAATGTGCATATCTACCTCTGTAGGATTGTACTAATTAAAGCAGTAAGGGACATGACTGAGCTTTATAAAAGTAGTTTCTTGTTTTTAATTTTTTTTTGTTTCTCATCTGTTAGTTATATCTTGTTCCTTTTTTTTTCCTTCTTAAGCTTAAAATAACTTTTAGAAAAATCTTTTTTTATGATAGTGGATCTAGCAGGTGTTCTCTGTCTATAAACAAAAGTTCTGGGGATTTTTAATACATGAGATTCAAGGAGATTTATATATTTTTATTTTACCTGCTTTCCTCCACCATCTCTCTGTAGGAGAAGAGCATCAACCACAAGGCTGAAGGCATGGAGGGCAAAGAAGGTAAAAGAGTGCAGTGTAGTGATTCAGAAGGTTTCTTTGCTCTCAGTATTTCTTTTGTACTGTAAAATTTTATCGTGGCTACATCTTTCAGTCCACACTGGAAATGACATTCTTTAGACGTAGTGTGAGGCTTCAGTATGATTTTTTAATCTGCCTTTCAAGAAATTGTGGCCAAATTAAAATATTTGAGCTGAGGTGGACCAGGTCAAATACTTCAGAAGCATAATACCTCAAGGGTATCGTTCCAAGCCCTGTCAGTTACATCTTAGTAGTTTTAGGAGAGAAGCCAACAGACCAAGAAGGACTGAGATTTTTATGAGATGTTTTTGGTTTAGTGATTAGGGCAGATATCCTAATCTCATTCCTGTTCCCCATTTGAGCAAGGAAGTTAAACTGAATGGATAAGTCACTTTTCTTTCACTTGAGTTACCTGTCTTCTTCCACTTTACATATTTGTTTGCTTACCATCCAGTTCCAATCTTGTCCAGTAATCTAATAAAATTTTAATGAACTTTCTAACTAATATCAATATTTCTTTATACTTGTCAGAATGGCAAGTTTCATGTTCTGGGCTGTATGCATTTGAATGTTTCTAGCAAGATGTGTTCAGGTGAATTTTCCAGTCAGTGAAATATTTTAAAATAATGACATTTCAATTGCTGAAAATCTGGGAATTTTTGGTCATTTTTCCTAAGTATGTGAGTTCATCTTCTCATTTTGATGGAGAATTTCAACGGTTTTAATCATAAATTATCTTATTTATGCTTCCTTTGCCTTTTATTTTAACAGCCTATTAAAGGAATATTTTGATTAACCTTTATGGCCAACACTTGTGAAATACGCTTAAGTGTACAAAAGGTCCAAAAATACTTGAAAAATATTTTTATTGATCATTAATCTAAGCCATTTAAATTTAGATGGGTATTTATTTATTTAAGGGTTTTGAGGAGCAACATTACACACTACTGTGGCATGACATATGGCTTCTGTAGATTGAATTCCAGATCTCAGTGGAAGGTTCTTCAGTCCTGCAGCTTTCCTATTTTTTTTTTGTTTGGGTTTGCTGTTTTTGTTGCACAGGTTTTTCCTGCACGGGATACCCTCTTTGTTAACAAAACCCCTTGGTGTACTAGCCCTAGGAATTGGTGAGAGTGGTTTCAGTCAGGAGGCTCTTGTCTGTGCAGCACTCTGTCTCACTTTCTGAGATGACAGCAAAGTGAACAGAGAGTTACGAAAGCACCAAGGATAGTTACATGAGTTTCATGACTAAACATTTAGAAGCCATCCTAGTGCATGACTTACTTTCTTGTTTTTAGAGGGACCTATGATGACAGATGAGCCCTTCCCTTTGCTTTGGAAAAGTGGTCTTAATTTTCTAGCCACCCTACGTGTGGCTTTAAACTTACTTTGCTAAAGCATTAGGTGTTCTGAGATGTAACAGAAATAAATGAGAGCATTTGAATACCAGTATATTGTGTGAAACTGGCTACTTTAAAATGAAATACTGATGGGTTTGGAACTTAAATATTCAAGACTTAGATATTTCAGTGTAAAAAAAGCTCTCTACAGTTCCCCATTTACACGAAACCCTGTCTACAAATACTTGTGGAGGTTTTACCATAAGCGTTAATGAATTTTTCGTGTGGTGGTGTTGAGCATGGCAGATGAAGTCAGGAGGAAGTTAATAATTCAGGAAAGGTTTTTAGTGATGTGTAGTAAATAAGGCACAGGCTAATCAAATGATGAGGAGAGGAAAAAGAACACTGATTAACTGACTGTTAAGCTCTTTGTTTTAACCTGAGTACGGTAGAGTCCTGATTAAAATATGTGGTGATGTCATTAGAGGTTGGTTTCTAATGCATGTATGTAAGTAGGTTAATTGTGATCGCCCACGGAACACCTTGTGTGTTACACTACCCCACTTCAGAGGGTTTTACATAGTAGACAATATTACTGTGCTGTTTACCACTTACTACTATACAGGTTTAAATCAATTATCTTTTAATATAATTTTTAAATACTTATTAAAAGTATTAAAGTACTGTTACTTTTAATACCAGTTATATGGATACAACAATCTTCTGAGGGTTGAAGTTACCTTCAGTTGGGTCTTTTCTTTCTTTGGCATAGATTTCTCCATTTCAGTCAAAAATAGAACTGCTGGCACTGGTATTTTTTATTACATTGAGTGGTCAATAAAGGAGTCCTGGGAGGCACTTTTCCAGTGGGTGTTGTTTGCTGACAGCATTTCTTTCTGATTCGGTTACCAGCTTCAATTTCAGGTCTTCTCCAGTCATTTCTGCCTCCATCTCTGCTCTCATTTCTGATTTCTCCCTAATCATGGCTTACTTCTGGACATTTACCTTTCTTGAGTCCTGATTCCAGAGTCTGTCTAGGTTGGGTTCAGGTGTCTTATTCTGGTGTGGTGATGTTCTCTCCTGTGTCTTCTACTCCTCCTGTTTGCTTCAACATGGGATGAGTTGAAAGTACAGGGAAAAAGATGCCTTATTTTTGGTTCTAACTGGCACTGTAATACTAAAACAGCGTGCTCCACAAATTTATTTGACTAACTCTGTGTAGACAGATGTTTTGAGAGAATTTATCTCTGTCCTTGTTGAATGAATTTACACAAGGAAGGTTTTCAAAAGCCTCTTACTTGTCTTTGACCATTTGGATGGATTTGTACAAGAGCAGTAACACAAGGTACAAACTGATATTCAGACCTCCTGCCACATTTCAATATCAGTTTGCATATATGAAGTACAAGTAGTATTTTTTTAAAGATAGTGACATAGAATATTCTGCTCTAACCTTATTTTAGAAATATTTCAGTCATTTCTTCAGAATTTTCCCCAAATTTACTAAGCAATTGTATGAAAAGGTAAACTTAATTGTAGCAAATACCTAAGCAGCTGGAAACAGGCACTTAAAAGGGCAAATAATGGGCAACAGAGGGCTTCTGGCTTTGTCAGTACTGTGTCTCAGCTGGGTGCAGGGCTTTTTTAAATGTTTTTTTAAAATATTCATAAGTACTAGTAATAGGATAATTGTATACCATTAAAATTACACTATTTGCAGTCTTTATGTGGAGGACTACAGTGCTTAAAAGTTGGAATTTCAGACATATATTAGGTTTAATTTGAATTTTAAACATATCTTTTTGTTTCTCTGTAGGATTGTTCAGTGTTCACTAACTTTAGTTGGAGCTGTTTTCAGTTACAGGCAAGTACAAAAATGTAGACTGTAAAATGCTCAAATTTGAGATTATTAAGGATCTTCATTTGCAATAACATGACTACATTAAAACTAATCTTGGCAGTGTCTCTTTAGACATTTGAAATTGGTTACACCCATCATTTGGCTGCATAATACAGGATCTTAGGAGTGAAGTATATTTACAGGGATGATGCAGCCAATTTCCCTGTTGCTGCATCATCTGTTTCAAATGACTTATTACCCACATGTTCATTCCAACACGCTGCTTACTGCCTTTTGAAAGTTGCAGTCCTTCACCATAAAATCCTGTTTCTTCTGCAGACAAGGAAATATTTTGCAGCTGCTGTAAACGTCTCAGCCACTGACTTGCAGGTATCTGGAATGAAGCTTTGAATGATCAAGGCTTGATGAAATGTTTAATAGTTTGGTTAAAGACTACAACACAATATTGCCATTTTAGGAAATATTAATAACAACAAATGCTTCAATGAAGCATTTAAAATTCTAATTTCTAGGGTAGAAATATTTTTGGTAAATACTTCATCTGAAAAGTGGAGTCTGGAGTAAGACTGGTCTATCTGGGACAATATCCTGTCAAGGATAAAGGAAGGCTAGGTAAGGGAGAGAGGTTTTTGGGTAGGATAGTGAAACCTCATTAGAGCATCCTCCCAACCCCTCAAAATGCACAGTGCATGCACTTCCTGAGCTCTTAAGTGGAATGTAACAGGATTGATAATAAGCATTCATGAAAGAAAAAAAATGCTTTTTGAACCCTGTGTAACCTTTTAGCATCCATAAAATTTCATTGCAAGAATTATCATGACCTAAATTTACACTCTGTAAAGAGCCACTTCTTGTGATGATTTTGCACCTGTCATAAAGTAATTTAATTTGGTATCTTCTAGGCAGTGAAGGTCTTTCATCCTTGTATTTTTCAGGATACTACAGCCAGACTACTTGAGACAACAGTGTATTGAAAATATTGCAAACTTTCATGAAGTTTTTGGGGTGCAATGTAATTGTCCACATACTGTCTATATGACTAACAAGTGTGCAGTTCCATATCCAGTTTTTAATGCACTTTTTTTTGTTCTGATATTAAGCAACTGTTGCTACTGGATCCTGTTTTCAGCCAGTTTTGCTATGCAGATTCCAGCATAGCTCTGATCAAAGGCATTGGTTTATTCTAAAGAATACTTTATAATAAAATATGTATCTAGGTTGATGGTTTCTTGCAGTTGAGACAGCAACTGTTTCAAAAGAACAACATTATTAAGTTCGATGGAAGTGGTGATGGACTTTTAACTACAAATGTGCTGCCAAGCTGTGTGGCAGTGATTGCTTTTCATAATACATTTTTTTAAATTATTTCAGATAGCTTAATTTAATCTGTTTGTTGTCAGGCTTTATCATTGTAGGAAGTTTGGAGTGTTGGTTTATTTTTCCCTAGCTCTAGTTGCTGACCTACTTGTCTGTTTTATAAACAAAAATAGTTTTCCTCTTTTACAGTCAGTCTACCTGCGTAAACGACAATGTAGTTTTTACTAAGAATTTTTTCCAATTTTCGAATTTTTTTCTATATCCTCTTGGAGATTTTCATATGAATTTCCAATTAGAGCAGGAAGACCAAATGGTGCAAATGTAATTATGATGTACAGATGGGAATTTTAAAAGGTAGTAAAATATAAACAGAATGAGAAGCTTTGATATTGAGCAGCAGCATGCTTGCTGTCAAACATCCAGTTAATTTACTTGTTAAAAGCTGGAATGTAGACTGGCTGTTTGTGATACTTCCTTTTCCTCTCTTAAAGGAAACTGAAAAATGTCCTTTGATTGACCCAGTTTATCTTGTCATTTTAAACTAGATTAAATTGAAAATACAAATATTAATTTCCTTCAAAGGTCCTGAATAATCCATTTTAATTATTAAAACACATAGTAACTACATCACTTTGAATTTTATTTCAGCAAATTCTTATTGTAGATGTAATTTTTAACCTTTTTAGTTTCTAGGAATAAAATATGTTAGAGATGCTGTATTACTTCTGTTGAGTCGGGTGGGCATACCTTTCACTTGAATGTGTTGTGTTACAGCTGTGGAAAAATAATTCTATTGTAAGTATTACAATAGAATACTGTTGCAACACATATTTACTTTTTGATTCAGTAACTCTTTAGCACATTAAGTCTTTCTAAATTCTTCCATCTGAATTGCATTACTTTTTTTAAACTGGATTGACAGCTCTGCTGTTTCATTTTTCCACCTGACATGGGATGCTTTTTACTATTTTGTAAAAATCTGCTTTGTCATGTCACATGCAGTTCTGACTTAAACTTATTTATCCTTACATGTTTTAGTAATTTGTGGTGTCTCCTTGATTGTAGTTTGTCTGATGGCATAGTGCTTGCATTGTCATTTTATTCAGTGTTTCCATTTTAGCCCTTGTTTTGAGGACCCCTCTGAATTCCTCACTGAATTATTATTCAAGAGTGTGCTCAAGTCCACTACAGACTTATGTCTACTTACAGTACATTTGCTAACATTGCAGAAATTCACTAATTGACGTATAATAGAAGAGAAATGCCAGCTATTTGGTACTGAGAGAAAAGCTTGCTTTTGATTTTCTTTAGCTTCTCTTTTAATGAATACATCGTGGTTATGAATGAATGAAATAATTGCTTTGCCTTACATTTTCTTTAAGAGAGATTTGGAATACTCCTAAAGCTTTTTTTCAACTGTTAGCCATTGAATTACTCTGAAGAGAAATTTAATCATATTTTTGTCCAGTTTCAAGTAAATCGCATTTATGTGAAGAAGTTTTCCATAATAGATTTTATCCAGTTTTATGACATTTTAAATAGCTGTGGGTTTTTTCTTCTATTTGATGGCGTGTATTTGACCTTTTATTGATAAAATAGGTAAAGTTTTGAAGGAATACTTCTGGATTCAGTACTTACAGATAACTTCTAATTTGTTAATTTTGCTCTGCTTTGTTTGGAACGCTAAATGCGCGCTGTTAAATTTCCAAAATACATGTTTTATCCCGAAAAACTGAGATTAAATAAAACCAAAAGTTCCATTAATTTAAAGCTCCTTTGATTTGGTCTTGTACAGAGGACTTGAGCTTAAAATCAGAAGAGGTAGTTCTTTTTCACCGGAAAATATATTAACACACGTGGAAGTTACTTGCAGTACTTTGTGAATGTTTGCTACATTGTTTATCGGTTGTGATAGTGAAGCATTATTGTAGCAATTATCTTGATAAGAAGTGGTCAAATGCTAAAAGCTTTCTGACAACTTGACATACAACTTTGGCATTAGCTAGCTGCTTGTTCCTTTTGCAGATTACCAATTAAATCTGCCTAGTTGCATGAAGCAGAGCCTGAGAGTATGTAAATGTGAAGCCTGTCGCTTCCTGTGATTGCTGGATTCAGTACATGCTATTGAGAGTGCTGTATTTTCTGAGGCTTTTTGTATTCTGCTCACAGTGTTTGCTGAGCAGAAACTGTAGCTAAAAATAACTAAAATGAATTTCTCTGTCTCTTTCTTTCTCACTGCAGGATGACGTAGCTTTGCCAAGGATTTATCAGCTAAGCAGAAAATGAGCTTAACATCCTGGTTTTTGGTGAGCAGTGGAGGCACCCGACATAGGCTGCCACGAGAAATGATTTTTGTTGGAAGAGATGACTGTGAGCTGATGTTACAGGTAATTGCTTCCACCTTCCATGTGCAGCTGCTCAAACAGTGAACTTAACGCACCAGCTTCATGCATTCCCTTTGAAAAATAAATTCCCCAGATGTTGGGGGAGCAATTGTTTTGAAGAATCTTTTGTGTCCTTAGGAAAAAAAATAGTTTAAATGTATTGCTGTCAATCATGCTTAAGTTACTGCTTAAGTACAGAGAATCACATTTTCTTCATATAAGTCAAATACAGCTTGCAAGGATAGAAGATGAAATAAATTTTGCAGTATGATCAGTAAAGTGAGTAGACTGTGTTCCATAAAATGTGATAAGAGAGTTGGATGCTTTTGAAAGGAGCCTTCTTTTTTCAACAGCTTGTAATCTAATTTAGTCACATGACTTGATGTAACTCTGTCCCCGTGCCTTGATTGTGTTGTACACAGGAAAATGAAATTAGTACAGAACAGTATTTCTCTGACTCTAAGGAAGTCGAATGAATCAGTTTCAATAGAATTGAAAATACACAAGTCAAAATAGCTTGATCCTTCAGTAACTTCCTCAACTTTGAGGATCACTCTGTGGAACTCTTAGATGTGTGTAGCTGTGTTGCTTTGTAGCCATATTGCATGCAGTTTGCCCTGCCAAAGCTGTAGTCCTCTGAGCTGTCTTTTTCTAAATTTTTTTAATGACTAATGGTAGTATTTTGGGAGTTTCCTAAATTTTTGTTGTTTACTGTAGAGCCCTTAAGAAGATTGAACTTCGAAACTAATATTCTCAACCCTTCCTACCATTCAATAAAATACTCTGGTTTAGAGTTTTTGGTACCAGAAGTTGTGTATGCAGCCATTATTGGCCAAATTCGAATCTTACTTGCAAATGAAATGCTTAGAGATGTAATCCTACATTTATTACTCACAATGTGGTATCTCTAGTAAACTGCATTTGGCTTTCAGCCTCAGAAGGCGTTTGGGTATTTTATTGGTGATGTTAGAAAGCAGTTAAAGATACTCTTAAATTCTCTTTAACAATAGATAGGATGATGTCTTGGTAATTTATGTGGGAAGTATTCAAAAAACCCCAAACAAACAACAAGCACACAGATAAACCCATCAGAATCCAAAACAACAACAGAAGAAAAGCAGCCAAAAAGCCCCACCCCACTGGTTCCTGCCCAATAGGTTATAATCCAAAAATGCTTATATTTCACTCATAACTTGTTTTAGAGGACTGTTGTCTGTAAATAAAGGAGTGTCTCCTTTCTTCTCTGCAATGCCATCCATAGTAGATCAGTCCTTAGAGAAAAGCATTCACTCTTTTGTGTTACAGAACTTCACCTTCAAAGGTAACTGCCTCTTTAATTAACACTGTGAATAGATTTATTTACAAACATTATTTATTGTGTGTTTACTTCAGAGTTAATGAAAAAAGTCAAAGGGCTTGGTGTTTTTCAAGAATATTCTTTTTAGCCTGCTGCTATTTTAGGTCTACATGCCAGCATGACTGTAACACCATGTAGTGCTGCAGGGGGAGGAACCCACCAAAGGAGAAGCTAATAATGTGTTCTTGTTCTGTATGTATAGTTCTTTGTGCAAGACCTTCCTTTCCACTCTTGACAGCTTGGTTGTTCTCTTACTGCAAAGCATGTGGACAATGCATGAGAAAGAAAGCAGAATTTAATGCTTTTTTCATAATTGCTTGACAGAAAACATGTTATAAAGGCCTTAATGAAAAGAATTTCAACTCTGCTTCGTGCTTGATAGACCTCAGATCTCTACCTAACACTGTTGTTCTAAGACGTTTTGTTTCCATCTGGGAATACACATTTGCCTTTTTTTGTCAATATGGTCAAACATAATGTTTAGCTAGCTGCTCCATTGCATTAGCCTGCTTGTGGATAAAAACTAGATTTTCCCCTTCTTTGACCTTTATGTTTAGAAATCTTTTTGAATGTTGATGGAGAAATCATTTCCAAGAAAAAATAAATCTACGCTATTCACTATATCAGAATTATTTGCAAAGAAGAATGCATTTAGTTTCTGTATTCTGAATATTTTCTTAGTAGTCTAGATCCAGTGGATCTGGATTGATCTAGCTAAAAATAACACCAGTTCCAATTTTTTTTTAACTGGTGGTGGAGTTTTCCTCTTTATATCTGTATATCTGGCTCTTACTGCAGTTATTCTGTAATTCTTATTTCTGTAGGCATATATAAAAATCTTTGTACTGGATCTGGCTGGCTGCTGGTTTGTTGTTTTTTTTTTTTTAATAGAAGCCACTATGGTACTATGTTTTAGATCAAAACACTGTTGGTAACACACCACTATCTCAGCTGCTGCTGAACAGTGTGTGTGCAGTTTCAAGGCATTCTCTCTTACTCTGCTCCTCCTACACACACTTCGCTGGGGGGGTGTACAAAATGTGGAGAGGGAACACAACCAGCTGACCCAAACTGACCAGAGAGATACTCTGTGACAAATAATGTGTTGTGCTTGGCAATGAAAACTGAGGGAGGGGCTTTGGGGAAGATACTCACTGCTTAAATACTGTCTGGGCACTGGCCTGCTTGTGGGAGGTGGGAAGTGATTGCCTTCTTGTCACTTCATTTGTTTTACTTCTTCTTCCTTCTTCCTCTTTGCTACTGAAACTTGGCCCATGAGTTCTTTACTTTTGCTCTTCCTGTTCTGTCCCACATCCCGCTGGGCAGTGGAGGGTGTGTGAGCAGCTGTGGTGTTTAGCTGCCAGCCTGGGCACTGCAGTCTTAAAAGAAGGAATTTTAAAAGCCCTTAAATTTGATTGGAAGGCTGCAATAACAAAGCCAAAGGAAAAAAGGCATTCAAAAGACTTGCACAGTCTTTGCACCTGTGAAGATATGCTGAAATTAATAAAAGGTCCAATTATATGCAATTAATCTGAACCTGGGGAGAACTGTGATGTTTTGCAGAATTTCCAGTGTTTCTATAAAAGCCACAGACTTGAGTAATCATTCTTAGCATTTCAGATGATGTGGCATAGTATCATGAAGCTTTGAGGATCTTTTAGTGTCCTTTCTGTTCTAACTTATTTTAATTAGTATGTAGCATATAAAGATAATTAAATAAATCATTAATAATGAAGTATGTATTTGAATAATAAGGTGAGAGAAGTTCATTTTTTTCTCAATAGCTTAGGTAAAAATAGGATAATTCTTGGTGCAGTGGTTTCACTTGAGTGTGGAAAAATGTAATCTGTGCTTGATATTGTAGGCTCAGCAGAACATGCACATCAATGAATTTCATTGTATTGAGATTGTTTTCACTTGAAAGATTTCTAAGTTAGTAGAAAATGAGCCGTGTTGCTATGTCTTCATCTGCCATTAAAAACACTTAACTGATGTAGTACATTAGTGCAGCTTATATTGGCAGGGAAGTTGTTCATTTGTCTGTCTCTTCCTTATTCTCCACTTCGATATCCTGCCCTCTCCCATTATACCCCTCAAAAATGCAGAACAAAATAAAATGTCTAAAAATAAAATAGTAAGTATAAGCAGAACAGTGATCTCACTTCTTTGAGGAGAAAGCAAAGCAGTCATAAGATAAAATGGAAAGGAAGAATGAGAAAGTAAATTGAAAATAAGGAAAATAATAGTAGCAAGTTTCAAGAAATGGAGAAGAAGTGAGGTGGTAACTATGGGATTACAATAAGAGAAAACATTTCGTTAGGAGTACTAATTGTGTGTGCTATACCTTGAACTGGCCAGTGCACTTGGTAAGGCAGGACTCCTAGAACTGACAGACCACAAATGCTGGTACACAGAAGTCATGGAAGTCTCAGATAGAAATGAACCATTCTCTGTGCAATACAGTCCTGAAGAACGAGTTGAGTAGCAAGGACAGAAGATGCAAACCTGAAATTAGGGAGTGTGCTGGTGGAAGGAATTTACTGCTATGCAGTCATGTTGTGACAGTGCACTAGCAGAATTACTGGCAAACATGAGCTCAAGCGTGGGCTGATGGAGAAGATGAGCTGTGGTCACCATTCTCTTGGAAACTCTTGAAGATGTCCAGGTGCTGACCATATGCATGCATGAAGGAGACACATCCAGCCCCACTTCCCTTCCTTGCCATCAGCACCTCAGGCTGCAAACACTTGACTAGGAGTGAGTGCTGAAAGAGGGACTTGGCTGTTAGGGAGCTGCTGTTCTTGGATGAAATAGTAGCAAGGATTGTTCCTCATCAGTGTGGTGATGTTTGGATGTGAAATAAAGAATTAATTAAATAAATGATATTGAAGTGCTTAAGGAAGGACTGAGAAAGTCAGAACAGATGGGAATAGTAATTCAGGCACTGCTCAGACATTTAGTGAAGAGGCTATAGCTAATTGGTTCAGGAAATTGAGATCAAGGAGAAACACTTTGAATGCTTGTATACTATGGTAATTATCCTAGATGCATGACAGGAAATGGTGTGTTTGAGAGAGAACAGCAACACCCTGGAATCATAGTCAAGTCTTGAAAGATGCAGGTAATTAAGGGGAGAGAGAGAAAGAATTAAGAAATAAAATTAAGTTGATGATACTAGATTAAACATCAGTGATACTGTAGTGGACTGAAAAAAATAAAATCTTTGGATAAGATATATCTGGATCTAACTCATCATATTTAGGGAAAGATTAAGAAAATAAGTATTCTGCATTAGTTTTAGAATTCTGCTGTGCATACCTAGAGTTGGGTTAGAGATTGTCTTTTTCACATGTGGGACTATCTATTTTATATAATTTGAATAAATGTGCTATGTAGAAAGAAAATAATCACACCTCTCTAAGAAATAGCCATAACCACTTCATCTGGTTTTCAAATACCTTATTTTATTTTCTTTGATATATTTTAGTCACGGAGTGTGGACAAGCAACATGCTGTACTCAACTATGATGCCTCTACAGATGAACACTTGGTGAAGGATTTGGGCAGCTTGAACGGGGTAAGTTAACATTACAGTAATAGATAGCTGACCATAGTGTTCTGTATCTTTGTTTTGGGATTTCTTCAAGGCATTTTTACTTGTACATTAATACCTTTTTAATGCAAGACTGGAAATGGAGGAACATTCAAAAGGAAAGCATAGTCTTTGCAGGGGTTTTCCACTGCATGTTTTTTAAACCACTGTGGTTAATTCCAGTAATAAGAGGGCCTTGGCAGTAGGTAGAACAATAGTAGTAGCTAGACATTAGCTCAGAACAATAAAAGGAAGTATGTTATATTTGTGTATTTCAGAACTGTTTAAAAAAAACAGAATCCTGAATATAATGTCTAAAAATATATTTCAATTTCTAAAATGTACAGTTATGATATGGATTTTATTTCACGTGCAATTCCTTTTTCTCCTGTTATAATAGAGAAAAGAATGTTAAACTTTACCTTTTATGTGGAAAAAATAATTATGCGATAACCATGTTGTATGAAAATGTATTTAATTAATATTATATTTGCATTTAGTTTTTCAGAATCATTTTTATTAAAATCTCTATGAATAATTTGTATCAAGTAATTGCAGACCAATACAGGAAAAATCCGAAGTTATGGGAAAAGTAGAGTTTCATATGACATTTTATATTCTAAGGCTTTTCTAAGAATTGTATATTCAGAAGTCTAGCAAAGCATCACTTTTTATAAAAGGTTTTGATATTATAGCAAATTATTTAAAACATGGTAAATTTGTCATAATTTTGTAGCCCTTTAGATACTTCTTTATGAACTGTGTATTTGCACTAGTTATGGTTGTTATAAAATAACTTTAAATGTGTGGCTCTGTCATGAATATGTACAGATGAAATCATGAGTTCGTCTGTGACTGCTTATTTGAATAATACTTAGAAAGTTACTGATAGTGAATAGTTTTGTCAAGTGCTTAAATAAATAGAAGATGAAGAAGAACTCTCAAGTTACTGCCTTTTGATCTTGCAGTGCATTTTGAAATAAAACTCTGTCACTGTCTCTATTAGCTTTTCTGTGATTTAAGGTAACTTATTCAGCTTCCAAAGAGTCAGTTTCAACTCCATGTGAAACCACTGAAGGGCTCTATCCTTTGAACAGTTGTAGACATACAAGGACTTTGGTCCTTAAATTTTTAATATACCTCTGTATTTTCAAAGTCAGTGTGCTGTTTCAAGGCAGTGATGAAAATAAGTTCAGCACATATAATTTTTTTTGCTGAGACACTTGATTTTATTCCCTAGTTCTGTAACTCCTGTAGTCAGTGTGCATGCCTTCGGATTTTCATTGCCTTGTCACAAAACTGGAATTTAATAGAAATATATGTTAAAAGGCCTTCATTCAACTGCTTTTTTTACTCTGATAAAGAGCTTTCAGTGAATTGCTTCACTTGATCTAATTCATTCTCAAGTTCGAGATGAAGCTTCAGTTGCTTTAGAGATATTTAGTCAGAGACATCAAAGGAACTCTTTCTTCCCACTGTTTTGGGACATGGAATATTAAGTCACAGGAGTTCAGTCCTTGCTCTTTGTCTTCACAGTGTTTTCCTTACTATCACTTTCCCACCGTGCTTTTCTTTCATACCTCTGCTTACCTGGTTTCAGGTTGATGGAGAAAACGCATTGTTTTTTTAACACCATTCTTAATTGTGGCAGAACAATGCCTCAGTACCATATGGTGAGCTAGGTGATAATTCTTCTAGTCTAGCTGCTGTTTCCACTCAGAACACCACCTCCCTAGCAGCCAAGTGCCTCTTCTAGTGCTTCAACAGCTTTTGCCCTTTCTTATTTTGCATACTTCATCAAAAGATTTATTTTGCATCTCTCCAGTTGGTCCCATCTCTTTTGAGAACAGATACATACCTAGTATACAGAACTGCTCCATTCCTGGTGTAATGCACTTTAACCACTCAAGATAGTTCAGAGTTTAAGAGGAGGTGGCTAATACCATTATTCTGGTTATGAGTGTTATAATTTCACAAGCTGAACTGTAATTGCACTTGATGCCCTAATGCTTGAATATTCTTATATGTATGGTTGATTCACACTCAGTTCAATGAAAAGATTACAGGAGTCTTTTTCCTGGGCTTATAAATCTAGAAGTCTTTATCCTGGACATCTTGATTTGAAAAAAAAACAAAAGGAAATTTTAATCAGTTTTACATGAAATAAAATTTTATTTCTGTTTTACATGATGTAAAATTTTATTTCTGATAGCTTGTTGTGGCTCATTCTGGAGAGTCCTGTTTTACTTTTTTCCCCATACAAAAAAGATGAAGAAATTTATCTTTTCTGAAGCAAATGTGTGCAGTTGTTAGTATGTAATTATTAGTTCCCTAGTATTAGTAGAATTCAGCTGTATTTTCTCCTTTGACTTGTGAACTCAAAAGCATACCAGAAGTATTAACTATCCATGGCCCTGTTGGATAATGTTCTTCTCAGGAATATTTACAATAAAGTCCTTTCACACTGATGTTTCAGGACTGGACTGTGAAAAGCAAACTTTATGAAGGCTTAAAGATAGTTGACTCTCGCTATTTGAAGAATAAAGTTTAGAAGTCATGTGAATGGAATGATTTAAAGGGGAAAAGGATTCCTTACTTACATAGTAACTAGTTTTTTCAAGCTAGCTTTGTGTGGCATTCCAAAGCATGTGATGAAGTTTTAAAGCTCCAGTGGCAGAGTAACTGAGACTTGGTTGTTGTTTGCCATCACTTCAGTCATGATCATGAGGCTGTCAGCAGACTGCACACACAGCTTTTGGAGTTCTCTGCCAGGGTATGCCATGCATGCACATGAATTTCAGAACTCTGACCTGGGAGGAAAAATGTATACATTCTTATATACATATATGTCTGCAAGGTGGCCTAAATTCTGTTGGCTCACTAAAATTCAGAGTGCCTTGAGGATCGTCTTCACAGAGGTTTTTGCCCTCAAAATGTTAAAGTGAAATAAATACACCTGAAACATTACTGAAAGTTTCATGCTTATAAACCAGCAAATAGTAGTACCTTTTATTCTTATTTCCTATAGAAGATGCTTTCTAAGAAGGAGGCAAACGATTTTTAAAATAATGAAATAAACATTATTTTCCTTTTATAAAAGAAAATTAAATGGAAGATCCTCTTACTGTTTTGGGGAAGGAGATTGTTTCTCTCTAACCACAGTTCATTTAATACTAGACACAATCATTCAAATATTCGGATTTTTAAACTTATTTAATTATTCAAGTTTTTCCAACTTTAGAATGCTTATAAAATGCCATATTTCAACTGTTTCTTTCTTTAGAAATGTATATATTATAGAAGTTTTAAGTCAGAAGTAGGATGATCCTGTTGGGTTGCAATATACTGAATTCTTATCACTGATTTTTGGTGTTACTGAGATGCACTAACTTCATCCATACTTTACTTACGTCCTTTGACAATGATTAGAAATAAGCTGCCTCACAACGCTCATATCCAATGCTAAATGCTGTACAAATATGATGATAAATTAATTCTGGCAGTTAATTGGGATTGAAAAAGCAAGTTACAAGAAAAGTAGTAAGTGGAGGTGCTAATTCAAGGGAACATTAATCAACACTTCAGTGAATATTGCTAACAAGATTAAACATGCAAGGAGTTTTTCAAGGCCAGTGTGCAACTTCCTTATCAACTGGTGTTTAACCTTTCTTTTGACATAGTTTGTTACACAGCTGGCAGTTATAGCTTCCCTGTGAATCACCAGCAGAAAATTTGTGGTGCTGAAGACTTTCATATAAAATTCTTTAAATTATTTAATTTTATTGTTTTGGAATTTAATGGTATTTCTTTCATTTATTTCTGCAGACATTTGTGAATGATGTGAGGATTCCAGAACAGACATACATCACTCTGAAGTTAGAAGATAAATTGAGATTTGGATATGATATCCTTGTTATAAAAATGCAGTGTCGGGACACACTTGTCTTGTTAGCGTTATGGTTATGTTAAATGTTCTCATTCCTACAAAAGTGCCTATATTAGAGAAAATCTCAGGGTTTAGGATATTCTACCTTGGTCTGAACTACTAATAAAATACATTTTGTTGTCTCTCACTACTAGAAACCTCAACTTTCAATTATGATTTAGAACATAATGTGTATCTTCTGTGTTGCTAGAAGTACTGATTTTCTTTGCGGCAGATACACAAGTATTTGTGTCATGTGCAGTTGTATATAAGCAGATAAGATAAGATTACAATTAATTATTCAGCAAACTACTGAATGAAAAAATATTACTTGTGTTATTAAAACACTAAGGTGTCCACTCGATGTTCTGTTTACAAATAGTAAATAACTTCATTTGCTTTGATAGGTATGATAGTGCACAGTATCCTAACAGTGATGTATTTTGAAAGCCATCACCCTTCTAGTGGCATAATAAGCTGCATAATTGTTGCTTTTCTGTAAAATCCTCGTGTGAATTCAGAGTTTTTTCAGTATTTTCCTTATCATTTCCTACATACTAATCTTTTTACTGTGGTCAGGGGAGAGATGAGAGTCCCTGAAGAAGCACTTAAGGTAACAATGTGCAGTTCCTGGATTTTTTTTGTCATTGTATAGTTATTATAGCATAGAGATTTTTTTTCACACTCTTTGCGGGTTTGTGGTTTTTTTCTCTATTTAATGTCATGTAGCATGAAAAATTCACAAGCCAACTCCAGTTATCCCAAAAATCTTCAGAGGCAGAAGGATCGAAACAAAGCAGCTCCAAAAGTTCAGAGTCCAAGGTAACAGACTCCACAGCTGAAGTGCACCACAAAACTACAGAAGCACTGAAATCTGAAGAAAAGACAATGGGTAAGGTTGATTTTTTTGTTGCAGAAGCACAAAAACTTGGAAAGGGTACTAATTTGCTTCAGTAGGATGATTGTGAAATTCTGTAAACAGTAAAAATTTCATATATATGAACAATTAAGCATAGTTTAGGTGTAAATAATAAATTTTGGCAGTTAATTTCTACCTTTTTTACAGTAACATCCACATGTTAAGAAAACTTTTAAAGGGAGATTTAATTGGTATTTGTAAGATCTTTAAATCTCTCTTTGCCCAAATCACAAACTTTCAGCATTTGTGGCAGGAAACTGCAGTTTTTTGCAGTTTAAGTGAAAGTACTTGTTCAAAAACAGTTGGTACTTTTTACTATCACCATTACCGTTGGTTTGGGGTTTTTTTCCTTTTTAAAATGGGCAGGAGTTTTGTTTGTTTGTTTTGTAGTTCCTAGCATTCATAGTTTGATGTGTCAGGATATAACCTAAGTGTTCTATTGTGGTTTTAAGACCTGTAGGTACTGTAGTTTCAGGCTTGTTTCTACACCATTGTGCATATTTATTTAATGTGTCATGGTGGCTGTGCTGTGCTTGTCTTTAACTTCGTGTAGGTTGTACTGCAGCCAGCTCTGAGCCCCCAGTATGGGAAGGATTTGGATCTGTTGGAATGAGGCCAGAGGAGAGCCAAAAACATGAGCAGAGGGCTGGAGCAGACCAGCTGTGAGGTGGAGTTGTTCAGCCTAGAGAAGAAAAGGCTCCAGGGACACCTCATAGCAGCCTTGGAGTGCCTAAAGGGAGCTGATAAAAAAAGAGGGAGAGTGTATTTTATACAGGCAGATGGTGATAAAAGACTAGATGCAATTGTTTTAAACTGAGAGAGGAGAGATTTTGATTAGATGTTAGGAAGAAATTTTTTACTGTGAGGGTAGTGAGCCACTTGAACAAGTTGTCCATAGAGTTTCTGGATGTCCCACCCCTGAAAGTGTTCAAGGCTTTGAGCAAACTGGTCTGGCAAAAGATGTTCCTGCCCATGGTAGGTCCCTTCCAGCTCAAACCATTCTCTGATTTTCTGATGAATTTCAGCATGAGGCTTGCTGAAGTGTAGTGGAGATAACCACAAGAGCAAGGAAGGGATCAGGTATTGTTGTTTCCTTAAAATGGAACAGTCTAGGTCTGATTTCTTTAGGTCAAGTCTGGACAGTTTTCTTTAGGTTTCATCTATTCTTCCAGAATATTCTTCACTTCAAAGAATTCTCTTTCCCATATAGAGGCTTCTGTGGTGTACTTAATCAACCTGTTTGTTTTGTTGTCTAATCCAGCATCTTGTTTAGGGTACCTAAAGTAGCATATTTGGGGGGGTGGGGGGAGGTGTGTTTATCCATGTCTTCTATTTTTCTTGATTCTCTCACCATTGCTATATAAATGCATATCTGTTCACTATTGCTAATTCAGTGCACAAGAAGAGAATTATGGAATGGTTTGGGTTGGAAAGAGGTTAAACATCACTTAGGGTGCACCCCCTTGCCATGGCCACCTTTCACTAGACCAGGTTACTCAAAGCCTCATCCAGCCTGTCCTGGAACACGTCAGGCATGGGTCATCCACAAATTCTCTGTGTAACTATCAAGTTTTTAAAACAATTTAGTATTGACTAAGGCATAATGCAGTGTAAAAAGGAAGTACTTCGTGTCTTAAAATCATGTTGATACCTTTGGCATGGCTATGAAATCATCTTTGGAATGCAAGTGTGTAAAATACCAAAAAAAAAAGTTGATATTCCTAATGGGTAAAGTAACAGACAAGGTCCCACGATCGATTTTAACAGATTATGTTTTTTAAATATAAAGACTCTTTAAAATATATTCAGAACATCTGTATGATGCTAAAATAGCTAAATCTCTGTAGGGTGAGGTACTCTTCCAAAAGATTAGGTAAAATCTAACCCAGCCAATTTAATATCAAGTTTGAAATCTTAATAATACCAGTGGTTTTTTCTTATTTAATTTTTGCATTTAAATATATTTAACCATGTATGTAGCACTTTTAGTTGTGCTATAATTTAACTAATACCTTTAAAAAAACCCCAACCTGTAAAATTGATTGTGCTCAATAATGTTTTACACAGAGGGTAACTTTCAGCACTCCATAGTAGCTGTCAGCAATTTGGAACCTTGGCAACATTGCATAATTCGGTCAGTTTTTCATGCAGTGAGTTCAGATTTCGTTGAAAGGTCAATGTGGGTAAGAATGAGAATCTTCTCACAGAAATAGCAGCAAACAGTGTTTAGGAATGTATTACTATCTTGGTGACTTCAAACTGAAAGAAGAAATAATATTTACAGGTATATTAGGGTAACAATAAGAGTTGCCAGCTGCCTTTGCATAAACGTTTGTGCCAGAAGTTTTGATCAGGTCATTAGTAAGCTTTTATATTTAGAACCCAGATCAGTTGTCTGGCCTCCAAGTTTGTTTTGTATTTAGGCAAATGCATGCAACCATTTCACTTCAGCTTCCAGGTGAAATGATCCAAGCAAATTACTTTTTCTTCATGTGATTTTAACCTAAATATCACAGCTAAACAGAAAAGTTATTTCCTCTGCTTTGGGCTGACTTTATAGATATTTCTGCCATGCCTCGTGGGACACCATTGTATGGACAGCCAGCCTGGTGGGGTGAAGATGAAGCTGATGAAAAAGGTGGTTGTAAGCCAGATAGCAAGCATGAAGAAAAAATGCCTGAGACAGGGGCTTCAGGTAAGTGTGTTGTCTTATTTTTGTTTTTATTTTTTTCTCTTTACTGAACTGCATATATTCTTAACTAGGGAACTAAACAGATATTAATGTCTGGAAGTTTCAGAGTTTGCATAGATGAAAGTCTATTAAAATGTAAGGCAGTTGAAGAATATATTTTTGTGAGAAACTGTGCATTTACAGAGACCAGTTTCACATATAATGTGTCCATTTTCTAGTAGGTAACACAGTTTTTTATCAATAAGTATAGCAAATAACAGTACCTGAACCAGTGTGTCTTTTTTTTTCAGTTTAATTTGTCTCTGTTATTTTATATGCATATGAATATTTTATTGAAATAATTTCTGAAAATAAATGGTGGTGTTTTATATTTGTGTCTGACTTTTAGCTATATAAGGTTATCTGTACTAACATTCACTTCTGTAATTCAATAATGCTGTATTAGTGGGAATTGCATGTTGTAGGTCTTGAAGTAAAGATTTGTGTAGTCTAAAGTTAAACTGGTAATGTTTATTCCCCTGTAATATAGAGCTTTTTATTAGTTAGCTTGTCTAGACACAGCATGTATTGCCAGAACTTCAATCTCAGTACCTATAATTAGGCTTTATATCTATCATCAGGCATAAAAATAAAGCGAATGCTATTCTAATGAAGTCAGTAATTTAAAACTTACTCAAGTTAGGACAAAAATCAACCATGTTTTTTTAGCTCTTTAGACACACGTTTACAGTCCAACAGTTTTACATTCACAGTTTTTTAAAGTTCTTTAAAAATTGAGGTCAGAATTTCTCTTTTCCCGTCATAGTACTTGCCTTGGTTAACATGAATCATATTTTGCAGGACCTGGGGTGAAGTCTAAAATCATGTAAATCAAACTAAATGAACACTTCAGTGTAGTGAAAGCAAGGTCTTTGGACTTAACTTTTTACCATAGCCTTTTTAATGACCTTTTTCATATTATTCTAAAGTTGTCATCATTCGACAGTAGAGTAAGTCTATTAAGATTTGAACTAGTATAAAGAAACCAGATAAAAACATTGAAATTCATTTTCCCTCATTAAATATAGGATTATTGAGAAGTAATATGCTGAAGTCTGTTTTTGATGCAATACCATGCCATTAACAAGGTGTGTGACACAAGATACCAGCTTATATTTAGTAGCGTGCCTGTTCTTATTTTTTGTAATTTTAAATTGCTTTTTCAGAAGCATCAAATTGCAGCAAATGGTTTACATGCTCTCATATTTATTTTATCAAGAGATTTTTCAGCAAGTGATTATCTTAGCTTCTGTCTTAGTTCCTGAATTCCAAGAAAAATAAGATTCCAACTTTCACTCAAACTAGTCATGGAGATGCCATCTGTTTCAGTAGTAGACAAAAATAAGTTTGTTTTAGACTGAACTTCAGGGATTCATGGGGATATTTTTGACATGATATGCTTAGTGAAGACATCATAAGATAAATGTTGAATAGAGAAAATAGATTAGTATTTTCTAAGTTATTTTAAATTGTTTGTTTGTTTTCCATATATATATATATATACTATACAAAAACTAAATTTGGGCACAAAACCTTCTTGGCAAATACAACATTTTATCCTTTAAAAAAAAATAAAATTACATATTCGTTTTATTTATGTTGTTGCTTTTGTTTAGCCATGAATATATTTCCTGTAAATAGTATTGATCTAAAGAGAGTGTAAGAATATCTTTTATTTCCTCAAACTGAAAGACTCATAAATCTGCAGGAACGGAATTCAGTTTGAAAAAGCACATACTAAACAAAAGCTTATGTGAAAGGAAGACAGTGCTGAGAAAAATCCAAAACCCGACATTTTTGCAGAACTGTTTAATTTGTGAGGATGTAGAATTAAAATGTCATGTATAGATAAATGATTTATTTCTTGTGATCACCTCATCTCTGAGTAGACCTTAGTTGTATATTCTACTAGTCTGGTTTTTGGCTGGTGTAGATAATTTTTAGTAATGTTGGCAGAGAGTTTGAGAAGACAAACCATGTAAGAGTTGACATTTGCTTCTCTGGACACTTCCACAGTCTCAAAGCACTGTGTCTGTGTACAAGTGTGCAAAAAACATTATGAATGTTTTCATGCAATTATAAAATCATAAGACTTTTGGCCTATAATTCTTTTCTATGAGAAGATGAACTTCTTTTCAACAAGTTACTATGTATTTTCTTAAAGCACTTAAGTTTTATAATACAGATGAATATAATAATAGGAAATCAATATAAAGACACACTCATATGAACGAAAATTGGAAACTTCAGAAGATTGTAATGCTTGGATATTTTTAAAATATAAGCAAACTTTAATAAAAATGTTCAAGATTGGTGTAACTAATTATTCTTCCATGGATTAAATTGTATTGTTTAAAATACTGATCTGGGACATAATTTTTAATATAAACTGCCTAAAAGTAAGTACATTACAGTTGAATTCTTAAACTAACTCAACTTGATAAGGTCAGATAACATTTTAACAAAGTAATCCTATTAAAAAGAGTTGATGATTTATTAAATTATTATTTACTGAAAAGAAGACTTGAATTCTAAGAGATGGGGTAAGGTTTAATGAGGAGATTGAAGTGGGAGATTTATTTCTGTTAAGCCAGCTATAGACAATTAGTCTTTACAGTCTCAAGTTAATAAGATTATTTCAATGTTACTATCAATGTATTTCTATCACAATAGAAATTCACTAATGAAAGTTATTTACAAATAGAGCAGAATAACCTGGAACACTGAAAAGAAAAATCCTTCCTGCATTTTTCAGACATATGTAATGCTCTAATTCATTGATCCATAGATCTACTAGTTTGTGTTAAAATGAACAGTTGTGTGTACATCTCTGGCATGACTTTAAGCTACAGATGTTAAATGTCTATGTTATTGGCAGGTTTATTGGGTGTGTAATTATTATTACTGCCATATGTTACACTCTCAGTTCCTGGGAAAGCAAAAACTGCATTCTCTGCTGATCTTAGTAGTAGTTGTAGAATTTTATGTCATTAATGCCTTTACCAGAAATCTAAGAAAAGACAGAAATGAGTTTTTAAGAAGACTTCAGCAATCTGAAGTAATTAATTCCACTTGGCATGCATTTTAATTCTAGCATGGCATAAGAATAAGTCAGATTAAACATTCCTTGCACTTAAGAAACAGTGTTATTTTCAGGTAAAGCAGGCTGAGAGTTATTTGAGAAATACCAGTGTAATCAGAGTGTGTAGGAGTTTACACACATTGTAACGTGTGATGCTTAATCAGCAGTATTAGCAGTTAAGTTCTAAAAGTTTGTTCTAGAATTTTGGTGTTTTGTCATTAGATATGTGCAGGTACAGAGTATAAGGCTTGCTCTGCCAAGCTCTAGTAGCAGATGTGCACACTGTGTCACAGGGAGCTCTATAGAGCCATCACAGCAATATATTTAAGTAGGCTTAGTTTTGTCCTTTTTTCACTTAAACTTCTTTTAAGCAGGTACTTAAGCGATTTATTATGAGAGATGGGAATTTATGTACATATATATAGTGCTGGTTTGTATTTTTATTTTGAAAGAGGAATTTTGATATTTTTTCATAAGACTGGTTATGAAATCATTAAAAGGACAGATCTTCATATTCAGTACTAGGTGAATCATTAAGTGTATTTATTGAAATCTTGCCTTTAAATAAAAAATGAAAAGTTTACTTCTGCTGCAAATAAAAAAAAACTAAAATGTAAGTGGGAAATAAAAAGTAGGAATATGAAAAGAAAGAGGATGGAAAAAAAGAAATTCTATTAAGCATTTGAAAGCGCTAAATTCAGCTTCTTTTATTGCACATACCATTGCACAATGCCAAATATAAAGCTATCATTAAAAATATCTTGGGGTATTGTGTAAATTTAATATTTTGTCTGTTTCTTATACCTACTGCAAATAAATATATTGCTTTACAGGTTTACAGACTTTTTTTACAGGGAGTGCTTTGTAAGTTCCAGATCATTTAATTTTACAAGTTTCATTCTTAGAATTTTATTTTTAAGGCAGAAAGAAAGGAGCATCACTAAAAATCTGAGGGTTGTGCAAAATATTTTCTGAGTTTTCCTGTTATTGCAGATGATGATATATTAATATACAGAGGTATTTTTTTGTGCATCTGAATAGCACAGACACCTATGAATTTTCTTGTCCAGGTTAGCAAGTAAAATGTTAAAATTCTGACTACTTGTGTGTGTAACTTGAGAAATGAGGCTTTAAAAAACCCAGAAAGTCCTATAAAGTGTAATCATTTCTGCTAATGTCACAAAGTGAGTGTTGCATTTCCAATGGTCATGAATAGAATAGAATAGAATAGAATAGAATAGAATAGAATAGAATAGAATAGAATAGAATAGAATAGAATAGAAATCATTGAGGTGGGAAGATACCTTCAAGATCATCCAGAGGAACCATCCACCCAGCACTGTAACCCTTAAACCACTAAACCATCACCCAGTGCCACATCCAGATGCCTCTTGCACAGCTCCAGGGATGGTGACTCCACCAGGTCCCTGGGAAATCTATTCCAATGCCTGACCACCCTTACAGTGAAAAAAATCTTTTCTAGTGTCAAATCTGAATCTCCCTTGTCCCAGTTTAAGGACATTTCCTCTGGTCCTCTCACTGCAGGCCCTGTAGAAGAAACCAGCCCCACCTCCCTACAGGCTCATTCCAGGTGGTTGCAGAGAATAATGAGATCCCACCTGAGCTTTATCTTCTCCAGACTAAGCAAACCCAGTTCCCCCAGTCATTCCTCACAAGACATGTATCCTAGTAAAGGAGCTCTGAATCTCCCTTTGGTTAAGCCCATGGTATCCCAAATATTCATCGTTTTCCTCCTAGTCTCTCCTAGACCCGTTTCAATAATAGTATCACTGCACCTGGGTAGCAGCTACCAATTATTGCTTCCTTGCTTGCCTTGTAGAAAGAGTTGCTCAGTTGTCTTTGTTTGCTCACGATCTTTGAAGAGTGAGAGCTCCCTTTTTACAGATAACACTGCTGCTTTTTCTGCCCCTTTCCTTTTAGTCTTGCCAGTTACGAAACTCCTTCAGTTCCCTTAAGAGATTGAAGTTCACCACCCACCTGTCCCTTCATTTTCCCAAAACTCACTTGCAATTGCCTTTTTTGCTGTACTTATACTATGCTTGTTCTGCTTTAAAAATTGTAGAGCAGTGACAACCGCAATCTTCAGTATTTGCTTGAAGGTTTTCTCTTAAAGATGTCTGTATTTAGTCTGATATATAATTTCCTTCATCTTGGCAGATGACATTTTAAAATAGGATATCAAAGGTAAGGCTCTTTTATAGATCATTCTTTGTAATATTTCGAAAGCTGTAAGGACTTGCATTTAGAATCTGCGAGAAAAACATTGAAGGGTGGTTCAGATAAGGATCTCTATTAATTTTTGCTTCCTTGTTTTCTATTTCTTATTCTAATCAATTCTGGTGCGTTTAACTTTTCTAAAAATGCAAGTACTTCTGACTGCAAATAGGATTTTTAAGTAATTATAATTAACTTATACTTCAGATATTTTTATTTATATAATTGTTAAAAAAATTTCTAGTTTAGTAAAATTTACGATTTAGTAGTAGTTTGGTTTCTTTTGTAGAAAGAAACTAGTTCACTTCTTGCTTCTTTTGGTTAAACTCTGTCTTAATTTAGATTCAAACTGTATACTAGCATCTGTTTAATCAAAAATATTGGAATCAAATACAGTGCATACTATTGTAGTATAAACAGTTGATTTGACATGTTAAATTTGGTGCAGAGAAGTTTCACAAAGAAATTTTTTATGAAGTCCTTCATCAATGCTGACAAACCAGCGTGAGAGATCCCATTGATGTACATCTGATGCAATTTGCCTACAGTCTTATTATTTTCAAAAGATGGTAATAAACGAGCTATTTCATAATTACAGAAAAATACTATGTCTTGTGTGGCCAGCAGATTGCTCCTGCTTTGCCCAAAATTAGAAATATTTCTCAAAACAGAGTATTATCTTTGAACAAGCATGGAACACTTTATCTGACTTAATTATTGGCTACAGGAATTGCATGATGTTGTTGACTTGAAGTTCTGAGCAGAACCATGTGGGGGAGAAAAGTTGTCTATGAATTGGCTGTGTGGTGGATTACTCTCCTTTTCGATGACCATGTTTCATGTTGTAAGGATCCAAGCTCTAGATTTGATCCTATTATTTATTATTTATCTAAAATCTATTACCTGCAAAGTGTGATTTTGGCTTATTTCTGTACGTTTTCTATATAAACAGAGAAGATTTTTAGTAACTTTTGCATCAGTAAAATAGATTAATTCTATATTGTGTGTCTCCTAGCATAAGTGTTTCCAGGAAGGGTATCAAAAAGGCATTTTGTTTCCCAGGGAGGGGAGTAGTGAGGTGCTGTTGTAGAGCCTGAAAACTCCCCCACAGACATAAGGTAGCTGATGCTGCAGTGGAAAGCGTTAACCAGGGGAATCCAACAGCACAATAGAAAAACCTGTCTGAATTCTGAACATATTTTGTGTTTGTAATAGTTATGGTAGAAAAACTAAATTAAAACTACTTTGTTACCTGCATTGGAGCAGTTTTATCCAATGGATATCTAAGCATGGCAATTATAAAGAATGTGTACCGTTCTTGTTTTCTCTCGATAACACCATTTTTTACTTTTCCAGGTATTATTATTTCCTGAAATATTTTATTTCTCTGTATCACACTACCATCCTTTTTTTTTTTTTAATTTTTAACCTTTTCATAAATCCTCACAAGAAGCATGTTTGTGAGGAGCAGCTTAGGTGCACTATTCCACCCTGCATCCTTTACCCCTTGAATTCCTGACTTCAGTATAAATGTTTCTATTGCTATTTTATTGCCTAATACTTTCATACATAAATATTAACTTCCTCAGCTGATGTAGACTGGCTTTTTTCAGTACCTAAAATCAATTAGTTGCAGTCTTAGTTCTTTCCTTGGCAACCTGAAATGTATCTTAAACATCTTAATGTGGTCCATGATAAATTGCTTCAGAACTATTCAGAATTCTTTTGCTGGAATCTAGGTTGCTGTTGCTGCTAAGGTCTCAAGCTTCTGCTGCTTTTAGCACATCTCTGCACCAGGTATTTTTGCAGACTTGGTTCATAAAATGCAATCAGAAGGTTTGTTTTCTTAAAGGCACTTTAGTAGCTTTGCTCAACCACAGGAAGCTTTAGCCTTCATTTAGGCTATATAGTGGAACTTGGAATTACTACCCTATGCTTTTTCTACTTTCTGCTTTTTTTAGTGAGAGCATGGCTTGCTAACATTCTGCATGCTTCCAACTATTGTTCCTTTTTCTGTTCGTCTACAAACTATGACAACAAGTAAAATAAGAGGACATGACAGTAGGATTTAGTTGGATTCTTCAGTTTTATCTTTTGTAGAAACATAAAGTGTTTCCATTCCAAAACACTTTCCAGTGCTTAGCAGTGTTTAACTTTTCAAGGCAGAAGTAAAGTCTATCTTGCATTAATGTGTGAATTGTTTCTCTGAAGAATTTGGCCAAACAAAATTATGCTTTCTATCCATTGCAGGAGATGGAAGATGATTAGCACTTGTTTTGGGAGCACCCTGATTTGATGTTTTTTCCAATAGATTGGAATTGCAATAATGATCATCTCAACAATTTTGCCATTGTGATTTACCTGTTTTCCATGTTCAAATAACTCATCTGACCTTTACATCTTCTAAAAATATTTTGCATGCGCTTTGAAAATTCTAAGTAAGCTTTTTGCCACTTTACACTTCTCACAGCTGAAGTTCAAACTGCCTTTCATTAATACCTTTTTTACGTAATTCTGGAACTATATTTCCAGAACTATGGTGCTCAATCTACTCCACAATCATACTGTTTATTCCAGAAATTACTCAAGTGGCCTTTACAGGAGTTGAGAAACTTCTTGAAGAGTCTGAAGTTCCCTAGTATTGTGAAATCTGTTTTTTTTTATTTTTCCTAATAGGATGCAGCACAGATGCCAAGCAATCTGAGGAGCAATCTGCATCTGCAAGTGAAGAACTTTATCCTTTCTGTAGGGAGCCCAGTTATTTTGAAATCCCTACTAAAGAATGCCAACAAGCTTCACAGGTAGCAGAGAGCACCATTCATGAAATTCCCACAAAAGACACCCAAAGCTCCCATGCAGCAGCTTCAGGGCACGCTTCCTTTACCATTGAATTTGACGACAACACTCCAGGAAAAGTAAAGATCAAAGATCATGTGACAAAATTCACGTCGGAACAGCGTCACAAGTCGAAGAAGCCTTCTTCTTCGAGTGGGCAGGACCTGCCAGGGCTTCAGACAGTGATGATGGCTGCAGAGAGCAAAGTAGCAGATTGGCTGGCACAGAACAATCCTCCAAGAATGATATGGGAACCAACGGAGGAGGATTCCAAAAGTATCAAGAGTGACGTTCCAGTGTACTTGAAGAGGCTGAAAGGTAAAGTGAATAATTCCTGCTATGCTTAATTCTGAAAGCAGCAATTCCTCACCAGCATGCAGTCAGAGGATGCCTGAGCCCTTACTGAGTTCAGATGAAATCACAGATACTCCACACCTGTGCAAGGATTTGGGCTGGGAAATTTTATTGCTGAATTAAGTCTTACAAAGAGCATAAGAAACCAAATGCTGAATCATGTTGCAATCAGTATGCTAATTGGAAATGTTCTAGTGTGGCTGAAAACATCAGGTATTTAAACACTGATCTTGCAAATGAAAAGGAAAAACCCCAAACCTTAGTTAAATTTTATTTATCTTTTTCTCATTAATTACTTTAAAAACATGAATTGCTTTTTGAATCAAAGCTCTGAAGTTCAAATTTGTGCTTTTAGCAACTCTTTCAATAGTGTATCTTCTGTGGATATTTGCATGTTCTAAGAAAACCATGTATGGCAAAGAATACATCATATATTCATTCTGCTTGTATGGATCATGTTTGGTGGAGTCAAGTTTGAGTCAGGAATCAGAAATAAAGGAAGAACTTCAGTTTTTATACTCAGCTTGAGGAATATTGTATTCATATGAATGCTGCTTTTGAATGGAGTTCCAGATGATCATACATGTTCATTTATTGCAGACAGTGACATTTCAAATGAAATTAAATAAAATATTGCACATGACAAGTGTGCATTCTCTTGAGTATCACTTAACAGAATAGAGAAGCAGATAGTCTTGATGTTCAGATGAAGATTCCAGTCCCATTCAAACTTTCAGAATGAAAACTTTCGGTTAACTTTTTCAAGTCTTTCTTATTTTCCATTTTTAATTTCAGCAGGTTAACCCTACAATTCTCATTTTCCTTGGCTCTGCAACGTTACCATGTCTAGTTCTTAAACCAGCTGGGACTGGGTACAACGTTCTTTGCCTTATTGATCAAAATTCTACTTTCAAAGGCTGACTCTTTCAAATTAAGCTAAAAATAAAATTCTGAAAGCAGAATTAGATTAATATGCTAGCATAAAGATAATAGTATGTTATTTCTTCCGGTGTAAATCACATTCTTTGGCCTTCATGTAAATGTGTTGTATTAATGAATGTTCTTTAACATACTAGCCGTTACACTTGGATAAATAGAAGGGGCCTTATTTATAAGCCTTTCCCTGGCAGAAACTCCTCAAAGTCTGATTAATTTTCATCTGAAAGAGGTGTAAGTTATGGGATGCATATGGCCATAATAATTATCTGAATTTTGTAATCTTCTATGGCCTGTTTGTATTCTCATTCATTAGTTGAATTTTTAGATAGTAAATATGGACGGGTGCTTTGAAAGTTTGGTTTTTAAAAAAAACCCTCAAAGCTTTTTTTTTTCCTCCTCTGCTTTTTCTTATAATATTCTATACTGAAGTCTCATTGCTAAAATTAGATTATGACTTTCACTGTGGTGTTGACATTGCTTTATTATTATTTGGAAATATATTAATTATCACATAATTTTTGTAGGCACTATTCTAGCAAGTAGAAAACAGGAATGTAAGTTGGGATTTCAGCTGTGTTTTCAGTGATGTTAGTCTGATAAGTAAGATTAGCCAATATGTAATTACTATTTAACTGAATAGTTGCTGCATATCCTAACTATTTAAATGAGAAAACCTTAAAAAACCTAACCTCTTGTGAATCAAAAATACAGAAATTGTACATTATATATGTCTACATATATATATGAGCAAAATTTTATCTAAAAGAGTTCAAAGAGGATAAAACTGTTCTTTCCAAGGTACTGGGCTAAGACTTAGCAACATTGACGCTTTCCTTGTATGTGAGATTGCTCTGTGTTAAATACACTTACTGTAAGTATCCAGCCTTCCATACATTTTCAGGTATCATTGCAAAGTACATTTGTAGGTGTATGTATGATTTATGAAATATGTAATCCTTATTCAGAGAGCTCAGAGTAGTTTGTGGAATGAATAAGTAATAACAACCATTTTACATGCACACATCAGATGCTGAGTGGAGTGAATTATGGAAAGACTTTTTTCTCTTCTTGGAAAGAGTAATAAAGAATTCAATCCAATTTTAAGTAGACATTGCTCATGATAAACTGTTGGAAATGTGGGAGGAATCCAGCAATATGAACTGTGTCTCTCTTTCCACTGTCGGAAGGACTTTATTAAGGTTTTCTTTCTCCTCTTAACCCTGCCTGGAATGTGTCAGTAGTCATTTGTTATCAACTAGCTCTGTAACAAAAGTGATATAATTCAAAAACATACTGTAATACAGCTGGTAAAATACTGGTTTTTGTATGTCACTGACAAGTATTCACAGATGAGAATACTGGGGAAGGGATACTTCAAATGCACTGCTGTTACTGATCAGCTTCTAAAATGTTTCAGTGTTTGTCTTGTAGCAAGTTGATTGCATTTCCAGGAACTGAACCAAATTTGCAGAGCCAGGTAATGTAAGCTGTTGGAGTTTAAACAGAAATTCAGTTTGAAATAATTTCCTTGCTGGTTTGCTGCTTGTCTTTTTTAATCTGTTATGTTGGGGTCTTCCTTTGTTTCACTGTGCTGTATATTATTTTGCTTTGCTTGTAGGGAATAAGCATGATGATGGCACACAAAGCGATTCAGAAAATATTGGTGCACACCGGCATTACAGTAAACGGGCAGCACTTGAAGAACACTTAAGGCATCATCATACAGAGCTGAAAAATTCACACCAGAAAGTCCATTCCACAGAAAAGCAGCAAGAGCAAGCTGGTTTGAGTCAGACTGCCTTTATGATTGAGTTTTTTGATGAAGACCATCCTCGCAAGAGACGTTCTTACTCTTTTTCTCAGAACGTCGGGGGTCTGTGCCCAGAATCTCCATCTCCAACATCTCACGCACGAGCTGAAAGAGTGAGACCTGCATCAGGAGAGAAAGTCCCTTCACCTGTGCAAGCCAGCTCATCACATCACAGAGCAGTACATGGTGTTCATGGCAAACTTCTAAAACAGAAATCAGAAGAACCCTCTGCTGCATTACCTGCCTTACAAGCTGCATTGTTAAGGAGTTCAGGAAGCCTTGGCCATAGGCCTAATCAGAACCAGGAGATAGACAAAAAGTTGAAGAGCCAACATATTTCTGCTGCTACTGAAAAGGACAATGAGGATGACCAGAGTGACAAAGGTACTTACACTATTGAGCTGGAAAATCCCAATCCTGAAGAAATGGAAGCCCGCAAAATGATTGACAAGGTGAGAAACCTGAAATGCATTCTGATGTTACAGGTGTTATGGGATGTGTGAGAGCTGTCTGCCACTTCAGTTCTTCTTATTAAAGCTGCTACAATAATACAAGTTTTTAAACCAGTCTATAATATTGAAATATGAAATGTCGTAAGAGCAGCAGTAGGCATTTGGCTAAACATTATTCCTTGTTTCTTATTGCTGTTCTCTTAAAGTTTGGTAGTTTTAATCTGTTTTCAAAAGATTTCAGCGCTGTAAAAATACTTGGCACCAAAAATCATTTAACTGGTATTTTTATGAGGGTGGTTTTATGTCCCTATGGAAATAGTCATTTATTCTTGAAAGGCTATTGTTTCTCTAGTTTTCAGTATTATAAATTGGTTCCATCCAAATTAGCATATGGATATAGATTGTAATTGTTTTCTATACTTACTTTAAAAGTATATTTAGTAACAGTAACTTAAATTTCAGTATAAAAATTAAGTATAAATATGCTTTCATTTTCCAGAAGTGTTTATATGATAGCAATGTAAATTTCCTAGTTTGCTTATTGCTAACAATAGAAATATAAATAGCAATACAAATTATATTTGCAGTTTAAAAACTGTGTTAAATAACTGCAAATTACTGTTCTTTGGATTCAACAGGAAAATATGGGCAGCAGAAGCTATGTTTAATCATTTCGCTTAACATGACTTGAAATGGATTTTTTTTTTGTTTTGTTGTGTTTTCCTAGATAATCTTATCATTGGATGCCTGCATCCCATTCTAGGCTAGGGTTTTGCTAATTTAACAGGAAATTAATCACTTATTTGCTTTAGAATTATCTAAGGATTTATTTGCATGTCTAAAACTTTTCAGAGCTGAACAAATACATTAATACATTTAGAATTAATTTTGGCTAGTGTTGAAAACTTTTTTGCAAGACAAGCTAGCTTCAGTGGGTTGATTTTGTAAAAAAATCCTGAAGTAGAAGGGAAATGGGACATTTTATTATAGATGGTTTTCTTTTAAGAAAGGTATTTATGGAGCATTTGGAGACAGGGATTAAAGTAATGGGTGTTGCCTTCAATAAAATAATGAAGATAATAATTTCATCTCTTATGGATTCTAAAAAGGAAATTTTTTACTTCTTTGAATCAATCTTCAAGAAAACAATTGGGAACTAAAAGCATTCCAAATGAAGCAAGTAAATATTAAAGAACTACGAATTTCTGCGTTTTATTCTTAAATTATAAATCTTCAACTAAATTGCATCAGAAAATTTGTAGGTCAAGTTTTAGCTAAATATAGTAGTTCAACAGGGCTTTTTTGGAAAACACACAAAGTAATACCCTTTGAAAATAGACAATTTATGTACTTGATAAAAATATTAATACTGTCTAATATTTATAATCATAGAATAAGCTGAGTTGGAAGGCACCTAATGAGTCAAACTCTTGGCCCTATGCAGGACATTCCAAGAATCACACCATGGGCCTGAGAGTGTTAATAAAATTTCAATTTTTTTGTGGCCTTCAGTACCCACTCAGATTATCTAAAGTCAGTTTTTTGTTTGAAACAAATCTCTCCTGTTACAGGAGGAACAGGAAGTGAATGGAAGCCTTAAGGATGATAGTGAAGTATTGCTTAATAATCTTAGTGTTATATAAAATCTTTTGGGTATCATAAATTTCCCTTACTGCTAACTTTAGAGGTGTCACCGCTAGGTATTAAAGATTTACTATGAAGTAAAGCAGAGGTGTTTTTTCTTCTGTATCATTTCACTTAGTATCTGTGTTGAAATCTTATGAACACTGTATTTTACACCCAGTTCAAAGAGCCCTGCTATGCAATTCTTATTTGATTTGGTGATATGAAGTAGAATGATGCTGTTTTTATGAAGTGCAGAAAACCAGCCAATGGAGAAAATCTAAACCAAATGGACGCCAAAAGTTTGTCCTCCAGCTGAGCTGAGCTTTGCTTCCCTCCAATTTAAATTGCCAATGCTTTGGATAATCTTACTTCACCAAAGGGGGATAAGTGAGGTATAAGACAAGGACTTTTGTTAGCCTGTTGACTCCTGTGCTTCTTTACTGAGGAATTAAGAGAATTATTGGTGTACATCTTACCAATTATTTCAGTATAACCACTCATTCATTGCTGGCAAATCAGTCCTTTTTCTGAGTAGTTACTGTGCCTGCTCAATTGAGTCTCATGTAAGGGTGTCTCTTGAGTCAAAAATTTAATTGAAATTCAAGAGTTTAATTTGCTAGGATTGGGATGGAAATGCACTACAAATAGCAAGGATCACTTTCTAAAACATTTGCACAAATAATGCATTCTTGTCGGTAGCAATTTACATTAGAGTGGTACTAAAATCTGAGTGTGGTTTACCTGAAGAATTTTCAGTGGAATAAAGTACTTCTGGGTTTGGGTATTTTTTCCCTATTTTTGGAGGAAAGGATGAGAATGACCAGAATATCCCAAGATTACGCCCAAGTGTGACTCATTCTTAGCCTTAGCCTTACTTCTCTTTTCTTTCGGAAGGAACATAAGAGCAAACCACAAATGCAAGAGTAGTATTAACTTGTAAAAAATCAAGGTGGGATTATTAATGCTTCTTTGCATTAAGAATCCAAGAGAAACATGCAGGAAGTCAAAGTTAAAATTCTCAGGAAAAAAAAGGAAAACACCCATCTCTCTAATTCTCAGAAAAGAGGAGTAAAAATCTTAATGTTGAGCTATATAACTTCCTTCAAAAGTATTAGTTTTGCTTTGTGTAGCCTTTTGCTAAAAATTCTAGGAAATAGTTTCAAGAAGAATAGACTCTTGTGTGAAATGATTTTAAAAAGCCAGAAACTGTGCTGTCCTGCTTATTCAGCATCTTTATTTCATTTAGATTGCTAAGGATCCAGTTCTTCCTCTGGTGCTCTTTCAGCCTCTAAGAAAAATGTATTGTCACTGTAGCAGGAAAGGAGTAGAATAGCAAATGACAGAACCTTTATTTCTCAAGCATTTTAAAGCATGACTTTTGAGAAGAGAATGTGAGAAAAATGCATTATCAGAAAGAAATAGGAAAACCTTTAGTAAGTAACAGAGAAAAGCTTTTTAATTTTGATTTTTTTTCCCTAACAGAGAGGGGTAATCACATATCTGCAGTCATGACTGTCTTGGAGTAAATGTCTGCTACTTAACCTGAAATGAAGGTTTTCAAATAGATTTATGGCTTGTGTCTTATACAACTTTCAAATTTGATTTCAAGTTCGTTTTTTTTTTTAAGATTTTATTTTGAGATGAAAAAATGGAGTACATATGCACATAGTTTTCAGTAGTAAAAGAGAAGATGCAAGTAGAAATCTATGATTGTCTTAATGTTCTTTATGAATAGCGATTACTTGAAAAATAACACTACACTTTGCTTCCTAAAAGTCCTTTCATTGGCCAGTGATATTTCTGCATCCAGGTGTTCAAATGACACCTAAATTCATAGAGAAGTATGAATTGGTTGGTAGGCTAAGGTTTAGAAAATAAATATATTAATAATGTGCGGAAAAAAATAGATGACAGACATCTTTTTATGCTTGTAGAGCTCTTTTTAGAATTGCCATTGAGAGCAATTTCATCAATTTCTTAAGAAAGCAAGCTACTCTTATATACCACAAAGCCCACCTTGAACATATGTGGCATAAAATATCCTCTGCTCAAATAGCATTGGTAAGACACAACTTTTTCTAGCAGAATAATGGTCTTATTGTAGCTAACAGCTAAGTACAAAATAAAAAAAAAATCAGGATCTTGATTTAATTTAGAACATGTTTTCAGTTTAAGTTTACCATATAAAATACATGAGTAAATGGGGCACAGTTGTAGGATTTGTTTTTCCTTTACATCCAGCCATTATGCTTTTTAGATGGGTTCAGTGCTTTCTTCTGCTAACACATAGCAATTGCTTTCTTTTTATCTCTGAGTTGTAAATTTTCTATCCATTTTATGTTTTTTAAATAAATCAAATTTATTAGAAGAAAGTTGTTCTCAGCAGTCATATCACATTAAAAATCTTCATAGGCCACAGAAAAGGTAAGTCTGTCAGTGGATGAAAGAATTCAAAATGATGCTTCTGCAGTTCTTCTTCCTTTTTTGTAGATATAAAGACACCAAATTATCATGCTAATGACTTTCCTTTTTCAATAAAGCAAAGTACTGCCAGTAATAAATATTAATAAATGAACATGCAAATAATTGTTCATGTGTTTGGAATATTAAATACTTTGAGGCCATTGCAGTAAATGAAAAGCAGCTCAGTGGTTTTTTTGCAAGTTTTTTTGGGGTTTTCTTGAGGGCTCTTTTTCTCTTTGTTTTGTGTCGGGTTTTTTGTTGCCTTTCTTCTTCAGCTAGTTACATTTTAGGGTATTTAAAAATGGAAATATTTTGTAGAACTTACTATAGCAGACATAAGCTCTTCTATGCATGTGTGGGAAGGGAAGAGATGGAATAGGATTGAGTCTATATGAGTGTTTCAAGTCCCATCAGGCAGCCAGGAAATCTGGAATGTTATAGCAGTTAATATGCATATGGAAACATTTGGCTTAAAATTTTCTTTGGTCCCCAAATTTTTGTTTAATTTATGCTATTTTCTTTTAAATTTCCTAAAAGATAATTGATTTATTTCATCAGCAAAGTAAATTTAGATCGCAAATTCAGCTGATTCATACTGATTCCCAAACAGAAGACTTGAAAAAATATATCAAAATCAAACCTCAATCCATCCTTCTGCCACCTACAGAAAGACTTACTATGACCATGTAATGATTTTGTTTTCAATGCAATCTCCATATTCTAGATGTTTTAAACTCTTTATTTATGTAGATAGGCATATAATAGTAATGGTCTCTTTTTAATGTGCAGTCCATCACCATGAATTTTATTTGATTATATGCTGTGCAATGAGTATACATAAAATCTTACTCCGTTGACACAATCTTGAGAGAGATTCTTCTTTCCTCTTTAAAATTTTGGAATAGTAATTATAGAGGGAAAACTGAATCAGTGTTCACTGTAGACAGTGCATTTTCCAATTTTACTTTCTAGATCTTTCTGCTCATGATGATACTTGTTTGGTTTGCCTTTTTTGAGTATGGGTATGAGTGGGAATCTATTCTGAAAGACGATTGCTATAAAATGGAATCTCCTTATTCTTTTTACTCCCAGGGTGTATCTGCTCATACCACGTTATAATATTGACTAATGTGTTTTTGAAGGAGTGTTTACTTTTGAATGATTTATCGTTGTTGATTTAAGTGTTCATGAAGTTTGAATACCAGGTCTTGTCTTCTCTGTTGCAAATGTTAAAAATTTATCAGTAATCCTGCAGATTGTTACTGCTATGATTCTTCTGGTTATGGAGTTAACATACATGTTATGGAACTGCTCTCAGCAATTTTTTCAGTATTATAAATGGAAAAATGACCTGGAAAGAATCAATGGGCAGGGAGTAAGTTGAGAGGAAAAAAAAATCTCAGTATGTTTCAGGGACTGTTTAAGGAACTGAGGTAGATGTATCTATTTTCAGAAAATCACTTTCAAGTCTCCTGTCTTTTCACACTCTCTGGGTTTAATTGCTTTTACCATTGCTTCAGCAGTTTCTTTGAGAGAAATGCCTTGAGCCCCACAGAGTGTCTTGTTTGCAGAATGACTATTTTATGAGTACAATGCTGGAAAAGCAGTAGACCACTTGAAGCCTATCCAATCATCTGAGCTTATAAAATTTGTCAAGAGTTCAGAGGATGTTTATAATCTTTTCTTCTTAGGAGGAAAGGAGTTTTACAGCCTCTAAACTTGTTGTTTCCTTTTTAATTTGGAATCCTAAAGAAAATGAATTCTTCACAGTAGCAAACAGGGACAAAATATGTATGCATGTAAATATATAACTGGTGTCTGGTAAGAGGAAGCTCTTAGACTTGGCACGTTGATCCTTTCCATTTGCTTATGTGGCTTTTTTTATACCAGAGCATCTTGCATCTGATTCTATAACTTCCATATAGAGTTAAAATGACGTAAACATCTTCTGTGAAAATCCATGGCTATTCATGAGATATGCCCTGCACAGAACACAGTCTGTTTGCCTGGGATGCCTGGGATAACTGCCAAGAACAAGCAAAAAGTATTAAAATGAAACTCCTCCGAAGCAGCTTGGATTAAACACAAAGTGAGCTGAGGCGTTGTTGAAAAAAATGTTTGCCTTTTGTCTTTTCTCTATGATCAATAATTGAATTTTAAGGACCAATTTACTGTGTATTATGAATGCCTGAACTACCTTCTGTGGAAGAATTGCCAGGAGCTCAGTCTGAACATCAACTGCAGCGTTACTGAGATGATCTGCCGAGACCATCTGAAGCCGCTTCCATTTCCGGGCTCTCTGGAATCCTCTCTTGCCATCAATCAATCATCCTCTGAGTGTGGTTTATTTACTATTTCTTCTTAGTACACCCAAACTGTGCTCAAATCCTGAAATCCTGCTTGTATTTCCAGAGTCATACTTCCATTTTTTTATATATATTTGGTTTTTGCTGGTCTGACTCTCTCAGTTCACAGCTCAGTTTCTGAAATCTACTTTTGACTTCTGTGACGAACAAATATGCTCATCATCTTCCTTTCCCATGAAAGGTTATGAAACACAATTGCTAGCATAATTTACATCCCCATCACTTTACAATGGGAAATACCTTATTTCAATTCAAATCATTTGTTCCTTGTTTATTTTGCCATGATCCTTCTTTCATGCCCTGTACAGTGTAGCCTCTTGTTCCTTACCTTTGCTCTGCTTTGTTTTTATTTTTTTTAACTGTTCATCTTTGAATTCCCTTTTGTCTTTCTTGTCATTGGGTTTTATTCTGTTCCTTTTATACACATTGCCTACACTGACTTTAATAGCATTCAAATAATTTTAAAATATATTTCTAGATTACATCCCTGACTCTTGTCAAGATCTGAAAGACTAGAAAAAGAGTTATTGAAATAATTTTACTTTTCAAATACCATTATTAATGAATAGGAATTGCAGCTAGAATTCGTAATATTTACTTGTTGGTTTTCTGTTAATTTTCTGTTAGTTGCTGTATATCCTTTTCATTAGGTAAGATTACTGGGGAAACTTTGTAAATTAAAATTTTTGATTTTTTTTTTTTTTTAAATTTTAAAACTAGATAGGATTCTTCAGATTTTCGTATTCTAATATACATAATTTGCTGTAAAACTGGGTGAACATATCTATTAGAAGCTTCAAATGATACCTTTTTTCCATTTATACCAGTAATGATTTGGACAAGGAACTAGCTCTGTAGTCACTAAGTAGTAAATAATTATAGTATTGTAGAACTGCAGTGTGATATTCTTACACTATTAAACAGTTTTAAGATAAAGAAAGTATAAGTCCAGATATTATGAACTTTGAAAAGCATCTAGCTGAAATACAACTGGAAAAAGTTTTTTTATTAGTCAAAAACTTTCAAGTTTATAAAAAGCACAAAAGAAGAACATCAGGTGAGGGTTGTGGCTATCGGAGAGGGGGTTAGCAAGCCACTGTCTTCCTTCTTTCTCAGAAAAAATGGTTCCTGTTGCCATTATTTTTTATGATGAGTTTTTATTTTAATTTCTTAAAAGTATTGCACATACCAAGAAAGAAAATTGACTTCTGTGATTTAAAAGAATCATCTTGATAGTTAATTCTAAAGTCATTGTCTTCACCTCTCGTATCTGTGCTACAAAAAATATTAATTCATCTGCTTTGGGGCAGGAGAAGGGAGAGTGAACAAGACCAATCCCTGCTCACCAAAGGTAGCTTGTGTTAGAGCTGTGTTGCAGCTATGGTGATGGGCAGGTGAACTCTGAGTCATGAGCTGTTGCCACAGGGAAGTGGATATGACCTGCCAAAAGGGAGTACTCTGCTTTCTTCAAAATTAGCCCTTGCCAAAGAGATCAAGGCATGGTCTCAGACTTGGTCCTGTAACTCACACTGTCTCTGAAAATATGCCAGGACCCTTTGCAAGATTTGCATCTTGCTTTCTTTGTGTTAGATAGATTTTTTTTTTTTTTTAATTCTTGGATTTGATTGGATAAAGAATTTTAACAATTAATGGTTAATATACATAAGGTTATATTCTCAGAATATTGGAAAAACTGTTGCTGCTGTAATGTGATGAAATTTGTGAATATCCTCATTAAGCCAAAACCATTTTGCCATTAGTTATTGCATATTTTCCTTCTGTATTTTTTCAGGGCAAGTTTGCATTCCAGCAAGCAACAAACTAGTGCTTTGAGACTTGCTATATTTTTTGCCTGCTGTTTTGTCCCTTTGTTTTACTGTGTGAACTGCAGAATGTAAATGGATTATAGGAATCATAGGGATCTTTGGAGAACTTACTTCACTGCTTTGAAATTGAAAAGTATATGCCAGGAGCTCACCTTTTCCCTGCTGCTCTGAGATATTTGGGGCTTTCTCAAAACTTTGCACTAGGAGACATAAGATGCTAAGTTATTTTCTAAGATCACTCATATTATATAGCAGTATATGTTATTATGGAAAGGACCAGGAAAGGAGATGCCTAGTCCAACCCCCTGCTCAAGGAAGCTTTAAGGTCAGCCAGGTTGCCTGGCATTTTATCCATTTGGGTCTTCATGCCCTACATGGGCAGAGACTAGGCAAGCCTGCTTGACTGTCCTCAGAATGAAAAAAACTTTTCTTCACACCCTGTCTCATCTTACATGAGTTGTCCCTTATCCCCTTGCAGTGTAGCACTGTGAAGAGCCTGGCTCTCATCCCCATTCTACTTGGGAGGCTGCTTTTAGGCAACCCCAAAGCCTTCCCATCTCCCTAGTGATCAAATCCAGCTTCCCCAGACTCTCCCCACAGGTAAAATGCTCTAGTCTTGGCCATCTTGGTGGCCCCTGCTGAACTACTCAGTTAGACAGTGTCTCTCTTGTATCACCTGTTAATCCATTTGCTTAAGGTGCCAGCTGGATTGAAGGTGAAACAAAATTACGTCATGAACATTTCATAGACAGATCTTAACTTTCTACTGCGTGTCATCATTCCCATGCCACTTAAAATGTCCTGATTTACCATGGAAATTGTTTTATGCTTCATAACAATAGTTATTTTTAGACACCATCACCACAATTTACACGATAGACCCTGCAAGAGCCCCATGCAATGGTGCAGATTGGTGGGGTGTCTATAGATTTTTCTCTGCCCAGTCAACATTCAGAGTTTCTGTGAAAATTTTCATCCTAGTTTTTGTTCTGCAACTTCATGAAACTTGAAACAATCAGGATAGAACAGTGTAATATTATCTCTTCTGATAGCCCCACTGTATAGAGAGGTGGATCATTAGGAGTGCTATTGCTTCAGTCTTAGTGACCATATTACCTTTCACAGAAAAAAAAAATAGGCAATATTCAAATTTGGTTTTGCAGTAATTTCAGTAATAGAAGAAGAACAAAATTTGCTTGAACATGAGTTCAGTACTAGAAGAGGTAAGACTGAAAGAAGTGTTTTTTCTGATACAAGTAAAGAAATTTGACATGGTAAATGAATGTGCTGTCAGATAAAATGAAGCCATTTACAGGCAGCAATTTGCTACTGTAGTCCCAATTAGATATGGAAGTGTGAAATTCGTATTTTCCTTCTGGTGCTTATTGATAACAGCAGAATTTTGTTTCATTTAAAAGAACATGTAAAATTCTGTTATCAATGAAACTATGGTACACGAAGAAAAACGTCTCTGCAGAATAGTGATATATTCAAAGAAAGGTGTCAGTAACTGGTTTCTATCTTCAAAAATTGCTACAACTGTACAAATCAAAAGTATATCACGGAAGCAGAAATTTAGGTTTTAACACTCTACTCTTATAAAAAGAAAATAAATATTTTGTAAATACTGTTAAGCAATTTCTAATCTGGAGACTCTCCATATGATTTATGTATAAATTGAAAATTCGGGGAGCACTGCCTGAATTTTAAGATTTCAGGAAAGCAGGCTATTCTCATGAGAGCAAAATACAAATCCAGTGCATTTGAGAAATTTTCATCAGGTCTAAATGTAGTAATGCTGTTGCAAGGTCTTCCTGTACAGTTAGAAGAGCATAAGGAGTTGAATGACAGGGTGCTTAACTATTATTTTTTCCTTTGTCTGCTTCTCAGAAGCTGACAGCGTTGTGGTTTGTGGCCATCTAGTGGTGAATCCATGCTGAAGATATTAACCTTGGTCAGAATTATAATAAACCAGTCCTCTAGATTTGATGTGCAAAACTGAATTACAGCACACTTCTAGAGAAAAAAGAATTCTGTACACCTTCTCCTAGACTGCACTAGTAGTGTTTGTTACAGGAGGATAACATCTGTGAAGATGACAAAACAATTTTTGATGTTAACTGTTACTTTTTGGCAACCAGTTTTAATGTGTGTGGGAGGTTCATTTTATTTTGTAATTTTTTAATGTCTAAATCCCTAGGAGTAAAGTAATGAATCATAAATTTGAAAATTTTATAAATTACATGTTTCTAAGATACAGATATTTTCTCAAATGTCTTTGATTATACATCAATTCTGAAAGCAATTCATATTCCCTGTTTTCTATGACTCATGAGAAATTTGACAAAGAGTATGGGTATTCTCCTGCTAAAGTTCTTATTACTAAATTGCCTTGGTAATAATGTTTTTCTAGTATTTTTTTCTGAGAAATATTTTTTAAATGTCATAGGAAAATTATTCTGGCATAAGCAGAAGAGATTAATATAAGCATCATTAAGAAACAGAGTAGTAAAAGAGCTATGCCAAGTCACGTCTTGGATGAGTCTACAGGATTCATGAGACCTGGAGGATTTTCAACATCTGCCAAGTCTCTTAACAGTTGAAAAACTGAAATTTTGTTTCTATTAGAGAAATAATTCAATAAGCATATTAATAGCAAATACAAGAATTTGTATTTCTTATTACTATCAAATAATAGCAAAAGTCTGAACATTTGGTGGTTCTAGTTATTGGGTTTTTCCCTTAATTGGTAAAATTATTATGCTTTTATCTTTTGTTCCTGTCATCAAAGTGTCATTTTTTTCATATCTGACCATTCCAACCAGCAGTTCTTTGAATTTTCACAATGTTGATGTAGAATTCCACTTTTTTTTAAATTGCTGTAGATTTTTCTTCTATTTAATTTGTAGATTGCACTAAGGTGACAGATAAGCATAATACAATAAAACCTATTTATACTCACTATCCAGCATGCCACCATCCATCCATTAACATTGAACATTGTATCAGGATGGTATTGGGTTAATGAATGTAATGGTTTGTTTCATTTTCAGGTATTTGGAGTGGATGACAGCCAGGATTATAATAGGCCTGTTATCAACGAGAACCAGAAAGATTTAGTAAAAGATTGGGCTATAAATTCTGCTACAGTAGTGCTGGAAGAAAAAAGACCACTGAGTACAACTGGATTTCTTGACACAGAGGTAGAATTTAATTTTTGACGGTCTTCTTTTTTCTTCCACTATAAGAGAGCACTAAGAACTGACAGTAAGTGTTAAACAGGAAACAAAATCTTACCTGGAAAAGATTAACTCAGATCTATAAGTATTTCTTATAGAAATATTTCTCCTATTATTATTATTATTTCTCCTAGGCCTTTATTGCATTATCAAAGCTTCTCTGTCAGAGACAGACATTATTCATTGTAGAGGTGTTTTAAGGTTTGGCTGCCTTCCTGTGTGCACTGACACCAGTGTATTGGAAATGTAGCAGAAGTTTCCTTGCAACAACATAACTTTGCACAGTATATACTTCATGTAAGTTCTTCAGCAGAACTGAGGAAAAGCTGGTTATGCTTTATAGCCCAAAGGAAGTAATATTAAAATTCAGAAATCAGATGTGTGCACTTAATGCATGATACAAAGTCATCTGGGAAAAAAAATAGTGGATAGTACTTTTCAGAATTTTTTTCTGAAGCCAGAGGACTTTAGGTTTTTACATTTGTGGTTTAAGTTCTCCAGTGAGGTACCACTCATGACAAGTCATTTACATTAGTTGATTCAGACACAGTATAACTTAATCAGTTGGTGAAAGATTAAACAGAGGAAAATGCTTGACTTTATATATGACTTAGACTATGCACACAAGCTAGATATTGATCATATTTCATATTGAAATCTTGGGAGGCATTCTGCTATCATTGTGATGGATAAACTAGCTTGAAATGTGTCTGCAACAGAACAGAATCACAATGGAGTGGAATCAACTGGAGCAGTAATGAAGCACGTAACATACCTACTTCCCATGGCAAACTGTTTCTGAAGTGTGGTCCTTTCATTTAGCAAACTCTATAAATAAGCAATTTTTTGAGAAGATATCAAGAGCTTGAAATATTGCTTAGTGTGCCTGCCATACAAATACCTTGATTTTGGTACCTACAAATCTGTTTCTCCTGTCACTGTGTCTAGATTAGTACCTTTGACTAATTTCTCTAATGCTACAGCTTCAAGTGGAGTATTGCCACACAGCATAGGCATATCCTGTGGAAGGTTTTTCACCTTGCTGCTTTGCACAAATCTATAACCATATTCTTTCTTTTTTTTTTTTATGCATTTTGCAGCACTCAGCTCGTTTGTGCCTTGTCAGTTTTCAAGAGTATTGATATTTTTCCACTTTTATAATTCCATAAGCAGAAGAAGAATATATGATTTATTTTAGGAATATAATTGGGCTTTTCAGGTGTCAACTTTGCAAATAAAATGTTTTGTTTTTAGATTACTGAGACAACTTCTGCAATCATATGGTGGGTGTAAGAAACCTTCTGGAAATGGCATACTAAAACTCACTTTGATTTAGGTGGAAATGACAAGAATTATGCTGTTTTATTACTATGACTGCTTTGCTGCATTAAAAGGTCTTTATAATAGTGGGAGGGAGTAGGGTATTAGCATAATTTAAAATATTACAAGGCATGCTGATGGGGAAAAAATGAAAATTATTCACTAAGTCAAGGAAAAAACTGACATAAGCAACATGGATAGAGAGAAGATTAGTGTAAGAAGAGTTGAGGACAGATGAAGGTGAAAGGAAGCTTACTAGAGAAAGTTAAAAGTAGAAGTTGGTTGATAGATATGTAGAAGTAAAAGAGAAGCTAGTTCAGAAAATTAGAGGTGTCTTTTATAGGGAAATAAAGGGAAAGCAATCATGAAGATTACTGAGAGAAGATTGTTACATTTAAAGTCTTATTACTAAAACTTGCACTCAGTAGGAGAGGGAGAGGCAAATGTGTTTGATCTGTAAAGTATGTGGGTCATGTTCTCATATTCAAACTTTTCTGCTTGTGGGTTTTGGAAGACTTACTGCATTACTGAGCTGCAGATCATAAGTTTATAAACCTTGTTCAAGATCTTGGCTAAAAAGTCAGGTAATGTCAGGGTAGCTCAGTGTTCCAGTTTTGCATCCACTCAGACTGTGGGTGGGCCTTATTCCAGCTGTCCATCCCAGTTATTTCTGTACATGATTAGCAGAATGAGGTGAATTCAGATCATGATTGGCATAGAAAAAGCAAAGAATAAAAATCTAAGATATTTCTATTCAAAGAGATGGAAAAGATGGCCTGGTAAATGATAAAGATTTTATAAGAACAGTTTTGCATAATCACAGAATAGTTAGGGTTGGAAGACACCTCAGGAGACCATGCAGGACAGGATCATCTAGAGTCACTTTGGGGGTTGAAAGCTTATTCTGAATCTAAATATCTTAGCTTTACAGGGCTTTTGAAATATCATTAATAAAATGCTTGCAAATGCTTATCTTGTTAAAGAAGTCCTCAGCTTGATAAAACAAACTTCGAATACTTTGGAGTAGTTTGTGTCATAAATAAAATAAAACTCAAAGTGAGTGTCTTGGTACAGTTGGACTGAGCCTGAATACACTGGTTCTTGCCTTTTCAATGATTACATATAGGCAATGAAAATACTAAATCCATTTATGTAAGGTATTTAAATGTTTTTATTTTCTATATTATATGCTGCCACTTGCCAACCAAGGTAAGTGTCATTAAAGAAGAAAAATTAAGTAAATAGAGAACAAAGAGAATATTATTTTTGTTGTTATTATTATTTGTTCTTATCCTATGAGTTTGGTTAATAAAAATACTGCAGTCATTTGGGCTATAATCTATCCATCCAACTTCCATTTAGTTTTCAGTGGTCAGTTGTCTGTGCTAAATATGGTTCTTAAATAATGGTTTATCAACATTGTGTTTGATATGCTTTGGTTTTTGGTTGGTTTGGGAGTTTGTTTTGTTTTTTGTAAGACTAAAGCTCAGTTAGAAACCTGGTTCTTCATCGGTGCCATTGACTACAATGTTCCTTTTTCTGTTTTGAATGCCTACTTTGTAATACTATTGACATTCTGAATATTGAATAATTTCATTCATGTAAATACTTGCTATATTGCTTCTTAAAAGTGGAGTATTTAGAGGCTGTATTTCCTTTTGCTTGTCCTCTCAAATTACTCTGTTTTCCTGTCCTGTAGAACAACTCATTTAGTATGAAGTTTGATACTTATTTTTTGTTTGAGCTAGATGATGTAATAAAATGCAGGCTGATGTATCACCAATATCACAGAGTTGTGGAAAGGCAAATATGACCTTTGAATACCCAGGAAATGTATTATCAGCAGAAAAGGGCAGTGTTATTGCCATGGTGAAGCTTTCCCTGTAAGAATAGCACTAGAATTGTTACCGTTCTTGGTTAAGAAGGGCGGATACAAGCCTAGAGGAGGTACAAAATCTACTCAGATTTTTATGGGAATGGAGATTTACCTTACAAGAAGAGATCAGTGCTGTTCAGTTAGTCTGGCAAAGTAAGAGCTGAGATGGGTGCAATTGATGGGTTTTCATGTATAAAAGAAGTAACCGTAATAGAAGACAAAAAGAACTGTTTAAGATAGGTGTCAGTGTTGTTCCAGGAATAACTTGAAGACATTGGCTGTCAATAAATCATGTATGGAAATTTGTAAAAAGATCATCACCCCAGAGACATATGAAGCAGGTAGAGTGAGGAGGGAAGAAATGCTTTCAAGACAGAAATTTATGAAAAGATGAAACTATCTGATTCTTGCAACTTGAACTTATGTGTCTGAAAAGACATTTAATTATTTTATTGATTTTACTCAACTTGTTGAAATTTATTTTTAAAAAAACCGCTATTACTCTGCTCTTAAATGCCAAGAACTAGAGGTGCTTTCAGATGTGATGTGTGTGTGCTGTGGATTTTTTTCAAATAAGGAGCCTGAAGCCCTAAATCTTCAGGCTGAATAATAAGTCAAAGAAATCCATTGGTACATTTTCGAAAGATTTCTTATTCCTATTGACTTTGTATGTGAGATAAGCATAAGAGAAAGCAGATTTTACATGAAGGTAAAAGGTTGGTATCTCATAGATAAATAAACCCAGATTTTCTGAAATACAAGGAAATTGCTTTTGGTATTCAAGAGAAGATTTAGAGAATTGCTTACTTGAGAGCCTGTAAGATGCAAATTGATATGGATTATAAGAAGAACATTAGGATAACTGAACGTGACTTTTTAGATATGTGTTTTATAAACCTTACACCTTCTGGATGGGCTTAAACTTCTATGAAGAGAAAGTGCCTATTTTTGTTGTTTGTGCTTGTATGCACAGAGAGCTGGCAAAGCACACGTTCATTCACTGCTATGTAGAAACCATTTTTGGCAGTGTAATTACGTTCAGAGAAAAATAGTTTATCATGTTGCTTTGCTGCAGTTAATCTGCAAAATCTTAGTGTGCTTCTCCATTGCAAAGTATAATTTAGATTTCTGACACATACCTGTGTCTGAAATTGGTTTGGTGGTACAGAAGGAACTAGTTGAAATTTTCTGTTACAAAGATGATTAGGACATCTGTCGTGTTTGGATTTGGCTATAATTAGTTGTTTTATTAGATAGAAGTTCACTAGTACAGACAGGAAAAGAAAGATTAGTGATAGGAAAGAAAAATGAGGATTTGGTAGTTGTCAGTGCATAAATGCTGTGTGTGTTTCATAATATTCTTACTGACGCCTCACATTGTCTTTAGAAATGCCTATAAATAACAAAAACATTGCCTTCCTTCAAGTCCTGTTGTTGGACTTGAATTTTATAACATTTTGATTCTAAAAACTTAATTCAAAATATGGAAATTTGTATAATAGTTCAAACAAATTACCTGCTGCATCTCTGATTTACTACATTCATGATATTCTGGAAGAGAATCATGATGTTGCACTCATTTGCATTAATCAGGAAAATTCAAGATCATAAATTCAAGCTTTTCAAGTGTCTGAGTAACTTTAAATTTGAAAGAAGTTTTCATATAATAGGTGACATTGTTCACCATTTTAGTTCTGCTAAGTAAATTTTATAGAATGTATAGTGTTGTTTCCTGGTCAAGGCAGAGAGTAGTCAAGACATTAGACAAATATCAATATTTTGAGGAGAAATGTGAAGATTTGAAGATGCAGCAGGTTTTTTTGGAGTTGTAAGCAAGAGAGACTGTAAGATATTTGATGAGACAGCAACATTGCACTATGTTTAGAAATCAGGTTTGGGAAAAAAGACATTGTAGTAACACAAGAAGATGATTTAATTCTATGTTTTTCTTACATTTTAAAAATTTTCGAGATTTTAAAAGGCTTGCCATCAAAGAACCACATTAATTTCCTTTCTGGTTTAGTGCAAAAAAGTTGTAAAATACTGATGACATTGACTTTGCTGTTAGCCAGTAGGATGGCTTAAAACTAATATTTGCTTCTTTTTTTTGTTTAGGCCAAACAAATAATCTGAGCTTCCTTTCCATCATAAGTTATCTTACTCTGTCAGTCCTTAAGGTATTCTTTCTGTAATGAAGTAAATACAATATTTCGTCTGGACTAGAGGGTCTTCTAAACCAGTAAAATGTCACTTCCTTGTCTTCCTGAAGCATATTTTAATTTTTTTAACACACCTCCACACCCCATGTACTGGTGTTTAAAACTTCACTGCACTAGGAACTGTTGTTTATTTGGTACTTATTCAGCAGCTATATAGATTTCATTTGTTACTTAGCATTCTAGAGCTGGAGACTCTAAAATGTATTGAGGTAAACTATTTTTTCCAACTTCCTCCAGGAAAATAGTGTCTGACATATATATTCAGGAAAAACCTGGAAAGTTTGCATGCTTTTTATCAAACTGTTATAATTTTTCTTCTGCTTTTTTATTTCTTTCTTAGGAAGGTTCTACTAATCCTGGAAGTAAACGTTGGGTATCACAGTGGGCCAGTTTGGCTGCTAATCACACACGTCATGACCACGATGACATGAGATTGGAGTCCTCTGTGCCTGCTCCATTAGAAAATGGTATTAAAAACTGTTCTTGTCACAATTTGTGCTGAAAAACCTCTGAAAGGGAGAAACAAATGGTTATGTATTGCACTGATTAATCAGCTTTTTTACTCCTAAAGCCTCATTTTCACAGGAAATTCTTCTGTTTCATTGAGCAGAAACAAGCTCAGCAATAATGGTGTCTGCATGGCAGTTGAGTGCCAATATTACATCGAATATTACTAAAACAGGAGAGTTCATAAACTGTTTAATATTAGAGAAACTTTCACTTAAATACAGTTTAGGTTGGGTCTGCATAGTATGTTTCCTTATATCTTTCTTAGTCTAAATTGGACTTCAGTGTAATGACTATTAAACAATCCAACCTGAGAGACTTCAGCTGAAGCATAGCATCCTTCCTTATCTTGGAAATACAGAAGACCTTTTATATTTCTTGAAAAACCCAGAAACTTTCTATTTAGCAATTAACAATCTTATCTCCCTTTCAGATTTTGAAATGGTTTATTCTTTAACATCTACAGTCTTGACTATAAACAAGTTACATGCCTTACTTCTCTTCTGCTTTTATCTTCCTGCCAATTTCACTTTAGAGATTGTGATCATGTTTGGGAGAAGTTTTACAAAGAAGTTTTGCTTTTGATGTTGCATAATGCATATATCTGTACCAATGCATGAAAGAACTCTTACGAGTAACTGCTGCTTCAGTTGTAGCTTTTCCTCCTGTCCTAAGCATTGAACTTTTCCTGGGATACTAAAAGTCAAAGGAGATGCAAAGAGGAAAAATTAAATTAACTGATATACACATAATAATGGAAATCAAGAGCAAATTTTGCACTGTTTGAAAGGATTGGGTGTGTACAGGACACTTAAAATCATTGCTATTGAGACTGATCCTTTGGGTGGTTAATTGGGAGCTTCGATGGCCTTTTGTTTTTTATAGTGTTTTAAATGATCACTTTCAGATGAGGCACTACCTAGGATCTTCTTTGGAGAGGTAAAGGCTTTTTCTACCATTATAAAAACTAAAGAGATAAAGTGAAGGAACTACTTTGTAGTGCATAACTGTACTGCAAGAATTCTAAAATACTAAAAGGGAAATAAAGCATTCAAAGCACTAAAGCACCAAAGGTGTAATAAAAATAAAATTTAGTATGGACATCTAAAAACGAATTCATAAAACGTCTTGTTGACTTAGATTTAAACTTCACATAACGCATATATAGCCAAATATGATGCTGAACAACTCCACGCCTCTTTTTTTTTTACTAAAGGCTGTTTGAAATTCACCAAGAAGCAACTTAAATGCTTATATAAAATATTTGATCTGGTAGGCATGTCTGAGGGAAGTCAATCTTCACAGATGGCAATCATACTGATTTTCATTAAACCTTCAATTTGTTTTGTAATTTTCAAGAAAAAAGCCAGTCTTGGAATTAGAAAATCTTGCTTAGATTTCAGAGGTACTTACTGTTTCTCAAATCAGTGTCTTAACATAGATTATAGAAAATAAAGCTGTGAGTCCTTTTGCATTTTTCATCAAAGGTGTGATGCTGCAAAGAAAAGATAGATTGAAGAGCCTGGATAGAAAGCAGCAGGTATACATACAACGTGATTGTTGATGTTCAATGAATTGCTTAGAGGATTCTTGCAGAGAAAGAAACCCTATACTCCAGTTCTTACTCTTGGAGCAACCAATGTTGGTGGCAAGCCATGATAGGAAAGTCCCAACAGGGTATACAGAGCATTTGCTTATAGATCTCTCCTGGCAAAAAGGGAATTGATAGATGTGTGTTACTAAGTGTGTCACATTATATTGCAAGAGCAGAGAAATGAACTGCAAAAAGAGTTTTTTCTGTCCAAATATTCAAAGTCCGAGCAATCCATAGAGTAGTTTATATCACCTTCGAGCAATAAAGGCTTGTTTCTAACAGCACAACTGCTATGTTTGTTAAATGGGCAAGGAGGGCACAGTCATCATCACTGTGGAAAAATAAAGTTTGGTTTCTTTAACAGTTACTCCTTGCAACAGTCCATGGGATGGCCATGCTTTTCTGCTGAAGCAGCATTCATTCTGTGCACACTCAGAAGTCAATGAAAGTGCTTTAGCAGTAGTACTGCATTCTTTAGATGCCTTGTACGTGTGTTCCATACAATTTGATGATACAGTGTCTTGTTTGACATAAAACCATGATTTTTGCTTTCTCAGACATAGTAAGTTCTTTGTTTGTGAGTGAGGCTTTTCAATGTTGCTGAGAAGTGTCTCCCAGCACTGCAGATTCTTGACTGAGTGAGGTGAGGCCTCACAGGGAGAGGCTGTAGTCTGTCCATGAGACAGACCTCTATCTGTGGAACAGACAGTAGGGAGGAAGAAGGAGGATCTTATTCTTTTTGGTAGTTTTGAAATCTGGTCCTAAAGGTGTTTAGAAATATAAGACTTGCTTTCTACTTCCTGTTGCAATGGTGTGCTGATTGATATAACAGAGATTTCTTACCTATTTTAACTTACTGTGAGATCATAAAAGCATTGTTTGTATATGTAATTCAGCTGGCTAAAAGACTTCATTAAATGTTTTTCTACTTGTCTAAGTATAATTGATCTTGCCATAGAACAGCAGAATGGACTGATGACGTTTTCAGTTCTATGTTGTATTAGCCCTATGCAGTCTTAAACATTTAATCTACTTTCCTTGCTGTTGAATGTCTTCTCAAATATTTTTTCTTTTTCATTTTTAGACACAGACATCAGTGAGTCTGGTATTTCTGTTAGAAGTGCTGGTTCAGCTGCTTCTATGACCAGCCAAGGTGAGCGAAAGAGGAGGACACTTCCGCAGCTTCCTATAGAGGAGAAAGTAAATGAAAACTCAAAACCAAAAAGTGTATCTCATCAGAGGTCAGAAATAGGTGAAAAGCAAGACACTGAACTTCAGGAGAAAGAAACTCCAGCTCGTGCCTCCGATGCTAAGTCAAGCAGAACAATGAATGGTCTTTCACCCAAAGCTACTGGAGACAAAGTTTTTTCTTTTCCCAGCTCTTCTAGTAAAGAGAGAGTTGAAACTTCCATGGTGAAACAAGCTTTGGCAAAAATTCAACAACAAGAAAGAAAGGAGCAAGGGCACTGGACACCTTCAAAATTATCCTCTACAAAATCTGCTGCAAACCAGGTTGAGAAAGGTAGGGAGGAGATTGTTGTGTCACCCAAAACTTTGGATAGTCAAGATAATGCTCCTGGATATGTTACAGATAAAGCAGAAATTAAGTTGGCGCAGATTGAGGGAAAAAGAAGAAAAAATGAGGAAATCATTAGAGGACAAAGTCCTAAAGTACTTGGAGGAGAAAAAAAGGAATCTTCAAAACCATTAGTGAGGCAAGGTAGCTTTACTATAGATAAGCCTAGCACAAATATACCTATAGAACTTATTCCTCACATTAATAAGCAGAGTGGTTCTGCTGCCCCTTTAGTATCTGCAAACAGGTTACGTGACAGAAGTGATTCGATGGACACTGATTCCAGTATAGATACAACACTCATTTTAAAAGACACAGAAGCTGTAATGGCTTTCCTTGAAGCTAAATTGCGTGAAGAAAATAAAACTGATGAAGGTCCTGACACTCCTAGTTATAACAGAGATAATTCCATATCACCAGAATCAGATGTCGACACAGCCAGCACAATCAGTCTTGTTACTGGTGACACTGAAAGAAAATCCACACAGAAGCGGAAGAGCTTTACAAACTTATATAAAGATAGATGTTCCACTGGTTCCCCTTCAAAGGATGTTTTAAAATCTTCTACAAGTGCCAGAGAAAAGATGGAAAAGAAAACTAAGAGTCGCTCTTCAGATGGTGGGTCTAGAGCTGACGCTCGCAAAACCGTGCAATCCAGTGGAAGAATGAGACAGCCGTCAGTAGATTTAACAGATGATGACCAAACATCCAGCGTACCTCATTCTGCCATTTCTGATATCCTGTCATCTGACCAGGAAACCTACTCTGGCAAATCACATGGAAGAGTTCCTTTTGCCTCAGCAGATGAACTTGTACATTCCAAGATGGAAGGAAAGTCAGCTAAATCGAAAACCTCTCCTGTTGGACTTGGGCAGTCTAGTAAATCTACCACTCTTCCAAGACCTCGTCCCACAAGGACTTCTCTCTTGCGCAGAGCACGCCTTGGTGAAGTCTCAGACAGCGAGCTTGCTGATGCTGATAAGGCTTCAGTAGCTTCTGAAGTGTCCACTACAAGTTCTACATCAAAACCTCCATCAGGGAGGAGAAATATTTCCAGAATAGACTTACTCGCTCAACCTCGCCGAAATCGACTTGGCTCTTTATCAGCACGTAGCGATTCTGAAGCAACAATAACCAGAAGCACTGCCTCAGCACGTACCCCAGAAGCAATTATCAGAAGTGGCTCAAGGTTGCTCTCGGGAGGAGATAGCACTAAAGTGTCTGCTAGAACTCGAGCCAATAGCATTTCTCGACTTTCGGATTCAAAATCCAAATCCTTGGCTTCGGCTCATAATTCTCCCTCAGGTATGTGAGATTATGAGATAATTTTATACAATACTAGATGTTTTTAACGTGTGGCTTTTTTTAAAGAAATTGTTTAAGAAAGAGCTCTTATGAAACTGTTGAGTTTTAGTTGATGCAGTCTTTTTCTTTGGAGTAAGAGACATCCATGACAGGTCTTGTGGAGGTTTCTCATTTAAAATCATAAAGACAAGAAATTGTAATCCTTTAACTCTTGGGATATGTTTTCATCTTGAAACCAGTAAAACAGAACTGAATTGGGACAGTCAAATGCATCAGCAATCATTTCTTTTAGTCCGAAAACAGACCCAAGATCTCTTCACTCAAATCATGGTAGTAGAAGTTCAGAAGGTCAGCAACACTATTTAGTACGTAGAAGATACAATTTATGAGGTAGGCTTGTAAATAGGCAATCAGAGATAGTTTTTTATAATAATAATAACAATAACATTGAGATAATGAATTGAAAAACGGTGTACTACCTAACTAAATACAAAATAATTTCTTGAATTATTTCCCATTCTGTGTTGCAAATCCTGGCAATTTATGATTTCATCATGATTTCCAGATCATGTTGATCTTTTTTGGTGTAGTGGTTACTCTACCTTGTCTTATATTTGGAAGGAAAAATCTGTACAATCTATGAATTTTAACCTGCTATTCTGTTAGAAGTTAACATTCTTAGTGCAAGCAGTGTGAAAGCTGGTAGGTTTTTTCAACAGCAATATTGAATCTATCAAAATCAAATATGGTAATTATAAAAAAGTGAACTTTTTTGTGAAATGAGTATCTAAAATAAATGTTTGCTTACTTTTTGAATTGTCATGCTACCAACTTTACCAGATTAGCAGTCAATCCACAATTTCAGAATAAAATTAACAGAGTAGCTTCCAGTGTTGTAGTGCACTAAAATGTTGCTACATCCCATTCAGACTTGACACAAGCCACTGTGATACTTAATTTCCCACACTCCTGCTGTCTTTCTATTGCTTGTATATCACAAGTGGACCATGTCAGGATTCTTAGCATTGTGTATTCCCCAGGTAATTACTTTTGGCTGTGTCATTTATTAGATTAATAGAAATTTCTGCTGAGATACAGATGAGATGTTTGCTGAGTTGTAGAGTTGATTCTGTTTGATACTAGCCAAGTGTCTACAAAGGTACCCAAAACAGGTGGCACTTAATATAAAAATTTGGTCTTTCCTTATAAGATATAATTGGAAAAGTGGCATGTTTTCAATTGTGATCAAAATTTTGAATTGATGATGCAGGCTGAAAGGTGGCAATGCTAGGGTAGGGAAGTGTCAGTTAACACTTCTGTATGTTTATTTAATAGTAAATACTAGTTCACATTATGATAATGCAGATTTTTTAAAAGGTAAAGTGCAGATGTTGTTTCTCACTTCACTGCTTTTGTTTTTCACAAAACTCTCCATGAATTTTGAGTTTTGTGTCCATGTGAAGTATTGCAGGCTTCCTAAACTTTTCCCAGGTTCTCACTCTAGTCTGTACTTTGTTGTCTTTGCTAAATGTTCATTTTTCTGTGTCGCATAGTCAAAGTTTATTGTAGCTTGTGTAAAACACTGTTTTCAAGAGAGAAAAGATGCCATCTCCTCATAATAATCTAATGCTAACATAATAATCTAGGTAATTTAAAGAGACCATTGTTAGAAAAATCTACAGTAGTAATAGCTTCTGTCTTATAAAAGTTGATCAGTTAATGGATATCAACAGAGAAGCCTGTCAATGTAAAGGCCAGAATCTGAAAGCAAATAATAAAGTAGTCAGATACTTTCATAACAAAATTATTGCTAAATAAACCATTTAAGTCTTGTTACTATATAAATAAAACATATTATTACTACTGTTGAGGATTTAGAGTCCTGAATTTTGTCTGTATCAGTAATATTATTGTATAAGTTTTTTTCTGATTTATTTAGATTATACTTTAGGAAAATCTGAATTGCTTTGAAAGTGGTGTAATCTTCTAGTCTGTATAGGAGTACATATATAAATGCATCTTCAACTACATATAGGCCACTTCTAATTCCTTCATTTAATTTTGTTTCTAGAAAAGTCAACAATTCAGGTAATTTCAGCACTTTTGGAAAGTACTAATGAAGTTCTTGACTAAAGTGCCTCAACTGTTTGAATATATTTTACTTCAGGCACATTTGATCAAGGCATAACAGGAATGGACTTTCTTATTTCCCTGGACATAGAAAGACTGGAAAATGAATTATTATGATCAGTACTGAGTTTGAGGTTTTGTTTCCTTTACCAGAGGACTAGTTGCTCTCAGAATGTTAAATATGTTCCATAGGTTATCTCATCCAAGGTCAGTTAAGACTACAACATTGTAGATCAGTAAAGATTGACAGCCTTTTAAATCCAGCCTACAAAGAGAAAGTTATTTCTGCACTTCCCAAATCAATGCTCAGACATATATATACCTGTAAAAAGAAAGCAAGAATAAGATGTAGTTTCTGGATTTTTTTTATTGCCTTGTACTTCATGTGGATGAATTGCAACACAATAGGGTTAAAATTGTCAGAGCTAGCAGCAAGTCTGTACTTTCAAGAATCATTTCTAATCCTTGATGCAGTGAAGTATTGCTTACTTTTATATGAAGGGGCAAGCAGATAAAATGGAACATCTTGAGTGAGAACTGTAAGCATTCAAGTCATTACTAGAGTGTTTCTGTGGTAGGAGGCTTGAAAACTGACAACACTGTGAAGACACGTGAAGCAGAATTAGTAACTTTACAGCCACTTTAAGCAGTGAAAGGTCTGATCAAGGCACTGCATCATCAAACAGTAGAGTGTGATCAAGAAAAGCAGAGGAGACCAAAGACCTATTTTCACAACAGAAGAAAATGGGAGATGATGTTACAGAAGGAGCTATGTATTGGGGAAACAAAAGGCAGGATCAGACCTCATGCAAAAGTGCTAAAAGCTGCAACTGTAAAATTAAGCATCTCTCAGAACAGAGAGACCCTGAGCAGCCAGTTGTGTTTGGCAGCTCTGCTGACCTAGCTGTCATTGCAGATAGCTGGCAGATAGGTTGATCAAAGCTGTTGAAGTAACTGTGAGGGAAAAGAAATTGATAATGGAGAAAAAACAGCACTTACTAAGTGCATTTTAGTAGTTGGAACCTGGAAATGGATGCAACTTGAGAAGTCAATGCATCAATGAGAGCAGAATTTATTTTTAAGGAATATATTCAATAACATTTATTCTCAGATCTTTGAAGTGAGAGTGTGTTGTCCAAATCACCAAACTTGCTGGCTTAATCAGTCAAGACATTATACTTCTCACAGAGTAGTCACTAAACTAGGTTTGAATGCTGATTATTTTAGCCAGGGTTTTGGAGGATTTTCTAGTTAGTGGTAGTGATATTCACAGTCTTTGGTGTCTGAAATAAGCAACTACACAACAGCTTTCAGAAATGTACATAAACTACAATGACATTTTGGGCCTGAATAATTGAAAGATGGTATTAAAAGCTTATATATGCAAATGTATAGCTACCTAACTGGGAAATATGCTTGGATATGCTTGTCATGAATTCTGCAACTTTGAGATTTTTACTGCTGGGCCTACAATAACTTTATCCTCATATTAAAGAGAAACACATTGATAATATGTAACACCCCAACATTTCAAGGCCTTAAAATTTAATGGTCTTAAAAATAGAGGGTTTATGATATTATGTAATGTTACAAATGATTGTTCTTGATGTCATTTCAGTTAGTATCTCTGAAATGTTTAAGCCTTTACAAAATTCAGTATCTTTGATTGAAAGTACAATCTTTTCCTAAAAAAGTGTGGGTGGAAAAGAGGACCTAAGACTAATCTCATCAATATATTTTATTTAAGCAAATGCTTCTAATCTGAATGTTTTAAATCGAATTAACATGATAAAACGCTATTTTGTACACAGAGAAATCCAAGCTTCTCCCAGACCCAGACCCTGATGTTGAAACTTACAGTGGTAGAGTACTAGAAATCAAATCTGTTTCTGATATTTCACTTCTCATTCAATTTTTAGTTTTTAAATATATTATTACATATGCTCATTGTACAGTGCTGAGTTGCTGAACTATCTCACTTGAAAGATTTTAAGATAAATCTTGTAATTATTTTGAAGAATATAATTTGAACTGGGACAAAGAACTTAAACAAAAATGGATGAACAAATGTGGGCCCAACTCATAAATCTCTTTGGATTTTGATCACACATTGCTTGCATGCTGTTGGTGGGAAAATGTACTTTTTCTGCTCATGTTTTACTTCCCTAAAATCAAATAAGTTTGAAACCTCCAAAAAGAGATCAGAAAGTGATTGTTACTTTCTACAATATAATTAGAACATATTTTAAAAGGTAGAACTGGACATAATTTGAAACCCACATTTAAACCTGAAAAAATTACACAAGGAAATTTTTGTTTTCAGCAATTGAAAATTCATTATTTATATGAGGGAAGGGATGTAAGCTTATACACCAATGTCATATTCTACATACCATAATCTTTGCATTACACAAAAATTACTTCGATTATTTGTTACTTAAATTCATATTGATGTATACTTCATTTGTAATGTTGGGGTTTTTTAATGTAGCAGGAGAAATCATTATTAATTCTTGCATGTTTTAATACTAAAAACCAATTTGCATCATTAGATTCCATTATTTTTCAATCACCAATAAGTTGTCACACACTTATTTCATTTTCTGCAGTGCCTACTGAGCCTCATGAATGTCAGTGAATTTAATTGCAACAATTTAGCAGGTTGGGATTTCTTTACCCTTGGTGGTATCTCTTCCTGCTGGAAATGTTTGAGGATAGCACATCTGAAATCCATTTTCTAGACTTCAGTAATTCATAAGGGGACAAGAGCCTGCTACTTAGTTTCAGTTCTCCTGTACTTCAGGCTGTCCTCAGCAACATGGCTGTATAATTCTTTATGTGCTGCCTGTGAGAATACATACTTCTTTCTCTGAGGCTGCTTTTCTTATGGATGTGCTGCAGATTTTCATAACATAATATTAGTTTTACATGTTCTTTTTCTGTACTAAATACATAAGCATAGAATCATTAAGGTTGGAAAAGACCTACGCATCATCTAGGAGTTTTATGCTTTCCTTATGTAAGCATGCATTCCAGGCTTGGTGCCAGCTCCATCCTTCCTTCATATCTCTTCTTTTTATTTTTTTTTTTTTTTTGGCATATTACATACACCTTGAATGAAATTTGGGAAAAATATCTGCAGAAAAAGTGCAATCTGGCTATATAATTAAACGTTGATGAATTGGGCCCTTGTTTTGTAATACAGTTTGTTTGAGCTCATATACAATCACTGACTTTTACATCTTACTTCACTCATCACTATACAAAGAGCATTAGTTTTATGTTTTTATTAATCAGTATTTTTTATTTAACACAAATTCTGTAGCTTTCTTTTAAAGATGTAGTAAATAAACCTTTTGTGAGGCACCTGGGGATGGTTAATGAATAGCTGTGTATTTTTGTGATGTTACTGAAATAATGCTGTTTTTTTCTTCTTAAAGATGCCATAATAATTCTTTTTTAATAATTAAACAAATTTAGTAAGTGCAAGATGGAGGCGCTTTCCTACAGATTATGCTTCCACCTCAGAAGATGAATTCGGATCAAACCGTAATTCCCCTAAACATACCCGTCTGCGTACCTCTCCAGCCCTGAAAACCACGCGACTGCAGAGCGCTGGGACAGCAGCTCAAAGCAGCAACACATTCAAGCACAGGATAAAGGAGCAGGAAGACTACATCCGTGACTGGACTGCCCACCGGGAGGAGATAGCAAGGTTGGTTTGAGAGGAGGGCTCCTCCAAGGGCACAGCACTGCACCCAACCACTTGTACGGGCGCACATAGAGGATAAAGAGAGCTGATGGATTTTCTGTAGCACTGCTTACTGCTTTCCTTCACTAACTCAATGGGTAGCTTAAAATTCTTCTTATGAGACTGGCAGACAGAGCACTCACATCACCAGCACATCTCTTTTTTTAGTGGAAAATGATTGTAACTTCTGATTTATCATAGCCAAATCCCAGAAGATGAACTTTCAGTTGCATTATTGGGTCTTGCAGGGGTACTTCTTGTGTTTTCTGAGGCTGAAGTATATATGATTTTGTACTGCCTTTACATATTGAGATAAAATTTCAGATCAACCACAGGTGACATAGAAAAAAGTAAGCTTTGGAATGTGAGAGACCATGTTCTCATTTTAATTTTTGATTTATCAAGACGTTATTTCATGTTAGGTAATTTCTGATTTAAGTCATGCGTATTCACCAAAAAAGTAATTGTTTTTTGTTGCAAGTCTGTGAGATTAGTATAGCAATACCTCTGTTATTGCTGGTACCACTCTGCTTCAAGTGAACCAAAGAAAAGTTAGTTGCACATTCTGGTAACCAATTATTCCCATATCATGCAACACCCAGGCAGTGAAAACTTCAGAGAGCTTGCACAAGCATGTAAATGTTATTTAATACTTAGATGTCAGTGTTCAGGTTCCAAAGGTCTTCACAGAACTTAATTGGGAAGCCTAAACAAGAAATACGTTTTTCATTTAAGATTAATTTTAATAGTGTGGAGTGTTTTCTTCATACAGTGGAAGTGTTTTGCTTAGTGTAATTAATTATTTTTTGTTTCGAGATCTTGGTAATATTTTTCAGCATTTGTTTTTCTAGTATGATCTGTGCCAGGGGAAAATGTAGAGGCCTGAGAGGCGCACAGAAGATATAAGAGAGTCTCATAGTGTCTGGATAAATAATGAAATAAACGTTTTCAAAATCATCTTCCTAGATCATCTCTTTTCAGAAGTCTAAAGTTAGAGATGGTTATAGGAAGGATTGTGTTTATGTGGGAAAAATAATTGATAGCCATAGCATATTTGTTCTTCCTGATAAATAGTATTGCTGAACCTCTACTTCAGTGAAACTTTTTGGTATGTTTTGCTTATCTAGGAGAGATTTTTCCTGGAGTTAATTGATGATGCAGTCTAAACTCATTTGATGGTTAGGTTTGCAGGTTTTTTCTTCCCTTGGGATTCTTACCCTTTCCTTCATTAATGTATTGGCTTTAAAATTTGTCTTAAAGGCTGTGTACTTATCCTACCTCTTCAGCTTTATTTTCAGTGGAAGTGCTGAGAGACTCGAATAAGTATTGCCAAACGTTTAGGTTTATGTAGAAATTTCACACAACCCGGACTAAATGAGCTTGTTTAAGTTAAAGAAAAGTAGCATTTGGCATCTGAGAAATTCCAGGTTACTATCATCTGTTGCCACTGCTTCCAGTACTAGCTTTAGCCTCTGCTGAGAGCACTTGCTGCAGGTCACTAGTTCATCCTTTCTGTGTCTCCATATCTTTGTAGTGATTCACATTTTTGCTCACCTGGCTTTAATTTTAACTTCTGTCCTCTGTAAGATACTTTTTTTCTCTGCTCCTATTTCCTTGCTAACCATAGGCTCTATTATTGCCTTCCCTGTTTTTTTTTCCATCCCAGCCATCAGTCCAGCTTCTGTGTTCAGGGTCTCTTCAACTCTATTTGGAGTTTTTAAACTCTGTATATGGCTATATGCTCTCATCAAAATTAGTTTATTTATTTTGTTGTTGTTGTTGAATAACTGATGAGATTAGGCAGGTATAAGGATAAGCCTTTCATAAAACTCATGTGTAGCAGAAAGTAGTGTAGAAACTGTATGGCAAACATTTCATTGCATCCACGTTGCCATCATACTGTGTTCTAACTGGTCCTCCATGGCTGACCCAGTTTGCACTTTTTACAGACTTCACGATGTTAATAAAATTGAAAATTCGAAAGAGGTGTTTAGAGAAACTTCCTGGAATAACTGAACTTGATTTAAAGCCACTTAGAGGTGGAAGGAATTTATACCCTAGGAATAACAGGAGCTTCATGTGTATTTTATTTAAGGATGTTAAAGTAGTGTTACAAAATCCTCTGACTCGGTATAGGAAGCATAACATAGTGTAGTCTAAGCATAAAAATGTTTTTAGTAATCCAGTAGTTCAGCGCTATTACAGATATCTTAGAAGTATTCCTATTTTCTTGTGGTTTTTTCTAACAGTGGGAATTCTTTCACTACAGGTAAATAAGAACTAGAGTTCCAGGCTTTTTCAAAGGGTATTCATGCTCTCTCCATCCCAAGCCCTGTGTTCTCACCTTTTCCTGTGTGTTGGAAACTGAGTCTGTTCCCTGTGGAGCTGTGTAGCTGCCTGTCTGCTCACCTAGTGGATCTAAAGCAGTATTGCCTGGAGTGGGCTGAGGGATTTAGGGAATTTGAGGTTTATTAGTTTTGCCTCTGTGAATTGTTTTGCCTTGTATGATTGCTTGGTCTGATGCAGGAAGCAGTAGAGATCTGCGAGGCAGCCTGCAGTTGTAGCAGAGTAAATAGTGTGTACCTAAAGCCAAAATCTCTAGTTTCTGGTCACACAAAACTTATTCCTTATGCTTAAGAAAATATTCCTGCTTCTGAAAGTTAGTGTAGAATTACTTGAAAACTTCATAAGTCAGGCTCAGCTCACAGCTGGTTTCTAATCTTCTTTTTCACAATGCTCCTTGTTTAGTGCTCTATATTGTCTCTATACGGAAATGTAATTGAGTGCTGGACTATAGCTTACTTTCACATAGAAAATTATTCCAGATTTTGTTTACAACTGATACTTGACTATGGTAATTATCTACCAAGTTGCTTGTCATTGATGTTAGAGTTGTTTATTCTGATACTTCCAGGATTCATTTGAATTAATTTTTATATAGAGATCTGACACTTTATGCAATTTTGATTTCTTGGTAAGAACTGAAGTGGCTGTGTCGTGTTGCAACATTGCTGATTTCTGTGAAGAGTTAAGTCTTTGTTAATTGATGCTACTTTTGATTATGGTGTTTAATGACATTTCTCTTCTGGAAAAATTGCTGATAGTTGAAATCATCTATTTTCTTCACAACCGCTCATTAAATACCAGCATCTGTCCCAGAAAATCAAATGTGAATAGTAGCAATTTCTCTGTTTAAGGAAAAAGTTAGATGATTGTATGAAACAAAGGAAGTAGCTCTTTTAGTATCTCTACTACTAAGAATATTGGACTTTTAATGGCATGTGTAAATTGCCACATTTGTCTGCAGCCTTCTTCCAATTATATGTGTATCTAAGCCACATGAAGTTGCACTTCATTGCGGATTGCTGATGGTTAGCCAGAAAACCCAGTGTTGGAATTTGGTTGGAAATTTCTCTAGCTACGTTCACCTTTCTAGTTGAAATTCTGCTCACTTAGTCTTAAGCTATCTCTAGGCCAGTGGTGTCCATTGTTTTTGACTTGAGGTGAAAACTAAGAGCAGAGGCAGCTCACTGTCTGTGGAGCCCAGGGTGTGTCCCTGTCACATGGCTGTGCACCTCCTTCCACTGGAGGGGCGGGTGCTGCTCGCCACTGAGTCCTCGGTGGCACTGAAGTGGCACTGTCGGCTTTGTGCCTTCAGTGCTGTCTTTGCAAAGGGCATCACTTGGCAGTCTGCTTTTCTCAACTCTGTCATCCAAGCTGGAGATTCAGGCTGCTATAGTTAGTAAGAGCTTTTAGCTTTTGCTTTGTGGGGGGTTTTTGTCTCCCCTTCTTTTGGGGTGTCCTGGGGAGGAGTAGCACAAGCAGAGCAAGCCAGAGCAAAGCTGGTGTCTTGATGCAGTGAATCAGAAGGAAAAAAAAGGAATCTTTAGGTGAGAATTCAGTTGTATTTTTGTAACGCTATCATACCCAGGTTTTTAAAGGTGTGTCCTACTTTTGCCACTGGAAAACTTGTCTTGATTACATTTGAGGATTTAGGGTATTGGTCTGGAATTTCAGACCCATAAGCAGCTTGATCTGAGTGAGGTGTGCAGCTGCTAGAAAATCAGAAGTCCTGAAAACATTTTTTTTAAGTAGGCAAACTAAGGTACAAATTAAATGTTTTCTGAACATTTCAGATTTACTGCCGTGTTACACAGCTCATCTGTGCAGTATTTTCAGCATATTTCCTATGCATCCTCTGTGCTGGAGATACTGCATATTGCATGCATCTGTCTGAATCCTAGGAAGAAAACAAGGATACTCTGTCTTTTGACATCACCTTCCACCTTCTTCCTCTAGGAAAGCATGCTACTAAAAGCTTCAGTCAAAATTTGCTTTTATGGTTCTACAAATAATCTTTCTGTTTAGAAAAGCATGCATGTTTTCATAGCACAGTTATCAGGAACTAGAACTTACAACCTCAAAGGCTGCAGATTGGGCTCTACTGGCCCAAAAGTATTTGTAGGGGAGAATGTAACACTCTCTTTATTACTAGGATCAGTCAAGATCTGGCTCTCATCGCACGGGAAATCAACGATGTAGCAGGAGAGATAGATTCAGTGACTTCATCAGGCACTGCCCCCAGTACCACAGTAAGCACTGCTGCCACCACCCCTGGCTCTGCCATAGACACTAGAGAAGAGGTAGGAGATCTTCATGGAGAAATGCATAAGGTTCTTCCTTTTCTTTATTTCTTTTGCTTTTAGCATTTTGCATAGCCTTTTTAGTTACTTCCACTCAACCCGTATGCATGATCTCTACATTGTTTTTTTGATTTGAAGTTCCTTTACATTTCAACAAACAACCCAGAAGTTATTTTGTGAGCACAGCTTGTCAAAAGGATGCATACTATCTGTCTGTCTCTTTTTTTCCACGAAACATAGGACAAGATAGTTATTTGTTTCTTGCTTGTCTGTAGCCTTAGATACTGTTGGATGGTATCTAAGTGCATTTAAAGATACTAGTGTGTATTCACAACTATGTATAAATGTATACATTTAATTCTTTGCTTAGCTATTAAAAAAAAAAGTCCCTCTTTTTACAGGTGACATAAAACTTCCATCTTCTGAACACTGAAATACTTAGGTACCATCAGTTAACTTCCGATTTTCTTTCTTAATAACATTGTCAAAAACTGCCGTGAAATAAGTTTGCTTTATGCTTCTAATAATTCTTATTTCTTTGCCTACCTCTGGTGTGCTGTTCTATGAATATATTGACTAACGTGTTCTAGTAACCATCACAGGTCTAATGCTGATAAACATGTTAATCTGAATTTAAATCACCACTTTCTACCATGTTACTATTCACCATAATAATGTGTTATAAATGTTTAATGCATTTTTTTCTTCATAGTATTCCTTTCAAAATGTGTTTTATTCATTTTTATGTGTATAAATTTTGGTTAATACACTAGTTTACTGTGGTTAGTTTAATGCTGTGTTTTTCTGTGGAAAAAAAGATATAAACAGCAATAAGAAATCTGTGAGCTGGGTACTCAGAAAAATTATAAATGCACTCACACAGATTTTGCATTTAATTCTTATAGACTGTGGCTAAACTTTAATGAAGTAAAACGCTCTTTTTATCAGATCCAGTTAGATCACTCCAATTTTTTTTCATTATTAAATTATTGTTTTCTTCTTCAAAAATTACGGTGTATTGTGTACATACTGCAGGTGGCAGTATCTCCTTTAGGTAGTGTAGCTCTTTTTGTAACACTATGACTAATTTGGAAAAAAACCCTAAATCTCAGAGTACTCTTCTTAATTCCACAGATATGTTCCATTAATCAAAGGAAGAAATTATTCAGTACCCGTTTATAGGTAGCTATTATGTTACCTGCCCATAAGCAGAATTTCAGTGGGGTAGTCTAAATTTGCCATGTATGTCTAGTATTTTTTAAAAAAAACAAATCTTGTTCATTTGTACAAGATATTCTTATGTAAAGAGAGGCATCATTTTATACCATAGAAGATAACAGAATGATTATTATTTGCTACGCATCTTCTAATCTGTTTCAGGACAAAAAAACCCCAATAATCTGATTCTTGGATGTATCCAGTAGATTTCATGAACTTCATTTTTCTTTTATCCCGCAGTTGGTGGACCGAGTATTTGATGAAAGTCTCAATTTTAGAAAAATCCCTCCAATAGTGCATGCGAAACCCCCGGAAGGGAATGGTCGGCCTAGTGATGCCAGACCTCAGCTGACAGAGGCCCTCGATCCCCCAACAATTACCCGCAGAAGGACTTGGAGCAGAGATGAAGTGAGCACACACCAGGATTCTCTCTAAGAATGGGTCGATTTTAAGCTTTTACAATTATCTCCCCACTTAATATTCCAGACATTATCCTGTCTCTCCTACCTCTAGCAGGTGGCTATAATATTGGAAAAAAAAAATTGTTATTATTTTATTGGCAAAATGTTCAAGTATCATTGTATATGATACTAATTAAAACATAAGTAAGATCTTTTATAGTTAAAGATACCAAAATATATGGAATTGCTACTATTAAACTAATAATATCCCTTTTTATTAAAAACTTCTTGCAGGTTATGGGGGACAGTTTGCTGTTGTCCTCAGTCTTCCAGTTTTCTCGCAAGATAAGACAATCCATAGACAAAACAGCTGGCAAAATCAGGTGGGTTGTTAAAAATTGCTGTGATTGCTGAAAATGTCTGTTCCCATCAACATTCCCAGCAGTAAAAAAGATACTTAAAATAGTCACAGAAGAAATGTACATCGTAGAAAGTTGTCTTTTAAAAAAAACACTGTTACCTATGGCATTTTTAGCATTCAGAAGGATTTGGAATGAATATTTTTTTTCATTATTCCTTCTGTTTATTTCACTTTATATGAAGAGGAATATCAGGCAAGTTTACATGCACAGGACATCCAGCAGAGGAGCTGTTCCAACTATGTGCAATACTCTGCTAAATCTACACAACCTCTGTGCAAGTCTTGTAAAACTCCCTTCCTTAAAAGATAAGGTTAAAATGTTGCTGAACTGTAAAATTTGGCCCTGTAGGTCTGCCAAGTTGTTGTAGGGATTTTGCATTTTAGGAAGAAAAAGCAAATTGGACGGAGGTGAGCTGTTTCAGTAAATCCTTCTGAAAAACAGCTTGCTCTGGAGGCAATGTGATCCCTGTTGACTTCTAAAACAACAGATGTAGGCATCTATCATTTTTAACTGAAAATTCCTGCTTAAAATGTTAGATTCCATCATAAGATATCATAGGAGCTAAGAAAAAGTGTAGATATATCAAAAATGGTAACATGTTGCTTTACTGACAGTTCCATTTTACTTGAATATGTGAGTGTACAACCAGTTGATGACCACTTTGGTTGACAAGAATAAGAGAAAATTCTTAATCCAAAGTTCAGAATTTTGTATTTCATATGTTCTTCAAGTAAGGTTTGCCTCAGAAAGTAGGGAAAAGCAAGAGAAGAAGGCAACAGGTATTTATATTCTTTTAACTTGAACAATATGGTTAGAAAGAGGAAGAGCAAAGAAGACAGAGATGATAACCCCCCCAGGAAATTAAAAATAGCTGAATGAAGAGTTCACAAAGATGAAGTAAAAAAGGAAATAGGCTTCCTAAGTTTATAGTAAAAACAAATTGTCTGTCCATTTTATAGTTTAAATAACAAGTTTCAAAATTTCTAATTAATGCTTTCATTTTGTTCCATTGTTTTTTAATAAAGTAACCAATGAAATGAGAACCTTTTAAATTTTAAAAGAGAAGTAAGAACATTAGCTCTAAAAACACCACATACAGAAGTAAAGGCACTAATCACATACATCAGGATAGAGTTATTTTAACAGAACATGGCACGAAGATAAATGAAAAATCACACAATATCACAATAACTTTTTTTTTACTAGTGCTATTTACTGCTAAATAGAGCTTTATTTTCTATATTCCTGCTGATTTCCAGGGTGATATAAATGCTATTATATTAGAGAAATTATAGGAGCATACGATTGTCTGTATACTGAATCAGATATTTCCAGAGGTTGCTTTTTTTTTAAAATTATGATCCAGAAAGGACTTCATTGTCTCTGCTTTATTTTTTTCTTCTTTTTTAAATGCATATTTTAACTCCTCAGTGATCAGCAAATACTATATTTTCCACTGTATTTGAAATTTCTGATATCTAGGTTGTATGGCTTTGCAAGCTCTTTCACTCTCTCCCGGAACACACAAAAAATTTGCCAGACCTCTGATGGTGAACTTTTTCAAAAAATGATGACTCTAGTTAAGGCCATAAGGTGTTTCATGCTTTCTTCACTGCAGTTCTGGTTACTTTTAATTTTTTTATTCCTTCCCCAAGAAAAAGTGTGTGTTACTGTTTACTCCTTGTATGCTTTGTATGTGAATACACCCAAGTCTGGCAGAAGTGGTCACTTGCCTCCATCCCGTGACATTGTGTCATCCAAGTAGCACTTGCTCACAAACCTCTGGCATAAATACGTTCCAAAGCAGCAGTGACTGAAGACCTCAATGGCAGAAGAGTTAAAGCAGCTTCTGGATGAGTTGTCTACAGACATCTGTGTACTGATAAAATAAGGCAGGGTACATATTTTGCAAAATTACATATTCTTGATGGGATAATAATGGAGAATGAAATTCCCCATAGGATGTACGTAACTGAAGAAAGGTGAACAGAAATCCAGTACTAAGGCTCAGAGCTTTCTTTCAAATTCTTAGTCTTTGTGACATTCACTGTATCATGAACTTCCAATTTAAAAATTACTTCTTTAGAGACCTAGTTACAGTAATAGCTTCTTTTAAATATACTGCTTTTTGACCGTGACTTGAAATTGTGTGGTTTGTTTGCTTAGCAGCATTACTGCAACTGTTTTTGAACTTTTAACTCTGAAATACCAATTTAAGAAGTGGATTTGGACTCCTATGTGTCGTCATATTGTCACTTCACAGACCTTTAATATCTGCACATTGCTTTTTTTGTTGTTTTGTTTTCCAATTGCATCAATGAAGAAAGTTTAAATTATGTTTATTATATGACAATAAAACAAAAATTTTATCAAGGAGGGAAGCTAAACATAAAAAATGAGAATCTCCCAGTATGCTTTGGGGTTTTACAATTAGAAGTGACCTCTTTAAACATGTAATACAAGTGATACTCATACTACTAGGAAAAAAATATATAAATAACGTACATATTGAGACTTTTCGATTAAAAATTTTTCTAGGAAATTATTTTTTTTATTTCCTTAAGTGTTTTATTTTTTATTAATATAAAATACAAATATAAAAGTTGAATTCCTTTATCTTATGTTTTGCTATTATTGTAAAATGCAGTATTAATGGGGAATTTTCTCACTACAGTAAAATAGTTGGCTTTTAAAAAAATGTGTCAGTGCTGGAGGAAAGAACCAGCTGTGTCTGTATATCTACCATAAGCAAGTATTTAGCTACAGAACTGCTATTTTAATGTCCATAATAATGATTTTGCTGAAAGCCTGTATGCTTCCCTGGAAATTTAAACTTTATGGTTAGATTCCATCAGCTTTCAGTATTTTATATTTTATTTTCATTTACTACTCCTTATGCTGTTATCTTCTATCGTGTTATTTATTATTTCTGTTTATTTTGTGGGGTTTTCTTCCTATTTAAAACATACTGTTGGATTTTTTTTTGCTAGAATATTATTTAAGGACAAAGACAGAAATTGGGATGAAATTGAAAGCAAGTTACGAGCTGAAAGTGAAGTTCCTATTGTGAAAACATCAAGCATGGTAAGAATAGTTACCTTTTCTGGGACTGATTATGCTGCTCATCTCATGGCTAAGTAATCAGTAGAGGAATGTGGTGTTTTCAGTAAAAGCCCTTATTTAGAGACTAAGTATGTTTCAAGAATAAACCTAATTTTCAATAATTACTAAGACTTACTGTCTCATTAAGAAACAAGTCATTGTTCAGAGGAAATTTTCAGATGAAAAATGCAGTAAAAGGGTTTCAAACGATACATAGACCATCAGTATGTTTGTTTAACAGCGGGTAACAGCCATTAGTTTGAATGTTAGATTGCTCTTAATGAAATTGTTTTACAATCTAAAACCTACTTTACCTGCTAATCATTAATACTTAATATGTAATACTTAACACTATTAATACTGATTCTTATTATTATTTAGAGAAATAGTGTTTTAATGAATGTGATGAAAATAATCCATAGACGCATTGTGATAAAACCTTTTCAGGGAAAAACAATCCTGTTGCTTTTGTCTGGAAGTGGTAACCATAGGTTACCAGAACTCCAGCTGTTTTATGTAACAGCCTAATCACTTAAATCAGCTATGGCTTATGGCCTTATTCAGGCCATTTCAAGACCAGACTGTGTGACAGTGTGAGGGGACAGACCACACGTTGTGTCTCAGTACGTTTCTCCTCTGCTTCTAAACATAGAGCATAGGGTTTGGAAAACATTCTTGCATGAGACAGCAGGCAGAGTCGAGCTACATTACCCAACTGCAGAGTCTGCTGTTAAAAATATCTGTTTACAGAGGCAGGTTTTTTTGTGGGAGAGAAAAATGCTCAAATATGAATACATTTCCTCTGGCATTGAACAGGCTAGAACTTCTCTGTTAGCTCATCGTCAGTTAGTAAACTCCTCTAGACTGATTTTTCCTGGAAGTATAGAAGACTTGGCCTGTAATTTCTGCAGAATGGTGTATTCATCAAGAGCAATCATTAGTAACTCAATATTACAATTTTAATAGATTTGCTGATAGTTTTTGTTGGGTTTTTCAAAAATTTAATTAAGCAAGTTCCTCATGGAAGTTTCTAATTTTAGAAGTATTATAATACAAAGAGTTTCTCTTATCCTGTCCAGAATAAGATCCAAATTTTGTGTTTTCTATTCTAAATGCCCTAAATATGGGGGTTTAAAGTACTCTTTAAAAAAAAAAAAGTTAGCTGTATATTTATTCCTAAGTTCACCGTTTTACTGAATTTTTTTCAGTCTGTTAAAGCATTTCACTCTGCTTGAAAGTTTATGGGTTGTTCAGGGTCTTTTTGTCTATGCACTGATTTTCAAGTTTCTGCTTAGTTTTCTGAGCAGTATGTTCAAATGCAGTGCCTTCTTTTACCACAAACGCTAAAAATTAAGAGAGGACAGTTGTAAGTGATGCTTGTTTTGTCCTTGGAACATTTATGTCCAGCTCAGTTGAGAAATCAGCTTGCAGATAATGACTTCGTAAAGATAATCAATCTCTTTGCCACCCATGAAAATCACAGTACTTAGTACAGAACGGCTTTCTGAAATGGATTAATGGTTTTCTGAAATCAGTGTCTTTGAAAATTCTCAGCTTTAGAATACTACTGACAGCTCTTCTCAGCAGCTGGGTTTACACTATTCTTCCATGTAGGACCCTTCAGTTGTAGGATATACATATTTATACAAATATAAATATGCTAATTCCATAACCAGGGAAATTACTCAGGAAAGTGGTCACAGCACCAAGCCTGCCAGAGTTCAAGTACCCTTTGGAAAATGCTCTCAGGCACATTCTTGGGATGTGCTGTGCAGGGCCAGGAGTTGGACTCGATCATCCTTGTGGGCCCCTTCCAGCTCAGGATATTCTGTGGTCCTGCAGCTTAAGATGTGGGACATTTGATCAATGCTGTGTTTCTGAGTGCATTGCTGTAGCTGTGGCTGTGTTAGCAAGTAGTGCAGCACAGTGGAGAAAATGTGTAAGGCAGAGGAGTGCTAAGCACTGGGGTGCTGTGAGGGTCTCATGGGCACAGGGCCAATGGGTGCAGACAGAACCTTGATGCCATCATCTCACTGACTGGCTCACATCCAAATAGTGTAATGCAATTGGACAGGTTTGGGACAGGGATTGTTCACTCCTGAGAGGTAGTGTAAATCCCTTTTTCCATACTGGAAATTTCCTTTATTTTTCCATCATGGCCTTAAGCTGGGACAGGAAAGATTCAGATTAGATATTAGAAATATATTTTTCACTGTTAGTATTGGAATAGATTAGCCAGAGGGGTGGTGGAGTCACCATCCCTGGAGGTGTTAAGGAGGCATCTGTGTCTGGCACTGGATGATGGTTTAGTGGCATAGGAGTTACAGTGGCAGTGCTGGGTGGACAGCCACACTTAAAGCTTAAGGGTCTCTTTCAACCTCTTCCAATTCTGTAATAATGAAACATGGTTGTTTCTTTTCTAGGAAATATCATCAATCTTACAGGAGCTGAAACGAGTTGAGAAGCAGCTGCAAGGTACAAATATTTTTTCACTTCTCTCTTCTGTGGTTGCTTACTTCAATTTTTAATAGATATCTATATGTGTGTGTATATATAACATGAAACAAAGTGACTGTGATTTATTAAAATATATTCACAGTATCAGTTATGTACATTATTGTAACTGCTGATACATTTGATAAACAAACATGGCTGGGTTTTTTTTAAAAGCAGAAGAGTGATCATATCTTTTTATATGGGATTAGTGGTCCCTGCTTATCATCATGATGTTAGTTGCAAATTTCGTCTATTTTTATTTTTAGTATTCATATTTAATCCAGAGCATATAATTTTTTTTTTTAAAGAATGTTTTTGGAGGAGTCATTAAGCACCTTTAGAGACAAATTAGTTAGTACATTTTTGGAAATAAAAAAGAGAAGTTCTGTTAAATGTGACAAATATGTTAATAGTATAATAAAATGAAATGATACTAGGTACTTCAGATTGCCCTCACTATGTGGATAAATGACTGCTCTTTTTTACAAAGTTCATTCAATCATGGAATGAAATCAGCATCTATGACTGTTTTCTGGGGGTGGGGTGGAACAAAGCATAATATAATGGCAACATCAGGGGGAAAAGCCACTTAAATTGAAACCATCCTTCAGTCCCTCTAACCTAATAGTAGATGGTTTATCCTCTCTATTTCCTGTCCACACATTAGTTCCTGTTTAGTTTGTGCAGTTTCATTTCATCTAAAGTTTTAATATATGTAACTGCTTTTGAATATATGTATCAGTTTACATCTATGTTGGATACACTATTTCTTTTTCATGGGCTGCACACATAAAAACTCACATCTGGCATCAAAAAAATAAAAGTGTGAGATAAGGACTTGCATATTTTTATAGTAACAGAAAATCGTATTTTTTATGGTTTCTTCCCTATCCTTCTCATCTCTTTTTGATTGCTTAGCAATTAATGCCATGATTGACCCTGATGGTACCCTGGATGCTCTGAGCAACTTGGGATTTGGCAGCCCTATCTTACCAGCTCAGCCGAAGCCGAAGTCCAGCCCTGTTTCCCAAGGCCCCCGCCCGCCCGCGCAGCCAAACTGCCAGCCCGAGGCTCGGGCTGCTCGTCCCGCCACCGGCCCCGTGGCAGCTGAATTGGAAAATGCTGAGTCCGAGGCAGATTTCAGCATACATTTCAATAGGTTTAACCCAGATGGGGAAGAAGAAGATGCCACGCTGCGTGAGTGATATCTCAGTGTTTGATACAAAAACCTTTCATGTGGAATGTTTAGAAATCAAGGAAAACTTATAATGTTTGTTTTTATAATTAAAAAACAAAAGGCTTGGTCAAACAGCAGTTGTTTATTAAACCAGTTTTCTTTAATTGTGATGCTTTGATTGTCACACAAATCCTTTTGAAATCATAAAGGTATGCATAGATACCAGTGTAGGAAAGCAGATTGTGGCAGGTTTGCCCTTTGTGGTTGTGTGCTTTGCAAAAGAATTATTATATCAGCAGTTTTTCCCTTAATAGATTTATTTCTTTTTAAAAGCCATGCAAGCAGTCTAACATTTACTGAAAACCCCAAATCTCTTTGCCAAGCTGCTCTGATGAACAAACTTCCTCCTCTAAAGCTTGTACAGAACTGTTGAACAGTTACATCTGATTCTGAATTAGACGATTTATATAGGAAACATTATCTTTGACTACAATGACACATTACTGCAGAAGTAAGACAGATTTCAGAAAGCATTCATTCTCATGTACTGGAAATCTCAAACAGTTCTGTGGTTTATGTAACCTTGTTGCTGCGTAAATTGTCTTGGGGTTTACAAATAAGTTCACATATTATGTTTGCACTAAGATTTGCTGGGAGTGGTAGGTGAACATATCGATATCGTAGAACAGCAAGCAGTGTTTTGGTGTACATAGAAAACTGATAATACTGTCCTTGTATTATCATTACAGTGTTTTAATCCACCTTCTGAAAAGACTATTTGGCACTTTTTGATCTTCTTCAAAAGTCTTTTTGATGTTAATTAAAGTAGAAGTATTTCATATCTCATTTCTGTCCAAATCTTTGTTGAAACTAACTAGGAAACAAATTTGAACGTATAGCAATGTGGGACATATTAAAGAATATTGAGGCAAATGGGCTCTCACCAATCCAAATGCAACATAAGCTTACAGAAGAAATTACTGTTAATTTGGAATGATCATGAGATGTAAAATTTTCTTTAGGGAACTTGGAAATAGAGTTGTCACAATTTGCTTGATCGACAGATGCACTCCCAAGTAAATTATTTTATTTGCTTCTGTATATTTTCCTGTAGTATTGCTAGTAAAGCTGTCCCTGTCTTACATATTTAAAAGGATTCTGGACGACGACTGCTAACATGGAGATTTTGCTTATACCACTGAAAAGCAAGTCTATTTAAAGTTTCCTATATAAGCCTATTTTCCTTATCAGTTGTCCCAGTAACTTAACATTTGGAAATAATAAAAAAAATTAAAGTAAATTACTTTGTATTTCCAGAACACTGTAATTTGGAGGAATGTTTTTTCTGTTAAATGTAACTAATAGACTGGAATTTTCTTATGTTTGCATCAGTCTCTATATATTAAGGTTAAAGATACAGTTTTGCAGCTTTTATGAAATGGTCTTTAATATTTCAGCAATAATCCTATATGAGATTTGTTTTTAAAAACCTACTTTCTGTACGCTTTTAAATTGTACAGGCTTTCAGAAATCAGTAAAAGTTGGACCAGTTAATAAAGATGCAAAAACTTTTTTTGTAGAGATGTAAAAACAAAACCACTAATGTGTTGTATAATGGATTTCATATTTTCTTTAAAAAAAATTAAAAGCAAACAGTCTTCATGTATGACTCAATACACTCTACTCCAGCTAACTGTGGGAGCCTGAATGACACTAGTTTACAGAGGCTACAAGAAAACTTTTTGAAGGTGCAGAAGGGCAAAAATAAATGGAAACTAGAGCTAGGCGTTGAAAACTGAGTGTACCAAACCATCACCATAACTCCTTCTTTTGTTTAATGCTTGGGAACATAATTTTTCTGCAGATTGAAGTGGAAAGTAGGAGATGGCTAGGAAGAATTAAAGGTGCAGGCTCTTCATACGAGATTCTGTTTGTGTTATTTCAGGCGTTTTTACTTTTATGTTGTGTAATAAACATTTTGCATTACTATGTTATTATTTTGTATGGACATGTTCTCTTTATTTATTTTTGTTACATTTATTATGTATGTTATTTTGTTATATGCATTTACAACTCCATTTTTAAATAAAGTGTTTCTGGAACTTTACAAATGTGTGAATATGTAATTGAGAGCTGGGAAGTTCACACAATCTTTCTGCAGACCAACTCGCCTTTACTGAAAGAGGAAATTACATTTTTTCATAAATATCTTCTCTGCAGAAAAAGTTCTGTTATTGCCACCACTGCATCATTTATTCTGTGCTGACAGTATTGGCTTGCTTTCCCGTACTCAGGTTCTTTTCCACACTTCAATTGATTTTGTGTGCAAAGCTAGAGGCAAAAATAATCCAGTATACCAGTCACCAAACAGTGGCTCTGTTTCCCTTTGTGGAATGAATGTGAGTTTTAATGCACCTGCCAGCTGCAACAGTAGATGGTTATCACACTGTTTTCTCTCTGCTTCACATATTGGAAAACTTTACTGAACATGCTGAGTTGGCTCCAGACTGGTGCCTCTTTTCTCCTGTCCCAGGTTTGACTCTATGCGTGCTTTTCCTGCAAGACACTAAATTGCCTTTTCTTAGCTGGCTTCATGCAGGACCAAAACCTTGAATTTAGTAAAAACTCCAAGAATTTCTTCCAAGTTAAGCATTTCGGTGTTGCTGAGCTTTGCTGTGACTCAGCATCAGCCGGTCTGATCTTGCTTCTGTGTATGTTTTTCCTTTATATCCCAGCCTGCTGGCATTAAGACAGCACTAATGGCACACAATAACACTCACTAGCACTCAGCTCTGCAGGGGCAGGAGATTTTTACTTCTTTTGCAGAGATGTCAGTTTGGTACAGTCAAAATATTAAGAAAGTTACAAGGGCTTTCCACTTGCACTGGACTTCTTCATTATCTGCTATCATTTCCTCACTTGTTGCCAGCATCCCTGTGTCTTTGCAGAGGATAGAGGAATGCACTTCTGGGCTTGTATTCTCATGTGCAGACTCCCTGATGTTTAAGCAGAAGTGTAACTCTTCCCATACAGACTTTTACAGGACTACTCTACTTGGAGCCAAGGTTATGCAGGGTTGTTATTCAGAAGTATGTAGGAAATCCAGCCGGATGGCACCAGTCATGTGCTCCCTTTAGACACCACCAAGTGGTGCTGACATGCCAGGACCCAGGGAAAGCAGAATTCAAGCCTTTTCTGATCTGGCTCCTCCCTTGGCTGCATGCGCTGCTCGAATTCTACACCCAACATCTTGTAGTGACACTGACATCTAGCTGTAGCTCACAGAAATAAAGCTGAGGGCATAATTTGTGTGCCTGACCCGGTAACAGCAAGGTGGTGTTTCAGCACAGCATATACATTATACCAAAGCAACTAGTACTGCGATCTCAGAAGAGAACACTGCCTCATACTAAAAACTGACTTCCAGTCAATGCCTGTTGGAAGGCCTTTAATTTGAACTGGGAAGATTTTAAGCATAGGGAAGGTCTACATTTACTGCTTTGGCATACAGCCATGGAAAGCAAGAGTGTTCCTTCATGCAGGAATGTATGAAGCATTGATGACATGCTGCGTACAGTAAAAGGAGGCCACTCGCTGCCTGCCAAGGAGATTTTATATCACCAAGTCTTTTGTGTCTGAAGAGAATTACAAGGAAGAAACTTGGCCACTCACCATACAGGTTGCTTAGCTTTGTCTTGATGAATGATCAGTTTTTCAAGTGTAAGAATGTCACCTCTGACTTTAGAGAGAGCTAGATCTGTAAATGCTGACGGGGTTACAATCCTGGTAGTTCAGCCATGATTGCCAATTAAATACATCCGACAGTGTGTGTTTTGGCACTATTGCCAAAGGACAGCTGCCTGATGCTGAAGAGCACTTCCAGCTGCACTAGCTCAGTAGTCTTACAAAAACTTTTTTTTTTTCAACTTGGTGTGTCTTAGCCTTAGCCAGTGCTGTTCCTGCCAGTGACAGCCAACAGAGCACTGGTCGGGGAGCAAGGCATTTCCTTTTTAGATTCTTTTCTCACTAGTCACATATTTGAGGAGGAAAAATGCATTTAGCAACCAAGTGGTGATGCCAGGGATAATGCATCCCTGGAAATACTTTAAAGCAGGATAAGAGAACTGGAAGCCCACTGTCAAAATTCTTTCCCTGTTCCAATGAGTCCACAGTTAACAGTGAAAGCTAAACCCAGTGCTCAGCTTTTCTTGATGACAGCTCACTAGCAGTTATTATTTTTTGAAACAGTTCTTACTTCATGTCTGGGGAGAGCTCTTAAAATGAGAGGGTGTTAGAAAATGCACTCTCTTGGGAGGCTGTATTAAAACAGGTGTTTGTAGTTATTGTATACCCTTATGGCAATAAAGGGCAACATTTTCAATTAATACATGCCAAATTTATTCAAACACTAAGGCCTTAGGGGTGGAGTGAGGGGATATAGAGAGATTTGTTAATTTCTGTAAGTCCCTACATTTCCACTTACCAATTAACGTGTCCTTACTAAGTTTGCTGCTCTTGTCTATCAATTCCTTAGGACTAGCATTTTTAGACCTATTTTGAAAGATTAATAGACAAGTTGGTGAATCTTTCTGCTACTATGGAATAGCTAAAAGTATCAGAAATCCAAAGATTTATATATATATAATATTTATAAATATATAATATGTTTTAATTTAAAAATAACAGCTTAGAAGCTGAATTAATTGTCTTTGAACCAAACTGTGATCTTAAGAGAAAATTTTATTATTAAAATTAACTAATGTTTTAAACAAAAATGGGCAACATGAGATTTCTAAGTTCTGTATGGAGACGTGGACCTGTATGAAGCCACACACAAAGAACAAAGGTTGTATATAAACTTTAAAAAGTTACCAGGTGACTTCACATTTCATTTTCAGCATCACTTCTGGGGTAATGTGATTTATAAGTCAAGAGAAATTCGTTCAGGAAAGAAACTAGATGTGGATATGAGTTGTGGGTTTCGGTTATCCATGATTGATTTTGCTGACAGCTGAGGGAAATGACTGCAGATAATTCAGGGGGTTTTAAAAGTATTTAAAAATTAAATACCTTAATAAAGTTATTGAAGAAAGTGTCATAAATGGTATTTCCCAGTATAGCAAACGATTCATAAATGATCAGGCAGGATACCATATTCACAGCAGATGTTACTGGATTAGGAGACTCAATGAAATGCAGAAAGTTAACCAAACTTTTAAAAAAAGCTTTTAAAAGAAATCAAGTGACAGAGATGAACAGAAGTGGAGTGGGGAGGGAACACAGTGTCCCCAGCCATGGCAGTAGGTGTGAGCCATGCAGTTGATTCAAGGCAGCTTTAGCACAAAGGAGAGCTGTTAAGATGCAGGAGGCACATAAGAATTTGCCTACAAGAATGGTACTTCCAGAGCTGGTAAGAAGCTGTGCAGGAAAACATTTTTCCTGCTCCAAGATGTACATCAGATGCAAGAGAGACAACAGCCCCCCTGCTCCTTGGCAGGGTATGGCAGCTGGAAGTACATGACAGTTACTGCATGCATCAGTAATCACATAATTTTTCACTCTCCAGAACAGCTGGAGTTTCTAAAATAGACTGACTGAACCAATAGACAGCGCTTTCCATACAATGGAATAAAATCCTCCAAACAAATTCATATCCCCCAGCGCAGTTTGTTTTATGTTTTCCTGAAATAATTTTTGGACTTCACAGACAAAATTTCAGTAACTGACTAAAGATGCAGGTGTATAATATGTAATCTCGTTACCTGCACACTCGGGAGCTCAAGTGCTAACAAAAGATTTGCTGCACAACCATGTTCATTCTTTCTTTTGTTTTCATACATGCAAGGAATATACACAAACCAGGCTCCTTGTGTGATTGCTGCTGGCAGTATGATGGGCAGCTGAGCAGATGGTTGTTTAGAAAAATCTACTTTTTAAAATGCAACTTATGCAGTATTCTGAACACCTAATACGTTGCTTTCTTCCCATCACAAGTCTGAGGTAAAATTGTTGCTTTAGTAATTTCTTGAGTTGATTTTCTAAGTGTACAAGCTCCTCAAATTTAGATCCTCTTCAACACCTTTGCAGGTTTAAAAACACTGGGTTATATTGAAAATCACATCTGAAGCTTCATTGAAGTTTTTACTCCAGGGGCAGCAGGAGTTCAAATACAAAATTGAAAACACAGTTTAGTGGCTTATCTCGGGCCTGATGTGAGCCCCAGGTGTACAGACCTTCGGAGCCAAGTTTCAAGCTGCATGAGCAGGGTTTGCTCTTTGATGCAAGCAACATTTGTTGCTTGTAGTTTTGAGAATGTGTTTTTAGGCTTCCAAGCAGTTTGAGTATCTATATTCTTAACTTTGGCCAACTTAAGTATTTTATCACAGAATCATAGAATAACAGAATGGATTGTGTTGGGAGAGACCATAAAGATCTTGATTCAATGGGCAGGCAATCTGCTACCAGACCAGGTTGCTCAAAGCCCCATCCAACCTGACCTTGAACACTTCCAGGGGTAGGGCATTTACAATTTCTCTGTGCAACTTGTTACAGTACATCATCACCCTCACACTAAATATGTTTTTCCTGCCTCATCTAAAACTATTCTCTTCAGGTTGAAACCACTTCCCATTGTCCTACCACTATATGTCCTTGTAAAAAGTCTCTCTCCATCTTTCTTGCAGGTTCACTTTAGGTACTGAAAGGTAATTAGGTTACCCTGAAGCCTACTCTTCTCCAGGGTGAACAATCCCAATTCTCTTAGCCTTTCCCTGCAGGAGATTAAAAAGCATTTTCAAAGTTAAAAGTGGCATGAATAAAGAAATCCATAATTTCCATTTTAACGTTGAAGTGATTTGCTTTGGAAAATACATGGATTTTATGTCACTGGAAGAAAACTGTCAATTAAATTATGCACTTGTCTCGTAATGCTCCAGCAGTGAATTACAAGTTAAGCAGAGCTGGTCTCCATGAAGTCAATGGAAAGGTTCGTGCAGCCGAGTTTTGTACTTGCTTATCTGAGTGCAAACCCAAATCACTACATTTTGTATGCAGTCACGTAAAATTCAGAAAAGCTGTCCCCAGCACAAGTATTTTCAAATGAGTTGGTTATAAGCTTTCGCCTGACATTGCAAAAGCAATGATTTTAAAATTAGTAGGGAAAAATTAATCCTGACTGACATAAATGATTTCTTTCAATTGATATTTAAATTTCTCCTGATGAGGAAACACACTGGAATTTGTCTTACTGCTTAAAATGCAAGGAGTGTAAAAATGGCAGGCATAAGATGGTAGGAAAAAAATTCCACACAATAATAGGTATGATTAAAAAGCATATCTGAATGGAATTTCTAATTAAGGATTTCCTCCAGGGAGACACAGTGAAAAGCTTGATGCTAAATGAGTTTTGGAGAATCACTGCAGATACATGAACTGGCCTTAGCACTTTCTGGAGCCTCCCAGACGGCAGTGCTGAGGACTAGCACAGATAATTTTAAAAACATCAATATTGCTTGCAGGCTTTCACTGCAGTATTGAAGTCAAAGAAACAGTAACAAGATTTCACCTTCCAGTGGTGCTTTTCTTCTGAAATCTTTCAAACACTTCACAAACATTCAATCTGTTATGAAATTTCTATAAGAAAATATTTCATCCTGGCCTTACAGATGTGAAAAGGAACTCAGAAAAATCTTGTTTCCTCCCTAAAAACTGCTGAGACAAGGCTCTGCCATCATTGAAATCTCAGTAAGTGACAACACACAGCCTGGTGGTACTAATAATGCACGACTTGAACTGACAGTGCCCCTATTTAATATCAAAGTTGTCCCCAACTTTTGAGTCACTTTCACAGAGCCAGAGACCTGTGTCTTTCCAGCCAGGTCAGTTTTGCTCACTTCTCTTTCCCTCGTGCACCTTGCTGGCATCTTTGGAGCTGCTGAGATGTGGGTACCTATCCCAGAGAGCTGCATTTGCTGGTCTTGGCAGCCTCCCCAGCAGCTGGTTGCATCAGAAGCTAATTTGGCATTTTGGGATAGTCTCTTCTTTCTGTTAACCACGGAGTTGTTGCATACATAACCCTCAGTACTGTGCACATCTCAGAATTTCCATGTCTCCTGAAAATTCGTTTTTTCAGGTTAATCCCTGTTTCTTTACAACACCAGATGCAATGATGTGTATCAGTTTTATTTGAATTAATATTGTCTGCCTGTGCTTGAAGTGTTCTAATTCTCCATGCAAATTTTCTTGGTTTATGTGCATATGTTTAAAAATGCCCAATTTTTTTATTCTCAAGATTTAATGGACTAACAGAGATCGTATCAATATCAACTGGTACCTGGGGTCTTGGATTTGCTGCTACTTTAAGAGCACTGCAGAAGCTCTGATGTAGCCATTTATTTTAGTTTTCTAATGTATGTATTCAATTTCTAAATGCTTGCAGAAGCCCAGTGTGAAAGTCATCTGCTCAAGTGGTTTTCGTTCAATTGTCCAAAAAGTATCAGCAGTATTTGAGAGACAGTGCCCAAGCAGTTTCCCTGAAGTTTTCCCTGGTGTTTCTAGAGGGTTCTTTAGAACTTTGGTCTAGAGGCTCAGTTACTGATGGTACATGTTTTCTTCATATATGTTAAATGTCCTATTAATAGATTGGAAAAAAGGAAAAATATGGTGATGTACCTTGGTGAGCACATGGATATATATGGAAGAAAAAAATTCTAAAGTCTCTAAAGTTTTCTAGTTAAGCTGCCATTTTACCAAGAATTTAAATGTTAGTTCTTGAGAAAGGCCACATGGTCCATTAGATCTGCCTTCCTTTGAAAAGTTTTTTGATTTCTTTGCCACAACTGCCACTCGACTATACAAAGTTAGTGGTTAAAGTATTGCAGGCTTTCATTTTCTCAGGGATCTGGAAGGGCAGAGCTAAGTGGATAATCCCACATGCTCTACAAGATTTTTAGCGTTGCTGTCAAAGGAGAAATCAGAGGTGGGAGAGTGGTTATTTCAAGACAGTCAGGTTCTTCCTGGCCCATTCTGACTTCAGCATCCTGTGAGATAATTTCACCATGGGATATACTAGATTTGTCTTACTGATTTTCTCTCTGATAGAAACCAGTGCACTGGCCTGACAGGTAGATAATAAAGACAAAACAGTGCTGCTGTAGCAGCAAAGCTTCTAAGGAAAGCTGATACTCCTGCTGAACCAAGCTGCAACAAATAATGCACTGGACTCAAAGCTTGTCAACGTGTGTTTCCATCAGGACCAGAAATTACTCAAATGAAATGAAAGGGAATAAAATTCCCATAAGACATTTCTTTAAAAGAATTTAGGTTTCACAGAAAGAATGGAGGAAAGTAAAGCTTTGATTCTACCAACGTCTATCAAATTTTCAGGCAAACCTGCACATTCAATGACAAGTTTCCCAGTCTGGCTTTCAACAGATGATGCTGCAAAGACATTGACGGTGTCAGAGAGTTCTCAGAAGTGGATTGTGTAGGTAGAAAATCAGACTATCCAGAGGGGACACTCTCCTTATGCAGGAGGACTTGGGTAAGAGGCCATGTTAAGATCTGAGTATAAAAAAATTTTGAGAGATACCTTTGCCTGAATTAAGGTGCAAACTTTGTGCCAAAGTCAGTAGTATGAATTTTATTTAATAGTAAATGTAGTGGGGGGGGGGGTGCGGGGGGGCCAAGAGGAGAGAGAGAGAAAGGGGAGGAAGAGAGTGACAAGAGAGACAGATTAAATTGAAAATATCCACTCAATGGCTCCCAATGGTGTCCCCCTCATTCTCTTCTGGTCCTCTTAGTGATGAGGGTCCCACAAAATACAGGGTTCGGTGGGTTAATCTCCATTCTGGCCAGGTGGGAATGCCCAGGTACCTTCCCTGGGGGAGAGAGTGGGATGCCAGTTGGACAGAGTCTCTTGTAGCAGACTCTGGATGTGCGGGATCACTCGGACCATGTGCAGTGCTCCGGGGCAAGGCCTCAGCAATGAGTCTGGGAGCGCTTTGAGGGGCTTTGCTGGATGATGACACCCCTCAGCTGCCTCTCACCTGAGCCTCACCTTCTCGGGCTGGCGTGGGGCTTTACACCTGAGCCTGGTGTGAGGGAGGGTGGGTGCTCAGTCCCCCAGAGCAGAGGCTGCCCCACACACATCCCCACAGCCCCACACAGCCCCACACCCAAACTCTCCCGTGGCTGTGGGCAGTGTGCACAAAGCTGCCCTCGGCAGACGGGTCTGGGGGCTATGGCCTCCCCCGCCCCGAACCCAGCCGGGGATGAATTTCAGCACAGCTGCTGCCTTTGGCTTTCTCCTGGATCCATTCTTTTCCGCTCAGCCTTGTTAACTTCTCCCTACACCTGAGATAATTGGATGGGAGTGTCACCTTCGTCTTTTCTCAAGTACCCTTAACTCAGCCCGAGGTTCCCCTCAGGAGGCCTGTTCAGGGAGGGGTGGCCTTCGGTGGTCACAGTTTCTTTATATAATTCCGCCATAATGGGCCGGAAGTCCTTCATTACAATGTTTAAGCCATTAACATTTCAGTCTCGCAGGGGGCACTGTCCTGGTTTTGGTTGGGCTTTGTTAACTCGTCAATTTCTTAGCTCGGGGAGCAGCGAGGCCGGCAGGAGGCAGCGCCGCAGCTCATCGGGCAGTTCCACTGGGGCTGTGCCATTCCCGGGACAGGGACAGCCCTTCCAGCATCCCAGGAGACACAGAGCGACAGGAGATGTCAGCAAGGGCTCTGGAAAGCCAGGCTTCCTCTGTGTCTAATGCATGAGGTAAAAAGAGGCTGCTGATCTTGTTTAAACAACCTTTGAAGGCTTGAGTAAATGCTTACCCTGCCTCTTAGGATAAGTGAAACGTAGAGGGGGTTGCTTGAAGCAAGGAAAGAAAATGCCTCAGGGGCTTTGTGAAATCCCTCAAACTGAATTCAAATACATGAAAGAGAGGAAAGGGCCATTGCTACACTGAGATGCCAGAACAGGAGTTTTATGAGATCCCTCAGACTGAATTCAAAAACATGAAAGAGAGGAAAGGGCTATTGCTACACTGAGATGTCAGAACAATTGGGTGTGCTAAAGCTTGAATGTTAGGTGAGTAGATCCACAAAATCAAGAAGAGCAGGGGATGGGCTCAAACACAGTTTTTTGCCCAGATGTACAAACAAAACTGAGAAATTGAGAAGCCAAATGCAATTGCTTGGGATCAAAAATGAAAAAGAATGGGAAGTTGAGATTTGATTTTTAACCCAACAGGTGTCCCCCCTTCCCCCCCCCCAACATTCACTGTTAAATAAAAGCCAGACTCTGAACTTTGGGCAAGAAGGCTTATGAACTGAGCTGGTAGTGTGCTAACAACCAGTCAGAATTTAATTATGGGAAGTAACTGCAGAAAAATTAATGGAAAGGTATCTTGAATATTCCCTTCATGGAGATTGCCCTTTATATGTAGTCCAGTCAAAAATAATTTTATTCCCCACATTTAAAATACTTCTGCATTTTGAAGTTTCTCAAACTTTCTTGGGTTTGTTTTTTTAAGTTAAATTTTTATGTCAGAGCTATAACTTGAATCATTCTGGCTAAGCTTCAACATTTACTAGCTTGTCATTTCTGTATCTGAATCTGTCTTTGACTTTCTGAGAACCTGGGTAACTGGAATATTTTTATCCTTTGCATGTCATCACATTACCTACACATGCATAACAAAGAGAATAACTTTGGCCATTACTTATTTTTTGTGAGTACCTTTTTTTTTCTGGCCTGTTGACAGATATTCAGAAGAAAATTGTGTGAAGTATGAAGGAACAGTTTCCAGCTTTTATGACATGGAAAGACTGCTGTAAAAGCTATTACAAATGCAGATTGAAAATTGCCTGCTCAGTTAGTGACATGACAAACATGCCCCAGCACTTTAAGAGACTAAAGCTCCCATTGTTGCTCTCTGGACTGTCCTCCTCATTCTCCAGCTGAGTTTATCAAGATAACAACAGATGTGAAGAGATTGGAAGAGCCACCACCTCTGCAACATTACACTAAAAGCCAGTGGGACCACCTCAACAGTGACATATTTCTGGAGCTGCTTGCATGATTGATAGTATCTCATCACCTCTTTATGTTTTTGGCTGCCCTTGGCCTGGCCAGCAAGATTTAACACAGAGGAAATAAGGAGAATCTTCTTTTATTTCCACCAGAAAATGGGATTATAAAAAGATCCTGTGCCTTGCAGAGAATTCAAGTCAAAATAAAGCTGAGAATCTGGCTATTAAATCCCTAATATTAACATTACAACTGAGCAAAGAAAAAGTTTTCCACTGCCTACACAAAACTGGATTAGATTGATTGGTCTCTATCCCTCACAAGATTATTCAAAAAACTGTGGCTCATGCCTGGTTAACCATGTCATTCCAGCTCTGACTATTACCATAATGAAGGGATTTTCAGCATGTTGAGACCTGTTTGAAGATGACTTTATGGTCCTTTCAGTGCTCTCACAGTCTCGTTGTCCATCTCACTAGGGAGATCCATGTGCTTATCAGAGAATTACAAGTTCCAAAACCACTGCCATAGGCAGAGACATGACTTCCTATGCTTTGCACTCTGCTGCTTTAGTTTCAAACACTCAATTTTGCAAAGAAGAGAGCACACACTGAGTACACAACATTACCCATAAAGGCAGTAGAGGAGGACAGCAATGTGCTGGGTGTGTGGAGCCCGGTACCAGGAGCTAGTTCAGATGTGGACACAGTTTCTCCGTACAAGAGATATTTTCAAGAGGCAGATGTAAAGTCAAAAGGAACATGAAGCAGCTGCTCTCTTTTGCTAAAGCAGAAGAGATGAAGGGTGAGTGCACAGTGCATACCTGCATTGCAAGGTATGTCAGCAAATTTTCTCATCTTTATTAAAATGAACTTAAAATAGTTTGACTGATTTTCACTGATAGCTGAATCTGTATCTTTCTCAGACTACTATATTTTCACCTAGATGTACCATAATTAGTAATTCTTGTGTTTTGTAATGGGAGAAACTTGTGACTAAAAGCAAAATCTGTCTTAAAAGGTTCACAAGAACTTTTCTTTGCTGTTTCTCTTTATGTTGCTTTAAACCATATCTTAGATAAACACAGATTAGTAATTTATTTTTATTTTACTATCAAACAGCTTTCTGAAGAGCAAAGCAGCGTCATGTATTTCCATCTGGGTTTTTAAAGAGCTCTTTCTAATAGTCCAAGATTAATCAATCCTTATCCACAGAATAGAGATAGATTTAAGTTAATTCTGCAGTCCTCAAATTCTGGATGCGTCTGCCAACTCCATGGTGATCCCTGAGTTTTGCTGGGGAGTCAGAAAAGTAGCTCCTCTTGTCAAGAATAAGTATTTTGGAATTGTTTAACAAGCAAAGAATTCCTGCATCCTGTACAGTGAATCCTCTAAGTTCACTGCCCCTCAGTCAAGTGATGACAGCTCAGAATGCACTTGCCAGGCTGGCCTCTACATTTAAAGTAAAATTGAATTAATTAGTTATTTTTTGCTCCTGCACTAAGTAAACAAATGACAGAGACATCTCAGGAGGTTGAGCAACCCATTGGTCTTGATTCCATTCACACAGAAACAGAACAGAAGCCACAAAGTGTCTGTCCCGATGAGCCAGGCAGCTTCTGAGACATGCCACCTTCTCCTGAAGAAAGTCAGGAAAGGCCATTTGAGTGTCATGTTCATTAGACATCTCCTTCTGCATCTTCTATTATTTGACATGACAAGAAAGGCCGATTTTTCACTGTTTTGTTGTGAGTCTGAGATCAATTATGAGCACTCAAGGTTTTTCCTTTGGTCATGTGGTGTGTGAGCAAATGTTGTTAGGGATTTGACCACCATGAGCCTCACTTATTTGACGCATTTCATCTGTTTGTGGGTTGTCTCTATGTGATACATTTGCCAGCAGCTCAGGCTCTGTGTCTTCTTGCAATTTAATATCCTTTTTCCTCCCTGCCTCTCTGGTTGCTGGCAGCTTCTCCAGTCAGTCACTTTTAAGAAAGCCCACAACAGAGCTCCTCAGGATAAGTACTTCTGCTGTTCAAACCGTTTCCTCTCTCTCACAGCATCCATTACATTGGTACAGAGAAATACCATCTCACGGACAACACACAGAAGCAAAAGCAGTATTTCAGCTTGATATTTTTGTGCCGGTACTTGTTCCCTAATTCTCTGTGTTTTCCAGGGGACCATCAATAAGAATTAATACATGTCAGCTGTGCTGAGCAGTGCAGTTAAATGCTTGTGTTGGGAAGCTAGCCCTTTGCTGCAAAATGGCATTTGGTACTTATTGTGATTTCCAGATTTTTCATGCTCTCAGTAACATGCATAATAATTTACATCAAAAGGCAAATCAATGACCTATAACTGAGCTTTCAAAAATTATAAGTTATCATATTTGGCTGCTCCCAGGAGTTTGAGCTACCTGGGCAGTGATGAACAATAGCCATTAGACGAGGAATGACCAAGCAGAATTAATTTAAATTAGCTTGCGACAGCTTTAATAAACTGCTATAAATAAGTGATTTGTGATATGTAATCTCACCAATGAAACACAGCAAGAGATTGTGCATCCACTGCTTAAATAACGATGTTATTGTTATTGCCACCACCAGATGCCTACAGGGGCTGAGCAACAACTCTTCTTGGTTTCAGTGCAGCTGTGGACAGCCAGCTCCTGTAAACAGCCAGCTAGCGAGAGCTAAAGTGACTCTGGCTCACTCAGGGAAGAAATGCTGTAGCAAAGGCCAGGTTTTGCCATGGACAGAAGGAAGGCTGGCCAGCACCAGCTAGGTTACATGACAAAACTCCTGGTGCTGCAGGTTGCTGTGCTTTTATGCACTTCAGAGAGGTGAAGGAGGGGGAAATTTGAACTGGAAAGTCTTGACAGAAGTCTGCTGCAGGTGGAATAATTATTGTCCATGAAATGACAAGGGAAAACATGTAAAGCAACAATGTCTCCTACCTTGACACTGAAAGAAGCACCAGCATTTACTATTGGTATTTTGGCTCTGCCTCCACCATTTTCTTTTGAAGTGTAAGTCTTGGTTTTTCTTTCACCCTTCAACTCATCTATAGTGGTCCTAGATATGTGGTGGCTAGTCAGCAGGACTATCTGGTCTAATGGTCTGAGAATGAGATATACCATTTAATATGAGAAGAAGACAGTACTGGGTCAGTCTCCTAGTCTGGCTTTTCTTCATCTGGAAGGGAGCCCCTTGCCCTCAGACAAATGAAAACAAGACAGTTACGTCTGTCTCCTCTTTGACACTTAATGTTATAATCTTGATGGTAGTGGCCTTTGATTTCTGCTATTCACATTTACACTTCAGAACAGTATGACACAAGGAAGTTCAATATCTGTTTTTTGAGTGCTGTACTGTCATCCCCTACAGGGTACCTTTCTCATTGTCTCATCTATCTCATAACATTTTCCTGAACTTGGAGAAAAGAATGTGATTAAAGTGATTTGTAAGAAAGCTATGGGGTTTTTTCATTATAACTCCTTAGACATTTTCCATCACACAACTGAAGGATTAAATCTGCCTTTGTAACATTTACATTTCCCATGCACATCTGAGGAATGGCACAGAGTCTAAAGTGCCTGTTGGTCATTAGGGAGTAAAGCTTGAGGCCATGAGAAACAGCCCTTAGTATTTCAGCATTAGTCATGGTGTACAGTTAATGATATAAAATTAAAGTTCAAACTACAGCATGGCTTTTCTCAAGTGACATTAAAACCACCTCCTGATTCACAGTGCAATATGCAATAACTCCTGCTAAATTTCAGCTCTCCCATCTCAACTGCACAACCAAATATAGCAGTTCAGACATAGGTAATTAATGCTGAGGGAGGCTGTGTAAATGGCTGACTTAAAAAATAACTGGTGTCTGGCTGCAAATTTTTGGTGAATTGGCAAAAACATTAATTTGTTTTGTATTTATTCCTATTTCCTGTATAGTCTGAATTCCTGCCACTTTCTTCAGATTGTACAAATAAGGATTGAGGTCTTAAGGAATGGGGAACCTCTCTCATCTTTCAACCTGTTTCTTTGTTATGCTGTATATAGCTATTTGCTTTATCTTTACGAACTCTTTTCAGTAACAGGAGGAATTCATAGTTAAGCACTTGGAACAACTAGGTAATATTTTGCAAGAAACTTCTTGTATGCAATTCTCTGCACTTTAGCCAATGAGCTTTGGTGACAATTTGGAATGTGAGAAAGGATTGCAAACCATACATATTACATATTACAAAATTACAGATGTAATTTTGGTACTAGGGAGGGAACTAAGATTTCTGCTAGCTGTGAAAAGAAATTGAACATATCAAACTCATTTCACACGTGACTGACATCTGGAGAATAAATGCATTCACCACATTTCTGATGAGAACACTTTAGTAATTTAAAGCTTTAGATTTTTATTCCATAGACATTTGAAATATGGCATATGTGGCTAAGAGAAGACATGTGAAATAATGTCTAAAATCATTATTTCAGATATGATATGAAATCATCATTTTAGATGTTTCAGATCCAAAGAACTTGGAATTTTGCAATTTCCTTACTTCATTTTTTTGTTTTCCCTTTAACTCCTGTTCATCTCTGGAGACTATGCTGTGGTTCAAAGCTGAAGTGCAAAGTGATTAGGAAGATTTGTATTATATTGATTTACCTTCCAGTACTTAAACCAAGGGTTCACACTGCAGCATTTAGCTGTTTACCCTTCACTGACACTCACTCCATTAGCCGGCATCCAGGTAATGAGGACTGCTGAAAATGAACTCAGTTATTCTAGAATGAGTGCCTGCACTATGATCTATCAAGTCAAAATGTTACCTGTGTCAGCCAACACCCTTACTGATGCTTTTCTAAACATTTGTAAGGTTACTCTGGCTATTTGCCATGGATGGACTCTGAGAAAATGGTTGTTGGGATTCCTGCCACAGATACTTTGCTTCTCTTGCTTTGCCATCATTCTCAGCCCAACAAGAGGGGAAGCCTTAGAAAAGAAGTGCAGATGCTCAGGTTTTCTGTTTCTATACCATCTATTACCAATGTTCAGCAGTTATTTCTTCTAGAATGTTCTCTGTCTCAATTCTAAACAAGTGACTCTTCTGCTAACCCTCCACACATCACCAGAGGGCAAACTAAGGGGTTGTTGTCTTGGGAAAAAATACACAGATCGACAGGCAAGGTCAATACATGTACATAGATGGAAGAAATTCTACTCTTATTTATCTTGCAACACAAACAGATCCAGAACTTAAACACTCCTTGTAAGGAGTGTTGTTGAGGGAGCCAGCAGACTATGGTGGTTGCTATTAGGTTCCCTCCACTATGTGCATGTCTCTTGTTTCTCACCAAAGAGCTCAAAAAAAGCCAGCACACCAGTGTTACATACATTAGAGGCACTAGCTCTGCTGCTGAGTGAGCACCTGGGAGGTGCTGAAATTTCCCATTGTTGAGGAAAATAGAAAAGCAGAGAAAAACATAAACTAGGAAAGACTGTGGACCCCCACTAATGTTTCTTCTCTTCTCCCCATCTCTCCTTTTTGCTCTTTCTTTCTTTCTTTCTTTCTTTCTTTCTTTCTTTCTTTCTTTCTTTCTTTCTTTCTTTCTTTCTTTCTTTCTTTCTTTCTTTCTTTCTTTCTTTCTTTCTTTCTTTCTTTCTTTCTTTCTTTCTTTCTTTCTTTCTTTCTTTCCTTCCTTCCTTCCTTCCTTCCTTCCTTCCTTCCTTCCTTCCTTCCTTCCTTCCTTCCTTCCTTCCTTCCTTCTTTCACAAAAGCTACACCTGTCAGCTTTCAAATCAGCCAGCATGTGACACAAGTCATCCAGCTGTGTGGCAGATGGCTGAACTGTGCTTTGTGCTATGTACATCCGCACAGAATTTGTAAATACCAAACCTGATACAGTAAGTGACTCAGCTGGTTTTAATTGGTAGCTGGATAATTCTGGGCTTTTTAATATTGCAAAATTGCCTTGCTTGACTCAAATAGACATCAAAATTCTTAAAAATGGGTCTTGGATTTAAAAGCCATTGAAGTTGCTAAATCTCCAGTGTTGTCTCCTTCAGGGATTCTCAAATCCGGGTGATTTAGTAGATCTAGAGTCCTCCGTGTATGATTTTTCCTCATCCTTGCTCATGCACTTGCCCTGTCTCTAGCCATTATTATTATCTTTTGCTGCTATTAGGGAGCTATTCCAAGTCCATCAGACGTGCAAGTAACTGCAAACCTGAGTGGGATCTGGTTAACCTCCTGTAGTCTGATCTAGGATGCCCTTGGTGTGTTGGGACACTTCTTGGAGTGCAGTATTTCGGCTTGTGGAGCATTGTAAACTGGAGAACTACAAATCAAGCCACAGCTTTACTGGGAATACAAATGTTACAATTATAGTAACATAATGTTCCTACCTGAACCTATGCTATTGAAAAAGGTGTTTCCTAAAGGGACACAAAAATAATAGAGGCAAATCTGACCTTCTTTATTGTCTATCTGCATAAAGATGCATGGCAGGTTGTACAGCTCTTTCAGTGTTCTATCTGCTCTTTGCTGCAGGGATGTCTGAAATTCCCCTGCAGCTGTCCATTTTCACAGGTCTAATTCCCTTCCAGGAGAGATACCAGCTATGATGAGGTCTTTCTACCTGCATGCTGCTCATGTCAGGTTTAATAACTTGCTGTTATCACTCAGTCCCATCCTATTACACTTTGAGAGGAGGTGATGTAGGTGAGAAAGAAGAGGGGGTTGGTCCATCATTATGTCTGAGTCCCAGCAAAATACCTGGCTGGGACCATGAGCTCTGGCTGGCTGCTCTAGACTGTTCCAGAGCAGGGAGGGAGGATTTCATACTGACCTGGACTTTCACGGCCCTACAAGATATCGTGACATACCACATATTTGTTAAAGAGCGTGCTACCATGACCATTTCTGCCTATTTTTCTGCCTGTGGCTCTGGAAAAAGTGAATTTCTGTGGGCCTGTCTGTAAAGCTCTGCATTCTTTGACTGAAGTATGAAGTCTGAAGTATTCAGGCTAGAGACTGAGTGAATACAATGCCCTTCTAGTGCTCCAAGCCCTCCTTAGAAGGGAAAACTGGGCCCCTGTAGACTATAAATATCTTTTACTGCTAAACATCCTCCATCTAGAAACTTCAGCTCAGAAGATGAAACAATATTTCTTCTTTTATGGATGTTATAGTCATGAAAACTTGTGAGACAGCAGTTTTGCTTCTGAGCTACTGCTTTCTTAACTGCAGTCTTGGAACTGGTATCACTTGTCACTCCAAACAGCTCTCTGCTCCTTGGGTTTTTTAAGTTTGATGGTATCAACTGAGAAATGATAGCAAAAGACAGCAGACAAACCCAGCTAGTCTGGCCCATGGTGTTTGTCTTAGATAAGCATCAATTAATCTGGTTCATTTTTAAAAGCTACAGTTTTTTGGTTTTTTTATAATTACTTGTGGATTTGCAAATTCTCTTTCAGGTTTTACTGAACACAAGACTAAAAGGATAATGTCTTTTAAAGATGTGATTTTTTAGTGTATTCAAAATCTGAGTTGTGGCGAAAACTGGCATATTAAATGGAGCTGTTGCCCTCTGTAACAAAAAAAAAACCAAATAAAACCCAAAAAAAACAAACAAAAAAAAACCCCACCAAAAAAAAACCCCAAAAACAAACAAACCAAAAAACCAAGAAGCAACATGCTATGTAGATTTGCTATGTAGATTTATGCTGAAATTTTCAAAAAGGACAAAGCTGAACACATCCTGTAAAGTTGAGTCGTTGGATGCCAAAATTAGAGGTAAACAAAGTCACTGGTCACTTCAACACCTTTGTGGCAGTAGAAATAATTATAATGGTCACTTCTTTATACATCTTTGCTCTAGATCCTAACTTTTACATTAACTGAGAAGAATGAATTTATTCTTTAGGTAAAACAGCATCTAGAATGACAACTGCATTGCTGTGATAGTGGCCACTTCTATTACCAGAGCAGACTGGTAATTGTTTCTCTGTTAATTGTTTCTCTTCTTAATTGTTTCTTTCTTGAGGTTCTCAGGTACTTTCCAGCTTGGATCAGCTCTTCTGATCTTGTTCTGCTTTAATAGCAGCTGAGTGAGCAACTTCAATTAAGAAAAATTGAATAGTGATTATCTTGCTATGATTGAGAAGAGTTGATTTATTTTCTTGACCTTTATCCATGCTTAAGTGACTTTTAAGTGAGTGCCAACATGTTCTTCTGTTGGTAGACTGTTCAGTGTGGTATCATCCCAGTACTGATCCACACAAGCTGTCTTGTACTGATACCGACCCGGTACTGCTATGTTCTGCCTCTCTCTCTTGCATTAACCACTAGAAACCCCCAGTCAAGAATTCATGTGAGTCACTCATCTTTATTTAGACGTTAATTTGACAGATGTCTATTTTTAAACACACACACACACACGCACACACACACACTCACACATACATTATATGCATATATATATATATATATATATATACATGTATTTAACATAAACAGAACCCATATGTAACTTTGTTGATAAACATTTTATTTAAAACAAAGTCCCATGCAAATAATAATAAAAAAAAGCTAAATTAAACTCATGGACTTCTGTCAGCTTCCTAGATCTTTTCCGGTCTGTTTTATCTGTCCTTCAGCTATGGTTGCAGTGCAGATGATGGTACTGCTCTGCTGAATGATCACCTCTTGCTAATATTTAAATTAAGAGCATTTTTCAGAATAAAATGTTAATCTCTCTTTCATCATCTGCTTTCCCTGCACTGATTTCCTGGCAATTGAACATTTTCAAATATAAATGAACACCATTATAAACTAATCAAACTGTTCTAACTGCAGACAGGAAAAGGAGAAGAAAAGGAAAGGACTCTAATATAAAATACTAAAATCACAAATCATGGAATGGCTAAGGTTGGAAAGGACCTTAAAGATCATCTTGTTCCAACGCTCCTGCCATGGGACACCAAGGACAGCATCTACTAAACTGGGCTGCTCAAAGCCCCATCCAGCCTGGCCTTGGACACTTCTAGGGATAGGACACCCACAACTTATTTGGGCAACCTGTTCCAGTGCCTTACCTCTCTAATAGTGAAGAATTTCTTCCTAATCTAAATGTACCCTCCATCTTAAGGCCATTCTCCCCTTCTCCTGTCACTACATGCCAATGCAAAAGTCTCTCTCCTATTCTCCTTTAGGATCCCTTTTGGTACTGGAAGGCTGCTGTAAGGTCTCCCTGGAGCCTTCTTATCTCCAGGCTGGAAAACACCAAATCTCTCAGCCTTTCCTCATATAAGAAATGCTCCATCTCCCTAATTATCTTGCTGGTCCTCCTCTGGACTTGCTCCAACAGTTCCATATCCTTCCTATGCTGAAAACCCCAGAGATGGGTGTAGTATTCCAGCTGGGGTCTCACCAGAGCAGTGTGGCAGAATCCTCTTCCTTGACCTGCTGGCCACACTGCTTTGGATGCAGCCCAGGATTTGGTTGGCTTTCTGGGCTGCAAGCACACAACTTTCATGGCTGCACATCTGGCATACCCTCATGAACATCCTGTGAGATTCATGGACAACTATAAAGCAAGATTTTCTAAGAATGTGGGTATTTAACAGACCTTGAAATGCTGGGAATAGGAGTTACAGAGTTGTCCATTGCAGGCTAGGCATTGTTTCAAAACAAACAAGTTTGTATGGAAATTCATTACTATATTCACAATTCAGGACTGAGAGTCCACAGATTCCCCTGCAGCACTAAGTCCAGAAAACACAAATCTCTTCCAAAGAGAATCAGGCTCCTGTGGCAGAAGGTACTGGTTTAGATTTTAGATAAAATGGTAGAATCTGAGTTTGGTTTTCAGGATCATCTACATTGTCACTAGATGGCACATTGGTCTAAAGTTTCAGCTCCTGGTTAGAGCAAATGCACAAACATCAAGTTATAGCTGGGAACTGTCTATAACTAATTACATAGTTAATTGCTCTGCGTGTGCATGTGTGTTTGTACACAGGCCAGTGTGTACAAATCCCAGGTAGGACATACAGGATTAGAGTTGTGTGGATGCTTTTTCTGAGACTCTTTCCCTGTGCATAATATAATTACATTAGATACAGACACTTGATGTTTATGTACAGGTATTCAAGGCAGGGATGAGGAGACAAAAACATCAAGATGTGTCTCTGCCTATTATCTATATATTCTTATCTGTTTTGCACTTGAAGCAGGTGAAGGCAGGCCAGTCTGTACACTGCAGTGCCTCTTCGAAGCAGTTTTTGTCATCCAGGACCTCATATTTAAAAGACTATGCAATGCCCCTTAGGAACCCTACTCTTATATGAATAAAAAGTTCTGTGCAGAACAGATAACAAGGATTTTATTTTGCAGGTAGAGAGAGATAGGCTTCCTTCAGTATCTCAATAAGGTGCTTTCAGATGTTATTTTAGATGTCTTTTCTTGAAATTTGAAAAAAGGCAATGAGTCAGAGCCCAGAACACTCTTTTGTGCGTTGTGTATCTATTGCCTTTATTTTAAGCCATGAATGAGTGCCTCATATTCCTAACTACTGCCATTTCCCCCTGCCCTGTCCTTTGTCCTGCCTTTCTTTACGAATAAACCATTTGCTGGCTGAGAAACCCACTGCAGCTTAGAGAAATGGCTACCTGGTGCATGAATTTCTGCAATGCACTGTGCTAGCAACACATTTCAGAGATTTGTTCTCTCATTTTTGGGAAGCATTTTCTTTTTCAACAGTTTCCTGTGCATTCACTTTCTTTTCCAAGATTTTTCTGCCTTCTTGAAGAACACACATGCAGAGGTTACCTTACATGTTCTCTTTTGCTCATGACTATCTTTCTCTTTACCTATTTCTGCTGTTGTTTACCCCATGAGTCTGGTATTTGTATACTGAGAAAAAACTTGGTTTGAGATTTGAAACTGCTGGGAACTTTGATTATCAGAGGTAATTTCAAGTACTGAATTCTCAAAAGAAGGCAGAGGCCTAATACATATTAAAACCACAGGATTTAGGTCTATCTATGGAGAAGGTGTTGTATTTCTTTTATTAATATCATAAGCACACAATTTACCCTAACTTCTCAGCTCACTGGAAAGAGCCAGGTATGTTGAGAAGCTTACTAAGGTATAGAATTTTTTTTTTCTTGGTAAAGCTGTTCTGTACTGAAGCAGGAAATTCCTGGGAGACTCAGCACATCAGGTTCATTTTGAATTCTACTGTGCAGTAAAACTGATCTTGATCTTAGATGAATTAAGTGGCTTTCCATTCTCCCCCATTACTTTTATCCTCTATGTATTATGTATTTTTGTCCTGAGATGGGGGACTGGCTATTTATAATAGCATATATTAAGTGGAAATTCAGATTCAGATAAAATCCAGGGAAAAAAGGCTATTAATTTAACAACCGTTCTTTTTCTTTCACATTACAGTAATTGATTTTGGTAAAAGACCTTTACAGTTAGTGCAGTTTTAAAATTAGAGGTACATCTCTGCAGTTGGATTAATTCTTCACCTTAATTCTGAAATATGACTTGATTTTACCAAGTCTGGGATAGTCTTGAATTTTTAACCTTCAGGAATTAGCTAACAGTTCTGCTGTGATTTTTTGGGTAGGAATTAAAAGGACTTGACACAGTTCTTGAACCAGGGAAAAGCTGTAGAGACAGCCGCCATTGGTAGTGTCTTTTTACCAGAGGTTTTTTAAAGATGGGCTTAATTTTGCTGAGGGTGATTCTCTCATTTTATATATTCATGAGAAAAGGAAAACAGATGGAGATGATCACATGGTGCAGGTTGTGGTAAACAGGGTCATGTGTCAATATTCCTTTTTTGAATCAGTGCAGAGTTTTGTCCTCTGGAAGACAACCCAAAGATGAATCTTGTTTGTCATCTATATCTGAACATGGGAAGGAGTCAAGATTTATTGGTTTCTGTTTTACAGTCTGCTTATACATGGGATGAAGAACATGTCTTAGAAAAATGAGATTTCTTGTTCTGTTTGGTGTGACAAAATTAGCCAGAAAGAAAAGTCGTTCATGAGTAGCCTACAGGGAACCCTGACAACATGAAGATAATCTGTCGTTTTAGGGCTGTTCATTCTTTTTTTCTTATATTCCTCAAAATTGCTCTGAAGCCAGTGGGAGATTTGGTCAAAGAATTTAGGAACAGATCTTAGATGCCTTCTAAGAGACACTCATCTGATCCCTTTTCAAGAATTTGAGAATGGCATACTTAGGATTTTGCTCTGGTTACTTGTTGATAATAGATGTTTTCACTCTGATGAAATAATAAAAATCTACACCTTTATCAGTAAAGAAAAATCATAGAAAATAAAGAAAACATCCAGACAGATGAAAATCGTGATGAAGAAAGTGCTCTAAAGGCTAAGGGGCTTCTTTTGCTTCTTTAGGCAACTTAAAATATAGGCAACTTAAACCTTCCTCACAGGTGATAAATAATGTCAGCCAAAATCTTTCCCAAAACTATTATTTTTGAATTAGCTATGAAATATATCAATAGTTTCACTCCAGTACCTTTCATTACTGCAAAGTGAATGGAAAAATTATTGATCGTTAGTTCAAGCCATAAAAATTAACTTTGTGCAACAGTAGCATGCAGAGTTTATCTACTCATGAGGAAGGACTTCACTGGTATAGACATTCCTGTTTCAGGTAACACAATCACAGCGATATCTTTCACACACTGTGTCATCCTGCAGCATAGGCTTTGTTGACAACATTCCTTATTTAATTTGCAGTCCCTGAAATGATGTAACTGGTAGGGACTATTTTATATGAGGAAACCTTTGCTATCTCTGCTGAAACTGTGTTTCAAATGCCTCCAAGATGGTTCAAACTGGAGAGAAAATGATGGCTTATTCTGATATCAGACTTGCTTGATGCAACACTTTTCCTCATTCTCTTTGCTATCAGCAACTCACAGCAGCTCTGTGTGGCTTGGGCAGTAGCTTGTAACAAGGTGCTGCTAGAACTCATTTCTAGGCAGCAGCCCAGTTTAGTAAGTTTCTTATCATGTGAATCCACTGTGTTTTATTGTGTTTATTCCTTGATGGTAGCATTCATATAAATTAGGAGCTCTGGGAACAAACTTACGTTTCTTAGATTTTGAAGATAGTTTTCCAAAGTCTTAGTATCAGTCACATCACCCAAACTATTTCCTTTTGTAACTAAAAAAAAAATTGTTTCCAACAAAAATGAATTAAAACATGTTAGCTGAAGTTTAGAGAAGGAGGAAAGTAAATTAGTGGCAAATGCAGGGTTTTAGAAATCATGCAAGTTCTTGAGTTGCAACAGCTACTTTCTCCATAGTCTGATTCTTGGGGAAACTGTAACTGTGAAATAATGTGAAATCTGTTTTGCTGCTCCCTGTTTACTTAGGAAAAATCCCCATGGCAATATTGTATATCAACATGCTTATCCCATTTAAACTGTCATATAAGAAATGAGGACTTTGCATCTTGAGTTTCTTTTTGTCTTTGAGGAATGCCCAGCATCTGAGCTGTCATCTATGGAGAAAACACGTCAGCATAGGTTCACCAGCAGACCAGCTACATGTCAGCATAAGAAAGAAATCCTCAGAAGGCCAGTTCTAGTTTAACAATAGAGCATACTCATCACTTGATCCTCTTTTGAGCAAAACATCTACTTCATAATATCACATGGATTATGTGACATTTTAGATGACAGTCGATTTAGAAACACAGCTGCTCAGACAAATTTTATCTGATGATGTTTGGCTGCAACATTAATTTTATCTTTACTTTGAGCTGTTTATTACAAGTTGGTCATTAATCACAGATAATGACTGATACCCTGAAGGTTAGTGCTTGAATGCATTTTTATAAAATTTAAAAATATTTCTGTGTTGAAGTATATTCCACTGCTCTGCAAAATAGAATTAAACAAATGTTGTGATTCTGATATAAGGGTACCACTGATATATGTCTAATTAACATACTCCAGATGCCAGCCCTATTAAAATCTGTCTGTGATCTGCATAATGGGTAATTTGTTACACCAAGCAAAATACCTGGTTTTCAGATAACCAGATTTTAAAAAACAAAACAGATAGATTTTCATCCCAGAGCATAATGAATACCCTAGAAGAGTCATACTGTCAGTAAGATTCATTCCACTGGGGAAAGTTAGTGTTGTTCTATCCTTTACGTCAAAGAAATACCTGATTTGTGTTTCAACACTGGAGAGCCTGGCATTAACTCTCTCCTTGCTATCCGAAATCTTCCAAACACTTGTTTTTTTAACAAATATCACCACCCATAAAATATCCATGCTTCATAGTAGCAATAATTCATTACTCCTCACCAAATAAATGCAGCTAAACCATCGGCTGAAGGCTTCTTGTCCCCAGAGACACTTTAACCCAAGCTTTATTAGGATGTCTTGGTATATGTGCAGTGCTGTTTGGTGATATCTTGGCCATGTTTCAAGCCTCTAACAAGGCAATTCACATCAGGAGAGTGCAGTGGAGGGATTGTCGGGCTGCCTCCTGCAGCACCACTTTACAGACTGTCATGGTGTAGCCCATTTGCAGACTCTGAATGCTCTGGGATGTAACAGTGCTTGCCTTCTTTCTGCTGACAGTACTACAAGCTTCAGAGCTTCTGGAAGAATCTGGCTGATTATGTCTCAGCTATGAGAATATAAAAATACAATTAAAACTAGCTTTCAGATCTATTGTCATGCCATAGTCTTGAAAATAAACTGAATTAGCATAGTATGTCTAAACTTGTCATGCACAATGAGGAGTAAACAAGGAACTTCAAAGATAAGCAAGAGAAATATCTTTAAATAGCTGAAAGATGGATGAAGTAAACATCTGCTGATTAAATACTGAGGTCATTAATAAAAGAAAGTTCTTGAATTAGTCATTCCCTATCTGTCTATGGGATATTAAAGAATTGCAATGCTAAATACAGAGGCAGAGCGACTGACGATCAGCTCTGAGGTGAGGTACTCTCAACACTGTGAGACACAGAGCAATATCTGTACTCTTTCTGCTCTTCCTCACAGTAGTTTTGTAGTGGTATAACCCCATTAGATGGTTCCAAACCAACAAATTAATCTCATATATGCAAATTAGGGGTCTGATGCTCTTCCTGTACAGATTTGGCTCCTGATATTTGACTGGGTTGCAGGACGGAGAGATGCCCTGCTTTTAAGTAAAGTGAATTGATTCCAACTGTATTTCAAGGAACTGTGGATAAAATAACATTCACCAAATTAGAAGGGAATTCAAATTCTTTAACACAAAGAGAGCAATGAATATTTACATATCAAAGGAATTAGCGTTCTTCTCTTTAAAAACAGAAGTTTTTCAGTGCATGGATCTCTTCACCCATTCAAGGTAAGGAGGCCAAAGACCTGGGAGCTACTATAGTTACCCCTCTGCAGAATTTATCTGTAAAATTGTATGAGGTAATTTTTCTCCTCAAAGTCACTTCTCACAGGAGCAGCCTGGTTTTCACTTAAAATATGCCAATAATGTAGCAATGATGTTTCAGGCTCTGTACTGAGGCTGTTTCCTCAAGTACATGCCAGTCTCTTACTTTCACCTCTGTACACATTCAGCTTGCAATAAGACTGTCAAGAAGATGAAAGTGACTGCCTCAAGGACAGTCAACCCCAGCCCTTTTTTATCCCTACACATTCTTGGTTCTGTATCTTCTGACTACTCTGTCCATCTTCTTACTGGAAGATGGATGCCATTTTGGAAAGCCTTATTCAGCATTAAAGCCCCATTTTTTCCTACAGAGTACCAGCAAGGACCTGCTGATTTCTGATGTCCAGGTAACACCCATCGTAGAAAGCTAAGGATGTGTTCCTATGCAGACAATTGCTCAGAAAGGGATACTTTATCTCTGCTGAACAGATGAAGAGAATAGGCCAAGCACTATAATTTTGGCTTCAGTAACAAAACAATAAGTCTTCATAATGCAATCTCACTAAGCTCAGCTTTCACAGGTTTGGGTAACAGTGCCAAATGAACAATCATGAAAGACAAAAGACATTAGCCAGCAGTCCAACAAAGCCTCCTATTTGTGCAATTTGAAGATGTGATTGACAGTGCTCCCAGCATCTGATCTTCAGCAACAATTCCCAGCTGGCCTATGATGCATTAAGGCTGTTGCTACATTTATGAAGTAGTAGTATATTCAGTGGTTGGATTGTGTTTTTTCCAGTTTCTTTTATCATGGGGAGTGACCACCTTGGGTTGGGCAGTGCTGGAAAAACGGTGTTGGGAAAGACATGCAGAAGAATTAAGCCAAACACAACTGGCAAAACAAAAAAATTCCCCTTCTACTGAATTCAGTACTGACCTACCTGGAAATGCTTTTCTCTTTCTACCAAAGCTTCCTTCACATTCATGTTTGAATTACAAGTTGAAGCTTGTTTAGTGATTGAAGTACATTTACTTGTCACCAAGTTTTCTTAAGTTACCATCTTCAAGCACATGTTCCCAGTGCTTTAAATGCAAGAAAGAGTAATCCCCTGATCTGCAAAAATTTTTTATTGAAATGTGCAGACACACACGAAAGCTCACCCAATTTACATGAACCAATTAAATGGCACACTATGCCCCTTATAAGCAAAGTTGACAACAAAATTAAATGATATTTTATTTGCTAAATGAATTGACCTTTACCAACACAATCTATAAAATCAATTTATACTGTAACCCTTGCAGATTGGCAGTCCTTTCACACCAGGAGTCTAAAATAAGCACAACAGGCATTTCAGTACCCGGTAACATATCATTAAAACATGTCCCAAGGCATTTCACAACCCATAAACAGTACAAGCATTAGCAATTGATTGCTCATTATAACCACCATGTGGCCTAGATATTATCTTACACAGCATCTTAATTTTCCTTGACCCTAGCTCCATATTGCTCGTGAGAGGCCCCTTATGTGAACTGGTGAAAAATTCCTTCAGCAGAGAACTTTAGCATGCCAAATATTTCTCTTTAGTTTTTGGAGACATAGTATCTTGGTGTGAACTTGCAGCTCTGTGAAATGTTTGTAATGTTTGAATTTTGTGTTTCTGAATCAAGTGCCATTTTTCCTTCAGCCTGTCAAAGAGCACCAAATGCTGAAAGCATATTTGAATTGCTTTGCAGTTTTATGGTTTGTAGACAGGGTTTTGCTAGCAGCTGGGAAAGAAAAGAGACAAAGTCCTAAAACAAAGGTAGTCAAAAGCACCTTCATGATTGCTTCATCACTGACAAAATCAAAGAATATAAATGCCAGATGTTCTGACAATCCTGTGCTGCAACTTGGCAGTCCTCTGCAGTGATGTTCATGTGGTTTCCCAAATCTATAACACAGTACTCCTCTTGATTAACAGGCCTCTTGTCTTTTGTCTGAGCACAAACTAAATGCCTCTGACTAATGCTACAGTGGGAAAGCTACTTTATCTCCAAACCGTAGTTAATTTTGGGTACATTCCTAAAATAAGAGTTGCCAGTTGGCAATAGTAATGTAACTCTTCATCCTAGCAATGAAACAGTTTCTTGCCAGTGGTTCCTTAGCCATGCAGCTGTAGTGTTCTAGGAAAGCTGTATCTCAGATGGCAAGAGAAATTCACATTTGTGTACTGGGGTGCAAAAGGTCATTTTCAGACCCCGTGGCTTTGTCTCTAGCACAAAGCCAATCTGGGTTAAGACATGAGATTGAGTAAGGTATCATTTATCCTTCCCACTGCTTAGCTCCTGACATAATTTTGATTTGTGACAATTAGCACTCTCTGAGACAATGCCTAGGAACAGTCGAGGGAAAAGCATGTGCCAGAGGGCATTTTCAATACATTGTGTGAACAACACTGCTTTAGGTTTACTTCCTTTGTCCCTTCACTGTCCCTCGTCACTGTCCAGCAAGCTTTGTCAGATCTCTACCTCAGAGAGCAAGAGACATATTTTGTCTCATCCTATAAAAACATCTCTCTGAGGTGTGGCAGCATGGCCTCTCAGAACTGAAAATTGAACTCCTCATGGAAGCCAGAGGTAAATCTGGGTCAAATGCTAGTCAGTGCGAATGTAGCCCAAGTTGCTAGAATTCTGGACTAATGAACCATTCACTGTGTTTCTTTATTTACAAGAATAGAAGATGGCTTGCCCATCTTCTTTCTTGGAAGAAGCAGCTGCTCTTAGCCAAGTTCTGTCTACAGATGAGTGTGATTCTACTGTGCTGCAGTTCTTCAGAGAAAGGAAAGATTGACAGGACAGAGAGTAGCTCATCATATTTTTCAGTGAAGTCTCTTAATGACCACTCTGTCCATTTTGTTTCTATTTTCTAATATTATAGATTCTTCTTTTATTTTTCTGACTGATTACTCTCACAAACAGAAGTATTAAGACTGTGCTTATGAAGAATATCACCAAAATACACTGGTTTTGGCCAAAGAAATAGCCTCGGTGTATTAAGCCAAAAAAGCTATATATGCACAGTAGACAGTGGGCTGAAACAAATTCTGTCCTCGAGATTGTTCAGGAAAAACTATGCATGCTCACTTCTTGGAAAGCACTATTCTGGGTTATTCTGGGAAGGAGATTTTTTTTTTTTCACAGCAGCCTATTTGTTACTGTATTTTAAATGGTTGACTAAAACAGTGTTTTAGCTACTGCTGAACATTTTTTTATGAAGTTCTAAAGCCTTCTCTGTTTCTCACTTTGTGATCCCAATGGAGAAGGCTGAGGGTGAACAAGAGTTTGGGAAGGGACACAGCCCCAGGACATCTAACCCCAACTGACCAAAGGGATGTTTTAGACCATGTAGTATCATGCTAAGCAGCAAAATAGAGGAGAGTTTTTCCAAAATAAATGGAAATGTTTCCAAATGTTTCTTAATGACTATCTGGGCGTTGGTGTGCTGGTGGTGAGTGATTGCTTTTGTATCACTTGGGTAGTTTTCTGTTAATTATGTCTAAGGTGGGCTGATCCCTGCTGACCGTAAGCCCCCACCCGGTCACTTACTCACTTTCCCCAGAGGACTGGGGGAGACAATCAAAAAAGACAGAAGCGAGATTAAAAACCCCAAAGGCTGAGATAAGGCAAATGTACTAAGTGAAGGAAATGGGAAGAAAACAAGAAAACAAAACCAAAAAATACTATAACAGAAAACTGTCGGTCTATCAGTCTGTCCGTCTCTTAAAAATCCTTCAGGTTTGAATCCTGACACCAGGCAATACCCACAGGCACAGAAGGGAACAGGTGTTTGTGGCTTGGGTACACTACACAAAACAGCAGGGATGAAAGAATAGCAATTTGCCTTCTCTGAGTTTGCAGACCACACACCTGAGTATGCAAATACTTGTTCCTAAAATTTGTGGTTCCATTTGGTGTTTGGGTTCAGAAATACCTACCTGCCAAAAGAAACCTTGTCTGTACTAGTGAAAAGAATGCAAATATGACAAGGTCATTTAGAGAGAGACAGGGTAAACTTACCATTCACAGTCTGCAAGAGCTAAACTCCCCAGAGAACAGTCAACAACCTCTGCAGACTCATAAAGCATGATAGCTACAAAAATGCCAGGGAATGGAATTTTGTAACATATCCTGTGGCTGTTTTTCAGGTTGGACAGGTATCATGCTTTGAAAAATTACCTATATCTCAGTAAGGGACAGTCAGAGCTATTCTATACTTACCAATATTGGCTTGTGGAATTGAAAATGATGAATTGCTTAAATTTGGTTCCATTCATTCTTAACTATACTTAATAGTGCTTTTAATCAAAGAGGCTTGTTATAAAAACTGTGTAAATTCAAGACAAAAAATCTTTAGAGAGTAGGAAAATTATTTATTAAAGAAAATTCTGGGCATAGTGCCAAAATCTATTAAACTGATCAATATCATTTTGGGGGAAGCAACTGGGGATATAATTTTGTCATCCATACAAATGTTGGGAAGGCTGCCATGTTGATGACAGTAGGAAACATGAAAATATATGTGTTAGAACTCTCCAGATCTCCAGACTGAAGTCAACAAAGTTACTCATACTTCAAAAATTTTACTGGAGTTTGACCTAATTCTATAAGAATTATATATGCAGCAAAAATATTTAAATTTTAGAGATATTGGATATTTCAAATCGCAGAGTTAAATTATCTTCCCCAGACTCAGGGACTTGTGTTCGCCATACAACCAGCCAATATTTAACAAACCATTTCCACCTCCACATAGGAAGCATTAAATATCACCAAATCATAAAAATATTTCAAAATACAAAATATTCAACCTTCTTGTATTTCTTGTTTGCTTTTTTTCAAAACCATATATCTGATAGGATGGTTGAAGTAAATCATGCTAGAGAAGTACCTTAATTTAGAGTAAAATGATACAGCACTTTTTCCCCAGGTTTCCAGATAAGAGTTATAAATACTGAGTTTCCAAGATGCAAACTTTTTGTAATGCTGGTAAGATTTCTCAGTGACTGAATGTGCCATGGATGAGTATCTTCCTTTACATGGCCCTATACAAACAGCTAAGGACATGAAGAAAAGGTGAGGATGACAACATGCAGCTGCATATCACACAAAATACTACGAATAAACCAAGCCAAACAAAACAAAAAACAGACTTTGATTTTAGCTTTTATTTCCACCACAGATCTGATTCACAGAGAGGGATTTGAAGGAAGGTAGTTTTACCATGTCCAGGCATACATGTGCTGGCTGCTCCCTGGCATCCCAGGGAGCTGGGAGCTGCAGGGACTTCCTGGGCTGGCAGGGCAGGGCAAGGCATGGTATAGCCAGCCAGAGCCTGTCCCCTGCTGCAGTCAGAGAGCAGGGCAGGCTGGGGGGCAGGCAGGACAACATGGCTGGGCCATCAGCTCATGGATGAGGGCAAGGCTTGGGTCTGGAGAACGCAACCAGGGTCAGAGACAAGCTCAGAGTGTTGACAGGGTCAGGATCAGACCAGGTCAGAAAATGAGTCCATGGGATATAGCCTGAATGAATGGGCTTCATGGCCAGCCACACATGTGGCTTTAGGTGAGGAGGGATGACAAAACCCAGTATTCTGAGATCAATAGCTGTCACCCTATGGGAAGTGAAAGTACATGTCACTTCCACAAGACTGTTTCTAAACAGTGTTTTAGTATCTGTATAGAAAATAAATTAACCCGTTGTTAACCTACAAATACGATTGACATGAAGGACTGCCTGTGATATACAGCAGTGGTAGGAAGAAATTAGATGCATTCACAGCTTGAGACACATGCAGATGACATATTTCTGTTTACAAGATGATAGCAAACAGACATTTTAAGAATACATACTGGTACCTTTTCTATAGCAACTTGAAAATTTAGATAAGCTTACATTCTCATATTTATGGTAAGCAAATTTAAAAAGTACTATTCAATAAGAACATTGTCATCCACTTTGCATTGAGGTAGATAAGTACAACTTTTTAAAGATGATGGAATCATTTAGGTTGGAAAAGACCTTTAAGATCATTGAGTGAAACTGTAAACCTAACGCTGCCAAGTCCACCACTAGACCATGTCCCTACAAGCCATATCCATATATCTCTTAAATGCCTCCAGAGACGGTGACTCAACCACTTTCCTGATGACATATTAAGTTTGTGAATTTATCACCAGCCTGTCAGACCCAGCCATGCATGATGGATGCTGAAGGAAGCAAATGAGATGACAAAATAGCAAGAATTTGGAGGAACTGTCACAATAGTGTCTGGTTTTGTTAAAGAACATTAATCAAGAGAAGTGGCAGTTGTGAATTAGAGTTTTTTATTTACTGATCATGGATTCAAACACTTGGATTATCCCTTTTGTGTAGTTACAGTTTCAGGATTCTTGACTGCAAAATAATTTGTGTTAAAAGATTTTACTTGACTTTATTAAATGGTGATCAAATTTACATTGAATTTTTGAGATCAGATATTGACCTCTTACCTTTTTTCTACCTTTACTCATGTATAGCCAAAGGCTAAATCAGGAATCTAATTCTTACTGAGACCCTTACTATTAGGTGGATTTAGCTGAGCAACTTTAAATCAGTGTGATATTTGCTTCATTTTTCTTATCTTCTACAGATTCTGGCCAATTGTGTAATCTCTGTGGTTCTTTCTTTTGTTAACTTCAAAGATATAATGCTGGATTACCGTAACATTGTTAATGGGGCTGTTCACTTTTTTCTGCTCAAAAGAAGTTCTTACTGTTCTTGTGTCATGTACAGTTTGAATGCCTGATGCTTCAAAGAGTGTTGCAAAAGACTTAAACTTGCATGGTTCTGCTGAAATACCATTCTTCATTATCTACATCTTCTTTCACATTTGTTATACTAAATAAATTTACTGTCTAAGGGATCATCTTATTAGCATTCAGCAAATCCTCATGAATATTTTTTGCCCGACGTCATGACCTGAGCATTACTACAACAATTGAAACAGAAACACAGAAAAATATAGGTAAGTAGCAGTTTGAGACATTCATGAGAAGTTGCTGAAGTTTAAAGCTATGAACAATTTAGAGACACTAAATGTCAGGACTTTCACTGTATAATTAGGAATATTTTCATTCTGAAGGGGAAAAGAAAGTTGTAATTCAAAGCATACAGTCTGAAATATGTGCATTGAATTAGTAAGATGAGCCAAAGGGGCTCTCTGAGATAACTGGAAAAGCTATTTGCATATATTATGTTTCTGCTGCACAAAGTTCTTTTGCTATGTGAGTCATCAGCCACTGGGAGGTCTTAAGAAGCAGGTTTTTTTTCTTGAGGGAATGGGCTGGAGAATTAGAGAAACATAAAACCTAATTAAATGTAGTTGATGCTATACTTAAGCAAGTTCCACTGTTCAGCTAGACTTTACTGGATTGAAAAATACAGTTATCTCAGAGACATGATGACATTTTCACCCCCATGTAAAGCAGAGGGTTCATCTCTTTTTTGGTAGCAGTTGAAAGTCTCCATTGTAAGGAACATTTTCCCCATCTTAGTTATCCTTGTGATTTATTTTCTCTAAATCTTCTGTGATTTATCTCCTGCTTTTCTAGCTATTAGAACTAAACACATGATCCCAGTGGCATTAACATCGATATAAAGAGTAGGAATGTTTTAACCTACACAGCCTTGAGCTCCAGGCTGTTACAGGGATTGTTTCCTTATTGCTCTGGGACAGTTTCACAGTGTGCTTATATTGATGTGCTCATACAGAGCAGGACAGTGTCTTCTTAAGACATATACAATACAGCCTCCTGTATTTTAAGTAGAATGTCCCATACTTTCTTGCTGAGTGTGGGTCATTGATTTGATTGTTTGCTTTTTTTTCCTCACTTATGGACTGTTTTCCCAGTAACCTGGTATGACTTTTGTCAGTAATCTGTCCTATAAATTAGTGTCCAGCTCTCCAGTCTCACCTGTATATCTTATTAGTTGTTTTATATGTTATTTTTTTTGTTCAGATTGAGGGATGAAAACCTGGATAATTTAATTATAAATGCTACTGATGTATCCTGGCTTAAACATAAAGATTCTATAACTGTAATTTAAATTATGTCAAAGTTGTTTGGGTTTTCTAATTATTATTAAAATGTCAGAAAGCAATTTATTACATCAATTTTTTTTAGGGTGGAGTGTGTGTATTCGCATCCCAAAATATAATGCCATCAAACAATTAAGTTAATGAAAATATCCACTGCTTGCCCCCAGAATGCTTAGCTGTTATTACACTATCATATTTAATTCCTCACTTTTCAACTCTTTTCCAGCCATTCTAGTATCTTGGCCAAGACTGATATTTTCTACTTTCTGTTTTAATATTGTCATAGCATAAATTTTCTTCTATTATCTAGAATTTTGCCAGTGTTCCAAGAATTACCAAGCACCAGCATTAATAATTCAGAGCACTCATAATCAGATCACAAAGTCACAGAAAGGCTGAGTGGGAAGGGACCTTGGATTGTCCAATCCCCCTGCAAAGACACCAAGAGAAATCTGTCCAGGACGGTGTCCAGACAGCTTTTGAATATCTCCAAGGGTGGAGACTCTACCACCTCTCTGGGCAACCTGTGCCAGTGCTCAGTCAACTGCACAGTAAAGAAGTGTTTCCTGATGTTCAGAAAAAACCTCCTATGTTCCAGTTTATGCCCATTGACTCTTGGTCTGTCACTGGAAGCTACTGAGAAGAGCCTGGAACCATATTCTCTATATCCTCTCCATGTATTTGTACATTGATGAGTTCCTTCCTGCATTTTCTCTTCCCAGGTTGAACAGTTCCAGCTCTCTCAGCCTTTCCTTGTAGGAGAGAGTCTCCAGTCTCTTAACCATCTTCATTGCCCTCTGCTTGATTTTCTTCCAGTAGCTCCATACTTCTGTTGTACTGGGAAGCACAGACCCGGACACAGCACTGCAGCTGTGGCCTCACCAGTGCAGAGTAAAGGATCACCTCTATCAACCTGCAGGCAGTGCTCCTTCTAAAGTAGCCCAGGATAAGCCTTCTTTGCCACAAGGACATATTGCTGGCTCATGTTCCACTCGGTGTTCACCAGCACTTGCTGGTCTTTTTCTGCAAAGCAAGTTCCCTTTACTGACTCTGATGGAACTCACAGAATTCTCGGCTGGGACATCAACCAGATAAGAGAAAAAAGACCCCCTAACTTTAGTACCTACAGTTGACTATTTTTCTGGATTACTTACTGATGGAATTAAAATTATTTCTTTGTCATTTAAAAGACACTTAAGTTTAAGTATCACTAAGACATATCTCTAAGCACCACATCTATATATCTTTCAAATACCTTTGGGGATGGTGACTCAATCACTTCCTGGGCAGCCTGTTCCAATGCTTGACAACTCTTTCAGTGAAAAAATCTTTCCTAATCTAAAAATTTTTCCTATCTCAAACTCCCCTGACACAACTTGAGGCCATTTCCTCTCATCCTGACACTTGTTAACTGGGAGATCAACACCCACCTTGCCACAATCGCCTCTCAGGTAGTTGTAGAGAACAGTAAGATATCTTCTGATTTTCCTTTTCTCTAGATTAAACAACCCCAGCTCCCTCAGCCACCCCTCACAAGACTTGTACTCTAGACCATTTATCAGTTCTCTTATTCCATACACTTAGTAATCAAAATAGCTAAAAATATGTGGTGCCTATAAAATATTGGAATCTTTCCTTGATAGACACATCTGAAGAATTTAGTAATGAGAAAGTGCTTCTTTGCTCACTGACATTTTCATTATGACAAGGGTCATTTGTCGATTGGTCCTAAGCAACATCTACATGCTTCCAGTAAATGCAATAGGTGACATGATCTTGAACATCATCAATAAGCAAATGCCTCCCTCCCGTTTCCTGTTTTAAGGCATATATATACACACTGCCTTTATTGGAATGGCTCATTGTTTGAAAATGGACTCTTTGTAGGATAAATATTGCAAACACCTTATTGTAAATCTGAGCAAAAGAGAGGTGATAGTGGAGCTTTTAGGGATCCATTTGGGAGAAGCTGCAATGTAGGCTGCTGTGGTTAAAGATCTACACCCACACTTTAGTAATTTAAGTTTTTTACTTATGAGAATCCCAGCAAGTGGCTAGAACTCTAAGCAGTGGTGAGTAACACTTCCTGGGAATTCTTGTGGGCTAGGAGACTTATCTCACCGTGAAGTAATAACCTGACTTCAGTTATTCATGTCTTTGGTACATCTTCTGAAGTGTAATGAGATTATAAATGAGCAAGAAACCTAAAGTACTTTGGAAAATTTATCTTTTGCAGCATGATGCACTATCCCTTCAGCAATACAGCTCGTCACAAACCCTTCAGATCTGTTGTTCATTTCACAGACTTTTCTCCAAGCAAAAAGCACAAGGTCAGATTCTTATCTTCAAGTGTTTGCTAACTAGAGCACAGGAAATCTGAGACATCAACTAGCAATGACATAAACTAAAGACTAAAGTTTACTCCTCTGATGCAATGCAGCTGTCTTCAAAACACTAAAGCATATTTTTTTGTGCTCTGTGAACTGTGATTTCCCCATCGCTTTTAAAAGGACATTGTAATAAACCAGGCAAGTCTAAGATGAGGAGTAGTTGCTCATAACTAACTGCTGGAGCTGCCATATCTCACCTGCACTGAGTTTTCAGCTTTCACCCATACCTCTATCAGTCTTACTGGGAACTTTCACTTGTGTGAAAGGACAATTAGGTGCATTGATATTCAAATCTCTTTCAAACCTTGCAACGTAATTATCAAAGGGAGAATTGTGAGTCTCCACTTAAGAGTAATTGCTGCAACAGATCCAATTATGTTTTGCAAGGCAGAACTTGTCTTACAAAAATCCTAAACTTGCCCGCTAGCTTCATTTTGGTGTCAATAGCAAGAATCAAAAATATAATATGTTTCTCTCTACTCAGCGTTACCTTTAACACTGAGATGGTGTCAAATCTGAGCAGACCATTTTCTTTGTTTTATTGTACAGTCGTGCAATCTCTTTTGTTGTTTCTCTTATTTTTGCTGAACGTGCTCATATTTATTCACTGTACCTAGAGACTTTAATTTAAGCCCTGACATTGTCTCGTTTGTGCTGTTCAAACACATAGTAAAAGCCTTTGTCTCTCAAGGACTGCTATCTGACTTCATACAACAGGCACTATGTTTTTAAGGGAATGAAAGGCATATGGTGTGGGTTCTCTGAAGTCATACAGGAAATTGTGTGAGAGCTTGGAACAGAATTCAGTTTTGCAAAGTCCCTGTTCTGTTCTATATCCACTGGATACATATACCTCTCAACATAAGCCAAAAACTGGAAACAGAAAGTTTGGTTTTTTACCATGATCTCGGTGGATGTTGCTCTGTGTCAAACACATGAATTCCATTTGCCCAAGGCAGAGTATCCATTATTCTTTTTATTTCAACTTAATAGTGGAAATGGACTAAAAATCTCTAGTAGGATATATCTTAAGTCTCATGCCTAAATTAACTAGAAGAATTCTGTTACTCAGAAAATTCTTGTTTTCCATTGCCCTGTAGAGCGGTTTTATTCCTTAGTTGTTCAGTTTTGATACCTTTGTTATCGCTTAGATGGAAAATGTTTTGACTGGGCACAATTTTTGAAGACAATCTTCTAGATTCATAAACAGTATGGCTTTTATTAGCCTTTCCTGCTATGCACATCTGAATTCTCTTTTTTGTCAAATACAATATTCCAAAAGCTAGACAGATGTATTCTTCATCCTTTCAATTCTGAAATAAAAGAAATGCAATTTAAGTCAGTTATTCTGCTAATGGAAGAATAGTATATATAAACAGATCTAATAAGTTCCTTGTTCCTTTGCAATACATTAAGATATAATGGTCAAATTTTTACTGTCTGTTGCTGATAAACCATTTTAATATTCATTACTCACATAACCTCAATCATTGATAGGAACTACATGATCTCTTTATTTCATAATATTTTTTCTTTTTCCATGTATACAGTTAAAGTGTATCTTCACATTCCTTTGATTAAAAACTCTTTGTGATTATTATATCAAGTCTTCTATCAAACAAGTCAAAGTTCTAAGCAAATATTGCATCTCATTTCAGTAGATTAACTTCAACTGCTTATTGTCATAAATGAAAAAAGTACAGATATTTGTAGAATCAAAGTCTCTGTATTAATCTTCTGGAAAACCCTTATTGAGAGAAACACATTTGTATTCATTCCAAGTTTATACCAGATTTTTTTAACCTGACGTCAGGAGCACAATCGTATATTTGCTTTTAAATGTCTGCATTAGCAACATGGAACTTGCCATAATAATTGCAAATATTTAATTGCTAAGAGTGGGGAGCCTGTTTTCCTCAGTTAAATTCTAATCTGTCAGGCTTTCCCTGACTTTGGTGTTGCAGTCATTTTTCCATATTGGTCTCTTAAAAGTACAGAAACTACTCAAGCATTGTCTTCAATATGACTATAATGTGCACAATGTGCACAAACCTAAGCCTGAATATAATGTTTATAGTATCTAGGCCACAGGTTTCAGAGCTCCTATTGATGGACAAGAAATAGACATGCAGGCAGTCATTACTTTTTGGGGCTTTTTCACCTCAGTTCTTCCAATGTTTTGATTAATTTGACTTCTAATTTAAAAAGCACAAATCATAAATCTGGAAAATATTGAGTATGGTACCTGTTTTTAGCATACAATTCAAACCTATTGAGTTCAGTTGTTCTGCTAGAATTAAAAAGCAAACTCTAATGTCAGGTATAGTCTCTGGCCTAATCTTGTTTACTTGCAGAAAGTCATGTTTCTCTACGCACAGTGTGAAACTGCTTTATTTTAAAATCGACACATCTCTTGTATCCTACCCTCTACAACTTGTGTCTGTGCTCTCAATTAGTCACCCTTGCAGTTGCTGCTTCTGGCTTTCTCCTTCAAGCTGCACAGGCTGCAATCTGACCCAGAACCCTTGCAAAGGCAATCAGTACACCCATGACTGACATAGGAAGTTCTCTCCTGCATGGTTGTACAGCCAAATGTACTTGGGCTGTAGCTCCCAAGGGTTAATATAAGCCATACTGTTTATGAATCTAGGAGATTGTCTTCAAAAATTGTTCTTGGTCAAAACATATTCTATTAAAGTGATAATGAAGATGTCAAAACTAAATTTGTTATTCTTACTAGAGAATTGAACTGGATTGCTCCAGCTGAGCCAGAAAGCGAGGCTTGTAATTCACTTTGGTTCCCAAACCATACCTGTCCTCCTCTAGAATTTTACAAGATAACTTACAAACACCACTCAGTTCTCCATGGTGCATTTCATTGAAAATTTACTAATGTTTTTGAGAAATATCACTACCAATGCTGTTAATAAAGAAAGATGTGCACTGGCTTATTTAAAGAGTAGGAGGTAGTATTTTGTTCATGTCCTCTAACTTCACACTTTTCTTGATGACGGGAAGATATGAGTCCTGGCGTTTGTCCCAACAGCTTACATATGAAAAAGCTGCAGGATGAAATGCATGAATATTCTTTAAAGAAGGGACAGAAGCTGAGGTATCCCTCCTATGATTAATTCTTCTAATCCTAAGACCTCACTAGCAAAGCCATATCCATTGTGCTTTCCAAGCTGTACTTCAAATAGTTTTAAAAACCAGAGCAGTTTCATTTGTGGATATTGGTTGTCTTCACTGCAGAAATCCACATACCGTGATAGATGAAGTGCTTTGGAGAAGATTTGCCAGGAAGCCAGAGAAGAATTTCATTCCTGCTGCTAAGCTACTATAAAATCTGAGTGTTATCACAGTCTTATTTTGTTGCTGTCTTCAGGAGACCCATTTCTGCACAAAAGATCTGGCAGCACTTAAGTCTGCAAGTGAGATAATGGCTTCACACTCATGCGCTCAGAGGCACTGTCATGTACCTTAGATTTAGGTGCCCCAATAATTTATAAATAACCCTTTTATGGCCTGAAATTGCAGTCTCTAAGAGTGAAAATCTGAGTTCGCCCAGATCTAGTATTCCTACATGATACTGCTTTGAACTCCTCTGTACAGAGTATAAATATATCCTAGTTAGATGCTGTAGTATTCATGATGATAGCATTTCAGTTTGATGACAGCACTTTGTTTTAACCTGAATTCCATCTGTAAGCATGAGCTGAAGAAGTAGTCGAAGGGTAAATGTTCTTTGAAATAATGTTGGTTCTCCAGCAGTGGTAATTCTGTGTCTGCAGGTACAGGTATGTGGTAGGTTATGTCCAAGGCTGAGGGTTGGGGGTTAGAACAGTGGGCACTGAAGAATTTATGATTATGGCTGAAGATGCTGATGCCAGCAAGACAATTCCTTCCTGATTTATTCTGAGGATAAGGTTAAGGCTAGTCATTAAATCCTGCAAGATAGATAGGAAAACAATGAGAAATGGTACTGTGATTTCATAGGATAAAACTTTCTGTTCTGAGGTAAGACTTTGCCTAAGACAGGACAAAATGGAATAAGGTAGAGTTAAGGTTAGGCTGGAGAACCTACCAGATCCTCCAGAGCAAAGGTACAAACTGAATCTGAGAACCATGTTTACAGTTGGGTTTTATATTAAAACTTCAGGTATGAATGGAAGTAGGAGGTAACGAAGCTTTAGGTTGATTGACAGGTTTTGCAAAATCCCCATCAGAAAGATAAGGATTGGCAAAGAATTGGCCAACAGTTTTCCTGTTTTGTTGGAAACTGGATCAGCATATAGGTTTAGCTGTGGCATAGGATGGATATTCACAACAGTGGGGACCAAAAGGATAGTTCTTCTGGTGGGATCTGAAAAACACCCATGTGCTGCAATCAGGCAGTAGGTTATAGAATAAGTAAATAATGGTCCTATCACTGGGTCTATGAATATATGCATCCATTAAAACTGTGGTCAAAATGAACCCACTCCTAACAAATTTTGATTCACATCACTGTACTTCTGAAGTCCCCGTGTTGTTTCAGAAATATTTTAAAAAGCAACAACAGTTTTGCCCTTCACTGCTGGTTACTGAAATTCTAGCTGTTAACCTACCATCCATCTTTGCCTAGTATCCCATATCTTATCCAGAAATATCCATGAAAAGTTGCCCAGCTGGTATCAGCCCTCATCTTTGTTGTCTTTGTTCACCTAATAATAAAACCGAATCTTTATTATCTTTCTGTTAATCCCAAGTGCAATCTAAGCTTGACTTGAATGGCAGCTCAGAAACAGCAACAAGTTACAACATGGCTATCCAGATTGTCACGTTCATTTGAGCTGTTCTTAGGATGAGGATGTTAGGTGTGGTAAGAAGGGCTAAAACTTTTGTTTCTTCAGGGCATCCTATGGAATGAAGGCTAGCTATGAATTATTGCTGCCAGCATATGCCCATGCTAGTACCATTCCTCAGGTTAGCCTTCTGTTGCAGAATCTGAATCTCAAAATTTCCCACTGAGAACTTTTTGGAAACTAGCCTTAACTATTTTGATAAGAGAGTCCTGCTATTTCAGGCCTTTCAGGAACCAGAACTAATGCAAGATACTTGATCTGTTAAGTTTTGATCCTGTAAATCTTATTATTTGCAGTCTTATACCTCGTTCTGGATTTGGCCAACATGCAGTGAACTGTATCAGCCTGCAGGCAATCAGAAGCTATTTATGTCACATAATTTTTCTTCCTGCTCTTGAAGGTCAACAAAAAAGCCAAACTCCCAATCCTGCTTACTTTTGAATCCTTGCACCACCCCAGATATAACTCAGCAACTGGCAACAGTGCAATTGCTACTTAAGAAGTTCATAGCCAAAGCTACTACCAGCTAGCATCCCAAGCTGTGGATCACACATTCAGTTTTCCAGCAATTCAATTTACTGGTGTAGGTGATACTACTATAAAGGTAGGACAGGCTGTGTTAGGTTCTTCTGAGAAAAGCTCAGACACAGGAATCAGAGAAAAACTAACTGAAATCTTCCATCATTTATCTAGTATAGGAATCCATAATGCAATGGCAAACTCGGTACTTTTTGGGTCCAAATTCACTGCTTACATAATAGAATTGGAAGAAAACATTTGGCTTAAAATGACTATAATTTTAGAAGTTTAACTTTCTGATTTTCTATAACTGACTCTTCTAAAAGGGGAAGCTGCTGCAAAATGAAAAGGCTTCGATAAAGTAGATAGGTGTGGGCCAAATACATGATGAATTTATTGCAAATGAAGAAGGAATACAAGCTAAAACATGAAAGTATTAGGTACCTGATTCATGGTAACTCATAATTCTCAGAAAATCTACTTACATCCTACATAAATGTTTAAATAAAACCAATATAAAATCTTGATTAATATTACAGAAAAGTTATTCAACCTGTTTATGTCAGAACAAATCTAGTAAATGAAATTCAAGTTACAGGTAGCTAGGAATTCACATTTCTTTTTCTGTTTTTAATTTGTTTCCTTTAGTTTTTTAGTTGATGGTCAACTAATCAACAACTCATTTTCCAAACACTGGACTTGTTGCTGAGAATTACCTCTTGTAATGTTTTTCACATGTGCTCTAGCTTGACAAACTTGGGCAATCGAGGCCAGACACGTTTTATTTGCATTTAAATTAAATGAAATTCAGCAAACATTTTGCTTTTATTTTTATGCTTTACCTATAGTGGGGTTGTACAGTTACATATTAAAAAAAAAAATCCATACGCACCAAGAGTAAGTCCAGAACTTGCTGCACTTGCTGCTGCATAAACTCTCTTGTTTTACATTAAATACATACAAGACACATTATTTTTCCCAGTAGTTGCAAATAAAATAGCTTATTTAGGTAAACCTGTGTCAGTCAGGACAGTGTAGATCCCTTTCGTGTCAGGAAGAACAGTTAGCCTGTGCAAAACACGTCGGTGATGGGGTGTTAATTGCATTTGCAACATCAGAATAGAATATTGTACCACCATTTTCACTGCTATTGCTGCCAATTGTGTTTGTTTTAACTTAGGTATCAAGGTTTCAGAACTGTGGTCACCTTTATTTGTTCTCACATGCTTGAACTACTCTGTAGGCTCATCAGATAAAATCCAATGGAAATACTAATTGATTCAAAAATTTCTAGTTTCACATATAAAGCAATGGGCTCTGAGCTAACCTTTGCTCTGAATGAAATCTAGGAATTATGATGGAGGGTTCCAAGACAATGTCAGATTAATGCTCTTATCAATCAAAAGAGGAAATCAAACACTTGGATTTTTAGTAATGTGTCTCTGACATTGTGTTTGTCCATGGTGTGCACTTCCCTCTTTCCCCCATCTCAGAGACATCTCAATAGCAAGATTTGAAGAAGGACATCAGGAAAAACACATGGATGACTTACATATTGGAAACTACTAAATAAAACAACGGTAAAATTTTGATCAGCATGTCAACACTATTTAATTATGCATCACTTGTGTACAAAAACGAGGGACATGGAAAGAAGCATGTTTCCAAACATGAAAGGTGACCTTTTGTGCAGTGGGCATCTGAGCTGTTGAGCTAGAAGTTATTTTGGATCTAAAGGTCTGTGTGGAGGACTCCTCTATAGGAGAATTGGCCAAGTGCATTAATTAATGGTTACTACAAAGATATATATTTATATATATATAATCCCTGTGCTGAAAGTGTCTGGAGAGTGTAGAAACACTGTTGAGATGTAACATTTTGGTTTGCCTTGTTCTCCTGCTGCTCCTGAGTCCCCTGATCTTGGTCTCTGCTGGAGGTAGTCCTGGGTTTGGTCTGACTTTATGCAGCTATGCTATTCATTCTCAGAACCAGCTCAGAAAATACCTACCAGTCGTACTCATATCTAAGGATATTTTTTAGCAAGTCCATGGAGCTGTAGAATTAATGATTTTTTAAGTGCATTTAGAAAACATCACAGAAGTGGTTAGCTGGATCATATATAAGATGGTTCCCCAGGAACTGTATTGATGGAATTTCAGTTGCTTGCACTTTCTGATGAAAAATCAAGTAAATAGTGAGTCTAGTCTATAGAAAACCTGCCTTAACTACCTGAAGTAATTTGAAGGTATCATAAGCTTGTGGCAGATGGTGAGTTAGGGAGAAGAAATGTTCTTATTTATTTTTGTTCACTGGTAGGCTTTTCTGTAGCTCTATCAATTTAGTAACAGTGTGACTCATATGAAAACTAATGAACATAACCTGTCAACAACCTTCTGGGACGAGTGAGTATCATCATTTGATATCTGCAGATCTCTGAGGTACATCTTTACCCTCCATCCCTGGAGCTGCAGGCATGGTTTCACAGCTAGAAGCATGGATTAATTTTCCTGTTCCCAGAGAGAAAGGGCTTAGGTCATAATGTGGGGGTTTTGTGGACCTTGCAGTGGGATTGTCTTCCCTCAGCTGCACATACCTGCAAAAAATTGATCCCAGTTTTGAGGTGATCTGGACTTCTTCTTTAGGCTAACAACCTAGCATAGGAAGTTGCAAGGCAGAGAGCTATAGTCACAGAAATGTTGTTATTATTATTGGAGATATTTTCCATCACTATCCCCTTCCAGACTTCTATTTGGTCTTACTCTCATGGCCCTTTCCCAAAGGAAGCTGATAATTTTAAACTTCCTTACAAAGACTTGGAATTTGCTGCAGTCTGTGGGTCACACAGTGGATAGGAGATCCTGGGATGGGAGAGCTTTGAGGCATCAAACCACGACATTCCATGTAAAGCTGGATGCAGCTTGGACGAAGGACCACAGTTGCCCCCTGTGCCCTGAGAGCCCCAGGACACCCTAAATATCCTGCTTAGGGAGGGAATAGTAGCCACTGAAGCAGCTGTCCCCAGCTGCTCTTCTGGGCTCCTCCTTTGCTTTCCAGCTACTCATTCCTATTATTTGTTTGGGATGGAAGGACCAGCAAGTGAGGTCCAGGGCCACAAATGACTCTACCATGTCCCTCCAGACTTCTCTAGCATGTGACAGGACACGAGGTAAATGGGCAGCCTGAGGAGGGCTGCGCCTTCTTCCAAAGCTAGAACACATCAGAGCCATTGATAGAAGTCTGGCATCTGATATGCTGAAAACATAGATGGCATGTTAATGCCTGCCTCATCCAGAGGGGAAGTTTGTTGACTGGATATGCAAATTGTGCTTAAGGACAAAAACTTAGTTCGAAGTTGTGTTAGTTTCCTGTGAACTGTGTAGGGAAGGGAAAGTGCATGTTAAAAACATTGACAAGTCTTGATGAAAAAATATAAAAGACTAATACACTTGGCATAAATTGCTTTGGGAAAGATGAACATCAGTATATGTTAAATAAATTGCTACCAACTTCATTTAAACCAAATCTTCTTTGTCTGAAATAGCACAAGAATGACCATAGCATATGAAGAAAAACAGTAACCACAAAGCCAATCTATTGCTTTTGGATGAATAGAAAGACTGTCAAGAATATTGGAATATGTAAGAATTTTCTGGTATATGACCTCACCTGTTATTTTATCCTAAAATATACAAAGGCATGCCAGCCAATAACATATTCGTGACATGCAAGTTTCTCTAAAAGCAAAAGCAAACGTAGAGCTAATTTAAATAGAATTATTACCTCATACATTGTAGTGTCCACACATACAGTGTGGACCTGAAGAGAACATTAAAATGACAAAATGTCTGGTACCACTGTGTATTAAATGTGTACCATTGTGTACCATTGTGCATTGTCACGTTCCATTGAGTATTAAAATAGTTTTGGTATATTTTTGTACAAAGTACAAAACCAAACAACTAAATAAAAGTTTAGAAACAAAGTGTTTGCTAAGCTTAGACATGATTGATATGAAAACATGGACTTCAACCTGATTGCTTCAAACATTTGCTGTGTGGCATGGTGGAAAAAGAAAATAATGTATGTTTATACTAAATATGAATTGTTATATAGAGAGTTATGGTTCACTGAGTGTACAAAAGCAGTTTTTTTAATTATTTTTTTTTCTGTTACAAAATAATGACGGCTGTAAAAAAAAAAATAGAAAAGCATTCATTAAAGGGCCACTTTTCATTTACCTAAAAATAAAAGAATGGGAAAGAACAATGTGAACAGAGACAGATGAAGACAGATAGGCAGTACAAGTAACCGTTGTCCAACAAAATATATTTAAATATATTGGTAAATTAAGCTGGCTAAAAAATTGAAGAAAATTTGTTCCTCAAGAATTTACAAGCCAAACTTTTTTTTGAGGTGAGTTCATGCTCATGTTTGTTACAGAAAGAGGACCTGAATGTTAAAGAAATGTAATTACAGTAATTTTCCCCAACACCTCCTTTTACAATTTTAATGGTTTATTACTTCAGAAGTTGGGCTGTTTTTATGTTACTGTTCTCTTCAAATTTTTTTTCTCCTTGTTCAGCTAAAAAATAAACTATAGTGGTGTTTGGTAGTTCCAGGTCAAGAACTGAAAGGGAATAGATTTTTATTTATATATTGACCCTTTAGGTGTATCACTTCATTAAGTGCAAGGCACTGTAAGGAATTTTTTCTTCTCATCTATACTGTACTTTTATGTTAATATACAAGGGGCTCTTTTTATTGTTTGCAAGTGGCATACTCCATGGGCCTGGATGAAAGAGTGTGACTCCCTGACTGCATGTGTAGACTTTTTTTAATTCTAGAGGCAATAAAAATGCAGAAAGGAAAAAGGAGGTAATTGAATGGTGCATTCTTTGTGCTTAATCTGAGAAGGAATCTGTATTTGTGATGGACAGAAGGTGTGGCTTTCAGCAGTCTAAGGATACAGAAGGTGTTCTGGTGTTGCAGATGGAGCACAGTGCCAGATTACTGCAAGGATATCATCTGAGTATCAGATACTTGGAGACCACATGCTCCACCAAATGCAAATAAATTTACCTGTCATGATTCATTATTTTGATGCTGAAAGTAATGTCAGCTTTATCTGCTTTTCTATTCTCTTTCCTCTCTCATTTTTCTTCTTTTGCCGCTTCACCTATTTCTGCCTTCTATTTTCTGTCCTATTTTCTGTCTTTTTTTTCTCTGTATGCCTGGTGTTACACATCACCTTGTGCTCAGCATGTGAGGAATGAGTATGAGTTCTGTCCAGCATTAACACTCTTCCTTACTTTAGCTTGGATAATCTTTGCTATTTGTCACATTTCATCCAGATTCCTTTACATTAACTGGGGGTTTTATTAACTATTGGAGCAACTGTTCTTCCTGTAATGTTATAAACTAAATTCCATTTCCTGGTTCCCAAGAAGTCTTCTATTGTATGTGGACCTTAGGACTGAAATAATTTGTAATATTTTTGCCTTGTTAAGACATAGTGTAGGAGGATTATAAGTGGGATGTTGTATGTTTTTATGGAGGTTACTCCAAGCATAAATTGGTGGTCTAAGGAATAACAGAAGGAAGAATGGAAGAAAAATACAGAAGCAGCAGACCAAAGGGGAAAAGACAGAAAACAAAAATAACTGGGAAATTATTAATAAGATGTTTTTGTCTAAGGAGAAAATGAGAGAAGCAAAATTACTTCCTCTGCTTGGTATGTTCAACATTTAGGTGTCTAACTTGATCCTCTGTAAATAAGCTTGATGCTCAGAGAGTGAGACAGTCTCTTAACATCTAATCCTTTTAAAGTGTTTGTACTTGGGTGGCCAAGTAACTCAGAGAAGAAAATAAATGAGTTATTTGAAAACACTAGAATCTTTATTTTGAAACTGAGGAAAGCAGTACTAGTAGTCCATGCTAATGAACAATACTGGCCATGCATGTAATTTCTCTCCAACTTAATCCAAGATGTAACAGGTCCATTAAAAAGTGGAGTCACAGGTTTAAGCCAGGCTTGGGTTATTGCCATTGCTTCCAGTCAAACCATATGGATAGAGATAGGCACTCTAATGAATTGAGCACTAATACATTCTTTGTGCTAGAGTGAAGAAACTTTTCTACATTAGGCTTATAACAAGTATTTATTATTTCTGTCTCATTCATATCCTCTACAACCTTCTCCTCCCACACCTACAGAAATGCCAGGTTGTACCAATGCTCCCTATTGCCTTTTGTGTGTGCATTTGTTCACTAGGTAAAAAAGAACATGTACAAAGACTGTTGAAATTTGATTATGTGCCTAAAAGCCAAGTCATATACCGGCACCAAGAACAGCTTTCTGCTGCCAAGGAGTTGAAGAAATAAAAGCTAATTTATCCATATCTTTCATTCAGAAAAATGCTTTCTAATCAGTTACTTTTTCTTCAATCAATTAACAAGTTTTCTAGAGTTTCTCAGAACTTCCTTCTGAATACCTTGCTCTTCCATTGGAAATTTAGCCCGCGGATTAAAAAATTACGTGCAAGGGAAAAGCAACCAAAAAATCTCATTTAATAAATGAATAGACTAAAACTAAATTCAGCACCATATTTCAGGGAAAAAAATGTAGATTTATTTTTAAATACTGACAACAGTAAGTTAGTCCTTAGCTAAAGCAGTGTCTTATAAAATCCATGAGTACATAAAGACCCATCAAAAATAAATAATTTGAAAGCACCTCTATGATTCCCAGGAGACCTGAATTTGTATAAAGAAGGATTCTAAAGAGTAAGTAGTGATAATATGTTCTGCTACTGAAAAGACTCAGTAAATAAATAAAATGCAAATGCATTGTCAAAGATTTAGTTTGCTTCCTAGGAATATAAACATACCCAAAGAGAAAATCTGTTGATGACCTCAACGCGTGTTAAGACTATCCTCTTTTTTTATGTTCATCTTTCATACATACTTTTAAAGTTTCTTTTATTTCTTCTTTAATTGAGAAGAGAATATGTAGTATTGGTGTGGATGTTAACATTTTCATTGCAGGTTTCATGAAAATAACACCACATCATATTAATTTGTGACAGTATTGGCAGCGTCTGCACATGTCTGGTACCAAACAGCCTTTAAAGAAATCAATCACATAACCAGCCTTGTTATTGCTTGTGCTGCCTGAGATGAGGTGCTGGGCATAAGGCTTAGTGCTTTTCCTGTTTTGCTTTGCTCTCCTTTTACTCCCAATCATGCAAGTATGGTTTCAAATGAAATGAAAAAAGAGCTCTTTGGTTTCTTATATTTTTTTTAAGAGCTTAATAAGATTCTAATGAGGTGTTAATAAAGTGCATTTTAAACAATCCTCTATGAGAAGTATAGTATAATTCTCAGAGAGCTGAGAGATGCACATTGCTTATCAATAAGCCGTTTCAACTGAGTCATTAAGCCTCCAAATTTGTGCCAATTTTTCTAATGGAATATTTAAAAATAGCAGTTCAGTAAGACGTCTTTTCAGCACAGAGAATCCCCAGGCTGTCTCATGCTTTTGAACATATTTCTCCCCACCCTGCTTTTATGGCATAGTAAAAAAAGGTGTCTCGCTGCTGAGATTATTTTCGGGATCAGCAACATAATTTAGGCTGCTGTGAGATTGCTTAAGTTCCACTGGGGACAAAAGCAGCATGAACCTATTTGAGACAGAGTAGTTATGAATACTTCTCTTTTGCGGTATCTTTGCTTCTGCCTGGTGCTCATGGAGTAAAGGAATGAAACACTGTCTGTCAGCTTTATCGAGCCACAATTCTATTTTATTTCCATGTTTCTACTGCAAAGGTAAATCTAATTCGGGGAACACATGGAAGAAAAAATTAGAGAGGTCAGCAAAAGAGGTCATTGATAGTTTTCTTACTTCCTTTAGATTCAACTCTGACTGGGTCCATTTTCTTAAATGCAATTAGATAGCAATATAAAAATTACGTGATTAACATGATACAAGTATGAAATGTGCATTTCCCTAATTAAAAAAGAAAAAAAGGATTAATTTCATCTCTAGAAAATTAGACATTTTAAACTGTCCAGAATATAATAGGTTAGGAAGTATAGGAAAGAGAGAAGCCTCTAATTGTACAACAATATAGCCCACTAATAAATCAAAACCTTTCTCAAGAGCAGTTCATTATTAATGCCATTTGCTTACAGATGAAAATGAAAAATGGTTGAAAAATCAATTAGGACATTGATTTTTCACCATTAAAAAATCTGGAAAGCAGGGATGTTGAATGAGATCACCATTTAAAGAATCATTTGATTCTGCTTCTTTCTCAAGAGTTTTATAATGTAGCTTGGGCCCTCCTTCTCTGGCTCACTGAGTGACAGATTTTAACTCTTTTCTCTGTAGAGAACCTCTACAGGTGAAACTCTTCAGCATATGCTATGTCGGGTTTTAAGCATGTGAATCTGTGATACTAAGATGCGTCCCATACTAAACATGTGTTTTCAATACTTTGTTCATTTGTATCCTAAATATTTATTCCTTCTTGAGAACATATTTTAAGTATAGATGCTGAGACTTTGGTACAGGAAGATTAAGATGTCTGAGTTCTCCCTCTGCCTCTCTTGCTCATGACAATTTTAGTTCTGCAGTGAGAAGATTCTTCATGCAGAAGTGTTGAATTCAAGGTAGTCTATTAGCTATCACAGACCTCAAAAAGTTTTGTGTGGCATGAAAGAGAAGGATATTAACCAGATATCAAATGAAAAAATGAGCCATATTGGATTAGTTTACTAGAAGTCTAATCTAGAGTTAGATATGTAGGCCTCAGATATCCTGCATTTTCTTAAGTTTCCGAATACTTTTCCTAGCTCGGCAATGTAGAAGACAGGAAGGAGAGATGTGATGGCTAAATTAGAAGAGGAAGGAGGGATCTTATATTTACAAAAACTGTATTTGTGTTTGTCTGTACTGAGGGTACACTGTTGGCCCAGTTGAGTGCTTATATTATCTGAACTAAATAAGCAGGAGACCTGCATTCTTGCTCAGATCCATGCTTTTGTTTCTCTATTAACAAGTATAACTATAGAAATACTCAAACTAATACCCAGACATGTAGACCCTGCCTTATTAAGCTCTTTCACTATGCATTTTTATTAGAACTGAAAAAATCTACCTATCCCTATACTCTCTGATAGGCATGTCAATAGGTGTGCTAATGTTGGACATCTCTACAAACTCTCAGCAGTTCTTGAGCATAACCTTTATTTGAAATGGTTTATTCATTATTTTTGCATAGTTATGTATTCTAGGGTAGTTTTGTTTATTTGTTGGCAGTGAAAGCTGACATGAATATACTATGTCTAATGGAATCTGAGTTTTCTTATCTGTAACAGAAATAGAAAACTCAACAAGTTATGAAGCATCACAGGGTGTTTCATAAACGTAATTTTATATTTATAGCGTAATCCTGAATGCTGAACTGGAGTTCAGTGGAGTCCATCCATATATTCTTTTAAGAAGAAATTAACTCTTCTCTCCATATTAGTAAAACTGAGTTCTGAAAACTGGTATTAATGTTTCTGTGGCATGCTAAATCCAAACAATTTAAACTGTTTATAGCTGGGAAACCCTCATACTAAGCTGTGATTTACCTCTAATGATAGTAAATACTACTAGATACTAATACAATTGTTACCATAAGAAAGCAAACATCTTTTGAAAACCAGAGCCATTCTATGCTTAACATCGCAAAGGTCATGGAGCAGTCAAACTTACTGCTTGCATTCATATTTCTTAGCTTTGGTATTGTTCCTGCGGTTGTTTTTTCTTTTTATTGTTCTAGAAAAAAAAGTTAGAATTTTCGCTTGGGAAAAAAATTATTTTTCATGCTATATACTTTCTAAAAAAATCCTGTTAATTTTTATCCTCCAAAATGAGGAAAAGAATAAAAATCGCTTTTAGGCACAAATATCTATAAGAAATTGCATATGAGATCTGGTAGCAGATTGCAAGCAAAGCAGCAGGAGAGAGCAGGATATGTGAAACAAAGGGCTCTGTCTCAGAGGAATGCTTTGTGCATCACTGAGGTTTGGGAGTGGCACTCCAGAAGCTTTAACATCAGAGCATGCACGTATGGCACATTAAAGGGAAGGTGAATTGTATTGCAGCCATCCTGAATCTGAAGAATATAATACTGTTTATTTTAAATTTAAGAAATTGAGCCGCAGTTGGTCTGAACATGAAATATATATGGCTAAATGGGGGTTTTGTCCATAATCTAAGGAGGAAGGATAAAAGAGGCACAGTGCAGCTGTAGTGTTTCAAGCAGGTCTCGTAATACAGGAGCAAGTGCTGTACTGGGCAGGGCTTGAGAGTGAAACAAGTACCTGTCCCTGCTGGTAATTTCCTGCTTAGGCTACATTCAGTGCAAAGTAGTTGAGAGATTACAGATGGCAAATGATGTAGTTTATGTGCAATAAGATAGGCACAACACTGTTGTATCTATAGATGGGAGAAGCCTGATTTATGCAATGTGCCAATGCAGCTTTGGTGTGCTTGGAGAGCATTTCCCAGCATGACACAGCAGCCAAACAGCTCTGCAAGAGCAGTGCAGCTTAATAGGTGGAATTTTTTAGGGGACCAACTGGAAGTGATGATGCTGCAGGTTACTCTGATAGAAAAATGGCATACCCTGTGGAAGTAGGGCTGTGTTTAATGTGGAGTCCTTGGACATGTTCTTGGGGTAAAAAGATTATTCTGAAAGGAGCTATCTCCTTGTTCTATGACTGCTGAGAGATTGGTATTGTACTATTGTCAGCTGCAGCTCTTAATGCCTGAGCTGATGCAGACACTAAACAATACCCAAAAGGCTGCAATATGCCTCAGATAAATTTGAGATGTCAGGGAATATTTACCTGGTTTTATAACTTGTTTGATTTTGCTTGTACCCAGGTATGATTATGCTTCTTAGCATTAAATATTCAAAGGTGTGTAGATGTCATTTACTTCTCTTTCCCTGTCTTCATTTCCTCCCTCAGTTTTGGGCAAGACTTGCAATAGCACTTACTTGCTTGCACAAATGTGAAAGTTACAATTCAACCTTATTAACTTTTCCCAAATGACTGCTTTTACCATGTCAGAGTCAGACATAGTGAACTGATCAGGATGTTTTGAGATTCAGAATTCACACAATTGTCCTCTACCTTGCTGATGTGTTGTTGCACTCCTAGGCACCAGCTGCGGGATTAGATCTGTTGTCCTCATAACAGGAAGCCTGAGTTGCTACAGCAGCTGGTACATGAAGAAGTGATAATCTGAACAATGCACTATCTTTTGCAAAAGAAGTAGAGAGAAATTTCCTTGGGTTTAGTTACAGACTACCTAAAATAATTTGGGGAATTATTTTCCTTTGTGAGGTTTTAATCCTGTTCCACTAGGTTTTTTCAAGCTTTACAATCATGCTTAGTATATCTGATTATATCCTTTATTCTGATTATATCCTTTATTCTACAAACAAAAAGGGTGCTCAGGATCACCATTTAAACTTAGAATAATTATTTGAGAAGCTGTATCTCAACTGACTTTATTTCCTTCTAACATTTGTGAGTAAAAGGTATTGTGCAGTGTTTAATCACCACCAGTTACATGCAGAGCTTGCATTGTGAAGTGTTTTCTCATTGCCCCAGGGATATCTGGAAATGGAAAGACATGATATGGAACATATTGTCTTCTCTTTGTTTCTATTTTATTTTTGAAAGGACTTTGGCTATGTGATAGCTAGAGCTTCACTACTTTGAGCAAAATGGGCATTTTAAAAGGTGGTGTATGTGAAATCAATTTAAGTGAGACTGCAGAAGAAAGAAAGGTCAGCTGCTTGGGAATCCACGTGAATTTGCAGTCACAGATTAAATCTATTCTAAACACTGAAGAAAGATTCATGTCCTAATATAGATTTTTCTCTTCTCAGTTCAGCTCACTCATTTACTTTTTCACTTACCTATTGTGAAGCTGCTGAAGGTATAATCTACAGGTTTTTAAATGGAATTTGATAATTGGAAATTATACTTTTAAAATAGTAAATAGTATATGTCAATGATCCCTTAAGGTGCTCTGCAGTAATATAAGCACTCTTGACAGTTTTAAAAGCAGGAGATCTGATTTATGTTTTCCTCAAATGATACCATGACCTTGTATCCCCAGAAATCTCCTTTGAGGGCAGATTCCTTTCTCATAGGATAGATGAGTATTAAAAGAACTGAAATCTGCCATTCCACCTCGCTTTAACACCCTAGAATGTTGCATGTAGGCATGACAAAGAGGCAGCCACACAACTTCTCCATACAGCTTGTAAGTGCTTTTGCTGAACCTATCCCCATGCTGTCTTACTAAGTATCACGTTCCATACTGAATGTGTAACAGCAGATATATGATTTCTGGTGAGTAACTTGCATTTTAAAAGCAAATTGACAGAGAAATGAGAGAAAAATCCTTATTACCTGTATGCTGTAATAATTCAGTAGCTTCACAAACTTCTGGCCTTAATACAGAGATGGTTGTTACTTTAGAAGATTATCTTTTCCTGTCAGTAGAAAAAGGCAATACATTCATATTCTAGTGAATTTAGAGTGTTTGATGGTTTTCTGTACCAGAACTCCTGGTTGATATTCAGGAACTAGCCAGATAATTGGGCAACTTGAAAAGATTTTGTCCTTTATCTTGTAGGAGATGTAAGTTGAGTTTCCAGCAATTACATCATATGTAAGTATTGCTGTGAAGTAGAAGTAGACCTGTAGACTGAAAGAGTTGATGTTGAGGACTTGATATTCAGAATGTCTTTCAGGGGTTTGTTCAGGCTAACTCTGCTCTAGTCCTGCCCAATTGCATATCTTCCATTTCAGACTGGTATTTGGAAGTTCCCATTTCAGTGGGTTTAGGAAAGATCCGTATTTAGTTGAAAAACCATTCCTTTCCCGATTTCTATTACAAAATTCTATTCAGACACCCTAGAATTATTTTGTAAACATATGATCAATTTTTAAAAATAGTTTTGCATCATTGTTTTAAGTGTTTCCTACTATTGGGACTACTTATCTTCTAAAAAACAGAAGTAGAAAGATGCTGTATTGTAATGCCTATATTGGTGGTTATACGTCAAAATAGTTACCAAGTCTGCTATTGACTTTTCTAATAACTTTCTAATTTCCTGCCGAGTGTAAATGCATTTATTGCCACTTCTCACCATTTCAGTGTTTCATCAACCATTACAGAAACTCATGGCTGTAGTGAAAGCGAATCACTTGTCTTGAATGGTGAAAAACACAAGGAGATACTTGCAAGTTGCTGTCATTAGGACAAATTCATGCTAATATCATACAAGTACTTTTTGTGTATGTGGTAGAGTGAGGGAAGCAACTTGCAAATGTGATTAAATCATTCTTTTGAATATTGCACGTCTGTATCGGTGTCCCCAAGAGCACGGCTTGATATCTTGACAGGATTGGTCTTTGCTGCTAAGATAGTCCTACACCACCTCTATCATTCCTGTCTGCTCTTCCAATTTCTTTATTACTTACAATTGCTCTTGCTTGATCTTTTGATGAGTTAGTTCATGCAGCCAACATCATCCTGAAACAACTGATTATTTTCCTGGGTGTTCATATCGTTAAAACAACTTAATTTCACTGTAGCATTAAACTAAACTTAAGTCCCCAATTTTGCTTCTGGATGCATACAACCTGAAGTGCTTCAGCTATGTAGCTATCTTCTACCGATTATTTTTGCATGATGAGTGGATTTTAAACATGCTGAAATACTGTTTGCTTCCTCAGCCATTTCAGAATTTATTATTTGTGCATTAGGTCATAGCATTCTCACTTTTCTTCATTTTTTAAACTCTATGCTGGTTCTGGCTGGGTAGACTTAATTTTCTTCACGGTGGCTAGTATGGGGATATGTTTTGGATTTGTGCTGAAAACAGGACTGATAATATAGACATTTTTTTTATTGTTGAGAAGGGCTTAGCCTCTGTGGTTCCTTGCAAAACTATTTTAAATCCAATGTATAGCCATTTTGTATAGAATGTAGACGAAAAGAATGTGGAGAAAGAACAAAATATAGTTTGAGCTAGGAAATTCAGACTTCTGTTTCAGAGCTCTGCTCTGAAACTCTGGAATTGCTTTATGTGAAGAGATTTTAATCAAAATCAGATTTCTCTTGATGTTTTCCCTTGTGGATTTACTCTTCATTTCCACCTGGCAGATGTCTTGCAGTCCTGATTGATAGAGCTGAATTCTGAGCTATAATCCAGATGGGATCTCTGGTTTTTCTTCTCACCCCGCTGCTTTTCTCTCAGCTGTGCTATCTGGGGCATTTGTACAGACAATTCCAACTTCAGAATGGAGTTTTGTTCAAACACAAGGACAACATCAAATGGCAACTCCATCAAGTGATTGATCTGCTTTTTTCATACAGCTTCCATGTATGAGGAGGCTCTTTTCTCACCAGCTTTAGTGTTCTGTGAGGGAAATATTTATACTGTTTAGCTCTAACATTCTAACTTACTAGTATAATCTGTCTTTTCAAGATACTTAGCTCTTTCCATTGCATTTTATCAAAAATTTAGGCTCCTGCAGACCAGTTGTCTTATCTTAGGTACATACTTCAAGAAAACAAAGGTAAGAATGTGTATGAGCTCCTGTGCCTCTTTTTGCCCACATCTGCTGCCTACTCTGGTAATTGAAAGTTTTTGATGAAGTTTGTATATTATAATCTTTAGATGTCAAATTATATTTCTGTATTTCAGAATACATCTCCAGATTGAATTTTTATCAGAGCTTTCTTAAAAGTGTCTGAGGATTTATGTGAAAATAGTAGTTAATTGTGGGGCTTTGATATGCTGAGTGCATTAGTTTCCTTGTGCAGATTAGGGCTTCTTTATTTTTTCAGTATTGCTTCTACATGTCCTTGAAATAGACTTTTCCTGCAGTGAGTCCAGGTGTTTCTTAAAACAATTTATACCTTTTCCGACTCAGGCTGGTTTTCAGTTTGAAACTGGATTTCATTGTTTTCTACACCATGGAGTGTTGGCACATATTATTTAATATATTTCTTTTTTTTTTTCTCATGTCTGTCAGTATCTCACACATATATCTCAATACTTAATAAAGCAGAGAATGAAAAGAGACAATTGCCATAATACAGAAGTGGAACACAGAAGACCTCAGAAATAATAAAAAGTTATTCAGTTCAATTCCTTTTATGAAATTAAACTCGCATTTTGTGACCTATTTCAATCAAATCCTCAGATGGTTCTTTATTAAGCAGTTTATTAGTATTTCCATGAATACCACATGAATATGCTGGAGTGCAAAATATCAGAAATCAAAATTATCTTTGAAGCAAAGTCAAAACCATTTAATAGACAAAAAAGCTTTGCTGAAGTAGATTGTTGTTGACATCATATCTTCCTGGCTGTATGATCCAAATTGACTCAGAAAGTGAATTTATAAGGAATTTCTTTAATAATGGAATAGGACCACATTTCCTGAAATTTAGGTTTTGAAGAAAAACAGTAATTGTAATCATGAAGAAACAGGAGCATAGAAATATACTGTACAATTGTCCCCTTGCTATAGAGAGGCGACTAAACACCAGTCCAGATTGAAATGAGTTAAATAGACTCAAATTACAAATATTTACTTTTAATTTAAAAATTAAACAACAATCTTTTGTGCAGGAAATAGGGTGGCAGTGCTACATACAACTTCTACTCCATCTACAAATAAAATTTGAGTGAACAAATTCAGTATCACCAAACAGCTGCAAGCCAATCACATTTTATTAGCCAAAACCATCTGTTACTGGTAGTTCCAGCATCTTTTCAATTGTCTAGTGAAAAATAAAGTAAGCTATTTTAATTCATAATTTTTATTACTGTATCTATTTTATCCTGTTTTAAACATCTAAGGCATTTTTCAGTTCTGAAATCTATATATCTGTGTTGTTTCCATGATTTGTGGATGAACTAAAATTTGAAAGGATCTTTGTACAAGGATAACGCCTTCAAACTGATTTTATAGTTGGCATTGCTTTTGAGATTTTATTGATGTCGCTTTTAACTAGGCAGCCTCTCCTGAATACAAACTTGTCTCAGTTTTTTCTTAAGTGATAAAAGAATCGTGATGGGGTACAACCTTTGAGGGGGCCATAGACCTTATGAAGTTTTTGCAGAAGGATTAGATTTTACAGTATATTTGTCCTAGGAAGTGTTGGATAAACTTGCAATCCTGTAGCTCATTAAAGAATGGATTCAGCCCAGTGATAAATTGATAAAAATTCTCATAAAATGTGCTGCACCTCGGTTAAAGTGGAGTTTTTGTTGTGATTGTTAAAGTGAAATCAGGTGCTGGTTCTGGACATAATATGTACAAACAGGATGTGCTGTAAAGAGCCTGAAATCTCAGCCAGCTTCTTCTTCTGAGCTGCCACACACTGATTTTTATTCTTACAAAGCCGTGTATGTTATTAAAATAATGTGCCTTTGGAGGAGCTTAGCTTAGAAACGGGCACAGAAGAAGCACCTGCAAGTTTTGAGTCAGTGAACAGATGCTGCTGTGTTCTTGAGCTTATATTTGAAACCAGAATCCTGTTCTGCCATTCTACCCCATTCTAGTCTTGGAATTTTCCTGCTGGTAGTGCATACAATAACACTGGATTTTCAATATTGCAGTGTCTTCTGGATGATAAAGTAATTCAAGGCATTGGCAAAATAGTCTAGAATATTTACTGTGGTGAAAGGTGCTGCTGAAATTGCAAAAACAATTTATATTAGGAAAAAAGATTTTTAATTGTGTCAAATCCCCCTTTTATTCCAAATGCCTGAAAATATTTTTAAGTAGCTATTTTCACTTAAACAAAATTTGAAAAGCAAAGATGTGCAGAATACAGCCAAATTCAGAATGTCATCATTCTTCTGAGATGTGGTGGAATTTTTTGTGTTACTCTTAAGTATAGGGTAGGTCTTAAACCTCCTTTGTTAGAACCTTCTTCGTTAGTTGTAGCTGGTGCAACCTGGAGGAAAGAGGACGCTGAGAGAAAGGGCAGTTTTGCCTTTGGCTCTGAATAATTGTGAACTCAAAACCTCTTTGTCCCCATTTTTTCCAGCAATTAACAAGGTTGGTAGTGCTATTTATCAACTCTGCAAGTACTCCTTGAGTAGTGCACTGTATCTGTACTACAGATGTGTCTGTGTGTGTTTACAGAGTCATAATAATGTGCAAAAAGCCCGTGAAGGAAGTGCAGGGGGCAGCCTGGAACTTGCTCCCAGAAAAGCTTGGATGTAATTGGAGAAACTTTGCCCTGCATTCTGGGAGGCAGCGAAAAGAAAGCTGACCATTGGCAGAGGGTAGAAATCATGAAAGCTGTTGTGGGCAGGATTATTTTCCCAGATTACAGAAGACTAGTCAGCTAAAGTTTAATGACAGTTTTCTGGAAGGCAGCAAGTGGAGCACACCACACAGCAAGGACGAACACTTCCATAATAGAACAAGTTATAAGATAACATTTCTCGTTCCAGTAAATTTTTATTGGAATTCTCCTCTTCGGATGCTTGACAAAATATTTTATTATCACAGCCCGTCTCATGCAAGTGCTGAGCATTCTGGGATTTCTGAGTAAAAGCTAGTGTCAGTGTATTAGTGTGATGCTGGTGATGATGTTACTTCAATTTCAAAAAATCGATATTTCACATGAACTTGGGTCAAGTCAGTATTTATGGTAGCCTGAGGAAAGGCATCAGTAGGGAAGGAAACATTTTCTAAGCATGCTTCAGTAATTTTCCTTTTTTTCACCTGTGCTGTAATTTGACAACACAAAGTTGAAGTGTCATTTAATACAGAATCATGACTGTAGATTTATTGTAGTACTTGAGGGATGATCAGTTATGTAGCTGTTCAGTATTAGTCATCCATTTGAGATAAAGCCCTAATATAAATTAAAGGACTGCAGCAGATGTGCTGCCAGAACATGAAATACACACCATATCTTCTTTTAAGAAACAAAAGCTGTGATAGGACTCCTTCCTCCTTGACTCAAATCCCTCCAGTACCTGAGTGTTTGGCAAAGCAGAGAATGGTGGGGGGTTCCTGTCTTGAAGGAGCTAACAACTGCTTAGGCTAAAAGGCACAGGGGACATTAACAGAATGGGTAAAATGAGCAGCCTTTTGTTACTGCGACTTTGTGAATGGGAGGATGGGGACACTAAGGTGGATGTGGAACAAAAGTGAGGATTGTTGGGATACAAATATAATGGATATACTGTTAAGAAAGCAAGTACAGGCTAGAACTGGATAAGTGAAACCTAAAGGCAGCCATATCCAGTCTGAGAATCCTGCTTCAGGCTGGTTCTGTAGGATCTCTGGTTGACTTGTTTTTCACTTGAACAGTTTCTTTTACTTCCTAAAAATGTGTTACAGTTTGATTCAGCTTATTGAGGTTATGGAGGTAGTCTTTGTTTACAGTTATTTAAGCCTGCAGATTTTAAAGCTGATGGCAAAGAGTTATACATATTTCTGCTTCTGTCAAAGGCAAAGATATTGTCACATGGATTCTTCACTACATTAGTTACTCATACCACTGCACATTTCCACACATGCTTCCAAGCTTGTAAAGAAGTTTTTCTGCACAACTGACAGAGTTTACTTTCAACATGCATAAAAATGTAATAGGACACATTCTTTTGTACTTCTATAAACAAAAAGAAGAGTTGTTTTAATGGTAGCTTCAATTGTTCAGCTCATTAACTATTAAATCAACTGTTGTTTTTCTCAGCTTCATTTAATTTTAAATATACTAAGTGTAGTGATTACTTTGCGATAGATATACAATTGAACAGCTGAAATCTGTAGCAGAAATTTTTATCTTTGCACGATATTACAGATGTTGTATGCATGCAGTTTCAAATTGAGAAATAAAAACATTTCTGCTTTTCAGTTGAAATTACAAAAAAAGAAAAGCTTTTATTATTAGTGTTGTGTTCTCTGAAAATTAGAGGACAATCACAGAATATCCTGAGTTGGAAGGGACCCATAAGGATCCTCCAAGTCCAACTGCTGGCCCTGCACCAGATACCCCAAGAGTCATACCCTGTGCCTGAGTGTTGCCCAAACGCTTCTTGAAGTCTGCTGGGTTTGGTGCCGTGACCACTTCCCTGGGTAGCCAGTTTCAGTGCCCAACCACCCTCTGAATGAAGAGTCTTCTCCTGATATCTGGGCTTAACCTCCTCTGACTCAGCTCCATGTCATTCCCTCAGATCCTGTCATTGGTCACCGGAGAGAAAAGCTCAGTGCCTGCTGCTCCTCTTCCCCTCACAAGAAAGCTGGAGATTGTGATGAGGTCTCCCCTCAGTCTCCTCCAGGCTGAACAGACCCAGTGCCCTCAGCTGCCCCTCGTATGGCTGTCCATGAATGTTTGGGTTCGTCACATTGCTGAGACAGTGAACACTGTGTCTACAACTGTGTGCTTTAATGCTGTTACCTAGCATAGAGCACAGATTTGAGGTTTGAGTTTTAAAAATTGCTTTTAATTCCACAGGAATACAGAGTTCCTGTGGATACCAGCTTCTTTAAATGAAGTAACTTGTTCTCTCAACATGGAAGTTATTCCCCTTGTGGAAAATTTCCAAGTGTTTAAAATTTCAATAATTGTAAAGGCTTTTTATTCTGGTGGTAGACACCTTCTAGTAGTTATGATGTAACAATATACTTCATCTGTAATTTTTTATATGCACCTGACCAAAAACAAAGCAGTTTCAGGCCATAGATTATGTCTTGGGATCCTGGAGTTCCCATGTTAACATGTTAAACTTTGTACCCTTCTAGCTTCAAAGAAAGGATTAACAGTACTGGGGAATTTCAGAGTTGGATATATAAATTAAAACTTGGCAGTTTACATGGCAGACTTGGTCCTTGTCATGAGACAGCCCTGTAGATTGCTGTACAAGTTGAGTTTCCCTTCAGGATCTTGGGACAGTTGTTTTCCTCCTGTTTCTTTGGAGGCTGTCTGCACAGGACCTCACCAGACCTTTGTTCTTACTGTCAGTTTCCATTGCACAAATATTCCTTGCTCACTGCAGGAGATTTACAGACTATATCGGCAGTCGATTGTCAAGTATGCTGATATTTGAGAATTCTGAAAGAATGGCATACAGAATAGTTTGAAAGCTGTAAAGAATTTAAACTATCTCTGCCTATTTCAATTTTCAGTGTTGGATAGTTACAAATAGTTCAGGTAACCTTGTTTTGGGGGTTTTTTTAGTCAGAGATCAGTACTATTCATTTGCTTCAAGAGGGTACAGAATGCAGAGCAGAAAAAAAATCAAAATCCTGAAAGAACAGAGCCTTCACCTTCAGAAGAATATGACTATGTGGAATTTTACCAGCTGGTTTTGCAGCTGGCTATGAATTGCAGGCTGTTTGTTTGCTTCCAGCACAATGTCTCCAGTCAGTGAACAGAAACAGCAATCTTCTCTGGGGATTTTATATCCAAAACAGATTCAGAGTACTTGTTCAATGATGACTGAAAGCACAGATTTGTCTGCTGTCGTCTGAGATGCATGAAGAGTATAGGACTAGTTCTGCACTGAGTATTCTTTGCACGTCTTGCTACCCTAATCTATTTTTTAGAAAAATAGTTATATAGAGTCATTGTTTTTCCTCTGAGAATTACTCTTTCAGTGTTGCCCTTCTCTCAGTCCTTGGAAAATGTCTCCTGTTCAGCAGCAGATTTCTACACGGTAAGCGTATTGGCGGGGGGGGTCCCTACAAAACATATTCAAGAGTCTTGGACATGCTTGAAGTAGCTAAGATAATATAAGTTACCATACTGAGAAAAAGTGGAAAATGTGAAACCTGCTGTGTATCAATATGTCACCAAGAATAGAAAGAATGCTCTTACTAGGGAATACCAAGTGCATTTATTAAGGAATATTGCCCTCCACTAGGGGAGCAGGAGGAGGAAATGCTGCTGTTCTGTCAAGTTATTCCACATGTAGGCAGGCTCCTGCTATGTGAACATTCAACTTAGCGGTGCAATTGTAAGACAGTCACTATAAAAGAAACATATATGATGAAAAAACACCAAATCAACCACCAGCCAAACCCCCAAGCATTAATAGTAGGTTCAACAATAGCAAGAAAACTGGAAAGACCATCAGGCAAGCATGATGTAATCCTTATCTTTGTGAGCAGCAGGATATTATCTTTTTTCAGGTCCAATGACTCCCTCGTTTCATTTTCTCATCTAACTGTTTACTTGCAGAGTAAAATTGGTGCTGCTAGCTTCTCTGACTGCATTCACCTAAAACTGTATCACTTTGCAGACACATTTTAAAGGATTTCAAGCACATTGCTTAATCTGTTTTGGAAGTGAGATGAGATACTGCAGCTATCATTCTGTGCAGTCGTACAGACTAGCCTTGCTTCACCGCTTATTTCATCCATCTGGTTGCAGGTCACAAATGTGACCTCTCTTCTGTGTTAGAGCTGTTAGAGTATGCTTGGCTTCAGCTGACATTCGGAGATTAACAAAAGGCAGCTACTTGATTTTAAAAAGCATGTTTTTCCTATTGTTTCTTGTATAAAAGGAAAATATTTAAAATTGCAGTGGGAAACAAAGAGCATTCCATTATTTTTAGCAGTGATTCAGGACCAGAGCCTGTAATTAGGTGGCTCATTCTTGCTGATTTCCCACCTCCTTGACTCCATTGGATGTAGGAGGTTAGTCTGTAGGAAGATATTCAGATGTACAAGAACTCTTACCTTAAATAAGCTAGGAATACTCTGCCTCATATTTTAGATGTTTGTTAAAGTTATTTCTTGTATCTTCCTGCTACTAAACATCTGCTAGAAAAACTCAATCAAATGGAAGAGAAATATCTCCTCTGCAAAAATAACATTAACCCCCAGAAGTTTTAACAAGTGTTGGTGTAAGCAGGGATGGATTGCGCATTTTCAGCAGCATAATAAACAGTGACTGGCTCAGAGTTTTTTCAAAGCAGAATAGAAGCAATTGCCTTAATAACTGTTTTTCTCTTTCTGAGTTGTCAGCGACACTCTTTACCCCTTCAGTATAAACTGTGAGCCCATCAAAGAACTTATTTGCTTCTTTGTTTCAGGATCCAAAGACAGGATTGTATGATCAAATGGATTGCTTATATACCAAAAAGATTGTACAGCTTTCTCAATATTACCTTGGTTTGAATAACTAACTTGAAAAAGAAAGAAAGAGAGGGTAAAAAATCCAAACCTAAGAAAGATTTGTTGATCTGTTTTAAATGAGAGTCTGGGCGGAAGCTGGCTGCTCATCACCATTCAGAATCACTATTACATACATATAAATCTATCTTTTCATCTGTAGAAGGATTAATCATTTGACTGTATGGATTATCAACCAAGTTTATAGTCAGTTCTTGTATACTGTTCATGCCAATACTTACAATATCTTTTTAAAAATAACATTTTGCATTCTTAAACATTTAATGAGAAAGTTAGTACTTGAGGAAGTTAGCTTATTGCATTTTTCTTTCTAAAACTTACACACTCTGAAACCTACAAGCAAGGAACCTAATAAAAAATACTTTTACTTTTTGATTTATTTTTTTCCAGTGAGAATGCTGGTCCTCTGGTGTTGAAACTGAGAGAAACTTATTTTCTGTAGGTCACTGGACAGGGAGAACTCAGTGGCCTCCTATTAAAAGCCTCTGTATCTCATGACCAATCTTCTTAGCCATTCTGTCTGAGTTTATCTCCTGACAGCAGCCAGAAAGAAAACAGCTGGAGATCAGAACAGGTAATATTAATAGCAACAGAAGCATATGTGCTCTTGCTACAGGTAAAGAAAAGCTACTGTGGAAAAAGGGTTGACTAATCATTAGATTCTTCTATGAATACCTGGAAGTAAAATCAAATTCCTTTAGTCCTGATTAAGATAGATTTTGTGCAAGATGCAACAGAAATACAGCGAGCTGTACCTAGAAGTGCTTAGGATGACACAGGAATCTAGGATTTGGAACACAACCAGTTAGTAATGGGAAGCTATATGTGTATCTTGAGTTACACTCCTAATTCTCTTCAAGTGTGTTAACTAAACAAGTAATGGAATAATAGTGTTCCATGGCAAGCTGCCATCCATATCTGCCTTAACTCTATTATATAATTAAATGAAATCTTACAGTAAATATTTCCATTCTGGGTAGCTGCCCACAAGTCAGAAACAGTTTTTTAAAAGGAGCATTTCAGTTAATTAGCCTTCTCTAAGTGAATCTGCTATCTCATGACTCCTGAATAATAAAATTTTTGAGTAATGGAATGCATAAAATAATTATTATAATTATTGTTTCTTTCAATAAATGTATAAATATGGGGCAATTAAGGGAAAAATTTAAATCAATCATTATATTAAAATTAACTGTAATCCAGAGGTGCAGTTGTTATTAATTTTTCACTACGTGAGTAGGAGGGCATAAATTTTTCCTTTAATTTAATGATAAGGATGAAATTCACTGGAAAGTTTTCCAAGGGAGTTTTATATTGATGTGGGGCTGTCTGTGCCTAGGTTGACAAAATTCAGCGTAAGACTAGAAAAGACAGCCCACAGCAACTCTTGATGCTGTAAGGGAATGGAAGTTTTTCCTACTTTATGAAGTTGCTTTATGAACTTTCAGACTCACTAAGTAGAAAAAGAACTAAAGCATGTAGCTAACCCCCTAACCCAAGATAAGGTCTCACACTGGAAGATTTGGTATCATTTCAAAATCCCCTGCACTCCTTCTTAAAATTCTGGAGGTTGGTTTTTTTTTTTCCACAAAGAGTCTCAGCTGCAGAACTGTATCCCCAGAGACTGAAGTTACCATAAGCCAGTACTTCAAGCAGAGTTATTTTATTACAACCTGTAATAACAAGTGAACTACATAGCTGGTCCAATGAAAGACTGAGTTAGAATGCCACACATGAGCATGTTTATTCAATGATTAGGAAGAAAATGGAGCATAAATTATTCTTCAAAGAATAAAAAGACACTAAACATAGTGTCACCTATCTTGCATTTGTTGTTTACTTCTTGAGGCACTCCACCCTCTCTCTACTCTCAGATTAGAACCAGAAGTGCAGAGCATTCACCTGGTGTGCCCTTGCTTTCTTTGTGCTAAAAGCACACCTGACAACAATCTGAGTGCTTTTAGTGAAGCCATAGGGAAAATGCTGAGAAAGATCTGTTATATTTGCAGCTCTCTATTGCTGAAAACTAGTGAAAGAAATGCTGCTGTATCTCTATGGCACTTCAGTGTCTAGGAACAGCCATACCAAAGAGCTGTGCCTAAGGCAGAATATCCCAGTATGAGAGGTTTGGTTCTGCTTCCCATTCACTATTATTTTGCTGTCTTTCACTGTAAGAGATTCTGCACTTCAGATCTGTAAGTAATTTTATACCTTACTCAGTGAAGAGAAAAAATGATTTAGCTGTATCTGCAGGATGTGCTCTGCAAAAAGATATAAATACTACTGTAGCAGTCATTACCCCAAGGAGGTAGTAAAAATAGAGTATATGTACTAGTTTATCTTGAAAGACCATTAAAAAATTAATTTGATATTCTAGCTAAAAGGCTCATGCAGTGAAACTCTACTCCTTTCTTTGGGAAACTTGCACTGCCTAAGAGGGCTGAACATTAGAAATCTGTTTCTGACATGAATGCTTAAATATTCTTTATCTTATTTAATCCTTTTTCTCCTAGACACATTTTTCTTTGTACCACACTGATGATTTTCCTCTTTCATACAATCTTTAAAATAATTTTTATACATAGTCATTATGCTTGCTTTTAATTATTCATTTAATGTAAACATTCTTGATTTTTTAGTATTTTGTCATATCTTGACTTCAGATTAGCAATCATTTCAGCTGTGTGTTGCTGAATTCCTTCTATTAAACTGAGTCATGTTCTTTTCATTCCCTGCCTCCTCTGTTTTTTCTATCTGTAGTTGTAAGAGATCCATAATTGCAAAAAACAAGGGACTTCTTATTGGGACTGGTTTTAGTATAAGATCAGAGTGTCTCATATATTCTTGCCTGCTTGTGTCTGATTTGCTGTCAGCTTTGTCCGAAGTGTCCTGCTGTTTTACCTGTTTAATTCTTGCTGCATAGGTTTTTTTCCCTCAATTTTCAGTGTCAGGGTCTCAAATTATTTTCCTTGTAGCTGTGCTTGTGAACATTTCCCTACAGTATTGTATTTTAAGAGTGCACATGAAGTGGCAGTCTATGGCTTACAGAATGTGGATTCTATTTATAGCTCTCCTACTGGCCTGCTGTGTGATGTGAGACCTGTAATCCTATTTTCCTCTGTAAAACGAGAGTATGGTCCACCTTTCTCCTGGAGTCCTAGATCTCTGTTGACATTATAGTGGTAGGACAAAAAATGAAAACAAAGACCTCACAGAATCAGAGTTCTATGGAAAATTCAACAGACTAAAACCAAGAAGTTAAAAAAGCAAGATTGAAAAACTTTTCCAAACTCATATTTTTCTTATATTACTGTAAGACCTGATTTGAACTAATGAAACATTTTTAATTATGCTAGATTTTCTGCTCGTTTTTCTATCTATTTAATTGCTTTTGCGAGAAAAACAATATTATTCCTTTAGCTAATCATATATCTTAATTGTTTTCTCCAGGTGTGTATTAAGCCTGTCCATAGTACTCAACAGCGTATACCTTTGGCTTGGTCTGTATCCCTATGGTTCAGGCTTTTTTTCCAGAAAAGTATTACATTCTTTATTATAATTATATTCTTCATTAACTAATATTGTACTAGATAAAAATTCTAAAGCAAGTATAGACAACAGCAGGTAGTAAACTCAGAAAATGCATGCTTTATTTTTCTTTCTCCAGAGCTACTACAAAATGCCACTTTAACTGCTGGAGTCTGTTTAAGAATACAAGCACCTTTAGCATTACAAAGTTATAGCATTAAAAGTATGACTTTAACATCCCCTCACTTAGGTGGCAGAGTCCAGTGTGAAATCAGTTACAACCACTTTATATGACTGAGCAACATCCCAGCATGATTTTTCTTGTTGTTGTCATCAGTTTTATTTTCCTTCCTTAACCAATTCCCTTGGAAGTCAGAAAAAAAGTGCACACTGATATCACCTGAACCAGAAGCAGGCATAACCACTCAAAATAAAACTTAATTTCTTTAAGCCATGGGAAGCGAAGGAGCATATTTGCATTCTCTGGGTAAAGGCCTACCACATAAAGTGCACACTGGGGCCTGCTATTTATGTTCACATAAATAAGATAGAAAAGAGGCAAACAAATACTCTATTTGTGGTACATTTTTCTCTTAACCTCTATGAAATATTTGCTGATTTAACTCTCAATGGAGAAATTATGACAGCAATCCTAATTTTTTATCTGCTTTGGCTCGGAGGCTCAAAGAAAAAAAGAGAAAGTGGCTCTCCTAAGTATGTGCTTGGGCACATTGCTTCGATTAAATTACAGTTAGTTCACAGAGGTTAAGGCTTGTTTTTATGTATGGGAAAGTCTTGACATTCCACTGGTTATAAGGTTGTGTCAGGGTACCTAGACTCTCATTTGGATGTGTTTTTCTTTGGATTTTCTTTCCTCCTGAGCAATAATTGGTTTAAAATTTTCTATTGGTCACGTAAAGATTTATCACTGCTAAAGAACAGCATTTTCAATTTGATCTGGTCACAGTCATATCTAACATATGGTGATGCTTCACATCTCTGAAACAATAGTATTATTTCTGCAGTAAGGGGTAAGAACTTAAAGTAGAGACAGAAAATTGCTAACTTTTTCAGCTGTGCTTATGTAACCCAATAAATTTTCGAGCACCTCCTGCTCCTCTTTCTTTAATAAAGTGTTCAGTTTTAAGAGTTCAGAGGTTTTAAAAATAAGGTCCTTTGTGTTGAGCAAAGTTATACAGAAAATTTGGGATAAAACAGCTTTATGGCTAGTGCAGTAGTTACGAGACCATCCTTTCTTAAAATGTAAGACTGCAAAGGATCTGGGGTATCAATGGAACCTCCCACAGTAGATTATCGCATTATGTAATCTCTTTCATAAAATGATTTGCCTTCATTTTGAAACTGGTTACTTATCTCTTCCCTTTCCAAGTTCCTTTCTGATTTCCATAGAACACCCTGGGTAGCAGATGTGTTCTAATCTAGACCTCTCCTTCCTGTGATTGTTAGCACCATGCTGCTTTGTGATCTAGGTCTTAACTAATACCCAATGAAATTTTTTCTTGCACACTTCATCCTAAAAGTTTCCTTATTGATGTTTGGTCTCTGTGACTATACACAGATAACACAACAGCTAACCAAATTCCCAAGCTCTTTCTGCCTTTTCTTTTAGTGTAATATTATAAATTCCTTTGATTTTAAGTAATGAATTTCCTCTGGGCCACTTTTGTTTAGATTTCATCTGCTTTGAATAAGGGTGAACAGAATTTTGCACAGATGTGCTTAAGACCATACTTTACATTGTATACCATTAACACCTTAGATCTTCACTGAAAACACCTTGCCAGAGAGCCTGTGTTCACATTAGACATTTCTTCTGTGGCTCAGCTCATGCTGTGGTTGGCTATGACAGCCAAATTTTTCTCCTTCACTGTCATTGCCTACTAACGAGTTCTTCAAGACAGGTGTATTTATTAATCCCTAATAATGGGATCCTGCATGTATTACATGTTTCCAACTGTAATTGTGCTCCCAGTGCAGTATTTTGATTTGTTTAAGAAAGTTTGGTGTTTGTTATATATTGATTGCTTAACTGTGATTGTTTTTAAACTTGGTTCATTTCCCAGACATTTTAGATTCCTAAATTACAAGTTTATGAGCCCAATTATAAAACCCATATTTGGGATTTTCAAAATTCAAACATATTTTATACAGTCATTCCATGAAGTACAAGGCTCCATTTCTGCCTGCTTAAGGATCATTAATGATAAACACACTATTGGGTCTCCTGGGTTACATATATTCTTTCTAATGTAAATCAGGATTTTTGGATACTTTTTTTTTTTTTTGGTGAAGACAATTATATAGGGTAAAAATGAGACTGTCAAAACTTTTTGTCTAAATCTCTTTTAAACAATACATTTAGAAGTCTAACAGTAATCTGGACCACTGTGTGCATTCATTTGTTCCTTATTTTATTGCCTTTTTGAATTCAATGTAATAGCTCTATTTTATTCATCCCAAAACAGAATCAAAGATGCTCATCCTGGGAGTAGGTAGGAAAACTGATAGAATAAAACATTTGTCATAATGGAAATCTGGGCTCTATTTCCAACTGTACTGGAACTGACCTTGTCCAACCTCAGTGCCTCAAACACTCATCACCTCATAAATGAAGGGGCTGTGGCTTATCTACCATTTCAGATGAAGTCAGAGGATTTTGCTGAGGGATGGAAACAGAACCCACTAAATATTGGAAGAGATGACAGAGGTCAAACAAACACATACTTCCACTAAATACTAAGGATGCTTTAACATATGTCAGTAAAAAAAAAGCAGAAATGGCAATGCGTATAAAAATTTTCTTGTCTCTTTTCCCTTCTATTCTTCCGAATATATATTTTAGCAGTGGTCCTGATTCATTAGGCACTTATGCACATGATGGAGACGTTCTCTAGAACTAAAAACATTCTGAAGTAACTCACCAACATTGCCTATGCACTTGGTAAATCTCCTTTTCAGCTTTGGCTGGGTTTTTTAGTACCACTTTTGAACACAGGAATGTTTTTGTCCTAGCCAGGGGGACTTCAGAAATGATGGCATTTCATTGCATGACAGCCAGAATCCCATGAGGATTCAGCAATGCTTCAGGTTCTTACAAATGTCTGAAGAGATCTGAAAGAGCAAAAGTGGTAAGTATCAGTGTCACTCTTTAAAAGACAGACTAAACTGATATATCAAGAGGTTACACTTCTCAGTTCTACAGAATAATGTAGAAGCAGGCAGAAGAGCCTTTTTAATCATCAGTGCTGTAAGCAATAGACCAGCAGTGTGTGTCATTTTCCTTTATAATAAAACTGATTTACTGAAAGAATTTTACAGTTAAATTTACAAGTGGAAATAGCAAATTTTTGCCTTTCAATGCTGCCTTCTATCATCTGCAGAACAACTGCTCATTACAGGATGTTCATTTTTATCTTAAAGTTTTAAGGACAGTTAGGCAATAAAACAAGAGCCCAAGGGAAACAGCTGAACTACCCCTTTCTAGAACATATACACATTCACTAAAAGTGAGTTAGGTTAAAAGAAATCTGTGCTGGCAGAACAGAAAAAATTGTCTTCACTTTCTCAATAATTCTGTACAAATAGCCAAGTGAGGATCATGGCATCTTACTTATATGGTATTTGTTCTGACTTACAATAGCACAGAAATGTTTAGGGTGCAAAGTGTTAGGGTTCCATGATGTAATGAATTGTTTATGGATGTGTAGCAGGGTCATCCTTAATCTTTGATCAAGCAGCATGTGTGATCATAAAGTAACTCGCTGAATCTCTTCCTCAAGCTTCCCCAGTTGCTTATTTGTAGAAGAAGACTATTTATTGTATACCAACTGTTTCAGCAGTTACATGTTTATTAGAGTGGGCAGAGGGATTTAGAAAGCTGTAGTCCAATCATATTTTCTGTTAGCACCATCTGGAACTGCATGTGTTCTTCACCACATGGTGCAAGAGAAAAGGTAAGCATCCCTTCTTTGTCAGCATCCTGGCTATATCCACCTCTTTTCAGTGGAGCTATCTTTAATAGGAACAAAGAGAGCACAAAACTCACTAATGACAGGATAATGGAAGGCACAGAAAAATTTTTGATTATGACAGAGAGGCAAGGCAATGATCCGTATGACTTATACTCCATTGCTTTTTACAAACATCACTCTGAAGCTTTTTAACCAGATCCCCCTCAAAGAGACAATTTTGCAGTGTGAAATACTCTGATATCTGTCTAAGCATGAAACACTATGAAATTATGTTTCTGAAAGAATCTATGAATTCCAAAGAAACAAATTAGTCTGATCCCCCCATATGTTCTAGTGTCAAAAAGACCTAATACACAGAGGTAGACAAAATAAGAGGGCATGGCTTTGATGATAGTAAACTTCCTCTGGTTCTCTTTTCCAAATTTGGATATAGATTTTTTTTTTAAATAGTATGTAATACAGTAATAAATCTTATATGTTCTTAGGATCATATAAATTGTTTCACAATGGGGAATTTGTACCTTTGTCTGCTTAGTTTATTAAAAGAAGGAAATTTGCTGAAGTTAGACTGGGCAACAACTTGTGCAGAGATAAAATAACAGGTGGAAAGGAGGTAGCCCAAAGCCATGTCAAAGCAAATAGTTAGAAGTTAGATTGAACAGGAAATAAATGTACATTTCAGCTAGGTAGATTTATTGGTGGAATATAATTGATACTTCTTGATCTTAGGATGTATATAGCCCTAGAAGGAAATAATAAACTGAGGAGGAAGAAAGCAGAGCTGCAAATTCATTCTGTTTTTACTGTTTCCGTAATGTACAACATACGGCATCATGCTCAATACATAAAGTTGGTGGAAGAAGGAGGAAGAGTGTGGCATTTGCAGTGATGGCATTTGTCTTCCCAAGCCACCTTCACATGTGATGGGCCTCTGCTCTCCTAGAGGTGGCTGAACACCTGCCTGCCCATGGGAAGTGGTGAATTAATTCCTTGTTTTCCTTTGCCTGTGTGCATGGCTTTTGCTTTCCCTATTAAACTGTCTTTATCTCAATCCGTGAGATCTCCAGCTTTTACCCTTCCATTCTCTCCCTAGCCCCCCTGGTGGGGACAGGATTCCTGGGGCTTGGTTGTTGTCTAGAGCTGAACCACAACAATAATATAATTACATATAAAACTTCTAGGTCATAAAAAAAAATTATGTGGAATGCAGGAAACCAGAAACTGAATAATGAGCCTGCCATACAATGACTGAAGTGTTCTACATCAGGTTATGGAATTGTCTTAGTATTTTCCATCTTAATTAGATGTTTCTGGTATATTTATTGTACACTCTTTTCACAGGATCATAGATGTCATCTCTGTGATGGATCATCTATATAACTTTAGATCTGGAATTTATGCCTTTAACATAAGATCCAGAAGAATATTTAAGTAAAAATCTGAAATGTTACTTATCCAATGACACTCTCTGTGGTCTGTGGCACAGATACTTCAATTTTGAATGCACACCATTTTGGACTTATCAAAAAATATGGTGACAGTAAAGGTCTATCAGTGACTTAATTTTTGCCCAGCTAGGAAATTATTCCCTACACCTTCATTAATATTGCATTGAAAGCCCTTATTAAAGACAAAAATTGAAATAGGAAATAGTCCAAACTGGACCACTGAGACTGTTCATTATGGCTGCCAAATGACAGACTAATCCTGCTTATTCTGGGTGGTTTATGAAACCTCTTTTGGAGGGATAGAGAAAAAAAGAGTGCAATAATTGTCATCTTTAGCTATGATGGAGAGACTCTTGTCTTTATGTGATTAGCTAATGGACTGTCAGATAAGCCTAAACATACAAAAATCAGTTTAAATCAAAGTTTAAAAGACATCAGACTGAAGAGTATACCCAGGAAAGCTGTAGGAAAGCTGTAAAGGTGAAAACATTCGCTCTTGTACTGAAGTGTTCCTTGACACCAGCACATGTACGGGCAATTTTGACATTAATAGTGATTTTGTTTTATATTGTATGGTGGACTAGGTAGTGCTATGTTAATGGTTAGACTCAAGAATCTTAAAGGCCTTTTCCAGCCTTAACTCTCTGATTCTATTCTATAAATAAGTTGGGTTTTGTTGTTTTTGATGCATTATCGCCTTTCTCTTTCTTTCCTCTGCTTCAAATAATTAATAAATCAACTTCGTAATTGCTCTTGTACACATTGGTGTCCAGTTAGGAAAAGGTTAGTGAAACTGAAACAGAATGAACGTTATGGAGATGCAGCAACAGTATTTCCAAATCTTCTAGATTTGGGATGAGATGGTAAGCAGTGTGGTGGGAAGTAAGCTCTTTGATTATGCATTCCTGGTTTCCTGGCTCTTCTGTTTTACTGAAAATAATCTAGATTTTACTTTGAAGTGTAAAAGGACACAGAGTCTGTTTCCTTCAGCTCATTGCTTGAATTGTGTCATTTGTAAGTTTCTCAGTAGCAGATGTGCAATAGCACTTAGTGTACTAAATGTGCTAAGCACATCTTCTCTACTAGTACTGCTAGCACTGTAACTTACATAAAACTAAGCTATATTTAATTTGCAGTAAGGAATGATCTCAGATGTCTTACTGTGTGACTGAGACATATGTTTCAAGTGCATTTTGTTTATAAATATGCTGTAATAATGTGCCATCTACTTGCAAATGGTGATTACTTCTTACACTTTAAGCTATGACAGTCACGGCAACCTGAAGGGAAGAGGTTGCAGAATGCATGCTTAAAAAAAAGTTTGATATGTTGTTGCAAAAATTATTTGGGATGGTTTTTGACTAAAGGACACAAGGGTAGAATTAAAAAACATTAATTTCAAGATCATGAGGTGCCCCCTGCCACCACCATATGGGAAGGAATTTTTCCTAGGAGTTTTTGAGGAGTTTATACACAGCTGAAATAAACTGTTAAACATGAGTATCCAATAGCATACAGACATCCTTTAGTCTTCTCCAATCACATTTGCTTCCTTTGAAGTATTCTTAGGCAACCTGGTGCAGTCTGGCAGTTAACATATAACTTTCTGAGGTGCTGATGTTACAAAAATAAGAAATTAGAGTTTTCTTTTGTCTTAGGGTATCCTGCTTATGTCACTTCTCAGGTTTGCTATTGAGCTGTCTAAGCTCAGCAATTAACTCTTTTGTCACATACATTATCTGAAACTTACCCAGTGTTTCAGATAAGTAGGGTCACAGGAAGTATTTAAGAAAAATGAGTCTGTATGTTTGAGGAATTCATAAAAAATATTTTTCACTTTTTGCAGATGGATAAAATGTACTACTTTACAAACAAAGAACTAGACATGAACCCACTTTTTGAAGGCATTCCTCACTAACAAAAGGCAGTGGCTTGCACAAAGAGTTCCCAGAGCACATTATTCTGCTACCAGGTGGTAATCAATAGCACTTTGGTCCAGCTGTGTGGTGTAGTATTCACAGTCTCTAAATGCCATAGGCACAGAGATGTCCTTCCGTACTGGGCAGCCCTGTGTATCTCAGATGTACAGATCTGCTTTATCCCTGTGGGACTTTCACAGACAAGTTTGGAGGTTACATTCATCTAATTTCGTTATTGCAGAAAAAATCCAAACCAACATAGTAACACTGCCATGACATTAGAAGATGAAGAGAGAGCTTTGGAAGGTGATAATCAGAACTTTTTATCCCGTCTCAGTAATTTCTGTTACTTGAAAGTTTCTGTTGCTGCTAAACCAGATGTGGAAATACAGACCTATTGATATTCACATTCTTTCTAAAGGTGAAATATTCAGCTAGTTCTCCAGTATTGCTTTGTATGAAAACTGTGCAGCAGATAGGATTCTGTGTGAGTCTGGATAGACTGAAATGTGTGACCTGCATATACAAAGAGCAAAATTAGATTGAACAACTAATTGCAGTCAGACAGTCTGATTAACAGGAACAAAGAACAGCTGTACTGCTTTAACTAACATCAGAACACAGTCAGAGCAAATAATTAAATATACATTTTTCTTGGCTATGCTTACATGGGATTGCCTTTTTATTGAAAAAACTTTTTTTTTTTTCTTTTTGAAAGTAATTTTATAAAGTAACAAGATATTTATATCATGCTTTCCATTTGTCTTTCAGTCCTCATCTTAGATCTTCTGAAATTTTTGGAAAATTAATACCAAATATAACAGTAGTGGAATTTTTAAAAAGACTTCATTTTTTTTAGCATTTTATTAGGATAGGTGGCAGGATAGAGGAAACCAGCAAGTGTATTCATGATAGAAAAATTTATTAACCTGGATTTTATAAGAAAGCCTCTAGCCATAGAGAGATATTTTTAAATTTTTCTACTACATGGAGAATTTCAGCTGGATCTTGCTTATTTTGTTCTGACCTTTCCTTTTATTCTTCTTTGCTGACTGTATCTGTTAATCTTACTATCTTTGGAATATGTATGTTGCTGTCACCTCATTTTGCCAGGTGATACGTTATGAAGTTTTATTATTGTCCCTTTAACATTGCTAAATTAACAGCAAACTCCCTTCTCCAGAACTGACTTATTTCTGTACTGTAGTTTTTGTGTGTCTGTACTTTGTCTCTTTTTTTTTTTCTTTTTTTCAATGTGAGTAGATCCTGAATTTAGTCTAAGATTTGAAGGACGTATTTGTTCCAAATGTCATACTCACATACCTCCTATAAACTTTGTCTCTAGTTTTGCTAAGAGCATTAATGTCATCTAAGGAGCCATGCTGATGAGGTTGATATTCCAGCATCTACTGCCCACCATTATTCCGCTTCTATTTGCTGTGGTTAATTCTGCACATTTGCATATTGCTTGCTCAGTCAGTCAGGTAGAGTCTCTGCAGCTGATGGTGGTTTTCTGGTTTAAACAAAACTGTTGTAATTAGCACACACATCTGTCAGCAACATTTCCTTTGTTGTTGAGAAAACACTTCATCCTCTAAAGAAATAAAAAGGTTCATTAGAAGCACTGTGCTTTGAAGTAAAAATGCTCAACAATACATTTTATTATTAACCATAACATTAAACAAGGCATAGTTGAAGATTTATGGCATCCCAAGCCCTACTTACACATTTCTTGACCTGATTATTTGGCTGACTTTGACATGGATGATCAGAATTTTTCTTCAATAACATATCTTGCAATCAAGAAGCAAAATCAGCAAAAAGGATGAATGCTTCAGTATTTTTTTCTAATTAGGAAACAGAGAAAAATTAAGATTTTAAAGGAAGGTTTATAAGCAGAATTTGTCCACCTCTTCTGCTCAGCTAGTTAGCCTGCAGTATAAATGAGACACAGAATGGATTCGCAGATGTCTGTTATGCAAATTTAATAAAGAACCCTCTGATGATCAGTTTGTGTTTTTCAGTATTTGAAGGAGTTTTTGAAAACTGTGTTTTGTAGATTCTTACCTATGGGTTATCCTCTTCCAATATCCTCCCTAATTTTTAACTGAGTATTCACAGATTTCGTTTTGAATTCCCCTCTGTATCAATGTAATTTGAAGGTGCTTAGCATGATTTGTCATGCTGCAAATGTAGCAAACCTTTAATACCACGATTCCTTCCGTTTTAGCTCCTTTCAAATACAGAATCAAGACTTGCAGATGAAGTATTAAAGATAGCTTTTTATCCCTTTGGATAACCTCACTAACTGTGCAGATTACATCTGGTGAAAATTAATTTCGGACATCTGAAATGTTTGCATGATCGGGACAACAAATTGCAAGTAATGAATTTATTTGTAAAAACTAATTGCTTGCTTTCTGTGAGAGAGTAAGAATAAAAATTGTCTAGAGGAATCATCTCTCATTTACCCTCTCAGTTGGATAATTTTTATAATGTCTTCTAAACAGAAGGAATATTCTTCAAACTCTGAGTTGTGTTTCCACTGAGACTCTGACCTCCTTTATGCCCCTAGGAGAGGCACAAGAGAGAAAACTGGGATGCTTCACCTTGAGAATAAGTCTTGTGCCTCTGACATCAATATTCTAAGAATGGTCTCATAAGAACAGTAATTTCCCAAAAGGAGAGAAAAACGGGGAGAAGTGTATCCAGAATGCACAACCTGTATTAATTTAAGAGAACCTACTTGCTGCTCTGAAAACATCTTATGAAGCTACTCTGACCTTCCATCTGTGGGGATGTGGGGAGTAAGAATAGCTATGTTATTGTAATAGTGTTTCTCCTCCCAAGATGTGATTTGTTTCTGTTTTCAATTCTAGATTATGCTTTATGGTCTTTGGCAGATCAAGTGGTGATTTCGTAACACTCAGAGAAAAAAGGTTGATGGTGTGATGTACAAAACTAGTCCTTTTGTTGCATTCAGTTTTGCCATACAAACACAGCCTGTTCATGCCTGTACTAAAGGTTGAGATGGAATTCACCGTCCTTCCTAGTCATTCTCTTTTCATCTTACTCCTTACAGCAAACACTCCTTAGCTAAAATATGCAAGAATACTTAGTACACACCTTTATCTTTCTGTGTGGTACTCCATACTAAAAACATCCAGGAAAAGTATACTCCTGTTGATTCATACAGGCTCCTGCAATGATGAGTGTGAGGAAACAAATTTTAACAATGATTTTGACAGCGATGTCAGCAATTTGTCATTACCATTTATCTGATCATGTTGTTCTGTCCTAGTGACACCATCTCTAGGGCAAATAGCTTTAGACAGGTCGCTAGAAGTCAATATAAGAGTTATAAGGGAAGAATATGAGCAAGAAAAGAAATATTCCTTGCCATTTTCTGTCTTTCAGCTCCAATTCTGCCTGTTAGAATTGGTGAGCTCCAAATCCTGTTTGAAACAATGTTTGGTGGGGTTTTTGCACATAATACTGTGATAATAAGAGGACTTTTTTCTATTAGGGAACTTTCAGTATCCTTTGGTTAGAAAATAGGGGCTTTTTTTAGTACTCTGAAGTGAAAATTTGTTATTTAACCCCCCAAGTATAACAGCAACAAACCCAAACCAACTACATGACATTATTCTTATTTATTAATGCAGTTGTGTACAAGTTGGGCACAATGGAACATAAATGTGTGATTGCCATTACAAATGTCTTACAAGGATCAGCAGACTGAGTTTTTTGAGTTTTTTAAACTTTTCCCCATGCTGAAGTTGTCACCATCATTAGGTGCAGTAAGGTCTTCTGGAAATTCCCTTGCTGTCCAGGTCTATTTTAAACCAAGGCTGTATACTAATTTTTTTACTCTTGGACAATTCTTTCATATATTTCTTCTTCTCTTGCTGTTTTTGTGACTAAGCAAGCCTTTCTCCCTGTGCTGGTTCCAGATTTGCAGGTGTAATGGAACAGATGGAATAAGCCAAAGGTTGGTGCAGCAGAAAATCACTGCCTCATGTTATGGTAGTGAGCAAAAAGGCTTGTGGTTTATGGTTGTCTCTTCTTGTGTGCTTCGTAGTAGCAGGGTTGTAGAAAATGTGCTGTAATCTGTACAGGCTCTTGAGTCAGAGCTCATGGAGGTTGAGAGGAATCTTCCCACTGTTTTAAATAGATTTGTAGGAAGCCTTATGTTTAAGTTAGTCGTAATAGCATTTTTTTACAAACATTTAACCTGTCTCACATAATTAAACATATTTTTATTGCTAATTGTTCTTTTTATGTTCTCTGTCCCTCAGGATAAGGAATGTATGTTCTCTGTTCCAAGAAATCCTTCTATTACGTTCAACTACTTTGTAGAGTTGTACCAAGCAATGCATCAGCTGTGGATAAAATACTGTGCACCTTTTAATTGAATTAATTTAATCTTAAACACTAGCAAAATTCCCAGAGGATTTTTTTTTTTGACGAAACATTTTTTTTGTCTCTAATTTTTTTGCTCCAGTAGGCATTTTATTTGAAATATTCATCTTGGTCTGAATAAACAGCTCAGAACAGCTCAGTTGCTCATAAAGTTAATCACAAAACTTTTCTTTAAATTCCATTGTCAATTCATACCAGAGTTAAAGCTATTAATTAAAATTATTTTCATGTGTCTGTAGAAGGTTATGAGAAGTTCCATAACTGTCTTTAGTGTACCTATTAATATTCCAGTATACAATTAGAGCTCTGCTGAGTCTTGAAGCTGACAGCAGTTAGTCAACATACTTCTTGCATTCTGACACTTTCACCAGCTCTTAGAAAACATACTTATCTAATTATAAGAATACCAATTTTGTGCTGTTGCAGATATGAGCATTAGGGAAGGACTAGTGCAAATTACTTATTTCAGTTCCGTAATAATGAGCAGAATGACTGACTTAATTAATCAGTTCACTTGATTTCCTGAAATTGTTGTGTCTTCTGGTCTTTGGTTTTGGAGCAAACAGCAAGAAATAATGACAAGTTTTCCTCTAGATATTGCATTAGGATTTTTTATAGGAGACAAAACAATCCCAAATTTATTTAGTGTTCCACGCTTAAAAGAAAGCCATGAAATTTAATAACACTGTGCTTTGCCATTTATAGCCAAAGTATATCAGTATATCAGGTTCAAGTATGTTAAGAGCTGCAGCTTTTCCTGATGTTTGACTTTTACTGAATTTGCCAGCTTGTAAAGATTTAGTTGCTTTCCCCAGCTTTCTGAAATGAAAACACTTATTTGAACTCTCTTATGTTCTTTGCAATTCAGGACTCATAATAAGATAACGGCAAGCCTGGAACCAGATTCTGCTGCTGCTCCAAAAGCTTTGGCCTGAGTCTCTGTTAGCAGTCATTTAGAATTGTTCAGAAATGCTATGGAGTCAGAACAATACAATAGCACTTCACGTTGCAGTGAAAAACTGCTCAACACACGTATTTTAGGTAAGGACTCACACAGTTTATTGTTTTATTAGACATCTAGTTAATGAAAAATCAGTGAACTGTGTAGAGGGAGCAGAAACCATTTCTGAAGCAGAGACCATCTCTGAATCCCTAGAGAAGGCCCCATGGAAAACGATACTTTAAGATAAGAAATTATTTGCTTAGAGTGACTAATACCAAGAAGCATCTCATCCCCCTGTAGACCCCTGTGTTATCATTCTGTGATTTTAGTGGTCCATTTTCCTCTTAGATAATTGGTCCCTTTTTCCCCTAAAGTCCTTTGTAGATTGGTTAATTATAGAATTCCCTTAGTAATTGGTGCAAAATACAAAACCCTTAAACCCCATAAAAAGACCCCTTAGAACCCCACCCATTGTATTTGCTGGACAGGACTCCTTCGTAGAAGAAATAAAAACTCTATAGAATCTCCTGAATGGCACTTCTCCATCTCTTCCTCTGCTGGCTCAAAAGGTACCTTGCGAGCCTGAATTCTATCTGGGCAAGGCTTGCAAGGTACCTTGTTGCCAAGAACTGCTTGGGAACAGGCAGTTTCGGGGTCTCACAGAGGCCCCCTTCACTGGCAGCAGAACTGCATCTTCAGTATCAGTGTTAGGAATGCAATAGATAAACCACAATAATAGATATTTTAAAATATTAAAGTACAGGTACAACTTTCTAATTTTCAATTCCCATTCTATACTGAATCCTGGAAAGTTCTATTCCTGCCCCAACCCCACTGTCATGTCGTTTCCCCTATTTACACAGGACTCCTGTTGGAGATGTTGGTGTTCCAACTTTCTGTGAATCTCAGCCATTTCCCACAATCTCTTAGCACACACATTGGTAAAAACACAGTGCAGGCGCACTTGTGTACTCCTGGCGTGTGGTCTCTACTCTGTATTGCCTGCCCATTATGTGAGTGCAGGCTGCTCACAATGATTCTGTCACACCCTTAGGTCTGACACAAAACCAAATTTTGACTACTGCTTTTTTCATGTGTTGCAAACATTCATGCTGTTTTTGTAATTATTTACACTTACACTCTTACCTTGCCAGACGTTGTTATCCAGACCATGTTACTGGGGAATTCTGGGACGGGGTTGTAGAGATTCACCCAGCACTTGCTTTGGAATATGTTGTAGGGATCTAATGTGTTGGCAGCTATAGAAGAACCTGATGCTCAAGTATTTTTGTCTGAGTCCAATAGTAGGACCATGTACTGAGTTGAGAATAAAGTAATATACCTGTTGGTTGCTAATATTTTAGTAACTCCAGTTGCACAATTTTGACCCTGTTCCCACTGGCACATTAAGGCATTTTTTTGGGCTTATTGCCCTCCTTCATTTTGTACTTCCTTTTGCTGATTTTATCGAGTGGTACTTCTGTTCCTCCAAAGCCAGGAATCAGGTCACTGTACTACACAGACGTGTTATTTCTAGCAGCATAATATACTTAAGACCATGCTGAGTTGCTTATCCTGCTGCTTACTTGTAGTCAGTGGTAATAGTGTCACATAACAAATCATTAGCATGAAATATTCTTGGGATTTTTCTTACATATTTCAGCATCACCTGTCAATCACAGGTTTCTGAAAAGTAGATGAATGTTTTCCAGTCCAGTTATTTTTTCAACATGCTTATCAGGTGTGACATTTCTTTGTTGAAGTGATAATCTCGTTTGCATTTATGTCATTAGTAGTATGTGTGTGCAAGCATTCATAACCATTTCTAGTCCTTGTAGTGCCTACAGGCATATATTCATATTTATTTCTTTCCTGTGAAGTATGCATGTTATAAAATGTCCTGGTGCATCTCTAAATCCTTCAGCTCCTTTCAGTATTTTGGATAATTTTAAATATTTCCTTTGTGCCTTATTTAGGCAATGGCATACTCTTCTACATCTTTTGTCCTATTATTTCTTATTTAGGGAAATTTTATACTTATTGATGTTTACTTCAGGTGGGAAGTTTTTATTGGTTTTATCACTTTTTATTTCTATTTTTAAAAAGTTCTTATTTTGATTCTATGTTTTCCCTGGAGTTGGCAAGATCCAAAGTGTGCTCTTCGATCACCATGAACCACAGGCACTCTTCCTAGTTATGAAACTCAGTACATGGTCTCAGAGAGGTCACAAGAAGGTGATGTAATACCAGGCTTAGTGACTTGTCAAAAAGAAGATCTTTTTTGTTCTAGGATAAAGCGGGGTTATCTTATACTGCTTTGTTGGATGATTTTAGTATTCATCCTGGCAGTTTTCTGTGAATTTGGTACCCAACCTTCTTACTGTTAAACTGACTCCTTGACCTGTAGCAATAACGTAAACTATAGATTTACATGGCCACCTAGGAATCAGCCCATCACTCTGGAAGATTTTTCTTGTGGAATTTTGATCTAATGACACATCTGTGTTAGGGTTGAACTGCTTTCTTTTGGACTTCTCCGTGAATGGAAAGAACAGGCTGAAATTCTGTAGCTGTGCTTAGGGAGAATGAGAGGTTAGAACATTATTAGAACTGATCTCCATCATATAATTGCAGAAGAATATGAATAATCTGAACCTCACATGGAATTTGATAAACACCAGGCATTCCTGTTCTAATCAATAAGGCTGATGATACAGGACATGCAGAGTGATACAGGACTGCCTACATCTAGATAGAGGGCAGATTCCTTCAGAAATTCAAAAGTGACCCTTCATTCACTGACTTTACGATCCATGCTGTTAGGAAGAAGAATGTGATTGGTTCTGTAGAAAAAAGAGTGTGACCTATCCATTCAGATGCCATATATAATAAGAAATAATGGAGGCTGTGTGTTTAGATCTCAGCCATTCATCAAGTGTAAGCTAGAACTAATTTGCAGATATGAATATAGATAAATAAATGCACAGATACATGCAAACATTTTCCCATTCAGTTTTATCAACTAAAGTTTGTCAAAACCAGTAATTATGCAATAACCTAAGATTTCTAAGGAAAGGATACACTGTGGGGTTTTGTTATTGTTTGTGGTTTGGAGGTTTTTGTTGGTTGGTTGGTTAGGTTTTTCCCCTTTAGGTATGTGCCTTTAAAATTGTTACAAAGCAGAATCCTTAAATGAATGCTTGCAGGAGTAGAACTCTTGGATGTTCAGCTGTGGCGATGTTTACTGAGAGAGGAACAGTCCTGGCCCATTCTTAGCCTTCTCAGTAAGGTTGCTCATGCAATAAAACTGTCTCTGTTGTTTTATGTTTGTACATAAAAACTGCCAGACAATATAATATTTGTCTGGAATACTAGAACTATGAATGTGCAGAAAAAATTTATTGCTCTAGGAACATATGCATTTTTGAGTGGGAGTGATAGCTTTCTATCCCTCTAAGCCCCAAATGGATCTCTACAAGCTCAATTAAACTTCAGCAGAGTTATTGAAAACCTAGAGATGCTTCCTCTTGACTTTGTTGAGATTTGGTTCAAAGGATAATATGGACATATATTTCAGTTTTACTGGAATTTCTGTTTATGTAGGGCAAATTAGGACTCCAGAAATACCCTTAGTAAACATACATTTGTATGCCTGTGTTAATTGCAAAATATTGTTAATAAATATTTACTTAAGGTTGAATTTTCTATGCACTTATGTGAAATAAATCACACAGTAGAATAACATTTACTGTGTGGAAAAAATTTTTGCTTGATATATTCTGGAATGGAAAAGAAAACCCAGTTCTCCCTCTTTTTCTCATGCATTTAAGAACTTGTCAATATTGTTGTTCAAAACAAATTTTTGTTGGCTGATGTTTCATGTTTGAACTTAATGAGGAGATTAAGCTACTGTGAGGAGAAAAGTTGTGCATATTATGATTAATGTAATTCATGGCATTCTAAAATTGTTCCATTTATTTACATAGAAAAATGACAGAAGGAAAACCACTTCAATTATAAGTCTAGCACTGTAATGAGTCTTTTGCCTGAAGGAGTGCTAAGCATTTAAAAGTTAAACTTGAAAGAAACTATATGGACATTAATAGAGAAATCTGCTTGTAAAAGTGAAGCAAAGTCAGGCTGACAGTGTGGATAAACAAAGGCAAACTGGATGCACATTATTCTATGCTTCATTCATTACTCTAGACAGTTCAATTACAATCTGAAAGATGTATAGAGTAGTTACCACAGTTGTTGTCCCCTGACTTTGGAGATACATGCAAAATGCCTCTTTTGTTGGTAAACCTGTGTGGTAGAATCTTTAACATGTTAAGAATTTTGGGTGAAAATAATTTCACCATCTCCAGAAGAGTGACACCATACATGTATCTGTACTTTCATTTGGATCTTCATGTAATTATCCTTTAAGATATCTGAGATATAAAATGGAATTTCACTTCTTCAGCAAGATTAATGCTCTTAGTCTGTGGAAATATTAATTTTTTTATGCCTATATGCAAATGGAGAATTTAATTGCAAATATTCTTCTATCCTCTCCATGGTCCCTGTTTTTGAAATGCTCGTACTGTTGTTTTAAGTAAATTATAATTTGTCCAGAAAAGATTAGATCTGCTGTATTTTGTGCATTTGCATGAAATTCACTTTGGGATACATCTTGAGCATTCCTGGTGTGGTGTCATCAACTTCTCTCCTTCAGGAACTCAACTTCTTGATGCAACTGATTGATTCAGTCAGGTCTTGCCCAGGTTAGAGGAAGCGTTTATTTAGGAAGGCTGCATTTTCCAAGAGGCAGCATTAAACTCTTTACATTTCATCCTTGAGCCATAGCCCCATCCACTGCTTGGCCTGCTCCTCAGAAACACCCTAACTCCCTGATCCAGAAAAGAACTCTTTTGCCCTGCCTTCTTCCTTCTCCACTCATGACCACATGATTCCTTGTGCACCAAATAAAAAGTAATTCAATGTTCAGCAGATAACTGCAATTAGTGAAGTTCCCCTTTTTCTTTACTGATAAAGGCAGGTTACATATATAAACTAAATAAATCAAAAAAGAAAATTTGCTTGGAACGTGAGTTGTTTAGGTGTTTTTAATATAGACTGTTTTGTTGTCATGGTAGATCAATAATCCTATTTTTGATAAGATCTAAAATTCTGAGAAAACTACAGTGACTGAAGTCAGAGAGTAGCTTTTAAATACAGAAAATACAAGAGTCTGGTAAAGGTTAAAAGACTTCTATGATTAATATGGGCATTTAGTATAAGAACTCAGCTCTCAAAGTGAATTAGTCTGAAAAATGATGATGATGAAACAGTCTTCTCATGTAACTATACTATTTTTGCAACAGCCTTAACTCCTTATTCACTAATAACTGTTCCAGAACTAAATACCCAACTAGTTCTTGGCAAATAAAAATGCATTTGCCCTTGGAATTTATCTGAGATGATTCTGACACTGGAGAGTTATAACTGACTGTACTATATGCATTGAGAATCTTGGTAGCTGGATTAGAGTGATCACTGTCAGCTTGTGAGATAGTTTCTTGGGTGTCTTGTTTCTCATAGGAAAGACCTTATTTTAATTATGAAGTTACACATTTATTCTCATGAGGTTTCAATGTCTGAAAAAGAGAAATCTGAAAGAAACTTTGTCCACATCAGGCTATGGAGATGAATGGTGAATTGTGGGGTTTTTCTTCTTAATTTTTAATTTTTGCTAGGAAGTTTTGATTTTCTTCTGAACCTTCAAAGAAAGACCACATTAAAGAAAAGTTTGATTTTAATAATTTATCTTTTGGCATTATTTCAACTCTGTTTTCAATGAAACTGAGAGCCAGCCTTTTAAAGAGGCTATGCTTTTTGGAGGTACCAACAGACATTTTACAGAACTAATATTCCAGCCCAAATCATCTACCTGCAATTCCAGTGTTTCATGATTTTCTAAATCAGCTATGATGTATAGAATCTATTCTCATTCTCCACAGAACTTAATCTGGGCTAGGCAAATTCAGAGTTACCTACCCTAAGTCTGCTAATAATTTCTGTGGGATGTTCAAGGACTGTGACTGACTGAAATCCTCACTGAAGTAGTTGCATAATCATTTTATTATGTTTGGAATAATGGGCAGCTATTACAATTGTTAGGTTCATTTCAAAGAACAGATCTCTTCCCTTGAGGCAGGTAGAAAGTTTCATTTTATCTCAGCAGCAGGATTCAGCTTTTCTATCACAGTGTTATGCTAGTTTCAGTAGGTAAAAAAAAAATTATCTGCAAAGCAGATCTTCAGAACTTCTCTTTGTTTGAGTTCTTATCTTCTGTCCCTAGTGGACAATAGTTCCCATAGCTAACCTTTTAAAAACTAGAAGCAATCTATTTTGGTTTTTAAAATATTTTTCACGACAAATCTCTAGCTGAATATCTTTGTGTACATTATAAGCAAACAAAACAAAGTGTTCCTTACCTAGCTTAATTTATGATAGCTATTATCAGCTACCCCTCTAAAGTATGGTGTACTTTACACTGCTTTCATAATAGGTGCTCATATTCCATTAATTTTGTTTTTCTGTTTCAGGAAAATGTAAGAAATGGAGGTAAGCTTAAATCCCAGACAGGAAGAGGATTATACAAAAAGAAATAGAAAAAACAAATACCACTTTCTGACTTGGCTGTAACATGTTTCTATCCCAATTCATAATTTCAAATAACAAGTAGGATAGTATTTCAGCTCTCTTAGCATCATCATGGGAGGCAAATGTTGACAATAAACAGAAAAAATCAGTGATCTGTGGTTGCACATTATGTTAATATTTCTCAGGCAGTAGAAAAAACACTCATTCTGTGAGATGTAGAGGATTTTAACAATAAAACTTTAAGCCCCTGGAGATGTTTAGCATGAGGATTTTTCCAGTCTGAATACAAGCTTTTTTTTTTTTTAAACCAGAGATATATTCTGAATTTTATATTGCAAAATACTTAGCTGTAGTCAGTATAGATTTTTCACATACACAATTACAGCAGCCAATGTTTCTTTTTTTGTTTTAACATATCAGTTGTGTTTCTGCTCAAGTGTTAGGCTGAACTCTTATAAACTTGGATAAAAAATTTGGACACAAACCAACACATAGAAGTTAGTGGCACTGATGAATTATTTCTTCCTTTCAGTGTTCAGTAGGCAGATATTAGCAGTCATAAATCCTGGGTACCGCTGTAGCACTGACCATGAAATATTTTTCTCACATTCAAGGGAAATGGAAAGAGTCTAGAATTGAGTAAAGTGACTCATTCTGCAAAGAGGAGTAGCCAGGAAGCCAGGAAGTGAAGAGAAACAAGACCCCTAACTTATACTAGAATCCTGGTGTCTTTAATCTTTTCATAAAGCACTTGTATTCTTCAGGTAAACAGTGCAGATTATAAGGCTCAGGTGCCAGAAACGCACAGATGATACTCATTTCTACCCTCTCCACTTTGTCAGTACTTCAGTGGCTGAGGCATGCACTTAAAAAGATTTGGTTCTTGGTGAAGAATGGTAGAGTGAAGTACTGAAAAGTCACAGCACAGTCTTCTTTTTTTGAAGGCACAGAGTAGTTCATATTTTAAGAGAGCTTATTGGTGTCTTCCTGATCCAAACCTTACAGAGACAGAATTGTCTGTGGGGTGTTTTGGAGTAAGTATGCTTCTTTGTAGGTTGGTCTCTGTTGATTGACAATGGGTGCATTTACCACTGGAAATTTTTTCCCCTAACTGTTGGATAAGGATTGTGCTGTAAGCCTTTGGCACTTTGTGCTCTCCTACTTTTCAGGGGTTCCTGACTTGTATTCTGGTCCTGAAGCAAGGTCTCTAAGAGTGAGTGAACTCTGCTTTTTTTGTGAAGGCACATTGCAACAGTAGCTGTTTCTGTCATCTCTGGCTTTCTATGCAAAGCCAAAATAAACTCTCTCACTCCTTCTTCGAATTAGTACCTGATTTTGTGATGACAACTTCCAGTGATAATTTATTTCTACCTTTCTACCCTTGACTACCCTGGAAGTTCCCACGGACTGGAAAAGGGGAAACATAATGATTTGATGCCTAAGTAAAGACCAGTGATGAGTGGTGTTCCCTGGGGGCCAGTGCTGGGACCAGCACTGTTTAGCATCTTGGTCAGTGACATGGACAGTGGATCAAGTGCACCTTTCAGCAAGCTACCAATGACATCCAGATGTGTAGAGCAGTCAACATACTCGAAGCAAGGGATGCCATCTGTAGGGACTGTCACAGCTTGAGAGGTGGGTCTATATGAACCTACTGAAGTTCAAAAAGGGAAAGTGCAAGATCCTCACCTTGCACCTCAGTCAGGGCATTCCCAAGCACAAATACAGGCTGGGCAGAGAATGGAGTGAGACTAGACCTGGAGAAAAGGACTTGGGGGTGTTGGTGGAGGAGAATCTCAATGTGACCCAAAAATGTATGCTCACAGCCCAGGAAGTCAAATGCATTTACAAAGTTACTATGTTGGCTTTGCCTGCTTGGATAGAAGTTGTAGACAGTGCAACTACTGTGTGAATGATGCTGAGGATTTTATAGTCAGCATCTGTGATATGGAGTCCCTCTAAAAAGAGTCCTTTTTGTGTTTTTCCCCCTTTTTTTTTTTTTTTTTTTGGTCTCAAGTGTTCAAGGCCAGGCTGGATGGGGCTTTGAGCAACCTGGTCAAGTGAAAGGTGTCCCTGCCCACATCTGGGGATTTGGAACTAGATGATCTTTAAGGTACCTTACAACACAGACCATTCTATGTCTCTTTTTTTGCAGCAAAGATAGAACTGCAGGTGAAAAAATTACATCTTTGAAAGACAGAATTCAAAAAAGAGCTGGCCTGTGACTAGAATGAAATCCCTTTTGGGAACTGAGATTATAAAGCATCTCATTAACTTCTGTCTCAAGTATAAAGATGTTACTTTGATATTGTCTTCTCTAAAGCCAAGAAACAAGTCATACCTCTGGGGATAAAACCTAACATTTCCAACAAAGAATTCTCTTGCAAAAAAATTCTCTAGCAAAATGCTACCACAATGCTACAGTGTTTAAATTTTCCCTAAAAAAGATTTGCTTTGCTGCATGGTATCAGGGATTGGAATGCACCCTAAATATGTACATTAACATAATTTGTATGAAACGGTGTCTCTCTTTCCCTCTCTTTTCTATCTTCTGAATTTCTCTTCCTGTCAGCAGATAAGTCTTACTTGAAATCAGACCAGATATGATATTCCTTGTTATGCTTTTTTCCTGAACTTACTGATTCCAACAATTTATTCACTCTCTTTCTGCCCCCCCCCCCCCTTATCACAGACTCAGTAGAAGTATTGGAAAGGAATAAAGAAATCAATACTGTAGGCCAAGGCAAGACTGAATTAATTGCTAATGTCTTGCCTTCAGAGGAAGCCAGATAGAATCTATTTTCTTCTTGATAGTGTATTTTGAATTTGGATGTAAACCTTTCCACATCTGTAGGAACAAATACTTGTTTTTGCGAAGTTACTATGTCGGCTTCGCCTGCTTGGCTAGAAGTGGTAGGCAGTGCAACTACTGTGAATGATGCTGAGGATTTTATAGTCAGCACCTGTGATATGGAGTCCCTCTAAAGAGTCCGTTTCGGCTTTTTCCCTTTTTTTTGGTCTGTTCTGGATATACTCCTAGCTGTCAATGTGGGTTGTTATGAACACTATTGCAATAGTGTTCCTCTTTGCTGGTAATATTGCCACACAGTTATATTGCCAGTTACCTCAACATTTCTGATAGTTTGGTCAAATAAATGGCCAGATAAAGTTTAAAGAGAAAATAAGAACATTTCAGTTGTTACTTTTAACACTCAAGTCCAAGAATGACTTCCAATCTTTTAGTTGTAGGTATTTTTACAAGCTTCCTCAATTTCTCTTTGTTGTGAAATCTGTCCTTTTCTCCACTTTCTCACCATAATTCTTTTCCTATAATGTTTGTATTACCATGCATGTCCCTTGATTTTTTGTCAAACCTTGTTCAGCCCGATGTTTTTGGCTTATGAAAAATTGAACTAATATGAAATAAGTATTTTTGTAATATTGAAGAATATTGTCATCTCTACAGCTCAGAAGAAAATACTGGAAAAAGATGCTGTAAGATTAACTTCAGTTTATGGATGGCTACAAAAAATTTGAGGGAAAATCCCTCATCTTGAAAATAAGGACATAAGAATGGAGCTGTGTGACTTGATTCACTGGAGTCATCAGTGTAAATTGTTGGTGGTCTACTCATTTTCAAAACTGGCATAAACTTAGTTCATTTTCTCAATAAGATTGGTTTTCAGTTTGATATAACCAGTCAATGAAATTTAAATTCAATATAAATAGAAGACTTAACTGTACATTTTTGCCATTGTCAACACACAAATTTATCCTGCTTACATAAAGATAATTCAGTATTTTTAGTCAAACAGACTTTTTAGACTTTTCCATTTTATTAGTAGTTATATTAGGATTATGATGATGTTTCAAATGGGAGATAAACAACTATATCCAGATAACAAAATAACTTATGATCAACTAATTCATTGATGGAACTTTTAGCCTATGAAGTGAGTCTATTGGATTTGGCATAGGTAGGCTACACAACTCATAAAGCTGGATTGTTCTAAATTTCCATGGTTTACAGCTGACAAAGTTCAAGCCTAAGGTGAGTCTTAAGATAGACTGAATTCAATATTTTTTTAAATTATAGTGCTACATGGAACATACATATAGGTTTGGGTCTCCATTAAACTAACATGGGACATGTATAAAAAAATTTCCTGTTTGTAAGAGTATAGAGTCCGCACAAAACATGCAAAATGAAAATGAGGCCACGTTATTATTGCTCAGTTCTATAAGTGTGGTGTGCTGATCTGAACTGATCTGCTCTCTATTAAAGTCAATAGCAGAGCTGAGAATGAGCATTTCGGCTCTGGTTTGGTGTAGTTACTACACATGGCCATGATTTGATGTCATTATTCAACAGGAGAAAATCCTTCTAGCATTTGAACAACTTTATCTGGAGGATATGAGGCAGACAAACCTTCATCTCATTATCTTATAAAGCTATAGTATGAACAAATGTTGAGGACTGTAGAAATAACGAGTTCAGGCTGTAGTGTTCAGCCAGGGAAAAAGGTAAAGTCCATCAGAAGTTATGGCATTGGAAAGAGTACTTTATTCTACTGGGGCTGGGAAATTAGTAGAGGTGGATTAATAATTGGAGAAATTTAAAAAAATATATACATTAAATTTTAATCGAATTTTCATTACTTATAATGCAATTTCATTGATTTTCTTGGTTTTCATTTTCCAGCTCATTATCTGATATTTGGTTAATCATCAAATGAAGTTTCTTTAATTAAAATTTTTCTTGGGGAATGGCAATGATGAAATTTTCTGTTTAAAATATGAAAACACTTGCTAACTCAGATAATTATACAGCTTGATTTTAAACTATTACATATTTACGGGAAAATGCAGACCACCCTGTATTGCAACCCAAAGCTGAAATTAATTTGAAAAACCAAATAAATTTGTTGTTTAAACTGGTTTTATTATGAAGGAATCTCTTGACATTTTTACTGGCAATATTAGCACATTGCTTTCTATGGCTTAAGCTTTTGCTATTGTATATTTCACAAATAATGAAGAAGCTTTTTCTGGGAATCTTGACCTTTTGGAGAGCTGGAAATCAATGCACTTTTATTTTTTTGATACACTTGAAACTATGAAGAGCTTCTGGTACAATACTTCCTTTAGATTACATGGCTGATAAGGGGACTGGCTATACATTTTAAGGGGACTGGCTATACATTTTATTCTAGTACAGTGAGGTAGAAGATACAGTATAGATTTTCCTTGGACTTCATCCAGGAATTAGTAAAAAGGCTTTGGTGACTGTGATAATAATGGAAACAATATTACCATGTTTGCTGTATCTCTCAAAAATGAGATAATACATTTATTTTTCCAGCAGAATTCAAATACTTGATTTAACTGCTAAACAGTATGAACTGCAAGCATTTATGTTCTTTTTTATTGTTCTCTAAATAGAAAAGCACTCCATGTATTACATTTCTGATTTATCTGAGGGAACAGATCTAAGTAAGATGTGTGAAAACAAAAACTGACATATCTGACCAATGTAGCCATTTAGTGGGGTACTGTGCTGTTCTCAAATACATGATTTTCATTTTCTGCTTCAGCTTATCATCACTGGGGAAAATATTTAGTTTCTCTAGGTGCCTTTCAAAATTTAGACTGCAACTGCAGAACATGTAAGATAAAATGTTAAGTGTGTTCTGGGCAGCTCTGAATATATATTCTGTACATATACATTCTGTGTATATATATGTATATACATTCTGCATATACATTCTGTAAATGTGCTAGGATCAAATTATTTTATTTGGTGTCTAACAGAGATGTTTATCTGTAATGTGCTTTCTGAAGGAAAATAGAAAAAAAAGAGTCTTAGTTTACAAGATTCTCTCTGTACGATTTATAACGCTTATGTTTCTTTTTTTTCTTTTTCTTTTTTAATTTGTAGAATAAACCAAATTGATTTGTTGAGAAGCAGCAATGTTAAATGTGGTCCACAGTACAGAAAAATTATACTGTGTTTGATATATTGATAATTTCTGGTCATTTGAGGCATTATATCACAATCTCAGTGATGTTTGTGTCTTGTGGGCAATATTTTATTGCTGGAAGAAGACATTACATATACACAGTAATATTATTTATTGTTCATTGAGCCATAGAAGTTGGGAATAGAAAATGACCTATTAGATCATGCAGTTTCACTCTCCACAAAGCAAAGGACATCTTTGCAAGCACAGTTTGATGACAGCCAGATATATAATCGTGGCAAGAGTGCTATGACTCTAGAAAGGCAAATATGCAGTCTTAATTAATTTTCCTAAAGCTTGCAACTTGTATAAAAGTTGATGCACTGCATTGACCAATACAAACATATATATGTAAATGATCACAAGAACTATTACAAATGTTGAATTTTACCTTATTTTTGGTATAATATCAAAACATAATTCAGTTTCATACTTAACTGATAACCAACTGAAGAAAAATTTATAAATCCTTTATCTAGAACTTGCTTTCCCAGGAAAACCTCAGAGCAGATAAGCATCATTTTTTTCTGTAAGGTCTGAATGAAAATCTGTCTGCTTTCCCTTAGTAATGAAGTTTATTCTCAGCAGTGAGGACTCTAAAAAGTATTATTCTATACTTTTAGCTTAAGATGCAACCAGTATTTAGAGCTGGGGAATTGTGTGCTCTTGTTGAATTTTCCATAAATAAATAAATGCCTCTGTGCAGTAGGCAAAATTAAAATGTTAATGCAAGTCCTGATAGAAGAGGAGAGATTTGCACTAATATCGTAATGAGGTTGGATGTCAGTCTTGAAAATATCTGAAAAGGCACTCCCCACAGTCATTAACAAAATGGTGATTGTAAATAAGAACCATTTTTCAAATATGAGAATGAGTACTCCTCTGTCTTTCAGAAAGACCTCTGCTTCCCTGCCCCAAACTGTAGACACAGCAAGCCAGAGAAGAAAGGCTGCATTTGCCCTACTTTCAACAGGGACTAGTTAAGATCAAAATTACTAATTAAAGTGTGCTTAAGGGAGATTGTTATAAAGAGAAAAAACCCCAAAACCTAAGAGACAGAAGTTTCAAAGGAATCATGCAGTGCTGATACATGCAAATAAAAGTGCTATGTTGTTTACAACTCTGCAAGAATACCTGTGTTCCCATCAGTAAGTGAATTCTGATATGAATAATACATTTTTGGGTCTGAACAGCCAAAGTCATTATTTATAAGATGAAAATCCTGTCATGGTTTCTATTATTTATACTGTTTTTTTCTGTTTATTTAGGGAATCATTCAAGAATTTCACTCACCTTTAGTTGTACCTTTATCTCTAAAATAACTTGTTCGTATATCTAGGACAGAAAACAGAGTAAATTATCCTTCAGCATGTGTGGGGTTGACAGAATCATTACCTCATTAAGCATAATGCATAATTACTGCAGCACTTCTTGTGCTATTACTTTATTATTGGACACTAACTAGAAGTAAGTAGCTACTATTAACTGTGATGTCAAAAATAAGATTTCCAGAGAATCACTTATGTTAACAAATAATTATAACCAATTTTTTCTCTTTGTTTTTTTCTGATCAAAAAAAAAAATGCACCTGACCAATTTTTCTTTCTTTCTTTTTAAAATATTTTAAAAAATAAATTAAATATGTGCTAAATTAAAAATTGCTGCTATGTAAAAAACAATCTAATCAAACCTATGAGTTAAGCTATGTCTTCTGCTTACTTATTTCTGAAGAAAGCTTCTAGCACAAGAGCAAGTGGGAATATAACTGGGGTTTTGTATGCATGATGAGCTGGAGGTTCAAACTGGGCTGGGGTTTCTTCTATTAAGCTTAACAAACTGAATTTGAATACCAGTTTTGAGAGTTCTCCCTGCTCATGTGTCAGCCTAATCATCTGGGAGTTTGCCAGCCTTCTTTCTCCAGCCATTGTTTTTCAACAGTAGCACACTTTTACTAAGAATCTGGGTAAATAATGCAAAATAAATGCTTCAGATTTTACTTGAAAAGTTATTTAGCTCCTTTTCTCTCTCTCTCTCACATACAAACATATATAAATGATACATTAATTTATTGTTAAAATTTGAGAGACCATATTAAATATTTGTTAAATCATTTATGCAAAGGCTTTTGAATTCTTAGAAAAGCTGAACCATTTCTAATGGGACTTACACATTTCTTTACAATGTAAAGTTAAGAGATTTTCTACTAGTATAGACCTTATTTAAGTTAGCAACTGCAAAAACAATAGAATTTAATTAAATTGTTCTCCAGCGGAACTTGAAGGAATCATCTCTAAAAATCAGTGTGATTTTTCCACTTTACTTTGATAGAAAATGAACTATGGGTCATTAGGATTTATAGGGTAATCATGCACAAAACCTAAAAAGTAGCAAAATATGAAGCTTACAGGTACCCACCAACAGCAGAAGTTGGTGCAATATTCCTAAATTTGTATTCAGGAGGGATTTTAGTATCTGCTTTGAGATACTGTAGGGGAGAAAGAAAAGGTTACTTAATATTTACTGTCACAATCCTGTTTTCTCAGAAGGTTTTTCCACAATTTTGTTGGAACAATTGGTGGCTTGTACAGCTAGTGGCATGGATCCTTGTATCACCTTGTCCTATTAATGCAACTGTTACATAACTGCACTTAAAGATGAAAGGGAATATTCCATATGCACAAGGTACTTGTTGTCATAGCTCATAAATGTATGCATCTCTTGTTGCAGATCAGAAGGTGAATCTCTAACTCCTAATTTTAGCTGTGTTTTCAAGTGAGCTCCGTAGGGAGGGAAAGCACAGAAGCAATACTAGTATGCATATATGAGGTTGCTCAGTAGCACATCTGCCCTTGGTAGGTAACTGGGAAATGCACATATCCTTATCCTTATCCTTCCTCACCCTTTAAAACTACCTGTTTGAAGAATCAGACACCTAGCATGGACAGAAGCACTTCAATTAGACTTCTGACTCTAGCAAGGTGTTCACAAAACCCCTGTCCAGTGGCTGGGGAACCTTCTAAGGTTTAGGCAACAGGCACCTGAATCTCCACCAGCAACCTGTAGTTCTGCTCTTGCATGTGCCCAGCTGGACTACCATCCTGGTGAATTGCTCATCAGGAAACCTCTGTGCAATTGTGGCATTAATCCCCCAGAGAGCTGCAGTTTTCAATCTTAATCTTGTTGTTTTAATGCCAGCTTTCAGATGTGTAATTTCCAGTCTAAACAAACAAACGTGCAAAACTGAGCTGAGTCATTTGAAACAGAATCATGTTAACAACGACAATCAGCAGGGCTGAAACCTTTTCAGGCTGACAGCTGCTGCTTTAGCTAATGAAGTATTAAGAGCAGCAGCTGGGTGTTGTCTTTCATGTTGAGTGGGAAGTGGTATAGGACGTGCTTTGTCAGGGTGTCTCACTGATTGTTGCAGGTCAGAATTAGAAATCTTGGTTTAATGCAATTGATGTACTGTGGCTGCACTTCACATAGTTTGTTCAGATTTTATATGCTTTAGCTTCTTTCTTTTCTAATTTTTGAGCCCGAATTTACTATTCCAGCCCAAATATTCCATTCCACCTCCTTGGAAAATATGATTTCCGCTTCTCAGGCACTACCTGCTGGTGCCAGTCTTTCTGTCTAGTAATCATCCTCCCAACATGGCATATATTTCTTAGATGCCATACATCTAGACCCATCTTTAGGTGTATTATACAGGTCACAGAGTTCAACTTGAACTCTTCTCTCCAGAGAAAGAGAGAGAAATCTTCAGATGATAATTAAAGAAATGTAATACTTGTAGATCTTTGATTGTACAAAGAGTCTGCAGCAATTGTATTCCTAGATCTTTGATTGGACAAGTATCTGTGATTAGGAGGGTCAAATTGTGGCTATCGGCCATATTTACTCTATTGCTTTCTTTCCCAGTACACTGTTCTCTCCCTCATGCTTCTTCAATCTGATGGACCGAACAGAATTTGTTGCAAAAAATCTTACAGGACAGGCATCGTTTCTGTTCTGCCAGTTCAACAACCTGGCCTGAAGTGAACTCTCAAAAGCAAGAAAAATCCTTCTGCATTTCTATAGGCTTGGTTCCAAACCCAACTGTGTTACAAGAACAAAGCTTCCTAGTTTAGGGAAAAATAGGCCTGTAGAAAACAGTAGTAGGAAGTTGAATAATGGTCTTCACTTCTCTGTAATCAGTGCAAGACAGCAAACCTAAGAAATGCAAGCTAGAACTACTAGCAGCAGGCTTTAGATTAAAAACTATTATCAAGACAGCAGTTTTTGGTAGGTAAGGCTTCCAATACAGCACAAATTAAAATACATTGAATATTCAAATTAATAAAACAATGAAAGGAAAATGAACTCTTAAAAATTTAATTGAAAATCTCTGCTAAAATCACCTTAGCACATATTCTGAGCATTATGTAAATCTAGTTGCCTAATTGCCCCATTTTTATGTGACTTAAAACTTGTGAGAGGCCCTATTTAAATACACACATCAATTTTTATTATCTTTGTAAGTGACAAGAGCCTAAGCAAAGCCATAGGAAGTAATAAATACACTATTGTATTACATTTCCCAATATGTATACACATATATCATCCAGGGATAGGACCATGGCAAGCCCTTCACGATTTTACATCTAGCTACTGTCATAAATATTCCTGTCGGTTGCTAACAGCTGAGAAAGATGAGCATGATTCATTGCATTTTCCCAGTCACATAGAAATTTCCAAATTACAGCGGATCCAATTAGTATCTTAAAACCTCTGATGTGTTTACTGCAGATACTGTAATCTCTGCACAGCTTTAAACACCAGCTGTGTTCTGTCAGCAGTGAAGCCTGTTGGCTGCAGACTTCAAATATACAATGATATTTTGAGGTGTAGTAAAATGTTGTGACCATTTTCTGACATTTACTGCTAGTCTGTAGGTCTAAGATTCGGTGGATGACAAGAAATACTCTATTATTGTTCCAGTCTTGGAGGAAAATGATTTGCCTTCCTGATCAGTGCTTTCTTGCAAAATACTATGACTGTTTAAGCAGGAAATGGCAAAATCAAATCCTAGAAATCCGAGCTCCTTGGACAGAACTGCCTAAAGTCACTACTATAATGACGTTACTGGCTCTGGGATTTATGGCTTCTATTACACAAATCAAAAGGATAAAACTTTTATAAATCTGCAAGAAGAATGTTGCCATGACACATCTGAAACAAAGATTTGGCTGAAAATAAGAACCTTGTGTTAGCTTTATAGATCAAATTCCCAATTCCAAAAATTAGGATTGCACATGGAAATTACGTAGCCTCCAGCACAGAACCTGCACACAAACAGTAGCAGAAGGACTCTCCTGCCTGATGTCAGCTGTTGCCTTGTGACAGGCAGTGCTTTCTTATGTCACACAGGAAAAACATGCTTACCTAAAATTGGCTACGGGTTTATGTGGAAAATAAATGCTCTTTAACTTAGAGAAGGATGCATCAAACCAGGAACTAGGGGATAAAGATGTTCCACCTGATATTTTTTAGACTTTGGCAGTGGCACATTCTGCATAATTATCTCATGCAAGTCATCTCTGAAGGAAAATCTTCCAAACCCATGTGTTTAATTAAAACATCTGTAGTTCCAATGCAACACTGCTTCAGGAACTGGAATTTGAAATCAAGGTTTTTGTTTCCCTGTATTCTGCAGCTGAATAAGAATGAATAGTCTTATACCAATATAAATAAATCTGCACTTACGTGCCTGTGGATGTTGGTCAGTAAAAAAGACAGTAACTCTTTTAGCTTGAGTGCCTAAGACATGGCTGCTGCCTCACTGAGAATGATTTTGTAGCAGCATAGGACAGAAGTTTTAAAGTAGGACAGGACGACATATTTACCTGTATTATTTTTAGTTCTTGGAGATTTCTATGATTTTAATACTGGAGAGAAAGTAGCAATAACATTAAGACTTTTCTTTCTATGTAGGAGAAATTAGGGTAATCTGTGATGATGAACCAAGCAGGGAATGTGTCTCTCATATTTTAGCAGAGACCAAGAGATGTGACAGCTAAAAACGTTTTTCAAATATTGAGAGGCTTCTGTTGACAAAAGAAAATGCTGTCTTCTTTACCACCAGAAGTGGGAGCCACTTCTTTCCTTAAGAAAAAATTCCATTATCTTCAAGATGGGGATTTTGCCATTGTGTTTATAGAGGACTGAAGTCTCATTGGGCAATGTTAACATAATATATGCAGTGAAAAACAGCATAAATTTAGGAACGTATCACAGTATGAAAAATAGCAAGAAAAGAATTGCCAACATCTTTACAGATTTATGTTTATGTATGCCTGAAGAATATAATTGTTAAAACAATACTGCCTTAGAAACTGTAGCAGGCTTACTTGAATATCCACAAGGAATTCTATTTTTAATCGTAAATTTATGATGTTAGTTGGCAAAGTGTAAAATATTTTTTTCACACCAAAAGGATGATTTATTTGTCTTTAAAGTAAAAAACAAAATTAACTTTAATAAAGAAATTTCTGCTGCATTTTTCTAATTGTATTGAAGCATACATGACGGGAAAAATATACCCAAAAGGCTGATTCTTTCACTGTGTCATTTTTAATCTGAATAACTGCATTAAAATCAATATCAATAAGAATACTTGGCTTCAGGATCCCAGTACACCTTATTGTTTATGTTCATTAAGTAAGAAAGAAATTAGGTAAATGAGGTAACCTAGCAAAAACCTCTGAAATTATGAAAAAAATCTATCTGATCCTCACACTTATTCTCCCTACAGTTGTTCAGGAGCTTTGAAATAAAATGTACATTAATTTCAAACTACGAAATAAAGGAAAAACATGAAAACTTTATTCATGACTACACTGCTCCCTTTGTGACATTCAAGGATGAAGCTCTGCCTGCAAAGTAGTTACATCTGTCTATAGCTTCCACTTTCCTACTATACAGGTAGAGCAAATAATTAATTCATTCTTTAGATTATCAAGTTTTTCATTAGCATTTTCATTTTTTCCTGTTCTCTGTGATAACATCCTATTTTGTTATGATGCTTTCTCACTATTTCCATTATAAAGGCCCTGGTTTTTATATGCCTCAGTTTTAAATATTTTTGCTTGGTTTAGAGAAAAGTCTTACTACCAGTGATCACTTCACGGTCACCATATGTTGCAACAGCTCCGATACTTAAATTTTGGTTTTCTAAGTGGCATGTGAGTTTACTTGTCAAATTCAGAGCTGGCACAATTTCACTGAATTGCACCTAGTAATTACACCTAGTATAAATATGGATCCTTTGTTTCATCATTCAATATGAATATTAATTAAAGATCTTAATGTATCTTATCACTTTCTTTTGGGTCACAGATATGAGATGTCTATGTTTTCATATACTTGGCTCAAGATATGTTAATCCTCATTCTCCAGAGACACTGAAATCTGTAACTCCAGCCAAAATCCAAAAGATTTCTGTCCTTAAGTCTTAACTTGGATATTCCACAACTGCAGTGCTGAACATCTTACTATTTTTTGAAAATTTGGATCCTAACGTTTAGGATTTTGCTTGTGTTGTAAATTTGTTACAAGAGGATAGGCTCATAGCATAAGCAATGTAAGAAATAAGGAGTCAACCTGGAAGAAGCAAATTATATATAATAGACTATATATTTCTAAATAATAGAAACTCTGCTCATGGGGAAGAAATGACTGCTCTCATATCAAATGTGCTCTTGCTCTGTGTCACACTAAACAGACACAGAATACATAATGGAAAAAGCTATCTAGGTCACTTAGGAGATATTTATTTGCCTACAGCTGTAATTTCATTAGAATTCTGAAACCTCCAGCTGAAGGTTACAAAGTTAGTCTATTGTGGCAATTTGTTCTGAAGACAGACAAAAGACTTTAACAACAATAGTTTACCCTTACTTAGCAGATTGGTTTCTCTCTCAAGAAAGCCTTTGTTTTAGTATTTTAGTTAAAACAAATAAGAGAAGGAAGATGACGGTATATGAATGAAACAGCAGGAAAAAACAACAAATGGCTCCTTTGCTGCACTATTAAGTGGAGGATCCATTAAACTGCAGCTATTTTTGGGTAACCATAGCTTCTCAGCCTCCTGATATCATTGAAGCAGAAAATTAAATATCTTAGCTGTATTTTGTTCTCATTCCAGCACCTAGAACTGTATCTGAACATGGAATCTTTTCTCCATAGTTTGTTTTGACAGGTTTCGGATCTGGTTAACAGTCTGCGAGAATAGGATTTGTACAGACATCCTGGTACTTACAAACTTTGAAAGAAACTTTCAAGACATCTTTGGAAGTTTTAAAAAATATCTTAAAGACTGACATTACAGGTAACTTCAAAGAGGAAAGCATTAATAAATCCTTAGACATACAGATAGCTGTTAGCATGAAATATTTGGTCAATTTGATTATGAGAGGGTATGTAGTTTTCACTACCCTGGTCAGCAGAATTGCCCTGAAATTTCTGCTGGTTGTTTGATTCTCTTGGTGTTTAAACACAGCTAAGACACTAAAATGGAATGTATTTATATGAAATGTAACAACTTTTAGTACAGGATATAAAAAAGCTGTATTCTAAATAGGCAAATACACTTTGGTGGTCCTTTTATTAGGAAAATCTTTCCATTGCAATGTGTCAGGTAAATGGTAGGAATGTATCTCACTTTAAAAGTACAGACAGAAGTACTTTCTGGACATCTTCTACTCTGTGATTCTTTCCCTGTGCCTTTCTAGTACTGCAAATCATTGCCAAAGGAGATGTACTTCTTGAAATGATGGGTTCTACCTTTGGAACCTTTCCACATAGGAACAAGATAGAGTATCTATTCCTTATAGTACTCCTTGGTAAATGTTAGTGGAAGTAGTAAAACCAAAAGCTCTGAGCCTGTAGTACAAGAATTGTTTCAGGTATGTTTCATTGTTTCTTGGATATTATTTAACTGAGAATTACAAACTCTATTTATAACTGGACAGTACATAGACTGTATCGCTGGACAGTATTGCATAACATGAGCACGTCCTGTAAGATGTGTCTCATTTAAACTGCACTAGATTTTTGCCAACAATAATTTGCATTGTGAATGTTCTACTGCCTTGTCAACTCAGAAAAGTTTTGTCTTCAGTGAAACAGCACGTATTGTAGGGTTATTTGAATGTTACCCTAGCATAAGAAATCCTATTTGCACAGTACTTCCTTGGGTCTAGAGTAGCAACTTGATTCTGTGTTGAAAACCACTTGAAATGAAAATTGTTTTGGATTTGAAAGTAATGTGACTAATTAGTGTCATTAAAAGTCACTGATAATATTTTAACTGTCATAATTTATCATTAAGCCTCAAGTTATTTGTCAAGAGTCCCAAACTGAAATTGGAGCCTCTTCTGTAGTTGTCATAAAATTATTCCCTTTCTCTCTACAAGCACTGGGGATGAGATGACTTTTTGCCTTAGGATTAAATTCACTATGGATGGAAAATTATGGTCAGTTAGGTACTACTCAAGTTTTAGATTGTTCTACAGTCTACCTGAGCTATGTAGGTCCAGATCTGTGAGCTAAATCTCCCAGCCATACTTTAACACATAAAGAATGAATTTCTCTTCAGGCAGAGGATTTATATAAGCAGGCATTGTGCCAAAAGAAAGTTTCTATTAGTATCTGATAAACCAAATCTATGGTATGGTTTCTGCTTGGATCAAAGGAGGGAGGAAGAAAAGCTCTTGTTGAACTGCACACTGCCAGAAATGGTCCTTGCCTTTGGCCCATTTGAAACTTAATCTATTCTAATTTGGGATGGTTTAGCCTTTACTCGAATGTGACCCATACAGGAGAATGTGATGTTCCAGTAACAGTTATGACACCTCTAGATCATGGTAGGACTATCATGGACTGGGAGAGCAGCAGAGAGCGAATCAGAGTGGCTTTATGCTAGTATAAACACATGGTTTGGAAAAAAAGTGACTAATAAGTGTGTCTTACTGACTGAAAAAACAGGACGGACAAATGCTGATTCTAGCTTATAGACCAATATCCTCTCTGCACATATAACTTGTCTGGGGAAAGAAGTGCCCTGCAGAGGAGAGTGGTAGCATAGTTAACATGAAATCCTATTTTTTGTGGGGAGTTAAACTAATATCCAGAGCTTTAAGTTTACAGAAAATTCATTCCCATGATAAGATAACACTAACCATTTACTTATGAAAACGTAACTACTTTAAAATTTCTATGATGACATTAGAGGAAATAGGAGAATTTGTCAAAGTGGGATTCCAGGGTGGAAAATGAGATATTGAAGTTAGAGCACATTCTCAGTAGTAGAAAAACGAAACATTAAATAGTCATGAGTACACTTCAGGAGAGTTGGGAACAGCTTTCCAATAATGATTAGTGTAGTGGTAGAAAGCATTCAGTACTTCTAAGTGGTGTGTCATCACCTCATGGAAAACACTGCATGATGTAATTGCTTGTGAAAGCAGACCCTATGAACTTGGCAGTTCCCTCAAGCCCCAAGGCCATTTCCACTTTCTTTTAACATTTGATCCTTGCTTTTAAGTGGACATAATTTTTTTACAGAAGGTACCATATGTCACTCTATCATATTGTGGACTAAGCAAAGGCAAAGGGAGCAGAGTTTTAGGTATTGCCTCAACTTGTTTTAGACAATGTGAAAATGCTTGATATTTTATTCATCAGCCATGTCTTTTCATGGTGTCTGTAGGAATAGATGAATAAGGTTTGCTATGATTAAACTTAATTTAATGCTGCGTTATGGTAATTCTGCTTTCCCACATTTGGGGAAACAGAATACATCTTATTAGCTGTGGATGTTGTTGCTATGTAGAGGAACATTTTCAGACTGTTTCAATGTGGAAAAGCTGATGTTTTAGCTGTAGAATTGTTCATTCAGTTGAGAGCCCGGGAATTACTGGTGTTATTTATCCAGTATGTTACAAGTTTTGAATATCTGTGATCAGTACTGTATTCAGAGTAAACATGAAAAAAGAAAAAAAGCTATCGATTCTGAAGAATCTGGAGGTAAGAGACAAAAACACCAGTATGTTGTAAATTAGTCCTTCAGCTCTCAAAGTAAAAGAAATGGCTCATATCCCCAAAGGCCATTTTATTTTGTAAACCACTATACATCACCAGAGCTAATGAAAGAATGGATTGGAATTTTCTGTCAGAACAAAGACTGAGTAGGAAGTGACCAGTGAGGTCCTGCAGTATAGCAGAGCTCCTTTGGTATTCTCCTCTTGTTTCAGTCTTCCATTTTCTTACTCTCTTCAATATTACAGTGCAAAATTGTTCAGCAGTTTGACTAAGAATGAGAATGAAACTGCATAATCACTAGTTTCATATAAACTACAACTTATCCCAGAGGTATTCTTTCTAGAAAGCTGATTTTTCTTCATTTTCATATATATACTCAAGCTTCAAATGAAGAATCTGCAGCATTGACAATGAGGAGTTACTATAGACTACAATTATGACTATTTTTAAAAGAATGTGCTTTCTGTTATATCATACAAAGCTCTAGGAAGCCTTTTGATCAATTTATCCAGTATTGTCTTACCCAGTTTTGTGACAAAAATAGTTTTTCTTTACTAGTTCATCCAAATTGCTGTGACATTTAACACTTCATTCTGTTCCTCTTTGTGTATAGAAAAGAGATGAAATAATGAAAGAACTTCTGTCTGTCGAATACTCTTTTTCTATTCTCTAATCACAAAAATCACAGTAATGCCAGCGAGATTTACACCTTGTGATGGTGGGAAGCAAGATTTTTAAATTCATATTTCAGTATTTAGCAGAGTATGACTTAGAGGTCCTCATCTGCTTCCAGTTGTGCTAAATGAAGGGAGTGAGACTTGAGGGTGAATTTGCTAAAAATTAAATAGATAACTACTGAAATGTTTTTAGAAACATTAATCTCATAAAAGTTGCATAAAAGTTGAAGCCCTGTCACTGGAGTGTCTGATAAATGTGCTCCCTTCCTAAAGTGAATGCCTCAGTGAGCCCAATTTTGCCTTCTGAAGAAAGCACTGTCTCCCACTGTTGCCACAAAATCAGCCCTTTTACTGTTGCACCCTTCTCTATTGAGTCCAGTAACTCTTACCAGTAGCTCCATCCTCTCCTGCAGTGAGGAGGAGATTATCCAATTCAGTCCATCTTGATGTTTCCCTGGAGGCCTGGAGCTAAGCATACCCTAGGTTGCTTTTCCCCAGCAAGTATAAAGCATTAGTGCCAGATAAGTCACCCATCGGACATTTGTTCCATGCTCACTTTCATTTAGTTTCTTAATACCTTGAAAAGATAGATAGCACTCATCTGAAACAGGCTGGTAGGTGGAAAGGTTGACATAGTTGCTATTACCTTTTCATCTTTTGGAGTATTATAGTAGTGGATTAGGTGATATCAATCATACAGAGTTATGTACAATATATGGTGTTTTCTGTTTTATGATTTCAAGTAGACAATCCAGAATGTCTGTTTTATAAGCTCAGTGTACAGTCACATGCATGGTACCTCATGTGAGTAGCTGTTGGCAGTTTGGAGTTTTAATTATCTCTGACACAATAGCTTGGATACATCTATTCTGGAAGCTATTAATTTTGTCTGAATTGCACAACTTAGATTTTAAAATTTACATAGATTTCTACAGCTGCACTGATTAAATTTTCCATTTGCATGACAAGGTGAGGTACTCCTTTGTAAAATGCATTATATAATATGCAAGCAGCAAAAGGAAGCATCTCTCTGTAGAGTTTTACTGCTAGATTCTTGAAGTCTTTGTATGTAAAGGTACATCCTTCTTAGATGCAAATTATTATAGTGTAAGTTGAAGTCTATTAGAAGTCCACTGGATGCTTGTAGTCTCAGAATGTTATTTTGATGTGGGATACATTCATCAAATTCCAGTGACTTTAGAGTGATAATGGGTTTTGTTTTCCCAGTGAACCAACTGGAGAGAAATCACTGTTTTAACATATAGAAGATACTTTACTGGAAGATCTACTGTCTACTTTACATAGCTTCTTGCATATTTACTGTCCTTGCACAAACATGAAAGCCCACAAAAGGTTATGTGATTTAGGAAAGTGATTTCTGCTGACTAGACTGTTTCTCTAAGCAAAGAGCTGTGTGGATCTGTGCTAGCTCTGTGCAGGACTGGTGTCAGAGCTCCCCTTCTCCCAAGCAGAGGTATCAAAAATACCCTGGACACAATCAGATGCATCTCAATAGGCTCGTTATTCTTGTTTCAGCACCACTGTGGCTCCAGCTGAGAGTATAGAGGAGGAGAAGGAAGTGGCAGAAGGAGATCAGAAGCATAGTTTGGGAAATTGGGACAGAAATCCTGAGGCTTAGACTTAGGAAGGATTGGTAGATTTCAGGGCAGAGGCTAGGGAATAGGCAGACCTGGTTTCACCTGACAATATTTTGAGCTGACACTCAGCTATCAAAAGGATGAGAACCCCTGAACTAGGAAATGTAGGAGTATAAAAAGATAAATCATGTACAGGCTAACTTTTCCCTGTCAATTTCTCCAGATATAAAATAATGACAGTAATTTTTAGGGATTCATAGGCACACTGAAAAGCGTGCATCAAATGTTTGTATATTGTATTTTTCCTTAAAATATGCTTTCCGAGAAGAGATTGCTATTTCTCTATTTTGGGGCTTTTTATTTTTTTATGTGGAAACAGGACTGAATACTAGTATACAATTTTTTAAAAATAAAATTTGCTGCTAGTTTAGAATCTGGACATCTCAGTTATCTCATAAAAATGTTTGTCTATAAAACCAGATATGCCATATCTCGGTGTTTGGAAGGCCTCCCTCTCCTGCATTGCTTAAAGTATTCGTTGAGATTTCCTTTAAATTATGCAGTGGGAAGAGACTTGTAGAACACTGATAATTATGAGAAGAATCAGCTATGAAAGGATTGCTATAAAATGCATACTGCAGAATATATTTCTGTGCATCTGTGTGCACCAGAACCCTCACCTGAGAAAAAACAAATTAATACATATTTGCGCTGAAGAAATTGCTTTCTGACCAAAGTAGTTTGGATGTATCAGGATTCACCCACCTCACCCAAATTCAGAGAACTCTACAAGAGTTCCTCCTCTATTCTTTTGTGGTTCTTATGAGGAGAAAGCCTGGATAATGGATAGCCACAGAAAAGCAAAAACAGTGTGTGATGGAGCTATAATAAGCAGCTGCTATCAGAGCTTCTAAAGCTCCAGTGAGGAGCTCACATTCAGAGTCCAGTCTTCCAGATGTTACTTTTCTGAGACTAGCACCTGCATTACTTAAAAGTTCTTTAGGCAATTTTCAATGTTCAAACACACATTTTTATGCAAGCTAACAGCAGACTGGCAGAAAATACATATAATACAATATTAATGGTAAATTATTGTAGCAGTTCAAGATAGCCCATTGAGCTTTTTTTCTATTCCAGTTTTAATGACCATATTTCACAGTGAAGCTAAAATGCTCAAGGAAGTATGAAAGGAGGAGCACCATCAGTGTGGTGGTAAAGGGAGGGCAGAATCACAACCAAGGAAATTTTAAGAAAATATCCTTAGTCTTGGATAAACTCAGAAAGGATTAGTAGATGACAGAGGAAGGGACCAGGACAAGGCAGACTTGGATTCACTAAATCATGGGACATTGCTGGTTTTTTCAGCCTTTTATCTGAGCTGAAACAGATAATTGCAATTCTTTAGGGGTTTGGTTGTTTTTTTCCTGAATAATTTCTTGCTTCTTCTCACTCTTATTTTTAGCAAAGCTCTTAAACAAGAAGATAAAGCTAATCAACTCACAGAATAAATATGGAATTCTTCTAAGTAAAATCCAAATGGAAGCATGAATTTGATTAATCTTTTTCTTCCCTTGTATATACTTGGTAACTAGCTAATACAATACAATATTAAAGAATAAAGGCAGCGCATATAAACGAACAGTGATAAAGACTGTCATCCTATTCAACAAAATGTGGTTAATTTGTATGGCTTTAACACTTTTAAAGTTTTCTAAACCAGATAATACGTTGGCAACAGTGTTTCTTTTGAATTGCCCAGTGGTGTTCACCTGTCCACTTCAGGGGTGACTTAAAGGTGCTTTAGCGAGCCTTAAGCTTCAGCTGTTTGTTAGTTGTGGTGCTGCTTCATTTGCAATGAATTGTACAGTTACTAGCTGTCCTCCTTGTCACTGCTTAGACAAGAAGCATGGATTCTGCAAATGAGAAAAAAGGAATATGTGAAAAGAAAAAACAGCAATAAAAAAAATGTCGAGACCTATGCAACTTCACTGCTCAGCTTTTCATGGAGACAAAAACCATTCCTTTGAATGAATATATGTGTATGTATGCCCTGGAGCAAGAGTTTTACTTCTGTAGCTAAGCTTGAACTGGGCTCTGTTTGGAGACCAAGGTTTCCATCTCTTGGTTATATGTGAAGAAAACAAAGTGTTACTGCATAAAACTGCTGCAAACTTTACTTTCTCTTTGAATAAGTGATTTATTTTACAAGGAAGGCTGTTCATTAGATTCACATTTCTTTTTAAAGTAGATTCTTGAAGAAACTCAACATATTTTGACAGGGTTTTTATTATTCTAATTGATTTCATTAGAAACATTCAGGCACCTTGAATCTTCTAAATAATTTACATTCAGTGCAGAGTCACTGTCTTCATTGATAGTTCCTGTGGTTTTTTCCCCCTAATTGCTGGTCTATTTTTACTAATATTCCTAACTAAAGGTATGTTATGTAATAAAACAGAGTCTTTTTCACAGTTTTATTTTTCTTTGAAGATCTAGTCTTCCATTTTATTTTTTAGCCATTGCAGTACTTCTCCCCTCAGTTAAATACATTACATATGTATCAACTCAGCTGAAGTGCTGAGATGCACAAAAAATTCACAACCTGTCCCATTTGAGCAATGAGGTTGTTATGAGATACGGTGCAAGAAATGATGTTTGCAGTGTGCACTGGTGGATCGGCCAAATTACCATGTATTTTGCATTTGATTCGCTTGCTAAAAATCTATATTTATATTTATTTCTAATAGTTCATGTGGAAGGACCTGGAAATGCTTATATTGAGGTGATATTTACTGTAGGAAATATAGTAGCTATTTTGGAGTGCCATTAAATACTTGCAAGAAAGCAGAGGAATGGGTGCTGCTACAGAAACACGAGATGGAATTAAGCAGGCAGACAGTAAATGGTCCAGTCAAGGCAATTTTTGAGTACTTGAGAAAAAAGGCCACACATGATTGAAGTTGAACTTGAACTAGACTGCCAGGACATTGGGGATATAGTTACAGTCATGAGATAGAATTAGATTGCATTGAAAATGTGAGACCATCTCAAGTCATCCTAGTCTTTACCATGCAGAGTATGGGCATGAAGTGGTGATGTAGAAACCTAAGGTAAAAATTGCATGACAGTCCAATCCCGTCATAAGGATGCAGTCCTGAATAACTGTTGCTTCTTGGTGGGAGTTAGCTACATAAGCAGAATACCTAGCTGAGAATTTCCTAGTATTATGAGGATTATTAAATGCACTCTTTAGGAGTTCTGGATAATTTTCATATTTTGAAATTACTAGCTTCTGGTACCAGATGCTCCCTCAAATCATGTACTATTGACCATGTTGAAAAATTTTGCAGAAGTTCATGGATTAAATACTGAAGTTTGGAACTTTGATATAAGTTGATTTCCATTTCTCTTCTCATACAGAAATTTTCTTACTATTCAGAAAGCTTTCATTGACCTTATTTGTTGGTCAGTAAAGACATAAACCTGTTAATTAAGAGCAGGGTTTTTTCATTGTGAAAGATATCAATGGTTTATAGATATTGATTAAGACGTTAGGTTGTAATAGTAAATAAAATGGTAATAAGTCTGGTGTAAGTTTTTTGACAATGATATACAAATGCATTTTAATGCATTAGTTGATATGGTTCAGAACTATTTACATTCTATATCCAGTGCAGACCAAATAAAACGTAATGGGCATAACTCAGAGTGCTTTGCTCTGTGTGATGGTTCTTAATGAAGTAACTCCCCATGCTCTAGTAATCTGGTAAAAGGAACGGGTACTAATTAGGCATTACAAATATATTGTTTTTTTCTAAAGATGTTCCTTTAAAACAGTTTGTGCTTGACTCCAGTCTGTTAAAACATCAGAGATAAAGTCATATACTTTTCTTGTATTGTTCTTTAAATGTCAGAAAGGGGAAGATACGTATTTTAGTGTGTACAAATGAGAAGAGGCTAGCTCTGTCTTTTCTCCAATGTGCCTTTATGTAGATGAAGAGAGTATTAAAGCCTCTCCCATCTCGACTCAGCAAATAGAGTTTTCTCAGCCTCTTTTCACAAGAACCATTTTATAGAATGTTACTTTTTGGGAAAGAACCAGGGAAATTTTTATTTTTTTACCTTTCCAAATATCACTTGCAAGACTTTTCTGCCTTTTTCAGATGGTCTTCGGTAAACCAGATGCAATGCCAATCAAACATCAGAGCAAGGTTTCATGATCACAGTCTCATGCATTTCTAGTTTATGCATAAGCATACTTGTGATTTCTTTAGAAATTTAATCCTTGTGACCTTGTGAAGTTATCTTCATAAAATCCCTTATAGCAAACTTCACCTACATCTAAACTGAATCTCATTCTAAACAGTGTCACCTTTGAGATAGCTAATATATCTTTAATCAACGATTTATTTTTATTGTATTTAGTTACTGTGAACATGACTATGAGAAAGAGACTTTAAATTGTTTAAGTCATGATGCAGAAGATCTCGTCCCCATACTCAAGACAATAAGAAAGGAAATGGTGGCTGTATTTTTCTTTAAGTGGTAGGTTTTCAGTGGAATTCAGGTTAGAAGAACTGGTCATGAGGCTGTGACATTTCATTACTACAAAAATCTGTAGGCTTTCGTCATCTCACAAGCATACAGAGAGAATTATTCTGTATTCTAAAATCTTTGTATTTTGAAAATCAAAATAAAGCATACAATCATAGAATGGTTTGGGTTGGAGGACCTTTAAAGGTTTGTGTAGTCCAATTCCCCTGCAATGAGCAGGACATCTTCAATGGGAGCAGGCTGATCATACAACATGACCCTGATTGTTTCCAGGGATGGGGTATCTACCACCACTCTGGGAAATCTGTTAGTGTTTCAAAACCCTCATGGTAAAAAACTCCTTCCTCATATCTTGTCTAAACTGACCCTCATTTAGTTTAATTTTTACTCCTGGTCCTATCTCTACAGGCCCTGCTAAAAATTTGCCCCCATGTTTCTTATAAGCCCACTTTAATTATTGAAAGTCTGCAAGACAGTTTCCCTGAAGATTTATATATATCAACATACAGAGCAGGGATCAATGGCACCTATTTTTCTCTAGCCTCACCAATTACATGAAGAAGAATACAGGCATCATATCTGACCCTTGGGAAACCAAGAAATTAGTATTATGACCTGCTGCTTCTTAGTAAGTAGGAAGTTGTTTGGAATTCTTATTCACAGAACTGTGTGTTGCCATTGCCTTCTTGCAATCTATGCAGGGTTTATTTTGTGACAAAATATCTTACCCTGTTATTTCTGGAGTAAGCAAATGACAGGTGCACCAACGTGTCAATTGGATGTGTCATGATGAAGTGTCCATCTGTCCATTGTTGGTCTAGTGAATGATGATTTTCTCCCTAAATAATGACTTTTGGAAAATAAAATACTTTAATTCCTCCTGCCTTTTACCTTAAAGGCAACTATAGAAATCGTTTTGAATACATCCTTCACAGAAGGTCATTTTAAGAACAGTGCTTTTGTTCTGGTAGCTGTTCTTCAAGGGATGAAGAAATTTTACTTCAGAGATTTGTGGCCTCACAATAACCTCAGGGTGATTCAGGAACTTGAGCAGAGTTTTCTAAATATTTTGCCTTAGAGGAGAATAACAGCAAAGAGATTGTTCTAGAATCAGTTCGTGTTTTAATATGTCTAGTTCACTTCATAAAAGTTGGTTATCTATTTGTTGTTGCAAAAGTTACAGATACTTAATCCAGTAATTTTACTTGACATCTTTCTATGGATGTTGAGATGGCTATTACTAAAAATGAAAGGCACAAGGGAAAAATAAAATTTGAGATATGCATACTTTTCACTGATCTATTTATTTAGATTGTTTTATGTCTGGAGGGGTTTGATACATTAACATTCTCTTCTCAACTCAAGTCACGAAACAGATATGTATATTTGGATTAAATTCAATTACAACAAGTCATATTTTCTCTGAAGAGCCAGATAAGCTTTTCTAAAGGGATAGTGGCATTATAATGAGAAGTACCAGCATTTGCTGTAGAGCACTTTAATATCCACATTCTTGATAGCAATTTGGTAAGTCAAATTTTTGCAACTTCTTTGTTAGCTAGAAATCTGCTCACATGAAGGAGAACACATTCTAGAAGAAAAATACAGAAAATTCAGGAAGAAAATATTAGCACAACTTGTTATATTTTGATGCCTAACTGAAGGCAACAAAATCCACCTTTGGGACTTGAAATATAGGATCCAAATATCAGAGGTGTGGTCTTATATGTAGGTAAATATGAAGCCAACCGTTTGATTCCTGTCTTAACATTTTACATTTGAAAATGTCTTCCAACATTTGCCATCAACTATTCAACCAGTTCTCTATGTGACACTAGATATTTTACAGCACTGCCAATTAAATCACGAAGGTCAGCCAAAATACAGCCTCGAGAAGTATCTTCACGATTAATCATGGCAATTTACTTAATTCAGTTCTGCCTTATGCATTTAAGCACTTTGGGAAATTAATAGCTTTGCTGATTAGTGTAATAGAAACTGAAAAAATAGGTGTCTATTTTATCTTTGATATGTCTCCGCTAACACTCATTATGCGCTTAAAGCCTCTAGATATTTAAATGTCACAGCAATAAATAGTCTTTTCACATGCACACTATTTTGCTTGTGCTGTCTGCAAATGGTTATTGGGAATAAATTATGGAATTGATATGAATTTCTATCAGATCATGTAATTGTACTAGGAAAATATGTTTCTTTTAGTATATACGCATATGAAGTCTTGTCAAAGACAATTCTGTACAGATGTGTTCTTCTAAAAGACAAGATGTTTGCAAGCTTCAAAAAATGCATTTTAACACTGTAAGAAACCTGGTTGCTCAATTAGGTGACCTCAGGTTCTTGCTTTTTCAGTGCTGCAAAGCAGAGTGATATCAGGAATGAATTAGATAAGCAAGAGGTGTGACTATTACTCCTCTACCCTTAGGAAAAAGCTGCCACACACTTGTATTTAATTACCAGTCAGGTTGCACTCTTCAGGACTGCCATCGCTGCTGATACATTACTCATTTTGTAGTTCCACCTGTGCTCAGTTAGTTTTGACTGTCCTTGAAGATTTCTGATACCAAAGCCTCTAGACTTGCAGGGATAAATCAGCTCCTAAAAACATTACCTGTCTGTGCTGAGTAATGCTTGGTTAGTAGTAAAAAGGCAGACAGGGAACTGAAAAATCACAATCTTGACTATCAGAAGGGCAGTGATTGCCAATAAATGTTAGCACTGTAACTCAACTTTAATGTAATGTATACTATCTGTTCTTCAAAATAATAATTGATGAAAGTTCATAATTTGTTTTTAGAAGAGTTTTGACTAGATCTGGTTCCAAGCTTAATTTCTTAGTTCATGGAATTTTCCTGTCTAAAGGTGCTTACAATTTCTGTATATTTTTGGATGTCTTTTGCCTAAAAAAAGGGATTTTCTTTTTAAAGTAAGTTTAGGGAACTCTGACGCTGTTCCATAAAGGAGGAGTGTAGTTGTATGGGATAAATTATCATCTACATTAGGACAAATTGAACATTGAATACTTTTGAAACAAAATAGTTGATTTTTACATTCACTTAAGCTTTTAGATTTTCGGAGATTTCAGACACAATGGCTTAGTAGCTACTTACTGTAAAAAATTGCATTTTAACAGTAGCTTCAATCAATTATTTGCTTGTTAGTACTGGCTGTTGTTCTGCCTTTCTCCCTCTTTTGAATATTCTAGTTTTAGAAGTTTTATTCCCTGTGTAGATTCTGTTCTATAGTCATGTCAGTTCTTACCAAAAATTGTATACAAGTTGAATGGACAGCTTTGCAGTTGTAAGTCTGAAACAGATTTCCAGTCAGTTTTTCACTAGTTCAAAGACACAGAACTACAGAAAACCATCCCTATGAATTGTAAACATGTGTAGATATAGTGAGGAACTAACCTTTTCGTGTTTTCCACTGTTAGCTTTCTATGACATTTTATCCATTGTTTGATAGTCTTGGATATTACTGTTCCCAAGTGTGTTTTTGAACACCCACATCTGAATAAAAAGTGAGCAGTGCCCACAAGCTTCTTCTCTACTCCTAGTAGGAAGGAAAGGTGGGCACGCAGGACTCATGGGGGTGTCAGCAAATTCCAAACAAGTGAAAGATATGGATCATCACCCCACACACCATGTTTGCTGCCCAAGGGAAAGCAACACATCCAGCTTGTTCTGTTGTTTTCTTGACAGATGGTACAAATACCATCAACTGACAACTGCTGGCCAGTGTAGTATTTTGAAACTGGAGATGCCCTTTTTTGTACCACACAACCTTGCTCCACTGCTCAGTTGAGCTGGATCCAACTAGTTATCTGAACTTAATAAAGCTTGGGAAGTGGAGTAGATACTGTGATAAAGTGAAGCTAAATGTGGACAGTCTTGGTTCAAAATCTAAGCAGCCACATGCCCTCCTATGGCTGCAGGATCAAAATAATAGTTTTGCAAAGTTTGCAATATTAACATAGAAACCTAAGAGGATCAGATACTGTGGACAGTGTAGTGTGTTTACATGAAAGTGAAGGCCCTGATTTGCCCAGTTTAACTTGTGATATCAGCATGATAATTAGTGTATTCAGAGGATGTTATAGGGTGAATAGGATCAAGTATCTCTTTTAAGATTAATATTATGTGACTGAAGTGTTCCACTTATAATCTATACTCCTTTTTACATAGCTCTACAATCTATTTTATCACTAATTAAAATATATTATTCTCATGTTTTATCCTCTGAAATAAAGCAGCATGATAATAAGTATGATTTTATGTGCTTATCTTCCTTCTTAAAATGTATGCAGATGCAATTTAATATCAGTAGACCATACTGTGTCATCTTACTTTCAGTAGAACTTCTGTTTGGAATCATTGAGAAGAGTACTTAAATGTTGGTGACATAGTATTACTCAGTGAAACTAGCAAAATATTTGGCCTGCCCATCATATGTGAGCAGGATTAGTTATGTTAGTATTGCAGTTGTCAAATGTACTGTGGCATGAATATTAACAATAAAGCAGGTTATTTGAATTTCATGAGTATATTTTGAAAAACAACTGTGAAATTGCTATCTCATGCCATGATTTTAAAACTTATAAGGTGCACTTATCTGACAAAAGCCAGGAACTGAGACTGGGGTTTTGCAGAGTTATCACCGTATTCATGTTTTTGCTCTTTCATTCTTCATATAAGAAAGGTCTCTCTTGGAAATGTGAATAAGCAATATTCAGCTGTGCATATGTGCACAAGTCTATTCATTGGATAATATAAATAAGATTGGAAGACTATCCATATATTATCTCACCAGGATGCCATAATTCATGAATTATTTTACAACCATTTCCAAAATTATAGTGCTTCCTTCAGGCAGTTATTTAGACCTTGGTTTTCCTATTACAAGGTGTTTTCTAACATCTATTATAAATATTTCTTACTGTAATTCAAGCATTATTGTAAGTTATATTCAGAGAACACTTGCAGAATTTTTGTGCCCTTATTTTCTAAAATACTAGGTCTTTGATAAATTTATTTTTATTTGCTCTTTTTTCTCCCTGTAGAACAAAGAGATTCCTTTTCCTTTCCACCATAGTTTGTAGATCATTTGGGGATGATGTTTTCTTCTCCGCAGTCTTTTCAGTTGTTTCACATCTTGTATATATTACAATGGTTAGCTGTCAGCCTCATAATCCAGGTGGGGCTCTGCCCATATTGAGCAGTGTGAAATAATTTTTTATGTGTTTCCTGTATATGTATTACCACAATAATTTCTTTTTCATGGCAACACATTGCTGTTGACGTATATTCAGTTTCTGAACTACTTTATGTTTCATGTCCTTTTTCAAGGGAATGCTGTTCATGTGGTTTTCCTTTTTCAGAACTTTTGGAATAACATTCAGCTATACAGTGAAGGAGGAAATTAGTGGATTGCCTTAGTTCACAATGTATTTTCACTTCTGCATTGATAACATATTGAAGAAATACTTTATTGAAGGTTAAGGTGCCCATATCTTTGGATGTATTTTGAGTATTGGCTTCTGACCTTTACTTCCTGTCCCTCTTTCTCCCCTCTTCTTAATGCTCGTTTATTACTTTAAGCAATGTTCTAGCAATTTCGACTTTAATATATAATTTCATTGTTGGAAATTTATCTTATGGTCTCAGACAGAACTTTAATAAAGAAGATTTTTAATTGACAGGAAAAAGAAGATTACTTTATACTGATAGAAAAGTTACTGTTTGTTTTAGTTGTTTTCCCGGGGGAGATTTCTAAACTACTGTCTGATAAGGAAACTGAGGTGTCCTTAAAGGAGAGCAAAGCACTTTCTTTCTCAAGAAAGTGTTTGAATAAGAATAACCTTTCTGATTTACTCATGAAACTCATGCAAACTGTAAATAATAATCAATTACTCCATGTATACAGATCTAAATTAGCACTGTATTTACTACCACTGCATATACAAATATACATATACAAAAAGTACATATGATGTATGTTGGAAAGAGATAATTTAGCTGGAAAACATTACAGGCTATCTATTGCTTTAATTAACTGGAAAAAAAGAAGCACATCTTTGAAATAAATCCATATATGTCATGCTAGAATGCAGTCAATTACTTCTGTGGTTCTCAATTTGGTAACAAGAAAACACATTTCATTTAGAATTTAAGAACAAAAAGAAATCACTTACTATTGGGGTAAATAACATAGATGATATTATACACACAAACTATGCAAAACTAGATGCAAAATCAAGCTTTTGTGAGTCAGGAATATTAGAGTACAGATTGCCTGGCCTTGTGAACAGAGAACTTGATTTCCAGTCTTTATTCCAGCAAATAATATCATGGCACTTTCATCTATCTGACCTTGACACTTGTCTGACTTTGCTAATAGTGATACAATGCTATATCTTAATATTCAGACTTAACAGAGAGTAGCAGGTCTTTCTGCTTTCTGACTTGCTGATTTTCTTCCTTATCATGGAATTTTGTAAGTCCGCTTATGATCTCCTGAAATGGAGGCAGTAAGAATACTGATAATATTGCATATGATTCTCTCCTGCAGTGACACCTGTTTACTTTTCCATCCCTGCTGGCACTGTTCTTTCCACTTTTAGATGTTATTAAGTCAGCACTCTGTACCAAACCATTTTGTGGACTGAACTGGCTCCTCTGCTATACCTGGCACATCTTCCCTGGTGTAAAGTTTAGACCAAAACAATGTTTTTCAACTGAGCAGACAGTGAGTTGAGAAGTCTTTATCTTCCCTTATTTAGTATGCTGCATATCTATTCACAGCAAAGTGATGAGCTCTACGTAATTGAAGTGTGTTAGCTGAAGATGTTGTAGGCTTGCTGAGAAGACTTTAGGGAACTCAGAACTGGAATAAATAAATTCACTAGGAATGCATAAACAAGTACAGAAGGGAGAACAACTGCCAGATTTTTAAAAAACAAAAGTAAATCTTTAATTCTGAATATGATTAATGATTTTTTTTTACCTTTTTTTTTAACTTATGCTCTTCTAAACTGCAAAGTATATTTGGAAATAAGTTTTCAATTAATCTTTTTCCTTGATTGCTCCCTCCTTGACGATGTGTTTATTTGTGCTCACAAGTCCTACATGTTGTTGTTGGTATTAGTGCCTACATTGTGTGGCTGAGTAAACATACGTGGGCATTCTTAAAGATGCCTTTTGATTTCCTTGGCTGTCTAAAGAAAAATAGCTAGAAATTCCTCTTTTGCTATCATTGCATTCCATACTGCTTCTGTCTCCAAAGCACTCTCACCTGCGCAGCAGGTATAAACCACTTTCTAGCAGCATGAAAAACAAGTGGAAGAACTGCTAGATACAGAAATGTAGTTTTCTTATCTCTAAAACTGATGGATGACAGCACAGATATATCCACAGTATGGAGCAAGAAATCATTACTTTCAAATGGACCCATGCCACTCTGCACAGAACTTCTGTCTCCAAGAGTATCCGTTTCATTTGTACTCATTGACCTTCAGATTTATTTGCTATTATTCTATCTATCTGATAGAGTTTCTGCTTGAAAATGTACAAGCAAAATCACTCTGTTGGCATCCATTCAAGAAGCATTATTCTCTGTTATTAGTGTGTCAGGAATACTCTTTCTAATTTGAATAATACCATTAATAAAATAAACTTTAAAGTCTCATAGAGTTATGCAATTTCAGGGGACATTTTGAATAGAAATTCTATATATTTGTATGCTTACGTTGTTAACTACTATTTACTGATTGGTTTCATGTTTTTACAATTATTATGGTCTCCCTTTTGTAATGAACTCAGAGCTACCCTGACTGATGCAGATACTGCAGAGTTATTTCATAAGATTCCAAGCATCTTCACTAAGATGAAGAGAGCTTTTGAGCCATGTTCTGATTTGTCCACGTGCCTCCATTGAAATCAGTGAGTGTCTGTGGTGGAACTTGTGTGACAAATGTATCACTTTTGAATTACTAGGTTCAAATTATTTCAGTACTGTTAATATGGAATTGCTGATATAAAATATAAGACATTTTAAAAAGAAATATATTTGGAATTATGTTAGTACATCAGTGAAAATTTTGGGTTCTGTTATTTTCCTCCCGTCAGAGAGGCATTGCAAATGTTCTGAAGTGAAATTTTGATTAATCTCAGTTCTCTTAGCTTTTTCCAGGTCATCTTTTCTGTTCCCTAAGACTACCTTTTTTTTTAAATCTCTCATATTTTTCTAGTGGTTTTGGCCCTGTGGCAAACACTTTCAGCAGTGACCCTTCCCCAGAGACACATTATTGAAGTCCTGTCTTCCTTGAAGAACTTGGGAAATTTTATCACAGATTTTGATAAAGATTGGCTGTTATCTCTTTAATATTTATTGAAAGAATAAAAATTACATGAAATTCAATATTCCTAATGCTACATAAATATTAGATTTTGCAGCGTAATGATTATACACTGCTGCATTATTAATCAATTTTTAGAAGAATACGGGTATCTCATTGCTATTGTTTGACTGTTTTACTATCATTATTTCCTCTATCAGCAAATTTAACTGCCTAACAATGTCTGCTTTCAGTTATGCCAGGGAAATTTCTGAAGATTTTTAAAGTGAAATATTTTCTGAAATTTTCATGTATGTGAGCAATATTGTTTATGTTAAGCTGCTGTTGTAAATGGGTGGACTAATATGATTTTTGAAAGTATGCTTTCTTTCAAACATGCAGTTACCAGCATCTTGTCACCATACCATCTGTCTAAATATTTTCAGAAACATGATTACAAATAGTTGCTATGTTACCTTTTTTTGCTTGGCAAGTGGCTGCAAGAAACAATGGCTGAAGTGTACAGTGAGTTTTGCCATTTTTTTACAGTGAGGCAAGAGTAGTAAGCTACTCACAGGAAAAAAGTCACTGAAAGGTTTCTTCCCCGGTTCTTCTCTATGGTACATGGTGTTTATTTTGTAAATATCAACTTGAATGATATATACCCTGCCATTTGGAGATCACGCTGGAGTGTGAATAACAATGATGATATACTCGCTATAATAAATGAGCTGCTCCAAACAAGTGCTGGGTTTTACATCGTAATATTGAACTTGGTTCAATTTCTTGTCCTCAGGAAGCCAGAAGTAATTGAAATGCTGTTTAGTTCTTAAATTAAGTGGATTGGTGACAAACTCATTAATATTTAAGTGATTCAGCTTTTACCTACCGAATGGAAAATCTACAAATTACAATGCACAGAATTAAAAATTTGCAGGCTAAATAGATATAAGGTAGGAGTTTTTTCCTTAAAGCTGATTAAGTTGGATAATACAATACAACTTTTGAAGGTATAAAATTAATTGATTATGGGAACATGAAGACAAGGAATACAATCTCTTAAGACCAAAACTCTCTTGAACTTTCTCTTAAGACCAAAACTATTCTTTGGACATATGATATAATGCCTTTGTATTACTTAATTCGTTACAATGAAAAGTGTGTTCATCTCATAGCATGAAACAGAAAGAATTTTTGTTCTACCCTTTTGGATGGTGAACTTTTTTCTGCTTTTCCCAGCTTCCCCATCGAAGCTGACTATGGGGTTTAAGTGCTTTTGTGTTGGCTAGAGAGGAATCTCTTATTGACTGTGCAAAAAATGTTATTATTTTCAAGTTAAAACCATATTTTGGGCATTAAAAATATGAAATGCTTTAAGGTGGAAAGCAAACCCTATGACAGAGAACTATTTAAAATATGGTCTATGATTTACTTCTCATAAAAAATTCTTTACCATTACAAATGTGTTTCTGTATTATGAAGTAAAAACTACACACCAAGGATTTCCTACCTACTTATCGTTAATGTTCTAAGTAAACTTTTCTTCTTAAAATACATTTCCTTTTGAGTTTGATCTTATCTGGTGATTTTGAAAGTAATTGATCAACAATAACAATCAATGGCATCTTCTCTGAGTATTTCTGTGAATATCTTTGAGGTGTCCTTTTCTGTAATGTATTGTTAAGTTAGTAAGAGCTGGCCTTAATCCTCAGGAAGGATAAGTCTTGCATAAGAGAAACCCATTTTTCATCCTGCTAAAACTGCATGTTTTCTTCTTGATTCCAGAAAAAGTATTCTGTGGAGAAATTAGCTGCAAACAACGAGCTAGATGAAATCTTTAATGCAGCTGCTATAGAGAACTCACACTGGAGAATAATAGTGACTGAAATTAATCCTCTTTCAGTGTTTCCTGTACTGCAAAGTGTAAGTTGAAGCCATTTGGTTATTCTTTATTCATTATTGCATTAAATTCAGGAATAAATAATTAATGTGTTTTTCTCCTTAGCATGAAACAGGGTGATTACAAAGGGAAGAGGAACTCAAAGATGTAGAAAGATGATTTGAAATGCTAATGAATTTTGCAGAAAAGATTTGTCAGGAAAAAGAGCAGTGTTACAGTAGATACAAATTGCTTGAAGCAAAACGTTAAGTTCTCAGTGAAAAGGTCTTAAAAAGGACACAGGGAAAAGTGACAGAGTGGCACTGTACAATTCCATTTCTGTTTCTAGAGTTCCTAGAGAGATGGACACAGATAATTCAGAGAAAATAGACTGTATGATTCACCTCGCTTTCAGAAACTGATAGGGCTGGGTTTTATTGCTACAGACAGTGACAACCACAGTGCTACAAACTAACACAGTATTTTGCTAACTCACAGAACAAGATACTAAAAAATTTCTCTGTGATGGAAGTTTGTTGTTTGATTATGCTCATGTTATCTTAAATGATGCTGCACTACAGCCACTGTATAAGACAAACACATTAAATATCTTTAGATCATATATATAATGACAGGTATGTGTCATATATATATATATATGTAAGTATATATGTATATATACACACACACCTGTGTACATCTACCTGTATATCATGATTGTCTAGCGTGTTTCTTCAGTGAGCCAATTTTGTAGTTAAATTCTATGTTTTAACAGGCAAAAACTGAATTAATTTTTATGCCTATTGATGCTATTGCTCATGCATATTATTTTTTCTTTAAATCTTGGTTGATCAAATGATGTACATTGAGGTCATTAAGTAAAAATTGATTTTTCATTGCAGTTGTTCTTCTCAGTTCAATACTTCAGTGTAAACAGAGATAATTTTTTAAAAATTAGTGTGACCCAATTTAAATACCCTTTCTTTGCCTATGAACATAAGGGGTCTGAGTGGTGATTATTTTCAGAATAAAACCACATTTTTAATTTCATAGTAGGGTGGCATCAGTGCATTCATCGAATATTACATGGACTATGTTTTCTTTTTAAAATTTATGGTGAATGTAAGTAAAATGCAAATGAACCACACTACTGGAAATGTTTGGTATTGCTCTAATAAACAGTGATTGAATTACAGAAGATTAAAAAAATTTACTTTCAGGTTGTTTGCCTATTCAGTATCTCTTCTTAGTGGCTGATCAATTCTTCATCCTTCAGGTTGTTTATACTTGCCCAGTAGTCTTCACGTCTTTGAAGCAGAGCATTTAAGCTGAACACTGTCAGTCATAGGCTGAATCAATATTTTATCAACTCAGTAGATGTTCTTATGTATAAGTACATGTCAGAGAATATTTTATTTTCTAGAACACTGTTAGTGCAAAACCACATATTTTTTTTCCCAAACTATTTTTAGATAAACTGAGCTTTGGATTTTGATGTGGTGAAAAATAAACTGAGCCTAATCCATGAAGCAATTTGTCTCTAACCCAGTTTTCAAAGTAAATTAAATTAATTTTTCATGCTGAAATGATAGAGAGTTTGTGACTACAAAACTCTATTCATTCATAGTACCTTTTGACCTTGCCTTTCATTAATGCAGCTATTTCACTTATACTTACTCTGACATTCAGCAACTATGAAGTTATTCTAAATACTATTTAGAGACTTTCTTGGAAGGGACTTTTGGAGGGCATGATAAATCTGCTTACAGCACAGTCACCTACTCAGTCAGAGCAGCTCTGGGACTTGTACACTGGAGTTTTGAGTCCATTGTCAGGGATTCTACAACTTATTTGGACAGCTGGGTTCAGTGTTTAAGCACACTCCTTTAGGGGAATTTTTTTCCCTCTCTTTGGAATTTCCCTTTCTGCAACTTGTGAGTGCTGCCTCTACTCATTTTGCTGTGCACTTTCAAAAAGACACTTACCTTTTCCCATGTATTTTCTTCATAGCCTTCTACTTGGTAATTGAAAATTACAATTTTATACCTCTTTAACCTCCTGTTCCTAAGACTGAACAGATGCAGCTCCCTTCACTTCTTCCCATATGTCATATCTTCATGTACTTAAGCCCCTTAGCCACCATGGTACTGAACCACTGGATTCTTACAGCTATTTGCATTCAAGTTTTCTTCCCAAACCAAATGGTTCAACATGAATTTCTAATAGAAAAAAATAAATTCACTGAGAAAAATATTTCTCACAATTTGTCCTTTAAACAGCAAAGTATTTCTAGGTCCTCTTTAATTTCGTTAGCTTCTATCTGAAATACACGTTGTTTCTGCAGGATTATGAATTATATTAATAATTTGTCATGGGTTTTGCATTTTGATTCCCTTTGTGAGTTAAAGACATGGTGCCTTTCCTTATTTTAGTTCATTAGCATTATGGAAGGGTCCCATGGAACTGAGGTGTGTGAGCTAAAGCAATGTCAAACAGCCCTGTGGCAGTGGTTGGGATTTCAAGCATTGAGTTGCTGATAAGAAGCTCTGAATTTGTACCAGGCTGAATCAGCCTGCTTAGCAAACGAAGCTCTGTAGCTGGTACAATTTATGGTTTTGCTATACTAATATCACTTTATATATTTTATCTTCCACACTGAAGCAAATTTCTGTCACTCTTACTTTTTCCTACCAGAAGCTGCTAGCGTAAAACTTAGCCTAGTAAAGAGACCTCATCTCACCTTGCCTCAAAGCCCAGTGATGCAATTAACAGTACAGAAATGGGTATATAAAACATAGGCAGTGATATTATGAAGTGTACATTTGTTAGCAGATATAGTAAAAGACCTTCCTTATTTAGGGCCCACCTTCTAAGCATGAGAAAATCAACATCAAGAAGGCCACAATCCTTATTCTGGGCATCTACTTTTAAATTCCTTCTGCTATTTTACTCATCTGCTATCAATGCTTCTCTATAGCAAAAGGATGCTTAGGAGAATGCTTCCCTTTATGGGTAGAAAATGGTCATCACTTTCACACACATCTTTTTTTGCCCTTTTTCAGGGTATCTGTTGACCTATAGATAGCAAGAAAAAGTGACATCTAATCTTTTAACAGTTCTCTTCCCAAACCTATGAGTGAGGCTGGTGTGATTGCAGAGACTCTCTGTGGTACTGCTAAGCATTGTCCTCCCCAGTCTGAGTTCCCACAATCCACATATCTGAAGAGATTTCTCAAAGAATCTTCACAAGCTTATCTGTTACAGTGGCTGTTCCAATGGAAAACTGCAGCCAACATCAGAAGATGGATTGCCAATAGGTTGAATCCTAGTAGATGGAGTGGAGCTCCAGGGTTTTTCAGCTGGGTCAGCTAAAGGGTTGAGAGAATTTGAAGAAAGGATTGAGTTAGATTCAATTTCTACCTCATCTGTACATTGCTTCTATACATGAAAAAGGCGGTATGGAGGATTTTTTGCACTGGCTTGTGACATTGAAAAATCATTCCTCTAGGACAGAATTTCCTCAAAGGTGGGGTTTATATGGGAATATTAAATCAGCAATGTTGTATTATTTGCTACAGCAATATTGGACTGTATGAAATTGTGTTTGACTGCTACAAGTTTCTAGAAGGTAGGTTATGCTCACCTCTAGCATTAATTGACTGGTTTTTTTGGCAGACTCAGCAAAGGATGAACTATTTCTTAGGTGTGGAACTTAATATGACATCTCACTCCTGCACAGACCATGGAGCTTATAGGAGAAATTTGTGACTGGTATGTTTTCTCTCTCCCATGGATAAACACAGCTTCAGCTCAAATCTGGTGGTTTTTGAATGCAGTGTTTCCCTGAAAATAGATGGTTAAAGAAGACGATATTGATAACTGTAAGCTTCCTGCTGTGAACTTAGAAGCACCTTTTGGAAGAAAGGAAGCATGCCTTTAGCTCAGAAAGGCTCTAAAGTATTTACAATAAGAAAAAGAACAAAAGGAAGCAAACATTGAAAAGCATATAGTCCCCAGCCTGCAAACCACATATAATTAGAGATAAATTTAGGCTTTTTTTGTATTTTTCATTTTGCTCCTTATTCACGTTTCCACAAACTAATAGCATATGTGAAAAAATTTCAGATTACAGATGGAATGTGAACTATGTGGTTTAGATAGATGGTATGTGAATTATGTGGTTTAGATAGTCACTGCTTCTTTTATCTTGTCTGTGATATCTGAAAAGTCTGCTAAGTGTATTGTTTCCCTAGCTTTATTGATTTCTTTTAATCAATCAATCAATCAATCAATCAAATAATAATGCTGATAAAAAAAGATAGCTATTTGATAAATTCCTCAGGCTGCAGTGAATATTGTTAGTAGATTTTTAAATTTCTTTGATTGCTTTTTTTCTTCTTTTTTTACTGTCCTTAGATTCTTATAATCTGTTTTGAATTAAATCACCTGAAGTGAAATACACATCTCTTGCTCAGACACCATCTCAAGGGTTGTTGAGAATCTCTCTCTCTCAACGCAATAGCTATTGAGAATGAATTCTTCACTCCTTAAATCAAACTCATCTCCTGGGAGATGGGAGATAACATCACATTTCTGTGTCAGAGGAAAAAAACCCACAGTTCTACAACCTCTAGTCTGTACAAGTCCTCTTTGCTCTCCCTTTGACCGCACTGACCCTGTGTATTGACTCACTGCTGTTGTTCTGACATTGGGTTTGTCCTGACAAGGCACTTGAAAATTATGAGTGGTTGTACTGAGGACCAAATGTGCAACAGATTAGCTACCCATTGCCCAGGTTTGATAAAAGCAGAAACCGTCCTGAACCTGGCTTCTGGTTCTCCTAAAAACATGTTTTCCTTATCATATTAATCTAAAATGCAATGAAATCAATCTAAATGTGGAGTTGACAAGCACACCTCAGATAAAAAGTAAGTACCTATCAAAACTTCCAGATCTGTTTGGGAGTAATGGCTCAGCTGAGCTTTATTTTGTGTGAAGAAAGATTGCTGTGTTCCTTTTCTTTGAACTAAGGTACCATGAGTCGTATTTATATCCCCTGCTGCATCAAATTAAGCAGAAACAAAGAAAATGTGCTCTACTTCATCAAACCTCTTTGTCTGCAATTTCTCTTCAAAACTTATCAGTCATGTCCCCTGACAGCACACCACACAAGAGCAGCACTTTATCAGATTTTTTAATATCATTCAAAGGAAAGAAGAAATTACTTAAAGGGGCCAATTAAAATTTGCCAATTTAAAAATTTATTAATTTTATTAATTTGTAATATTGCTCTTCATTACAAACAGTGTCTATTATTGTTTCATATTCTGTATGTTTTATTTTGAGTTTGCCAGATTCTTTGCATCTTCCAAATGGCACTGGAGCCCACTCAACAACAAAGGAGTGATACACTCTTTAAAGGAAAGGTAAGGAAGTAGGCCCTTTTTAGAAAAGTAAGTAGAGGAATATTTTCATGATAAATTGAGAAAAAAAAAGAGTATAGGCAGGGGTACAAAAGCTGAGGCAAAGAAGTAAATTAAGGTAATGGGAGTAAATGAGTAGGGATCAAGGTGTGGGGGTGTATGCTGAGCTTTGCACCATTTATTAGTGGTTTGTCATCAGTCTCATCTGTTTTCCCTCTGAGCCAGGATTATTAGAAAGGCAATTGAGATGGTTCTCCTGTTTGGACTTGGATGTTTATTATATCTTATCAAAGAATTACAGAAAGTACGACAGCTCCTTGCTAGAAGAAGGAAAAATGGCTACAGCTGAGACTGCTTCAAGGCCTTTTAAAGCTAAACAAACAATAGAGGTTTAACACCTATATTCTTTATCTTTTTGACCCAATAATAGATTCCCATGACCCTTACAGTGACTTTAGACTGACCAACCAAAGACAACTACCTAAGTTATGTGAAGAAGGAAGAAGAAGAAGAACAAAGAAAAAGACACTACCCAAAATTCTCCATCTTGTCCTTTCACCCAGTGAAAATACACACATCTAACCCACTATACATTTGTGATTTCTAACTCATTTATATTTACAAGCCTTCTCCAAGGTTTCAGGTCCAGAGCAGTGTTTTCCAGGGGGCCTGTGCCTGGAAGCACAGAAAGATCAAAAACTCCAGATTCCTGAGATCCAACATCAAGGAACTTATTGTCAGAGAAAAGAGTGAAGACTAGAAGAAGAGAAAAAGAATAATTGTAATAAGGATGAAGCTATAATATTGGTCCTGTCCTGCATCTGTGGTGGGAATTGTGGGGATGGGTTTTGTCCTTCTAAGAGTATTTGAACCTCTCCAACATCCACATGGAAATTGAGATCTGGGAATGTGTGGCCTTTATGATAATTTGAGCCTTTCCCTCTGCAGGGTACCCATTGAAATTACCTTCACCATAATTAGGAGAATTGGTAGGCAAAAGAAATACTCAGCTTCATCTCTATGTGCACAGGAAGACAGTCAAACTCTAACATGACTCTCACATCAAACCATTACAGTTTTCACAGTTTGTTTTGTTTTTACATCATAGAAGAGTAAGGTATCCTGATGCTGCTGTACTTTCTTATAATTCTGGTTGGTTGGTGTTTCTATTGTGAATCAGCATGACTATGAATTCTAAATTATTGCTTTCTGTGAGTATGGCATCTTCTTCCATTTGAGTGTATACCAGAACATAGCTAAAATATAAAACGAAATTTTAAGAAGGAAGAATTTCAAGGAAAGGATACTGAAGTAATCTGAATTTATTTTCCCTGTTAGACAGCTTCATTGTGCATTACCATTTCAGTGGTCTAGGTTTCTTCAGATGAGTCAAGTTGTGCTCAGCTTTGAAGAACAAAAGAGTAATTAGATTAGTCAGGTCTAAAGATCAGTTGAGAAGAAAAGTAGATAAATTGTCAATAAAATAAAATATGAAATTAATTGCTGACAAATCCATAATAATGCATATTAGATGCTATTTGTAGGCACTGTTGAATTCTAAATGATGATATACTGAAGTATAGAGATAGGAATGATTGTTTCCAAACCAAGAAAAGCCTCTAGCAGCATGCAACAGCCCTTACTGAGGCAAAGATAAATATTAAGAAAGAAAGGGAAATAATCCTGAAATTAATTAAACAGTAATTGTGTTTTAAAAATTGTGCATGCTTTCATTGGAATATTGTATGAAATTTTCATAAAAAGACAAAATATAATAGAATTTTCCTTTTTGTACTTGAACATATAAAGAGCTCCTTAGTGTGGAGAAATAGCTAACAAATTAAATACATTTTAGGAATTTAAAATTGTAAACATGGTAAAACAGTATTTTGTAGATGGGAAATGAGGTTATTCTTCATTTTAATGAACTTAAACAAGTAATGGAAATTAAACTTACAGTAGGAAATAAGATTAATTACGAGAAATGCATGATACTGCATACCATGCAAAAGTGAGAAGTAGGTGGATATGGAAGAGAGCTGTGGCTTGGATTCTTTCTCAAGCTACTGTCATCAGTAGTTGGACATGACAGAACACTGGCTTGAGATCAGTATTTTATGTTTTACTTGGTAATTTTTGAAGGAGCCTGAGACTAATCTAGTTTCTGACTTCATAGATAAATCTAATAAAGAGGAGACGTCCTCAACTGGGCAGGAGCACAAACTCTGAGGCAGTCACCAAGAATCCTGACACATGTAGCCAATTTAGTGGTGCATGAACATACCTGCTTTGTTATAATGCCTTTGATCTACACAGTATCATCAAGCAGATAAATTCTTTCTGCTATCCTTCACAAGTGTTCAAATTACTCCCTAACAGTAAAATATCCATGTGTTTTCCCCTCCCAGTTTATTTCTGAGTAGTTCTCAGAGAGAGAACAATTTCTAGTAGAGTATTGTCATTTGCCAAGAAAGGAATCAAAGATTAATTGTTGTACTATTACTAAGTACGTGTTCTCCACTTTGCACTTTCCTGTGTCGAAACCCACCTTATGCGCTACCTCATTTTTCAGTCTATTTGTGCTTGTTGCCTGTCACTGAGAGCTGCCCCTCAATATCTTCTGTTTTAATCTTTTCCATCTTTCCCTCTGTACTGTGGTCACTTCACCTTAGTTGTACATCTGCAAATCAAAGCAATTTGGTATGCCAACAAAACAAAAGACCTAACTGTTTTCATGCATGCACACGGCATTTTGAAAGCCACAGTGAATATGTTACCCTCCCTCACCCTACTAGCAGTCCTTAGGACTGCATTAGATCACAGTTGATATAAAAAGATTAAATTCATGCTCAATGTCACTCAATGGCCTTTCAAGAGCATCACGCACATCAGCTGACTAAACCTTAATGCCCTACCAAAGTAGTTTTAACCCTTCTGCTATAATAGAGGAACTAAACAGACTTGCTGCCAGTCACAGTATATCAGTAGCAGAGCTCAGCTCAGAAGCGTGGTGTTTTGGCAACAGCTGACTATAACCACCAAGTTATATTCTCTCCTATATGCAAACCTAGACTCCAGGCAGAGCCTCAGCTGAGACCACACTCCCCCAGCCTAAGATCCTGCACTACAGAAAAAGCTCCCTCCCTTTCCATATATTCACCACACTTTGCAAACATTAACTAATTAGTTAATCTGAGGTCCCACTTAAAACTGAGATACTTTTTTTAGCATCTGATTTAAAGCTAATTAATTAAGATAAGTTTTTGGCTTATTAAGCTCATCATAATAAGGATGTTATTTTGATTAGTCTAACGCTGCTCTCTCTCTTAATTTTTTTACTCTAAATTCATATCATGCTTGATGAAAGAGTAAAAATTGCTTATTGACAATTTCACAGTGAATAAGAACAGCAGGGGACAAGTTTGCACTTATAAAAGCAATTGTGTTTTCCCATATACTCTGTGATATCCAGAATGCTTTTCCTTGGTAGTAACTACAAAGGCCCACTTGTCCTCTCTTTACATCCAAAACTGCATCCAGTTCAGCGGAGTTTCAAAGCCCTCTGGAACATTCTCTTTAAGCAGACAATGTTTCTTTATATTTATCTCCTCAAAAGCACAGAATTACATCACAAACAATACTTGAAGGGAAACCCACAACAAATGTATCAATCCTCAGTTCTGGTGGGGAGAGAACAGAGAGGAAGGACCTGCTTATCTATGTTCCCAAAAATCTTAAATCTTAGATGCTGCTGAAAACCACGCCCACTGAATGCCTATCCTTTTGTATTTTTTTGTCCACTTAAATTCACTGTCCCCCATGTTTTTACATTCCTATATTACTGATACTATAAGGTACTCACTCTGACATACCTTAGAATAAAGGATTAAAAAAGCAAGTAAACAAGTAATGACCTCCAGAAAGCAACAGAGTGCTTAAAGGAGATTTTTCAATGTAATCTTATTGACTACTAAGGTAGAAAAAGATTCTTTTTGCAGCATATTTCTACTAGTCCTCATATACATTTAAATGGACAACTTGTAAGTAAACTTCGACAAAACTTCCAGTCTCAATAAATTAATGAGCTTGCTCCTTTTTTTTTTTCATTGCCTCATGTAACAATGTGGTGCATTTTTTAAGTCATATGCTGCTTCACATTCCTCTGCTGCTTGAAGGAAGTAATTAATGAGTGCCTGGGGGAATTTCTTTTTTTAAATGTAGCTCTTCACTTTTCAAAGTCTCAGACTTGCCATTAGAGTATCTTTAATATTACTCAAGATTCACTTATAGAGCTAGAGTTTGGCTATGTCGTATTTTCCCTTCTAACTTCCTTTTTATTATTTTGTCCCTTCTGTGAAGACAGAACAAGAACTAAGGTTTCCTTCCTTCTGCTACTGTTCTTCAGAAGTAGGCTCCCCTCTTTCTTCACCTTACTTCATATTTCTTTTTTTTTTACATATTATTTCAATACCCTTTGAATGTGCAATGAACTTCATCTATCACTTATCCAGCAGGATATTCAACATACGTGCATCTTAGATGTGTAACTTGCACAAAACAGGAATCTTCAAGCAAGACATGTAAATACAGCTGCTGGAAGAGCTATGTGACCATTAGCAGAACATTCACAAAACAATTATTATATCTTGGACTTCAAGGAAAACTTTTAAAGTATCATTTAAAGACAAGCCTAAGAATTGAAGCTCATAACTTTAATCCACATTAAAAAATTATATAATGAGATCAAGATTTTAGAATTTCCCTTGTGCCTAACATCACTCCTACCTCATTGCTCCATAGGAGATAATTACTTCTTTTTCTGTATTCTCACAGGAGCTACTAAATTTCTCTCCTCCTCCCTTTGCTAACATATCATCCTATCTTACAACTACTAACTCCTACCTCTTCTTTTTTCAGACTGATGAATACAGTTAAACTGAGACCAATTTTCATAAGCTGTTTGAAGCGTTTTGTTTCTGTTTTCTTACCTGAAAAAAAGTCTGTGCGAAAACACTTGCCTATTTTTTCCATCTGTATCAACTACTCTAAAAAATACATTTTTCCATTCAAACTATGATCACTACATGTTCTCTACTAATGGAGAAACTTTCACTGATTTTGGTAGAAATGAGATGACTTTTTTGCCTCATGTAGTTATGACCATATAAACTAGGATTGTTCAGTAGGACGCCAGCAATATAATTCCAATTGGTCTCTCTTTTTCCATTAATACTTGACATAATCTCTAAAGATTTATTTGCCATCTGGTCAATGAGTAAGATATCATAATCCAACCTGGTATCCAGTTTGTAATAAGCTGGGCAGTCCTGTAATACTCAGTAGATCTCAGAGCAAGGCCATGACCTAAAAAAAGGAGATAGGTATATTGTGGGCACAGGCATGAAGCAGCAGCATCCAGTCATTACTGCTTTCAGTTGCAGAAGAAAGCCTCAATGGAAATTGGGGCTCCTGGAAAATTCAGCACTTCTTCCACCCATAGGCTATGCATGTATGTTTAAGCATGAACGTAGCATGGACTAACTTGACAGAAGTGTTGAATGAAAGAATGAAATGTCTGTCTTGAGATCAGTTGTAGCTTTGAGGAGCCATAAGTGTGATAATGCAGAAGGTATCATTATGGATGTCTATAAAGCACTGTGAGTCATATGAGCTGAGCTCATTCCATAGGGGAACAAATAATAAAAACAATAATAAAAAATGTCTATACACTGAATTCTAAAAAATTCAGAATAATATCCTTGTTCCTAGAGCTAATTTGTGCGCATGTGCCTATGCCTAGATTGCTGCTGGCTGGTTCCTTCTACAGTGGGGCAGCTATTTACCACATGCCTTACATGGTATCCTGTAGCCCTAAAACACAATTACTTATATGTTCAAAGTGGTTGAAATAATGTGATGAATGTTCTACATTCCACCAAAATGTTTTAATCACCTGGCACTGACGTTGTTTATGACAGGCCCCAGGGTTCTTTGGTTGTTAAGGATGGGGTGATGAAGAATTGTGCAGGGTGGAGAGAGCTGGCAATGTTGCAGTCTTATGATCACTCTTTTTCAGTGTAATCCCTGATGTGAATCATCCCCACATGAAGTGAGGGTGCTTTGGAGAAAACTGGTCTGAACCATCCAGGCAAAGCCTAGGGGAGAAGGAACATTGCACGCAGCCAGGGGTCAAGCACTCAGGTTTGATTCTTTTCATTTTTACCATTGCATACATCTTTGAGGTTTCACTGCTAAGCAATTTTTCAGACTAACATGTTTGAAAACAAAAGGTCACTGTGAGAAAAACCTATTATAGTAAGGCTTTGCAAAAGAGGAGAGGAAAAGAGCTGTATTAGAAGGAAAAAAGAATATTTGGAGCACAGGAAGGAGAGTCCTATTCCTTTTGAAAGAGTGTAAATAGAAGACAGGAGGAAGAGAGCTGAAGAGAGAGACAAAGGTAAAGAGAGGACAAGGCCAAATAGATTGTGTAAGAGAGATGAGCAAATAAGAGCACAGAAGGAGGAAAACCAGGAAAAATTAATCAAGCTGGGAGCAAAGTGGAAGGTAGCTGTAAAAGGTCACAGCAAGGTGTGCTCATGGGATTGAACCAGGTTTTAAAGGAGGCAGGTGAGTCAATCTGCAAAAAAAGTTGCAGACAGCTGCAGGAAGATGAGAATTTAATCCACAGGAGAACTGGGATAGAGGGAAAGCAGCATGTTTAGGAGCAGTAAGATAGAGGTGACTGTGGTGTTAATTTTTTAATGATAATTTTAAAAGGTATCTTGGGCTTGAAGTGGGTGAAATGAAAGTGTTGGTAGTTAGTTGTAAGTAGCTATTGGCCTCATTTGGTCTTAGTACTAACCACATATACTTGACATATACTCTGATGGCATTTTTGCTCTCTTACAAGTTTTACTTTGTCTCTGGAATTCAAGCTATAGGTGATGTATGAGCTCAGGCACAGCTGCTGCACATTGATGCTGATGGTACCCCAGTGCTAGGGCCTACTCTCAGTATGATCTCTCTTCAGGGAGTGCCGGAAACCTAAGCTGAGGCCACTGAAAGAGAAAGGGTAGACATAAGTCTTTAATTTTAAGCATCAAAATTTCAAGTTGCAGATGGGCTCAAGTCACAGTTCTCTGATTCAGCCTGGAGATCTCCACCATTTGGATAGCTCTGCTGCTCCCCAGAACCAGCCTCTGATCACTCCAGCTGACCCTGAAGCATTTGCTACCATCCTTGAAACTAGTCCAAAGCCTCATCTGAGTCTTCAAGCAAATGAAAGGAAAACAAAACTTTTACTGAAAAGAACTTCCAAGAAAGGTGAGGACATCAGGATGGATGGATGACTCAGTGTAAACATACCACCCTCAGAAATAATGCTAAAATCCCAAACTCATTGTGAACTTATAGAAACACTATTCAGCACAGGAAATTAACAGAAGAGGTTTGGATTAGTCATTAGCTGGCTAGACAGATATATGACTTGATGACAATCTCTTCAGTCAGAATCACAAAACCTATGGTGTCTTCATTACTTTATTTCAACATGTCAATCACAATTGTGAAGGATCCCCATCTTCCTACTTTACTTTACCCTACTTTAAAATTAATGTTGGGAATGAACATAGACACTGTGCTTTGTTTGGTCATATAGGAGATCACCACCTTAATTCTAGTACTGCTAGTCCTTTTTGAGGACTATTATTAAGATGTGAAAGGAAGGTGAACTAAGCTGTGTATAAGGAGAGGACAGACATATGGAAGTATTCCCAGGTAATAACAGGATTCCCCTTGCCCACTCTATGACTGATACAGTGCACATATTGCATGTTTTGCTCTTCATATGCATTTGTCACAATAAATTGGATGACAGATCTGTTGCTGTCTCATAATATACTCCTAAACAGCCCTGTCTCCCACTCCTGTGTCAAGAGGCTACGTTCTTCATCACACCCTTTTACTACAAGAAGAATTCAACTATGTGTCCAAAGACAAATCAAAATTGAAGGAAATGGATGATTGTGGCAAGCAAGAGATAACATTTATCTTTTTGCTGGTTGCGTGCAACTGCAGGCATTAGCAAGAAATGCAATCCAACAGGAGGGGGTGTGTAGGGAGAAGCAGTTGATGCTGAGGATGCAGTGCCCAGTGCTGGGGGTGCATTGGAGGGTATCTTTCAGTTCAGTTTCACTCAGGAAGTCTCTTGTACATAATAGAGCTGCTCTGTGATGTGAACCCACCCATGATACACAGAGCACGAAGAGGGGATTTATTTCAAAAGCACACTCTTGAGCCAAACTCAAATGTGAATGTAAACAGGCCCAATGTGTGTCGAGTGACTTCACAATGCCAGTGAATTTACAGGACACAAGAACAAATGTGAAAACGGGATATAGGTAATTGAGACAGGAAGAAGAGAGCAAACAGTTGTAATTGAGACAAGAAAGCACAAAAACTCTTAAAGAGCAGCTGTCTGATACCTGATAGAAAACCTTGCCAATGGCAACAGTTATTCCTGTTACGCTACTGGGTTTTTTTCTCTTGCATCTTGTGAATATATATGGTAAGCAGAGGGGAAGATCTCTGAATCTATAACATATGTTGAGCCACTGCCTAGAATAAAATAATCTATGCAGTGCTGGGATAAAAATTGTATCTGGTAAGATGCCAAAGAGGAAATGGTCTATATTCTCTTCTCAAATCACTTTTGCACAACTGTGAATGCCTTGGCTCTGAAGGAGTTTCTCCTGGCTTTCATTGTTTTATGAAACAGAATATCCAAAAGTGTCTTCATGTTAATGTCAGCCAAATTAATACCTACCGTCTGTCTGTGTTTTTTAGTTACAAGACATTCTAAAGCAACATCTTACTCTGTTTATAGTATAAACAAACACTGCTATTTTGTGCACAAATAAATTCTTCCACATGCTTAGAATCTGAGAATACAACTCATGAAAGAAGGTGCCATATAGGCCAGAAATAATTATTGGAAGTTAGCTAAAATATTATTTACAATTTATGACTGAAATTACAATCATTCACAGTTTCATTTAACTTTTCTATTGCTTAAGAATTTATTTAACTCCGTTTACCATTTCATTTTGCATGTGTCAAAATACTAAACACTTAGAGTTCTACATATAGATGACAATACCAGCTGAATTAAAAATGCTTTTTTTGGGTATATTCTCTTTCAGAGATGATAATCTTTCTTCTATATTTACATTACATAGAGAGGGCACCCCAATCAATCATTGTGAAAATATATGGACTTCTATACAAATTTTATGGCCAGAAGAAACAGTTGCACCACTACCTTTTGGTAAGCTATTTAATACAAAGGATATAACTTAACCATTGCCTTTTTAAATACTAGAGCACAATTTTGTGTGCTGCTGAGTAATACCTAGTGGGAACATTAATAGACAACTTTCCAGAGCTGTCATGAAATCTCTTTTATATAACTGTAATATAATTTTGCAATTTTAATTTGTTTTTGCTTTGAGGAGTATCCATGTGACTGTGCTCCACCTGAAATCTTCAATGCCTGCTGTTATGTAAAAAAGCACATAGGGGAGGAAAACCTGTTATTCCTGAGTACATATTTTATTTGGTCATTCTTATTTCTTATCTTCATTAATCTGAGGTTAGAGCTTTTACCAAATATTTTGGTGACTTTTTCATAATGAAAACCCACAGTAACTAGTGTAAATAATGTTAAAATAAAATTTATATAAATTTTATTGATAAGTCAATTTTTTATAATATGTCATTTCAGTAACATGGGTAATTTTCAGATTTCTTCTGTAAAAGACTTTTTTTCTGGCTTTCTTTGGCAGGTCAAAAATTCTTTGTATGATATCAAAATGATGCCAGAAGAATTCTGACAGGACTGCATTAAATTGGCAGAAAACTAACAGTGTGCTCTATATTTTATTAATCTTCATTATCTTCTAAGAGTTTTCTAATATCAAAAGGCCCATTCTAGATGACTGAAATGAAAAGTTAGCTAAAGTTTGTTGGAGGTAAGTAATCCTTTTGCAAGTTTCACTAAGTCTTTTTTCTGAGGAAAAGTGCAATGCTGTCTTTGCAATGCTCAGACTGACTTTTCTAAGCCCTGAACTGCTGATGGTTATCAGTACATTTAGGGTACTGATGGTACATCATTAACAGTACTACTGAATGAATAAGTTATTTAATACCCAAGACAGTCCCCACAGAGAAGTCAAGATCATCTTAATCAGAGTACTTTCTCCATGTATTAGAGACAGCAGTAAAATGAACTGGTAAGATCACTGAATCTTCCGCATGTTTAAGGTAGCCTGAGTATGTCAAAGTTAAAACTTAGCATTTTACTGGTGTTGGCTTTTGAGCTCTTAGTTCATTTATTTCCCTTTATCTCCCTTAGTACTCAGCTCTGAGAATTAAATTAATGTCAGACATTCTCCATTCATAGGTGGTTAAGTTCCTTCTAGTTAAGGCAGAATTCTTACTTTTCTTCTTTCCTTTATCTCATGTGTATATGACTAAATACTCCAGATCCCCTGGCAGTAGCTTTCCCAGTTTTCCAGCAGACAGTTTGGAATCCAACCAAAGCATCGTTTTGCTTTATAGGGCAAAGCATAATTAGTGCACTTTAAGTCCAAAAGGTGAGTTGGGTGCACAGTGGCCTCATGGTGCTCTGTGACTCTCTGAGTGCATGGTATGTATTGGAGCATCATTAGGCTGATGGAACTCATTAACTGGAGTAACAGAAATGTAATAAAACCAAAAATAGTTTGTCCCAACTATAACAAGTGCATATTTGAATGATAAGAACCAAAAATTCTCAGTGATTTGTTTTGCTCTTTATGTTAACCATTTTGACATGTTAGGATGACTTAAGATAGCAAATAAACCAATGCTTACTGTTTTCTGAAACTTGGGATCTACTTTTATTCTGCAATAAAATAACTTTCCAAATCTTTTCCTGCATAATAAAAGTATAATTTTCAACAGATAACATAGATTCCTGTGCTCTGAGAGGCTTAGACTTGCTTATAAATGCCTTGAATCACGCTAGTAATATTGATGTATTGACTTACCTATAAAATTGAATGGGATTTTATTCTAACATTATTTACACTAGTTACTGTATTTTTTCATCATCAAGTATGTACTACCTGCATGAATTAAATATCCTATACAGCAAAACATTCACCTATTTTTGACTAGATACTAGTTTCTTCTAGTTCTGTCCTTTACTGCAAAGCAAGAGTCTCTTCTGCTTTCAGGGATAAAAGTTGCATGCATAGCATCATCTGACACTCTCTGTAGCTCTACTAGAAGTTTCTTCATCAGTTACCTTTTTTTGCCCCATGGAAGTTAAAAATTCTGCTGTCTTTGTAGTTAACTGATGATTTTAAATTTCTAGGATTTAATTAATGTGGATGAATTATTAAAGCAAATTTAGATGAGCTGAGTTTTTTTACTTATTTCATATATATTTATAATTATATATTAAAAACACAGGGATTTACATTATATATGTTAATGTTTGTGCAGTATTTAATTTTCAAAATCCCAAACCCATCCAGACTATGCATTTTATCACATATCTGGTGTCACTGTTCCCAACAGTGCTCTCTCTCTTCACAGAAGATCATAAATTTGTGCAGTCATTGTGTTCCTCATAATTCTGTGGTGAAATAAATCCCTCTCTTGCATTGCCCATCCTCTCTAAAAGTATGGAAAGATCCACTGGGGAGTCAGAGAACAGCTTAAAGTATGACTCACACATAAAGATGGGTCAGTCTTTGGTCTGACTTTGGAGGAGAGTTAGAAAAGCGAAAGAGGTGGGAATTTCACTTACTTTCATTTGCAGACTTCTGCTTCAAAATAAAAAAAGAAATGCTGATGTGAAACAGACTATCACCGTTTCAAGTCATGCCAAGAATTTTCAAATGAAAATAATTTTAAGACTCACATTTGTAGTAAAAATAAAAGCAAAAACCTTGAATCACAAAAGTAATGTACTCAGTTTTATAATTCATTAAATATGATTGGTTTATATGTGCTCACATATTAGTATTTATATGTTTATACACAGAACTGTGGAAATACGGTTTAGTAACTATAGAAATAATAAACTATAAGTTTATAGTTAAATATACTAGTATAAATATAATATTTAATATAATATACTAATATAAATAAATAGTTATATATAATTAAACTATAAGTAACTATAGATATAATAAAGTCTTAATTTCTTAAAATCGAGATTGTTGCACTAGGGCTTGTGAAGCAAGGGAAAATCAAAGACTGCTTAGATTATTTTTTTTGCCTGGTAGAGTTTTTGACTCTTGCAGATACAGTTTTGATTAGCTGTGGTCTTGTTTCTGGACAAGGATATTATGCTTTGACAGGCATCTTTAAAGACTGGGCAGCACAAGTTAAATCCTCAGTGCAAAGTATCTAAAATTGATATTGTTTTCTCTGAAAATATGCCCAATAAATAATTATCTTTTATTTTTGCTGAGTGTGAAGAGTGTGAGTCTAGGAAACCAAAAGTCTCAGTCACATCTTAGTGTCTTCAAGTTGTATTATTAGGAATTAATAATTGATTTGCAATGAAATACCACGGCTGTGAGCTTGGCATTTTTCCACTTTGTTCTTTAGCTTTTTCTTGGTCCTTCCCTTTATCTCCCATACACAGAATTGTATTCTGCTCTGAAGACAGTGAAGAAATTCCTCAACTGTTTCTTTTTCTACCCATATTTTCTAAGTTCTGTGGAAAACTCATGGGGTAAATATTCTGAACTCTCTCTCAGCCTTCTGATTCAGCATCATTTTGCATGCCTTCACAATTGTTTCTCCTCTCTCGTCTACATTTCAATGGTTCCACATTCAACATATTAATTTCTACATAATGTATCTTGAATGTGAACCCTAAACCATTAATTCTGAAGGAGCTTCAACCATTACTTATTTTGACTATTGAAAATAAATAATTTTGTGCTTAATGTTATCCAGCTTTACCTTCCAGTCTTTGAATGTTCTTATGCTTTCATCTACTAGACTAATGATTTTGTTTTCAAAAATATTTCTCAGAAATGTAGTTATGCATTGGATAATCATGTCATATTTTGATTGAAAATGTCAAATGCTTACAGTCCCCCAGTGTTTCTGGTGTCTGCTGACTTTTGTATCCAAATTTGCACTGCACTTCAAAACCTACTATTTACTTAGCCTATCTTTATATCTTACTTTACATAGTTTATTTCTTACTTTTTATGTGAGACCAGGAAATCAAGATGCCTCCTTTTTTTCCTTTTGTCCTCTAAAGCTTAAACTAAAACACAAACAAGCTCTGTTTCTGGCTGAGATAATTATTGGAGCACTGAATAACCAATTAAAGCACGTTCTCTATGAATACTGGTAAACATAAAGGAGAGTGAAATATTACGTTATCACATAGTCCATGTCTTCTCAGAGATTTATTTAGGAGATTTTATTCCCATAAAAAATGAAAATAGAAGATTAAAAAATATGCTTTCAGATCTGTGCACAAGGTTTTAATATTTTACATGGTCTGAAACAAATTTTTCATTGCTCTCCTTACATACACAGAGAAGCATCTTATCTGAGTAAAATGATTGATAGAAAATAAACTTTAAAGCAACCAAGATCATACATACATGAACTCTGGAGAGCATCATCTTGCAGTGTTGTGACATTTTAATGAATTACTTAAGGTAGTTGATGCAATTAAAACATTTCAGCCTGATCTTTTCTGTTTGGGCAATCTTCAGTTTAAAAATACCTAATGCAATTGGGTCATTTTTGATGAAGGGCAAGTGTTAGATTCAGCCAGCACTTTGAGCTTAATCAGAAGACCAAGCTTTCCTCAAAGAAGAAACACAAGTCTTGATAATTTTTTTGAACAGAAAGATTCTAGGCATATTTTTCTAGAGATCATAGAATCATAAAGTCACAGAATGGCTCTTTTTGAAAGGGACCTTAAAGATCATCTAGTTCCAAATCCCCTGCCATGGGAAGGGACACATCCCACTAGTGCAGGCTACTCAGATGCTGCAAAAAAATCACAATTTAGATTATACCATGCTTCTATATTTTGGAAGCTGGGTGCAAATAAAATGCCTTTTCTCAGGCTTTTGTGAATTATGCTCAACTCTTTACATTAGCAGATCCTTTGTTGCAACTAATTAGTCTCGAAGTCCTGTCTAATTTTTTGCTTTTTTGAGAATGTAAATTCAGCCAGTTTTACATAAAATACTACAACAAGATGTTGATATGAATGATAGAGATTAGTTTTATCCAAACTCCAAGGCTCTGCGGTTTTATACATTTTTTTTAAATGTACATCTCATGTTTTAAGTGATAGTATTGAACAACAAAACTGTTAATTGAAACCCTCTGTAAATTCCCATTGGTGCCAGAAAAGATGCTGTAGTCCAGTGGATTACATTGCTAGTTGCATTTTAAAAACAAAACATTAATATTCTGGTAAGTTTATTCTTCTCTTCACCATTCTGATAGTTATTTTTCATTGTGCAATTATGGTTTAATTACTTTCTAACACTGTAATCTATCAGTGCTTTGTAATGGTTTTAATTTAGTGAGAGGAGGTACAGCTGTTAATACATTCATGGCCAGCTTCAGGGAGGTCATTACATTGCAAGAAGAGCCTCTAATCATTTCTAAGCACTAAGTCCCCCCGGGGATGCATGGACTACAACTGCATTTTTAAATTGCTTGCTAAACTTCTCAAGGAATTTGCAAGCAGCATTGCATTAGATTTTGCAAAAAAAATTCTTGTCCCTCAAATACTATACTTACAGAATATTTGGGAATTTTTACTCTAAAATGTTAGTTCTTCAATATAGCTCAACAAGCATTTCATTAAGAATAAGATTTGCAAACACTAAACCAGAACTACAAGCTTTGAATAGCTTCTAACAGGTTTGCTATCAAAATCACCTTTGTTTCTAAAGAACAATGGGACAAAATTAGCCAGAGTATAATCTAAACTTCACAAACTTCAGAATTCAGACATTTTAGAGTAGGTACTTTGAATTTGTTGGTCAAAGTAGTATTTTCAGTACCTCTTATAAGATATTAATTTTGAAAATGCAAAGAAAAAGTTATGCTGAAGCTGTGCAAGCCCTACAGGAATTTAAGCAGGATGAAATGGCAGGTTAGCAAGGTTCACAATATAAGCCACATTCTGGCTTCAGAAGTAAGCAGAACAGACTTCATTATGACACCTGAAGTTATGAAATTTCTAAAATACTCATGAACGGTTTTTTTAGCATTAAAAATCAAAATAAAAACCTCAAAATCTAGAAAGAACTAGCTTTCTTGTCAGACATATTTTAATTTAGGTTTAAAATTTAGGTTTATTTTGTCTGTGTTTAGAATTTTTCCTATCATCATGATTTTTTTAGCAAATTGTGCCAATATTTTGATATTAAAATGCATTGATAGACTAAAGATTGTATAAAATAAAACAGTTTCATGCTTACCTTAGCAAAAAAAAAAAAATCAAAGTCATTGCCTTTCGCCATCTTTCTGTGCTCATTGATATTGCAAAGCTCAAGGAAAAGTAGGTGACTAAAAAAACCAACAAACTCTCTAAGTACCAGCCTCCACACTGCAGTATGTACTTTTCATTATGAATGTTTTATACAGGACATGTTCAGCAGTGTGGCTGCTTCATTAGCCCTGGGTTGTGCAATACCCAAGTAAAAAGCTGGCCTCATTTTTATAGGTGCTCACAGCTCATTATCAAATCTGTGGAATCTTACATTTGCTGTACTGCTCTGTAAATCAGGCAAACATCTTTCAGTAGGGGTACTAATTAAAAAGGAGACTGGTGATGTGATGTTCAACTTGTGTGATAAATAAGACTGAATGTAAGTATGACTTATTTATCACACACAGTAGGGTACATTTATGTTGTTGAACTGTTCTAACTGTTGACAAATCTAGTAATAGAAAATTATATTCTGTAGAAAACTTAAGAAAAAAAATATTCATATATATATATACATAACCCCTAGCCCCTTAATCCACCATCCCAGCATATTATCTTCTCCCTCTTTAACCATTTTTCTCCAAGTTTCCACTCCATAGTCCATAGTCATTGATAATTCCCTGTATTTCTATTGCACATCTTTGCTTTCCTCCCCCAAATTAAGACCTGCACCTCAAGTCCTTCAGCTACTTAAGGTACATGGTATCTGTACAGCCCTGTGGTGTGTACATCACCCTTACCCTCTTTCTATGTCTTGAAGTAAGGCATTTTCTGAGCTGCTTATATTCCTGCAGAAGTAAAAATACTAGCTCTTTAAAAGACGTGGCCCAAAGCAACAGCTGCAATTTATCACTGCTTTCACAGTTTTAGAATTTCCCTCCCTTACAATGACTCTAGTTTCCACATCATGCTGGCAGAATATTTCTTATTCAGTGAAAGAAGAAAACAGTTTGACTTACCCGTGTCAATGGGATGTGGGTTATTCTTGGGTGGGAGCTTGGTATGCAGAGTAGCTTCAGTTTTTCAGCCCTTCCTGCTCCTCTCTGGAAGTGCTTTGCTGCCAGTGCTCCATGGGGTTTTCATTGCCAGTACCACTAGAAGACACAACCCCAAAAGGTACCGTGATGCACATGTGGATTGTGCTCCCCCTGCTTGGAGAGCTCTTCTATGATGGCAGTGAAGTAGAAGTCACAATTTCATTTCCACTTTGACGAAGAGTTTGTCTTGCTTCTAAGTGTGCTGCCAGCTGCTTCAGGAAACATTTCCTTCAGACAGATGAAGAGTCTGTTTGTAATTGCCATTATTTTAATTGTGTGTCATTTGCTTATGTAAAATACTAATCAGGCAAAAGCTGACATTATTTTAAAAGCACTGACGATTGGAGTCATATGTATATATTTTGAGTATAGTGTTGTTTTTTAAGAGGCAGTTTTATTAATAAGAAAATATTCTCATGATTTGTAGAGCATTATAAACAGTTTCAAAAGAAAATAAATATCAAAAACCAGTGAAGAGTTTGTTAATAATTATTGCCAAACAGGAGCCACCATAAGTTGTATTCCTAAACAGCGACCTCTTATTTGTAAAAATTCTTTGGAAATATTAGAAGTATATTATTGTAAGTGTATAAGAGAAATATGTAGTTTGCATTTATAATTGCAATTTATTGATTTAATTTTGTTCAGTTTTCTGATGTCCCAGCTATGTACTGGAAGGAGATTCAAGCCAAAATTTAGAGATTCTGAGCTGTGTCAGAACTCTACAAGGACAGGATGACACATTTTCTTCTAATGTCCAGGTCAGACACCTCTCTGTTTCTGGTCCTATTTTGTTCAACAGCACAAATGTCTGGGGGATCATCCAATTTCATAAATTGCTGTGAAAAACTCTCTGGCAGCCATTTCAGCCAAATGACTCCAAGGATCTCCTTTGTTTCCAGGCAGAGCAATGTATAATTGCAATAGTTACATACCTTTGATGAACTAGAATTTTCCTGTTGCGTCCAAAAATTTCTCCAGTATCACAGAGCCAACTGTTCAGAAGGAGCAAATGTGTCTGCTGAGGGCTGGGATCATAGGGGCCTCACAAGAGGATGTGGCTCTGCCCACACGACATTGCAAGACTTACATTCAAGACTTACTACATGAATATGGATATCTGTCTGAAGTGGATATGGAGTGGGAGCTACAGGCCTGAAAGGAGAAGGCAGGGAAAGTTTGGGGATCAAATGTATTGGCTAAAATCCTTTTGCTGCCTGGAAACTAAATATGAACTGGGACGTAACAAAATAGTACACTTTTCAATACTTGAAAAGAAAGTTTAATTACTGGATAGCCTGGAGCTATGCATGAAGTTACTACCTAAATTTAATAATCTAAATTAGGAGCTTTAAGTGTGGAATTAATTTCACCAACTTCTGGCATTTACAACATAAGCTGAAGGCATTTGCACTTAAGAAAGTACTTTGAGTCTTCTTTTTAAGGACAACGGGAGAAGAAGAAAGTGATTCATTAGACCTGTTACAGGCATTCATCTTAAAGAAGATTTACTCCCTATTTTTCCCACTGACCTTGAGAAGAAGCCTCAAGTGACCAGCACATCTCTTCATATCTGCATTTGGTCAGACAAATCTCACTTTTAGGGCTCCCTACATAGTCAACTTTCAGTAAGAAAATTGGAGGACAAGCCACCTTTAGGTACTTTGAACTGTCTTGCTCACTACTGACTACAAAAGAAAACCAAAGACAACTAGATTTAGCATTTCAGTTACATGTTTAAAAATTGCACATCAATAATTCCTCTGTTCTCATTTTTCACTGTTTATTTTCACCATTGGTGACAATCTGAGAAGCCAGAATGCATTGCATATTAATGAAGTTGGTTGAAGATTTAGATGCTGTTTTCCTTACAGCTAGAAAGGACAGGATTCAAAAAGATTTAAAGAAAATATATAGTTTAGTAGTGTGACAAGCAGAATACAAGAAACAGAAACTCAGGAGAGTTTAAATATTGACATAATAAAATCTAAATTTTATTACAGGTATTAATAACTTTGAAAAGAGCAGAAAGTACTGAATGGCACAAACTCCCTGTGCAACCAGTGCCATCTTCCTGTCTTTGAGGTCAGCTGAGGTTGAGCAGAGCAGTTTTAGTAGGAAAAACACAGGTCTGGGGTTTTTTTTGTAAGGATGCAAAGATTTAGGCAGAAAGGTACTGATTGGAATGTAATCTTGATATTTAAGGATAGGTGAATTTTTAAAGGAAAATTATTAAGATGAGAGAAGTGGTAAGTGTCCAGCTTCTCTTTGTGTGAAAAGGAATTTTATAAGGAGTGGAAAAGTGACATCTAAGTCTATGGTGAATACAGTAGAAAATTCCTGTAAGCTGCTCTGAGAAGGTCAAAGTCATCTTCCTGAACCTGAACTTGTCAAAGGAGATAAAAGCTCTCCAATCCATAATGAGATTGAAACTTTGATGGATGCCTGTCCTTTGGGAACAGCTCACAGGAATCATGATTTTACAATGCTATAGAATAATCTTTGCTGCTGCCAGACAAAGAGATGATATAACAGGATTATGCTCATATTTAGGGTATTCCCTTGATGCTTCGAATTGTCTTTGTCTTTGCCTCTACAGGGTGTAGAGTCTTCTAGACTAAACAGGTTGCATAAATTAAACAGAATAGAAGGAAGGACAGGGTTTTCTCCTGACGAAAAGGTCCTTGAACTGAATCAGGCTAAATCTAGGTCAGTGCCTGAAAAGAATCTGTCAGCACTCCACATACTTCTAATAGTTATCAGAAAAAAGTGTAAAAGCTTGGCCTACAAAACCACAGCCCAGCTTCCAGCTGTGACCACAGTGAAAGCACTTAGAGGTTGAAGCTTTTTTTTATTTTTTTTTAGTAGACCCATTTTGATCACGTCCTCCAGATGGAGAATGTAATATATGTGCTGCTTTTCCCTGAAGCTTGATCCAAAGTGTTTTTTAAGGATGCTTACACCTCAGCAGGTGGCTTTTGTGACTTGAATCATCTGAACAGTTCACCTGTCCCTCAGCATTTTCAAGTGAGAAGATAGCTTGAACTGATATCATTTGGTAAATTAAATTCCAATTACCTCTGCTGTTCTCTACATATATTCTAAAATAGGTGATTCCACAAGCTTATCAGACACTTTCTTTTATAACCACTAAGCCATATTTACTGCAATTATTATTTGTAAACAGATTTTTTTCATATACCTATTTTACAACATTAATTGCAATTATCTGATATAATTATAATTTTTTTTTACTTTTTAGGGGTAAGTATAAAACAAAAAATTGGTTTCTTTAGAGCAGAAATTGATTTCATCTTTTACACATTCGTAAGTATCTTGTTACATTTGTTACATTTTTCTGCTATATATTTTAATATTATTCAGAGTTCTAAGTCAGAAAAATATTTAAAATGTCTGTTTGACCTCTTAGATAATATTAATATTGAATTGCTGAAAGTCATTGTTACATCTGACTTGCAAAATCCTCATTTAAGTGAATCTTTTAGAAGGACATCAATCCTAACTGAAGGTGATGAAGAATTCGTCATGTTCCACGATATTCACCCTCATTGTCTCACTAAATATGGCATAATTTTTCCAGTTTGAACTCTGCTAACTTCTTTCAGTTGTTGATTCAAATTCTGATCATCTGTAAAATCCCTTAATTCTTTTCTTGACATCATGATCTTGACACTTTCTAGGTGAGAGAGCAGTTGAAGGAAGCAAAAGGCCACTGAAATCTCTTTGCATCTAACAGGTGATTTGATCTTAAGCATCCCTGTTTGACTCTTGGTCCCAGTCTAAAATGAAGCCTCTTCCATCCCCTGATCTGGAAATAGCAACAACAGTGTTTTTAAGTCACTGTTTTGGCAAGCCCAATCTTCTGTTTCCTCCAGGTATTTGTTCAGTTTTTTGAGGCCATGGAAATAATTTATCCCATTGCCATTTAATTGTTCTTCTCATGGGACTAGACACAACATAGATTTAAATTCATTCTCTGCCATGAAAATATTATTTAATGGAATAAGACTAACAAAAATAGTGACAAATTCTCACGTGGGTGTACAACTGTTCAAAATCAGATCCTAAAGTACACACTACAAAAGACTAATAATTTTTTACATCTAAACTCCATTTGAAAATAGTATCAAAGAATTTTTTCATATTTATGCTCACATATTCAGTGTGTGGGAGATGAAATTTTATTTCAGTATTTTAAAGTATTTGAAGTCAGTCTGTTAAAAACCCCAACCACACAAAATCAAAACAAAACCCAAAAGGATAGCAATTATGTTCTACTATTCAAAAAAGTGCCAGTTATACCACATGCACAGTTGATCATTTGCTACAGGCCATATGATAGCAACTTTCTATTTACTGTAATAACACAAAAGGCTGGTAGATTGCTGATGAGTGTTTGTCAAACTCCTAAATTCTGGGGGAAAAAAAATTAATATAGAAAGAAACTGCCTCTCTTAAATTCCACTATTGTTGTATGTCTATTTTTTTTTTCTTCTTTCTCATTAAGAAGATCTTATTTACCGTTTACATACACATACACACATACAAATTTCACACATTCTTAATTTTTTAAACTAAAAGATAAATTCAAAGAAACAATTATCAATGAAAATGGTACACCAATATGTGATTTTCAGAACTGCCTTTCAGTGTGTAACAAGAGCAAGTTTCTATATAAGTTATCTTTATAACTTCCTTCTAGTTTTCTCTTGATAACTTTGGTGAAAAGTAAAATGCAACAGGGATGTTACAGGATGGAAATAAAAGAAATTGTAGACAACAACCTGAAAAACAGGAGAGCCTCAAGACCTCAAGTGGGGAAGAGGTCTCATGATACAATATACCAAATATTACGCTGATTCTATACCTTAGCATAGCCGAAAACAATAAGCCAATATGCATAACATATTTTCAGCATGTCCTAATGTAGTAATAAGAGAATCTTAATTCTCAGCTTTCTACTTGCAGTCCCTGTTTTTCAAAACTGCCTTCAAATTTATGTCTGCTTCTATACTCTCTGCAGCACCCTTTTACATTTTGATTTTCTTTGTACTCTCTAAGAGCAATAAGAAGAAGAGAAGGCACTCTTTTAATTACTTTTTTTGGAAAGAGCTGCAGAAATAGACTTCTTTCCTTCTTTTTGGCCTTCTGGCCATGCTCAAATTTCGAGCTGCAATATTGAATAGATCTCTTTTGAGGATTAGATACTACTGCTGAGGTGACTTCTCAGATTAAAATGCCTCCTCCTTCCCGGACAATTTCGGTCTTCGAAATAAATCGTAATATTTGGACTTGCTCCAGTTGACATTCCATTTGTGTTATCAAATCCCAGATTAACACATATTCAGAAGTTATTGCTAGGAATGGACTTGCTACTGATAAGAAATGAAACACACTGAGTGTAAACACAATTAATGCCAAGAGAACATTAAGGAGCAAAAGGTTTTGTAAATCCAGTATCTCCTTCTGTACAGTACTGCTGGTGGTCATCTCAGAGGGGTATACAAAGCAAATTCAGGTTGCTTCCCATATGAAAGAGAGGGAAATACATTGATAAATATATCTTTTTGTCAGAGTGGACCAGATTATGTTGAGTCAGGATACTTCTACTTATTCTTACGTATGCTTAGAAGATACTGGGTAAACAATCAAAATCTATTACTTATGAAGCATTTTTCATCATGGTTGAGCATATGTAATCAGTTCTAAGCAAGGAAAACTGTACTAAGAATATTCTGTAAGAGATTTGTTTATGATAGCAGCATAGTATTTGAAGCTTAAATAATGGTGCATAGATTTTTGTGTCCATGTTAAAGTACTGGCATCATACTATGGGTAAAAACTGATGTTAGGTGTTTTGGCCTTTATTTCTGAGAGTAATTTTAGTATTAACTTTAAATAGCATCCATCTGTAGGAACTCACATTGGTTGTTGTGATGAATATAAATTCTTTCAAGTTATTTCTCCTGACACTAGCACCATAGAGCAGTTCAGAGTAGCCATAACAAATATTTTTACTGGATTTATGTTGTTTTACATGTTTTCTGAGTTAATTTATAAATAAGTCTTTTTAAAAAATTTATTTTACTGATAATAGTGGCAATATCAAAGTCTGTATTATAACAAATCTGCTAAAAATTTGTTTGGCTACACAAGGACAAAGAATGACTGGAGAAACTTGCACAGTTTTTTGCAAATACCCAAATGCCTCTCTCAGCTATGAAGCCTGTTGTTTTTACTGACTTTTTTTTTTACAAAACAGACTGCAGAAAGGCAGAGAACAATCTTGAATGGTTTCTGCACCTACGCACTGATGATATCTGCAGTCCAGAATAAGCAATTAATAGATTTCAGAATTACTAAGCTGCTTATTTCCCTTATGTAGAGGGAGAAGATGTAGAGATTGTCTTGCATGAATGCAAATTCCAGGACATTACAGAATTTAACAAATTAGCAATGTCCATAGAAATAACAAGAATCTTCCCACATAATCCCCAGTCAGATTCTATTATCTATCTTTTTGCTCTGTGTGGTGTTACTAGATTGATGTGGCTTCTGGCATTAGTATAAACAGAAGCTTGGAATTTTTTTCTCCATTATGACTTAATCCAGTGTGATAAAGAATTTGTATCTCTGTGGACCTTGGGAAGATTACTAAGTTACTAAACAGAGATGAAATAGGAACAAGGGGAGATAAATTGAAGGACCAGAACCTTGGTGCACAATAATTTCTATTGTTTAAATGTAGGTTTGAGGTGCTGAAAGAGAACCTTCTGTCCTAATCAATGTGATGAATTGGACTGCCAATGTTGTGGCTACGACTCATTACCAAAGAGGAAATCCAGCACTATCAGATAACAATTACATATTCTACCTTCTCTGGGTAAAGTTTTGAAGTGCTTTTGAAAATGTATTTCACACTATTGCTGAAACATAGGTGTCAGTCTGTTGCTGATGCTTTTTTATTCTTCAGCTTGCCTGCTTTTCCTGTCAGAAGGCACAGCTTCTCTTATTGTAGTGGCCTGTGTCTCCCATTGTTTTGTCCAGCTTTACAGCCAGCAGCTGGAAAAGTTGAGCTGTTCTTAGTAAAGAGTGTAATTTAGGGCATTAATTTATTACTACCTTGTACAACTACAGTTCTTACAGCCTTGTTTCTAGCTTGTGATAATGCCCTAAGGCTTGACTAGTGGTGAAAATATAATGCTTTGGAAAAATGAAGGTAACATTACAATATGCACTGAGATGTTTTATAAACAAGGATGAGCCTCGGAACAGGAGCACTGCTGTAATTGACCATACAGGACAGAAGTAGTGAGGAAACTGGCAGGTTGCCTTCATGTTCTGGGGGCGGTTTGTTTATTTGTTTTGCATTCATTTTTGTAGCTCAAAATAATAACCAGAACAGCAATGTCAGGAAAAAATGAATGCCCTGCAATTTTTATTCAGTTGTAAACAAATTTGCTTTCCCATAGCAAAAATGTAGAAGCATTTGCATACATAACCACCAGAAAATAGGAGAGAAAAAGTTTTTCACTGACAAAATCTCTCTTTACCTCATCGTTTTTGGTTTCATTTTCAGAAAATCTGGTTTTGCATCTTTTGAAACATGGTCTTTCCCCCTGGTCAAGAGAAACAAGGGGTTAATTTTACTGTGACAGATATTTAGCAAGAAAAGGACTTTAAGAAAGCAGGCTATCACAAAATGCATATTAAATGGCTCAGTCCAGCATTTTGTATAAAATCTGTCCAAGTAAAAATGTGATGTAGCTTTAGAGTTCCCTTTTTTCTCTGTGAATCTAAGAATGAGCTTCAGTACTTGTAGTGTTTCTGAGTACCATAGAAACCCATACACAATAAAACTGAAAATTAGTTTTTTGAAGTATCTATAATGGTTGCTCTTCAGCCTTTTATGTAGATACTATGCTCTCAAGTCTGCAAAACTGGTCAGGGAGAAGTTAGAGAAAATAACATAGAATTATCCATGACCTTTCTAATGCAGCATTTCTACAGACTTGGAGAAACCTACATGCTTTTTAAACAAGTTTTTATGAAGTTTCACAATAATAATTCATGAGAAAGGATAAAATATCTAGTATCTAGCTCCAGAGGCACATGGGAAATACTCTGCACATAATTTCTTACACAAGAGTTTATAAAGTATCAGTTCACTAAAGTGGAGCATTAATAATATGTGCAATTAATTATATCATGTCATAAGAATCCATTTGCTTGTCCTTTAATGTTGTTAATTTCTTCTAAGTCTCACAAGTCAGCAATGAAATCATGTTATTACAAACTGATGGTAATGTGCAAGCCAGTAAGTAAATTTTTACAGAACCTCAGCACTGTCAGCATCCTTATTTAACTAATATACCTCTTTAGTGAATATTCTGCTACCAGTTTTTTCAACCGTCAGGGAAAATGCATAAAAACCTATTGTGATATGGTATATTATGCATGAAAGAAATATCCATAATACATTCATTGGCCTTTTAATTCACCATGTTTATGAGGCTAGTATTACTTTATGTTGCACTTGAATGTAGCTTAGTAATTATTGTTTCAGCTAGTTGGATGTTGAGCTTTACCCAGTCCTGTACAGAACTGAGAAAACTAGAACCACCTTTGCAATTAAGTTTTCCACAATCACTTCAGTTATGGGTTGGGTTGTTTAGTTTTTTTGATTGGGGAAATAAAACTGTTGCCCATGCAATATTAACTACCATTGCAAAACGCATGCTGTGATGGTGATGGAGGAGGGAACATAAGGGACATAAACTTTTCAGTGACACGTGGCCAGAAACAATGGAACAATGATAATGTGGAGGCTATGACATGTCAGCAATCCCTGGTTCCATCACTTCTTCAGCACAACCTGTGTTAAGTGGGAGAAATATTTTAATTTTTATTTGTAGACTTAGAAATATCCTTGTGAATTAGAATTTTAATTTGCCCATCATAAGTGCTGATGGAACAATTGTAGTTTTGATAATTTCCTGAAAACCACTATTCTTTGGAAAATGTCAGGAAGAAAAAAAAGGGGAGAGTAACCTTGTATATTTCCTGTTGATTAATCTTGGGGAGACAGATTTGTAATTTTTTTGTATCTCTCTTTGGAGTTGTACGGATTAAATCAGGATGCTGCCCGGTGGTTCAAAGAAAATATAGGCATATTCTTTCAGAAAATTACAAAATGTGGTTAACAGAATGCAAAATAGTTCATAAAATGTTCAATTACCTTTCATTTAAACAACTAATATTTATTTTGATTTTTTATTGCATATGATACTTTTTGATGATTCCAAAAATATTTGACATTCAAAAATCACATCTTCAAAGACTTTGAAGAAAATACAGAAAGGCACTAAATATCTGTTTGTGCTGATCTCCATAAAAATAGAATCATACTCCATTCTGTATTGGAAGTCCTTCCCTTCTGAACTGGGAGAGAATACTGTTAATCAAATATGATAAAAAAAGTCCGGTGTTTGATGCAAAATAAGATTGCATGATTTTGTCTCACTTTTTTTCCACCCAGCATAATTTATAGTCCTGAGCAATCTCAGCGAAAGAAGGTTATGAAAGTTTGGAATTGCAATCTCAACTGCTCTGAGTTGCTGAAAATGTAATTTTCATTTTCATATCATGAACCAAGAGAAGACCCAGAAAAAGAGATTGCTTAGAATTTAGTAATTCCAACTAACATGCAATTGTCTGTTAGCATTTTAAAACTACCTAGACATTTCTTGAAATAGAATGTAGTGTGATTATTAGTCATTATCATCAATACTAGTTATAAAGCACCTGCTTTAATGTAGTTTTGGTGGAATTTATTAAGCATGAAAAGAATAAGATTTCTAACACAAAGTCACTGACTTTACCTTCTTTATATCATTTTGCTTAAAAATTACATTTTAAATGTGTTAATAGAGATTTCATTTACTTGAGTATGGCAATGATCACTTAGAGCATTAGAAGTTCTGATTATTTAAAAAGTGGGCAGAAGCTCAGCCTCTGCAGAAAAACCTTTCCCCTTTCTGATTGCAAACTGCATGAAAGTCAATGAAGAGAGGAAGGGGAAAGTGTTGCCCTTACTTTGCAAGATTGTCAACAATCTATTGTTTCTGTAGAAAATTCTCTTACTTTGAGCTTTTGCCTTCTTTTGTCCTGTGAATCCATGTCCTACTTCCTCTTGTGAGTCTTCAGGTCACCAAAAGGCACCAAAAATGAGATAGGAACTTGGATGTATACAGTAAGACCAGTGTGTTAAAATTAATGGGATCCACAGAGAGGAAAAGTGCCACAGGCAGCAATGGGAATAAAAGGCCATTTGCTTTCCTTTTGCAGGAAGAAAAGCCCTGTAGCCTAAAAAATGTGCTGCTGCTGCTTTTCTTTATATCCTTTTTTCCTTTTTTTTCCTTTTCTTCTTTGTCCTTCTCCTCTGTGGGAGGCCAAGTGGACACAAGGTAGAATGTTGCTCCAAAGTACAGGAGTCACGCCGGGAGGTCAAGGAGAATTCTTAGTCCATGCATAGTTGTGAGCCCATCCATTTATTCCTGTTTCTCCCTGGGAGCAGGCAGAAAGGTAGGCAGAATTACAGTATATTACAGACAGAATTACACTATATAGGCCTATTTTGCTATATGTGGGAGACAAGCATACAGCACAGTGACTGCTCCTGTCCTCTGGCCTACTGATTAATCCACTCTGTTCTTTGTACATGTCTAAAAATACAGCAGAATCCAACAAATGCCTGCTTTCTTCCCTTTCCTTCTTTCCCCTTCCCTTGCCTTGCCTTCCCTGCTCTATTGTACAGAATGAACTCTATAGTATGGAAACATGGAAAACAATGAAGTTATTGCTGTCTCAGACAGCAGTTTGTTATCAATATCCTAACTTCCAAGCTTTTCTGCCTGGTTTCTTTCCTATTTTCATGCTCTTTCTGTTTGTTTTTCAGTGTGTTGTTTTTCCTCTCTGATACCAAATGTCCAATAATGCTAAGGAGGAGACTGGAAAATGTTTCAGCTTTTAAGGCAGGCTCTGTAACAAGCTATTAGCTGTTCTTATCCCACTATACAAAACTACAGAAGCCATAGTTATGTACTGCAGCCACAAATACTGCAGCTGATTTCCAAGCCCTAATGATAAGCCAATCCATGAATTACAAAAGTAACAGTATTTTTCCTCACTCCAAAAACAGTCTGGGAAACCACAAATCACCTCAGGAACTGCTGTCAATGGCCCAATTAGCAGTATAAATGCAAGCAACTGAAGTCTGTAAGGTATCCAGAAAAAAAACCCCTTGTATAACATTATTGACAAATTCAATAATTTAAAGAGGATGAAACATGATATATCCCCAAATGCCAAAATCGTTGGCAAAATTGATCTTTTGTATCTGCTTTCTGTTTCTTCAAAACCATGAGGGGCAACTGGGTCATATTTTCATGGTTTCTTCTACAAACCTAGGTTACTCCCCTCCCCCAAATATGCCACATGCAAATTTCTCACTTGTTTGCAGAAAATATTTCGCATTGGATTCTTTGTTTGGTTGTTCTTTTTTAACTGAATATTTTGAATGCCATTAGATGGTCTTCCAACTTACCATGGGTCAACCAGCTATTTCATGATAACCTCCTTAGGCTGAGTAGTAAAAACATGACAGAACACATCCACATGTGCTTTCATGAAGCCCCTGTAGTGTGCTTTTGGGATTAAGAACAAACCTTTCCTTTCTTTTTTAAAATTAATTTAGAATTTTTTATATTTGAGTTTCAAAAGTACATAGTGAATGATGGTTCTAAATAAGAGGGCTGGGTAGAGCAGGTGTTCACAAGGCAAGGAGACTGCTTTCTGCAGTTTAGGCTGAGTAGTTATGCATTAGGTCTTGGCATTTCTGCATAATCTGGCCTGAAGGTAATGGAGGATGCTCCAGATCTTCCTCACTTTTTAACTGGTACCTGGATTATTTTACCTTGAATGTAAGTGTCCTTTCTGCCAGGCCTAACCCACACCAGATTTTCTTCTTTTGTTTATGGAAATATCTGGAGGCACGTCCCACTGCTCCTTCAGATGAGCTACCTGTGATGTCTTTCCCAGCCAATTATTTCAGTTCATTAAAAGATACCCATGGGAAGAACACTGGAGGAATATCAGCTCACAGTGACTGGCTCTTTTCTCTTAAGCAGTATGTCAGGTGGTTAGTGTTTAGGGTTCAAAGAGTAATTTTTACCTTTTTATCATGTTTTTCTTGTCTCCATTTTGAACTGCTTTACAGCTTTTATTACAAGAACAAAATATACAGGTTTACTGCTTTATTAGATTTGGAAGACTCATTCATTATTATTAATAATCTAATTTTTGAACAAATATTCTGTAAAGAATTGTTCAAAATGTACTTTCTTAACATATTCATAAATATTAATGTTTCCTTCCATACATTACTAGTAGAGAAAAGTAAACATAAAACTTTTACAGAATTTAGTTATTTCTTTTGAGATGATAACACTAAAGTGTATTAGAAAAGTGTTGAAGGATATTTCAAAATCAAATGTAGGTAGTGATATTCTCATCTTGAATTGTGAATCCCCCACAGCAGACTGAAAAATTTAATTACAGTTTGAACAAAGAAACTCCACTTAGGGAGAGCTTATATTGCAGGCACACTGCTAAATACAAAGCTGTTTTCCCCAGCCTCTCTGTTCACTCTTAATTCCATTTTGCTCGGAATCCAGCTACCAGGTTCCACAATGTTGCTCAGTCCTCTTCAGAGCTAGCCCATCCACTGTTTGCCGTGCTCAGACTGGGGCCCCACTGTCATTAACAGACTTGGTAATTGACTTCACGCTCGACTTTAGTTAAGACACACCCGCAAAGCAGGCAGCAAAGGAGGAAGCGCTGATCTCCTCTCTCTGGTGGCCAGCATTAGGACACAAAGAAATGGAATGAAGCTGCATCAGGGTAAATTCAGATTGGATATTAGGAAAATGTCTCACCCTCCCTGTGAGACGGTGAATCACTGGGCTTCCCAGGGAAGCACCAAGCCTGTCAGAGTTCAAGGTGCAGCTGGATGACACTGAGCCATTCTGTTTATTTTAGGTAGTCCTGCAAGGAGCAGAGATTTGGACTTGGTGAGCCCCATGGGTCCCTTCCAACTATGAGATTAATTTATTGATTTTGGCATGGTGCTAGCCAGGCAGTACTACATTTGCCCGAAGTTAGAGTTATAGGGAAAGCTGGTGAAGAAGTAACCATGGAACCAACAGAAGGAACTTATGTTTGATCAGTACTTTGATTGTAGGAATGTAGCATTTATGGGATAGCCTCAAAGCAGTATGTACTGAATCGCAGAAAGACAAGCTTAAGTCTTCTCTAAAACCAAACTATTGTCTCTTCTGGTGAAAACCCCATTCCTAGAAAGCTAGTCCTAATTAACTCCCACTTTATAGTTCTCATTATCAGAGACAATATTCCATTTCTAAACTTTCTTTCCTTTTTAATGGACTCTTCTGTCTTTAATGCCTTACTGTTAAGACAGAGGTTCACAGAAGAGAGAATCTTTTCCAGTTCTGGTTCCCAACCCCACAGAAGAAATACAGACAGAAGAAGCTTGTGAAAACTCTGCTTGGTACGTGATATTCAGGTATTCCTTACCTATATAGTTTCTTAGAATTTCATATGAGCTCTAAGAAGTACATAATGAGCAAACTGTGTGAATTAGAAGTACAACATGGTCAATTGGGGATGGATTTTTACAAGAAAGGAGGAAACACATTCCTGATTCAAAATCAACACCTTGTAAACTACTTCTCTTCTAAATCATGGAGCATATTAAAGCTCTCAAAAAAAGATCCCTAACATGGTCTTACTTCGATTTCTTGTAACATTTCAAGAATTTGAATTTGTAAATTCTAGAACACCTGATAAATTTGGTTGATGGGTTTAAGCATTTATGTAACTGTTTTGGGTTTTTCAGCTTCTAACTTTCATTACATAAGGGTAATTAAATACTTTATAGAAGGGAAGTAGAGTGCTGCAAATTAACTGGAAAACAAACAGCAATAACCCAGTATACCTACTAAATACTAAGATACCTTACACTGCATCAATCTTTTCTACCTTTTCCTCAGGACTATCACAATTGCAAATGTTTTCTGCATGAAGAAATCTTAGTGACGCATCTAAAGATTATCCAAATCCTTCTTGTGAAGTATAAAGAGAGATCATATGCACCACTGCAATTCTCTGGAAAGGGTAAGATGCACTTTGCCAAGGTAGATGCACTTTCCTGAAAAATTTTATTTTTGTCTTGTATTATTACAATTCACGAACTAGTACACCTTGCTTGCTTTTTATCACCATCTTATTACAAGTGGGTTTTTTCCTGTTAGCATTTGGCACCAATAATTATTAATTTCCACCTCCTTCAAATAACAGTTGACATATTCTGTATTTTTGTTTTTCCTGTACCTTAATTCTCCTTCACTCTGTGTTACTTTGTGAAATAGCAATAGGGCTGTAAATAATCAGAAGTTTGTAATGCAGCTGTCAACATCACATAATGAATTTGCCAAGTTCTGTTGAAGCTATACCTATTTGACAGCACATCTATAGTATTCTCAGCACCCTTTCTGCTCCTTATGTTTGTAAAGCCCTAGTAGAGAAACATAGTGAAATCCTTTACTGCACAACTACTGGGTTGAAATTTCCTCTGTAGTGTTTAATCATTAACACAAAACCATGGTGCATTTTCTGGCTAAAGAGTGGAATGAATTCCGGGAGATCTAATCTCAATCTTTAGGTCTTTTACAGGCTACTTAATAACTTTTGGCATGTCTTCTTTGTATCTCAAGTTTTATCTGCTAAAATGGAATAACTGCTTCCTCTCTTTCTCTGATCTCTGTCTTGTTTATTCAGATAGAAAGCTCAAGAGGCAGAGAGTATCACTTATATCTGTGCAAAACCTCACCCAAAGTATCCCAAGATCTCTGTCACAGCAAATGTCCATGAGACAGCGTCTGTAATTTTTTTATATTGTACCTGAGCCATAATATATGCTAGGCACTGATTAATAATAACCTTTAGAAAACTTGTCCTGAAACGCTAATCAAGTAGGTAAACTTCTGGGTCAGTCAAGCTTTATATAAAATACACTTATTTGTAAGGACATGATTCTCTGTAACTCAAACCTCTCTAAATCCAGGCTGCTACAGTCTATTCTTCTCTTCTGCACCAACCATGTGAGAACAGTGTCCTCCAACTCTGCTTTTCTGTGTGTAGCTGGTCTGATTCAAACACAACTGCCCCAAATGTTAGATCACTTGGGCCATGGTACAAAGATAAGCTTGTAGTTAAAGAACACATGTCATATTGCTTCGTGGATCTTACTTATTCTTAATTTAGGTGCTGTCACACCAATAAACATCTTTCTGGTCACACAAGGAAGTCTGATGTCTGATGCAACATGACATAACTCTTGTGGGGAAAAAATTTCTTTTGTGACATAACTATCTGCATTCTCTCAGTGAAAAATATTTCAGCAAATAATGACCCTTTCACCTGTATTTCACTGGAAGCCACCATCCAAATGCTTATAAACGCTTCAATGAAAAGTGTTTTAAATCAACTCTATCTACAGTAGACAGGATGGTGTTTCATTGCAGTTAGAAAACATGTTGTGTTAATGCTCCTGATACTGTAGCTTGCAGTTTGACATGATTTAGAAAGTTCTGAGCTAATTTCCAAAAGGCAGTTAAAATGTAGGTAATTTTCTTAAGTTCAGAGTTGTATCTTCAAAAATTAGGCAGAATATATTGAAAATTAATTTTCTGTGTTAAAAAAGTTTGGATTGTTTGAAAGTATACTCTTTTGTATGGTAGAAAAATATTTTGTAGATAAAAAATGTCTTATATGTAAGATTGCTTTGGACAATTCCTCTTTTAGTACTTTTATGCTGAAGATTTTGCTGAACAAATACAAACATACACTACAGAGGTACTCTTCTATGAAAAAAAAAGGAAAAAGTATTTGTGCTATTTTGTTCCTTTTGAAATACATTTCTTTCTATGCACCACATTAAGTCTTGTGAGAACATATTTATTGGAGGTCTCAGAGTGCTAATCTTAGAGCCTGTTCTTTCCTTACACTGCCCTACCAATCCATCCACAAAAGAGTATTCACTAATGTTTCCTTCTATTTGTTTTGCTTCCCCCACCCCCAATTGAATTTATTTTCTTTACTTTTTTTTTGTTTTTTGTTTGTTTTTTTATGTTTTTTTATGTAGTAGCATTTGGGCATTGGAACACGCTGCTTTGGGAAGTGGCAGAATCACCATACCTGGAAGTATTCAAAAGGTGTGTGGATGTGACACTTGGGGATATAGTTGATTGGTGAACAAAGTGGTAAAGATTTGATTCAATTATCTTAGAGATCTTTTCCAACCTTAATTATTCTATGATTCATAAGAGGTTGTTCAATTTTTCTCTCCTCTTCCTCCCTACACCTTAAATTGTGCAGGTGTAGAGAATATATCCCTTGTTATCAACAAAAATTTATGTATGTGTTGAAAATAAAAGTGAAAACACATTCCTCTATCCCTGAACAACTGTTAAAAACATTGTCCCTTACAGTATTTTTTGTCTGCTGACTGCCACATCTCTGGAACAATTTTAACAACTCACTTCAGAGCAAGACTCCTCGAGAGCTCAGATCTTGTCAGCAGTCTGCATATTGCACTTAGCTGCACCAACCAGATAGATTCAGCATGAAGAGCCCAAGCTGAGATAGCTGTGAACCTGCCCAGTGAACAGAAAAAAAAAAGAAAAGCCAGGACCCCTCACACAAATGTAAAGAGTCTCATTCTCAGGGTAAGTGGACACCTATTACTTGCTGCAGATTTATTTTAAAGAAATGTAGGCTAAATTTTGCCCCCTGGTTACAAGCTCATTATACAATTATTTTTGTTTCATGACTCCAGTGGGGACCTAGAGGTGGAATAGAGGACAGAATTTGGCCCAATTAGTATGTGCCACTAATGAATATTATGTTAAGGTGCAGGATGAAATCTTGTCTGGATAAGATTATTGGGGCCCAGAACTGAAAATGTTCTTTGGCAATGTATGAATGGGTGTGGGGGAAGGGATTAAGAAGAGTAGAAAGAGCGAAGGCAGAAATTGATTTGAGATGGAAAGTACCATGTGTTATCTCACAATTCCTTGTGAAAGTGAGAGCATCCCAGCCCATGCTGGTATCCATGCAGTACACGACAGATCCAAGGGGCCAATTTAGCACCCTCTTAGGTTACATGGAGATGGAAAGGAGGACGCAGGAGAAACATTCTAGGCCTGGACTTCTAGGTGAAGTGGATATTTTGTGATATTTACAGAATAGTATTTTATTTCAAATGGAGGATGGATTAGTTAATGTCTCAGGTATTTAAAATTTGGTTTCTAAAGGAAGTGAAGTTTATGTAATTATACTATTTGTCTGTCAATCCCAGACTAATATGTTGTGGGACATGGCTTATTTCAACCAAATCTGACAGAAAAAAGATGTCTCAAGACTAATGATGTTCCTAACAGGTAGTTGTTCTGTGTGTTAAGGTTTGTTATGCATTTGTTTATGGGAGTTTAGTTATGTTTCTTTCTGGTTTTAGGGGTTTTGTTTGTTTGCAGCTGTGTTTTCTTAATTTTGAATCAGAGATCATGCAAAGAAGAGTTTGAGGTTAAAATTTCAGGCAAGAGAATCAGGAGAGTTTGTTGAATAGTTGAATGCAGAAAGGGAGGACTAAAGCAGGGAACATTATCAGTATAGATGATGTTTCCATGTTATTTCTGAGGTAGATGTCTAATATGTTCATAACCTAAAATCTGAAGCACCTCCAACTCCAAAACTTTCCTTCAATTTTAGGTTTGACCCTCCCATTTCATACTTGTGACAGCAATTCTTGTCCAAAAACTGAAGATAAAGGTATAAATGTTTCATATTGTGCTGCATAGGATTTGACAAAGCAACAATGCAGAAATTATTTATATCTCCATGTAGCAGTCTAGCTTTTTTTCTTACTTTTTTCCTACTGCACATCTAGTGTGTTTTACTATTGTGACCTTGTGCTTGGCACTGAAGGACAAGCACATATATATTGCATTATAGGGAAAAAAATCTCTTCTTTCTTTTTTTTTTTTCCCCTCTCTGGTCCTTCCCTATAGCAAACCCGTGTTTCAGTAACTGGCAGCTGCTTCCAGGAGCAGATAGGCATGGAGACATGGCCAGCATATCACCATAGAGAAAACAGCCTGCTGCAATGGGTTTTTCTTCATAGTCTGATAGAATTTGGGGGACTAGGAAGGAGCTGGTGTTTTGATAATTCTAAAAAATTGTTTGAAAGACAGTTAATTTAATCTGGAACAGGCCAGTGTTATTGAGACGTTAAAAAGGTCTCCCCATTTGAATGTTTTTGTCAATTCCTAGATGAGAAAGCAAGTTCAGCTGATCTGGATAAGCAGGTGACAGTTCCCTTCTTGCCTGGCTGCCAGTCCCAGAGCTATTGCTGGAGCTGGTGTCAGTCACAGCCCTCTGACTGGACAGCAGCTGAAGCCTGCAAGGCAATTGCTGCCTGCTGTTCTGGTCAGGTGTGGTACATTCTAAAAAGTGGGCCAGTGCTTGTGTGCAGCCCAGCTCTGCATTAGAAATGAGTGCTTTGTAAAGAGGCTTTGAATCTATTACAGGTGCAGCACACATGCAAGTATTGGTATGCAGCCAAAAGAAAGTTTTGCTATAGGAGTTGTTATAGTTTTAGGTATAAGCCATTTGCTGATAAAAAGTCTAAGTTTCTTGTAGATAAGCTGAACTGCTAGAACTCCCTCATTAAAATAAATGTGTTTAGAAAGCTGGAGCACAGGGAGCAGTCCTTTAAAACTTATCTGGATAATATTTTTGGAAGAAATAGAAGCTGTCTTTTTAAAAAAGTAAATCTGTTGTAGCCCTACCTACATGTTTCCACTTATATCCTGATTTTCTTTGCATTGGCCTGAGTTAACTCTGCCCCCTACAGCATTCATCCTGTTGGTATAGAAAATGGAAAATTCTGTAGATTGCCTTAAAGGAGTTCCTCTGATAAGATGGGCAGCGAGTTGAAGAAAATTGTAGCCTGAACCATGGTAAGGTAAAAGCATATTATGATATGCACAATTTGCATCTATTGCTAATTATATAAGTGTGATGCTTGTAATTTCAGTCATCCTTGCTGCTGTAGTCATCTGGGTATGGAAGCAAAGGGCCTTGACAGGAGCAGGTGTTTGGGTAATTCTGAAAATTGCATGGAAGAGAAAGACAGCGGTTTAATCCAGCTCATACAGCCAATTGGAATTGCTGATCTACTACAGAACTGATTGAATTTTAATGAGTTGAATTATCTTTGAATTAAATTGGTTGATATGCTTGTGGTTGTTTGAACAAAACTGGGGGATTTTGCATAGATCTAACCTGGAAATAAACTGGAACACAAAATCTGGAAAACAGCTCTTTACTCTTTTCAAATTAGATTAATAATGATGTATTCACTAGGGACTGACATTGTGTTCTTAGCTTATTACTTTGCCTGAGTAAAATCTGTATGAAAACACAAAAATTAATAGTCATTAGATTATGTTTTCCCACTAGAAATCTTTTCTGCTTGGGGTCAGCAAGCAACAAAGGCTTTGCAAGCATAGCTTGTTCACATGATTTTAACAGACTTTTTCCAGGCTTCTTTTTTTGCCTTTTCTCTCATTCCTAGTGAGAGTAGGACTGGGATAATAATAATGTTGGCAGTAGTAGTAGTAGAAAGCAGCACATCTACATGTCAAAGAGGGTGTTTGGAAAGAGAAGCAAACTCTCTCTTTATAGCTTGGAGTCTAAAAGCAACTTTAGGACTCCATTTTCTGGCTGTTCTGGATAGGCAGAAAGAGGTTCTTCTGGTAGTAGAGAAGGTCTGCTGGTAGTGTAGCTAGGGAAGGTAGGCTAAATTAACCCTACCAAATAGCTAACATATGTTTAAAAAAAACCCCTTAATCCAGTTCATATAGGGGAAGGAGACAATGTCTCATACTCAAATACAGTGGCATATTGATTCTGTTATAGTATTAAGGGATGGGGAGCAAAGCAGGTGACAACTGCAGAGTGACACTAACAACTTTTCTTTATGAATACTTGCAAGCAGCAAAACCAAGAAAGATCAGAAGGATAAAAGTGCTTCATATACTGCTATAGAAACAATATGAAAATTCTTATACAAAATCAGCATAAAGCAGGCTGTCCTGATTTACAGCACGTGCAGTTTTTCTAAGAACTCTATACATATAAATATATTTGTATGTAAGTGTACACCTGTTGGGATATGATATATTTGAAGAAACACAGAGGCTCTTTTGTTTTCCTTTCCTTTCCTTTCTTCTGACTGTTTGCATTTATTCCAGTCCTTTGGAAGTAGGTGCACCTATGAGCATATAGAATTCCTAAATGGGCATCTGCAGATAAAGTTCAGTTCAGCAGGCTTCTAATGAAGTTATTCTGTGCAAATAATGTATGGCACATCTGAGCTTAAAACTGCTGCAGCTGGGATGTGCCATACATTAAATCTCAGTGCCTTCCAGTGCGTCCTGCATGCAGCAGGATCACATAGATCTCATTCTTGATCCACATGTTTTGACAATCCTGGAAATACCTAAATTTCCTAACTGAAGAAGCTATAAAGTTATTAGAAAGAAAACTGGAAATCCTTTATACTGGTGAGCTAAAAGTATATATAATATTGATGGTTCTAGTTGTTGGTATTTTCTTACACTCTTTTTTGTAGTACTATTTAGGTAAGGATTTTGAAATTGTCTTTCTAGGTTTTTGAAGAAGATACTATAATTTATATTCCTACCAAACCTCTGCTGCTGTTCAGTTTATTTTTCCAGTATTTCGCAAAGATACTAGTATTATCTATTAATAATAATTCTCAATTATGAGTTGCGATGTGACTTTTGCCTTTATCTTTAGAATTTTGACAGGAAAAAATTATTTATCTGTCTGCTTTCTGGCCGATATTTTGCAGTAATACACCTTAAGTCCAATCATAAGGATATTTTAAATTTGACTTTTGATCAGATGGAAGTAGAGCTTACTGTAGATCAAGTGATTAGCCGAGGGCTCTTCTATAATTTTCTCAGAAATTTGGCTGGATGAACTTCTTTAGCATTCAGAGGCTTTTTCAGTTAACTGGATTCAAGTGTAGACCTCTAGTACAGCATCCCTTTATCTGAATAGCGACATCAGTCTAGTTCTGTAGCAGGGAAAAGAAATGTGCAGATGCTGATGTATCAATCGTACATACTCATAGAGGCACCTATTTCCAAAAGACTGGAATACATGCAAACACTTGCCTGACAGCAGATATTGACCAGGAAACTGAATTGTTGTTTTAAGCTCCAGTAAATATTTCTTGATGCACTGTGTGAGAAAGTTTTCTTGTCTATGCCTAATATAGCTTTACAGAGTGTGTGGGCAATTAGCGAGGTGGCTTTTCATAGTGTGAAAAAGGAAAGTCCTTTTTTCTGCCGAAACACGTTTGAGCTAAATAGCAACACACATCAACTTCTACTAAAAGAGATTGCAGCGGACTATAGAAACCACCCTAGAAGGTCTTTTTATTTCATGAGAGAAATCCTAGATGCCAGGCATCTACGAATGCGGGCATTCCAGCGACCCTGTCCATCGGGACCACAGAAGCGATTTGATTTCTGAGGTCTGTTGCTGGATGCGCCTCTGCGGCGGCGGGGACTTCCAGGCGGGACTCGGACCTGGACCGGAGCCGAGCCGGTGCTTTCGCCTCCTGGTCAGCCGAGGTGCGCTCCACGCTGTCGGGCGAAGGGCCGGCAGCTCGCTCTGGTTCCGCCGGAGAGCGCCGGGAGCCCCTGCCCGGGGAGGGAGGGGGCGCGGTGACGGCGGGTGCTGCGGGAGAGGCGGGCGCGGTGGCCCCGGGGCCGCAGCCCCGCATTCCCCGGCGGCCGCGGCGGGGCCGGGCGGGGCGAGGGGCACAGCCCAGCCCGGGATGGACTGGGATGCGCTGGGCAGGGCAGCCGGCGGCGGCCCCGGGAGCCTCCGCCGTGGCGAGATCGGACAAAGGCTTCCAGGAGAGGGAGTGGCAAGTGGCCGCCCAGCCCTCGGCGGGCTGCGGGCGGGTCGGTACCGCCGGGACGGGGGGAGAACAGAGGAGACAACTTCCCCAGGGGCACGGGGGACCCCAGCAGGGCGGAGGCGGCTGCTGTCGAGAAGAAGGGGCTCTCCCGTGCCACTGGCCGCTCCCCCGAAGGTGGCTGCGGGGAGGGGAGGAGGGGGAGGAGCCGGGCTCATCCCCGGGCGGGCGGCGGCCCCTCCACTGCGCCAACCTGCAGGCGGGCTGGAGGCGGCAGCCCCTCCCGGCCTCGGCTGCCGGGGCCGCGCCGCCCCTGCCTCCGTCCCGGGCAGAGCCGCAGGCGGCCGCTGCCCGCTGCGTCGGTGCCGGACTGCAGCTTGCTGGCGGCCAGGGCAACAAGCAGCGGCATCTTGGAGCGTCTTCTTTCCCGAGTGCCCCTTCATCTTTCCCAGCCCGCTCCTCTCTCCTACCTGCAGCCTTTCTTTCTTCCTCCACTCCTTCTACCTTTTTTCTGCTTGTCGCCCCCTTCTCTTACCATTTTCTGGTTCTAAGGTTTTTTTTTATTTCCTTCTCTTTCTTCTTCCTCCATCCTGTTCCCTTTTGGACCATCTTCATTTAGTGCCTCTTAATTTCTTGATTTCTTCCGATTTTTTTCCCTTGGACTTTGCCTTGTCATGTCAAGATGGAAGTCAGGCATGACTGGCTCTCCTCATCCCCCCATGAAGGCTTCGAGCAGATGAGGCTGAAGAGCAGACCCAGGGAGCCTTCCCCAAGCCTCACCAGAGTAGGTGCGAACTTCTACAGCACTGTCAAGCAGCAGGACTACAGTGCCAGTGTCTGGCTGAGGAGGAAAGACAAACTGGAGCACGTAAGCCAGCTTCTTTTCCCCCCACTTTTTATTTTCTTTTTTTTTTGGTTTTTTTTTTTTTTTTTTTTGTTTTTTCCATTTCTATACCTCTGTCTAGGTACTCTGTTAGGCTGTCTGCCATCTGCCAGGTAGGACTTCAGAAGAAAAGTGTTGCTCCAGTAGTTGGGCTTGGCATTTCCCAAATGATAGAGAGAGGAGCTGTTAAGAAGTCCCATAGTGGTCAGATCTGAGGTAAATGGGATGTCAGTACTGTTCCAAACTACATGAAGTCTCCTTCTAACTGGAAATATTTTTTAACGTTCTTGTCTGATTCCTTCTTCTGCTCCAGCAAATTCAGGACTGATGTGGGAGGAGAAAGATTGGGATGGTGCAGATGGAGGTTAGAACATTTATCTCGTGGTGATTATAATGTAGTTCTAGAATAGCTTAAAGAATATAGCTGGTGGTTGGTGTTTTGTTTGTTTGTTTTGTTTTTTAAATTTTAGATGTGATTTTCATTCTTCCCCTGCCCCATCTTTTTCTTCTCCATGCATGGGACTTCGAACATACTCTACCTATGTGGGGTAGAGATTTCCTTCAAGACTTTTCTTGCTTCAGCAGTAGTACATGACTTAACTGTGTTTGAGACCACAATAGGACTAATACTGTGGATAGCTCTAGTGAATATTTAATGAGAATTTGAGGTGCTTCAAAGTGTTTCTGTCTCAGATGATGTTTGAAAGCATTTTTCATGTTACTTGTAACAGCAAGGAAATGGGTTGCGATGACCTGCGTGCTGTGTAAGTTTCCTGAATAGCTTATTAGGTGAAACCCATTGTTAGAGTGTACAGTACAATCAAGACAGGAAAGTAGCTGCATTTACAGGGATGCAGAAGAATGTAGATAGGCTTGCATAATGCAACAGTCTGTTATTCTTTACATTAGTGAGTAATTTGCAATCACAGTCACATTGACTTCAAGAGGCACAGAAAAAAAAAAATTTCTTATGGTACAGCCACCTGAAGTCTCATTGAATAGAAATGGTCTGATTAGAAGGATAAATTGTGAAAATCCTAGATGGATTAGTAGAGTCTTTTAAAGATGAAACCTGAAAGAAGGTCCTTTACCAAGTAGATCATGGACTGTAATCCCTCCCCTCTAACCTACAGAGTATTTTATCCCTCAATGAAATCTTAAACTTGAGTTGTTTATACTTCCGGGGAAATGACAAGAACTGATCATCTGTTGGAAAGATCACATTTCAAATGTTGAGGAAGGTATTGAATTCTGTCTGCCTTTTAACACAATTTTGTGATTCTTCACACTGACAACAAAGCTTCACAGTAGTAAGCTTGTAAGTGGAGTATTCTCCCACTGTCAATCAAGAATAAAGGTCAGTGCCTTATCTCACTACAGCTAAAACACTGAAAGCACAGAAATCGGAGCTGTGGCTTTTGTAACAGATTTTGCTACATGTTGATATCTGTGATCAGATGAATAATTATTAATTGTGGGGGGGATTAATTTGTCAGTAGTTTGATATCTGGTAGCTGAGTGGTTATATACCTGTATATTAAACCTTATCACAATATTATCAGGAAGAAAGAAAATAGGCATTAACTTGTTTGAAGATTGAAAGTGCAAAACCTTTATTTTGTGTGTTGTTTTGTTGCTGGGATATTTTTTAGTTGTTCTTGGGGGTTATTTTTATTAACTCAGTATTTTGTCACGATAGTAATCTTCAATATCCCTGCTGCATTTGTGTGAAGAGCTTTCTCTGTAATCTGTAATGCATGTTCTTCTGGGGGTTTCCCTCTCATTTGATCCAGTTATTTTTATTCCAACAGCCTACTTGAGCAGTGCAAGGAGAAAAAAAATCGGAGCATTGATATCCCTTGCATGCCATAAAGTATTTATTTAATTTACATTTATTGTGACTACCCTGCAGTATACTGGTATGCTAATAGTAGATACATGAAAATACTTGGTTTTATGGTTTAAGGCAACTGTATTTATTACTCGAGTGTTGTAACAGACAGGCTATTGTATGAATATAAGTAAAATGTGTGTTTATTTATAAATTCTATTTTGCTTATACAGTTTTAGAGTAAGGTTCTTATTTTTTGTTTTCAGATGAATCTTTGAGGGGTTTGAGTGTTCTCTTCCTAAAGAAGTTATTTCCTACACTCCACTCTTCCACTCCAAAAGACAAATCACTTACTTTGAGATGCATCATTTTGAATGGGATAGTCATTGACATATGATAGCTTATGGCCAATATTGCATAATGAAGATATTCGCATTCTCAATCTAATCCACTTCACGAAGTTTGCATAACATTTCATTATAGCTCCCTCTGAGATAATCATGTTACTTGATACTTGCAAAAAAAATCAAAATACAAGGAGTGAGCATTCATGGAGGCACTGAATTTAAAAGTATGTCATCACAGACTTGATGCTGCACAATGACAGGTTAGGCAGAAGAGGGGTACAGCATGAATGCAAGTGAAGATACACATGAACAGATTTTGAAGTTTCATATGTACTCTTTCAGCATTGTGGAGGGGGTTGGGTTTTGCTTCATTGAAATGATTTCTTAAATTGATTTCAGTTGTAACAGGGATGAAATTGGGCCGCCATATTTTGTTCATTACTTACAGTAAGACCTTGTAGGCACAGTAGGTATTTTATATTGACTTTTGTTCAAGTGAATAGCCTAAGTTGTGTGCAACACTTACTAATCCACATATAGTTTGATGTGTTAAAAATCATCTTCTGAAGCCAATTTGTATCAAATTTTTATGTAAAAAGATTCTTAAATATAGAAACAGTTTGTTTCTAGATTTCAAAACTGTAACAAAGTTGTGGGTTTTGGTTTTGTGGTTTTTGGTTTGTTTGTGTTTGTTTTAGGCTTTTTCTTATACAGATGTCAATTTGAGGACTGTGGTAAAGGGGTTCAAAATTGAACTGCTTCATCTCTTCTGAAAGCACAGAACAAGTTCATATGCGCAAATATGATCGAGTTGCTTTAAAATTGATCAATATTTAATTATTGACTGACCGTAGAGAAAGTAAAAATCTGGAACATCCTGCTGGTGTCTTGTTAATGAATTGTTCTTCAAATGGATCTTTATATAGTGTGGCTCATTGGCGAGCTGTTCTTGTATGGTTTTCTCTTTCCAAGTAGCAGCAACACAGCTTGTACTATAAAAGATTTGAATACAACCCACCCCTGTTCTTTTGTGAACTTAGATGCTGTATTTAAGATTAAATGAATTTGCTGAAACATGTTTGAAGGCCCAGTGAGGGGTTTTTGCTGAAGTGAGGCCTCAGTGTACACGCATGCTGTTCCCAGTGTGCTGAAGAGCCATACTGTTACTGGAGGAATTTACAAGAGATGTGAAGAACTCCAACATTGTAGATGTGACCACAGTGATGTTGCAAACCTTTGCCAGAAATCCTTGCAGAGCTGAAATTATTCCGATTATATGTATTTGCTTCAACTAGTTCCTTGTGCCTCTTTGTGAAATTGTTTGCCTGGTATTGGAAGTGTAGGAGAAAAAAACGGATGTGTGAAATTCTCTTAAATTCTTCTTTGCATAGTGTTTTTTTTTGTTTGTTTCTTTCTTTCTCTTTGTCTGGTGTTGCCTTTGAACGTGAATTCATTAAGAGAGAAAGGAGGAGGTAGAGATTGGGAAAGAGTAGCTGACCTGTTAGGCTTTAGCTGATAGGAGTTACTCGGTCTTTAATTTGCAGCAGCAGCTCGCCGTCATGTCTCTGCATCCCATAGTCATGACAGATATTGAATAGCTGTTTTCCTGGTACGTCAGCAAAGAATTCTAGAGAACTTTAATAAAAGCTTCAAAACTGAACAGATTTCTTTCTAAGCTACACGAAACGTGCTTCAAGCATATATTTGTCTTTGACAAATACAGGTATTCTTTCTCAAGGATGTAGTGGTAGTCTTTCTCAAATAACTCCTAAATTTAATGATTTGCTTAATTATGTTAAAAAAATTTAAAAATTCTCTTTTAAGAAGCTGGTTCAAAACTAACTTTTGGGGAGACTTGACATCAGGACAGTGTTTTTTCCTGGCAATCCTCAGTCTGTTATTTTTGAAGAATCATAATTAGGAGAAGTTATTGGCAATTATTGCATCAGTTTTTGTTGAGGTTTTTTTTGCTTGTTTGTTTTGTTTCTTTTTAACTGAAGTTCTGATCAGCAGCAAGGGCAGTGTTGGGATTTTCAGATTCTAAGTGCTCTTGCTGTTACTCGACCAGTTGATGTTGTTGCTCAGCACACTGCTATGTCTTTGGCAGCATTATTACCCAGGGAGAAAAGTGGCCATGAGGTACAGGGATAGCAGTGTCACTTGGCAGCAGAGGCAGATATCTAATATGCAACTGTTAGGCTTAAGACAGCTTACAATGGTGCCTGACAAGCATGGCCAGAATATTTCTCAGAGCTGCACAATCAAATAATAAATAAAATATAGTTTTAATTCACCTGTCGTAATACCTTCAAAAAGTTGAAATTCCAAATCCAGTTTTGCTAGTTCATTTTTATTACTTAAAACCAAAGTCTGTTAGGCAGCTTTTTTTTCTCTTTTATGGTACTGGAAATTCTTAACAAAAGCATTGTTGGACAGTTTCCAAGCACATTTCTGCTCTTGCATTAAAATCAACGCTAATGTTAAAAGTCAGAAGACAGATTGGTAATCTTCAGAAGGACGCATAGCTATAATATAGACATAGAAGGATGTGCATAGCTATAAGCTACACACAGAAGGTGGACATAGCTTGATGTAAAGCATGTAACAGGAGTAGAACCCAATCAAGCCAAATCACTTGCTGGACAGTGGCAATGGCTTCAGTTTAAGGAAGGATATAAATCAGAATTCAAAAAACATTCCCATATTCCCAAAACAGCCCCAGTCTTTAAATGAATGCAGGCACATCTTCTTTTGAGGTAAATGATTTCATATAATCACAGACTATCCTGATTTGGAAGGGACTTACAGGAATCATTTACAAGTCCAACTCCTGGTCCTGCACAGGATACCCCAAGGATCACACCGTATGCCTGAGAGCATTGTCTAAATGCTTATTGAGTGCTGTCAGGCTGGTGCTGTGACCACTTCCCTGGAGAGCCTGTTCCAGTGCCCAAACACCCTCTGGGTTAAGAACCTTTCTCTAATATCCAATCTAAGCCTCCCCTAACACAACTTCAGGCCATTCCCTCAGGTCCTGTCACTGGTCAGCAGAGATAACAGCTTGCTCCTCCACTTCTTCTCATGAGGAAGTTGTAGATGGCTATGGGGTCTCCCCTCAGTCTTCTCCATGCTGAACAAGCCAAGTGACTTCAGCCAGTTCTTTTATGGCTTCCCCTCCAGGCCTTTCACCATCTCTGTTGCCCTCCTTTGGAGTCACTTTGACAGCTTTATATCTTTCTTGTATTGTGGCACCCAGGACTCGAAGTCAGGCCAGGGTAGAGCAGGACAATTCCCTCCCTTGCCTGAGCAGCAATGCTGTGCTTGGTGCACTGTTGTCAGAGTCTTTTGCACTAGGCAGGTATAAATAATTTCTCATCTGGAATAATGTCAGATACCAAGAAGAGTGGCAGGTGCCATGTAGGGAGGTACATAGATGGGGACAATTCAGAGAGTTCTAAAGAGTTACTTTCCAATATTTGAAGCTTTTTGATGGTGTGGTTGCAGATTATAATTCTATGTGTCTGCCTGGTCCTGGAGACAGATAACTATATTTAGGTTTCATCAATAAAATCAAGGGAACAAACTCAATTAAGTTAGAGGGATTTTGGCTTTTTCTCAGCGGGAGGCTGGTATGTGGATTGCCTGCCTGGAGCAGTGATACTTTGCGTGAGTTGTGATTCTTGCTAAAGTAGTAGCATGCAGTTTGCTTCACTGCTGACAGACTGTGTGTGGAGGGGAACTCTTATATCAAAATGCTGATTTCCTTGCAGGTGTCTTTCTCTAGTAATGCTTTGTAGACAAACATAATTAGAGAAAATAATTGTTCAGAAAAGTGGAAAAAGGGGACCAGAATAATTGAACAGTGTTGGGAAAATACTGAATAACATTTCAGAGCAAAAAAAAATGTTTTCTTTTGAAAGCGGTATGGGGAATTTCAAATCCTGAGTAATTTATTACTCTAATTACCACATGCAGAAGTAATTTTGTGTTGCAAAGCAGTGAAAATATAGTTTGTTTTTCTCTTTTTAATTGTAGTGGGTTAACCTTGGTTTTCTGCCAGCTGCCCACCAAGCCACTCTCTCTCTACCCCTCCTCAACAGGACAGGGGGAGAACATGAGATAAAACATCTTTTAGCTTGAGATAAAGATGAAAAGATCACCAGTTACTGTCACAGGCAAAACAAACTCAACTGGGGGAAAATTAATTTCATCTCTTTCCAATTAAATATAGGATAGAATAGTGAGAAAAAAAGAACAAAACTAAAATCAGCTTCTCACCTCCCCCTATTTTCCAGGCTCAGCTTCAGTGCTTTGTTCCTGAATCTTCAACCTCCTTCCCCTCAATCCCCCCTGGCATGGGGTACTGGGAAGTGGGGACTGCAGTCAGTTCATAACGCTTTGTCACTCCTTCTTCTTCACAGTTCCCTGCTGTGGTGTGGGATCCCTTCCACGGGATATAGTCCCTGTCAAACGATTCCAGTGTGGGTCCCACACAAGCTGTAGCTCTTCATAAACTGTACTAGCATGGGTCCTCCCCATGGGGTGCTCTGCCTGCTCCTTTGTGGTCTCCCCACGGGCTACAGCTTCCTTCAGAGCACATCCACCTGCTCTGGCAGGGGCTGCAGTGTGGATACCTGCTCTGGCTGCTCTGGTGTGGTCCTCCATGAACTGCTGGGGGGACAACCTGCTCTCTTTGTGGTCAGCAGCAGAGTCTCTGCTCCAGTACCTGGAACGCCTCCTTGCTCTTCTCCTTCACTGACCTTGATGTCTGCAAGGCTGTTTCTCTCACATTTTTCTTGCTCCTCTCCCATAGCTCCTGGGCAGCAGTTTTTTTTCCCTTATATGTGTTATCAACAGAGGCACCAAGCAGTCCTATTAATGGGTCCAGCTTTGGCAAAGAGCAGGTTTGTCATGGAGCCAGCTGGAACTCGCAGTGTCCAGCATGGGGCAGCTGCTGGTCTCACAGAGGCCACCCCTGCAGTGGTTCCTCGCCTCCCAAAACTTAGCCATGTAAACCAAATAAGCTAATCCTAGGAGCAGCTCTTCTTTCTCTGGTGTATGAGAAAATAATTCAACGTTACATTAATCTAACACATCAGTTCTGATGATTTCAACATCAATCACTTTCAAAGTCCAAATCTCTGAAGCTAAATTTAAAATATTTGAGATGCATATTCACTGGAACAAGCTTAATTTATAGTGTCTGACTTTATGTTGTTGCACAGGAATGCAAAATAACTTAAAGTTTCAAAGTTGCTCTAAAAATGAACTTATATATGCATGTATAAATTAATTTATAGTTTAATTCATCCCATTCAAGACTTCTTAGAAATGAAGTTTTCTGGTTTCTGAAAAAAAAGACATATGTCTTAGTCTACATTTCTTCCAGATGTTAACTTCAGTGTAGGTATAGGAAAAGTGCTTTTCACTGCTTTGCTTTTCCTAATGCTACCAGCATTAAGGAAAATCCAAATTATTTTTTTGCTACTGTCATCCTTTATTTTAAGAGCATTTACTATCCTTGTTTAAGCATTTTGAAAAAGGAGCTGCAGAAACTTGCAACTTAATCTCCTTGTTTATTACACAACCAGATACTCTGCAGTCTTCAGTGATTTGGTCTTGTAGCTGACCACTGACTGTAACACACTTAAGGGTACTAGGAGTATTTAAAACACTAGGGAAATTATGCTTCATGAATATCTCCTCACAAATGCTATCAGTTCACTGTCTGTAGATAATGCCAGAAGAAGCTAGCTGCTGTGACTGGTTGTATGTTTAACTTAGGCCTTCTTCCATTCCATAAACAGGAATGCTAAAATATTGAAGGTAAAATAACTTTACCACACTATCAAAAGCAACTGGCCTGCTCATGCCAATGATTAATAAACCCTGCTTTATTGCCGTTCATGATGGGAAGTCATATACTCTTCATTGTTCCTTAAAAAGAAAGTCCTGTGCTCCCAGTAAACTCCCTAGATCTTTCTCCCCGGTGGAATGTTTTCTTGAGGCACAAGAGATGGGTTTCTAACAGCCCACCTCTTGCTTTGCTTTTTTTGTAACGTTATTTCAGGTCTGATTTCCATGCTTTTTTATAGTTTCATTACTGAGAGGAAAAAAAGAGGCACCCTGCTAGTGTCTTACATGGTCCATATATCCATATACACCAAATAGCTCCTCTGTTGTATTTCAGAGTCTGAAAGGAGGTTTTTTAAAATGAAATTTGGATGCAATTTTTAAAATTTTTGCACTCCTAGATGACAGCCAGTAGAGTGACAAAGTGCAACATTCATTTTCTCATACAGTGACACTACTCTAATGTCTGTAAGATTGTGTAGTTTGAGTGGACAATCAAGTTGTTTTCAGCTTGCCCTTCACAGTTTCTGGGAGCAAAAGTAGATTACTTCAGGATATATCTCTGTTAGGCAGTAAGTGTGTGCTGGCATCTTTATTCCCTAAACAACCAAATCCAGGACAGTGCTGTTCCTTGCCTAAGACCTGCCTGCATGCCCGTGTGGCAGTGATGAGCTGGGTGTGTACCGAGGTGCTCCCTTGCCTGCTGGGGATGCAGTTGATCCATTCATTGAGAAATGAGGCACTGACAGAATCCCTGGTCATTTGTGTTTCAAGGGAAGGCAATTAACCCTCTGTCCCCTCAAGTGACAAACCCTGGGCTTCTGTGCCTGAGTGGGCACATACTCAGCTAAAGAAATGGGTGCAGGAGTTGGGAGAACCTCAGAAATTCAGGAGGGAGAAGAGAGGAAATGAATGATACATTGGTGCCTGTTAAGTGAATTGAATTAATCAGAAAATAATTTTTATTAGATTGGAAACTTATTCCTAGGGGTTTTTTTGAGTGCTTATCCATCACAACTTAGTCTAATTTTTTTTTTTTATTAATAGGATTTGCTCCTCAGAATTCTTAAACTTGTATAAAGGCTTTCCAAATAAAGCATAGGATTTGAGTATTTTTATAGGGATTTGTCTTCTTTTGTTTTGATCAATGCCTTGTGAATTTGACTGTGTAGATAGCATCTAGCCCTGGACAAAGATATATCAGAGTGGTATTTTTAGTAGTACTACTTTGGCTTGCTCTGTGAAGATGAAGAAAAATTTTTTCTCACTTTTGCACAACCTGTAAAATCCTCTATGTGCAGTATCTGTAGGTGAATAGAGTGCATTTTATAAATTTCTCATCTTAAAACCAAGATTTTGAGAGAACTTAGTAAATTTCATTTTAGGCTGCATGATGTCAACATAGTCAGCAGCTTGTTTTGTAACTGATAAAGTTGTTGCAGCTCATAAATACCAGTCATTCTATTTTTATTTTTGTTGCTATTCATGTATCTCTATTTACAGTTGTAATTAAATGTTTAATGGAATAAAAAAGCTCATGTATTTGAGAATTGCTTCTAATAAAACAAATAGTGATTTAGATAATTCCTGGCGTTCTGATACATTAAATAAGCTGGATTTCCCCAGGGCATTTTTAACTGTTTGGAGCAGAACCAAATGTGGAGCAGTGATGAGGTAGTGATAGTGAGCAGCTTAAAATTCTTGATCCTGTTGTTACTGCAGGAAAGACATACTTACTTGGAGTTGTACTCTTAGTTTTCTAAAAGCCAGTAGATAATGTACAAAGCCTGCCATAATGAGCAGATTCGTATTTGTTTTGAAACACAAGAATGTGTTAAAGTTAATAAGGTCTTCAGCACTTCCAGCCACGGGAAACATGCCTTACTCTGCTTTTCATGTTACAGAAATTCTGCTGCTGCTGCCCATTAAGTTTCATGACTGATCGTTTCTAAGCAGGGGATTTTTTAAGATAAGAGAATGTGCTTTATGGCTGTACAAACTTAAGGCATTACCTCAGCTGAGGCTATTTGCTTCTGAGAATGGTGTTTACAGTGACACTATTTCCTAAATGCAGCTAGTGCACTTTTGTTTGATCTTATTCCAAAACCATGATCCATTGACTTTATTACTATGGATTCAAGTTGCATATGAGCTCCTTGAGAGAAGACTGTAAAGACTGTGCATTAGCTCAGCTGTCATGGATTTGGTGCTAAAAGCCAAGTTCAGTATCTCATGCTAAGCAGTTGGAGGAAAAATCTGCCTTAGAATCCTCACCTTTTCTTGAGCTTTAAGTCTCTGGATCATCAGGCTGGTTGCCATATAAATTATTTGAGAACACTTTGCTGTTAGCACAGGGCTATCAGAAGAACAGAAGGCATCCTAATATAACAGAGGGGATGTAATAAAATGTAGTATCTATGTGAATATGAAAAAATTATATAGATCCAGTTGTTCACCATTTAAGCCCACCTTAAGGTGTTTCAGAAGGGAGAATATATAAGGAAGTCAGATGGGTGCAGGGTGCATTTGAAACTGCAATTACATGCCAAGAGTAATGAATGGATATCTTAAGAAAACTCAGCAAAAGAAAGCTACTTGTGAAATTATTTCTTTGTTCCTCATTAGAATACTTCTGTACTTCTTTAGAAAGTGTAAGTGAAAAACAGTGCTGATCATGCTAAAAATCAAATCAAACCTAAACTGCTATATAATTTTAGATTAATGATGGCAGGTATTAATGTTTTGTGCTGATTTAAGTGCAAATGTGCACCTGCTTCAGTGGTAATAATTGGGAGAAAAAAGACAAATAACGAAAACATGAAAATGCCTTGTTGCCTCTTGTGAAAAACTAATTAGATGAGCAAATAAAAGAATGTCCATTGGAGTGACTGGTGGCTACAGTAAAGATGGGAACTCATATCAGGTTCTTCAATTTCACTGTAGCTGTTTGTTGGAGAGGACCAATGAGCATCCAGAAAGGCTTGTATTTCTGGAACATTAAAAAGAAACACAAGTGATTAAGGGTCTTCTAGAAATTCCTGTGGCTTTCTGGCAGCTGCTGACAGAAGTTGGCCTGTTTAGTCTCTTCCTGGGCAGTGATAAAATAGCTAGCATAGAAAAGGTTGGGAAGATGAGTGAAATGGAATAAGTTAGAGCTAATGCTCTGTCAGTTTGCTCTAGGGCTGGAACAGCTCTAACAGCCTTTGCACTACAGCAGGGGGGAATTTCTGTCTTCCAAAACAGACGTTGATGTGCGTTTGTAACCCCATGCTGCTCATTTGCTATTACCTTATGGAATAAAGTGTTTCAAAGATTTCAAGACAATGGGTTGGCAGAGAACACAGTTTTATTTCTTCCCCTGAGTCAGAACGTTGTCTTAGGCCTGTAGCTGTGTGTTTAGTCCTATAAGCTCTAATACTGAAGGCAGCTTTCTATTTACTTTTGTGATCTTGGATGCTTATGGAAAAGTAGTTTCCCTGAGTTTTCAACAGGATCCGTGGTGCTAAATTCGGGTAGGAGAGTGATACTCTTCACATCATTTAGATGTGGCTCCAGTCATGGTTTGAAATGTTTGCTAAACTGTACAAATTCTCTGTGTATCTTTTCACAGAAAACCATCCGACTTTTGCTATTGACTAGTTAAGGAGTTGTTCAGAGTCATGCATGCGGTCCTGTGCATAAGTGCTGTTTAAACCAAAATGGAATGAAGTATATTCATTTCTGCTTTTCTGTTGGTGCTGTGCTTTTTAGATCCTTGAGAAGATGCATCTTTTGCATAATTCCTGTTACATCAATAAAGACTACATAACTCCCTTGGTTAGTGCAGCAGATGGGATGGTTCAGAGAAAAGATGACTTGAAAATGAATTACTTAAAACAAGCAGACAAAAAGATCACTGGTGAATGAGAGACAAACAATTTTTAAATTATTTGCAATTTTAAACTATTTTTGATTGACTTGTTTGTAGAATGTGAGCCAAGTCTATGATGCTGAAGACTGATTGGTGCTTATTTGGGATGTTGTGAGCTTCAAAATACATCAATACACCAAGTGCTGTTTTCAGGCTTTTGCAGTGTAAACGATTTATTGTTTGAATAACAATTCCTTTGGGTCTAGCATGAAACAAAACCCTTAAGTGTTTTGGAAAACGTTATTCTTTTGAACAGTGCAATTTCCTTTGCCAGTGTGAGCTGTTGTCTCGGCAGACTTCTTTCAATTCCTCATTGGGCCTGTGGCCGGCAGCTAACCCCTTCCGTGTTACTTTATCCCATTTTCTGCAATATTGTTCTCTCTGAGCCTTTTTGTCATGGCTTAGCTGTATCAAACTCCTGCTGTGGAAAGTTGGAATGTGCCACACTGTATTCTCTGGCTCTGTGTATGTGGTCTTAATGCACATCACCCTAAATCAATTTGTTTCTGCAACCATCTGACAGCTGAAACCCTATAGTATGCTGGAAATTTCAAGTTTTAAAAAATGCTTTTTTTTTCAGTTGGTGCACTTTGTTTCTCTAGTGTGTGTCTGTGCTAGGGCTGTTCCAGGCATTCTGTTTGGCTTTAAATAACTGTTACTCATATCCATTTTTTACAAGTCACTGTATTACACAACTGTTTCTCTTTTTACTTCTCCAAGATTGGGTTTGGTTTACCTACCCAAGGCCATTGGGATTTTTTTTTAATTTAATTTTTTTTCCTGTTCATATCAATATGAATATCAATATTTATATAATAATATTTCCGATTTATATCAACCCAATTTTTTCATGATGCTTATTTTTAAATTATTTTTCTTTATTCCCTTGTCCTTACCCTTTTGCTCTCTCCTCTCAAATTCCTCTGACAAGTCCACAGCCTTGTTTTGTTATTGCATGCCATGGTCTGCAATGCACCTTGTGTGAAACACCCAGGGAAAATACGGTGAGCAAAATATATGTAGGATTTGCAAGAATGCACTTCTTCTTACAAAGTTTATACATTCTTTTTGTTCTGGCAGGGCAACATTTTTGGAAGTTCTTAAGTGATTTAAACTCATAAATCCCAAATACGCGCTTCTGAAAACCCGGAAGTGGCAAGGAAGATGGAAGTTTCTGAGTTGTGTGAGTGTGAGTTGGCTGACAGCCTTGCAAGTGTGGTCTATAGATCTGGTAATATAAAAGGCAATGATTACATGAAGAGCAATGAAACTTTTCACCACCAGTGTGACTGTCATGTCAGCCAACAGCATGTTCTTTCAGAATCTCTTTCCTTTGAATTAAATAAGGCCTCTGAATTTTTTTCTGTGCAGAGATGTACAAGCAACTGTACCATTGTGTCTTGAAAGGGATGAAAAAACTGTTCCTTTTTCTTATGGAATCTGTTTTTCAAGTGATTGCACGTTTATTTCTGTTTTCCAGGAGTAGAAAACTGAGAGTGCATGTTTTCAAGTTAGTTTGTGCAGGTAGTAAGTAGGATTTTCTCTGATCAAGTGAGAAATTTGTGGCAGATTTAGAAATGTCTGTTTATTATAGAAGTACCGTGGTATAGTAATACCTTCTGATTTACAGGCTACAGTACCTAAGACACTCATAAAGTACTTGAAATTTTTATTTGTTTTAGCTCTCAGGACACCACTGTATATTGTAGTTTTGTTGTTTTGGGATTTTTTAAAATACATTGCTCAAATAAGGAGGGGTGAGGGGTATGATATTTTTGAAAGGCTGTAAGATCCCTTCCTGTTTGGACTAATCCAGTTGTTGTATTTGAGCTGATGCTTTCTGTGATTTCTTTTTTGATAAAAATATCTCCCTAGCAGCTATTTGCATTTTGGGTTTTTAAAATGTATGTTTCTCCAGTATTTGCAAGATTAAAAATATTTGATAAGAACCATTTTTTTAAATGAAATAAAGGTAACATTCATTTTCTGGAAAAAAGGTAATGTAATTATGTCAGGTCTCTGGTTTACAGCCTTACATAAAACATGGCTTTCTTTAATGGTTATTATTAAAGTGTTTTCTTTTAACAGAGGGGGGAAAGGTATACTTTAAGTACAGGGTTGCTCATTCATGTTCAAATAGAAAGAAAACAAACAAACATCTTTAAAAATATGTTTGGCCTCATACAGAGTATGCTTTCTAGGTCTCGGTTTTTTTCAGAGTAGGAACGTGGATGGATGGCTATGGCAGGCTGTTGAAATACACAATGATATTTGAGGACAGATTACTCCAATTACTTGTTTGTTCCATGTCAATATCAACATTAGCCATTAAGCAGTTTCTTTTCATAAAGTGAAATTTGACTTACTCTAATCCATAGCATGAAATGGAAAATATTTCCCAAACTGACAGGACCAGGTTATTTCTTCTGTAGACTTCTGACTTTTGAGGTAGGGCTATGAAGTGCTTGGGAGTTTTTGAATTTACAAGATGTGTCCTCACTGCCTTGCAGAACTTGGGGCTAAGAGCAAATTAAAGCATATAATTGTGTTCTGACAGGTGGAAGCTTAAATGCTGTCATAGTACATTTTAGCGTTTTGCTAGGTCTCCTTCTGAGGCTTATTTATCTGAACAAGGGCTTTTGTTTGGCTTCAGGGTGAAGGACAGTCTAGGTCCTAGTTTTGAAAGGCAATATTAATATGAATAATTCTTAATAACAGCTGCTTCAGAGAGCAGTAAGTTCAGATTTCTTGTCTTCTAGCATACTGATGTAGCTATTGTTTCCTTTCAGGAAAGGTGAAACTTTGAGGCATGTGTTATTAGACTTTTTTGATTAAACTTGCATTGCAAGTACAAATTCATAATATTACTTACCAGTCACTTCATTTCCCACATAAAGTGCTTCTTATCTGTCTCCTTTGAGGAGTGCACTTATTAAAACATAGGCACACAGGACACACACGCTTCAATAACTTTATAGTATTTATTAGCATTTGCATACTCTGTGTGGCCATAGCTTCACACAGCTAGGAGAGCTTATGTGTAAATACTTGCAGAAACAGTGCAAGATGTTACTGGACACCACTGATAAGTCTGTCTCCATTGTCTTTACATCTGCTTCCCTTCAGACATTTTTACATAAATGAATTCCCTTAACTGTCTTCTTCATGGCCTTTGCTTGACTCTCTCCAGTAGCCCCGTATTTCTGTTGTACATGGAGCCCAGGACTGGACACAGCACTGCAGCTGTGGTCTCACCACGGCTGAGTAGAGGGGGAAAGATCCCCTCTCTTGCCAGCAATGCTCCTTCTGATGTAGCCCAGGATGCTGCTGGTCCTGTCTGCCACAAGGGCATCTCGGTGTTTGTCAGCATCCCCAGGGCCTCTTCTGCAAAGCTGCGTTCCAGCTGACTGCTCCCAGCATGTATTGACACATGAATTGCTGCGGTTGTCCCTCTTCAGGTGCAGGAATTTGCGGTTCCTTTTGTTGAACTTCTTGAGGTTCCTCCAGGCTGTCCATGTCCCTCTGGATGGCAGCACAACCCGCAGGTGTATCAGCCACTCCTCCCAGTTCTTTATCATCTGCAGTCTTGCTGAGGGCATACTCTGCCCCATTATCCACCACCACAGTCTGGGCTTGACCCTTCAGCCAGTTTTCAGTCCTCACTGTCTGCTCGTCCAGCCCATATTTCATCAGATTCCCTATGAGCATCTTGCAGGAGACTGAAACACAAAGTACCAAACCTTATTCTGGAACAGATCTGTAAAATGGAAACAAATTACCATCTCATTTCATTTTTCTCAAGTCATTGGAGCAATTTAAACCAACAGGTGGTCTTTGAGAGATAGCTATGAAAATATTTAGTTACATTTCTCTGTAATTTCATAAAATACATTTTTTTCATTAAATTGTAAGCTACATATGCAAACAGTGTGGCACAAAAACCTATTGAGCTGTTGCACTGATGAAAGAGCACTTTTAAAAATACATGTGGTAGGTGTATTTTCTGTGGATATAAAGGCTGCTTTGCTGGGAAATGGAAAAGAAGGAAAATGGCATAATAAGATAATGTATATACTTTCTGTCAACTTTTACAATCGTCTGTGTTTTATACATGGATGGCTGGAAGCATGCCCATGAAATATGTCTGTCTTTTAGGTAAATCATATAAAACAAGACTGAAAGAAAGATTAGGAGTCACATAGTCCATGCTTAATGCCTCTGGAATGAATTAGCTATAAGTGTAATACTGAATGATGAACGAAATTATATTTTATCATCAGTGTAAAGACTTAATCATCAGGTTAAAGACTTAAAATAGTGGTTTATTGTAAAAAAGAAAATACAGAACTTAGTATTCTTGCATTTTTTCCAGAATTATGACTAACATACCTAATCTTTTTCATAACAGTTAATATGAAAATGGTGATATTTTGTTCTTTGCTTACAAAATTACCATGTCCCTGTGGGTTATAATACATTTATGATTAGTTATAATACTTTTTATGATTAGTTTTACTGTTTTATCTTGAAATAAGCTGAAGATTTTCAGTTCAAAGACACTGCTGCCTCTTGCACGTAAATGTAGCCTGCAGTATAATTGTATTAGGATTTTGAAATAAAGCAGGTGTGCAAATTGTTTCTCAGGAAATAAAGTAAGCTCATTCTTATTGTTAATGTGTTTTTCTCTTACCTTGTCTTATATTCCAATCTGCTTTTGCCTGTTTATTTCTCTAGGACATAATCCAAAGCCATTGAAAACTCTTCTAATTGCAGCAAACTTGAGATCAAGGCCTTAAAATTCTCAATTTTAAACTCTGTGGGAAGAAATGTTGGTGGCTTATGTAGTGCTGATTACTGTGGAGCCCTTGTCTTAAGGGCTTTAGGCTGTTTCATTTTTAAGATTGTATTCAGCACAGATACTTTAGATTGTCATAGTTTGAAATAAAGTCCTTTTCTGTGTGTGTTGTATTACAGTTAGGAGTTGGGGCTTTGGAAATGGTGTGTTTTTTGCTTTTGTTTGTGTGTTTTCTATTTGAATATGAATGAGTAACCTTGTACTTGAAGTGTACCTTCTCCCTCTATTAAAAGGAAACACTTTAATAATAATAGAAGGCCATGTTTTACATGTGGCTGTAAAGCAGAGACCTGACATAATTATCTTTTTTTCAGAAAATGAATGTTACCTTTATTTCATTTTAAAAAATAGTGCAAGTAGAGCATATAGTTTAAAGTACTTTTACGCTTCTGTGAGTCTGTATGCTAAAGCAAGGAAGTACTAGTTTGTAATTTAAAAAATTAAAATTAAAAAAGATAACAAGGTTACCTGTCCTGCCTGCCTAACACCTAGCTTGAGCTCTTCAGGTGATTTATAACCTGTTTGCACTCTGCACTATTTGCCATCTGGAGTCCCAGTGTTTCCAGTTCCTATAGGTTTGGAGTACTGCAATGTAGGCAGTCATGGTGCAGTAGGTGAGGGACAGTATAAATCAGGCAATATTCGAAGAACCTTTGTGGTGGCTGCACTACTGTTCTCCAGAAAGTTAATTCTGTTTATTCAAATTTTCAGGAAATCTGAGTCATTGGGTCATTTTTAGTAAGATGGGATTTGAAAAAGAAGCTTGGTAAAAATATATTGTTATCAATCAGCAAGTGTAGTTCCTGTCTAAGTAAAAAAAAGTCGAGATTAGGTAAAAATGCATGAGTACAGTAATTCAAAGAATGCTTGACTGTCTTGGGTTACAGACTGCAATAAGTATGCTTTGCTTACAAAGTGTATCAGACAACACCTATTTTATGTTCATTCTTATCAAACTTCTATTACAGAAAGGGTGGTTTTTCACTTTTGTTGTTGGGATTTTTTCATTGAAGAGTAGTGATTTGTTTTATACCTCTCTGCAGGCACATACACCAGTTAAAACAAAAACCAAAAAACATTGTCATCTTATTTGATAATGCCATCAGAGTACTTCAGGTTAAAGGCTTTCTATTCTTCCCTGTATTCTGAGGCTACAATTTCACGCTTTTTTAAATGCCTGTTAAAGATATCTGTGCAGTAACACGGAGTTTGATGGTCTTTTACATTGCTACAGATTTGTCCTTGTTGTGGTAGATGTCCAAAGGATAATGTTACAGATAAAGGCAGGAAGGTATGAAAACCATGCCTTTATTTTGGATAGGAGAATCTGATGATTCACTTTATCTTCACAGTAAGAAAAGCCCCTTGGCTCGGGAGACTGTAATAGCCACTTTATATAATATTTAGTATGTGTTCAGTGGTTGGAAAATGTGAAGGCTACCATTGAAGCGTCTGCCTGTTCTGATGAAATTGTTTTCTGTTTTTTATCCAACTGCAAAAGTTGTTTTGGTTCAAACTGAGTGGTAAATCTGCATTTAAGAGTGGTAAATCTGCGTTTAACTCTACAAATTTCATCTTTCATCAATTTTGCAGTTCTAGTAGCAGTGAAGATGGAGGGACTTGGCTCTGGCATTATCTTTGGAATATATTGAGAGATTTGGACTGGCTTCACAGGCCATAGTGACAAAGTTGGACAGGTTCCATGCTCACTATATGACACAATCATAATTTATGAATGTATGTATCCTAATCTCACACAGAAATTAAATAGTGTGAAAGCATGTAGAGAAAGTTGGAGGTCACCTTTATATTTTTAACAGCACACTGTATAATGTGGATTAGCATTCTGTACCGAGATTAGGGCCTTTTATGCAATATGCTGTGTAAATGCAGTAAGAGGCCTTGTCATGAAAGCTGAGGAGGTGAAATAAAGGCAGAGAATGGCAATTTGTCTCAGTTTGTTGCGTTTGGATTTAAATTAGCTCTCTAACTCTAGATTAGTATCCTAGCCACTATATTTCACTTTTGTGCCATTTTTCATCTGGCCCTGGCACTTGCAGACTTTTGTGTACAATCACAAATAGTGCAGAAGCAATGTAAAATTCTAATTAAGGTACACCCATCATTTAGCTAAAAATAAACTCTTCAGGAAAGCAAAGTAGGGTTTGCTTTTGCATAACATATCTTACAATTTCAGTTCATGGGATTGAAGCTCTGGTCCTTAGATTGGGGAGGATATGGTTTCGTTTTTTTCCACAGAAATATATTCAGTTTTCTTCTTAAATCAGGACTGAGTTATCTGCAGATTCTCCTGTGTTCAGAGGGCTCACAGTTTTGAAAGAAGCCTGCTGAAAAGTGGGCAGAAGAGATTGCCAATGGGAGTATGTCCACGTATAACTTTCTTTTCTGAGAGACTGGTTTTCATGAAATAATGAACTTCCTTGTTTTGAGAGAAAGAGACAGAATGTAAAACAGGTGTCAGCAATTCCCTTCACATTATAAGAGCTCAGAATAGAATCCAAATGTAGTTAGCTCAATTGTAAAGACAAAGCAAAAAAAAATTCCAATATTTAGATCTGTGGAAAGAGATTTGTAACTCAGATTAGTCTGATCTGTGGTTTTTAATAGTTCCTGTAAAATATGTGGACATGCTGTGGCTTTTTCTCCAATTAGTGGTCAAATTATTTATAGCAGATTCAAAGGCTGATACTGTCTTAAGGAAATTTATATCTACAGGAAGCTTTATTTTGTTGGCTACAGAAAATTACATGTAATTCTTGTAAATAATGAAAATTATTATATTTCCCTCTCTCTCCCACCCAAAAAAAGACTTATCAGGATAGGAAGTATTATATGTATCTTACAGAGGGTTTTAATGGATTTAAAAATTAAGTCTGAGCACTGTATCTTTGCAGTACTTTATTCAAGAAGATGCCTTTAGAGACAGGCTTCTCTCTGCTGTAAACCAGTGTGTGCAGCAACCAGGTGCCATGTGGAGGTGTTTCCAATCATGTTTTTACTATTCAGATGTCTGACTTAGGGATTCTTCAAACCCTTGTGTAAGGTATCTGGGTCTGTTTCCTCTGAAGCTTATCCAGTAGAGGCAGAAAAGACAGCATTAAACAAATATGATGTGGAGAGCACTGCTGGACACTTCTTTATTATGCTGTTAAATTTAGTAGTCATAGTTTTTGCACGGCATCAGGGCATAATCTTCCAATACTTGATCTGTTTTTAACTTCTAATAAAGTTTCTGGTTTTTGAAGTCTTTGTGGTACTTATTTTACACACAATGGAAAATTGTTTATTTTTCCCAGCTCCAGTCAGAAATTTTGATCTCTGGCAAAAAGAAGCATTCAATGTGACTGCTGTATGTTTGCTATGTAAAATTTAGAAAATAAGTCTTCATTTATGTTCAGGTACGATTTTCCTTTCCCCACCTTTTGAAATACAGTAATTCTTAACAGCAGTATTAAACAACCTCTTCAGGAATGCACTAGATGTGTTAGTCAGTAGTGGAAAACAGTAGTGCTGTGCTTTAGTTGTAAAATTTCAGAGAGATTAGTTGGTCTTTGCAGAGTTTTGTGCATTGCCTGGGAAAGCATGTTAATATTGTTTTGCAGTTAGGCAAATAGCGTCAAGGCTTCTTTAATGTATGTGTGTGTTTGAGTATTGGTTTTGTCTTCTGAAGAGACATTTGCCAAAAGATGAAAGGGAGAGATGAAGACATCATTCTGCAACATGTGGCATTCTCTCTGTGTATTTCTCAGTTCTTAGTCTTTCAGAGGTTGTTTTTGTTTTCCTGGCAGGTCACTCTTGATCTCACCAACACTGTATTTTTCAGTTGTGTAAACAATTGGAACATAGCAACAAGTGAAACACAGCAGAAACTACTGAGACTGTATATGCGCTATGGCAGCAAAGAATTTGGCCAGGAAGAATACCTAGGCCCTAATTGCCTCTGGATACCTTAAAATCATTAGATGATTAAGCTATTAATGAACTTAAGCCATGCCTTTGGTTCAGCTTGACCGGTAATAAGTTCATTAAGTTACTCATCACCTGACATTAAATTTCAGCTACACTGCTAAAATGTGGGTATTAATTTAAATTACTATAAATGCATATTACTTCTTTCTTCCTCTGCCAATGCAGTATAATGTGCTTGCACCAGGCACAGTATATTCTTGTTTTGTCTCATGCTTCATTGCAAAATGTTTTTTACATTGCTACTCAACCACTATTCCACTGTCCAGTCACTTCCTGCTAGCCTGAAAAACACGGCCTTGCAAGCAGTGATCACTTTTCATCTGGAAGATTGTCCAGAGAACTCAAGCAGCCTTGACTTTTGGCTTTGGGATTTTGCTACCTTGATTTATCACTTTTCTTTCTCACTTTTCTTTCCCAACTGTAGCTCTAATGTCATCTTACCAGCTGACTGCAGGGAACCACTAGAAACATTTCATTTGAGAAGTAAGCAATGCTTTGGCAACAAAGAACAAGGCTGAGAATGTTCGTGTATGAAGTTACATCTGATTTAATAACTGATTTCTCCATAGAGTCTTTTGAATTAATACCAACTCCATCCATGGTGGTTTCAGGCAGGTTGCAGCATTCTCTCTTTTGTTAAAACCTGTCTAACATGAAGCTGTCCATATTATCCAGATTGCTCTCTTTTTCTGGTTGCCTCTCCTGACAGTCAACTTTCTTGCAAAATAGTTGTACTGTGTCCAGCTGAGATATAGTTGTTTTTTTTTTCACAGTACTGTGTGGTACTGTATTTTGGATACATGGCTAAAACAGTGTTGATAATGCACTAATTGGCTATTGCTCAAGAGTGCTTGCACAGCACAAAAGTCTTTGTTTCTCTGTCTCCCCTCAAATTCAGTACAAAAGTAGGTGGGGAAGAGGTTGGGATGGGATACAGCTACTGCTGCTTACTTGGCAATAGAAACTGGGGGTAGAAGAAGGAGGATGTGGGAGTGTGTGAATGTTTTCCATGGTGGTTGTTCCTTGAAGGATAGCCACACTGTGGGAAGTAGTAAGTGACTTCGAGTCTCTTGTTGCTTTGGGGGGTGATGTGTCCCCTCTTTCCTTCACTTTTTAAGCTGTCTTCATTTCATCCAGAAGTTTCCTTGCTTTGTTCTTCCTTTTGTCTTCTGTGTGCCACTGAGAGGGGAGAAGTGAGTGAGCAGTGGTGTGGGTGTTGATCTTCTGACCAGGGTCATCCCCTCAGAATAGTTTATGTAAGCATAAACCATTTACAGGCCTGTGATTGGAGCTGTGCTGTTCCCCAGGCACCTGTTTCATGTGCCTGTTAGGTCAAGAGTATCTGTGTAAAAGCAGATTGTCTCTCTCAATTGTGTGTGTTGGTACTTTGAAGCTCTTGGCTGTTGGACTGGCAGCTCTGTGCATCAGTCTCCAGACTGAGATAACCTTTCTCAGGAACGTCTTTTGTTCTAAAAACAGATTTACAGAGTTTATTGTAAGACTCTTGACTTCACATTTTCATTGGTCAGAGTCACTGCTCAGAACATGGAATAATCCATCTTGTGATCCTATGTGAAATGGAAAGGTTTTAAGCCTGTTCAAATGAGTGAAAGATTTGATCTTGCTGTATTTGGACTTAAGTAGTTTAGGGTAAAGCTGTAAATATACTGTTCCTCTGTCTTTTAAGCCAGCAGTCCATCCCTTAAATCAGTCTTTCTCCTTTTTGCAACATGGATAATATTTTCGTTAAAGAATTTAGTTCAGAAGCTTGTGCAGAGTTTTTAGAATCTTTTCAAAGACCTTGCCACTAAAATCAGCTCTTCCCTATTCTTTCTTGTATTCTTAGCGCGAGTGGGCCAGATTGTCATCCACTGCTATGATCGGTTTTTCAAATTATCTGTCATTTCCAGAGACTGTTTTTGTTCAGCTGTGTGACCACTTGCTATGTCTTTTCACAAAATGCAATCAGGTAAGGGGATATTGAGCTTGCATATGTCTTTCAGCACTGTGCAGGTCCATTTTTTGCTCAGCCTGTGCTGGAGATGCATATTGTGTACACCTACACTTCTCAAGTTTTCACAAATCTGTAGCAGTCATTTGCCTGCTTGATTTCTTGCTCATGACTCTTCATTTGGAAGTGGGTTTAAATCAGCATCACCTGCTTCGTAGTGTCTGGGACCTCAGCATCTGCTGGTGCTGTTCAAATACTTTACATTTCATTCTTAAGATTGGTCCCTTCCCGGAGAGCCACTTGTCCAGACTCACGTGTTGCTTTTCAAAGTAGGTTTTACCTGTCACTGAGCTTTTTACACTGGAATAGTTTGGCACTCTCCTGGCCCTGTTACTTGGGATTTGCCACCATGTCTGACAGGTATGGTGTCATGCAGGAATATGAGCCTTAGACATCCAGTGTCTTTCTGAGCATTTTCTTGTCCATAGGAATTTGCAATAGTACTCTGCTGTGCCTCCCATTTCATCTGGAGTTTTCCAGAGCTGCCTATCTCTAGCATGTGTGCCAGGCATTTGCTTTCTCGGGACTGTTTTGGGGAGGTGTCGTGGTCAAGGAAGTCCAACAGATATAGGTAATCTTTATCTATAGTATCTTTAGGTAATCTTTATCTATAGGTTACACAAAGCTCTGAAGATCTCCTTGGGGGCTGCTCCGTTTTCTCCACTTCATATTTGACTGTTTTCAACTTCGTGAGCACCTTTTCTCTTTCTGCCACTTCGTTCCTCTTCTACAAAGTTTGAGACTGGCATTAGAGTCTGCAATACAGAGTATTGCAGCAGAATGAAATGTCTTTTATGATCCAGTAAAATCATATTAAGTGTAATTTCACATGGAAACAAAAGGTAATTACATCAATTACACAGCTAATGTTGTTACATAGGAGGCCAAACGCTAATTGGCTATTTTTAGTGTCTGCGTTACGTAGGCTCTTTCCATAAAAACAGCGAGTGTTGTGCCCATTCTCGCTGCGCTGATGGAGTTAAATTATCTCAGGTGTGTGCCGCAGGTACCTCCGCGGCTCCGCGCCCGCCGCCCGCGGTGCTGCACCGCCCCCCGGTGGCCGCTCCTGTGCTTCCCGCCTGGAATTCGGGCTCCTTCGGCCTTGGGAGTTCGTAAGGGAAAGGCTGTCCCGGCAGCCACATTGCTCAGTGACCGAAACGAATTGTTTGCTGACTTAGATTGTACCCTCAGTATTTAAAGGCTGTGTCCGATTCTCACTAATAATGAAAAAAAAGGTAATTTTTTAGTTTCCTTCCGCCTAAAATAATAGGATCATGCTCTTTGTACTTGGCTTTTTTGTAGAAACGTCTCTTGAGCCACTTTGTGATGGAAGGATTGCTGCAAACTTGCAAAATAGTGATAGCTGATTAGTGCTCAAAGTAAACTTCTTTAAATGGGACTCCTTCAACATCTGCTTTTGGCTTTAGAATATGATTACAGTGTGTGCTAATTTCAGTGGTTAGATCAAGAAATGCTGTGCTGCTCTGGGTAGCTTGGCTGCAGCCTGCAGAGAAGCAGTGGCGTTGCCTCTGTTGGCACTGATGACAGAAGGTGGAAGCTGCCCACTCTCTTAGGACAGCTCTGCTTCTCGCTCTGTGCTCCTCTCCCCCAGCCATCTCCCTGGAGTGCTGAAGTGGCTCTTATAGCCCACCTGGCTGCTCCAGGTGGAGGAGTGGTGAGAGACCGAGTTTCTGTGCAGCATTCCCAGGACCTGTGCAGAGAGAGGGTCTGTTAACTCTGTTTTCCTTTATGAGGTTTTGAGGGCAGAGATTCATGTGAATATGACAGAAAGAGATGAATTCAATTCTCTTTTGAAGCTGATACCTGTCTGTGCTGTTTAGGCAACACTCAGGCCCAAATCTATGTGTAACTTGAGCTGGGGTGGTCCAGTGTGACCCCCTCAGAGCAGTGGCAGAAACAGAGAATGTAGTTAATAGTTTCTCAGCCCTTGGAGATTTTCTTGGCCACTGAATTACTGTAAAAGTAGAAAGACTTGTTCCAGGCAGCTGGACTCTGGGAGGCAGCACTCATATGTTTTTTCAGCTGCATCTGATAGATAAGAAGGCTTTCTATTTTTCTCTCTCTCTCAATCTTTTTTTTTTTTCTTTTTTTACAAAAATGCAGTGGAATTTCTTTTGCAGCTGTTCTTACTTTTAACTCATTTAACTCACACTTTCAGCTCCTTGAAAATAAAGGGGAAAATATTTATTTGAAACATGTAAGCAATGTTTGTGCTTGTTGGCAATAACAGCCCATCACCCTCTGTATTGATACTGGCCATTTAAATGCACCTGCTCCAGTTATGATCTGTAAGCTGTCACATCAATTTGGGGCTGGTAATATTAAACATCCAGGGCCATGTTTCAGTCTTTGGTTACTGCTTGAGCAGAGTTTTAATTGGTAAGGAGCCCCTTCTATTCTGTAGATGCTGTACAAATTTCCTAAGACCTGAATGTATTTATGATGATTTTGAATTACATTCCTACTGTGCGAGGTCCAAATCTCTACAAAATAAAAGTTTTCTTTCCTGCAAGGCCAATAGAACATCTTAATCTTCTTCCTGCTTCAGAACATTATTTGAAGTATTTGAGGCTGTGCTTTTATAAGTCCTCCTGAAGAACAGGATTTTACCACTGGAAAGTTTCACTGATATTAATATATAAATTGTGAGTGAGTGATTTCAGGATGTAGCTTATATCTGAGATTTTGGAAAAGCTTCTTGCAAGGTGAAATACTGCTGTGTTTGTGGAAGAGTAACAGACTAGGTGGGGATATCAGTCTTTGATTTTTGATGGTGTTGGTTGTTTTTTGTGCTAGATATTTATTTGTACATCCAGCAAGTCTTGAGGATGGACCAGACTGAGAAACTGTGAAGTTCTGGGCCTGTCTGCACCCTACCCCGCCTCTGCCAGGTCTCTTTTTCCATCTTTCTGCTTTCTCTCTCCTTCTTTCCTGCAACTTATTTTTTCCCAACAAATCCTGTTGCTTTTCCATGTTGCTAATGAAACTGATGAACAATGAAGAGCTGATACTGGCACTTACAGTGATGTCATTTGGTTTTGGAGTTCCTGTTCTAGTTAGATTTTTGAAGGAATGGAGAATTTTTTTGTTAAATTGACTTCTTTAGCCTATAGGGTTACAGCATTTTACCAGTTTACACTCAGAGTGCACTTTGGACGCATCTCTTCACAGCAGAAAAAAAAAATCAAAGTCTTCTATTGATAAGTTTCATGTTTTGTCTAGGTGTCTTTGAGGTTTTGTATCTGTTTTGGTTTGCTGACTTTTAGAATTCCTGCAGACATATTCTGTGATGCAAATAATATTGTGTATTTTTGTCTTATTACTTATCAAGCTGTGGTTTATTTTTATCTATTACAACAAATTGTTCATAAATACTTTCATTATTTTTTGCAACTTATGGGGAGAGAAGGTGCTTCATAACTCTAGGGACACTTTGGACAGACTTCCAGAGTGCCCCAAGAGAGCCATAATTGCGTGTCCCTGAGGCTTTCTCAAGCAAATCCAAATTAATTCAACAATTCTGCATTTAAATTTTTCAGGATTTTTCATTTTATGAAAAATTGTATTTTTTTTTAAACTCTTCTCTCCGGACAAGGATTAAATGCCAAAACGAAAGAAAGTCTATCAGGGCAAAATTAAGTTCTTTGATCAGTTGCTTAATGTTTGGCACCAGTTCATACGTCATTCAATTGTTGCAGATTGAGGACTCTAGTCTGAATGGTTACATGTTGCAAAGAACACTTGTGAAATAATTTGTATTGCCATATCTAACCTGTTTTCATTACAAAAGATAGATTACTTTTAATCCAATTTTAGGTTTTTTTTAGCTTCGTTATGCATTCCTTGATCATTTAGAGCATTCAAGGGCATCTTTATGTCATCTAAATAAGTGTTTAAATTATGCGGCCTGCTAATTACATTTCTACAGGGGCCTAAAGAATGTTATCAGATACCATTGAGAGCTTTATTTTTATTTTTGAAATGGCCTCTGAAGCATGAAGCTCATGGTGGCAGTTAATATGCTGAGAGGGGTAAGGTCTGACAATAGGGTTGTAACCAGTCAGCAAGGATTAAATTGCAGGTTTTAACTCAAGCTTGGGAAGAAATTGGTTTCCTCATAAAAAGGAGAAATTCTGGACCTGTCTGGAAAACTTAGGCTCCCATTGCTTGTGGATCCTTCAAGAATTCATGGGAGGAAAAAAAAATTAATCTGTAAGGCTTATTAGATGTAGGAGTTCACATTTAAACTTTTGCAGTTGTATCAGTACATAATTCTTTCCCTTGGTGGGCACTTCTTTTTCTGTGTTTGAAGGAGTTCAAAGTAAATGAAAAGGTGGCTTTGTTTTGAAGCAGGTGTGCTAATGCTGAAGTAAGTTAGTCAACTTGAATTTTTTTTTTCTACCTGTATAGGTGCATGATGGCATTTGTTCTGTATAGAAATGTCTTTTAGTTGCATTTAGGAGGCAGTATTTGTGCTTGAATTTGGGAAGTGCATGTTTAATTGTGAGGAGACTGTGACAGAATGAATTCTGAAATTTGTATATATTCAATAATTGAATTGTTTTTCAGTAAAAAATGGAAGTATTCTGGCTTCATTGACTGAAAGGCAGAATTGAAAATTGTTTGTATGATGCATAGGGCCATACTCCCTTGCCCCATACACATTTTGTGTAGGAACACGCAGAAGCACAACTTGGCTAAATGTCTTCGTATTTGTCATCTGGTCACTATCCCAGCAGATATCTTTGTGAGCATAAGGGTTTCATAAATTTCAAGGATGATAGGAAAGATTTGTGTAGACTGGTAAGATGACTGAAAACTTTCTGAAGGATAAGTTTTTACTTCTAAAAAGAGCAAGACCTCTGTAGCCTAATTGATTGCAATCAAATTGTTTCACAGCATTCTCTGTTGGGTCTCAGTGATATTACATGTGGAACCTCTCATGGAAATCCCATTAGCGGTGTGACCAATACAAGTGCCTGAGTTGTTTATGGGCACTGCCAGGGTTCTGCTGTGGCACTGGGCATGGACCAGTCAGTGCATCTTCTGCTCCTTCCATGCTGCTGATGTTGCTCAAGACAAAGTATCTGTAGACAGCTTTCTGGTCAAACAGTGAAACTAGAGCTGTCTACTGATTGTCTTTTTCCTGTAAGCTATTTTTTATATTGTAGTCCATTTTTCCTCCTGAAATATTGTCTCTCTAGGTTTCATAGAACATGGTTTGCATATTTTTTCACCCTTCTATCTTCTTAATCAGCTTTTCAGTGCCTCTTTCCATTCCATCTTGCTATTTTTCTTAGGGATTGAACTGTCGTCCTTGTATTTACATCAGACAAGCTCGTGTAAATACAAATCAAATTCATCTTTGCCGTGATGCCTTGCAAATGAATTTTTTTAGCTCTGGCTGAAGAAGAAGGGCCTGGAATAAAGAGAGCTTCTTGTGGCTGTTCAGCTAGATGTCAACAGCTCAACATGGCTAAAACAGGCCTCCTGCAGACTCTCCTCCTGCTGCTTCCTTGTCACTCTAGAAAACAACCTAATCTTGCCACAGTGTTCATAACACATGTCATTTATTACTTGGTTCTTTCCGTAAGTTCAGAAATGACACTGTCAGTGTTACTGATGATTAAATCTTCTTTTTAATGTAGTTTCTTAAAGTAACTTCATTGCTGCTTCAAAAAACATTCCAATCTTCCATCCAGCTCTTCTTCACCTATAAAACAAGCTTTCAATTAGTCCAGCATCCTTTTCCTTGCGTTCTTCAGGTCAGTCTTGCACTTTCATACCTGTTCAGATTCAGTGAAAATCATCATTGTTTCCTTTTGCAGACAGAATAGAAGAAACCTACAGGCATCTCTTCTGAATTTATTTTCCCTCCTTTCACAGAACATGGTCTTCACTTTTCTTGACCTTTATAAAGTCAAAGTTGTTACAGAAGCATCACTCCACCCTCTTTCATTATTCATTAAAATTTCAGGCTCACTCTTATGCTCACTTAGGACAATAATATGCTTTTTTCTTGAGGGCTTTAATATACTTCTAGTATGCTTTCTTGAGAGTATCTCCAAGGTAGTCTCCATAGCTTTTTAGAACCCCTTTATTATGAGGCCCAAAAAGCTTGGAAATTATTCTAAGTACCTGTTAAACTAGCCAGTAATATGACTTAGTTCCTTTTGTCTCCCTCTTTGTCACCTCTTACTGTGTTATTTGATAGCATGGAGTCAGGACTGTCTTTGTTAGTTTTTGTGAGTTTTTTTTGTTTATTCGCTTTGGTTTTGTTTTGGCTTTTTTAATTTTATTTTATTTTATCACACCAAACACAGAAGCATCCTGAGCTACTGTTGAGAGCATAAAGATGGTTATAATGTTAACTAAGTAATTATTCATAGTTGTAACATTGCTTGGAAATTTGCTGTGTGAAATTTGTTCTTGAGAGAAGTGGCAGTAGAAGTGCCAGTTGATCATTTCATTCCTTTGGAACTTACCACCTTGTCTTCCCTAGGGAAAGAAGTGTTAAAAAAAAAAAAAGAAAAAAAAAAAGAAAAGCCAACAAAGAGCAACCACATTGCAAATAAAAGATGCTCTTAGTTAATCTGAAGGGGCATTTGGCTGCCTCACAAAAACACTGTGTATTTTGGCAGTTAGGAGCTTTGGCTTAGGAAGATCCATGTTTGGAATAACAGGGTGCGTTGCAAGTCAAAATTCAGGTATCTTGGCTGAGATGTATGCGTAATCTGGCATGATGCCTTTCTGCACTGTGCCTAGCTATAGCAAATGCCAAAGTCCCTTGTGAACAGTATATGAATCTCATTTTGGGGGGGAAAAAAAAAGAGGAGGGGAAAGGGAGCCAGGATTTATTTTAACATTTAATGGATATAAAAACAAGTATCAAGAAGCAAAACATTTCCATGAAGCATTTACTGTGGAAATTCTGCAACTTCTTGTTGCAAACCTCTTTATCACTTGGATTGGCTGATTTCCAGAGCATCAAGGCTAGGAATTGAGGGACTGAAATATAATCAGTGGTGATACATTTTAACCACATAAAACATTCTCTGCTTCCAAAGCCTCCAGTGTCTCTAGTAAGCAGTGCAACAGCAACAGCTCCTTGCTGCTGAACTCCAGAGACGGGGAAAATACTGGATCAGGATGGTAAGAAGCTCTTTACTTTTTCAGCAGATCTAGGTTATTACTCTGTAAAAAATGTTCAAAAGATGATGGAATTGGTAGAGGTCAGTATTTAAAACAAAAAACCAGTATGTAAGATACGGAGGAATTATGTTTTTTTCTGCAAGAGAACAGCAATGCAAGTTGGTGACAAATATATCTGGCACTGAACATGTTATGCAGCTTATATAAAATCTTTTAAAACTGGGAAAGATTGCTGACAAGTCTTTTATGTAAATTGGAAGTCTGTCCACTTGGTTTATTTCAGAAGGACAGCTGTATGGGCTTTTAAAATTATTTTGGATTAATATCACTGACACAGACTTTATACATGAAAATATAAATAAACCTATGCCAATCACTCATGCAGGCTGTATGTTTGTATGGTTTCTTTTGTAAGGGTTTCGTGGTTTTGTTTTTTAGAAAGAAACAGATCTGCTCAGTACATGCCTTTGACTTTTATGGAGATATGAAGTTTTTATTTTTCTGGGTTTTCAATCCATGAAAACATGTTAATTGCATTGTTTCTCCAGTGCATTTATTTGGTGGGAAAAATAACCAGGGAAAAGTTTTTAGAATAATGATTTTATTATTTGTACCAATTTAAATATTCTGATCTAAGTATTAAAACAATAGAAGTAGAATATAAAGCACATAAATGTGGGATCTGAATATAGTGTAAATTGATAACAATGCTATTAATGATTTAAAAAATGCTTGAGAACAGAATAAAAATATGCATATTAGCATTTTTCTACATATTAAGGAATTGGAGGGAGGAAATATATCTTGGGAGTGTTTACTCCCAAGACTCATTGTCAAGACTGTTTTGTTGGGGTTTTTTTGGGGGTTGGGGGTGGATGTTGATTGAACTAAACATCAAGTCAAATCTCCTGTATGGGAACTCAGGCGTTCATTTTAAGTGCATACTAAATCCAGGAATTTATTGATTAGGACATTACAGTATGTCAGAGTGAAAGGAAAACAAATTACTAAATAAGTCTGAAGAGCACTGAAACACATTTAGTTGACCGACCAGCTTGATGTGTAGGGAATTATTCTCTTTGTGATTCAAATGGAAGAGGAAATTTTTAACAGAACAACTATGAGTTTGAAAAGTGTACAGCAAATGTGGAATAACGTTTGATATGTATTTTTTATCTTTGTTATATATTTGTTCTTTCTCAGCAGTGCAAAAATTAAAAAACCCTAAAACTATCACTAAATTCTTTCTGATCTTTTCCTTTTCTAAGTGGTTTCACTGAAATAAGTTATGAAGTCAATCATGTTATTATAGCCTATATATTTCATGTTAGACATTGCACTTTAATGTGTTAAAAATTTATGGTTTTCCTCCTCAGTATGCAGAATGGATTGCAAAATCAATAATTGAATGGACACCAGGCTGTAAGATTCTTGGAAAGGCGTTTAGTATGAATCTATTTGTGGTGGTTGTTGTTGTTATTGTTGTTATTGTTATTATTATTATTATTGCTATTTTCTGACAAAAATCCCCTATGTTGAGTAACCATTAAAGAGTACTGCTGTACTGAAGAGACTTGAATATATTGTTGTTTCTTGTCAGAGAAGACTGTGCCCATAGTTACTATTATCCTGCATCTGAATTTTCTTACAAGAAAATGCTGGAGGTAGGAGATCCTGCATTTGCCTATTATGATCACAGAACATAATTAATAACAAATAATGTTACATATATTTCCACTTTTGTGATTCTCTAGTTCCTATGTAAGTCAAACGCAGATTATGCATTTGTAATAGCAAATTAATAAAAACATTTCTTTCTAGAAAAATAACATTCATGTACTGCCACATACTTCATGTTGATAAAGTTTTAGCCAAAGTAAACTTACATTGTGTCTTGCTTGACATAGATTAGTTCAGCAACTAAAGCAGTGAGTTCACAAGGGATCTATTTCTTTCCATGTAGATGGTCTGGGCAAGGATCTTGCATAAATAACTGAAGGAAAAAGAAAAAAAAGAAAAGAAACATACACCACACACATCCCCCAGTGGTGTACCCTTAATAGTAGTCAGCAATGTAACAAATTACATTACTAGTCCAGAATGAGCAGCCTCTCACTTAAAATTTTTAGATGATATGGTTTCTTGTAGAATGTAAATAGTAAATGGTCTTAAAGAAGCCCTAATTGCAAGCTGTCAAATGCATTAGACATCAGGTTTAATTATTTAAAGTGTTTTTTCTAGGAAGTGTAAGGAAAAAAAGTAAAATTATAAATAATGTACTGACTTTACCAGAAAAACTAAAAAGTTGTAGATGTGACTATTACAGTGCTAAATTCTAATAAAGCATAATTAGTGCAAGGGATATGTTTGGTATGGCAAAGTTCATTTGCAGTGTCTTCCTAGTGGAGAATTTAAAGGAGCTTATTCAACAATTGGATCTATTATTCACCCAGGTTAATTTAGGCTCAACATATTTTTTTCATTTCAGTGACTAAACTGAAGTCTGATAATCTGCCTGAAAATGTAATCCTTATTTAAGGAGGTATATTATAAATATGTAAGCTGTGGATTTTATAGGTAATATAGAACATGTTTAAGGAAAGGAAATACAGTTTTGCATCTGCTATAAACTTGATTCAAGACTTAATAATATTCTCAGGATTTGTTCTTTCAATACATTTTTGCTTTGATATTCTGCCAGTTTTCTGGTAAAAAATAAGAGTTTGTTCATTCAGAAGTACTCCTGCTGACAGTAGTCAGAAGGAATCTGCTGCAGTATAGCTTTGTGCCTGTGTTTGCTATTAACTTGCATGCCCCAAGTAACTTTTGGCACAGTTTGGTTCAGGTGAAAAAACTGCATGTCAGGCTGTTTGCCAAACCAGTAAGTCTGGCACTATTCTAGAGTGAAATACACTCTTGCATGCTCCATAAATATTGTTTGTGAAGGATGAAAATAAACCACACTGAACTTTGATTGAAACGTAATGCTGAAATGCTGAAATATCTCCATATATATATGTATTAGCATTTACTTGTAATGAAATAAGTTTGTATTTTAAAATCTCAGCATCCATGTTTATGGAACCTGAATACTTTTGGTGAATAAAATATGTCAGCAGGCAAGATGTATGCAAGAAGAGTAATTTTTTAGGTGATGAAGGATTATGTTTTTAAGCCATTTTCCTTTTGATTCGATAATCAACCTACTATGCAGATCAGGTTTTGCACACTGAAATCCATCTTTTGAGCTGTGTCATTTCACTCGTAGTAGAATTTAAAATGAGTTACTCTCAGGAAGTTATAAATTATTTGCTGTGTTTTACATAATGTATTAGCATGCCTGCTGCATCTGTGTTCAAGAGAGGGTTTTATTCCTTCAGCCATGGGATATATGAAGAAACTATTAAAAATGGATGCTTTTAGCATTAGTCTGTCCTTTTGGCTTTGATCCTGTCATGACATCAGAAATGAAGTGGATGAAAATGAAGGTAGGGAAAAAGGTAGTCTGGTCTCTAGGTGAAAGAACTGATGGGAGCAGCTTCCAGAGGTATACAGCTTTAGTGAGAAGGTAGCTGGATAATACATGTTTTTTGTATCTGCTTAATGTTTGCATCATGGCATTTGCAGTGTTTCGAAATACCAGGACAAAGCTGTGGTTCCCATGTGTCTTAGGACCCTCATAGCAACATGGTACATATGCCTCACATAATTGTTCTTGTACTTCATGACTATACTGAAAATACTGAAAACAATTAAGGTTGAGACTTACCATGGACCTTTTATGCAAAAGAAATCTGGAGAAGATAAAAGGGTACTGACAACTTTATACCCACCTGATACAGTGCAGATGCAAGAAGAGCAAGTTATGGAGTTGTGCCCTGAAGGATATGTTTCCAGTGCTTGTATAAGGAGTGTGCTCTGACCAGAGCTGAGGATGGCTAGTATGTAGTGGTGGGAGACATGATGCAGTTGGGGTAGATTTCCTGATTTGCTTCACTACACAGGGTGCTGATGAGAAGCTGCCATTCCTAAAGGAATTCTCTAATTCTCTAAAACTTGCACTTGAGTTTTTAGTAAATCTGCTGTTACGAATATTTCATTTAAATGTTTTTCAATGTTGTGGTGTCACCAGGGGATACACAGCCCACAGTCAGCCCTATTATAACTTTTGGTAATGAAGTTTCAGCTTGGAGGTGAGAGCTGTCTATTCTCCCTCCCCTGGCCCTGTGTCGGGGCTCCATTTCACTCTTCTCACCGATACAGACATTGGGTATCTGACTAGAGGTTTTGGATTCATGAAGATTTTTGGAACCCACAGCATAAGGTTGGTAGTCTCTGGTGTTGATCCTTATTCAGTCAAAGATGAAGGTGGTGAAACCCTCAACACTTCTATTATAGTGTAATAGGGTGGTTTTCTTAATAGCCAAGGCTTTAACTTCACAGTGATAACCGTTTGAATAGCTCAGAGACTTTAAGACCTTGTGCTGCAGCCTTCCCCTTACGTGATGTGGCTTTCATACAGGATTTCTTATGTGATAATTCTCCCTGTCACAGGATAGGAGGTGGTGCATGTGTGTCAGGCTACCAGACTAGAGGCTGCTGACATGTTCTTCTTGTGGACATACACATGTCCAGTAACAGGGAGAACTTTGTCTTAGCCAAAACATGGGTATTTATTTGGTCAGGTGATGACTGAGACTACACAGTCATTTGGAAGAAATGGCAAGAAAGGGGATGTTATAAGACTACACCTCTGATTTAGCTTCTTTTCCTGTAAATCCTACTTTTAGCAGATTTTGTTGTGCTCCTTCCTTTTCAAAAAGAAAAAATCTGTCTACTGTGGTAGAGATTTTACCAGCACTAATTATAGAGATTAAGGTTTGGAAAAATATTTCCTTGATTTGGGACAAACATACTGTCTGAGCCATTTGGTCTTGAGTAACTGAAAAGCTACTGCAGACCTCTAAGTCATTCACATAAGAATGATCTTCCTATGACTCAAACTGGCCTACAAAATTTATTTCAGAAAAAGAAAAAATACATGAGGAACATTTCTTTCAATTGAAGAAATAGAAGGGACTAATTTTAGAGAGTGCTTGATAACTTAAGAAAAGGTTTTTTTAAGTCAAATAAACTTTTAGATTTTCTTCTGACTAAACTTGTTATATGCATTAATGTTAATTTTCTTATTTTTCTCTTTGAAGAGTTGTCAAAAGTATTAGGCATGTTAAAAAAACCCTTTTTTTTGTCCTACTCCTCATTCCACTCTTACAGAGGATCGATCACAAAATCAGCACTCACATCTAATAATTCTTCTAGTGTGGCACAGGTAGACAGAAAATTGGTTTCCTTGTACATGGAAAGCATGAAAGAGTGAGTTCTATGTGAAGGATGAACACAACACACTAGGGATGCTTTAGGCAGAATATATTAATGTCTCTACTAGCATTTGTTTGCTGCAGAGATTGTCAAGCAATGATGCTTGTAGCTGGCTCTTACCTCTTTGCACACCGGGGCCACTCATGGACTGCATTTACTCTGCCCATCAGTGCAGGTGTGGCCCTGCAGTCAGCAGGTGGAGTTCCTTGTCTCCAGCTGTGCCTCGTGTATGCCTTTTGTTGTCAAGGTCATTCAGGTATTGAATGCCAATACATGAAGCCAACTGCTTAGTTTGATATTCTTGGAAGCTGAAGAAGAGTTTGAAATATTGAGTCCCAGAAGAGTTTTCTGGCTTCATGATCCTGGTGCCATATTGCTAGGTTCCGAGAAAGGAGGCACTCATAATTTTGGGTTTAAGTGTGTTGAAACAAACAAAAAATACTAGGAAACTGTTATTGTGGATCTAGCTTTGTACGGATTGAGATGCTCTGGGGTGGCAGCAGTTCAATCCTTCGGTGCTTGCAATAACAGCATTTGTTGTGTGCCATAGAACAAATGCATTGCTTGTTCTTTCCTTTTGAAAAAAAAAGTAAAAACAAAACACCTCCACTACTTTAATATTTGTAACTTTCACCAAATGTGTATTTAGGTATGTTACTTCGGATAGGGAATAGTTACGCAGCCTAATAAGACACATTCATTTAGAGTTACTTGCTTGGAAAAAAATAAACAGATTTAAGAGTGTACCAGCATAAACATGAATCTTTCTATTGGATCTGTTTCAGAACTCCTTGAATTCATGGCAAATGCAAGCAATCTAACTGAATAATAACATTTTTGATGCAGTGCATCATAACATAGAACATGCAATTTATAAACTGTTATAGAAATAAGTTTATTATACAATATTTTAAAATTTTATATGACTTTGTGAAACATTAATTTTTGTAGCAGATAGCATATCACAAGTCCCCAGAATACTATGCCTCTTTCATAAATTTACTAACAGAGTTGATTAGAGACTGTTGATTAGAGACTCTTTTTAGTAAAAAGAAATGTAAAAATATTTGTGGAGGAATCTGAAGGGTGAAAAAAGGCTAAAATACTTTAAATTCACATTCATGTACAGTGACCTTAATAGTTTTACCAGTTGTTTCAGCCTCATAGATTTTTCTAGTGCAGGTTCATGGGAGCTGTGCATTTACTTTGTTCCAGTGAAATATTGTCTCTGATCTGTGTCAGTGGGGGTAGGGAAGCACATAAAATATATGCTTCCAGTCAGTGATGAGAGAGTAGGAGGATTTTTCATGAACAATGTAATTAAATTCATGCATGTAAAAGATACCTGCAAAAGATGCTGCTTGAGAAAGTACTTTATAGCAATAGATAATAATAAGGAAAAAATTACTTTCCTGGAATGATAGTACATAATATTAATTTATCAGTGGTATAAAGGCTTTCTAAGCAGTTTTTTTCCCATCTGTAACACAGCATTTTTTTTACTAATAATCTTTTTTTTCAGCAAAAAAAAATTTGATCAAAATTTTTGTTGGCGATATTACACTGGAATTTTAATACAGCCCTAATAACAGGCCACTGTTATAAACATTTGTTTCACATTTAACAATTATTAAATTATTTGCTGTTGCAGAGTATGAGAACTATGGAAATCTTCTGAAGTCATAGGTTTTCTTGTCTGTTTAATACAGCTCTAATTATGAGCATAGTTGCCACTGCTGTGGATCATACCCATGTTTGTTTAAAGGTATCCAGAAGAGGTGATGATACTAGTTCACCTGCTGCTAAATATTCTGCTACATAGAAAGTAACTCAGCAGTGACTCAGACATAAGAAATGAAAGCAGAGTCAGTTGCTTAGGGCTAAATCTTGCAAGGGCTTACTTCTAGGTATGGTGTGTTGAGAATTTTCAGAAATTAATTGCATCCTAAGCAGACAAAAGAAAGGTGTTCTAGTTCCCCTCCTCCTCTCCACTACTTCTTCATTTTCTGTGGGAAGAAAAAGGCTTCAGTGGATTTTGTTTTAGTTGTCTTCAAACATAGGTATAGGCAGTGTGTATGGTAACATTAGTTTGTAAGAATGGACAGCTTATATACACCTGGAAACTCATGGTCAAAAACACATGTGGGCTGTGCTCTTATTGTTGCCCAAAGAAATCCTTGGCATGAGGAGCTGGAGTCTCCTGAGGATGCTCTGTGATGTACTGGCCCTCAGCTCGGAGCTCTGGCAGGATATCGGGGCCAAGGCTGGCACTCACTGCCCGGATCCTGCCTGAGCCCATGGCTGGGGCATCTTCTGCTTCACTAAGACTTTGCTGTGGAACATTTTGGTTCTAGACCTGATTGATGGAAGAAGTGCTGTGGAAAGTATATGGTGAAAATTGGCACAGCAGTTAAGGTTTGGGGAAGGTTCATTGAAAGATGTTACCTTGAGTCAGCATTAATTTCAAAGAGGAATCCTGACCAAAACCATGAAGCTGATTTTTTTCAGGTTTTAAGAGGTTTCAAAACCTAAACCTGTGTAACCATTTCACCTTAAAGTCATTGCTGTTAGTTTTAAAAGTCACAGTGAGACCCACAGCTGAATATGGCAAACTTGCAGAATCTCTTCTATTTTCAGTAGTGACATGTATATTTTCTCCTGATTCTCTACTCTCAGACTATGTAGTGTAAATGCAAATGTATTTTTTTAAAATCAAAAGCACAATTTCTGAATGGACAGTGTAGTCTAAGGAAATAGATGTAGCAGAAGACCATGCTTAGCTTAAGATTTATACTATCTTTAGAGCCTGGTATTTTCTAGGCTGCAGTAAGAAGCATATTCTTTTTTGTTACAGACACCCTTCTATGTTAAATTCTAAAATAGTTGTTTCCTGGAGGAGGTTTGGAATAGAAACTGATGTACCTGATAGTGTATTAAAATTCAGTGTTGTTTGTTCTTGCTTAAATTAGTGAAAAAACCCCCAAACCTTCCAGGAAACACCACAGAGAATAACATTCTGAGCATTTCAAATTATTTTGAAAGATGAGAATTCCCATGGCTCAATTCTTTAAACAGTTGGAACATAATTCAAACGCTTCTTTGCTACTTGTCACTTTTTTTTTTTTTTTCATTTTTAGCGTGTGTATTTTCTCTCATGGAGAAATAAAGGGAATGAGCACCTCATATCCCATTTTACCCAGGTTTTTTCTGAATCCTTGTTACTGAACTACAAGCACACATTACTTCTGTTGTAACACTGTAGCCGTGGAAATGGATATTAACCCTTTAGATGCGGTGGAAATAAAACACACAGCTACATGGTCTTCTTTCAAGATAGGAAAGAGAGGGACAAGTTTATTCAGAAACACACTTTCTTAAATAGCATGACTCGCAACTCCAAGAGCAGAAAAAAGATGATTGGTTCCGAGAGAAGACACCTCTTTCCCAGGGCCTGGTCATGTTCCACAATAGGTGTTTATCTTCGTTATTAATTCCGCTGTATTTTGACCGAGTTATCATCCTGGGAGAGATTTTCCCTGGCCTTCAGCTGCACCAGCTTATCAAGCTGGGAACAGAGCTCAGAAGCTCCGGCCTGGAATATTTTTTAGGCTGTAATTTTCTTAATTGAGTGTCCACAGTAAACCACCTGCACAAATGCATACCTAGCAGGAGACTAGTTGTTACATTAAGTTACACCAGAATCTGACTGGTGTTGTACAAACTAGAGAAAACCATGTGTAACTGGTTTTGTTTGTAATGCGAATTTACTGATTAGCCAGCTAATACCATTTTCTTTCCCATGCTCACAGCCTCCCACACACAGAAAGATGCAAAAAACTAGTGTAAAAATAAGGTTTTAAGCTATGACAATTAGATCTCCAGATGTCTGATTCCTTGGTTTAGAAAACTGCACAAGAGCTTATCTATTCCTGAAATAAAAATGATTTAGATAGTCCAAACCGTCTTTCACAATCTCCCATCTGCTAGGGTATGCATTTCATTTTCATGTAAATAAAATTTCTAAGTAATTCTTCAAATCCTCGCTGCACAGTTCATTACAGAGATCTGTTGCTTGCTAATACTTACTGCCAGAAGGCAAAAGGACTGATAAAGCATGTGGAGGACTCATAGGAAGCTTGCAAGGCAGGAAATCCCTCATGGAGTGGGGAGTATTTCAGTGGGTTTATGTATAGCATTAACCACTTCACCTGTGTTATTTCCCTTTTGCCCCTTTCAAGAAATATAGATACCTAATGAGGGGATGGTAAAGGAAATTTGCCAAGCTTTGTTTTTGGATTTCTGCTGTGACTTTCACCTCTAAATCAAACAACTGGATTTTAAGCTGTCCTTTCATGTCATGTACTCTCTTACAGTGGAGTGGATTCACGTTTAGGTAGGCAGACCTCTAATCTTAATGCTTAAATTGAGAGTCTTACATTGTTCAGATATTTGAAAGGTCACTTTGGCTTCAATCTGACATTTTGTGGGTGCTGACATGTTGGCAAATCAAGCCCTTTTGTACTTTGTATTGAAGTCACAAATGAAGAAGAGGAAGAATCATAATGACTTATATTTCCAAAACTGGACTGACTTGCTTACTTACTTTGCTAGAGGTGCAGTAAATCAAAACAGCTGCAACTCAGAACACCTGGAAGTTGTGCAACTCATAAATGTCTAAATGTAGATTTTAAGAATGTAATTTTAAGCAGGCAGATTTGATTAGTTTGCCCCATTGTTACCCAGGAAACCTCCTAATTACTATGCCTTTGCTTCAGCCCTCTGCATGTAGCTTTTAAAACATTTTGTTACAATTTTTTCTTTTCTTTTGTCTTAAGCTAGTGTTTATAGAAAGGGCTGGCTTGACAGCTCTGGCAAATGAAATAGTCTGCCTGCCCACGGAATACGTGCTCCGTAGACAGTGGCAGTCCAAACTTCCACATGCTGTTTTGTCAGTGTGCTACAACTTTTCTTGGGGGAGTGGAGACAGGAGGGAGGAAATAGGGTTCTTGTACAATCAGGTCTTTGCCACCAAAACGTGCAAGTGTTGTTCAGGAAAAATGGCCTGTATTTTCCTACTAGCATAGAAAAAATGGATGAGCTCAAGCTTTGGAAAACCCATATGTAGTCGTTAACCTATCATCAAGATCACAAATTCAATCCTGCTGTGTTGCAGTTAGTGCTGATGACAGATGAACACGTGAACTGAACAGGGTTTTCCTTGCTCAATGCCAAGACAAAAGGAATTTTAAAGAGCTCCGAGTTCTGCTGAAACTTCAGCAAAACGTCCTGGAATGATATTTGCGTGGAAATGGGAATTATGGGAATTTACTCTAAAATATTAAGACTGCATCTTCTTGTGTTTCCTTTTCAGAATGCTGATCTTAGCACATACAGTTCATTACTTCAGTTTGTCTTGGGATTACTTGTTTTGTGATACATGATTAGATGAATCGTGATAGCTGTGAATCACCTAGTGCTCCTAGAAAAATCACCCAAGAGACAGCCAGTCTTTTCAACACAGGATTGTGTATTTGATTTCCAAGTGGTTTACAGGCCTCCTGGGTCATTTAGCTAATCTGAAAATCATGGAAGATCACTGACAGAATCATAGTGCTGTTCTTCAGTGATCTATGTGAATTCACAAATGTTTCAACAAAAATAGCAAGGCATTAAGAATTAAACATATCCATGACATCTTTGAATTGCAGAAATCTTTGCTCTGCTATGACGGAAAATGGAAATACAGGAGGACCATTTACATCATCCAAAATAAAGTATCTGGCATAAATAGCTACATAATCACTGTAGTTCTCTGTAGTCGTACAAGAGGTTATCCAGGAATTTGTCAAAACCATCTCTATTCAAAGCAGCTGAAATGATCCAGTCCAGGCTCGTGTTGCTGCCATGGCCCAGGCCATGCAGCCTTTTCCTCCACCCAATGCCATCACTTGTAATGAGCCAGTTCCAGGAGCTGCTGGCTTGAAAACTAACCATGAGGTTTGGACTTTTGGGGTGAAAGACATTGTCTGCTGTGAGGGAGAGTTTTGCAGACTTTGATTTGGCAAGGAATTTGTGATTGGGCTGGTAAAGACCGGAGTACTGCTAAGCATAAATGAATATGACAGTATGTTAAGACTGTGAAAGCACAAAAGAAAACACTGGAGTTTACTCTCTGGTCATGAAAGTCACTTGGGGTACTTCTGTTCTCTGAATGCTGTTTTGACTTACAGAATCATTTCTCATAGCTTTTTTTGTGTCAGACTGTGCTTGCAGTCTGAGAAACAGATGGAAATTCTACTGGCTTTCCTTCTGCAGACTGTAAAACAAAGATGCTTAAATTACTGGTGCTCTAAACTAGTGAACCTTCTCAGCATCTAAATTCAAGATTCATTGCTGCTTTTAATGTTACTGTAAGAAATTCATGGTGCATTTATATCTTTAACTGTGCTATCAGCATTGGTCTGGTACATGCTGCTTTCCTTTAAATGAAGAGAAGTAGGGACAGTGCATAAGAGGAAGTGGTAAACATCTCACTCATCATCTGGATTAGAATATATAATTCCTACCTGAAGAATCAATATTTTAGAAGGCAAAGAGTGCCATACTTTGCTGTGTTGATGCCTACGTATGGTTCTTAAGTTTTAGAAATCAGTAATCCAGAAAAGAACTACAGAGTGGTTTTGCATTTGAAGGCATAAATAATGTAGTTCTGTTGTGGACATGTTAGAATATATGTATAAACTAGAACTGGGATCCTGCTTGATAACACGAAAAGTTGGAACCTAATAAACCTTTTTTTAAGGTCTGATTTTTTAAATTTAAATTATTTAAATTTGTTTTTTTTTTTTTCCTGTTTAAACAGCTTGATTTTTTACATAGCTGTTTCTCTGATTCTAAAACTGTGGCCAAGTAAACTCTGAATTATTCACAGAATTGATGTAGATTGTATATTTTTACTGCTAAGTGGTTTGCCTACTGTAAATACCCCTCATACCTGAACAAGGGAGAAAGAGACTAGATTTAGAGCATGAGAGTCCTGAAAAAATGCAGAAGAGTCTAGAATAGCTTCTTTACTTTGTTGAGATTGGTATAAGAAATAGCCAGAAATTGCCCAGCTGCAATGGATTGCCTGTATTTATTTCTCCTCTCTGTTGGTCAACCACCAGCAGACACATCTTACGAAGCCATAAGATGGTGATGACAGTTTTCTTCCCTAGGTGATGTATTAGTTGCTAATTATGTTTAGTAGAAACTTGGATCAATTACAGCCTTGTCAAGTTTCCAGTGGGATTAGGAGATCTTTTTCATTCACTTTAATGATATCAACATTGTGAATTTTGTGCCAGTTCCATTAAATTCAGTGAAACTTGCTTTGCCCACTGACATTGAGTGTATGCTTTGTCCTATTTGCTGAGAAATTCACAAGACTTTTATATTTATACCAACTTAAGGAGCTTGAAACCTATCCTTTTAACTTTTTTTTCCCAGTAGGGGTGAGTATCTCTTATTTTTGTTGTAATCAGAATCTATTCAAAATGAGCAAAAACTGAATTAGTAAAATGTGTGTTATAGGCAAAATAGAGATAATAGAGACTTCTCAGGTGGCTGTGGGGTACTGCCAAAATTAATTTATCTTCTGTTATTATTTGGGAAAGAAGAGCAGGCCAAACAGCCAAAGTACCCAGTACCTCTGTGTATGCAGTTATTGAGACTCATTTGCATTGCAATGTGAAAGATTTACATATTAAATGACATAAATCCATAGACATAAGAGCTGTTCTTATAGTGGACAAGCACTACTTTTTCTTGATAAACTTAATTCTTAAAGTAGAAAATAAGGAGAAAATCAGTCTGCTGTCTTCATGAATCTAGTGTATTTGCTATCTGGAAGCTGAGTTTTGGCACAGAACACATGGCAGTGTGTGGCACTTGGAAGCTCCAAGGTCTTGTACAATAATAAAGAAAAAGTGTCCTCCTCTGAAGGCTAGGACTAATACATTAGTAGCTGGGTTTAGATTAATAGCACTCCTTCTTTGATAGATATTATGAGATGTTTGCATTACCTCAGATAGTGTTAATTCAAGCTTTATTTTTTAACATTTGAGCCAGTTTGTTCAATGTTGGTGCTGTTTGTATGTAGCAATTGCTGTTGTTTTTATTGAAGTCATAAACTTTAATGAACCCATATAACACTTGTCATAAATTAAATACAAATGGTCTTAAATTTTGACAGATTTATGTAAAGGAGTTTCTCTGTCTTCCTTCTCTTCCTATGTCAGGAGTAAAATTTACTGATCAGCACAAAGTTTTAATTTTTTTATGCAAGTAATACATCTCCTTTGTAATGGTGACTGGATAAAGCTGACAAGTGAAAGTTAATGTTCGCTGTACAATGATGTGCAGGAAGAAAATAGCCTTGAAAATGTTCTTCAGAATAGATATGCTGGAGGTTAGGATAAGATACTTCCATGAAAGCCTCCTGGACAGTGAGACTTCAGGCTCACAAAAAGCTTAACACACTGATACCTAATGAACACTCTGAAATTGTGGCAAATGCAAGAGAGTTCAATTAAACATTTTTTTGCCATTTATTGCAATCTTTGGGCATAGAAAGAGTGTGACTTCATTGATGTGTTTAAGGCAATTAAAATTGCCATAGACTACAGAATTAGATTGTGTGGTCATTCTTCACTTAAAATGTTAGGACAGCTTATGTGTCATCACTCACCAGGGAGAACTCTGGGTCCCTGAAGCAGGAGCAGCTGAGACCTCACTGTCACCCATGACAGCCTGTGTGCAGTGCAGTAACCTCCCTCTTGTACCCGCAAGGCTTGTCCCTAGAAATAGTGATCAGTGAGGGTGTCCTCTGGTGCAGATTTTGAGGGATCAATGACTACATTGCCTTGATGTGAGATGTGTAGGCTGCTTTGTGCAGTGGGCACCTCTGGCCAGGGTGCCACATGTGCCAGGGATGCCCCTGAGAAGCAGAATCCAGCAGGAGTGGGGCTCCTACAGGTGGGGTTCTGTCAGGGCAGGGCCTGATGACCAGGTCCCATCCCACCAGCCCAGCCAGGGAGGGGGGCACCCGAGGGAGCCCTGGTGCCCCACACTGTGCTGCAGGGGGCCCTGGGTCAGCAGTGCCCAGGGCAGGACAGGGCTGTGGGGAGCTGGAGCCCAGCCCTGCTGGGGCAGGGACTGACATCCCTGGTAGCTGACATGGGCTCCTGGAATGTGGGCTGGCAGGAGGAGCCTGGGGTCTGACTGGGACCTGTTACATTCTGTTACATTCTTTGAAGCTGTTGAACTCGAATTCTAGAAAATTCAGTGTCTGTATTTTTTGCCATAAGTGACCGTGTTACTAATACTGAGCAGGCAGTGTGTCTTAAAACAGTGCTGCCCTGAAATACAGTCTTGGAGTGTTTAGCCAGAGTTGTTCCCAGGGAAGGAGTACCGAGGACTTCAAGAGTAGCTGTATTCAGGCTAAATATCTGGCCAGCCTTGTATCCTGTCTTTGACAGGACCCTGGCATATAGAATCAAACATGTAATTTCCAGTTCTTGGAGTTGGTATATTTTGTCTTTACTAGCTCCCATGGCTTTTCTCCATGAAGAAAACCCAAAGATACCCACTTTCAAATCCATGTAAGCTTCTATGTGTGTCTCATGGCATGGGATTCTACAGCTTAACAATGCCTTGAGTACATTTTTTGTTTGTTCATTCAAGCATGTCACCATAATTAATTTAATGCCCTCTAATGTTTTCACTGGAAGAAACAGTGAATAACTGTTTCATAGTCATCTTTTCCATACTGCCTATGGATTTATACTTATGTCACATTCCTCTGTTAGTCATGTCTTTTTCCAAGCTGAAGATTACCAGTATGTTTAATCTTTCTTTATATAGAAACATTCTATACTTTGATTGTCCTTTTTACCTTTTTCTATACCTCTTCCAGTTGTTTTGTGATTTTTGAAACAAGTGAACCAGAACTTTGTGACTTTCAGGCTTTGGGCCCACAAATGTATAAAAATTCACAATGTGAAGAAATTTTCTTTGGTGTTCTGCTGCCTTTCCAGTAAATTCAGCTTGCCTCTTTGACCTCCAGACGCTAAGCTGATGTTTCCATAAGTTTGCACACTTAATCTGTCATCTTTCTCATAGATGGTTATAGTTTAAAAATAATTTTGAGACAGATAAAATCAGAAATGTCATGTGCATTTTTCTGCACAATAAGTAGCATGGAGTGTTTAGATACTGGACTGGTGTTTTAGAATTAGGTGTCACAGCTGCATCGGTTTTTATATGTTATTATAGATGGAATAAGTGGTGATAAGAAGCATAAGAGCTGTGGTAATTGACTTGGACTTACTGAAACTATTTGAAGTTTCCAGGTTTTTATTGAACATGACAATCTAAAATGGTAGATAGAAATTGCTTATGCTACTCTTCCTGTTTTGGCACCGTCCTGTATTCTCAGGGGACTTTGATGTTGTTTTGTGACACTTCTGACAGCAGTCAAAAGACTTTTGTAGAACATACTAAAGCCTTCCTGGCTTTTTGAGAGAAGGTGTTGAGGCATGCTGCAAAGCCTCAGTGCATCTTTATTCTCCTGTGCAAAGATAGCTTTTCAGAGATGAGACAGGGAACTTGCTGAAATTGAGGGAGAATCAGTGAGTGGTAGCAAAAAGATAATAATATTGCAGAAGAAAAAGCAAAATGTACTGTGATTGTTATATGAAAAGATAAGAATTTATTCCTTGGGTATGCCAGACACTTATGAAGGTATATCTTCTAAAGGTATATTTATAAAGGTATACCAGACACAGATAAACAGGGGAAAATAGATAAAAGAAATTTGAGCATAGCTTCTTTATGGAAGAATTCTTTGAATATCAGATGCACCATGAGAGGATTTTTTTTTTCTTTGTTATGCTCTGTGCTCCAACATCAAGGCCATGGAGAGAGAGCACAGTTAAGTAGTTACTGTGATAGTGCTGAAGCCCTCACATCATCCTGGGCATCCTTGGCAATGCAAGCATGTAGCTTTAGGTCTTTTGCTACATTTGCCTGCAAGTCACTATATCATTTTTAGGGAAATTCAGCAACAAACACCAGTAATATTTTTATAGTATTCATCTTTTTACTTTTCTAGAAGTAGTTCTTTAAATTGCTTGTCTTATCACTGCAGTTAATGAGCTCCAACTTTTTTCTTCCTTTTCTTTTCTCCTCATTCCATAGACCTGCCTCATTCTAATCCACAGAGCATTGTTCTGTCAGAGAGGCTGAAAAGGATGGTTTGGAACCTGTAATATTACAAAAGGGAACCCCATTCTTGGTTATTCTGGCTCTGTGTGTACCTTTGAGAAATAAAAAATAAAGATTTTTCAATTTTTTTCTTAGGAGCACTGGCTCTTACAGACAGCCCACTACCTCCCATCTCAGTTTTAATCACCTTGTACAATAAGCCAGGATTACTGTTCAGAAAGATGGCCTTAAATGATTTCATTGTCCTAAACTGCCTTTGGAATGCCACCATGGTAGTGAACATTAATTCACTTTGATGGCTTTTTGGTGTTGCCCTATAGATGTTCCAGCTCTTTGAATAATGATGGGGCAGGGCTGTTCTCTTCCCCTGTCTTAGAACAGCAGAGTGGCTTAGTTTGTCTACACATTAGGCACTCTCCTTGAAGTAGCCCTGTGAGCTTTGTGGCAGCTCAGCCTAGAGGATGGAGAGGAAAAAGGGCTTGCTTTTTAGAAAAGGTGCCGTCCAAATAATGAATTATATTTTTAAACAACTGTTGGACCACATGCTGTGTTCAGTCCTGTGTTTAACTAAGGTAAAGTAAGAAGATGACTGCAATTTTTTTCAAACTATTTCTTATTTTTATTTTCTTTTTTTTTTTTTTTTTTTTACCTTCAGACAGTTTCTTTTTTCTCTCAAATGTGTATATCTTCATTTCAGTCAAGAAGATTACCTGGGTGCTTTCTTTCAGCTTGTAGTTCTTCAGAATTTAACAGAGAACAGAGTACTGGAAAATTCTTGCATCAAGCCAAAAAACTTGAGATGCTTTTAGTCAAGTAATCATTTACAGTCTCTGAGCCCATTCTTACATAGCAAAGAGATAAATTGCCAGTCTTGCCATCTACAAAGCAATTTACGCAGCTACAAAAGATCAGAAAGGGAATATATTAATTTCTGCAGATATAGCAAATAGATGCAATGTCCTTGGAGGGATCTCTGGATAAGCACGAGTATATTTATTGAATTTATAAATTGCTAGGTAATTTCCTTCAGTTTAAATTACTGTGGCTTTGATGGAAAATAATTATTTTTCCTTCATGTTAATAAAATAGTTTATATGCTTCTCAAGCAGAACTGCTAAGCTTTATAATAATGTTTTGCAAACTACTTTAGTTTATTATTAATATGTAGTTGAGATAGCAAGCTTAGTTAGCTTCCAATATGCCTGTTTTTTTTTAATGTAAGAATTGAGCTGAAAGCCATACAAGAAGCAGATAGATCAGAATGACATGTATTTAAATGTTTTCATCTTCACTAAATAACTTTATAGAAGTTTCAGTCATGAAGTAACTAAGAAGAGCAAGGGCTGAATTCTGTTCATGATTATATTAGCACAACTTTTAAAGAAAGTCCATGAACTTTGTAATGTTATTATAGCAGTACCTATATGATAGCAGAACACAGTTGCAAACAGAAGAAGTTACTATAATGCTTTATTGTTCGGGTTGTTTACTTACTCAGCAAAGAGCTCAGCAGCTGAGTGCAAAGCTGATGTTTAGAAAGAAATTGAGCCTTTCAGTCCTAGCAGAGAAAGGGAGTTGTTTTGCCATTTGGTGTTTCCCCAAGAGGAGCAAAATGGTCACAAGAAAACAAAATCTAGAACTTTTGGATGTTGTGGAAAGATCTCTAAAGAATATAGAGAAGAAAGGGACAAAGATAACTGTAAATATGTTAAAAAGTCTTAGCAGCAAAGGAAAATGAAATTGCAATCTATTATTGGTAATATGTCATAGGGTAAATATGTAATAGGGTAGTATCTAAATATTCCATGAAATGCCAGATGCTTTGAAGCTTTAAATTTTCAAGTCTTTTGTATTCAAAGTATAAATTAAGCTGATGACTAATCACCATATCTAATAGTGTTTCTTCATATATTTAGTGTAATCTCAAAATGGGATCAAGAGGTTTGTCTAGCAGAGAATCATGTTAAACAGAAGTGCCTGAGCTATGAGTGTGCTACCTGTCTGTATGATTTGAATGTGGCAAAATGAATGTGGTAGATCATAGCCACAGTTTTATATCTTTGGCAAAATCTGAATTTGAGCTCAGTGACATGGATGAGTTTTAGCTTGGTTATCTGTTATCTGTATCATGTTATACATTTAGGGCCATAGGGAAAACTGGAGCTTTCACAGACAGGATAGGGGAAAAAGGGAAAGAATTTAAACATTTAATTGCATATTACCCCTGAAAAGGTTGTTTTGAATGAGTGACTTTTATGTGATCATAGTCTTCATTTTAATACCTCTGAAAAAGAAAGGCTACAGTTTTATTATTTGAAGGAGATTTATCACGTTTTTATTCTAAGTTTATTTTTGTCTTTTGCAATATAAATCCAACTGTATTCTTTCTGAAGGTTGAGCTAAGCCTTGTTCCTTTTAAAGACAGTGTCAAGATTGTTATTATACACAGAGACTTTTTCAAAGCTAATAAAAATTCAATACAAAAGAAAGGTGGGTAGCCAAGAAAGGCAGAAGCAGATGGGAAGTTTGCCATCAGTATAAAAATGGGGAACATGAGAAATGTTGTAGATCATGGCTCATCCTGTGACTTAAATCTCCCTTGGGGATGTGCTAGCAAGCATGATGGCTGTTTAGTAGGTAAAGACAGCCTTTCAGAGCAGCCCCTTCCCCAGTGACTCCTTACTGAATGTAACAAGTGTGGTGAGCTTACTGCAAAGCGTCATTTTTAGTGATAGAATATTTTAGTGCGTTTGTGGACATTTCTGCCTGTAATGCATGCACATGCACGTCTTTAGCTCAAAGCTGCTACAAAATTTTGTCCTTTGCTGTATATTTAGAACAGACATTCCGAGCATCTATGCTGTATGTTTGGAGAGTTAGGTTGTAGTGAGATCTGTGCATCTTCCCCATATCTCTCCACTACAAGAAAAGGGAATTTTGACCGCAGATCATTTAGCTCTCTCTGTGAAACTTGTTAGGGTATGGTCTGGACAGCACTGATGACTTAAAAAAATTATGGTAAGTGATCTGTAGCTGACCCTCTGAACTATATTAAATATTACTGCTTACTGGACTTCCACTGCAATTGCATTTTTTGGATGAAAAATAGTTGTGGGTTTCCCTTGTAGCTCTTGGTGTCTGGCAAGGTTTCAGTGACCAAGAAAGTTTGGGAACTGGTACATGCTTTTGATATACAGTGGCATTTGCCCAGAAATAAGATCTGTAGGACATATATGTGTACATGCACACATCTCTTATAAATGTCAGCAAAGATATCTACTCATCTGCATGGCTACCAGTAGTTCATTCAGTGTATGTCGGCCAACAAAATGAATTTTTTTTTTAGTTTTTGGGGCAAGGCTTTCTGTGTAACTGTTTTTGTGGAAATCTCTTTATAGATTAATGTGGGAATAAATTCCTGTAATTAAAAAATAATCTCTACATAGACATGAACATGGAGTATCAATCAGCTGATAGTATGAGCACATGCTTGGCATTTCATATAGTTTCTGCAGTAAGTCTGTTTTGTCTTGTTCAAATGTTGTATATTATCTCAGAAAAAAAGTAGGAATGGTTTATTTTGAATATACTGTGGAAGGAGCACATACCTAGTGTATGTATACCACTGGAGATTTTTATTAAGTTTTTGTCTTTTATAAATAGCTAGGAAACTAAGAACAGCAAGCCTATTGCAATTAGAGTTACATTTCCTATACGGAGGGAATCTTTATGTGAATAATTGTGGGAATCACTGTTGTCTCAGCAAGTGTGTACAGGGACACATGGTGACACAGAGTAATCTGGAAATGTTGTCAGTTTATACTATCTGAGTTTGCTGGTTTTGAGCAGTAGAGTAGCTATGTACATTGCTTAAAATTATACTTGTTAAAATATTACACATTCAGAAAACAAATATGGACCAAATTTTACTTGAATTTCATAGGTTATTATGTCATAATACACAGTAAACACTGTATTGGTTTTTATTCATATAGAATAGATTTAAGCCTTAAGCAACATGTGCAGGAATTATTAGGACTAAACTTGGTTTTGTAATTACAGTGTGGATGTGTTACACAGCTACTGCTTTCAGGAGATAACTTAAAATGCAAATTAATATGACGGTGTAAGATCTGCATATCTCCAGATATTTCCAAAACACTAGAAATTAGTTAGCATTTTGCTGATTTCTGAGAAATGAGGAAAATTCCATATTTTGAGACCTCTTTGAACATTATTTTATGAACATTTCTGATCATATGGCAAAATAAATGCAGATATCTGTGTAAATTGTACAGAACTTAACAAAATGGTTGGTTTTTTGAGTGAGAGCTTCGAATAAATTGTTGCTACTACTTCTAGGTGGGAATGAGAGTGTCACCTGAGACTGAAATTTCACAGATAAATCTCTTTATCTTTCTCTGGATGCTTTGCTGTGTTATGGCCTGATACTGTATTGAAAACTTAAGCTGCACTTTATTTTTCATTTTAGAAAGGGCTTTTAAGGTATTGTAAGACAAACCTGTACCCATAACAATTTTCATCAGTCGATAGCCTGCCATAAGGGGCTTTTGTTCCAAATAATTTAGTTTCTTTTCCTCCTAAGAAAGTATTCCCAAAGAAGTTTGTTGTCAAAAAAGAAAGGGAGGAGGGGAAAAAGCATCAGCACCAGAAAAATATTGGACTTCAGAGTAGGATGAAAGGTGATAATGGTGAGTGGCACTCTTTGGCATGCAGTCACTCTTTCCTGGTACTCTGTCTGGCCCATCATCATCTCTGCTGGTGAGGTGCAATACACCTCCTCTGCTTTCAGGAACACTGAAACTTCACTGAGGGATTTGTACCACCACCATGTCAAATTGCAGTGTGGCTGTTTTGTATTCAAGGTTTGTCTTCATCTCTCTCACTATTTTTACTTTGTTGGGATTCTCTGCTACAGAACTGAGAATAAGACAGAACTACACTGTACTTTCAGTCCATGTTTTATTTTACAGAATGATTAAAATTTCAAGTTGGCAATCATTTAAAAATCTGTAGTGATTGCCTACTTTAAAACAATAATAAAACTTGACACACTTTGAGCTAGGCCAGAACATATTATGGTTTTCATGGAAACAGCCATGTCCCTGGATAGATATTTCAATTTATTTATTTTTAACTAGTCATATATGTTGGATATCATATTTAATCTCTTAAGATTATTTTCCTATTGAACTGAGACTTTTGAGATCATGGCTGCACATGTAAATGTGTATATTCATGTGCATTCCTAGTTTTCCTTCTGAATAACTTCTAAATTCATACGTTGACTTAAACATTATGTAATACAAAGGAGGAGTTCTTCCAGACATTTTCAAGTCAGATGTCATGGTATTTGAGGGTGGGTTGAGGAAAAGAGATTCTCTGCCACCTAGTAATGTGAAATGGTTTACATAACTGGGCTCTGTTTTATCTTGTTTTTTAATTACTTAGATGCAAAAGACATTCAAGGACAAATAGAAAATACAGGAAGCCAAGTTAACATTTTTTTATGTCTGCCCAGTCAGTTATGATGTTTATAGATTGTCCTTATATATCTTGTTGTGGAGGTTATTATTTTTAAAAATAGGATTTTTATTTTCTTAGTCTGTTTATAGGAATTAATTTATCCTATAAACGGACTAAGAAAATAAAAATAAATATTTTGGCGAGATAATAGAACAATAGGCAGTGAGCCCAATTCAGTAGAATACTACAGTAATATATTAGACAAAGAAAAGCGTAGGACAAAGCCTTTCCTGCAAAGGTTGCAGAAGAGAAAAACAAGGCTGTGAAATAAAACCTGACAAAATGCTGTAAATCCAGGACACCTCGATATCTCAACATACCAAAAAAAGTCTGATCTTATTAATATGGAGATAAGGCAGCACAGGAAGGGCAAACAGCAGGGAGCATTGCTGCTGGTAGAAGAGGTATCTGGTAATTCCAGTGAGAGGTGAAAAGTTAATCAGAGTACAGTAGTTTTCACTCTGCTGCTGCAGGAACCTGGTTGCAGCTCTGTCTAGAAAAATAATCTCTTAGACTCTTCAAAACAAGATCCTGCTGCTGCTGATTTTTTTGTTCTCCCCTGAAGGTATCCATTATCTTCTGCTGGTTCTGAAACCTGGTGTCCATGTTGTGCAGCTTTTGTCTGCACTGTATAAAGAAACGTGTAAGACGGCAGAACAGATTGGGAGCTTGGAGTGAGACAATGACAGCAGTGAATTATTTTTCGCTGTTTGGTAAAGAAGGGAAAGGGGTAATTATGAATATAGTTGAAAAAGTGAAAAAACAATACATCCAGGAACAATTTACTTTGCCCAGTTGACTTGATTCTTTTACCTTTATCTCCTCCACCCATAATAGTGTGTGTATCAACTCCACTAGGAGTAGAAAAAACACTTCTACAACAATGAGGAACTCTGAGAACACTGGAACAGATCTCACACAGAAGGAGACTATGGTAGAGGAAAATAGAAGATGGAGGTCTTAAATGCCTGCTGCTGTTTGTTTCTTGTCTTTATTTCTCTTGGTGCTCTTTTTTGTTTATGTGTTTGGTATATATTTGTATGTACTTATAAATTTATTGTATATATTCAAATATTTGTTCATTTGTTCATTCCTTGTGATTCTGGAAAGCTGAAGTTAATATGACAGTCCCATCTTTACTCAAAATATTGCATATTACTCAGCCAATAAAGGAATTTTCAGTCACGTGGAGTTACTTAAAATATAGTATGAACACTGTCACTTAATTCAAATACAGAATTCTGTAGCATAAAAGCCATGGTACCAAAATTACCTCTTGAGTCTTTCACGGGAAAGAAAGCATAGATCAGATACACTTAATCACTATAATTAACTAGTTTACCTTTATATCTCTGATTAGCTGCAGATCATAAGCCTCTGTTTTCCTTTATCTCTCTTTACAGTAGAATATAATTCCTATTGTGAATGTCACATTGGTTGTGCTCTCCGTGACAATGGAATTAACTTCTTGGCCAGATGGCAAATCTATTAGTTCAACATGTACTTGCACTGTAGTTAAAAATTCAGAATGAGCTAAAATTAAATGCTTCCTGTATGAGATAACGTCTTTTCCTGAACTTGTGTTAATTTATAACAGAGTTAATAGAACTTTTTCTTTAAGTGTATATTGTCAGAATGAGGAAAAGCAAACTGTAAAATTTAATTTGAAATATTCTCAATTTGCTGTTTACAACATATGAAAGAGAAACTGGCAATTTGTGATTTATGTAACCAAGTTCATTAGTATGTCCAGGTTAAGTAGCATTATCTGCCTTTGATTGTAGAATTATTGCTTTGTAGGAACTTAATGTGATAAAGCTGTAACTAATGATAGATACATTCTTAGCCTGTTCCAATTGCAGGATTAAATGCAAAAATCTCATTGAAAAACTTTAACATAATGTATTTTGCCTTGTTAATTTGGAAAATAAAGACACATGCTCCAGGTAGAGTGATGAATTTGTTATTCTACAGAGTTGCACTTGAGCTCAAATTTGTGTCAAACAGCCTCCCTGATGGAGTCTATGTGCCAGTAGCCACAACTTTTTATTTTTAGTCTTTTTTTTTTGGTCTTGTCTCATTTTGAAAGTATCTTAGCAAAACAAAAGCTGTGTGCATGAAGCTTGAGCAGACTGTACATATGATCATTTAATGTGCCAAAAATGACGTATGCAAACACTGTGAATAAAATTTCTTCATTACTGTAAAATTTCACTTAGTTTCTCTTAAAGGCTTATTAGCAGCACTATTATATAAACACTTTTTTGAAATAAAATGACTTGTGGTTGAGGCTGTGCTGGCAGCAAGTCTTATATTACTTACTGAGTACATTACTAGAATTTTTTTCTACAGTTACTAACCGTACAAAAGTAAATTATAGTTAATTTTAAACATAACAGAGGCATTGCCATTTGTAAATTAGAGTATTGTAATGTAATGTAATTGTAATGTAAATTAGTGTAAATTAGAGTATTCATCTGTGTAGAGTCTGGTCTGCCTGCACTTGCACTGCCTACTGCTAATTTGTCCTTGTGGTTTAGAGAAAGATTTATGTTGGATGTTAATAGTCATTATTACATGTCCGTGTGTGTTTATAAATATACATATATAAGAATATATATATATACACACAGACACACACACACAAACATTAGTAACTGATCTGGAACAAGAATCTGCATTACAAATGCTTGCTGATTTTGGGAAACATGGAACCCGTGTGGGTAAGGCACCGACAGATACAATATGGCAAGTTACTGCATCTCCTCGTTTTGTGTCCATGGAAGATTCTGATTTTTAGAGATTCTGATGTTTCAGTCTAGTTTTTCAATAGGATTTAAGACTGTCAACATCAAAATTAAGCTAGGTGTTGAGAGAAGTAGGCTTTCTAACTGTTTGGTTTGCATGCTGTAGACTCCAGAAAGATACATAAAGGGTCTAAAATGTGAAAGAGCATTTTGTACTAGAAATTGAACTTCTAGACTCTAGGCCAATCTTTTTATAATCTCCTATATACCCTATAGCCAGCTGTCCTCTGATGATTATAATTGATTTAAATTTACTGTTCTGCAATATTTTAATTGTTTGCATTTTCATGTAATTACTTATTTCATTCTTTCTCAAAATACTGCCTTATGGGATCCAGCTCTTGATGGAAAATAATAGACCAAATGTTTGTTTGTGGGTTTTACCTGATTTGTGAAATAAAGTTGTACATAGAAGGTCTCATATCTATATATAAAAGATGTCATGTATAAAATTAAGTACTGTATGTGTAAAACATTTTTTTGGTGCTATTTTGGTTTGGTTTTGTCCTGGTGAAGAAATGACTGTAATGCTAGCTGCAGTAGGAGCCCTTACTTAGAGGGTCCAGGTTTAAAGATGCACAAAGATATTGTAATATAGAAATCTTACTCGCACCTTTTTTTCATACTAATGAAGTATTAATAGTCTTCTGAATTGGCTGTTCAGGCCAGGTTCAGATTGTTCAATACCTTTTTTCTTTTTCTCTTTGCAGGAGACACTAGATTTGAGTAGAGTGTTATTTTTAGGGTAGACAATGGCCCTTTTTTGATGTTGCCAAATTATAATACTGCCTTACATTATGCTGAAGGCTGAGTCGATATATCATGATGAGAAGTCAGGGCCCAGTTTCGGGAAAATGGCACATGAACACTTAACCATATTCAGACTTTTCAGCCCTTCTCTTATGTCAATTTTGGTCGACAGATTGCATTAGAGGTTAGTTGGTTATGTGCTGGAAACCTTTTTTCCTTACAGACCTCATGTTCTGAATGTTAATATCTTTCTGCAGTATAGAACCCTGTGTGGAGCAGGTCCAGATAAGTAACCTCTAAAGCCTTGGATTTCCTCCAAAGCAGTTTATTGGTTTTCTATTTATAGCCTGTCTGTGTGTTGTGTGCCTGACCTGTTGGATCAAAGGTTTGTTCAGGGAGCAGTGAATCCAAGGCAGCAGCTTCAGTGCTCAGGGCCCACAGCCCCCCAAGGCAGGGATTCCTCCCACCCCCTGTTCCATGATGCTGCTTGCTGCTGAGCCCTGGGTGTGGTGGAAGGCAAACCTTTGGACTGTCTTTCCCTTGGTAGAGGCACTTATTTGTGTCTTTCTCAGCCAAGTCTACCTGCATATGGATCTTCTAAAATTTCTGAGATAATTATATTATATTAATCTTTTTATGTAAATCAAATACAGATTCAAAAGAAACTGGACTGAGAGAGAGACTGCTGGACAGTGTATCTTGCTTGCTTGGAAAACACATTAAAGGATATGTGGTTTGGAGAATTAGTTGGTGATTGTCTTGTCTCAGTGGGTAACTGTAGGACTAAATATTTATATAATATGTTGGTTTTGCTTTAAACTGTCTGCATTAATTCATTCTTGAAAGGTAAACAAAATGTGCCAACTTGAAGTAGAGGCTAAGGGTTATTTTTGCCTTGCATGCAGTTCAAGCATTATAGCAGGATGTAGAAATTTAAGTCAATACAATGTGATATGATGTGACATGATCAGGTTGTTCTCTGCTCATAACTCTTGAGTCCTTCTGCAGAAGAATGGAACTATTTAAGAATGTAGAAAATACACTCTCAGCTCGGATTCACGGCGTGTCCAGTCCTGTACTGTGTGCCTACCAGTGGGCAATGGCATGTTTCCCATCATCTCTAGTGGAGATCCAAGCCTGTTTTCTCTAGCATCTGATGAGGATGTATTTTTGAAAGCTTTGTCTAATCTCTTTTTAAATCTCCTGCTGCTGTTTGCTTTCATGGCCTCCCATGGCAACAAATTCCAGATGCTTAATACCATCTTCATAAAACAGTTCTTTATCTTTTTGAAACTTAACTCTTGAAGTTTCAATAAACATCCACTATTCCTGGAGTTGTAGTAGTTGGTGAATAATTCTGCCTTCACTATACCTGATGTTCATGTATAGATATTGTACCCCTTGATCGTATTTCTTCTTCTCTCCAAACTATGGACTCCTACCCTTTTTTGGTCTGTCTTCCTAAAACACCTCTTCCAGCCTATTAATAATTTTGGTTATTCTTTTTCCTAGTGGTTTCTCAGTTCCTGTATATGTGCAACTGGTTGATCCTACCTGCTTGTAGCTCTTTTCCTTTATTGAAATTTAACCTTTTTTTTGTTGACGTACACCCTAAAGAATCAAGAACCTTTTTCAAATTTTAATCTAGTCTTCAATTCGTACTGCTTTGGTTTTGATTGAGAACTTAATAAGCACTTTCCATTTCTACTCCATAATTTAGATTGTTAATGGAGACATGAACAAAAACAGGTACAAAGCAGAATAGTCTGAATTTATTCTAAATGCAGAATCCGTTCTAAAATGTCCTCCCATTTTTTCAATGAGCTTGGTTTTTCAACCAGCCTTACACATCTCCTGGGATAATCTGGACATAGTTGCTGTGGTTTGTGAGAAAATTTTTATTAAAGGTGAGATTATACATTATTTTCAGCTTCTCCAGCAGGATAATGGGGTTTGTGACTAGGAAAAATAGAAATCAGAATTGATCAATGTGACTTTTGCTTGCCAAAGCTTCTTACCTTCTAGATAGCTACATATTTTCTAGAGACTGAAGCTAAAATAACTAGCTTATTGTTTCCCAACTTCTACTGTCTGATCACCATTTTTTCTTGACTATGGGTAACACTTTTGCTTTCTCCAGGCTTCTGATACTTCACTCAGGCTTGTGGGTTTTCAGAGGTGAGTCCCAAATGTTCTCTGTTAGTTTCAGCTACCCTTAAATATCCAAGGATGAAGCTAACTAGGTCCAGCCAATTTTAAAATATTTAACTTACCTTAGCAATCTGTTCCTTCCTGTTATTTTTAGGAGGATTTTAAGTGTTGATTGGCATTAATCATACTAGATGGGAGATTCAAGGCTGCCATTAATGAAGATTCTAAATGTATGCAGATTCCAGATTAAGGGGAAATAGTATCTATAGTAATTTTTTTTCTCTAATAAACACACATGATCAAGGGTAATCCAGGAATGATTGCTAATTCTTGAAGTCCAGTTCCTTGCTATCCTTGGCAGGTGTATTGTAGCATGCTGTAGAACCTGACTCATAAACAGCTCTTTAAGGGCTGTTGAACACTTTTGAGTGTTGCAGACGAGTGCTTTTGCTGTCACATTTGTGTTCACGTGTGTTGCAGGAAAGAGCAGACTAATGAAATGGCCAAAGATGTGATGGCCTGCCTCTTAGAGCCTCAGCAATTCTGACAAGCAGATACAAATTCTGTATTAGTATGGTGTATAAGTATTGCCTTCTTCAAATAGATATTAAAAAATGAAGCACAAGTTCAAAACCATGACATGTTTCCTTGTTATATAGTCAGTTTTATCAGTAGATGCAGCCTTGCAATTTCATGGCTCCTGTTTTGGGAGGGGACGTTCTTGTACTGCATTGGAGGAAGAATGAATTCCTGATTAAAATCTGTCTCACAGAAATGCCCGTTGTTTGTGAAGAAACTGAAAGCTTCAGAAGCCAGTGAAATGTTCTTAACAGCTTTTGAGCAATGTGAGTGCAGTGAAGATGGATGCCTTTTTCTTGCTCCCATTCTCAATGCTGCATGGGTATCACAGGCCTTGATAAGCTTAGTTGATACAGGCTATACTTAATAATAAACAAGCAAGTCCTTCCCAGATTAAACTTTTGTCTGAATAGCACTGTACTGAATAGCCACTGTGCAGCTTTTGGCTTTTCTTCTCACTCTCTCTCCCTAGAGGTATAACAGCATGAAAAAATCGCCATGCTTTGTTTTAGTAATGCAATGTTTTGGTGGATTTATTTTAACTTAGGTAATGTTTAAGGTAGTTGAGCCAGGTGAAAGAAACACTTTTACTCACATTATTTTTGATAGTCCGTTTTCCTGCAGGAGTTTCTTTCCCAATCTTCCTTAAGCCCTGAACAAATCTTTCTCTCATGCTACACAATTTCTGGGCTTGCACATCAGTACAGTCAAACTTGTAGGTGGTCTGGCCCCGAGCATCTTAGCATCTATTGCAGCCTTTAAATATGTAAAAGAGAGAATGAAATGCTCTGGTCACTGTTTTCCATGAGTATAGGAAGGAAAAAAGCTATTGTTGCAGCATAAGACTTAAGTTAGTCATCAGTCCAATGCTTAAATGTGGGATGGGGTTGCCTGAAAAGACTACAGGATCTCTTTCAACTCTAGATTTTTGAAGACAGGTTAAACAAATGTCTATTAGAATTAATATTTGTACAAATTAACTATGTATATGGACAGATGGACTGTATAAGTTTTAGAGATCCCTCACAATCCTGTACTCTGTAATTAAGGGTGGAAGACTGAAATGTTGAATGCTGAGGCATTTACTGGAGGAAACAGAAGGATAGGTGTGATAAGCTCAGAGGGATCCCAGTTGCTGAGGGGATGTGCAACAAGACAGCATCAAACAAACAGTCTGCCCAAGCCCACCAATGCAGGGGTCTGAAAAGCAGCCTGGCAGGTCCCTTCTAGTCTGTCAGTGGTGTGAGCTCTGATTTTGGATTCTTTCATGAAACCTGCTATTACTTGTGATAGACACACACAGAGGCATGCATGGGTGGTGTAACAGGGATATGGTCTGTCCTAATCTGTTTCAATTAGGAAAAGGTTATTTGAAAATCGTCAGCATTATGGCAAAGTGTGTGAAAAGAAAGACTTACTACCGTTGTGAAAAGATAGGCTCAGAACACTTGTTCAATGCAAGTAGCTGTTTTTCATTCTTTCTTTTCAAGTATAAATATGAATTTTAATGTTAACAATTTCTGAACATTAATTTTAATGTAATATATAGATTCAAAAGCAGTGAAAAACCCACCACTCAGAAGGAGTAAGTTCAACATGAACTGTGAAACTTTTTAAAATCCTCCTTCATCTCTTAAAATTTTTTTACTGATCCTTACTTGACCCTTCTGACCTCTGGCTGAAAATGCAGAGTTAGGAGAATCACAAACTTGGAATTTTTGCTTTATTCTATTTACTATTTTGTGCTATCCCTAGTTCAAAGAAAAACTACTGCAGTCACGGGAGGAGTTTGAATGTTGATTTTAAAAGTTCCCTATGCTAATTGTAACCATACTGTTAAACTGGTACTTAAGAAAAAGTGAGATAATTAATCCTTTATAGTTGTCAAAGACAACTGCATAATAGAAAGGATCTGGGAAATAAGAGCAGTAAAATAGGTTTGTATGGTTCTGTCTTTATTTTAGTGCTGGTAGAATAGCAGAGGTCTTATTAATGGTACTAAGTTTGGGCTGCTTACAGTGAGCAGTACTCACGAACTGCAAAGCTTGACAAACTGTATGCATGAAAGAGCAGAGATTTAAACTTCATACAATTTTCAGCTACAACACAAAAGTCAAGAAACCTTGAATATGTTCCCCAAAATTACGTGGAATGGAACTTAAAGCTAGATTAGGAGGATCCATTCAGAATTATTTTGACCTCCCCTTTCCATATTGCTTTAACATGATCACCTAGAAATTGCTGCCCTGAGATTGCCACGAATTTAACTTTAAGCATCTGTTGCACTTGCCTTTTTTCCCCACACCCCCTCCTCCTTGTGATACTGTATTATTGTTGGTACACTGTAGATTTTACATGGATTTGGCTTCAAGCTTTAAGCAGGTTGAGAGGTTTCTAGAGGTGTGTTATTATTTACAACACTGTGAAGCATCTCCTGCTGTCTCCATGTGTACTGGCCCAGCCTCGAAGGCTGATGTGGTGCCTGCTGCTCCAGGGATCCCACCAAGAAGATGGAGTTATTCCCTGGAGCAATAGCATGAAGTCTTTCACACCATGCGACAGCTAGGATGCTTGTGCTACAGATTTTTCCAGAGTAACTCAAAACTAGTCCCAATATGTAGAATGGCAGCAGTTAGCCTGATTTGAGAGGAGGAAGAGTCCTGTTGTTGCCAGCCCTGCTGGGTCACATCCCCTGCTCCCAGGGACTAGAAAATGAGCCCAGGATCTTTTTTGTTTGCTGGTTATGGGAATAGCTTTGCTGTCTTGCTGCCATGGTGATGTGATCAGTGCTTAGAGGAACCTGCATTGAAGATTTTCTGCAAATACACTGGCAGTACTGCAAAAAACTGCAACAGGCAATGGTCATCTTAACAGCAGTCTGAAGTGTCCTGATGAGGAAATGGCACAGAGCACTGTCCTAGACCTGAATATCTACTTTTCTTTGGCACTTCTTTGTTTTTCTTGCCAGTAGTATGAGACAATGAGACAGTGTTTAACAATTTTATCCAAAGTCCCACTGTGCAGCCTTAGTTCTGGACAGCTAGGTGCAGTAATTGACAACTCTTTTCAAATGTTGACAGGAAAAAAAACTTTCCAAATATTTTTCTTTCATGAGTTGGCTTTGTTATGGCTAACGAACATTCTCCTATGCTGCATTCTTATAAGATTTTAGTTAATATAATAGAAATACAGATTTCAACATATATTGGAAGTGTATAAAAGTGTATAATATGCATTATATTTAAAATAGGCATATAACCTGAACCACACATTTGGTGTTACTGTTAAAGGCTACATTTATCACTAAATTTCAGATGAGTTTTTCCTGTTTGTCTGAAGAAATTGTTTGCTGTGTTTTGTATTTTCACAGAGTGAAATAAAATCTTTATATCTCATTTATTCTGAAATGAAACATGAGCGTGTTTCTCGTGAGAGGTGCACTAGCTGGGAAGTGTTGGAATATTTTTTATTTAAAAAACAGTTAGACCTTTTCTTTAGGTTTATGGGGAAATGTTCTTATGACTCTGAAACTTACTGCCTCTTAAATAAAGTATCAGGAATAATGGGAGTAGTGTAAAATTTGTTATCAGTTGCAAGTGTGATGTTGTTTCCTTTCCATTACATTTTTCATGCTTTCCCACTTTCCCATTCCTTTCTGAGGCCTTTTCCTCCATGAGACATTTTAATTACGGAGCAGTAATGAAAATTAAGAAAAGAACTATTGCAAGAGAAGTTAGACATTGATGTTTTTATATATGGGTGTGGTCTTGTTTAAATTTACTACAGTAGAAAAATGAACAGTATATTTGTTTGAACATTTGATTTCAGAATAGAATATACTTTATGTTTATGCAGCTATGTAAATTGCATGTCTGAGACTGTCTTTAGGAGGTTTCACATTTGTCTAGGGCACTACCAGGTGCATCTGATTTATTACTGCAAGATTTCATAAAGTAGTGCTATGCCATGTTTTAATATTTAATATGAGGTGTGGAAGGCATTACCTATCATACTGAGCAGCAGTCTCCCATTGTTTCCTTGAATCCCATTTATCATCTGTGAATTTGTTTTCATTATATTATCGATACTGTGGGACAAGGACTTCCCAAAGTGCCTGTGACAGTCATAGTGATAATGTCAGGTACTTTTTGTAGCAATAGAAAAAAGACTTTCCTCTTCAGACTTCTTGCAATGACATGTTTTATTTCAACCAAACACAACAAAACTTTTAAGTGCCATCCCAAGTGCGTACTTTACCTGTGAGGTGCAATCAGAAAATATGTAGCTAATATAGGAGTCATTATTTTAATGCATAATGCTTTCCTTGTGGTACAAACAGAAAGCAGTTTAAATTATGAATATTATTTGTGGCATGAATTATTTAACAGTGTCTGAGAGATTTAAAATACATCTCAAGGTGATACATGAAGGACAGTTTTGAGAGTGTTTTCATCTTGAGGTGTGTTTCATGTTGACAGCTATGGCAGTAAGGTCTTCAAAGAAATTTAGATCTTACGTAAAAGTTTTAGAGTCTCAAGTCGTTGACTAGAATGTGCTCGTGCCATTAAAACTTTTTTAATCTTCATCTCTTTCAGTCCCAGCAAAGATGCATTGTGATCTTTGCACTGGTATGCTGCTTTGCAATTCTGGTTGCACTGATATTTTCGGCAGTGGATATTATGGGAGAAGATGAGGATGGACTCTCAGAAAAGAACTGTCAAAATAACTGTCGGTAAGAGGTAACAAACAAAACTTCTCTTTTGGGGTGGAAAGGAATATACGTGGGTTATATAAGGGCATGAAGTAATTGGTCCTGTGGTGTTACTGGGAAGATCAGCTAACAGAGGAAGAGATGGTTTCTCATTTTGAATTTCTGGTTTCGGAGATTAGTTTAACAAAGTGAAACACACTTTTTGAAGTTATTTTTGATGGTGTGTTTTGAGCAAGACCCTTGTATTAGATCAATTATTTTGTAAGCCTGAGCCAAAGCCCATTAAGTTTCAGTAATTGAGTACTGAGGTGGATCACATAGTTCTCAATTCTTTGATGTCTGTTTCTCATCAAGACCGCTTCTTTCTTTCTCCAGAAAGGTCACTGATGCCTTTTGACCTAAGATTGCAGTCCCTTCTGTGTAGGGGGAGGTTTTATATTTCGTGTTTGATGCATTCCTGTTATAGATGCAGTGGCTTACCTGTGAACTGTGAAGGAAATTAGTGATATGATGAGAAAGATGAGTGTTGACAGTGTTGAATTAAGATTTGCCTCAGACACCTGTCAAAATTGTGTATATCTTTTAACTTCTGGTTCTGTTAGTTTTAAGTAGGTGATTACTTTTTGGGCCTTTCGTTTCCAGACTGTGAATCTCATTTTGCTGCTGCTCACTGTCAGCTTCCTCCCTGAATCTGTTCATTAGTGATGACCAATGCTTTTCCCGGGTCGTATTGTCTCACGTCCTCTTCTGTCCACCAAGCTGATTTAAAAATAATTTGTAGGCTTCATTCCCAGTTGTATTCTATTTGGGTTTTTATCAAGGTTTTAATTTTATACAGAGCACCCTCTCTGATCCACTGTGTGAAAAAAAAAAGTCATTATTAAATAACTTCACAGAAGTCCATTCTAATCTGGTCATGGAATTTCTGGAGAGGGAGGGGGTCCTGTGCATCCTCCAGTCCATGACCCACTCAGAACAGAGTCAGCTACAGCAGGTTGCTCAGGCATGTGCACAGTCATGCTCTGTGTAGCTCCAAAGATGGACTCTACACCCTTTCTGGACAGCCTGTTCCATTGTGCAGAACCTACCAAGCTACCAATGGCTGAGTATACAGTGGGTAGGAGCTAATTGACATTGTCATTTTAGAATAATTTAATGAAAGATTAATGTTTCTTTGAGCCTTTGATCCTTATTTCAGCTATTCTTTGTTCATTTCGTGTGAAAACTCTTTTGAGACAGTGCCTTTTTATGCTGCACCTGTCGCACTGCAGACAACACCAATTCAGAATCCAGAAAATTTCGTGATGTTTTTTCAATTATAATGAGTTTTTATATTATTGTTGGCATGCTGCTTAAGAAACAAGAAACAAAAAAACCCAACAAACCAAGAGGATTCTTGTGTCTCCTTTCAAATGGAATATACTTGCAGCATCAGGTAGTTTTGTCCTGAAACCAACTGTCCTTCTGCCACTTTTCCCCATAATTGTTTTTAGGTTTGGTTTTGTTCACTTCATTGTACTCCTACAGGTCTGGGCAGCCTTCTGATATCTTCTCAGAATTTTCTAGAGTTCAGCTAACTTTCCTTTCCCCATCAAGGTCTTAAGTGTCTTTCACTGTGAGGTGTTGCCTTCCAAAATTTTTGAAGATATTGCATGTGTCACCTCTACACCCACTGTCTCCATGTGTGAATCTTTGACAGAACTAGGTCAGATGAGGGGAAAGTCTTTCTGCTCATTGGCTTCAGTGTGCTATGCACAACTTCAACACGCTCTACGGCACCACATTTCCTCTTCGTTGTATCAGCTAATGGTTCCCAGTTTCTTCTGGGTAGCTGTGCAGGCCGAGCCAAGGAAGGACTTCACCTTCTTCACTCTTTATTCTTCAAAGGGAAAAAATAAATCAGAGTAGAAGTGATACACAGTACCAAGAAAAATGGGGATATTATTTTTTTTTCCATGTGAGAGATTGATTGCTTCTATCTCTTTATATGGGTTACAGCAGTCTGCCTTTCCAAAGAATACTTGGCTTTGCTCAGTGTTTTGTTGGTTCATATGTGTCAGTCTTGTACTCTCCTGGATTGTGTTAGAGGAGCCTGAGACTAAATTCAGCACCTTGACTTTAAACATAAGAGTCAATTAAACTGCTCTACGTTTACAGGGATAAAGTGAACCCAGACCCCAGCTCTATTTTAAGGTGCCTTTCACAGCGATTCAAGTGCGTGATGTAGCTACTAATGCCTGAACCAGAAGGCACATAAATGCTGTGCTTGTAAACTGCCTGAACCATTTCTAATAACAGTATCCAAGTGCTGGCAGCTGCTACCTGCTAACACTGACTCCTTCTCTACACGATGAAACTGGGGTCCTTTATGTGTTAAATACATCACAGAGTTAACTGAAGTGTCACAAATCAATTGCTGCCAATGGCATATATTTAGTACTTGGGCTAAGCACTTTTAATAAGTAAGACAAGAGTTACTGAATTCGTACATTTCTGCTGTGTGAGTACTTTCTCTGACATTCAGGAAGAGGTGCTTACTTTGGCAGGATGTGCTGAGACAGAATGGTAATAGATGACTTTTTTTTTTAAATGAAATATTTGTCAAATATAAGTTGATATGTATGAGCCTATAATTCTTTTTTTGGTTTTAACTGATTGAATTTGTGAAGAATGTTGATGGGAAAGCATGCTGTTGATTTGAGAATAACTTTGCTGATGGTTTGTTAATGGCCGTTTTCTTTGGAAAATTTCATTTCTGTGTTTTTGATTTAAAGGAAAATAAACCTGGAATAGAACTGTGGTCTAGAAAATTTCTCTGGCTAGAAAGTTTTAGAGCTTTTGTCAAAAAAGCAGAATTTTTAAGACAGAGAAGGAGAACATAAGAAGACTTTTTAGAATCTAGAGCTTTTGCAAGTGGTGTTTTCCAGTAAAGCTTACATCTCTCTTTGTTGTTGTGATTGGATTGTTCAGGGACACAAATATAGCTTTTCTGATCTGCTTGTTGTAATTCAACATGAGTTTCATCTTCTGTAAACCATTTCTTAAACTCTTATTAGATGGGGAATACTTACTATGTTCCCAAAATGACCTTACTCTTTATTGATGTATTTATTTCTCTTAGGGCTTTGTAACAAAAATAAGCCAGGGAGTGGGAAATCAGGCTTCTTTGCATATCTTCCCTGATTGCTGGAGGGACTGATGCTACCCATCCTATTAAAAGGGATGTTAGCTGATCCAAATTAAAGGAATAAAAAAGGTAGCAGTGAGTGTGAAAAGTTGAGGCATTGCAGTTTGTGCTCAGTATGTGGTGGAAATAATTCTCTTGAGATGTCCACAGTAATGTTGTTAGGCAGCCCTGATGGATGAGACCGGTTAAGAGGATATGCTTAGCAGTCTGGGAATTTTGCCTGTCTTGCTGTGGGTCCATTAGACACTGAATCTATAAAATTAGATTATTGTAATTTGAAAATAGTACATTTTAATGGCTGATCTATTGTGAATAAATCTTGGCTAGCCTCTGGTGTAATGTCAGCTAAGACTTATTTGACTTTTTTGGAATTGACTGATAAACTCTAAAAATGGCAATTCGGGAAACAGAAGAAATTACAATTTTTAGAGATTGTCTCTGCTATCCAAACTATTTGAACCAAGGTTGTTCTGATTTATTACCAGTAACTTGAGCTGTTCAAGGCTCGACTCTTCTGCTTGTTGATGCTGATAGTCATGCTGGGGATCCTACAGAGTTTGCACATGCCCTTAGTTATCCTTGTCTCACTGGCTTTTCCAATATCCGTTGAAGCAGTGGTAGCAGCTGGCATAGCTCCTACCTCTGGCTGTGGGTTTGGCTCCATCATTGGGAGGCACTACAGAACGCGGTAGAAAGGGAAGCAATGGTAGCTACTTTGCATGCTTACCAAGCTAAAACTAAAACTGTTGTCATGATTTTTTTTTTCAATATTGTCTTTCTCTGGTGATAATTGGAAGGATTTTCTTGCTTTCTGTTTGTGTGTGTTTTCAAGGCAGACTTTGTCTTGCATTCTATTCCAGTGATGCTGTTTTGATCATTTCTCTCCTCCTTGGAGTCATATATAATGAAGGCACTTGTTCTTTTGTGTTTGGATTTGTGTTGGAAGAATTTGCTGTTGTTTATGACAGGAGTGGCAAACCTTATTTAGTTCACTTCTTGATTGTAGGGAGGTTTGACTAATGCTGCCCTATAAGAAGTAGGTGATGATACCTGAGCGGTGTTTGTGATTTCTTTAGATATTGTTTGGATTGTTTTGGATAAGGGTTGGTGTCCTGGAGAGGAGCTGAATCTTCCTATTGATGTGCAGATCTTTAGAATTTAACAGTACCCTGCAACACTGAATTTCAGAGATTAAATCTGGTTGTGTACAATAATTATTTGTATTGAACAATTATTGTGTGTTGTATGCATTTCTTTCAATTTCATTAGATGATTATTCTCTGCTTGTGAAAGAGGGCCCACAACTGATTTTCTTCTGTTGCTTTATATATCTTTCTTTCAACTACTCTGCTATTTCACTAAGTAGGATTTTGTAGCACTATTAAATAAGCATACTGCAGCACATGCATTCATTTACCTTGGAAGTGCTTTGCCCCTGGTTTATTGTGGAGGAGATTCTCTCTGTGCTGCGTGGGTTCTGAACATAGCAAGGTTTATATTGACTGGTTTCTATTTAATAAACAAACTATGACAAGCATAATAGTTAAATGTCTAAACAGAACAGGATGCTCAGATTTTGAAAACAAGCCTGTTAAAGAGCAACTGAAGATTTCTATTTACAAAACAACTATTCCACTTGGCATAAAAATGCTTTCTGTCAACATGATGGACTAGAGGATCAAGTCTACCCTCAGTCAGTTTGCAGACAGCACCAATTTGACAGGAGTGTTGATCTTCTGGAGGGTAGGAAGGCTCTGCAGAGGAATCTGGAGAGGCTGGATTATTGGGCCTAGGCCAAAGGTGTGAAGATCACTAAGGCAAAGTGCTGGGTCCTGCCCTTGGGTCACAACTATCCCTTGCAGCACTACAGGCTGGGGCAGAGTGGATGTAAAGCTGCCCAGCAGAAAAGGTCCTGGGGGTGCTGGTTTCCAGCAGCTGAACCTGAGCCAGCAGTACCCAGGTGGCCAAGGAGGCTGATGGCATCCTGGCCTGTATCAGCAATAGTGTGGCCAGCAGGACCAGGACAGGGATTGTCCCCCTCTACTCGGCACAGGTGAGGCTGCACCTTGAATCCAGTGCTCAGTTCTAGGCTTCTCAATTCAAGAAGGACATTGAGGTGCTGGAGAGTGTCCAGAGAAGGGCAGCGGAGCTGGGGAAAGGTCTGGAGCACAAGTCTTTTCAGGAATGGCTGAGGGAGCTGAGGTTGCTTAGTCTGGAGAACAGGAGGCTCAGGACTGACCTTATTGCTCTCCTCAACCACCTGAAACAGGCTGTAGCCATGTCAGGGTCAGTCTCTTCTCCCACATGGCAAGTGGCAGAGGAAATCACTTCAGGTTGTGCCAGGGGAGGTTTAGGTGGGATATTAAAAACTATTTCTTCACCAGAAGGGTTATGAAGCATTGAAACATGTTGCTCAGGAAAGTGGTAGAATCATCATCCCTGGAGGTATCTAAAAGAGATACAGATACGGGGCTCAGGGGTGTGGTTTAGTGGTGGACGGGTGGTGCTGGGTTAATGGTTGGACTTGGTGGTTTTAAGCTCTCTTCCAACCTTAACAATTTTAGGCTGACTGTTTTCCTCTTGGTTTTGGGTAATATAGAGAATGAGCTATATAACTTCTTAATTTTTCAGATGATCTCTATTTGTAGTCATTTTTATTTTTTGCTTCCAAAGAAGGAATATACTTTCAATGGAAGTTACTTGGCTGGACACTACAAAAACCTGGTGTACCTCCTGCAAGTCCATTCAACATCTGAAGCCGGGGAGGGAAATCACTAATTCAGCTTGCACAAGAAGAAATTCTACCTATCCTACCTTTTATTTTTAATTTTTTGAAATACATTTCAATGGAAAAGATAATGTATTAACAGTACAGTACCTGTACTGGTACAGTTACTCAGTACCTGTACAGAGTACAATTTTTTCCTATGTTTCGACACAAAATACAAAAAACAAAGGATAATTTTTCTTTTGTTTTGCATTTACTTTTATCTATAGAGGGTATTTCACAAATTAAAAAATCAGGGACAAAACCGATGATCTCTTTAGATCTTGTTCTGCATTACTCCCAGTGGATAGTTCATTGTTAATTGCATTGTATCAAATAGGTCTGGGCTTCCACTCTTAATTCAAACACACAAACCTATTCTTTTTCCTACTCTTTGTTCTATTAAATGTGATTATTTTCTGTTGAGTTTAGGACAGAGGGCTTTAGAGTTTCCTTAAGGTAGCTTTTCCTGCCATGATACGTGTTGTTTAGGATGTAAGACAGAGATTAACATATTTTGTTTTCTTGGAAGCTAGCTTTTAAAGTATGTGTTTATTTCTCCTTTTATTACTTAGAATTTATGAATTGATATCAGAGAAAATGTTCCAAGCTCATTGAAATCAAATTCCAGTTACTGTAAGGTTCCTAGGTAATGCAGGTGGGATAAAGGAGCAATTCGTGTGCAGAGTATCCTGTCTCCTGTGTAGTTTGCTGGATCTTCTCTGTGATTACATCTTTTTCTTTTCTCTTTTTTTTCCCTCCCTTTCTCCTTTCTCAACTTAATTTGTTCTTTTCTCTTTTCACCTTCATGTCTTCAGAAGACTGAAATTGCTTCATCTGAGCAAAACTCAAAAGATTTCTGAGGTAATTTTCTATTGTGAGACTATACTTAACGGAGTTATTAAATCTAAAATTACTGGTCATTCTCATGATTATGGAAACCGATTTATGACATTACAGAGAGGTTTTTATTCTGCCTGGTGAGAATAGCCACCCAGCTTGATAAAGCTCCCTGATAAATCGGTCTTCCTTTTGCTTGTGGGAGAGGCATTAAAAGTAGCTAAAATTGTAGTAGAGTCTCTCTGAATTGATGCTTCATTTCAGGGTGACTTGTTCGTTCAGCCAGAGCTGACTTTGCATCAGACCCTGGCAAGCACCTGTTCCAGTGACACCATTTATTGTTAATTGCTTCTGCACACTCACAGCAGTATATGAAAAAGATACTTATTATCCTGTCAGGTTACATTAGATGTATTGGGTTTCATGCCTAATCCTAGGGCGGCACTGTCAGTGTCCTCTGGGCTGGCATGATTTGATACTCCTCAGGAGTGCAGGTGTACTGTGCTGGGTGATTTCTGTGACCTGCTGAGTAGGTGGCTCCGGTGCTGCCTTTCCAGGGCAGTGCTGTGCTTAAGAAGCAGCAGGTGTGGTGCCTGCTGAAGCCCAGAGCTTTGTGCAGAGCTGGTGGGCTTGAGGTGACCCTCCTGTTCAGCCACCTGCAGCTTACTTTGCTATGGTGGCCCTGAGGTTGCACCCCGAGGGTGGCAGCTCTTGGTGTTGATGTCCTGCTGGGAGGCATCAGGGAGAGCTGGTGGTTGTGGTTTGTTAGGAGTGGTTTTCCCAGATGCTCTTTACATGTACAGGAAGACAGATTTTTGGTGAAATGTTTGGGGTTTTTCTTCATTATTCTGAAGATTTTCTTCCTGGTTTATTTTCCTTTGAATGTGTGGGTGAAATTTGGGTGAAGCTAGAGTGACCTCTTGGTGGTCTCTGATATGGTGTCCACATGTCCACGTCTCTCTAGCTAGAGCATCATTGTGAGTAACGCTTCAGATACAAATTACTCTTCCATTTGGGCAAGATGTCAATGATCTGTGTTAAGCAGGAAAGTATGAGTTTGCTTCCTTTATTCAACTTACCCACATCCAATTGTCTTGGCCAAGGGTAAAAAAATGCACTGGAGAAATGTTTCATCATCATTAGTATTTTTTCATTTTATGTTTTAGGGTTTTTTTCCCATAATTAATTTGCTTCCTGTCAACCAGACTGAAAAACAAAAATAATGATGTGCAAAACCAACTTTGGCATACCAGATGCAGATCTGTCATTTATCCTCTATTTAATGACCAGTCCTTTCCAAATAAGATTATTTAAAAATTATTATACAGCTCAAAGAGAGTTTTTGTGACTGACAGCATCACAGTTTGGTAGGTTTAAAGCTGATTTCTTCACATACTAAGTGTTGAAATGGTTCTTCTGAGAACCATCAGTGATTTGCATGCCTTCTGATATGAGGGGGAGGATTCGTCTTGCCTCAGACTACTTTTGATGGATATTTAATGGCACACTGGAAGTGTTGGCTTTGACTTTTTACTCTAGATCTGATTGGAACTCTTGAAATGTTACACTTGTATACATGACCACATATGATATCTGATATCATTTGACAAGTATAGAGTTAATTGATTTTCACTGATTTATCTAAATATTTCTTTAAATAACCTGTTGGGAAAATAAAGTGATCTTTAAAAATTTTCTTTGTTGTCATTTATGAAATAGCTCCTCTACTCAGCTGGGCTTGAATAAGAATAGTTTTCAGATCTCTGCTAGTGGCTGAGTATTGGAGAAAAAATGCACTTTTACCAGTAGTTTGGCAAAATATAAATATGCATAAGCTTCATTACTGATCACAACACTTTAGGGCAAGAATGAATGTGTCACCAGCATCAGGCAGGCAGCCATGATTTGGATTTTGTTCAAACACTGTCAGAAACTCTAGTCCTTTTTCAAGCCAGTTTTGGGTCACTTGTATCAGCTTGGCAGTGCATGTTTTACAGTTCATTGCAGATGCTGCTGCAAATGCAGTAGAGGATACTTGAGGTGATGTATTTGGGCCAGCGGAGGCTGAAGTGCTGGACTAGTGGAAGTGTTTCCTCAAAGATGGGATGGTGACAGACTGCAAGAGCTGCCCCACCTGGTGTGTTTCATACATGCATGTGAGCCACCTCAAAGATATCCCCATAGACCTTCCAGCAAGGACAGGCTGCCATAACTGGGGCCAGTCCATCACCACGGCAGCTTTGGGGAATGGTGTGGGAAAGCAGTAGGGATGTAACCTCTGTGTGACTATAGACAAACTGTTATTTTCCCTAGTGGCACATCTGTTTGCATGTCACACGACTTCTTCAGGACTGCCTAGAGAGGAGCAAAGAGTGAATTTTTCAATTTGCTTTTGAGAAGAGTCACGTAAATACCAAAATACCAGAACTGGGCAACCAACTGATTCTGTGTCAGAGATACTGCTCTGGCCATGTACACATGGTGGAATTTCCAGAGAAAAATGTACTTCTGATATATGAGGGGGGTTTTATGTTTTCAGGCGTTTTTTGAGAGTCAGGATTTTGCTATTAAAATGTATCCCATAGGGTAAATACCAATAAGTAAGTTAATGCTTTCTACTAAGACCTAAAAAGGTGTTGGTTGGGGCTTTTTCATTCTGTGGTGTTCTTAAAACACTGCTTTATCAATCTAGATTGCTTGTGCCTGTTAGGGGAAGAGGTTCTTAATATTTTTCATCTTGGCCAGGAATGTACCAATGGGTTTTCCTTTTTTCCCCCCCGAGGTTTTAACTTGAATGCAACATATTTTAAGATGCAATTTTAATCAGATGCAATTCTAGATGGACCTAACTTAATTATCATTAAAAAAAAACAACTAACAAGCCCCACAACCAAAACCAAAATTAAACAAACAACAACGAAAGAGAAATACAAATAGGTACCATGGAAAACCATCTGACTGTAGTTAAACCTATTTTAGTACTCCTAAGGTATCCTGGAACATTTCCATAGAATCTTGCCTCTGTAATTTGAGTGCTGGCAGTGTCCTTTGGGAATGGATACTTTAAGTACTCTATTCTTTTCATCTGTGGATTTTTATTACTGTTCCTACCTTGACTGTATCTGCTGAATTTGCAGTGTTGATTTCAAATAGTTGCTGACTAAAGTTTTTACCTTCAATTTTCCTTCGTTGTTTTGCAAAGCAGTTTTGTTTGTTCTTGCTGTGCAGGAAGGGCATTAATTAAGTTTAGGATATTGTTGGATTGTGTAAATGCCAACATCATAGAATAGAATTTAATTTCTGTTCTGGATAAGAGAGCTCTTACTTAGAAAATTCTCATTCAGTTATTGTTAACACCATAAAATCATACTTATTTATGAGGAAAAATAATATTTCGATTCTTGATTGGTTTCTATGACTATAAGCTAACACATTTATTTGTTCCACGTCATACCAAGATAATCAGGGCCTTTTAGGAAGATGCATGGGCCAAAAGAGAAATAGTAGCAATCAAATTCCTACTTGTGTATTGATGTGTGATTATTCAGCCCAAATTAATGTCGGTCTTTACAGTTACAAAGTGTCCATATGAGAAGATCAGGGGTTGTATGGAAGGAAATAAAAAGGCAACATAAATTCTGTTATTTGAAAAAAAACCTAAAAAGACCTAGTTTTGCCTGTAATAATTTGCCATATTCAAGCCTTATAAAAAGACTTAATATGAACATAGTCTCAAACTGAATGTAGAAATAAAATAAAAACATCTGGTTAACTAATTGATGTATATAACGGGGCTATTTATACAATATTTATACAATTGTTCTTCTGAGAGGCTTTTAAAAGTTGTTATGTTAGGATATTTCAGTGTGTTTGACAGATGGGTGAACAGTGAATGGGTTGCTGCTCAAAAGAGCTAAATAGGCATAACAGCTGATGAGGGGCTTGTGTGGCTGCTACATGGATTTGTACAGGAGTAAAAGGCTAAATACCTCAGCTGTTGAGTTTTACATAATTTGAAAGTCATGGGGATGATATTTACTCAAGACATAAACAGAGTACAAACAAAGGAAAGAGGCTGAGATTTTTTTCGAGAATTAAACAGGTACCGAGTGAGTGCTTACTGTTGTGCTGGGAAGCCTCACCTCCTGATTCCTGACTGATGGATATGCAGGGTGTTGCCTGAAGTGTGCAGCTGAGTTTCCCTAGGCATGACAGGGGCAAGAATGGCTTCACCTAAGGAGAGCAGCATTGCTATCCTCATCTGTGTTGGGAAGGCAGCTGCCTGCCCTGGGCTGGGGGCAGAGCTTCCCCAGCTGCCATTTAGGTGCATTGCCTGCAGTCACTGTCGGGAAACAGGCACTGCATAGGGGAAAACTGCTGCGTGTTACTGTATTTGGGAGACTTTTTCTAATACCATTTGTAGATGATGAATCTTGAAAACAACAGCTCAGAATTAAGAATGTATAAGCAAATAAGATGTTGAGAAAACAAACTCAGTAGTATGAGGGGTTTTGTGTATAAATTGAGGATATGTCAGAACAGTGGCATCAAACTGCAATGAAGATATTTAGAAGCACAGAAGTAAAAGCTAGGCCAGCCTTTCTGTATTCCTGGTAGGGGGTCAGAAATCTAATGGGGAAAAAGTGATTAAATAAAATAAAAATTGGCTGGTCCTTTCTCAAAACTAAGGAGAAAGTGGGAGGGGTAAAACACTGGTTTGGTAACTAAAATTGTGGTTTAAAAAAAGTTTTTCTTCTGATGGTGTCCTTGTCCTTTCATGTCTAAAGATTAAACATGAACTTTCGAAAGATGTAGACAACGCAATTGTGTGGGTTTTTTGATAAGCATATCCTGGAGATCTTCAATTACGGTATGGTAGTGAACAGAGAAAACTAAATGATGTAGTGCCTCTTGGTTAATGGTATATATGGCATTCCAGATAATAAACAGACATGACAGATAGATTCCTTATTCTAAATTCAACAGAATTGGGTCACAGTTTCTTTTTTTTTTTTTAGTAGAAGTTTTGCAAAATGCACCTTTTTTCATTTCAATTCACCTCAGATCCTCAGGATCCTTGTTTTTGTAGTTTACCCTTCAATGTAGCACCTAGCTGTCTACGATGTGATAATGTGAGCTACAGATCTGCTTTTTACAAGGGTGAGGTTTTAATTTTTTTTAAGCACTGAGTGATGTAGCACCTTGATGTTACGAAAATAACAGAGGCACTGTGGCTGTCGCATAGGCAGGATACTGGCAAGCCTTACTGCAGGGAATACCATTCCTCTCATTAACATCAAACCTGAGAAGCAAGCTAGATTTCAAGAACTTTGATGTGAGTGTGGATGTTTTGAATAATGAATGGTGTTGAATTGTTAATACTTTATCTACAAACTCTGATTTGAACTAGTTCGTCTTACTGCCTGTGTGTACTTCATTTTTCATGGCTTACACACTGATTAAATCTTGTCATGCGATAAAGATGTTTCCTCATTGCTTTCTTACTTAATTTAAAAAATTTATTTAAAAAATAAATTTTTAAAATTTATTTTCCTTCTGCCTGACAGACATCTGTAACTTGTTTTCCTTCTCACCTTCTTTACCTTTTCATTTGGGTTTGGTTTTGTGAGATTCTGATGGTGTGCTTGCCCTTTTCTTGGGCTTTTCATTACAGGCCTATTTGTGGTCTTTCCCTATCCCCCAGTGGTTTAGAAAGTGGCATAAACTCCATTCCTTGGAACGCTTTCAGACTCCCTCCCACACACATGCGTGTTCCCTGCCTAGATGAGCTATCTCCAGTCTATATTTGGAGACTGAGAGTGTCTGGAGGATAAATCTGTGTTGGCCACAGTGCTGCAAATATCAAACGAATTCACAGTTTTAAGTATTATGTTAAGACGAGAATTTGACTAATTAGTTTTGGTGTAATTATTAGGAGACTGTGTCATAGTTAGTCTGGTGAATATGCTTATGTGATGCCAGTTTCATTAGACTTGAAGTCAAAATATATCAGCTCTTTTTACACCTGAGAAGGATTATATTTTGTGACAGCAATTAGTAGGTTTTAATAAGGTGTACTGGCTGAAACAGAACAGATTTTTCTTGGGTTGGCCAAGGGATGTCTTTTGGGGTGAAATACGTAGGATTAGTATTTAACTAAGTGATACTGTGGAGAAGACATGGTATTCTGCTTTAAGCAGGAGGAAGTGTGCTTAATCCCTTACTTCGACTTGGATTCCTGAACTTAATTCACACTTTGAAACTGGGCATCCAGATGCTGCATGACTCCCCTGTGGAATGGCAGCTCCTGGTACTGCAATACTCTTCTGCCAGCCACCTCAGCGTGGAGCTCTTCCAGAGAGATTCCATGTGCTGATTAGTTCCTGGCATTGCTGCCACCTCTCACTCTGCCCCTCACTCTTACATTTGAGTAATGTCCTCTGAAGAAGCACCTTTAAGTCGGCCACACTGTGGGGACACACAGTCCCCATCCCCAGGAGAAACTTGGGACCCTGTGGTTCTCTGGTTTTGCTCTTGCTTGCAGTAGTTACTGGGATCTGTGACTTAAACCCCATGTACTAGATGCAGCTTATGGGAGTTGAAGTTGCAATTGGCCATGCTTTTGTTCTTTGATGAGTTCTTGCAGAAAGCTGCATATTTTGTTAAGATCAAGAAAAAACAAGTAAGGATTTTAGCATTCCTTGCTACACAGAGCCCGTGGATCAGGAAGGGCCTTTGTTTTGGTACACTCATTGGAAGTGAAAGGTGTTATTTGAATTTTCTGTGGAGTGTGAAGACTGGTCAGGTCAGCTGGTTTCTCCTGCCTCAGCACCCTCAGGCACTTGTCTCTCAGCAGTCTGCCATAAGAATCCGCTGACCAGCTCTCAATTCTCCCTACAGCTGCAGAACCCATTAAAATGTGGTAGTGCTGACAGGCAGAAATGCTGTAAAAATGCAAATTTTCTTGTGCTGAAGGGCAAGATGCCAAGAAATGCTTTTCAAAATGTTTCACTGCTGCATAAGGATTTAGGGTAGTGGATACAGCTGGAATGCTAAGTTTTAAGCAATGGCAGAGAAGCTTTTACCGTTAGTAAATTCACTAGTACTTTGATTCTTCAATCACCTGAAGTGCAGAGGGTTTGCTTTATATCCTTTTCTTTAGTTTTATTTTTAAACAGAAAATAATGGGCTAAGAGGTGATGTTCTGCTCTGTTGATGCACAAAGGAAGGACTGCTTCCTAGGCTCAAAAATGGCACTGAGGTCACCTGCCTACATGCAGTTCTTAGAAGCTGTGTAGAAAAGCCCAGCATAGAAGGGTCTGCTGTGGTTCAGCAGATATTTTAGCTACTTGGACCCATTGATGCTCTGTAGAGCAGTGGCCAAATCAAATGCACAGAATGGTGCCCATGACTCAGTTAGTAGAGTACTGAGCCAAGGAGATTGCTTTTTCTTTAAAAGCAAGATGCTTTAACTAAAATAATTATGTCTTCTGTTGCAGAAGAAAGTGGTGGTGAGTAGTTGTGTAGATTTTAGAAAAGGTAGTGACATGATCAGAAAATTCTGAAATTATTTTCCCTTCATCTCTCATCTGAAATAATATAACAGCTGTGTAACACTTGACTATCAGGACTGTTTCAAAGGATGTTATTTTCTTCCCTTAACCATGGTTTAAAAAAAGGGAGGAGTTGATATTTCTGCTTTTTCCCACTGTGGTAATGTGCTTTCTATTGAAACAATACAATAATTTCCTCCTCTGCTAGTCCTCCTTTGCCCTGTACAAGCTGTTCAGGCATAATGTGCATGATCAATTTCCTCTGAAGTGCAGTCATCTGCATTGATGTGCTGTATTTGTGTTGCTGTATTTATGTTGCTGTATTTCATCTTAGCTCTCAGTTTTACACTAGATGATGTATAACAAGGACAGGTAGGATTTGGAAAGGGCTGCTTTGCAGTTCAGGCAGTTACTTTTCTGAGGATTGTCACTACCACCTTCAGAATGCTTTACACAAGTGTAAATAATAAGCCAAAAGAATGTCTCTTCTGTGTATTTTCTTATAACACTACTAAGGTGCATACTGAGTGTTTCATGAGCATTTCTTCATTCGGCAGTATGAAGAAACAGGAGCTCTTTGTAGTGAAGTTTCTGTAGTGATCTCAATAGTACACAAGCATGGAATTAATACGTATACCTCAGGAATGTCTAATTTCAATCTGAGTAGTCAGGAAAGGGGCATAAAAGATTCTCACAAGTTACTCAGAAAAATTTGGGTCACACAGAGCTGTCTGCAGTGTTCCATGCACAGTGTGGAAGTCCTATTGATAGGAGCAAAATATAAAGAAGGCAGAAAATATTGTACCCTCCCACAGGGGAATGAAACTGAAAAATGTTGAGTGTGGGATGTTTAACACTGTTTGAGAAGCACAGTGGTGTGTACCTCGGTACAAACATACTCTTGAGGTGTGCACTAATTACAAAAGAGTAGGTTAGCTTCTTTTGATCTCAGCAACCACAGACTTGCTTCTTTTTTTGTAATGCTTTGGTAATCAAAGACCTATCAACTGGATAATCTGTTGCTGCACCAAACTTGTTTATCCTTATCTGAGAAACCATATTGCAAAATAGAGGAGTTATCAGTAGGCCTGACTGAAGTTTAATTAGCTCTGTTATGGTATTAAAGTTGTATGCATTATCTTCATTGTCATCCTGATAGATTTGTGGAGTAATTGTATCTTATAATTAAAAAAAAAAAAAAAAACCCAACAATTTCTCTAAGTCGTTTTTCCTATTTATATTGACCTAGTATACTATTAGATAAAAAACATGTGTGTACCAATTCTAAAAACGAGTTAGTTGTAGATTCTTTACAGAAAACTTATGTTTGCTTGTATGATATATTTCATCTGGAAGTAAACTGGAACTGCCATGTCTAGAGCCTTAATACAAAAATTCTGACTTTACTGTTTTTAGTTATAAGCAAGATTATTTTATTTTAAAAATCTACTAAAGATAATAATAGCATTTAATCAAATTCAAAGACTTAGCTACAAACAACAAATGGTTTGCTTTTAATTTCTTTGGGAGGCACATAGATGTAGATTTTAAACAGTAACAAAAATCAGAGTAAACATCCATTTTCTAAATACTACCTTTTATTTGGAACTAATTTATTTCATATGAGAATTGTCTTCATAACAATCTTTGTTGTTGTTGCATCTTCTCTTTTCCTCTCCTTTGCTCTCCAGATCCAGCAATCCATCATGATGATGGTATGTACCTTTTTTTCCTCTCTTCCAGGTTTCAGGTAATTCCATTCTTTGAACTCATACTGTTGCTAATAATGTGACAATGAAGAGGGACATTTGTTTGACATATTCAAGCTTAATGGACTTCCTATGCGTCTTGCCATCTAGCGAGGCAAGAATGCTGATCTGCCTTTTATTAATAATGACTCTAATGTGGGATACTCTTTCTACATGTAACTGACAAATTAGGAATACAAAATAGCTGGAGTAGAGTGGAAAAACAACTAACCTCTGGTTATTGTTCCTCAGTCCTCAGGAAATATTCTGTGTTAGGCTTTGTTCAAGGTCAAAAGCAATGGCAAAGCATTGAGCTCTCCTGTCCATGTCTCTTTCTTAATGAGGTGTGTTGTAAATACTGTTTAGTGCCAATGCTTTAGAAAGTTCATACTAGAAGATCATCACATTACATGCACAGTGGCCAGCCTTGAAATTGTGCAGAATACCTGATTGCTTGAAATGTAGCTAAATAAAAATTACCCATCTCTGTATCAGAAAGAGAAAAAGATAAAGAAAGGATTTTTGCTTATTTTCGGAGGAATACATTCCCAGCAGGGATTTTTTGTACTATTATAATTAAATCCAAGAAGGCTCTTTTCTGTTGGGTAAGCAGTTCAAGTTAACTGTTGTAAAAGCAACTGCTCACCTCACTCTGGCTTAGTGTGATGTTGGACCCATCCTGGTGTTAGATGAAAGTAGTTAGGATAGTAATCAATGAGAGCAGAGCAGAAATGGAATAAGTGAATTCTCTGTTACATTGCTAATGAGGCAGTCACGGTTGTTTATGTCCCTCTTGGGCCTTTAAACTTTACTGCCAGGCATTTTGCTTCTATGGGAAACTGTGGTCACCTCTTTCCTAAAGTACTTCTCACATCTCTCCTGTGTCAGATCCCGTGGGTAGGAAGGGAGCGTGGCTGTAGGAAAATGTGCTGTGACCACTGCTCGCACCAGCAACAAATTGGGAAACCTTGTCTCCATCTCCACCCTCTGGGTGTTTATTTCTTGTCTCTGAGTCTCTCTACTGCAGTATTGCTAATTATCTGAATCTGGAATTACCATGTTTGAGTGCAGTAACTGCTGAGTTGAAAGCTGAAAATACTGCTGCAAGGCTGTACTGGAGTGAGGAGTTTCTGCTTGGTCCCTCATTTGAAGACAGTCTACATCCCAAACTACTTCCAAATTACTCTAAGACACATGTATTACCAAGTATTTTCATTGTTTGAACAGTTCATCTCTTAAATTTACTTCTCCCCCCCCCCGCCCCATTTACCTATTTTAAATACTTAGCTGCTGCTTTTTTGGGGTTTTTTTTATTAATATGAGAGTGAAATGAAGATTTTTAATAACAGCAGTTTTCTCATTAAGAGTAAAATTAAAAAATGAAAGTTTTATTTACAATTTATTTAATATGCAAAGCAATTTTAATAAATTCAATACTACTTGGAAGTCTGTATTGTGGCATGGCACTAAAGTAGTGCAACAATAACACAAATTTTCCTATTTCATTAACCATTCAGTGGGTTTTTAAAAACATATCCCATTTGCAGTGAAAAAGAACCAATTTGAGATAATAAAATAGAAAGCAAGGTTCCCATTTTCATTTGTACAGAGCTTGTTGTTTTGAGGGGTGGTACATGGAAGGGGGGGAGATGGTCAGCATAGATTATTATGTCATCAAAGCTTCTTAGTTTTTGTTGTTGTTGATGGAGGCTTTTGTATGTTTGGTTTTTTACAGCAAGCAACTGTTGTTCTAATCCTCATTTTAGTTGCTTGTTGTCTTTTATTTATTTGACTTGTAGTAGCAAGCTTGCAATGGTGGAACGTTTGGTTTTCATACACCCTCATGGGACAGTCTGTTTATGTGCTGAGGAGAAGACAACAATGCATATTTTTGGCTTTCATATGCTTCGAAGCTGAAGTAATTTCTTTTTCATGAGATCATTCTGTTATGGCTCACTGGTATACTTCATAACAACAGTGTAATTACAAGTTATGTGGCTATTGCTTCTTGGTTTTAATAGCTGAAATGACAAAATACAATAATGAGTAAATTTTTCATGTTCCTATATTTTAACAAAGATGGATTTACACTTAGTAGTGTGATTCTCATGTATTCCAGTTCAGACACTCTAGGCCTGAAAACCTGGCTAAAACTTCTCTCTGTATTATGCAAGATATGTTGTTATTTTAATTAACTAGCCTATTGCTTCCTTCACCAAAGCTCTCGAAATTACAATTGCAATGCAGTTATTAAATACAGAATTAAAATTCAGCAATAATGAAGGAGATAAGGAAGAACTGTCTCGAAGATATATAGAGTTCAGAAATGTGAAATAGTATTATGAACTTTAATTGATACTGAAAACTACTATTCTATATTGGGAGCAGGGGAATAATACATTAAAATGTAAAAACAAATTGAATTTTAATAAACCAAACCAAAATGCTTTATAATTGTTTCATTTAATTTTAATTTGCCACAAACACTAGACCTGAGTTCTGTTATTTAATTTCTTCTAGATTAAATGTCATGTATTTTTAAAAAATAAAATAATAACCTACAATATTTTTAATTAATTTGATTAAAATATATTAAATCCTTCTTTAGCTTCATGGATGAGGCCTACAGAAAATCTTGCTAAGCATGCTACATTTTCTTTGCATCAAAGATTAATTATTGAGATTTCTTTTAATAGCGGCAAACTAGTAATGAACTAGCTGCATAGCAAAATTATATTTAAACTGTCTTTTCACTATTTGATTCTGCATATTCTCAGGTTGTTTAGTATTATGTTATACTCTTAAATTTTATGTTTGATACAACACAGGTGTGTTGTTCTTTTTGGGGTATTGTTAGGGGTTTGTTTACTGAAATCTGAGGAAGTTTAGAGATGTTCAGTCTGTGCCAAGCTGTGCTCAGGCAGTTGTGTCTAAAAGACACAACATCACTTTCACGCTACCGAAGACCATCTCTTTTTTTTTTTTAAACTGGTGTCTATTTGCTACTGAAAGAGTACTATATTTTTTTAAACATTTTTCGGACAAAATGTGTCCCACTGTGTCACGCTGTTCACAACGCTATCTTGAGTCTGCATCTCATATTTCTCTGCTTTCACTGATGCTGAAGAGTGGAGAGTAACAGGAATAAATCAAATCCATTTCCAAGTATCAGTATCTAAAAGGTCTGTCCTAAACTTGAAAGCTTGAATGTACCAAGGCAATTGGGAGTGCATCTCTGGCTTCTTATGCATTCTACCTGTGGGGTTTTTTGGGGGGTGGAAGGGTATTGACAGTGTTTGAGTCACATCTGTCCTGCTTGTCCTGCTTTTTATTTTAGTAGCTTCCGTTGGAATTTATCATTTTGTAGTTGTCATTTGTTGTATTGAATAGACATACTACGTGGTGACCTTTTTGAGTTTCATATTTACTTTAACTTTCTAATTCCAGGGATCAAAGTAGTTTCCCAAAGATTTAGTTATTTTCCAGTCATGCAATTTATAGACTGATAGTTATTTTACTGTGTATGTTTGTAAGATGTCAAAAAACCTCTTTCTGTTATAAATAGGCTTGTGGTAAAAAATGTGTTTTTCTGATTGCATTTGAGCTAGTGGCAAATAAAACAGTGATTTTATTAATCTAGTTATTCTTTGAAGCCAGATAGAAGGAAAAAGAATATAGAGAGTATAAAATAAGAATAATTTAAATTGTTTATATCTGTGTTCTCTAAGTTACAGAAGTTATTTTGTTATTATCCAAGTGCATTTTTTCCCAGGATAGATTTCCAGAATGAACTTTCAAAACCTAGATAATCAAATAAAGCAGTGAGGATGTGCCAAAATAAACTGCTGAAACTGAGTTGGTGACTTAATGTATATTTGAGAGTCTGGCAGCCAAGACCTGAAGGATTAAGGAAAATTGGGAAAGGAAGTTATGTTGGAACATACTTGGGGAGAAAAGGCAAAACCATTATTTGGCAAAGAGGTGTAACTTTATATTGAAAAAATTCTTTTATGAATGCTTTGTAAGGTAGGTAAAGTATTGACAAGCATTAATCATAAAAATTGTGATGAATTGAGTCAGAATACAGCAAATGGGAGAGGGCAAATAGGATGGAAGCTGTGCAGACAAAGGAATATTGTAAATGATTTATTTATCATCTCTGAGGTACTCAGAACATGGACAACCCTGATTACCTAAGACTTGATACTTTAAAACAAGTCAGTGGAATATTGTTATAAATTTCCCCAAGCACAAGAGTAAGTCCTGTCCTGAACAACTGTTTCAGCTATATTATAATATTTCAGTGTTTGTTTTTGAAGTTTTTTCTCCTGTGGCCAAGAAATGTTTCACCATTTAATAATGCCAGAATTAGAAAGACCAGCTGATATACTGTGGTGAGTTGGCCTTGGCTGGATTCCAGGTGCCCACCAAGGCTACTTTATCACTTGACTCCTCAGCTGGATGGAGGAGAGAGAATGTAACACTCATGGGTCAAGAGGGCAGGGAGAGATCACTCACTGTTTTTTGTCATGGGCAAAATAACCCTACTTGGGGTCATCAGTTTTATTTATCACCAATCAAATCAGTGTAGGACAATGAGAAATAAACCCACATTTTAAGAGCAGCTTTCTTCCATCCCTCCCTTCTCCTCAGGCTCGTCTTCACTCCCAGGTTCTCTACCTCCTTCTCCCCAGTGGTGCAGGAGAAGGGAAAAGGGCTATGGCCAGCTCATCCCACGTTATCTCTGCCATTCATTCTTCTCCGCTCCAGCATGGAGCTCCTCTTTCCACAGGTTCACAGGTCCTGGCAGGAGCTTGTTCCACAGGGTAACAGCCTCCTTCAGGTACATCCACCTGCTTTTCCCTGAGGTCCTCTATGGGCTGCAGGTAGATCTCTGCTCCCTTGTGGAGCTCCATGGGCTGCAGGGGACAGCTGCCTCACCATGGGCTGCAGGGGAGTCTCACCTGTGGTGCCTGGAGCACCTCCTCCCACTTCATCTGCACTGAGAGTGGTGTCTGCAGGGCTGCTTCTCTCACATATTCTTAATCCCCTTTCCAGCTGCAATTGCTCTTGCACAATAGTTTTTGCCCTTCTTCTTAACTGTATTATCCTGGAGGTCTTACCACCATTGCCTTAGCTAGTGTTGAGTCCATCTTGGGGCTGGCTGGCATTGGTCCCACATGGCAAACCACACCTTGTGTACTGAAATGCAGATTTTGCAGAAATTAGGAGCTGAAGTGCAGACCATAATCCACATGTTGGTGGTTTTTTTCAATTTATTAAAAAAATTGCTCTAATGAAAAATGTTCCCCAACCAGGCAAGGTTTCTTGTACTCTGCATTTCTAACGCTGCTGCCTTTTTAGAGTTCTCCATCTTGTCCTTCAGCAAAATTTGGTTTCACAATCAAAATACTTCTCTGGGTAATTTCTGATCTGGGAGATACACTCAGACAAAAACAAGCCAAGCTCACACCACTGAGCTCATGACCTGAGCAGGTGAGGGTGTATGTGTGTGCCTGTCTTTAGAGAGTGAGCAGTAGATGGAAAGCAGAAGAGCTGAGCTGTAAGCTTTTCTTTGCATCTCTGCTTTTGCGTGGATGTCCTAGTCACCATCTCAGGGGTGTAGACAGATGTGTGTGTATTGTGGTGTGTTTTCTGCTGTCTGTGGAAACTGTGGGTAGGAAATAATGCAGAGTTCACAGGACCTATAGAATGAGCAGCTGTGTAAAGAGAAAGTGTGTGATCTATTAAATTTTGTGTGTTCTGTGTGTGGGCCCACTGATGAGGCTGCTCCTAAGTGGATCCTGTCCCTTGCAGCAGATATTTCACAACCTCTAATGGCATTTTTTCTACGATACTTTTGATTATCAATAACCATTTAAACTAGACTGTTGAAAGCATTCAGTTGCAACTTTAATTCCTTGCTAACTGAACATTTGTAGTCCTTCTACATACTAATTATTTATTCTTTATCATAGGCATAAAATCATGAGGCGCATAAAATTGCTGGGCCAGAATTAACTAAAGTTGATTGTTAATGAGATCAAACAGACAGTTAATGGATTTGAAAAGGGAACTACTACAGAATTCTTTACGTATATTTCCTGGAGGTTATTTAAAATGAGTAAGCTGGAGCTAAGTTTTGTTCCAAATGAAGTGTTAGGCATTTTGTTATTCACTTTAGGGAGTCTAGATTTTAATTTGTTTTCCTTCATCACAATCCACCATCTGCCTCTTCAGGTGAGGGACACATGAGGGAACTGTGAACAGTTTCCATAAACAGTTGGCTTGCACCTGGGAGGGCTGAAGGAAACCTATCACCTTTGTGAGAAGTTTTTGCTTGCCAATGGACAAATAGAGAGACAAAGAGCTGATATTTTGTTACTGTTTTTCTTTCTCCCATCACCATTACTGTTAAGTCTAAAAGAGTCTCTTGTTCTCTGTGATTTTGTCTCCATTTCTATCTTTGGAGCATCAGTAAGGTGCACTTTGTTTTGAATGTGCTGTGCAGGTTATCAGTAATTTGTGTTATTTATTGGTAGTCACTGGGACCAAGGGACAGAGACATATTTTGAGATGTTTTTCCTGCCATAGCATCTCCATTGATACATAGTTTGATTAAAGAGATTAATAAAAATTCTTCCTTCAGGACAGATATTATTAAAACATTTATAATCAGTTATAACTGAAGTACCAGCTGACAGAAACAAACTCCCCTGCTCCTTCTCAGGCCTGAGTCTTCTCTGGGTTTGGGAACAGAGATGTGAAGTCTTCAGAACGTCTTTCAAAATATCTTCTTTTATAGTGGTAGACTGGGGAAGTAGCTTCAAAAATTGTGTGATAAGGTGGTAGGTATCTATTCTGAATTGTAGGTTATTTTTTGAGGCTCCAGATATTTTTACCAGTAAGGCCTAAGAACAGTAAATTAGTCCAATTGTAATCTGTTGTTTTGTCTGTCTTTCTATCTTGACATAGTGCTAATACAGTGTGCAATGTATTCTTGTCCAGGGTATGTTAGGCAATGCACAAAATCACGAATTACACTATTTATACCTGACAGAACTTAGTCTTGAACTTGTGAGAATGTTGGATGTAATAACCTTTCATTATATCTCTAAAGTATCCACCAGAGGAATGATGCTAGAGTGAATGTAGCCCCTGAGAAGGTTGGCATGAAGCAAGGCAATTCCTATCTCAAAATGTTGAGTTTTCATCAGATTTTCTATCTTGCAGTGGGAAAGTAAAATTTCAGCAATGTAGACTTGTCAATCTTTATTCTTTGAGTAAGTCTGAATGAATTGTTTGCTATAAGGTACTACAGCACACAGTTTATGAGAAGTATTAGAGACAGAATAAAAAAATAAAAAGAGTGATAGTTTAATCTATATGAGTACTGCAGGCAGTCCTGATGAACTTGCCTTTAGTTGTGTTAACTGATAAACTTTAGGTCCACAAAATACCAGAAATGGCAAGATTAAATAATACTGAGGGTTTTTATAGGGAAAAGGATTAGCCTAAGTAATGAGTAACCAATAAATGTGGAGATTTTTTCTCTTTTTGAATCTTGGTAAGATGGCTTCATATCTAATCACTTTGTATAAGGTAAATTAATAGGACATTTTGTGTTCCTCTGATCTTGAACCTATTTTTATGTAGAGATTTCTAGTTGTGAATGTCCAAATTAATTTTTAAACATAAATGCAGAACTAGAGTATGTTAGGGAATATTTCTGCTTTACTAGTTAGTGTTTCTATTGAAGTTCCTTTGAAATAAGCTCTATTTTTGGTTTTATATATCTACCTTTCTTATCTTACAGTTGTTTTTGTTCTGTAATAATTTAATTAATAATCTTCATACATCTCATTCGCTGTTCCAAGTAAATTTTCATACATCCCATCTGTATTGCTTTAATTTACTGATTATAATTTGCTCATTATAATTTATGATTAAGACAAGAAAAATTCTTTCATCTGTTGTGATGAAAGTCTGGTCTCTTCGGAATAGGTTACTTGAAATTTTATGCTTCCCCAGGTAGTGTTTGTAAGTTAACATATCTTCTGCTTAAAAACCTCCCAGCCTGTAAATTTTACTTTGGTGTTATACAATATTTCAACGCAGATGTTGGAAAGAAGGATAAAAATTTCCCTTTATTTTGTATGAGGTAGGTTCTATGAGACTACTATATTTCCAATGATAAGGTAATTGACTACTTTAGCAAGGTAAGGCTGACACAGATGTGCTCTGTATCAGTCTGAGCAAACGTTTTGGTGGGTGAGAAATTACCACAAGGGAGGGCAGCACTGGTACTGTAACATCATGAACAGGGAATGTATTTTAAGAATCATTGATGTTCACTGATGCATATGGGTAAAGCCTTATAAAATAAGGGCCTTGTTCCCGTTATAAAATCATGGTTCAGACCTGCTACTTGGGCTAAGTAGAAGAGGACTATGGGAAAATGACTCAGCTGAATTAGAGGTAGAAAAACAAGTTATATAACCATCATGTGTTCACATCCTGGTGTATGGTAGTTGGTTGGATTATGTTTGTTATTATTTAAAACTATATAACTGATGAAGGTCTGACTGCTTAAAAAGGCCTGGTTTTTATAATAAAGCAAAAGTCTCCTTTGCACTGCCTGGGGACTCTGCTTTGCTCTGCATCACATAGCCCACTATCAATAACATTCATATTCTAAGGAGTGTATTTTGTGCTCAAAGACTAGGATGAGAAATATTGTGACTGTTTGGAAGAATTTGGGAGTTCAAGATAATATCATAGAAAGCAAGAGGTGATTTTATGGTCTGGAGTTACAGAAAAGTAACTTAATACTGCAAAGCACAAAATCGTTCATTTGCAGATTAAAAGGAAGAATGAGTGCTACTAATTGAGAACTGGAGGAGCATGGGGATTAGAGCAAGGCATCTTACTTTATTATTGACATGATCTCTTTGACTTTTCATAGGCTGGGAATGAATGAAAAGCCTTACTCAATTTCTTAGATTGCTGGAAATTGCTGTAACATATTAGCCTTTATAATAGAATCTTCTTAAATTTAAATTTTTCTCCATTGTGAGAGTGTTAAATATCAAAACAGGCACCCCAACTTTACCAGACAAAGTGATGAGCAACCTGTTCTAAGAGGACCTGCTTTGAGCAGGTGATTAGACTAAATGACCTCCAGGGGTATCATCAAACCTGAATTATTTAATAGTACTGTCTGCTGTTTAGTTTGCTGGATTGCCAGTTGGATCTCATTGTTCTCTTCTGCAGTGGTGCTCTTCCTTATCGTCATGTGAGCTTTTTATGTGCATTCTTGGAGGAGTGCTTGCCTTCCCTATGATTCAGTGTGACAGAGGTGATGCTGGAAGTTGTTAATTTCCTGCTAAGGATTAATCCAGGATCTTTTCAGCAAAATTTCTTATGTTTTGGGTTTTTTTCTGCAGATCCCGTGTGCAATTTCTTATTGCATGGACGGGGTTAACACCTCAAAATTGTTCTTCACATATTTTCTGTACCTTCTTTTTGTCATCCCTGCTTAACGACATTTTTCTTGTTTCATATTTTGTGGAGTTTATCACTCCTTAAGTTCTGAGGTTATTCTGATTTTGAATTAGTTGAAAATAATAATAAAACATTCTCCGAAGCAACTTGGAGCAAAAGTTACTTCAAGTGACAACTGTTTTATTGGAACATGTTGCTTACAGTTTTAAAACAGAGTTGTAGAGATTTTTTTTCTTATGCCTATTACACATCTCAGCATCATCTGGCTTTTAGTTGGTTTATTTCTTTAGTCTTGGTATCTTTTTACTTTGTTTTGCTCTTTGAACTTCATGTATTACAGCAGTCATACAGAAGGAAATACAGGAAATGACAATAGCAGGGAATTGCAGCTGACTATAGAGCTTCCTAAAGATACATTTCCCTACAGAGATCATTAGAATTGAATTTGAACAAAAAAAAATTTTTTCTGAAGGCAGAAAATAATTGGATGATCAAAAAATGCCCTTTCCTCACACTGAGAATGGGAAAACACTTTTTTCAGATTTTTGAATTTGAAAATACATCTTTTAGTTTCTCATGGGGATATAAGTACCATTTTGGTTAACAGTTTAATTTTTGTCACTCCCAGGCAGTAGTCCAACTGAAATTTTACTAGATTTTCGACCTTTGTGCTGTTTAAGGGAAACAGTTCCTTAGGGAAACTGTAATAAAAGTAGATAGAATTGCTTAGAGATAGATACAATAATATTTATATCAGGCAAGAAAAGTGCCAAGTACTTAATGCCATTTTGAAAGGCATTGGTAAGTTTTAATCTGGAATATTGTGTGTAACTGACCATCAGTAATCAAGAAGGTTGAACCCGTGCTTAGTAAGAAAAGGTTCTAGAAGTGAAAAGTTGCTTTAATAACAGAGATACTAAAGGCGTTTGGCTGTGCAGGGTGAAAGCTAAAAAGGGAAATTATTGTCATCCATGAAAATAGCACAGGAGAGAGAAATTACAGGGTGGGATCTCAGTTATTGAGGATAAATGCTAGAGCAGGTAAAAGGATATCAAATGAGTCAGGTTTCTGCCTCGGAAACCTGCAAGATAAAAATATTCCAGTATGACAAGTGATGATAAAAACTCTTATCTTTTCCTTATCTGGGTGCCAAAGTCATGGATTCAATCCCTGTAGAGGCCATTCACTTAAGGAGTTGGAATTGATGGTCATTGTGAGTCCCTAACAACCCAGAATATTCTGTGATTCCGTGAGAATTTAAGAAAAAAGGCATATGAAACATTGCCTGAAGTAGCAAGGAGAGGGACTTGATCACGCAGGAAACCTTCTCCATTTGACTTTGGAATATCTGCTTAAGGTCCTATACACTGTCCACAGGCTCCGTTTTTAAAGTGATATATCTGGTTTTGTAATTGCTGCAGCTGAAAGAAAGTTGCAGGAAACTTCTAAAGAGATATCCTTAGAAATAGTAATTAGAAGTCTTAGTTGTTACTGCTGTGCTTCTTGTAATTAGGAAGCTGCCAAGTTATCTGTAAACCCCCTTAAAAAACTAAAACAAAACAAAAAAAAAGAAAAAGCCATGCACAAAAAACTGTCACCCAAAACAGTAAGCTAAATTAGACTTAAATGAGGCGTGTTATGTAAAGAATTGAATGATGACAATTTAGGGAGCAGTACTTAAAAGTATGTCTCTAGATAATGTTTCTTCTCAGCAGAATTTTTCAGAGGCCTGTGCTGCTTCTTTCTAATGTAGTAATTCCTAGGAATTTGCCAGAAATTAATCCTACTTTGCCACTACTGCTTGAGTAACAAGAAGTGCCACTAATAAGAGCTTTCAGTCTTCCTGGATAAATCAGAGACAAATGGTGGAGAAACAGAATAGAATGCCCAGATCTGTCCTGGAGATTTAAGTTTTCTGCCAATTAAATAATTTGGAATAAATTCACTGAGAGGAACACTAACTAGATGAAGCAAAACAACAGAGGTCATCTAGGGTTTAATATGTAGTAGAGGGAAGCAAGGGGAGAAGGAGCCATGAGAGTGGTAATGTTCAAACAGGGCACATCTAGAGCAAAAGATGGTGGAGAAAAAAAAAAAAAAAGATGGCACATGGTTGGAGCAAGCTTTTTTGATGCAGAGAAGGCCCAGGAAAAATATACAAGAATGGGCCTATTGTCTTTAGAAAACACAGTGATCCCCACAAAAGGACTCTGCTGACTCCAGTCTGGCTTCCTTCCAGCATTTCTTTTCTCAAGAGCAAGAAGAAAGAAAATCTCACAAGAATGAACAGTTCATTCAAAGGGATGCATTTTGAGCACTTACCAACAAAGTTTAAATTTCATTGTACCACATTTCATCATCACAATGAAGGATAACCATGAGAGAAATTGTCTTTGTTCCCTCTCACAAAGTGCTTCACAAGGAGCTGGAATGAATAAGCATCTGGGGACAAAATTTAATGAGAAATATGGGAGCTAAAGAATGAAGTAGTTGTAGAGAAGCTGGTTAAGCTACTTGAAGTTTGACAGAGCAGATACGAGTTCCTGAAGTGCTGCTGTGACCCCAAATAAATTTCAGTCATATGCAAACATTGATGAGACATCCTTTGTTGGTGATGAATTTTTTTTAATAAGATGAAAATGCAAGCTGTTTTCCTTCTGTTGTTTTTAAACACTATTGTGAAATCACAGTCTGAAGGGAAGTTGTTCTGGCACGTGATAAGGTGCTGAAGAGTTTTGTAGCACATTTTAGACATGACGAGGACAGGGGCGTATCACAGACAAATTTTAGAGCTTCTTGTCATGATTCGTCATAGCCTAACAATAACCTAATGGAAGTGTCTTACAGAAAGCCCAAATATATACGAGGAACAGATGGCAATTTCTGTTCTTAGTCTGTGTCCATTAAATAGATTTCACACATATCCTCGAGGCTTGTCTCTGTTGTGCATAAAGAGAGCCATGAGCAGAACACTGCAGCGTTTGACCTCTGCATTGTGCCTTCTTGTATGTGAAATTCAGCTACAGTCTGCTCTGAAATGAATGATGATTAGTGTCTAGAGATACTGTTGCTTTTTTGACATAAAAGTGCCTTGGTGTTTCATTTGAAAAAAAAAATTGAGTATTTCAAACAAGAGATTGTTTGAAGTAAATCTTATTTACTTAAACCTTAAGAAATATTTTTCTAATGAAAATATAGGCATTTTTCCATTTTAAAAGGGCGCAATTCAAAGCTCTGATAGCAAGCAAAGAATTGCATAAATCTAGAAATGTGATCTATGATGCCTTTTCTATTGATTATGAATTTTGAAAGGTCAACTTCTATTAGAACATGGGGAAAGTGAGATGATTGCTGTGTCGGTTTGGTTCAAATATTGTCTTTTTGACATTTCTTGTGGCCTTATCAAACATTCCATTTTTGCATTATGATGTTTTGTAAATTTACTTACCTTTTTGCTGAACTTTAGGTAAAGTATGAAAGTTGTGCTATGTTTCAGCTCTGATTACTGATTGCATGGCACAGCAGGGCTTCAAGAACTGCCAACACAGCCTGGATTTAGATAGTAATGATCAGTCATCAGTTCCTGCAAGATTTCACCTGAACTTAAATGATGAAATGTGACACCTGAATGTTTTCTAAAATGGAACTCTATTGTGTGTCTTGGAAATTTAGATGTAGTTGTCACTATTGCAGCACTAGTTGTCACTATAACAAGTAATTCTTCCCATGTGGAATAAGGCACTGATTTTCCTAGACAAAGATGGGAAAGCTGGGACAATAAAGCATAGCATTGGAATAATAATGATTTTCCAATCAAACCAGCCTTAACTAAGTCTGTGGTTAATCTGTTGTTAATTTCAGGTATTGAATTCTTTTATTCTTCATGAATTTATATGCAGAATAGAAATTAAGAGCAACACAAGACTGCTATTATATAGGTTTTAGCTTTATTTTGTTTTTACGTTTGTCTTTATTAAATATAGCTAGGCTTGTTCCTGGTTTGATGGCTTGGCTGCTCAGCTTCATAATGTAATTTTCCTTCCTGGTGTCAAAAAAATTCTATCCAAGTCATAAACAATGCAATATTTATAATTATTGCATAAAGTATTTATATGTTCTGGCATACTAGGTCTTTCTCTTTTTGATCTGAATGTATATAAATGGTTACAGAAGGTATAAAAAAGAGGATAAATTGTTCTGAGATTTGTATGTTCAGATTTGTACCTAAAAAATCTTCTTTGTCTGAATCGGTGAGAAATGCCAAACTGATGTCTAGGAAACTAAACTCTACGTGCTGTCTTCTCAGTTAATTAAAAGTCTGTTCAGTAAACTACTATTTCTTTGGTTCTCTGCATTCTTAGAGACAGAGATTTCAGAGTCTCAGCTCTTGATACTTACTAGTGATTACTAGTTCTCAGATTTATTTTGCTTATATAGAGACTTTAACAATCAGACAAGTTAGTTTGTTTTTGAAATAATTTAAAAATATCTAATTTATTTAGGTTTTCTCAAATAGGGATGATAATGCTATGGTTCAGGTATAACATAACAGGGCTAGAAACCGGCAGCAAAACCACACAGTATTTTATTCCAAAAGGGTCTTTATACATATTTTGTCTGTCTCTTTGCATTAGATTCTAATTTTTTTTTCTTCTTCTATGTGGGTTTATTGAGTCCTAATGGTGCCAAATATTTTTACACAATGGAAACAACAATCTTATTTCAACATCCTTGTTTCAACATTTAAAGAGCGAAGGGCAATTGGTAAGGATTATTTTGGTATGCACCTGGATATATATATATATGTGTGTGTGTGTGTAGGAAAAAGATCAGTAATGAGTGGACTGTTCTTCATAATTCACAAAAAATCCTCAGTCTGCAGAAACCATATGAAAAGTCCTAAGGCTGCTTAAGGTTCTGTGCTCATTGTACTTTATATAATATTTTCTTGAACTGAGGTAAATATCAGTCATGTCAGGAAAATAAATGAAGATCTTTAGTGTTTGCTATTCATTCTTTTTTATTTGATACTTTATATGACTGCTATCTTGGTTCCAGTATTAAAATCATCTTGGCAGGCTAGATTGAATTTCCAGCTAAGGTTCAGATTTGCTTTGACACCAGTGAAATACTGTCCCTAGTAGGGTGAAGTGACATTGTGAAACATCTGGTCAATTCTTTCCTTCTTTTGCATGCAGTTTTGCCTTTGGGAACTGAAAGCTGCATCTGAAATGCAACTCTGAAAATGTTGTTTTATCACCTAAAATGTGTTTAATTAGAAATCATTCACAGGTTTAAACCTTGGATGACTAGTGAGTTTGAAACTTTTGTGCTTATGGTGTGTTACAACACAGATATTGTGTTATTCATCACAGTAGGACTTTATTATTGGTACGTTCTTCTGAAGATGATGGTATCAGAGGGAGGGTGTCATCCTTTTCATACATAAGAATCCATGGGGCAATCCAAAAAGAAGAGGTATTCCAGGAGTGCTTCTAGTTATTTGACCCAGAGAATTGAGTCTAATTTTTAACTGGTAAAAAACAATATTGTTCCACTGACATAAGTGCTGACTGAAAATCTTATTTTCTATATTGTACCAACTGAGAATGTGGGATATAAAATCTGCCAAGATTAAAGGATGTTCTGTGCATGTCTGCATGCTGTATTTGTCTTCTAGACATCGTGATGAGTGGGCACAAAAACAATTATGTGGGCACAGCAATAACAAAGTGATCTTCACGTTGATTACAAAAAATGTAAAAAGGCCTAAGTGGTGAGGAGTTAAAGTATGTTTTGAAATATAGTTATCATACTTCAATTGCTTCTGTGGACTGGTAAGAAAAAATGAAAACTAAGTGGAAAGAAGAGGCAGGTGTAGAAGGGGAAAGGTATAAGTTCTAATTACAGGAATTAACTGGTGTGCTTAAGGATGTACTTCAGTGAATACTTGAAGTTGGCAGGGCTTTTTATTCCCACTCTTGTGTCACAGCCACCTTGTGCAGCTGCATGCTTAAAAGGATCAAGCCACTCACTTGGCTGAAGAGGCCTGTGTCTTCTGAGTCCAGTCACAGATGGTATTCACAGAATTTCAGCCTCTGTTTAGGAGATCTGTCAAAATGTTTGCAGTAGGTGCAGCTCTAGCTGCATGTTACTGAGCAAAGCATCTGTGCCTCTTGCATTTGTGATGTAAAGTGCTGGGACCCTTTCTTAGGTCAGGGTGCCCTGGTGTCACGCTGGCCCACGAGAGCAGTGTGAGTGAGGAGTCACTGACTGACTCCTGTGATGGAGAGCAGAAACCCAGGGCCAGTGTGTCCTCTTTGGCTTAAGGCAGCACAGCCTTTCATTTTAAACATCACTCCAGTCTGCTCTACCACAAACTTGGAAATGTTCAAATGAAACTCTATACCTTGCATGTCTGTAGAAAAATATATTTAATATCATAAACCTGAATTTATCCACATTCACCACAGATCTAATTCAATTGATCTAATTCAATTGAGCCAAGCATTCATTATCCCAAGGTTTTGTCTCTGAACATGAAGGTCTTCACGACTAAAATTCAAAAAACAGAGAAATAAATGCCATCAAAGAGCTTTCATAGCATGCATGTACTCAGGCACTTGCACACATACAAGCACACACACATGTACCTCACCAGCTGAGACTGTCAGTGTTTGAGGACTGTTACAGAACTTGTGATACATTCTCAGATGCTAATAGTCTAAATGCTTTTGAGTACTGATCTTGAGCTCACAGTCCTTTATAAATTCAATCTTAGCTGCTTTGCATTTCACTTTTGACTCTGGTGTTCTGTCTTGACTTTCCTATGGGTCAAACATATTTTATTTAAAATTGAATTTGGCGCTTGGCTTTTTGTATTGCTTCTGAGCTTGGTGTTGGGTTTTAACATTGGAAGTTTATGGTAGGATCAATTCATTATTGAAGGGAAATCTACGTTTTACAAAGACAGCGTTTTAACTAGTGCCCTAGCTAGATGAAATGTCCTTTTTTTTCCCTTATTTTTTTCTTTTATTTTTGCTAAAAACCACAAAATATGATCATAGACTGTGATGCGTTGGAAGGGCCCCATCAGGATCATTGAGTCCAGCTCCTGGCCCTGCACAGGACATCCCAAGAATTGTATCATGTGCCTGAGAGCATTTTCAGACTCAGGTTTGGTGTTGTGACCATTTCCCTGTACTTGTTATTTGGTAAAACAGAAGAGTAGGAAAAATATTTCCAGATAGTATCTGTTCTGAATAACAGTTCTGTTAATTGGGATGCATTTGGCTTCTACTGGATACCCAAACCCAAACTATACAATGGCAGGAGCTGTGCAGTCATGTGTGTTACTTAGTGCTGGTGCCATAGCCTGGTGAATGCTATGCAGATTTAGAAGCTGGAAGATGTTCTAGTGAAAAGCAAATTCATTCCAATAGTCGGGACAAACTTCTTTGCCAAGAGGCACCTTGTCCTTGACAAGGGTACTTTTAGGAGAAGTTGAATTCCTTATTGCCCAGTAAATTTTCCTTGCTACTTTCTTTGAAAAAGTGAAAGGTTTTAACCGATGAGAAATAAGCAAGAGCCCAAACTTTTGTGCATGTCTTGATGTCATCTGTAACAAAATGTATGTGAACAGCAATGGCCCACAACTCTTCCTGCATTATAGCTTAATGCACACCTGAATAATGTGAAGTCAGAAATAAATATGTATGTGTTTGGCTGGGTCAGGTCCATCACCTCAAATATGATGAGTTTTAGGTTTGGAGATGCTGGGGATATGCAAAAAGCCTGACTGGATAGTGACCTGGCATTGGCTCGCCTTTGACAAGGAGAGTTGAGCCACATGACCTCCAGATCATCTTAGCCCTTCTGTGGCAGGGTTAGGTTTTTGGCAGCTCTCAACTTGCCAGAGAAAGAGACAGAAGTGGAAGTTCAGCTGATGCTTTCCAGTGAGACACAAGTTCAGTACAGCCTATAGGAAACACCACTAAAAGCCACTGGAAGTGACTGTGACAGATTCAGTCCTATCAGTTATTTGTGGGCTCCTGTGCAATTCATTTGCATGGGCTCCACTAAAAAGCACTGTGTATGTCAGGCAATATTCTAATGTTGGGAAATTTTGGTCACTACTTGTTCAAGGGAGTGATATGCACTTCTAAATTCTAGCTAAATCAGAACTGCTTTTGACATTATTTTATTTTTGAATAATTTCAAATTATTTGATATTAAGATTGTCTTTGAAGCATATTCAGAATAACTCTTTCCTGTATCTAGATGTGATTGAGTTGAGGATGAAAGGTTTCAGAAAGAGGTGCATTCATTTCTGATCTTTGCAACTGGATTATGAGGGGGGTTTCATGTCCTTGTAGAGATCACTTTATCGTCTCAGCTTCAACCTCTTGCTCTTTGGCCATTATAAACTCTTCCATTAAAAAGTTCTGGAAACATGGGCATGCTAAGAGCTACAATATTTTTAGTAATGCTAACTATTTAAAAAGAACAAGCCAAGCTTTCAAGTGATTTAACCAAAGTTTTATGAAGTTCTGTAACAGGATTATTAGCAAAAGTAAGGCTAAATCTCTTAGTGTTAGACTAAAATAGTTTATTTTTAAATGTTTTTAAAAGGGCACTCAATTTTTAGAGCACTAGTTATTTCAGAAAGTTTGTAACCAAGGTAGGTAGAATGTTTTAGAGTAAAATATACTTTAAAGACTTTTAAAAATCTAGTTATGTTTTTAATATTTTACAGCTTATTTCCTGATTTCCAATTCCATTACTGCAATGTAGCTAAGTTTAGTGTTAACAAATAGAATAGTGTGTTCAAAGTAAGTTGTGGAGAGTATCACTGGTAATTGCACCTTAGTGATACCTACGTTGTTTGACAGATTTGGGGGAAAAAGAGAACATAGAGGAGGAGCTGAGCCTGTTCTGGTATGGGTGGTGAAATTTTTTACCAGGCCAGGAGATTGAGAGTGTGGTAATGACCATGGGTTTACTTTATCACAATTCTTGCTGGGTTTTCTTAACATTGCTTAAGAGTACCAATCTTCAGTCTTTTAATGGGTTCACTTCAGAAACATGCTTGGTATTCTGAAATAGCTGTAAAAGTTTCCATGTGAGCCCTCTAGGATGAGCTGAATTAATAGAATATACTGTGCTAATCTGTTTTTCTAAGAGTCAAAACATGTACAATTCTCTTTTACCCTGGAATTTTGTAATAATGATTTACTTATAGTTTACAAATTATATTCATATTACTGGAGTTGATAATTAACACTATTGACAAGTACAAAAACAGTGTGAAAATGCTTGATGTACTTGTATATAATAGAGGAGTGTTCTCTGAGTTCTATTACAGCTTTCCTACATCTGGTTTGTATCATTCACAGTTGAAGTGGCAGATGTTTGGGGCATTTATATGAAAATTTATTCTCTTTACCTAAAGCCAGAATGACTTTATTTAATTTTAAAATTCCTCTGCTGAGTGTAGAAAGAAGCTTTACCTGCTGCAATTTAGCAATTTAGCAGTGAGGTGGTGTGCTGAATGAAACACATCATTTCCCTGAGCAGAGGAGCAGGTTTTAAGCTGACAGTTTACTACAATGCTTCTTCAGCTTCCTGGATGTGATTGTATCCATATGAATTTATGTACTCTAATTGAAAATGTTTTGAATACTGTAGAAAGTAAGATCAGAGAGCTTTCCAAAAAGAGCAAGAAACTAAAAGGTCATAATTCGTTTTTAACCACTGGGTCCCAGTTAGATCCTTACACTGGTAAACAAAATCAGAAAAAATGGGTAGCTTAGAGCAGTTGGAAAGGGAGAATTCATAGGTAGAGACAGAATTGTAATAAAATGCCAGCTGTAAAAGCAGACCTAAGAGAATGCCAGGGAGTGTATTTCTTGCCACATTCCTTAGAGGGAGAAAATATATTCAGAGATGAGAGTGGCAAAGCAAGAGGAGATTGTTTCATTCTTCCCATCCTTGCCTTAAGGACTGATTCGCACTTAACTGTGTTGCAAGAAATAACCTTTTCCCTGTGTAAGCTAATTTTGAAGAGCTTTGAAAGCTTAATTGGCTTTGCTGCATTAGCAGTAGGTCACTTCTGCACTTCATTGTTCTGGGAAGTGTGGAGCATGACAGTCAGATGCTTCAGGGAGAGTTGCAGGTTGGCAGACTGCTGAGAGCCTCTGGGAGCAGCTGTTGAACCCCAGGCCCAAAACCTGAAGTTCTTTACAATTTGGAACCTTCTAATAAAGAAAAGTGCTTTTGTTAAGTGGTTATTTTTTCCTTATCTATTCTCAGGGTTGCTCTTGTGGAAAATATTCCTGAAGGGATCAACTATTCAGACAGTGCACCATCCCATTTGTCTCTTTTCCAAGGCTGGATGAATTTGCTTAATATGGCTGAAAAGTCTGTTGACATAGTATCTTCCCAGTGGGACCTCAATCACAGCCATCCATCAGCATGCCAGGTATGTTCTAGCCTAACCAAAGAGTGAGACCTTAACAATCTGTTCTTGTTGTCAAACTATTACTTTTACAGAACTAAAACCCTTCCCTGTAGCAGAACTATTGGTTTGGGTAGTCTAAAAAATCATTTTCTTATGGGGATTTTCCTGCCAAAACAGAAGTTTCTGAGAGCAGTGATGTGCTTGGATTAGATAACATTCAACATATACTAATAGCACTTCCATCTTAGGAAAGAGTCATTGTGTAACCTTAAGAAAGCTGTCAAATTGTATATATACTAGCACATCCACCTATTTGGGAATATTCATATATCTATATGATTATTTTCTGTTTAATGCTACTGATGAAATAAAAAGGCAAGCATGTGGATTAATTCTCCAGCCAAATAGATGGATAAAATTACACTTACAAAGAACAATATCGTATCAGATGATTCATAGCTTTTCAAAATTAATCTTGGGAGGAAGCAGTGTTCAAGATTTCTACAATTAAATACAGCATGAAAATCATAAATCATAGTCAATAAGGCAGACATGCATTACAGTGATGCTGTGCCAACAAACATTCATTCTTGAGAGCAGTCCTCTAAGAAATATGGTCAGGAAAGTTTTCCATTTAGCATCACTTGTGAAACTAAGATAACAAAGAGGGCATAGGCTGAGAGTATCTTCTCTTTTCCACTAGAGAGATTGTTTGCTGAAAGGAGCCACTCAGCTGACATGAAATGGGGCTAAAATGACAGCCAGGTTGCTATAAGGAGTCAGCTCTGTTGTAGCATGGCATAAACTCTTGTCTTTTCTTTCTAGTTCTGTTGATGCTGTGCAGTAAAAAATGCCCTTTGGTAGATGATAGGCAAATCTTGGTATTCTAACCAACTATATTCTGCTTCTTTTGAAATAGACTGTAGCCTCGCTGAGCAGCATACATAAACTTTTCTTCAGAATAAGTTTGGTGCATATCTATTTAAAATACTGAAAATATAAGGTGAGCAGATGAATAGAAAATGTAATGCAAACCCTTCATTTTGGAACTCTTATAAATATTGGAATATAGTTTGTGAATAAATTTATGGAATATCAAAATACTGATTTTTTTAAATGTAATTATGCAGCTAAGCTTTATTTAAATTTATTGCCAAAGTACCTTGAAACCCATGTACTGTCATTCAAGCAGATGAATTCAAAGAGATAGTGCCTTAGATGTTTCTAGGATGTGCATGAATTGATATGTGCATGAATCTTTCAAAAACATTTTGTCTGAAAAAAATTCAGCATGTCATTTGCTTCAAAACTGCCAGAGCCTAACAAATCCCAGAGGATAAAAAATCAGCAAAATTAAAATTGGGATTCCAGTAGTTAAGCATCAAATCCAGTCCCTTTTCCACATTCAAAGTAATTCACATTGCAAAGTAAAAACTATGTGATACTGTTCAGCAGGGAAAGGAAAAAGAAAAGCCAGGAAAATGAAACATTTTTCATAATATTCTAGCTATCTTTTTCTGCCTGCTAGTAGTCTTACAAAAATGAGTAATTACTTCTGCTTTAAGGCAATTAATATTCCAGTCATTTTCTCATTTGTACAGCAGTGTGGGCTGAACAGCTGATAGATCTTTCTGTCAAGCTTGTCCATTCATGCTAGTACACTATATTGTTATTGGCCAGTCTGACTGCTAAAAAATTGCCAAGAGGAAGTGTTTCTTAGCAAATTGCTGCCCCAGAGAATGTACACAAAGCTCACTCTGTGAAAGGGAAGGGAGAAAACTTGTATGGTTACATCTGCTTTCTCCTCTCAGTGAAGTGAAATTTCAGAGAAGCTTCAATAACTTTAATCTAGTAATTGATTGAAGAGTAAGTCCAATGTCCTCAAGTCTTTACAATTTGAGTTGGGGAAATTTGAGCAGCATAGCAGAAGCATTATGAAAGGTAAGGGGGTGAGATGCAAAGCTCCCAGATAGTAGCGGGCTTAGGGAATGAGTTCTAGTTGTTCTTTGAATGAGTCTTGTCTTTTAGGAACTAAGAACATTTCCATACAGACCATTTTCCGTACAGACACACATTCTGCTATATAATTAGCAATTTCCATTTTATGAATATTCAAGTGATATTGGAGAGCAAGGTTCTCCACAAGAGCACTTGAACAGACACAGGTTTTTGAAGGAGAAAAGCAGAGTTGGCTAGATTTCTTTTTCTCAATTAGTTACAAGTTGGCTAGATTTCTTTTTCTCAATTAGTTACAAGTTTTAACTGCATTCTCTATGTGTGTCTGTGTAGTCACACACATAGATGCAGGCATATATGTACACACACATATGGGCAATGTACATATTGAAGAAACATACTGCAGGAAATTCTGCAACTTTGTATACACACATACATACATATGCCCAATATATGTGTCACCTGTATGTATACATATCGTCCAGATATATATTGGACATACATAGATATGTATACATTTGCATATATAAAACTGCAGAACTTCCTGCAGTATTTTTCTTTATTTTTGTTTGTGGGTGTGTTACCTGGTGTCCTTGACTCTCGCTTGTCTGTATTTTGTTGTTATAAATCTAAATAAACATTCATTGCCAACTGAGCTGTCCAGGTCGCAACAGCCACGCTCAGTCATCTGAGATGATGAGTTTTGGTAAATTGGATTCTCTAAAGAGAGACACATGATGAGACAGTGTTTCTGTGCTTCAACAGATAAAGCAGTCAAATAAACAAATATTTGCTTGGCAAAAGGAGGAGTTCTCTCTACGTTGCTTTCCTCATTCAGAAAAATCCACATATTCTGGCAAGTTTGTGTTGTCATATGTGTGTTTTCAAGATAGCAAGGTAGTTGTCATGTAGCAGCATTGAGGCATGTGAGAATGTGACTCTTCCTGTGGTAATCTATGTTTAAAGATATTAGAGGAAAATTGAAACTTTTTTTTGAGGATGGCTTTTGATTCATTTTCAGTGAAAAGACAGAGGTGAATATAAGATCTTGCCAGTTCACAAATTTCACAGTTCATTTCCTCTGGCTCATCTTATATTTTGAAACTTTAATTTAGGATGACCTTTTAGATTTCCAGCAAGTCCTTCATAAACTTCAGCTTGTTTCAAATCAGAATCAGTGCCATCATGGCTTATTGATATTGCCATGTATATGACACAGCTGTCCCTGGATGGATATTTGGATAAACATAAGATGATCAAAGGTAGATCTGCATCTGATTTTTACAAGTATCGCATAAAAAATAGATATTTCTGATTTTATTTACTAACATACTGTGCATCTCCCATATGACTTGATGGGAGAAGTCCCCATCCATCTGATACTCTGTCTCATGTAAGGCAGCTGTCCAGCTTGGTAATGAATCTCTGAGAGAATTCTTGAGTCACTTACACATGAGCTCACCAAGGAGCTTCAGTGATTTGTTTGACAGAACAAACGTTAGTGCAAGAGCTTAAGTTCCTTTCCTTGAAAATTATTTAAAAATGTAAATAAATACAAAGAAGAGAATATCTCCAAATCTAGTGGTTCCCAGTAGAAATTGGATCTATAAGCTCATCTTTACATAAACATCTCTCCTCTTCAGGTGGTGGTGTTTCCCTGGTACTGACTGAGGCATGGAAAATAAATTCAATGAAAGGAGAGTTTTTAAAATTAAACCATATTCCCTTCCTTTGCTTGGTTGGTTTGGTTAGAAGAATTGAGGAAAGCATTTAAGTTTCTTTGTTCTGTACCGAATAGCAGCTGTAAATTTAGGATTTCTTGGTTTATTTGCTCTATTGGTTTCTGCCAGCATACTGTGATTTTTAGTGATGTTTTAGAAATATACCCAGAGGCGTGCTTGCGGGAAAACTTAAAAAACAAATAGTAAAAATATATATTAAAAAACAGAAGAAAAGTCTATGAAATAACCAGATTTTTTTTCTGTGGGATTAAAAATATAGTAATTTTCTAAACTGGAGGAATTTATGTTACTTATGAATACAATAATACAATTTGAGAGTCCTTCAGTAAATACAGCATTTTCATGTTTGTATCTCCCCATTTTATTTCTAATGAGGAACCTATGCTGATAGAGCAGACATGGGAAATCAGCCAGGCTACAATCAGCCTGTCTAGAGTCTGCCAATAAATTGCTTTGCAGGAAATTTCATTACCTTTTGGTAATGACAACTTTGGGGTTTTTATTAATTCACCAGTTTTCTGTGGCAGGTACAGTTGGGACTGATGTTTGAGATTTATGATGGTTTAAAGCTACCATGTGAAAGTAAATTTTTTTATGTGATAAATACTACATTCTATTTTGTCACTTTTGATAAGTGATTTTCAAATAGCCCAGCGAAAAGTGTAAGAGAATATTTTATCAGGATAAGCAGATTTCTGGTGGTATTGCTTGTTAAAATGCAGATATAGCTATAAGGTAGCCACAGTTTTATAGCACTTGGCCGCTCCTATCTCTCAGTGCTCACAAGCTGGGTATATAGAAATGCTTCTGATCACTGTCACGTAGTTGTGCAGCAGCCTGGTATTGTCTCACAAAGGGAATGTGATCTGAATGACAGCATAAGGGTTTGTATTCAATAGAAGCATTTCAAATGTTCTGACAGCTGTAACAAAACATTTCAGACCTTCCATCCCATCTTTTTTCCTTTTCGTAGAACAAACCAGTAAAATTGCAAGTAAACATGTCAGAAAGTGTAGAAACTGAGTTTCAAATTAATATTAATGGGGAAGAAGTCTAGGTTCTCCAGCAGTGTGGGAAGAATTTCTAGTAACCCTATTTACTGGAGTATGTACTTGTTTTTAAAATTAAGTGAGTATTTCATAGTTTGGTTCATCAAGCTTAAGCTTTGGTGAGGGTATGAATGCCTGCAGAGGGATGATGCAGTGACAGGTGAGACAAAGGGAAATCTTTCCAATGTTGTCATGGGTGGTGGTTTTTATGTACCTGTATAAACACAAATATTTGTGGTGAGTGCACTCCTGGTTTTAACCATCACTACTTACAGATGCTTTAAATGTTGAATCAATTTGAGGTTTTACCATTTATAAACATAACTGGGGAAAAAAAAAAAAGCCATAATTGAATAGCTTGTGGTGTCCCTGATGGGAAAACAGATGCATTTTCAGAGGAGATGGTTTCATTGGAATGCAGGGCTGCACTCCAAGCAATCTGTGAACCCATAGGATGAGCTGTTCAGCAGGCAACATGGCCTGTAGGAGACAGCTATGTTGGTTACCTCAGGGCATACTAATAGCAAGGAAAACTCAGGAGGTGCTGCCAAGTTCTTTTTTGTCCAAACTACAATTAATACAGAAACTCCAGGCTTGTTTATCAAAGCTTTTATAAATCATATGTAAATATAATCTCCTCCAGGTAGAAGTGACAATAATGTCCAAAAATAGCTACCATAGGAAAATAAAATTAGAAGCCATCGCCTGAAGCAATTCATTTTATCAGTTTTAGACATTAACTTCCTAAGCATTTCTTTATCAGAACAGTTAATGCCTTAATTTGTATTGATAATCATTTTCCATCAAATTTATGAATGAATTTTCCGTTTATTTCTGTATGCTAGAGCTTTCTTCTGTTCTTCTAGACAAAATCAGCTTTTACAGATAACCTAAACAAAAATGGTGTTTTTCTGTCTACCTAGTAAACTAAATCAACCCAGAGAACCTGAGTAGCTTTTCCTACTTATATGTATATTAGTTAATATGCATAATGCAAACCTTTTAATCCTTGAATTTCCCAGCTGGCTTTTGCAAACATGTAGCTAATGAAAACCGAAAGTGCTGGTGTTTCCAATCAGGGAGCCCATATGAAGCACATCCAAAGGCTGGCTGAGCTCTAACATGCTGGGAGCCTGATGCTTTGGGGTAGCTGAGGGATGGGGCAAAGCAAGGATTGGGAATTAAGCAGACAGCAGGGCAGCAATTGCTCTTCCCAGGTTTGGTTAGAGTCTAGCAGTGCCAGACTGTAGCACTTGCATGAGAAACCCTCTTGGGTTTCCTGGGAGCAGGGCACTCAGGAACACTGGTCAGTGCACCTCTGCTCCCCCAGAATCATGCTGGAGCAGTTGCATAGCTCTATATGCAACATCCATCTCCTCCACACTCCTATCTCATTAATTCTTACATTCTCTATAAAATCTGCTCTTCTTTTTAAAAAGACCCAACACAATCTCTGGTGTAAGAATTAAGGATATTTTTTAGCTTGATGAGGCATGTGAGGGAAAGCCACTCCTTGACTTACACAGCAATTCGGGGCTCTTGGGTGTGTGGGTTAAAATCATGGATGGCATTTCTTACATAAGGAACCACTTAGTCACCTTGAGAAATGCCGAATCTGAGTAAAAGAAGCGTTTGGAACTTCATGCAAGGAGTGTTTTTGTTTTCCTGTTCTGTTAGCTGTTCTTTAATGCCTTCACTATGTTCTCTGCTAAGTTCTAGTGAGTCCTGGAATGAGCAGGGAGCTATACTATGGATTTGAGTGAGCAAGCAGGCATACATTACAAAAGTAAAACAAACAGTAGTTCTGTTTCCATTGCAGCCTCTGGCTGATTGGTAATTCTGAGAATTTAGGGGGATTGGTATTTTTATTTTGTCACATATATTCAAAGTAAGTGAATATTGAAAAATAGGTCTGTACTTTAGACAGGGGAAGCACTACTTTTTGTGACTGTGTAATGCTTAAAGCCCAGCAAGGCTCAAAGTATCAATCTGTCTAGGCATTTACAGGGATAATTTCTAGGCTTTCCATTGTCTGCAGCTAAGGGGTTTTCAGTGCGTGGGGAGGGCTTTTGTCTGAGGTTTTGTTGGTCCATGCTGCATCATATTATGTCATCCCAAATTGTTCTTTTTGGTCATTTTCGTTGAATTGAAAAATCCTTTTAAGATTCTTAGTTTGTACAGAGAATTATGTAGCATGTTTCTGTGAAGAGCTTTAGCTTCTCTGCATGTTTGTTTGAAAGTTTATGTATAGCTGTTTCTTTTTTTGTTTTGAGTTTACCTTGGAGCAAACATTACATTGAATCTAAAGTGAACTGTGTGTAGGTAGGGTAGTCATTTTTTCAGGTGCATAAGCCCAAAGTCTTTCTATATTGGGCTGCTAATTGAAAGTGGTGTCTGCAGTACTAAGTTAGAATAACAACAAGGAGGTGAGCTCTGACTGTAATTGTAGTAACAACACAGGAGTGATACACTGGAGAGTTTATTCTTCACGTGGTCTAGATGGATGTTACTAAACTTCTTTATTTAATTAAAAATATTGAACCTAAAATTTAAACATTTACAATGCAATCAGAAGTTTTACTTCTTGTTTGTTTCTTGGATGTGGGAAAATGTGCTGATTTAAAATTTTATTTTTCATATGAAACAAATACCTTCATTTCTGTTTTGACATATATCCAGCTCAGTATGGCTTTCCTTTTCTTGTTCTGTGTTAGAAATAAGGTTTAAATAGTAAAATTTTACAGCAACATAAAAAGTAAATGCACATAAAATACCTATAGGTCATTGTTTTCCTTCTTGGTGTAACTCATATAAAGATAAGCATGCAACTACTTGGGAATGTGTTGTACTATGGTTAGAACTACTTGCAAAAATATCACTCAATGCAGAAAAAAAAGTAAACTGTTTTCCTTGAGCTTTTAATACTAAGTCAACCAGACTGTGATTTTTTTAGAAGAAAGTTAATGTCAAAATGTACTTATGCAGCACAAAACCCCTGGACACTTCTTTTTCTGCCTAGTACCTATCACCTTGTCAGTATTGCACAATCTGAGAATAGCAAGAAACCTTATTTGGCCTTCAGAGCAAGAAAAGGAATTTTTTTTTCCAAGGAAAGGAATTTGAGTTGCAAACCTTTAGGGTAGGTTTAATCATGTCTAGGAACATAGTTACTCAGATGTGGTTTGTAATGTTTTTGTTTTAACATGTTTTTTAAATTTGTTGATATTCAGTTTGATCAATTCTGTGTCTAAAAGCTTCTCCTTTCCTTTAATGTTCTTCCCAGGGTCAGCGTCTTTTTGAAAAATTGCTTGAACTGGCATCCCGAAATATTGAGATAAAACTAGTGAGTGATAAACTGCCCGTGGAATCAAAGGTATTAAACGACTTGAAAACAAAGGGTAAGACCAAGGTCTTTATGTTGCTATGCCATTGACTGCTGCATGATTGTTCCTGTCATTTAAAATGCAGACTCAGATGGTAAATAAAGTTCACACTGCTGGTATTGCACTGTTACCCTATAATCCTTCAGTTTTCTCTAGTTCACAGATGTCAGAAATCTGAAACTGTTACTGTAGCTGATGTTTGTAGTTTGCAAGCAAATAAAAAGGCAGTGCATCATTAGATAGGTGTTTACATTCCCTGTAGCCATTTTAATAGTAGGCAACATAACCTGAGAGTCTGGGCTAATATTTTGGGGGGACAAGATGCTTTTCCTCTTTTGAGCAATAGCAAATTAAATTAATAAAACAGTGTGTGTATGGTACTGATGATTCTGAAACACTGGAAAAAATAGACCATTGGTCAGATTTAGCCAGCTGACAAAGTCTTCTGTGCTATGTGTATTTCTTTGATCTCTGCTTTCCTAGTTGTTATTTTGAGGCTCAAAAATACCTCAAAAAAAGAGGGATTCCACATTGGCACTGCATGAATGAACTTGTTTTATGTAAAACCATGTGGAAAAACAGTAAAGAGAATTTAAGAACTGCTGAAAGAAATTAGTCTCTTAGGAGTTCTAGCAATCTAATACACATTTCTCCTCTTAGTTATCTATATCTGATAAAAGCCTGATTTTAAGGGTAAGATAAACTTTTCAAAGATCAAAAAGAACGTAGATGTTTTGGTGGTGATCGTTTTTGACAAAGGTACCTGAATGGATCACAAAGGAAACTCTAAAAAATTTAATTAGGTAAAAGTTGTTGTTATGTGTAGTAGCACCTTAACACAGCATGACTGTTCATGGTAAAGAATAAAGGGCACTCTCCTCCCACAAAAATCAATCTATATTTGTTTAAATTCTTTGTAATTTCCTCACTGCACAAGAATATTACTAATGGAAGTCCTTATCCCTGAGGGAGATTGGCTTTTAATCAAGATTGACATGTCACTTAAATTTAATAAACTTACATTTAATTTAAAAATTAATAACTATAGATCCTCATAATTTCATGACACTACCTATTCCAGGGATTTGATGATTTCTGCTATATAACCAAGAGATATCGATCCTCTGATAACCAGTAAGAATATATCAAATACTTTGTCAGATATACGTGAAGTGTCTTTTTCTGTTGTGTTCAAAAAGAAATAGGTATTTTAACATCAATTTCAGTGGAATTGTTGTTTCTTTTCCCTGCAATTCTAATATCCCAAATTCGTATGAGCCAGAGAATAGCAGAGGTATGCCTGTACATTCATATCGACGTATTGGCAACAGGTATTTTGAGTATCATTTATTAAAAATACCCAATACCAAAAATTATCCTCTTTCAAAAATACATGAGGAGAATTCTTTTGCTAGAAAAGAGGGAGGCATGTCTTCTGTTGATGTGGGAATTAATACAACCTGTGAACTTAAAAAAACCCCAGAACACAGACTTTTACAATTTTACTGGCTTCAGTTTCCCTTATGCCTTTTTTAGATTTCTGAGACAGAAAATCTTACAATATTTAAATAAATGATCGATATATTTTTGCTCTGAGCTACAAAGAATTGGAGAAAGTTGCTAATAATTCTTGTGAGTTTTGTTGTCAGCATCTTTGAACCCTGGAATTGTGTATATCATTGTGTACTCTTGGCCTTTCTCAAACATCAATATTACAACTTCTAGATTTTCTCATTCCATGTTTTGGTCTGCTAATTTCTACACTGATATTTTTATTAGAATGTCTTTGCTATAGCAAGGTGATTTCCGGCTCTTTTGCAGTTCTTTCACTTATTTAGTTTTTTTGTTTGGTTTTTATCTCCATGGAAGCTGGTAAATGTTTCTTTGTTTTTGCATTCATGGAAAGAAATAAATTAGTTTTAAATTCAGTCAGATTTAGTTGTCTTAATTTTTTACGTTGAAATGAGTAGACCTTGTATGAGCAGTTTATGGTATGTCCTGTTTGTGTCAAATAGAAGCTAAACGTGAGGCTAGCTTAAAAAAAAAAAAAAAAAACAGATACCATTAATCTTTGCTATGCTATCCTGGAAAAGCTATCTACCTAAAATTATTAATCTTTTTGCTTGTGAGGGTCTTGCCACCTGCATCCTCGGACATCAATCAGAACTGATCATTGAAATGGAACTGGGCATTATCACTTGGACTTATATCCATGAAGACAACTAATTTTTTTCTCCTGCAGCTGGTCAGATTTGTGTTAAAATATGCCGTGCTCCCTTTTTAACAGATACATTCATACATTGCTCTCTTGGTGAAGAAGGCAGTAAACAAATCAGTAGCTCAGCCAAGTTGTGATCCATCTCAGGATGGAGAACCAGAATAGATTTGTCTGAGCAGACCCAAGTCCCAGCTTGTGGTGTTGGTGTGAATTAGGTAGCAGAGAGTCCAAGCACTACTTATCAGGGTTTCATCACCTGATAGACTACTCTGATTGCTCCTGAGCAGCAAACGTGCTTGGCACCTGAGCCATGGGCAGTAGGATGGACAGAAAGCACATACACAGCCAGTGGCACTCTGGGAATTTGATGCCTTTCTGAGTCTGCCTTCACCTAGCTAGGTGAGCATAGGTTTGGCACTTCTTTCCTAGGCAGACTGTATGCACGAGTCAGACTGTCTCCAGGCTGTTCTACTGAATATGAGAGAGAATTGCTATTGCATGAAGAGGATGGAAGAGTCTTGACTTTCTTTTTAGCAGACTGAGTGATCAGAACCCCTGGACTGTGCCTTCATGTGGTGCAGACTGGTTCCTAGGGCCAGGACAAGGGATAATTTGGCTGCTGGCCATGGATGTACTTGTTAATATATTGTCCAAGAATCTTCAGGTAGCATGCCCTGTCTGCTTTAAGTAGCCTCGACAAAGTGGAATCTATTTAAACAGATTGGATTGCTTGAAGACCAGTATTTGGTCATCCCTATGTTTTCACGCAGTGTTTTGGCTTTTTTGCACAAGAAACCACAGTGGGCTCCCATGCTGCTGCACCTCAGCACAGGTCTTGAGACTATTTCTGCCAGACAGATTATTCCAGCACATCTTTCCTTTTTCTAGACAGGCATGCATTGAGTCCCCTTCTCTCTTCTCCCCATTTCTGAAGAACTGTAGGAAGCCAATTTTATAGATGTTTTCCAACACAACAGTCCATCCTACCTAGAGTCCTCTCCACACATCCTTCCTCTGCAGCAGCCGTCCCTATTGATTAATTGAGGAGAATGCTGAAATCTGACTTCAAGCGTAGGCTGGTGGGATAAGATAAAGCATAACTTATGTGGACAGGAGAGCAGAACTGAACTGATGTGGAGTAAAATAAGATTAGTAATTCACAGTTGCAATGCTAGTGCAGACATCTGAGCTACCTGTGAACCTGCAGGTTTGTCATCACTCCAGTAACTTTTTTTTTGCCCTGTCTATGCTATCCTTACTTGAGGTAGCTGTAAAGCAGGGGAGCTTGATTACAGGAATCTAGTGGCTGTGGTGTGAAACATGGTTTGATTTATTGTGCTAACACGTACCACACTGTGTCAGCTGTGGTGACAGGATTCTCTGACTGCTGAGATAATGTACATTTGACAATAATTGCTGGACTGTGGGAGTGCTACTTAGTTGCAAAACTAAGCATGCAAAATGAGGAATTCTAATCCCATAGCATATATTTATGATAGACTTTAGTTACATTATCAGATTCTGTATTTTGTACAGAATACCTGGCTGGTACTTGTTGTAATCTTACCATATTAATCAGAGGTTTTCCTTTATATAGAATGAGAATACATCAAACATTTAATGCCTAAGGCAGTTGATGTTCATTCAGGGGATATTATTTCTGCTGGTAATGGCTAGAGTCTTTTTTTATCTTCATATTTAATGTATGCCTTTAGGCTTTCTTCATTGCACATCTGCCAGATCCTGCACTGAATGCAGAATGATTAATTTCCTCATAGGCTTTTCTGTGCTGTTTCTCACTGTGGTATCTGAGTGCTCTGCAAATACAGTATTAATGAATTTCTTTATACAACATCCCTGTTACGTGAGGCTTCTTGCTGTTTCTGTCTCTTGGGGACAACCAGTGATTATTAATGGCAACGCAGGCACTAGAAGCCAGATCTGAGCATTTGTTTTCTATAGTCTCAATTAAAATTTTAAATAGTATTTAAAAAAAATAACTGCATGTAAGTTCTCCCAGCTCACATTGTCAAAATTATTATTAAACAGGCTATGAAGTATGATGATATTTTTATAGGACATATGTATATCCATACTATGTATATCTGTATATGACTCTCTTGTGGAAAGGTAGGTCTGTCTTTAGACAAAATTTGGCTCATTGTGTAAACAAACATGTTCTTCTTTATCCTCTTTGTACTGTGACAGTAGCTTATTAATGCTTGCTTGCATGGTTATTGTTTTAGCCTTTCCTCAGCTGTGGCTTAGTCTACTAGACTGAAATATGTCTTGTAACCCTCCCCCTCCATCACATGATTATGTACCAGTCTTTGTTCATCAGTAACATTTGAATAGCACTGTCTCCAATTAGCAGGTTGTTGCATTATTTCTCACGTGTACAGAATCTAAATCCCTTACTAATTGCTATTTTATTTTAGCTGATAGTGTTCATGCTTTTTAAGACATACTAATGGATTTTCCTTCTTCAATTTGCATTGCTTCCTTCCTTTTCTACTTCCTTTTTTCCCCCCAGTACTCCTTTTTCATGAAGCTCATATATTTGCAAGGAATATTTTGTCTTTTGTCAGTGGTGGCTAAGGCAGATAAGAAAAGAGGAGTCTCTCCATGTCACAGTGTGATTTAAGGAAAAAATATCATCTAAGTCAACTAATCAGTTTGGTGTATTAGCAAGGAAACCAGACAATAATAGGAAGTCATTGTCATAGGGCAGGATCCAATCTCTAGATCACACGTGCAGATGTTATTCACTGAGCAGTTCATGCACATTTGCTCAGGATTACAGTCTTTCCTATCAAGATACAACCAAAACAGGAAAACTAAAAAGTTGTGTTGTTGCAGGGTGGCAAATAAATGAGTAGATATTAAAGCTCTAGCAATTTTTTATGCATTGAGTTGTGCCCTTTAGATTACAAACATTAACAGATACCATTCAATGACAAATTAAATCAGGTTATATCTGGGCAGCTGCACAATCCCAGTTTCCTCTTTGCTCTCCCCACCATATGTTGTCCCTGCCTTCTTCTTTGCACCAGTGATCATGTGATGAGACAGTTCAGGGGGCTGATTTGGCTACAGACTGGAGGTTTTTTGGCTAGCTTAATTGTCATTTGTGTTAGATTTCTGCATTAGTCAGTGTGTGATCTCACAGGCTGGGGGAAACAGAGAAGGGAAACACATAGCTGGGGTGGACAAGGGTGGACCTTCCAGGACCACTGGAACCTGGCTGCAATAGGTTCCATCTGCCATGGCACCAGAATGCTCAAGCTCATGTAATGTCAAGGGACTTTTAGAAGTTTGAGGTTTTCCTGTACTTTCCTGTACAGTCTTAACATAAATGTAGCACAATGGACAGCAATATTAAATATGGTTTATATAAATGATGAAATGTGTTTAATTCCATATTCTGTCTGCTTCTGTTGGCACACTTAAGGTGTTGCATAGTTTTAGATCTGGGATGCTTGTGGGGCATGAGTTTTTACCATTGGCCACAATCATGTTTTCTTGCCCTGTCTTCTTGTGGGGGAAGATATAAATTTTAACATATTGTAGAAGAACTGAAAGACTTTTGTTATGTCATAGAAAATATCATCTGGGAATATCAGAGCAGTTTATTCTTATGAAATAAGCTGTGAGTTTGGCACTTTTTTTGAAATAGAGCCTTTGTATACTACAAAGATTGTGAAATTCACCATTTTGGAGAAATCTACATTTTTTTTCTGGAAAAGATAAAGGAATAAGACTAAGAGGGAATATTTCTTGATAAGTTTCTTTGGCCTAAAACTGTTTGGGGTTTGGGTCACTGAAGTTTTTTGACAGCCATTGCTAGGTTAAACCATGATGACATGGATTTATATTAAGCTCAGAATACTTGACTTCAGTATTATATAAAAAAAAAATTCAAAAGTTCAAAATATGGGGGCAGTGGTCTGTAAAGAGATTAGACAAAAACTATCACTGGCAATTTTAAGAATAAAATAGACAAGCCTCTGTGAGGAATGGCCTCATAGCTCTGGTACATGGGAAAGGTCTAGACTGATTTCAAAACTGGGTTTAATAGTTCTGTAACGATTTGGAAGGAGAACATAAACTTATGTGCTTAAAGGCTTTCATTTCAAGATAAGAAGGATTTTTTTTTCAGTAAGAACAATCATTCACTGGAACAACCTTTCTCAGGGATATGGTAGAGTCTCCATTACTGGAGGTTTCCAAGATGCAACTGGACAGGGTGCTGGATAATGTCATATAGGCTGCCTTTTCCCACAAAAAACTGGGTCAGATGATCTTCTGAGGGCATTTTTAACCTGTGATTTTCTGATTCTAATTAAGTCTTTAATTCCTCTTCATGTGAAAATGTTGGGAATCAATGTAAATACTCTGCAAAGACTAAAAAGAAAATACGCTCCATTCATATAATGGGAAGCTGGAATCCTGAAGGTGGATCTTGAAGAGATTTCTGCCTGTCCAGATGGCCAATTTTTGCACAGTGTACCATAAGATTAATATTATCTGATGCATGTTCCACTTGAGTGTAAAGAGTGCTCTTGACAGCTGATATTCAGTGGATGGTTTTATGTAAGGCACTGAATGGATCTGTAGCTCCATTGCTTTCTTCATGCATTTCCTAGGCTGGACTCTCCAAGACTGTGTGTGGGGGAAGGATGTTAAGATGGGGGAAATTCCTGCAGCACTACCAAAAATAGTCTATTTTTTCCCAATGATTTTTCATGAAGAAGTAAGTAGGATTTTTTGAAGAATGAGACTTCCTGAAGGAAGCAGGTAATTTGGATCTCAATTTCATAGAGTTAAATAAAGGTGCATGTGAATAGAGGACGAGAAATCTCTTCCATTTCTTTCAAATCCTAAGTATTGACATTCTTCTAAAACTCTTAAGTCACACTTGAAAAATATCAGAGTGTAAAAAAGGCAGCTAATGAAAATTCCACTGGCAACACCGTTGACATCTGATTTTAAAATTTATTTTTATATTTTGATTAATTATGAATCAGCCTTGTTCAGTTTTCTTTATTAATTTAGACGAGTTGGGTACCACAAAAGTCGATGCATGCTTTGTTTTAGCTTTTATTAGTTGCTACTGGAGAATGTTTGCTGATGTTTTCTCAAAAACTTTAAGCCTATGAAAAACGATCTTAAAGCCAGTTCCAAGATGAAAGATCTCATTAAGTTATTTGCCTCCTAGAATATATAGTAACTTTGACAGAGTTCTATGTTGTGAGAATTACCAAGCTGAATTTCCAAAGCTGTATCCCATCTTAAAGGACAGAACCAGGTACTAGTTTTACATCAGAGATTCAAGCAGTCATACCTAACATCTAGGCAACACTAACATGCAGAAACTAGGTTTGTTTTTGGAGAAACATCTTTCTGTTTAAGCACCTATACTGTCTTACCTCTGTTTATGTTGCACAGTGTGCACACATCCACAAACATCTTGATCACAAGGGAATGTTCAGCACTAGTTTTATGCCTAAATCCCATGAGAACTTATGCAGCATTTCTTATGTGTTTCAGCTGGGGAGCTGGGTCCTGCAAAGTAAAATAAGCCACATCCAAGCTTATGAAACATGGATGAAAAGAGCAGGGGAGTATTTTTGTTACATATGTGTCAATAACCAAATGTCTTCAACACAGAACATCTGCCTGAGTTGCAGAAGATGATGTTGAAAATCTTGTTCTGCCTGAAAAAGCGAGTTAAAAACTGCCAGTTTTTACCTTACAGCTGTCTGCCTTACCAGGCACCTGACAGACAGAGAGCAAATCACTTAACCTAGTATTGAACATCTTGAACTTCTTGAAAGGGAGCTTCCAATCACAACGATTTAGGAAGAGCAGGAGATATTTTGTAGTGGTGCTCCCTTGGTCCTTCCTACTTGAGTTCTAACAGTTTGCAGAAAATCGTTTGAGCTGTGTTTGCATTTAAAGGTGGCTGTAGTAGTCACACATTCATTTGGGATGGAAGAAACCTGGCTTCTAGTCCCTACTCTGCTTCTCTTCCTTCTGTTGCCTCCAGATATATTTTGAAAGAAATGTCTTATCCTTAATAGTAACAGAATTGTTTTAAGGTTCTGATTGTAGGACAGAATTTTAAAACTCCATTGGAGAATCCATCCTTCTGTGCAGTTCCAAATGAGGAACTGGGCTAAACAACATACTTCCCATCAGCATTGCCTGCTGCCTAGTTTGAATATCTTCTAGCTCAAAAAATACAATAAACTGATGATAAGCCAGTTTTTATTATAGTTTCTACAGGAAACTAGATGCCTAATCTGGGAATGAAACTTCCCCTGGATATACAAATGTCCTCATTTTAGGCACCATAATAGTTCACAATGTGAACAGCTTATTTTCTCTTGTGAGCCTGAAGCACATTAACTTTAAAAAGACTTAGGCATAGCCTGACATACAGAATTCTTCATCTACAGGCAATAGAGGGAGAAAAAAATCCAAAACAACCTTCACAATAATTTAAATTCTGGGCCTTGGGTTGCATTGGCTTGTTTTGCAAAAGGGGAAAAAGGTTCACTTAAGCCAAAAATTCTGTGTCTTTTAGAGCCAGATATGTAAGCAATAAATTCTGATTCTACGCTCTACAGCTTCTTTGTCTGTAGACATAGAAATGAGTACCTGTGCTGAGAGAAATGGCTGTGTACCCAAAGACAGTACCCTATCATTGGTCACGTGTACTTTTGCATTGTAAAATAGTGGTCGTGCTTTCCCAGTATCTGTAGTCACCATTTCAAAGATGCATAGGTAAATAATAATACATTCATTTAATTAATTTTCTACATTAATCAAGGACAGATGTACTGTGAGGTGTATTTGTTAGGGACAGATGTACTATAAGGCGTATTAGAGATGTTAAGTGTTTAGTAGAAACAATATCATAATTCTTCTGCTTTGAAATTTGTAATTGAAAAGGTCTTTCATGGTAGATTGGTCAGTATTTTAGTACATAGTTTCAGTTTGCAAATATTGCACTTGAGTCTGGTACTAATGTGTGTGTATTCATGGATTTGACAGGAGTGGGCACTTTTGTATTTAATAAGTTCCAGCACAGCTATAAGCATTTGTAATCCAGCCATCCTGTGAATAGCCAAAGTGCTCCTGTCAGGTAGGACCTCATCAGGTCCCACATAGCAGCTTGTGCCACAGGGATCATCTTCAAATCTTGCTTGATAGTTTACAAGCTGGAATGGATTCTTCCCATATGGAACTAGCTGCCTTGAGTTGCTGACACTCTTTAGTACAGAGGAACCAATAATGGATGGCATTAGCAGAAATTAGTTGTGACATTTTTAAAACATATGGATAGCATGCAAGTTCCTACCTACAGCTACTGAAAGAGCTGGTAAGAGCTGCCAGGGCCATCTGAGCTAAGAAATCATTCATTAGGTAGCTGTGCTTCCTTTGCAGAAATTTTGGCATCCCATGCTTTCTCTTGTATGCAAAAGCACTAACATTATCTCATCCTGAAAAGACATGAAGGCTAATGGTCCTAAAAGAGTCCAAGGAAAGCAATTTAATTTTGGTCAATTTTGGTTTATCCATTCCTGTGATTTTCACACACTTAATATTCACTGGAAGCCTAACTGTTTTCTTAGAGCTGTACCTTGGTCAGTCAACGTGGTATTGCTGCAGGTATGATTTGGTATATTTTTGATTGCCACCATTTTGCAAGCAGACAAAACAGTGGGGCTGTTTAGTCTCTCACCTTCTTCAAGTTTTGTATGTCATCTAGGCTGCAGTGTAACTTCAAACCTGGACACCTCTGGCAAGACCATCACCTGAAGTGACATGACACAGACACTTGTATTATGTTCTTTTAGCTCCTTCGCTGCTTAGCTCAATGAGTGTAACATTTCTGCTTCAAACCTGATTAAATACTGTATATATAAGAAGCATTAATAAATGCCCAAACCAAACTGGCACTCTTTGACTACACCATTTGGTTTTCATTTGATGAACACTTTTGAAAAGCTACTTAGCTTGGGTTATTGTGTACGGAACAACTGTAGCATAAAGTTAACCCATGGGACCAAATCTTGCTGGTTTATACATTAGTTACCAAGCATGGTCTTTGTAATAAGGATTTGCCACTATGATGCTAATACTGCTCTTTCTGGTAATCTCCTATAGCAGTTTCCAAATTAACCTTTGGCTTCTACAGCACTGTGGTGTGTTATGAATTTTTACACAGCCTAATGGTTGGAAAGCAAATTACATTAAGATCCTTCTAAAGTTATTCAACTGGAAGCAAAGTTCTCAGACTGATCTCTCTGTGTTGCTCTCCATCTTTTACATCTCTTTCTGTATGTCCTTACAGAGCAATTGTCTAATGTTTATCCCTGAGAACAGAGTGATTTCAGCCCCTTTTCCATCCTTTGGACAAAGTGTTAACTTTCTACAGTGTATAAGTATTAGTAATTATGTAGTACAGAAATCGACAGTCATTTCAGTGACTCAAAGCAAAACAGATCTCTGCTCTTGAAGCTTTTAATCTCAGTAGTCTTGTTAGCATTAAAGTGATGGACAAAAGTGCCAGCAGTTATAGGACTATATAATAACTATACTAAGCTTCAAAATCACTTCAAAAGAACATTTTGATGATTGCAATGAGAAGCTTTCAAAAATAACAGTTCCTAAGCAAAGGACAGAGCAGACACAGAGCAGCTGTTCTCAGCCCTAAGACAAGGGATTGTAACTAAGTCTATGATTTGATTTTGGGACTTGAAGTGCGTTTGCTTCCTTCTGGTCTTGCTTTCGTAGAGATCCCAGTAGTCAACTGCAAGCAGTCCAGTTCCACAGCCCCTGTCCTGTACCCTGCTGCCATCCCAAATGGCTCTGAACTGGTCCATCTCTGTCTCTTATTGTTCTCAAGCTAATTCTATTTGTCCTGTGTGGTTTGGAGTAGAAAAATAAGTCCTATGGACCTGGTTATGCATCAGTTCAAAATGTCACGGGGGAGTAATATACCTATATTCCTGTCCTTCACATTCAGTTGCTGATATTTACACTGGAGAAATGAAACAATATTTGTGGTTTAGTCCCTCTGTGATGCTAAAATCCTCTGTGATTTCAGTGTGCAGTTACTTCTATTGACTGTATATTGTGTGTGCCCTTCGCCCAGATAATAAGCTCAATCTGTGGAGTTGTGTCTTCCTTTTGTTTTGCTTTCTACATTTCAAGTAGGCTGTTTGGAAGAAACAAATCCAGGTTAAAAATATGCTAACTGATAAGCTATTGATTTGTATCCCCTGGGTATTTCCTCAAATTAAAGCAATTTTTCCCCATGCACCTTTTGTTTTTTCTCAGTCCAGTGTCTGGATTTTTCTGATTTTGACATCGGGGCATGTCCATTTTTCTCTTTTAAATGCCTCCATTTAAATGAATGAAGTATCTGGGTAACCTAGCCAGAATAATGAAGCCCTCAAAAATGCATCTGACATACTAGTTAGAACAATAGTAAATCAAGTGTTAGACTCTTCAGGCTGCTACAGCAGAGCTGCAGTGTCTATTGTACGTGCTTATTTTCATGAAAGAAGAGGCTGTAGTAGTGTATTGTTCTTTCAAGAACCTTAGATTTATGGTAATAAAAAGCTCAGCTTCAGTTCTTGTTTGGACTAAGAAAGCAGGAAGAAATTCCCAGAGTCCTAAATTGCAACAACCATCAGAAATCTGTGTTTATTTTGGGGTTGTATATCATGAGTTAGTACCTGTAGAAGTCCTAGCACATGTAAATAAAGTAAAATTATGACCAATCTGGGTATCCCAAAGCCATGGTTAGCCTTAGAACTCTCAAGAAAAGATATTTTTTTCTTTCCACAAATTTATTTGTAAAGGCTTGAAGAATACACCATACTGCTTATCTAGTTATAAAATGAAATATGTTCCTCAAGTAACTGGAGTGAGAGGGACTGAATGAGTAACTGGATAAATGTGATAAATGAAACAATAAAAGAGTAGGCAAGGGGAAGAGTGAAGTTATGAACTGAGTATGAAGTGGAAGAGAGCGAAGGAGAGGGAGGATGAATTATGTTGGGGGAAAGTAGTGGGGAAAATGAAATAAGAGGGAGTAATGAATCAGATAAAACCGAACGTCAGAAAGTGAAAACTGAATAATTAATTTAGGAAAAGATCAGAATAGAATGTTGTCAAAAGGTGAGGCATGTTATTGGTGGACTTGTGACAACATGAAGAGAAAAATAATTGCCATTGAGATAGGAATGACCTGAAAAAATGTAGAACAATCAAAGGCTGAGTCAGCAAGATAACAAGATAGACTCAAAGGAAAGAGGTGAGGAAAATGGCTTAGAGATAAGGGAGAAGTAGTGAAAGGAAATAGCTGTGCCTGGAGACCCAGGTTACTTCTGGCTGTGCCTCTGCTTTTCTTGCATGGCCACGGCCAGGTCAGCTTGGTTTTTGGTGGCCTGCAGATAATACTCTAGGGCTGCTCAGAGAATCATCTAATGAAAGTTCAGGAGAAAAAAATAGATTCTGTTATGAAGGTGTTGTAAAAATTAAAAGCAGTATCCACACAAGGAGGCAAACTCTGTCCTCACCTCTTCACCTGCCCTGGAGTATCTCACCTTCCAGAACTGAGATTTATTTCTCCTTCAGGAGAAGAAAACTGACAGAACCCAAAGCAGAGCTCCAGATGTCTGAGGAGCACATTTTGAGAATGATGCACAAGTGTTGTTACTGATAGTCAGCATATTTAGAAGTGAATGTTGCCAATACTGATGATTTTAGAATATATAAATATCGGAATGAAATCATGTTGCTAAGTTAAAAAGAGAGATAGGGATAAATAGTCACTGCATTTTGCTTGGTAGAGATTTAGCCTTGTTCATTCATAAAAGGTTGTGCTCCTAATTCCTCATGTGTTAGGATGAAAAAATGTCACTGAATTTTTGGATATTTCATCCAAGAAGTATATAAATAAATACAGTGGTTCATAATGCTAATCCAAGTAAAGAAAATCTTCAAAAGGAAGTGGGTTAAGCAGTATGCAAGTTTACTAATCTCTCTATTATATTTAAAACAGCTTTCTTTTTTAGTAAAAACATATGCAATTATACTTAGGCAAAAGAAAGAAAGCCACAATCCAGCTTTAATAATGCTTTTACTGATTGCATTATAGTCTTCCTTAAGGGGTAATATGCTTTGTCGTGTGAATCAACTAAGTAAGAAAATTACTTTTCCCAGTCTCCAAAGCAATCACTTTTATAGCTTTGTCTAGTAAATGAGCAGTCTACTCTCCAATAATGAAGGGCAGAAAGCGATGTGGAATTTTTTTTTTTAATATTCTAGCAAACTGTTGTATATGAGTTCTCTTACAGACTGTACTGAATCATCAGACTCTCAGAACAGATTTGTACTAAGAAAATGCTATTTAAGGGAATGCTGAATTCTGCTAAGGAGAAAGAATTGAACTGATCATCAATGCTCTCGTTATTCAAAATTTTACTCAAAATTTTCTATGACTTGATATGAAATACTTCAAATAGCTCAAAAAGAAGTAAAAATTGATTTTAAAATACTGATATCAGAGTCAAGGCAGTAAAAAATTGGGATTTTTCTCAGGTTTGCTATGTCAGGCAGCAACACTTTTTAAGAGTCCAAAATGTTTGCTACTTTTGATAAAATTACTAGAAGGAAAGGAAAAGCTGTTTGGAGCTTTTTAAATTACACTAAATTCTTGTGCCTGGACTCAATTTAATTTTTTCAAAGACAGACTAAAATCGGAGCCCTAAACTTTGACATAAACATGACGAGATTCTTTAGCAAATACAGTACAGAAGTCCCTGGCTTCAGAGGCCACATCTAGGTTGAAAAGCATAGAGTTGAGCATGTCCTTTCCTGTCTTTTTCTATGTACGAGCTACACTGTTGGTTGCTTGCATTTTCTAATGGGTGGCAGCATATGCCTCTCAAGGACATACTGATGCCCTGGATTTCCATCATTTGGAAGGACCAGAGATCTGTAGTTATATGAGGTTATGCTTTCTTTGCAGTCCAAAATTCTGTGTATGGGTTAATTAAACATGTCCACAGATGATTTATCAGCTAGGAGGGTGGTGAGGCACTGGAACAGGTTGTCCAGAGAAGTTGTTGATGCTCCATCGCTGGAACTGTTTGATGCCTGTTTGGCTGGAGCTTTGAGCAGCCTGGTCTTCCATCTGGTGGAAGGTGTCACTGCCCATGGTAGAGGGGTTGGAACTAGCTGATCTTTGAGCTCTCTTCTAGTCCAAGCCATTGTATGATGCTATTCATGGGGAAGGTCAGGTGTTCTCCAGCTGTGTCTGTTCTGCAGGCAAAGAGGGGAATCTCTATCTCTGTGCTGTCATATTTATGATGGACCACTGGCTACTTGCTGGTGAATCAGAAATTAGGTGTAGCTGGGAGGCTAAGTATTACAAAGTAAAAACTATCAGACTTCTCTTTTGTCTCTCCAGTGAGATGGGATGGGAAAGCACTTCGGTTATTTTTCTGGGATTTTTCTGCTGAGTAAATCAAAGAGCGCAGCAGGCAGCACAAAATGCATTCACATGGGGGAGAGCTGTAACACTCCCACACTGAACTCTAGCTACAGCTGGGTACTTAGCTGAGAAATCAGTGTTTTAATTACTTGGGCTAGCAACAAAGGCCAACATTTGACTTCTTCAAAGCCAGTGTAAGAGCATATTTAGATAAATATTACTTTGGGAACTAACTAGCTCCCAAGATGTCATTGAAGTTAAATCAGCAATTGCAAGAAATTAATTCTGACCTTTCCTTTGTTCTCAAAAATCTGCCATCCTGTATTCAGTGAGCAAACTCTGCACACATGAGGATCCCTGATGGGTCTTTTTTTTGATCTTCTGTGTCACTGTGGACCCTTGTATAAGCACATGGGGCATGCCAACCCAAGCAAATGGCATTGCCTTCCTATCTGCTTTGCACAAGACAAATGATTATGCAAGATAAAAGGCAAACAAACTCTGGAGCTTGCCACCTGAGGCCTGATTTTGAGAGGAATGGAGGCTGAGACTGTGTGGGTGTGCCTTTAAATGGCAGCACTGGCACAAGCAATTCCTGCATCTTCTTGTACCCAGCCACAGCCACTCTTTCCCACTCTTGCACTGCGCTGTCAGCTGTGTTGGAAAAAATTGTTTACTGCCATGTGGTGAGCTGGACTAGTGAATTGTTCTACATTTGAAACAACTTTGTAATTTTTATTTTATTTAAGTTTAACCTGTATCCATTTTCTGATCCAATTCATTCCTTGAAAAAGCTCCTTTGGCACAGCAGTGGAGGGATGGAGAAGGGTTGCTGAAGAAAAAAACTGTTCATGCTACTATTTTGTGGGGTAATTGGTATTGGTTTTCTGGGGTTGGGTTTTTTTTTCCTTTTTTAAACATGCCAATTGTAATTCTGTAATACTTTGGTTTCAGTTAGAGAGCTGGGTTTTCTAATGCTCATTTGTCACTATTCCTTTTTCTTCCTGTTCTTTCCTGTCCACATTCTCAGCTCTTGGCTTCCACAGCTGTGTGGATAGAGCAGTTTCTGGGGCTGTACCACCTCACAGAAATTATTTCAACCCGCTGACTGAGTGAAAAACAAAGCAAAAAAGCAATGGTGAGTGTAGAGGATATTTGCTCCCCTGATCATCCAGGGCAGAGCCCAACAGCAGGCTGCAGTCTGCTGGGGAGGGAAGGGAGCCAGGCAAGAAGCTGGCACAGGGCCTGGAAAGGGGGCTGGGAAGTCAGACAGCAGCGATGGAGACTTCACGTCCTCAACTCCACAGGGAGATCCTTGACTGCAGCCTGTCTGCTTAGGAGAGCTCTCTTGTAGCAGCCTTTCTTCCAAGCTCCAGGCAGACAGGGACACGTGAGCTGGCTGGGGAGCGTGCCAGTGGAGATGAGCAGCAGCAGCACGCAGGAGGCAGAGTGACTGCATGGTGTCCCTGAACCACCCACGCCACAGCCCCAAGCGTGGGAGCCCATCCATTGCAATTCCAGTGGGTGCTGGAATTGGGATGCAGGTGCATCCCCAGGTGCAGGCATCTGCATCTTTCCAGAGGGAAACCAGAGGGGCTCGTGGAGCTTTGGTCCCAGATTCCTCTCCTGTGCATTGATTTCCTCAAAGTTATCTTTGTGTCAGTGACCTCAGATGCTTTAAAACAAAGTGGTAAGCATTACAGTAAATTTTTCGGGAAAATATCTACCTCAGAAACAGCCCAGTTTTCCTAAAGTGAGTTTTGAGAAGTTACATGTGCACACAGCTTATGGCTGATTGTACATTGGGAATATTTCTTGTGCAGGTAGTTTGAGTCTAAGATGGTCCAAGATGGCATGAATGTAAATATTATTGTGAAAGCTTTCTGAGGATTACTTGGACTTGTGCTAGAATGTAATTTCTTTGAGTAATTATGATTTCATTTTTTTGCATGTGTGACAGTTGAATATAGAGCTGCTAAAGAAAAGGCAGCAAGGTTTTAATTCTAGGCTGCTTCTCTTTTAAATTACTGTGGCTTTAGACTGATGAATAGCACATAATCCTAGAGTGACAGGATTCAGTCCTGGTAGTTTTTAAAAAGGACAGGGGGATGTGTGTGTGAGAGAGAGAAGCAGAGGGAAATGTAAACAAAACAGCTGATTCAAAGTTAAGGTATTACCATCAGAGATTTCCCTAAAAGTCCATGAGTGTTTTCTCTTTAAGTCTGAATCATTAATCTTCCTAGGCCAGACAGACTTTTAAATTGCATTTCAAATCCAATACTCCATAAAGAGCACAGAAATAGTTAATAGTCTAGTTTGTCTTTTAATCATTCAGAGACTTAGTAAAAATAAATGTTTTCAAGTTGTGCATTCTTCTGCTGTTGTACTTGTCCTCTTCTGAGTGGTGGCAGGTCACATTAATGGGGCTTCTGGAAGAAGTCCATACATTCTGCGGTCAGCTGAGAAAAAAGCCTGAAAATTCATGGGGAGATGATCTTCTGCCTGGGTCACTTGTGCCTGCCCCAAGTGAGCCAGCTACTCCACCACTTGTATTGAAAACTCTGAATTTTTTGTCTCAGTAGAATAGAAATTACGTTTATTCATGGGTGTACTTTGTGCTAAAGGTTATTATCAAAAGCAGTAAATGTAATGAAAGCATATATTGCAAAATGTAGAGAAAGAGACATTTGTATCTATACAAACTTCCCAGATAACTCTGGCTCTCCTTTTATTCCTAAAGTTCTTCCTGTTAATTTTCTTTCTCTCTGGTTTTAAAAACACTATAGTGAAAGTAAGAAAGTTGTGAAGACAGAAGACCAATTTTAGGCATGGTACAAGCAAGTGCAGCTTCTGCTTCTTGGGCGTTATGTTTGCTAACTCCAGAGTGAGTTTAGCCTGTAAGTGGTACTGCTGAAAACTGTGGCAAGCCGAATTTGCATGTTTGCTTTCAAGGCAGCTGTGATAATAGCAGTTGCTCTTTCTGGGTCTTCCTTACAAAAATTATTTACTGTATCCACCAGTGAGAGGATTTGGCATAAAGATGTTGCCTCAGTACAAGGGCAATATCCTAAGCTGCTCACAGGTGTTTTGTCCAAAGCCTCAAGAAAGTGAAGACCTCCAAAGAAGGTGCATCTTCTCCAGACTGTTGCATAGACTTGGATGTGGAGGCCAAGTGGCAGTCCTGTGAGTTCTGACCTCCTGCAGTCTCCTATGAAGAAGAGTCTTCTTCATGAGGAAGAATCTCCCAGTTTGTGTAGCTGTCTGGTGACATTGCTTAAGCAGCAGTAAAATCCACAGCAGCAGCACAGCTGTGCCAGGAATGTGTCTGACACAGGTTTTCATGACAACGTGTATGTGACGAGCTCTTGATCAAAGGTTCCTGCTTGAGTGCTTTGCCTCAAATAGCTATAAAAAGTCCTAACTTTAGGTTCATAGAATCATAAAACGTCTTGCGTAGGAAGGGACCTTAAAGATCACCCAGTTCCAGCCCCCCTGCCGTGGGCAGAGAGAGCTTCCAGTAGACCAGGTTCCTTGGAGCCCCATCCAACCTGGCCTTGAATGCTTCCATGGATGGGCATCCACAACTTCTCTGGGCAACCTGTTCCAGTGCCTCACCACCCTCACAGTAGAGTTTCCTCCTAAAATCTAATTTAAACGTACTCTCTTTCAGTTTGACTTCATTCTCATTCATCCTTCCTTCTTTCCAGCACGCCCTTGGAAAAAGTCTACCTCCATCCTTCATGTAGGTTCCCTGCAGGCACTGAAAGGCCACAGTTAGATCACCATGAGCATTCTCTCCAGGCTGAAAAATCCCAATTCTCTCCAAGTTCCTATTCTTGAAGTCAAGCTTGCCCTGCAGCTTTCAGACATTGTTAGTGAAGTGTCTGAGAGCAGGCAGCTGGACGAAACAGGATGTTGCAAGGCTAGAAATTGTAAATGACATTTGCTTGGGCCATCCCTCTTCTTTGGGATTAGTTTGGGAATTGGATTTATCTTTTTTTTTTTTTTTAATGCATGAAAAGTCAGTCTTTCTTGCAATACTGCTGATGCTTTTTGTTTTCTTCCTCTGAGACCAAGCTAGAGGTTAAGTAGCAGCCTGGCAATTCCAAGGGCTGTGTTCACATCACATGCAGAAGGTCCGGGCTCTCAATGGCAGGGTCCCCTCCAAGCATCCCGGATTGCATCAGTCCCTTTTACGGTGTGAAAAAATTCCCCACCTAGGAAAAAAGTACTCAAATAAATGTCTGTTACAACATGCTTTGATCTCTTTTTTTGTGTTGTTTTTTTTTTTTTTTTTCTGCAGAAAATGTGTAATCTGTCCCAGCCCTTAGAATGCACAATTTTAAGGGGCAGACTAATCTGCTTGAGGTTTAAGTGACAGCACTGGTTTTCTCTAAGTTCTCATTCTGAATTTTAATCTCCAATGAAACAAAATAGTTAGATTTATTTGGCATGTTTATTAGCAATCAAGCCTAGAAATGTGCCTTTCTGGTTGAACTCAGTAGACTCACACTTTGTGTAATTGAGACTGCAGCATGACAGAGAGTTCTGTTAGGGCTTCACATATTGATCAGTCCAATTTAATTTCCTCATGGGACTTGAACCGCACTAGGGATGGTGGATTGTGTTGAAGGCTTGATAAGCGTATTTTAACAAAGCATCTCAAGGGCTTCTGGAACAGAGGCAATTATCAATACTGATACATGTTTCCTTTCATCAAAAGGTAAGGGCTCATTAGTACGCTGCACAACAGCTGCTGCTTGCAACAAATGACTTTTTTTTAATTAACTCGGAGATACTGCTTCCTTACCTGTTCGTTTACCGGTTGGCTGTTTTCAAAAGGAATAGAAATTGGGTTCCAGTTTTTGATTTTACTGGTATATGTGATAGCAGTATCTTCTGCACTGCTATATTCACTATTTTGGTAATTAAAGCCTAGATTGTATTTTAGAGTAATAGTCCCATCCCACTGCTTATGCCCATGTCTGAACAACCCACACCAACAAATTCTGGTGTTTTAGTGTTTTACAGCTTTTGAATTTTTTGTCAAGTTTTTGATGATCTCTACTATTTTTAATGTTAGTATTACTGGTTAAAGAGTCTCATATATATATATACATATATATATATATATGTATATATAAAATAACTTTGGCAGTCAACATTTTTGTTCATCATTGGATAGTTCAAAAATGTTTTAAAATTGTGTTTATTTTAGGCTCTCAGTTATGAGAAGGGTGCTCATTGTTGCTTCCTATTGTTTTATCTTTACTATGCAAAAATCCTAACATTTCATTTATAACCTGTTTGGTGTAGGTGTGTTGTGGGTATTAAATTCATACTGCTATTTAATGCTGAAAATTGGATGTGTGGAAAGAAAACATCATCAAGGCAAACTGCTATGTTAAACCTGATTTTAAACACAGTTTTCAGATCACTAGCTACAAGCTTAGTGCCTTACAGAATGGTTATCCTTAGCTAATAGCAATTGCTTTTGTTTTGTTTATTCACCAGGAAACTATTTAAACCATTTAACAGCTGCTATAGTGTTTTCTGATTTCTTTTCCATTTCACACTCATTTTCTCAATAATTAGCACCGTTCTGCTCATTAATGCATGAATTGAAATTAAGAGCAATACATTCCAAGGAAATTGGAAAAATCTTTGTTTCTAAGCATAGATGAGTGTGGGTGAGTGAAACGTACCCAAATGCAATTGACCAATGAACTCTGTAACATGCTCGAAATGTTGTTTTGTGTATTTGGTGCATCATGGTAAGTAGAATTTTACCTGTTTTTTTCTTCTTTTCTTAATGTTTGAACTTTCAGAATAATTTTTTCAAAGAAAGTTCCTGTTTTCATAATAATAAAGAAATATTTAGCACTGATAACTGTTGCCTAAAATTGCAAGTCACACGTTTCTTAGGAGATCAAAAATAGGAAATTTGATGAAAAGAAAAGCATATTAGTTCTCTATGTGTCCTGGAATTCTTTTAAAGTTGTGACTCATATTCAACCACTACTGGAATTCATGGTACTGAAGTCCCCATGAGTGTTTAAGAGGAGATGGCTGGTACCACCACAGTCCCCCGGGCTGCTGTTTACTGTCACTTCTCTTCCCTGGTTAGTCATGACTGTAATGTGAAGATGAGTGGGTTACTGTAAAATGCCTTCAGCAATGATTAATTCAGATTAATCACCTAATTTTGCAAACACTGGAGCACTGAAAGAACAGTAATGGTGTGAGAAATCCCCCAAACTTACCTAATGTTAAATATATTCTGGATTTAGTTCTGACAACATACAGATGAGGCCAATTCAGATATTCCTAGTGATGCAATGGAGCCAACAAGAAGCTTCTTTGATTTCAGTGGCCTGTAGTCATTAATAAAACTGTGCCATTCAGAGTGGTAGGCTGAATGTCACAGATTAGCAGGATTAAGAGCAGTTTCAACATAATTTATTTGGGGTTTTGTTTACTTCCTTAATTCTCCACCCATGTTCCTCTTGTTGGGGTCTGCTGCATGCCACAGCCACTGCAGCTACCTGCTCAAACCATTGCACAGGGCAGGAGGAGCAGAGCATAGTCTGCTTTTAGGCAGGGGTTTTAATTGCATTCATATTTTAAAGGTCACTATTGCAATATGTAACTGGTTTGTACTACAGAATAGAAATTTAGAAATTAACTATTTTTAGGAACATGCTACTAGAAAAAAATAGAATATTTGATTCTAAAGTGGAAGGAAATTAAGTAAACATTATAACACATGGGAATGTTTCCTATACCTGGGACGTGAATTAAGTAAATATTTCTTCATATAACTGGAATATGTGTTAATTAAAGTCTTAAATATTGGGAAAGTAACAATATTTATCGTTGCTTTTAAGCCTTAATGTTATGTTTTATTATGCCCCTCTCTAATTTTGGAAGCTGAGGCCCTGAAATGTGAAGTAATTTCTTCTTTGAATAATGTAAATTATGTCATATTAAGTAATGCCATTTATTATTTTATCCTTAAATCTCTAGGTGCTGAAGTGCTGTATATGAACATGTCAGCATATAATGAAGGTCGGCTGCAGTCATCATTCTGGATTGTTGATAAACAGCACGTATACATTGGAAGTGCCAGCCTAGACTGGAGATCATTGGGACAGGTAATTTAATTTAAAAACTAATCCTATACCATTTGAGTGTATAATGAGGAAAAAAAGTAACATTTTGAGGACACTTGGAAGGCTCTATTTTCTGATAATTTACTGGCAAAAGTGCTAGCATCAAAAACCATACTGCTGCAGTTTTGATGACTCGTCTTTGTTGGCAAGAATGTGCTACTATAAATTTTGCTTCTTTTCATTTTAACAGGTATCTTCCATGGTTATGCTTAAATTTTAAATATTTGACTGGTTTTGTTGATTCCTGTGATGGTCATTTTATGTTCCAGTTTACTTATTAAAAAAAAAAGTCAGCAAACCCATTGGTAAACAAACCACTATGGAAATTCTACAGTAGTATCATGGGCACAATGTAGTCCCTCTGATCTGCCATTTAAAAGAGCTAACCCCAAATTTGGAAAGACTTCCAAATGGATAATGGGTGTTATACTGGAATACCCACTGCCTTTGGGGAGGGTCAGATAAATGAATACAGAATGTCAAATAGCATAATGTTTTTGAAGGCTGCATGTATTAGAGAGAATTCCACATTTTTATTCCTCATAAACGACAGCTGAAGCAACAACCAGTGCTAAGAACTCTGTGCAGTCTGTGACTATGTTGAGGAATTCATCAGTAACACATCTTATTTGCCTTTTTGTAGGTATGTGTGCATTTTTTTTTTTCTGCAGCAGTCTTGGGATCATTAGTGGTTGTCATGTTCATTTTTGCTGTACACCACTGACTGTATGAGGCTACTCTCAGCCACACTTACAGAGTGAAACCTCTACTTTGAGATCTCAGTAACTGAAATGCACAACAGAGAGGGAAAAGCAGCAGTCGTAGATAGTTATTAGTTGCTATAAAAAGGCTTGCTTTTTAAATATGAGCAGAATTTCAGAAACGCAGGAATAATTTTGAACATAGGTGCTAATGATTTTGTAAAGAAGGTGTGTGTCCTGGTTGTGCTGAACTTTTTAAGATTTGTTTTCAGTTAAGAGACTGGAAGTCTGACTAAAAACAAATTAGCCAATTTAGTAAAGAAAGTGAACAAATGCATTTTTGCTCTTCCTATGATATTAATTTACTTTAAAGGTATGTTTACAAAGGAATCTGGAACAGGGATAGAAAAGCCAATGTTCTTAAAGAAAGTCTTGGAAAAGAGGATGTTGTATTTTCAGTCAATGCCGTTTGGGCTTTTGGACAGTTCAGAAAATGGTTTTAAGTTATGTGTGCCTCGTGACCTAAACTCCTCTGTCATAACAAGATAGCTCTTCATAGGATTTATTTAGCTTATAAATAGTATATCTTTGAAACCTCTTCTATTTGGGGGTTTGAGTACCAGCGAAAATAATTAATGTGGGGAAAAGAAGCACATTTACCATACAGATTATTACATTGCTTATATATTGTTTATGTATTTATGACCTTCATCACAGATGATGCAATTCCACATAGGTTTGGTCTTCTCATGCTGAAGTAAATCTTGTAACATACCTGCGTTAAACTTTGATGCCAGTTACTTGTAGACCAGTGCTTCAAAAGTGATTCCTCAGTGTTAATTTTATCACTCTTTTCTTCGTGCATTTGGACTTGTTTTAATCTTATTGTCATATACCAGTATACTTTTATATGTAGTTATAGGATGAAGTTCTGAAGAATATTTGTACAATGCAAAAAGAAATCTCTCTGCATTACGGTAAAAGAGAATCTGCTTTCAGTTAGTTGAGAAATGTATGCTGGGGTTTCAGAAGAGCCAAAGGAAATTAGATGCTTGGCTCCTGTTGATGTTAGATATGAGTATTCAATTCCCTTACTCCAGAGTTGCAGGTTAATAAATCAGAGCAATTGTCAAAGAGATCTGATATGCTGTCCTAAAATAATAATGTCTTGAACTTTCCTTTTCACATATGAAGCAAAATAAGCACAGAACTCTGTCATTTTATTCTGAGTCCTTTCCTCAAGCAAAATGCTTTGTTCATGTGTGGGACCTAATCTTAAAACCCACGGTGAGCTGAGCCCTTGCTGGGGAAACGTATCTCCCACGGGTTCTCATTACCAGAGTCCCAGTATAGCTGCAAATGAGGAATCAGCTCCCTCTCCTTCTCCCTCTCTTTCCCTCTCCTCTTTTATTCCTTTGCCTGATACTGAAAAGAAAAGAAAAAAAAAAGAAAAAGAAAAAAAAGTTTCCTAGCATCATTTGTCTTTTAGAAAGATAAATCTAAAGCTGAAACAGTAATTTAACTTTTAACAGCTCCTTGGAAAACATCTTCAGGACTTAAGTGCTTTGTGTTTGCAATATTTGTAGAGAATTCTTTGTGTTTATAAGTTGGATACTAGAAATCAATCACATATGAAGCTTATTTAGTTCTGTTGCCATTTTCTTGACCTGCCTGCACTGGCAAGAGGCAATATGAGTATTTTCTTAAAATTTTCGGTATCAAGGAGAGATTTTCATATGCTGCAGATATTACTTAAGAATAGCCTGTAAATTTGCACATATCCTGTGCCTCTGCTGGCAAAGTTGTAATACTTGCTAGAGTGTCAGCATTGAAATTATGAGCAAGGCTAAGAGCACATTATTACTTTTCAAGTAAAACTGTGTTTCAGTTAAATTGAAAATTTGTCAAAACTGTAGTAATCCTGGCTGAAATCATCTATGCCAACTCTCTGCTTCAGGCTGAAATTAAATCCCACAGGCAAATTTTAAGTACTGCTTAGAGCTCCTGAAGACAGAATTTTACAAAAATTGGGTGTTTTTTCGTTCATAGTGGAATATTTTGAAGTTTTCTTTGTACAGGTCTAGATTTTGTGCATCTTTTTCTATTGTTACCGATGTATCCAAATATTACCCAATTACATAACCCATTGAAAATTGAGGATTATGGACAATCAGAATTTTGCCACTTCCTTAAATATAGTAAACTCTGTAAGATTTTACTGGTGAAATCATCTAGCTTCTTGCTGGTAGATTTATATATACTAATAAACAGCTAAAAAATTAGTTACTCAAACATGCCTAAAATTGTGTACCTGCAGTGATTAATCTTTTCCTGTGGCTTGAACTAATAGCAATCAAGATGGGCATGGTATTATATTCTAATTTCTAGTTCCTTGACCCAGTAGCTTATTATTACTTAATAAAAGAAATTGGTTATATAACAACTGTTATAATCCATAAGCTAACGAAATGTATATTTCTTTTGTTCCATGACTCCCTCCAATAGTTCCAACAAACCTTGAAAATGCATTTATCTCTTTAATTCTGTTAAGGAGCATGAGGTTTGTAATACCTATGAACATTTCTGGAGCTTTTCATACTAGCAAAAGTTTTGGAAAAGTTTTATTCACGCATGAATAAATGAATCCAGTGGGCAAACAGCTATAATGGATTAGTTGAACTACTTCAGAAAAATGCATTTATGTGCAACAAATAATTCCTGAAACAAGGAAGATTAATCCAGTTGTCTGTTTATTTGTGGGAAAAAATTATACTCCAGTAAAAGCAATATGTAATAAATACTGGATTTTTATATATCTCATGATGTTCTTATTTGTTTCAAGCTTCCCCAAAATCTTGCTATAGCAGAGCCACCTCTCAAAACTGATCACTGAGACACGATTTGCACATTTGCAATTTCTGTTGATGATCTTTACAGAATTCATAGAGCAAAAGCAGGCTATAATCAGTCAGTCGTTTCTCTGAACTTTTATCTGAGTCTCTTGAAGTTATGTAATGGTGCATCTGGTCCTTTTGAGATAAGATATTTTGTCTGACACTAGAATTCCATCTTTTCAGTCAAGCAAAAGTTATATTGAGAGTTTCCATTTGATACCATGTTGTGCTAGTATGAATTACAAATTTGTCCCTAATGTGCACTTTGTCAGTTTTTCCCATCTTCCTCTAATAATTTGCTTAATTTTTTTACTGTCCCAGTGGTGTTCAGTATCATGTTGCTGTTAGTAAACTGAAAACAGTCTAAAGTGTCCTATAACATGAAACAAGGCTCTTTCAACATCATTGTCCACTGAGGTTCAATCAAGTTCAGATGGGTAAATACTAGACTGAAAGTACAGGCAACATAATACTGGTGTATTATATCTAAATTCATATCTCTGTGTTAATAAATCTCTTTTACGTTAAGACAGTGAGTATCTCCTTCTAAAAAGTTTTGATCTACTGTTATCCATGTGATCCAATCCTTAAAAAAAATTCATGGGTTTTCTGTCTATGGGATCATTTCTCAAGCTAGCTAATATTGTGAAGAACAGAAAAGTGCAGCCCAGATCTTCAAGCGTGGGTAAATGAGGCAATATGTGAAGAAAGCAGGTATAAGGAGATATTACAGAGCTGGATTGACAATTACCTTTTTAGACTATTTATTACTTTTTTCTATTTCCTGCTGCATAGAAATCTAGTTGTATTGTCAGAACTTTGCTATGATGCTATGACAGCTTGTGCTTCAAAGTACAAGTTGAAAATACTTTTATTATTTTCACTAAGAGCTTTTGGCTAGGGCTTTTATCTTTGACCAAAGCTAGAGCATTTTAGTAGCTGATACATATCTCCAAAATTGCAGCTTTTCTATTTTCTTTTCTCTTTTTTTTTCCCCAAAAGTCAGGGGACTGGGAGAGGATAGGTTGCTCTTGTAAATGTGCAGATCTCACAGCATGCATTTATCATGGTGTAAAGTTTGCATTTTTGGAAATACAATGTTTTGTTTGATTCTTTAGCTGAGACAGGCTGCTTTATCTCTGTCACGTCCAGAAAATCAGGACAGTCAGTATTGCCCATTATGCTTACTCTGCTTGAAATTTATTACCTGTGCATCCAGTATTTACAAGTAAATATCAGTGAAGCAAAAGGACTGTTTGTCTCTTGCTTACCATTGCTGTGCACTGCTCACAGAGGGCTGGTTAAAGCTGGACAGGATCATGGTAATGTGGCTGCTCCACTTGTGTCTTGTGTGTGATTCACTGCTGCCTGGTTGTGCCCTTGGTTCCTCCTTACTCCTGTGGGCTTCTCTTTTTGTGATTTAGCAACTGAAAACAGCATGAAATCTATATATTCACCTCGCAGTTGGAGCCAGAAAGTCCTCTCAGCTTGCTAGTTTCTCTAGGTGCGGTGCTGATTCCCAGTTCCCAGGAACTCGGATGTTATTCCTGTTTGTCATACTTCTCCCACTGTTGTGCTCCATTCTCACATACAACAATGCATCTTCTGCATTATGTGTTTGTATTTAGTGTAGGAGAAAGCAAAATACATCAACAGCTTGTTGCATGTTTTTATTTGATTTCTGTTGACTGTAGGAGTATGCTCATCACTGTGTTTCTGACCTCTGAAATTACAGATCTTGTCTTGATTTTTTGTTGATTTTTTTTAATTGCTCTGAAAGTTCTGTGAAACAGGTTTATCTGCTGTTGAAGTAATCAATAATAAATTGTAAATCAGTAAGTAATGAACCTGCAGAGCAAAATGATGGCATATTCAGTTTGAAAAGAGAATCTGACTTCTTTCCAAAGCAGCATGGCATATTCAGCTAGCTGGGTACCTGGATATCGCTGAATGCCAAGCTTAATGTGAGTAGATTTAGATTTAGTATTAGGAAGAAATTCTGTACTGTGAGGGTAGTGAGGCACTAGAACAGGTTGGCCCAGAGAAATTGTGGATGCTCCATCCCTGGAAATGTTCAAGGACAGGTTGGATAGAGTCCTGAGTCAGTCTGGTCTGGTAAATGGCATCCCTGCCTACAGCAGGGGATTGGAACTAGATAATCTTTGGGCGGACATTTTCAATCCAAACCATTCTATGATTCTATTTTCTTCTCTTTTTTTTTTTTTTTTTTTTAAGTTGTTGTGGAAGTCCTGTGAACAGGTTTACCTGCTGTTGGAATAATCAAGAATAGATTGTAAATCAATAAATAGTAAGCCAGCAGAGCAAAATTATGGAATATCCATTTTGAGTTGATAAACTGACTTCTTTCCAAAGCATCATGGCATATTCAGGTAGTTGGATCTCCATAACCCAAAGGAAAATAGAAGGTTCTTTCTCCAGTAAAACCAACCTAATAATAATTGACTTGCTTTTTAATATTTGCCATACCATCACTATGTCTTAATTAAGAGTCATAGATGTTGCAAAGAGAATGTGATTGGTTCTGGTTTATTACTGGCCCCTCAGATACTTGACAAATAATATCAGTTTACTTGAGAATTTTGGATGGGTTCTAAAAGTGTTTAGGGAACTGGAGGCATGCAGGAATTTGCTGCCAGAACACAAACTGAACACCACTGCACACAGGATAGAAAATCATCCATAAAAGTGCATGCAAAAAAAGGAGACAGCTTTTAAGACCTCTTCTGCTATCTTGAAGCAAACAATGTGGTGAATAGACAGCACTGGTGAGGTATGCTTGCACGAGTCCGTGGCCTAGGGATAAGACTAAGTAGCCTGAAAGTTAAGCTGTTGAAATTTATAAGAAGTGTTTGGGAGGATATCCCAGAAACTGCATCACAAATAGCTCACCTGGCAGTTGTCTTGCCTTTAAAAAAAAAAAAAAAAAAAAAAGACATTGGTCATAGAGATGAAAATTGGTTTTAGGCACATCTCTATAAAGTCTGTTTGCAGTGATCTCCCTGGGGTAGTCTGAAATAACTAGTAAACTTACATGGATATAAAAAAGCAGTAAATCCATCACTTTCCTAAAAATTTGATTTATGTTATGCTGAAAGAAAACTTGTCCATTGGACCCCAGCTGAATCTCTGATGGGGAAGCTAATGCACCACAGTATATTCCATCATCTTGCACAAGAATTTGCTGGCAACTAATCTTGGTCAGCAATGTTAACAAATGTAGGCAGATTCCTCTCAGAGGGATTTAGTTATTAGCATACCCCATCAGATCAATCTTGTTCAACTAAACAATTAAAATAACAACATTAAAATAATCATGAAAGTTGTATTCCCAATATGTAATTCTACCCACGCACACACACTTTGATACTGCACAGATGACAGTTCCCCCCTAGAAAAATGTCTTCATTCAGAGCTGCCTCAGCTCCAAAAGGTTCCCAGATGGAGCCCAGTCACCTCCTGCTTGAAAGTTTGAATCCTTTCATGGAAAACTGGATTTGGTATTGTCCTGAGAAAAAGACACACAGTAAATCAGGATGAAATACCATGGCATAAATCTCCATGAGTCGGAGTAAGGAAGGACAATCATTTCAGTCATTTCATAAAAGACAAATGATTCTGCAGTTCAGAATAAAATCTCATCTTTCTATACCCATAAGTCATCAAGCAGAACAAAATAGATTCTGACAAAGCATTCCTTCCATATGAATGTGCAGCATTAATGTCATCACTAACCTTTTCAGATTTTGATACTGTCGTCATAAGCATCAAGGCCTGGTTTAGAAGTCATTCACCTTTCTTAACTTTTCTAAGTAAACAGCAGTCATCAAAACAGTGACGTCATTGACGTTTCCCTGGAACTGCTCAGTGGAAAACTATTAATCCCTGCCTGAGGAAGGTATATTGTGCATGCAGTGCCTGCCAACAGAATTGTGAAGTATGTCTTCAGAGAACTGTAGAAGTCATAGGAATTGTGATACTGGACAGGCAACTTTTTTTAATCAGTACGGTGACTTACTGGACATTTCTTTCAAATGTAGTGCTAGAGCACCTCACAAGAAATAGCTGAGGAAACTTGCCCTGTTTAGCCTGGAGAAGAGATAACTGAGAGGGGAGCCCATCAATGTCTGTGTTTCAAGGGAGAGTGTTGAGGATAGAGCCACGCTCTGCTCGGTGCTGCCAAGCAATAGGACAAGAGGCAGAGACCGGAAACTGATGTGCAGGAAATTCCACCTGAATATGAGGAAGAGCTTCTTTACTCTGTGGGTGTCTGTGCAGTGGAACAGATTGTCCAGACAGGTTGTGGAGTCTTCATCACTGGAGATATTCAAGAACTGCCTGGGTGCCATCCTGTGCATCCTGTTCTCTAGGATGACCCTGGTAGGAGGGAGGCTAGACTAGATGACCTCCAGAGGATCCTTCCAGCCTTACACAGTCTGTGGTTCTGTGTTCCCAATTTTACTGTTAGAGTCAGGAGGGAGAAATATGATGTATTAATTTAATTGCAAGTTTTCTTCCTAGGGGCCTATACAGGGATCATCTTTACAAGAGACATTGCTTCCATGTTGAAGCAGCCGGAAACCTCACAAATATCTAAGATGGTTACTCAGGAGAAAAGGACAGAGAGCACAGTGGATTTCTAAAATAGATTTTCATATTGACTAGCCATTGTTCTGGGACTGCCTGTGTACCATTTGGCTAAATTGCCTTATGTATCTAAACTACTTGGATTTCTAGCTTACCTCAAGGTCCTGTACACTGAATTTAATCAAGGCTCAGTAAAAAATTAATTAATGCCTTTGGCCCTCTTCTTACACCAAAAAAAAAGCTAATTCTGATCAGGTAGTCTGGCAAAGCTCAACAGTTACAGCAATAATTCATATGCAATGTCATTGTCCCAGTTTGTGTCCCCAGCATGTCTGCTACCAATTTCTATTCAGTTTGCAGAAGGAAAGCCCACTGTGTGTGTCGGTAATGTTATAAATAATGCATCCAATTAGTCAACTACATGCTGTTGCATTTCCCTGAAGGCCATGGATCTGAAAGCCCCAAAGAAACTGCGTGCTTTGAGAGAAATGTTTAGACATAAACGTTTCCCTTACTCTGAGATCAGCCCTTTGCACTCTCCTGTCTCTGTTGCACAGCAGAAAACGTATGAAGGCTGCCCTTTGCAGCACTGCATAGGATGAGAACAAATGCTAAGGGCTCGTGCTGTGATTTCCAGCTGCGTGAAGAGAATGTGAGATAAGGGTTGACAGGACAGGCTCTGGAGCAGGGAGGATGGAAAGAGGCTTCAGGAAGGTACACACATGTATGTGGTGAAGGAGAGTCCAGCCCTTTTCCGAAGCTAGCAGAGTCTTTCACTTCACCCGTTAGTTTTCTTATGGTTCCACTGGAGAAGTGAATTTTTTAATGCCATGTGAATGACACCAAGACTGAAATGCAGCTTGCCAGCAGTGAGGTGGGAGGCCAACACAACGTGATCCTTTTCTTTCTAGCCTGCTATTTTCTTTGACAAAAGGAACAAAACTTATTCAAAAGAGAAACAGAATCAAATTAGAATTCACATTAATTAGATTTCCTGCAGTAAAGCAAGAAATAAATCAAACATGATCCTGGTAAAATGTTTTGTTGCAGTTGCAAACTTCCATTTCCCCTAAAGAAGACACTTGTGCTTGCTTTGAGGGGGTAATGAAACTATAAACTGAAAATTCATTTGAAAATTATAAATTAGGCTGTGATTATGCCAAGCGATATAAATTATGCTGATAGATTATATAGCAACAAATTTTTAACTGATTCAGTTCTGCCTTCTGACTTGCTCTGACGCTTAGCTGTGTGTCAGGCTTGGTTTGTTAGTGAGCTTAAAAAACAGCAGTAAAAAGCCCAAATTTGCACTCACAGTTCTGTGTCAGAGTCTATGTAAACATCATCACAGAATGGTCCATGGTTTAAACAAAGTATATTTGATTTTTTTCTATGAACAAATTTATTTTTGCTGAGTTTTTCGTATCAATAGAACAGATGGCTGAAAAAGAAAAACCATGATGGGGCTTCTTTCTAATGTGATGGGGACACAGGGGATTTCTGCTTTTTTTGCTTTGAAGATGCATTGCTACCTCTTCATCACAAAATTCTTTTTAAACCTCACCATGTTTAAACAAACCCTCCTTCTGCCTGGGTGCCTAACTTGCTTTGCGTCTCAGCAGCAGTACTTTTCAGCAGAAATGAAATGCTAAGCCTGTCTTTTTTTCTCAGCATGATTTTCTTAAGATCAGGGTGCTGTGAAAAATAATGGTGTGGATGAAGTGGAAATTAGTAGAGCATCACTGTGCAGTTTTGTTTTCTTTGCCTATGGACTACTGAAAAAAATGGAATATAAAAATTAGCAGCTCATCAAAGATATTCTCTGCCTTGTCATGGCAGATTTTTGTCATAAGGTAATATTAGTAAAAATAACATACGAAGTTTTAACTTGGGACTTTTATTCTGCATGAACTACAGCTCCAAATCCATCAAATGTACTTTCTAAAGGTGAGAGTTAAAGACCAGTGGACTGCTGGTGGCTGACAATTGAAATTTATCAGCTTCAGTGGTACAGTCAGTCCACTTCCACCACTTCCTTTGGTAAAAACGTGTCATGGTTTTATAGTGACATTCAGTGCCAATGCTGGGTGCACTCCCTATCCAATGCATCACCTTTGGTCACGTGCTAAGATTTATTTCCAGCACAGTGGCTTGAGTGACAGTTTTCCATTTTCAGTGATGAGATTGAGTTCCTGGCTCAGGTTGAAATTTCATTCTTTTGTCAAGTGGAAGGGCTTTTTTCCTAGTTCATTGGAAATCCTACCTGGCAATTATTTTCAAATTACTTAAAACCAACTAAATTAACCTTTAGCCTTAGATGTCAGAAATGTAAAACCTACAAAACCATAGGACATAGGCCAGGCACAAGAGAGATCCAAGTGCAAGACTCACAAAGTGATTAATTTGAGAATGGTTGAGAACTGAATGTAAGATTTTAAAAATACCATTGATCCAGTGAAAGTGTCTATAGAAAACAGGAAAGTTGTTCAATTAAACAGTGAAACAGTTAATCTTAAAATTTAATCTCTTTTAATTCCGTAAGTAATATTCAAGAGCAATTTGTGGTTGTCAACAGGGAATTCAAGTAAGAAGATTTATTGTGCCCTAGGTGATTTCTGACATCCAAAGATGTTGTTAATTTAGATTTATTCACTTTCCAATAGTTTAAGCTAGACAGAGTTTTAACAACTTCCTGAGAAAACAGTGCTTTCCCATTTGTACTAATGTTTTCTGCTTAGTATTTCCCAGTATCAATGTAGCTCCCGTCTTCTTAGCAACAGGAGAAGAAAAAGTGGAACTTGGAGCAGAAGCAGGACTGTGCTGAATTTGGATTTCACTGAATTAATTTTGATTTTAACATAGCAAAGTGTGAAGTCTCTCTACTGTATTACTGGCCAAGCATAGAAGGAGGATTTTTGTCTCAGGAATGTAAGGGTAGATTGCAGTTTCTAATGAAGTCTTAGCTGAGGCACATCTTCTGCTGTTGTGGTGGACTGTAATACCTGCAGAGGTTTTGTGAGAGAGGGGCCAGGCAGTGCTACAGCCTTCTCAGCCTGTTCAGCATCATGTTGCAGGTTTGGTTTACATCAAAACGAGGGCAGCCTGAATGGGGTCATTACACCGAGTGCATTTGTGATTAGCACTACTCCTGTCAGCCTCTTCCAGCAAAGTGAGCTATAACAGTCACGGTGAACAACTCTGCACAAAGAAACACTTTAACCTTTCTCAAATCTCTGACTTTCTCTGTTGATGATCACTGCCATCAAAATGCCACAGGCCATCCCTCGGCTGTCACCTGTGCCTGGCATGGGATGGGCACACATATCTGCTCAGCAGGTTTTGGTAAAGATAGATAAAGAATAGCTGTACACAGGCAGCCTTCGGTGGTGCTATGTATGATTGGGAAATATTCACTCAGTATTAAAGGATACTGCGTGAAAACATAAGGGAGGTCTGCAGTAGGGATCAGGTAAGCCCCATAACAAAAATAAAGTATATTTGGAGTGCTGGGTAACTGGGTAATTAGAGCATATTTTGTGAAAATATTAATGTACTACTGTAAATATCTGATTTGTCTTAAGCTGATAATGAATACATTGTATATTACTTTTCTTTAGAAGCTATTGAAATTTTAGACTTTAGTAATTGATTTATCAGTATGGAGTGCTTTTTGTTACTCCATTAGTTTGCCCTGTTGTGATTCTGGCTTTGCTCAGTTATTCATTTAGAAACTTATCATTAAAAAAATCAGACGCTCAAATGCACAATTAAATACATTTTCAAACACAGGCAAATGACAGATGCATACACTATCCTGTATACCAGAAGTCTGCTTTAGTAAATTTTGTGTGCAATAGGCTATCTCTAGTTAATCCAGAGTTTCTCTAGCACAGGCAATGGATTCCTGACATCTGCCAGTGGTCAGACCTTTTGGGCAAGTGGCAGTTCATGCCTGAGAAGAGCTGCCTGTTGTTTACAGGATCAGGTTCATGTGTGAACAACTACTAAAAACTTCTTCTTTAAACAAGGGGTTTTCTAAAGCTTCCTGCTACATTTGCCACAACTCAGATATTGCAAGCTGTGAACCAGATTGTGCCACTCTTATGTAGGTCAAATAGTAGCTTGCCTACACAGTGGGGTTGTCTCTCAGTGTAGCTCAAGGTAAATATAAAATGAGCCGTCTCGTCTGCACAGTGCAGGGCAAGGACACATTGTACACCCTCTCTGGCCGTGAACCAAACACACCTGAAAAGTCCTGCTAGCATTGTTTCTCAGTGTAGGAATCTTACAGTGCTCGGTGTCCACAGCCTGGATTGTTTAGGTTCTTCTCCCATGTTTTTTCTTCTTTTTGGATAGGATGCCTATGAATGTACCTAAAAAAAGAATAAGCAAAAATTCCTCTTTGTGAAATGCTGCTTTTTGTCTAATTTAGCAAGGAATTCCTCCTCTTGTCATAAAAATTACTATTTTTCTATCTAGGCCATATTAATTACTTTTCATAGCTTAACTGAGTTCTGTAGTTAGAGTATCATTGTACAGTGGGAGAAGACTACATTTCTTAAGCCAAGTATAATTATTCACTCCTTTGGTGCTTTAAGAAAGCCCTTATTGGCAAGAAAGTCAAACAATAATTTGGTAATCTTTAACAGTTGCTCTACACAAATGTAAATGGCATGGATAAAAAGAAAGAAAACCAGCTCCCATATTTTCATTATTTGATTAGAGCATGCATGGTAGTTCTTAACAAAGAGGAGAAGAAACCTGCTGAAGAGAGGACACAAAATTCTCTGTGGAGATAACCATTCCTTTCCCCAGGCCCTGACACATGCCCTGGAAATGTCTCTCACAAGCAACTGTACAACTTTACCATCCAAAAACTTCTGTTCCATGTTGAGGTAATCAAATTTGTGACTCTGTATTTTCATTTCACATTTATCTTGCTTAGTTTCATTAAGGTTTTGATTTTTTGAGATCTTCTTCGCTTTAATTTGTCAGTGACGTTTTCATTGCTATATTAATTGCTTTTAAAATACAGGATGAAGAAATAATTCTCTTGCCTTAAGAGCTCTTGCCCTGAAGGGTTTTTACCTTAACAGATAGCTCAAATGATGCTTAGCTGAAGGTTTCCATGATGACAAGCCAGGGAGCAACACTCAGATTTTGATTCTTACAATGCAGATGTTTTTTTCTGCTGCTCCTCTGAGACTACTAAAAAAAAAAGTCTGTAATGACAGCCGCTGTCAAACGGAAGGGAAAGTCTTTTCCCTTATCTAGATATCATGCCACTTCATACTAAATCTGCCACTACCACATCCTTGCTGCCCCTTATGCCTCCAGAATTATAGGCTCCATGATTAATAGGAGGGAGAGCAGTTTCTCCTCAGCTCGGAGTATGGGAGTAAAACTAGGCTCGGCGTAGAAGGTGCTTCTGAAACAGATGTTTTTGTCTCTAAACTTGTTGAGGCTGTTGCACAAGAAAGGAAAAGGTGGGGTTTTACTACATACATGTATTGTTTGCATTTCGAGGGGATATATCACACCTAAGCTGAGAGGGTCACAGAGTGACAGGCTGACATCTAAGCCGGTTTCTTAAGAAAACTCGGTTTGCGCAGCAAGCATCAGAGCTGCTGTCTGCCCTCTTCCTATGGCTTTCAGTCTGTTGTTCAGGTTGAGTCAAATTTGAACTTAAGTTTATAAAAGCTTAATGAAAACAAGCAGCAGAGGATATCTGTGTTTTCCCAGCGAGGGAAAGGAGGAGCCCTGCCTCTATCGTGTATTAGGGAATCCCCATGGGGAAAAGCTCTTACAGCAGCTTCAGGAGCAGGAAAAGCTTTGGTCAGTGCTTTGAGAAGCAAACTGCAGGACGCAGCACCTTGGGAAGGCAGCGTTCATTACTGCGCTGTAAACACATCTCGGGATGGCTCCATTGCAGCCCGTGGTTTGAGCCCGTTCCCTGCGGGCGGGCAGCACCGCGGATCCCTCTGGAGCCGGCTCCGGGGCAGGGTCCGGTCCCTGCGCTCCCCGTGCTCCTGTGCGCCGGGAGAGGCTGGCGCTAAGGTGTGCCTAATGCTGCCTCTGGCGCTCCGGCTAGGCGGTGATCTGGGAAAGTGGCATTTAACAAAACGCATTAGTGCCCTTGGCTTCCTCCCCATCTCTGTATGAGGAGCCACTTAGCCAGGAGGGCAATCTCTTAATTCACAGGGAGGGGACGCACTGCAGGCACTCCTGTTGCTCATGCAGATGCAATCCTGGCAGCTTCTGGTGTGCAGTGAGGACCCTTTCATCTTTACTTTTAATAGAAGGGATAAAGTGGAATGGTAATAATGGGACTGATAAATGAAAGGAAAACTGTAACCACATAATTATGTTAGAATCAACTAACAGCCATGAAAAGCCGATTAAACCACATTATGCAGATACATATAACAGAGTACTATTAGCAAGTCCTCTGCGATGGCATGCCTGGCAATTAAGAGAGCTGTATTGGCAGCACACAGTGAAAACAGTGATAATGTATAGTTAAAAATATTTGGAGACAAATAGTGCCCAGACTATGGGGACAGTCTAGAGCTGAATACAGGAGCATCCTCAAAGAAACCAGCACCCAGGGGAAAAATTAAAGATGTTATTCCAAACAGATTCTTCAGCTAGGATGTTGGTCATATTTATATTTAGTATCAAAATTAATTTACGGGCTTATCCAGAAATGAAAGGCTGCAGTGCAGTATGTCTGTTTTTTCCAACTGTCCACAAATTTCAGGTTGTGCAGGCTAACAGATTAAAGAAGCTTGCAGAAATACTCTGATTTAGGTAGTAATAATATTAGGTCTTGCTTGTGGCTGCAACTGTTTGGCAAATATTTAGGAAGGAGATAGCTCAGTGTTATGTATTCTTACGTATGTGGTATTTCCAGGTCGGGGACATGAAGAATGTGTCACCCATCGAATTTCCTTCTCACTGGCATATTGGTGTTTATTGTTTCTGCTCACCCACCACAGAAAGAGTCAAGGTTCAATTCTATCTTTTGCTTTCCCTCTGCCCACTCCTGCAGAGTGGTTCTCATGTGCAGTCAGGGAGAATTGCACTGGAACAAGCTCTGAGATAGCGTCAGTGCGGGGTTCAGAGTTCCACGGGCTTTATAGAAAGATACGCTTTTACCAGAAACTAGTCTGTGTGACTGTGGAGATCTCATCTAAGGGAATAACATCAGTAGGAATATTTTGGAGTGAAAGGGTAAGCATGCTGGAGAGTTCATATTACCCTTATTTTCTTCATCATGCCAGGCAGACTTTGCAGGCATGCTTCCGAGAGACTTTGCCTGCAGAGAACCAGCATGGATCCTTTAAATATTTATCTTACATATGGCTTTCCAACAGATACATGCAGATTTTCTTCTTGCTTTGTTTTAGAAGATGGCTGAACTATTGTTAAATATAAGTAATGAGAGGTCAGTAGCATCCAAGCCCACACCAGTCCTTTCTTAAGCTGTTCTAAAGCAAAGAAACGGAAGAGAGTGAGCATGTGGTTACACTTTGATTACAAAAGCCAGACAATACATTCAGCATGAAATTCTGTCAACAACTTAGGTTCTAGGGGTGTACAATTAATGAAATCTCTGCCAAAACAAGATTTATGATGATCAGGAGACATGCTTTTACCTAAAAGAGAAGTCGACTGTGCCTGTTGAAGGCTAAAGAATTTAATTATACTCTGCTGTCTGTATTTACTTGGACTATTTCTCCTCATAATTTATTTGTGAGAATTTTGAGTACTTTCAGTGAAAAAAAGTACCATTATCTCCCTTTTAACATGTGAAGAAACTGATGCCCAGAAAACTGGGGTACCCAAGGTGAGATTTTTGTGTTCTTGCTGCATACTTCCAAAGATCCATCAGCAGAAGTATCACTAATGATCCAACTTTTAATTTCACAGATGAAGGAACTTGGCGTCATCGTATACAACTGTAGCTGCCTGGTCCTGGATTTACAAAGGATATTTGCCCTGTATAGCTCATTAAGGTACAAGAACAAAATACCTCCAAGTTGGTCTAAGAGACTCTATGGAGTGTATGATACTCAAAACAAACTGACACTGCAGCTGAATGAGACAAAATCAGAAGCTTTTGTGTCGGTAAGTTCTGAAATGAGTTCCAGAGTGGGGAGGGGAAAGGAAAGAAACTTATTTAACCCACAAGATCTTTGAGAGGCCTGGGCATTTGAAAAATCACAATCATTTTTTTTTAAATTGTGGTTTCTATGACATGCATTTTGCCAGGACAGAAGATGCTGCAGGATTTCATTTGAGCATTATTCAATTTCCCTTTCTTTGTAATGTTCAGCACTTTTCCACTCACGTTCAGAAAATGATACAGAGACCCTTCAAATTAAATTCGTTCACACTAATAGGTAGAACATGAATGACTTGGGAGTAAACGAACCATTACTCAGACATAGAAAATGATACAGAATAAACTTGGTATCACAGCTTGCATTTTCATCAATGTAATTTGTAAGGATTGACCCTATTGCAAAGCATTTATACTTCTGTACGAGATCATCTACTTCTGCTTTATTTTTAAATGACATTTTAAAACTTCTGAAATTCAGGCAGTGATCCCCGTGGAAGCACTGTCTGTGCACGTATCTTTAATGGTAGTAAACTGACTCCTCTATCTCACATGTGATGTAGCAAAACTGGAAAAATATACCCAGTGAGATAGAGATGATGGAGGATAGGGAGTATCATTCAGATTGGGGGCAATTACATGAGTGTAAACCACCCCTTCAAAATCAAGAATATAAATAACGTTGCTGAGAGTAATTTTCCATTTTCTATAAAGCAAAGGCAAAATCCCCATTGCTTTATAGCTGTGTTATGTCTAAAACAACACAACACATGTAGCCCACTGTTAACTTGTACAGCCATTGGCCGATGAGTGGTTATACATGGCAGAGTTTCCCTTCACCTGCTGGGTGCCAGGCAATGTTCCTCTGTCCAGGATTTTTCATACTCCTACAATCAGTGGACAGATGGAGAACTATTTTGGAATGAAAATGTGGAAGTGTCTAAGACAGCCAGAATTAGCAGTGGCTTGAAGAAATGGACACTCCATTGATTCTGGAGAATCTTAAGGACTAGCTTAAATGAGAGACAGACTTTTGGACAGTTTACTAATGCCTTGTGAAGTGAAATCCCACTCCTTTCTGAGAAATCTGTAAGAAATGGAGAAATCCTACTGAAAGTCGATCTGGAGGACAACACAGAATGGAAAGCTGGTTAAGGCCCAGTTTAAGGAATGTGGGATCCTAGACAAAGGCAGATGGAGAGAGACTCTACTTTTTCTTTCAGTTTGCAGAGTGTTTCCTTCCTCTGTGATTTTTTACTTTCCTGTTGGCAAGGAAGCATTTTCTCTTGGTATTTCACTTCAGAAAACAAAAGGAAGGATTCAGTGGTACTCAGAAGCTCAGATCACTGAAGTCCAACACCAAGAGCTACCTGGATTTGTATCCACAGCCACTTGGGCTGGTTCTTCCTTCCTGAAAACAGGCTCTTCCATAAATTTCTCACCCACTAGAAAATTTTTGGTGTTTGCCAGCATGACCCTCTGAAGCACAGTCCTGGAGTTGACTGACTTGGTGGACCGAGTGTTAATCTGCTGTGTGTTCCTGAGCTGATGATCAGAAGGAAGTTCCCAGGAGCCAGGCAGTTCCCTTGTGGCTGTGGCAGCCCTGCCTGGGGCAGAGACAGGCTGCTGCCTCTCTGTGGGTTCAGGATAACACACCCCTGAGCAGGGGCGTGGAAAGATGCTGTTCCCAGCCAGAACAAAGGCCTGTTCCTGGTAGGTGAAGAGAAGGAACGAGGGAGTAGTTGATCAGAACAGCAAGCACTACACAAATGGAGACAAGCCCTAAACCAGTCCATGGATGCGGGGCAGGGATCAGCCATGCCCCAGACTAACAAGTGGAATGCTGGAGCACAGTGCTGTAGTGAGAGTTTTTACTGAGATTTTTCTTCTAATTATCTTCAAGAAATCTTTCACTTTCTGATATTTATATTGAACGCATCCGAGAAAGACAACTGCATGAGAATTTCTTTTTTTCAGCCATTCTGTACCTAAAAGTTTTAGAAAATAATACAAGTGTTAAGAATTACATCTCGGTGCAATAACCTCCAAAAAGTTTCAGATAATTGAAATAAATTAATTATTTAATTATATTTAAATCACTTTACACTTTTTTCATGAGTTGAAATTCGTTTTTTGAGAACATATTTCAATGTTTGTGCTATATAAAACAAGTAATACACAGTCATTGAATTTTTTTGTTATACTTGGGAATCATGGCTTAGTGTTGCTTAGCAACAAACTCATCTTCCAGACTGGCTGATAAAGTATAAGAGGTTTTGGTTTTTTAGTGTTCAGGAATGGACCTGGAATACTGGTCTTGAAATCTTGCTATGGTTAATTTTCTAGTATTTTCTGTACTTACTTATAGTAAATCCTTAAGAACACCAGTCAGTAATGAGAAACCACTGTGACAGGCAGTGTACTGAAATTAAGGAAGACTAATAAAACCCCTGGGATCTGTCCCTAAAGGAAAGATACTCATCTGGATGTCAGCTGGAACCCAAGCAAGTAACAAAGGTGAGAAGGTGATACAGTGGCAGGAAAACATCTGTTCCAGCTGGGTTAAAGTGCCTTCAACAACCTCTGTCCTAGAAATGAAGTTGTTGCCTGCAAGCCACTTGGAAGGGGGATTCACTTTTGTCTCCCTGCTTGTGCAGCAGAGTAGAAAGTCCTGGGCACATGTGCTACAGATGAGCAATTTCCACTGGCTTCACCTTGTCTTAGACAGCCCCAGATAAAAGGCAGAAAAGCTGCAATCTGGGCTTGCCAGTTACCAGCTCTCTACTGGGTAATTTATACCTGAAGCTTTGATTTAAAGATTAGTTTCTTACAAAAACTGCAGCATCTCACTACAACTGACATAAAACAATTCCTGCTCACAAATGAAGGATCAGGCTCATGTGGCAAGAACATGTGAACACTTCATCTAACAGAAACCAGTCCTGGGGCTCTTTGCAACAAAATTCTCTCAAATGTAACTTCAATTACAGCTTCTTGGATGACGGTGGATGTTTTAAAGTCTGTGTCTTTTGCATTTTTACCCACAGTTACATCTAAATGGTGAGGCTTTTGGGGGCCAAGTAAGCAAGTAGCTTTGAGTATTCTAGCAGGATGGCTGAAGGTATTAGTTAATAATCTCTGCTAAAATAATGGATACTACTTATCATCTCAGGAAGACTGAGGGGAGAAAAAATAAATCAATTATTTATAATGCCATCTTTGAACTTTTCCTTTCACAGAACTCACCTAAACTCTTCTGCCCTAAGGACAGAGTCTTGGATATTGAAGCTATCTACAGTGTTATTGATGATGCCAAACAGTTTGTGTACATTGCTGTCATGGACTACTTGCCCATTGTCATCGACACCAACGCTAAACGGTGAGTGTCCAGGTCCGGGCCCAGCTGGTTGCCATAATGCCAGTCGGGTCTGCTGGAGAAAATGAACCCACAGGAGACTAGTTACCACTGTGCACCAGTTTCTTGGGGCCCAATTCTGCTCTTATTGAAATCAGTGAGAGTCCTGCCATTGACTTAAATGGGAGCAGAATTGGGACCTAAGAGGACATTTCCAGTTCTGGGTCCTAAGCTTTGGATCTGCCTGTTGAAGGAGATCAGAAATTGTCTAGTCTGACCATCTGCATGTGACTGGGACCCAGGAATATAATAGTCTGCTTATACATGAATCCTATATTTTACACTATTATATTGACAATTCTGAGACCACAACTACTGGCATATTATGAGGATTGTGCAGATATTCTGCATGACAAAATGTGTGTGTGAGTGTGTGTGTGTTACGATAATGTGTTGTGACTAGTATACAGTGTGGGATACAGATATAAACGAAAATTCCCAATTCAGAATAGATTACGTTTGAATGATATCATAATTTGGTTAAACACAGTTTGAGAGGTGCTAAAACCAAACAAAACCACATAATTTTCGAATAGCTAGTTTGTATGGACCATTAAAAAGCACTCATGGGCACAACATTGGAGCCAGAGTGCATCAAAACCATCCAGCTCAGGAGGCAAGTACCACTGGTCCCTCCTACTCTTGATAATGCTCACAATGAATTTAGAGTCTAGCAAAGGCTGCTATTCCATCTATGCATTTTATTTGAACACAGTTAAGCCAAATTAAGCTTGTGATTATGTATTCTTTTCTATTTAGAGCTGTTCTGTTCAAATTTTTAAAAAAAGAATTATCATGTGAGTGATACTAAGCATAAACGGTTTTAAGTCTGTGAGAGTTTTTCCAATAAACTGATTGTGTACAGCCTCCATCATAGGGAAAGAATTGTGGGCAGTGCTGTAGGAACCTCAGTTCCACTATATGTATCCCTCCTATTTCTCTTTATATTGGAAAGCTTCTTAGTATGTAGAACCACTACAGCATTGCAGTTTGTGTTATCTCCTATACTCCTCCTTACTTTATTCTTATGATGGAAGAATTCAGAAATTTACTGGATTAGGGAGATCCAGGGAAGCACCTATGTGAATTCTTCAGCGTTTTTCCTTCATAATGGCTTTGTGTTTGAGGCACTGCCGCAGCTTCCTTACCTTGCCAGCTCCCAGTTCGTGCTTGTAAGTTATTTTCTGGCATGGTAGAGCTCAGATTTCATTGGCCCAGATGTTTTGATGCTGCTGGAATGTAGAAAACATGCATTTTTCTAAGTTTCATTCTCCCTGCCTAACCTGCTCCCCCCAAATGTCAGGAATATAAAGCTAACTATCAGTTGTGAGAACAGCACCACGGAAGCCACTATCCCATTCCTGACAGAATTTCTGCAGTCTTCATCAGGAAAAAACAGCATCCTCATCCTCCTTCAGTGACCCATCTCTTCTGCTCTTCCTAAAGGATGGAGGCACCCTGCACAGCAGCTCTGTTTCCCCAGGAGGAAATTACAGAAGGCATTCCAGTCCCCAGCCCGCACGGTCCCAATGCATAGGGGTTGAACAGGGATGTCAGCCAGGGAGAGATCCGGTGTTCCAGTCCCCTGACCTGTGCCACCAGGGAAAGAATTCCTGTGTGGCCGTGGCTGGGCTGGCCAGCAGCGCCCTCTGGCTGCGGCTCTCCCAAATTTTTTAAAGTTTCAAAAGTTCTCAGCAGATATTGTCTTCTTTATCCACAGGTACTGGCCATATTTAGATGGGAAGATAAGAGAAGCATTAGTTTTACGAAGTATTAAAGTACGACTTCTCATAAGTTTCTCAAGAGACACAGATCCCCTTACTTTTAACTTTGTTTCATCTCTGAAAGCTATTTGCACTGAAGTTCCAAGCTGTAGTTTGAAAGTTGTAAGTATAATCCATATTACTTCAAAATATAAGATATTCCCCGCCAAAAAAAAAAAATCAAGAAAGCATAAGAACTTGGACTTTTCTTTTTTTCCTGTTATCGTCAGAGTCTTTGAATTTAATTAAATATCAGGAAATGTAAAATATTAAGCATAATTTGCTCCTAATAGTAACATAATTCAAAATTAAGACAGAAAAATATATTGGTGCCAAAAGGCAGTCGGTGTGATGGACAGCCAGTGCAAAACATCACGTGGTCTTTCACAGCAAAGCCAAGAGAGTGAACTGTAGCCACTAGTCATGTTTATCTTGTGAGATAAGAATTAATCTGACAGCATGAAATATTATTTTGTCTGTATTCATATAACCTTACTGTTAAGCTGTGTAAGCACTGACTTTTCCTTCAGTCAAGTGCAAAGTACAAGAAAAAATAATGAGGATTTTATGTTAAATTCAGACTACAAACTCAAAATTGTGAAAACCAGAAACACCACTCTGGGGCCGCATTAGAAATGCAGTAAAGTGAAAAATACCATCCAAATGTATTAGAGAACAGAATGTATGGTAAGTGCTACTTCCAGTGTGATACAGTTCACTTGTATGAAATTGAGGCACACTGGAAATCAGCCACCTTGGATTTTAGAGGGGAGGGTTGGTGGGGGTTTTTTTGTTTTGTTTTGTTTTGTTTTTTTCAGTCAACAGTTCTACATAATCTGCTGAATTATTTTGATTTCCTAAATTGCTGATCCCATAAATCCTTCTGGATTTTTGAAAATTAACAACAATTCTGAACAGGAAGTACTATTTCTTATACACAATAAGCAGTATTATGCATATCTAGAAATGGGGTTTTTGTTATAATGTATGTTGTTATTATAAGTTTCCTCAGTAAAAAAGCAGCGTAAAGTGTGATTTTAAGTAAAAAAAAAACATACGTAGTTGACTCTATTTAAGCCATTTCAATTTTAAGTAACCTCTAGCTTGCTCCATATTTATCATCAAAATTTTATTTATGTATTCAGAATTTTTTTCCAAGTGGTGCCTTATATCCCTTGTCATCTATTTACAGCAGGTAAAATCTTTTGTACAGAATTTATCTTGTCAAGAGCTAAATTATAAAAGGAAAAAAAAACCTGCTCTAGGTAAATAGTCCAGCTAGTGTCTCTGTAGTTAGAAAATACAAAAACAACTTCCAGTAAAAAAATCAGCTGTAGAGAGTTACAAAGGTACAACACTAAGTCGGTTACCTCTGTGCTGTACATCACATTTCCCAGTCTGGGTGAGCCACTGCCTTAAATAAACTTTGGTATGAGTAACAGCCCAAGCCTCAGAGATTGCTGGTATCCATTTGATTTTGGCTGAAAACTATGCCATAGGCTCCATACTCTTTTAACTCAAAAAGCATGTCAGATGAGCAACTGCTTATTAAAACTGCATTTCTTTTGTGCTCAGCTGTTACAGCCAAGATCAAAGTGAAACAAAACTATATGTGTGTATGGAGGAGAAAGAATAGGTTAACAAGCTAAAAACTAAATTACCTTTTGAACTATTGAAAACACTCCTTTTCCCTCTTGGTTCTGCTTTGGCTATGAGAAAACATAAACTAACCTCAGTACAAAAAATACTGTCTTGCAGACGTATACTGTGTGTGTTTATGTACAAAACCACTGAAATTTTAAGAGAAACCTGTTGCAAATTCTGATTGAAATTACACTTAAAATTGCTAGGCTGCTGCAATATATCTGTATTGTATTGGTTCTGACCAAAATGCCGCACGCACCTGCACCACATAACCTCCTATCCCTCTGTTCTGTTCTTTTGGGGATAATATATCCTACAAAGCATACTCAATAACTTCTTATTTTTCATTTAGCATTTGATCTTTGTGATATGCTTTGTCTTGATTGTTTTCCTTCTTTTTGTTGTTGTTTTGTTTTTTGGTTTTTTGGGTTTTTTCCTTGTCCCTGTGGAAAGACTAGTCTGGCTTGAAAGTTTCCAGTGAGTGCCAATGGCTGGCTGCAGCTGCAGGGTACACTGGTTTGCCAGTGGTCATCCTGGAGAGGGAGATGCAGATGTAATTTCTCTGTTAGATGGGGATCTCCTCCTTATTTCTTCTGGTCTCTGACCAGGCTAATGCAAGTTTTGATACTGCCTAACTGCAAGTATAGAGTTAGAAGCAGGGTGCTGCAACCCTGTTACACCTGGCATTTTCAGCATCTCGGAGTCCCATTCACATATGCATTAATAATTACTGGATTCGACTGAAACTGTTTTGAGAATGCAAACTCAATACAAATATTCCGAAGAAAATGATCACTGAAAGGACTTGCACCTAGAAAGCTTTGTTTGAGGACTAACTAAATGCTATAAGCACACAGCCACAGGGCAAGGAGTAACCTGTATATCAAACTGCTGCTGAAGCAGGGAGCTCTGAAATTAAACCTTGAATCAGAAAGGGCAGACTCAAGGTGAAGAGCTCACCGTTGTGCTTCTTGGGACCTTAATTCCTGTATTCCTTAAGTTTTTGTACTTGACCCTGTAAACGCATCTTGCTTGCACGAATGCTTGGTCTGACTCTCAAAGGAGCAGCAGGAAGGGGCCAGCTCTGTTGGGTGCAGTGCTGAACAGAGAAAGGTGTGTGCTTTGAAAGGGGCCACAGAAGTTATGACCTAGAACAAAATTGTCTGTAGACAACTGGAAAACACAAAGGAGTGGCATGGAACAGACATCTATCTACAGCCAAGTTATTCTTGAGCCTCCACATGAATCTGTTTTTGAGTTGTGCAGGTGTATTCTTGCTCATTTTTATCTGGTACTGATCAGACAAGGAGTGCATATAGCTCTAAACTTTTAAATAAATAAACAAACAAATGAATAAATAAATCTTACTCATACTTCACTCTCCAGGGTAAAACATTTTCCTCTTGTTGCCTGGAAAATTTTCTTTCATACCAAATTTAATCCTAAGAAGCTTCTAAGTTTCTGAAATGGCAAGTTTCCTGTTGGAAACTATGCAATATATGATTGCAGAGGTATTAATTCAGCTGTTACAGTGTCTGCTGATCCCAATCCTGAAGCAGACTTCAAAGCCCAGTATCCTTGAAAAATGAGGAAATAAGTTCCTGGCTCTTAGCATGGAGAACAGAAAGATGGGGGGAGGGGGGGGGGTTCATTTTACAGCCTTTACTACCTGGCACTGTATTGCTTTTAACATGCAGTAGCCATACACTTTGTATAGTTCAGAATGCCAAGGCAGGAGTACCACAAACTATGAGAATTAATTGGAAATACAATGTGCAGCATTTTATTAAAGTTAATGCTTGGCAATAAAAACTTAAGCTGTTCTCTAGTGCCAACTCATTTTCAATAAAGATTAGAGAATGGACTGTATTTTTTCTGTCTCTTACAGAGCAATTCTCATTAACCTGTGCTTCCTTCTATTTTATGGCAGAAATTCTTTGACCTTGAGGAAGAGAGTGCCTGCTTTCTTAAAGAACAGAAGAACACTTCTCTTCCCAAATTGAATCGTAACAAATACATGGTGACTGATGGAGCTGCTTATATTGGTAAGTAACCACACCTCAAGAAATTCGAGTTGTATCCAAAAGCCTGAAATAACAACCTTTTATAGATGAGCAAGCTACAGCTGATATATTCTTTAGGTGAAGAAAATAGTTAATTTCTTTGGGAACCTGGATGATGACTGAACTTTGAAACTCTTCTCATTTAAAACCTTTTCTTCCTCTCTGAATCAGTTTCTCAAGACCAGCATTCTGAAAACACAAATATAACACAATTTATGAAGTAGCTATGATGATTAGCATATTCTAATGTTCTGCAGTCCAATGAAAATTGAGTGTTCTCCTTTCCCCATGTTATTATTCAAGCTATGGTCAATCCTGGCAAATACTGTACAGATGCTGTTCATCCTCATCATCCAAAACCTTACTCCATTTGCTATAATGACATTTCAGACACCCTCCTAACATCAGGTACATATCTAAATGGTGTTTTGGGTTAAAGGTATATTTAAGTAAAATTGCTGTGTGGCACCTCACAAAAGTTCATTACCAGTCAAAAGCCCACTGAATGCAGGCTGAAAACTACCTTTTGAAAAATCTGAGTTGTGTGTAAGCTGTGTAAGAAAACCACTGCTGAGTTCAAAAGCAGCTCATGACACTTTTAAAAGCCATCTGATGTGCTGCAGCTTGATGCTTTAGGGATCTTACTGACACACTGCCGGGACTTACTGCCCATGATAGCAGAGGCAGTGAGGGAAGGCAAAGGCTGCAATCCAAAAGCAAAGCCCCCACACATCAACTGTGGGGCATTCCAAATTATGTAGAAATACAACTATCTTTTGTGAAAAGCCCACCCTGATGGGCTCGAAACACACACCTCATAATCTATCCAAGTCTTATTTTTTACATCCAGTACTGCAGCTCATTCCTCTCTCATCTCCGGAAGGTTTTATGATACCCACCTGCCCCTCTCCCAGATAATTTTTTCCACTCCATTTTAACTTCTTTCATATAGCTGGATCAAATCTCAGTCCCTTGGAACTCATCTACATAGGTTAGATTCTCAGCCAAGTTGGATTTTTTCTTTCCCATTGTACTTGCATCCTTAGCTACATATAAATAAAATAAAGAAATTATCAAAGTTCTGTTAAAGTAATAGAAATGCATGCTAAGGACCAGCTACATCTTTCACTTGAAAGCATAGGAAAAATTGTCCCTTGTGACAATATTTCAACTTACAATCCTTGGCAACTGTAAAAGTATTAACATTTCCTGCTGAAGTAACAGCCTTGTTTGTCCAAAATACTGCATGTTTTAGTTGTATAATTTAAAATAGTATTTAGAGTTTTAGTGAAATACAAAAAAAAAAGTAACTGGAGCATTTGTTTTACCTGTTTTTCATTAGTCCAATTATCCTTTTTGCCCTGCTATCCCCAGGATTCAAAGTACTTATTTGTTACCTTAGATTTCAAGAAAGATTGTAATAACGCCTAAACCAGTAAAATCTATTTTCCTTTCCTCAAATAGTATCTGTCAACAGGTAATTTGTAAAATATCTACTGGTTTGGAACTTTGAATTGTTTATACATTAAAAAAAATCATTCTTAGCACTGAAAAAGCCAGTGAGGAAAGTAAATGGAGTAATAATGTAATAGATGTAAAAGGAAGAGCACATTAATTTTGAATAAACAGAAGAACCTGTTTTCACTTCTGAAGGCTTAGAGCTGTTCAAACTTCCAGAAGCAATCTTCACTACGCATGGTATGTATTGGAGCTTTTTTTTTTTCTGCTGGTAGTAAAAAAAAAGGAACTTCCATCTCTGCACTGGGGAAAACGGTTCTGGATTGCCTTTAGGGAGATGAGGTTTTCTTGTTTGTTTGTTTTTTGGTTTTGGGTTGTTTTTTTTTTTTTTTTTTTTTTTTAATGTTAGAAACTCACTATTTATTCCTGCCTTTGCTTGCAGGTAATTTTGATTGGGTGGGAAATGCTTTTACACAGAATGCTGGAGCTGGCCTTGTTATCAACCAAGCGGACACGGGGAACAGCACAAGCATCATTAAGCAACTCAAGGCTGTTTTTGAAAGGGACTGGTATTCACATTATGCCAAAAGTTTACAACCAACAAAAATCCCAAACTGCTTTAACCACAAACTCAATAAAGGAACTTCAAATAAGACTGCCATGAGCAATGTGAATTAGAAAGACTATTTTACCGTTTAGTACGACAATGAAGAATTATGTTGGGGTGTAGCCTTCTTTCATATTTACAGACAAAAGACTTAAAAAGCAAAAAAAAAAAAAGTTTGGTTTGGGGGGGTGTTTTTAGGAAAAAGCACACTTATATTAAATCTGTCTAACCTATATTCTCTATATGAATTATTTAAGACTTTCAAAGACTTTGTTACTTCTGACACTGAATGTCATTTCCGCTTCCATGTGAGTTTTAATGTTCCACATTTGAATTTATCAGCACGTGTCAATGTTTCTGTTCTAGGACTTTCCCCAATTGCCAACCTGGCTAGACCAAACCGTGAGGCAAAATGAAGATTCAGGCTATGAAATGGCATTCTAAGATCAGTTATTATTGACATACAAATAGATGGTAGGTTTACTGTAATAGAAAATATAAAAGAATAAGTAAAGTTTCACCCATATAAATAATTCCCTTTAAATAACTACCCTGTCATAAAAATACTTCCTGGTTTTGAGCATTTACTTTGAGTATCACTATTCTGTGTCTTCTAACTAGCCTTAAAATACATTGGAGTTACAGGACTGGTAATTCATTCATCTCCGAACAGTATGAGACATTTTTGAGGACTTGGGGTTGGCCTCATCAAGTTTGTCATATTCCCTAAAGCCTCTCAGACTTTTTTTATCAAAGTACTGTGGATTCGTTTCAACAGAATAGTTCTTTCAAATTTCATGCATTTCATCTAACATTGAAAATCTCTGGGTTAATAGCTAAAACCTAGGACTTTTTTTTTTAATGTTTTTGTAATCTCAAGAAAATTTCTTCCCCAAGTTAAATATTTATCACATGTGAGTCAGCAGATATGTGATGACTCATTCTTAAACCAATGCACATCTCAAAATCAAATACTGCTTTTTAGAAAGGCCAAGGGTTATGCAAAATCATGGAATAATTGTTGTTAAATGATCATAGAGTAATTTTGTTGATTTTTACACCTGAAGAATTTCCCTTCCTACCTTCTATTTTAAAAAGACATAAAAATTGGGAAGTGACCTTTTTTTTGTTAAAATGTCATCCACATAGACAAATACACCTGCATGGACAGAAAAGTGATGCCTTCATTTAGACCACAATTTTAGTTGGTGTCAAAAGTGTGCCTCTGCAGTCACAACTAAATTGGACCAAGGAGCAACTGTTCTATGAAAGTGTGAGTTTGCACTTAGAAGAAATACACATAAATGTTTGACAACAGATTTTTCTCCAGTCAGAAATATAATAGCATTGTTTCATAATAAAAATGTTTCAGTACTCTGCCTCTGCTTCCATTGAAGAAATACTGCCTTGAAAGCAAACTGCATTCATTTTGTTAAATATTTACAGGACCTTTTCCAAAATGATGACTTTTCTTCTCATCTCCTGAAGGCACTCTTCAAAAGCAGAGGGCAAAAAGAGAAAGAAACCCAACCACATTCCAATGTATTAGTTGAATCTTAAGAAGAAGTTAAAAATGCACGTTGACTTTCAAAATGTAGCTTAGACTTACAAGGTAAAAAATTAAAATTTATTTTACAGTGAGCACAGCTTAGGAAATTTTAATAAATTAACATATGCACAACTTCAAATTGTCAGCTAGAGATCCCCCACAAGATTAATTATGATCCCAAAAGGCACACTTTTGACAAAGAATCTGTTTATTTTGCAATTGCAAAGATTTACATCATCTTACTGAAAATAATGAAAAATAAAAAAAACTTCTAAGACTGTCAACTTTTACAGAAAATATTTTGCACAGCTCCAATAGTCAATAACATTTTCTGATATTCAGATAATAGTAATACATGCCATGTATTAGTCTCACACACACACACAGCATATAATCTGACATACTGATAAGAAACAAAGATTTTAAAAGAAAAATATTTTCTGAGCTGCTATGAGGAAAGATCTTTTTGAGGAGAAATTTCTGGATTTTCTTCCTTCTGTATTTAATTTAGAGTATGTATATTATGTATGGGAGAGAGATTCCCAGCACTTAACTTACATGTTGTGGATTTTTTGTTCAAGACATGAATATTAGTCCAGATTAATTTCTGGTGAAAATTTCAGCTGAGTTATACCACCAGTAACTTTAGTCTTGTGAGTCAACCCACAAAATGAACAAACAAAAGCCCATCACATTTTTAAAAGCTGGTTGAGATAGTTGTACAGTTTCTGAGGTCCTTGTGGATGGGCGATCTTAAAGTTTGAGATAAGGTTAATGTCATGTCCTTACATAAAACACAAAATAATTCATGCAAACAAAAAAACCCCATTGTCTGGAGTTGTTAGCACCTAATGGCAATAATATACAGTAATTAATCAATGTAGGGTTTTTTCCTCTTTTTGCATTATGGATACTGCAAATGTCTTAAGTTTTTTAAATGACATCTTATATAAATAATGGAGGATCTGAGTGGAACACAAATTTGTCAGATGATAAAGCTAAGCTGTTTACAAACCAGGATTTATTGATGAAATCAGACTGACCATTGACTGATTTAGTATAACAAATGAATGGTAAAATAGTTTTACTGGACAGATCGTAGGAAAATGCAGATCATGAATGCTAACAAGATCTGTTAGTTTGCAAATATTTTCTTATTGGCTAGATAAACATTCTTGGTGCTTCAATGATCCCCCTCAAAGAGCAGGTACATAAAAGTATTTTTTAACAGTGACAGTATGTTTTGGTTTTATGAATGGAAGAATTTGTGTGGTTTTTAATAACTTTCAATGTGAAATAGTGGCCAGCCATCCTATAAATGGAATGGCAGACTCAAATTTCATTTGGTATAAAGTATGGATCAATACTGTAATAACTGTTTAGAATGGCGTCAGCTCCAAAATAGGACATAAGGCCTTGCTCTATTACATTAGCTGAAAGAAAAAGTGCATCCTTGGACTTCAGCAAATAGGAAATTTAAAATACCAGATGATTTTTTGAAACTGTCTAAGGGGATTATCGCCAATTATTTGGCCTGGGCCGGTGCTGTTACTGTTTAACTAGATTTGCTAAAACAGCCTCAGTTTTGGCTTCAGATCCTTCTACCACTGTAATAAATCGGAAGCAAATCCATTACAGTGATTTCACACTAGTTTAGCAGGGATCAGAATCTAAACTAGTTTCCTCTTGCTTCCAATCTCCTGAGTATCACCACTGCACAGGCTATTTCCTAAATTAACAGGGATTTGCATTCAGGGGTTTCTCACAGACCTCACAGGCATAACCCAAAACATGCACTTTCTCTAGGCCCTTCTAACTGGCATTGGTAACTCTGTCATATTAACGGCAATTTCCTAAACAGAACAGTTTTATTCTTAAAGAATATAGACTGTAATTGTTGTTTGCTGCAAACATTTACTAGTGCCTTATTCATACAAGTTTTTGTTTAACTGTTCCTCACATGAAGTCCTGCTAAAGGTCCTGTATCTAGTACTGAGGCATAGAGCAAACTTCCTAAGTAAGACATTGTGGCATTTATAGTTTAGCACCTACAGCTAGAGTCACAAAAAGACAAAAACTGACTGCCAGATGTTGGTCCAAACCACAAGCACATCTAAACTGGAGAGTTTTTATCCAATCCAGTTCAAGAACTGAATTTCACACTTTACTCCTGGCTTCATTATCAAACAATCTACAACACAGTTGAATTATTCTGTCCTGACAAGGTATAAAATCTGAATTCCCCCAACATCTGGCTGCTATCAAAACCATAATCACAGAAATTCCTGTAAGCACAGGTTGAAGTCCAAATATCACACAGTGGCTACCTTCCAGATCTTGCATGTTAAGTCTCAAGTTGTTTTGGGCCAGCTACTTTTTCTTCCTGAAGCATGAACTAGTATCCACAACCACTCTCACCTCTTATTTGAAGACCAGAAAGGCATGGATTATGTGCTACAGCACAATGGCTACAGCTGTACCCTAAGAGGAACAGATTTAGGTTTTACCCAGTTCAGGGCCAGGTGTTCCTCCCAGTAAATCCAGGCTCTGCTGATGGTTCAGAAGACAGCTTGAGAAACAAGTAGAAAAGCCTACAAATGCTATTTCAATGACCTACCCATTATTTGCTGTACTACCAGCTACCTAAATTCTACTACTTTGTTGAGATTTGCACACATAAAAACTGAATAAATAAGTTCTGTTACCTGCCAGTTAACCCTAATCTAAGAAAAAAATCCAGAAAATTTACAGGGTTTTTTGTGACTTTAGCACGTACTTACTGGAAAGAGTGTGAGCACTCTCATCAACTTGGTGAAGAGATCAGCTGGCTATTCCAGTTCTTTAATCTGAAGTTCTAAATATCCCTGTCTCAGATAATTATACACTTGACTCCTGAGAATGGCCTTACAGAGTGCACTAAGTTATCTTAAAACCTTTCTGGTCTTCAAAATTAACTCTTCATTTTAATACAAATATATTTGACTAAATATTTACTATGTTTCCAGATGGTAATTTCTGGTGCTGTGTTTTTCTTCCACTCTTACCCTTTCTCTATCTACATCTATCATATCTTCATGGTTTTTCAGTCATCATTATTCCAATGCAATCTATGTAAAGAAATCAGAATGAATCCTTGGTGTGTTTAAAATTCACAATGATGCCTCCCGAGTTGAAGGTACCAGTGAACACGTTCCACTTCTAACACTGCAAGGTATAGCAGCTCAACTGATACTGTAGGAGATTGCTTTTCTTATCTGTAGTTTTTCACTTTAATTACTGCTGGATGTTATTTATGAATTTCTCAGTATTGAATCAGGTTGCTCTTGGATCATCACTTTGCACAAATGCCTTAGAAGCTTGCCAAACTAGCATGTAAGAGACCTCATTCAAAATAGTTTAGACAAGAAAAGGAGAACTCATGTGCTTTTCACTCTGATGGGTGCTGAAGTCAATGGATGAACTCCAGTCCTATAATAAAGTGGAGCTTTATATTGTACCTCCTATTTAGATTAACCTTGCATGGGCTTCCAAGAAAAATCTGTGAGAATTGTTTGTTTGAATTACCTTGTGATCAGGAATTTACAGAGAATCTGAATGGAGAATCCAGCTGTACTGAGTGGTTCAACACAGTAACTTAAACAGGGTTTTCATGGAAACACATTTATATTCCATATCCATATGATACAACTGCATTAGCATGCTAATGTCAGGTTTTCCCTACACTTCAAAAGCATATAGGATAAAAATTAAGCTACTGCAGCCTATTTCTGAAAACATTGTTAAAAGTAGATTTTAAGAGTGTAATTCAATTCTGGCTGCAAATTATTCTGCTCTAGTAATGTAGTCAGCTCTATTTTTTTCAAAACAAATTCTACACTGTAATTCTACAGGAAAACTCAATAACTTAACCCTGTAAAATAACCGTGATCATTCTCCCTTTAAAAATAGGAAGAAGGTTGATGGCCAATTCAGGCTACAGAACATAACAAAATATAATAAAATGGCTGGCAACTGCAGCATTCCAGAAGATTATTTTGTGTTATTTTAAGTTGCATGGCCAGAAACATGAACGACATGAATTACATGTATCATGATGGTGTTGTGTAAACACCTGGTGGACATTGAATCTCATACAGTAAAGTCTATCCCTCCTGTAACAGCATAAAATATAGTAAGGGTAGAGAGGAAGTGGCAAAAAGAGCCAGAGACAAACTAACTTGAATAAACTTGAATTAATGGACTGGATGGTGACATAAAAGCTCTGGACTGCATTTTTATTTTGTTCCTTTCTCTGTAAAATCCTGTGCTTCTTATGCATCCTCCTTGCTCATCTTTATACGAGTGAACTCCCATGGTTTTTTTTCAGAATGGTGAAGGAACCTTTAATAACTACAGACTTATGCTTAACAGAAAGAAATCAGCCTAAATAAAAGCCCATTGATTTCTGTTCAGCAGGTACCAAGTAGTAAAGCACTATTTGAAATGGGGCTCCTCCTTGGACATTAGAAGCTTCTGGTATAAAATAAACAAAAATTGGCAACATAGCACACGCCTGCAAACTTCACATCACACGCAGCATTTGCTTGTGATTTGCTTATTCTCTCAATGTACAAATACAGTCATCTGACAGATACCATTCTGAACTACTGATCAACTGGTGAAAACTAAGCACAAGTATCAGGTAATCCAACTTGGCACATTCAAATGAAGAAAAGGAATCCTTCCAGAAGTGATAATTGTATAAAGTTTATAAGTCATTTAGAAGCTAGAATTATTTTCAGATGTAACTTTGAGAGACTTAATGAGAGTTTTAATGGGGAAGGAATCTTTCTGTTAAAGATTAAAGGCATGCACTGTTATATGTAGTATCTAAGCAAAACAGCATATAAAATGTAAAATGAGAAGCTTCAAATGGAAGTATGTAGACCAACATTTTATTGACTGACCTAAAAAATATTTTCTAGTGGATTTACTCAATGTTCAATTACTTCACAATAATCTCTTAAATTATTCTGCAAGTATTTTTTATTTGTATTTCTTCAAGCAACACCGTACCTGTATTCAGTGTTTTACTTGAAACTTGACAAAAAAGCAGGATGCTTCTGGAAGTGATAGCTGTTTCTTTCAAAAGGTCAGAGGGCTTCCTCTCGACTAACTTGTCCTCTTCTTGTCTCCTACTTCTTCAGCAACCCAGTCCAGGCTTACGTTTGTCATTGCCTGAGTAGCAAAGAAAATTAAGTACTTTTAGTCACCTGCTGTTTCTGAAAACTGCTGGCTGTTCAACATGTTCTTGCCCTTTGAGAGATCTCTCATCTAATGAGATACTAAAAGTGTAATAAAGGAGGCCAAGCACATCATTCCAGGTGCCTCATGTAATTCTTTACCTGGCAAGACACATACGCAAAATCTGGAAAAAGATATGGAGGGCAGGGGCAGGGAGAGTGCTTGGTAAGCTTTAAATGAGATAGAGGTTCCTCTAATGATATAAATACCTCTTCTGGTGAACTTACTTAATTCTAGAATAAACCATTCTTTACCACACAGCCAGATTTGCAATGACTGAAATGTGTGGCTAACTTCCGCATGAAAAGGTGAGAGGTTAAACGCCCCTCGTCTTCATGAACTGAACTAATTTCTTCACTATGTAAGAGAGGTGGAAGAAGCAGGTAACATTGCTTCCTCTTCTGAAGGAATAGGCCAGGTTGGTACTAGAAATAGAGCTGGTAAGGTTTCTAAAAGAAGCAAAGATCTTACACATCTGACTTCCGTTAATTCTCACAAGATGGTGCATTTCTGTGGCAACTTGGGGCTCGCAGCTTTTGTACCAATTTCTTTGTGGCAAACTGTCAGACTTCTCAGGAGAGCTCCTTTTCCTCCTTCTCATTGTGCTCAAGATAGTTGTGACATCTGCTTTTAACAATCTCCAGATTCTTCAAAGACATTTCTGAACTAGACTATAAGAATTTTCCCTGTGAAAAGGCAAAATGAAGGGCAGGTTCAGTGAGGAATCCAGAGAACCTAGTACAAATATTAAAGTACATAAGAAATCAGGATCAAAGGCATTCTCATTTCTGTCAACAAATGAGACTTGGGAAAATAAATGAGAAGCTAATGCAGTATATCAGATTAATGAGACTAGAATTTATAAACCAAAACTCTTATGGACAGTCCTCACATCTGAACTGCTGCCCTCATTATCCAGAGATACAGTGAAAAATCAGAGAACTGCTTTGATATTCTGTACAAAGGTTTCAGCATTCAGTGTATTATGTCCATTTCTCAATGTATACAGCTTAAAAGGTAGGCTAAAAAATGGGGTTCTGTGTATATTTATACAGATCTTACTGACGAATAATCACTGAAAACCAGTCACTTCTCACAGCAGTTGAGTCTTCAGGTGTCACCACAGAGATCTTATGGAACAAGCCTGGAGGAAGGCAAAAAAGCAACATCTGTGGCAGCAAGTAAGCCAACCAAAAAAAGCTGCAAGCCCATTTTCCAAGTGCTCATTGGTACAATAAAAGCATTCAAATGTCCCCATCCAGCTCAGATTCCAAATGTCCTTGTATCAGATTCCAAATACAGATCTGAGGCTCCTCCCACACATATACAAAGGGACGTGTCCCCAAAGGAAAAATGAGTGTCTTTGCCAGAAGAGCTTGGAACATCTCTGGCACAGTTACTTGCTCCACTGCTGTCGTGCTCTTAAATAAGGCTGATAGGAAATAGTACAGCTTTCTGGAAAGGGCCACATATCCTTTACTAGAAAATGCAAATATGCACGCAAAGAGGCTCAGAATAATGAGTTACCAAAGTGGACTCCTGGCTGCAGCATAGAGGGACATCAGTGTCACCATTTCTGATAGCACACACCAAAGCCATCTACTCAGCTTGTCATTCCCACACCGCATGTGGGCCAAAGCTCACTTTTTAAAAAAAACAAAGGACAGTGTTTCTCTCTGAATGAAACATTCCAGAGAGGATTATACCTTTCTTTTTTTTTAATAGAACAGGAATCACTGCCCTACTTTTCTTCCCTTTCCATATTCCACTTTGCAAATTAGCAAATGCTTCCACCATCTCCACCTCATCTGTCCTTTTCCTTTTCAAGCTATTTCCTGAATGCTGTTTCTGAATCCCTTGCTGCTGCTTTGTACACAAGGATGAACTCCTGCAGCTTGCATTGTTGGTGCTGTAACATCCTACAAGACTACTTCCACTAGTTTTCCTGAAGTGCTCATAAGAAGGAAGCACATGCACACAATGTTTAAAGACACACAAATTACTATGTATGAAGACAAGGGAAGTCAGGGCAAAAGCAGAATTCAGGCACTACTGGACAGGGAAGGGGTCTAAAGTCATAATCCTCAATCCGATTTCACCTTGGCACACCCAAAACCTGTATCAAGATCTAGAGCTCAATTTTGCAAACCATGCACAACTAACAAAAGCCTTGTCTCCAGGTATTCTGTTTGCTGTTGGCCTGGAGTCACACTCCAGGTTAGCCTGCCAAGCTAGGCAATAACAAGCGAGTCAAAACCACAGACAACTTCAAGCCACGTGTCCTCAACTTTATCCTCCAGGTGGCTTTTGGCCACAGAGGGGATCTAACCTGGGTATTTGTCATCTGGTGATAGCTAAGATGGTCCAAGCTCACCATCATGTGTAACACCACCACCTTCAAAAGAGCAGATGAAGAAAGAAGATCTCTCTGCAAACATACTTTAAATCTGTGAGTGAGACTTTGGCACTGCATTGTATTTCCCAACACAATCTAAAAGTATCGGGAGTCCTGTGTAGAGTTTGCAGAGCAAAAAGGGTATGTACTATATGTTTCCTACTATACCTCTTCTGATGGAATAAATATCAAATAGAAAAATTTGTCTAAACTTATTTTGAGAACTGCATGGCCAGCTTATGCAGTAGCTAGATATGTGGCAAGGTTACAGTATTACTCTCTAAGGAGAATACAATTAATATGCGTAGATATTTTGTTCAATTCAAGCACTGTGTAGTCTCCAAGTTTTGCTATGAGAAGTATGGATCACTTCTCATTATCCTTCCTATTCCAAACACAGTATTTATCACAGGTGTGTCCAATACAGCTGCATAGCTTAGGCCTGTTATATAGGTCAGTATCTGCAATGCACATGAGAACATAGTTTGCCACTGCAAAGAAGAGTGGCTGCAAAATCTATTTTGGATAATCCAATTTATATTTGAGGAAATCAATGTGTGGTCATTTCTAGAACTGTGAATATAAGGCAACTGCTGCATGCTTGTATATTTGATAAGTTTTATTATACTATATCCTTATATGAATGCCTATGCAGTGTAAATGCTTTAATATTAGATACTGAATGGTTTTTTTACACATTATTTTCTACACAATGCTACATTTTACTGCATGTTTATTCATTTGTTTTGCATTGGTACAAAGTGCAAGCTGCAAGACACATGATTTTAATAACTTGCACAGCAGCTATTCAAATCCATTATAAAAACATGTTCTTATGTAAAGACTTAATTTGGCAAGAAATGTGCTTCCTTTAGACAATGGGCTTGGTTCACAGCAATACCTGTGTACTTAATGTTTATTTATTTAAAAAAAAAAACATTATCCCTGAATCTGTAAATGGGGCCATTGACTGCTACAAACCACTGTGTTGGTATTCTTTGGTACCTTTGAAAATGTAAATCTGCATTTACTAGGAAAACAGATGATGCTGTCCTGAGGCAAGCTGTAATTGAAAAAGCCCAATCCTGAGCAGCCATTGCATTTGGTGCTGCAGGATGACAATGTAGCAATCTATTTTTTTTCTTTAAACAATACTTTCTCATGACCTTAATACAATGAGTTCATGTTACTTGATTGTGAACTGGGCCCACTGTTTACAGTATTACTATTCATAACCAAAGTTCAATGCAATTAACAAAATTGATCAAATTCATTTGTTTGGAAGAAAAATGAAAAGAGACTCATTTTGCTGATGTTTTGGAGAGCTGGCTTGGTACAGAGTGTTGCTTCTGTACCAATGCATTTTAAATGTAAGGAAATCACTGGCTGAAAGTCTGATGGCTAAGACAATATTGTCAGTGGTAATTTACTGCTGGAAACTAACTTACCAATGATGTAACATAAATCAAGGTAATAATGCATTAATTTAAAGATATGTAAATACCGATTTTAATGCTGCAGCATCATAGAGATCATTTTCACTGCTTTGATATCCAAGGATTCCTACTACTACACAAACATATTTTATCTGCTCCATTTTTTAGTTTCGGTACTTTTGTTCAAAGCAAAATAACTCCCATTTCTTTGTACTGCACTGAAATAAAGAATCCTGTTTCAGTACATAATGCTTTTCTTACTCTCTCTGGTCTGTTTGTTTCTATGAGCACCAAATCCCAGATACTAGGTCCTGCTGTCCAGCTCCCAGTACCCTGGCTCCCAGTCCTCTGTACATACACACCCCAAAGGCACACTGGGCAGCACTGACAGACCACCTGGTGCCTCCATCCAGGGCTCTGCAGAGCCTGAGCAGCACTGGCACTGGTGCCAGATCACTGGGACTTCTGCAACATGATCCTCTTTCCTGGTAGATTAGCATTAAAATTTTAGTTAGAATCTGGGAAAGCAGGCACTACTCTGGATTTCTCATTTCTCAGGAGACTGAAAGAGTCATTGTGATTTTCTGTTGCCAGGGCTGCAGTCACATTCTGTTAAGACAGGAGTCCTAACCAAATGAATATAAATTCCCCTCTGATTTGCACCTAAGAAGCTGCTACCAGGTCTAATTCTAAATAATTTGCTCTATGAAGACTCATGTTCCAAGTAGTTTGGAAATGAGAACACTCAGCAGCAGATAATACTCAAACAAAAAGGTGAAGACTGACAGGGGATGGGAGGAAGCTGAATGCTACTGACCTCAGTAGCATTTGCTTTTGTAGGAGCTGTTCTGTGTTGCACCAGGAAGCTTTTGACTGCACAGGTGCCAGTGGGGTGAGCAGTAGCTCTGCCCTGTGACCCACAGTGCTGCAAATACAACACCTGAACAGATTCCAGGTACAGCAGGAGTGATGAGGGCAGAACAAGGAGAAGGAATCAATTCCCACGAAGAGAAGCTTTACCTTAATTCCCAAACTACTTATGTCCCCATTTTTTTGACAATATCAGAGCACCTCACTTTCACATTTTGCATGCTTTTTCTGCAATAAATGCAAGACAATTACTCTATTTGATTATTTTAGTGTGCGTTTTCACAATAAACTGAAGTATACACTTAACAAAAATATGTATTTAGGAACTCAATATTCTTTTCACATATTCAGCTTCACAACAATCATATGAAGCAGGAAACAAAATATTAGTCCTGTTTACAGACAATTAGCAACTGTAGTTGCTTACTGTGCACTGTAGCACTACAATTAGTCTGAAAATACAAAACATTTTAATTCAGCTGCTGACATCAATTTTCATGTTAAATTTCCTTTCCAAATGTGCATTTTCTCTGGAAATATGCTTGGAAATGTTCAGATGAATTCCATAAGAGTACTAAAAATCATTTCAATCCCAGTAGCTGAAAATAAATCAGCTGCAGAGTCACAGCCACAGTGCAGGCCACTGCCACTGGACTGGTTCACAGAGAAGGAAAGGATTTTATCCTGTGCCCTTCCTTTGATCACAATAGGGTTTGTGCTCCTGTGGAATGAGATGATCATGGTGATATGGGTGGGTCCCTTCTCCATTCAGAATCACATTCACTAGAAGGACCGCCTTCCAAATAAAGTAGACTATGCTTCCTTACAATACTGTAATGTTTGTCACAGGACACATCCTTTTCAGACTTGATATCCACCTCCAAGACAGCACATACATTTTATCAATTTATCAATTTTATCAATTAAAACAGGGCACTGATCCCAAATATTTTGACATCTCCAAGAATTTTACAGTTTCCTGTGGAAAAAAAAGGAGCCCTCCCTACCCCTTGATTAATGCCTGAGTACCAATACTCATTTCTCACAGCGTGCCACATGTATTTAAGCAATGCTGCACTGAAAGAACCCAGCAAGTGACAGCACCTGTAGCAAAGTAAGAGCAACAGCAAATCAGCTGTGCTATGCTCCTGAACCTTGCTAACCCCTTTGGTGCCAAGTAACAAAACAAAAAGTAGAAAAGCCATTTTCTTTCACATACAGGTTTCTTTACAGTACTGCCATGATTTAACCCCAGCCAGGAGCCAGGCCCCACACAGCCACTCACTCACTCCACCACCAGCAGGGCCAGGGAGAGAATGGGAAAGGTAAAAGTTGGAGAACTCATGGACTGAGATAAAGAGAGTTTAATAGGGAAAGCATAAGACAAACACAGGCAAAGCAAAGCCAAATAGGGAATAAATTCACCACTTCCCATGGGCAGGCAGGTGTTCAGCCATCCCCAGGACAGCAGGGTCCCATCATGAGTGATGATGACTTGGGAAGACAAACGGCATCACTGCAAACATCCACCCTCCTTCCTCCTCCTCCTACTTTATATCCTGAGGAGGATGTCATATGGGCTGGAATATCCCTTTGCTCAGTTGGGGTCACCAGTCCCAGCTATGTCTCCTCACAACATCCCATGCACACCCAAATTCCTTGCCAGCCATGGCAGTATGGAAAGAAGGAAAGGCCTCAGCTCTATGCAAGCCCTGCTCAACAATAACAAAAACATCTCTATGCTATCAGCCCTGTGTTCAGCACAAATCCAAAGCATAGCTCCTGGGAAGAAAATGAACTCTACCCTGGCCACAGCCAGCACAAGCATACTCTTTAAAGTAGCTGAAGTGCATAACACACTAACAGTGTGCTGACACAGACTGTCTCTGGCTAAATAACTCCTGAACAGCCTATACTTGTTGTTCCAGCACAAAACTGCACCCCACTTAGAGAATTCTGCTAAATGCAACCCAGGTTTTGGAACAGTATTATAGACAGAAGAAAAATAGTCAGAACAGGTGCTTGGCTCACTGCAAGACATCTTCCAAATCACTTCATTCCTGGTGCCCCACAACAAATGGGGAAACAGTGCCATCAAAATGATGCACAGGAAGTCTGAATCAGAGGGCAGGGAAATCACTGAACAGAAATAACCCACATTTCAGGCTTTCATGTCACATTTTTTTCCTCTGAATAGGACTCTATTTTGAGACAGAGAAGGGATGTCTTTCTTCAAGCCTTGCATAGCCTACTGCAGCCTGCTGTTTAAAACTCATACCTGATGCTAGATAACTCAAAGATGAAAGCAGAAATCATGGCTCAGTACCTAAGAGTCATGTTCCAATCCCTACCCTGTATCCTTTTTATGGATATAGCCACTAAGGAACCAATATGGCAGTAAGCCCTTAGGTAGGCTTTACTGCTGGTGTAACATAATACTCCAAAGACTGTGTTCAGCCTGCCAACAGCATGCCAACACATCCCCAAGCTCCCAGAAAGGTCATGTCTTCTATGGCAGAGCCAGCTCCGTGAGCTCTGTTTTAAAGGCTTATTAATGCTTAAAGCATCTCAACTCAAGTAAAAAAAAAAAAAAAAAAAAAAGGCAATGAAAATAGCATTCCAAGCTGTAGCTACCATCCTGTAAAGCCTGGTCCCCAGATTCAAGTATCAAACTCTCAGCAGAATAATCTTTCAAAAATACCATGTTTTCAAACACTTGACTTGGAGAAAAATATTGTTTAACTCAATACACTGGATTCACTCATATCATGAGACACCCAAAATAACCACAGTGCTTCAGCCTGACCTCTTTGGGTCTGTCCATCAGTGCTTGCAAGGAAATGGTGCAGAAAAGTCAAACTCTGTACTCTGATCTAAGTGTACAGCAAAAGTCAGATTTCGTACTGAAGGGTGAAATTTATCTCAAGGCCTCACATTTTTAGCTGTTACAATGCCTTGTCAGGATTAATGCCTCCACAATGATTATGATAGATGTATGATAGACATGCACCCTTCTTTCTGGTGACTTGGTAAAAGTCACTCACACAAGTAAAACAATGTGGAAAAAATAACAAAATTCGAGGAAAAAGTTGAAAAACACTTCGAGGTATTCACTCTGCCAGGAGGTTTCAGTCCCAACATGCTTGGAGTCCTAAGCCTTCTCCAAGGCTGAAAGCTCTTTAAATAAAACATTTTGTGGAATGACCCAAGTAAGAAACAGGCAACAATAGGAAACTACTTTTCTATTTTGAGTATAACCTTATGTGCAATACGACAAAAGATAGAGACTTAAAATAAGGATGGAAGATTTGAAGATTTTGGCTTATCTACCTTTAAGCAGGCAAATGAAAAGTTCAGAACAGCTGCTAAATAATATGCTTTGCAGGAAAAGGTTTTCAAATTATCTGTTTTTTCCTGTGAACCTTAGGTTAAAAATACATTAGAATAATCTAAAAATAAAGGAACCAGGAATAAAATGGTAAGATTATGATCTTTAGTACTTAAAGTCTGTATTGTCAGGAATTCACATTGCTGCCTTTGGCACACTGTGACCAGACATATCTCTTTAATATTAAATGCCAGGACTATAGAAGTTCAAACAAACTGGAACTTGTTCCATTGCCATTTCTATAAGGGGAAACAGAAAAATCAGTTGTCACAAGTTTTATGTTCTATAAGACTGCTTATTTGCAACTCCACCAAGTTTTGTTAGCCTGTTTTGCATAGGTTAATAATGTGGGAGAGGGGTTTACTATCATTATGGCTTCTGGAACGTGTACAGGAATTGAACATGAATTACATTAACAGCAAAGAAATTAATGGGAGAATCAGGAGCTCCAATCTAGAAGTGAGAAGCATTAATTTAAGTTGCTACCCAAGTGATTCCTCTTGATCTTCTGCCCATCTGAGACTCTGCACCTGTTGTACACAAAAGTCTCCTTTGGAATAAAGCAGATTCTGTAACAAAGCCAGGACTCGAAGAAGGAAGCTCACAGACTCATCCAGACATAAGTTAGCATTCTCACAGGACCCATACAATTTTACAAGCAATGAAGGAAGTTCTCTGCAAGGACCAGAAGGGTTTCACTTGTCAGATCAGGTATCACAGTTCAGTTTTGGATGGGTGCCCAAGAGTCCCCAGGTATGGTGGCAGAGGGCCCCAGGGGATTTGTTTGCAGCCTGGCCAGTGGCCATTAGACCAGTTTGTGGTGTTAGATGCTCAGAGCCCCATCAGACACACTTCCCTAGAGGCAGAGGCCAGAAAATGCAGTCAGTAATGACCTCTTCCAGAGGCAGAATCTCATCCTCCCGCAGGGAAGGTGTCTGGTAACAATTTGAAACAATTTATGTACTCCACATAAACTTAATATCCCTTTCTTTCTCTCTATTAGTGATATTTTCCCTCAAAACTGCATATGAGCTTCCTGACTTCACAGGCAATGTGCCCATAGTTAGGCCTGTGTGATTTCACAGCTAGAAATTTATAGCAAAAGAAACGGTTTTAACTTTCTAGTCCAGCTCTGAGGTCAAGCCAAAGGTCTTTGGAGCACCTGTTGATCAAACTCAAGTTCCATTTGCCCAAGGACCTAAACAGTGTGCACAGTAACTGCAAGCCCCAGTGAGACTGTGTATCATCCTTCTGGATTAGGAATTCCTTGGTTTTAAGTGTAACACTTGAGACGTTACCAAAGATCAGTTCTGTCATAGCTCAAAGACACAGCAGCTCACAGCAGAAATTTGTGTGTTGGTCTGCTGTCACTAGAGTACTTAGTAACAAAAGTCTGAATAAAGTCACAGCACATCCTTTAATTTATTTATCTGGGCCAGCTCTGGGCTATGGCAGGTCATAAAAAGCATGAGATCAGATCCTAGACAAAAAATTACTACATCTCAGAGTACCAGTCATTAAAGTTCTGACTAATTAGACAGAAGGAAACAGAGATCAGGCTTTAACTGCTCATATAGTCTCTCTCAAAAATACTTCAAGGAACTGATTATTTTTTTCAAATAACAAAAAGAAATGCTTGTACATAATGAAAAGGAATTATAAAATGGTATAATCAGAAAAATAAACAACTTTTGTTGCAACAGCAGTGCGTATAAAGAATTCCCACGATGTCATGGCTGATACAAGCAGCTCTGTATGGTGTGCTGAAATATTCAGGTACTCCCAGATGGCACAAAGATATTCTTACACACTTTCCTTTGCCCTGGAACTAGATAAAGTGTATCATTTCACTTCAGTCTCCCCTCAACTTGCCATAGTAGGGTACCAATTTTCTGCCAGGTGTCCTAGACTTATAAACAGCTAGTAAAGTTCTTTTCCACAAATTTGCTGGTGTTCCCAGATGAGCAAATCTACAGGTAACCAGAATTACTTTGTACCTACAGCATCATGGGTGATGAGCAGAAAAAGTGCAAAGGCAATACATCTATGAAGTATAAATTACCTAATGCACCATGAAGCTCTTAACATGTCTTTTTCTTGGCTCTGTGGCAGAGAACTACCTCACTTCTCACCAGAGCTTCAATTCAAATCCTACAACAACTTCTAAGACACTTTTAGTTTCCAAACATACATTGTCCTGCTCCAATGCTTCCCTTCCCTGAAACAACAATGGAAAATTATGTAGAATTTGACAAAAAGAAACCTGCCAATTTGAGAAGGATTATGCCACAACTAAGCTGGCACCACATATTTTAATATTGCTTTGCTTTACACAAGGTCCAAGCTTAAGCAAAGAAAAACATTTATTTGTCAGCTTTGTATGGCACTTTTCAGCTCACATGTCAGCACACCTCCACAGGCCTACCTCGAGGTCTAGGGTCAGCATCAAAATGAACAATGTTAGTAAGTGCTGTTCCTCAACATTTAAAAACTCTTAGTTGCTGAGATGAAGAAAAGTAGCAATAAAGAAACAAAGGTGTGCTCTGACTCCAGATGTTTTCTGATCACAGCTACCACATAAGGGTACTAGGCAGAATGTGCCTACAAATGAAAAAGTCTGGAAGTCAATTCATGTAGCATCATTCTCCTGAGCCTTTGTGTGTCTCCATGAAAGGGTGTTACCATTTCATTTGACTTCAAAGCCATTTAAAAACCAATTAAACCTTTAGAAGAGGGGCCACACACAAAAAGTCACAGCCCACGCTGGCATCCCACCATGTGTGGGTGCTGAAAGGGGGACAGGTGAGCCTAGCTGCTTCTCAGGTATTTCCTATCAAAAAATGCAGGTATTCTGAGACGTAGTTTTCAAGCCAAATGAAAAAATAGGCTGGTCCTACCCTTCTGCAGGCCCTTTCCTTCTGCTAAGCTGCTGAAAAATGGCCTTCAGGGCAGAAGCATTGCGTGGAAAATGAATGGTTCTCACAGCACAGTTGTTGGCTATGCAGAAGAGCAGCTTGTGCAGTCCACTGGCCTGGGTACACATCACTGTAACAAATAAAGCCATGCTGTGGAATAGCTTGGTATCTGAAATGTAAAGAAAGGAGAAACATAAGTAAAGCTGATTTTCCAAATGGCAGCAGTGCTTTCTGCTCGATGCCATGAGGGTAATGGTCACTTGGCTCCCTTCAGTGCCAGAAAGGGAACAGAGAGCAAGGCTCAGCCTCTTTGCTCATCATACCCTGGGTCTCTCATAGCCTGGAGCTGCATCCAGTCTCCTCTCTTGGGTCCTCTTGGAGAGGGACACAGCACTGTCATTTCTTTGTGGGATAGGTTCCTTTGTTTCTGGAGAAGATATATTTGTATTTAATTTCTCTGGGAATGAACAAAGGCAGTTTCTCTGCAGGGTTTTAATTTTAGATCTTTTCAGTCCCCAGACCTGCTCAGGCTATTGCTCTGGGCAACAGACTAATCTATTGAAACAAGTGCAATGAAAAGCTGGCATTGGTGATGTCTGTTACAACAAGCAGGAGGCTCTGGAGAAATTAAACAAACATGAACAAAGCACAGGAAAAACACTGAAGGGGAAAAAATCCTTTGCTGGCCAAGCTGACACCATATGTCATTTGCCCTTAAAAACCTGTGGCCTGTGCAGACCTGAAGCCACAGGGGATAATACCACAGTAAGTCTGGAAGGAAATTCAGTAGGTTATCTAGGGCATTCTTCCTCTCCTTTGTAGGATCAAAAGTCCTTTTAATTCACATGTGCCAGGTCAGCACTCACTACCCTTCCTTTTACCACAGCAATGACCAAACTAATCCCTGCTTATTCACACCCCTCAATCTTGATTGAGACAATCTGAAAGATTTAACAGAAACTCGAGTGAATTTGTTTCATTAAGTAATTGCAGAAAGTTCAAACTCAGTTTGCAAACTCCTTTAATGATGCTAATCACCTTCTTATTTCTGTCTGTGTTTACTTCTTTTGCTTATCATTTAAATGCATAGAGTGCCTTGCATCTAGGTGAAGTTCAAGCCTGCACAGAGCATGCCTCAAAGCAAAGAAAGAGGCTGCAAAAATGATGAATCCTCACACACTGCTACTAAATAGGTGCAACCTTTCTGTGCATTCACTGCAGCTCTCTGGGGACAGTTAGAGGACAAAGGTCTCAGTGACAGCTCTGCCCTTTGCATGAATCTACAGGAAGCTGGATGCCCTCATTGCTAACCAGAGAGGGAAGCCCAGAAGCCCTGAATGTTTTTCTTTCATGTATATGGTTTGTCCTGCCTTGAAAATAGCTAACTGTTAGGGTATTTGCAGAACTAACTTCAGATTGTGTCATTTTTAAATTTCAGACCAAAATCACTCCAACTGTCTGAGCAGACTCATATTTCATCCTCCTCAAGCATCTGAAATGGCTTTTCTATCTGGAATGTATGCCTGTCCTATAAAGGGCAAAAGAAAGACTCCTTTCATCATGTGATTTTGGGTTAACACATTAAAAAGAAGAAAGCTGTTCACGAGATACAAAAGATCTCCCTTTGCAGTAGATCATTTCACTTTACCTTTTCAAGTTTTATACAATGCTTCTGTTCACACAGATGCAGGGAGACCCACAGATGGTCACGATGCTATTGTGATACAGACCATAGCCAGCAGAAATTTAGCTCTTATAGAGAGTGTTCACTGCAAACCTGTGCTGCGTTATGTGTAACTCTCTGTAAATGACCCTTAATAGTCACAGAAATTAGTTCCATTTGGCAGGAATCAGAGAACTGCTAAGTGAGGGTCTCTAAAATGAGCCTGTCAGGATAGAGAAATACTGAGCTGTTGTACTTTTTTTAGCACTCATAAAGTGGGACAGCTGCTGTTTAACAGTTAACTGCAGGAAATAAATGTCAAAGGTCATAGATGCTGCAGGTAAGGAAGGCTACCTGTTCTGTATCTGAGCAATTTGCATATCAGACCTGAACCACAATCAAAGGTTGGTATTTTTTGTAAACCATCTCTTAGTGACAGATATCAGGTATAGCTTTTATGAGAAGGTAGAAAATGCATCTCATTAAAATCCTCAAAAGTTGTCACTGAGAATTTCCAGCCAGGCACAACAGTACTAAGGAAGCACGTTGTGTGCCATTTCAGATTCAATATAATCACCATGGCTGGAACCTCTGGAGTGAGCGCCCTTAAAGCATACACAACATGCAGCTCATAATCCTGTACTACATGTTCCATGGCCACAGGAAGCTTCTGCTGCAGGTGGACAAACACTGCACCTTACTGCTTTCATTACAAGTCAACTCTGTGTGCTGCTGGGGATTGCCTCCCTTACCTTCTTGGCAAATAATGAACAGAAAGCTGATTTATCATCTATTAGCTCAGAAGTCCTACTACAGCTGAGAGGCAGGAGCTGCGATTTAAATCCTTGCAGGCAAGGGCAAGAACAAGAGCTAGCTCTCTGCTGCTTATGCCCTAACAGCAGGGTCCTGAATTACAGGGTGAGGGAAGAAGCAGCATTACCCTCCCGGCAGCTGACAACAGAAGCAGCAGGATCACTGTTCCACGGGAAGCCATGTGCACATGGTGTGATCTGAGCAGCCTTTCTAGATCAGATCTCTGAGGAGGCAAAGTACCTAGTTTGAGGTGTTTGTAGGTGTGCAGTAATGACTGAGCTATTCCTCCCTAATGGACTCAGGCAGCTGAGGCAACAGGTTGCCTAAAACCATCCCTCCTCAGTAAAAAAAAAAAAAAAGAAAAAAAAAGAAAAAAGAAAAATAGAAAAATACAACATCTGTACTCAGGGGAATTTCTTCCAAGTGTGTTGTCATCAAACAAAATATATATGAAGAAACTTCTCACAAGAACAGCTTGGGAAAGTTCCCAGTTCCTCATCTGTCCTCATGTTGCATGGTAATTGTGTGTTAGGAAGGGTTTGAGTTCAGACAAGTCTGGCACTAGCATCTTACACTTCTAATCGTATAAGTGATCTCAACCAGCAAATGCATATCACAAACAAACATGCCTCTGGAATTGTACCTTTGGGAGTTCTACCTTAGGATCCTACCCTAGGAAATCCTACTGGCTAGTCAGAACATCGATGTCATGGACAAGTCTGTCCTATCACTGTCTATCCACTGCAGGAATGACACGGGAGTGACAAATGCACTAATGCACCCTGGTCGTACAAGTGACACAGCAGTGAACCCAGAAAGTCTCATTAATGATCTATAATGGTACCACATATTTGATTTTCACCCCAGAGGGAAAAGCTTACAGCAGTAATAACCAGTCTGAATGTAGCACAGGATGTATATACACTGTCATACTCCACGGCAATGTGTGAGGCAGTAGCGAATGAAAAATCTCTAAAACCTGCTTCTATTAAACCATATATAGCAGCTAACTGCAAATGTAATCTCATTCAGTCCGTGCTGACATGGCTGTGAGGCAGCATGTGTTTTCTGGCTCTGTTGGACTTGCATCCCAAGTTCATTTGCACTGCCTTCTCTGCCAGAGCAAGGCTCAGAAAATGGCATTATGTTACAAGGAAACATTACCCTGGTGCCATTTGCCTTCCACTCTGCTCTACAAGTTCAGAGGGGAAATCTCTTTGCTTGGGCATATCCCTAACTTCTTCTTGCTCCCATTGTTTTGCCAAGCCTAGCATCAAGTTGTGACATTTCAGCTGGGTGTAAATAGAGAGGAACAAAGCCAGAAAGAGATAGGAAAGCTTTGTGTGACTTTCACCTTCATTCTTTTAGCTCTGCTTCAAAATCCCTCACCTCCTTGCAGTCTTTAAGGCAAGGAGGTAGCAGCCTCCTTGGTATCAGCCCTGGCACTGTATACAACAGGGTGTCAACAACTGTTGTCTTTCTTGATATTCTGTGGTGTCTTTTCTAAGAGCCAAGCACTAAGCAAGACTAAACTCAGTGCTGAGAGGCCTCTGAATTCAGATGCTTTAGAGACAAAATGTTTATCACAGGCATGTGAATGCAGTTGTCTGTAGCTGAGTGAGAAATAACCCAGAATGTCAAATTGATGCAGTGGGATTTTTCAGACCTGTTAAATGAGAGCTGAGGGTGCAGGTACAGCAGTCCCTCAGAACTGTTCTAACTGCTAGCAATGGTACTCTGTTCATCCTCACTGCCCTTCCCTCCATTTTACCAGTTCCCTGCTGGTCCAGCTCTTCTTTGTCTTCAGGATTTCTGCATGGCTGGTTTTGTTCCTAAGATTAGAAACCATATCATGCAGATGGAGCAAAACCCTGCTGTGGCTCAAGCTACAGAGGTTACATCAGCAGTCCTTAGCTCAGTCCATGCTCTTCCCTGCTACTGAGTCACACTGAACAGAAGAAGCCTGACTTTATGAATTATGAAATGAGGAAAATTATGAAAACCTGGTGATAAATCCTGTGACTCAGCAGTTGTTCAGGGCCATACAAAAACACAAGGTCTGCCACTGTGAGATAAAATTCCCTCATCTTTATTACACAGCTGGTGACCATGAAGGACCAAGCTCTCTAATGACTGTAAAATCAATGAGTAGAATGCATCAGCAAAGGGCTGGAATAAACAGAATAATTTAAAAAGGAAGATATTTCAGTGTAATCAATCTGTTCAACAATGGAAGATGCATAGAAGCAATGAGATCAAGTTAATTGACCGGCTCACTAGGTAGAGCTTCCTCAGCATCTGCTTTGCTTAGGACCCTGCTAGGTTGCTATAAGGCCCCCAAAAAACTTGCTCAAAGAGGCTCTTAAAAGGGCTTTTTTTTTTTTTTTTTTATGTTCTCTGAGTTAGATGCAGGGGAGAAATACTGGCAAGATCTTCTCAAGAGGTCAAAACAGCAAAAGACTTTACTGGCAACTTCAGAAAATCAGACAGCTTCAGCAAAAGGTTTAGAGCAGCATTTAATCAACATGAAACATTTCACAAAGTATCAACTTGGTCCATTCAACTTAGCAAACTACAATCCCATCTGATTTTAAATTATGGAAAGCTCCAAGAAGAAGGAATTAGAAGACAAGAGAAACAATATAGAAAAGAACAAGTATAGCTACCACCCCGAATTCCAGCAGTGTTCAGCACAGAGAAGTTCCAAGAGGAGGTAGGGCCAGGACTGGTACTTGCCTCATGCCTCAGTTTAAGTGCCCTTGGCTTTCCTGGGCCATTCCCCCAGCTGGGACTTGCTGTCATCTGCCCACCCTGGGGCTAGACTGGAGCTCCAGAGGCAGGTGTGGAGCATTGCCTGCAGTGTGCCAGGGACTGGGAGCCACCAGAGCAAGGTCCCACCTGCCCTTTCCCCACACACCTGGGATGTTTCAAGGCAGCCTCATCTCCAGTCTCTCACAGCTGAATTAATACCTCTGGTTCAGATGCTTATCTGATACATATTTAAAATTTCAAAGCCCACCAGTGTAATTGTAAGATGTTACACAATCATAGCTGAATTTACTGTAGAAGGAAACATTAATTTTGACTTTGAATAATGAGAGAAATTAACAAATTAACTTAGAATTAACTGCTGCTTTTCCAATGGTTATATTCTAGGAACAGCCCACTTACAACTTGATTTTGTAGAAAGCTGAGCTACAGACCTGGTTTTGTAGAAAGAAAACATACACGCTCCCATTACTTGCATGTCAATCACACAACTCTACTGTGTTTTTAGCCTTCCTAATATTAAAAAACATAGTGAATTTTGCTTCCATAACTGAAAATGTTCTACTATTTAACTCACAAAAAGAAATGTAATAAAGATGAGTTCAGTGAGCCTCTCTTTAGGATCATGAGAATTAAAATTTCTGAGTCCTTTTATCTAAAAAAATAAATACATTGAAAAATGAAATTGTGTTTCCTCCTCATCTAGGCTGTATCTTCTGAATTTATGATGCATACATCAAGATGTAATCACATAATTTGAGGACTCTAATCAAGAATAATTAGAAATAATTATATCAATTGTCAACAAGTTATTTGAATAATTGATTGCACATATAAGAGTGAGGCCTTCTGTAGAAGCAGATTGTAAATCAAACTTTTGCTTTACCTGATGAGTGGGGTTGTTTGCTTTTTTCACTTCTAATTTAAGGGATTTTTACTACATCCAGCATTGCAATATGATAAATCTAGGACTGGTCTTCTGACCCAGAAATTTTCTCAGTATCTTAAAAAGCAGAATGTCTCAGAAACTCAGAGACACAGCAATTAAACTGAAAAAAAAAAAAATTGAAGAAAAGGTTTATCGCTTTTAGATAGAATTGGCTCTTCTTCTGCAAGCTCTTTCACTGAGGTTATTTGGGTACATTTTTCATCTTCAGTGTCTGTGACACGCTGTGTCACTGAAGTATTTCCTAACTGATTAGCGAGTTCTCAAATCAATGTGAAAAAGACAGAAAGGGGGTTGATATTAAAACCTTCTCTCCCCTCTCCAGGCTGTAAGCAGGTAAGAAACACAACCTTCCAATTTGCAGCTTCCTTTCCAGGACAGTTCACAGTAACTCAGTGGAGAAAACACTGATATTTCTTTCCTGTCTCTTCTCCTTAAAGCAATTTTTTGGCAAAGTCATAAGGTCATGAGTGATTACAAGGGGACAGGTACCACGTGCTGCAGGTGAGGAGAGTTGCACCAAGCTTACAAGGGTTGTAACAAATTGGTTTTCAAAAATCCTCATACAATTCCCTGACATGTCTCCCTTTCTGATATGTGACAGATTGGACTGAGCTTTGAGTAGCACCAAAAGACAAAATTCAGTGTTTTGGGATGTAAGAAGAGGCAGCACTACAGGAAGAGTATTAGGTTTCTACTTAAAGGAATATGCAGCAACTGAGAGGAAACAGAAGTTCTGTTTGTGAAGAGACAAGCTACTCTTGAAGTACAAGTGAAGGGACAAGATACTCTTTCTTTGAGAAGGAATTTTGTACAGAAAATTTTGCTCCACATTACATTCCTCTCTCCTACAGACACACACACTTGTACATAATTTGAACACCTGGCAGCCAGCCAAGGTCAAACCACTACTATTTGTATCCAAAATAAGGAAACTTGGAACATGAATTTTAGTAATTCTGGTGGGTTCTGTTAGGATACTTGGCTGTCTCCATCTATGGAGGAGATAGGGCAATGGTGAACCCCAGTCATAAAAATTAAATTGTGAGCACTGCTTCAGATGGAAAAGATTTCTATCCATGAACTCTAAGTAACAGGGCAATCTGTGCTGCCTAATTCCTAAGTCTGAGGTTCTGCTTTGCAGTCAGTGACTTTAAAGGCAGAAGAAGAAAAAAAGGATTTCTTACAGGGTTTGGGTTTTTTTTTTTTGAGTATATAAATAAGGACATTTTAAGGTATGTGAGTATAGTAATTACTTTTTGCAGTTGAATCGGGGACCTTGAGATCCATGACACAAGTGATTGTCTCTCAGACTTAAGGACTGACAAAATTACACAACCAAGGCCACTGCTGTACATTAAGATGTGCACTGTAAGGTACAGTACATTTATCATCAGTGTGGCTTGCTGCTGTTTACCATCCATAAAATCCTGGAATTGAGATTCTTTGGTTTTTCCAGTGCTGGTAAATAAGCTCAGTCTGCTGGTGGTTGTGCATGATAGTTAAGACCGAAGACATTATTCATTTCCAATCACATGATGATAAAGCTGAAAATACCAACATAAAAAATATTGGAAAAAAATAAGTAATTTAAGATTGTGAAATATTTTTTTAGCTACCTTTTACTTCAGAGGACATGATTCCTATCAGTGTGCAATGCTTGGAGTCCCATCACCAGTGAGCTCTGTGGTGATGAGGTCTTGTACTGCTGTGAGCTCATACGCAGCTGCTGTGCCACCAAAAAGAGCCGCCAGGAAGAAAAACTGGCAAATCCTTCACCTGGTGGAAATTCAACTTATTGCTACACTATGGCTATTTTTGATCATGGCTACTCTTTGGATTACTTAGCTTTAACATTGTATTTCCCAAACAGAATTCAGCTCTCTTGAGGCTTCTTGGAAGATGTTATCCCTGACAGCAGAGGTACTATAGTTAGACCAGAGAATAATTAGCAACTAGAGGAAAGAATTACAGCCCATGTGGAAGGTAGCTGAGGACCCTGTAAAGTGCCAAGTTTAGGTACAACATGCTGTGATGTTTCCAGGAGACCCTAGCAAAATTCTAATTCTTACTCAGCACTAGAAAAAAACATAAAGGCTGGGGGAAGAAGGTCTGGCTAAAACATCTTAGAGTGAAATTATCTATACAAGGAATGTGCAAAAAGAGCCAAAAGAGCTAGTTCATGCTGTAGAGAAAGATACAGGTTGCTGCTCTCTGTCTAAAAGATTTTGAGAATCAGAAGACCTTTAACTTCAGATTTAAGGGATCACACTAAGGCCATCAATACCTTGGGGCTAAAAGGCAACAAACTGCCACTGATAAATCTGAAATAGCTGAGATGTCAGGACCCCATCTATGTACATGCAAGGAATGTGTAGGAGTTTTGTGGGAGCTCTATTGGACAAAGATCAAAGGGTCCCAGAGAAAATCCTGCTCTGGGATGCTGCAGCAGATTGTCTGGTGGAAAACAATCTTTTTTCCCCTCTCTCTTACGACCTCTAGTGGCCAAAATGCAGAAATCCAGGCAGAAACTACTTGCTGGAGTCAGCAAGGCTGCCTTCCACTGGATTTGATGCATGTGCCACAAGTGGAAAGTGGAATCCCACAGGGAAAGATCTGCACAAATGTTCCAGTGCATCTCCCTTTACTGGAGCAGGATCCCTTAGTAAAATATGTCTCAGTAAATGCGTTTTTAAAAACCTCCTTGGAGCACTATTTGGAAAGTTTTCTGCCTCTGTCACACTGCTGTGATTTTGCTGGTGTAGCTGCTCTTCTGGCATGGGAAGACACAGCCACCAAAACCAAAAAGAACAAAATAACCCGGAGAGAGAATAATATTTGATACACTGTATCTCATTATTGGATCGTCATCTACACTTTCAGTTGCTGCCATCCTGTAGTCTCTTTCCAACTGGTATAATTTTATAAGAGCTAGTCTCCTGTGTTTTTGTCTCTCTCTTGTCACTGATCTGCAGGATCACCCCTGCAGCAATGACAAAAAATGCACACACGGAACTGCATAAAGTATTTTTTCAGCTGGTTTAGCAGCTGGATACGAGCAGGAGGAGTAAAACACAACATAACCTGCCAGCTCTCCCAGGACCATTCACTGCTGCTGGAAAAGGCACTCAGAGGCCAAGCAGGAGTTCTGCAAAATGCTGGGTGCTAGCTAGTGGGAGAGAGGAGCTCACAATATGCATAATTCCACTCTTTTTTTTTTTTTTTTTTTCCTATTCAGGCACTTTTTTTTAAAATAAAAGAAATCTTCTTTCTCATTTCCGATTGCATGTAATCATAATCCAAGCTCCATAAATACTATTAATACCAAAACCTGAGACACAAGGAGGAAAGCTGGTGATTTCTGGTTATGAAATGAGCTCAAAAACATAGGTAAGAACGGACCACAAAAGCTTCAAGCACCGGACGTGAAATTCAGAAATAATGATTTTCACCTTTGAAGTCATTGTGGTACCTTCACTGGGTGTTATGGCCCTGGCTGCAATGTGCTGCTCTTCATCTTACAGCTTGAATGCTTTGATGCATAATTTTTTAATTTTTTTAATGAACAAAATCAGGTTCACTGTCTTAAGAATATAACCAGAGAGCAGATGGTGCTAAGTAACAAGAGATCTTTCCGAGTAGCAGGGATGAGCTCACCTGGTGAGCGGCCACTACAGTGGGCTGCTGACCAGTGATGTTGCAGGGAGAGTGATGTCTGAAAGTTTAAGATCTCCCCTCTGCTTCTCCAGGCTTCTGCAACCCTGCTTGCCTCATGATTTCACTTTATCTTTGAACTTCACCTTCTTTCTTTGGTTTTAAAGAAGGTCCTTAAGGCAGGCAAGGCTTTCTTTTGCTTCACTGGATGTTTGTACCCACAGTCCAGAGATACTGAATAATGTATTTCCCTGCATAACCTCTGAAGGGGAATGGTCCCCAAGGTCCAATGGATGCAAGCTGGGACTGTCCATACTCCCAGAACTCTTCTCAACTGGTATTGTATGAAAAAAGCCCTGCCCAGAAATGGAAGATCATGGGAAAAATCAGAGAGCTTACCACATGTTGCTGTGTCCTGGGGATTAAAGATAGCCCCAAGCACATCACCACACCATCAATGGATGAGAAAAGTATTCCCCTTCCTTGCAAGGTCACAGGACATTCAGCTGGTTGGTGGGAGAATTGTTTTGCACCAAAGTCTACTCCAGTGCTGAATGGCAAGCTCTGTCCTCAGCCTCAGTGATCACATCCTCAGAGGAAACACTGAACTCCTAAGCACTTCCAAGCTGTTAATTCCTGAATCTTATTAACAAGAGCCAGTTCAAACATCTAAGAGCAGATCGCAGCAATGCCTCGCTCCTGTCTCCACCAGCAGCCAGCCCACGAGGCCTCCGTGTTCCTCCAGGCTGTTTTATACAAAACTCAGGCTGCAGGAGCAATGGACAACTTGGATAATCTCTCTCATTCCCTCCTCCCCCTTCACAAATGCTCTTTTCTTGCCTAGAAAGCCCCATAATTTCTATAAGTACCTTCCCTCCAACAGTTTCTCGTCAGCCCTCTGTTCTGCACGGCAAGTTGAATAAAAGTTAATGTTTTCCCAGCTGGAAGCGGCCCCTTCTCTGCCTCCCTTATTGTCACGAGACCTCACAAATGTTTCACTGCTACCTCCAGGACTGGCCCCTTCTGTTGCTAATTAGGGAGCTAAGAGGTTCCCCCAGGCACTTCCCAGTGAAACCGAGCCCATTAAATGAATGGCAGGCAGCATCTCTAGGGGTGGGGAGCGGAGTTACACAACAGCTGTTTGGAAACAGGCGGTGCGTTACATGTGCTGGATTTAGGGACGTGGCATCATTCAAAACAAAGGCAACTTTCAAGTCCCAACCAGTGTATTTAGGTCAGTGATACTCCAGGGATAATCTCAGGGATATTGGCGATGGGAGGCAGGCAGCAGGCACCGGGAGCTGGGGCTCAGAGCCTGGGTGTGCCAAAGGCGATGGTCCCAGCCGGCCATGCACTGAAAGCCGCGTGTGCAGGTCCTGTCTGAGCTCCGGGACACGGCTCCTGCTGTGCTGCACACACAGTGCTAATCCTGGACTGTGACGTGGGGCAGAGCCCCCTTGGGTCTGGACACACTGCTGGCGTTTTGGGAAGTGTGACAGAGGCTTGCAGACTTGTGCACCAGCTAACCCAGGTGCACAGCAGCATGGATACAAGGAATTGCTTATATAGAAGGAAACACCATCCAATCAGTAGAGAAACAAATTTAAACCCTGGCCAGTTTTGCTGTTTTTATTGTCTTACTGTCTTAGTAGGGCCTTATTTATCTCCTGCAACCATTGCTTCAAGCCATGTAAAATTACCATCTTGCAAAGAAAGCAAAAATCATTAAAAACACACAATGCAACCAGTCAAATGCACTCGAGGGAAGGACTAGTCCTAAGATCTGTGTAACAGTAGAGATTTAAATGTCTCATGGGAAAGAATACACTGGGTGATTTTTCGTTATTGTAGTGACAGAAACAAAGGCTGTGTCTTCAACAAAGGGTT